>CM059443.1:5913859-8448859 GCA_030390025.1 Squalus acanthias | reverse complement strand
TTCCAGTCCGATTGCTGGAAACAGTCGGCACAAGGGTGACAATCCGGTTTGTAAAGCGCACAGTCAGATTCAGGTCAGGCTCCCAACCTGCAATAGCGGAGAAGGCCGAACCCTTTGGGAGATGGAAAACAGCCTTTCAATCGACATCAGGGATGCAGAGCTAAGCTGGGGCCAGTCCCCCCCCCCCACCACCACCAATCCCACACTCCCGCACCCCCCCCGGGTGGTTTAGTTGGTATAAGCAATATCCGGGTGTAGCACGGAGAACCATGCAAAATGGAATGACCCGTCTTCAACTCCCTCAGGTCTGTGCAGAGTCACTTGATCCCTGCCGGAGTGCTGTTATGGGAGTGACAAATGGCCTCAGCTGGAGGAGGGAAAAGTGAGCCAGTGTTCCTGTCCCTGATCCGCTGACCCCTGCTGGAACGCTTGCGTGTGTGAGCATCATGAGGACCGGTTTAGGGCTCAAGCTTGCGGACACTCACTGTCAAGGCTAATACACAAAGAATGGGCACTGGAGTGAAGCCCCCATGGAATTGTCCCCTCGAGTAACTCCTACTTTACAAAGTAGAGGCTAAGAGGGAGAAAAAAGGTCAAGGATGGGGAAGTAGGACAAGAAGCAACTTTTTCTCACTTAAACCAGAAATGGGTTTCTGATATAGTTTGTGGTAAATTTATTGTAGGTTATCTTTAGGCCTTGTACATTAATGCATGCAAGACATTTCCAGCTGTAGAGCACCAGAAACCATGAATGTGTTTCCAGATGTCGGATAGATTAAATGCATGCTAGCTGAAAAGGTCTGGCAGTACTTCAAGGGTTAAGCACCAAGGGACAGCGTGTAAATCACTGTGCAATAAATTAATGTCATCCTTTCATCAACCTCAGCTCTGGTAAATTGGCACTGACGACAGGGCTCGTCTTATTGTGTATTGTGATTGAGAGGAATCTAATTAATTTTTTTTTATGCATCAGATTCTGCCTCAAACAGAGTGAAGCAATTACGATATCTCGACTAATTCTTAAACGTGGATCTCAACCTCTTACAGGCCCGATGTACAGCACAAAGTGGAGCGGACTTTGAACATGTGGAATGGGCTTCTGGGTAAGGTGGTGGAGACACCTGGAATCATTTAATAACCAGTTGGATGTGTTGATGGACAGTAAAGGCCTTCTTCGATGGATGGCCCGGCCTTCTTCATCCCTATCTAACTTGTGTAACACGTTTTGGGCTACTGGAAGAAGAGTAAAGCTTCCCTGTTTTTCTTGGAGCTCATTGCCAAACGACAAGGGGATGAGAATAGTAGGTGACCCTGATGCCACAGTGAGCAAATAGTCCACGTGGGCTGGTACTGAGCCAAGCAGACCGGGAAGGGCCTGGTTCAGTCCCTAGTCTGTGCTGAATCAGTTGAGGCACCAATAGGGGAGCTACAATTGGAGACTCAATATACAAATGGGGAGGAGAGAGGAGGAGACACAATCAAGTACAATTCCACCTGCTAAATCTATCGAATAAGCCCCCCTTCCCATCCCCCCCCCCCACCGTTCCTCAACTGTAAAGTGTCCATGCAGTCCCCGCGATCAAATAACCCGTCGACACTCAAAATCTGGGCTCACCCGTAAAGAATGGCCACTTGGATGAGGCAACATAGGATTCATGATGGAACATGATCCGAGTGTGAATCAGCATTTTGGGGAGATGAACAAGTTGGTGTTGGGGGTGGGGGGTGGTGGGGTAATTGATGAAAAAGAACCTGAAATGCTCCACAAAGGTGTAACATGAGAGAATGATGGCTTCTGTGGCTTGGATTTAGGTTTGTGGAATTAACAAGACCAGGAGGATATTGAGCTACAATTAGAGAACCCTACAGGGAATGAACTAGACCAGCGTGACTCCCATTGCCCACTAGAGGGGATACTCTTGTCTTGTCTTTTATAACACAAAAGCATTCCAGAGTGTGAGCTCCTGCTTATCTGCCTGAACATTGCGCCACCTACTCTATTCCAGGAGGAAGAAACGTTACTGTGAGAGGGATTGCAATACTCGGCCCGTCGATTTTGTGATCGCATTTAGCATCACACGTTTTAAGCAAAGTGGTAATGTTACGAGGGAATCACAGGAGAGCTGAGCTGAGGAATTGGAATTGTCAAAGATTGACTGATGTTGATCTGATGTGTCTAGCATAAACAAGATGCAGAGAAGCTTTAGAACTTAAAATGTATCCAGGAAATATCTGATAACAAAGGAGTCAGAGAGTCAGAGGCAGCACAAGTACAGTCGATGTCATACCCAGCAGCAGAGTGCGATTGATCAGAGTGAGCGATGGAAAAGCACACTGCTGAGAGGGGTAAGCCGTCAATTACAGGAGGAATGGAGAATCAATAAATGCTCTCCTCCAATTTATAACTGGTTTAAAAATAAAGCTGAATGCCTCACATTACAGATCAGTCAAGGACAAGTATGTGAAAGTCGCAAGTACCGAGAAAAATGGACAGATAGGGTAGATAGAGAGAAACTATTTCCGCTGGTTGGGGAGTCTAGGACTAGGGGGCACAGTCTAAAAATTAGAGCCAGACCTTTCAGGAGTGAAATTAGGAAACACTTCTACACACAAAGGGTGGTAGAAGTTTGGAACTCTCTTCCGCAAACGGCAATTGATGCTAAATTAATTGTTAATTTTAAATTGGAGACTGATAGCTTTTTGTTAACTGAAGGTATTAAGGGATAGCGGCCAAAGGCGGGGATATGGAGTTAGGTCACAGATCAGCCATGATCTCATTGAATGGCAGAACAGGCTCGAGGGGCTGAATGGCCTACTCCCGTTCCTATACCCAGAGGCCTGCCTTTTCTCCTAAAATGGAGAATGGATACCTTCATTTTGAAGCAGGTGGAAGAGTAGGTGAGGAAAATGAACAAGTAGTGATTCGGTGATGCTAAGTTTGGGTTTTAAAAGCACCTTTGCAATACTGGTGAGTTGAGCTCGATTTTGGATAAAGGGAAAGGGGGGCTATTCTGATCTCAGGGCACCCCTCTATCCATTTACATCACCCAGCCCACTCTTTGTAGGCCTATAGGGGCTGGTTGGGAATAGTTGGACCTTTTTTTGTGTGCATAGAATGATTGTGTCATAACAAGACCCCATTTCAGTCAGAGCATTCGGATTGAGCAGCTTTGATACAATTGGAGTCACAATGTCAGGCACCACTGAGCAAACGGCACACGTTTAACAAAGACTTACATTTAGATACGGAAACATTACAAACCTCTTTGTATACAATGAATTACTTTGAATTGTAGTAACTCTTGGTCTGCAGGCAAATGCGGCAGCCAATTTGAGCACAGCAAGATCCCAAATGGAAAACTAATGAAGGACCAGTTCATCTATTTTTTTGGTGGTGCTGGTTGAAGTTGGAATGTCGGCCAGGATACCGGGAGAACTTCGCGTTCTTCTTTTAATAAGTGCCATGGGACCTTTAATGTCCACCCCTCAGTTTAAGGTCTTACCCGATTTAGTGGGACGGGAGTGGCGCTGCTGATTCACTGGCAGCTCACAGGATTCATGAAGAAACGGGGTCAATACGTAAGGTTGTGAGTTCAAGTCCCACTCCAGAGGCTTGAGCACAAAAGCTAGGCTGACACTCCAGTGCAGTACTGAGGGAGTGCTGCACTGTTGGAGGTGCCGTCTTTCGGATGAGACTATTCAAAGAAGAGCAGGGGAGTTCTCCCTGGTGTCCTGGCCAATATTTATCCCTCAAACAACATCACTAAAACAAATTATCTGGTGATTATCATGTTGCAGTTTGTGGGACTTTGCTGTGCACAAATTGGCGGCTGCGTTTCCTACATTACAACAGTGACTACACTTCAAAAGTACTTCATTGGCTGTAAAGCGCTTTGGGACGTCCGGTGGTTGTGAAAGGCGCTATGTAAATGCAAGTCTTTCTTTCTTCTTTACTGCCAGATCGACGAAGGCTGGCTCATTTCTGTTCCCAAGTCAACCTGACAGGAGAAGAACTGTGTGTTTGCTGTCAGCTCCACTCTTCTAACATAAAAGGTCCTTAAAAGGGTTGGATTTCACACCAAAAGCAGCCTCGGGTTATACTACAGAACCATTCCTTGAATATAAATGGACCGTAGGAAATCCTATTTTGTACTCACCATTACTTTTTCCCTACAATTATTAATAGGGTGACTTGGGAACTGTTCATCCATTTTGAAATGAGGTTCTATTTGAGAATTAAATAAAGATGAATAAATTGCTAGAGATGACACACTGCAACAGAGGGCCTTGCTTTAATCAACGCTGGACTCTATTTCCATTCAAAACCCAAGTAATAAAAAATATTAAACGTTGCACAGGGGAACCTTTAAAATTCAAAGTCTCTCTCCGTATGCCATCAAGGTTCCTTTTAAAACGGTCTCAGGTTTGAGATCTTGAATTAATTATATTTTCTACAAACAAGTGGATATAAAACATGAGAGAAAGTCGGTGCCCCAGCTGGAGATCAATAAAGTGAGGGTCATTAGAATGAAAACCAATAGGATCTGGCTGATGGAGTGTGCTAATTTTACTCTCTTCAAATTTCTTCCCCTCCTCGTTTGAAGATATTGATTCCTCAACTGGGTGTTGTTCACCCTCCACTGGGAACCGGGGCCAATCCTCCTTTCTTTGAGCCAGGGTGTGCAGGTTAATTGTAGTGGCCCCTGCCGCTGCCTCAGGTGAGACCAGTTAACAGAGCACCGTCCCGGGATGGACCCCGGGACCTTCCTGATCGATGTGGCTCAGAGGCAATATGTTCGAGCAGAAAGCAGTGTGCTCATCCTGCCATGTCCACAGAGGCACCTCTGGCTGACCTCAGTGTTCTTTCCTTGGCTGCCTGCATTTAGTGTACCGTAACCGTGCAGCATTTGCGCTATCCTCTGTGACGCACTTTGGGACGATTCATTACATTAAAAGGCGTGATAAAAATGCGAGTCATAGAATCACACAGCACAAGGAGCCATTCGGCCCATCGTGCCTGTGCCGGCTCTTTGAAAGAGCGATCCAATTAGTCACACTCCCCTTGCTCTTTTCCCATAGCCCTGCAATTTTTTCTTTTTCAAGTATTTATCCAATTCCCTTTTGCAAGTTACTATTGAATCTGCTTCCACCGCCCTTTCAGGCAGCGCATTCCAGATCACAACAACTCGCTGCGTGCAGAAATTTGTCCTCATTGACCCCTTGAGTCGATGTCGAACAGGCAGCCTTTATCCAATGGCAGGTTCACACACCCACATTTGCGTGGGTCTACAACGGTAAGGGAGCCGGTCTTAGCCGGAGGGGGAAGGCGGTTGATGGCACACGGATGATGTGCGCCCCCATGATCTGGACTACAGAAGCGCCAAATGTCAAAGCGCCTGCATGTTTTCCTCATCTGCAGATAGGTTGTCTATACTGAGGTTGTCTATACTGAGGAGTGCGGAGAGAGAGACTGGGCTGTCTGCTGTCAGCTACACCACTGTAATGTAACAGCACCTATTGATTGTGGTCTGTGAAAGGGAAAAATGTAAGGGGGGAGGGGAAAGACAAGAGAGTGACACAACAATTTGTATCTTGTTATACACAAAGGGGAGACTCTATGCTCAGCAGTTTAATGACACTGTAGTACCACCACACATTAATGCACCATTCTTAGTCATGATGGGATTAGATGACAGCTATAGTGCTCCAGGATAAGACAAATGTACATTTATAATTGATTCGGGAACTCAAGGGCAGACATCTGCCTGTATATTGTGAAATATTTAGCAGGGCTGCAGACACTGGTTTGGTTTAAGTCTGGTCCAATCTGAACCAGGAAAAAACACGTAACATGGACACTGACCAGACCCTCTCAATTTTCCTCCTAAACCATTATTCATAACCCTAGTAAACCACGCTATGACATACTTCCCCCTGCACTAAAAGCCCTGGCCAGCATCTCTTAACCAAATCTTAACCTCCTCAGTAAATAGTTTCATCCCTTTACAGCTGATTATAATGCATCACACTCTTCTCAACTCTTCAGTGTCAGCTGTGGCTCAGTTGGTAGCACTCTCGCCTTTGAGTCAGAAGGTTGTGGGTTCATAGTCCCACTCCAGGGACTTCAACACATAAAGCTAGGCTGACATTCCAGTGCAGTGTTGAGGGAGTGCTGCACTGTCAGAGGTGCCGTCTTTCAGATGAGACATTAAACCGAGGCCCCGTCTGCTCTCTCGGATGGACGTAAAAGATCCCGCTGGCACTATTATGAAGAGGAGCAGGGGAGTTATCCCCGGTGTCCTAGCCAATATTTATCCCTCAACCAACATAACAAAAACAGATTATCTGGTCATTATCAAATTGCTGGTTGTGGGAGCTTGCTGTGCGCAAATTGGCTGCCGCATTACAACAGTGACTCCACTTCAAAAATACTTCATTGGCTGTAAAGCGCTTTGAGACGTCCGGTGGTTGTGAAAGGCGCTATAGAAATGCAATTCTTTCTTTCTTTCTCTTCACCTCAAGGGAATGTGCAAAGCTGAACCAGGCTACGATGGCAAAGGGTTCAAATTCCAGGGGCGTGTTAATAAATTAGGTTCGGAGTAAGAAGGAAAGCCAGGCAAAATGTTTATATTCAAAGGCCCCAAAATGATCCCAGGCCACAGGCTAAAGTTAGAAACAACAACAACCTTTAAAGTAGTAAAATGTCCCAAGGCGCTTCACAGGAGTATTAAAAGACAAAAAATTTGACACCGAGCCACATAAGGAGAAATTAGGGTAGGTTTTAAGGAGTGTCTTAAAGGAGGAAAGAGAGATAGCAAGGCAGAGAGGTTTAGGCAGGGAATTCCAGAGCTTAGGGCCCAGGCAACTGAAGGCACGGCCACCAATGGTGGAGTGATTATAATCAGGGATCCTCAAGAGGGCAGAATTAGAGGAGTGCAGATATCTCGGGGGGTTGTGAGGCTGAAGGAGATTACAGAGATAGGGAGGGGCGAGGCCATGGAGGGATTTGAAAAGAAGGATGAGAATTTTGAAATCGAGGCGTTGCTTAACTGGGAGCCAATGTAGGTCAGCGAGCACAGGGGTGATGGGTGAACGGGACTTGGTGCGAGTTAGGACACGGGCAGCCGTGTTTTGGATCATCTCAAGTTTATGTAGGGTAGAATGTGGGAGGCCAGCCAGGAGTGCGTTGGAATAGTCAAGTCTAGAGGTAACCCCCTATGAGGGTTTCAGCAGCGGATGAGCTGAGGCAAGGGCGGAGACGGGCGATATTACGGAGGTGGAAATAGGCGTCTCTGTTATGCTGCGGATATGTGGTCGGAAGCTCATTTCAGGGTCAAATATGACACTAAGGTTGCGAACTTAGTAAGATTTGTTTCTTTCAAACACACCGGATGTGGTAAGCAAACAGATGTATTGGGTGGAATGATCTGCCCACAATTACCTGTTCTCCTGTCCATCCAGTCTGAACAGTCAACCAGCAATAGGTCTGTGCTACAGTGCATCACCCAAGAAAGGAAGGCCAATGGGGAAACTGAATGCAAACTGAAGAACACAGCAAAAAGCAGATGTACAAACTGGTCTAGAAGACTGGCCTTCTACTTGTAGGACCCGGGTTCGAATCCAATGGAGACTGATGAGATAAAAGTCTTTCTTTTAATGCAGGCTACCAACCTATCCAAACTCTGCCACCCATATCCTAAACCACACTAAGTCCCGCTCATCGTCACCTCTATCCCCCAAATCCATCAAATCCAATATACTGTAAGCTCCTCCACGGCCATGCCCCACCCTATCTCTGCAACCTCTTCCAGGCCTATACCTGCTCCGGTCCTCTGTCTCTGGCCTTTTGTGTATCCCCCCACTGCCTTCGGTCCACTGTTGGTGGCAGAGCTTTTAGCCACCTTGGTCCTACTCTTTGGAACTAAACCTCTCTGTCTGTCTCTGCCCTTTCAAAAACCACTCGAGACCAATCTCTTCAACCTAGCTTTCAGCGCCCCTCCTAATCTCTTCCTTCATGGCTATCTGGGTGCTTTGCCTGTGCCTATCTGTGGGACACTTCGTCATGTTAAAGGTACTGTTATAACAGAAGTTACAGTTGAATTCAGTAGAAGGGTCAGTCAGTCCTTTCTGAAGAATTCTTTCATACTAAGTGGTTGGTCTCCCATGGTGTTGCGCACGGGGGAGTCGGAACATTTTGCTGGGAATTTCCTCAGAGCTCCGAGGAAATTCCTGTCCTAAGTGCAGCTTCGGGAGGAGGGCAGGGGACCAGGGCAGATGTAATTCAGTCCCCATATTGAAGTCAAACATTCTGCCTTTGTCTTCATATATTTTTATTATTAATTCCTATGTCCACATTAATAATGAAAACTGACTATGTAAACTGGTCACGCTGAAATTATTTTTACCCACCAGTGTTTACAGAGGCAGCTTTCATTATAAATGTGGACATAGGCCTTTATAATGAAAGAATTGACAGTAAGTGTATGCAGGTCTAAGATTTTTTTCTGCATTATAGATGGAGGCAGAATTTAGAATCATAGAATGATACAGCACAGAAGGAGGCCATTTGGCCCATCGTGCCTGTGCTGGCCCTACTTCTAAGCAAGAATGAAACCGCGTTACAGTAACTATAAATCATAAAGCAGTTTCACTCCTGCGGAGCAGAATGAGTAAATTCTTCCTCCATCGGTACAAAATGGAATCGCTCAATCTGCAGCAATAGTGGGAGAGACACAGAGAACAACAGACACTTGGGGGATGGAGATTGTTTGAGAGCTAAGAGAGCTCCAGACAATTTAAACCACTGGGGTACAAGGGTCCCAAGTAAAAGGAATTTGAGGCAATTTCTATACAGTTTCCAGTAAGCACAAATTATGGTCCCAAAGTATTGTAACCCAAAATTAACCAGCTTATCGGCTGGCACTTGCTCAGTTCAGATTCCAGCAAATTGGCATCTCTAAATTGGCTCCCTGAGTTTGGACTATTAAATCCAGTTTGCTTAATCTGATGTCAGAATCGTAGGCCCCTGACAACCCGAGTCTGGAACTGGGATAAGGGAGCCAGATTCAGTAGTGCAATCATGATAGGCTGGTGCATGGACTGCAGTCTCCCAAACTAAGCAAACAGCAGAATAACAATGGTTAGAGAGAGAACGGTTGGTGTGTATTAAAAGGTCAAGAAATATTGTTGGGGTCGAGCAGAAGGCACATTATTCTCCTTCAAATCTGACCCAGGATCGCTTGATTTTGGTGCTGGAAACAAAACATGAGTATCCTTTATTGTTATCCCCTTTATATTCCAGTACTTCCTTCAGAGGCACCCCTGTAATATAGCAGAGACAATGTACACCCCTATAATATAACAGAGACAATGTACACCCCTGTAATATAATGGAGACAATGTACACCCCTATAATGGTCAGAAATGGGGATGTTCGCTGATGACTGCACGGTGTTCAGCGCCATTCACAACTCCTCAGATAATGAAGCAGTCCATGCCCAAATGCAACAAGACCTGGATGACGTTCAGGGTTGGGCTGATAAGTGGCAGGTAACATTCGCGCCACAGAAGTGCCAGGCAATGACTATCTCCAACAAGCGAGAGTCTAACCACCTCCCCTTGACATTCAACGGCATTACCATCGCCAAATCCCCCACCATCAACATCCTGGGGGTCACCATTGACCAGAAAGTTAACTGGACCAGCCACATAAATACTGTGGCAACAAGAGCAGGTCAGAGGCTAGGTATTCTGTGGCGAGTGTCTCACTTCCTGACTCCCCAAAGCCTTTCCACCATCTACAAGGCACTAGTAAGGAGTGTGATGGAATACTCTCCACTTGCCTGGATGAGTGCAGCTCCAACAACACTCAAGAAGCTCGACACCATCCAGGACAAAGCAGCCCATTTGATTAGCACCCCATCTACCACCTTAAACATTCACTCCCTCCACCACCGGCGTACCGTGGCTGCAGTGTGTACCATCTGCAAGATGCACCGCTACAACTCGCCAAGGCTTCTTCGGCAGCACCTTCCAAACCCGCGACCTCTTCCAGCTAGAAGGACAAGGGCAGCAGGCGCATGGGAACACCACCACCACACCATCCTGACTTGGACATATACCGCCGATCCTTCATCGTCGCTGGGTCAAAATCCTGGAACTCCCTACCTAACAGCACTGTGGGAGTACCTTCACCACATGGACTGCAGCGGTTCAAGAAGGCGGCTCACCACCACATTCTCAAGGGCAACTAGCGATGGGCAATAAATGCTGGCCTTGCCAGCGATGCCCAGATCCCATAAGCAAAAAATAAAAATTATAACACAGAAACAATGTACACCCCTAGAATATAACAGAAACAATGTACACCCCTGTAATATAACAGAGACAATGTACACCCTGTAATATAACGGAGGCAATGTACACCCCTGTAATATAACAGAGACAATGTACACCCTGTAATATAACACAGCCAATGTATGCCCCTGTAATATAACAGAGACAATGTACACCCCTGTAATATCACAGTGACAATGTACACCCTGTAATATAACACAGCCAATGTAATATAACAGAGACAATGTACACCCTGTAATATAATGGAGACAATGTACACCCCTGTAATATAACAGAGGCAATGTACACCCCTGTAATATCACAGTGACAATGTACACCCTGTAATATAACACAGCCAATGTACACCCTGTAATATAACAGAGACAATGTACACCCTGTAATATAACAGAGGCAATGTACACCCCTGTAATATAACACAGCCAATGTACGCCCCTGTAATATAACAGAGACAATGTACACCCTGTAATATAACAGAGACAATGTACGCCCCTGTAATATAACACAGCCAATGTATGCCCCTGTAATATAACAGAGACAATGTACACCCCTGTAATATAACAGAGACAATGTACACCCCTGTAATATAACGGAGACAACGTACACCCTGTAATATAATGGAGACAATGTACACCCTGTAATATAACAGAGGCAATGTACACCCCTGTAATATAACAGAGGCAATGTATGAAGGGATAATTACAAGTCCTAGCCCTTTCGGACTACCCCAGATCAGGCGTATTCCCCAGACGTTTACCTTCAACTAAAGTTAGCGGTAGCCGGATCCTATAAGACGCTTAATTGGGTCTAAAGGTCAGACAACTCTCCCTAAAGGAAAGAAACGGTCTAAAGATGTTACCGTCCTCCGGATAGTACTTTTAATAAGTTTAACTAGACTGTAACCTTCCGGATATTATGAGGGTCCGGAATACCCCCCAGAATTCTGCAACTTCTTTGTGAAGAGTGTACAGAAATTGAGTTCGCGAGTTTATACAAAAATACACTGAGACAATTTTAAAAATATATAGATTTATTAAAGAACCGACATTTAGTATGGCAATCGCAACTTTAACCGTTCAAAATACAAATAGCTTACATTTCTTATCAGAGATCCTTATTCTCAAATCTTAACTTCGTTACATTTCCACACTTCTACTTATTTCTTAATCCAGAATATCCACCAAAATCAAATACCTTGATTTCCCGAGACTCAGAATTGTAAACTTACAGAGAATGTCTGTGAAGTTGAGAAACGCTTGTCTTCCCAGCGACTTCTGACTTTCCATTTGAAAAGCTCTTATTTTTATATCTTTTTTTTGGTGGTTTATCCTTTGAAGTTTTCATGCTGATGTAAGCTAATTGTGTTCAGTCATTCTTTGCTGACTTTGTTCTATTCTTTACTGTCATTTCAGCTGTCAGCTTTTAGACTTGTGTCTCTACCTTTAGGTGTTTCAAAAACCTATCATAAAATGGTTATTATCGATTTATCTATTTGATGCCATTCTTAGGAAGTCTTTCTATTGAATTTCTAATATCACTTAACTACTTGTAAGCCAGACGTCGTGTCTCCGAACTATTCCATTTTCAATACAAACACGATGGGCTGGATTTTGATACTGGGGCGGGTTGGGGTCGTGTCATCCGCATTTCGTGTTATCCACCCGACTGCAATTGGATGTGGGAGATTGATGCAATTTTCACCTAATTGGGCAATTGAGTTTCAGCATGTGGCAACCCATGAACCAATTAGTGGTTTCAGTCTGAAAGTCGCCTCTGATGATGTCATCATTGCTGATGCATTGCAGGTCAGAGACTGCCGGGCCTTTGCTGTGAGAGGACCTGGATGCAAAATGAGCAGGGGAGAGAGAGAGAGAATTTTTTTTTCCATCCAGGTCCTCTCACAGCAAAGGCCAGGCAGTCTCTGAAGACATTCAATGCAGCAGCATCAGAGGTGACTTTCAGACCTAATACTACTACTACCTTCATCACATCTCCGTTGTAATAGTGGACCTGCAGCTGATAGTCAGCTATCCAAATGTGCTCCCGCCAGGTTTCACAATCGTGGTTCAGAACAGGCGTGCTTCACATAGATCAAGGGTTAAAATCACAAAGGCCTTTCAAAATGGCATTATAGAGCCAATTTAGTGCTTGTTAAGGGCCTTAACAGCCTATCCCGTCTCTTAAAGGTGGGACGGAGTCGGGACCAGCAGACACGATTTAATGAAAATTGCGTGGAGGCTGGATGGAGGCGGACTTGTGCCCGCCCGCCACTTTTCGCAATTTTAACCCCCCAAACGCTTCCAAACCCGCCTCCACGGGTCAATGAAAATCCAGCTCAATGTAATTGCTTGGTGTCATCTATTGATGTTATATTTTCAAAGCCTTTCTGTAGGTATATTTTACAACTTGTAAACTGAAAACACTTCTCTTAGGGTGTTTACTTGTTTTCTTGCTATCTCAATTGGTTGCATATTTAATCATGTTTCCTGTTTCTAAGTTTAACATAAAACTATTTTACGACAGGCATTTCTTTTACTTGATGTCATTTTTTCAAAGGCACTTGTTTTTTTTAATGTTCTGTGCACCTGTTCGACGTGTTAGATTATAACACTTTACTTGGGTCATTCCATTGTGTTGGTTCCAAACTCTAGACATAGAGGAACCACCAATGGTTTGCTTCAATAGGGGCTTTGACTCTGTATTTACAAACCAATTCCCATTTCAAAGCTTGTGTTCACAGCTTTGTGTTAACAAACTATCTTATATCATAAGCCTGTATTGTGCCTGCAGCCTGTGTCACCGAGGCTTTCAGACTTTTAAACCCAGTATGTCTTGTATTAATATCAAATCTGTTTAAAGGATGAAGTAATTTTCTGAAATATGGCTATTCCATTACATGTACACCCTGTAATATAACAGAGGCAATGTACACCCTGTAATATAACGGATACAATGTACACCCTCTAATATAATGGAGAAATTGTACACCCTGTAATATAATGAAGACAATGTACACCCTGTAATATAACAGAGGCAATGTACACCCCTGTAATATAACGGAGACAATGTACACCCTGTAATATAACAGAGGCAATGTACACCCTGTAATATAACGGAGACAATGTACACCCTGTAATATAACGGAGACAATGTACACCCCTGTAATATAACAGAGACAATGTACACCCTGTAATATAACAGAGACAATGTACACCCCTGTAATATAACGGAGACAATGTACACCCTGTAATATAATGGAGACAATGTACACCCTGTAATATAACAGAGACAATGTACACAGGGAAGAGTGACCATAATATGATAGAATTTTATATTGAGTTTGAAAGTGACTTAGTTAAATCCGAAACTAGGGTTTTAAATCTAAAAAAAGCAAACTACGTAGGTATGAGGGGCGAGTTGGCTAAGTTAGATTGGGAAACTACATTAAAAGCTATGACAGTGGATGAGCAATGGCTAGCATTTAAAGAATTAAAACATAATTTACAACAAATATACATTCCCTTTAAGGCACAAAAACCCCACAGGAAAAGTGGTCCAACCGTGGCTAACAAGAGAAGTTAAAGATAGTATTAGATCAAAGGAAGAGGCTTATAATGTTGCCAAAAAGAGTAGTAAGCCTGAGGATTGGGAGGATTTTAGAATTCAGCAAAGGAGGAGCAAAAAATTGATAAAGAAAGGGAAAACAGAATACGAGAGTAAACTAGCGAGAGACATAAAAACAGACTGTAAAAGCTTCTGTAGGTATGTAAAAAGGAAAAGATTAGCGAAAGTAAATGTGGGTCCCTTACAGGCTGAGACAGGAGAAATTATAATGGGGAATAAGGAAATGGCAGAGAAATTAAACAAATACTTTGGGGGGAATTTTGCCGACGCTCAGGGGGCAGGTTTGGAGGCGGAACCGGTGGCAAAATTGCAAAGATTTACCAAGGGTCTAGCGAGAATGAGGAACTGAAAGATATTAGTATTAGTAAAAAAGTAGTACTGGAGAAATTAATGGGACTGAAAGCCGATAAATCTCCTGGACCTGATGGCCTACATCCTAGGGTTTTGAAAGAGTTGGCTATAGAGATAGTGGATGCATTGGTTGTCATTTTCCAAAATTCCATAGATTCTAGAACGGTTCCCGCAGATTGAAAGGTAGCAAATGTAACCCCACTATTTAAGAAAGGAGGGAGAGAGAAAACGGGGAACTTCAGACCAGTTAGTCTGACATCAGTAGTAGGGAAAATGCTAGAATCTATTATTAAGGACGTGGTAACAGGGCACTTAGAAAATAATAATAGGTTTGGGCAGAGTCAACACGGATTTATGAAAGGGAAATCGTGTTTGACAAATCTGTTAGAGTTTTTTGAGGTTGTAACTAGCAGAATAGATAAGGGGAAACCAGTGGATGTGGTGTATTTGGATTTTCAGAAGGCATTCGATAAGGTACCACACAAGAGGTTATTAAACAAAATTAGGGCTCATGGGATTGGAGGTAATATACTAGCATGGATTGAGGATTGGTTAACGGACAGAAAAGAGAGTAGGAATAAACGGGTCATTTTCGGGTTGGCAAGCTGTAACTAGTGGGGTACCGCAAGGATCAGTGCTTGGGCCTCAGCTATTCACAATCTACATCAATGATTTGGATGAGGGGACCAAATGTAATGGCCCTGAAATTCCATTCCCTACGGGTGATTACGCGCTGTGTACTCACCCGTAGGGCCAATGGAAGTGGCGGTTTTGCGCATGCACTGCGCATGCACGGGAAACCGGAACTTCCGGTCTCTTGAAGGAAGGGGTTCGGAGGTCAACCGCGTGCGCCGGAGAGGCAGCGCGTACGCATCGAACTTCCGTTTTTTTCTCAGTTGATGGAGTGCGGGTAAGTCCCTAGCAGCTGCGCGTGGAAAAAGCAGGCGCAAGGCCTGCTTTTAACAAGGTAAGAGGTGAAGAAAGTAAAAGTAAAACATTTTTTCCACAGGTTTATCATTTTAAAATACTTTAAAGAAAGGTAAGTTTATTTTTAGCCCCGTTAAAAACTTTAATTATTTTTTTCAAAAATTTAATTTTTGTTTAAAGTAGTTAATTTATGTAATTTGTAGTTATTTTAAAAATGTGATTTAAAAAAAAAAATATTTGAAATTTTACTTAGGTTTTGGGGCTGATCTCTATTCATAGATTTGACAGGTCTTCCTGTCAAATCTATGAATGGAGATTCCCTGCCCCGATTGGCTCCCCATGGCCCACGTGATCCCAGGGACGCTGCGAATGAGCTGCGCCCCTGGGATACGCGTGCCCTGCACACCGGCAGCTGGAGCAGGCACAGGAACGGAATTCTGCGCGGGCCCAGAGCATAACGGTAGGCGCGCTTCTTAAGTGCAGGTCGGGGGCTTGCGCCCGCGGGAAGCCTCTGACCGGAATTTCTGGGCCAATATATCCAAGTTTGCTGGTGATACAAAGCTGGGTGGGAATGTAAGTTATGAGGAGGATGCAAGGAGGCTTCAAGGGGATATAGACAGGCTAAGTGAGTGGGCAAGAACATGGCAAATGGAATATAATGTGGAGAAATGTGAAGTTATCCACTTTGGTAGGAAAAATAGAAAAGCAGAGTATTTTTTAAATGGTGAGAGATTGGCAAATGTTGGTGTTCAGAGGGACCTGGGTGTCCTTGTACACGAATCACTGAAAGTTAACATGCAGGTACAGCAAGCAATTAGGAAAGCAAATGGTATGTTGGCCTTTATTACAAGAGGATTTGAATACGAGAGTAAAGATGTCTTACTGCAATTATATAGGGCCCTGGTGAGACCACACCTGGAGTATTGTGTACAGTTTTGGTCTCCTTACCCAAGGAAGGATATACTTGCCATAGAGGGAGTGCAACGAAGGTTCACCAGACTGGTTACTGAGATGGGGGGATTGTCCTATGAGGACAGATTGTGTAGACTCGGCCTATATTCTCTAGAGTTTAGAAGAATGAGAGGTGATCTCATTGAAACATACAAAATTCTTACAGGGCTCGACAGGGTAGATGCAGGGAGGATGTTTCCCCTGGCTGGGGAGTCTAGAACCAGGGGTCACAGTCTCAGAGTAAGGGGTCAGCCATTTCGGACTGAGATGAGAAATTTCTTCACTCAGAGGGTGGTGAATCTTTGGAATTCTCTACCCCAGAGGGCTGTGGATGCTCAGTCGTTGAGTATATTCAAGACAGAGATCGATAGATTTTTGAATATTAAGGGAATCAAGGGATATGGAGATAGTGCAGGAAAGTGGAGATGAGGTAGAAGATCAGCCATGATCTTACTGAATGGCGGAGCAGGCTCGAAGGGCCAAATGGCCGACTCCTGCTCCTATTTCTTATGTTCTTATGTTCTTATGCAGCCCTCCATGAGTGTTCCACAGGAGTGCCAGCCTAGATCATGGCATCAAAACCTGGACTGGGACTTGAACCCCACAAACCTCCTGACCAAATGAGCCATGCTGACATCAGCATTGCAACCAGAATCTAACATTTGAAAAAAAAAGAATTTACAAGCTTCCTGGGTTGAAGATTTGATGGGAAAATACAGGAGTTGTGAAAGAGGACTATTACATCAAAGGTAGGTTAAAGTAAAGACTTTCTTGTGTGGGTTGATAGCGTCAATTTAAAAGGAAGCCAGCATTGGATTTTATTTGATAAAGTGGTTTTAACTTCTCTCTCTCTCTCTCTCTCTCTCTCTCTCACAGCCTCCCAATTCATGCATAAACTGCTTTTCCCATGCTTGGCATTTTGGGAATATTCTATTTTTATGCCCTGGATTTGACTCCTCATTTAGTGAAGAGATTTAGTGACAGTAATTGGCCCATTTTGAATGCGGTAAGATAACAAGTGGTAGATTTTCCAGTAGTTTGGAGACTACTTGGTGTCAATGATTGGTGGTAAGTATTTCCAGGAGTGATTAAAAAACAATTAAGCTCATAGTTAAAGGGTAGGATGACAGCAAGCAATACAATGTGACAGATCCCAGTAATAAAGACTGCCAGGGTTTAATACAACTTGAATTGAACTTAATACTGGTACAATAACACAAATCAATTCAGTTTAATCCACTCAAAATTAGTTGAGACGTTCAGAAAGCCCGATGATACACCAATCCATTACCACACAACAGCGTTTATGGGCAGAACCACTCACTGGTTTATGGTGAATGATTAAGTCAGATTCCATTTATATAACATGGGATTATGGGGCTTTTTACCAATACTTTTGGGATCACATTCTGCAATGATGTCTACCTACCTTCCTGTGAAAACAAAATCCAATGGCCTTGATTATGAGTGCAATGAAGGTTCACGAGATTCCTGGGATGGCGGGACTGTCGTATGAGAAGAGATTGAGTAAACTAGGCCTGTATTCTCTTGAATTCAGAAGAATGAGAGGGGATCTCATTGAAGCATACAAAATTATTACAGAGCTTGATAGGGTGGATGCTGGGAGAATGTTTCCCTTGGCTGGGGAGTCTAGAACCAGGGGCCACAGCCTCAGGAAAAAGGGTAGGCCAATCATGACTGAGATGAGAAGAAATTTCTTCACACAGAGGGTGGTGAATCTTTGGCATTCTCTACCCCAGAGGGCTGTGGAGGCTCAGTCATTGGGTATATTCAAAACAGAAGTCGATAGATTTCTGACTAGTAAGGGCATCAAGGGATATGCGATAGGGCCGGTGAATGGAGTTGAGGCAGAAGATCAGCCATAATCTCATTGAATGGCGGAGCAGGCTCGAAGGGCCTACTCCTGCTCCTATTTCTTATGTTCTTTTGGTGCTCGAACCATAACAGACAGCTTCTGTGTGAAATATGTAAGAATTTGAAAAGTGATTGAAAATATTAGGCTACGGTCTACTGTGCTACCAGTCATGCTGACTGTGACAATCAACATCCAATGTTTTCTTTACTTGAGAAAGACAGAACTTGCATTTATATAGCACCTTTCACATCCTCAAGATGCCCCAAAGGACTTTACAGCCAATTAAATACTCCTGGGGGGCAAAATTGGGTCGCGCCCCCTTTGGGGCGCTAACTTCACTGCGGCGCTACTGGAAGCGCCCCGCCTCCCTCTTGGGGCGCGGTGAGGGAATATCGCAGCGCTACATCGCGCCGTGGTACTGCAGGCCTTCCTCCATTTATTAATGGGGAGGGGCCTAGCGCAGCGCGACCCGAGGCCCAGCTGGGCCACCAGGGCTCGGAGTGCCGGCAAAAGAGCCCAGCACTCAAGAGGAGTGCCGGGCTCACAGAGCGCAGCCGGCACCCGGCGGGGGGACTTCACAGGAGGCCAGGGACAGCAACGGGGGCAGGTGCTGGCAGGCGGCCAGCAACAAAAATGGCCGCCCGGCACCTCCCCTTTAATTTGCGCCACCCCAGCCTGCACGTACACCCTCCTGACCCTGTCGGACATAGCGTCCGGCGGTAAGTCAGGGGGCGCTACCGAAGATCGCGGCCGTGGCGCGAGCGGGGCGCTGCGCACAGCGATGACGTCATCGCCGGAGGTGCAGCGCTGTGGGGCGCTACCGGTTACCGCCGCCGCTAAACTCCCGCTGAAATTCGGGCTTGTTGCTTTGCGTCCCGTTCGTGAATTTTTCCCCCATGAAATGTAGTCACTGTTGAAATGTAGGCAAAACCTAGATGAAGGGTCAAAGAACATTGTACAGAGGTTGAAAAGGGGGGGGGGAAAGAGAAAATGACGTAAATCGAGAGGTCGTGGTCAGGGGGTTTCAAACTTAAGAGTTCAACAGGAAAGGAAGAGTAAAGGAGGTAAGGAGTTCCAAAGTTTCGAGATCCTGGGAAAGAATAATAAAGAGGAATGCTGGCTCCTCTCCAGCCATCTTCCAATGGAAACAGGCACCAACTGATCCATTAATGTCTACATGCTATAGTAAGAAAACCAGGTGAAAATCCTTATCAAAAAGGTGGCACATCTGCCAGGCTTCACAATGGAAAATGAACAGGCCGCAAAACACAGAACACCTCATAGCCTGCAACTTGTGTCATGAATGGAGGACATTTATCATTCAAAAACCTCTTTCATTTCATATGTGAGGTCACAAGGAAATTGGAGAATTTTATGAAAGTTGCTGAATTTGAAAGAGCCAACAGTTACTTTGCCTTGCCTTGTCCCTTGCAGAGATTGGTAAGAATTGACAAGAGTGCTAATTTCTGTGGAGCTACAGATGGGGGGAGGTATCAGAACTCAAAGTGCATGGATGCTGCCCGACTCTTAGAATGCACTACAAGCTGCCATGACAGTCCTTATAGCCAAATAATTAGAACGTTGAAAGGATTTGTAATCTTTAACAAAGAGCCTCAATTAGAGACCTTAACAAAGCATCAAAAAAGTCAATATAAGTTCCAACTGCCAATATCTTCTGCAAGACATTCTCTCAAACCTACTCCCTGCTCTATATGAGTCAGAAAATGCAGCCTCTGCACATCATAGAATGATACAGCACAGAAAGAGGCCATTCGGCCCATCGTGCCTGTGCCAGCTCTTCGAAAGATCTGTCCAATTAATTCCACTCTTCCGCTCCTTCCCCATAGCCCTGCAAATTATTCCTTTTCAAGTATATATCCAATTGCCTTTGGAAAGATACTACTGAATCTGCTTCCACCGCCCTTTCAGGCAGCGCATTCCAGATCATAACAACTCACTGCACAAAAAACTCTATCAAAACGCCTCAGAATTTTGAACACCTCTATTAAATCTCCGCTTAATCTTCCCGGCTCCAAGGAGAAAATCCCAGCTTCTCTCCTCAAAGCAGCACCCGAACAGGGACTTGAACACTCGACCCTCAGATTAAAACCTGATGCGCTCCCAACAGATCATAACTCGCTGCATAAAAGAAAAATCTCATCTCGCCTCTGGTTCTTTTGCCAATCACCTTAAAATATATATTGGACCCACCTGCTATAACTCTCTGTGCTTCATATGGCTCCATGTAGCCATTGTTCTCAACTTCTTCTTTGTCATTCGACTCTCCTCTGGATTCATGTCGGAGATCAAATGGGTCGGAATAATCGTCATCAGCCAGAGTCTGGATAAAGAAAGCAGACTGGTGAGTTATTCAACATATTACACATGGATGCTGCCCTGTCTCTTCCTGAGGGCTTGGGTCCAACCTGATTCATGATACCCCCATCTAGGTGGCCTTTCTTCATGGCCGAGTCCAGGCGCTGAGTGTCAGCAGACTATTTCAGTCTGGTGGGACATCACTGCTCATCCCCATCACCCAACATCCACACAGGAATCAGGAGCAAAACTTGGTTTGACAGCCAGGGAGCACGGAGGCCAATCATAGCGACCTTTCTGCCATCCCAACTGACGTCAACTAACACAGGTCAGCAGAGATTGAACCTGTCTTGATAAGTACAGCTCAGTATAGCTTTGGGCAATGCATTCAAACACTGAGTCATCAAGGGAGCTTAAAAACTTTTTTTTTTTTTTTAAAGAGGAAAGAAAGTCTCGGGAGTCGGGGTATTTTTGTTCTCGTTACAGAAAAGAAATAATAGGCCCTTGCCGTAATTTTTTTTTTGATGTTTCCTTATGAGCCCTTTAAAATGGAGACCCTCAGAGAATCACCTCGGCCTCCTTGGTAACATCAGTTACGGGGAACATCCCTGCGTTTCCTAGGGCAGCTCCTTATGAATGGCACAGGCCACAACATTGCCCTGTGGCCGTCCGGCCCCAGAAAATCGCTTCTGCGGATCTGGTTTCTTGGGCCCAGAGAGCCCCGAAGTGGTGTGGCTCCAGGATGCCCCCTTTCAGTTTGGTCAATGAAATGGCCAAACAGTGGGGGGAAGATCCTGCCAAAGGTGTCATCATGTTGGCAGAAAAATTTGATGGTTGTAAAAAAAAAAGTCACAGAAAATCATGGTGAGACTGTCATTTTCTTGTATAAAATGGGGGAGACTTTTGAACAAAAAAGTGTCTCCCCAGACTTTCCCTCCCCTTTAATTAACTGATGTTCTGTGAAGTATAGGAAGGATGTGGTGTGATCGATGACCCAGTTAGTGCTAATCTAAGAGTATTCAGTGTGCTGAGGAGTGGGGCAGAATACTGGGAGAACCAGTTATGCTTTGATTAGGATTATACAGTTGTTAGGCCCAGATTGTAATTGTATAATGATACAAAGTAATTTCGTGCATTGGATTTCCATGCTTGGACTTTATAATTAGCCATGGGTTTATCAATTGTTTTGTACCTGCAGGCTATTTGCTAAAGATATATATCTGGTTTTTTTTAAATGATTTCTCTCTCTTCCTCCCCTATGTTTCCATGGGTCCACTAGCCTTCCGATATCTCACCCAGTAACCATTCCTTATGTATAAGCCTTGTCAATGAGTGCTGGGAGGTTATGTAACCTTGGATGGCATTACAGCTGAGCCCCACCCTGTGGTACAAACGCACGCGCGCGCACACACAGCCCCTCCCCAACCCGCCCCAGGGGTCACAGGGTAGCGATCAGAGCAGGAACTCTGGCTGATTTTATTTTCTCTTCCAACATGGGGTCAGCTTCCACATGTATGCCGATGACACCCAACTGTCCCTTTCCATCACCTCTCTCGACCCTTCCACTGCCTCTGTGTTGTCAGACTGCTTGCCCCAATATCCAGTCCTGGATGAACCACAATTGCCTTCAGTTAAACACTGGGAAGACTGAAGCCATTGTCTTTGGCCCCCGCCACAAACTCCTTTCCCTCGCCACTGATCCCCGGCCATTGTCTCAGCTTGAACCAGATTGTTCACAATCTCCGCATCCTACTCCAACCCGACCTGAGCTTCCAACCCATATCCTCTCCATCACAAAGACCGCTCACTTCCACCTCAGTGTCATCACCTGCCTACACCCCTGCCTCAGGATCATCTGCCGTTGAAACCCTCATCCATGCCTAAGTCACTTCCAGACTCGACTATTCCAATGCTCTCCTGACTGGTATCCCATCCTCCATAAACTTCAGCTCATCCAAATCTCTGCTGCCTGTATCCTATCCTTCAACAAATCTTACTCACCACTGATCTTGCTGACGTACAGTAGCCCCCAGTTCTCCAATGCCTCAAATTTAAAACTCGCTTCCTCGCCTTTAAATCCGTTCATGGTATTTCCCCTCTCTATCTCTGTAACCTCCTCCAGCCCTACAACCTCTACCCCCTAAATCTCCGTTCATCTAACTCCTGCCTTTTGTGCATCTCCCCCTGCCCTTCACCCCACCAGTGGCAGTGGTGCCTTCAACCTCTGGAAACCCCGCCCCAAAACCCCTCCGCCTCTCCTTAAGACCCTCTTTAAAACCCACCTCTTTGACCGAGCTTTCGGTCACCCCCTCCTAATATCTCCTTCTGTGTCTTGACATCCATTTTTGGCTGATTACACCTCTGTGAAATGCCTTGGGATGTGGTTTCCATGTTAAAGGCGCTATATAAATACAAGTTGTTGTTGTTATTGTTGTGGGATAGTCAGTGAGACATATTCTGCTAAGAGGCTGCCAGACCAGTGTACTGGGATTTTATACGAGTGAATTAAATCTCCATTAGGCTCTTAAGAGATTGATAAAACTCCTATTAAAAGACTGAAATTTAATATAATTTGAAACTCATCACACAACAAATTCCACAAACGAACCCGTTCTTTATATAGCAGAGTCGCAATGTGAGTTATAAAAACAGAGTGAATAACCTCTGAGGATTATTGTACGAGTCTGCCCTGTTGTTTTCTCCCCTCCCCTCCTGAAGGTGCTGACTCATGCTGGGGTACGGTTCCCTTGGCAACGCGTGCTCTCTGATACCTCACCCCAGCGGCCATTCTTCACACGAGCTTTGACACTGAGGGAGCAATTTTAACCTCCTTCCCCGCCGGCCGTCCCGTCTGGAGCTAATGAGAACGGGGACAACGTTGGTTTAACACCCGGTTAGGTTAAAATGACCCGCTAAGTGTTGACAGGGTATTGAATAGCATGGGACAGGCAGCACAATCGAGCCAAAGACAGGAGGCGCTGGAAAGTAATCAGAAGGTGGGAACCATAATTCATTGTTTCGTGTCCTACACTACCACAGTGGCAACACTTCAAAAATACTTCATTGGTCGTAAAGCTCTTTGGGATTGAGGGGAGTGGGATGTAGTGACTGAGGGGCGTGGGATGCAGTGACTGAGGGGAGTGGGATGCAGTGACTGAGGGGAGTGGGATGCAGTGACTGAGGGGAGTGGGATGCAGTGACTGAGGGGAGTGGGATGCAGTGACTGAGGGGAGTGGGATGCAGTGACTGAGGGGAGTGGGATGCAGTGACCGAGGGGAGTGGAACGCAGTGACTGAGGGGAGTGGGACGCAGTGACCGAGGGGAGTGGGATGCAGTGACTGAGGGGCGTGGGATGCAGTGACTGAGGGGAGTGGGATGCAGTGACTGAGGGGAGTGGGATGCAGTGACTGAGGGGAGTGGGATGCAGTGACTGAGGGGAGTGGGATGCAGTGACTGAGGGCGGTGACTGAACCTGGGACGTTTCTGCTCAGTGCTTCACTGGACAGTGTATTTACAAAGAGAGCTACATAGAATTACACAGGATTTACAGCATATATTCGGCCCAATCAGTCCATGCCGGCATTTATGCTCCACTCGAGCCTCCTCCCATCCTTCCTCATCTAACTCTATCAGCATAACCCTCTATTCCCTTCTCCCTCATATGCTTATCCAGCGTCCACTTAAATGCACCTATACTATTCGCCTCAACTACTCTGGGCCGGAGGAGCATTGGTGTATGGGGGTAGTTGGGGGTGGAGGGCATGATCAGGAGCCGGAGGAGGATCGGGGTTGGAGGAGCATCGCGGTGAGGTGGGGGGGCGGGGGGGGGGGGGGGGAGCCGGGAAGGCATTCGGCTGCCTCGGTGGGTGGGGAGGTCGGGGGAAGGAGATCGGAGGCCTCGGTGGGTGGGGAGGTCGGGGGAAGGAGATCCCCTCGGCAGTGGGTCTCCGATCACGGGGAGTGGGTGAGGCAGGGACGCTGGATCCAGGAGGTAAGTTTAAAGGCACTTATCTCCTGGACCCAGCAGTATTTGCCTTGCTTTAGCTGGCGAATTCTGTGAGGTCTGCGAAACCTGACCAGCCAGTGTTAAATTTGTAATAGTGGTTAAATATGAGGTACTCCAGCCTCATTATAATATTTAAATAGGCAACACGTCTCCTGGCAGCGGGTTGGCTGTCCGCCCCGCCTCCGTTAAAACCAGAAGTAGGCGGATTGGGGTTGGGATTCAGTTTTTTAACACTTTAACCTGCCACCCGATCCCAACCAACCCATTTTTTGGGGTTAAAATTCTCCCCTGTGCCTACTTCTATCTATGAGAAGGCGCACAACACCAGGTTATAGTCCAACAGTTTTATTTGAAATCACGAGCTTTCGGAGCGGCTGCTCCTTCGTCAGGTAAAGTGAAGGAATACAAATTCTATCTTAACCTTTCATAATTTTAAAGACCTCTATTAGGTCGCCCCTCAGCCTTCTCTGTTCATGAGAAAAGTGACCCAGCCTGTTCATCCTCTCCTGATAGATGTAACCTCGCAGTTCTGATATCATCCTTGTAAATCTTTTTTGCACCCTCTCCAGTGCCTCTATATCCTCTTTATAATATGGTGACCAGAACTGGACACAGTACTCCAAGTGTGAGCAGTGAGGATTTACTTCTAAGTTATCAATAGGTAACCCCGGATGGATTAACATATCCATTAAAATGGCAGAGAGAGGGGAATATGATATCAGCGCATTGACTAGTCGAACGATCACATTCCCGACACTAATTTCTAAACCCTTGTTTTGTTAAGAAGTCCTCCTAAGCTGCTCTCGGAAGGGTGCTTGCATTACCAGTACCTCATTCATGGGTCTCTGGCACCTGGTGACAGAAAATCCCCAACAGGTTTGCATGGAGGTTAAGTCTCGTCACTGGGGAGACCTGGTGGAGAACAGGTCAGTGTAACAGCAGATGCGGACTTTAAAGCGCACTGCACACATTTACAACAGCTGAGGGGGAAGAGTGCGACTCAGGCACGTCATGGTTGGTGGATCTTTCTCAAATCAGGGACGCGCAGTGCGCTCCCACTCTTGCACAACACGAACAGTCCAGCCCTCAGAACAAACACAAAGTGAAGGGTTATCTGTTTGCAATGTCAGCCTGTCAGATATCCTCACATTCAATGAACACGAGCATATTGCAACTAATGTTTATTTCAGCAGAGCCCCACAGCAACACGCCACCCCCTCACCTTCTGTCGATAGTTAATAGGTGTCTTTATATTAGGGAGCTCCCACCATCCATCTGCTTCAGGCATGAAAGGCACACACATTACCCTGAGTGACACATTGCAACATCCACTCTGCATTGTTACAAAAACTCTGGCATTTCAAGTTAACAAAGCTTGCGCTTTATTCAAATGGTTGGCCCTTTCCCCTCCCTTCCTTTCCCTTCTAATTGCCCCCGCCCGCCCGCTTCCTTTCCTTAGGGTGCTGACTCATGCTGGGGGTAAAGATCCACAAGAGTGCCCACCTCCCGAAACCTCACTTAGTCTGAGCAGCTAAGCCTGATCCTGCCTGAGCCCCGACGTCCAAGGCCAGTGCACTTTACGGCAGAGCTGACTGAATAGCGACCGGGAGCAGGAGCCCTGCTTTACTTGTCTCCTCCCTGGTGTCAGCTGTGGCTCAGTGGGGAGCACTCTTGCCTCGGAGTCATGAAGGTTGTGGGTTCAAGCCCCCACTTCAGAGACCTGGGCATGTAATCTAGGCTGACACTCCAGTGCAGTACTGGGAGAGTGCTGCACTGTCGGAGGTGCCATCTTTCGAATAAGATGTTAAACTGAGGACCTGTCTGCCCTCTCAGGTGGATGTAAAAGATCACTATTTCAAATAGAGTGGGGGAGTTCTTTCCGGTGTCCTGGCCAATATTTATCCCTCAAACAACACTTAAAAACAGATTATTTGGTCATCATCACATTGCGGTTTGTGGGAGCTTGCTGTGCACATATTGGTAGCCGCGTTTCGTACATTACAACAGTGACTACACTGCAAAAAAGTACTTAATTGGCTGTAAAGCACTTTGGGACGTCTTGAGATAGTGCAAGTCTTTCTTTCCTTTTTTTCTCCCTGACCCAAGGGCATGGGGATTGAAATTACAAACCCTACTACCACCTACAGGTCAGTGTAGCTCGGTGCCACACAGGGAACGGGCCTTCAGGCACAGTGTGCATGGCACAGCCACCTGCATCTGGAATTGCCAAGAGAGAGGAGTTTCACGAGTGTGCAGTCGCTTCCCATGAGCAGCCTGAGCTCGACAGGGACAGCAGCCGTACTATTGGTTTCAGGATTGGTGGGAGTGGGAACAAAAAAAAAAGCTTAAAGTCTCACTGCCCATCAGCAGTTATGTTCACGTGTTTGGCCGTTGGGTGAGGAGGGGATCGTGCTAACACAACTGACAGCGTGAAGACCAATTACTCAAAAGTTCAAAAGCACCTCAACATTTGCATCCCTTCTTTAGATGAGATGTTAAACAGAGGCCCTGTCCGCCTATTCTGGTGTTTCACGGGGATATTAAAGATCCCATGGCACCAAGAAGAGTGGGGAGTTCTTCTGGTGTCCTGCCTAAAATTCCTCCCCCAACCAACACCAACACAAAATCAGAGTCAATGGTCATTTACCTCATTTGCTGTTTGTTGGCTCGTGCTATGCACACAATGGCTGCCACATTTGCCTACGTAACGACAGTCACTGTGATAAGGCGCTATATAACAACAACTTGTATTTATATAGCGCCTTTAACGTAGTAAAACGTCCCAAGGCGCTTTCACAGGAGTGTTATAAGACAAAAAATTGACACCGAGCCACATAAGAAATTAGGGCAGGTGACCAAAAGGTTTTAAGGAGCATCTTAAAGGAGGAAAGAGAGGTAGAGGGGCGGAGAGGTTTAGGCAGGGAATTCCAGAGCTTAGGGCCGAGACTGCAGAAAGCACGGGCACCGATGGTTGAGCGATTATAATCAGCTCAAGAGGGCAGAATTTGAGGAGCGCAGATATCTTGGGGGGGGGTTGTGGGGCTGAAGGAGATTACAGAGATAGGGAGGGGCGAGGCCATGGAGGGATTTGAAAACAAGGATGAGAATTTTGAAATCGAGGCACTGCTTGAAATGCAAGTCTTCCTTTCAGATTGTCCATAAGGGAACTAAACTGAAATCTAAGTGGGGTTGGGGGGGGGAGGAGAAATCACAATATGCTGTGAGAGAGAGAGAGGGTGGCTGGAGAAGATTCTAGAAATAAATCAAAACAGCAGGACAAAAGCACACAAGGACATTGCAAGACTGCTGCAGTCTCAAATCTATTAGTAGTCATTTTTAATTAACAAAACAAATGAATTGTTTTCAGAGCACGAAAAACACTTGAAATAATGTAGACTAATTAAGCTAGCACTGAATCGTAATCGACTGGTGTAACACGGACACTAAACAATGATGCAGAACGCTATCAGCTTTGTTGGATTTTCTTCACACCCCCTTCCCATCAATTTTCTCCCCTCCTCCCGATGTTGCTGGTGTACAGGGTCCACAATCCCCTGTACCTTGCCCAAGTGACCAGCCTTATTGGGGGCGATTTTAACCCTACTCGCTCAGCAGAAACCTGGCGGGTGGTCAGTTAAAATCGCCCTGGCTCTCACCTGTCCGAAAGCCGCCATGATCGCAGCATCTGCAATTTTAACCTGCTCTCCTGAGCAGGCAGCAAGGACTCGCGCCCAGAGCCGACAGGGTCCTTCTTTACATAGGCGCATTTACATATTTTATTTATTTTGCATTTACATATTCCAGGTGAAACAGCGATTTACTTGTACTTCTTTCAATTTTCATATACTGTATTCGCTGCTCAAGATGCGGTCTCCGTTACACTGGGGAGACCAAACACAGATTGGGTGATCTCTTTGCTGAACACCTCCATTCAGGTCCGCAAGCGTGACCCCGAGCTTCTGGTCGCTGGCCGCTTTATTCTCCGTCCCACTCCCACTCGGACCTCTCTGTCCTTGGTCTCCTACACTGTTCCAATGAAGCTCAACGGAAGCTCGAGGAACAGCACCTCATCTTTCGGTTAGGCACTTTACAACCTTCTGGACTCAACGTCGAGTTCAACAACTTCAGATCATAACCACTGCCCCCATTTTTTCCCCAGACAGCAGGTGCTAGTAGTGATTCTGCTGTTCATTTAATCTCTCCTGCCTTCCACCCCATCATAGACCTTCCCTTTTGTGTTTCCTCACCCCACCCCACCCCCCACTGCCTTTCCCTGACTCTGTACTTGCTTAAAACCAGCTACATCTCTAACCTTTTCCAGTTCTGACAAAAGATCACCGGCCTGAAATGTTAACTCTTGTTTCTCTCTCCACAGATGCTGCCTGATCTTCTGAGTATTTCCAGCATTTTCTGATATTTCAGGTTTCCAGCATCCGCTGTATTTTGCCTCTGCTAGGTTCACTGTCTGGTGGGTGCTAAGCCGCGGAGATAGGAAGGTCCCCACTCTCTTCTCAGCTGGGGCAGCAGCAAGAGTGTTACAAATGGCGTCAGTACACGAGCCAAGGAGATGGAACAATCAGGCACATTTCCTGCTCCTGATCAATGACTCACCCCTCCCATCCCGGCTTGAAAGTGTGTGCACGGCAAGACGTCAGGCAAGAACAGGACACAACGTCAGGTGAGAACAGTATCACGCTCATCAGTGACGCTCCCCATTGTCAAATGCCCCATTGACACGCACTGTCTAGGCTCACAGATGAAGACTAGGCACTGGAAGGAGGTATGGGAGGGTTGTTAGCACCCAGGGAACAGGGTCCTTAGTCTTCAGGAAAGGAGGTGAAAAAAGATTTTGAATGGGACTGTTTCACCCCTCAATATTTCACTTGCTAATAGACTTTTTTCACAGAACAATGCAGAATCATCAGTTCCTTGCTGTACAGCCCCTGGGGCACACTCACTTGTGCTGCTAAATCACATAAGACACTCGCATGGAAAATGATCCTCAGGAGACAAGGCAGACAGAGAGGTCTAAATTTGGTTCAGTACTAATATCGTCTCCAGGAATGAACCCATGAGGAACATCCAAGCAGAGGAGGTCCCAGAGGTGATGTAGCTTACTTTTGGACACAGGCTACGTGAGTGATTATATGTTGATCCAGCCAAGCATTCTTATTCCATTTCCGTGCAGTGAATGGGCTCAAACACAGGAGAGGAAACTGGCATCTCTCTACTAACTTTCTCCCATGCTTCCTGGAGACTCTGACTCATGGTGGTGTTGGTATGGCAGCAAAGTGAATTGCACTGGTGAAACAGCGAATAGCTGGCTTTGATATTGATTCCTCAGACAGCACCGCCTAGTGCATAGGCTGTGCAATTACCTGAATCTCTATATGTATATAGCACTAGTCATTGTGCAAACTGGGCGCAGTGCCCAAAGCAGCAAAAAGATCTTGTAAGTAAGTATTTTTGTTCTGACTATGGTGGATCATAGGGCATCATGAATGAGCCCAATACTGTCCTCACCTGATATCCACACACATCCAAGCTGTGGTGGTTTGGCGGAGCAGGCATGAAGGGCCGAATGGCCTACTCCTGCTCCTATCTTCAATATCACTATATCACAATCAGGAGTGCGAATCCTGGCTGTTCATTCCTCGCACCAGCCCAGTTCAGATCAGGGTCAGTATGGTTTAGTGCTGTACCACATGATTTCCTCTCCTGTGTTTGAGCCACTGGAGAATCTCAAGTTCAGGAACACAATATTTATGTAGAACTTTTCCTCAGGTAAATTGCTGGGCTGAACCAAATAACTTAAATACTGACTCCAAGAACAGAGCCACCTAGTGTACCAGCTGAGCACTGATCTGCACCTATGTATATATGTGCTCATAGCACCCATTGAGAGAGAGCTGGGGGGGGGGGGGGTAGTGACTGAGTCAACATGCATTGATACCATAAATTAAATGTTTTTGCTTGAATTAGGTGACTTCTCCTCTGAATGTTTGAATGAACCAGAAAGTTGAAAGAACCTAGCGGGGGGTAAAGTCCACGATACGAAGACTGTACGCGTGATGGAAGCCGTGGATATAATGAGTCCAATGGGGTTTTTTTTCTCGTACCATGCGTTCTTATATTTTTGTAGCCTTGATGGATGAGGTGCAACTAGCTCCACTCAATTTTCTCATTACACTTTTCTTTCTTTCTGATGGAATCTCAACTAAGGTAGCCAGGGTTCCAAATTAGGCCTGTTTACATTGCAGGGCAGAATTCGGAGAACCAAAGTCAACGCAGGAACAGCTGCTAATGCGAGTGCTCAAAAGCCACGCACCACAGGAAGATAGTGTTATGATACAACCAGCTCGGTCAGTCAACTCCAAGCCAGCTCAAGACTAGGTGCATCATGACATATAATGCAAAGTTGGGTCATGGCATTATGTTTCTGTTTTATGAATGTGCCTCCAGCAGGCCTACGGATAGGGTGATCGATCCCAATATAACCCAGGGCAGGAGCAATGCATAGCGGTTATTTAAGCTTTGCTCCTCAGGCAATAAGGCAAAATGGCCCAAGACATTCTGTACCCAATGGAGGAGGTGGTGGATCTGGTCCTTGAGGCACAAAAGGTGAAGAGAAACCCGGCACAGTTACCAAAATCTCAAATGTAACTCAACAGAAGAGAAAATAAAATTTTCTCCCATCCCCTAACAATTTTTTTAATTAATTGCCGTGAGGCCAAACCCCATTTTTAATAGACACTCTTTGAAAGTCATGATTATTTCTTGGTCAGGGGCATCTTATTAAGATACAAAGAAGCTGAATTGAACTAATCTCTTCACATTTAGCCTAGGCATAAATGGTCTCAATTAGCATAACAAAGCGCCTCACACAAACATTAGCATTTGAATAGACTGCATTAAGTTCATGCATTAATCTAATCTCACCTCACCTGTTCTCAACCTCTCTTTTTTACTCATTTATAGCATAAAGACCATTTTCTTTCAATTAATTGATTTAACTGTTAGATTTGTGCTTTTGTTTCTGCTCTTGCCTAAAGACTTTTTTGTGGAGCAGGAAATGTTGTAAAGACAAAGATCATTTCTCCTATAATTTATGACTTTAATCATCATCAGTGTCAACTAGGCTCAGCTTTACCTCTTTAAACCCAATGGTTGCGGTTCAAACCCCACTCCAGGATTTGAGTGCCTTATCTAAACAGATACTCCAGTGTAGGACTGAAGGAGTGCTAAATAACAACAGAAAACACTGGGAAAACTCAGCAGGTCAGGCAGCATCCGTGGAGAGAGAAACAGAGTTAACGTTTCAGGTCGAAGACCTTTCGTCAGAACTGGGAAAAAAAGCAGGAAATGGAATAGATTTTAAAGCAGGTTTAGGGGCGGGGAAATGGGGGAGGGGATGAAAGAACAAAGGAGTGCTGCCTTGTTGGAGATTATCTTTCAGGTGAGACGTTAAACCAAGGCTCTGTCTGCCTGTCCGGGTGGATGTGAAAAGATCCTGTGGAATAATTCAAAGAGCAGGGAATTCTCCGGGTTTTCTGGCCAACATTTCGCCCTTAAATAAACAGACCAAAAATTGGTAATCGGTTATGCTTTCATTTGCCGTTTGTGGGACCTTGCTGCATGCTAATTGACTGTCGCATTTGCCCGCATAACAATACTGAATGCACTTCAAAAGTAATTAATTCCCTGTGAAGCTCTTTGGGACTTTGAGGACATCAAAGGTACTTTATAATAGGAGTTCTTGCTTCTCTTTATATAGCACTTCATCACTCCAACATGACCCAAAAAGTGCTTCACTTAATACATTACTTTTTGAAGTGCATTGACTGTTAATATGCAGGACAATATGGCAGCCATTCGGCACAGGCAACATCCCACTACAGTGGGATAAATTACCAGTTAATTTATTTTTAGATGGTATTTAATAAGGGAGGAATGTTGGCCAGGAGAGCTGCCTCTTCTCAAGAAAGAATTGGGTCATCCATCTCATTGTTGTTTGTGGGAGCTTAACCATACATAAAATGGCTGCCGTTGCCTACATTACAACAATCACTGCACTTTAAAGTGTGCATCACCGTGACACATTTCTGAGATGCGAGAAGGTGCTATATAAATGATTCCATGGGATTCTCGAATGTCCAGCTGAACCAACGGAACAGGCGGGAGGGCCTTGGTTCATCAGCTCGTCTGAAATAATTTGCTTGAAATGGTCACAAATATTCATGAGGCTGGTTTGTCTGTAAACTGCACTATTACCTAACTCATGGGGCACAGTGGATACCCATAATTGTTTTTAATATGCACTAAGATTTATGAAAAGGCAGCACTCTATATTTTAATCAGTTTTACATCTAGGACTGTCACCCATCTGGGTTTGGACCAGAAAGTCTAGCTTTTAAGTGACAGCCAAAAATTTGGAAAAATCTAAACCAGACATCCAGAGTTTTTTGTAATCCTCCAATTTTCTCCACTTCTCCCCCAAAGATGTTGGCTTGTGATGGGAAGTGGTCCCACCCCTATCCCTTTCCTCCCCGAAGGTGCTCACTCACTGTGGGATGTGGTCCCACTCCCACCTCTATCCCGCTCCTCTCCTGAAGGCACTGGCTCATGGTGAGAATATGGCCCCACCCTTTATTCCACTCCTTTCCAGTTTTAGACGGGACAAAAGATGTAGCACATTTATCAGTTATCGCAAACCCTCAAAATGCAGATTGATCACAATAAAATCCGCGGGAGGGGCACGTGGAAATGGTTTGAGCATAACTGCCCAGAGAGCTGGTCAAGAAAGAAAAAGGGACTTGACAAATCATTGTCCCCATTAAACCCAGCTCCTGAGATGGGCCTCGGTGCCACGAGAGGCAATTTTATCTCAACCCAGACAAAATTCAATTTCAAGAAATAATTGGATTTTTGAGACCTTTCACAACCTCAGGACATTTCAAAGCGCTTTACAGACAATGAAGTCTTTTTTGAATGTCGTCCCTGTTGTAATGTAGGAAACGCGGCAGCCAATGTATGCACAGCAAGTCCCACAAACAGCAATGTGATAATGATCTGTTTTAGTGATGTTGATTGAGGGATGAATATTGGTCAGGACACCGGGGATAACTCGGGATCATTTACGTGCACCAGAGAGAGCAAACGGGACGTCGGCTTAACATCTCAACCGAAAGACGGCATCTCCGACAGTGCAGCACTCCCTCAGTAACGAAAGGGAGTGTCGGCCTAGATTTTTGTGCTCTGGTCTCTGGAGTGGGACTTGAAGCCACAACCTTCTGACTCAGAGATGAGAGTGCTGCCCACTGAGCCAGAGCTGAGAACATAAGATATAGATGAGGGTGGCCGTTTGGCCCATCTCGGTTTATCCCTGCAGAAAGTCCCCGCATTATGGCTTTTGGCTGTTTAAGTAATTCCAGGCGTTACTCTACTCGGAAATCTGTTCCATGTATTGCTTGCTCTTTGTGCAAAGATGCTCCTCTGAGCAGATCTCCTCCCTCACATCAGGTAGGGTACACAGCACCTTCTGTGTCTTCTATGGTGTTTCTGACTTTTACCGCACACTGTGAATGCACATTGCGGAAACTGCTTCCTCAGTATAAACACGTCCTTAAGTTCAAGAGAATTAAGTTTTAAAGATTCACTGGTGTAGGGGGACATGTGGCAAGTTTTCAGGTGGTGATTCCGAGGGTCACAAAGGGCTGCCTGAATACTGTTCAGTGATGTTACAAACCTTGGCTGAGCACCAACCAACAATGACAGGTTTCAAAGTTCATTTGCTCCGCAGAGGGAAAGACATGTTGCTACAGGCTAACGCTATCAATAGAAAAGCCAAATCCAAAGGGAAGGGATGCACGCTGCCTGCAACACAGCTGATTAACTGCACCAAAAATAGACAGACATATCTTTGAAAAGGCCACAGTCCTCTACACGAGCTCCATAAATCTCGGTGCTTTTTCTAGTTTTTCCTCTTTCTTTTCCACCATTGGTGGCCGTGCCTTCAGCCGTCTAGGCCCTAAGCTCTGCAATTCCCTCCCTAAACCTCTCCACTTCTCTCTCCTCCTTTAAGACCCTCCTTAAACCTACCTCTTTGACCAAGGTTTTAGACGCCCCTCCTAACATCTCCTTCTTTGGCTTAGTGTCAATTTTTGTCTATTCTGTGAAGCACCTTGGGACGTTTTCCTATATTAAAAGGCGCTGTATAAATGCAAGTTGTCGTTGAGGTCACTAACAGATACTGGCAAGCTTCCAGTACATTGCTGAAGCGACCCTTCTTCGTGTGTGTGATATTAGACCGTGACAGCCTAACCATGGGAGAGGCACGCACGGCCTGGCCGGATCCTGTCCTCGGGTGAAATGCACAGTCACTTTTCAGGAGGAGCCATTGAGCAGCAGTCAGGAGTGGGAACTCTGGCTGATTTTTCCCTTCCCCGGCCCGCGCACTTCGAGGGCACTGTTGAACCCCAACAGCCACGCTGGCCGAGATCGGCGCTCTCAGCAACAGACCGGGGTTCAAACCCAGGAACTTGCCGAGCTGTGCAGCTGCGGTTCTGGTCAGTTGCTCATTGAAAAATGTGCTATTGTCCCTCGAGAGGATGCAGAGATGATAAACCAAGATGATTCTGGACGTCAGGAATTGCGGTATATAAAGAACGATTAAATGATTTGGGCTTATTTTCTTTGGAAAAGGAAAGGGTGACACAATACATTATGAAGGAAAATGATTAAAAAATTCATGCAGGTAACTTCTTCACTATGGCGAAAGGTTCAAATACTAGAGGGGCACAGGTGAAAGATGGAAAACCAGGTCGGACTATTCTCAAAAAAAGTTACCGCACAAAGCCTATGAAGTGGGCAACATAAGAACCAATTGGCTACGTTTCTGGCGATGGAAGTAATTAAGGGATATGGTGAGAAGGTGGGGTTGAGGTTGATCAATAAAAGGGGACTTGTTGGGCTAAGCAGCCCTCCCCTCTTGTTCCTTATAATTTTTGTGCTCACTCATATTTCCTGGTCAGTTGGCATCAAACTGAAGCACTGAGACATGACAGTGCAGCCATTAGCAACACGATGATATGATGATGCAGCAGACAGCGCCGTCACATCTGATGAGCTGTCAAGAGGAGGAGGCCGAAGCCATGTCACGTTTCTGTCAGCTTGATTAGAAACAAAGATTAAATACCCAAAATATTTTGCCAGTTTTCAGGATAAAGCCATCCATCATTGCAGTTTGGATGATCTGAGTTTACCACAACGCAACGCCCCCTCCCCCCCGAACCCAATGCTACTTTTTTTTGTTGGGCGAATGGAAGTTCTTCCAGTTTCTCCGTCCTCCCTACACGTGCTTGCTGGGGTTCCGCTGCACCCCTGCCAGCACTCATCCAACTTCACTCTTCACGAGCCGTGACAGTGAGTGTCAGTGGGCCATTTGACCATGGGAGGCTTCACAGCCTAGCCCACCCCCCCCCCTCCCCTCCCCCCCTCCGCTTCCCTCCCACACAACTGCACTTTCCAGCAGGAGTCGCTGCAGAGTGCCCACAACAATGCATTTATATAGCACTTCCAACAGAGAAAAAGCATCCCAAGGCTCATCACATTAAAAAAGATAATGGAACGGATGCTGAGACATGGGGGGGGAGAGATTAGATGGGGTCACCGAAAGCTTATTTGAAAAGATGTATTTTGAAAAAGGTTTTTTAAAGGTGGAGAGAGAGAGAGAGAGAGAGAGAAGAGAGGCAGAGGGGCTTTTGGGATGGAGTTTTAGAGAGTAGGGCAGAGGTGATGGTGCCATCAATGGTGGGGAGAAGGGAAGTGGGGAGCACAAAATGCTGAAATAGAGGACCGAAGGATGTGGGAGGGGAGATAAAGCTGGAGGGGACAGCACAGACAGGGTGGGTGAGGCCATGGATGGATTTGAAGACATGGCCGAGGATTCGAAATATAATCCCCTGAGGGTCGGCAGCCAATGTAGGTCGGAGAGGACAAGGTGGTGGACAAGTGGGACAGTGCAGGACAGGCTTTCGAGCTGGGGGATGCTGAGGCCAATTGTAACATTCCAGCTGATGGCCTGCCAGAGATCAGTTAACTCAGCACAGATCAAACCTGGGAGCTCCCTGGTCTGTAGGATCAGCACCACACCATAGAGGACAGCCTCATAAATCATGGCGGGTATTCAAGATAGTTCATTTTTTTTTAAAATTCGCTTATGGGATCAGGGCGTCACTGGCAAGACCAGTATTTATTGCCCATTCCTAGTTGCCCTTGAGAAGGTGGTGGTGAGCCGCCTTCTTGAACCGCTGCAGTCCGTGTGGTGAAGGTACTCCCACAGTGCTGTTAGGGAGGGAGTTCCAGGATTTTGACCCAGCGACGATGAAGGATCGGCTGATATACTTCCAAGTCAGGATGGTGTTGTGACTTGGAGGGGAACTTGGAGGTGATGGTGTTCCCATGCGCCTGCTGCACTTGTCCTTCTAGATGGAAGAGGTCGCGGGTTTGGGAGGTGCTGCCAAAGAAGCCTTGGCGAGTTGCTGAAGTGCATCTTGTAGATGGTACACACTGATATGAGCCAAGAAACAAGAGAAAGAGGGCGAGATAAAAGAGAAAGAGGGAAAATGGAAAGAAAGAAAAAGAAAGCTAGAAAGAACTTGGATTTATGTAGCACTCCGTCGTGTCCTCAGCATGTCCCAAAGTGCTTCCCATCTGATTAGTTACTTTTGAAGTGTACGCACTCTTATGTTGGCAGAAAGTGCCTTGTGTTTTGAACAGTGTGGGTTTCTGCTACTTCAGTCTCCGCCTACCATTGAAATCTCAATCTAGAGACTCTAATAGCAGTGCTATTGGAAGGATCCCATGGTACAATAGCTCTCTATGTAGACCTGGGTATAAAATGTACACACTTCCTTTTAGGTTCCTGCACACAATCAAACCAGCTTCAATCATGTCTGATCTGAAACAATACCTTATCTTCTCCCAGGTCAGCTTCCATCCAGCATCTCAAACCTCTGGTCCTACCTCCGCCTTCCCTCCCTCCCTCCAACAATCTACCGGCTTTTAAAAACCACACTTGCTGCCATCTACGTGTGGGGGGTGGGGGGGAGCCTTGCCTGCCAGAAAGACGGATCGGAAATCTGGGCGCAGACTGGCCGCGGTTCTCTAACCAAGATGAAAAGAAAGAAAGACTTGCATTTATATAGCGCCGTTCACGACCACCGGACGTCCCAAAGCCCTTTACAGCCAATTAAGTACTTTTTGAAGTGTAGTCGCTGTTGTAATGCAGGAAACGCAGCAGCCAACCTGCGCACAGCAAGCTCCCACAAACAGCAATGTGATAATGACCAGATAATCTGTTTCAGTGATGTTGATTAAGGGATAAATATTGGCCAGGACACCGGGGAGAACTCCCCTGCTCTTCTTCAAAGTAGTGGCCCTGGGATCTTTTATGTCCACCTGAGAGAGCAGATGGGGCCTCGGTTTAACGTCTCATCCGAAAGACGGATGCTTGGGCAGTGCATGCTGGAATCTCCGATATGCTCTCCTGCCGGACACAATTCCTCAATGGAGGCTGGACTCTCAAAATTACCCCCTAGAACCAGCACTGAACTGCTGTAAGCTGCCATTTGTCTTCTGATAGGAGTGCAGAATGATAAGCTGAATTAGTTCCCATACTTGGGGAAGCAGGAATGCCAGCATTTTAAATAAACGGAGACTATTCAAGCGAAGCTCACTTCTCGTCCCAACCATGAATTGGTTTGAATTTTCTCCCTCCTCATCTCCTAAAGCTGCTGTCCCTAGCTGGGGTACGGAGCTGGGGACACTGGCAGTCCCCGGCACCTCAGCCAAATGACCATTCATGTGTGAGCCAAGACAGCAAGCTGCAGTGGGCTATTTGACTGTGCTGTGCATCACAACGGAGCCCAGACCTCTCCATCCCATCAGTGGAGACTGGAGAGTGTTCAGGGGCGGGAACCCTGGCTGAGTTTTTTTTCTCTGCTCCCTAGCCCAGAGGTGCTGGGGCCATTGGTAGTGTCCCTATTGGCTACGATCAGATAAATTAAGACCAATCAAAAAAAAAGGAAAGGAAGACTAGCATTTATATAGCGCCTTTCACAAACTCAGGACGCCCCAAAGCGCTTTACAGGCAATGAAGTACTTTTGAAGTGTAGTCACTGTTGTAATGTAGGAAACACGGCAGCCAATTTGCGCACAGCAAGCTCCCACAAACAGCAATGAGATAAATTACCAGTTCATTCGTTGGTTGAAGGATAAATATTGAACACTCTCGCTCTTCTTCGAATAGGGGCATGGGATTTTTACATGCACCTGAGCAGGCCTCGGTTTAACATCTTATCTGCACATCCGACAGTGCAGCACTCCCTCAGTACTGTACTGGAGTGTCATACCAGATTCTGTGCCCAGGCCGGGAGTGGGACTTGAACCCACAGCTATCGACTCAGAGGCGAGAGTGCTACCACTGAGCCAGCTGATTTCATAATAAGTTCAGGGATCGAGCCTAGGATATACTATCCGACACAACTCTACCACAGCAGACGGTGCATTCACCCAATGAGCCAGTGGGACTTCAGACAGGGATTTCTCTCTCCCTGTGTTTCAGTGAACAAACAAACCTTCAGATTGATTTCTACCCATTTGATTAGGCACTACGCCAGCAATGAGCTGTACATCAGCGCTGTCTCCCACACTGACCTCAATCAGAGCCCCTGTCACACACAAGTCAGCTGCAATACAAGACCTACGAGTATGTCTCGCGAAAAGCAATCTCCCAACCATATTTCACAGCAATGTGAGGCGATTGCACCCAAGAGGGGGATGGGAGCCGATTTACTTGTAATGAGATTTCCAATCAATAGGTGAAAGAAGGAAGGTGGGGGAGGAACTGAAGTTTACAAACTTAAACAATAAAAAAGATCCTGGAGACACCAGCCTAACGGCTCAGTATAAACCACGGGAGGTGCCGGGTTCGATTCCCGGCTCGGGTTACCAACCCTCCCGGGTTGTCCTGGAGTCTTCAGGAATTAAAGATTAATCTCGGAGTCTTGCTTGACCCCAAGCTACATGGCCTCTCCACCAGAAAGACCACCTACCTTCACTTCCATAACGATGTTCCCCTCCACCTCTCCTCCAGCCCATCTCCCACTGAAGCCCTCATTCACCCCTTTGTTACCATCAGATGTGATTGCTTCAATGCTTTCCTGGTTGGCCTCCCAGCCTCCAACCTTCATTTATTTCAGCCCCTCTAAAACTCTGCTGCCCATATCCTATCCCACACCAAGTGCCGCTCACTCATTACTCCTGTCCTCGCCGATCTGCATTGTTGTCTCGTCCTCCAAGCCCTCGAATTTAAAATTTACATTCTTGGGTGTTTAAACCTCTGCACAGCCTCACCCCTTCCTATCATTGTAACCTCCTCCAGCCCTACACTCAATTTCCCCAACCCCCTAGAAATCTCCATTCCTCTGACAGTCTCTTGTGCATTCCTCCTGTGTCCCACCATTGGTGACTGTACTTTCAGTAACCTAGGTCCCACTCTCTACAATTCCCTCTCCACCCTCGGTCTCGTCTTTTAAGACCCTCCTTAAAACCCACCTCTTTGGCCAAGCTTTGAGTCATTTTTTCCTTCATGCCTCTTTCAAGCGCCTTTTGGGACGTTTTCCTTGTTAAAGATATTGGGCTGGAATTTCCTCGATCCGACTTAGACTGAAATTTACACTAGTTGCTATGCCAATTTCCTGAGAATCTCACATATGTCTCAATGTAATAAATGGCGAAAACAAGTGAAAAGCAGCATAAACAATCGGGGCCGAAGGAAAGGGTGGAACATACACCATCTGTCTTCTTTAAATCCCCATCTATCTCCTTTAAATCCCTATATATCTTATTGATGTTATGAAAATTAAAGTTTGAAGCCATCAAACCATTTATGCGCATTCAGCACAGCACGTTTTAAGATAATGAGATTGTGGAAGCTTTTCTCGGTCGGTGTAAATGCAGGAAACTCAGTCGCTGGTCTTTTGCATGGGGGTGGGGCTATGTTAATCAGCTAGGCGGGCTCTCAGGTGGACATAACTCAGGAATGGTGCAAATGAATGTGAAATTCGCACGTAGTTTCACCATTACACTGGCTATTAAGGCTGTTATGTGCCAATTTCGTTCACTCTTACGCCGCAGTTACACCAAAACTTTCCAGGAAACTCAAGGCCATTAAATGCAAGTTGTTGCTATTGCTGCATCAATAGTCAACATCACTTGTGTCTACTGTAACAACCAGCTTTGAAAATACTGGATTACTAATCGAGCCCAAAAGGTCAAAGTTCACACTAGGATTTAAGGATGGAAGTGAAACACTGACGCAGCCAAGCAATGCTGTGATCCAACAACCAGAACGGAGTGGCAGCCGTGAGTCAAGCAGTGGACAGGCGGAATGATTGACCGCCCGACTTTCAGGTTCAACCATTCCAGATTGTCCAGCCCCCAATTCAATTTAACAAGACAATGCACATGACACACCCGTCATTACTGCCCACCCTGCAGCACACAGGCTGCCATGAACAAATAAGGGAAAAATGTTAAAAGCCCCAGAACGGTGAGCAGCCTGATTCTCCTCAATAGTTTCACTATGGAAACCTGGCCCCACTTCATTGAAATTGAAATGAAAGGTTATTATGCTTTCAGCTTCCAGTAATTATAGAGAATTTAAGATAACCATCCTGCTTTTGAATTACTGAAGGACAGTCCTGAGCGCACACAGCTATTTTTAATACAAATGGAGCCAAGGATTTATAAATCAGCCGGCACAAAGGTGGTTTGAATCACACATGTTAGATGGCACAAAGGATCAGCTGTTCTAATAGCTTAACCCTTTGTGTATCAAGTCTCTCTGCTAACGGTTGCAATTCTCATTAACAGTGCCTGTCTGTGGACTGCGTTTCAGCGATAAAGTTTATTTTCTCTTCTAGTTTTGCTGTCCCCTTCACCCATCGGCCCCCAGCACCTGGGGAGGTAATGGTACTCTGGGCACCGACGCCTCCCCACCCCCAGATACCTCGCTCAAGTATTTCTCACATGCGAAGCACAGGTTTTGTCTTCATACCAGCGAAATCGAATATATACTTGAAAAGAAGAAATGTGTAGGGCTATGGGGAAAGAGAGGGGGAGTGGGACTAATTGGACAGCGCTTTCACAGAGTCGGCACAGGCAGGATGAGCCAAATGACCTCCTTCTGTGCTGCAAGACTCTGTATAACATTTTAAATCAACGTTCCCATTAATTCGCAGATCTCTCAAGTTGCTGATGCTGACAGATTTGAGTCTTGGTTTTTGGATTTTTCCAATCAATGAGGCAACAGAGCTAAAAAAATAGTTCTTTCCAAACCTCCAGACACACGAACAGAATATCCAAACAACACAAGCTAGTGACAAAGAAAAATAAGTGCAAATAGGACCGGAGGTGCCTGGGCTTTGGTAGGACAAATTTCCTAATCTTCATCTGATGTCCTCAGACACTCCAGCAGGATTCATTGCTGGCACCATCTCGGAGCCATACAGACCAGGACTGTCTCAGGTCTGAACCTTGACCTATGCTGAGTTAGTTGATACCCCTGGGGCGGTGCTAGAATTAGCCTCGGTGTTCCTGGGTTGGGTGGGGATAAAATTCTGCCAGGGTTCCTGCTCCTGAGTGTTATCCAGCGGAGCTGTACGTGAATGGTCAGGATCGGGTTTAGCGCTCACTGTGTTGGCTCACACATCAGCAATGGAACATAGGACCAGGAGTAGGCCATTGAGCCCCTTGAGCCTGTTCCGCCATTCAATGAGATCATGATGCGGAGATGCCGGCGTTGGACTGGGGTGGATCTCCACCCCAATGAGATCATGGCTGATCTGCAACCTAACTCCATATACCCGCCTTTGGCCCATCTCCCTTAATACCTTTAGTTAACAAAAAGCTATCAATCTCCGATTTAAAATTAACAATTGATCTAGCATCAATTGCTGTTTGCGGAAGAGAGTTCCAAACTTCTATCACCCTTTGTGTGTAGAAGTGTTTCCTAATTTCACTCCTGAAAGGTCTGGCTCTAATTTTTAGACTATGCCCCCTAGTCCCAGAACCCTTAACCAGCAGAATTAGTTTCTCTCTATCTACCCTATCTGTCCCCCTTAATATCTTGAAAACTTCAGATCAGATCAAATTTGAGGGAATACAACCCTAATTTGTGTAATCTCTCCTTGTAACTTAACCCTTGAAGTCCAGGTATCATTCTGGTAAATCTACGCTGCAGTCCCTCCAAGGCCAATATCTCGTTGTTATTTCGGATTTCCAGCATCCGCAGTATTTTGCTATCGTATCCTTTCCAAGGTGTGGTGCCCAGAACTGCTCACAGAACTCCACGTGTGGTCTAACCAGGGTTTTGTACAGCTGCAGCATAACTTCTACCCCTTTGTATTCTAGTCCTCTAGATATAAAGGCCAGCATTCCATTAGCCTTTTTCATTATTTTCTGTACCTGTTCATGACATTTTAATGATCTATGTACCTGGACCCCCAAATCACCATTTAGAAAGTACCCTGTTCTATCCTTTTTAGGTCCAAAGTGGATGACCTCACAATGGCTATTTGGACAAGGTTGAGAAGGTCAACCCCTGCCTGTAGAACTGTACCACTGTAAAGAAGAAAGAGGAGAGAACTGGAGGCAAAAACGTCAGTGATTTAATAGGTCAATAAAAAAAAGTAAATGAACTTGTTGGCTAAAAATCAACTCTGTACTGTGCACTTGGACTGTCCATATGTTTGCCAGAAGTGCTAATTCTAATTTACAGCTTAGTAGAAGCATTAAGGCATGGTTACTATGACAAGCTTGCATTTATATAGTAACTCATCACATCAAAACATCTCAATACACTTTACACTGTAGGGCTCATTTTGCTTCCGATGTGGAGCTTCGTTGGACAGTCTGCAGGGTTGCAGAATGGACTCTGTTGTGGTGTAGCCCGACCTCCGACCCCCGACCCACGTTCCTGTCAAGTGGGGCTCCACGTCGGGTTAGTGGAGTCTGCCACAGCCACCCTGCCCCTGTCTCCCTCTGTCTGCCACAGCCACCCTGCCCCTGTCTCCCTCTGTCTGCCACAGCCACCCTGCCCCTGTCTCCCTCTGTCTGCCACAGCCACCCTGCCCCTGTCTCCCTCTGTCTGCCACAGCCACCCTGCCCCTGTCTCCCTCTGTCTGCCACAGCCACCCTGCCCCTGTCTCCCTCTGTCTGCCACAGCCACCCTGCCCCTGTCTCCCTCTGTCTGCCACAGCCACCCTGCCCCTGTCTCCCTCTGTCTGCCACAGCCACCCTGCCCCTGTCTCCCTCTGTCTGCCACAGCCACCCTGCCCCTGTCTCCCTCTGTCTGCCACAGCCACCCTGCCCCTGTCTCCCTCTGTCAGCTGTGCTCCCATGGTGTAAACAAGTTCAGCTTTCTTATCCCACCAGCATTGTAAAATGGGCAGCTACGATTGAAACGTTGAGATTATGAAGCCAGTTTTAGCAAATGATATGACTCGCTTTAAAAGGAGAGCTACGGAAATCTGGCTCCTCACTCCGAACATAAAAGCGGGAGAGCAATGCACAGAAACAGGATCCAAAACTAGGGGCCATAAATATAAGATAGTCACTAATAAATCCAGTAAGGAATTCAGGAGAAACTTCTTTATCCAGAGAGTGGTCAGAATGTGGAACTTGCTATCACAGGGAGTAGTTGAGACAAATAATATAGATGCATTTAAGGGGAAGTTAGATAAGTACACGAGGGAGAAAGGAATAGAAGGTTATGCTGATAGGGTGAGATGAAGAAGGGTGGGTGGAGGCTCGAGTGGAGCATAAACACCGGCATGGACCAGTTGGGCTGAATGGCCTGTTTCTATGCTGTAAATTCTAAGTAACTCTATGTAGTGAAGATAAAAAAGCCTACAATGAGTTGCTGAGTGACAAAGTGACTGTGCAGGCCAAAGTTACTACACCGGTTATTTGGCAAGCACAGACACTTCACCATGAGGTGCAGGGAGGCACCTCTGCACCACAGGCACAGAAGAGAAACAAAACAAAATTGAACATGCAGACAAATTCAGCAGTTTTCATCCAGCACTGTGTTGGAGAGTTGCCAGTTTTTTTGTAAAAGAAAATCAGACAAACCTCTACAGCCCATTCTCGTGGGCCCTCCCGGCAGCCATTTTACAGGTTGACCTTGGAACAGGTCACAAGCGCAGCCTGAGAGGCTGGGAAATGATGCATGATGGGATTGGGGAAGAATCCATGAGGAGGTACGAGGCAAAAATAACAATTTTACATAAACCGTTCTATATTGCATTTACTTCGACCAGGTCTTGTGCTACAACCACAAACTATGTTAGATTTATGCTCCATTGCCCCCTTCGGTCTTTTAATATAAAAAGGGGGTTGACACCCCTAAAAGGAACCCTGAACCACCTAAAGAGGATTCAGGAGACAGCCATTTATGCTTGTTTGTGATGGTCTTGGATACCCCTGGTCACTTCTGTGTGATTGTGGGCAGGGTGAGCTCTCAGCTGTCTCTTCCAGGCCTGCCAATATAGATTTCACATTGTTGCTGGATGTGAAAGAAAGAATTTGCATTTATATAGTGTCTTTCATGACCTCAGAATGTTTCAAAGTGCTTTACAGCAAATGAAGAACTTTTGAAGCATAGTCACCGTTATAATATAGGAAACGTGGCAGCCAAAATGTGTGCAGCAACGTCCCACAAACAGCAACCAGATAATCTGCTTTTTAGTGATGTCGATTGAGGGATAAATATTGGTCAGAACACCGGGGAGAACTCCCCTTGCTCTTCTTCGAATAGTGCCATGGGATCGTTTACGTCCACCTGAGTGGGCAGACGGGGCCTCGGTTTAACGTCTCATCCAAAAGACGGAATGGACGATTACAAATTGAGACTTCATGCCCCTGCATGACCTTGCAAATTACAAACCCGGCCCTGACATCATCACCCTCACAAAGTTCGCCCTTTACCCAGAGAGTGGTGAGAATGTGGAACTCGCTACCACAGGGAGTGGTTGAAGCGAATAGCGTAGATGCATTTAAGGGGAGGCTAGATAAGCATACAAGGGAGAAGGGAATAGAGGGTTATGCTGACAGAGTTAGATGAGGAAAGGCGGGAGGAGGCTCGAGTGGAGCATAAACGCTGGCGTGGACTGGTTGGGCTGAATGGCCTGTTTCTGTGCTATGTAATCCTATGTAATGTGCTCTGAGACGTCTCTCTGTACATGAGGAGATTAGAATACACTGTTAACTCATCATTCCTCTCAAAATTTAAATTAAAGCCTAACATCTCGAATTTCATCCTTGAGATGTCAAACAAAAAACACACAAGATCACAGAATAGATACAGATGAGTTATAGAATCTTACAGCACAGAAGGAGGCTAATCGGCCCATCGTGTCTGTGCCGGCTCTTTGAAAGAGCAGTCCAGCTAATCATACCTCCACCCCCCCCCATGTTCTTTCTCCACAGCCCTGCAAGGCGGCCATTTGACCGATCTTAGCTCATCCATCTAGAAAGAGCCTACAGCCCGCACACCATGACTGTTTCTTAAATGATTCCACTACCCTACCCAGAAATCCATTCCATGTATTGATCACTCTTGATGTGAAGAATCACCTCTCAAGTCACTAGTTTAACCCCAGGCCCCTTGTTCTATTTTCATGTTTAAAAGCTCTCTACACAAAAAGGCTGTTCAATCATACCAGTTACTGTAAAGTATTACTAGGTCCTTAATGCGTGCCCATTCTGTGCATTTGGACAGCTCCTCCCAACCCTCCGCCAGCACCCTCTTGTCGTCCAGTGACGTGGTCACCCCTGTGCAGTGTCGTGGGACCCAAGCACTAGGAGCTTGCACATTCTCCCCGTGTCTGCGTGGATTTCCTCCCACAGTCCAAAGATGTGCGGGTTAGGTTGATTTGGCTATGATAAATTGACCCTTAGTGTTAGGGGGGATTAAATACGTGGGGTTACGGGGATAGGGTGGGATATGTGTCGGTGCAGGCTCGATGGGCCGAAATGGCCTCTATCTGCACTGTGGGGATTCTGTGATTCTGTGAGCCTGCAGCTCGGTCCTGGTGCTACACGGAGCACCGTTCCTTTCACAAAATGACAACCACTTTGCTCCTGGGTTATTTATGAAATTCATATTATTCCCAATTATTCACCCTTCATCAGAAGAGAGGCGCGTTCAGTTCATTACCTGGTAACATGGCCCATGCCCAGCTTCTTGGTGCAGCTGACACCTCGTTATTGGGCCAGTCTTACGAGAACAGACAGAGGAAACTAAGAGCTACCCATGCACTGCACTGCACCTCAAATGGCAGGAATGTGCAATCCGCTGTAACCAGGCTTTTAACAATCTACCTAAACTTAGATCAATTTTAACCAGACTTTTGTCCGAACGACAATTTTGGCGTCAAAACATCTCTCAAGCGCTTTTGCTCTCTTTCCCCCAGTCTGCTGATTAAAAGCATAAGCAAAGAGGCTTAGTGGGTAAACGACCTCAGTACTGAGCCACACCAATCAGGAAGGTTCCAGCTCGGATTCCTGCTCTTACCTGTGCCGAGTTAACTGACCTCAGTTTAGGCGGTGGATGGGACACTAACATCGAGGGGTGGAAACCAGTTGGCCCGAGATCCTGTCGCTGTTCCCTGCTGGAATGTTTGGTGGAGAAGGAGAACAAGCTGCAGTGGCCCTCGTGAGGGAATAGCCAATTCTAGCTAGCTCACTAGCTCAGCTCTCATGTGAAAAGTATCAAAAGGTGGGTGCCAGTGTCCATGCCAAACCACACGGCCAATTCCATTCCCCTAGAGGCGGAGCTCGTGCTTACAGGGAGCCCTTGGTGAGAAATTGTGGGCTGTTCGCGATCTTCGACCGTGAGCTTCCTGCGAGTGCGGCTTCCCGCTGAAAAACCAGAGCGTGGAATTGGCCCTCGTATCTCAACGTAGGGAAGGAGAAAACACACCCAATTTATTTGACTGGTTGAACCCCTCTTCACCCGCCCGCCCCCTCACACAAGAAAAAAAAAATGCTGTGTTCTATATTTCAGTGGAGTGTTGTATAAAAGCAATTCTCATTCCATTAAAACTCAAAGACAATTGCTTTCATACAATGCTGCACTGAACAGAAGGGCGTCATGAATGCTTATGAAGAAGTCAGTTGGCATCATACTGGTGCCAAGATACAGCAGATGGCTTGTGCATTAGGCCCTCCCTGAAGAAATTAACCAGAATCAGTCCAAAATAATACTCAAAAAGACTTGGGGTACACAGATTTTAATTAGGAAGCAGCCAGATGAGAAGCTTGCTTGAACTAGCAGTTTAGTATTTTTTGCTCACCGATTCTCTCCTGCCTCTTCTGAAGACAGTGGGCAGGATTTCTCTCCTTTGGCCAGAGGAGAGTCGGAGCAGGACTTCCACCCGCCACCCTGAGCTGGACCCAGTTTCCTGGGCTGGGGTCATTATCTATGCAAGGCAAGCGCATGAGGGAGCTGAAGAAGTGGAGGTGATGCTGGACGAGGTGCTTGTAAGGAGGGTGGCCTTTGGCGCCATGTCTTCACATCAACATTGAAGCAAGTGGTGCAGCCAAATCTCAGGCCACAGCTGACCACTACTGCCGCTGACTGCAATGTGGGTATGAGGGTACTGGCAGCTGGGCACAGAGCATCCCTTGTGCAGCCTGGCCCGCCTGCCATTCCTCCGTAGGTCCTTCTCCTCTTCTGCTAAATAACTCGGGTAGGGGGATTCCCATTGGGAGACCTTTGGCGCCAGTAATAGTGTGCCGGGGGGAAAGCAAGACATTTTTTTTTACAACAGTTCCCACAAAGGCTCCATCGCCAAATCCCACACCATAAACATCCTGGGGGTCATCACTGACCACTAACTCAACTGGAGCAACCACATAAATGTCATGGCTGTTGGAGCAGGTCAGAGGCTGGGCATTCTGTGCCAAGTGGCTCACCTCCTCAAAGCCTCTCCACCATCTACAAGGCAGCAATCAGGTTTGTGATGGAATACTCTCTACTTGTCTGGATGGCTCCAGATACAACAACACTCATGAAGCTCAAAACCATCCCGGAGAAAGTAGTTTGTTTGTTTGGCACCCCATCCTCCACCACTGACGTACCGTGGCTGCAGTGTGTACCATCTACAGGATGGAGATGCAGATAGAAATCCAGCAAGTCGCCAAGGCTTCTTCAGCAGCACCTCCAAAGCCCCCGACCTCCACCACCTAGAATGACGAGGGCAGCAGATGCATGGGAACACCAACATCTTCAAGTTCCCCTCCAAGTCCCGACTTGGACATACATCACTATTCCTTCAACATCACTGGGTCAAACTCCTGGAACTCCCTACTTTACAGCTTTGTGGGATTGGCATCACCAAATGGACTGCAGCGGTTCAAGAAGAAAGCTCACCACCACCTTCTCAAGGGCAACTAGGGATAGGCAATAAATGCCGGCCTTGCCAGCAATGCTCGTACCCAGAGAATTGAAAAAAAAAAGCTAAGTACAGATAAACAGTTGGCATTTCTGCTTCAGGTCAACACCCCATCCCCCAACAAAGAGAGAACAAGAAAAGTGCAGCACCAAACTGCCACAATTTCACTGAAGGCAAAGCAATATTCCAGTGATCAACCCAAAAATGAGCATCAGATTGCAAACGTTCAGCCCTATTCATAAGCGGGCAAGTAACAACCAGAGTAGTTCACCATTGATTAGCTGGGGAGATCAACTCGAGGCCTCTACTACCTGAGGAAAGAGTTGAGCACAAGTAGCCCCGAGTGACTTACCCAGCAACTTTCCGAGTATAGACCTAAACTCTTCTTGCTGCCTCCCTGTCAGAATATATGAGCATTTATAGATGTGCCCTTAATTCAGCAAAATGCCAATGTTTCATATCAGTTCCAGTATGTAATTTTGAGACACTCCCATTATAATCATTATTTAAGAATGTATGAATTAATCAACTGGTTTGAAGCAGACTCAAAGTAGGAGCCTGAAGATGGAGTTTGTTAGCAGAGGCGGAGCTGCTATATAATATATAATCCCTATCTCTGTAATCTCCTTCAACCCCACCCCCCCGAGATATCTGCGCTCCTCTAATTCTGCCCTCTTGAGCATCCCGGATTATAATCACTCCATCATTGGCGGCCGTGCCTTCTGTTGCCTAGGCCCTAAGCTCTGGAATTCCCTCCCTAAACCTCTGCGCCTCGCCTCTCTTTCCTCCTTTAAGACGCTCCTTAAAACCTACCTCTTTGACCAAGCTTTTGGTCACCTGCCGGTAATTTCTCCTTATGTGGCTCGGTGTCAAATTGTTTGTCTTTTAATACTCCTGTGAAGCGCCTTGGGACGTTTTACTACGTTAAAGGTGCTATATAAATGCAAGTTGTTGTTATATACTTAGCGCTATTTTTAATCTTGGTAATTATTCATTCTCATTCAGTCTTAGATTACAAAGTTCCCAAAAAGGATACTAATAAGAACTTCATTCTGCCCTTGATTTTGTACCTCGCATCGTCAACTCTGGCTGAAGGCATTTCCTGGGGACATGATCACATTCTGACCACATGACATCTGACCATGTGATGTCTGATCACATGAATGTTATCGCAGCAATTACCTTATAAAGGTTGGAGACCCTGCAGTTGAGTATTTTTTCACGTGGTTTTGCTCCATTCGCTTCAAAATGATGTTTTAGTCTCTACTTCAGTAGCCACAAGTGGTGAAGTAGCCCATGGTCTAATAGCCCTCAGTTCAAGAACCTTCCGCCTCCCTTCCCCCTTGTTTTTCCAGTGGGAGTCCTTGCTCTCCGTCCCCTTGTTCCTCAATTGCCCACCAGTGGAAACACGCTTTCGCTATTTCACAGTAAGGTCCCCAGGTTTCACTCACCCCTTTACTGGCTGCTCTCCTCTCAGTGCTGCTCTCCCTGCGGTGCTGCTCCTCCTGGCTCTGCAGGAAATGCTGGTCCCCAGTATCCCTCTCCCCTCACCCCCATTCTCCAGTTTCCCTCTCCCCAAATCCTCATTCCCCAGTCTACCAAGCCCCCATCTCTCCCCCCTCACCCCCATTCCCCCTCTCATCTCCCACCCGCACACGTACACCCCCGATTGCCGACGCCGTCTACTCCGGCCACCTCCACTCCAGTCCACTCTGCGGGTGACGTCACTGAGCCAGAGGCTCTAACAGCAGTTGGTGATGGGGTGGAGGAGGAAATTTTAAAATCGGTGATCTCCCAAGCTGGTGGAGGCAGCACTCGGGGAGGAACCTCTGATTCTGGGCAACTCCTGGTCATTCCAGGAGGGTCAGGAACCCTGGTGGTACCCTGTGTTAGAGGAATGCTTTCTTGTAGAGCTGGGTCTGCCGGAGATGTAGAATCCACTCTGTTTTCATGCATTCCAAAGCACCAATAGTTGTTAGAATATCACAACTTTCATTTCTGGTCACTGGACCATCCCTGCTGGCTTGGGAAGGTCTGAACAGAGCAAACAAGGTCTAAATTGCAGCCTGTAGGCCATGCGTAACCCCCATGACTATGATGCATTATCCCTCCTCATCCTCTCTGCTGCCTTTGACATGGTCATCCAAACCATCCTCTTCAACTGTCCAGCTCAATGGGGCTGCCCTCGCTTGGTTCCACTCTTACCTATCCAATCGTAGCTAAAGCATCTCTACCAATATCTTCTCTTCCTACCTCACACCACCTCAGGAGTTCCAAGGATCCATCCTTGGCCTCCTCCTCCTCTTCCTCATCTACATGCTGTGCCTGGGCGACATCATTCACAGGCATGGAGTCAGCTTCCACACATATGCTGATGATATCCAGTTCTACCTCTACCATATCTCTCAACACCTCCACTGCCTCTGTGCTGTCAGATTCCTTCTCTGACATCCAGTCTTGGATGAGCCACAATTTCCTCCAGCTAAAGAAACATTGGGAAGAGCAAAACCATTATCTTCAGCCTATGGCACAAACTCCATACCCTTGCCAGAGTCCATCCCCTTCCTTGGCCACTGGCTCAGGTTGAACCAGACTGTTCGCAACTTCTACTTCCAATTTAGCTCCAAGTTGATCTTTTGACCCCAGTACGCTCTTCATTATAAAGAATGCCTACTTTCACCTCTAACATCACCCATCTACTACCCTACTGCTGCTGAAACTCATCAATGTCACCTCCAGACTCAATTATTTCCAATGCTTTCCCGGTCGTCCTCTCATCCTCCACACTCTGTAAATTCAGCTGACACAAACTGCATACCCGATTCCCATACCAAGTCCCGTTTACCCAACACTCCTATCCTTATGGATTTGCATTGGCTCCCAGTCCCCCAGAACCTCAAATTTAACATTCCCATCCTTGTGTTAAAATTCTTCCATGGCCTCGCTCCTCCCTATCTCTGTAACCTCCTTCAGCCCTACACCCTCCTCAAACTCTCCATTCCTCAGACCCTGGCCCCTTGTGCATCTCCCCCTCTCTTTGCCCCACCATTGGTGGCCGTGCCGTCAGTGGTCCAGAATTTCCAGCCTAAATGGCTCCACCTCCCTCTCCTCTTTTAAGACCCTCCTTAAAAGCCGCTTTTCTGGCCAAGTTTTTGGTCATCCCTCCTCATATCTCCTTCTTGAGCTTGGTGTCCATTGTTGCCCGATTCGGCCTGCGTGAAGCACCTCGGGATGCTTTTCCATGTTAAAAGCACTTTATAAATGCAAAGTTGTTATTTCTTATTGTTGGTTTGTCCTGTTCAAATTCTGCGGGCCTGGATGTTTGGCAAGGGCTGCTCCTAGTTCTCTTGTCTCATTGGTAAATAAATTCTAACTCAGAACAACAGGACCTATGATATTTGCAAATTAACGGGAGCATGGATTGCAACTTACAAAAGGCCCCCCTGAGGCTCCATTGCACATACTTGTGCTGCCCACAAAGATGGGACAGTTTGAACATCCCTGGTACGGGGCAATGATGTAAAAACCACCTGTAAGACAGCACTGAAGTGAAATAAGTGGTACAGTATAAAGTTGCGAACAAGCTTAGAAACATAGAAACATAGAATCTAGGAGCAGGAGTAGGCCATTCGGCCCGTCGAGCCTGCTCCACCATTCAATACGATCATGGCTGATCATCCAAGTCCAGTACCCTGTCCCTGCTTTAATCCCCACAGTACACATATCCCACCCTACCCCCGTAACCCCACGTATTTAATTCCCCCTAACATATCCCATCCTATCCTCATAACCCCACATATTTAATCCCCCCCTAACACTAAGGGTCAATTTATCATAGCCAAATCAACCTAACCCACACATTTTTGGACTGTGGGAGGAAACCGGAGCACCCGGAGGAAACCCACGCAGACACGGGGAGAATGTGCAAACTCCACACAGACAGTCACCCGAGGTCAGATTCGAACCCGGGTCCCTGGCGCTGTGAGGCACCAGTGCTAACCACTATGCTACCAAGCTTGCCAAGTATGTCTGTGTATCTCTGAAGAGGACAAAGCTGTACCCTTCTACTTGCTTCCGTCACTGGTTTGTGCCGCATGGGCCTTCCTGGAGACCAAGTCAAGTGGTCTCCTCGTCAGGCACACGCTCAAGTGAACTCGTGCCGTGTTATCAGCTCGCCGCCTTTCAAGCAATTACACTTGTAAATGTACTGAAATCTGTTACTGCCTCAGGAGAGCTGCCAGGCCTGTGAAAAGCCCGATAGCATCATCATCCATCAGGAGAAAGTGCCCGGAAACCAGCTATCCAGTAAACGCCTTCTCTGCGATGCATGGATCTATACTTTTTACAAAATCGGATTATTAGCTGCAAAGAACAAACAAACTTAACGTTGCGCCTCATCATGTCTCTCGGGGCATCCCAAAGTATTTCACAAATAATGAATTAACCTTCTGGTATCAGCTGTGGCTCAGTGGGCAGCACTCTCGCCTCGGAGTCAGAAGGTCGTAGGTTCAAGTCCCACTCCAGAGACGTCAGCACATAATCTAGGGCTGACACGTCAGTGCAGCATTGAAGGAGTGCTGCGCTCGCTGAGGTGCTTTCAGATTAGACGTTAAACCAAGGCCCTCTCAGGTGGATGTAAAATATCCCACAGTACTATTTGAAGAGGAGCAGGGGTGTTTTCCCAGTGCCAACATTTATCCCTCAACCAACACCTAAAAAAAGATTATCGGGTCATTTATTTAATTGCTATTTGCGGGACCTTGCTGTGTGCAAATTAGGTGCTGCAATTCCTACATTACAACAGTGACTACACTTCAAAAGTACTTCACTGACTGTAACGTGCTTGGGCACATCCTAAGGTGGAGAAAGGGGCTGCATAAATGCAAGTCCAGTCAATGTTGTCATGGGAAATATGACGTGTACGTCAGTGTCCCACAATCAGAATGACCGGTTAATCTGCTTTGGGTGGTGTGGCTGAGGGAGGAGTAGTGCCAACAGGCAGGCTGGGCCTTAGTTTATTTTCTCATTAGTATCTCTGACAAAACAACACTCCCTCGGTATTGCGTGGGGTGTCAGCTCAGATTAGAACAGGCCTTGAACCGAGAACCTGAGGTGAAAGTGCTGCTAACTGAGCTAAGCTAACACCGGTAAAAATGAGACTAAAGATACCGTCAAAACAGTTGTGTTGTTCTTCTGCTGCCAAAGCTGAAGAAAAATGTAAGCATTTCTTCAGCTCCTACGGGAGCCATACATTAAATAAAACATTAATTGTTCCCCTGCAGGATCATTTACTTTGTCTGAGAAACTTTAGGCACCTTTCCAAGAGCTGAATGAACTCACCTCGTGAGCTCTCAGCTGGCTTGAGCTCCAGGGAGGCCTAACAAGGGCCTATTTGGTGGAATTCCTGGTGTAGCTCAGGAATTCCCCTGGACACACTGATGTGAGTGGGGGGGGGGGGGGAAAAAGAGGATATTGGCCTGCTCCCTCCCACAACATACCGGCCAGTTTACACGGTGTGGAATCCTGGTGGCACTGGGTTCTGGCTCCCATTGGCCAATCTGCCAGCTGTCTGCCCTGGCAACAGATGGGAACTTTGGGCACCACGATTCTAATTCGCATCGCTGGGAGGATGTGCAGAGTTAGCAGCTTTCAGCAGGGGAGAACTTTCCAGGGAGAGAGGGGGGCAAAAAAAAAGAGTTAAAATATAAAGCATTGCTACCCAGGTCAACGAGAACTTTTAGAAAAATCCATGAGGTTGCGATGCGTTGAGATAAAAACAGACAAAATGTCAGAAATACAAAGCAGATCAGTCAGCCCCTGAAATGGGAACCAGGATTCATGTTTTCAGTTCTGATGATGAGCCTTACCCAGAACACTAACCTGGCTACCTCGTTTAGATGCTCGCTCACCTGCTGCGCATTTCCAGCACTTCTACATCTTCCCTTTTTATCTTCACTCGCGTGAGGTGAAAGTCATTTCAAGCATTTCCCCCCCCCCCCCCAGAGGCGTCCCGCTAGATATTCAGACAGAGCGGTTCTCAGTGACTGTATCGAGCTGCTCTCTTAGTCCCCGGCTGCTTTGAAGCTACGACTTACGTTCTGAGCTGAGGGCCGACTGATTGTGAGGTCTGAACTGCTTTTATATTAAAACGAGAAAGGAAAAACTGAAAACGCCGGAAATCTGGAATAAAAGCAGGAAATACACAGCAGCTCAGAGCGTCAGCACCTATAAAGAGAAGAGACAGGTTTGACTTGTCAGCTGTGTAACCCTTCGTCACAACTGATAGAGGTTACACACCTGAACCATCAGAAGCTGATGATTTACAGATGCTGACCAGCTGTGTAGTTCCAGCATTTTCTCTTTTAAAAAAAAACTGCTGCCATTGTTTTAATTTGGATTCCGAGAAGCTTGGCACTTAAAAGTGTAAAATCCATTTCACATCACCGGGCAACAGACTCGTTATAGGAAACCGATCGAACAGCAGAAACACTAGGAGTGGAGTCTGAATTAAAATATAAAAGCAGTTCCAAAGGCTGACCTCCGATCGAGTAAGACTTCTTGAACACTCCTGGACAGATACTAGAAAAAGCCATTACCCGATGGTCGATCCTTCTCTCAGTTCTTGTCTCAACCTCTCTCACACACCTCCAAAACCTTTCCTATCCATTTTATCTATCTGGTGATTGCTACTGTGAACGTCCCCCTCTTGTTCCTCCTAAGTTCCAAATACCCCCATCTTACACACTTTGGGCTGGATTTTCATTGACCCGTGGAGGTGGGTTTGGAGGCGTGTGGGGGGGTTAAAATTGCGAAAACTGGTGGGCGGGCACAAGTCCGCCTCCACGCAATTTTCATTAAATCGTGTCTGCTGGTCCCGACTCTGTCCTGCCTTTAAGAGGCGGGATAGGCTGTTAAGGCCCTTAACAAGCACTAAATTGCCTCTATAATGCCATTTTGAAAGGCCTTTGTGATTTTAACCCTTGTTCTACGTGAAGCACGCCTGTTCTGAACCATGAATGTGAAACCTGGCGGGAGCACATTTGGATAGCTGACTATCAGCTACAGGTCCACTATTACAACGGAGTAGTAGTAGGAGGAGGAAAAATATCTGGGAGCAGACCCCTCTCTCTCTCTCTCTCTCTCTCTCTCTCTCTCTCTGCTGCTGCTGCTGATTTTGCATCCAGGTCCTCTCACAGCTAAGGCCAGGCAGTCTCTGAAGACCTTCAATGCAGCAGTAATGATGACATCATCAGAAGCGACTTTCAGACTGAAACCACTAATTGGTTCATGGGTTCCCACATGCTGGAACTCAATTGCCCAATTAGGTGAAAATTGCATCAATCTCCCACATCCAATTGCAGTCGGGTGGATAACACGAAAAGTGGATGACACGACCCCAACCCGCCCCAGTATCAAAAATCCAGCCCTTTGCCTCCTCCTTGCACCTTCTCCGAAATCCACCTTTCCTTCTGCAATCTACATGGGTTTAACACTGAAACTTGACATTACCCAATCATTTTTCTTGACTTATCTCATCTACTTGCCCACTTTCTTTCAACCTTGGTGATGTCCAGCACTCTCTGAGCCTGGGCCCTTCACCTCGTCTTTTGAGTAAGAAATATATCTGATTTTACAAAAAGTGTTTGTAACGTGGTCAGTTCCCATTGGCTACGCCAGAGATAAAAGGTTTCATATTGTCCTTGGGAAATCCAGTGTAAAGTATAAAAGATTAATTAAGGGTTAAATATTTTTCTGCACAATATGCCTTGTCCTTTTAAATATACAGAGGATTACTCTTAAATCCCAGGGCACGGATATCACCGTGGAGTTTAATCCTTCGACTCTCTCAGCTGCAGGTCATATACCAGTAACCATGTATTAGTGCAGGCACAGGGCGAAATATCTAACACACTTTAATTAAAATGGATCCATGGAACTGTGCGCTGAATGTGTAAAAAACACAGTTAAAGCGCAGTCAGGTGCAAACAGATGGTGAACAGCCACGAAGGCTCCAAACATGACCACGGTGGGTATTGGAAACCAGTCAGCCAGTACTGAAGTAAGGTACAATGAAGGTGGAGCAACCTTCCAGAAGGATCAATAGCACCCACCATTGGAGGTGTGGGAAAAAAAAACTGCATCCAGTTCAGGAAAGACTCTAGGAAATTCTACCTCTTTCGAATTCTATTATTAAAATCAAAGGTTTTATTGTTGTATATATACACATAAGTTCCCAAAGTAGTGACTCAATATCAGAATGGGGGAGGGACAAGAGGAGGTATGTGGGAGAAACGAGGGGCTGGATTTTACCAGCCCTGAGGAGGCGGGCTTGGAGGCAGGACTGCTGGCAAAATCAGAAAGAATGGAAGCGGGTCCCGAATCCGCCTCCAACCAATCTTCCCGGCAGTCGGGTCCCCGATTTGCGCAGGGAGCCGACTCCTAGCGGCGGGAAGAGGATTATATCCACTTAACTGCCTGTTAACATTTTGAGACTTCTGCTGCAGGCTTCCCGACGTTGGGGAACCCCGCCAGGGTAAGTGTGGCGTGCTGTGGGTCTACTGTAATGTTTGTGTATAGATGACAGCTGCAGAAGCGGTGTGAAGGATCCAATGGGACACTGGTGAGTATGAGAGGTAAGGAGATGTTGGGGAAGTCATTTTTAATGTATTTAGATTTTTCTGTAGGTGACAAGCTTTGAAGTGTTTGTGTGGCCTCACCTCATTGGGAGAAGTGACAGATCACTTCTGTAACCTCACCTGCAGCTGCCATCTGTTTTATCCTAAGGAGAGGGTCATTGGAGAGCCTAGGTACAAGGGCTCACCTTTGTACAGTGATTGTCAATGTTTGACAGCACCTCAATGCTGTCAAAAACTGACAGATCAGCAGTCAAAAATAAATGGTACATGTCCCTTTAAGAAAACCGGCAGATGAACCGTCATCAACTGATGTCATCTAACACCGGCTTTCCCTTAATTGGCCGGCAAGCAGGCCAATCAGGGGAAAATAGCGTCTGTGCGTCGGACGTCGCTGGGGGCGGGACTAGAACCCGGAAGGCAGCAGTCCCGCCCCCAACTCGTCTCGGCAGGTAAAATCCAGCCCGAGGACTTATTTCACAATAATACGGATTCTATTGACCACTCAGAGTAGAGGTATTTGGGAATAGTAGCACAGTGGTTCTGTTACTGGACTAGTAATCCAGAGTCAAGAGTTCAAATCCCACTACGGCAGCTGGGGAATTTAAATTCAGTTAATTAAATAAATCTGGAATATAAGCGCTAGTATCAGTAATGATAACCATGAAACTACCAGATTGTCGTAAAAACCCATCTGGTTCACTTATGCCTTTAGGGAAGGAAATCTGCCGTCCTCTGGCCTATACGTCACTCCAGACCCTCAGCAATGTGGTTGACTCTTAACTGCCCTCTGAAATGGCCTAGCAAACCACTCAGTTGTACAAAAAAACCTGCTACAACAAAGTCACTGTGGGAGTACCTTCACACATGGACTGCAGCGGTTCAAGAAGGTGGCTCACCACCACCTTCTCAAGGGCAACTAGGACAATAAATGCTGGCCTTGCCAGCGACGCCCACATCCCGGGAATTAATAAAAAAACTCCTGATATTAGTTATCAATTTTCTTTTTACTAATTTGCACTTCTGGTCTCTCAGCCTACTCTCGCACTTTAATTTAAATTAATATTCCAGAGCTACCCACTCTATCCCTTTAACTATCCAAGATACTTCTATAAAATCACCTGTCAGATGTTTCCTTTCCCAGCTGAAAGGCAGAAATCTCTCCTCATAACTCCGACCTTTAACACCAGGGATCAGCCTCATGGCTCTTCTCCACACAGCTTCCAGTACTTGAAGGTCTCCCTTGTGTCTCGTCAACCAAAACTGGACATAGTGCTCAAGGTGTGGTCTGACCAGAGTACTATACAATTTCTTCTTCTTAGGTAGTCCCTCGGAACTGAGGATGACTTGCTTCCACATTAAAAATGAGTTCTCAGGTGACTGATGAGTCCAATGCGGGACCTACAGTCTCTGTCACAGGTGGGGCAGACGGTGGTTGAAGGGGCGGGTGGGTGGGGTGCTTGGGTTGACGTGCGCTCCTTGCGCTTGGCTTCCGCTTGCTCCCGGCGAAGAGACTCGAGGTGTTCGGCACCTTCCCGGATGCTTCTCCTCCACTTCGTGCGGTCTTGGGGCCAGGGATTCCCAGGTGTCGGTGGGGATGTTGCACTTTTTCCAAGGAGACTTTGAGGATGTCCTTGAAGCAGTTCCTCTGCCCACCTGGGGCTCTCTTGCCGTATCGGAGCTCCGAGTAGAACTCTTGTTTTGGGACCTTGTTTTTAACGATACAATTTACTATGTAGTTCAACATTACATTGGAGGGACAGGTTGGTGCTGGGGTGGGTCCCGACTGTTGGAACATGCTGGCGGGACGCTCTGTACCCTTGGTGTCAACCTGACCTTTTCTTCTCTTAGGCTCCTGGGCTCTGCTTTGCCAGTTTTTCTTGCTTTCATTCCCACCCACCCCACCCCTTCCACTGCCTCAGCTATTCACACACTCTCTGCGTCTTGTAAATGTCTTTAATTTCTCTCATTATGTCTCCTCTGGTCTCATGTTAATATCACTTCATCTAATTAACCATCTCCTCTTTTCCATTTAATCACTTTACAGTTCTGGATGAGCAGAAATTTTTTCCAATTAAATACTGGGAAGACCAAAGCCATTGTTTTCGGTCCCCGCCACAAACTCCGTTCCCTAGCCACCGACTCCATCCCTCTCCCTAACATCTGTCTGAGGCTGAACCACACTGTTCGCAACCTTGGTGTCATAGTTGATCCTGAAATGAGCTTCCGACCACATATCTGCGGCATAACTAAGATCACCTATTTCCACCTCCGTAACATCGCCCATCTCTGCCCTTGCCTCAGCTCTTCCGCTGCTGAAACCCTCATCCATGCCTTTGTTATCTCTAGACTTGAATATTCCGACACACTCCTGGCTGGCCTCCCACGTTCTACCCTACATAAACTTGATGTCATCCAAAGCTCGGCTGCCCGTGTCCTAACCCGCACCAAGTCCCATTCACCCATCTTCCCTGTGCTCACTGACCCACATTGTCTCCCGGTTAAGCAACGCCTTGATTTCAAAATTCTCATCCTTGTTTTCAACTCCCTCCATGGCCTCACCCCTCCCTATCTCTGTAATCTCTTTCAGCCCCACAACCCCCTGAGATATCTGCGCTCCTCTAATTCTGCCCCCTTGAGCATCCCTGATTAGAATCGCTCAACCATTGATGGCCGTGCCTTCTGTTGCCTAGGCCCTAAGCTCTGGAATTCCCTCCCTAAACCTCTCTGCCTCTCTTTCCTCCTTTATGACGCTCCTTAAAACCTACCTCTTTGACCAAGCTTTTGGTCATCTGCCCTAATTTCTCCTTATGTGGCTCGATGTCAAATTTCTTGTCTTAAAATACTCCTGTGAAGCGCCATGGGACGTTTTACTACATTAAAGGCGCTATATAAATACAAGTTGTTGTTGTTGTTCCAGTGTGTGCCTGTGTCCGCTCGCACACGTACATATTTATACTCTTCCCTTTTAAAAGCTATTATGGATCCTGCTTCCACCACTGTTTCTGGCAGGGATTTCCACGGCCCAACAGCCTTCTACATAAAAAGGTCTCCTAATCGCCCCCTTTGTTCTTGTGGCGATGACCTTAAATTTACACCTTCTAGGTCCTGACTCACTGCAGTGGAAATAGCTTTTCCTTATTTATCTGATCAACACCCCTCTTAGTTTTGAGCATTTCTATCAGATCACTAACTGGTACAGATAAAGGCCATTTTGGACGTGGCTGTACAAAGATCCTGTAATTAAAACCATTCACATGGTGCTCATTGTTAAGTTGTAGTAGACACTGCGCATCCATCACCACCTTCACCAAGGTCCTGCTGCCTCGAGTCCTGTTGTGCAGTAATGTTTGTTAATGACGGTTCCTCACGTCAAGCAAATTACTGCTGATGACACAGACCAGGCATTCGGAGACCCATTTTCTTTTGTTCGTTCCCTACTGTCCTGAAGGTGCAGACTCGAGCTGGGATCTGGTTCCACGTGTGGGGGAGGCTCTTTGGCACCTCACCCACGCAGCTATTCTTCATGTACGAGTGTTGGCAGCCTGACCGACAGAGCATGCAACGGTGACGTCCGCACTCGGTCAGCTCTCTGTAAGGGAACCGGGCACTTCCCAATGTTGAGGGAGGGAGATACACCGTGCTCTGCTGTTGCATGTCTCTTCCTAGCCATCAGTTATAAAACAGTCTCGGCAAACAGGGAGCAGGGTGTGTGCATGAGCGTGGTAAATAGGAGATGGAGAGCTGGGTGGGCTGAAGAGAAGGAAGTGCTGCTTTCAGGCTAACTCTGGCCATGACTCTGTGGACACCCACGCAAGCCCCGGATAACATGGTCTTCTTGATGAAATTCCAAGCAGTTATGCATATAGAACAGAGTATATTTAGTAACAATGATGCACATCACCAACTGCAACAGCACATCGCTAACTGCCTCTCCCTCTTCACAGAACTTTCTGGAATTTGCCTCATGAACCCAACTTTCCCCCTCCCCTTCCCTAGGGGTCTAGGAGGCAAAACTCCAGCTGCCAACAGCCCAACGCCTCAGCATTATAACAAGCGAAAATACGTTCCTGATCTCCTTGCAATGGCTTCGTGTTAGCTTGACACGGCTGGCAGCACTCTCACCTCAGAGTCAACAGGTTGTTGGGTCAAGCCTCACTCGAGACCGGAGCACGCAATCTAGACCAAGACTCCATTGCAGTACTGAGGGAATGCTACACTATCGGAGGTGGCATCTTTTGGGTGAGACATTAAAATGAGGCCCTGTCTACCCTCTCAGGTGTACGCAAAAGATCCCATGGCACTATTCAAAGAAGAGGAGGAGAGTTATCCCTGGTGTCCTGGCCAATATTTATCCCTCAATCAACATAACGAAACAACAGATTATCTGGTCATTACCACATTGCTGTTTGTGGGAGCTTGCTGTGCTCAAATTGTCTGCCGTGTTTCCTATATTACAACAGTGACTACACTTCAAAAAGTACTTCATTGGCTGTAAAGTGCTTTGGGACGTCAGGTGGTCGTGAAAGGTGCTATATAAATGCAAGTCTTTCTTTTTCTTTAAATCCCGGTGTGTTACTTGACCCCACAACCTGTTGACTCAGTGGTGAGACTGCTACCAACCAAGTCAAGCTGACAATAAAGATACAGGATGTCAATGTAGGAAATGCAGCAGCCTATTTGCGCACAGCAAGCTCCCACAAACAGATAATTTAGTGATGTTGATTGAGGGATAAATATTGGCCAGGACACCGGGGATAACTCCCCTGCTCTTCTTTGCAATTGTGCCATAGGATCTTTTATGTCCACCTGAGAGGGCAGATAGGGCATCAGTTTAACGTCTCATCCAAAAGATGGCACCTCCAACAGTGCAGCACTCCCTCAGTACTGCACTGGAGTGTCAGCCTAGATTTGGGTGTTCAGGTCTCTGGAGTAGGATTTGAACCCACAACCTTCTGACTCAGAGGCAAGGGTGCTACCCACTGCGCCACGGCTGACACATTTGAGTACGTGATCTAGGCTGACACTTCAGTGTAGTACGGAGGGAGTGCTGCATTGTCAGAGGTGCTGCTTTTTGGATGAGATGTTAAACCGAGGCCCCATCTGCCCATGGTACTATTCAGAGAGCCAGGAGAGAGGATGTGGAAGGTGCTTTACAAATGCAAGATCTTTCCTTTCAGTGGGTAAATGCATCACCCAGTGTGGTACTAAACCAGAAGGATCTCTAAACAATCCCTTTAAAAGCGGAGGGAAGTTAAATAAGTTAATCAATATGAAAGGCAATTCATCATTAAACCACACGGAGCCAACCCAAGCAGACAACTCCCTGCTGTAAGGGGAAATAGTTTCTGCGTTGGCAAGGTAGCAACTGTTAGAAGTGCTGCAGATTAGGGGGGGGGCGGGGGCTCTGCATGTGTCCACCCACATAAATGTCAGAGAATCACGGCACCGACCCACCATTTCCTCAGCTTTGTATGCCAGTGAATGAGACGATGTCAATGACCCGTTTGCCACCGACTGACAGTGGTCAAACCATAAAAGAATTGAATCTACTTACAGGGCTTTGGTGCAAGTCGCACAGGGACTGTAATGTTCTGTTGAAATCCTTAATGCTGTCCTATTTAATTACTGTGAATATAGCGCAGCATTCTCCACAGCAGATTTGTGAGTGATCGCAAATCCTCATCTTAATTTGATTAACCCTTGTGGTATTACAGTAGTACTTCTACTCCCAGAACAGATGGGGAAGAGGGTGGAGAGGGAATGGAATGGAAAAAGTAGTAGTGTTGAGGCTGCCGCGAAACACGAATTAAGACTGAATCCGTGTGTGGAAAAACAGAGACTTTTTAATACAACTGCATGGTCCAAAATGGCTGAACAGACTGCTCCCAGAATTCTCTGGAAAAATCCTGAGGCCCCGCACACTCCTTCTCTCCTGCCTTAAAGGCAAGGTGCCTTAAAGGCAAGGTGCTCGATATATTGTCCACGGACAGAAAAGTGGATTATGCCCGTTTAGGTGGCAATCCGCCACAGTAGTTCAAAAGCTGGAGGCTGCTTTCCCAAGTCACGTCTCCCACTCCAATTCCTTCTTTCCCAGGACTCTCTCTTCTGCTTACAATCTACAGCCTTTCAAAGCAGAGTCTTGTGTTACCGAACCTTGACTTACCTTGTCTTCTCTCCAACTGTGTGGTGCCTTGTACTGTTGGCTTTCACCCAGCTCGTCCCAGTAAAGAAAAGCTAGGACACCAGTGTATGAATCCCACTCTTAACATTAGCAGCTGAACTGCAATTAGGAGTGGAGATACAAGCAGGTGGAAGAGCATGTTGGTGCCAGCGCACCCTGGTACTGGAATGGGAGTAAATGGGTCTGAACCGATGATTGGCCACATGGCCAGTTGCCATCTAAGTCACACCAGAGGACTGCTGAGCAAATACCTCTATGAAGACAGATTTGCATTAATATAGAGATTTGACATTCTCTCACAGGTCTCAAAAGCTTTTCAGGTACAATTCATTACTCAATTGTTACGTACAGCCAATTTGTGCACAGTAAGATCCCACAATAAAAAGCAGTGAGCTGGATGAATCCATTTCTTCGTGGAGGTGATTGAGGGAGGGATGTTGGTCAGGAGGACACAGGGAAAATGGTACCCTGGGATCTTTAACTTCCAGTTGAACTGCTGATGGGGGCAGAATGGAAACTTCAGGGCCAATCCCTTACTTTGCAGTCCCAGGGAGCACGTCACAGGAATGTAGTCTTTCATTTTAATAGCTGGCAAATCATAACAACAACAACAACTTGTATTTATACAGCACCTTTAACGTAGTAAAACGTCCCAAGACACTTCACAGGGGTATTATAAGAAAATAAATTGAAACTTAGCCATATAAGGATAAATTAGGGCAGGTGACCAAAAGCTTGGTCAAAGAGGTAGGTTTTAGAAACATAGAAGATAGGAGCAGGAGTAGGCCATTTGGCCCCTCGAGCCTGTTCCACCATTTAATGAGATCATGGCTGATCATCCAAATTCAGTACCCAGTCCCTGCTTTCTCCCCATATCCCTTTAGCCTTAAGAAATATATCTAACTCCTTCTTGAATATATTTAATGAATTGGCCTCAACTGCCTTGTGTGGTAGAGAATTCCAGAGGTTCACCACTCTCTGGGTGAAGAAATTCCTCCTCATCTCAGTCCTAAATGGCTTACCCCTTATCCTTAGACTGTGACCCCTGGTTCTAGACTCCCCCACCATCGGGAACATCCTTCCTGCATCTAGTCTGTCTAGCCCTGTTAGAATTTTATAAGTTTCAATGAGATCCCCTCTCATTCTTCTAAACTCTAGCGAATATAAGCCTAATCGACCCAATCTCTCCTCATACGTCATTCCTGCCATCCCAGGTATCAGTCTGGTGAATCTTCGCTGCACTCTCTCCATGGCAAGAACATCCTTCCTCAGATAAGGTGACCAAAACTGCACACAATACTCAAGGTGTGGTCTCACCAAGGCCTTGTACAACTGCAGCAAGACATCCTTGCTCCTGTACTCGAATCCTCTCGCTATGAAGGCCAACATACCATTTGCCTTCTTAACCGCCTGCTGCACCTGCATGCTTACCTTTAGCGACTGGTGCACAAGGACACCCAGGTCTCGTTACACTTCCCCTTTTCCCAATCTATTGCCATTCAGATAATAATCTGTCTTCCTGTTTTTGCCACCAAAGTGGATAACCTCGCATTTATCCACATTATACTGCATTTGCCATGCATCTGCCCAATCACCCAACCTGTCCGAATCATACTGGAGTTTCTCTGCATCCTCCTCACAGCACACACGCCCACCCAGCTTTGTGTCGTCTGCAAACTTGGAGATATTACGTCTAGATCATTTATATATATTGTGAATAGCTGGGGTCCTAGCACCGATCCCTGCGGTACCCCACTAGTCACTGCCTGCCACTCGGAAAAAGACCCGTTTATTCCAACTCTTTGCTTCCTGTCTGCCAACCAGTTCTCTATCCAAGACAGTACCTTACCCCCAATCCCATGTGCTTTAACTTTGCACGCTAATCTCTTATGTGGCACCTTATCGAAAGTCTTCTGAAAGTCCAAATACACCACATCCACTGGTTCTCCCTTATCTATTCTACCAGTTACATCCTCAAAAAACTCCAGTACATTAGTCAAGCATGATTTACCTTTTGTAAATCCATGTTGACTTTGTCCGATCCTGTCACTGTTTTCCAAGTGCTCTGCTATTACATCTTTTATAATGGACTCTAGCATTTTCCCCACTACCGATGTCAGGCTTACCAGTCTATAATTCCCCGTTTTCTCTCTACCACCTTTTTTAAATAGTTTTAAGGAACGTCTTAAAGGAGGAGGGAGAGGTAGAGAGGCGGAGAGGTTTAGGGAGGGAATTCCAGAGCTTAGGGGCTAGGCAAGGCCATGGAGGGATTTGAAAACAAGGATGAGAATTTTGAAATCGAGGCATTGCTTAACTGGGAGCCAATGTAGGTCAGCGAGCACAGGGGTGATGTTTGAACGGGACTTGGTGCAAGTTAAGACTCAGGCAGCAGAGTTTGGATGACCTCAAGTTTACGTAGGGTAGAATGTGGGAGGCCAGCCAGGAGTGCATTGGAATAGTCAAGTCTAGAGGTAACAAAGGCATGGATGAGGGTTTCAGCAGCGGATGAGTTGAGGCAAGGGCGGAGATGGGCGATGTTACAGAGGTGGAAATAGGCGGTCTTAGTTATGTCGCGGATATGTGGTCGGAAGCTCATTTCAGGGTCAAATATGACACCAAGGTTACGAACAGTGTGGTTCAGCCTCAGACAGATGTTAGGGAGAGGGATGGAGTCAGTGGCTAGGGATCGGAGTTTGTGGCAGGGCCTGAAGACAATGGCTTCAGTCTTCCCAACATTTAATTGGAGAAAATTTCTGCTCATTCAGTACTGTATGTCGGACAAGCAGTGTGTCAATTTAGAGACCGTGGAGGGGTCAAGAGAAGTGGTGGTGAGGTAGAGCTGGGTGTCGTCAGCATACATGTGGAAATTGACGCCGTGTTTTCAGATGATGTCGCCAAGGGGCAGCATGTAGATGAGAAATAGGAGGGGCCAAGGATAGATCATGGCTTGTGTTCTCGGGCGGCACTCTCCCGTGACCACTGCTCCCCGCTAGGAGCCTGGGATTGGCTGCAATTCATCCCGGCTTTTCTCTCCTCCACATGGAGATGGGATGAGCACTTCAAACAGAAGCGTGCTGCTTTAGATTTTCCTTCTCTTTTGATATTCAGTGTCAAAGCTGCAGTATAAGAGGAGCTTCGACTGCTCTCTGATCAGATGCACTGGTTTTGCAGGATTGTCACCTATTCGGAATTAAACCGGGCACTGCTCTTCCAAGTTTCTTTCTCCACCTTGTGATGTGGCGGGGTAACTTATTCCGGTTTTCCATTAACTTTCATTGGCAGTTAAAACAAATGTCAGAATTCCAGCCAGGATCCCAACCCCTCATTCCACCCGCTAATGGATCCCTATCGTCTATAGAACTCGGCAAAAGTGGGCAACATCTGGGGAGTCAAACTCAGCCCTTTAAAAACAGTGCACTGATTATAAAGTGAATGTTTCGGGCTTGTTTTACCTCACTGGTGAGAAACATGGTGAACACTAAGACCCTGGAAAAGTAAATAGCTTCCTCAGTTGCTCTGTTTTCCTGCCGCCTCCTAGCAACAACCCGGCGTGTGTGTGTGTGTAGCCGTGTCTGTGCCTGTGTGTGTGTGTGTCTCTGCGTGTGTCTGTGTGTGTGAATGCGTGTGTCTGTGTGAATGCGTGTGTGCCTCTGTCTGTCTATCTATATATAAATATATATATGAACTAACCCAGCTCGGAGCTGCTGCCAATTGTTTCTGAATGAGAAACCCTGGGCGTTCAGTGTTGCTTCACAGAAACCGAGAACCTCAGACACTTAAAATTACAGAAATTGCAACATCAGTAAAAACTACTTTCCCAAGCCGCAGCCCCCTGCAGTTAATATAAAAACTCTCCGTACAAAGTATAACGTTCAAAAACCCCTGTTGTTCTGCAGCCATTGCCACAGATCTCAGCCCCTGGGTCCCTGCTAATTGGAGACCCAGAACCGGCAACTGTCACCCAAGGCCCTCAATGCCTCAACAATGAGCAATGCAAAGAAAGATTTTATTTTTAATCCATTTCCCAGTCTTTCTGGTCACTGGCCTTAAGAAACATGGAAAGTTTACTGTGATGTTGCTGCCACGCGCAAGTCGGGAGTCAGCGGTACGGGTTGCCAACGCTGGAGTCTCCAGGAATTAAGGATTCATCTCCGGAATACCACGGTGAGTAAAATCCGGGAAAAACATACGTGTGTTCTTTTCGTTTTCTTTGAACACTTTAGTTTATTAGTTAGACAAATATTGGAGATGGGGGAAAAAAGGCTGTTTGACCGGGCGGGGCGGGTGGAAGTGGGAGGTCATGTGATGAAACCTCTAGGAATACGGCCAACCAGAGTTGACCAGTCCAGCCAGCACTACGGCAGTATAAAAGCATACGATGGAATGCTAGCTGGTGACTCCTGCTGCCCCGTGCACGTGTCTGGATGTCAGGCGAGGGCAGCATCAACTTTGGCTGCGATGCCCTCACAGCCGAATAGTCTGGCAACACCCTCAGAGCCGATTATCCGAGATCGTGCAGCCAGTGTAGCACCTGCGCGATATAGCGCCTTTAACATAGGAAAACAGCCCAAGGCACCTCACAGCAGCATAACCGGGCAAAAATAGACACCGAGCCACATAAGGAGATATTAGGAGGTGAAGAGGTGGCTTTTTTTAAGGAGGGTCTTAAAGTAGAGAGAAAGGTGGTGAGGCGGAGGCATCAGGAGGGCATTCCAGAGCTTGGGCTCCAGATGGCTAAAGCTATAACCGCCAATGATGAGCCCTAAGGAAGGGGCCGGGATTTGGTGGGGTTGAGGGGAGAGCGCAAGGGGCGTGGGGGAGGGCGAGAGCGCGCGAGGGGAGGGAGAGCGCGCGAGGGGAGGGAGAGCGCGCGAGGGGAGGGAGAGCGCGCGAGGGGAGGGAGAGCGCGCGAGGGGAGGGAGAGCGCGCGAGGGGAGGGAGAGCGCGCGGGGGAGGGAGGAGAGGGGGAGCGCGAGGGGGAGTGAGGAGAGGGAGAGCGCGAGGGGGAGGGAGGAGAGGGAGCGCACGAGGGGGAGGGAGAGCACGCGGGGAGAGAGCGCGAGGGGCGCGGGGAGAGCGCGAGGGGCGCGGGGGAGGGAGAGCGCGAGGGAGAGCGCGAGGGAGGGAGAGCGCGAGGGGCGCGAGGGGAGGGAGAGCGCGAGGGGCGCGAGAGCGCGAGGGGAGGGAGAGCGCGAGGGGAGGGAGAGCGCGAGGGGAGGGAGAGCGCGAGGGGAGGGAGAGCGCGCGGGACACGGGGAGGGAGAGCGCGAGGGACGCGGGGAGGGAGAGCGCGAGGGACGCGGGGAGGGAGAGCGCGAGGGACGCGGGGAGGGAGAGCGCGAGGGGCACGGGGAGGGAGCGGGGAAGAGCCAATACCTCACAACTAAAACAGTTGCATATTTTCCTGTGTAAATTTGAAACAAAATCCTTTTCATAATGTACTGACAGGAAATTCTACCTCTTTGGACTTCAATTCACTGCAAACCATGCGAGCATAGATGTAAAATACTGATGAATTACAACATGAATTTTAGCCAAGCGGGTGTCAAAGTCAGGGGCCAGTAACAGGCCGTCGTGATATTCAGACATGACTCAAGAGTCTAGGCAGCTTGTGGTCAGGGAGCCTCCTGATCACTTTCACTTGCTACTTGACTGTTTTATTTGGAAAAAAAAACGCAAGGAAACATTGAGGCTTCTTGGCCAGTCCTCAAAGACCGAGTTGGAGCTGTCAGGACAGGAAGTGTTCATCAAAACTGGTCAGCATATACTGTTGCAGTCACTTCTATAGCAGAGCATAAGTTCCATTTTACAACTGCATCCCCCCACACCAATTTACTTTTGTGCTGATAAAACGCAGGAACTTGGCTTTTGAAAAGTTCAGCATTGCAGCTTCTAAGCATTTTCTAGAAAGGGGCTGTTTTTCTTTTAAAACACAGATCAAGAATGTTCGGCGCTCGATCCCCAGACTGTCCCGAGTTATCTGATCTCAGTTGGGGCTGCTATAGGGGGTGGAACTACTGCTCTCAACACCCTGGGGGCAGGGAACTCAGCCAGGCTGTTGACTCCTGATTGCTATCCAGTGAGCTCTCGCTGCAGCGTGTCTGTATGCGGACGTCAGAGGAGGCCGGGACTTGGTGTGGCCGGGACGCCTCTCACAGTTGAGCTGCCTGATTACTCGCACGTTGAAGAATGCCATTTGAGTCAGATACCAAACAGAACATTCGGCTCGGTGGAACAGAATAAGAGTCAATACTCTTACTGACTGCACCGAAATCAACTACCAAATTGGTAGCGTAACGTAGTAACACAGATTGAGCCACTGTGCCAAGTGACTAATGAAATTGGCATAAAATAGCTAAAAAGAGGATTGAATTTGCATCCCCATTCAACACAGTCCAGTAAGTGAGGTGAGGCTGCTCTCCTCGGGAGGGTAAGAGATGATTAACGGAGAAGCTTTTGATGGCAATGCTTAAGCTGACATTTGGTCATCGAGGCCAGCACTTCCTACAACAGCAACTTGCATTGATATAGCGCCTTGAGCATAGTAAAATGTCCCAAGTCGCTTCACCGCAGCATAATCAGACAATAATTGACACAGAGTCAAAGAAGGAGACATTAGGAGAGGTGGCTTGGTCAAAGAGGTAAGTTTTAAGAAGCATCTTAAAAGGAGGAGAGAGAGGTGGAGAGGCGTTGAGGTTTAGGGAGGAAATTCCAGAGCTTAGGACCTAGATGGCTGAAGGAACGGCCACCATTGGTGGGGCGAAGAGAGCGGAGATACACAAGAGGCCAGAGTTTCAGGAGTGTGGAATTTTGGGAGGGTTGTAGAGATAGGGAGGGGCAAAGCCATGGAGGCATTTGAACATAAGGAAGAGAATTTTAAAATCAAGGCTTTGGTGGGCCGGGAGCCAAAATAAGTCAGCAAGTACAGGGGTGATGGGTGAACGGGACTTGGTGAGAGCTCGGATTTGGGCAGCAGAGTTTGGATGAGCTGAAGTTTATGGAGGGTGGAAAGACTGGAGGCCGGCCAGGACAGCGTTGTAATAATCGAATCTGAAGGCAAAAAAGTAATGGATGAGGGTTTCGGCAGCAGAGAGGCGGAGGCAGGGGTGGAGGCGGGCGATGCTATAGAGGTGGAAGTAGACGGTCTTTGTGATGGAGAGGATATGGGGTTGGAAGCTGATCTCGGTGTCAAATAGGCGCCGAGGCTGCGAACAGTCTGGTTCAGCCCGTGATAGTGGCCAGGGAGGGGGTTGAATCGGTGGCAAAGAAACAATGCGTCGCGGGGGCCGAAGTCTCGTCTCCTCTCTCGCTCTCTCTCTCATACTCATATATCCAGATCCACTCACAGCAAAAGCCAGGCAGTCAGTCTCTGACCTGCAATGCAGCAGCAATGACGACATCATCAGAGGCGACTTTCAGACTGAAACCACTAATTAGTTCATGGGTTCCCACATGCTGGAACTCAATTGCCCAATTAAGTGAAAATTGCATCATTCATCCACATTAATCTGGAGTCGGGGGGGGAACACGAAATGCGGATGACACGACCCCAACCCGACCCCAAGACAAAATCCAGCCCAATGGCTTCGGTCTTCCCAATGTTTAATTGGAGGAACTTACGGTTCATCCAGGACTGGATGTCGGAGAAGCAGTCTGACAAGACAGAGACAGAGGCGGATATGGACTGCTATGAATGGGTTTTCACTTGCTGCTTTGTGCAGACCTTCCCCACCCATTAGTGAAGATACAAGAGCCAGGCACAGTCATTATTTGTGACTTAAAAAACAATTGCATGTGTATTCGTTTTTCTGTGGTGCTAGCTGCTCTGGACTTTGTCCCCGAGGCAATTTTGCAAAACCAGAGTAAACGCGTCATTAAACTGCTGTGATACAGGGCTTTCGACAGCTGTCAATTACTGCAAGCCTGAGCTGGATTCAGAACTGAAGTCCCAAAGGTGAATGGACAGTGTTGGAATCGCCCGTGGCTAATGTCCCATAACCGACGTGTCACCACCGCACCCCGTCCTGTCAGGAGTAACAGCCACAGCTACGGACCTTATCATTCCAGTGGGAGACGCCAGTTTCAGAAATGGGCCAGCTCCCTTGAAGTCAGCTTTACATCCTCCCCTCCCCCAAGCTGCGCTGCCTCATCTTCATACAATAGATTCGCCAAAAGCCATCGCAATGAACCCAGCTGAACCACAGCAGCATTGGAGAAGCTGGGGACTGGGACCCCATGGTTGGGTGTCGAGTGGTCCTGAAGATACTGTGGCAATGATGTGCTTAGTCTTAAGCCATGCTCACGTTATCTGAAGTGCAGCTGATAGTAGGAGAGTCGGGTGTTTGCCATCAGCTGCACTGGAGAATAGAAATGGTGGACAAACCTTGCTTTGATGGCTACAAAGAGCCCCTTTTCTGTGGGTCTTGTAAACTGCCACCAGTCATTGGCCGTCCAGTGCACAGTTTAGTGCGCCTGGAACCGTGATCCCCGTGGGTCAAAGCTGCTCGATGAAAATGTTTGGGCTGCAGCAGAATTAGGCCATCAACTGGCACACGTGCAGAAACAGGTCTCCGTGTTCAAAACTGGCGTCTTATGGAGCATGGAGCTGGATGGGAACGTATGTGGGGAGAGCAGTATCAGGATGGCGCTGCAGCGCTGCCTCTTCAAAAACAAGTTTATACCCTGTCTATATTGCAGAACAACTTCTGTATGTGTTGGGGGAAGGGAATGAGCTTCACTCCCCCTTCTGCATCAGAACGCTATGGACTCAAACTTCACTCGAGAGAGTACACAATCTAGGCTGACACTTCAGTGTAGCACTGAGGAATTGCTGCACTGTCGGAAACGGCAGTCTTTCAGGCCAGATGTTGAACTGATGTCTCGCCTGCCTGTTCCGGTTGTTCAGGTGACTGTCAAAGATCCCATGGCACGATCTGAAGACAAACCGGGAGTTCTCCCGGTGTCCTGGCAAACATTCCTCAATCAACCAACTTCACCAAGAACAGATTAGCTGGTCATTTGGCTCATTGCTGTTTGTAGGATGTTGTTATGCACAGAATGGCTGCCACATTCCCCTACATAATAACAGTCCCCGCCCTTCAAAGTCAGTCATTGTATATCAGGCGCTTTGAGATGTTTGTGAGATACGTGATAAGGCACTATATAAATTTGAGAGGGCAAGAGGACCAACACAAACACAACCATACGGGCCCAGACTCGCCCGAGTTAGAAAGTTGTGGGTTCATGTTCCACTCCAAAGACTTGAGCACTGGGCTGGCCCTTCAGTGCAGTGCTGAGGGAGTGCTGCACTGTAGGTACCGTCTTTCGGATGAGACATAAAAGATCCCACGACACTATTCGAAGAGGAGCAGGGGAGTTCTCCTGGTGACCTCAACTAACACCTAAAACAGATTTTCTGGTCATTTATCTCACTGATGTTTGTGGGAGCTTGCTGTGCCCAAATTGGCTGCCACATTTCCTACATTACAACAGTGACTATACTTCAAAAGTACTTCATTGGCTGTAAAGCACTTTGGGAAGTCCTGAGGTCATGAAAGGCACTATATAAATGCAAGTCTTTCTTTCTTTCAATAGCTTACCAGTCCCAAAGTTGTGACTGCAGACTTTCCCCTGTGACCACGGTCAGAAAAATTCCAGCCCAGTTGGTAAACGTGGGCAGTCATCTCCTATTAAGCAATCAAATCTCTGCATAACACAGCAGGCCCCAACAGGCACACAACTGAAAAGTAAAAGGGGATCGGTCTCCTTCGACATGCAGTGCAAGAGCTTGTATAGATAGATATCTATAGATTTTCCACAGAAGGCACCTGGTAGATCTCACTTGCAGGAGAGGGGAGGGAGGGAATTCCCCCTCCCCCTCCCTCCCCCCGCCATTCTTGGGATGTGGGCGTCGCTAACAAGGCCAGCATTTATTGTCCATCACGAATTGCTCTGGCAAGGTTTGATGCTTTCTAGGCCACTAGTTAAGAGTCAACCATGTTGGTGTGGACAGGAGTCACATATAGGCCAGCCCGGGTAAGATCAGCGGGTGTCCTTCCCTAAAAGGACATTAGTAACCCAGTTGGGTTTCGACGACAATTCAATAGCTTCATGGTCACTTTTACTAATACCAGATCTTTATTTCCAGATTTAATTGGTGGTGGGTGGAAACAAATGTCCTTTTAACAATAATGATTTCACCTTCCATTCGCAGGCGAATGCAAAACTCCGGTGTCTTATAGTTACAGACAGCAACCGCTTCCCCAGGGTCGGCATACTTTCCGCATCGAATTGCTTTGGCCATTCAGCACAGCAGTATCTGTCGGAAAGCCGCTTCGCGTAGATGCAGCAGGAAGTGACACCGCGCGCGCAGGAAGTGACACCGCGCGCGCAGGAGTGACACCGCGCGCGCACTGAAACCGCCTCTTTTGATGGTGCCCATCACCCTCGTCAGCACCAGGGCTGCCCCGCCTCAGTGCTGCCGTCAGCAGTGGGCCAATACTGTAAATACACTATTAGATTGGCTGGTTTAGAATCACTATCCTCTCTGGCACCGAGAGATAGGAGCAATGATTCCCTTTAAGCCGCACGGCCGCGCAGCGGTCTGGAGGTCCCGCGCAGGCCGCTCACCAGCTTCTGAATGGAAAAACCGCGCATGCGCGGAAATTTGAATGGGCTGCAGAGCCAATTAAAGGGACCACGCACCTAAAAAAAAAATGTAAAAAGGGAACATTGGATAGGAGTCTCCTCTTCTGGACACAGAAGGATCCAAAGTCATACTCTCTGAACAGTCCCAATCTCTTAAATCGTGTAAAGCTGAAGTCCCATGCAAGATATAACTGCTGCTCCCACATATGACGAGGTCCCGACATCTCCCTCACACTCCTGGACAAGATACAAGAAAAGCTTGTGGTCTGATCTTTCTCCCAGCTGTAGGTTCCAAACTTTCTCCACGTTGCAGCCTTTCTGGTCTCCAGTTAATTGATACAATGGTCATCGGTCCACTGAACCTTCCTTTATAGTTCTTCCCAAGTTTCGAATACACCGTCCTACACTCTCTTACACCTCCCTGGATCCTCACTCTGTTGAATTCAAGACTCAATGCATGGTGGCTTGCTCAAATTCATTATTCCCCCTTAGACCGGTGGAACTCCTTACTTCTAATGTTCTGTTCCTCCTACAATCTACAAGTTTTTAAAACTCAACCTTGGTATCATCTCATCAGTTGTTGCTCAATTTATCGCGTCTTCAATCGTGGTGACATCCTGCACTGTGACCTCTGACCTGGATTTCTCAAATACAGACCATCTAATCCACTTGATAGCAACTTGCAGCATGCAATGCCATTGCAAATCGGAGACAGTGGAAAAAAAAATACAGGAGCACTAAATACAAGAATCCATCTAACTCTAAATCCCATTAGGGAACTTTACGGTAGACATGCTCTTCTGCAATCATTGTTCCGTGAAACAGGAATAAATGAAATGAAATATAATTGATAAATGGTTTGCCCCGTATTCCAATCACTATGGGAAATACAGTAATGTGACAATAGATCATCACGGTGAAGACTCATTTTCAGGAGCGGCCATCCATTTGAAGCTTTCCCTTGGCGGCCCAGTTGCCTTGCGTAGCACTCAGCCCCATGGAACAGGGCGGCCTAGGTTCGGGACGCAGTCTGTACTGAGTCAGCTGGTCTCAGCCAAGTTGGCAGTTACGGTGCGACATTTGGTCTCAGCCTCAGGTGGGGGAAGGTCAGTTAAGGTTCTGCTCCTGATCACTAGCCTGTGGGGATGCCGCAGGTGTGCATGTGTAGACGTCAGGTGAAGGCAGGATCAGGCTTGGCTCTGCCCCTCCCCGTAACACGTGAATAACCTGCTGACACTCACGACCTAGGTTCGTCGTTGAAGAATGGCCAACTGCGTGAGGTAGCATTAGGGTCGCCAACCCTGCGGGATTGCCCTGGAGTCTCCAGGAATTGAAGATTAATCTCCAGGACACCACAGCGAGCAAACCGGGAGAAAAATCAGAGGCATTGAACAAAATTGTCTTTTTTTCATTTTCTTTGAACACTTTCATTATTAGTTATAAAATTATTGGAGATGGGGAAATGCTGTTTCACGAACAGTCAGGATTAATCCAATTGGGTAACAAAGAGTCTGTTCCCTTTCCAATTGGCTGTGAGAAGGTGGTGCGCCTGGAGGAAGGACCAATGGCGGGAGTGAGGGGTGGGGTGGTTCGGGGCAGGAGGTCATGTGATGAAATCTCCAGAATACACCCAACCAGAGTTGGCTATCCTAGGTAGCATACTGGAGGGCAACCGCACTAAGAGTCAGCGACTTCAGAAGAGATGGGGAGAAAATTGGAATTGGGGTGGGGGAATAAAACATGTAGAAAACCTTTATCATTTGATGGGAATTGACTGGAATTAAATGAGCCAGGGGCTGAGGTACCCAGTCGGATAGCAATACATTTAACATCACTGTCAACTAATGTGCAGTCTTGTAGGCTGCATGGAACTATCAGCAAAATGCAATGATACTAATCCAAGGTAACTATTACGACGAGGACAAATGCAGCATCCTGAAGAACACTAATGTACAGGGCAAATATGCAAAAAAATATACGTTCATTAACTGCTTTTTTAAGTGCGACACCTCAGTAACATTAGGGCTCCAGGTCAGCATTTCGCTAAATCACAGAGAATTAATAGGGCTGCAATGGTTTAGCTCTGTGAAGATTTAATGCATTACAAACCTGTAAGTGACATGTAGAATATACAATAGGCGGCAGACAGACAGTTACGAGCCTGTCACTCAAATAGGAGATGGAGGCTGTTAAACTGATGATTATTGAATGTCTGCAGAACCTTGAAATCGAACGGCAGCCGAGCATCTCCCTCCCTGCTCTCAGTGACTAGGTCATGTATCCCGCAAGAGATTTGTCTTCTTTTCCTCCCCTCCTCTGAAAGCGCAGTTTCACACAGGGGTACAGCCCCGCAGGTGCCAGCAGCCCATATAGCCTCGGTTCATGTGACGCCAAACAGTGAGAGAAGAGCAGGCAGGGGAGAAAACAATAAACTGAAAATGAAGTGCAAGCTGGGATGATTTTAAGACAGTAATGTAATCTTAGGGCTTTAGTTATAAAACTCTCATAACTTAGACCACCTGAAGCCGCCTAGTTTTAAAAGCGTTCGTCCTGCTTTTCCTCCCCGTGCCCCTTGAATCCACTGAGTCCTCTTTTGCGGGGGGGGGGGGGGGGCAAGTTCTATTTGTGCTCCTCAGCACCCCACCCAAGAGTCGAATCAAGTATTACCCTGTCTGACTGCCACATCCCTCCTGGTAGGGTCCCAATCGGCAGCAAAAACGCTAGCCGGTTTTCATCTCCTGAAGCCAGGGGTCCTGAAGCCAATTGCAATGGGTCCTTACCATCGCCCTGGCTGAGATCAGTATACCTGGTACATAGATGGGCACAGAGGGTGGTGAGGGAGTGGGTGCAGGGAGGAGAGAGGAGAGTGTGCGGGGGGGGGGGGGTGGAGAAAGAGTGAGAGAGGAGGGAGAGTGCGAGGAGGCGGGGGGGGGAGAGAGAGGGGAGGCTGGCAGTGGGAAGGGAGAGAGAGAGAGAGAGAGAGAGAGAGAGAGAGAGAGAGGCGGGCAGGGGGGAGAAGAGAGGCGGGCAGGGGGGAGAGAGAGAGAGAGAAAGAGAGAGAGAGAGAGAGACGGGCAGGGGGGAGGAGAGAGAGGCAGGCAGGGAGAGAGAGAGAGAGAGAGGCGGGCAGGGGGGAGAGAGAGGAGGCGGAGGGGAGAGAGAGGAGGCGGGCAGGGGGAGAGAGAGAGGAGGCGGGCAGGGGGAGAGAGAGAGGAGGCGGGCAGGGGGAGGAGAGAGAGGAGGCGGGCAGGGGGAGGAGAGAGAGGAGGCGGGCGGGGGTGGAGAGAGAGGAGGCGGGCAGGGGGAGAGAGAGAGGAGGCGGGCAGGGGGAGAGAGAGAGGAGGCGGGGCCAGGGGGAGAGAGAGAGGAGGCGGGGGGGAGAGAGAGGAGGCGGGCAGGGGGAGAGAGAGAGGAGGCGGGGCCAGGGGGAGAGAGAGAGAGGAGGCGGGCAGGAGGGAGAGAGAGAGGAGGCGGGCAGGGGGAGAGAGAGAGGAGGCGGGCAGGGGGAGAGAGAGAGGAGGCGGGCAGGGGGAGGAGAGAGAGGAGGCGGGCAGGGGGAGAGAGAGGAGGCGGGCAGGGGGGGAGAGAGAGGAGGCGGGCAGGGGGAGAGAGAGAGGAGGCGGGCAGGGGGAGAGAGAGAGGAGGCGGGCAGGGGGAGGAGAGAGAGGAGGCGGGCAGGGGGAGAGAGAGGAGGCGGGCAGGGGGAGAGAGAGAGGAGGCGGGCAGGGGGAGAGAGAGAGGAGGCGGGCAGGGGGAGAGAGAGAGGAGGCGGGCAGGGGGAGGAGAGAGAGGAGGCGGGCAGGGGAGAGAGAGAGGAGGCGGGCAGGGGGAGAGAGAGAGGAGGCGGGCAGGGGGAGAGAGAGGCAGGGGGTTGTGGGGGAGAGAGGCGTTGATTAGGGTGACACACTTAACGCGGGACCTTCCTGCTTGGTGTGGATCAGCCTCTCACTAACTCATCAGGTGGAGCCCAATTCGCAAGCGCCTCACCACTGACGAGGGCTGAGAACATCCAACCCCCACCACCCCCCCCAGACCATAATTATTAACCATGTGTTGTCGGCATTGTCCAGAAAGAAAGACTTGCATTTATATAGCACCTTTCGCGACCACTGGACGTCCCAAAGTGTTTTACAGCCAATTTGCGCACAGCAAGCTCCCACACAGCAATGTGTTAATGACCAGCTAATCGGTTATAGATGTTGATTGAGGGATAACTATTGTCCAGGACACTGGGATAACGCCCCTGCTCTTCTTCGAAATAGTGCCGTGGGATCATTTACGTCCACCTGAGAGGGCAGACGGGGCCTCGCTTTAATGTCTCATCCGAAAGACGGCACCTCCGACAGTGCAGCGCTCCCTCAGCACTGCACTGGAGTGTCAGCCTAGATTTTGTGCTCAAGTCTCTGGAGTGGGACTTGAACCCACAACCTTCTGACTCAGAGTGCTACCAACTGAGCCACAGCTGAGACACACACACACACACACACATCCCTCAAGTAACAGTAGCAGGGGAGCTTGAAATAAGTGCAATGGGGTCTCGCTGGTACTCACAGTCTCGGGCTTGCCTTTCGCCTCCTCGCTGCCCAGTATCTTTGCCCGGCTCCCCAGGTCGGTGCTGTCCACTTTGATGAGCCGGTGCTTGGGAGACACGTACTTGATGTCCGGGGAGGCTGGTTTCTGGTGCTGGGAGGAGGCTGCGGGCGGGTGCTCGCCCTCCGAAGCCGCCCGGGCTCTGCTCTCGCACTCCTCGTACGGATCCTCGAAGTCCAGGTTCCTCTGGGCTCGGTAGGCTTTGAGGATCTCGCTCTCGCTGTAGTCGGGCTTGGGAGGCTGAGGAGGGACCCTGCGGCTCCCGAAACTCAAGTAATCCTTCAACCACTTGGCCATTTCTGGCGCCGGAGATTCGCTTTGAAACTGACCAACAAAAAAAAAAAATTGTGTTAAATTTCAGGCGAAACCGACCTGCGGGGTCCCAGCAACCGGCTTATAAAAACACAGGGAACATAGAAAATAAACTCCCAGTGCCAATACAATAAAAAAATTAAACTGCTCAATTAAATATATTCCAGATCAATTTCCCAAATCAGTGTAAGTCTCTAATTTAACTTTCAATTTAATAATTTTTTTTAAAAAAAGTTTCAACAATAGGCATACAAAAGATTGCAACGAATAATTAAGAATTTGTTTTTGTGTGTGTTAAAACAAGCCCATAATAGTCCTGAGATTGAGAGTTGGTTACCTGCTCGCTGCTGCTTGCAGTGATGTGACGGTTTTGCATCAACCTTCGTCCCTTCGCCTCCTGTCTGTCTCCCGTTGAAACTCTCAAACTCCAAATGCGATGTTCCGCAGACTTGAGCAGGCTGCAGTTTGGAGAGACTGTGGGGGCTGCAGTCAGCTCGGCGAGGCTGGTTTCAGGAGCTGGCTGTCTCTCTCTCTCTCTCTCTCTCGCTCGCTGTAGCTCCAAGGTGTGAAACATCAGCAACAGCCCCACAGCCACATGTCTCGCTTTGCTCTCTCTTTTCATTAAAGGGGAAGAACGCCCGCTCCTTTGGGCAGCAGATGGCTCTATTGGCCGACACAAAAATAAAATAATAAACTCCAGCCGCACGAGGGGAACACAGGCCATTCACCGAGCACCTTCCCCAACTCCACAAGCTTTGTCATTTGGCAATGTTCTACTTCCAACAAAATAACAAATGCTCATTCTGAGGAAGGGTCACCGGCCTGAAACGTTGACTCTTGTTTCTCTCGCCACAGATGCTGCCTGACCTGCTGAGTGTTTCCAGCAGTTTCTGTTGTTATTTCAGATTTCCAGCATCCGCCGTATTTTATAATAAATGCTCATTATCAGATTAATTATCACATTGAAATGTGTCAAGGAGCTTGAAGCAGGTGCTGTTGAGTAGGCAGACGCCCCTGCCCAAGGACGTGAGCACGTGATCTAGGCTGGCACATCAGTGCCTTACTAAATGGGACGTCAAACCGAGGCCCAGCCTGCTTGTTGGGTTGGGTGCTTAAGATCCAGTACCACTACTCCAAGAAGAGCAGGGAGCTCCCCCCCGGCCCGGGGTGTCCTGGCCAACACTCGTTCCCTCAACCATCCACCACCAAAAAACAGGTCAATTGTTTGTTCATCCCATTGCTGTCTGTGGGATCTTGCTGTGCACAAACCGGCTGCTGCGTTCGCCTACATAACAATAGTAACCGCGCTTCAAAAAATGGGCTCATGCTTTGAGATATTTTTGTAAAGGTGCTTTATAGGAACGCAAATTTGCAAATGGTTTGTTGGAAGGAATATTAGAATTAAAATAGCATTTCCCAAATTCTTAAATAAATCCTGCAGGAAACTTATTTGGAAAAGGCCATTATTTTGTTTGATTTTTTTTTTGTAAGTACAGCATCTGCTCTCTGCTTCCTTTATAAATAAAAATTGCCACCATTTCATATGATAGCAATAATGATCTACCATCCCCCACCCCATTCCCAAGGACACAGTTCCGCAGGTGCCAGGCCCTGACAGGTACCTTGCTGCAGAGGCGAGAGTTAATGGGTAACAGATTATTCAGCCGAGGGTGAGAGGGTGTGAACATCACAGCCGAGTTTGTTAGGTTTAGCAGATTTTATAATGGAGCACAGCTGAAATTCCTCCCCCCCCAACTCTGCGTTCCTCCAATTCTGGCCTGTTGTGCATCTCCCACTTCTTTGCCCCACCATTGACGGCCGTGCCTTCAGCCGTCTAGGCCCTCAGCTCTGGAATTCCCTCCCTAAACCTCTTCGCCTCTCTCCTTCTCTCTCCTCCTTGAAGTCGCTCCTTCAACCCCACCTCTTGGACCAAACGTTTGGTCACCTGTCCTAACATCTCCCTCTTTGGCTCTTTTGTCTGATTATGCTCCTGTGGTACTAATTTAATAATATTCGTAGAATCATACATCACAGAAGGAGGCCATTCGGCCCATCGTGCCTGTGCCGGCTCTTTGAAAGAGCTTTTCAATTAGTCCCACTCCCCTCGCTCTTTCCCCATAGCCCTGCAAAGTTTTCCCCTTAAAGTATTTATTCCATTCCCTTTTGAAAGTTACTATTGAATCTGCTTCCACCGCCCTTTCGGGCAGTGCATTCCAGATCACAACAACTCGCTGCGTAAAACATTGCCTCCTCATCTCGCCTCCGACTCTTTTGTTAATTACCTTAAATCTGTGTCCTCTGGTTACCGCCCCTCCTGCCAGTGGAAACAGTTACTCCTTACTTACTCGATCAAAACCCCTCAATAGTGCAACAGGCCAATAAGAGAAATGGGTCTTTTTACTGAAACTGTGGCCTGGGTCTTGAGACGTTCCATGACTGGGGACGGTGCTCACACAATAGGCACTATCACATTACAGGAGTGCAGCCAATAGCAGCTCTCCCTGTCAGCTGCCCTGCTTAGTGTCAGCGCCCTGACCGAACTGGGACCAATGGCATTGCGGCCCCCCTGACGCAGGTTTCCAAGCCTGCCTAAAATCCTCGAAAATTGACAGCAATTCATCCTCCCAGGTTCTCCGTCTGCGTCACGTCTGTTCCGACAGTGCCACCTTCACGCCAGTGCCCCTTCTTCCAGTTCTGACGAAGGGCCATCGGCCTGAAATGTTTCTCTCTCCACAGATGCTGCCTGACCTGCCGAGTGTTTCCAGCATTTTCTGTTCTTATTTCAGATATTCGGCTTCCCCTTGTTCGAAATGAGGTGCGGAAGGAGAGGGGGGGAAAAAATGGGTCGATTGGTTTGAAGAATATTCAATGTGAAGCGTCGCAAGAAGAATCGTTCAGAGGCCTTTGATGTTTTAAACATAAAGACTTTTCATCATTTGAAGGAAGTGAGTCACCTTGGGGGGGTGGGGGGGGATTAATGCAAGTCTCATTTTGGAAACAGGGAGCTGCTGCTGTGTGGTGACTTCGTTGCATCAAGTTGGATGTCCTGGGTGGAGAGCTCAATGGTTTACATGGACTGCCCAGTGTGGCACTCGACCTCACAGATCCACAGTCTGTGCTGAGTGAGCTGATTTCAGCTGGGGCAGCAGGGGAGGTGCTATTATTTGGCCCAGTGCCCCGAGGCTGGGGCAGGAGAGGAGGAAAATAATTATAATCCTGGGTCCCTGCTCCTGATTGCTATCCTGCTCCACCTTCTGGATACTGTATATGTGTAGATGTGGGGGGGTGGGGGAGAGAGCGTGGATTGGGCCCAAACTGTGATGCCCCCCATATTCGAATTGCCGACTGGCACTCGCTGTCTGGGCTGACACATGGAAGAATGGTCACTTGGGCACGGTACAGGAAGGGCTGCCCTTGGAAACCAGACCCTGGTGTGAGGCAGCAGCTTCGGGAGAGGAAAGTGCAGGATAAAGAAACACAACGGTGGAGATAATGCGGCTGGGAGATGTGCCAGTCACATTCCCCCAGTAATAGGGGAAAAAAACACTTCGATGTTCAAACTAACCCCAGCTCCGCTCCCAGTTGCATTGTGGGCTGTCCCTGGTTCTTTCACGCTAATAAGCTCCTTTAATGAGAACAGCTGCCGCAGAGCACGAGTACAACGCCTGCCTTCTATCCTGCAGAAACATTATGTAAAATTATCAACGCATCATCTGGAACCAAAACTGAATCTGCGTCTGGAGGGCCTGCTGTGCAATCTGGAGTCGATGAGACATGGAACGCTGAGCTTCCCAAGGAGACAGCACCACCTTCTGGTCTGTTTAGGAATGAATGCCAACCACTGAAATAAGTCAAATTCAGAGGAACAGGAGGAGGCCATTCAGCCTCTCAAGCCTGTTCCGCCACTCAATTAGATCATGGCTGATCTGTATCTTAACTCCATCTACCCGCCTTGGTTCCGTAATAATGCCCTTGCCTAACAAAAATCTCTCATTCTCAGTTTGGAAATTTTCATTTGACCCCCAGCCTCGGCTTTCGTTATGTGGGATTATGGTATTTCCCTGCTTTTTGTTTTATGAAAGTGTTTTGGGGATTGCATTCCTCAATTCTATTTTTTCCCATGAAAAACCACAAGCCAGTGGCCTTGACCGTTTGTCCTAATAAGACCAAATCTGAGTGTCTTCTGACACGTGAACGTGAGGTCATCCAAAACTCGGCTGCCCGTGTCCTAACTCGCACCAAGTCCTGTTCGCCCATCACCCCTGTGCTCACTGACCTACATTGGCTCCCGGTTAAGCAGCGCCTCGATTTCAAATTCTCATCCTTGTTTTCAAATCCCTCCATGGCCTCGCCCCTCCCTATCTCTGTAATCTCCTTCAGCCCCACAACCCCCCAAGATATCTGCGCTCCTCTAATTCTGCCCTCCTGAGCATCCCTGATTATAATCACTCAACCATTGGTGACCGTGCCTTCTGTTGCCGAGGCCCTAAGCTCTGGAATTCCCTGCCTAAACCTCTCCACCTCACTACCTCTCTTTCCTCCTTTAAGACGCTCCTTAAAACCTACCTCTTTGACCAAGCTTTTGGTCACCTGCCCTAATTTATCCTTATGTGGCTCGGTGTCAAATTTTTTGTCTTATAACACTCCTGTGCAGCGCCTTGGGACATTTTACTATGTTAAAGGCGCTATATAAATACAACTTGTGGGGAAGAGCATAACTAGAGGCCGTCAATCGCAGTTGAACCTGATGGTATCTTCAACCAAGCTCTACTCACCCACCTTGACTGATCACTCCCCTCCCTATCTCAGAAAAGAAAAAGAAAAACTTGCATTTCTATAGCGCCTTTCACAACCACCGGACATCTCAAAGCGCTTTACAGCCAATGAAGTATTTTTGAAGTGGAGTCACTGCAGTAATGTAGGAAACACGGCAGCCAATTTGCGCACAGCAAGCTCCCACAATCAGCAATGTGATAATGACCAGATAATCTGTTTTTGTTATGTTGGTTGAGGGATAAATATTGGCCAGGACACCGGGGATAACTCCCCTGCTCTTCTTCAAAATAGTGCCACAGGATCTTTTACGTCCACCTGAGAGATTTAACATCTCAGCCGAAAGACAACACCTCCGACAGTGCAGTACTCCCTCAGCACTGCAGTGGAGCGTCAGCCTAGCTTTATGTGCTCAAGTCCCTGGAGTGGGACTATGAACCCACAACCATTCTGACTCAGAGGCGAGGGTGCTACCCACTGAGCCACAGCTGACACTCAGGGGCAGGTGTGGCCAATTGTAGGGCCCCAAATGTCCAGGTTGAGGTCAGCTAACCAAGGCAGACTGGGAAATGAACCAAGACCTTCCTAATGAGCAGGAGTCTGCCAATCATTGGATAAACTCACGGAATCACTGGGTAGGGGTTGGGGTGGTTCCAGTATTTCGAGACAGACAGAGAGATGAAGACTTGTGAAAAATTGTGACACCCAGTTTTGCCTCTGTGACTCTACTGAATGTGGTCACAGCGAGCAGGGTGATTTATAATATTGCCAGCCTTAGTTACACTCCACGGCCCTGTTAGAAATTGGGTTGTCAGCCTGAAGATTGAAAGAGTAAATCACTTAAATCTATTACAGAGGACAACACAGAATGTTGTTGACATTTTTCCATTCCATTTTCTCAATTTGGTTCCACTCTCCCTTCGGGTAATCTCATAATCATTCACTTAATATGATTTTCAAAAGAAAAATGTTGATTTAATGTGCGTTGCAAGTGTGTGACAGCCTGAAATTATAATGATTTGTAACTTAATAAAAAAAAATGCCACTGAATTCAAAACATAACAGGGTAAAATAATCTGCTGTCTTCCTTGCCAAAAAACAATATATATGCATGTTCAGTTCTGTTAGAGGAGCAAAGATTCCACAAGGGAGTAGATATCTACGTCAAGTGAGATAAGGATGTCATGTTGGGCCCTTCAGTATTACTGTCACAATTCGTAATATCGCAAGAAAAGTACCATTGAAACATTGTGATTTCAGCTTCCCAGCCCTGTATTTTCTTTGCACCGTGAAGGGTCGATGTGATTTCATTCCATTATCCTGAAGGAATGAAATTATAGTGGCTGGAGTGACCATTTTAATCACGAGGATAATCCATTCAATGGCAGGCTGCAGTTGGCTGCTCCCTTACATTTTTATTGTGCTCCCTCGCTCCCTCAGCTCACTGCAGCACCTGGGAAGGAGGCCTGAAATGGTAAGACATTTAGGCTACAATTTGATGTGTTTTTGAGCTTTGAGTGTCTCCCCTCTTCTGAAGCGCTGACTGTTGCTAGGGTACTGACCACCCCTCCGCGGCCATTCTTCACGTGTTGGCCTATATTACCATGGCGACGACACTTTAAAAGTACTTAGTTGGCTGTGAAGCACTTTGGAGCATCTGAGGATGTGAAAGGAGCTAGATAAATGCAACTTCTTTTTCTTCCAGGCAGTGAAAGTCAGCAGAATATTCAACCACGGTGGGCATCATATCAGAGCCCTCTCCTGCTCAGCTATGTCAGCTGTGGCTCAGTGGGCAGCACTCTCGCCTCTGTGTCAGAAGGTTGTGGGTTCAAGTCCCACTCCAGGGACTTAAGCACAAAATCTAGGCTGACACACCAGTGCAGTGCTGAGGGAGTGCTGCACTGTTGGAGGTGCCATCTTTTGGATGAGAAGTTAAACCCAGGCCCTGTTTGCTCTCTCAGGTGGACGTAAAAGATCCCGTGGCACTATTTTGAAGAAGAGCAGGGGAGTTATCCCCGGTGTCCTGGCCGATATTTATCCCCCAATCAATATCACTAGAACAGATTATCTGGTCATTATCACATTGCTGTTTGTGGGAGCTTGCTGTGCGCAAATTGGCTGCTGCGTTTCCTACATTACAACAAGTGACTACACTCCAAAAAAAAAGTACTTTGTTGGCTATAAAGCGCTTTGGGACATCCAGTGGTCGTGAATGGCGCTATATAAATGCACGTTTTTCTTTCTTTTTCTCGACCAATGTCCAGAAAGGGTGACTAGCTAGTGATCAGGGACAGGAGCCCTGGCTGACTTGCCCCCCCTTCAGCCAAGGGACACTGAGGCCAATTGTAGCATCTGTGCCGCCACCCTAACAGAGATCAGGTACCTCGGCACGGAACGCCTGATCTGTATACCCCCGACACTGCCTTTACCAAATAGCTCATTGGGGGAGCACATAAAAGAAAGAAAGAAAGAAAGATTTTGCATTAATATAGCGCCTTTCACTACCACCGGACGTCTCAAAGTGCTTTACAGCCAATGAAGTACTTTTTGAAGTGGAATCACTGTTGTAATGTGGGGAACGTGGCAACCAGTTTGCGCACAGCAAGCTCCCACAAACAGCAATGTGATAATGACCAGATAATCTGTTTTTGTTATGTTGGTTGAGGGATAAATATTGGCCAGGACACTGGGGATAACTCCCCTGCTCTTCTTCGAAATAGTGCCATCACATATATTGTAATAGGTGACAAATATATAATTCTATTGATTTATTATTATTCTAGGCAGAGACTGGGTGGGGTCAAGGCGGGCTGAAGTTTGACTGGAGTGGCTGCGTATGTTCTGGAATACCTCCATCCACTGCATGGGGGCGCCACCTATGGCAGACCTGACAGCCAATCTGCAGCCACCCGATTGCTGACAGTTCTCTACCAGCTCAGTATGTGGGTAGTAGCAAGCCGATAGTGGGCTTTTTCCAGGGTAGTGTGGCTCCGGGTCCGCTCCCAGGGTCCTCTGACGTGTAAAGCCCCCATTACTGTGAATTGAGTTGCTCTGGGATGCCCGTGGTCCCTGCTTTGCAACATCATCACTGCAACAGAAGGAAGTCAGGAAGCCCAAAATAGCAGGTCTCCATGTGACTAATTCACCAGTATTCTATAACAGGTGACAAAATATCAACATACCGTATTTACTTGAATATAAGCTGCACTTTTAAGTGTATAAAAAAATCAGTTTTAGTTTGGGGTGCAGCCTATTTGCAGTTTTTCAATAATTTTTTTCTGTAGGGTGGGACCGTAGAGCACAAATTTGGGGTGTGGCTATATACAAGTAAAGAAGGTCTTGCGTGCGGTGCATGTCTGTCATATTTCCATATGTCACACTGCAAAGTGTCAGAAGCATTTAAAGAAAGGCCGGTTATTGTAGGCTGGTTTGTGCTGGCCTGAGCTGGAAATTTACACGGACCTGCCAGTCTGCAAACCTCCCTCGCCAACAGCAATTAACCGCTAATTGATATCAGGATTTCCTGCAATCAGGACCAGCTTAAACACAGCTCCACCTCAGCAGCAGAATAATACATTCAGTGTATGGTTGGGTTGCCATGTTTCGGGATTTCTGACCATTGTGCCGTGGAAACGTTCTGAGTATAATTTATACTAAAAAACATTGCAACAGCGTTCGGAGGGTGTGTGGGGTGGGGGAGGAGAAATGTGTATTAAATCTGGATGGACAAGTTTGTAGAATGTTGCTGCTCGTATGCCACTTCGACCTGAAACAATGGGGGTAATTTTAACCTAACTCCCCCGTCGGGAAACTGACAGGATTGGGAGCAATGCTGGTTTCACACCCCGCCCGATTTTACTCTCCATTGAGTGGGTTTCCTGCCCGGCGACATAGGTTAAAATGACCCCCAGTGTGTCAGCTGGCTCATCTCAGACTCACTAAGTCAAGATGATCGCATTTATTTTGACAATAGCAGTAGTTTCTAAGGACCTAAGACCTCGGCTTTGCCACTGAGAGGGACAGGAGCAGCCAAACCACGGGAACACCATCACCTTCAAGTTCCCCTCCAAGTCACAAACCATCCTGACTTGGACACATATCCTCACCATTCCTTCATCTTCACTGGACCGTTATCCTGGAATTCCCACTTAACACCAGTGTGGGAGCACCATCACCACAAGGACTGCAGTGGTTCAAGAAGGCAGCTCACCACCACCTTTTCAGGGCAAGAAATGGAGCCTTGCTCGTGACGCCCATATCTCGGGAACAAATTTAAAAAAAAATCCGTGCCCATTTCTCCCACACTCCTGTTTGCATCTCTCCAATCAGGTTTCTGCCCCTACCACAACACTGAAACAGCCCGAACCAAAGTAATGAAGGACACTGTGACCGTGGTGCATTATTCCACCCGTCCTCTCTGGAGCCTTTGACACAGTCGACCACACCATCTTCCTCCAATATATCTCCTCCACCATTACCTCACTGATTCAGCGGCTCTTCTCTCCTATTCTTAACATTGGTGATCCTGCACTTTGAGAAATCTAGACAAAAGCCCAAGGCCCAATTTATAAAAACACACCAGTGCTAACAAATAATGGACGTCCTCACTTCTTATCCGCTGACTGTGTGGAATTACCCGGATAGCCTTTTAGAGGATGCCCTAGTCACCCACACACATACATAACCAACAATGATTTATTACATATACACGCCTGCGGTTCTGTCCCTATCCAGCTGCCTGAAAGGGATCCGTAAACAGTGATTTTAACCAGGGTAATGAGAAGATCCCTTCATAGAGATCTGGAAGACCCCAACTTTGATCCACAGTCTGTCTCGAATTGCATGACTTCAGCTGGGGGCAATAATTTGGGAGTTTCAATTGGCCAGCCCAAGGATTCCTGTTATAGTGCCAACTCCCGCTGAACTGTAACTGAGCAGCAATCAACGGCTTCACAGGAGGAGCAGAGGGGAAAGAAGACAACTGTTCAATAAAGTATAATGAGTTCTGATAGTCTGACTGGTCTAAACAGGGACCCAATGTCACCTGGGAGCTACACTTATCCAATAATATTGCTAATGTAATATTTTAGAATAAAACTGCTACAACTTCCTCTTTAGATACAGAATGGATACTTGGCAGTGATCTATTCAAGGGGGCCAGATAACATCAAACTACAAAAGTAAGTTCGGGTGATTAATTAAGTCATTCAGACCCCAAGATTAGAATACAATGGCAAAATACTGCGGATGCTGGAAATTTGAAATAACAGAAAATGCTGGAAACACTCAGCAGGCCAGACAGCATCCGTGGAGAGAGAAACAGAGTTAACGTTTTAGGTCTGGGACCCTTCATCAGATTAGAATGCTGCCTTACAATCGCTTAGGTAATTGTCCTGTGCTGTTTAGTTGTGAAGAGCTTTATTGCATTTGTACTTAGTTCTGTATTCCATATCCTAAATATGAGAAGTCGCACAACACCAGGTTATAGTCCAACAGATTTATTTAATTTTACAAGCTTTCGGAGCAGTTCGCTCCTTCGTCAGGTAAGTTTAGCAGTGAGAGAATCTCCCAGAATTCACAATTTAAACACAGACAAAATATATTCAAATCTTTCCTACATCAAAGAGCACAGCCAAGACAATGAGATGTGTCCCAGGGGGTCCAACGTGTCAAACCACCTGCTGGCTGCATATCCTGTCAATCTGTGTAGGTTCTTGTGTTAGCCTTTTTAAAAAAAAACACCTGGGAAGACCGGCCATGATGTCAAGTCACGTTCTGTATCGTGACATGAACCCGATATCGCGATTGAGGCCATCCTCATGAGTGCGGAACTTGGCTATCAGTTTCTGCTCTATGATTTTGCGCTGTCGTGTATCTCGAAGGCCGCCTTGGAGAACGCTTACCCGCATATCCGAGGCTGAATGCCCCATCATATCCTAAATATGCAATGATGTCCAGTGCATGCCTTCCAGATACAATAAATATCCAAAGGCCTGTTAAGGAAAAGCTATTAATCTGCTGTACAAGATTTGAATCCCCCAGTTCAGCCACTGTCCAATGTGAACTGAACTAGAGAGACTAAAAGGTCTCAGATTTGATCCTTGGTCTGTGCTGGGTTAGCTGAGCTCAGCTAGGAGGGGTGGTACAATTGGTCTCGGGACCCCTGGGCTGGGGGAAAAAAAGTCAGCAAGTGTTCCTGCTCTTGAATGCTATCCAGTGACAAAGTGTCACATATGTCAGTGTCAGGCCCAGCTGCAATGACACTCACAACAGACCAGCCTGCTGACCCTCACTGTCTGGACTCGCATGTGGAGAATGGCTACTTGGACGAAGCCCAGCCCCCATGGAACAAAACCCATGGGGAACTCAGCATCTTCAGGACAGGACTACAAGGCTGCAACGTTCTGTTTTAGCTGATGGCATGACATGTCTCCGCTGTACTATCATACAAACATCAGGCCTATCTATGCTCACCCTATCCATGAGACTGTTTAAACACATGCACCCCCTCTCTACCACTAGTAATGCGAGCTCCTGGGGTAAAGGAAACAAACCAGGAAAAAACCTGTGACCAATTTCAGGAAAAACTCTGGAAAATTCCTTCCCAACTTCCCAAGGCTTCAGAAGACCGTGGCTACTCATGTTGCATCACTAGACATAAATATTGTCACCACCCTCTTAAAAGGTGTAAGATCCTCCACTTCTCTGCCTCCCTGGGATGGCCATTCCACATGTTTACCTTGTGAAGTTATGCCTTAACAGTGTATTCAATGTCTCGGGTATAAGTTTGGATCCATGTCCCCTTTGTCCTAGAGCTTAATATTGAACCTCTTCTGGGATGCAGTTTACCTGCTCCCTTGAAGATCTTAAATATGACATTAAGATTACCTCCGAACTGCTTTTCCCCAAAGTAAATATCCCTCGTAGCCGTAGACTTTAGTCACAGCCCAGGTGCACAATACCATTTATAAACTTTGTGTGAAGTACAATTAATCATATTAGTTACATATATTCTAATTATGAATATTCTAATTGCATACATCAATTATGTATATTCCAATTACATGCATAATTACTCATCAGTTATGCATATGTCTATCAATGACATTGCATGCATTAAGTTGAGAATATAGTCACTCTTTTACTGATGTCTTTGTGTTTTGCAAAGTCATTCTTGTCTCTCTCTCTTCTCTGCCAGCAACTCATTTCACTTCCCTGGTCTATCTTCTATTCCTTTCAGGTGGGCAGTACGGCAGGGAAAGGAGCCACCAACAGCTGCAGTTAGAGTGGAGACTGATCAGAAAATGTGGCCCTCAGCAACTGCTGTCTCATCCCCTCCCCAAATCAGTTATGCTTCCCCCATCCCTTCATCTTCCCACAGCTTTCTACCATCCTCTTACCCCCATCACTACTCCTCCTGTGAACGACTCACTAATTCCATATATTCTCCCCGCCACCGTAACTCACCTTTATCCAAGGTCCTTTATCAAGCCCCCAGAATGGGGGCCAGAGGCCCCCCCCACCATTAACCAGGTTCTCTCTTACCCTCCATTTTTAGGTTTCCCTGAAAGGGGCTCGAATTGCTTTCAAAATTCAATTTTTAAAACATTAATCAGATCGAGGGGGCCAGAATTGCCCGTTCGTCTTTAACTCCCTCCGTCTTAGAACTGTCCTGGCCAATATTTATCCCTCAATCAACATCACTAAAAAAACAGCTTATCTGGTCATTATCACATTGATGTTCGTGGGAGCTTGCTGTGCGCAAATTGACTGCCGCGTTTCCCACATTACAACACTGACTACACTCCAAAAAGTACTTCACTGGCTGTAAAGTGCCTTGAGATGTCCGGTGGTCGTGAAAGGCGCTGTATAAATGCAAGTCTTTCTTTTTTGTTAAAAACTAGAATCTGTCACACACACGGGTGTAAACAATTAGGATTGATTTTTCTTTCTCACCATCAACACAGGTCAGACAATCCGTTGACTTCAAACTTCAAGTCTTTTTAAAAATTGAAATAACTAACTGAAGATATTCTATCCTCTCCCCCTCCCAACACTAATCTCTAATAATAGTCTATCAGTATATCCGACTTAACGTCACTGGTGCATCGTGGGAAATTAGGCACATGACACACGCTCAGATGGCACAATCCGAATTTAGCTCAAGAGTCTCAGCTCTGGGTACAAGTAACAAGTCCAAACTCAGGCTTTTGGGAGAGGCTTTCAAGTAAAAGACACAAAAGCTAGATCAGTCGCTGAGATAAAAATGGCAGATGAAAAAAAAAATCAATGGAACCTGGTGACAAAATTGTGCAGCCACAGGGCGATATGCCCGTACTATAAAATACCACAAAATATTGTGTCTCACAATGTGACACCTTTAACACTGAAAAGGCCTATTACAACACCACCTACAGGAGGAACAGCTACTTATAAATTTTAAATGAAGTGCATGCCCCATGCATTGGATTTAATATATAATAGATATTCCAATTATGTATGTAACATATTCTATTTACACGTTTATTACATATTTCACAGATCATATAATCACATGAATAATTATACCTATAAATACAAAATATGAATTTCAATAACTTTTGCACTTGGCCACAAAAAAAACAAAAAATCTTTTATTATAGATTTGTAGTAAAATACAGCACTTAATATACATAATTTAAAATCAATACAACATCTCAACAAAATATGTAGCGAGTGGGGGGAAAACGCACAGTGGGGTTGAAATTCCACTTCTTTTGAAATGTGGGAGAATGCCTGCAGCCTGAAATCTGCTATTGTGGATTAGCCATTAACAATGCAGGGGTGGGTGGGGGAAGGGGGAGGTCCACAGGTTGTAAGTTAGGACTGACGTCAGAAAGTTCTTCACATACAAACCAGGGTAATTATAGTCACATATAGTGACCTTCTGCATTGGGTCACAGAAACAAAATCCCAGGAGTCATTTACAGTGACAGGGGGACAGTAGGGTCTTTCTGGATGGATGAGCCAAGATAGACAGGGAATGATATTCGAGCAGATCGCTCCAGTTGAAGACGTGCACTGGCAGAGGTGTGATCAGATGAACGGCCTCCGTCGGTGCTGGAATTTCTGTAACGTGGGGCAAACGGCCGCCCTCATCTGTATCCATGTTGCGAGATTGTGAAAACCTGCGATTTGATTAAACAACAGAGAAAAGCAAAGCATTCTCCCATTTTTTTTGGGTTAAAGAAGAAAATTCAACCCTAACTATAACAAGATCTGGATGTAACTACAATTTTGAAATCAAACACCTGCAGCTATTTACAGGGAGTAGAAGAAAAACACCATCAAGACATTAGTTAGAATCGTCCATCTCTTGAAACAGCTCCACTGTCGGCTCAAACCATCGCAATGCTTAATCACTGCTGCTTCCTTCGCTGTCAGAGTACGCCCCCAGAAGGCTCAAGGAGGAATTACAGGCTGCTGATACTTGCGAGCTCGGAGCTGCTAACACTACTGAGGCAGGCAACACCACAGAATTCCGATCTCTGGCATCTAGAACACGAAAATAAAAATTTAGCCCAACTATTTAAAAGACAGAGGTTTGTTAAATGACGAGTCAGAGCAACTCAGCTGGTGCACAAATTGTTCCTCAGTCTCATTTGGTGACTATCTTCTATTGATGGCCTCTAGTTATGCTCTTCCCCACAAGTGGAAACATTCTCTCTGTATCCACTCTATCAAAACCTTTCATAATTTTAAAGACCTCTATTAGGTGACCCCTCAGCCTTCTTTTTTCAAGAGAAAAAGAGACCCAGCCTGTTCATCCTTTCCTGATATGTCTACCCTCGCATTTATTTCGGAGGTGGGAGCAGCTTTACAAAAATTGACAGCTGATTAAAAGGACTTGCATTTATATAGCGCCTTTCACGACCTCAGGACGTCCCAAAAACGCTTTACAGCCCATTAAGCATTTTTATTTGTCGGAAACGCGGTAGCCAATTTGCGCACAGCAAGGTCCCACAAGCAGCAATATGATAATGACCAAATAATATGTTTTAGTGATGTTGGTTGAGGGATAAATATTGGCCGGGACACTGGAGAGAAGTCCCCTGCTTTTCTTTGAATCGGGTCAGGAATCTTTTACGTCGACCTGAGAGAGCAGACTGGGCCTCGGTTTAACGTCTCATCTGAAAGACGGCACCTCTGACAGTGCAGCACTGGAGTGTCAGCCTAGATTGTGTGCTCAAGTCTCTGGAGTAGGACTTGAATTTAAAACCTTCTGACTTTGAGCGAGAGTGCTACCAACTGAGGTTTGTCAGCTTATCAAATGTCGAAGATGTGAAGACTGACAGGGTTGTGTGTCATAGAAGATCAGACTAACTTTTCAACATCAAAATCAAGAGAGGGGCTATTGATGGGAACACTCACTGGTGAGCCCACAGTGCCTGGAGAAGTAAATTAACCACAGGATTTTTGTAATAAAACACATGCTCTATTCAGTCTAAAATGAAAAAAGAAACACAATCGATTCCCTGTATTTTGGACCCAATGCTCACCACTGCTTGTCGGGCAGACCTTTTGGATACCGACTCCTTCCCCGAGGTCCGCTGAATCTGCTTTCTTGGTCTGCGTTCGCTTCACCACCAACCCAGAGAGATGAGACTTTCCGCTGAGCTTTCCCACACTCATCTCCCAACTCTCCGGCTTCAGTTTCTTACTCTGATGATCAGGATTCTGTCGCAAAGAGACACAGAAATTAAAACCGCAACAAGAAATAAAAGAACAATGACAAATACCCTATTAACTTGCACATGGGCAGCAACTTCTCAAAGTAAAAAAAATAAAATAGGGTTGTTAGTGCAGCCTTCAACACATAGGGTTATTAGTGCCGCCTGTATGCACTTCAACACATCAAGTGCAGTGAGGATAACATGAGTAATCCTTCTACTCTGCTCCTCCCTCACTGGATTAATCAGGGATTTACAGGTTGGACAATTCAATCATATCCTCTCACCCTTCCCCAATTCCTTCCTTTCTCTCTTAAAAGGTGCTTGTTCATACACACATACCATGATTCATGGTCACACAGGCACGGAGGGCCTTCTGGTATCTTGCTCGTCACCATTCTTCATGTTGATGGAGAGTGTCGGCAGGCTATTCTACCTCTGCCCTTACCATCGTGTGCTAAATCTAACCCCTACCCTTACCCGCGTGTGCTAAATCTAACCCCTACCCTTACCCGCGTGTGCTAAATCTAACCCCTACCCTTACCCATTTGTGCTAACTCTAACCCCTACCCTTACCCGTGTGCTAACTCTAACCCTGCCCTTACCCGTGTGCTAACTCTAACCCTGCCCTTACCCGTGTGCTAACTCTAACCCTGCCCTTACCCGTGTGCTAACTCTAACCCTGCCCTTACCATCGTGTGCTAACTCTAACCCTGCACTTACCCGCGTGTGCTAACTCTAACCCCTGCCCTTACCATCGTGTGCTAACTCTAACCCTGCCCTTACCCGTGTGTGCTAACTCTAACCCTGCCCTTACCCATGTGTGCTAACTCTAACCCTGCCCTTACCATCGTGTGCTAACTCTAACCCTGCCCTTACCCATGTGTGCTAACTCTAGCCCTGCCCTTACCCATGTGTGCTAACTCTAGCCCTGCCCTTACCCATGTGTGCTAAATCTATCCCTGCCCTTACCCGTGTGTGCTAACTTGGCAGGGGGATGGGATACGAAGTGGAGCTATAGTAGGGGGTGATGCACAGCCAAATATGGAGGAAAAAACAAGTCAGCCTGGAAGGCAGAGAATATATGTAACGGCACAAGGGAGTATGGCAAGGCTGGATGGCATTTATTTTAATGCAAGGAGTCTTGCGAGTAAGGCAGGTGAATTGAAGGTGTTGATGAACACATGGGAGTATGATATTGTTGCTATCACAGAGACATGGTTGAGGGAGGGGCAGGACTGGCAGCTCAATATTCCGGGGTATAGAATCTTCAGGCGAGACAGAGGGGGTGTAAAAGAGGAGGGGGTGTCGCAATATTAATCAAGGAGTCAATTACTGCTGTAAGGAGGGATGATATCTTAGCAGGTTCCTCCAATGAGGCCATATGGGTAGAACTTAAAAACAGAAAGGGGGCAAGCACTTTGCTGGGAGTGTACTATAGGCCCCCAAACAGTCAGGGGGAGATAGAGGAACAGATATGTAGGCAAATCTCAGAGAAGTGTAGAAATAATAGGGTAATAATAGTAGGGGATTTCAACTTCCCCAATATTAACTGGGATAGTTAGAGTGTGAAAGGCTTAGAGGGTGCGGAATTCTTAAAGTGCATCCAGAAGAGCTTTTTGAGCCAGCATGTAGAAAGTCCTACAAGAGAGGAGGCGGTACTGGACCTAATTCTAGGGAATGTAGCCGGGCAAGTGATAGAAGTGTCAGTAGGAGAGCATTTTGGTGACAGTGACCATAATTCGGTGAGATTTAAGGTAGTCATGGAAAAGGACAAAGATGGACTGGAAATAAAGGTTCTAAATTGGGGGAGGGCCGATTTTAATATGATAAGGCAGGATCTGGCCAAAGTGGACTGGGATTAGCTACTTGTAGGAAAATCCACATCAGAGCAGTGGGAGTCTTTCAGAAAGGAAAGAGAGTACAACGGCAACATGTTCCCGTAAAGGTCAAGGGTGGGACCAACAAGCCCAGGGAACCCTGGATGTCAAGGGATATACAAGAATGGATTAGGAAAAAAAGGGAGCCTTTTGGCAGATACAAAGGACTAAAAACAGTGGAAGCCCTAGAGGAGTATAGAAAGTGCAGGGGGGGTACTTAAAAAAGAAATTAGGAGAGCGAAGAGGGGGCATGAAAAAACACTGGCGGGCAAAATAAAGGAAAATTCCAAGGTGTTTTATAAGTATATTAAGGGCAAGAGGATAACCAGGGAAAGAGTAGGGCCCATTAGGGACCAAAGTGGCAATCTGTGTGTAGAGCCGGAAGATGTAGGTGAGGTTTTAAATGAATATTTTGCATCTGTGTTCACTATGGAGAAGGATGATGTAGGCATAGAAATCAGGCAGGGGGATTGTGATATACTTGAACAAATTAGCATTGAGAGGGAGGAGGTACTAACGGTTTTAGCGGGCTTAAAAGTGGATAAATCCCCTGGCCCAGACGAGATGTATCCCAGGCTGCTGTGTGAGGCAAGGGAGGAGATTGCAGGGGCTCTGACACAAATTTTCAGAACCTCTCTGGCCACAGGGGAGGTGCCAGAGGACTGGAGAACAACTAACGTAGTACCATTATTCATGAAGGGTAGTAGGGATAAACCAGGGAATTAGAGGCCAGTGAGCCTAACATCAGTGGTAGGGAAATGATTGGAAAAAATTCTGAGGGACAGAATTAGTCTCCACTTGGAGCGGCAAGGATTAATCAAGGATAGTCAGCATGGCTTTGTCAGGGGGAGATCATGTCTAACCAATTTGATTGAATTTTTCGAGGGGGTGACTAGGTGTGTGGATGAGGGTAGTGCAGTTGATGTAGTCTACATGGACTTCAGTAAGGCTTTTGACAAAGTCCCGCATGGGAGACTGGTCAAGAAGGTAAGAGCCCATGGGATCCAGGGCAATTTGGCACATTGGATCCAAAATTGACTTAGTGACAGGAGGCAGAGGGTGATGGTCGAAGGTTGTTTTTGTGACTGGAAGCCTGTGTCCAGTGGTGTACCGCAGGGATCGGTGCTGGGTCCTTTGCTGTTTGTAGTGTACATTAATGATTTAGATATGAATGTAGGAGGTATGATCAGTAAGTTCGCAGATGACATGAAAATTGGTGGAATAGCAAGAAGGGAAGCCTCAGGCTACAGGACGATATAGACGGGTTGGTCAGATGGGCAGAACAGTGGCAAATGGAATTTAACCCAGAAAAGTGTGAGGTGATGCATTTTGGGAGGACTATCAAGGCAAGGGAATACATAATGAATGGTAGGACCCTAGGAAGGACAGAGGAACCTTGGTGTGCATGTACATAGATCCCTGAAGGCAGCAGGACAGGTAGATAAGGTGGTTAAAAAGGCATATGGGACACTTGCCTTCATTAGCCGAGGCATAGAATATAAGAGCAGGGAGGTTATGATGGAGCTGTACAAAATGCTAGTTAGGCCACAGCTGGAATACTGTGTGCAGTTCTGGTCGCCACACTATAGGAAGGGTGTGATTGCATTGGTGAGGGTGCAGAGGAGATTCACCAGGATGTTACCTGGGCTGGAGCGCTTCAGCTATGGAGAGAGACTGGACAGGCTGGGGTTGTTTTCCTGAGAGCAGAGAAGGCTGAGGGGGGACCTGATTGAGGTGTACAAAATTATGAGGGGCATAGATAGGGTAGATAGAAAGGAACTTTTCCCCTTAGTAGAGGGGTCAATAACCAGGGGGCATAGATTCAAGATAAGGGGCAGGAGGTTTAGAGGGGATTTGAGGAGAAACTTTTTCACCCAGAGGGTGGTTGGAATCTGGAACTCACTGCCTGAAAGGGTGGTAGAGGCAGGAACCCTCACAACATTCAAGAAGCATTTAGATGAGCACTTGAAATGCCATAGCATACAAGGCTACGGACCAAGTGCTGGAAAAAGGGATTAGAATAGACAGGGCTTGATGGCCGGTGCAGACACGATGGGCCGAAGGGCCTCTTTCTGTGCTCTATGACTCTAACCCCTGCCCTTACCATCGTGTGCTAACTCTAACCCTGCCCTTACCATCGTGTGCTAACTCTAACCCGGCCCTTACCCATGTGTGCTAACTCTAACCCGGCCCTTACCCATGTGTGCTAACTCTAACCCTGCCCTTACCATCGTGTGCTAACTCTAACCCTGCCCTTACCCATGTGTGCTAACTCTAACCCTGCCCTTACCCACGTGTGCTAACTCTAACCCTGCCCTTACCCATGTGTGCTAACTCTAACCCTGCCCTTACCCACGTGTGCTAACTCTAACCCTGCCCTTACCCACGTGTGCTAACTCTAACCCTGCCCTTACCCACGTGTGCTAACTCTAACCCTGCCCTTACCCGTGTGTGCACACTTCCAGTTGGGATTTCTGGATGACAATCAGGAATAGGAACCATGGTGGATTGTTTTCTTTCCTTGACCAAGGGGCGCTGAGGCCAATCGGAGCCGCTCTACTCGTGCCGTGGCTGGGACCTGCTATCTTTGTACAAACGGGAGATGGAAGCTGGGAGCTTTCTGCGCGGTCTGGCTCAGGTCCACACCGGAAAGTCAGCATTATCTAATCATCCTGTGCTCAGAGCCGCAACCATCACTCGGTGCTGGGTAAATCAGAGCACATTGGATTGGTCATTTGTTACTTGATGCCTGTATCATTCATCGAAATAAATCTCTGGAAGCAGTACAGGGCCACGACCCTAATCTCGAAGGTCAGAGGATCGAGTCATATGTGGAGAAATAGGAATGTTCATCCTTAAAGGCAGCGACTGAGAGAAGATCCAAAATAGTAAATGGTATGAAAAGGTAAATCCACTTCATACTAAGCCGTGACAATAGGACACAGGGTCTAACTGGGGAATGGGAAATTTAGGACTGATGGCAGGAAGTTCCTCATGCACAGAGTGATCAACAAATGGAAAGGACTTCTGGGTAGGATAGAGTGGGGAAATGGGGAAGACTGGAGGTTTCTCCTGCATATTCTGAGCCAAGATGGGCTGAATGGCCTTCCTGAAATGTGTTGATCTTGTGGCAATGCAAGAAGTCCATTTCTTAGTTTTTAAGCACTTGGAAAGGAATCAGACTCCTACCTCATTAAGTATATCTGTGGGCTTGAGAGGGATTTGTGGTTTTGGTTTGCAAGGTGGTTTAAGGGGCTCCTCATCTGAGTCCGAGTCTTCTAGAATTCTCTTTACGTGGGCACTTTCCAGCATGGACCTGTCAGGATATAAACAGGTGAGAAAATCTACACAGGGAATCTATTCCTGGCAAGTAAACTCTCCACAGGGCAACTCACCGATACGTAAGCTTGGTTGGGGAAGGGTCAGGAGCACAGGAGAGAAAGAGAAGACAGGGTCAAGGGGGAAGGTAAGGACGGAGGGGTGAGGAAACACAATTTTGACTGGATCCAGGGCTTCCAGACTTCAGGAAACCATACTAATAGCAAAGTATGTTGTACAATCCGTTGCTAGGGCCTCAAGGAGAGAAATCTCAAGCTTGTTCGAAATACTGTCCCACTGTTTCTTAATTTTCAGCTTTGCGCAAATGCAAAGTGCGCTGGTGAATGGCTTCCAGTTGCACTGTCTGAAAGCAGGGACCTGTGCCTCATTGTACACACAGCGTGACTGCAGCACTTCATTTTACTGGAACACAAGAGTCAGTAATCTGCATCAGACATTGGAATAGAGGAACCAGTACATGAGACACACACAAAACAGCAGCTGGTGCCAAATGAGTTGTGTGAATGCACCGTTACTAATACAGGTCTCCAGGTAAAGCAAGCCATCTCTACAACAACAACAACTTGTATTTATATAGCACCTTTTATGTAGTAAATCATCCCAAGGTGCTGCACAGGAGTATTTTAAGACAAAAAATTTGACACCGATCCACATAAAGATAAATTAGGGCAGGTGATCAAAAGCTTGGTCAAAGAGGTAGGTTTTAAGGAGCGTCTTAAAGGAGGAAAGGGAGGTAAGCGAGGCGGAGAGGTTTAGGGAGGGAATTCCAGAGCTTAGGGCCTAAGCAACAGAAGGCACGGCCACCGAAGGTTGAACGATTATAATCAGGGATGCTCAAGAGGGCAGAATGAGAGGAGCGCAGATATCTCCGGGGGGGGTGTTACATGTTGTATTGTAAAGTAACGGGAGGAAAAAGCAGACAAAAAGAGATTTCTTTGGAGGCGGGAGGAAAATAATGGCTGCGGTCCTTTTCTCCCCTCCCTCTCTCGCTGTGGCACCATTCTATAGGCGTCACCTCTCTTCCAGTACCGTGCGGCAATAGCCGTTCCTCGTGTGCATCTGGACGGCAAGTGTCGGCAGGCTATTCCACTGTGAAGGCGAGCCCAGATCTTGTCCACACATTGTAAAATACAGCTGGCTCGTTGGTGGAAAGGGACCCTCGATTTATTTCCCCCCAAATCTCGAGTTCAGCCTTAGGGCACTGACCCTAACTGGAATGCTCCTACCCCCCCACCCTAGCTGTGATCAGCTAACTCAGCAGAAAGTTTTCCTCCGAAGCCATTATATTTTTTGTGTCTTAACGCTTGCAGGCATCAGTAGCGGGAATGGAACAATTCTGCATTTTGAGAGTTTAACCTACTTCATCTCTCGCTCATCATCCTCCTCCTGCTGTCGTTTCAGGTCCTCCTCGTATTTCTGATACTCCTGTAACATGCCCTCGAAGTCCACGTTGGCCTGCCGTTGGTTCAGCTCCTTCAGCTCCTGCAGGTTTTCCAAGACCTCCATTTCCATCTTGGAGTCTTTTGTCCTGTTCTCCAGAATCTTAAAAAAAAAAGACAAACACATGGGAAGACCACGAGTGCTGGGATCGCCGAAATCCTGCAGCTACCGAGTCGCACAGACCAGGAAGGAACCAGCTGCTCTCCCTGATCTCTCATGGTGTAGGGATTGAGCTGCTACAATTAAACTCACCATTTAATAAGGGGAAAAAGTCAATCAGGCTCCTGAACACTACCCAGCGACCTCTGCTGGAGAGTGCGCACCTGATCTCAAATAAATCAGGATTTGCTCGCCAGCACTGCTCCCTCGATGGCGAACCGTCTTCCAGCGCTCGCTGTCTCGGCTCATACATGAAGAATGGTCCTTGGATGAGCTACTGGAAGATACCTGTGGATCCCCAGAAAGGGTCAACACCTTTAGGACAGATGGGGAGAATGCCTGTGCCTTTTGACAGAATTATACATTGTTTATAAATTAGTAATCAATGGAAAAAATGGGAGGATCGCAAATATGCAAGAAGTCTAGGTGATGTTATTGTACAAAAGTGACAACCGAGTTAATGGGGCTGGAATACAAAGGGGTGGAAGTTATGTTACAGTTGAATAAATCTCTGGTTAGACCCCATTTAGAGTAACTGCGTTCCATTCTTGGCACCGCATCTCAGGAAGGATATATTGACCTTGGAGGGGGTGCAGCGCAGATTCACACCAGAATGATACTGGGACTAAAAGGGCTATGTTATGAGGACAGGTTGCATAGGCTAGGCTTGTATTCCCTAGAGTATAGAAGATTAAGGGGCGATCTAATTGAGGTGTTTAAGATGATTGGAGGATTTGATAGGGTAGATAGAGAGAAACTATTTCCTCTGGTGGGAGATTCCAGAACAAGGGTGCATAACTTTAAAATTAGAGCTAGGCCGATCAGGGGGATGAGAGGAAGCACCTCTTCACACAAGGGATAATGGAAATCTGGAACTCTCTCCCCTAAAAAGCTGTTGAGACTCAGTCAATTGAAAATTTCAAAACTGAGATAGATAAGATTTTTGTTAGGCAACTGTATGGAGGGTTACGGACCAAGGCAGGTAGATGGAGTTAAGATACAATTCAGCCACGATCTAATTGAATGTCTGAACAGGCTCGAGGGACTGAACGGCCTACTCCTGTTCCTAAACACGTCTGATACAGGCCATCGCAATACTGTGTTTCGAAGAGAAACAGGCCCTTCGGCCGTGTTGCTGTTATCCCTCACACGAGCAAATAGTTCTAATCACACTGACTCCTTCCCCCCTCCTGTTCTCATATCCCTTCAACTCCTTTTGCCCTTCACCCAGGCTTTTGAATAATAAAACCTTTATATGGTGACTGGATTGTTTCAAAATCTGCCTGAAAAATATGGCACTGAGTACTTACAACGCACTTTCCTTTCCAAATCTTCATCCAAAAGAAACTTCATTAACAGCAACATTTTAAATAGGCTCTAAAACCACGCCCAGATCTTGCACACTGACCCGTGATAGCCTACCTAGATAAGCACATCAGGGAGAAAGGAATAGAAGGATATGGTGATGGGGTTAGATAAGGAAGGGTGGGAGGAGGCTCGTGTGGTGCATTAACACTGGCATGGACCTGTTGGGCTGAATGGCCTGTTTCTGTGCTGTAAATAGTCTGTAATACCTTCATCGGGTTGTTCAGCTCTTCATCCTCCCGCTCTTTCTGAATTTGTTTCTCCTGCTCCTCCAGCAGCTTCTCTGCTTGAAAGTTCCGCGTCGCTCCGTGCTCCATCACATAGTCTGTGTTCTCGGGGTCGGTCTACAAGATTAGATGCACAGCAGCAATGAATAAATGGGTGCATGTCAAGCGAAATTCATATCCCGGGTCCAAACAGGGAAGAGAATCCTGCAAAGAGCTTTAAAAAACAAACAACTTTCCCTGAAGGCTTAGGTAGTAATGTGCGCATGTAAACTGTGGGCTTAAAAAAAGAAATTAGATGGTTAAAAATAAGTATAACCACAGGCTCTCTGGTCGCTGAGCTACACAGGACAGGGAGATCGCAGGCTCGAACCCTGGGCTCTGCAGACTTAGCTGATTTCAGGCAGGGCGCTGTTAATGTTCCTACAATTAGCCTCCGTGCACTTGGGCAAGTGGTGGTGGTGGAGGACAGAATGGGCCAGCGTTCCCATACATGATCACCATCCTACGACACCAGCTGGAAACTGTGCTAATATGGACACCAAGCGAGGACAGGATCCTTCTTGGCTATGCTGCCTCTCCTGCTCGAATAACAACATTTACCGTCAAGGCTCACACCAGAAGAATGGGCGCAGCAGTTTAAAAAAAAATGAATTCTCGGGTGGTGGGCATCGCTGGCGAAGGCTGGTATTTATCGCCCATCCCTAGTCACACTTAAGTAGCTTGCTCGGCCACTTCAAGAGTCAAAAATGAGAAGTCGCACAACACCAGGTTATAGTCCAACAGATTTATTTAAAATTACAAGCTTTCGGAGCTGTCGCCCCTTCCTCAGGTAAGTTACAATGAGTGAATCTACAATATTTCACAGTATTTAAACACAGAAACTGCAGAGATACAATCTTTCAGGGAAGGTGTCCTTACATCAAAGACACACCAAGAGCACAGCCAAGACAATGAGATGTGTCACAGGGGTCCAAGGTGTCAAATCCTGCTGTCTGCTGTTTTTTTTTGGGTTTGTTTTTTTAATGGAAAAAAAACTGCAGACAGCAGGATTTGACACCTTGGACCCCCTGTGACACATCTCATTGTCTTGGCTGTGCTCTTGGTGTGTCTTTGATGTAAGGACACCTTCCCTGAAAGATTGTATCTCTGCAGTTTCTGTGTTTAAATACTGTGAAATATTGTAGATTCACTCATTGTAACTTACCTGAGGAAGGGGCGACAGCTCCAAAAGCTTGTAATTTTAAATAAATCTGTTGGACTATAACCTGGTGTTGTGCGACTTCTCATTTTTGTCCACCCCAGTCCAACGCCGGCATCTCCGCATCATGACTTCAAGAGTCAACCATGCTGGTGTGGGATTGGAGTCACAGATAGGCCAGACCGAGTAATGACGACAGGTTTCCTTCCCTAAAGGACGTTAGTGAACCAGTTGGGTTTTTAATGACAGCTTCATGGCCACTTTTATTGATTTGTTTTTTTAACCTGAATTCAAATTCTCAAACTGTCATGGTGGGATTTGAATTCGCATTCTCTGGATTAGCCCAGGCCTCTGGATTACTAGTCCAGTAATATAACTACTACACTCCCGTCTACTCCTCTTCGTTTAAAGTTGCAGAGGGGACCTGCGGGAAGGAGGGAGGAGGACAGTAGCAGTATGTTTGTGTGTGTGTGTGCTAGGCCGTTGTAGCAGAGCCTGGTCTCCAATCGTCTTGGATCCCCTTGCCACTGGACCAAGACCTTGCTCTGTCAAGCCCGTGTGGTAGCTGGTGTGCAACGGCCACCCCACGTTAAAAGAATTCACGCACAGGCATCCTCCACCCTTTAAAATGAAGTTCGGGACCTGGAACGTCAGGACCCTCATGGACAACCCCAACAGTGACAGACCGGAACGCCATACTGCTACCGTTGCCCGGGAGCTCAGACGTTTCGACATTGACATCGCCGCCCTAAGTGAGACCCGGTGGGCAGGGGAAGGCCAGCTCAAGGAGCAAGGTGGTGGTTACACCTTCTTCTGGAAAGGCAAACCTGAAGAAGAACGCTGTCTCCATGGGGTAGGCTTCGCCATAGAAAATGAACTAGTTGGGCGTCTCAGAGACTCTCCTAGCGGTATAAACGAGCGCCTCATGACTCTTCGGCTCACCCTAGCCCGGAACCAGTGTGCTACGGTCATCAGTGCGTACGCCCCAACACTGCAGGCCACAGACGAGACCAAAGAGGAATTCTACGCCAGCCTCGAACAATCCCTGTCCCAACCACCGTCTGCCCCACCTGTGACAGAGACTGTAGGTCCCGCATTGGACTCATCAGTCACCTGCGAACTCATTTTTAATGTGGAAGCAAGTCATCCTCGGTTCCGAGGGACTGCCTAAGAAGAAGAAAAGTTGCTTAATTTAAATTATCTGATAATTAAATTTTCTTTAGCACTAAATTCCCACTTCGCTGTATTATTGACGCTGCTTAATTAAAATTATTAGATGATTCAAATGTTTCTTAGTGCAAAACAAATGACTTAATTACCATCAAGAGTAGACTGCTGGTGTCTGTGAAACTACACACTAGTAGGAGTCAGCACCTTCAGGAGAGGAGGGCGGAAATTGGGGGCATTTCTTCAAGCTCTCCATTTTTGGGGATTTGGGGAAGAGACGTTCTGCTATTTTTAGGTCCCTTATTCTTTTGTCTCCTGGGCATGACACATCTGGAGCTGTGGGGTTGGCACAAAGTTTGCTCCAAGCCCATAGACAATGTTCCCTACAGCTGGCACTGCCCCAACTTATGGACCACCCATGTGTGACTCACAGGTCTCATTTAGTTCCTCCCCCACCCCAATGTTTGGCATTCACACAGGATATTATAACTTGTTGAAAGTGACACTGCGAGTTTGGGCAATGCAGCTCTCTCTCTCTCGCTCTGGTTTTCTCCCTCTGTCCCCTACAAGACTCTGCAGCCTCTTGAAGGAGCTCTGATCAAAGTCAAAGCTACATGTATCCCTGACCCGTGACACTGGGTGTTGCTATAGTAACACTCAGCACTAAACATTGGGCTGAAATAAATAACTTACACTCCACCCCCAAAAGTCACACCTTGCCTTGTACATTAGAAACCACTAAACAACTGCAGCTTGGACATAGAATTTTACGTGAAGTCATTTATTTGCAATTAGCTTGAGTATCGGCTAATTAACTGCCAGGTTAGACACACCGTCCAAGCTGAAATCCAGGAGGATCACCAGTAATGTTCCCCCTAAGGAGGCACCAATCGGGAGGTCCCGCGAAGGTCACTCACAAGCTGGAAAAGACAGCTGGAAGCAAATTTAAAGGGACCGCGCACGATAAAAAAACGAGAGGGAACATTGATCACCAGGCTGTAATAACTGATCATTTCTGGTTGTGCAGAAGGAATTGGCTTTCAGGAACAAAATATATGAGGATACGACATTTCTTGTTGATCCCGTGTTGTCCTCATCAAGCACCCAGTTCAGTTGAAGTACAAGCTAGACACAGAGTAAGGCTCCCTCGACACCGCCTCATCAATCACTCCCAGTTTAGGTAAGGTACAGGCTAGATGCAGGGTAAAGCTCCTGCTAATCTCCAACAATGTGCCTTAATCCCCATCTCAGAATTGCAGTGCCTACTGCACTGGTGTAATATTTTCCACTTCCCACAATCAGCCATCCTTGTCCACTCACTCTGGGTAAACGTGCCATCCAGTGAGGCACTGAGCTGAATCTGTGTCAAATCGCACGATCTGAGCCAGGGTGCCGTTTGGATGCTGCAACTGGCCTCAGCATCCCGGGCTAGGGAATGAAAAAATCAGCCAGGGGTTCCTGCTCCTGATCACCCAAGGACTCGTACTGGCAAGCGCATGTGTGAACAGACTAACATAGGTGAGTACAGGATCAGACTCGGCTGTGATGTGCATCAACAGTCAAATATTCTGACAACACTTGCTACCTAGGTTCACTTGAAGTATGATGTGGAGATGCCGGTGTTGGACTGGGGTGGACAAATGTGAGAAGTCGCACAACACCAGGTTATAGACCAACAGTTTTATTTGAAATCGCAAGCTTTCGGAGCGCTGCTCCTTCGTCAGGTGAAGTGAAGAGATGTATATCGGCTGTATATGCTGTGCCGATATACATCTCTTCACTTCACCTGATGAAGGAGCAGCGCTCCGAAAGCTTGTGATTTCAAATAAAACTGTTGGACTATAACCTGGTGTTGTGCGACTTCTCACACTTGAAGAATGCCACTTGACTGAGGCAGCTTATGGTCTGTACCCGTGGATACATACGCCAGCCAGAATCAATGCCATCAGGAGAGGAGTGGAGAACATGGGGGGGGGGGGGGGGCTGATAATATGGCGTAACATTCACTGTAGTCCTGGAGAAAGTTACATTCCTGACTGCCCTGGTTGAAGTACCTGGGGGGGAGGGAACTATACACAAATGAAGTAGAGAGATGTAGAGGTACTTGCTTTAAATGTGATTTCTGCCAGACATCTGGTGCACTTGATGTAGAAGCGGAAGATGGGCAGTCCCAGGTAGACTTCATTCTGTACAGTTTCCTTACGTGCGTTGAACTTCTTGCCTTTGTAGATGTACTCTCCACACGTCTTACACCTGGCACAACACAAGAACATGTGAAAATGATGGACAGGAAAAGAGCCAATGGTCCATCTAGTCAGTCCCATGCAGGTGTGATGCACCATGCATCGCAATACAGGCACTCCCTCTCCATCGGGAGACACGTAATCTCCTGGGAGTGGCGAAAAACCAGATAAAAACTCAGGTCAATTCGGGAAACAAAACGACGTTACAGGACATCTAACTTTTGCACGAGGTGATCTCTGCCCCAGCCACAAACAGGTCCAGCTCTCCCTTGAAGGAACAGAATCATAGACATTTACGGCACAGAAGGAGGCCATTTGGCCCATTGTGTCTGCGCCGGTCGAAAAAGAGCCGTCCAGCCTAATCCCACTTTGCAGCTCTTGGTCCGTAGCCTTGTAGGTTACGGCGCTTCAAGTGCATATCCAAGTACTTTATAAACGCAATGAGCGTTTCTGCCTCTACCATCCTTTCAGGCAGTGAGTTCCAGACCCCCACTGTCCTCTGGGTGAAAAAGATTCTCAACTCTGCTCTAATTCTTCTACCAATTACTTTAAATCTATGTCCCCTGGTAAACATAGAAACATAGAAACATAGAATCTAGGAGCAGGAGTAGGCCATTCGGCCCGTCGAGCCTGCTCCACCATTCAATACGATCATGGCTGATCATCCAAATCCAGTACCCTGTCCCTGCTTTAATCCCCACAGTACACATATCCCACCCTACCCCCGTAACCACACGTATTTAATTCCCCCTAACATATCCCATCCTATCCCCATAACCCCACATATTTAATCCCCCCCTAACACTAAGGGTCAATTTATCATAGCCAAATCAACCTAACCCGCACATTTTTGGACTGTGGGAGGAAACCGGAGCACCCGGAGGAAACCCACGCAGACACTGGGAGAATGTGCAAACTCCACACAGACAGTCACCCGAGGTCAGATTCGAACCCGGGTCTCTGGCGCTGTGAGGCACCAGTGCTAACCACTATGCCACCGTGCTGGTAATTGACCTCTCTGCTAAGGGAAATAGGTCCTTCCTATCCACTCTATCTAGACCCCTCATAATTTTATACACTGCAATTAAGTCTCCCCTCAACCTTCTCTGTTCCAAAGAAATTAAGCCCAGCATATCCAATCAGTGAATCAGTGTTCACCACATGAGCCGGCAGCCTGTTCCACAGGTCCACTATTCTCCGAGAACTGCCTAACACCCAACCTCGTTCCGCCTTACATAAATTGTAAGCTTGATTCTTGGTCCTCCTTAACCCATCCAGTTGAAATAATTGGTCCACATCAACACAATCTAGTCCCTTCGTTATTTATAAACCTCGATCAAACTGCCCCCAAGTCTACACTTTTTAAAATACACAAAGTTAAATTCTCTCTTGTTGTGAAAAGTAATTTTCTTGCATTTAATGAAAGGAACAATCAGCAGAAATATTCTTAACCCTTCAGACACCAAAGAGGAGGTATCTCATTGCAGCGCCACCTGTTACCACCAAGCAAACCTGGCGAGAGGCTGCAGCGTCTCATATTGCGCTTGAAACACACCCGGGGTTTGACCTGGGCATTTCAATAACGTGGGCAGGTCAAAGTATATAATACTTACCCTTGATTGGTTGGAAAAAAGCAACCGTTAAAAGTCTTTTTAGCCAATCAGCAGCTAATGTTAAGCAGTGGGATCCCTGCTCCAGAAAGGGCAGGCCCCTAGAAGCAGTGAAAAACAGGTGCATTTACAAGTTACTTTGAAAATATAATTAAAATAATAAGACATGAAAGCCATTAATAGTGGTATTCATATCATGTCTCATTATGTTGGAGTGCAGTGACTGCAGTTATGCAAGCCAATGTGGCAGCTATCCAGCAAGGTGCAAACACTAAATGAGATGAAGGGCTAGTTAATCTGTTTTTTGTTTTGGTGGTGTTAGTTGAGGGAAGAATGTTGGCCCAGGACACTGGGAGAGCTCTCTGCTCTTCTGTGAACAGTGTCGAGGATATTTTACATTCACCTGTGTAGGTAGACAGGGCCGCAGTTTAACATGGTGATGCACCCATAATTCAGATCATAATCTCCAGATTATATATTTATATGGGAACGTGTAGCTCTGTCTAGTATTGCGACAATTTTAAAATTACTTCTCGCTGGCAGAGACCCGCTGTTGTGTTTACGAAGGACTAGCGTGAAAGGGGGTGTGGTGAGGGGGGAGATCAGTCTGTCTTTGTTTACGTCCGTCTATAAGCAGCCCCTCATCAAGCCCAGATTGGTTGGCCAGACACCTCAGGCTTGTGATGTGTTAAGGTTGCCAGCGGCGAGAGGAAGCTCCATTGTTATCACTGATAGTTGGACCACCAATAATAAGTTTTGTTTTTCTAAAGCTAGTTAGGTGCACAATGTCAGAATGACCATCTCCTGGTTAAAGCAGATGGCGAGTGTCACTGTCAATCGATATGGTACAGGATCACCCTTCTGTCCTTAGGCTTTTGTATTGATTGTGAAGGACAGATGTGTCCGTAGGAGCAGTGCAGACTGGGAATAAACATGACCACTGCTACCGATTGCTTCAAATCACTTGGAAATGACAAGTCTGAGGTAAGACAGTGGGAAGGCTCATAGAGCCATGTTTTGCTTCATCAAAAACTCCGTTTGATGCATGCTGAAAAGCAGCAAGTCGAGAGGTAGCGGTTAGGTGATGGGAAGCTTGGGTTTGAAAAGCCTGTTGATTGTCGAGGGAAAGAAAGACTAAGGAAGATGAAGTGTTCCACAGCTTCGAGATAACAGAAGATAAAAGCGTTTATATATCGCCTTGTCATATCTCTCTGAAACATCTCGAAGCACTGAATTAGTTTGAAGCGCGGTGACTGTTATGTAGCTGAATTAATAAATAACAAAAAGAACTGGGTCGAAGAGCTGAGTAATTAAAAGTCAGGGGAGGAAGAGATCAGATAACTGATAAAAATCTCTCCTTAGATTGGGAATAAAAACGGAGTTTGGCAGCCATCTCAGGATACTGGGACAGATTGTGGGTCACAGTATTTGAGGTGTAGCGGAGACCTTGCATCAAGCAATCAGCACCGATTGTTAATCATATACTTCATTTTCTGTTATTAAAGTCTGTAATAAAGCAATCGCATTAATGTAGTTGCAAACATTTTCTTTTGGAGTACAAAACTGGTTAGCAGGTGAAATGCTGATGAGCTGCATGTACCTACCTCATGTTGAAAGGAGCCATTAATCGGACCACATACTGTCGATCTTTGGGAAGTTTGAGTTTTGGGATCTTTGACGGATCGAAGTCCGGTGGGTAGTATTTCTAGGGGAGGGAGAAGCAGCACAATAAATGGTGAATGTTTAAGGAATTAAATTGTCTCTAAAATGTTTTGTATGCTCATCAAGATGACAGATGTTGGGAACCCAGTGACAGCATCAAGCATCTAGGTCAAGTATAGCAGTCAGATGCAGACTGACTCCCTCCGCTCTGTTCTCAGAACAGCACCGAAGCAGTGTGATTTTTTTTTACCAATCCCATCCTTTGGCCTGTCTGAGTGACTCTGCCAATTAGTGCCAAATGAATTGCAGTTTTGTGCATTAGGTCAATATAGATTAGGAACTGGAAAGAAACTGCCTTCACATTGAGCTCTTCCAGCCAGCAGACATTTATCCATCAGTTTGGACTGGATTTGAACTCAGATCCCAGGGGTGAAACATCACTGTCTAACCCATTGCACCTAGTTTGCCCTGGATGTGAACCTTGACCCTTGGCTATTTACTGGCAAGTGCAATAACTAGATTGGTCAAGCTGATTTTCGTGGTAAAGTTCAACCAGAATTGCAGGTTATATGTTACCATGAGCACAAATAGATCTCGTCATTAGACTGAAATGGCTTCTCAAGGACATCCCTGATGGATGAGCCAAACGGACCAAAAGGTCCCAGTTTTGATCGCCAGTCTGGGTTGAGTTATTCACTGGATCTGCGGCATGGTGCCTCAGCGACTTTTATTGGAAGTGTATGCGTGTGGAGTCAGAACAATGCCCCCTGCCCCACTAGGCAAACACTTTACTTGTACTTGATTTTTCCAGAACTACTGAACATTGGATATCTTCACCGCTTTGTATTAAACTTATCCTCATCGAGTGCAATGCCTACACTTCCAGGACAACCACACACAAATGCAAACCCCATGAGTGAATGGAAGTGTCTGCGATTAGAAAGAACTAACATTGGCCTTGGAGAGAGCGCAGCGTAGGTTTACCAGAATGATACCCGGACTCCAGGGGTTAAATCATGAGGAGAGATTACACAAACTAGGGATGAATTCCCTGGAATTTAGAAGGTTAAGGGGTGATTTGATCGAAGTTTAAGACATTAAGGGAACAGATAGGGTAGACAGAGAGAAACTATTTCTGCTGGTTGGGGAGTTTAGGACTGGGGGGGCATAGTCTAAAAATTAGAGCCAGGCCTTTCAGGAGTGAAATTAGAAACCTTCTACACACAAAGGGTGGTAAAACAAATGGCAATTGAGTCAGAGTCATTACGGCACAGAAGGAGGCCATTCGGCCCATCGAGTCCGTGCTGGCTCTCTGTAGAGCAATCCAGTCAGTCCCATTCCCCTGCTCTATCCCCATAGCCCTGCAAGTTTATTTCCCTCAAGTGCCTATCCAGTCTCCCCTTGAAAACATTGAGTGTCTCCACTTCCACCACTTCCGTCAGCAGCGCGTTCCAGGTCATCGCCACTCGCTGCGTAAAAAAGTTTTTTCTCACATCTCCCCTGTATCTCTTGCCCAAAACCTTAAATCTGTGTCCCCTAGTCCTTGTACCATCAACTAGTGGGAACAGTCTTTCCCCGTCTAGCCTATCCAAACCCGTCATAATCTTGTACACCTCTATCAAATCACCCCTCAACCTCCTTTGCTCTAATGAAAACAAATCCAGCTTCTCCAACCTGTCCTTGTAGCTAAGATCCCCCATCCCCAGAACCATTCTGGTAAATCGCCTCTGCACCCTCTCAAGGGCCTTCACATCCTTCCTAAAGTGTGGTAACCTAGAACTGGGCGCAATACTCCAGTTGTGGCCTAACCAGCACTTTATAAAGGTTCAGCATAACTTCTCTACTTTTGTACTCAATACCTCTATTTATGAAGCCCAAGATCCCATATGCTTTGCTAACCACGCTCTCAATATGTCCTGCCACCTTCAGGGACCTATACACATTAACTCCCAGGTCCCTCTGTCCCTGCACACTCTTTAAAACTGTGCCATTAAGTGTATAATTGTTCTGGAAGTGCACTCAATGAGGATAATATAATTGATGCTAGATCAATTGGTAAATTTAAATGAGATTGATAGATTTTTGTTAACCAAAGATATTAAGGGATATGGGCCAAAGGCGAGTATATGGAGTTAGGTCGCAGATCAGCCATGATCTCACTGAATGGCGGAACAGGCTCGAGGGGCTGAATGGTCGACTCCGGTTCCTAACTGGCATTTACAGTGTCCAACCTGACCAATGAAGTACTTTTGAAATGTAGTCACTGTTGTTACATAGATAAAACAGCCCACGGTAAATAAACAAGCAGCCAGTGAGATGGATGACCTGTTTTGGGCAGCAATGATTCAGGGTGTAACAGTGACCAGGGGCACCAGGAGGAAACTCCCTGCTGGAGGGACAAGGAATCACAGAATGGTTACAGCACAGAAGGACGATAGCAAAATACTGCGGATGCTGGAAATCCGAAATAACAACAGAAAACGCTGAAAAAACTCAGCAGGCCAGGCAGCATCCGTGGAGAGAGAAACAGAGTTAACGTTTCAGGTCGAAGACCTTTCGTCAGAACTGGAAATAGCAGGAAATGAAATAGATTTAAGGCAAGGATAAAGCTGGGAAAAGGGGGGGGGGATGAAAGAACAAAAGGAGACATTAAGAGATGATCAAGGCAAGAGGAGGTGTTAATGTGACAGGTTGAGGCTAAAAGTGTGAAATGCACTGTCAGAATGAAGGACAGCTGCCAGCTTCTGGGAGGGAAAAAAGGGGGGGGGCAAACAAAAGGGTGGATGAAAAAATAAAATATAAATGTGATAGGGGCTGAGGTTATGATCTAAAACAGCACAGAAGGAGGCCACTCGGCCCTGTGCCGGCTCTCTACAACAACACCTCAGCCCGGCCCAGGCCCAGCCCCCGGCCCGGCCCCACACTGCCTCCAACAACACGGCACTCGCTCAGCGCTGGAGCGCCAGCCAAGGTCAGGAGCTCGGGTCCTGGAGTGAGCCGCCGAAGGCCGGGCGGTGGGCGAATAAAAAAACCCCTTCGGAAGCCGCACTCACATTCAACACCTTCCGCTCCGACATCTTTCAGCAGCTCCGCCTCCCGCTCCGCGCCAACCAAATCCCCGCCCACAGCCCCGCCCCCGCACCACGCCCATTGGACCAGCTCATCCGCCTTTCCATTTACCGCTTCCCTATTGGTTAAAATCCCCGCCAATCAGCCCGCCTCCTCCCGCAAGCTCGGGGACGCACACGGAGGGCGCTCTAACTGTGTCCGACTGGTCAAACGGGACTTCGGTTTTAGTTCCGGCCTCTCATGGCTCCAGGACGATGGGCCCCATGAAGAGGAAGGAGGGGGGGGGAACATTGGGCCGTATTTTCCGACCTCTGCGGGCGTTTCCGCTCCGCATGCGCAGGACAGGGAGCCCCACCGGCTGAGAGTTCCGATGATTTCTCCAGTGCTTGAGATCAGGTTTGGTCCCAAACAGCTGCGACCAGTGACAGCAGGCCTACAGCCTGCATCCTGCCAGAAGAAGCTGCAGGAAGAAGACCTTTTTTTTTAGCAGGGGGTTTGGAAACGTGACATTTTTAACTGTGAAAGTGAGCAAAGTTTTTTTTTTGGTAGAAAGCCTGATGTAAGTTTTTAACAACTTTAATTTGTTAAATACTTTATTGGTTTTGGATCTTGTTTTGAGGGGAGTGCAGGTAAATTAAAGAGCAACTCTCGCTGTGGGCAAGGTAAGCATTCTATTGAATTAGATTTCATTTTAAAAAAATGTGAAAATGACTTTAAAAATGACTTATTTCACATTTGCTAATGTTTTAAATGATTATGCCAGAATATATGAATTAGTTATATGTTAACTTTTCTATGCCCTTTAAAAATTGTATGTATGACTTTGTGAAAATGTTAAAGTTCATAGAAAATCATCTCGGGCCGCGATATTCATCAGGCGGGTATGACGTGCGCCCGATCCGATACCGCACGTTTCCCACCATAGCCCGACGTGAATTTCCAGCCACTCACTTTATTAAAATTACTTTTACAACTCTTTCCATTTTTTTCCTTACATGTACTTCATCCGTTTAAAGAGGAAGCCTGTGAGGGAGAAACATGCCCTTTGACGATGTTGCCCTGATCCTCGGTGTGATTCTGGATCATAGAATCAAAAACGCCAGGGAACAACAAAAAAGACTGAGGAACCATAACCGTCTCCTGATCAGGAGGAACTACTACCCACCCCAGAGAGTGTACAGGGGGAGGCTGTCGTTTGAGACGCTGTCGGAGGAGTTGTGTGTGAGGAGGCTGCGCTTTAGTAAAGAGGCAATAGGCCGACTATGTGACATGTTAAAGGAGGACCTTCAAACACGCTCGAAGACCCGCACTGCCTTGTCAGTGAACATGAAGGTAACCACAGCATTGAACTTCTTTGCAAGTGGGTCATTTCAGGCAGGCACCGGTGACATTTCGAACATCTCCCAGAGTGCTGCGTTGGCCTGCATTCACCAGGTCACAGATGCCATTTTCCGTAGGGCTTCAGAGTTCATAGACTTTGACTTGTCCACTCAGCATCAAAAGGAGAGGGCCCTTGCATTTTGTAGCATTGCTGGATTCCCCAAAGTGATTGGGGCCGTCGATGGAACCCATGTTGCATTGAAGGCACCAATTGTTGCACCTGTGACATACATCAACAGGAAGGGGTATCATTCCTTAAATGTTATGATAGTCTGTGATGCGCAACTCAAGATCCTAAACGTGAATGCAGATCACCGGGGAAGTGCTCATGACTCCTTCGTCCTCTGTCACTCGGACTTATATGGCACCCTCAGCACATTGCCTCCAGGATCCGCATGGATATTGGGCGACAAGGGCTACCCGCTAAAACCATGGCTGATGACTCCCTACCACAAGACCAATAATGAGGCTCAGGAGAGATACAACCAGGCACACGTGTCCACACGGCAAGTGGTGGCGAGGACAATCCTGCTTCTGAAATCACGCTTCCGGTGCCTGGACAGGTCAGGGGGGACCTTGCAGTATTCTCCTCTGAAAGTGGCCAGGATTGTGGTGGCCTGTTGTGCTTTGCATAACTTTGCCCTACGGGAAGGACTGACCCTTAACGCTGCAGAGGAGCTCAATACTGAAATGGAGGACATGGACGATGCCTATGTGCCTGAGGCCAGGCCTGACATGGAGGAGCCAAGTGCTGCCGAAAGCAAGGCTGCTCGGGAACTGCTAGTAGCCAACACCTTCATGAGGTGATGATAGTGTCGCCTTGTACCTCCCCCTCCCCCAGCAAGGCAAAGAAAGGAACACACACAATTTAAAGTGAAAAAAATGAGAAGTCGCACAACACCAGGTTATAGTCCAACAGCTTTATTTGAAATCACAAGCTTTCGGAGCGCTGCTCCTTCGTCAGGTGAAGTGAAGAAATACATATGGGCACAGCATATGCCTGTGCAGCGTACAATGTCAGACGACTACAGTTAATCTTTCTAACTGCCCTTTATCACACCTCGGCAGAGAGACAATCACGGCAATCAAAGGTGTGGATGGTGTCCAAACAGGTCAGTCAGGAAAACATTACATCAAAGACGATAGCAAAATACAACAAAGACAATGAGGTGGGGTCACAATGGGTCAAATGTGTCAATTTAAAGTGAAACTGAACTTTTATTGCAGCATCAAAGACTTTTGAGGTTCAGTTTTGATGTTCTTAGTTTTTAACTTTTAAATGTTACCTAGCTATTTTCTACTTTGCAAATATTTGCAAAGATAATTTTTTGGATAAAATTTGTAAACAGTTTAAAGTGACTTTTTTGGTTTCTTAGTGCAATAAAGACATTCAAGATTCAAGATGGAAACTAGCTATTTTCTAATTTTCAAACAGTTGTAATGTTGAATGTTTTTGCAAATAAAAAAGTTGAATTTTTTTTCAAAGTGACTAGAGGCTGTACTTTTTAAACGAAACGGTTACATACACATTCAGTCACAAATAATATATTTCAATAAAAAAAAGCAACGACAACATTTAACATTTAAATAAAACGAAACATTAAAGAATTGAACGATTTGCCCCCTCGCATCTGTGCCTGAGGGTCAAAGGAGGTGGATTGTGCAAAAGGTGACACCCTACTGTCTCCTGCGTTTTCCCCTTCCCCGTGACCGGAGCCCTCTGCTGCCAAGTGAAAGGCCCCTGTGTGCCATCTCTTGCCCTTCAGCAATTGGCTCGTGACAGGGTTGCTGTTGCTGCTGAAAGGCAACATTTGCTTGCATCAGAATTGGTGGTGCTGCTGTCTCGTGGGCCTGCGCTGTGTCTGCGCTGGGAGCAGGCAAGGGCGGTTCTGCGGGAGTCAAAGTAATGGCAGCAGAAACTGTTTTAAGCAACTGCAAGTGACCAAGTGCCATAGTAACATCATTAATTGCCTGTCTGATAGAGGCAAGAGAGTCAACTTTCTTCCCATGAAGAGTACACATCTCTTGCCTCAACCCTTCAACCTGTTGCACCTGAGCTTCGATGTCATTCCGTTGCGTTGAACGTCTTGCTGCTTCTCCCACCTGCTCTGCAGTATCAGGTTGGTGTCTGGCTGTGGAACCACAGTCATCTGTGCCTGGCACAGAGCCAGAGGGGCCAGGAGACGGAGAGGTGCTGTGCAGCCACCCAGGGTCCATCCCCTCCCCTTCCACTAGCTGACACAGCGCAAATTCCTCCTCCACCTCACTTACTGCTCCCACTGTAACCCCTTCCCCAATGCCCTTTGCAGCCGCAGACTCAAGGCATTGTTCATCCCCGTGTGTGAGAAGGAAGCTGCCCACCTGGGGGAAGGAAACAGTAAACATTTACAAAGGTGAAGCACGATTTGCCACATCACAGAAGCTGATATTCAACACACACCTAACAGTTTTAAACATATAGCTGGGCAGACCAACTCACCGTTCCTTACCCCAATGTCTGATTGGGCACCAGGCACTGAACAGCCACTACTGATTCCAAGCAATTGCGTGACCATTTCCTCTTGCTCCGATAACTCCCTCAGAGTGACAACACCACCGCCTGTCAGGGCACGATCTCTGGCGTGGTTAACAATTTTACTCTCAAATGAAAACAGAAAATAAAATGAAACTTCAGTTTTTCCTGCAGAGACCAGCCACCTGCCTTTGAGACAGGACCACATGCTGCTTTGGAGACAGGTTTTTTTCACTATTTGAAATTTCAGAACTCAAAGCTGTGGAGTAAAGATAAGAGGACAATGGATGACCCGGAGCTAACCCCAAAGCCATAAAATTTTATGAGAAGTCGCACAACACCAGGTTATAGTCCAACAGATTTATTTAATTTTACAAGCTTTCGGAGCTATCGCTCCTTCGTCAGGTAAGTTAGCAATGAGAGAATCTCCCAGAATTCACAATTTAAACCCAGACAAAATCTATTCACATTATTCGCTACAACAAAGAGCACAGCCAAGACAATGAGATGTGTCCCAGGGGGTCCAGCGTGTCAAACCACCTGCTGGCTGCATATCCTGTCAATTTGTGTTCTTGTGTTTTTAAAAAAAAAACAAAAAAAAAAAACAAAAAAAACACCTGGGAAGACCGGCCATGATGTCAAGTCACGTTCTGTATCGTGACATGAACCCGATATCGCGATTGAGGCCATCCTCATGAGTGCGGAACTTGGCTATCAGTTTCTGCTCTATGATTTTGCGCTGTCGTGTATCTCGAAGGCCGCCTTGGAGAACGCTTACCCGCAGATCCGAGGCTGAATGCCCCTGGCTGCTGAAGTGTTCCCCGACTGGGAGGCAACCCTCCTGCCTGGCGATTGTTGCGCGGTGTCCGTTCATACGTTGTCTCAGTGTCTGCATGGTCTCGCCGATGTACCATGCTCTGGAGCATCCTTTACTGCAACGTATCAGGTAGACAACGTTGGCCGAGTCACATGAGTATGTACCGTGTACCTGGTGGGTAGTGTCCTCACGTGTAATGATGGTATCTGTGTCCATGATTTGGCATGTCTTGCAGAGGTTGCCGTGGCAGGGTTGTGTGGTGTCTTGGTTGCTGTTCTCCTGAAAGATGGGTAATCTGCTGCGAACGATGGTACTTTTGAGGTTAGGCGGCTGCTTGAAGGCGAGTAGTGGAGGCGTGGGGATGGCCTTAGCAAGGTGTTCGTCGTCATCGATGACATGTTGAAGGCTGCGAAGAACATGGCGTAGTTTTTCCGCTCCGGGGAAGTACTGGACGACGTAGGGTACTCTGTTGGTTGTGTCCCGTGTTCGTCTTCTGAGGAGGTCTATGCGGTTTTTCGCTGTGGCCCGTCGGAACTGTCGACAGGATATGCAGCCAGCAGGTGGTTTGACACGCTGGACCCCCTGGGACACATCTCATTGTCTTGGCTGTGCTCTTTGTTGTAGCGAATAATGTGAATAGATTTTGTCTGGGTTTAAATTGTGAATTCTGGGAGATTCTCTCATTGCTAACTTACCTGACGAAGGAGCGATAGCTCCGAAAGCTTGTAAAATTAAATAAATCTGTTGGACTATAACCTGGTGTTGTGCGACTTCTCATTTTTGTCCACCCCAGTCCAACGCCGGCATCTCCACATCATAAAATTTTATGACAAGCTCAGATGCCTGGATAATGAAGTCACTTTAGATCACCCATGCATATAAGACATTTTTAAAAATAGTTCAGTTAAATTTAAACAAATGTTACAGTTGACATTTCTAATAAGTACAAACCTTGGCAGATCGCATCAAATGATAAATTTTTGTTGCGCATTGTTCCGCTGTCCGTGGAATGGTGGAGTTCGCGCTGACAGCATTAGGGGGGCGTTTTTTGCAGCGGTGGCGGCGCTATTAAAAGGAGCAGGTGTCGGGCGGCCATTTTTATTTTGGTCGACTGCCAGCACCTGCCCCCTTCCCCTTATTTTTTCGAGGTGCCGGCCGTGATCGCAGTTTTCACAGCACCCTGCTCACCGGTGGTCCAGCAGGGCCCTGGTGCACGCAGCGCTAGGCCCGCAATGACGTGGCGCTACGTGCCGACGCGCATGGCGCTGTTGCACGTAACACTGCGATCTTCAGTTGTAGCGTCCCAAGGAGGAGGGGGAGCGCTTCCAGTAGCACCCCACCTCCTGCTTGGGGCGCTACTGATGAATTTCCAGCGGAGGGGTGCTAACCTTTAGGGGCGCCACCCAATTTTTCCCCCTTACATTTCTATAGCGCCTTTCACGACCACCGGACGGCTCAAAGCGCTTTATAGCCAATTAAGTACTTTTGGAGTGTAGTCACTGTTGTACTGTGGGAAATGCGGAAACATTGGCCTCGATATTACCCCCAGCTCGACGGGTGGAAGAGGGTCATGGGTGAAAATGTCAAATTTGCAGAACCCAATCCCAACTCGGTGCCCACTGCCATTTTTACGGTGGCAGATATTGGGGCATCCGAGTGTCTCGCCATGAAGAGGCGGGGCGCTTGTTAACATATTTAAATCTGGCTCCTGTAATGCCATTTGGAGCTGGAATTGAAATTTACTGGCGCAGCCCGGGTTTGCCAGGGAAATGGAGGTGACATTGTTCGTTAGGGTGGTTAAAGGCCTGATGTCAATAAAGGTTCAGCACTCACAGGTCCTTTCTCAGTTCCCTGTGGAACACGGTTTGGTGAGAGTACTTGGTGTGAGAGAGCTATTTGGAGAATCTTGAGGTGTTCATACGGAGAAGCTCATGATGGGTGGCACCATGGCTGCTCTCGATTGAATTGAGGAAGATGAGGATCAACATCAGCAAGGGTGTGCTGTCGACGGAGCTGCAGGTGGCCAGCAGAGAAAGGAACAACAGAGGGGACAAGCTCACAGAACGCCCTATCCACCTAACAGAGTCGACAGACAGAGGCTTAGCTTCCTTGACCTGTCGGATGAGCAGTGCTTCCGAAGGCTGAGATTGTCACGTCAGGTGGTCGCAGACGTCTGCAGTCTCCTAGCGAGGGTCTCCTGGTCGGCTGCACATAAATACATAAGGCAGGTGACGAATAGGTTGTTTGCCAGGGCTGGGAGGCATATAAACTTCCCCTGTGATGACAATAGCCAGAATGTGCATTCACTGGGGTTTGCATCTCTGTCTGGCTTCCCACAGGTGCAGGGTATAATCGATTACACACACATGGCAATCAGAGCACCCTCTAACCAACCAGGAGCATTCAGCAACCGCAGTTCTGTGCCAGGTTCCCTGGGAGGCGGCATGATGCTTTCATACTGCGGCAGTCCAATATCCCCAACATGTTCTGACCTGGAACGATCCTTAAAGGGTGGTTGTGAGGCGACAAGCCATAGCCCCTTCAAACCTGGCTGATGACACCTCTGAGGAACCGCGCAGATGCACACCAGGAGAGCTACAATGCGAGCCATATGGCAACCTAATGTGTCGTCAAGCAAGTCATCGGCATGGTGAAGTTGCGCTTCAGGTGCAAGGACAGGTCTGGAGGCACCCTTCAGTACTCACCAGCGAGAGTCTCCAGGATAATCGTAGTGTGCGGTGTTATGCACAACGTAGCGCCGCAGCGAGGACTAGAGGTCCAGGAGGAAAAGCCACTCAGGTCTCCTCATCTGATGAGGATTCCAATGGTGGGGAGGAAGATGGGATGCCCAATGCAAGACCAGCCAATCACGTTGCTGCTTGAGATGCCAGGGATGCCCTGATAGCTCGAAGGTTCAGCAAGTCACTCACAAATGGACCAATGTCATACCCGCTCCCCCCCTCCCCCGCCAGCCAAGCAGTTCTGTAACCATCCATCCACTGGTTCCACATTTTGCCAATCAATTCATCTGTCCACCTTCAGTATCAAACAAATTAAATCAAAAAAGCTCCCTGGTACTTACCCTTGGTGAACTATAAAGCTTTTCTTTTCCTATCTCTGGCACTTCTACATGGTGCAATCTGTAACCATTATGAGTATATTGCCCTCCTGTTAAGTGGGTCCAGCTACCACCTGGAGGTCTCCTCTCGTACAATAAATTTACTAATTAACCGGGTCTTGTTTTACTTTTAGTCAGTTGGTAAGAATCTCTCTCCCTTAAGGGAAGCGGGTACTTTCCGCTGGGGAACCGAGTAATCCCGGCTTGTTAATCACTAGACGTTATTCTTCATTGGTTCTCAAATCCTTTTTATTTATCTCATATATTTAACAATTATCCTCTATTTTTTACACAATTTTAGATAGTCATTAAATGTGGTGACTTAGTTATTCCAAGACTGTGAGACGTTTAAATTCACCCTTGTCCTTTAACCTGTCCAACAGTTTCCAAAGCCCAGACCCTTCGAACAGACAACACAAAACCCAAGGATTCAGGAATAAATTCCTTTACTTAAAATCAGCAAGAGGTTACAAGTAAGCTCACACAAAACTGTTGCATATAATACTCCCGATTATAACTAAGCAGACACAGATTTATTCCCTTACTTTAAGATAAGCCAACACTACATATGTACGAACACGAGCGGGTGGTCAATTCGGCGATGACTAGACATACGATTTTAACTGACCAAGTTGCCCCCGACTGAAGCAGCCCTGAGTGTCCTTTTTACAGCATCTTTTATACTGTAATATTTGGCAACCCTCCCACTGCGTACGTGTCCCAAACTATACGAATATTGGTCATGAGTTGTTTTTCAGTTCTTCTTCTCAATAGTCCGTTAAGCACCCGTGGGCCTCAAGGCCGGCTACATTCCACAGTCTGAAGATGTTTCTGTTTTTGCGACGGCTCAACAGTTCAATAGTTTCTTCCTACAGAACTCTCAAGGTCTGTTTTCCTTATCTGTTAAAAGGCAGCTGGCAGCCTTTACATCTTACAACCGTAGCAGTCTGTTCTACATTTCGGCAGAAAGTCTCTGTTCCTGTCCAATGTCTTCTTTATCTATTTAACAGTTTTCGTACAAAGTTCTCACAGGGACCAGCCTCTCAGCCTCCCGAAGCATGCTGGTATAGTAACTTTGGTCAACTTTTAAGTTTGGTAAAGTTACAGCAAAATTTACAGCAAATGGCTTGTTCTTACAAGACACAGAATTACAGACTATATAATAATACACACAAGCCCGTGACAATGAAGAAGATTTGCTCAACATGATCCCTCGGTGTTCCTTCTCTCTTTTACTTGCTCCTCTCTTTTACTCTGCTCCTTTCTTCTACCCAGCTTCACGCCACACTGACCACGTGACCACGTCAGCCGCTGCTCATTCGCACCCCCGACTCTTTCTCTTTCGCGCTATCCAGCCCACCTGACTTCTGCCGCTGCCGAGCTCGACGTGACGTCAGCCCGCAACAGTGCTACTGCGCACGCGTACCGCCACGTGTTGCTTGGTGCACATCCCTGAGGCTTCAGGAGAGGTAGTTGGGAGACTGCTCTGTTCCTTGCTCTGTGTTTTGAGGTGCTCGTGGCCGAGGATCTCTGGTGCAGGAGTCACAAGGCTGATACCTGGGATGGCAGGAATGACATATGAGGAGAGATTGGGTCGATTGGGCTTATACTCGCTGGAGTATAGAAGAATGAGCGAGGATCTCATCGAAACATATAAAATTCTGACAGGTCTGGACAAACTAGATGCAGGAAGAATGTTCCCGATGGTCGGAGAGTCCAGAACCAGGGGTCATAATCTAAGGATAAGGGGTAAGCCATTTAGGACAGAAATGAGGAAGAATTTCTTCACCCAGAGAGTGGTGAACCTGTGGAATTCTCTACCACAGAAGGTAGTTGAGGCCAAGTCATTAAATATATTCAAGAATGAGTTAGATATATTTCTTAAAGCTAAAGGTATCAAGGGATATGGGGAGAAGGCAGGTACAGGGTACTGAGTTTGGATGATCAGCCATGATCTCATCGAATGGCGGAGCAGGCTCGAGGGGCCGAATGGCCTACTCCTGCTCCTATCTTCTATGTTTCTATGTTTCTATGACTGGGCCAGCGGGAGAGGAGGCAGCATGTCGGGTGCTGGTTGAGGGGAAGCAACGGGTGAGATGTGAAAGCGATTTAAGAAGATTGTGCACATTCATCTCCCTTCTCATCATCCTCCCTCCCCTGAGCCAGCAGCACGTCACTCCTGACGCCCTGTGGGAGAGCAGCTTGGAGGAGATCAGCGATGCCTTGGAATCCCACGTCTTCTATCTGCCAGCATGTGGAAGCAGGTAGACATGATGGCGGCGATACTTTGCAAGGCTGCCGTCCGTGCCTGCAGGGACTCAATAGTGGGCCGTGATTCAAGTTCAATAGAGGTGGCACGACTCTCAATGGAAGATTGTAACTTTGAAAGGGCCTGCAACATCACTCCACAAATGTTCGCTTGGTCTCCTCCATCCTCCATCCTCGCACAGTTGCTACTGAGCATCCAACATTCTCCTTTCCATTGATGATCCCCTGGGTTCAGCCTCTCCATCTAGCTGAGCAGAGCTTGGAGAAGACTGTGCCCTCCGACGCCATTGGCATGTTCAAGATGTGCTTCAGGTGCCCGGACAGATCCGGAGACGCCCTTCAGTACTCGCCAGCGAGGGTCTCTAGAATGATCATGGCATGCTGTGCTCTGCACAACATTGCGCAGCAGCGAGGATTGGAGCTGCAGGAGGAACAAGGTGCTCAGCACACATTGTCTGCGGACGATTCCAATGAAGAGGCAGAGGAGGAGGAGGAGGAAGATGGCACCTCCAACGCCGCACCAGCCGCTCAGATTGCTTCCTGGGATTCCAGGGATTCCCTTCTCGCTGTAAGGTTCAGTTAGTCACTCCCACTGGACCAATGCAATTATTACATCCAATGGCCATTCCCCCCTTCAATTCCACTGACACAAAGCAGTCCTGTAACCAACCAACCACCCATTGCACATCCCGCATTGGTCCCTGTCAATTCTTGTCTTTCCATTCATCAACAAGTAACTGAAAAGACGAGTTGCCACCCAGCAACCAAGAATGGGCAACAGGGGAAAGCGGTGCAAAGTAAAAGTTTTATGTGATTCTAATAAACAATGGAAAGTTAACGACCTAACATTTGCATTTACACCCATGGGCATACATTTGTTGAACTATAAACCTTTTCTCTTCCTTTTCCTGCTGCTCCTACATGGCGCAACCCCCGTGGCTTCAGCAGAGGTAGAGGCAGGCTGCTCAGATCCCTGCTCTGACTGTTGAGATGCTTTTGGTCGACAGACTCTGGGTGTTGGAGCCTGTGGAGGGCCCTGTCAAAGACTGTGCCACTTGAACCCGTGCAGGGGCAGACACGGCCATCGGAAGGGGAGGCAGCATCCTTGGATCGGCCCTTTAAATTTTCCCGTTGAGATCGCGTCACGCGGGTCCGCACCACCCCCGCTGTGGCGCCCTGGACCCGGAAGAAAAATTATAATGATGTGGCCCCGTCGAAATTGAACATTCCGACGCGCCAAGACTTCTTCCGGGTTTCGCACCCGATATTGCACCCCGCCACCCCCCCCAGCCCCGTTCCCAACATGCCTTGGGGTTATTATCGGAGCTATTGTAACCAGGCTGGCCTAATTGTCAAGCAATGGCTATTTAAGTGACAAATGGGGGTTATAAAATGCTAAAGCAGGATATGTAAATTGTCTGTTGCCTCAGGTATAATATGTAGTCTAATTAAGGCCAAAGATTTAAAACATAGAAATGGAAATGGAATTAAGATTAATAAGGATAATTAAGGGGTGATTTCTATTCTCACATTTAAGCTGGCTTCACAGCTTCAGCTGTGACTCAGTGGGTAGAACTCTTGCCTCAGAGTCAGAAGGTTGTGGGTTCAAGTCCACTTCCAGAGACTTGAGCACAAAATCTCAGTTGACACTCAGTGCAGTACTGAGGGAGTGCTGCACTGTCGGATGGGACATTAAACTGAGGCCCTATCTGACCTCCCAGGTGCATGTAAAAGATACCATGGTACTATTCTGAGAAGGGGAATTCTCCCTGGTGTCCTGGCCAACATTTATCCCTCAAACATCACCAAAAAGGAATGATCTGGTCATTCATTTAATTGCTGTTTGTGGGAGCTTGTTGTGTGCAAAATGGCTGCCACGTTTCCTACATTACAACAGTGACTACACTTCAAAATTACTTTGTTAGCTGTAAATTGTATTGGACATCCTGAGGTTGTGAAAGGTGCTATATGAATGCAAGTCTTTATTCCTTTCTATCAATTACCTGGAGGAGGAAGGAAATTTTACCTCCCTGCAGTGCCAATTGATTCACTACGTGCAATATTCACACAATGAATAGTACGAGCAAATATCAACTCACGGATCTCTGTTCAGTTGAAGACAGCAGAGAGAGATGGTTTCTCGACCTGTCACAAGAACAATGGCCGTGTCCTTGGCCACTCTGGTTCAGTGAATCGATGTGCTTTCATCACAGTTCAAAGCAGTGTCACCGTGAGCTGAAATGAGATGAATCATCATAGCTTCAATTTCTTTAAATAGAATGTGGTGGGTCCTGGGGTAGGGGGGTGGGGGGGGGGCGGGGGGCGAGGTGGGGAGGGGTGGAAGCTAAAATATTATGCAGATACAAATGTTACCATCCTGTGTCTCCATTGTTCTTAGGCTCGTTGGATGGGTCCTGTCCAGGAGTCAGAACCACCATTTTCCAAATTGGCCTCCAACTAATCCACAGGTGATCGAAGGAACATCATCGGGCTATGAGCATTGCTGGCAAGGCCGTTATTTATTGCCCATCTCTAGTTATTCTGAGAAGGTGGTAGTGGGCCTTCTTCTTGAAGTTTGATACAACTGAGTGGCTTGCTAGGCCACCTTAGATGACAGTTAAGAATGAACCCCGTTGATGTTGGACTGCACTCACATATAAGCCAGGCTGGGTAAGGACAGTAGGTTTCCCTCCCTAAGGTCATTAGTGAACACGTTGGGTTTTTAATGACAATCTGACAGCTTCATGGACAATTTTACTGATGCCAACTTTTTTTTATTCCAGATTTTTTGAAAACTGAATTTAAATTCTCAAACTGTCACGGTGGGATTTGAATTCATGTTCTGCTGGATTACTAATCCAGTAATATAACCACTACACCGCTCTTCCCGATATTTAATATAAACATGAGAGAGTGATGGTACATTTGCAGTCAGTCTCCAAAAAGGCACAGAGAAGTCCATGGCCTCGCCCCTTCCTATCTCTGTAACCTCCTCCAGCCCTACAACCCTCCAAGATCTCCTCCAATTTTGGCCTCTTACACATCCCCAATTTTCATCACTTCACCATTGGTGTCCTTGTCTTCAGTGAAATCTGGTTAACCCCACCATGACAAGGTATCTCAGGTTCCTGGGCATTTGAGTAAGTTTTATAGCCTGGAGTTCCATTTGCAGATGAAAAATTATATCGATAATATTATTAATAATGAGCACCATCTTTATACTGTATTGTGCCTTGTGGTAATTGGTTTGTCATCAAAGAATTGCCTTTGTTATTCTATCCTTTATATTTAGATCAGGGAGTGAAGGGATAATTACTAGTCCTAGCCCCTTTAGGGCTACCCCGGATCAGGCATATTCCTCAGACGTTCACTTTCAATTAAAGTTTGAGGTAGCCGAATCCTAAAGACGCTTAATTGGGTCTAAAGGTCTAGACTATCTCTCCCTAAAGGAAAGGAACAACCTGAAAATGTTACCGTCCTCCAGATAGCACTTTTAATAAGTTTAGCTAGACTGTAACATTCCGGATATTATGAGGGTCTGGAAAACTCCCCCAGAATTCTGCAACTCCTCACCAAAGAGTGTACAGAAATTGAGTTCACGAGTTTGATACAGAAGTCTTATGTGAGACAATTCTAAAAATATACAGATTTATTAAAGAACCGACAGGTAATTTACAATTGGTGAGTCAATCGCAACATGAACAGTTCCAAAAAGAGAAAGCTTACAATTCTATTATCAGAGAACCTACTCTCAAATCTTAACTTCGCTACAGTTTTACAGTTCTTAGTTTTCTACAGGATATCCACCAAAATCAAATACCTTTGATCCTCAAGATACAGAGTTGGAGATTTACAGAGCCGCCTCTGAAGCCGAGAATCGCTTTGCCCGATTACAGCGAGTCTACTATCCCATTTGAGAGTTCAATATTTATACCCTTTTCCAGTGGTATTTCCTTTAAGGTTTTCTGCTGATGTAAGCTAATTATCTCTATTCATTTTTCTGCTGACCCCTGCAATTCTTACAGTCACCTCAGCTGGTAGCAATACAGAATTACGTCTCTCCTCTAGGTGTTCTAAGTTTAACGGTGTAACAGCAGGTGCGTTTTACTTGATGTCATTTTTACGAAGGCAGATGTTTGTGCTTCTTTACGAAGTGTAAATTAGAACACCTTAACCAGGGTGAACTATTGTTTTGTTCCCAAAGGTCAGTCTGTCAGGAGACTTTAACCTTCTGTTTCAATAAGGTTATTGATTCAGTGTCAACAACTATCTTATCTCAATAGCCAGAATGCTATCACAGCTTTTTCATAGTTAAGTTTCTAGATTTCCAAACCCAGTTTGTCATGTTTTAATAAGGCCAGAATTCTTTCATAGAATGGTGTATTTTTCTGAATAGGTTATATGGCTTATTCCTTCACAGGAAAATCTCACTGAGCTTTTGCTCCCTGTGGCCCTATCATTATTTCAGAAAAACACAAATTCTGCAGGTGAATATCTTCAAACAAGGCTGATAGATGGGTGAATAAAACTAAATGAAGAACAATTAAATAAAATTTTAAAAGCGAATCCGTTCACCTGCTCAGGAAGCAGGATAAAGAAATGAAAATATGAATTGCAGAAATTATTCAAAAGTGCTGTAAACCAATTAAAGGATTAACTCACAGGGCAGAGATATTTAATTACAGGCATCTTCCTGGGGATAAGGACAGGATAATCCAACCCCAGGCTTGGTGTGCGAAGTTTTAGATGATTCCCATGCCCAGGATCGAAGGGGTGTGCATTAAATTATTGCTCCAAGCTCTCAAAGAGCTATGAGATGCTATCAATTGCCAAGTTAGAATTCATAAAACACACATTTTTGTTACCGTCAGTCCTGCCTGGAAGCCTGTGATCCCTGTTAATGGATAATCAGTGTAATTAGACGTTAGAATTGGTTTAGTTATGGATGTCTGAGATAATTTAACCCTGGGCATCAATCTCATCCTAGTGCACATTGTTGATGGTTTTTTAAGCACGTAGGTTAAGAAGATTAGAGATAAATGTCTCAACATGAAGTGTTAACCTGTCTTCTTCCCCAGTCTGTTGGACCTGCTGGGTACTTCCAGCATTTTCTGTTTTACCTGGAGAGATTTGAGTACCTTTACACAAGGTTCAGAAACTCTAACACAATAAAAAGATGAAGTAACTTGTGTTATGGCCATTTATGCTGAGGTGGGGTTGATATCCGAGATGGTGATGGGACTTGTAGAGATGGAGGAGGCTAAACATGTCCAACCTGTACAAGCAACAATGAAGTAAGCCAATAGGATGTTGAACTACATTTCCAAGAAAATAGAATACAAGTTAGAGGAGGGAGTGATCAAAATTTATAGTGCTCTAGTCGGACTGCTCCTGGAAAATATTGTCCAGTTCTGGTCGCCACGAAATAAGAGAAACACTCAAGCAATGGAAGCTGTGCAGAGAAGAGGCTGCTCCCTGGTTTTAGGGGCTTGAGTTATGAGGAAAGACTGGAGATACTTGGGTTTTTAATATCCTGGAACAGTGGACTCTGAGAGTTGATCTTGTAGAGGTATATAAAATTGTTGAGCGAATGGAAATAGTAAACCCCAAATATTACCATCAAGTTAATTGTGGGAGTACAGCAAAGGTCACAGGTTCAAACTGGAAAAAGGTAATTTGAGGCCTGAAATCAGGAAATTCTTCTTCACACAGAGAGCGATCAATGGGCTTCCAGATAGAGTAGTGGAGGCAAAAACCCTGGAATTGTTTAAGAAAGAATTGGATGCTACAATGGATGGATTTGGGGATCTCGCTGGATAGTTAAATGATGGTCGACTGAATGGACTTCCTCATGTGTAACTATCTCGCGATCCTGTGAATTCACCTCCAATAGTGCAGCAGTGTTTGACCATGCTCTTTGACAAAGCTTTTGGTCACCTGTGCTAATATCTCCTTATGTGGCTCGGTGTCAAATTATGTTTGATAATGTTTCTACGAATCGTCTTGGGACATTTTGATACATTTAAGGCGCTATATAAAAGCAAGTTGTTGTTGTCCTAAAACATAGTTTCTATGGTGCGTCTTAAAGGCGATGAGAGAGGTGGAGTGGCAGAGAGGTTTAGGCAGGGAATCCCATAGCTTAGGGCTTAGATGGCTGAAGGCACAGCCACCAATGGAGGGGCGAAGGAAATCGGGGATGCGCAAGAGACCAGATTTGGAGGAAGTCAGTGTTCTCGGAAAGTTGTAAGGCAGGAGGAGTTTACAGAGATCGGGATGGGTGAGGACATGGAGGGACTTGAACACAAGGATCAGAATTTTAAAATCGAGGCGTTGCTGGACTGGGACCCATGACATCACATTTAGAGGCCACGTGGACTGGTCCTCATGGCATGGAACAGATTAGCATGGAGCAGGTCGCAAATATTACTGAACAGCCAACTTAGTTTTTCCATTTTGTGTGATTGCAGTAACAGAAAAGGGTCAGTGAAAACTAGGTTAACTGCATCATCACAAATTACCTCAGGTTCCTGGGCATTACAACCTGGAGTTCCATTCGCAGATGAAAAACTATATTGATAATATTATTAATAATGAGCGCCATCTTTATACTGTATTGTGCCTCGTGGTAATTGGTTTGTCATCAAAGAATTGCCTTTGTTATTCTATCCTTTATATTTAGATCAGGGAGAATCTCACTGAGCTCCCTGTGGCCCTATCATTAGTTCCGAAAAGCACAAATTCTGCAGGTGATTATCTTCAAACAAGGCTGATAGATGGGTGAATAAATCTAAATGAAGAACAATTAAATAAAATTTTAAAGACAAATCAGTTCACCTGCTCAGGAAGCAGGATAAAGAAATGAAAATATGAATTGCAGAAATTATTCAAAAGTGCTGTAAACCAATTAAAGGATTAACTCACAGGGCAGAGATATTTAATTGCCGACATTTTCCTGGAGATAAGGACAGATAATCCAACCCCAGGCTTGGTGTGCGAAGTTTTAGATGATTCCCATGCCCAGGATCGAAGGGGTGTGCATTAAATTATTGCTCCAAGTTCGCATAGAGCTATGAGATGCTATCAATTGCCAAGTTAGAATTCATGAAACACACATCTTTGTTACCGTCAGTCCTGCCTGGAAGCCTGTGATCCCCGTTAATGGATAATCAGTGTATTTAGACGTTAGAATTGGTTTAGTTATGGATGTCTGAGATAATTTAACCCTGGGCATCAATCTCATCTTAGTGTCCATTGTTGATGGTTTATTAAGCACGTAGGTTAAGAAGATTAGAGATAAGTGTCTCAACTTGAAGCGTTAACCTGTCTTCTTCTCCAGTCTGTTGGACCTGCTGGGTACTTCCAGCATTTTCTGTTTTACCTGGAGAGATTTGAGTACCTTTACACAAGGTTCAGAGACTCTAACACAATAAAAAGATGAAGTAACTTGTGTGATGGCCATTTAGGCTGAGGTGGGGTTGATATCCGAGATGGTGATGGGACTTCTCGAGATGGAGGAGGCAGAAAGGATCCTGGAGAGGGGGGATTTCCCATAAATACCTAGTGGTCTGGGACACCTTGGAATCGTAGCGATTATTGGAGACACTGGGCAGACATCGAGATCTGATAACACACCGGAACAACAGGATCATCTTGGACCAGAGAGGAGGATGGATTGTGAGGACACAAGGGAGAGGAATCGTAAAGACACAAAGTGAATAGAAGATGAGTGTTGGAGGTACAGAGCAGATGGGAGGGTATGTTGGAGTGGGCAGGAAGAGGAAAATTCAGATGTTCACTCCAGACAAAAACTAAATAGCTCGTCCTGTGACTGGATTCTGTACTTCACTCTGTCTGTGGTCTTTATGAGAAAGCATAAAAATCACAGCAATTACAGAAGAAACCATGGAATGAGAAAAGGCCATTGAGTACATCAAGCTCTCTGCTTCCACAGTCAGCATGCTATCTACCCTGTGATCAACATCATCTATTCTTGCAATTTGTACCTGAGCAGATGTCCTCCACTGATAGCCCCACTCTGGCCCACGTAACACAGGAACTATTGCGTCATGTCCTGTGGAGTATTTGATCATCTCAGTCAAAACGTACCTTCTAACTCTCAGTCCCTTTCCCAACTACTCATGGGGATTAATCAATGTTACAACAATTGCCTTTGCTGTGAGTCTGCTTCAGATCATTCCTTGGTAAGGTGAAAAAATCCTGGATGCTTTCTACACAGACCAGCTAGCCTGCTTACACCCACCTCTCAGGGCTAATCTTCTTTTCTCCAAAGAAAACAAGTTTGGCTCTGTGCGTCTCCTCATAACTTGGAGACCCCTTCTCCTTCTCTCTCTCTTTGCATGTGTCTTGTCCATATTTTATAACCTGGTCAAAAGGGGAAAAATACACTGTGAGTTGCCTTAAAATCTTCCTCTACTGGCTGAACAGAATCTACTTTCCATGTGATCTGCACCCCTCTATACTAAGATTGTTGCAGTGCAAATTGATCAACTTACGATACTTTCAGTGTGATGGCCGAGGAATGGAGACAGTTTCTCATTGTGTGTACTGGATACGCTGATCTTCCACCTGCTGAAACTTGCGCTTTCCTATCTTTTCCAAAGCTGGAGGGAAAAGAACTCTTTTGGGACAATTAGGATCTAACCAATTGGTTTATTGTCAATGAGATATATGAATGAACAGAATACAGATTTCACAGCGAGATTCGTCTACTTTCTATCTCTGCTCATGCAGTAAAATGACAAAGTAGGTAACTCTGCTGATATTAGAGGCTGAACTCAGTTGAAAGTTAGCAGTCCCTGAACTAACTGGCACTAATAGTTTCTCTCACAGGTTATCAGGGTTCATATCTCATCCTCTCAAATTCTCTCAGCCTTTCTCTAAATGACTAGAAATTGAGACCTCTCTCTCTCTGTGTCTCTCACTGTTCCAGAGAATGTCCTCGCCAGAGAGTGATGGAGACACAAGCACTGACCTCTGACCCCTTTCCTCAGCTCAACGTGCTGAGGACTGGCTTACCAAGCTGGCAAACAAAGTTATCACATTGAATTAGATGCTACCCCCTCCTTTTTGGTGGGAGCTCCTGGCAACTACATTGTCTGATCAGCTCGGCCCCTCCTTACCTGGGCATTTGAACGAAGACCCATTCTAATCCCAGAATGCAAGCTGCTCTGCGACGTGCTCATTGGCCTCCCATTGTCTCAAAACTAATGTTATCTGCAAAGATATACAATTCGATGGCCTTTATGTCTGACACTTCACCTAATTAATGTCTTCAACAACAACAACTTGTATCTATATAGCTCCTTTAACGTAGTAAAATGTCCTCAGGCACTTAACAGGAGCATTATAAAATAAAACTTGACACCGAGGGAAATGCATGGTCAACAAAATAGGTTTTAAGGAGCATCTTGAAGGAGGAATGAGAGGGAGAGAGATTTAGGGAGGGAATACCTTGGCAGCTGAAAGCATGGTCACCAATGGTGGAGCGATTCAATTCGGGGATGTTCAAGAGGCCAGAATTAGAGGAGCGCAGATATCTTGGAGGTTTGTGGGACTGCAGGAGATTACAGAGATAGGGAGGGGAGAGGCCATGGAGGGATCTGATAATAAGATTGTAAAGCTTTCTCTTTTTGGAACTGTTAATGTTGCGATTGACTCACCAACTGTAAAATACATGTCGGTTCTTTAATAAATCTATATATTTTTAGAATTGTCTCACATAAGACTTCTGTATCAAACTCACAAACTCAATCTCTGTACGCTCTTTGGTGAGGAGTTGCAGAATTCTGGGGGAGTTTTCCGGACCCTCATAATATCCGGAACTTTACAGTCTAGCTAAACTTATTAAAAGTGCTGTCTGGAGGACGGTAACATTTTCAGGTTGTTCCTTTCCTTTAGGGAGAGATAGTCCGGACCTTTAGACCCAATTAAGCAACTTTAGGATTCGGCTACCTCAAACTTTAGTTGAAAGTGAACGTCTGAGGAATACGCCTGATCCGGGGTAGCCCTAAAGGAGCTAGGACTAGTAATTATCCCTTCACACTGGAGTGTCAGCCTAGATGTTGCAGTCAAATTCTGGAGTGGGACTTGATCCCACAACCTTCTGATTCAAAGAAACGAGTGCTACTAAATTATCCACGGCTAACATCAATTAAAAAGAGTTCCAGGATTTTGACCCAGCGACGATGAAGGAACAGTGATATATTTCCAAGTCAGGATGGTGTGTGACTTGGAGGGGAATTTAGAGGTGATGCTGTTCCCATGCTCCTGCTGCCCTTGTCCTTCTAGGTGTTGAGGTCACGGGTTTGGGAAGTGCTGTCGAAGAAGCCTTGGCAAGCTGCTGCAGTGCATCTTGTAGATTGTACACACTGCAGCCACAGTGCACCAGTGGTGGAGGGAGTTAATGTTTAAGGTGGTGGATGGGGTGCCAATTAAGTGGGGTGCTTTGTCATGGATGGTGTCAAGCTTCCTGAGTGTTGTTGGAGCTGCACTCATCCAGGCAAGTGGAAAGTATTCCATCACACTCCTGACTTGTGCCTTGTAGATGATGGATAGGCTTTGAGGAGGTGAGACCGCAGAATACCCAGCCTCTGACCTGTATTTGTAGCCACACTATTTATGTGTCTTGTCCAGTTAAGTTTCTGGTCAATTGTGACTCCCAGGATGTTGATGGTAGGGGATTCGGTGATGGTAATGCCATTGAATGTCAAGGGGCCGTCGTTCAACTCTTGCTTGTTGGAGATAGTCATTGCCTGGTACTTGTGTGGCGCGAATGTTACTTGCCCAAGCCTGAATGCCGTCCAGGTCTTGCTGCAGTGAGCATGGACTGTTTCATTATCTGAGGAGTTGTGAATGGAACTGAACACTGTGCAATCATCAGCGAACATCCCCACTTCTGACCTTATGATTGAGGGAAGGCCATTGATGAAGCAGCTGAAGATGGTTGGGCCTAGGAACTCCTGCAGCGATGTCCTGGGGATGAGATGATTGGCCTCCTACAACCACAACCATCTTCTTTTGTGGTAGGCATGACTCCAGCCAGTGGAGAGTTTTCCCCTGATTCCCATTGGCATCAATTTTACTAGGGCTCCTTGATGCCACACTCAGTCAAATGCTGCCTTGATGTCAAGGGCAGTCACTCTCACCTCACCTCTGAAATTCAGCTCTTTTGTCCATGTTTGGACCAAGGCTGTAATGAGGTCTGGAGCTGAGCTGGCAAAACTCAAACTGAGCATCAGTGTGCAGGTTATTGGTGAGTAAGTGCTGCTTGATTGCATTGTTGACGACACCTTCCGTCACTTTGCTAATGATTGAGAGTAGACTGATGGGGCTGTAATTGGCCATTTTGGAATTGTCTTGCTTTTTGTGGACAGGACATACCTGGGCAGTTTTCCACATTGTCGGATAGATGCCAGTGTTGTAGCAGTACTGGAACAGCTTGGCTAGAACCGTGCCAATTCTGGAGCACCAGCATGCAGTACGACAGCTGGGATGCTGTCGGGGCCCATATCCTTTGCCGTATCCAGTGCACTCAGCCGTTTCCTGATATCACGTGGATTGAGTCGAATTGGCTGAAGGCTAGCTTCTGTGATGGTGGGGACCTCAGGAGGAGGCCGAGATGGATCATCCAATCGCCACTCCTGGCTGAACGCTTCAGCTTTGTTTTTTGCACTCATGTGCTGGGCTCAGCCATCATTGAGGATGGGGACATTTGGGCAGAGATGCGTTTGGGCGGAGGTGTCGATAGATGATCGTAGAAGAAAGAGGAGATTTGGGCGTATTTAATTTACGCACGTTTCTCCTGCAGCAAATACGCAGGAACTTCCAGGCCAAGAGTGTCCCTGAAATCGACACAACTCTGAGCTGAGAATTGTCCTGGTTCTCGCAACATTGCAAATGGGTTGGCGAAGATTTCATTCAGTGGAATGAGAAACATATTGTAAAAGAAAACGTTTGTCATGAGAAATGAACAGATTTTGGTGAAGGTTTCTGTGGTGCTGGTACACACACAAGGAGCTGATGATGCAGTCCTGGTGCGGAGGTGCTTCGGGTGCCTGTCATCACATTATGGGCTCCACAGTGATCGGAGGAATCCAGCTCACCTGTTAACTGAAAAGTCTCACCCGCCGAAGGCAGTGGAAATTGGATAATTGCCATGGAAACAGCCCTGGGGCATGAAGGCAGCGTCACAGAAATGTACAGCCAACAATCCTCAAAAGCAAATAGGATTTTCCACCGAGAAACCATCAACCAGCATCATGAAAATAAGATTAGCATCACCTCATTATCTTTTAAGACTATGTTATTAACAGCACATCGAGTATTTGTGTGTGATTTGGGTGACTGATGGGGCTTGATGGTCGAAGCCTCGGAACAAACAGGTGGCAGATCATTTTAGATCAAAAGGCACAAAGATAATGCTTGGCCTTAAGGCCCTGTGAACTAATTGATGGAATTTAGGAGGTAATTAGTTTATTTTGCGTCTTCTAAGAGTATATAAAGCCCAAACCAAACTCCAGTACAGCACAGGTTGGTCTCCAGTGGTTTGTGTGGCTTAAGAAGAAACAGAGGTGTCTTTGTGAGGTGAGTGCAATATAGTTTTTCTTACATCTACTGTAATCGAGTGAATGGTCTGATATTAATCTACAATTAATAGTCTGAAATAACACTGCGGTTTAGCACTTTAACACAGCAAAGAAAGTCTGCTCGATTGGAGGGAATGTGTGTGCTATAATATTGTACAGTGTAATTAAATGCTATGTAGGAAAGGAAACTAGATTGAAAACTTTTAAACATTGGAGCGGAGAAATTAACGTAAAATAAATGGGCTAACACATAGCAGACAGAAGAATGTCAAACAAACGCATCAGTGTTTTCCACTAAAATTACTAACAGTATTTCTAAACTCAGATTTATTATGAGGACAAATTCAGTGGAAATCACAGATTCCTGGGATCAATGTATTACTGATTGGGAACTTCGAGTTAGTCAAATCTGAAGCGACAGGCAGCTCTGTCTTCAGGTGACACGAAGAATATTGGTTTGTTCACAGTGGATCTTAATAATGAGGGTAGGAATGTGAGATTATGGTCTTGCATCATCTCATCATGTTCTTCTTATTTTATTGCCCACAGCTTTTCACAAAGACATCGACCCTGTGACACGTTTGACGTGTTAAACACTTCACCATGGATCTTTCCCTCTTTGTGATGTGCATCCTGACTGTTGTCTCCATGGTGTCGGCTAACCCAATTATAGATGATGAATGGGAAATCTGGAAGCAGTCTTATGGGAAGACCTACCCTAGCATGGTAAGAAATCAAGGCTGACACTCTAGTAGAGCGCTGAGGGACAATTGCATTGTTTGGGGGATTTATCTAAACTGTGGCCACATCTGCCTGTTAATGTTGTTCAGTTGGATGCGAGTATCCCACAGCAGTAATCGAAGAGCAGGGTTTCCCTCAAAATGTCCTTCCATGGTGATTTAGGTATTTAATACCAACCACTGACAGTGTAGCTGTTGTCCATTTCTTCAAGTTAAATTTGTAAAACACAAATTATGGTAATGGCAGAGAAGCAGCCAATCATGACTCTCTAGAATTAGGCTGCGTTCACACTTCCCAAGAACCTAAATTTGCACATCACTGGGCAACCTGATGAAAATGGGACTGCAAATCTGCAACGGGATCTCCAGCACTCATCCTGCTGAAGTTTGCAGGATCACGGGGAGCTCCCTTAATTAGTGTGTGAATGGTAGGTTCCCACACCACTAGGGGTGCAAGTATGATGCCTGTTTATCCAACTCCTGTCTGACATACCGTGATCTGGGTCAGCCAGTAATCTATTCCATATGTCTAATGTTCTGTGGGAAAGAAATACTGTGTAATCTCAAACCTTGCTTCAGATTTGTTAAACTGTATTCATCTCCTAGTTTCTTTGCTCACAGTTTAAATCCATTGTTAATCATACTTTATCGAAATGAAGCATGAACTGGTCTTGTTACCCTTATGGTTCTTTCTAATTCTTGCCAAAACCGTCTCTGGAAGCTTCTTTGATTCCTCTTTTCCTTTCTTTGCTCCTGATGGTTCTATTGCTAGCTCTGTCCAAGAGAGAAGTCTGATTGTTTGGTTCACTTTTCCCCTCCGAATCTAATTTTGATGATCTTGGCCATCAATCACCTTCCATTGTTCCAATCTCTTCTACTGCTGTGGCTGACATCAAATGCTGTCGACCCCTACTTGGATATTCAGTTATCTTCATTCACGGACCAAACACACTGTTCATAACTTGGCCAACAGTGTCTTCCATTTACTTGAATCCAAGAAATAACATAGAGCGTTGGGTGCTGCTGACAGTATATTACAGTAACTCAAGCTTCTTTGTGCAGGAAGAAGATCAGACCAGGAGAGTAGTATGGCTGGAAAACCTGGAGAAGATTGCAGCTCACAATGATCAGTATAGTAAAGGAAATTCGATGTATGAAATGGCCATGAATCAATTTGGAGACTTGGTGAGTGATGCAAATGCTACAGGGTCAGAATTGTTGGTTTGATACTGGGCATGATGGAGAACAATTTTAGACTATTTAACCAAACCTGCCCATAGTTTCTGGGACAAGAATATATCAGCTGGAGTCACTGCTCTGTCCAGTGGTGCACTTGTCATCCTCAACTATGCAACTAACTTAATGTGAGCAAAACATTCCCATGAACCATCAATCACCCAACATCCCGACAAGGACAGCAGTGGTTCAGGAAGAAGGCCCATCACCACATTCTCAGAGTAACTGGGAGTGGGTAAAAAATGCGGCCTTGCCAGCGATGCCCAAATCCTGAGAAAAATATTTTAAAAAGGAACATGGAAATCAGGAAGAATACAGAACCAGAAAAGACATCTGGCAGGTCCGGAAATCTAATATATCTCAATCACCCACTCCCTCAAACATCTATCCAATTCTCTCTTATACTTTTCTGCACAACCTGCCTCCACTGCTTTGGTGGGCAGTCTATTCCACACATTCACCTCCTCTCGGTAAAGTGGTTAAATCTAAACTGCCTGTGCTCCTCTTTTCTCAGTTTGCGCCCAGGTCTCCTTGTTCTGCAATCTGTGATAATCTCAAGCACATTATTGGGTTGAATTTATATTTTCACTTCAGGCTCTCAAATACTTAAATAATATCTCCCCTGAGTCTTCTCTCCTCCAGAGTAAAGAATCCCAGGCTCTTTAACTGAACGTTATAACTTCAATATCTCAACCTAGGCATCAGTTTGTTTTCCCTTGTCTGTACTGCTTCCAGTGTCTTGTTATTCTTGCTGTAACACTGTGCCCAGAATTATACACATCAACACAGCTCCATTCACAACCACACTTCACTTTCTCTGGTTTAGCCAATTGTCAATCCGGCTCAAAAGTCTGCCTCCTATTCGATGCCGCCGATGGGGGCTAATTTCTTTCGTGGCCGGTACCAAAAAACCTTGCTTAAAATCAAAATATATCACCTCCACAGGATTTCTGAGGCCCATTTCCTCAAAGAACTGCAGGAAACCTGATAGGCAAGACCTTCCTGCCATAACTCCCCTTTGACTATTATATTTGTAAGAATGGTTGAAATTTCTTGCAATATTTCCTGCTATCCTAACCCCATTTCCTATTTTAATTATTCTGACCAGTTTCCTAATCTCCGATATTTTGGTTTTATGTGTGTCTCAGTCTACCGCCCACAGCTTTATACTTTAAGAACAATCTTTTGCCCATGTTCTCCACAGTACTTCCTGCATCAGTCTTTTCCCTCTGTCATGCTCCATCTCTACTGGTATGTATCTCCTCTGTGTATTCTATTTCTAAGCATGATCCACTTCCATGTATTCTCCATTTAACGGTGCTCTCCAGTCCAGTCTCGTTGACCCACTCCTCATCCCATTAAAATCTCCCTCTCGAAGGAGAAATGTTTCTATTGTACTCAGTCTGCTTTCCATCTTAAGCCCAACCTTAAACTACACCATATTATAACCACTTTTCCACAGTCTTCTCGAACTCTGACCAGCTCTACCTAGTTATTATTTAATATCCAGTTCAACAGTGCCTCTGCTTACAGGAATTTATTGATCAATTGTTCTATGTAACAATCCAATTTTGTCTCCAGGATCATGTTTTCTCTCCTATTGCACCTTTTAAATATTCCTCATCTCTTCCTGATAAATTGATGTTATCCACAACAATTGCATCTGCTCCTGTAGATGCCTCCCTTACTTGACTTCAATCTTCTTGGTCCAATTCCTCCTCTTGACCTGGTGGTCTACAGCAGATGCCAAGAGCTAGTTTCCTTCCCCTCGTGTCCCTTGTCCCTAATCACAGGGGTTCCATCTTATGCGCACCTCAACCAGAAAGATCCATCTCTGTTATAATCAAATTCTCTTTCACATAAATCGTGGCTGCAAATTACAAACAATGGAACGATGTGGAGCTACAATTGTGTAAACAAATAGATTTTGGCTTTGCTTATTTTGTAGAAATAGACTTGTAGCAAGTATTATTCCACCATTTCTTCCAGACACCCGTGGAGTTCGTTCAAATGTACACTGATGCAAGGATATATGAAATGGCAAATTCCACGGACGAGGCGTTATTGGATGTTGAACTGGAGGAACTGGCAGAAGTGGAGGAAGTCGGTGTTCTTCCCAAAAAGGTGGACTGGCGTCAAATGGGCTTTGTTAGCAAAGTAAAGAACCAGGTACCTGCTACTTTTCACAACGTCTGTTCAATGCCTCGGTGCAGGACTGTTGAAACTCTTGTGTTTGTTGGGGCTGTAGAATGATTCCTGTTGAATATTTTGACCCTGAGGATTGTTGATTTCTGCAGGCACTAATAACCCTTGGATGCCTCTAACTTTTAACATTTCCAACTACCTGGTGTTTGACAAAGGTTAGAGCTGTGGCAAATAGACAGCAGGAGGAAAGAGTCAAGGGTGCTGTTCCCCTAAGAGACAGTAGGTAGATAATGACAACAGCAGCAGGCAATTGGGTTATCAGTGTTTAATTCAAGTGGACAACAGAGATATATATTTTGCTGTTAGATTTTTGAACTTTAATAAATATAGATATAAATTCAGGGTCTTCAGAACTTTCCAGTGTCAAGGTTCTGATCTAACACTTTGGGTGCCTGGCGGATGCTCAAGGGTCCAGATTCAAAATAAAATAATCAAAGCTGATTTACAAGTGGGCTTTTAGTACCTTTAATTTATGGAATCACATGCTTCCAAAAACAGTGAAAAGGAGCGGCAGTGCTTTTGTGTGAAGTGTGCAACCTCGACCGTCTGTGTCCCGATTATCCGCACTATTGTTCACTGGGAGAAGTTTTCCAGAGGGCAAGGTTACCCAGATTTTCATGGGAATTGAATCTTGGATTCATGAGACCAGCTGGAGTTGGAACTTGGGGTTGGGACAAGAATGGGAATGGGAGCCTGGGCTCCCCTTTAACAGCAGCATGGTGTGGTTTGCCCAATGTCACCACGATGGTGCACTTGAGAAAGCACAGGGGAGGCATGGATGGAAGCCATGCAGCCAGCTCTCCTCCTTGGCCACCACCACATGTCGCTCCTCACCTGCACACTGTAACTCACTCGGTTCTTGCTTCTCAAGCTCATTGAATGCAGCCTCTGAGATGTGTGTAGCTGTGCTGCTGTCCTCAAATGATGGTGAGAGGGACTGGAGAGCTGTGTGGTGCCACCCATGTGGCATATGGGCTAAGTGTTGTAGCTTGGACACCTCATGATGAATGGATACATAGGTAAGGGCAGTTGTCTGGAATTAAATATTGTGCAGAACATATTACATGTGCTTTCTGTCCCCACGGGAGTGGTTCTTGGCATTCATGGTTGAGACAAAAGGTCAATCAATATCTTGTACTTGAGCACTATTAGTTTTCAATCAAAGTGGTGATGATTGTGAAGAAAATGTTTTAACTTTTTGACGATTGCCAACTTCTCTGCTTTCCCAACAGGGCTCGTGTTATTCCTGCTATGCGTTTAGTGCAGTTGGAGCTCTGGAAGGACAATTGGCCAAGAGACGGCACCAACACGTGGAACTGAGTGTACAAAACATTGTTGACTGTTCAGATAAATATAAAAATTATGGGTGCCAGGGAGGCTTGCCATATCGTGCCTTCAAATACATACGTGACAATGGCATTGAATCTAATCAATCGTACCCCTACCAAGCAAAGGTACACTTACTGCCTGACTGTTCCCATTTCACACAGTTAAATGTGGCTGTCCATTATCAGTTCTGAAAGATATTCTGGTTTAAGGCACAACTTTCATTGGACTTTAAGGAACTGTGTTTACAGATGCTGCCGGGTTCTGGATATCCTCATGTATATTGGCAATCAAATTACATTCTTGAAATCTGCAGTAGGAATGTCCTTTATCCCTAAATGTATCAGTGGAGTGAATTTTCCATTGTCCTTTCCCAACAGATGTGCTCTCTCCCTAAGTGGTCATTTCTGAATTGTAACACCTTTCAATAATGCTCACTCTTTGATCATATGTGGGGAAAGCCATCAGAAAACACACTCCTGCTGCATTTATAATCTCCATTTCTCCACTTCTGGACAAAACGGCTGTAAAGACCTAACTTGCTAATAGAACCGTTCTTCAAATGTGAAGCCTTGATTGCGAGTGGCCTCTAAACCATGGCTGGTATCACAGTTGAGTTTGAGACTTTCCTCACTCAATGTCTATGGACAAGGTCTTCCAGTGCAGATCATGGATAGAGATCAGGAGTGGGAACCCTGACCAAATTTCTCTCCTTACCCCAGGGTCACTGAAGTCAACTTGTCGTACCTCCTGGTAACTACCCCAGCAGAGATTAATTAACTCAGCACAGAGTAGAAATTAAACTGAAACCATTTTGCCGTGTACAGCAAAGTTGCTCAGTGAATGAGCATGCTGAACCATTGAGCAGTTGAGTGTTGGATCTTAGCTGGAGCAGAAGGGAGATTAGAGGAAGTGGCCAGATGGACTGTTGAAGAGATAGGTCTTAAGGTGGCTTTTGAAGTGGAGAGGGATGTAGCAAGGTGGAGGAGTTTCTAGAGAGAGAGCCAGAGTGGCTGGGTAGGTGTGTGGGGGGATTGGGTCCAGATGGGTCTGCCACTGATAGTAGAGTGGAGGGGACCGGGGAATGTACAGGAGACAAGAGTTGGAGGGTACGATTAGGAATGTTAGGACAAAAGGAGTTTTCAGAGTTTGGGATGAGCAAGGCTGTGGTGAGATTTGAAGAAGTGGGCGATGGTTTTGTCATCGATGTGCTTAGGGAATGTGAGATAGTGGAGGGCTGGGGTGATAGGTGAATGGGATTTTGTGTGTGATGGGATATGGATGTTGAAGTTTATGGAAATTATTATCTGTCAATTTGCGAAACAGATTTTACTTTTTTTAATAACAGAGAAACAGAGAGTGCTTATTCAGTAGCTCCAAGAGTGTCACCAAAATTAAAGGATTCAAAAGGATTAAGAACTATAATGAGAAACAATTAGCTCAAATGGTGACAGGTGTTGGACCAATTGCTGTACTCATTCATTCATCGCATCAATCCTGGACGTTTTACAAGTCAGGTAAAGAATATTCTAATCTTTTATTCATTGACCATGTTTCAGATCCTATCTCACAAACCTCACTGTACAAGACATCAATGTAAGAGGAACAATAGAGTTCCATATCTTCACTTTGCTACCTCTCTTCTTCGAAAATCTTCATTGAATTTTACCTCTTTGACCATGCCTTCAGTTACCTTCCCTAACAACTTCCTGCTTGGTGACCCTGGGACAATTTGCTTTGTGAAAGACGCTATATGAGTGCAAATTCTCCTCCAAGTCACACACCATCCTGACTTAGAGGTATATCGCCGATCCTTCATAGTCGCTGGGTCAAAATCTTGGAACTCCCTACTTAACAGCACTGTGGGAGTACCTTCACCAGACGGACTGCAGCGGTTCAAGAAGGCGGCTCACCACCACCTTCTCAAGGGCAACTAGGGATGGGCAATAAATGCTGGCCTTGCCAACGATGCCCACATCGCATAAGCGAATGAAAAAAAAATCTTTTTGCATGAACCTTCACAATGTTACATAATGTTATTTCAGATATGAGTTTGGAATTGTTTATGCCTACAGCACGCTCCTCCATTTTACAGGTATCTATGACAATGTCAACTGCACTATCAAACATATTGACCATACAGTGCTCTTGGTAGGGTATGTGGATCAGCATCCAAAAGGCTACTGGATCATTAAAAACAGGTAAATAATATCTACATTAAGGGACAGTCAGGCATGATTGAAAGATTCAGAATCCCAGAGATTATACAGAGAGGATGCTGTCAAAGAATGCCTGGGATTCAGTTATACATTGATGAGGGAGGATTAAGGAACAGAGACTTGAGTTGGCCTTCCTCAAGTTTTCAAGGGCATGAAAATGAGGCCAATTATGAACCGATGCTGTAAAATATATGATTGAGCAAAATACAATTTTTACAGCGCGATTTTTTTTTCCCATCGCACCAGGTACGGTCAATATATTGAGAATACAGAGCCCTGCTTCAGTGTGGCATAAACCCACTGGCAACTTAGCAGTCTCTTAACTAACTGGTGCTTCCCTTTAACCTCACAGGCTGTATATGTTTGTTCCTTCTCCTGGAGTATTTCAGCCTCGCTTTGGCTGAGTAGAAAGTGTGATCTCTGTGGCTGCCTCCGAAGAGGAGGGAGGCAAAAGCTAATCTTTGATCCTTCCCTCAACTCTATGAACTGAATGTGGCCCTGCCCAGCCAATCAAGGTGTCCGGCCACCTTGAGTGGAACCCCACCCAGCCCCCGTCACATGATGTGGAAGCTCACTATATTGTCTGATTAGCTAAGTTCTCTGCTGGGCACATTGAATGATAACCTTCCTTGCATTAAGGGTGCAAACTGCGATGGGATGTGCTCAATGACTCCTCATTGTCTCAAAGCTAATGTGATATGCAAGAGTACAGAACTGAGTTGGCTCTTTCATCTGGTATTCCACCTAATTATCCTAATCACCTTTGTTAACTGACCCTGCGTTCTGTCGATAACATCTTAATTAAACCAAAATCAATTGAAGCCGAATCAAAATGTTGCAAATGTTACAGAAGCAAACTTGCAAGAATCCTTTCTGTGTTCACTTTGGATGTGACTAGACTGGTCTTGGATATTCACAAATATTCTTGCTTTTCCAGCTGGGGAACAAACTGGGGTGAGAACGGCTACATGCGCCTGATCAAGGGCAAGAACATGTGTGGAATTAACTACTGTGCTTCGTATCCTGTAATCTGAAGACTTTCGACTTCAATGACAAAAGCAATCACTTGGAAGAAATTAGTTTAGATGACTTAAAGTTTTGTGTGAATTATATTGTAACTGAGATGCCAGCTTCTTGGCCAAGTCTGTAATAAAGACTCATTTGACTTTAGAAGCAAAATGAAACTGAACCCACTACATTCAACCTCCTGTGTCTTCAACTTCAGTTTTCAATACCTTGTTCACATTGTGAAGAGTATTTTGTCAGTGTGTTGCTGGGTTGTTGGAATAGAGTTTCTTCTAATGAATAAAAGAAAGTTTCAAACAATCTGACTGTCATTGTGTACTTCTAGTGAGGGAATGAGATAGTTGTTTGAATAAGAGCACTATAAAGAGTAGAGGGTGTGCCCACGTGAGTGGGAGGACACTCAGTGGAATAAACCACTGGCTCACATCTCGATGGGCCAAATGGCCTGTTTTATGGCTGCAGCATTTGATGATTTTGTAACAGCTTACAAAATCCCAGGAGACACTTTGCTCCAGCTTACCTTTTTAAATCTGTTCCCAGGATGAGGACAGTGATGGCAAGGCCACATTTATTGCCCAACTCTAGTTTCCATGAGCAGGTAGTGGTAGAAACACTGTAGTCCTTGTGGTGATAAGAACATAAGAAACCGGAGCAGTAGTCAGCGAAATGGCCCTTCGAGCCTGCTCCGCCATTCAATAAGATCATGGCCGAACTTCTACATCAACTCCACTTTGCCGCTTTATCCCCATATCCCTTGATTCCCTTAGATTCCAAAAATCTATCAATCTCAGCCTTGAATATACTCATCGACTGAGCAACCACTGCTCTCTCGGGTAGAGAATTGCAAGTGAAGAAATTTCTCCTCTTCTCAGTCCTAAATGGCCGAGCCCTTAACCTGAGACTATGGCCTAGAAATTTGTGACTGTCACAAAAGCTGCCGTGGCACTGCAGCCGGGTGTTAACGGCCGCCAAAAATGGTGGTGCTGGCAGGACCGAAAAATTGGCGCTGATAGCTAATTTACATTAGCCCAGTGCTTAACTCACCGTGCAATGCTGTCCTGGTGGTGTTGGCCCCAGCAGGAGGCCCCAATGTAGCATGCGCAAAGCGTCAATGCATCATGAACAGCCTCTCTGCAATGAGGCTGTCATTTCAGAAAGCATTGTCAGTTTCTTAAAGGGTCCATAAGAACATAAGAAACAGGAGCAGGAGTAGGCCAACCCGCCCCTCGAGCCTGCTCCACCATTCAATAAGATCATGGCTGATCCAATCTTGGCCTCAACACCACTTTCCCGCTCTCTCCCCATACCCCTTGACTGCCTTGTAGTTCAAATGTCTGTCAATCTCCACCTTGAATATATTCAATGACTCCGCCTCCACAGCTCTCTCGGGTAGAGAATTCCATAGATTCACGACACTCTGAGAGAAGAAATTCCTCCTCATCTCCGTCTTAAATTGGCAACCCCTTATTCTGAAGCTATGCCCCCTAGTTCTAGATACCCCCACAAGGGGAAACACCCTCTCAGCATCCACCCTGTCAATCCCCCTCAGAATCTTTTATGTTTCAATAAGATCACTCATTCTTCTCATCCAATGAGTATAGGCCCAACCTGCTCAACCTTTTGTCATACGTTAACACCTTCATCCCAGGAATCTACCTAGTGAACCTTCTCTGCACTGCCTCCAATGCAAATATATCCTTCCTTAAATATGGAGACCAAAACTGTACGCAGTACTCCAGGTGCGGTCTCACCAGCGCCCTGTAAAATTGCATCAAAACTTCCCTACTTTTATACTCCAAACCCCTTGCAATAAAGGCCAACATTCCATTAGCCTTCCTAAGCCTTCTGAAATGAAATAAAATGATGTAAAAATATGCAGTTTCTAGCCCTTATATTTCAACTGCCTTCTGAAAAAAAAAATTAACGTTAAAAAGAATTCCCAAATGGGAGACTTCAACTTTTAAAGCTGAATTCCCTTCTGCACCTAAATAAATGGGAAAAGTGCCTCAGCACTAACACAAACGGGTCAGCAAGGCAGGAAAGGGGCACCCAGGGTCTCGCACTCAGCTCTCCAGGTTTGTGCAGGTGGTCAACACTGCAAGAGAGGTCGTCTACCCACAGGGGCCAGGAGACCTTCCAGAAAGAAGGATGTGGGACCACATCACCAAGGCCGTCACGGCCAGCAATGTCGCCTCCATGACCTGGCTTCAGTGCCCAAAGAAGCTTCATGACCTCAGACCCAAATACGAGGCACACCTCCCATTCCCAGCTTCACCTCACCCCCTTGGCAGGGGCATGGCTGAGCCCTTGGCCAGTGGCGGGGCGGAAAGGATACAAGATGCTCATACATTATCCTCCTTCTCACATGCACCTCTCGCTTCCCTGCCCTCCCCTCCCCTCACCACCACTCCATCCTGGCGAGCTTAGGACCCAGTGCTGAACTCAGCGCGAAGGTCGAAGTTCGCTGAGGTGACGTTAAGTCGCCGTTGCACGTAACCCTCCCTTAATTTACTGTTCCAGGGTAAGCGCTGCTATTGGCAACACAGAGGCCCTCACCAAAATGACTGCCGCCGACTCCTGCGCCAGAGAAGTCTCTAGAGGGGCGGCCGCCATTTTTCGCCAGGACAACGAGCAAACGGGTGGCGGTAAGTGGCCCAATTTCTATGCCACTGACGCCTAGTTCTAGACTCTCCAGCCAGCGGAAACAGCCTCTCAGCATCTACCCTGTCAAGCCATCTAAGAATTTTATATAACAACAGAAAATGCTGGAAATACTCAGCAGGCCAGGCAGCATCCATGGAGAGAGAAACAGAGTTAACGTTTCAGGTCTGGGACCCTTCATCAGAATTGGAAAAAGCTGGAGATGTAACAGATATTAAGAAGGTGCAGAGACCGGTGGGGGGGGTGGTGGGGGGGCGGTGGGGAGGAAGGAATTGAAAGAACATACTGTGCTTTTGTAGGAGACTTTACAGCCTTCTGGGCTCAACATCGAGTTCAACAAATTCAGACAATAATCCCTGCCCTCATTTTTCATGCTGTATGATTTTGCCTTTCCCATTTGCAACATTTTATCTTTCCTGCCTCGCTGCAGCTGCCGGGATTCCCGAGGCCCGGGTACCCTGGTCGGCCACAGTTAAACCTCCCCAGCACGTTAAATCAGAGGCTTCCAGCAGCATTATAATATTTAAAGTGCCAACCCGACTCCTGGGAGCGGTTTATCTGCCCACCCCCCGTCCTGTTCAATTAAACCTGGAACTGGGCGGGTTGTTGCCGGGTTGGTGTAGGGATTCACATTTTCAATACTTTAACCTCCCACACGGCCCTAACCAACCTGTTTTTTGGGGTAAAAATTCCCCCAATCTGCTTGATTTTACCAAATCGCTACTCTGCTCTACAGCCTTGACTTGTCTCTTCAGACTTATAAATTCACCCTTACCTGAACGCTCCCACCTCCTTATTAGTATTTCAATTCGCCAGGACACTGGTCCCAGCCCCGTTTAATTGGAGTCCGTCCCAATGGAACAGCTCCCTATTCCCCCAGTACTGGTGCCAGTGCCCCATGAATTAAAACGCCTGCCTCCCGCACCACTCTTTCAACCACGCAATTAAACCTGATCTGTTTGTCCCAATGCCAATTTCCACGTGGCTCAGGTAACAATCCAGAGATTATTACCTGAGAGGTTATGCTTTTTAATTTGTACCCTAGCTCCTCAAACTCCGTCAGCAGAACCTCTTTCCTAGTTCTGCCTATTTCATTGGTTCCTACTTGGACCACGACAATTGGATCCTCCCCCTCCTGCTTCAAATTCTTCTCCAGCCACACGGAGATGTCCTTAACCCTGGCACCGGGCAGGCTACACAGCCTTCGGGACTCCCAGTCATGGCTGCAGAGAACAATATCTATCCCCCGTCTATACTATCCCCTGCCACTACTACATTTCTTTTTGCTCCCCCCACTTGAATGGCCTCCTGTGCCACAGTGCCGTGGTCAATTTGCCCATCCTTCCTGCAGTCTTTGTTCCCATTCACACCGGTAGAAAGTACCTCTTCCTCCAGTCACATCCTCCTGTCCCTGACCACTAACCAGATCTAAACCACGACGTAACCTAAGGGGTGTGACGCTCTCCTGGGTCCAAATGTCCAGGTAACTCTCCCCCTTCCTGATGCATCTCAATGTCTGCACCTCGGACTCCAGCTGAACAATTCTGAGCTAAAGTTCCTCGAGTTGCAGACATGTGCTGCAGATGTGGTTGCCGGGGGTTACGCTGCTCTCCACAAGGTCCCACATGCTGCAGGTGCGACACACTTCCTGCACTGCCATCGCTATCTCACCTTGTTTTATATATTTAATGAATTAAAGTTTCATGTAACTAATTCACTTGCTTTATTTTTAGCTTTGTTAAAACTAATCAATTTAACTAGTTAAAATTATTAATTTTAAAACAAATATTAGTCATACATTCCTAGTTTCTCGCTCGCACCACTCCCCTGGCTTAGGTTAAATTTGCTCTCATATGGTTTCAATACATGTGCACAGTGAAACTCCATTACCCGACATAATGAAGATGATCCTTTTAGGTGGATAATGGAAATTGGAAGATAATGAAGAACTCCCAATTATTGGTTTTGCATGTTTGGCATTACAGCACACGGGAACACCATCAACTCCAAGTTTCCCTCCAAGTCACACAAGATCCTGACTTGGACATAAATCGCTGTGCCTGCATTGTCACCGAGTCATAATCTAACAGATCTGTGGAAGCATCTTCACCACACGGACTGCAGTGGTTGAAGAAGGAGGCCCACCACCGCCTTTTGAGGGATAACTAAGGATGGGCAATAAATGCCAGGGTTATCAGCAACACCCACATCCCGAGAATGAATAAAAAAATACCCTTGGTAAGTGAATGAGGACAGGTAAAATACAAATAATAAAGGATTAGTAATTTTATCATCCTGCAAACAATCGGCTGGGTAAAGAAAATAGTCAACAATCAAAATCCTGCATAATTAAAATGGTGGACAATGGAGATTCCACAATATAGTTTTGAACATAGAGAATGAAGACAGAAATAAATAAAATGAACAGTAAATCTTAAAGCTTTCTGAGCGAGGATTTCTCATTAACCTTCCTCTAACATGGAGTAGTGCTGCCACTCAGTGGCCATCTCTCAGATAGAACACTCACTGATCAGCCGGTATGCCTTTCCTTGAAAAACCCATAAGGAGACAATATTAGGGTGAATTTCCTTGGCGCTCCTGCGCCCCCTGTAACTTAGGCGGCAGTTTGTCGAGGGAGCGGGAGAAATCCCAAGGAAAGTCACCCTCAATGTTATATTCATCATATTCCCAGGTAATTCTTCATTTCTGACACACCTCTGATACATTTCTGTTTGACACCAGCAGCTGCTTTTGAATAGTGTGACCTGGCAGCACCTAGTTATACTGCTGGCTCCACATCATTCTCTTGTAAGGTAAAATGGAGCTGAGCGCTTGCATGCTTACAAAATGGATGCCGAATATGTGGCGTTATGTCATATTTGAAGCACAGAATTAACTCCACAATATCCCACCTGCCGCTCATTGTAAAACAGATATATTTTGTGGCAGGACCATTTCACAATTCTCGGGACCCATTTGCAGATGATATCAAACTAGGAATGGCAGTGAAATTGGAAGAGGCTGCTCAGAGCTTATTGAATGAGTTGGGTAAAATATGTAAGTGGGCAGAACAAAGGCAGATGAAGTTTAATGCAGACAAGTGTAAAGTGCTGCATCAGAAGGAAAAACAGAAGGAAAAACAGGAAGACACATGTACTCCATGAATGGCGTTGAATTATCTAAGGGTAATGGTAAAGCTGAATGAGACCTAGGAGTCTTAGTAGACCTGACGCTAAACATGTCCAACCTGTACAAGCAGCAATGAAGAAAGCCAATAGGATGTTGAACTACATTGCCAAGACAATAGAATACAAGTCAGAGGAGGGAGTGATGAAAATTTATAGCGCTCTAGTCGGACTGCTCCTAGAAAATATTGTCCAGTTCTGGTCACCAAGAAAAAAGAGAAACACTCAAGCAATGGAAGCCGTGCAGAGAAGAGGCTGCTCCCTGGTTTTAGGGGCCTGAGTTATGAGGAAAGACTGGAGATACTTGGGTTTTTAATATCCCGGAAAGGAGGCCTCTGAGAGTTGATGTTGTAGAGGTATATAAAATTGTTGAGCGAATGGAAAAATTAAACTAAGAATATCACCATCAAGTTAATTGTGGCAGTACAGCAAAGGTCACAGGCTCAAACTGGAAAAAGGTAATTTGAGGCCTGATATCAGGAAATTCTTCTTCACACAGAGAGCGATCAATGGGCTTCCAGATAGAGTAGTGGAGGCAAAAACCCTGGAATTCTTTAAGAAAGAATTGGATGCTGCAATGGATGGATTTGGGGGTCTTGCTGGATAGCTAAATGATGGTAGACTGAATGGACTTCCTTATGTGTAACTATCTCGCGATCCTTTGAATTCACCTCCAATAGTGCAGCAGTGTTTGACCATGCTCTTTGACAAAGCTTTTGGTCACCTGTGCTAATATCTCCTTATGTGGCTCGGTGTCAAATTATGTTTGATATTGTTTCTACGAATCGTCTTGGGACATTTTGATACATTTAAGGCGCTATATAAAAGCAAGTTGTTGTTGTCCTAAAACATAGTTTCTATGGTGCGTCTTAAAGGAGATGAGAGAGGTGGAGTGGCAGAGAGGTTTAGGTAGGGAATCCCATAGCTTAGGGCTTAGATGGCTGAAGGCATAGCCACCAATGGAGGGGCGAAGGAAATCGGGGATGCGCAAGAGACCAGATTTGGAGGAAGTCAGTGTTCTCGGAAAGTTGTAAGGCAGGAGGGGTTTACAGAGATCGGGATGGGTGAGGACATGGAGGGATTTGAACACAAGGATGAGAATTTTAAAATCGAGGCGTTGCTGGACTGGGACCCATGACATCACATTTAGAGGCCACGTGGACTGGTCCTCATGGCATGGAACAGATTAGCATGGAGCAGGTCGCAAATATCACTGAACACCCAACTTAGTTTTTCCACTTTGTGTGATTGCAGTAACAGAAAAGGGTCAGTGAAAACTAGGTTAACCTCATCATCACAAATTACCTCAGGTTCCTGGGCATTACAACCTGGAGTTCTATTCGCAGATGAAAAACTATATCGATAATATTATTAATAATGAGCACCATCTTTATACTTTATTGTGCCTCGTGGTAATTGGTTTGTCATTAAAGAATTGCCTTTGTTATTCTATCCTTTATATTTCGGTCAGGGAGAATCTCACTGAGCTTTTGCTACCTGTGGCCCTATCATTAAAGCACAAATTCTGCAGGTGAATATCTTCAAACAAGGCTGATAGATGGGTGATTAAGACTAAATGAAGAACAATTAAATAAAATTTTAGAAGCGAATTCGTTCACCTGCTCAGGAATCAGGATAAAGAAATGAAAACATGAATTGCAGAAATTATTCAAGAGTGCTGTAAACCAATGAAAGGATTAACTCACAGGGCAGAGATATTTAATTGCCGACATCTTCCTGGGGATAAGGACAGGATAATCCAACCCCAGGCTTGGTGTGCGAAGTTTTAGATGATTCCCATGCCCAGGATCGAAGGGGTGTGCATTAAATTATTGCTCCAAGTTCTCATAGAGCTATGAGATGCTATCAATTGCCAAGTTAGAATTCATGAAACACACATCTTTGTTACCGTCAGTCCTGCCTGGAAGCCTGTGATCCCTGTTAATGGATAATCAGTGTAATTAGACGTTAGAATTGGTTTAGTTATGGATGTCTGAGATAATTTAACCCTGGGCATCAATCTCATCCTAGTGTCCATTGTTGATGGTTTATTAAGCACGTAGGTTAAGAAGATTAGAGATAAGTGTCTCAACATGAAGCGTTAACTTGTCTTCTTCTCCAGTCTGTTGGACCTGCTGGGTACTTCCAGCATTTTCTGTTTTACCTGGAGAGATTTGAGTACCTTTACACAAGGTTCAGAAACTCTAACACAATAAAAAGATGGAGTAACTTGTGTGATGGCCATTTAGGCTGAGGTGGGGTTGATATCCGAGATGGTGATGGGACTTCTCGAGATGGAGGAGGCAGAAAGGATCCTGGAGAGGGGGGATTTCCCATAAATACCTAGTGGTCTGGGACACCTTGGAATCGTAGCGATTATTGGAGACACTGGGCAGATATCGAGATCTGATAACACACCGGAACAACAGGATCATCTTGGACCAGAGAGGAGGATGGATTGTGAGGACACAAGGGAGAGGAATCGTAAAGACACAAAGTGAATAGAAGATGAGTGTTGGAGGTACTCCACCACAATCTGTAGCCTCATGGCCTGGCATATCCCTCACTCTACCATGACCACCAAGCCAGGGGACCAACCCTGGTTCAATAAGGAGTGTAGAAGAGCATGCCGGGAGCAGCACCAGGCATACCTAAAAATGAGGTACCAACCTGGGGAAGCTGCAACACAGGACTACATGCATGCTAAAAAGTGGAAGCAGCATGCTATAGACAGGGCTAAGCGATCCCACAATCAACTAATCAGATTAAAGCTCTGCAGTCCTGCCACGTCCAGTCGTGAATGGTGGTTGTTAATTAAACAACTAACGGGAGGAGGAGGCTCCATGAATATCCCCATCCTCAATGATAGTGGAGCCCAGCACATGAGTGCAACAGACAAGGCTGAAGCGTTTGCAACCATCTTCAGCCAGAAGTGCCGAGTGGATGATCTATATCGGCCTCCTCCCGAGGTCCCCAGCATCACAGAAGCCAGTCTTCAGCCAATTCGATTCACTCAACGTGATATCAAGAAACGGCTGAGTGCACTGGATACAGCAAAGGCTATGGGCCCCGACAACATCCCGGCTGTCGTGCTGAAGACTTGTGCTCCATAACAAGCGGAGCCTCTAGCCAAGCTGTTCCAGTACAACTACAACACTGGCATCTACCCAACAATGTGGAAAATTGCCCAGGTATGTCCTGTCCACAAAAAGCAGGACAAATCCAAGCCGGCCTATTACTGCCCCATCAGTCTACTCTCAATCATCAGCAAAGTGATGGAAAGTGTCATCGACAGTGCAATCAAGCGTCACTTACTCACCAATAACCTGCTCACTGATGCCCAGTTTGGGTTCTGCCAGGACCATTGGGCTCCAGACCTCATTACAGCCTTGGTTCAAACATGGACAAAGGAGCTGAATTCCAGAGGTGAGGTGAGAGTGACTGCCCTTGACATCAAGGCAGCATTTGACCGAGTGTGGCATCAAGAAGCCCCAGTAAAACTGAAGTCAATGGGAATCAGGGGGAAAATGCTCCACTGGCTGGAGTCATACCTAGCACAAAGGAAGATGGTTGTGGTGATTGAAAGTCAATCATCACAGCCCCAGGACATCGCTGCAGGAGTTCCTCAGGCACTGTCCTAGACCCAACCATCTTCAGCTGCTTCATCAATGACCTTCCCTCCAACATAAGGTCAGAAATGGGGTTATTCGCTGATGACTGCACAGTGTTCAGCGGCATTCGCAACTCCTCAAATAATGAAGCAGTCCATGCACGCATGCAATAAGACCTGGACGACGTTCAGGCTTGGGCTGATAAGTGGCAGGTAACATTCGCGTCACAGAAGTGCCAGGCAATGACTGTCTCCAACAAGCGAGAGTCCAACCACCTCCCCTTGACATTCAATTGAGAAGTCGCACAACACCAGGTTATAGTCCAACAGTTTTATTTGAAATCACAAGCTTTCGGAGCTATCGATCGCTAGGGGCGATCGATAGCTCCGAAAGCTTGTGATTTCAAATAAAACTGTTGGACTATAACCTGTTGTTGTGCGACTTCTCAATTTTGTCCACCCCAGTCCAACACCGGCATCTCCGCATCATTGACATTCAATGGCATTGCCATCGCCGAATCCCCCACCATCATCATCCTGGGGGTCACCATTGACCAGTAACTTAACTGGACCAGCCACATAAATACAGTGGCTACAAGAGCAGGTCAGAGGCTAGGTATTCTGCGGCGAGTGTCTCACCTCCTGACTCTCCAAAGCCTTTCTACCATCTACAAAGCACAAGTAAGGACTGTGATGGAATACTCTCCACTTGCCTGGATGAGTGCAGCTGCAATAACACTCAACAAGCTCGACACCATCCAGGACAAAGCAGCCCGTTTGATTGGCACCCCATCCACCACCTTAAACATTCACTCCCTCCACCACCGGCGTACCGTGGCTGCAGTGTGTACCATTATGAGATGCACTGCAGCAACTCACCAAGGCTTCTTCGGCAGCACTTCCCAATCCCTCGACCTCTTCCACCTAGAAGGACAAGGGCAGCAGGTGCATGGGAACACCACCACCTCCAAGTTCCCCTTCAAGTCACACACCATCCTGACTTAGAAGTATATCGCCGTTCCTTCATCGTCGCTGGGTCAAAATCCTGGAACTTCCTCCCTGACAGCACTGTGGGAGTATCTTCACCACACGGACTGCAGCGGTTCAAGTAGGCGGCTCACCACCACCTTCTCAAGGGCAATTAGGGATGGGCAATAAATGCTGGCCTTGCCAGCGACGCCCACATCCCAGGAACGAATAAATTTGAAGGAAGTCCTATTCTAATCCCAGAATGCAAGCTGCTCTGGGATGTGCTCAATGGCCTCCCATTGTCTCAAAACTAATGTTATCTGCAAAGATATACAATTCGATGGCCTTTATGTCTGACACTTCACCTAATTAACATCCTAAATGTCTTCAACAACAACAACTTGTATCTATATAGCGCCTTTAATGTAGTAAAACATCCTCAGGAGCAAATGCTTGGTCAACGAGTTAGGTTTTAAGGAGCATCTTGAAGGAGGAATGAGAGGTAGAGAGGCAGAGAGGATTAGGGAGGGAATACCAGAGTTTAGCGCCTTGGCAGCTGAAAGCACGGCCACCAATGGTGGAGCGATTAAAACCGGGGATGCTCAAGAGGCCAGAATTAGAGGAGCGCAGATATCTTGGAGGGTTGTGGGACTGGAGGAGATTACAGAGATAGGGAGGAGAGAGGCCATGGAGGGATTTGAAAGCAAGGATGAGAATTTTTAAATTGAGGCTTGGATTAAAAGGGAGCCAATGTAGGTCAGCGAGCACAGGGGAATGGTTTTTTCTGCGAGTTAGGACATGGGCAGCAGATCAACTCAAGTTTACAGATGGTAGAAAGTGGGAGGCTGGTCAGGAGTGCATTGGAATAGTCAAGTCTAGAGGCAACAAAGTGTATCTTACGAGATGACCTTACACCAACAGCTTGATATCAATTCAATGTAGATCACTTTAAATCCAAATAGGTAAAAATCTCAATATGTTGCACGTGTTCATAGAGGCAATAAAGGGATGTTGAGTTGAAATAGAAGAATCATTAGGGATGGTAACTCAATGCATGATAAAAAGGTAGGTTTTGAGAAGGTTTCTAGAAATGGTGAGGGAGGTAACAGGGCCGAAGGGTGAAGCTGTGCCCGGATTTGTAAATAAGGATGAAGACCTTTCATTCAATGCATTTGGAGATGGGGAGCCAAAGGAGGTCATGGGGTGACTTGGGCAATGGGACTAAGTGTAGGATAGGTGCAAGTGGTGGGATATTGGACAAGCTGAATTTAACTACAAGTTTGACATACTTAGTCAAAGAAAAATCAAGCACAGTCACAAACATGACTTCACACCAATGAGAGACTATAAACTGAATTGGTAAAGGAGCTCAGAACAAAGAATTACAAGGGAAACTTTTCACTTTGGTGTCCCAATACACACTGGGAAAAACACATTGGGATTTGGCACTCCCAGCCCTTGTGTTTGCATCATTCCACCAAATTGGAAAATCTTGTCTATATTCTATGACTTCCATCATAGAATCTATCGACACATCTCCCACATCAACATTGCAAACTCATTAATTACAGTAAAATTAGAATGATTGTTCCAGTTATCTATTGGTTGTTAAACACACCAGTTTATCTGAAGGTTTTAGTTAATCTTTTCTCCAAATTTTCCATATCTTACAACTTGACGCAGTTTGGATTCTCTGGCTGTAAAGCAGTTTCGGACGTCCTGAGGTTGAGAATTGCACTATATAAATGCAAGTTCTTTGTTTCTATAAGTGGTGAAGACAATGAGTAAATTCAGGGACAATGGGCAATTTTATTAGCAGCACCCTTTGGAAATCATTGACAGAGTGAGCATAGAGGGAGCGGGGGATAGTGAAGTTGGAGGATGCACTCAAGGTCGTGGCTACCCCCATACTGCTCACTCTGTAAGAAGGAATGATTTATATTTATATAAAGTGTTTTCACGACCTCAGGATGTCTCAAAGCACTTTACAGCCAATCAAGTACTTTTTGAAGTTTAGTGACTCTTGCAATGTAGGAATCATGGCAGCCAATTTGAGCACAGCAAGGTCCCACACAGCAATGTGATAATGACCAGATCATCTGTTTTAGGTATTGGGTGAAGAATAAGTATTGGCCGGGACATCGTAGCGAACTCTCCTGCTCCTCTTCGAAATAGTGCCAAGGGGTCTTTTATGTTCATGTAAGAGGGTAGATGGGTCCTTGGTTTATCATCTCATCTGATAGTCAACATCTCCAACAGTGCAGCATTCTCTCAGTATTGCACTGGAATGTCAGCCTAGATTTTGCACTCAAATTCTGGAGTGGGACTTGATCCCACAACCTTCAGATTCAAAGGCGCGAGTGCTACCAACTGACATCAATGAACAAGAAGCTTGACTCAATCAACTTGAGCAACACCACAGAGGGACACCACTCCTTCTGTAATCTGTTCCACGAAGCCAACATCCTGACTCATTTCTCTTTTCACAGAAAATGAGGATCCCAGTGATGATTTCTGCTGCTGTGTTTGGGATGTCCAGAATTGTCATCAGCCATATCCTCAGGGGAAACTCACGGTCTGCCAAGAGCCAGACTTCTATCGTTGGGGAACCGTGAACTGCCTTAAAATGAAGTCATTGCACGAGTCCCCTGATGAGTGGGCCCTTACCCTCAAGACTCTGTTCCATCGGACCCTTACCAGCTGCATACTTACCTAGTTCAATTCATCAATCTTTTCTTTTCATCTGTTCATGGGATGTAGACGTCGCTGGCAAGGCCAGCATTTATTGCTCATCCCTAATTGCCCTGGAGAAGGTGGTGGTGAGCCGCCTTCTTGAACCGCTGCAGTCCGTGTGGTGAAGGTACTATCCAGCGACAATGAAGGAAAGGCCATATATTTCCAAGTCAGGATGGTGTGTGACTTGGAGGGGAACTTAGAGGTGATACTGTTCCCATGCACGTGCTGCCCTTGTCCTTCTAGGTGGAAGAGGTCACAGTTTTGGAAGGTGCTGTCAAAGAAGCCTTGGTGAGTTGCTGCAGTGCATCTTGTAGATTGTACACACTGCAGCCACAGTGAGCCAGTGGTGGAGGGAGTGAATATTTAATGTGGTGGATGGGGTGCCAATCAAGTGGGCTGCTTTGCCCTGGATGGTGTCAAGCTTCTTGAGTGTTGTTGGAGCTGCACTCAACCAGGCAAGTGGAAAGTATTCCATCACACTCCTTACTTGTGCCTTGTAGATGCTGGAAAGGCTTTGAGGAGGTGAGACACTCGCCGCAGAAATCCCAGCCACTGACTTGCTTTTGTAGCCACACTATTTATGTGACTTGTCCAGATAAATTACTGGTCAATGGTGACTCCCAGGATGTTGATGATGGGGGATTCGGTGATGGTAATACCATTGAATGTCAAGGGGCCGTCGTCTTTCTTGTTGGCGTTAATCATTGCCTGGTACTTGTGTGGCGCAAATGTTACTTGCCCAAGCATGAATGCCATCCAAGTCTTGTTGCATTGTGGGCATGGACTGTTTCATTATCTGAGGAGTTGTGAATGGAACTGAACGCTGTGTAATCATCAGCGAACATCCCCACTTCTGAAGTTATGATGGAGGGAAGGCCATTGATGAAGCAGCTGAAGATGGTTGGGCCTAGGACACTGCCCTGAGGAACTCCTGCAGCAATGTCCTGGGGCTGAGATGATTGGCCTCCTACAAACACAACCATCTTCCTTTGTGGTAGGTATGGCTCCAGCCAGTGGAGAATTTTCCCCTGATTCCCACCCATTGACTTCAATTTTACTAGGGCTCCTTGATGCCACACTCGGGCAAATGCTGCCTTGATGTCAAGGGCAGTCTCTTTCACCTCACCTCTGGAATTCAGCTCTTTTGTTCATGTTTGGATCAAGACTGTAATGAGGTCTGGAGCTGAGTGGTCCTGGCGAAAGCCAAAGTAAGCAGCAGTGAGCAGGTTATTGGTGAGTAAGTGCCGCTTGATTGCACTGTCGACGACACCTTCCGTCACATTGCTGATGTTTGAGAGTAGACTGATGGGGCGGTAAATGGCCGGTTTGGAATTGTCCTGCTTTTTGTGGACAGGACATACCTGGGCAGTTTTCCACATTGTCGGGTAGATGCCAGTGTTGTAGCAGTACTGGAACAGCTTGGCTAGTAGCGTGCCAATTCTGGAGCACCAGCCTTCAGTACGACAGCTGGGATGCTGTCGGGGCCCATAGCCTTGCCGTATCCAGTGCGCTCAGCCGTTTCCTGATATCACATGGAGTGAATCGAGTTGGCCGAAGGCTCGCTTCTGTGATGGTGGGGACCTCAGGAGGAGGCCGAGATGGATCATCCAATCGCCACTTCTGGCTGAACGCTTCAGCTTTGTTTTTTGCACTCATGTGCTGGGCTCCGCCATCATTGAGGATGGGGATATTTGGGCAGAGATGCGTTTGGGCGGAGGTGTCGATAGATGATCGTAGAAGAAAGAGGCGGTTTAGGCGTATTTAACTTACGCACGTTTCTCCTGCAGCAAATACGCAGGAACTTCCAGGCCAAGAGTGTCCCAGAAATCGACACAACTCTGAGCTGAGAATTGTCCTGGTTCTCGCAACATTGCAAATGGGTTGGCGAAGATTTTATTCAGTGGAATGAGAAACATATTGTAAAAGAAGACGTTTATCATGAGAAATGAACAGATTTTGGTGAAGGTTTCTGTGGTGCTGGTACACACACTAGGAGCTGATGATGCAGTCCTGGTGCGGAGGTGCTTCGGGTGCCTGTCATCACATTATAGGCTCCACAGTGATCGGAGGAATCCAGCTCACCTGGTAACTGAAATGTCTCACCCGCCGAAGGCAGTGGAAATTGAATAATTACCATGGAAACAGCCCTGGGGCATGAAGGCAGCGTCACAGAAATGTACAGCTAACAATCCTCAAAAGCAAATAGGATTTTCCACCGAGAAACCATCAACCAGCATCATGAAAATAAGATTAGCATCACCTCATTATCTTTCAAGACTATGTTATTAACAGCACATCGAGTATTTGTGTGTGATTTGGGTGACTGATGGGGCTTGATGGTCGAAGCCTCGGAACAAACAGGTGGCAGATCATTTTAGATCAAAGGGCACAAAGATAATGCTGGGCCTTAAGGCCCTGTGAACTAATTGATGGAATTTAGGAGGTAATTAGTTTATTTTGCGTCTTCTAAGAGTATATAAAGCCCAAACCAAGCTCCAGTACAGCACAGGCTTGGTCTCCAGTGGTTTGTGTGGCTTAAGAAGAAACAGAGGTGTCTTTGTGAGGTGAGTGCAATATAGTTTTTCTTACATCTACTGTAATCGAGTGAATGGTCTGATATTAATGTACAATTAATAGACTGAAATAACACTGCGGTTTAGCACTTTAACACAGCAAAGAAAGTCTGCTCGATTGGAGAGAATGTGTGTGCTGTAATATTGTACAGTGTAATTAAATGCTATGTAGGAAAGGAAACTAGATTGAAAACTTTACACATTGGAGCGGAGAAATTAACGTAAAATAAATGGGCTAAAATATAGCAGACAGAAGAATGTCATACAAACACATCAGTGTTTTCCACTAAAATTACTAGCAGTATTTCTAAACTCAGATTTATTGTGAGGACCACTTCAATGGGAATCACGGATTCCTGGGATCAATGTATTACTGATTGGGAACTTCGAGTTAGTCAAATCTGAAGCTACAGGCAGCTCTGTCTCACCCTGACTCTATCTTCAGGTGACACAAAGAATATTGGTTTGTTAACAGTGGATCTTAATAACGAGGGTAGGAATGTGAGATTATGGTCTTGCATCATCTCACCACGTTCTTCTTATTTTATTGCCCACAGCTTTTCACAAAGACATCGACCCTGTGACACGTTTGACGTGTTAAACACTTCACCATGGATCTTTCCCTCTTTGTGATGTGCATCCTGACTGTTGTCTCCATGGCGTCGGCTAACCCAATTATAGATGATGAATGGGAAATCTGGAAGCAGTCTTATGGGAAGAGCTACCCTAGCATGATAAGAAATCTAGGCTGACACTCTAGTAGAGCGCTGAGGGACAATTGCATTGTTTGGGGCGTCTATCTAAACTGTGGCCACATCTGCCTGTTAATGTTGTTCAGTTGGATGCGAGTATCCCACAGCACTAATCGAAGAGCAGGGTTTCCCTCAAAATGTCCTTCCATGGTGATTTAGATATTTAATACCAACCACTGACATGGTAGCTGTTGTCCATTTCTTCAAGTTAAATTTGTAAAACACAAATTATGGTAATGGCAGAGAAGCAGCCAATCATGACTCTCTAGAATTAGGCTGCGTTCACACTTCCCAAGAACCTAAATTTGCACATCACTGGACAACCTGATGAAAATGGGACTGCAAATCTGCAACGGGACCTCCAGCACTCATCCTGCTGAAGTTTGCAGGATCACGGGGAGCTCCCTTAATTAGTGTGTGAATGGTAGGCTCCCACACCACTAGGGCTGCAAGTACGATGCCTGTTTATCCAACTCCTGTCTGACATACCGTGATCTGGGTCAGCCAGTAATCTATTCCATATGTCTAATGTTCTGTGGGAAAGTAATCTCAAACATTGCTTTAGATTTGTGAAACTGTATTCATCTCCTAGTTTCTTTGCTCACAGTTTAAATCCCATTGTTAATCATACTTTATCGAAATGAAGCATGAACCGGTCTTGCTACTCCTATGGTTCTTTCTAAATCTTGCCAAAACCTGGAAGCTTCTTTGATTCCTCCTTTCCTTTCTTTGCTCCTGATGGTTCTATTGCTAGCTCTGTCCTAGAGAGAAGTCTGATTGTTTGGTTCACTTTTCTCCTCCGAATCTAATTTTGATGATCTTGGCCATCAATCACCTTCCATTGTTCCAATCTCTTCTACTGCTGTGGCTGACATCAAATGTTGTCGCTCCCTACTTGGATATTCAGTTATCTTCATTCACGGACCAAACACACTGTTCATAACTTGGCCAACAGTGTCTTCCATTTACTTGAATCCAAGAAATAACATAGAGCATTGGGTGCTGCTGACAGTATATTACAGTAACTCAAGCTTCTTTGTGCAGGAAGAAGATCAGACCAGGAGAGCAGTATGGCTGGAAAATCTGGAGAAGATTGCAGCTCACAATGCTCAGTATAGTCGAGGAAATTCGATGTATGAAATGGCCATGAATCAATTTGGAGACTTGGTGAGTGATGCAAATGCTACAGGGTCAGAATTGTTGATTTGATACTGGCAATGATGGAGAACAATTTCAGACGATTTAACCAAACCTGTCTATAGTTACTGGGACAGGAATATATCAGCTGGAGTCACTGCTATGTCCAATGGTGCACTTGTCATCCTCAACTATGCAACTAACTTAATGTGAGCAAAACATTCCCATGAACCATCAATCACCCAACATCCCGACAAGGACAGCAGTGGTTCAGGAAGAAGGCCCATCACCACATTCTCAGAGTAACTGGGAGTGGGCAAAAAATGCGGCCTTGCCAGCGATGCCCAAATCCTGAGAAAAATATTTAAAAAAGGAACATGGAAATCTGGAAGAATACAGAACCAGAAAAGATATCTGTCAGGTCCGGAAATCTAATGTATCTCAATCACCCACTCCCTCAAACATCTATCCAAATCTCTTATACTTTTCTGCACAACCTGCCTCCACTGCCTTGGTGGGCCGTCTATTCCACACATTCACCTCCTCTAGGTAAAGTGGTTAAATCTAAACTGCCTGTGCTCCTCTTTTCTCAGTTTGCGCCCAGCTCTCCTTGTCCTGCAATCTGTGATAATCTCAAACATATTATTGGGTTGAATTTATATTTTCACTTCTGGCTCTCAAATACTTAAATAATGGCCCGAAAATTAGACCTAATACGCGAGAGTACGCACTGTGTACTCTCGCGTTTTAGGTCTCCAATTGCCAGTTTCCAGCATGCACTGCGCATGCGCGGGAAACCGGCACTTCGTGAATTCAAAAGGGGGCGGTTCCTAGGTGAACTGCGTGCACGCCACAGGCTGCGCGCACGCAGTGCACTTCGTGCTTTGAACGCGCAGGTAAGCATGGAAGATTTTACACATAAAGAAAGGAGGCGTAAGACCCTCTTTTAACAAGGTAAGTAGTTAATTAAGTATTATTTTAAATTTTTTTCAACAGGTTTATCTTTTTTAGAGACTTTAAAGAAAGGTAAGTTTATTTTTATAACTTTTAAAAAGATTTTAAATTTTTTCAAAAATTTAATTTTTTGTTTAAAGTGGTTAATTTATTTAACTATACTTATTTTATAAATGTGATGGCTTTTTTTAAAAATTTAATTGAGGTTTAGCTGTTCTTTTGGGGGTGTGTAGTATTCATAGCTTTGACAGGTCTTCCTGTCAAAACTGTGAATGAAAGATGGTGTGCTGCCATTGGCTCTAACTGAATCACGTGATCCCAGAGCTCGCACGAACTAATTGCGTCTCTGGGTCACGCAAGCACTGCACAGCTGCAGCCTTGAAACTAAAGTTCGTGTGGGCCCGGAGGAAAAAGGTAGGGCGGAGTGAGATATCGCGGGTAAGCCTTACCCCCGCGTCAACACTGGGCCATGATCTCCACTGAGTCTTCTCTCCTCCAGAGTAAAGAATCCCAGGCTCTTTAACTGAACGTTATAACTTCAATATCTCAACCTCGGTATCAGTTTGTTTTCCCTTGTCTGCACTGCTTCCAGTGCCTTGTTATTCTTGCTGTAACACTGTGCCCAGAATTATACACATCAACACAGCTCCATTCACAACCACACTTCACTTTCTCTGGTTTAGCCAATTGTCAATCCGGCTCAAAAGTCTGCCTCCTATTCGATGCCGCCGATGGGGGCTAATTTCTTTCGTGGCTGGTACCAAAAACTTGGCTTAAAATCAAAATATATCACCTCCACAGGATTTCTGAGGCCCATTTCCTCAAAGAACTCCAGGAAACCTGACAGGCAAGACCTTCCTGCCATAACTCCCCTTTCAATATTATATTTGTAAGAATGGTTGAAATTTCTTGCAATATTTCCTGCTATCCTAACCCCATTTCCTATTTTAATTATTCTGACCAGTTTCCTAATCTCCGTTATTTTGTTTTTATGTGTGTCTCAGTCTACCGCCCACACTTTATACTTTAAGAACAATCTTTTGCCCATTTTCTCCACAGTACTTCCTGCATCAGTCTTTTCCCTCTGTCATGCTCCATCTCTACTGGTATGTATCTCCTCTGTGTATTCTATTTCTAAGCATGATCCACTTCCATGTATTCTCCATTTAACAGTGCTCTCCAGTCCAGTCTCGTTGACCCACTCCTCATCCCATTAAAATCTCCCTCTCGAAGGAGAAATGTTTCTATTGTACTCAGTCTGCTTTCCATCTTAAGCCCAACCTTAAACTACACCATATTATAGTCACTTTTCCACAGTCTTCTCGAACTCTGACCAGCTCTACCTAGTTATTATTTAATATCCAGTTCAACAGTGCCTCTGCTTACAGGAATTTATTGATCAATTGTTCCATGTAACAATCCAATTTTGTCTCCAGGATCATGCTTTCTCTCCTATTGCACCTTTTAAATATTCCTCATCTCTTCCTGATAAATTGATGTTATCCACAACAATTGCATCTGCTCCTGTAGATGCCTCCCTTACTTGACTTCAATCTTCTTGGTCCAATTCCTCCTCTTGACCTGGTGGTCTACAGCAGATGCCAAGAGCTAGTTTCCTTCCCCTCGTGTCCCTTGTCCCTTATCACAGGGGTTCCACCTTATGCGCACCTCAGCCAGAAAGATCCATCTCTGTTATAATCAAATTCTCTTTCTCATAAATCGTGGCTGCAAATTACAAACAATGGAACGATGTGGAGCTACAATTGTGCAAACAAATAGATTTTGGCTTTGCTTATTTTGTAGAAATAGACTTGTAGCAAGTATTATTCCACCATTTCTTCCAGACACCCGTGGAGTTCGTTCAAATGTACACTGATGCAAGGATACATGAAATGGCAAATTCCACGGACGAGGCGTTATTGGATGTTGAACTGGAGGAACTGGCAGAAGTGGAGGAAGTCGGTGTTCTTCCCAAAAAGGTGGACTGGCGTCAAATGGGCTTTGTGAGCAAAGTAAAGAACCAGGTACCTGCTACTTTTCACAACGTCTGTTCAATGCCTCGGTGCAGGACTGTTGAAACTCTTGTGTTTGTTGGGGCTGTAGAATGATTCCTGTTGAATATTTTGACCCTGAGCATTGTTGATTTCTGCAGGCACTAATAACCCTTGGATGCCTCTAACTTTTAACATTTCCAACTACCTGGTGTTTGACAAAGGTTAGAGCTGTGGCAAATAGACAGCAGGAGGAAAGAGTCAAGGGTGCTGTTCCCCTAAGAGACAGTAGGTAGATAATGACAACAGCAGCAGGCAATTGGGTTATAAGTGTTTAATTCAAGTTGACAACAGAGATATATATTTTGCTGTTAGATTTTTGAACTTTAATAAATATAGATATAAATTCAGGGTCTTCAGAACTTTCCAGTGTCAACGTTCTGATCTAACACTTTGGGTGCCTGGCGGATGCTCAAGGGTCCAGATTCAAAATAAAATAATCAAAGCTGATTTACAAGTGGGCTTTTAGTACTTTTAATTTATGGAATCACATGCTTCCAAAAACAGTGAAAAGGAGCGGCAGTGCTTTTGTGTGAAGTGTGCAACCTCGACCGTCTGTGTCCCGATTATCCGCACTATTGTTCACTGGGAGAATTTTTCCAGAGGGCAAGGTTACCCAGATTTTCATGGGAATTGAATCTTGGATTCATGAGACCAGCTGGAGTTGGAACTTGGGGTTGGGACAACAATGGGAATGGGAGCCTGGGCTCCCCTTTAACAGCAGCATGGTGTGGTTTGCCCAATGCCACCACGATGGTGCACTTGGGAAAGCACAGGGGAGGCATGGATGGAAGCCATGCAGCCAGCTCTCCTCCTCGGCCACCACCACATGTCCCTCCTCACCTGCACACTGTAGCTCACTCGGTTCTTGCTTCTCAAGCTCATTGAATGCAGCCTCTGAGATGTGTGTAGCTGTGCTGCTGTCCTCAAATGATGGTGAGAGGGACTGGAGAGCTGTGTGGTGCCAATCAGGTGGCATATGGGCTAAGTGTTGTAGCTTGGACATCTCATGATGAATGGATGCATAGGTAAGGGCAGTTGTCTGGAATTAAATATTGTGCAGAACAGATTTCATGTGCTTTCTGTCCCCACGGGAGTGGTTCTTGGCATTCATGGTTGAGACAAAATGTCAATCAATATCTTGTACTTGAGCACTATTAGTTTTCAATCAAAGTGGTGAAGAAAATGTTTTTAACTTTTTGACGATTGCCAACTTCTCTGCTTTCCCAACAGGGCTCGTGTTATTCCTGCTATGCGTTTAGTGCAGTTGGAGCTCTGGAAGGACAATTGGCCAAGAGACGGCACCAACACGTGGAACTGAGTGTACAAAACATTGTTGACTGTTCAGATAAATATAAAAATTATGGGTGCCAGGGAGGCTTGCCATATCGTGCCTTCAAATACATACGTGACAATGGCATTGAATCTAATCAATCGTACCCCTACCAAGCAAAGGTACACTTACTGCCTGACTGTTCCCATTTCACACAGTTGAACGTGGCTGTCCATTATCAGTTCTGAAAGATATTCTGGTTTAAGGCACAACCTTCATTGGACTTTAAGGAACTGTGTTTACAAATGCTGCCGGGTTCTGGATATTCTCATGTATATTGGCAATCAAATTACATTCTTGAAATCTGCAGTAGGAATGTCCTTTATCCCTAAAGTGTATCAGTGGAGTGAATTTTCCATTGTCCTTTCCCAACAGATGTGCTCTCTCCCTAAGTGGTCATTTCTGAATTGTAACACCTTTGAATAATGCTCACTCTTTGATCATATGTGGGGAAAACCATCAGAAAACACACTCCTGCTGCATTTATAATCTCCATTTCTCCACTTCTGGACGAAACGGCTGTAAAGACCTGACTTGCTAATAGAACAGTTCTTCAAATATGAAATCTTGATTGCGAGTGGCCTCTAAACCATGGCTGGTATCACAGTTGAGTTTGAGACTTTCCTCACTCAATGCCTATGGACAAGGTCTTTCTCCGGAGATGATGGATAGAGATCAGGAGTGGGAACCCTGACCGAATTTCTCTCCTTACCCCAGGGTCACTGAAGTCAACTTGTAGTACCTCCTGGTAACTACCCCAGCAGAGATTAATTAACTCAGCACAGAGTAGAAATTAAACTGAGACCATTTTGCCGTGTACAGCAAAGTTGCTCAGTGAATGAGCATGCTGAACCATTGAGCAGTTGAGTGTTGGATCTTAGCTGGAGCAGAAGGGAGATTAGAGGAAGTGGCCAGATGGACTGTTGAAGAGATAGGTCTTAAGGAGGCTTTTGAAGTGGAGAGGGATGTAGCAAGGCGGAGGAGTTTATAGTTTGAGAGCCAGAGTGGCTGGGTAGGTGTGTGGGGGGATTGGGTCCAGATGGGTCTGCCACTGATAGTAGAGTGGAGGGGACCGGGGAATGTACAGGAGACAAGAGTTGGAGGGTGCGATTAGGAATGTTAGGACAAAAGGAGTTTTCAGAGTTTGGGATGAGCAAGGCTGTGGTGAGATTTGAAGAAGTGGGCGATGGTTTTGTCATCGATGCGCTGAGGGAATAAGAGATAGTGGAGGGCTGGGGTGATAGGTGAGTGGGATTTTGTGTGTGATGGGATGTGGATGTTGAAGTTTATGGAAATTATTATCTGTCAATTTGCTAAACAGATTTTACTTTTTTTAATAACAGAGAAACAGAGAGTGCTTATTCAGTAGCTCCAAGAGTGTCACCAAAATTAAAGATTCAAAAGGATTAAGAACTATAATGAGAAACAATTAGCTCAAATGGTGACAGGTGTTGGACCAATTGCTGTACTCATTCATTCATCGCATCAATCCTGGACGTTTTACAAGTCAGGTAAAGAATATTCTAATCTTTTATTCATTCACCATGTTTCAGATCCTATCTCACAAACCTCACTGTACAAGACATCAATGTAAGAGGAACAATGGAGTTCCATATCTTCACTTTGCTACCTCTCTTCTTTGAAATTCTTCATTGAAATTTACCTCTTTGACCATGTCTTCAGTTACCTTCCCTAACAACTTCCTGCTTGGTGACCCTGGGACAACTTGCTTTGTGAAAGACGCTATATGAATGCAAATTCTCCTCCAAGTCACACACCATCCTGACTTAGAAGTATATCGCCGATCCTTCATAGTCGCTGGGTCAAAATCCTGGAACTCCCTACTTAACAGCACTGTGGGAGTACCTTCACCAGGCAGCTCACCACCACCTTCTCAAGGGCAACTAGGGATGGGCAATAAATGCTGGCCTTGCCAGCGATGCCCACATCGCATAAGCGAATAAAAAAAAAATCTTGTTGCCTAGACCTTCACAATGTTATATAATGTTATTTCAGATGTGAGTTTAGAATTGTTTATGCCTACAGCACTCTCCTTCATTTTACAGGTATCTATGACAATGTCAACTGCACTATCAAACATATTGACCATGCAGTGCTCTTGGTAGGGTACGTGGGTCAGCATCCAAAAGGCTACTGGATCATTAAAAACAGGTAAATAATATCTACATTAAAGGACAGTCAGGCATGAAGGAAAGCTCCAGAATCCCAGAGATTATACAGAGAGGATGCTGTCAAAGAATGCCTGGGATTCAGTTATACATTGATGAGGGAGGATTAAGGAAGAGAGACTTGAGTTGGCTTTCCTGAAGTTTCAAGGGCATGAAAATGAGGCCAATTATGAACCGATGCAGTAAAATATGTGATTGAGCAAAATACAATTTTTAAAGTGCGATTTTTTTTCCCAATCGCACCAGGTACGGTCAATATATTGAGAATACAGAGCCCTGCTTCAGTGTGGCATAAACCCACTGGCAACTTAGCAGTCCCTTAACTAACTGATGCTTCCCTTTACCCTCACAGGCTGTATATGTTTGTTCCTTCACCTGTAGTATCTCAGCCTCGCTTTGGCTGAGTAGAAAGTGTGACCTCTCTGTCTCTCTGGCTGGCTCAGATTGACTTCTCCAGGTAGAGATGAGGGAGGCAAAAGCTAATCTTTGATCCTTCCTGCAATTCTATGAACTGAATGTTGCCCTGCCCAGCCAATCACTGTTTCCACCTTGAGTGGAACCCCATCCAGCCCCTTTCACATGATGTGGAAGCTCACTATATTGTCTGATTAGCTAAGTTCTCTGCTGGGCACATTGAATGATAACCTTCCTTGCATTAAGGGTGCAAACTGCGATGGGATGTGCTCAATGACTCCTCATTGTCTCAAAGCTAATGTGATATGCAAGAGTACACAATTGAGTTGGCTCTTTCATCTGGTATTCCACCTAATTATCCTAATCACCTTTCTAGATGGATTTGTACCTCTTCAGAAGTAAACCCTTTGTTAACTGACCCTGCGTTCTGTCGATAACATCTAAATTAAATCAAAATCCATTCAAGCCGAATCAAAATGTTGCAAATGTTACAGAAGCAAACTTGCAAGGATCCTTTCTGTGTTCATTTTGGATGTGACTAGACTGGTCTTGGATATTCACAAATATTCTTGCTTTTCCAGCTGGGGAACAAACTGGGGTGAGAACGGCTACATGCGCCTGATCAAGGGCAAGAACATGTGTGGAATTAACTACTGTGCTTCGTATCCTGTAATCTGAAGACTTTCGACTTCAATGACAAAAGCAATCACTTGGAAGAAATTAGTTTAGATGACTTAAAGTTTTGTGTGAATTATATTGTAACTGAGATGCCAGCTTCTTGGCCAAGTCTGTAATAAAGACTCATTTGACTCTAGAAGCAGAATGAAACTGAACCCACTACATTCAACCTCCTGTGTCTTCAACTTCAGTTTTCAATACCTTGTTCACATTGTGAAGAGTATTTTGTCAGTGTGTTGCTGGGTTGTTGGAATAGAGTTTCTTCTAATGAATAAAAGAAAGTTTCAAACAATCTGACTGTCATTGTGTACTTCTAGTGAGGGAATGAGATAGTTTGAATAAGAGAAATATAAAGAGTACAGGGTGTGCCCACGTGAGTGGGAGGACACTAGATGGTGAAGGACGTGCGGAATTACCCCTCGCCCCGTCCAACAGGTTGTAGAGTTCGGATTTGAGACTTTGAAATTACACCAGACACACCAGTTCTGTCTTTAACCTTTTATTGTTCCTAAGACAGATTGAAAACCCCAACCACTATTCAAGCAGTACATAGAAGCATCCTCTCAATCAATATGCTCACAATTAACCGTACATAAAAGTACCCTTTAGCAATATCTGTGCTCTATGGCCGACTTTCAGACATACACTTCTCCCTGGGTGATCAGTCCGGGAAAAGTAGTAGGTTGCAAACATAGACTGCCATTTCAAACAGCCCTCTTTGTCTCTTCTGAATTTACTGCTTCTGGTTCATTCCTTTATACGGCCTTCCTACTGGCCTCCTCGTATTTCTTCGTCCGCCTCTCTCTGATAGGTCTGTTTCACTCCCAACCTTCCCTGATTGGAGTTCCTTCTGCCTGACACGTTCATGTTCCTGTGATGTGTGTGGAGGCGGGACTTCCTCTTCATCCGGTGTTTCTCCTTCCTGTCCATGTGGTCTCATAAACAAAGGAACACCTGCTGACATCCTCCATTTTGAGTCCTTACAGGCAAAGGACCCCCTGCTGACATCCTCCATTTTGAGTCCGTCTGTATCATTTCACAATTCGTTCGCAATTTCGATCTCCACACGGTAGCAGCGGTTTTATTACGTTTTTTAGAATCTTACAGTGGCTCAAGTGGAAAAAAACCACTGGCTCATACATTGATTGGCCAATTGGCCTGTTTTCGGGCTGCAACATTTGCTGATCTTGTAACAGCTTCCAAAATCTCGGGAGTCAATTTGCTCCAGCTTACCTTCATAAATTTGTTCCCAGGAAGTGGACTGTGCTGGCAAGGCCACATTTATTGCCTATCCCTAATTGGCATGAGCAGGTGCTGGTGGGTCTTCGTGAAGCACTGTAGCCCTTATGGTGATGATGCTCCCATGATGGTGTTCGGTGTTGAACTCCAGCATTTTGAACCAGCAATGGTGAAGGCATGGCGGTATATTTCCATGTCAGGCTGGTGTGTGACTTGGAGGTGATGGTGTTTCCATGAAGCTGCTGCTCTTGTCCTCTTTGGTGGTAGAGGTTGCGGGACTGGAAGGTGCTATTGAAGTCAGCTTGGTGAGTTGCTGCCGTGCATCTGGAAGTTAGTTATTGCCGCAGTGGGATCTTTATCGTCCACTTGAACAGCGAGACAGAGATTGGATTAGGCATTTCATCTAACGGATGGTACTTCCGAAACAACAACATATAGTTATATAGCTCCTTTGACGTAGTAAAACGGCCCAAGGCGCTTCACAGGAGCGTTATAAAAACAAAATTGGACACTGAGCCACGTAAGGAGATAATTGGGCAGATGACCAAAAGCTTGGTCAAAGAGGTAGGTTTTAAGGAGCATCTTAAAGGAGGAAAGAGAGCTAGGCCGCACTGGAGTATCAGCATGGATTATGCACTCATGGCCTAGAGGCAGTGCGAAACCAAAACCCTCTTATCTAGTGACGTTAAATGAGACAGTGTGATGAAATTGGGCAGCGATATCATTCTCCTGTGGCTATTCTGTGCGACATGAAATACAAATGCTGGCAATGCTGACCACTGCATCAGGTCATCTGTTTGATAGATCTGTGGCCAGCACACTGGCTGACACTTCAGATTCCCTATGTCTGCAAGGTAGAACAGTTGAGGGTAGTGATGACCTCGATCCTCACTGGACAATGCTGTATCTAAGATGCAGTTGGACTCAGTTATCCTTGTAGCTGACAGCAACTGCCTTGCCAACAGTGACAGGGCTCTCTAGCTTGCAGCTAAAGGCCCTGAAATTCCAGTCTGGATCCAGTGGGTGGATTGTCCACCGGCATCCAGAATTTGGGGCAGAATCTTGGTGCCTGGTTATTGGCTTGAAGTCGTTTTCTGGCGGGTGGGGGGAGGGGATGGTCGTAGATCAATCTCCGCCATCTCCTGCCTACGACAAGCGGCATGTCATGGGCGGAGATCCCAGGAACCCTGCGAAATTCCTCCCTTTACTCCCACTTGGACCTCGCACCAGGTGAGAGCTGGTATGAGCGCATGCGCTCTCGTCTCTGAGTCTGAAGGTCATGAGTTCAATTCCCACTCCAGAAACTTGAGCACAAATTCTAGACTGACACTCCAGTGCAGTACTGAGGGAGTACTGCTCTGCCGGAGGTGCCGTCTTACAGATGAAATGTTAAACTGAGGCATTGTCTGCCCTCTCACGTGGTGGTAAAAGATTCCATGGCATTATTGGATGAAAATGCAAGGGAGTTCTCCCCAGTGTCCTGACCAATATTTATTGCTCAACCAACATCACTAAAACAGAATGGCCCGTATTTTCCGATCAGAGGCTTCCTGCGTGCAGATGCCTCCTATCGGGAAAAAATCTACACCCTTACCTGAGGGCTCCCGGGGTTCGGACTCTTCCGCTCCTGGGCCTCTCCTGGTGCGTGCGCGCAAAGGCCCAGGTATCCCAGGGGCACAGGCGGTTTAGACCTGTCAAAAGTATGAATGGGGATCACTGAAAAAAGACACTATAACATTAAATAATTTTTTTTAAAATCACGTTTTAAATGAGTTAAAATTACATTAAATTAAATATTTTAAACAAAACTTTAATTTTTTGAAAAAAATAATTAGTGTTTTTTACGGGGCTAAAAATAAACTTACCTTTTTTAAAAGTATTTTTACATTATAAATGAGTGAAAAAAAAATATTTTTTTACTTTTTTAAACTCTTCTGCTTTTACCAGGTGTAAGATTTCTAAAGGTTTTCAATGGGTGAAGGTTCTGCAGAAAGCGGAACTCTCCATCCGCAGAGGCCCTTCTCCGGGGCAGGCGTGCGATTTGTCAAGAGCATTCTTGACAGATCGGAAGTGCCAGTTTTCAGCGCATGCGCTTCGCACGCCTGAAACTGGCACTTGTGAGGTCCCTAGGGGTGCGTACACAGCTCGCACACACCAGTAGGGATCGGAAAATACGGGCCATTGTTTGGTCATTAGCACATTCCTTTTTTTGTGAAAATGTGAGAGGTTTTGACCGGGTGATTCAAGAAAACTTGTTCCAGTGAGTCAGTGTCTAGAGGGCATAAATTTAATATCGTCACCAATACAACAAAGGTAGCGGTAAGGATAATTAATATCTATTTGTTTATTTATTATTTCTATGCAGTGGATTGTTAGGACATGAAATGCTCTGCCAGAACCAGTGGTGGAAGCAAAATACATGCTAACTTAAAAAGGGTAGCACTTTCAGAGAGCCAGCACTGGTGTACTGGGCCAAATACCTGCCTTTCTGAGTCAAATGGCCCCCTTCTGAGTTGTAAAATTCTATAAAAGACTATAGACTCTTAGTTCTATGAAACTTTCCATTTTATCTATATTATGTTCCCTGCAAATGAATCAACTGTACTCTAACACTGGTCCCACATATTGTGTACAGAAACACACCAAGTCGTAAAGCTTCATGAAGTCATTTTTATTGCTTTTCCTTATGCATGTTATATAAGGCAATAGAAAGACACCAAAAGTAAAAGATTTTGACACACAAACATTCACAGTACAAGAGGCCATTTCCCAACAGTGACTGGCAACATAGTAAATACATCAGTCATCGGTTCTTCCTGCAAACTTGCTCACATTGAAGAATCCGAATGAAATGTAATATTCATGAGCTGCAGTCAACAGGATTTCACATTCAGCTACAGAAAAGATTTAGCCCACAGTCCCAGTCAAGCAATGCACTCAAAGCAGTTAAGTGTTGGAGTTCTCCAGAATCTGTTTCTCCAGAGTGTTGGTTTTATCTTTTGAATCCACACATCCTTAGACTATTGGGTAGTGGGCGAGGTAGGTAATGCCACACATGTTCTTGTTCATAATCATCTTCATGAAGCCCTGATCACCCCAGCTTGTTCCCCAACTAGATAAAAAAACAAGAATATTTGTTAATACCCAAAATAGGTCCTGTCACATTCAAAGTAAAGATGTTAAGAGTCACGATTGCTTTGTTATAAAATTGAGACCTACACATCCTAAAATTGGTAGAATTCAAATCCCCCCCAAGGACTTGACCCACCTCTACACCTGTCTCCACTCCGTGTCCCACTTCACACTCTCTGCTCATCTGGCTCTCGGCTCCTATGCATCACGGCCTCCAATCTATTCAGTGACAGCTATCAGTTGTCTTGTCCTACCCTTTGGAAATCTCTCCCTGAAACTCTCTGTTTTGATTTTCCTTTTCCCACTTTCAACACTTCTTTCTTGAACTGCACTTTCAGCCACCTTCTCTAACCCTTCTACGACAGCTTGGCATCCATTTTCTCCGAAGCATTTGGGGGTATTTCCTATATTAAAGGCCCCAAGTAAATGCAAGTTTCCTCTTTACAAAAGGAAACAAGTCCAACTGCCTTAGCTTTTCGTCGTGACCAGATAAGTAACGCTCAAGTATCTTTCACCAGTTCAGTCTCTAAAATCTCAGGTGTTCCCATCTGTTTGACTGTTCTGCTACAGTCCATATCACTTACCTGTTTTTAACGATCCAATATTTTTCTGTAGGCTTATTCACATAGCCCACTACTGTCACAGCGTGGTTAGGTGTCTTGTTGCAATTAGGATCATCAAAGATATCTGTAAAGGACCTCAGTGTGAGGATATCATTTCAAGCCCAAATTTCAGAGTCAAAGGGATGATTAAAAAAATCAGACAAGTGACATTGTTGACTAACACACAATTTCACCGAAGTGCTTCCAAAAGGTGCATTCATTCAATTTTAAATGTGTCCAATTGTAACATAATTTTTTCAAATTTAGAACTTAATTTTCCATTAAAAAAAAAATCACATTTACATATTAACAATATTTCATCTTTTTCCATACCTGGATGTGTTTGATGGGATAGTGTAGGGAGAGCTTTACTCTGCATCTTGCAAATGCATTGACTAATATGCTAAAAAGTGTGGTTACCATCATCACAAGTTATATCAAATGATTTGCTCAGTCCGAGTGGAGACTGTTAAACGGATGTCCAGTGCAGTAGATTGCAAGATATGATTTAAACTAAAGAGAGTGAAAAGCAGAGTAGAAATGACTTTACCTGTGCCTGTAAAATTCAAGAACTCATCTGACATGTAAACAGAGATTGAAACTGGTCCATGCTTTGCCACTACCTTCATTATTTCTGCCTCGGTCGTCCTTTTAAGTTCCCTGTATTCAATGATGGTGCCAATAGAGTCCGCAATATCGAATGAGCAAGTGCCCTTCTGCAGATTGGAGGGGAAAAAAAGCATTAAAAAAAAATCAAATTAGCAGGATAATAATCTTTCCTGTAAAGGACCTCAGTGTAAGGACATCATTTCAAGCCCCTTTATTCAATGAGGAGTTGGGCCATGCAGCCCAGGGATGCCCCAGACACTATCCCTGATCTGTCATCAAGTTAGGAGCAGCAGTAGGAACACTACAGTTGGCCTCAGCACCTCTGGTTTATGGAGGGGGACAATCAGTCCGGATTCCCACTTCTGATCACTATCGAATTTGGCTGTGAAGATCTCCAAAAACAAAGAGCTTACCAGCACTCAGAGTCAAGGCTTCCAACATGAAGAATGGCCACTTCAGCAAGTAAGGACTTTCCAGTTATGTCTTTGGCTTACTGGTCACATTCCTGCCTCTGAGTGAGAAGGTAGCAAGGTTCAAACCCCACTCATGAGACAATCCCAGTGTGTGCAGATCAGAGCTTCGGCTCGAAATTCTGGGATGATATCCAGCAGGATGTTTGCATCTGGGTTATTGCACGGGTTGTGGGAGCCCATAAAACCCTACCCCCCGTACAGGACTAACCACCCCATCGACTGGTATAAAGGTGGTTATGGCCATGGAAGGAGTGATCATGTCGAGGTCTGTCAGACTGTTAATCCTTCCACTATTCTCCAAGGGAAGAGTGCCAAGACACCAAGACAGCCACAATCAATGAGAAGGTTTTAATGAAATATTTTATCATTCAGAATTGATCACTGAGGGAGAGGGTCTGTTGTGGAAGGACTTGGGAAATTCACAGCACTGATACACTATGAATAAAAGGACATCCCTTCTGCTTATTTCAGAATGTAATTTATTTGTCACTATATATATGAGGATATTCAGCTCCTGTAAACACAGTTTGTTAAAGTTAAATGAAAGCTGTGCCTTAAACCAGAATATCTTTCAGAACTGATAATGGACAGCCACATTCAACGGTGTGAAATGGGAAGAGTCAGGCAGTAAGTGTACCTTTGCTTGGTAGGGGTAGGATTGACTAGATTCAATGCCATTGTCACGGATGTAGTTATATGCGTGTTTCACCCATCCTCCGCTGCATCCTTCAGATCGATAGCTGGGTGAGCAGTCCATGAGGTTTTGCTCGCTGAGTGAGACGAGTGTATTTGTGCTATTGAACAGTTGTCCTTCCACTGTCGCAGCGGCAGTAAACGCCCAGCAGGCAGCGCACTGGCCCTGATAACAAAGCAGATACATTGAAAATACCAACATATCAAAATAGTGTCACAGGATCTTTTACATCCACCTGAGCGCGCAGACGGGGCCTCGGTTTATCGTCTCATCCGAAAGACGGAACCTTTATCACTTTAACTGAAAACTAATAGTTTGAAAATATAGAATATTGACTACCTATATGTGAATTTTATTATTTAGATATCTGAATGTCAAGAACCAGTCCTGTAGACACAGTCTTCACTCAGAGGGTGGTGAATCTTTGGAATTCTCTACCCCAGAGGGCTGTGGAGGCTCAGTCATTGTGTATATTCAAAGCAGAGATCAATAGATTTTTGAATATTAAGGGAATCAAGGGATATGGGGATAGTGCAGGAAAGTGGAGATGAGGTAGAAGATCAGCCATGATCTTATTGAATGGCTCGAAGGGCCAAATGGCGTACTCCTGCTCCTATTTCTTATTTTCTTATGTAAGTGCACACAGTCTGTTCCTCAAAATACTTAATTCTGGGCTACTCCCCTTACCTGTATATCTATAATATATTATAAGTTTGCATATAGTGTGCACTTCCTGTTTCTCTTAACAATGGAAATCACATCCAACTGGATTGTGCCAGCAGCCTAGCACAGGCTATTTTTGTCGGGTTTTTAAATCAGCTTATAGGGTTTAAGACGTTTAACTGACATATTGAAGTTGTGAATGACATTGTGAAAAGTGATGGGCACCTGGTTCTTTACGCTGCTAACATAGCCATCGTCACGCCAATCCTTCTCATCTGGAATAGAACTCAACTCCTCCAGTCCGGCATCCGACAGAATCTGGTCCACATATTTTGGCATTTCATTTGCAATCTCCTCACTCAACAATTGGCCAAGCTCCTGGAATATCTGAGGGGAAAGTGATGCACAATCAAGTAATGTATATTTCAAAGCTTTGACCACGCTCGATCAGCTCCGATGGACGGGTCACATCGTCCGCATGCCCGATACGAGACTCCCAAAACAAGCGCTCTACTCGGAGCTCCAACACGGCAAGAGAGCCCCAGGTGGGCAGAGGAAATGCTTCAAGGACATCCTCAAAGCCTCCTTGAAAAAGTGCAACATCCCCACCGACACCTGGGAATCCCTGGCCCAAAACCGCACAAAGTGGAGGAGAAGCATCCGGGAAGGCGCCGAACACCTGGAGTCTCTTCGCCGGGAAGAAGTGGAAGCCAAGCGCAAGGAGCGCATGTCAACCCAAGCACCCCACCCACCCGCTCCTTCAACCACCGTCTGCCCCACTTGTGACAGAGACTGTAGGTCCCGCATTGGACTCATCAGTCACCTGAGAACTCATTTTTAATGTGGAAGCAAGTCATCCTCGGTTCCGAGGGACTGCCTAAGAAGAAGATATTTCTATCAAGTAAAAGCAAACCTCTTCAAAGAACCAACATCCATTCCAATAAACTGGTCTCATTACTCATGGGAGTTATTTGCTCAGATTAAACTAGTTGAGGTTCACAATTTGGGCCCCTGGACAAAGCAATGGCCTACACTGTCCCAGGTGCTACAAACTAGTTTACATAGCCAGTCTAGAATTACTATCCATTACATCCAGTCTTAAACCAGGAAAAGGCATCCAATTCTCTCACTCACCCACTCTGCAAATTGATCAAAGGCCAGTTTAAATGTACATTTTCATTCTTTGTCCTGGGCAGCAATTAGTCTCTTGTTTTCCATTCATATTTATATAAATAGAATATTTTCTACAGATTAGAATTGAGGCCAATTGGCACATTTTGGGGCGGGGGAGATGCTCATAGGCTCTTTTGCCCCTTAAAATTGGAAAGGACATTTTAAAACGTTGCTGATATAGAATCTTACAGCACAGAAGGAGGCCATTCGGCCCATCATGCCTGTGTCGGCTCTTTGAAAGAGCGATCCAATTAGCCCCACTCCCCCTGCTCTTTCCCCATGCCCTGCAATTATTTTCCTTTTTAAGTATATATCCAATTCCATTTTGAAAGTTACTATTAAATCTGCTTCCACCACCTTTTCAGGCTGTGTATTCCAGATCACAACAACTCGCTGTGTAAAAAAAATTCTCCTAAGTTCCGCCCCCCCCCCCCCAGTTCTTTTAGAATGTTTCAGTGAACATTCTAAATTTGGAGATGAACCAAGAAGCAGGATAGGTATAGGCTCTGCTCAACATGCCTCCAGGACTGGAGCAGATCAACTAAAACACACTCAGGTATCAAGCTCTGGAACCGCTAACTTTGTTTGGAGCAGAATGAGGAATTTCCTTCTGTACGGATTTTTTCTGGACCTGGATTCCTTACCACACGAGAGTAGCCCTTCCCATAAGTCTCCTGCCAGGTTTCCTCATCCTCACGTCTTACCGGGTTAGCCGAGGCCATGGAGGCAACAGTCAGGATGGACGTCACAAAGATGGAGAGCTCCATGGTGAAGTTTCTAATGGATCAAACTTGTCCTTGTGAAAAGCTGTGGGCAGTAAAGTGAGATGAACGAGAAGAGGTGATGCAAGTCCATAATCTCACATTCCTACCCTCGTTATTAAGATTCCCTGTTAACAAAGCAATATTCTTTGAAAACCTAAACTCCACCAGACCGTGTCACCTTGTCACTGTTTCCTCTGCATTTCAGCTTCTTTACCAGCACCTGATTGCAGCCATTCTGCAGGCTCGACACGTCGTTACATGACAGTTCCCCACAGGGCAGGGTCCCAATCCCTGCTGTCCCAGCAAGGAGGAGCTGTACAGCTGTGAACTGCTCCTCTGCTTAGGGACGAGGGGGAATGGCAGGGTGAGTGGACACAGCCCACCTTGTACATCTCCTGATGGCAATTACAGAGTAAAAAGGCTACCTGCCCCTCTGCAGGGAAATAAGATAAGAACAGGGAAAAGAACAAGAAAATGACCTTAAAACAAGTTATGGGCCTGAAAAAGCAGCAACAATAAAGACTAGTGGGCCTCAGGTTGAATGTGCAGTCTATGCTGAGCTAGCTGATCATAGTTGGGCTGCTAAAAATTGCAAGGGAAGGGACAATTAAGACGTCAACAGAAATAAAAAGCAGGATTGATGTAAAATGGGCTGCCAATTATCTATTGCCCATTTTACATTATTGCACAAAGTAAAGCTCTACCCCAATGAGTGTACTACAGGGGTTATTCCATTTCATGTTGAAACTTTAAAGCATTCTACAGATGTTGGCCTATAAGCGGGCCAACTGGGAGATAGACTATTACAGTCACTGTGCCATGCGAGCTTCACTCTGATTGGGGAGTGAATTTGAGTAAGATGGTGATTATCTGATGATTGCTTTTCCTTAATATGCAATCGCTGTAATAACTCTGAAAGGGTTCCCACCATACGAAAGCAAAGGACAGGGAAAGGCCAGCTGGTCCATTGACTCTGTCCCATACTGTTGTGGTGTAACTCAAGCACACCATGACCCCTATCCACCCCTCCCCCACCTACCAGCCACGCAATCTCCTAGGAGAGGCAGAACAACAAAGAAAAAAAAAAATTAGGCTAATTTCGGAAAGATTCTGAGAAATTCCTCTCGAACCACTGAAGTTTCAGGAGAACACGGTGACTGGGTTACACATCCTCCAATACCCACCTATCATCTGTGCGTAGTTATGTTGGCCAAACTCAGGATCTCGACCAGCCCCCTTTTGAATGCCTACAGCGAGGAATCCGCATTCACTACATGCAACTTGTTCCATAGATCGACAACTCTCTGTGAATAGAAGTACCTCCCCGACGTCTAACCTAGTACTGTGCTTTGCCTAACTTATACCCATGTCCCCTCATCCTCCCTAACCCATCTAACTCCATTAGCCTATCCACATCGACCGACGCTAATCCTGCCATTGTTTTAAAGAGATAGCTTTTATCAATTTTCGAAATCTGGTACGATTGTTTTGCTGACACGTTTTCAGAGGCTGCAAAGTTCCCTGGCCGTGTGAAACCTGAAGGCGGACTCAGGCTGATAATCTACATCCTAGGGTACTTAAGGAAGTGGCCCTAGAAATAGTAGATGCATTGCTGATCATCTTCCAACATTCGATGGAATCTGGAACAGTACCCATGGATTGGAGGGTAGCTACTGTTACCCCACTATTCAAAAAGGGTGGTAGAGAGAAAATGGGGAATTACTGACATCGGTAGTGGGGAAAATGCTAGAGTCCATTATAAAAGATGTAATAGCTGAGCACTTGGAAAACAGTGACAGGATCGGACAAAGTCAACATGGATTTACAAAAGGTAAATCATGCCTGACTAATCTACTGGAATTTTTTGAGGATGTAACTGGTAAAATAGATAAGGGAGAACCAGTGGATGTGGTGTATTTGGACTTCCAAAAGGCTTTTGATAAGGTCCCGCATAAGAGATTAGCGTGTAAAGTTAAGGCACATGGGATTGGGGGCAAGGTATTGACTTGGATAGAGAACTGGTTGGCAGACAGAAAGCAAAGAGTTGGAATAAACGGGTCTTTTTCCGAGTGGCAGGCAGTGACTAGTGGGGTACCGCAGGGATCGGTCCTTGGACCCCAGCTATTCACAATATATATTAATGATCTAGACAAGGGAACTAGATGTAATATTTCCAAGTTTGCAGACGACACAAAACTGGATGGGCGTGTATGCTGCGAGGAGGATGCTGAGAAACTCCAGGATGATTTGGACAGGTTGGGTGATTGGGCAGAAGCGTGGCAGATGCAATATAACGTGGATAAATGCGAGGTTATCCACTTTGGTGTCAAAAACAGAAAGGCAGATTATTATCTGAATGGCAATAGATTGGGAGAAGGGGAAGTGCAACGAGACCTGGGTGTCCTTGTGCACCAGTCGCTGAAGGTAAGCATGCAGGTGCAGCAGGCGGTTAAGAAGGCAAGTGGTATGTTGGCCTTCATAGCGAGAGGATTCGAGTACAGGAGCAAGGATGTCTTGCTGCAGTTGTACAAGGCCTTGGTGAGACCACACATTAAGTACTGTGTGCAGTTTTGGTCGCCTTATTTGAGGAAGGAAGTTCTTGCCATGGAAGGAGTTCAGCGAAGATTCACAAGGCTGATACCTGGGATGGCAGGAATGACGTATGAAGAGATATTGGGTCGATTGGGCTTATACTCGCTGGAGTTTAGAAGAATGAGAGGGGATCTCATTGAAACTTATAAAATTCTGACAGGACAGGACAAACTAAATGCAGGAAGGATGTTCCCGATGGCCGGGGAGTCCAGAACCATGAGTCACAGTCTAAGGATAAGGGGTAAGCCATTTAGGACAGAAATGAGGAGGAATTTCTTCACCCAGAGAGTGGTGAACCTGTGGAATTCTCTGCCACAGAAGGCAGTAGAGGCCAATTCATTAAATAGATTCAAGAAGGAGTTGGATATATTTTTTAAGGCTAAAGGGATCAAGGGATATGGGGAGAAAGCAGGGACAGGGTACTGAATTTGGATGATCAGCCATGATCACATTGAATGGCCTACTCCTGCTCCTATCTTCTATGATTCTATGATTCAGAATGCTGTAGACCTGTCGGTAACTTCAGCTCAGTTCCCAAGTCAGTGATACACTGCCCACGGAAATCTGAAGAAACTATGACTCCCACTGAATTTGCACTAACAATACTGTCAATATTGTAGTTTTCAGTCCAACTTTACCATACCAGTTTTACCGTATGCTACGAGTTCATTTCAAATTTCTTTGTTTGTTATTTTAATGGAAACATTCCCGGATATGGGTTACCGTCGCCATTAAAACTTGTTGTGGATGTGCTCGCATCCGAAGTATCACACAGAGTAATTTTAGACTATTATTTCTATATTAATATCAGACCACACAATAGGCTTTTGCTAGGTTCCAATGAAGAAAAACAACATTGAACTCACCTTGTGAAGATGTTGCCTGCACGACCAACCAAGTCACTTGAGACTGAGTTGTTCCGTGTTGGAGCTGGAGTTTGTGGTCGAGTTATATACCCTTGGAAGATACAAAAAAAACCTTCCAAATTATGCCCTAAATTGCATCAATTGCAGGATAGGATTTTAAGCCGCACCATTATCTACTTCTGTATCCACCCACTGATCTAATTGTTTGTATGGATTTGTCTTATGGGCTGTGCCATCAAGCAACACCGGTGACCCCAAATCACACCAAAGTGCCTCAACTTACGTATTTAACCTGTTTTTTCAAGATATTGGGGTGATGTGTAATGATACTTTAATGGTACAGTAGTCGATTGCAGTTCTCTGTGCAGGACTCTTCTGTGGAGAGCTGGTTACGTTTTTGAGGTGGTCGTTCATACTGGACATGGTGCAGTATTTGAGGCACACTCATAGGAAGCATCCACCTTCTGCTACTTTCAGCGTGGGAAATTTCCCGACAAACAGGGTTGCGAAAACCCCCATTTTCATTTATCTCCTGTCATTCCCTTTATTTGGAACAGATGCTTGGTAGATAAGTTGTACGACTCGTTGAATGTATAATCTATATCCAGGCTCCGGAATCAACCTCAGCATGATGGAATGGTGGCGACATTTTAACTCTGCCCTCCGATAGGCTGTAACTTAGGTTGCTTTTATTTATTAAGTGTTAATTTTCTACCAGCTTCTCAGGCGATGATTGTAATACCAGTCTTATGATTGGGGTTTCCCCAGCACCATCTTTTCTGTCAATGGCTTCACATCAATGGCATTCTGCCTCCTGTGATCTGGAAGCTATACCTGTTGAAGATCTGCCCCTTGCATGTCCTCGGGCTAACGGTCACCCCACTTTTAATAATCTGCTCATTGTCCGTTATTTTGACTTGCACTATGTCTTCAGTCACCTGGTGGAATATCAAAAACATAGTCCTAAAATAATGACTTTTTTTTTTACAAATCAAGAATATAAACAAGCATCAGAATTAGGCAACCCGATCCAATAATAAATCATAAATGTCCAATATATTCTGCTGCCAGTTTCTGTACTGGGTGTGCGCATTCGTACAATTTTACATTTCTGGCCCCAGAGCTATGCATAAATTAACACTTCAAACCCTCTACCTGATTTAATCATAACATTTAAATTCTGGGCTTATTCTTCTCCCTCTAGTAGATTTCTTAAAATCAGTTTTCCCGCCATCCTTCGTCTAATCTTCATGCTCTAATTGATTGGCGGAACAGGCTCGAAGGGCTGAATGACCTAGTCCTGTTCCTGTGTTCCTTGGAGGGTCCCACTGCAAATGTTAGCTGTGCTGGGAATTGCTATGTTTCGATATTTAAAGAAGGAGATAGATAGATTTCTAGACACAAAAGGCATCAAAGGGTATGGGGAGAGAGCGGGAATATGGTATTGAGATAGAGGATCAGCCATGATCATATTGAATGGTGGAGCAGGCTCGAAGGGCCGAATGGCCTACTCCTGCTCCTATTTTTCTATGTTTCTATGCTAACTGTTTTTTATATTAAGCTAATTAATGGACAATTTCCATCCTTCACTCAGTTAATGATTATTGCGAGGGCTGCATTGTGGGGCCACCCGACTTGTTCATCTCAGGCCATTCCCATATGGAGGATTGGATTATAGCTTGGGGAAGAGGAGATAGATTTTCCAGAAAGATATCAAATCAAACCAGCTCTAATTGGTACTGTTTTTGATGGAAATTAATGGGGAAAAATAGTAAATTTGCTCACATTCCATCCCTTAAGCAGCCATTGATTACCCACAGAAGTAATATTAGTGCACCATCTTTCTTGATTCTTACTGGCAGAATCGGAAAAGTCTTGCAGCAATTTTCCCTGATGGCTCAGTTGTGAAGTACACCCTGACTAATATTACTCATTGACTTCAATGGAGAGTAAAAATTGGGCAGGGTGTGAAACCAGCGTTGCACCCGATCCCGTCAGTTTCCCAATGGGCAGGTGAGGTAAATATTGCCCCCTCAGTATCTGGGTTCAGGTATGATCTGGTGAGTAGCTGTTGCCTGTGTAACATAGGCCCATATTTTCCGATCAGAGGCTTCCTGCGTGCGGATGCCTCCGATCTGGAAAAAATCTACGCCCTTACCCGAGGGCTCCGGAGGTCCGGACACTTCCACTCCTGGGCCTCTCCTGGTCCGCGCGGGCAGAGGCCCAGGTATCCCAGGGGCGCAGGCAGTTTGCAAGCGTCCCTGGGATCACGTGGGCCATGGGGAACCAATGGAAGAAGGGAATCTCCCTGCACACTTTTGACAGGTCTCTCAGCTTAGATCCGTCAAAAGTATGAATGGGGATCACTCAAAAATCACATCAAAACATTAAAAAATTATTTTTTTTAAGTCACGTTTTTAAAATTAGTTAAAATCACATTAAATTAAATATTTTAAACAAAAATTTAATTTTTTGAAAAAAATTAAAGTTTTTTACGGGGCGAAAAATAAACTTACCTTTTTTAAAAGTATTTTTAAATTATAAATGAGTGAAAAAAAATTAATTTTTTACTTTTTTAAACTCTTATGCTGGTAAAAGCAGACCTTACGCCTGCTTTTACCAGGCGTAAGATTTTTAAAGGTTTTCAGCGGGCGGAGGTTCTGCAGAAAGCGGAACTCTCTGCCTGCGGAGGCCCTTCTCTTGTGCAGGTGTCCGATCTGTCAAGAGGATTCTTGACAGATCGGAAGTGTTGGTTTTCAGCGCATGCGCTTCACATGCCTGAAACCGGCACTTGCGAGGCCCCTACGGGTGTGTACACAACTCGTACGCACCCGTAGGGATCGGAAAATATGGGCCATTGTGTTAAGTCCTCACCTTCTGGAGAGAGGGCAAGAAATTGGATGGAAATTAACCAACAACCTTACTGTGAAGAGAAAAGTTCAGAACAACAATTTTACTTGCGATATCGTGTCCTAACTCGCGCCAAGTCCCGTTTACCCATCGCCCCTGTGCTCACTGACCTACATTGGCTCCCAGCTAAGCATCGCCTCGAGAGTAACTAAAGTAAACGTTGATCCCTTAGAGGATGGGACTGGGGAATTAATAATGGGAAACAGGGAAATGGCAGAGACTTTGAACAAAAATGTTGTATCAGTCTTCACGGTAGAAGACACTAAAAGCATCCCAGTAATAATAGATAATCAAGGGGCTATTGGGAGGGGGGGGGGAGGTGGGAAACTTAAAACAATCACCATCACTAGTGAAAAAGTACTAGGCAAACTTATGGGACTAAAGGTGGACAAGTCCCCTGGACCTGATGGCCTGCATCCTAGAGTCTTTAAAGAAGTGGCTGCAGAGATAGTGGATGCATTGGTTGTAATCTACCAAAATTCCCTGGAGAGGTCCCAGCGGACTGGAATACCATAAATGTAACACCCCTATTCAAGAAAGGAGGGAGACAGAAAGCAGGAAACTATAGACTAGTTAGCCTAACATCTGTCATTGGGAAAATGCTGGAGTCCATTATTAAGGAAGTAGTAGCAGGACATTTAGAAAATCATAATACAGTCAAGCAGAGTCAGCATGGTTTTATGAAAGGGAAATCATGTTTGACAAATTTGCGAGAGTTCTTTGAGGATGTAACGAGCAGGGGATAAAGGGGAACCAGTAGATGTGTATTTGGATTTCCAGAAGGCATTCGATAAGGTGCCACATAAAAGGTTACTGCACAAAATAAGAGCTCATGGGGTTGGGGGTAATATATTAGCATGGATAGAGGATTGGCTAACTAACAGGAAACAGAGAGTCGGGATAACTGGGTCACTTTCAGGTTAGCAAACTGTAACTAGTGGGGTACCACAGGGATCAGTGCTGGGGCCTCAGCTGTTTACAATCTATATTAATGACTTGGATGAAGGGACTGAGTGTAATGTAGCCAAATTTGCTGATGATACAAAGATAGGTGGGAAAGCAAGTTGTGAAGAGGACACAAAGAATCTGCAAAGGGATATAGATAGGTTAAGTGAGTGGGCAAAAATTTGGCAGATGGAGTCTAATGTGGGAAAATGTGAGGTTATCCACTTTGGTAGGAAAAATAAAAAAGCAAATTCTGATTTAAATGGAGGGAGACTACAAAATGCTGCGGTACAGAGGGATCTGGGGGTCCTTGTGCATGAAACACAAAAAGTTAGCATGCAGGTACAGCAAGTAATTAGGAAGGCAAATGGAATGTTGGCCTTTATTGCAAGGGGGATGGAGTATAAAAGTAGGGAAGTCTTGCTACAACTGTACAGGGCGTTGGTGAGACCACACCTGGAGTACTGCGTACAGTTTTGGTCTCCTTATTTAAGGAGGGATATACTTGCATTGGAGGCAGTTCAGAGAAGGTTCACTAGGTTAATTCCTGAGATGAAGGGGTTGTCTTATGAAGAAAGGTTGAGCAGGTTGGGCCTATACTCATTGGAGTTTAGAAGAATGAGAGGTGATCTTATTGAAATGTATAAGATTCTGAGGGGGCTTGACAGGGTAGATGCAGATACCTCTTTGACCAAGCTTTTGGTCACCTGCCTTAATTTCTCCTTATGTGGCTTGGTGTCAAATTTTGTTTTATAACACTCCTGTGAAGCACCTTGGGACGTTTTATTACGTTGAAGGAGCCATATAAATACAAGTTGTTGTTGTTGATGTGTAAAATCCATTGGGGTGATTCTGCGGTCTGGCGCTTCCAGCAGGGGGCAGCATCTGCAAGGACCGCACCCTGGGATCTCCTGGGCATGCAGCCCATGATTTCTGGGCCTTAATCTTAATGGGTGGAAAATCAGAGGCAGATTGCCTGCCATTTCCCAAAATGTACTGTGCCGCGATTGTGAAGTGGTTTTCCATCAAGTCAATGAGCAGCAGTAAACAAATAGACTAGAAGTGACTGTCGGCAGCAATAATGGATGAACGTTTGACCCGATCAGAAGACGTTTTTCTGCTACTTTGACGGAGCAGCTAACTCACTTAAAATAAACAGATTAATGCCTCCATTAAAATGGCTGACAGAGGCAAACTGTACAAACGTGTGCAGATTTTCCTCACTGTTATTGTCAACAGTCATTTCCAGCCTCAGATATATTAAAACCACAGGTTCTTTTACAGGAAGATTTATCCCACGATGCTCTCCATCACCTGCAGCACTTTCATCCAAAGCAAATAAAATAACTCCCTGGAGTCATATAATTTGTCTCTGAGTGGGTAATATTCAAAAGAATCATTTTCGAATCTTCATGTAGGAATTTAAATTGAACTTAACGTCAGCTCCCATTGTATGTAATAAACAGTTATTCCTCACTTCTTTGATGCTTTCTTGTTGTTTAATAGTTTATGTCTCCAAAATTTTTCGCCTTCTTTAATTAGGCGAATAAGAACCGGCAAAAGAAGCAGGGAGTCGATGAGGAGAAACTTTTTTTAACGAAGCGAGTTGTTGTGATCTGGAATGCACTGCCTGAAAGGGTGGTGGAAGCAGATTCAATCGTAACTTTCAAAAGGGAATTGGATAAATAATTGGGCCTAAAAATTCGGTTGCTTTGCGCCTCCCACTAGCGCCATAAGAGGGCGCTAACGGGGCGCAAAGCAACTAGCGCCCGGGCACGGCGCCGCAAACACCTCCCGCGGAATTCAGTGGGAGGTTAGCGGTGGCGGTAACCGTTAGCGCCCCGTGGCGCTGCGCTGCCGGCGATGACGTCATCGCCGTGCGTGTCGCCCCACTCGCGCCCCGGCCGTGATCTTCGGTAGCGCCCCCTGACTTACCGCCGGACGCTATGTCCGACGGGGTCAGGGGGGCCTACCTGCGGCCGGGGCGGCGCTAATTAAAGGCGAGGTGCCGGGCGGCCATTTTTGTTGCTGGCCGCCTGCCAGCACCTGCCCCCGCTGCCGTCCCCGGCCTCCTGACCAGCCCCCCCGCGGAGTGCTGGCTGTGCTCCATGAACCGGCACTTCTCTTGAGTGCCAGGCTCTTTTGCCGGCGCTCCGAACCCCGGTGGCCCAACTGGGCCCCGGGTCGCGCTGCGCAAGGCCCCTCCCCTTTAAGAAGGGGAGGATGGCCTGCAATACCGCGGCACGACATGCCGCAGCGATGTAGCGCCGCGATATTCCCTCGCAGCGCCCCAAGAGGGAGGCGGGGCGCTTCCACTAGCGCCCCGCTTCATTCTTATGTTCTTATAATCAGGATAGAGACATGAGTTCAAATCTCACCACAGCAATTGGGGAATTTAAATTCAGTTAATCAAAAAAATCTGAAATAAAAAGCTAGTATCAGTACTGGGGACCATGACACTACTGGATTGTTGTAAAAACCCAACTGGTTCACTAATGTCCTTTAGGGAAGGAAATCTGCCGTCCTTACCTTGTTTGGCCACAGCAATGTGGTTGACTCTTAACTGCCCTCTGAAATGGCCACTAGCAAGCCCCTCTATCGTATCAAAAAACACTGCTACGATGGACTACTGCGGTTCAAGAAGGTGGCTCACCACCACCTTCTCAAGGGAAATTAGTGATGGGCTGTGAATGAATAAATAAATTTAAAAAAATTGGGCAGAAGGCGCTCACAATTTTTCTGCCATTTCATTTTAATGGAGGGAAAATCACACGCAGCTTCTGCCCAGTTTTCGTGATAAGGGCTTCCACCCCACCAGTGTCCTGGCACCGAATGGGAATATCTACCGCCCCCACCCCCCACCGCCCACTGTCTGAGTTTACACATGATCAATGGGTAAAGTACATACTCTCACCCGTGAAACCGTATCCTCGTACCAGACAGCACCTTCCTCTTTTGAGCCATGTATCAATTGAAGTAACAGCTTCACACAGATGTGAGCATAAGAACGTAAGTAGTAAGAGCAGGAGTCGGCCATACGGCCCCTCGAGCCTGCTCCGCCATTCAATAAGATCATGGCTGATCATCGACCTCAACTCCACTTTCCCGCCTGATCTCCATATCCCTTGATTCCCCTAGAGTCCAAAAATCTATCTATCTCAGCCTTGAATATACTCAACGACTCAGCATCCACAGCTCTCTGGGGCAGAGAATTCCAAAGATTCACAACCCTCTGAGTGAAGAAATTCTTCATTCTGACTGCGCTTATTGATTTGACATAATGGGGCTAAAATTTGGTTGCTTTGCGCCACCCGTTAGCACCCTAAGATGGTGCTAATGGGGCACAAAGCAACTAGCGCCCGGGCACGGCGATGTTTGCGCCACTCACAAAATTGACCAGACATTTTGTGGCGGCGCTAAACACTACCGCCACGATCTCCTGCGCCCACAGATCATGATGTCAGTGGAGTGTGCAACGCCCCGGTGGCGCCCCCTGCCTTTCCGCCTGTCGTTAGCAACGATAGGTTGTGGGGAACGTTTTGTAGTCAGGGAGGGACTGGGGGAGCGCTATTTAAAGGATGCCGCTTCCTTTCCTTTTTTTGTCGGCGACATTTTTGCACCACGCATTCTGAGAGAGAGAGAGAGAGAGAGACAGACTTCTGGAGAGATTCAATGCTGTGTGAAGGAGTTTTGGGTACTGACCAGCACTTTGCAGGTTCATTTTGATTTGACCTTCCTTGCATCGATTTAGAAGAGACTTGGGGGGCTGTACTCTGAGCTCTTTCCCTGGGCCTCTCCATTGTTCTTTCCAGCAGATTTGATGTACAGGTCTCTCCAGGCCAAGATTCAAGGCTGCAATGAGCAGGGTGTGGCTGGAGAGCAAGATTGACCCTCCCCTATAAGAACTGGCCGGCGCCAGTGTGTCTGTGTTCCATTGCTGACTGACATCACATGAGCTTTTCCAGCGCTCTGAGGTAGCGCCTTGCTCCTCGGCGTTAGCGCCTTAAGAGAGGTGTGTAGCGCCTGATTTAGCGCTCCAGTCACCTCCAGGGGCGATAGAAGCCAAGTTTGCAGTCGGAGGTGATAATTAGCGCCAGGCGCTAAACTTTGCGCCTGGCCGATAATTGCGCCCCAAACAGGGCGATACCGAATTTCTCCCCCAATATTTCAAATCCATTATTAATTTATGTGGTGAATAATTGAGGATGTATGCCTTCCAATCTCAATGAAAAGGATGATTATTGTCTATTTACCATCATCTGTCATGTGCATCCTCTGAGGAGCGGCCTGTTTTGTTATTCCCTCCTTTCGCGAAGGCTGTGACTCCTGCTGGGTGCAGTTCCCTATTACTGGCAGCCCTGCTAAGGGACAAATGTGTCATTACTATATTGAAGTATTGAGGACTGCTGCTGTTAACTCACCCTGTACATCAATCATCATATCCCTGGCTGGGGAGTCTAGAACTAGGGGTCACAGTCTCAGAATAAGGGATCGGCCATTTAGGACTGAAATGAGGAGAAATTTCTTCACTCAAAGGGTTGTGAATCTTTGGAAATCTCTACCCCAGGGGGTTGTGGATGCTTAGTTGTGGAGGATATTCAAGACAGAGATTGATAGAACTTTTGATACTAAGGGAACCAAGGGATATGGGGATAGTGCGGAAAGGTGGAGTTGAGGTAGAAGATCACCCATGATCTTATTGAATGGCGGAGCAGGCTTGAAGGGCTGAATGGCCGACTCCTGCTTCTATTTCTTATGTCCTTAAAGAGGAGCTAGCTGTGGTTGAGATGTTGGATTAACGTCCATTGACTGGAGTTAATGTGATTGACAGCAAGGAAGATTTGTCTGCATTTCCCAAGGTCTGGTTTTAACCCTGTCTTGTGGATGGCCAGCAATGGCTAAAGGGGACATGAAACAGATGCACTGAGAGGGAAGCTAAATTCTCAGCTAACCCAAATCTGTGTCACTGGAGTGAACTACATTTTCGGGATCGAACTCTTGAAAGAGAAGTCTAACTTCCTTTTGTTGATATTAAGTTCCTAAGGAAGATTTGTCACCTGACCTTGAATTTCAAATGACGTTTTGGAAAACCCTTCACCATTCCTCTAAACATCCTACTGTCCTCTGCCGTCCCAGGCTTGACTCTCTCTTGGACAAGCCCACAGCTTCCCTTTGTGACTCTCTCGACATTCTCCGAAGAACCCATCAAGGCATTTGTTAGGATCAGTAACCTCAACTGCCTCATCCTCCTCTCACCAACCTTCCCACCCAGCGCACCCACTTACCCATCTCTGAACCCATGGACTCTGCCAGCGGATCAATAATCATTGTCCTCTCTCCGCATCTCCCTCCAGCATGTCTGTTTACTTGCCAACAAGGCCCTTGCCATCCATGAACATATTGTGGATGATTACATTGACACCATGACCTTGCCAGAAATTTGGCTCACATATGATGACACTTTAAAGGGGGAAAAATTCAGATGGTTGTGCCTCCCGTTAGCGCCTTAAGAGGGCGCTAATGGGGCGCAAAACAACTAGCGCCCGGACGCAGCGATGTTTGCGCCGCTCGCGAAATTAACTAGACATTTTGCGGTGATGCTAAACACTACCGCCACGATCTCCTGCGCCGGCAGATCGTGACGTCAGTCGAGTGCGCAACGCCCCGGTATCGCCCCGGAGCGGATATTGAGTGGCGCCCCCTGCCTTACTGCCTGCTGCTAGCAACGACAGGTTGATGGGAGCGTTTTGCAGTCAGGAAGTACTGAGGGAGTGCTATTTAAAGGCGACCGCTTCCTGCCTTTTATTGTTGTTGATATTTTGGAACCACGCATTCTGAGAGAGTGAGAGAGAGACTTCTAGAGAGATTCAACGCTGTGTGAAGGAGTTTTGGGTACTGAGCAGCACTTTGATGGTTCATTTTGATTTGCCCTTCCTTGTATCGATTTAGAAGAGACTGTGGGGGCTGCACTCTGAGCTCTTTCCCTGCGTATCTCCATTGTTCTTTCCAGCAGATTTGATGTACAGTTCTCTCCAGCCCGAGATTCAAGTTTGCAATGAGCAGGATGTGGATGGAAAGCAAGATCAACCCTCCCCTTTAAGAACTGGCCGGCGCCATTGTGTGTGTGTTCCATTGCTGACTGACATCACATGAGCTTCGCCAGCGCTCTGAGGTAGCGCCTCGCTCCTCGGCCTTTGCGCCTTAAGACAGTTGTGAAGCGCCTGATTTAGCGCTCCAATCACCTCCAGGGGCGATAAAAGTCAAGTTTGCAGTCGGAGGTGATAATTAGCGCCAGGCGCTAATCTTTGCGCCCGGCCGATAATTGCGCCCCAAATGGGACGATACTGAATTTCTCCCCCTTTGTCCCTTACTGAAGCCGTGTCACCTGGCAATAGCTTCCAACATCTGTCCCGCTGAAACTGCCATGGTGGTGTTATGGACCTTAGCACCAAATGTCACTTGGGTCTCCCCCCTAAACCTCCGGTACTTTGTTCTCTTTTGAGGATCTTGTTCCACCCCTTTCACCTCTCCTTTAAAATCCTCATTCTGCACTGCACTGCACCCCAGCCCCACACCGAGTTTCTCATCGAGATATCCTCACTTTTCCTCCCTCAGCCTCTGCACTGAGCGACTCCTCATCCTCGGATTTCAACTTCTACCTCAACTCACCTCACCCTCTCTGCTCTGAGCTCACTGTCTTCCTGTCCTCCTTTAACCTCTTGTTCCATACAAACCCTCCTACCCATACTCATGGCCACCCTCTGACCTTACTATCTCATAAGGCCTCTCTATTCCCATCATCTTAATCTCAGACAAGGCCATCTCTGATCACTTCCTCATATCCCTCACCAATCACATCCACTTCCCGCTCCCAACCCACTTCCTTCTGCATCCACCCCTGGAAAAAGCTCTCCCCTAATTCACTCACAGCAGCACTTTCAAACACCAATCATCTAGCCGTTGGCTGTCCATTTGTCACAATACTTCTGCAGCTATCGATCTGCTCAATCATACTCTCACCTCTGTCTTTGATGTCCTTGTCCAGTGTAAAACCTTTATTCTCTCATCCTGGTCCTTCGCCCTGGTACAGCCACCATCTCCGCTCCCTTAAGTCCAAGGGATGCAGACTTCGATGTTTATGGCGGACAACTGGTTTAGCTGTTCATTGCCAGATCTGGCTGGACCACATCAAGCACGATCGGGTCCTGCTCTCCTCTGCCAAAACTGCTCACTATTCCAGGATCACCCTGCGATGCAAAGATAACCCCCGGCTTCCTTTATCCACTATCAGTCGCCTCCTTAAACCGCTCTCCCTGCTCCTTCCACACTCACCTCCAACAACAAGTGCGAGAAGCTTATGGACTTCTTTGTCAATAAGATTAAGACCAGCCGTTCAACTGCCTCTGCCACTTCCCTCCCTTTGCTTTGCCCGCCAAGCCAAACGTCCACCAAGGTTCCCTCCTGACCTGAGCCCTGAAGCCACATCTTTCTCTAGTTTCTCTCATCTCCCCGCATGCCCTCTCTGAGCTCATCTTGTCCATGAGCCCCCTCTCTCTCATCTTGTCCACAACTGTGACACCAATCCTTCTGCTCCTGTGTTTATGATCGGGATGCGGTTGTTGGATGGGTGGAAAAATGAGAGTCGACAAACCAGGTTTAGTCAAAGTTTATTCACCTGAGGAAGGAGAATCGATAGTCCGAAAGCTTTGTGATTCAAATAAAATGTTGGCATACTGTTTGCGACTCTCATTGTGTTAAACCAGTGCCCTCTCGTCAGGTACTGTCCCCATCCCCCTTTCAAATCTGTTGTCACAAGCCCTCACCTCAAAAAACCCACCCTTTGACCCCTCTGTCCTTGCGACCTACCACCCCAACCTCCATTTTTGCTCCAAAGTCCTTGAGCACGTTGTCACCTCCCAAATTTTTGCCCATCTTTCCCACAATTCCATGTTTAAACCTCTAAAATCAGGTTTCTGCCCCTGCCACTGCACTGGACGGCCCTAATCAAAGTCACAAATTACATCCTATGTGACTGTGACCATGGTAAACTAGCCCTCCTCATCCTTTTGGCCTGTCTGGATCCTTTGACATGGTTGACCACAACATCCTCCTCCAACACGTCTCCATTGTCCAGCTGGGTGGGACTGTTCGCACTTGATTCTATTCCTATCTATCCAGTCATAGCCAGAGAATCTCCTGCAATGGCTTCCCTTCCCATCTCTGCAACATAACTTCTGGAGTTTCCCCAAGGATCTATTTCTGGCCCCTCCTATTTCTCATCTCCATGCTGCCCCTCCTATTTCTCATCTCCATGCTGCCCCTCCTATTTCTCATCTCCATGCTGCCCCTCCTATTTCTCATCTCTATGCTGTCCCTCGGTGACCTCAGCCAAAGACACAATGTCAGGTTCAACATGTACGCTGATAATACCCAGCTGTACCTCACCACCACTCCTCTCGACCCCACCACTGCTTCATATTAGTGTTTAAATCCCTCCATGGCCTCGCCCCTCCTTATCTCAGTAACGTACTCCAGCCCTACAACCCTACGAGATCTCTGTGGATCTCTACACACCTCTAACTTGGCCCCTTATGGATCCCCCACTCTCTTTGCCCCACCATTGATGGCTCCACTTTCAGCATTGAAAATTCCCTCCCTAAACCTCTCCGCCTCTCTTTCCTTCTTTAAGACGTTCCTTAAAGACGCTTTTCGTCACCCCACCTAATATCTCCTTCCTTGACTCGGTGTCAACTTTTATCTGACTACGCTCCTGTGAAGCATCTTGGGATGTTTTCCAACATTAAAAGCGCTGTATAAATGCAAGTTGTTGTTGGTGGTGAAATAGTGCATTCAACCCCTCTGCCTTATTCACTGAATTGTAACAAGTAGTTCTGTCCCTCTCAAGGATAGGGATAATGTCAGACAATGGTACCTGTTCTTGGAGCCTGTCTTTAGGATCTGTTTAGCATGGGTTCTGAGACTGGTCTCAGGATCTCTGCATCTTCAAGAGCACTCATTGGTTTCAGGACCTCCCTAACCACTCTCCATCTCCAGAATTACACCTGTCCCATCCATCTCTGCAAGATCCCAACACCATCTCTGATATCAACTAGGCAATTAGGCATGATACAAATTGCTTTTCTGTGTATTCATGTTAGAGTCTTTGAGCCACATTTAACTAAACTCTAATCTTCCTAAACTGTACATAAGCTGTGCTATGTGCTTGCAAAAGCAATAACCCTTGACACTAGGTCGGGATTGATTCCATGGATTAAAATACCTCAGGCATCCATAACTAAACCAAAATAAACGTCTAATTACATTGTTTATCCATTAATAGGGATCACAGGGTTCCAGGTGGGACTGTGGTAAAGAGGTGGGGTCTCATCAGTTCTAACTAGGCAGTTGATAGCACCTCATAGTCCTGTGAAGAACTCGTGGCAATAAGTTAATGCAAACTCTTCCAATCCTGGGCATGGACACTAACTGAACCTTTGCACATCAAGCCTTGGGGTTGGATTATTCTGTCCTGATCCCCAGGAAGATGTTAGCAGTTGACTATCCCCGGCCTATGAGTTAATCCTTTAATTGGTTAACACCTCATTGGGATAATTTCTGCAATTCTCATTTTCACTTCCTTATGCCATCTCCAGGACAAATGATCTGATTCTCTTTTATAATTTTTGTCCTCACATTCCTTTTTATTTTAGGAGCATAAGAAAAGTCAAGGATGAGACAAGTCCATTTGGCCCATCAAAGCTCACCCAACTCACCCAGCCTAGCATCCAACTGCACCTTGAACTCCCCTTATATCTTTGAATTATCTACTTTATTGGCAGTTTTTGCCAAGTTGTTATCACCCTTTGAGTAAAAATGTTTTCCTGATATTAGCGGATCACCCGTGGCATTGCTCGGCGGTTATAAGAACATAAGAAATAGGAGCAGGAGTAGACCATTCGGCCCTTCGAGCCTGCTCCGCCGTTCAATCAGATCATGGCTGATCTTCTACATCAACTCTACTTTCCCACACTATCCCCATATCCCTTGATTCCCTTAGTATCTGAAAATCTATCGATCTCTGTCTTGAATATCCTCAACGACTGAGCATCCACAGCCCTCTGGGGTCGAGAATTCCAAAGATTCATAACCTTCTGAGTGAAGAAATTTCTCCTCATCTCAGTCCTAAATGTACTGAGGTTCTGGGGCGTGGGAGTGGGGGAAGAGTGCAAGTTGCTGCCAAAAAGATTTAGAAAGAAGATTTAGAAATTATATGTATCTGGATACATTCTACATAAGCAACCATGCACAGTTATTTGATGAAGTTTGTCAATGTGGCATATATTGTTACATCTACACTTTTGTTTACATAGCTGTGATTATTCAGGGTAAATCCTTCTGTAATGTACCATAGTTTGTTAGCTCAGTATCGTACTGTACAAGCTGCACAATTTAAGTTGCTGCACCCATTACCAGGCAATTCCATCTTCATTCAATAGCCCGTCTCACCGCAGACCTGAGAACCTTTTAAATTTCTCCTCTGGAACTTTTGTGGGGATTCTCCAGGGTAAGATCAGCAGGACCCCAGGAAAACTGGCCCAAACCGGTAAAAGCAGCAATCTCTCCAGGGTTTCCGCCAGTATTCTTTCTCCCTCTTCATTTTTAAATCTTTCTGGTGCAAACAAGACAGCTGGCTAAATACGTGCAATGAAAATAGAAAATGCTGCAGCTGTGTTTCACAAGGTTGGCCCTCGCAATGAACCAGGCCTCCCGCCAGGAACATCGTGCAGTCGACTGACCCGCTCCACTGGCCAATGGTCACTGCCTGAGGTCATCGACCCCACTTTGTTTGATTAAGTTCCCTGAAGACCCACAGTTGTTGCAATTTACTTCCACCGCAGCTATGGCAAGAGTCTCCTGGAACAACTGGAAACTAGGCCGGGGCTCAGTTACCCCGAGCCCCGGCCTTTCCCTAGAGTTTCCTTTGTGGGTTCAAGCGGGCAGAGCCTACACCTGCTAACTCCAGGGAATTAGGGAATCAAATTTAGACACCCCACTGGGCATAGCAACCACAACCTCCAAAACAAAACATCCTACACAACCAGTCCTTCACAAAACCCCAGAAAAAAGTAGCAGAGATCCAGAAATGGCCCAAAAAGAAACCCGTGTCCCTCTGAAAATCTTGTTGGACCTATTGACCCTCTCCCCAATCTGGTGCAATGGAAATCTCCCAAACGCATTTAGCAAGGCTGGATTCTAGATCTGGCATAAGAAGGCATCACCAGGTTAGGCCAGATTAACTCCTTCCAACAGCTGGCACACAAATCCCACCTCTTCTCAACATGACCAGTGCCACTACCATCAAATGAAACATTTTTCCCCATAACAGGGACAGAGGGACCTGGGAGTTAATGTGCATAGGTCCCTGAAGGTGACAGGACATATTGAGAGAGTGGTTAGCAAAGCATATGGGATCTTGGGCTTCATAAATAGAGGTATTGAGTACAAAAGTAGAGAAGTTATGCTGAACCTTTATAAAGCGCTGGTTAGGCCACAACTGGAGTATTGCGTCCAGTTCTGGTCACCACACTTTAGGAAGGATGTGAAGGCCCTTGAGAGGGTGCAGAGGAGATTTACCAGAATGGTTCCGGGGATGGGGGATCTTAGCTACAAGGACAGGTTGGAGAACCTGGATTTGTTTTCATTAGAGCAAAGGAGGTTGAGGGGTGATTTGATAGAGATGTACAAGATTATGACGGGTTTAGATAGGCTAGACGGGGAAAGGCTGTTCCCACTAGTTGATGGTACAAGGACTAGGGGACACAGATTTAAGGTTTTGGGCAAGAGATACAGGGGGGATGTGAGGAAAAACTTTTTTAAGCAGTGAGTGGTGAGGACCTGGAACTCGCTGCCGACGGAAGTGGTGGAAGCGGAGACACTCAATGTTTTCAAGGGGAGACTGGATAGGCACTTGAAGGAAATAAACTTGCAGGGCTACGGGGATAGAGCGGGGGAATGGGACTGACTGGATCGCTCCACAGAGAGCCGGCACGGACTCGATGGGCCGAATGGCCTCCTTCTGTGCCGTTATGACTCTATGGGGGAAAAATTCAATTGGTTGCGCCTCCCGTTAGCGCCTTAAGAGGGCGCTAATGGGGCGCAAATCACCTAGCGCCCAGGCGCGGCGATGTTTGCGCTGCTCGCGAAATTAACTAGACATTTTGCGCCGGTGCTAAACACTACCGCCACGATCTCCTGCGCCGGCAGATCGTGACGTCAGTCGAGTGCGCAACGCCCCGGTATCGCCCTGGAGCGGATATTGAGTGGCGCCCCCTGCCTTACAACCTGACGCTAGCAACGACAGGTTGAGGGGTGCGTTTTGCAGTCATGAAGGGACTGGGGGAGCGCTATTTAAAGGCGACCGCTTCCTGCCTTTTATTGTTGGTGCCATTTTTGAACCACGCATTCTGAGAGAGAGGGAGAGAGACTTCTGGAGAGATTCAACGCTGTGTGAAGGAGTTTTGGGTACTGAGCAGCACTTTGCAGGTTCATTTTGATTTGCCATTCCTTGTATCGATTTAGAAGAGATTGTGGGGGCTGCACTCTGAGATCTTTCTCTGGTACTCTCCATTGTTCTTTCCAGCAGATTTGATGTGCAGGTCTCTCCAGGCCGAGATTCAAGGCTGCAGTGAACAGGATGTGGATGGAAAGCAAGATCAACCATTCCCTTTAAGAACTGGCCCGTGCCATTGTGTGTGTGTTCCATTGCTGACTGACATCACATGAGCTTCGCCAGCGCTCTGAGGTAGCGCCTCGCTCCTCGGCCTTTGCGCCTTAAGACAGGTGTGAAGCGCCTGATTTAGCGCTGCAATCACCTCCAGGGGCGATAAAAGTCAAGTTTGCAGTCGGTGGCGATAATTAGCGGCAGGCGCTAATCTTTGCGCCCGGCCGATAATTGCGCCCCAAATGGGGCGATACTGAATTTCTCCCCCTATGACTCTATAACTGTCCATGCTGCAAAAGCTCCAATGAGAACTGACCACTTCCCCCACCTCCCACCCCCAGAACTCTCCATCCATTCCCAAACAGGCACCTGCAAACACATGACTGCGCTTTCCTCCAAGACCAAAAGACAACACAGGAAGGCTGAAGGGGAGGCTTGGGAATGAGTCTTGGTGAAAACACAGGAGGGATGGAGACAGGTATGGAAGCAAACCCTTACAACCACCGCCCGCAGCAGAGTGCAAGTGGTTCGGCTTGAGATAATACGGTGAGTGTACCGCACCCCACAGATCTTCCACAGATCCCACCCGTCTCTGGGGAAATAGTGCTGGAGTTGCTGCAGCAAGAAGAGCAGATTCTCTTTAACGACAAGTCAAGGAATGAAGTCCTCCCAGGGAGCCCTGATTGTTCATGTATGTGGAATAAGTAGAACTACAATCCTTCACTGTCGTTCTGTTGGGGACATTTGCGACATACTCAGAATCTCACATTGGCTGAACTTATCCAGAACAAATGAGAGTTTTCCAATCAATAAATCACACAACTGCAAAATGAGCAACTTCGAGCAAAAAGTCTTCTGAGTTTTTAATTTCATATCTTTTATTGTCTGAATGAGCTGTGGATTGTTTTAAATTTATTGCAAAGCAGGGCCTTATAATGGTTCATAAGTTGAGAAGAAAAGAAAGAGCTTCACATATCGTTACTCTGACTGTTATTATGCGGCCAAACAGCGGCGGACATCTAACTGGGATGAACGGCCAACTAATCTGCTTTTCAGGACAGAGGAATTTTAACCCACATATCTTCCGCTACAAGTAGTGCCATGGGATCTTTCACAATCATCGGAACCAGGCCTCTCTCCTCTGATCTCACCTCTGCCAATGGGGTAGACGTTGACTTTGTGCAAACGTGTAAACCAGGTGATAGCGAGTTGGCAGCCCGTTTTACAATTCACCCGATTTTTATTCCCATTGACTTCGGCGTGTACTGCTTCCAGGAAAGTTTCCTCTGCAAGATAATATATTCTGTAAGCGATTAATCTGATTGCATTTCAATGTGATATTTATTGTAATTAACCTCCAGTACATTTACAGATGTGTAACACTTTCAAATCAATAGCATACTACTACATATTGAGACGCTGGTAGACAATATGTGTGTTTTAGCTTGAAACACCTACACCCAAACATCGCAGTGTGAATTGCTTGTTTCATTTAATTAAAGATCAGACTGCACCTTTTGATCGAAAGAGCAAACTGGTCTGTTTCACTGATTTAATTCATGGAAGATTCCTGTCGCAGAAAGATCTGCTTTGTGAAAGAACTTGATCCAGTTACTAGCACACCTGTTGGTCTGGGGAAATATGAATTGTGTTTGTATCTCTGACGTCATTATTTCTATTGTATGGTGTGACTTCTATATAGTTCCATGTTTGTATTTGAAGACATTTATAGATGATGCGTGGTTAGGTTTGTCTGGAAATCCCTTACTTCAAAAGAGCCAAAAGAAGAATTGGGCTTGTCACCTCAACAGGAAATTGAAACCAAGTTAGAGGCTTTTCCAAGTTCTGGCAACTGATCAGACAAAAAAGCTCGATTTCACTCTCTACCAGAGTGATACGTTATGATGATGCCTTGCCCTGATTCAGAAAGTTCTATGAGAAGACAAAACTGAGCGAATTCACTCTATCGAAAACCAGGACTAGCTTTATAGAATCTAAGGCAATTTTATATTCCATGCAAACATGGCCTTCTGAAGGGTAATTAACCCATTAAAGACTTTCTCATTGTGCAGACATTTAGACAGTATGGGGGAAAAATTGGGTTGCTTTGCACCTCTCATTAGCGCCCTAAGAGGGCGCTAACAGGGCGCAAAGCAACTAGCGCCCGAGTGCGGCGCCGCCCGCGAAATTCAGCGGGAGGTTATTGGCGGCGCTAACCGGCAGCGCCCCGCGGTACACCTGCAATACCGCGGCACGTAGCGCCACGATATTGACTTGCAGCGCCCCAAGAGGGATGCGGGGCACTTCCAGTAGTGCCCCGCTTCCCTCTTGGGGCGCAACCACTCAATTTCCGGCGCGGGGGCGCTAATTTTTCCGGGGCGCCCAAATGGGGCGCTACTCAATTTTTAACCCACAATCTTGTGCTTTTAATATTAGCAACATGTGTGTGCTTCCTATTATTGTTTACTTGTTAAGAAATATACAGGAAACTTTCGTTTATCCGGCATCGACGGGACCGGCGTGGTGCCGGTTTATCGAAAGTACCGGATAACAGAGAGTTATATCTACCGAGGCTATTTTTAACAAAGAGACTCCAGGCAGCGCGGGAGAATCAACTCCTGCTACTGCAATGTTTCGGACTTGCGACAGCGCCAGGAGGCCGAGTAGTGGCAATTTTGAAAAGTACCCCTACTGACTAAATCGGCGTTCGCGGACTCGGACTCGGACTCGGGATCGGCAACATTGCCGGTTATTTGAGAGGATTTTTCGGAGCACTCAGCGTTTGCGGAGACTCGACTGCGACTCGGCAACATTGCAGTTATTTGAGAGGAGTTTTCGGAGGATGATTTTTGCCGGTTAAGCGAGAATTCCGGATATTTGGGTGCCGGATAAACGAAAGTTTCCTGTACATGGTTTTGTCTGCCTCGACCCAAAACGTTGACTCTGTTTCTCTCTCCTCGATGCTGCCTGACCTGCTGAGTGTGTCCAGCATTTTCTGTTGTTATTTCAGATTTCCAGCATCCGCAGTATTTTGCTATGGGAGCTTTTAGTTTCACTTGAGCAGGCAGATGTGGCCTCTATCTAACATCTCTTCTGACAGTGCAGCTCTGCCTCAGTACTGTACTGGAGTGTCTTACTGAGATCTGCAGTGGGGTTAAAGAGCACGGGGAGCAGACTGCGAAATGTGATTAACTAGGTGGGCCATGGGGCCTGTTTCTGTGCTGTAGCATTCAATGACTGTCTGACTGTAACATCCAATTCTCCAACTCTAAGTTGCTCAAATACAACTTTTGAATGAATAAGAATTATAAAGGCTTGTAATGCGATAGGTGGGAACTTAGCCTAGGTTAACTGTTTGGAAAGCAACAGCACTCAAACAGATCTAGCTATTGATGTGAATTGTTGGAACTGGAAAATCCAGCCGAGATTTTGTTGTTTTTTAACCTTAATTCTCCCTAATCTCCTTATTTACCAAAGCCACCCTTTAACAGTAATCAGATCCAATTGCTAAAGTTTAGTTTTAATTTGAAAACAGGTACTTTCTGTGGTTAAAAAGCTGCTAATAAGGGATTGAACCTGTCACCTGCTTTGGAAGGCAGTTTTACGCCCCACTATATTGCATTGGTGGACACGCTGCGGTAATTCAAACCGAAAACCCTGGCTTAGATTTTCTTTCCTACCACAATGTTTCCCATTCTTGTTTAATCAGGGAAGAAGACAGAAAATTGTATATCAGATATTCAGATGATCCTGGAGACTCTCTCACACTTTCTGCTGTGGTTCATTTGAAATGGATGCAATCAATTTCACTGTACTGCAGTCTGGCTTATAATATTCCTCAACTACACTCGTGTTGAGAACTGACTGGTTGGCAGCTCCATTTTTTAAATCGTCTCTATGTTCAGTCAGCTCTTTCTGCGAGGGTGGTTGGTCACACCAGTGTAGACTTTGCCCTACAATAGATACCAGCCTTGCTATTACTAAGAGTGGGAAACTTTGGGTGCCCCAGGGTGCTACGTATCTACTGAGGAGTTGGAAACAAGTATTTTATCCTCATTCCCTTCATACCCTTGGCAATGATGTCTGACAGCCTACAGATGTAAGGAGTGACCATGGTGGCCTAAGGTCTAACTTCTTTCAAAGCAGGCCTAGGCTTCACCCGTTCCTGGCAACATTGCCCATTAAACATTTGGGATGGACAGAAAATGTACATTGAAATTCCGATAGCTCTAACAACAACAATAGCGTCTTTAATGTAGTAAAATGTCCCAAGGTGCTTCACAGGAGTGTAATCAGACAAAAATTGACAATGAGCCAAAGAAGGAGACATGAGGACAGGTGACCAAAAGCTTGGTCAAACAGGTAGGTTTTAAGGAGCACCTTAAAGGAGGAGAGAGAAGTGTGGAGGTGTTTAGTGAGGGAATTCCAGGCTGAAGGTACGGCTCCCAGTGGGGTGAAGGAAGGTGGGGATGCACAAATTGCCAGAATTGGAAGAACACAGAGTTCTCAGAGGATTGTAGAGCTGGAGTGTATTTGATCATAGGAACATAGAGAACCCAACGGGTTCCTCTCTTAGTAATAGAAAGGTTAGTATCTATTGTGGGGCAAAATCTACACTGATGTGACTAACTCAGACATAGCTGACTTTTTTTTTTATTCGTTTATGGGATGTGGGCATCGCTGGCAAGGCCAGCATTTATTGTCCATCCCTAATTGCCCTTGAGAAGGTGGTGGTGAGCCGCCTTCTTGAACCGCTGCAGTCCGTGTGGTGATGGTGCTCCCACAGTGCTGTTAGGGAGGGAGTTCCAGGATTTTGACCCAGCGACAATGAAGGATCGGCGATATACTTCTACGTCAGGATGGCGTGTGACTTGGAGGGGAACTTGGAGGTGGTGGTGTTCCCATGCGCCTGCTGCCCTTGTCCTTCTAGGTGGAAGAGGTCGTGGGTTTGGGAGGTGCTGCCGAAGAAGCCTTGGCGAGTTGCTGCAGTGCATCTTGTAGATGGTACACACTGCAGCCACGGTACGCCGGTGGTGGAGGGAGCGAATGTTTAAGGTGGTGGATGGGGTGCCAATCAAGTGGGCTGCCTTGTCCTGGATGGTGTCAAGCTTCTTGAGTGTTGTTGGAGCTGCACTCATCCAGACAAGTGGAGAGTATTCCATCACACTCCTTACTTGTGCCTTGTAGATGGTGGAAAGGGTTTGGGGAGTCAGGAGGTGAGACACTCGCCGCAGAATACTGAACATAGACAGGATTTAAAAAATAGAGCTGCCAACCAGTCAGCACAAGTGTAGTTGAGGAATATTAGGTCATTCAGCCCATCTAGCCTGTTCCGCCATTCAATGAGATCATTGCTGATCTGCATCCTAACTCCATCTGGCCGCCTTGATTCCATATCCCTTAATATCCTTGGCTAGCAAAAAATCTGTCAATCGCAGATTTAAAATTATTAATTGAGCTAGCATCTTTTTCTGGGAGAGAGTTCCACCCTTTGTGTGAAAAAGCATTTCTAATTTCTCTCCTGAATGGCCTGGCTCTTATTTTAAGGTTATGTCCCCTTGTCCTAGAGTCCCCCATCAGCGGAAAAAGTTTCTCTCTTTCTACCCTATCAATTCCTTTCAAAATCCTAAAAACCTCAATCAAATCACCCCTTAACCTTCTATAATCTATGGAATACAAGGCTAGTTTATGTAATCTCTCCTCATAATCTAACCCTTGGAGTCCTGGTAACATTCTGGTGAATCTGCGCTGCACTCCTCCCAAGGCCAATATATCCTTTCTAAGGTGTGGTGTCCGGAAATGGACACAATACTCCAGCTGTGGTCTAACCAGGGCTTTGTATAGCTGTAGCACAACTTCCTCCCCTTTATATTCTAGCCCTCTAGTTATAAAAGCTAACATTCCATTAGCCTTTTTGCTTATTTTTTTGTACCTGACTCCTACAATTTAGTATTCTGTGTACATGGACCCCTAAATCTCTTTGGACCTCCACTGGCTTTTCACCATTTAAAAAATACTTGTATCTATCCTTATTAGGTCTAAATTGGATGATCTCACATATACCTGTGTTGAAATCCATCTGTTACAGTTTTGCTCACTCACTAATCTATCAATGGCTCTTTGTAATTTTATGCTACCGTCTGCACTACTTACTATGCCACCAATCTTTGTGTCATCGGCAAACATGGATATATGACTCTCTGTTTCACAGTACAATGGTGTACTTCTAAGTAGCTTAGCTATGTTTGATTCCTAGTCATTACGTCAGGACAATTTAGTTCCCTTTTCAAAGAAGAAGTTGCATTTAAGATTTGAAAATTTGATCTGAGAACCATTGAGAATGATTGCATTTGCCAAACGATTTCTCTCTCACCTCTGTGAGTTCATTTTATGGTTGAGGCCCCATCTGCCCTGTCAGGTGGATGTAAAACATCCCATGGTACTATTCGAAAAGTTGGGGAGTACTCCCGGTGTCCTGGCCAATATTTATCAAAGGAACATTCTGCCTTATGCCCTCAGCAACGATTGTGGGAATAACCTGCTTCATAGAAAGCAGCCTTATATACTGTTTACATAGAGGTATACATTGAGACATTTATCCAGTGACAACCACAATCAAATAATTAATGGAAATTGTTTATGTACTGCGATTTTAGATCTGTCTGTTGGATAAATGTATTGATGTTTGCCTTCATTAATGGGGAAAGGATGATCGTTCCTGAAGATATTTCTTGCTTTTTTTTAGATGTAAAGCCTTTACCTCCAACGGGGAGCCGCTAGTTCGTGTCACCTTGATGTTACGCTGCTTCAATGATGCTGAGGATTCTCACGCTCTAATCTGTGTTTGGTTTCTCCAGTGTAGAGAAGACCACACAGTGAATGCAGTATTGGAGCAAGTACATGTGAATTGCTGTCTCACATGGAAGGAGTGTTTGGGGTCCTGGATAATGTTGTGAGAGGGAGCAAATGGATAAGCTTTACATCGCCTGCAGTTACACAGGAAGGTGCCAGGGGAAGGCCAGCTGGAAGTAGGGGTGGTGGAAGAATGGAAAAATGTACTGTGTAAGTATCAGACCCTCTGAAAGGCAGAGAAGGGAGAGAAAATCTTCTTGATTGTGGGACTGCCTTGTAGGTGGTGGAAATGGTGGAAGATGATCTGGGGATTGCAGAGACTGTTGTTGATGGAAGGTGAGGACAAGGGGAGCTCTGTTGTTGATGGGAGGGGAGGAGGCCCGAGAAATGGAGCAGACATGGTCAAGGGTCAAGGGAGGGGAAAACCTTGGCTGAGAAAAAAGGAGGAGATTTCAGAAGCTCTGGGATGATATGACAGAGGTGGAGAAACTAAAAGGAAGGGATGGAGTCCTTACAGGGGCGGAGTGGGTAGAAAAAAGAACCTGCTTTTATATAAGCCTTATTACATCCTCAGGACATCCTAAAATGCTTCCAAACCAGTGAATTATTTTGAAGTAAAGTCACTGTTGTTTTGTAGGCAAACACAGCTGCCAATCTGCACAGAGCATGGTTGTACAAATAACAAGTGGATAAATAACCACACCATCTGACTTTAGGATTAGTTGAAGAAGGAATGTTGGCCAGGACACTGGAAACTCCCTCCTGCTCTTTGAATAGTGCCACGGGATCTTTTACATCTTCCTGGACAGGCAGACTGGGCCCGAGCTTACGATCGCATCCAAAACGCAGCACCTCCGAAGTTACACTTGCTACAGCGCTGAAGTGTCAGCCTGATTATATGCTCACGCCCACAGTAGGACTTGGAACCCACAAGCTTCTAACTCATGGGCAAGAGCGCTGCCAAATGAGCCAAGGTGACATTTATCCGGTTTGCTTTTCTTGCCGTTTCCACTCGCAGTTAATTCAAATTTGGACCACAAGTCATGTAGTTATAGAGAAAGGAAGATTGTTTTGTCAGTATAATTAGATTTTTTGATTTGATGAAGTACTCTTGTGTGGGCTGGTTATGCATAAAGGAGAGGTCCATTTAATTTCCAAGCTGCATTTTACATCAGTGTGATAGAAGGTACACAAAGTTAATTGTATTCATGCAAAGCACAAATGCAATAAAGAATGCCCATTTAAATAAAGATAGATTGCATTTTTTAAGCATAAACATTTCGGATCTTTTTGCCAGTATCTGCTGACATGAACAATTCATGAAGGCAGAGGAGCTTATAGTAAAGGGAGTTATCATTTGAAACAGGCCGCTGTCAGCACGCAGCAAAGGCCATGTACGGGCCATTGTAACTGGGCATCATGAGGTAAATTTGAGGGGTTGGGGCTCCTGGTGCAGAGTTTCTTCTGATAGGATCACATATCTGCCAATTAGGCACAGAGGTCCTCGCACCTGATTTCCTACCCATGAAGGGTTGCCAATCCTCTGGGATTGTCCTGGAGTCTCCAGGAATTAAAGATTAATCTCCAGAACACTGCTGCGAGCAGCCCGGGAGAATTTTACAGAGGCATTAAAAAATTATAGCGTTTTAAAAATTTTCTTTGAACATTTTTGTTTATTAGTTATAAAAATATTGTGAGAAGTCGCACAACACCAGGTTATAGTCCAACAGCTTTATTTGAAATCACAAGCTTCAAAGCATCCTACGCGCTCTCATCCCACGTACTCCACGCGTGAGAGACTTCTACTGCCTCCCAAAGATACACAAAGCCAACACACCCGGGCGTCCTATCGTATCAGGCAATGGAACCCTGTGTGAGAACCTCTCTGGATACGTCGAGGGCATCCTGAAACCCATCGTACAGGGAACCCCCAGCTTCTGTCGCGACACTACAGACTTCTTACAGAAACTCAGCACCCACGGACCAGTTGAACCAGGAACACTCCTCGCCACGATGGACGTCTCGGCACTCTACACCAGTATCCCCCATGATGACGGCATCACTGCGACAGCCTCAGTACTCAACACCAACAACAGCCAATCTTCAGACGCCATCCTACAACTCATTCGCTTCATCCTTGACCACAATGTCTTCACCTTCGACAACCAGTTTTTTACCCAAACACACGGAACAGCATTGGGGATCAAATTCGCACCCCAATACGCCAACATCTTCATGCACAAGTTCGAGCAAGACTTCTTCGCTGCACAGGACCTCCAACCAAAGCTATACACCAGATACATCGACGACATTTTCTTCCTATGGACCCACGGCGAAGAATCACTGAAAAGACTACACGATAACATCAACAAGTTCCATCCCACCATCAAACTCACCATGGACTACTCCTCAGAATCGGTTTCATTCTTGGACACACGAATCTCCATCAAAGACGGACACCTCAGCACTTCACTCTACCGCAAGCCCACGGACAACCTCACGATGCTCCACTTCTCCAGCTTCCACCCTAACCACGTATGGACAAGCCCTGCGAATACACAGGATCTGCTCAGACGAGGAGGAACGCGATGAACACCTACAGACGCTGAAAGACGCCCCCGTAAGAACGGGATATGACGCTCGACTCGTCGATCGACAGTCCCGACGGGCCACAGCGAAAAATCGCATAGACCTCCTCAGAAGACAAACACGGGACACAACCAACAGAGTACCCTACGTCGTCCAGTACTTCCCCGGAGCGGAGAAACTACGCCATGTTTTTCGCAGCCTTCAACATGTCATCGGTGACAACGAACACCTCACTAAGGCCATCCCCACACCCCCACTACTCACCTTCAAACAGCCGCCTAACCTCAAACAGACCATCGTTCACAGCAAATTACCCAGCTTTCAGGAGAACAGCGACCACGACACCACACAACCCTGCCACGGCAACCTCTGCAAGACATGCCAGATCATCAACACAGATACCATCATCACACATGAGGACACCACCCACCAGGTACATGGTACATACTCATGTGACTCGGCCAATGTTGTCTACCTCATACATTGCAGGAAAGGATGCCCCGGAGCATGGTACATCGGCGAGACCATGCAGACACTGCGACAACGTATGAACGGACACCGCGCAACAATCGCCAGGCAGGAGTGTTCCCTCCCAGTCGGGGAACACTTCAGCAGTCAAGGACATTCAGCCTCCGATCTTCGGGTAAGCGTTCTCCAAGGCGGCCTTCGAGACACACGACAACGCAAAATCGTCGAGCAGAAACTGATAGCCAAGTTCCGCACCCATGAGGACGGCCTCAATAGGGATATCAGGTTCATGTCACGCTACATGTAACCCCACCTGACGTAGAGTCATCCAGACTCGAGTCGTCGTTGGCTTGTTCTCTCTACACAGATGCGGCCGGACCTGCTGTGATTTCCAGCAAAAAAAGTTTTTTGTTTTCCATACAGACCCCAGCATCTGCCACAATTGTCGTTGATGTAATGTTTTCTTGACTGACCTGTTTGGACACCATCCACATCTTTGATTGCCGTGATTATCTCTCTAGTGTGTGATAAAGGGCAGTTGGAAAGATTAACTGTAATCATCTGGCAGTGTTCTCTGACTATATATGCTGTGCCTATATGCATCTCTTCACTTCACCTGACGAAGGAGCAGCGCTCCGAAAGCTTGTGATTTCAAATAAAGCTGTTGGACTATAACCTGGTGTTGTGCGACTTCTCACATTTGTCCACCCCAGTCCAACACTGGCATCTCCACATCATAAAAATATTTGACATGAGTGAGAACCACCAGACAGTGCCTCAGTTCAACATCTCATCACTTCCAATGATGCAGCACTCCCTCAGTACTGCGCAGATGTGTGAACCGAGATTTCGTACTTATGGGGGCAATTTTGCCAGCCCTGGGGAGGCGGGTATGAAGGCGGGACTGCCGGGAAAATGGCAGAATTTGGGGGCGGGTGCTCAACCCGCCCCCAACCTGCCTCCATGCCATCTTCCCAGGAGGCAGGTAGCTGTCCCGCACCGGGTCCTGTCTCCTTGGAGGCGGGAAGGGATTAAAGCCTATTAACAGGTAGTTAACAGGCAGAAAATAGGATTTTCCCTTTCTGCCCTCACAAGTGCCCTCATATGCCTCCTGAAGGCTCCAAAACCCGTCAGCTCAGTGAGGCGAGTACTGGGTCTGCGGGGGTCAGGGGGGTGCAAAAGTGTGGTGTGAAGGTAAGTGATGTAGAGGTGAGTATCTGAGGTAAGTGTAAACTGTTTTTGAAAGTGCACTTACCTTTGTTTCTTCCTGCAGGCTTCAGTCGGTTTGTATGCGGAGAGTCTCGCACCTCCGTGTTGCAGATGACAGATGGCCGTTGCATTCTCAGATGCAACAAACATCTCATTTCGGTAAAAGAAAGAAGGTTGATGAGGTCTTGTATGCAAGACCTCATCAAACTGCAGAGACTGTCACTGTTTGACAGCTTCACAGAGCTGTCAAACGATGACAATTCATCTGTCAAACATTTTTTGACAGATGACACATCATACGTTGACGTTTTCTGCAACCGGCTTTCCCTTAATTGGCCTGCTAAACCCGCTGGGCGGGCTTAACAAGGTCAATCAAGGGAAAATAGCGTGGGTTGGCCACAAATCGACGGAGGCGGGACATCGACCCGACAAGCAGCAGTCCCGCCTCCAATGCGCCCCCACTCACAAAATCGCCCCCTAAGTCACAGTGTGGGGCTCGGAAAACACGACCCTCTGACTCAGAGGTGAGTGTGCTACTAACCGAGCCAAGTTGACGCTTAAGTTAACAAAGCCGCAGGGAGTAGCGGTGAGACAATGCAGCAGCAATGGTAGGGTTGGTGACCAGGTTAGTTTGCTGGGGCCAACAGGCTGCGTGCATCTGCTGCTAGCTCCCTGAAACCACAACGCACTCTTTCTCCCATCAAATGATCTGCACTGGTGGTTATATGGCTATAATTCTTTGGACTCATATTTTTTTACTTGTACGTGACACATTTATATGAGGCTCCCTTCACATAACTTACTGTTCAGAATTGATTGGAATGTGAGGTATTGGAGACAAAGTCAGCAGGCATCTCGGCATTATTTTTTCATGACATCAGCATACTTTAAATAGCCTGTTACATTCTTTATCGACTCATTTTATTATTTTTCTAGGATTTATAGTGCCAGCAAATAGATCGTCTATGATTCAGTGTCTTTTGGTGAAGCAGGGAAGGCATATTGATGACCTTGTCTTCAATGATTAGGCAATACTAGACAACACATCATAAGAACCAGGTCATGGGATCAGTCACCACAATAGATGTTTTTCAGTGGTGTGGAACCAGCTGATGATGATGTACAGCGTCATTGGATTAAGGTGACTGAATAAAGTCAAATTCCTTTTTTTATTACCTGGGATGCTGAGATTTTTGACGGTGCTTTTGAGGATCACATTCTGTGATTCAAAGCATTGTGAAAAATGTACACTAACAGCCTTGAAGATACACCTCGGTATCAGTTGTGGCTCAGTCTCGCCTCTGAGTCAGAAGGTTGTGGGTTCAAGTCCCACACCAGAGAATTGAGCACAAATTTCAGGCTGACACTTCAATGGCGCGCTACACTGTCGGAGGTGCCGTTTTTCGGATGAGACATTACACCGAGGCCCCATCTGCCCTCTCAGGTGGATGTAAAAGATACAATGGCACTATTCGAAGAAGAGTAGGGCAGTCCTTGCCAACATTTATCCCTCAACCAACATCAATAAAACAAATGATCTGGTCATTATCTCATTGTTGTTTGTGCAGTCTTGCTGTCTGCAATTTGGCTGCTGTGTTTGCTACGGACGTCCTGAGGTTGTGAAAGGGGCTTTATATAAATCTATCTTCCTTTCTCCCATCCTTCCTTCCTTCCTTCTTTTGGACTAGTCTCTCAATGTACCTCCTGCTTCCACATGGATGCTCTCCGGCCACTCCACAGCTGCTGAGCTGCCAGTGTTTATGTTCTATGACTTCATGTGTTCATGTGAGACCACACCTGGAGCATTGTGTGCAGTTTTGGTCGCCTTATCTGAGGAAGGATGTTCTTGCCATGGAAGGAGTTCAGCGAAGATTCACAAGGCTGATACCTGGGATGGCAGGAATGACACATGAGGAGAGATTGGGTCGATTGGGCTTATACTCGCTGGAGTATAGAAGAATGAGAGGGGATCTCATCGAAACATATAAAATTCTGACAGGTCTGGACAAACTAGATGCAGGAAGAATGTTTCCGATGGTCGGAGAGTCCAGAACCAGGGGTCATAATCCAAGGATAAGGGGTAAGCCATTTAGGACAGAAATGAGGAAGAATTTCTTCACCCAGAGAGTGGTGAACCTGTGGAATTCTCTACCACAGAAGGTAGTTGAGGCCAAGTCATTAAATATATTCAAGAATGAGTTAGATATATTTCTTAAAGCTAAAGGTATCAAGGGATATGGGGAGAAGGCAGGTACAGGGTACTGAGTTTGGATGATCAGCCATGATCTCATCGAATGGCGGAGCAGGCTCGAGGGGCCGAATGGCCTACTCCTGCTCCTATCTTCTATGTTTATGTGAATTGCAAGGGAATAGAACACTTTCCTATTCCAGGCACCCAGTGCCAGCATATTAAAATTCTCCTTTTGAACTTGCTTTAGAGTTCTTTGCAACGCAAGACTGAATGAATAACTTTATTATGGATTTAAAAACATTCTATACATCAACAGTTCAGCTCCATCTTCGATGGTCTGTCTGGAGCAGTTTTCCTGAAACCAGTTGGTTAATTGAAACATTGTCAGATACTAATTGTTACAGGAATGTCTCTCAATGACATACTCGAATAGACATGATACTTACTGAAGTAAGGGAACATCTAGAATTGTTCATACTATATCTTTACAAGCTCTCGGGTCTGCAAAACCTGCAGTTAGATGCTGAATAAAGATTCCTTTACTCAACCAACTTCAGAAAAGCACCCCTACCATTATGGCATTTTTCCATTGGTCAGACAGCAAGGAAAAGGCCTCATTAGGGTTTCCAACCCTCCAGGATTGTCCTCGAGTCTCCAGGAATTGAAGATTAATCCCCACGGCACTGCTGCAGGTAAAACCCGGGAGAAAAATCACAGGAGCATTAAAAAGAATAATTTTCTTTCAACACTTTTTATTAGTTATAAAAGTGCTGGAGTTGAAAAAAAAAATGTTTGACTGACAGTCAAGAGTCTGTTTGCTTTCCAATTGGCATGTGAAGGTATTGCTCCGTGAGGATGGACATGTTGGGCGACCAATGGGGGAAGCGTGGGGGCGGGGCAGTTGGAGTGATGAAACCTTCAGAATTGGCACCGGTTTTTCTTTTGTTTTCTTTTGTAAATTTCAATTTCTACATTGTGCAATTATCACTGAAATAATTAGCATTGAAATAATTAACTCGCTGAATGAGTTTGCAGATTAATGGCAGTGTTATGCTGCATACCCAATGCCTAGTAGGAACTGCATTAAGATGTGGAACTCTTAGGTGAAAGGCCAGTGGTTACAGGCTCCTGCAGCAAGTGAGCTCCTTTACTCAGTGCAGACTGTCTGCTTCCCACAGAAAGGGAAGGAAATCAGTGGCTGTGTCACATGGGGCCACTCACGTACCTACCAGGGGCTGGTTATAAAATAGCATCGGCAGACATCTGGGTACAAGTTACTCTCTCAGCCGAAGAACGAGGAGAAGGACCTGAACATGAGGGAGAGTATTGATAAAAAGGTGAAACATTCCAAAAGAAACTGCAGATTGTGCGTTGCTGCCATGTACAAATAATTTACCAACTTTTACTATTCAGTCAACATTCACAACACAAACATTGTCAATTCCCAAATACCAATCTATTCATATTAAAAAAAAGGCCCAAATTGCAGTCTCCACAAAGTAATGGATCATTTTGGCTCAAAGTTGTGTCCGTTCTGTGGCTTCCAGGAAGTGATTCTCCTCCTTCAAACAAGATGGATGATTTTTGCAATTTGTTCAAGGACAAGCAAACCAGAGTCTTGTGACAGGATTAAAAATAGAAGGGCAGATTTCCCTCTGCCCTGCTCCTAAATAGTGGCCAAAAAATAGTTGCAATGCAGAACAGAAATGGATGCTAATCTGTTGCTACCAGTTTGCTCCTGAATGGCGCTGCGCGCAAACTTCCTCTGGGGCTTTTTTGATGTTTGCTCCTGACGGCGTCTGAAGAGGAGACGTTTTGAGGATCTAACCCAGGAGCAGTGCCTACATCACCTGATGTGGAGATGCCGGTGTTGGACTGGGGTGGACAAATGTGAGAAGTCGCACAACACCAGGTTATAGTCCAACAGGTTTATTTGAAATCACAAGCTTTCGGAGCGCTGCTCCTTCGTCAGGTGAAGTGAAGAGATACATATAGGCACAGCATATATAGTCAGCATGTATATATTCTCTGACTATATATGCTGTGCCTATATGTATCTCTTCACTTCACCTGACGAAGGAGCAGCGCTCCGAAAGCTTGTGATTTCAAATAAACCTGTTGGACTATAACCTGGTGTTGTGCGACTTCTCACATTTGTACATCACCTGAGATTCCCCAAAGGCCTGATGAGGGAACTGTGTGAACAGCTATATGTAAACCTTCAGCCACATTCCCAGATAGCTCTGCTCTATCTGTGGAATTCGAGGTCAGCGTGACCCTCAATTTCATACAATTTTATTCCCTTCCAGGGTGCAGGAGGTGAGCTGAGCAGCATAAGCCAGTCTACTGTTCATTGGTGTATATCCCAAGACCGAATTATAATTTTAAGAGGGTGGAGCAGTACATCAGCTTCTTCTTGTCCACTCAACAGCAGCAAACTAGAGCTCTTGGCTTTATCTGTACTCTGAGCTCCTCGAGAAAGATGTGCCCATTTATGAATCGCAAGGGGTTGTATTCCATCAATGGCTAGATAGTTTGTGACCATCACCGTTGACCCAGGTGAATGCAAGACACCCTGGGTCAGCGCATGGTTCATTCGTCATGGGGCCCTGCACACTCCCTGGTGTGTTCAAGGATAGAAACATAGAAACATAGAAAATAGGTACAGGAGTAGACCATTCGGTCCTTCGAGCCTGCACCGCCATTCAATGCGTTCATGGCTGAACATGCTACCTCAGTACCCCATTCCTGCTTTCTCGCCATACCCCTTGATCCCCCTAGTTGTGAGTGTTATATCTAACTCCCTTTTGAATATATTTAGCGAACTGGCCTCAACAACCTTCTGTGGAAGAGAATTCCATAGATTCACCACTCTCTGGGTGAAGAAGTTCCTCCTCAGCTCAGTCCTAAATGGCTTCCCCTTAATCCTTAGACTGTGACCCCTGGTTCTAGTTTTCCCTACCATTGGGAACATTCTGCCCACATCTAATTTGTCTAAACCAGTCAGGATTTTAAATGTCTCTATAAGATCCCCCCTCATTCTTCTGAACTCCAGAGGATACAAGTTCAGTTGACCCAATCTTTCTTGATATGTCAGTCCGGCCATCCCAGGAATCAATCTAGTGAACCTTCGCTGCACTCCCTCAATAGCAAGAATGTCCTTCCTTAAGTTAGGAGACCAAAACTGCGCACAATACTCCAGGTGTGGCCTCACCAAGGCCCTGTACAACTGCAGCATCACCTCCCTACTCCTGTACTCAAATCCCCTTACTATGAAGGCCATCATTCCGTTTGCTTTCTTGACTGCCTGCTGCACTTGCATTCCCACCTTCAATGACTGATGTACCATGATGCCCAGGTCTCGTTGCACCTCCCCTTTCCCTAATCTGCCACCATTCAGGTAATAGTCCGCCTCTCTATTTTTACCACCAAAGTGGATAACCTCACATTTATCCACATTGTACTTCATCTGCCATACATTTGCCCATTCACCCAACCTGTCCAAGTCACTCTGTAGCCTCCTAGCATCCTCCTCATTGTTCACACTGCCTCCCAATTTAGTGTCATCCGCAAATTTGGAGATATTACATTTAATCCCTTCGTCCAAATCATTAATATATAATGTAAACAGCTGGGGTCCCAGCACCGAACCCTGCGGTACCCCGCTGGTCACTGCCTGCCATTCTGAAAAGTACCCATTTACTCCTACTCTTTGTTTCCTGTGTGCCAACCAGTTCTCAATCCACGTCAACACATTACCCCCAATCCCATGTGCTTTAACTTTGCTCACCAATCTCTTGTGTGGAACCTTGTCGAAGGCCTTCTGAAAGTCCAAATACACCACATCTACTGGTTCCCCCCTGTCCACCCTATTGGAAACATCCTCAAAAAATTCCAGAAGATTTGTCAAGCATGATTTCCCTTTCACAAATCCATGCTGACTTGGACCTATCATGTCGCCACTTTCCAAATGGTCTGTTATGACATCTTTAATAATTGCTTCCATCATTTTACCCACAACCGATGTCAGGCTGACCGGTCTATAATTCCCTGCTTTCTCCCTCCCTCCTTTTTTAAAAAGAGGGGTTACATTGGCCACCCTCCACTCCATCGGAACTGATCCAGAGTCTAAGGAATGTTGGAAAATGATCGTCAATGCATCCACTATTTCCAAGGCCACCTCCTTAAGTACTCTGGGATGCAGACCATCAGGCCCCGGGGATTTTTCAGCCTTCAGTCCCATCAATTTTCCCAATACCTTTTCCCGACTAATAAGGATTTCCCTCAGCTCCTCCCTCTTACCAGATCCTCTGACCCCTTTTATTTCCGGCAGGTTGTGTGTGTCCTCCACAGTAAACACCGAACCAAAGTACTTGTTCAATTGATCTGCCATTTCCTTGTTCCCCATTACGACTTCCCCTGTTTCCGACTGCAGGGGACCTACGTTTGTTTTTACTAACCTCTTTCTTTTTACATATTTATAGAAGCTTTTGCTGTCCATTTTAATGTTCTCTGCAAGCTTCCTTTCATATTTTATTTTCCCTGCCCTAATCAAACCCTTCGTCCTCCTCTGCTGAGTTTTGAAGTTCTCCCAGTCCCCGGGTTTGCTGCTACTTCTGGCCAATTTGTATGCAACTTCCTTGGTTTTAATACTATCCCTGATTTCCCTTGTTAGCCATGGTTGAGCCACCTTCCCTTTTTTATTTTTACGCCAGACCGGGATGTACAATTGTTGTAGTTCATCCATGCGATCTCTAAATGTCTGCCATTGCCCTTCCACTGATAGCCCCTTAAATATCGCTTGCCAATTTAACCTCGCCAATTCACGCCTCATACCCTCAAAGTTGCCCTTATTTAAGTTCTGGACCATGGTCTCTGACTTAACTGTTTCCTTCTCCATCCTAATGTAGAACTCCACCATACTATGGTCACTCTTCCCCAGGGGGCCTCGTACCACAAGATTGCTGATTAGTCCTTCCTCATTACACAACACCCAGTCCAGGATGGCCTCCCCTTGAGTTGGTTCCTCAACATATTGGTTTAGGAAACCATCCCTTAAACACTCCAGGAAATCCTCCTCCACCGTATTGCTTCACTGTTGTGAACAGCTGGCTCTTGTGTAAGGTTTCCAAAATTTACAGATCCCCAAAACCTAAGGAAAAAGGACTTTGGAAGTATTACAGGGTGGTGAAATGCAGTTGGGCCTAACCTAAGGAATTTAAGACCAAAAACCAAGTTTTGGCATTTTAAAAACATGTCTGGGCCTGTAAAGGGACAAGGAGATGGGAATGACCTCTGTAAAAGCAGTTTTGGATATTGGAGTTAATTACACTGTCTGGGGGACCGGGATGACCTCACTCAAGCCCCAGCAGACATTAACATTTTAACAATAAACCCAGAGAAAGAGCAGTCCCACCCAAAACACAGGCTCCATCAAAACCAATTACAGGGCCCATCAGAAACATGCATAATAAAACCCACTCAGACCCATTCTATAGAAAGACCGAGTCCAGCCTAGAAAACCAAACACGAAATCAATCACCAGTGATCAACCGAGGAGATCGACAGGATGCAAGCCATCCCAAAAGACATTTGACACTTACAGAACAGTTACTGGTAACTAGCCCGTCAAAATTAGACAAAGAACCTTGCAGATTTAGTACGCAGATAAGGCCATGCTCAATGGGTGAGATGGAAGGCCTGTTCAAAACCAGTTAACACGCTAGTAAAGTTGTTACCGTTAACGAGCCCGCCAAAACCAGACAATGAACTGAGCAGATTTGGTGGGCAGATAAGGCCACTTCAATTTGGTATAATTGAAGGCCTGTTAAGCGGTTCGACAGTCGAGACAAGCGGGTCATCAGCATCACACACACAGTCGAGTGTGGAGACAAGGAGCAACATCACAGACCCAAGTCGAGCTGGAAGCGAGTCGGCATCGCTCACCACTCAGACACACCTGAGTCCAGCTCGTGAAGATACCACCTTGACAGACCTCCAACAATGGTCCCAACACAGTCACCCGGAGCAACAAGCCGAAAAGCCACCGACGGCTCCACGAGGTCGACCGACACACTAGACAAGGCCTAAAACCATCGCGGAAGCCAAAGGCCTCACGAAACCAACAACCGCATATTACCCCCAACGGACCGGGTAATAGCAGGCCACCGCGACCAACAAAGACCAACTCAAGGGAAGAAAACCCAAAGAACCGCAAAGTTTCCACTCTACAATCTACTCCTGACCTACCCTGGGTAAGATTTTCCCCAAAGACTCTAAACCCTATTGCTAACCAAAAGAAATTGGGTACTCACCAGATAAATCCAAACCGACATCCTACCGCATCAGCGGACTCGCGAAGACTGACCAGATACGCAGGTGAAGTCCTCTACCGCGTACGGGGTACGGCAGACACTAACTGACATAAACAGCGAACCCCAAAACCACGATTTAGCCCAACTGTCAAAGGATTGGTGAGCATTATCCCTGGTCCTTCAAAACCTAACTTAGCTAGTAAAGTGGGGTTGGGAGCGGTGAAGTATTGTTCTACTGTCATTTCCCTCGCTTGTACCGAAGTGTTCCCCACCTTTAGAGTGTTTATTATTGTGCTTTACCTTTTAATAAAGATTGAAGTTCTTTCATCAAACTCAGTTGTCTGCTGCACCTTTTATCACAACCCCCAAATAAGTCCAAGGTCTAGAGCCAAGGGAGTGGGAGCGATTCGAACCGCTCAGAAGTCAGAGGTGAAGCTGACACACACCACCACCCCCTACACTTGCGGGATTGGGTACCAGTCACCCCATTGTTGATGACCTTCCCCTTGTTGAATATTAACAAAGCAGCTGAACATTGCTACAATGAGGCTCATTTAACAACCAGGCCCTCATTGATCACATCAGTGTGTGCATGCATGTGTGTGTGTATTTGCGTGTGTATATGTGTGTGTGTGTGTGTGTGTGCTTCCACGATGTGACAGCACACGTGTATTGACTGGGCATGTCCCATTTCACTGAAGGGGAAGCCCACAGAACTGATAATAAACATTTTTGTCTGCTTATAATTAGTTTCAGTTCTCTCATCTGCAGGCGTCACTTTTCATATTTTCTGTACAAATATTATCCAGAAAATTCATATACCTTGATGCTTCTTTCCCTGGGGCTTCCTTTGTGCCTGCCCCTTTAAGGTTCCTCTGAGGCAGTGACTTTCTCTTCAGTTCAAGGCAGAACAGAAATGATGCTAATCCGTTGCTACCAGTTTGCTCCTGAATGGCGCTGCGCGCAAACTTCCTCCAGGGCTTTTTTGATGTTTGCTCCTGACGGCGTCTGAAGAGGAGACGTTTTGAGGATCTAACCCAGGAGCAGTGCCTACATCACCTGAGATTCCCCAAAGGCCTGATGAGGGAACTGTGTGAACAGCTATATGTGCACATCTGCTGAATTCAAATGCGGCCCCAGAATAAGTGTGGACGCTGAGCTCTTGGCCCTTGCGGGGGTAACATCCACATTAACTGCTCCCAGATAACGTCAGGAGAGGAAGGTTGGTGCTAAGAGGTGCCCTCACTAGGCTAGACAGACTTAAAAGTTTCAGGTACGGCCCCAGTCTGCGCTGGATTAGTTGATCTCAGCCAGGGGCGTGGCCCGCCCGCTAGGCCTGTCGCCCTTCTGATCTCACGGGCTTCAACAGGGCAGATGGATTTACGTCCACTCCAGCCCCAGCAGGGTTTCCCCTCGGTGTATCTTCGGGGCGGAGACTTAGGGCTCGATTTTAATAGCCCTGAGGAGGCGGGTTTGGAGGCGGGTCTGTTGCTAAAATCAGAAAAAATGGCTTCAGACACCCAACCTGCCTCCATCCCGCCCCCACCCGATTTTCGTGAGTGTCTGTTCAGCCGCTCCCAAACTGACCCGACTGAACCGATGGGACAGGTAGTTAAGGCAGTTAAGTGCCTGTTAACTGCCTTGCTAATCCTATTTTGATAGTGGTTTCCCATTTTCGTGCTTCTGGCTCCTGTTTCCCGAATTGTCAGAAACAGACCAGGTTCAAGGAGACGAGTTGCTGGAGGACATGATTTGTATTCATTGCTGGAGCGCTTTAAAAGCGCCCCTGAAACATAGCTGACATTCAAAAGCAACAACTTTGCTGTTGTAGGTATGCGATAAGACTTTGCACATCTACTGACCTTGTGACTGTTCAAGCTGACACCCATCTGCAATGTGATTTGAATGGAATAATTTCAGCCCACTTCGACTGTGCGCTTGCAAGCTTGTTGCCTCAAATGAAATCTATATCAAGGGGATGGGAAAAATTTATGTCCTCTCATCCTGGTCCTCATAATGGGAAGAGCAGCAGCCGTGTGACTCAACGCAAATCTCCCTGGGAAGAGGAGGAGGAGGAGGACGAGGGGCGCCTTGCATGCCCTGTTGTGACCAATGCAGCATCCCTCCAGTTCACTGTTGCCCGTCAACCAGGGTATGCACACCACCATGCCACATTAGCATAAGCTTACTCTTCAACCATAGGTGGCTACCATATGGCTCTATAATTGTAGGCTACATTAGTCCACCGTCATACATCATCTCTGCTATACCCGATTATTTCCTATAACTTTCACCATCAGCATTACAAAACCAAGTTGCCCTGAGCCCTCAATGTGCATTTGCCATTTCCCAGAACACATAGGCCACACAATCAACTGTTTGCCATAATTTTTCTTTAACACATGACAAAAGCATCACAAACCAATAACAGTCAGAAAAAAGAAGACAAAACACCCACGTGAGTCCCCTTGTGACTATATGTGCTTAATCTTTCTCTTACGTGTGCTTCTACGTGGTGCTACCCCTGTGGCTTCAGCAGATGTAGAGGCACCTTGCTGACTAGGATGCTACGCCTGCTTACATGCCTTTGGCGGGCGTCCTCTGGGTTTGGGAGCCTGGGAGGGCTCTTCAACAGTCTACTCTTCCTGCGGCTGTGCAGGGGCTGAAATGTCCATCTCAGTTGGCTCTGCAAAGTGGGTCTCTGACTGAGGGCTGCGCAGTGGCATGGTCGTGTGAGCGCTTGGAGAGGAGCCCACACTTCCTTCTGTCCTGCCAACAACATCCCTCTCATGGGTCAGCTGCACCTCAGTGCTGGTAAGTGGCTGGAGAGCACCTTGCTGCACATCAGGGGGGCCATGAGGACCCGTATCTGCACTGGCAGTCCTCATCACAAGGACGTTCATGAAGCTCTGGTCTCTCAGCTCAATAGCTGCCCATCTCTCCGCCAGAGATGACAATCTATTTTGAACAGTCACCATGTTTTCCTGACTCTGCTGACTTATTTCCTCCATGGCGGTAGCCAGCTTTTCCATGGAGGTTGCCATCGTATCCAATAAGGTTGCCATCGTATCCAATGAGGTTGCCATCCTATCCATGGTGGTGCGTTCATGCGCCATTGCCTCCACCACGGCAGTGCTGATGTTAGAGATGGACTCCTCCATTCTATCCACACTCTCACTAACCCTGGAGGCAAACCCTTCCAGAGACTCCTGAACTTGTTCCTGTATTTCCCGAACCGTTCTTTTTCTGGATGGCCCCAGGGGCACAGTGTCTGCATGTAGCTCAGCAGAGCTAGGAGATTGCTGCGACCTCCGCCGAGGACTCTCCACTGCTGTCGCTGTCTCCACCATCTGCTGATGCTCACTTGTGTGCTGTGATAGACCAGGTGGCAACACTACTCTAACTCACGAGGGCCCCACCGAGGTGTGCGTTGCTGCGCTGGTGCTGGGTGCGCTGAGTCCTGGTGACGCTGCTCCTTCAGAGGCTTCAGGTTCCTCTGAGGAGTTGTCCAGCTCTTCGTCCTGGATCGTGGGGAGGGGGGCATCGATGGTCCTGTGGGAGAGTAAAGGCATGATTTAGACATCTAATATTGATGTAGCAGACACATCCTTTTGAGCAGATGATACAACGCAATTCTCTATGAACCTCATATGCCATTGCAATCAATCACTAAATGTCAATGAGAGGGATGAAACTCTATTATGTCACCAGCTTCCTCTAGTGTGCCCGTCTCTCCATCGCCCACTTCCAGGTCTTCGCCACCTCCAACAATTTTGTTTGCAGCCTCCTTAGCACTTGTCAGCGTTGCTAGGGTTGGTCTGCCTCCTCCAGTCAGTGCTCTCTCCCTCTTATTGTGGGCTGTCTTTTCCTGCAAGGAGGGACACAAGCAGAGTTTCAACCACAGTGATGGAGTGAGTGTGAAGAATCCCTACCATAGAAGCTTTGAGGGAGACGAAGATGGGGTAAGGTGCCAAGGGGAAGCTAGCTCCCTGTGCGTTGTTAATTGTTGTCGCTGCATAACAGTGAGAGCAAGTCTAAGGGGTGCATAGGCAGGATGCTGAAGTGATTCAGTGCAGAGACAGAGATGGATTGGTAAGGGTGCAAGGGAAGTAAGGTAAGGTGGTATGTGGAGGAGGAGGCTTACATTGCAGAGTGCTGGTGATGAGAAGAGAAGGGAAGCAGATTGAAGATAAGTGTGATGAGATACTCACTTTTGATGTTCACACAAGATCATTGAACCGTTTTTGGCACTGGATCTATGAGCGTGAACATATGGACCTTGCGCTCACCTCCTCAGCAATGCGCAGCCAGGCTGCCTTGGTCTGCTGAGGAGGCTTCCTCCGGCCATCAGGAGGGAGGAGAATCTCCCTGCACCCTCTGACAGCATCCACAAGAGCATGGAGGGACTCATCATTAAATCGAGGAGCTGCCTTGCCTCTGGTAGAAGTCATTGTGGATAGATCAATATCACTGAGTTTCAGAATGCAGAGGAAAGAGGCTCAGGCTGAATGGCAGCTTTAAAACCAGCTGCTATGATGACGTCATCAGAGGTGGCCAGCCGACCCGATTCCACTCATTGGACCGGCCAGCGCGCCCCAATGAAATCAACAAGCTCATTAAATCAAAATCGGACATCAGCAGCTGATCCGGCCGGAAGCGGCTCCGGAACCCGCCCTCCACGCAACCCGACTCCAACCCGCCTCGGAAATAAAAATCGAGCCCCATGTGTTTCTGGGTCCTGGACGAATTTCAGGACCAACATCTTCAGGAGAGGAAAGGGTACAGACAAGATATACCTCAATGGGGTAAATGTTTGTCCTTATCGCCTAGGTGCTACACATCACCTTGATGAAGAGGAGAAGGGACAAGCTGGTGGAGAGGTACGCTTTTCCCTAACAGAACTTCTCAATGGAAGGAAAATGAGGCGGGTTCTGTTACATGTGTGCGGTTCTCCTCAGCAGACTTTCCTTCTTGCCCGCTTCCCAGTTGATGTCTAACACCCAGGCAGTAAAAACCTACCCCAAAATGTTTAATCTCATCACAGATTCTACAAGAGGGCATAACCTTAAACTTAGAAGAGGGACAGTGAAAAAAGAGATAGCTGGATACATACCAGCCGAAAAGTTTGTTAAAGGGTTTTTGTGGGATGTGATATTTCCCCGACACTGGGACTGGCCAGATAGACCACAGTGGTCTTTACTGGTCTCGTACACTCCCATGTTCCTATCTCTGGAGTGGTGTTCCAGTGACTGACTCTGAGTCAGTGTGAGTGGCTGGATTTCCGATAATATTTATTGACTTTGAAGATGAGATGAACGTCACAGTGAAGACTCGATCATCTGAAAAGCAAATCAAGATAATTTCTTCTGGGCCCAATATAATCAATACACTTTGGGACATCTAAACAATTGTTTTCCAGCTCACCTTGTTGCTCCAGGTCCTATTTCATGTTTTATTCCTTTTTCCGAAAGCACTTTTATTCCTTTCCCTCAGTCTGGCAGATGCAGCTGCCGTGGCCTTGTACACTGCTGGCCAAGCGGTTCATCGTGTACATCATCCTTCACCCATTCTGCTTCAAAGGGATCCTCACAGACACATTGTGATTCGAGACAGTGCATTGCTTGTCCTTGATGTTGACAAGCCCTCGTTTTCCTTGAGCAGGAACTTTAGCAGGATTGAAAAACCCAAAAAATAACTTCCCTTCCCCTCCCCCCCCCACCCCAATTTTCTCCTCATCTCTTCTAAAGGTATTGCCTCCTACTGGGGAAGCAATGCCACATGTGCCCACTGATCGTTCAAGTGCCCGTTCTCCTGTGTGAATACAGCCAGTTACCGTTGGTGGGCTATCTGCCAATCCTGACCCTGCACTTCGCCGACATCCAGGCAAATGCACTTCCCAGTGGGAGTCACTGGGAAGCGGTCGGGAGCAGGAACTTCGGATGATTTTTTTTTCCCCCCTTAGGCCAGGGATGCTGAGGACAATTAAAAAAAAATAAAAAATTCTTGGGATATGGGCGTTGCTGGCAAGGCCAACATTTATTGCCCAGCCCTAGTTGCCTTTGAGAAGGTGGTGGTGATCCTCCTTCTTGAACAGCTGCAGTCCGTGTGGTGAAGGCCCTCCCACAGTGCTGTTAGGGAGGGAGTTCCAGCAATTGTAAAACACCAACTGCTGCCCTGGCAGAGAAGAGGTACACAGAAGGGATGGAGCCTGTGGCCTGCCTGGTCTACATGATTCATTACCACAAACCTGCAACTTGCTTTGGTGGATCAGTCAGGCATGAAGGATTCAGGTGCCAACAAATACTAGAAAAATACTACAATGGAGCAACGCATTCTCATACAAAACTAGCGCCTCCCGTGTGTCATTGTTCGTGGGTACTTGGAGGGCGCGCAGTTGTATAATGATGGGTGTTGCATGCTGTGGTGATTCAATTATTGAATTAGGTCTGATTGTTCCAATGCTCTCCTGTCCGGACTCCCATTTTCCACCTTCCATCAACTTGAATTCATCCAAAACTCTGCTGCCCATGTCCTAACTCGCACCAAGTCCCGTTCGCCCAATGTGCTTGCTAACCTACATTGGCTCCCGGTCCAGCAACGCCTCGATTTTTAAGATGTCATCCTTGTTTTCAAATCCCTCCATGGCCTCGCCCCTCCCTATCTCTGTAACCGTTTCCAGCCCTACAGCCCTCCAATTTTGGCCTCTTTTGCACCCCCGATTTTTAGCACTCCACCATTGGCGGCCGTGACTTCAGCTGCCTAGGTCTTAAGCCCTGGAATTCCCTCCCTAAACTTCTCCACCTCTAAACCGCTCTCACCTCCTTTAAGTCGCTCCTTAAAACCTACCTCTTTGACCAAGCTGTCCAAATATCTCTTTATATGGCTCGGTGTCAAATTAAGTCTGATTTACGCTCCTGTGAAGCTCCCTGGCATGTTTTACTAACTTAAAGGTTCTACATAAATGCAAGTTCTTGTTGTTGTTGCAGGGTGCTTGGATGATTTGTTCTGGGGGATCTCCTTGGTCCTATACCAGTGGTATTCTGGTTTTGGCTGGGCTTCCATCTAAAAGGGCAAACGTGGCCCCTATTGGGAGGGTCCAAGCCAGGCATACGGCTTGGATAGGGTTACCAACTCTGGTTGGACATATTCCATCACACGACCTCCTTCCTCCAGTTGCCCCACCTCGTAAAACAGCCTTTTTTCCCGATTTTTATAACTACTGAACAAAAGTGTTCAAAGAAAGTGAAATAAAAACACTATTTTTCCCTTGATTGTCCGATGATTTTTCTCCTGGGTTTTTCTCATAGCACTGTCTAGGAGATTAATCTTTAATTCCTGGAGAGTCCAGGACAGTCCTTGGAAGGTTGGCAATCCTAGGCCTGGACCGTTGTAGAGTGAAAATTTTTATTTTAAAAAGTGTGCAGAATGCCCTCTTTTTTTTGAGGGGTTTTAGGGAAGTGTTGTGAGGAATGGGGAGGCTGGGCAAACCCTCCCCCCAGAGTGTACCAAAGACAACCTTTCCATGGGCACGGGACTGGAGCCTAGAGGCGTTCTTGTGACGGTGCTTGCGCCTGCCCTATGCTAATGAGTTGCCCTCTCCTGAACCCGCAAACTCCTGCAGGGTGAGCACTAGTGGGCACCAGTTGGCGTGTTCCCACTGCAACCGAGGAATTTGGGGATCAGAGTCAGCTCTCCAAAGGAAAACAATATCATTCACTAGAGAAAGAACTTGCACTTATATCACGCCTTTCATTTCCTCAGGACATCCCAAAGTGCTTTACAGCCAGTGAAGTATTTTTGGAGTATAGTCATTGTTGTAATGTAGGAAACATGGCAGCCAATTTGCACACAGCAAGCTCCCAGAAACAGCAAGTGATAAATGACTGTAGAATTCGCAAAATTATCGCGATTTTATAAAATAAGAAGGAGACATAAAGTTTCGTACAAACAGCTTTATTTCAGCAGAATGCTGTCAGGTTTTCAAAGCGGACACAAACAGCCTGTAAAATGGCCGCCACGCCTCGTGGCAGAACGTTCTAGACTTTCAATGAGCAGACAAGATGGCGTTCCAATAAACATTTGTGCAAGATCGTACAGGACTCAGCACATTGGAGATAATTGACAAGACATAATGGGGTAGAAATTAGGTCGCGCCCCATTTGGGGCGCAAATATCGTCCGCACGCAAATATTAGCGCCTGGCGCTAATTATCGGCACTGACAGGAAACTTCACTTTTACCGCCCCGGGAGGTGAGTGGAGCGCTAAATTAGGCGCTGCACACCTCTCTTAAGGCGCAAAGGCCTAGGAGTGAGGCGCTACCTCAGCGCACGAGCGCAGCGCAGCTGCTGCCAGTTAGCGAGGGAACACAGACACACTGGCGCCGGACACTTCTTAAAGCGGGGGGGGGCCACTTGCTCCCCAGCCACACCCTGCTCATTGCAGCCTTGAATCTCAGCCTGGAGAGACCTGTAATCCATTTTGCTGCCAAGCATGGAGAGGGTGAGAGAACGCGCTCATCGCTTCACCGAGCGGGCCTTGGATGCTCTGGTTGACGCAGTGGAGCGCAGACGATGCATGCTGTTCCCGGAGAGTGGCAGGAGGCCTTTGCCACGCGAGTTCAGAAGAGTGTGGAGGGAGGTGGCTCAGAGCGTCTCCTCCAGGAGCATGGTGCCCAGGACCCATGTTCAGTGCCGCAAAAAGTTCAACGACCTCACTCGGGTCGTCAGGGTGAGTGGCTTTTTCTCAATACCTCTCCATCCCTCCATCTCAACCTCACTCTATGGCCAGAGGGTCTTAAAACCCCAATGCACAACACTCATGCAACACCTATGGCCCTTTCATCAAACACACACACACATTCCACACTTTGCATACAGTAAGGGCTATTCACCTATGGGAGGCACATCAGGCAAGACCATGGCTGCATATTGTAAGGGCTAGTCACCTATGGGAGGCACATCAGGCAAGACCATGGCTGTATATTTACTCAGATGCTGTCCTTTTTCTTGCAGGCTAAGCTGGCTCATAATCGGAGACAGCAGCAACGGACGGGTGGAGGGCGGCTTCAGCTGCAACCCCTCAGCGATCTGGAGGAGCGCGTCCACAGGATTGTGGCAAGCCGGGTGATCGGTCCCGTCGCCACTGGGGACACTGACCCCGTTGTGGACAGCAATGGTAAGGTCATCACCTTTTTGTCCTCTGTCCTTCCACTTGTCCCTCACAATACCAGCCTTTGACACTTTCAATCCAACTTGCTAACTCGCTGCACTTATTCCTCCCTTACTGCCACCCTGTCCTCACGCTAAAGCCACTCTTGTACCTCCCTGCTTTCAGATGGTGATTCACCAGCTGAGGAGATGGTCCCTGAAGCTGCCACTGGGAGTGATGCTGCAGCTGAGGAGGAAGAGGAAGCCGGAGCATCAGTGCCACCCTCTCCCGAGGAAGCCCATGGCCACACTGGGAACACGCCTTCCCCGGAGGGGAGCAGGGGGGAAGGGGCTGATGATGGTGAAGTTCCAGGACCCAGCGGGCTGCAGCAACGCCATTGGGGGGGGAGGGAAGAACGGGGGAGCAGGGGGGAAGGGGCTGATGATGGTGAAGCTCCAGGACCCAGCGGGCTGCAGCAACGCCATTGGGGGGGGAGGGAAGAACGGGGGAGCAGGGGGGAAGGGGCTGATGATGGTGAAGCTCCAGGACCCAGCGGGCTGCAGCCACGCCATGGGGGGGGGAGGGAAGAACGGGAGACTTCTCCCCAGAGGGAGAGTATGCCAGACACTCCTAATGCAATGGACGCAGAGGAGGAGCGGCTGATTGCAGAAATGAACAGCCAGGCGGTGGGCATGCACACTGAGCTCATGGGTGCAGTGGGAAGGGTGCCCGAATGCATTGAGGCACTGGCAAGGAGTGTGGAGCACTTCGCTGTAGCACAGGCGGATGCCACACTAAAGCTTAGTGCTGCAATTCAGTCACTGGCTGCCAGGAACCCATCTGAGACTGCTCTCATGCAGACTCAGATTGAGGCCACGCGAGCACTGACTGCTGCCATCCTCGATGGTTCGTGCACATGTCCCCGGGGCTGTCACCGCGCCGCAGCAGGCCAGCAATCTGTTCTCCGGCAAATTGCTCCGGATGCTGAAGTGCTGCCCCGTGGAAGTGCCAGTGTGTCGGGCGAGCAGGGAGTTGCTGTCCTCTCTCACGATGACAGCATTCCTGCTGCCAACACTGTCACTTCTCCACTGCACTTGCCACCGCCTGTAGGACAGACTGCTGCCGCCCATGCAGAGTTGGTGCAGTCTGCAGCCGGGCCCTCCAGGCCCAGAAGTGGTCGAGGCCGTCCTTCAGGGGCATCTGCAGTGTCAGGGTCTGACAAGCAGCAGCCTTCCACCAGCCTTGCTGCAGCCACTGAGGTCCCATTACGGAGGAGCAGTAGGGTTAGAAGGGGGGAAGTGCGCAAGGGAAGGAGATCACCCTCGAAGGGCAAAAAGTAGGAGGTGTGCCAAAATGCTGGTCATTTTTTTATTAAAGGCCGAGGTTCATGGCCCAACTTTTGTTTAGTGTTTTGGACATTATCTCCAGGTTGTGAGAACCAGTTATGTTATTGACTGTTTTTTTGTGTTTATTTCTATGAGTTTGTCATGAGGAATTGACACACACAGAGTTTGTACAATAAATAAGTTTCTGTATTCAAAATATACATGGCTGGTGGTTGGAATTATTGGTGCCTTGGCCGGCTTAGGGGTTGCGTGCTGGGTTGATTCGTGTTTGTAGCAATGGCAGGGGCCCTAGAAGCGGCTTGCTATTAGTCGTTGACGGACGGCCCTTGCAGTTTGACCATTGTGGGCCACCCTCCTGCCTTGGTGCTGCTGCTGATCATCGTCCTCGGCCTGTTCCTCCTCTTCCTCCTCCTCCTCTTGTGGTGCTGCAAGGCCTGGTGGCATTGGCTGCGTCCTGAGGATTGCCATGTTGTGCAACATGCAGCACACCACTACGAATTTGGAAACTTGCTCAGGCGAGTACTGCAGGGCTCCTCCGGAATGGTCCAGACAGCGGAATCGTTGTTTGAGCACGCCGATTGTGCGCTCAATAATGTTCCTGGTTGCTTGTTGGCTTTCCTGGTACCGCAGCTCAGCAGGGGTATTTGGCGCACGGAGCGGTGTCATCAGCCAGGTGCTCAATGCGTACCCCTTGTCCCCCAGAAGCCAACCAACTGGCTGATGCGGTGCCTCGAAAATTTCTGCCACAGTACTCTGGCGCAGGATGAAAGCATCGTGGCAGCTGCCCGGATAGTGGGCATTGACAGCGAGAATCACCTGTCTGTGGTCACAGACCAACTGCACATTCAAGGAATGGAACCCCTTTCTGTTCCGGAACTCCTCTGCATTCTCTCGCGGAGCACGCAAAGCCACATGCGTGCAGTCAATGGCGCCCTGCACCATGGGGAAGCCCGCTACCCTCGCAAAGCCCATAGCACGGTCATGCTGCTTGTCTGGGGTCATAGGGAAGGAGATGAAGTCTCGTCTCCTTGTGAAGAGGGCATTGGTGACCTGCCGGATGCAGCGATGCACCGCAAACTGGGAGATATTGGCGAGGTCCCCAACAGCAGCTTGGAATGAGCCAGTGGCGTAGAAGTTCAAAGCCACTGTGACCTTCACTGCCACCGACAGAGACGTCCTGGACCTCAGCTGAGGCTGCAGATCTGGCTGCAGCAGGTGGCAGAGCTCAGTGACCACCTCCTTGCTGAATTGCAGCCTTCGCAAACACAGCTCCTCGGACATGTGGATGTAGGAGAGCTGTTCACGATATACCCTGGGAGGGTAAGCTCTCCTGTACATGCGCCTGATGGGCCTCCTCCGTCTGGCCATCATTGCCACTCTCTGTCTGCGTCTCACTATCCTCCGATTGAGCTGGAGCAGGACGACGCCCCCAATCATTGCAGCCCCCATAATCTCTTTGCCAGAAAAGTAATGAGGTACAGCAACGAAAGTAGCAGCAAAGTTAGGATGAACTAGGCAAAACTACCTCACAAAGCGTTGAGTCAATGTAGAAGTCTCTCTCTCTCTCTCTCCGAATCTCTCTCTCTCTCTCAGAACGAGTGGTGCATAAATGTCGACCACAGAAAAAGACAGGAAGAGGCCCCTTTTAAATAGCGCCCCCCCCAGCCCCACACCGATTGATAACGTTCCAGTCTTCCGGTCGTTGGAAGCGCCAGGCGGTAAGGCAGGGGGCGCCACTCAATTTCCGCTCCGGGGCGCCCCAAGGGCGTTGCACCACGGAATGACGTCACAATCTGCGCGCGCAGGTGGTCGCAGCGGTAAGTTTTAGCGCCGCCGCACAATCTCAAGTTAAGTTCTCGAGCGGCGCAAACAGCGCTGCGCCCGGGCGTTAGCGCCTTAACGCCCCATTAGCGCCCTCTTAAGGCGCTAACGGGAGGCGCAACCAACTGAATTTTTACCCCAATGGGTTTGCATTTTATACATAAATACTGGAATCGGTCTCCCAGGTGCGAATAAGGGCTATTGTACCGAGCGATCAAGGACCCATCCAAAGACATTAATATGCAAAATCCCCACGACTCTACGATGAGAGAGCCGTTTGCGGGTAGTTACAGAAAGCATTTGGAAGCCCCAAAACCCCTCCAGGGAGACTACTAGCCGGTTACACAATGGGAGAAGTATTAACGGGTACTCAGACAGTTACAAGTATCACCGAAACCCATTAAAAACGGAGATCACCCCATACAAGAAGTTTGAGCGCCAAAACCCTGACAAAGGATAGACATTAAGATTGGGCGGGAAAAGAGGAATTACAGCACTATAACTGTAAGGCACAACCGTCCAGCTCTCTCTTGTTGCTCTTGTCTCTTGCCGCCTGCCTCTTGCTGCTCTTGCTGTTTTGGACTCGCTGGAAGACTATTGAACTTTTATTCTCTTGCCTGACGGCTCTGGACTCTGATCCGCTAGGATCAACCTCGTGGCTTGCCGCGAAGATCTGTGTAGAACTGGGCTGTGAGGCCTTGAAACGGGCACACCATCCCGAGAAATCGGTAAACGGTGTTGGAACCGAAGCCCCGAGAGGAGATGAGATGAGATGAGATGAGATGAGAAGAGAAGAAGACGACAATACGTATCGCCACGGTCAGTAAGCCCCGACCGCGCCTGTAAGTCGAATAAACACTTTCCTTGCCCAGGAAGACCATTTTTTGAATTTTACAAACTGGTGAGGGCACAGGAAGACTCTTCTTTGAGTAGTATCGGAACTCCGAGGACAACACAGATCTTCATGACAGCAGACGGTCCAGCCTGCTAGCCGGAGCAGAAACGAGTAAACAAGTGGGGTACAGAGACCCCTGATCAACACGTGAATAGTCAGGTGCTGCGGTAAAAACATCCGAGCAGAGTTTCGGAATTCTCCGAGTTATCACGAGTGGTGAGCATGAGTCTCGATCCTACAAATCTAGTTTAGGACAGGTATTGATAGGGGAGGGTTTTAAGTTTTAAGGATAATTGTAATGTGTGCCCCCTTTTACGATGTGTCATGCGCTCCTCGTTTCCCTAAAATTAGTTACATAACTGTGTGTAAGATTGTACTGTCATTAATCTGTGCTTATGACATGTATCTCGTAATCTTGAATAATATGCAATAAAGATTTTCCATTTCGCACTATTCGACCGGGTCTACCTGAGTTTTTCTCTGCATTATTGCTCTCGCACCTAAGTCCAGTGTCAGAACCGTAAGGGCGAGTGGGTCGAACCACTCACAGGTGTCTAGTGTTACCAGGCTGGCTGGAGACCAGAACAGGCAACAAGGCCTAACCTCGCACTAGCACCCAGGCTGAGCACAGAGCCTCAGGTCACCCCTTACATGACCAAATAATCTACTTTTAGTGATGTTGATTGAGCGATAAATATTGATCAGGACACCGGGGAGAACTCCCCTGCTCTTCTTCGAAATAGTGCAATGGGATCTTTTACTTCAAAGGGTAGGTGGGGCCTCGGTTTAACCTCTCATCTGAAAGACAGTAAACATTTTTTAATACCTGTTAGTAAGTCGGCATAATCAGAAAAATGTAAAATTTAGATTACTTAACCCAGGGCGAAATCGGTCTTAACTGGGCTGTTAATGGTCTCACAATGGGATTGATAGACTTAGGGGGAAAAATTGAGTGGCGCCCCCTTTGGGACGCTAACTTCGCCGGGGTGCTACTTTTAGCGCCCCGAAAATATTAGCGCCCCCACAGCCGAAATTAAGTCGTAGCGCTCCAAGAGGGAAGCGGGGTGCTACTGGAAGTGCCCCGCCTCCCTCTTGGGGCGCTGCGAGGGAATATCGCGGCGCTATGTGCCGTGGTACTGCAGGCCTTCCTCCCCTTCTTAAAGGGGAGGGGCCTTGCGCAGTGTGACCCGGGGCCCAGCTGGGCCACCGGGGATCGGGAGTGCCGGCAAAAGAGCCCGGCACTCAAGAGAAGTGCCAGGCTCATGGAGCGCAGCCGGCACTCCGTGGGGTGGGGGGGGGGAGGGGTGCTCAGGAGGCCGGGGACGGCAGCGGAGGCAGGTGCTGGCAAGCGGCCAGCAATAAAAATGGCTGCCCGGCACCTTGCCTTTAAATAGCGCCGCCCCGGCCGCAGGTAGGCCCCCCTGACCCCGTCAGACATAGCGTCCGGTGGTAAGTCAGAAGATCGTGGCCGGGGCGCGAGCCCAGCGCTGCGCACGGTGATGACGTCATCGCCGGCGGTGCAGTGCTAGTTGCTTAGCGCCCCATTAGCGCCCTCTTAGGCGCAAAGCAACCGAATTTTCCCCCCTTACTGTCCCATTAACACCAATGCTTTGGCCAGCACCATTTAGACAGTGACCCTATTTTCAGGCAGTAGGCCTGAAAATTAATTTATATATTGGAGTCCCATGACGTACATAAGAGGTCAGAGGTGCCGTCTTTCAGATGAGAAGTTAAACCGAGGCCCGTCTGCCCTCTCAGGTGGATGTAAAAGATCCCATGGCACTATTTTGAAGAAGAGCAGGGGAGTTCTCCCTGGTACCCTGGTAAACATTTATCCCTCAATATTACTAAAAAATAACAGATGATCTGGTCATTATCTCATTGCTGTTCATTGGACCTTGCTGTGTGCGACTTGGCTGCCATGTTTCCTACATTACTAGTGACTGCACTTCAAAAGTACTTTATTAGCTGAAAAGTGCTTTGTGACATCCTGTGGTTGTGAAAGACATGCTATAAATGCAAGTTCTTTCTTTTACAGGCACTATGTTGCCATATTAGGACAATAACAACAACAGCAACAACTTGTATTTATATAGCGCCTTTAACATAGTAAAACGTCCCAAGGCGCTGCACAGGAGTATTTTAAGACAACAAATTTGACACCGAGCCACATAAGGATAAATTAGGGCAGGTGACCAAAAGCTTGGTCAAAGAGGTAGGTTTTAAGGAGCGTCTTAAAGGAGGAAAGAGAGGTAGCGAGGCGGAGAGGTTTAGGCAGGGAATTCCAGAGCTTAGGGCCTAGGCAACAGAAGGCACATCCACCAAAGGTTGAGCGATTATAATCAGGGATGCTCAAGAGGGCAGAATTGGAGGAGCGCAGATATCTCTGGGGTTTATGGGGCTTAAGGAGATTACAGAGATAGGAAGGGGTGAGGCCATGGAGGGATTTGAAAACAAGGATGAGAATATTTAAATCGAGGCGCTGCTTAACTGGGAGCCAATGTAGGTCAGCGAGCACAGGGGAGATGGGCGAATGGGACTTGGTGTGAGCCTGGACAGACCGGGCAGGAGCCTGAGCCATGCATTCTCCAACCAGTCTTACTGGCGATAGGCCCGAAGAGGCCCCAAAGAGATGTTTTTAATTATTTTTGCTGGGCCAATTAATGATCTCTTCTACGTTAAGCCAGCTGTCACTGGACACCTGTCAGGAGCAAGTACACCGCCCGGTTTTCCTGTTGCTGAGGCGAGGGCCAATCAGATGCCTTTGACGTCACTCCGGCTTTAGTCAGCCAACAGAGTGAGAATGGAACCCTGGGACATTCTGGTCTGTCAGGATTAAAGCTACACTGGTCAGCACTTCCACCCAATAGGCCTGCAAGGCAGCACAGCGCCAAGACTAACAATGAGGGACAGGACAATGGAGCGCTAATTCAAGCGCTCCACTTCCTTCTTAGAGCGCTAAGCCCAAATATCGGGGCGGTGCGTTCTGCAGCGCTACGCACTGGGCCACGTAGTGCTGCCGCATGGAAGGGCTCTTCCGCTTATTAAAGGGGAGAGCCCAAGCCCACAACTCAGCGGGGCCCTACCTGGACCACCGGGGAGCGGGGTGCCATGCCAGCAGCCCGGCACTCAAGAGGAGTGCCGAGCATTGACTCCGTGTTCAAAGATGCAACGGGCCGCGACAAGCAAGTCGGACGATTATTTTTCTCCGCCTGCCACCTCCCCTTTAGTTCGCGCCCCGTGAGCCTCCTGCCGCTCCGTTCCCGCCCCCTGAATCGGTCGCTGTCATCGCCCGGCGCAGATTCAGGGGGCGCGGGCCAATTTTGCAGACGGGGCGAAAGCGGGGCACTGCGCACGATGATGACGTCGTCATCTCCTGCGCAGTGGAGCGGGGCGCTACCGGTTACCGCCTGCTGAATTTAGCGGGAGTTGTTAGCGGTGGCGCGCCCGGGTGAAATGTCGTTTCCGAGAGGCACAAATGCACCGAATTTCTAGCCCTAGCTTTCTAATTTCAGATTTATTTAATTAATTGAATTTAAATTACTCAGCCGGTGTGGTGGGATTTGAACTTGCATCTCTGCGATTATTAGTCCAAGCCTCTGGATTACTAATCCAATAACATAACCACTATGCTACTGTACCCCCCGACTCGATTACTCAACCCTGACCTGCTGTCCCCCCCCACCGGCCCCTACGCCACAAGTACCATTACAGATACAAACTGAACCAAAAACAGAAAAGAATCACTGGAAATATTCAGCAGGTCAGTTAGCATCAGAAACGGCTGATATTTCAGACTCTGCAGACTCTTCATTAGAGCGTTCCAGCTGTTCCCGTGCCTGATACGCACTGAAGGGAGCACTCGGTCTTGTTGCGATTGAATCCTACATAAGGCAGCTGCTTGCCTGGATACAGGGAGGGGGAGATACAGCGGATGGTGTTAACCAGCAGTGATAGCGTGATAAGTAAATTAGAAAGATCCATAGCAACAGCAGGCACAGTGTGACGGGAACTGGAATGGGAGTTAATGAGGAGAAGCAGCAAGTTACTGCAGTGTGCCTGAGATTACGAGATAAATACGGAGGGGGAAGGTTGCTAGATCCATCTTAGTTCATCCAGTTAGAATAATCTCTGGTTCCTCCTGTCACAGCTTAAGTTACCCCAAAAAAGGGGACAGGCTGTATAGTGAGCTTCTGACACCCCATCCAGGGGAAGGCCCCACAGTGGGTCAGTGATTGATCACCAGGCTCTTCGCACATTGCACATGGTGAAGGGGCGATCCAAAGAGGAGGAGGGAGCAGTAAAAAGGGACAATGAAGTGGATCAGAGCACAGAGCTGTAGCTAGCAATATGAAGATTGTACGTCAGCCAATCCCATTGCTCCCACCCCAGATATTATCAACCATCTCCCCTCCCTGTTATAGCCCCCACTGACCATTGCCCCCCTCCCCTGGCTATTGTTATCCTCAGCCCTTCTTTTAAAAGAAACAAAGACTTGCATTTATATAGCGCCTTTCATCACCTCCCAAAGTGCTTTACAGCCAGTGAAGTACTTTTGACGTGTAGTCACTGTTGTAACGTATGTAATGGATTATCACATGGTTTGTCACATGGTTTGGTACGAGCATGCTCAGTTCGCTCTGGCCTAATTAACAAGCACATGGACTAGCAACTTATCCTGTCTCTGTCCTTCATTTGCTCTACCCACATATATTACATTTTGGCAACAAGGATGGGATCCCAAAACTATTTTTAGGGATCATGGAAGGACACAGTGTTCAACATTCACATGGACAAGTTTAAGGTGAATTTGTGACACCTAACTTGAATATTTGCGATGTTTTACCGTTAATGCTGATGCGGAATCGTCTGTGCTTTGCCTTTGCGTGTATGTACGTTGATTCCCACAGGTAGCATGCTGAGTCACTGTTCAACGGGATCGGGACAATCATGGCCGTGCCTAAGGGATTCATCGGAAGTCTCGGCATGTATGACCGAGCTCGCGAACCATTCAGTTCTTACATTGAGCAGATGGAGATGTTTTTAGGGCCAATAACATTATTGAGACCGAAGGTGCCGATGAGAATGTTCAAGCTTAAAATAAAGTAATTCGTGAACGGAAGAAAGCAATTTTTCTAACGGAGATCGGACCAGATGTCTACGGAACGTTGACAAACCTACTCGCGCCAGGGAAAGCGAAGGATACGTCGTTTGAAGACATTGTCGAGAAACTCGAGGACCATTTCGACCCAGCCATTAGAAATAGCAGAGAGCTATAAGTTTGGTACCAGAAACCAAAAACAGAGTGAAACCATCAGTGAGTACATTGTAGCTCTTAAGAACCTGTCTTTGCGTTGTAACTTCGGCACATTTTTGGATCATGCGTTGCGAGATAAATTTTTGTGTGGACTGGTGGATGAGCGCACACAGTCCAAGTTACTGAACACTCCGAACCTAACGTTTGACATAGCATGCAAAATTGCCCTATCCAAGGAGATGGTGTCTAAGAATGCTAGGGAGCTCCATCCAACTCAAGTGATTAGTGCAGCTGAGGTCTACAGTCACAAAGCCACCGCCAAACCTAAAGCTGTGAGACTGAGTCAAAAGCATGTCAGCGAGAGCGGTTCAGTGAATTGTTATCGCTGCAATGGAAATCACTCACCACAGTCCTGCCAATACAGAAATGTGAAGTGTTTTCACTGCCAGAAGCAAGGCCATATTTCAACAGCTTGCAGAGCTAGATCTAAAGCAGGAAGTAAGAACCATTCTAGTGGCAATGCAAAGCAGCGACAACAAAAGGGAGGAGTTCACAATATTGAAGTGAGCAATGTTGAAGAACTAGGCATCTACAGTATCTATGCCACTAGCGGCAACACTAGCAGTCATGAGAAGGACTTCTGTACAAAACATTTTTTCAACGAACAATATATTGATATGTGTATGGACATGGTGGCGGACTGCTCTATCATGAGTAAGGACACATATGAGAGTAAGTTTAATCAAATACCACTTACGAAGAGTACCATCGAGTTAAAAACCTACTCCAGAGAAATCCTAGAGACAGGTGGACAAATAGAATGTACAGTTCAGCACAATGGCCAGTCAGTAAAGCTGCCTATTATGGTAGCGAGCTATAACAACAGGCCAGTCCTCATGGGCAAAGGCTGGTTGAGGAAGTTAAAACTAGACTGGAAAAACACCTTCAGTGTAGATGCTTCAAAGACATAATGCTGAACAAGTATGAAAGTCGAGTTCACACAAGTGGGATGTAGGAACCATAGTAGAGGTTGGTGGAACCAAGAGATGTTTGGCTGAAATTGGTGACAACATCCGAAGTGTTCGTGTAGATCAAATGCTCTCTGCTAGAGATGAGCCAAAGCGTGATCTTGAACCACTTGATCACGAACTCATACATGAGTTTGACTCAGTTCAGACTTCAGTAACTGAAGTACCAGGTTCAACCAAGTCTGAGATAGAAACAGGATCATCTTTGAGTTCGGAACCAAAACAAAACAGCCCGAAAATTGGTTCAACACCAAAACCTTCTGTAGGGAGATCAGGAAGGCTCCGCAAGCCTGTTATTAAACTGGATTTGTAGTTCATTTAAAAGAAAAAAAAGCCAGGAGTTTTTGTTATGTGGTACATGTAATGCTGGAAAAGGTGGGACCATAGTTTTGTTGTATTTGAGAGGGGAATACTTTTTTTAAAGAGGAAAGCAGTGCAATGTATTATCACATGGCTTGTTACCTCGTTTGTCACGTGGTTTGGTAGGAGCACGCTCAGTTCGCTCTGGCCTAATAAGCAAGCACATGGACTAGCAACTCATCGGGTCTCTGACCCTCATTTGTTCTACCCACATATGTAGGGAAACACAGCGGCCAATTGGTGCACAGCAAGGTCCCACAAACAGCAACAAAGAGATGAAGGACCAGTTAATCTGGATTTGGTGGTGTTGGTTGAGGGATTCCTCGCCCACCAGCCGTGCGTATCGGACAATGGTGGGTGCGCTGTCCTCGCCCTTGAGACCGTTAAACCGAACGGAAGAAAAGTCACGGGCAGCGGGCCGGAGGTTTCTGGGCACGGAGAGCGAGCCGGAGGTTTCTGGGCACGGGAAGGGGGCTGGATGTTTCTGGGCACGGGAAGGGGGCCGGAGGTTTCTGGGCACGGGAAGGGGGCTGGATGTTTCTGGGCAGGGGAAGGGGGCCGGAGGTTTCTGGACACGGAGAGCAGGCCGGAGGTTTCTGGACACGGAGAGCGAGCCGGAGGTTTCTGGACACGGAGAGCGGGCCGGAGGTTTCTGGGCATGGAGAGCAGGCCGGAGGTTTCTGGACACGGAGAGCAGGCCGGAGGTTTCTGGACACGGAGAGCGGGCCGGAGGTTTCTGGACACGGAGAGCGGGCCGGAGGTTTCTGGGCACGGGCAGTGGGCCGGAGGTTTCTGGACACGGGCAGTGGGCCGGAGGTTTCTGGACACGGGCAGCGGGCCGGAGGTTTCTGGACACGGGCAGCGGGCCGGAGGTTTCTGGGCACGGAGAGCGGGCCGGAGGTTTCTGGGCACGGGCAGCGGGCCGGAGGTTTCTGGGCACGGGCAGCGGGCCGGAGGTTTCTGGGCACGGGCAGCGGGCCGGAGGTTTCTGGACACGGAGAGCAGGCCGGAGGTTTCTGGACACGGGCAGTGGGCCGGAGGTTTCTGGACACGGGCAGCGGGCCGGAGGTTTCTGGACATGGAGAGCGGGCCGGAGGTTTCTGGGCATGGAGAGCGGGCCGGAGGTTTCTGGGCACGGAGAGCGGGCTGGAGGTTTCTGGGCAGGGGAAGGGGGCCGGAGGTTTCTGGGCAGGGGAAGGGGGCCGGCGGTTTCTGGGCAGGGAAGGGGGCCGGAGGTTTCTGGACATGGAGAGCGGGCCGGAGGTTTCTGGGCACGGAGAGCGGGTCGGAGGCTCAGGCATCTCTGCCAGCAGCTTGATGTCGGAAAATTATTCTTCACATTTCATCGAAAGTTTCTGACCTGAAGCGCTTGCCCATCTCTCTCTCTCTTCGGCCGGGCCTGCTGCACAACTCCAGCCTTTGTGGTTTTTCCTTTTTTTGAAATCTCCCTGAATTTTCCTTCTGTCAGACTAGTGGCGATAATGGCTTATAATCACCAGGAGGTGGCAGTCAACCTCCATCTTAGAAATGTCCCATTGCTCTTTTGATAGGATGGCCTGTGTTTATGGCTTTTGGTGAGTGATGTAACTAAAACTGATGGTCTGAGTTCCCTCACAAAGCAAGGCCATGAGTAGAATTTATGTGCAGTTTACCAGCTTACTGAAGCAGAAAATAGTCGGGGAGGGCACAAAGGCTTCTGCGTGTCACTCCAGTGGAGTCTAACACAAATTAATCTCAGTGGAATTTGCTGACACGGGTTGTCTACATAATTAAAAGATCCTCAAAATTGTGACATCGGGTGAAAGCAATCTGACAAGCCAGCAAAGCACTTCATTTACCAGCACCCGATAAACAGCACATCTCCCCACTTGGGCTCCGTGCAGCTTTTCCATAGGCAAGGTAAAGAAAGAAAGGACTTGCATTTATGTAGCACCTTCTCCGACCACCGGACGGCTCAAAGCGCTTTACAGTCAATGAAGTACTTTTGAAGTGGAGTCTCTGTTGTAATGTGGGAAACGCAGCAGCCAAATATGCGCACAGCAAGCTCCCACCGATGTGATCACAGCGATGTGATAATGACCAGATAATCTGTTTTTGGTTAAGGGATAAACATTGGCCAGGACACCGGGGATAACTCCCCTGCTCTTCTTCGAAATAGCGCCATGGGATCTTTTACATCCACCTGAGAGAGCAGACGGGGCCTCGGTTCAGAAAGACTTGCATTTCTATCGCGCCTTTCACTCCCTCAAGACGTCCCAAAGCGCTTTACAGTCAATGAAGTACTTCTGAAGTGTAGTCACTTGTTGTAATGTAGGAAACGCGGCAGCCAATTTGCGCACAGCAAGCTCCCACAAACAGCAGTGAGATAACTGACCAGATAATCTGTTTTAGCGATATTAGTTGAGGATAAATATTGGCCAGGACACTGGGGATAACTCCCCTGGGAGATCAGGGGGAATTCATGGCTGATTCCAATAAACGGGGCAAGGGAATTGTCATCCCATTTTATGGAAAACTGTCGCTCTCTGGTGTCTTTTAAGGCCAGGTATCGACGGGAGGTAAAGCTCTGATTGTTCTCAGTTATGCAAATTATGCTTTTGATATTAATGAATGTTACATTCAAAAATATGATTGATTATCGTAACCTAATCTTAACACTTCCTAAAAGACATAGAGCTGGTAACATGGGAATATTTCATAGTTGCTGTATCTGCGGACTCAAACAGCACCACTGACAAAGGGGAACATCTATAGACGCTCACACTAAACACTGGCACTGAGCATCATTAACTGTATTTTTTTAATGGAATTCTCTCATTTCCTGCAGGCTAGGGTGCAGTCCTGTGGAAGCTAGGTGTCTGGTACCTCCTGTAAGTGTCTCTTCTTCATGTTAACCCTGTGATGAGTGTCGACAGTGGTGCTCAGCACAGGCAAGGCCACTCCTGCCCGCACCCAGTGTCCGCACATGGGCACTGCCCAGTGTGTGTCACTAAGCAGCGGGATCAAGGGACGATTTTCCTCTGCTTAGTCCAAGGGAACAAGCGTTCTTATTTTGAACTTGTTTTTGGGTGCTATGGAATCCAAGACTGAATGAAAAAGGAGTAACTTTATTAAATTATATAAAGCAGTATTCAGCACATACACTCCATCGTCTGTCCCCTGCTTGGACAGTCCGCTGCAAACCGGTCGCCTAACCGGTTGTCAGAGATTGATTGTTAAGGGATTGTCTCTCAATTTCTTTACGGAAACCGATATGCAACACTGGCACTTGCTGAAGTTGGGAAACGTCTATCAATGCTCAGACTAAGCTCGGGGAACCTGCGTTCCCAGCAGAAAGCCTCGCTTGACCATAGCCCCAGTTCTTTGATCGTGCTCTTGTCGAGCGGGCTCCAACTGGGAGTCCAAGGCACTTTCATCATCCCAAGCGACACTGACTCTAATTGTAGCTCCCTGAACACCAGCTCCGCCACGACAGAATCAACTAGACTTTGGGTGATTTTCTACAACTTCCTTTAGGTGGTGTTTAGCAATAAAGGGTTAACACCTCCAATAAAATAAGAGACAAAGGGACCTCATGCAGATATGTTAATTCTTCATCCACTAAAAGAGCCGACCGTCATTTCAAGCTAAATAGGTTTTTATTTCCAAAATAGTCTGGAATGTCGGCCAGAGGAACCGTGAGATCACATCAGTGGAGGATGTAATCCGAAGCCCGTTTCAACCAACTAGGAGAGCCTTGAGTGTTTGAACTGACGTCCCTGTTCACGACTCCAAGAATGAGTCACGTAACAAAGATAGCAGTGGGTAACCCCCATCCTGTTGCGACTGTGAGGCTCTCAGATTAACCTGCTTGACAAGTGTTGATGCTTTTCGGGTTTATGACGAACGACTTTGATTCCCACCACTAAATTTGATTCAAAATTTTATCCTGTTAAGTCTGTACATGAAATATTGTCATTCCGCCTTTTAAGGGTTTTTCCTTCATCTAATACAATGACTTTGTATTCTACTCACCTCGGCTTCTGTATTCCAGCCAACAATCATCCAATGTTGCCAGACATGTCTCGCAGATAAATCTGACTGCACATTTTTTTTTGACCAAATACTGCAGAATTGTTTCCAATCTCATATCGAAGCCATTGGTCAGTGGTTTACAGTCAACATTAAGGGAGTGAGATGATATGAAGGATAGTAGAGGAGGGCATCGAGCTGATTGCCAGCGTTAGCAGGAACAGCTTGATAAACTGGGGCATCTGAAGAAATGTCTCATAGGGAACCTTACTATGGTACATACTTAACAAGATACAGAAAGTAAACCCTGAACAAGACTATAGGAATTCCATGGGCAACGGGACAAGAGGGCACAGGTAAGGGGATAGTTTAAAATAAATGCCCGTAGGTATTTTTTTTAAACAGAGAAAAGAAAGAAAAATGCAACCTCAGGAACACCCAAAATGCTTTATAGCCATTGAAGTGTAGTCACTGTTGTGATGTAGGAAACATGGCAGCCAATTTGCGCACAGCAAGATCCCACAAACAGCAATGAGGTAACAACCAGATAATCTGTTTTAGTGATGTTAATTGAGAGTTGAATATTGGCCAGGGCACCGGGGAGAATTCTCCTGCTCTTCTTTGAAATAGTGTCATGAGAACTTTTATGCCTACCTTATAGGGCAGACAGGGCCTCAGTTTCATGTCTCATCCGAAAGGACAGGGATGAGGGATTTGTCCTGTGAGGAGAGATTGAGTAGACTAGGCCTATATTCCTTAGAGTTTAGAAGAATCTTAAGGGGCTTGACAGGGTTAATGCTGGGAAAATATTTCCCCGGGGAATCTAGAACACAGACAGGGTCAGCCATAGAACAAGAGGTAGGCCATAGATGAGAAATTTCTTCACTCAATGGGTTGTGAATCTTTAGAATTCTCTACCCTTGAAAGCTGTGGATGCTCAGTCGTTGAGTATATTCAAGACAGAGGTCAATACATTTTTGGGAACAAAGGGATAGTGCGGTTGAGGTAGAAGATCAACCATGATCTTGTTGAATGGCAAAGCAGGCTTGAAGGGCCGACGCAAGCTCTTATTTCTTATGACAGTACCCACCAACCACACTGAAATGCCAGCTAAGATGATGTGGATTTTCTGGCGTGGGATTTGGACCACACACCTTCTGACTTAGGGGCAAGTGTGCTACCAACTGTGCCACAGCTAACACCCTAACACAGAGCTTGGTGAACAGCTGGAATGAGCTGATCCTTATTAATATGCAATATTCTGATTTCCATTTAATAATCCTCATGCCTTACACACCCTGCAAACTCGTAGGGTGCAGCGCGTCGGAATAACGCGAATCCATTCAGCTCACGTCCTGAACCAGCTCGCTTTGCGGCTCGGTAAGTTGGGTAGGTAACTGCAAAGTGTGAAAGGCACGGGGATTAACAAACCGCAAATGAGAGACTGATGTCAACTGGCACCATTGGGAGTCAGAACACCATGTGGTGTTGTTGGTACACCAGGTATTGGCTACTTCACATGTAGCTGCCACTTGACTCCTAGGTGTGTCACCTGGATAGGTGAAAGGTCAGGTGAGGTTGCTAAGCGGCAGCTATTACTGTAAACAGCTAGGCCACAGAGGCGGAGCACAAATGCTGCTTTTGAAAGCTTTAAAATATTCAATTTTTCTCAACAGCCACTGCTTCAGCACGATCTTCATACAGCATTTGCAAAATATTTATTATGTTAAATGTGACAGATGCACAATCGAATCTCCATTCCTCGCATTGCAAACTTTGTCGCAGAGACTGGACTTGAGGGGCTGCAGAATTCCAAGGTCCCCAATTATAATTGATTCAAGTTTTGCCTTCCTTGTTTAGACTGCTTGACCATGTCAGCCATGGCTCAGTGGGTAACACTCTCGCCTCCACATCAGGAATGGTTGTGGGTTCAAGTCGCACTCCAGAGACTTGAGCACAAAAATCTTAGGCTGACACTCCAGTGCAGTACTGAGGGAGTGCTGCACTGTCGGAGGTGTTGCCTTTCGGTTGAGATGTTAAACCAGGGCCCTGTCTTCCCTCTCAGGTGGATGTAAAAGATCCCATGGTGCTATTCTAAAGAAGCGCAGGCCAGTTATCCCCAGTCTCCTGACTAATATTTATCCCTCAATCAACATCATTAAAACAGATTATCTGATCATTTATCACATTGCTGTTTTTGGGAGCTTGCTGTGCGCAAATTGGCCGCCTGGTTTCCTACATTATAACAGGACTGTACTTTATTGGCTGTAAAGTGCTTTGGGACATCCTGAGGTCATGAAATAGGCTATATAGATGCAAGTTCTTTCTTTTCTTTTTATATAACGGCAGTCATTGCTCTGCAAGGTTAACTCGTTGAGAATGAAGCTCTGTGAGATGTTTCTCAGAGATGTGACAAGGTGCTAGATAAATGCAAGTTCTTTCTTCTTACCTGGAAACCAGATTTGCTTTCTATCGTTTGAAGTGACTGCGGTTGCGTACATTGATCGCGTACGACTCGAGTTAGCGAATGTCCAGAGGTTGTTTGAACAGGGGTTGGGGAGGGGGTGGGGCACACATCATCAAGGCTGAGCCTGACCCTGTCCACCTTTTGGGATGGCGGGAGATGAAAAGTGAGTGTCAGACGGTCAGAGGGAGAGACTCTGTATCAGTTGCCGAAGCAGTTTGAAATGAAGTGGGTGAAGTTCTGGCGAAGGTGGAGAGGAGGCAGATGGCTGCCCCACCTGTTGCCCGTGTGCCCAGCCAGTGGTGATGTAATCGCAGATTAAATTCCCAGCGCTGTGATGGTTTTATTTAGTGCCATTTTACAATGTCCGGGACACTCAAATTAAAAGTCTGTTCTTGCCGCTTTAGATTCGCTGCCTGCGGTCGCATGGAGAAAGAGACAAGGATTAGGTTGTGACGTGAGGGGGCAGAGAGGAAGAAGTGTGTCTTGGAAGCATCTGCAGCTTGTGTGTGTAGGGTGAGGGTGAGGGAGAAGCCAGAAGAGACAAGAAGGGTTAGGTATGAAGAAACCCTGCTCGCACATCCTCCAGCGTTGCCAGAGGCCACGGCCTCCACTCTGTCCCTTCCTATGACTGCCAATACCGTCTCTTCAATGGGGGACAAGGTGTGTCAACATGCTGGTTCCCAACCGGGGGGCGGCAGCCTGCTGCCTGGTGTGATGCACCACCTTCTCCTGCAAGAAAGAGGGAAGTGTGTTAATGAGAGCCTGGCGAGGCGATTGGGGAGTGTGGCTGTCATGGTGGCATAGCTGCTAGTGTGTGTGTGTGAGAGATGTGAGTTGCGGGTGTGAAGTTTGTAATAGTGTTGAGTGTGGAAGGATAAGGTGAAGAATATTGTGAATCATGCTGTGCTGATTGGAGCAGAGTGCATAGTGTTGGGAGAGGGGATTGGTATGAGTGCTGTAATGAATGTGGCTCTGAGCAGTGCAGCTGTGATGAGAAGGCACTTAAACAGTGGTGTTACCTTGACAACGCTAGTCAAATCATTGAACTTCTTCCGGCACTGTATGCACAACCTGGATCCTGGTATTGACCTTGTTGCCGATCTCCTCCTACTGCCTCCTCATCAGCAGCCTGGACGGATGGAGGATAGAAGATGTCACTCCTCCTCTCCACCTCCTGCACCAAGTCCTCCAGTGCAGCATCCGAGAACCTTGGTGCCCGCGCTCTCCCGGTTTCAGCCATTTCAATCTTGCACATATCCGCTCCTTGCAGCACTTCATGTGGGCAGAATCCACCTCCCCTTTAAGATTCGCTGGCTCGCCGATAGACATGCAGCCAATGATCAGCTCGGGTAGCACTGGCTGCATGCACAAATCATTGAAATGAGCAGGAGGCACGGATTTCATGTGCTGCCTGTATTAGTATCAACTGGTGTGGGTTAACAGCACACCCCTCACCCGTCTTCCTCCACCCCACCCCACCAAAGCATGCATGTTTTACAAAATTTAATTTCTAGGCCAAAATGCCTGGAAACTAAAACACATGCTATTTTCCTTCTCCTACTTAACAGTATCTATTATTAAAGTGCATCATAACATTAAATATCCAATAGTTTAAGAATCATTCTGGCTGGTTGTCACCAGTGTAGTTAACACGGCTTCAATGAAGCGACAATGTGTGTTATAAATGAGTGTAATAATGGCCCCTTCATGTTGGGTAAAGCTGAGACAATAGGCCCCGGCGTTCAGTGTACACAGTGAGAGGCCGTCATGCCAGGAATGTCGGGGGTTTTCTTGCTTTTTCTCTGCTCATTGAGCTGAAGAATGCTGGGGAAAGGAACACTCCCATTTCAAGCATCAGCTACAGTCCCCATCACTTACACCACCCGCGTGTCTGTGTCTGTGTCTGCGCCTGTGTCTGTGTCTGTGTCTTCGTCTGTGGCTGTTCCTCTGTCTATGTTTCTGTCTGTGTCTGTTTGAAAGGGGTATGTTGACAGTCCTGATTCATTCTGTGTCTGTTCAAAAAACACAGATGAGAGAAGATACTGCACTACGATTGCTCCAGTTGGTTATTGATTGAGAAGTAACCGCGGGGACGGATTTGGAATCTAGTCAGCCATTTGTTCCCTTCTCTGTTCCTGTTGTCTCTAACAGACGATACACTGTTTGGATCGGTAATCGATTTCGGATCAGCCCTGTGACGGACAGACTAGAATCCATCACTGAATCACCGAGACACAAAAATCTACCCAGGGACTCTTTCATGAGTAGTGAGGAGGCTCCATAAATGGTGGGCACTGTTTTTGGTGGTAGTGTACTTTCAACCAACCTATTATTGTTTTACCGTCCAACACTTATAGCGAGCTAATCGTGTTAACACCAATGTGCCGCTATAAGCGGTGGGGACTCCACCTCCAGGTTAGGTATAGCACATGATGCGGAGATGCCGGTGTTGGACTGGGGTGGACAAAAGTGAGAAGTCGCACAACACCAGGTTATAGTCCAACAGTTTTATTTGAAATCACAAGCTTTCGGAGCTGCTGCTCCTTCGTCAGGTGAAATGAAGAAATACAAATGGGCACAGCATAGATAGACAGAGAACAATGCCTGTGCAGAGTACAATGTCAGACGACTACAGTTAATCTTTCTGACTGCCTTTTATCACACCTCGGCAGAGAGACAATCAGGTCAGTCAGGAAGACATTATATCAAAGACATAGCAAAATACAACTAAGACAATGAGGTGGGGTCACAGGGGGTCTAATGTGTCAGATGCTGCAGTCTGTATGGAAAACCATAAACTTTAAACTTTTTACTTTTTTTACTGGAAATCACATCTGTGAACAAGCCAATGACGACTCGAGTCTGGATGACTCTACGTCATGTAGTGTGACATGAACCCAAGATCCCGGTTGAGGCCGTCCTCATGGGTGCGGAACTTGGCTATTAGTTTCTGATCGATGATTTTGCGTTGTCGTGTGTCTCGAAGGCCGCCTTGGAGAACGCTTACCCGAAGATCCGAGGCTGAATGTCCTTGACTGCTGAAGTGTTCCCCGACTGGGAGGTAACAATCCTGCCTGGCGTATAGCACAGTTAGTAGCAGGGTAAACTCCCAGTAAAGTGCCTCAGCCCAAAGCCCAGAAGAGCACTCTCTACTCTACTAATGTAACATGTTTTATTTCCCACACCAGTCGCCCTGAGGCCTGTGTGAATATGATTGCCAATTTGGTGTCCATTTAACTGCCCTGCCCATCAGGAACAGGGATGTAGCAGAAAGAAGGTCATGACTGAGATGTCAGTTCAAGGTTCAAGTGCTCATTTTCTTGTTAGAACTTCAGCCTCTTTCTAGCTTAAAACAAACTCACCCAATGAGGGAAGGTCTCCGCTGGTCGCTGTGTGCCAGTGAAATCGTACGTAGCGGGAAGCTTACCTCCACTATTCCCAACGACAAGATAAATTTATTTAAAAAGTAGTCACCAGAGAATGTGACCAGAGGAAATCTTCCTGGCATGTTTCCGAAGACACAACTCATGGGGGAAGAGCTGCTCAAGCTTCTATGTGTACAAAAATCATTATCAAGTTGTTTTTTGAATGCATTTACAACGTCGCTACACAGTCCGACCAGGGCAATTCTGCTCTCCAGATAAACCTGGCCCAATGGTGAGTTTATATAATACGGGACTACTCCACCTGGAGGCGGCTCTGTGTGTATTTGGCTCTAGTACTTTAGAGTCCGCCTCTCCCTCTGTGCGGGGCAGATATCTGAGCACCCGGCAGCAACGTATGGACATACGTAAATGATGGCCAGGAAAAGACCAGCTGGTCCATCAAGCATGCCCCACACCTCATGATACCTGGAACATCATGACTAGACACTTCCTAACCCCCGCCCTCACCACCCCCTGCCCGCAGCCATTTCATCTCTTGGGAGAGGCAAAATATCCAGCGACAATAAGGGGGAAAAAAACTCTGGAAAATTCCTCTCCGACCCCCTCAGGTGACCGACACCAGACCAGGAGATCATGGGCCGTGCGTAAGTGAAAAGCACCTTGGCCTGGAGTTTCCGTTAGGGTGCGTTGGTATTTCCAGCACAATTCGCCCACAATCGGCCAAACCAGTGCAAAAGATCGAGGAACCTCAAGAGCCAATCACATTCAGCGCAAATCGAGCTTCTGCCATCTTTTGCGCTAGTTTAACAAAACATCGTGCTGGATGCCGGCCCCGCCCACAAAACAGGCCACACCCTCAGATTGAATGAATCACCATGGTGAGTTTCCGCTAATCTCACTCGTTTGTGAGCCTTTGAAGAGGCTCTTAAAATTAAGCTTTTTTTTAGGCGCACTAACAGGCACCTTTTAAAAGATATATTTACTAAGAAACTGACTATTGTACACCAATGTAACTAGCCAATGGTTCTGCATAATTTTTATAGTAATTTTCAATTATTTAAAATCAGGTTACTCACAGGTGGTGGAATAGACACTCTGATTAAAAATGCTTATTTTTTGTGATAAACCCATTTTCAGCTCGATTAATAAAACTGCACCAGGTTACCACTCTTAATTTTTTCAAGGAATATTTTTAACGCAAATTTCTTATTTAACTATTACGATCTAAAATGCTGCCCGACTGCGCTGGTTCATGGAAGATTTTATGTTTGGCGATATGCAAATGAGTTTGAGCGGAAACATGAGCCAAGAATTCGCTTCGCAAAACTAGCGCAACTTTGAGCGCGATTTGCGCCAGGATCGCCGATTGCACCCAAAGCGGAAACTCTTGGCCCGTCTGTTTAGCGCAGTTGCCTATAAGGTCAAGCTGCAGCGCCGACTAGCGGGCCATGGGCCTGCTCCTGAACTGAGAACTGACGGAGGGTCACGCTGGAAACATGAAACCGATTTTTAGCTGCTCTTCTATTGGAGTTAGTGCCTTGCTAGTGCCAACGGTTCCCCTCGCGGCAGTCTCACATCACCGGAGGAAACCCCAGAGTAAACTTGTTGGAGTCACTAAAGGCCGGTGGGCAGGAAATCTGGGATAAACCAGGCGTGAGCAGATTCCTAGCTGTTCTCTTCTCTTTTATTCAGCCTGGACTGCCTATTCCATCATTTTACGGTATCAAATTCAATAAGATTATGCCAGCTCTCTTTGACATAATTTATTCATACACGTTACAAGTGAATTAATATTATGCAAACGTGACACAGGCAGTACAATACAAGACTGCACTTTGACCCCCCAAGCAACATTCATAAATTAGCATTTGAAAAATAATCTAATGGCAACATGTAGATCTGTGTTATCTTAATCTACGGAATGACATGTAATTTGATACTTAGCCCGCAGACTATTGGCGCCTCCACAGAGCTTTATGCGATTTACAAGGATGATACTAGAACTGAGAGGTTATAACTACCAGGAAAGGCTGAACAGGCTGGGGCTCTTTTCTCTAGAAAGAGAAGGCTGAGGGATGACCTGATAGAGGTCTTTAAAATTATGAAGGGGTTTGATAGGGTAGACGTAGAGAAGATGCTTACACTTGTGGGAGAGTCTAAAACTAAGGGCCATAAATATATGATAGTCACTAATAAATCCAATAAAGAATTCAGGACAAACGTCTTTACTCAAAGAGTGGTTCGAATGTGGAGCTCGCTACCACAAGGAGTAGTTGAGATATCATAGCATAGCTGGCACAGATGCATTTAAGGGGAAGCTAGATAAGTACATGAGGGAGAAAAGTGAGAAGTCGCACAACACCAGGTTATAGTACAACAGCTTTATTTGAAATCACAAGCTTTCGGAGCGCTGCTCCTTCATCAGGTGAAGTGAAGAAATACATATGGGCACAGCACATATAGTCAGAGAACAATGCCAGACGACTACAGTTAATCTTTCTAACTGCCCTTTATCACACCCCAAAGGGCAGTTAGAAAGATTAACTGTAGTCATCTGGCATTGTTCTCTGACTATATATGCTGTGCCCATATGTATTTCTTCACTTCAACTGACGAAGGAGCAGCGCTCCGAAAGCTTGTGATTTCAAATAAAGCTGTTGGACTATAACCTGGTGTTGTGCGACTTCTCACTTTTGTCCACCCCAGTCCAACACTGGCATCTCCACATCCTGAGGGAGAAAGGAATAGAAGCATATGCTGATAGGGTGAGATGAAGTAGGGTGGAGCATAAAAAAATCCGGTGTGGACCAGTTGGGCCGAATGGCCTGTGTCTGTGCTGTTATTGCTGTGTAATTCTATGTATGTAGTGTAGGTTGGCCAGTAACTGTTATGAGAGGACAAGTGGGCACAGATTCAGGGTTGTGAAGGGTAAATTTAAGATGAATGCCAGGAAGTATTTCTGTACGCAGAAGATGATCAGCAGTTGGAATGGGCTTCCAGGAAGGGTGATGGCGGCCAGGAGACTGGACTTATCGAAGAAACAGGAGGACTGTGAGGGTGGAGGCAGTAAGGTTGGTATTCCGGAAGATAAAATCAAATGCAGATGGCTTTTCTTCTTAATATTAACTTCACACCCAATGCATCTTTAGAAAGCTCAGCAACTTGCATATATATCTGTAAGACTTGTTCAGATTCCCCACCCTGATACCTGGGCTCCTGGCTTGTCCAGCGCCAATTGATTCCAAATCAAAGCATTTGAGACGAATAGTTGGTGCAAAAACTAGTTCTTGTAGGCCCCAGCAGGGCAAACTTCAAATTGGAAATCAGTCTCTGGAGGAAAACACCATATTAGGCCGGGCCAGGCACCTGAAGTGCTCCGCTGATTTATCATCCCGTGTCTGCACTGCAGTGCACTTTACGATGAAGGGGGTTTGAATAGTTCATGGCTGACAACCTCAACCTGGCCTGAAATGTCACATTGCTTTGAGGGATGGAAGAACTTAATCCAATAAGGAATTCAAGAGAAATATCTTTACCCAGAGAGTAGTTAGAATGTGGAACTGGCTACCACAAGCAGTAGTTGAGGTTAATAGCATAGATACCTTTAAGGGGATGTTGGATAAACACATGAAGTAGAAAAGAATAGAAGGTTATGCTGATAGGGTCAGATGAATTAGGGTGGGAGGAGGCTCGTGTGGAGCATAAACACCGGCATAGACCAATTGGGCCGAACAGCCTGTTTCTGTGCTGTACACTCTATGTAATTCTATCTAACTTACATTTATATAGCACCTTTCATGACATCAGGATGTCCCAAAGCACTTTACAGCCAATGAAGCACTTTTTTGAAGTGTAGTCACGGTTGTAATGTAGGAAACACGCAGCCAATTTGCGCACAGCAAGCTCCCACAGACAGCAATGTTATAAAGAGGCAGACAATCTGTGTTAGTGATGTTGGTTGAGGGATAAATATTGGCCAGGGCACCAGTTGCGAAAGGAGTTATATAAATGCAAGTTCTTATTTTTTCTTTTAATGCAGTGAGTTGCTGAGGTCTCAGGCTAACTTTTCTTTGCTGTCCTGAGTTGGTTGATCTCAGGCAGGCCGACAGTAGGGCGAGCTGTGTTTGGTCTCAGTTCCCCTGTAGCTAGGGAATGGAACATCACAGGTCTCCTATTCCTGACTGCAATCCATGCTGGAAAGTGTATCCACGTGGGCTTCGCATAAGGACAGAACCAGGCTCTGCCCAGTTGTACAATCTCCCCTCCTATCGAGCATGGCTCCATATCAGGAGAGTTGACCTGTACCCCTCACCACCGGACCCCCCCCCGCCCCCCCACACCTTGATAGATGTTGATGCCTTCAGGGGAGGGAGAGAGGAGAAAACAGGGAGAAAATAGATTGAAGAAGGGATAGATTCTGGAATGTTTAAAAGAAGGAATAATTTCTATTTGATGGATTGCCCCATAAATACCCTCCTGCAACTAACTCAGAAGAGAAATCAGGCCGTTTAAATAAACGTGGCCTTTAACAAGCAACTTCAGTGGCACTATAAATTAAACCAGCATAGTTTTCTGTATCTCTTTTTCCATGCAATGCTCGAGTTGTCCCTTGTGGGTTCCACTGACCTCTCGCTCGTTGTCACAATCAAGTGCAGTACAGATAACTGAGACAAAGATAAAAACCCAGATCAGTGGTAAAACCCAGCAGAGACAACACTAGTCAGTGAACAAAAACCCATCGAGCAAATCAATGATTATTACGGTCTTTAAGATAATTACAATACGCCAAGCTACTTTGTGTCAATGCTCCTGGATAGTTGGCAAGAGGCTTTCCTTCCTCGTTCTTGATCAATTCTCAATCAAATGGCCTTTGTTTTTTTCTTAATGTGGTTTGAATTTGAATAGGAAAATGTTGCGATAAACTGGTCCTCTGTTTAACATTGTGAAGGTCACTGAAACAAAATTCCAGGCACTCTCACACTCGAGACTTTGTTGAGATCGGATTAAGGGGGACCAACATTATGCACCCACTTGCGCAACTTTATACTGCTAGAGCCAATTCTCATATCCTAGCACCGCACTCGTAGACCCATGTTTTAATGGACTATCCTGCTCGGGCGATTTAGCAGTGTAAAGGTACGCAATGCTGGTCTCCCTTCACCTGATCTCAACAAGTGCCAGGGTGAAAGTTCCTTAGGAACATAGGAATTGCTGGATGAAAAAAGGTCCATTTAGTTCCCCTTCTACCGTCCTGGTAGTCGCGAGCTACAACGTTAATGGAGTTGTTGCTACAACGTTAATGGAGTTGTTGCTACAACGTTAATGGAGTTGTTGCTACAACGTTAATGGAGTTGTTGCCTTAACCTACAGTCAATTGCTGCTATGTTCAGTGCTCCTCTGAACTTTCCTCCCGTTCTTCTTAAGCTCCAAATACACCATCCCACACACACTCCTTCCCTCATCACATTGAAATCAAGATACGTCATTCCATTTGCTGCTCCAACTCATTCTCTGTCAAGAGCCTCCCTCAGTGTTTTCTTCTTCCCACAATCTACCGCCTTTTAACTGCCAAGCTTGGCGTCACCGGGTGCATTTACTTGCAAAGGCATGTGAAGGAGCTTAACCCAGCAGTTGAGGTGCACCCATTTGTATGGGTGAGAAGACCCCTTTAAGTGAGTGTATTTACTTGGGTGACCATGGGCCTTTAAGTGAGTGTATTTACTTGGGTGACCATGGCCCTTTAAGTGAGTGTATTTACTTGGGTGACCATGGCCCTTTAAGTGAGTATATTTACTTGGGTGACCATGGCCCTTTAAGTGAGTGTTTTTATTTGGGTGACCATGGCCCTTTAAGTGAGTGTATTTACTTGGGTGACCATGGCCCTTTAAGTGAGTGTATTTACTTGGGTGACCATGGCCCTTTAAGTGAGTGTTTTTATTTGGGTGACCATGGCCCTTTAAGTGAGTGCATTTACTTGGGTGACCATGGCCCTTTAAGTGAGTGCATTTACTTGGGTGACCATGGCCCTTTAAGTGAGTGCATTTACTTGGGTGACCATGGCCCTTTAAGTGAGTGCATTTACTTGGGTGACCATGGCCCTTTAAGTGAGTGCTTTTACCTGAATTGGAAACATTACAGGCAATTACAAATCTGACCCAGCTGATGGTGAAGTAAATTATGATTTGATTTTCTTTCTTATCTTCAGTGTTGCTGAAACACAAATACATTTCGGCCGTGTATCTTAGAGCTTGCATAAGCTGTATTAAAATGCAAAATGAGTTCCTGAATATATTTACCGCAGCTGATGAATGTCTGAGATAGCAGGTGATAAAATAGCCTCAGGTATTTGCAGTTCAACAAAAAATCCTTGACATAATGGCGATTCCTCACTGGATAAAAAGCATAAATCAAATGTAGGCACTTGATGCACTACACACAACTGAATGTGCTAGAGTAGGTAAGATACTGACTGGCTAAATATCTTAAATTTCTCATCCTTGTGTTCAAATCCCTCCATGGCCTCGCCCCTCCCTATCTCTGTAATCTCCTCCAGCCCTACTTCCCAATGAGATCTCTGCGCTCCGCCAATTCTGACCTCTTAAGCATCCCGATTTTAATCGCTCTACCATTGGTGGCCGTGCCTTCTGTTGCCTAGGCCCTAAGCTCTGGAATTCCCTCCCTAAACCTCTCCGCCTCTCTGCCTCTCTTTCCTCCTTTAAGACGCTCCTTAAAACCTACCTCTTTGACCAAATTTTTATCACCTGTCCTAATATCTCCTTCAGTGGCTCAGTGTCAAATTTTGATTGATTACGCTCCTGTGAAACGCCTTGGGACATTTAAGGTGCTAAATGTAAACGCAAGTTGTTGTTGTTATCTCAAGCTGGCTCCAGCTGCGAGGTGACTATATCCAGTGGCAGCTCCCATAGGGTGTGGGGATTACAGGAAACTCACAATCATTTGGGGCACAATGGAGGTGCCAGTGTTTCTAGGATGCGAACAAGACCCAAGAAGATCTGTAGAATAAACTACCAGGGAGGTATTTTATTAAAAGAGAAGGCTGAGGGGGTGACCTGATAGAGGTCTTTAACATTTTGAAGGGGTTTGATAGAGAAAACGTTTCCACTTGTGGGGGAGTCCAAAACTAGGGGCCATAAATATAAGATACTCACCAATAAATCCAGTAGGGAATTCAGGAGAAACTACTTTAAAAAGAAACAAAAGACTTGCATTTATATAGCGCCTTTCATAACCTCAAGATGTCCCAAAGTGCTTTACAGCCAATGAAGTACTTTTTGAAGTGCAGTCACTGTTATAATGTAGGAAACACAGCAGTCAATTTGCGCACAGCAAGCTCCCACACAGCAATGTGATAATGACCAGATCATCTGTTATAGATGTTGGTTGAGGATATAAATATTGTCCAGGACACCAGGGATAAATCCCCTGGCTCTTCTTTGAAATAGTGCCATGGGATCTTTTACGTCCACCTGAGAGAGCAGACGGGTTTAACGCCTTATCCAAAAGACAGCACCTCTGACAGTGCAGCACTCCCTCAGTACTGCACTGGAGTATCAGCCTAGATTTTTTTGTGCTAAGTCTCTGGAGTGGGATTTGAACCCACAACCTTTTAGATTTAGAGGTGAGGGTGCTACCCACTGAGCCATGGCTGACATTTACCCAGAGAGTGGCTAGAATGTGAATCTCGCTACCACATGGAATAGCACAGATACATTTAAGGGGAAGCAAGATAAGGACATGAGGGTGAAAGGAATAGCAGGATATGCTGACAGGGTTAGATAAAGTAGCATGGGAGGAGGTTCATGTGGAGCATAAAGACTGGCAAGGACCAGTTGGGGCGAATGGCCTGTTTTTGTGCTGTAAATCTATATATTGAAGTGGACAGTGTACATGAGTTTCTGGAGAGTGAAGGATTCATAGAATTATTGAGATTCTAGCACAGAAGGAGGCCATTTGGCCCATCGTGCCTGTGCTGGTGCTAGTGCTAGGTCCAGACTGGAGCTATCTATTCCAATCCATTTCCCCTGCTCTTTTCATGTATCCGTTAATATTTGTCTGATTGTCTGATCGGGTGCTCCCAGTACAGAGCGGGACTCTCAGAGAGCTCTAATCAGTCCATGGTCTTCTGTCCATTAATTGAAATGGGAGTGCCCAGTTAGGGAATCAGCATTCTAATTCCTCATTAACGTTCTGATTGACTTGGCTTCAAGAACACCCTGTGTGAATGCATCCCATATTCTAATAACCCTTTGTGAGAAAAAACTCTTCTAACTGCCCCCTTTCAAGGACTAATCCTTAGTTTATGTCGCCTTGTTACAGATCGGAGACTGCGGGACAAGGTGACTAGCCGCGTGGGTGGGATTGGTCCATCAGAAAGGGATGAGCATCTTGGGACTAACGTTCCTGTTCCTCTATCCAAATAGCGCACCCCTTTAAAATAAAAACAGGAAATGCTGGAAATGCTCAGCAGGTCAGACAGCATCTGTGGAGAGAGAAACAGAGTTAACGGCCGCGATTTCCCCAACCTCGGTGGGTCCGTGGCGGGCGATGTCGATGGCAGGTCCTGACCCCGCTGCTGGCTCCAGCCCGCTGTCCAAAACAATTTCCCCCTGATTGGGCTTGTTAAGCACGCCCAGCGCGTTTGCCGGCCAATCAAAGGAAGTGGGTCTGATGACGTCATTTGATGACGCGTCATCAGCCGGTTTCCTTAAAGGGACCATGCGCAAATTTACTTTGACAGTTGTGCTGTCAGTGTTCTACAGCATTGAGGTGCTGCAAACACTGACAAGCACTGCACAGAGTTGCATTTGGTTATGGAGGGAGTCACAGCATGCAGGGAGGTTCTCTTCCCTTCCAATGGGCGGAAGAGACCTCCCCAGGAGATCAATGCAGCCTGGTTACACATTGCACAGGAGGACACAAGCAGGGATGTCGTAAGGAGGACCAGGCTGCAGTGGCACAAACCTTTCAATGATCTCAGTAGATCACGAAACGTTAGTACAAAGCCAAACTCAACCTCATCCTGCTGTGCCCCTCATCACATTCCTATCACTCTGCCTACCCTACCCTACTCCTACACATCCTTACTCACACCAACTTACTTTGCACCTCCACCCATCCCTCTCTATCTACATTATCACTTCCCCATCTCACTAGCCACCCCTCACACTCACCCTCATCCTAGTCCAATCATACCAACTAACAACACACAAGGGTAGGCACTTGTGTGTTTTAGCCAATGTTCATGTGAAGTTTCTGTTAATGTGCTGTCAAACATTGAAATCTTTATTTTCAACACTTTGCATTCTTGGTCAGATTTGTGTGCACCTTTGGAAGTGGCTTAGTGAGTTGCAGTGAATGGTGAGACATAAGGGTACCCTCCGCAATGGTGGTGGGTGTGAAAGGAATGGCTTGGGCATTGTAGGGATGCTTTATGTTGTTGGTGTGGGGTGGTGCCAACCTGGCGCACCATGTAGCAGCCAGGGTGTGCAGCGTCAAGTGAAGTAAATCTGGCCATGGTAAGGCCATTTCTGGCATCCCGGGCAGCAATGTGGTCGGGTGCTGATGCCCTCTGACCTGTGCAGCATCAGGTGATTGCGGAGAAGGTTGGTGTGGTTGTTGGTGCTGCTGGTGTGCCTGGTAATGCTGATGTTTGGTCTGATTGTGGTCAGATTCTGAGGACCAAGGCGAGTTGCAGTGAATGGTGAGACATAACAGTACCCCTGCAATGGTGATGAGTGTGAAATGAATGGCTTGGGCATTGTAGGGAGGCTTTATGGTGTTGCTGTGGGGTAGTGCCAACCTGGCACATCATGTGGCAGCCAGGGTGTACAGCATCAAGTGAAGTAAATGCAGTCATGACAGCATTGGTAGCAGTGACCACCGCACAGTCATTGTGGAGACAAAGTCCCGTCTTCACACTGAGGATACCCTTCATTGTGTTGTGTGGCACTCCCACTATGCTAAATGGGATAGATTCAGAACAGATCCAGCAGCTCAAAACTGGGCATCCATGAGGCGCTGTGGGCCATCAGCAGCAGCAGAATTGTATTCCACCACAATCTGTAGCCTCATGGCCCGGCATATCCCTCACTCTACCATTACCATCAAGCCAGGGGACCAACCCTGTTTCAATAAGGAGTGTAGAAGAGCATGCCAGGAGCAGCACCAAGTGTACCTAAAAATGAGGTATCAACCTGGGGAAGCTGCAACACAGGACTACATGCATGCTAAAAAGCGGAAGCAGCATGCTATAGACAGGGCTAAGCGATCCCACAATCAACAGATCAGATCAAAGCTCTGCAGTCCTGCCAAAGGACTGATATCTGTGTTATTATATCTATGTGCATTCGTTGTCTTTCCTAAGTACAGTGCTGGTGATATGTGCCTGCATTGAGCTGGTTCAATACTGCCCCAAGGCCTCTCTTGATTAAATGCTGTAAGAGTGCAAGAGGTTGAGCCTGAGTAAATGCTCTTAATAAATAAATAAAAGAGGAATAATTTCCCGTGTTGCAGGTAACAAGATTCCGTGTTATGTCAGCGAAATTAAATAAAAACAGAGGGAAAAGAAAAGGAATGATATTATTCCATCGGGAAATTTACCTCAGAGGGATGAAGAAATGCTTCATTTATTTTACATAATTCAAACATTGATGCCGCAGTAGGAGTTGATGCCAGCAGAGTACGTGATATGGATTGCAGACAACACACAACAAAGGCTGTTCTGAACTGGCACACTCCAGAATATATTGATTTTTCAAATTTCCGCATATGACTTTTCAGCTTCACAGAACCTCCATGGGTTGGGAGTACAAGGCTTCTAAGGATGTTAAATTCTTCATGACGACCACCAGTGATGCTCTGTGATTCCCATAAGGGACACCTTTGCAGCAGGATGAGAAAACCGGTAGGCCAAATTTTATTCTTTGTGTATCCGCAGGTTGCACTGCTTGGATCTGTGTCAAGAAACAAGTATTCTCTTGTCTATGCATCAAATGTTCACTAGTTGTGTGGTAAAATTCAATCAAGTTGATGGCAATATAAAATAGAGTCAATGGAACATATGAGTGTATGAACAGGAGTAGGCCATCCAGACCCTCGGGCCTGTTCCGCCATTCAATTAGATCATGGCTACTCTGTATCTTAACTCCATCTACCCGCCTTGGTCCCATAACCCTTACCTAACAAAGATCTATCGATCTCAGTTTTGAAATTTTCAATTGACCCCCCCAGCCTCAATGGCTTTTTGGAGGTGTGAAGAGCTGGGGAGTTTTGCCAGTGTCCTGGCCAGCATTCACCCACAACCAACATCAGCAAAGCAGATTAACTGGTCATTCATCTGATTTTCTGTTAGGAGGGCCTTGCTATATTCAAATTGTCGACTGCATGAGCCTATGTAACACTGGCTGCACTTCAACAAAGTAATTAATTGGGGCTGTGAAGCACTTTAGGCATCCCAAGGACACGCTGTATAAATGCAAATTCTTCCTTATGACTTTGTTCAGCTAGCTTCTATTTATTAAAGATACATTTCATCAAATTACTCCTATGATTTTCTAATTGCTTAAAAAATAAGTTTAGACACAACTTTATTCATTATTTTAAGATTGCACATATCCTTTTTAAGACTGGCTTATTGCTGTTTTCCACTTTACCCACGGCTGCCTCTTATATTGGTGCTTAATTAACCTTCGATAACCCTTAATCTGCAGTAATAAAACAAATCTTTACACCTCTCAAAATGCCAAAGATCACTTTTTCCATCGAAGCATTATTATAATGAATCGTATGATTTGTGTTTAGTGCAAAATGACATAAAAGGAAAAGACAGTTGCCACAAATTATCATTGGCTTCACATATGATAATTAGCAAGAAATTACAATAATGTGACATTCCTGGCCTGTAACACAGTGCCATAAGCAAAAGGTTTGCTCCAGGATGCTCTGAGATCTATTTTAATCCTCGATACGGGCTATGCTGGGGGGCCCCAGGACAACAACTATTGATTTTATGTCATTTTGCGCTATTGACTGTTCCGTAACGACTTGGCAGTCCCGCTTGGAGGTATCTTGAAAATGATTAGCTCAGAAGTTGTGTGAAATGATTAGCTCACCGGTACAGTGAGCTGTACATGAGAACCCACTGAGAAAAAAAATATATTTTTGTGGTGAAATTGTCAAACACAGAGGGGACGATTTTCGCACATGTCTTTCTCTTACTCTTTATACACGTTGCTGTTTCTGCTACACATAACAAACACGTTCTCCATGAATATGTTCATGGTTTTGCTACAATATTAAAAAAAAGTGGAAATCTTCCCCACTGTCAGGGCAGAGTCAAGCAGGTTTTACGTTGCATCCTAGCCATCCTATGTCTAGTTCGGAAGAATTTGAAGCTGACGCTGTGGACAAAAATGACAATATATTTTAGTTTCCAAAAGTAATCTGCTATTTTCATCAATATGTAGAGTATTCTGGGATGGCTAAATTGGGGACACAGTTTGTGGTGAAGACAACACCATGGCCTGTGACTCTGCATTCTCCAACTTGGGTTGATGGTTGGTAATTGTAGTGCTGGAAAGCTTCCCTATTTTATCCTCAAACATTTGTTACATTTTTTATTGTTTTTGGGATGTAGGTGATGAGGATAAAGCCTCATTTATTGCCCACCCATACCTGCTCTGAGAAGGGCCTTCTCCTAGAACCGCTGCAGTCCTGGTAGTGATGGTGCTCCCACAATAGGGTAAGGTAAGGAATTCCAGAATTCTGACCTAGTAATAATGAAGGAATGGTGGTATATTTCCAAGTCAGGATGGAGCGTGACTTGAAGGGAAATTTGGAGGTGATGGTGTTTCCACAACATTGCTGCTCGTTCTTCTTGATGGTAGAGGTGACAGGGAAGGGAGATGCTGTCCAATTTACTAACCTTCTGCTATTATGAAGCAATGAAAAGCTTTCTAAAGTGGAGCAAATATACATGTGGGCCTGTTACATGTGATCCTGTGACCACATGGAGTGCACCCTCAGGAAGCATAGGTCAGAGAATCGGGCTACAATGTTTTAGCTCTATCTCCGACTTGAACTCCCTATAAGTGCGCTTCCCTACTGGGAATGTGGGAATGAGGAATAACTCTTATTCTATCTGACCCAGCTCCAACTACTCCTGCTTACTGTGCCATGAAAAAGAACAACTTCCATTTATATAGCACTTTTCACATCTACAGGATGTCCCAGAATGCTTCACCACCAATGAATTACTTTTGCAGTATGGTCACTGTGGTCTTGTAGGCAAACACAGCAGCAAGATCCAACAAACAGCAATGAAATGATGACCAGTTAATCTATTTGCATGGAATTGGTTGATGGATGAACTTGTTCTATTTCAGATCAGTGCCATAGGATCTTCTACCTCCATCTGCGCAGCGCCTTCCTTTAAAGACAAAACCTTAGACAATGCAATACTCAGCTGAAGGGTCAACATAGATTATGGCTTGAATCTGCAACCTTCTGACTGAGAAGCAACAGCACTACCACTGAGCCAAGCTGATAGCTCAATGGCAAAGTCTTTTTTTCTGTGTATACGATGGATGGAAGAAGATGGGGCACCAAAGATTCTTGTCAAGTTTCATTCTACATTGGTCATTTTGTCTGTACCCCATTACGTCAGGTCATGAAAACATTTTGAACACCTACAGCAATTCTTTTCCCTTGGGAACACGAATTCAGTTCATTGATACTTTGGTGCATTTTTGAATAATTGCTAGAACTTTAGCCACTGGTCCCAATAAATCTCGTTCAATAGTAGGATTCAAGAACAGTGAATTCTGAATCCAAGCCTATAAATATGTTTTTGGCAGGTCACATCAACTCACCACTGCTGAATTGGCTCACAGCCAGCCCTACCTATTTATAATAGTGTTCATCATTAACATACATCAGAAAGCTAATTTACATTTAATTTACATTTCATACATGATTAGCTACCACATATGTGCAGCAGCATAGTGAATGCCAGACTGAGATCTCATATGCCATGTCATGAAAGTGCATCGCACACAACAAGACATTTTTTCACCCAAAAATTGTTCCAATATGTTTCGTCAGTCTTAAGTCAGCTTGGCTTTAAATTGGCAAGCTTAGTCAGCAAGATCACAACAAGGCTGGTACGGGAAATGGAAAGGTGCTGCACTGATGCAGGAGGGGGCGCTCTTGTTGTTGGGGCAGATAAGAGGGAGCTTTACTTTGCATCTAACCCATGCTGTCCCTGACCAGGGAGTGGATGCTGACACTGGGTGACTGAATTTGAAAATGTCCCATTCCCCATCCCTAACATCCCTCATTCTGATGGTTCCAAATTGCTTCCCAGGTAAATGAATGGAATAACACTCCTGTTACAGTGAATTTATTATCTGGTTATACTGAAAATTAGATGACAAATGTTCCATGGTACACTGCCAGTCTGCCTGTTGGATCATCCAGGATTTAATGAACCTTTTCAATTACTCAGCAAAGCCAGATTTCCAAGGCAAGAAATGGCTTCTTAGAATGTTCCAGCACAGAAACAGGCCCATCAAGTCTGTGTCAGTCCTTTTCTCCACAAGAGCCAATCTCCTCCTTGCTCCTCATACTTATAATATTCTTCAGTGGGAAGAAAGAAAAGGAAAAAGGACTCAATTTTTGCTCTTGTTTGCAAGATGATTTGCGCAACAAACCCATTAACAGTGCCACACCCTGCCTGTGAGGTGCTCCTTCCAGTAGGCCTAGCCAAAGAGTAAAAATACAATCGGAAGCTCTGCCCTCACACAGATTGTGTTGGCCTGGCTCCACACGGTAGCTGCTCTCTGCAGAACTGTACATCAGTGCCTTCGCAAAATTAGGAATAGGCTAGATGTTAGGTGGTTCTTCTTTTCCCAGAGAGTAGTGAGCCTCTGGAATGCATTGCCGGCTGGTGCAGTGGGCGCTGACTCTACACACCTACAAGAATGATCTAGACCTGTTCTTGACTGGGGCAGAAATCACATCATATAGAACAGATAATGAACACATGGTCCATGCGCTCTCCTGGACTGGTTTCGTTGCCTGAGGGGGTTAGAGATGATTTCTCCAGAGTTTCTTTTTCCCGTATTGTCCCTGTTTTTTTTTTCTTTTTTTGTTTCTTCCAGGAGATATATATATATATGGCTGTGGTAGGGGGTGGGGAGGGGGGTGGGGTGGTGGGTAGGCAGTGTTTAGTCATGATACACCAGCTGGTCCTTTCCTGCCCATCATTTTTGTATGTTCGTATGTTCAGAAGGGTAGAGAACCAAAGAAGTAAAAACTGGATATCAGAGATGATTAGATATGAGCAGATCTGTTTGTTTTCTCTATTGGGTGGTTGAAGTCACAATTATGCAAGGACAGTAGCTCCTAGGTTGCATTTGCAATTGAGAGTTTTTACACATTGACCTTCCCGGATTCTAAAAGCACCATTCAGGGTGCTCTGGCTATTCTCACCTTCACACTGAGGACACCCTCCATCGTGTTGTGTGGCACTACCACCGTGCCAAATGGGATAGATTCAGAACCGACCTAGCAGCTCAAAACTGAGCATCCATGAGGTGCTGTGGGCCATCAGCAGCAGCAGAATTGTATTCCACCACAATCTGTAACCTCATGGCCCGGCATATCCCTCACTCTACCAATTCCATCAAGCCAGGGGACCAACCCCGGTTCAATAAGGAGTGTAGAAGAGCATGTCAGGAGCAGCACCAGGTGTACCTAAAAATGAGGTGTCAACCTGGGGAAGCTGCAACACAGGGCTACATGCATGTTAAACAGTGGAAGCAGCATGCTATAGACAGAGCTAAGTGAACCCACAATCAATAGATCAGATCAAAGCTCTGCAGTCCTGCCACATCCAGCTGTGAATGGTGCTGGACAATTAAACAACTAATGGGAGGAGGAGGCTCCATGAATATCTCCATCCTCAATGATGGCGGAGCCCAGCATGCGAGTGCAACTGACAAGACTGAAGCGTTTGCAACCATCTTCAGCCAGAAGTGCCGAGTGGATGATCCATATCAGCCTCCTCGTGAGGTCCCCACCATCACAAGAGCCAGTCTTCAGCCAATTTGATTCACTCCACGTGATATCAAGAAACAGCTGAGCGCACTGGATGCAGCAAAGGCTATGGGCCCCAACAACATCCCGGCTGTCGTGCTGGAGACTTGTGCTCCAGAACTAGCCACACCTCTAACCAAGCTGTTCCAGTACAGCTACAACACTGGCATCTACCCGACAATGTGGAAAACTGTCCAGGTATGTCCTGTCCACAAAAAGCAGGACAAATCCAACCCAGCCAATTACCACCCCATCAGTCTACTCTCCATCATCAGCAAAGTGATGGAAGTTGTCGTCGACAGTGCTATCAAGCGTCACTTACTCGCCAATAACCTACTCACCCATGCTCAGTTTGGGTTCTGCCAGGACCACTTGGCTCCAGACCTCATTACAGCCTTGGTCCAAACATGGACAAAAGAGCTGAATTCCAGAGGTGAGGTGAGAGTGACTGCCCTTGACATCAAAGCAGCATTTGACTGAGTGTGGCATCAAGAAGCCCCAGTAAAATTGAAGTCAATGGGAATCGGGGGGAAAACTCTCCATTGGCTGGAGTCATATCTAGCACAAAGGAAGATGGTTGTGGTTGTTGGAGGCTAATCATCTCAGCCCCAGGCCATCGCTGCAGGAGTTCCTCAGGGCAGTGTCCTGGGCCCAACCATCTTCAGCTGCTTCATCAATGACCTTCCTTCCATCATAAAGTCAGAAGTTGGTATATTCACTGATGATTGTACAGTGTTCAGTTCCATTTGCAACCCCTCAGATAATGAAGCAGTCCATGCCCGCATGCGTGGGCTGATAAGTGGCAAGTAACATTCACACCACACAAGTGCCAGGCGGCGAATGTCTCACCTCCTGACTCCCCAAAGCTCTGCGGCGAGTGTCTCACTTCCTCACTCCGCAAGCCCTTTCCACCATCTACAAGACACAAGGAGTGTGATGGAATACTCTCTACTTGCCTGGATAAGTGCAGCTCCAACAACACTCAAGAAGCTCGACACCATCCAGGACAAAGCAGCCTGCTTGATTGGCACCCCACCACCTTAAACATTCACTCCCTCCATCACCGGCGCACCGTGACTGCAGTGTGTACCATCTACAAGATGCACTGCAGCAACACGCCAGGGCTTCTTCGTCAGCACCTCCCAAACCCTCGACCTCTACCACCTAGAAGGACAACGGCAGCAGGTGCATGGGAACACCATCAACTGCAAGTTCCCCTCCAAGTCACATACCATCCTGACTTGGAAATACATCGCCGATCCTTCATCGTCGCTGGGTCAAAATCCTGGAGCTCCCTCCCTAACAGCACCATGGGAGTACCTTCACCACAAGGGCTGTAGTGGTTCACGATGACAGCTCAGCACCACCTTCTCAAGGGTAATTAGGCATGGGCATTAAATGCTGGCCTTGCCAGCGATGCCCACATCTGGAATGAATAAAAATAAAATAAAATAAAAGGGCTGATAAGTGGCAGGTAACATTCGCGCCACAGAAGTGCCAGGCAATGACTATCTCTAACAAGCGAGCGTCTAACCACCTCCCCTTGACATTCAGTGGCATTACCATCACCGAATCCCCCACCCTCAACATCCTGGGGATCACCATTGACCAGAAACTTAACTGGGCCAGTCACATAAATACTGTGGCCACAAGAGCTGGCCAGAGGCTGGGTATTCTGCGGCGAGTGTCTCACCTCCTGACTCCCCAAAGCCTTTTCACCATCTACAAAGCACAAGTCAGGAGTGTGATGGAATACTCTCCACTTGCCTGGATGAGTGCAGCTCCAACAACACTTAAGAAGCTCGACACCATCCAGGACAAAGCAGCCCACTTGAAAGGCACCCCATCCACCACTTTAAACATTCACTCCCTCCACCACCGGCGCACCGTGGCTGCAGTGTGTACCATCTACAAGATGCACTGCAACAACTCGCCAAAGGTTCTTCCAAACCTGCGACCACTACCACCTAGAAGGACAAGGGCAGCAGGCGCATGAGATCATCATCACCTCCAAGTTCCCCTCCAAGTTACACAACATCCTGACTTGGAAACATATCACTGTTCCTTCATCGTCGCTGGATCAAAATCCTGGAACTCACTCCCTAACAGCACTGTGGGAGTACCTTCACCACAAGGACTGCAGCAGTTTAAGAAGGTGGCTCACCACCAACTTCTCAAGGGCAATTAGAGATGGGCAATAAATGCTGGCCTTGCCAGCGACGCCCACATCCCAGGAACGAATAAAAAAAACGAAAACAGATTATCTGGTCATTATCATATTGCTGTTTGTGGGAGCTTGCTGTGCGCAAATTAGCTGCCGCGTTTCCCACATTACAACAGTGACTACACTTCAAAAAAGTACTTCATTGGCTGTAAAGTGCTTTGGGACGTCCTGTGGTCGTGAAAGGCGCTATAGAAATGCAAGTCTTTCTTTTCTTTTATCTGTCCTGAAACGCTCATTCATGCTTTTGTTACCTCCCTACTCGACTATTCCAGTGCCCTCCTGGCTGGCCTCCCATCTTCAACCAGCCGTAAACTTCAGGTCATCCAAAATTCTGCTGCCTGTATCCTGAATCGCACCAAATCCCATTCACCCATCACCTCTGGGATCACTGACTCCCGGTTCGGCAATGCCTCGATTTTAAAATTTTCATCCTTGTCTTCAAATCCCTGCAGAAGCGCCTTGGGACGTTTTGCTATGTTAAAGGCGCTATATAAATGCAAGATGTTGTTGTTGCCTTTATATTCCTGTCATCAGGCCTGCTAAATTGCTTCACAAACAATGAATTAAATGTAGTCACTACTGATAGGTAGGCAAATGCAGCAGTCAATCTGCACACAGCAAGTTACCACAAACTGCAAATGTTGGTGTTAGTTGAGGGATGCATGTTGGCCAGGACAGCTGTAAGTTCCTCTGCTCTTCTTTGAATATTGCCTTGGGACCTTTTACATCCACCAAGATCCTTGGTTTAATATCTCATCCTAAGGACATCACCTCTGACAATGCAACTCTTCCTCTGTGCTGCACTTCAGTGTTAGATTATGGGAGTGAATTTCCTCGAGGCCTCTCCCTTTGCGCTGGCATAATTTACAATTTACACACATAATTGAGACAGAGTTTCCGCTAAAGTTACAGTGACGCAGCGGGAGTAACCCCAAGGTGCTCAAGTCCCAAGGAGCAGAGGGACTTAGGGAATCAGACACACAAATCTGTAAAAGTAGCAGGACAAGTTGATAAAGCTGTAAACCAAAGCACATGGGATCCTAAACCATGTAATACTAAACCTACACAAATCATGGGTTAGGCCACAGCTAGAATCTTGTGCCCAGTTTTGGCCAATCCTACTTTAGGAAGGACGTCATGGCTGAGTACACAGAGAGATTCACTAAGATGGATGAAAGGCTTCAGTTATGACTCAAGAAACCGGGGCTCTTTTCATTAGAACAAAAGAAGGTTAGCAGGAGATATGATAGACATGTTTACAATTATGAGGGAATTTTGAGAAGATAAATCAGGAAAACCAATTCCCGCTGGTTGGATGAGTCAGAAACTTAAGGGTATGATCATCAGCAAAAAAAATGAAGAGAAAGGTTAGGAGATATTTTTTATGCAGAGGGTTGTTAGGACATGGGATGCCTGACCAGAAATATTGGAAGCAGAATCCGTTATAGCTTTTAAAAGGGAAGTGGATAGTTAATTGAAAAATAAAAAAATAAACGAGTATGGGGCATGGTGAAGGGAATGGGACAAAAGAGAGAGTGACGACACAGACAAAATAGGCCAAATGGCCTCCTCCTATCCTGTAAAATTCTCTGATTTCAATGCCCAACTCCCAACCAGATGATGCTGCATCCCAGTTCCAGGGCTGCCTGCCACTGAAATCTGCTTACATAGTTGGGAATGAGTTTCACCGGATTACAGTTCAGTGATACCGCCCTTCCTGCCACCTCCACACACCCGAGGAGCCTCCTGCAGGCTACAGTGTTTGGGATCATGGGCTCTACTGTCCCTTCGAGCAGACTTTCTTTGCGATGCACGGCTCCTGTAAGGCGGTAAAGGATGAGGAGAAACTTAGCGAGAAAATGAAAATTGCAAATGAGATACATGCATTTTTAATTCATTCAACCACAGTCAAGTGGCCTCACCATGACAAACGGACACCTTTGGTAAGTGTGAAAGCTCATCAATTAATGCAGCTCCACTGGTTTGCCTTACTGGCAAAGTGCATTTAAGATCCGAGTCACAAGATTTTAAGCACAGACTTACCAGGCTCCACTGCACGCTTCTCCACGTCCTAGTAATCACGACAATTTTTTTTTCTAAAGTTGTTTTCCTGTTAAATTCTCTGCTTGTCAAGGTAAGGGATATTGGTTTTGATGCCATTCAAGTGCCCGGTGTCAGTGGTAAGTGTTTTCAGGACAGGGGCACCTGACAGGAGTCCTAGATCTGTAATTTAAGGCACCACACATGGGACAGTGGCTGCGGGATTCGGGGGCGATTTTCTCAGCCCCGAGGAGGCGGGTATGGAGGTGGGACTGCCGGGAAAATGGCAGAATTTGGGGGCGGGTGGCAAACCTGCCCCCCCAACCCGCCACCGTGACATCTTCCTAGGAGGCGGGTAGCCGTCCCGCGCCGGGTCCCGTCTTCTTGGAGGAGGGAAGGGATTAAAGCCTCTTAACTGCCTGTTAACAGGTAGTTAACAGGCAGAAAATAGGATTATCCCCTTTTTGCCCTCACAAGTGAGGGCTTCCCGAAGGCTCCGAAACCCGCCAGGTCAGCGAGGCGAGTACTGGGTCTGCGGGGGTCGGGGGGGGGCGGGGTGCAAAAGTGTGGTGTGAAGCTAAGTGATGGGTGCAAGAGTGTAGAGGTGAGTATCTGAAGTAAGTGCAAAGTGTTTTTAAAAGTGTACTTACCTTTGTTTCTTCCTGCAGGCTTCAGTCGGTTTCTATACGGAGAGTCTCGCACCTCCGTGTTGCAGATGACAGATGGCCGTTGCATTCTCAGATGCAACAAACATCTCAGTTCTGTGAAAGAAAGAAGGTTGATGAGGTCTTGTATGCAAGACCTCATCAAACTGCAGAGACTGTCACTGTTTGACAGCTTTACAGAGCTGTCAAACGATGACAATTCTCTGCAATCGGCTTTCCCTTAACCGGCCTGCTGAGCCCGCTGGGCGGGCTTAACAAGGTCAATCAAGGGAAAATAGCGTGGGTTGGCCACAACTCGATGGAGGCGGGACTGAAACCCGACAAGCAGCAGTCCCGCCTCCAACCCGCCTCCATTCACAAAATCATCCCCGTAGAGTGACACATATAGTGAGATTTTGTGTTCTGACCTCACAGTCTCTTAATCCACGAGTATCCGGATGGAGTCTACATCTGCACCACAATAGGCGTGATTACGAAATAAGGGAGACAGAGGGCAACTCAGTTTCATTCTTTGGGCTATGCTAAAACTTTTAATTTTAACACGGTGTCCCCTAGTTTTGGCCACTAATTGATATATTAACATTAGAAAAGTTAGACTTTGAATTAGAAGGCACTGTCAAGGACGAGCTATTAATAAGAACTGAAGGGGAAAAATATGACAACAAAATACATCAGAATTCATAAGCACTTAATTGCACCTTGCTCCTTTGCATTTTCCAATTTAATACGCTGATGCTCATTAGATATACGGCAAGAGGACATGGGCAACTTTGACCTTGCGACAGGACGCTGTGCATGGGAAAAAAGAAAACGTGCAGTAATCCCGGCTTTTGTGCAGACGATAGTATTAATTGGGGTTAATGGGTCTTCCATTCCACGTGCACTACTGGTGAATCTCTCAGAACATTGTTAATTCAGTGCTCGCACCAAGTCCTGTTCACCCATCGCTCTCCTGCTCGCTTACCAGTGGCTCCCAGTCCACCAACGCCTCGATTTTAAAATTCTCATCCTCGAGTTTAAATCGCTCCACGGCTTCGCCCCTCCCTATCTCTGTAACCTCCTCCAGCCCTACAACCCTCCGAGATCTCTGCGCTCCTCCAACTCTGGGCTCTTGTGCGTCCTGCACTTCCTTCGCCCCACCATCGGTGGCCAGGCCTTCAGCCGTCTCGGCTCTAAGCTCTGGAATTCCCTCCCCAAACTTCTCCGCTTCTCTCTCCTCCTTTAACTCACTGCTTATCTCTTTGACCAAGCGTTTGTTCACCTGTCCTAATGTCTGCTTTGGCCGAGTGTCAATTTGTTCTCTGATAGCGCTCCTGTGAAGCACCTTGGGACATTTTACAACGTTAAATGCGCTATATAAATGCAAGTTGTTGTTGTCAGTAATACAAAGCTTGGCAACTAGCTATTTATTTCCTACCTATCCGCTGGTACATAACTGTGACACCTTGTTTAATACTCACGGCTAGAACATTCAACAAACTAATCTTCTTGCTCCCAGCATCCTTACCGTGTTAAAATTGATTCTAATTGCACTGTCTCCTACTCTAACTTACCCTTTAACTTTAACTAACTGTACTCTGGTGTGTCTTTGATGTAATGCCTCCCTAACAGATTGTATCTCTGCAGACACATTGTTCTCTGTGTATATATACTGTCATGATGTGGAGATGCCGGCGTTGGACTGGGGTGGACAAAAATGAGAAGTTGCACAACACCAGGTTATAGTCCAACAGATTTATTTAAAATTACAAGCTTTCGGAGCTGTCACCCCTTACTTCAGCAGTCAGGGGCATTCAGCCTCGGATCTGCGGGTAAGCGTTCTCCAAGGCGGCCTTCGGGATACACGACAGCGCAAAATCATAGAGCAGAAACTGATAGCCAAGTTCCGCACTCATGAGGATGGCCTCAATCGCAATATCGGGTTCATGTCACGATACAGAACGTGACTTGACATCATGGCCGGTCTTCCCAGCTTTTTAAAAAAAAAACTAACACAAGAACCAAACTCAACTGCAGAGGATATGCAGCCAGCAGGTGTTTTGACACGTTGGACCCCCTGGGACACATCTCATTGTCTTGGCTGTGCTCTTAGTGTGTCTTTGATGTAGGGAAAGATTTGAATACATTTTTTCTGTGTTTATATTGTGAATTCTGGGAGATTCTCTCACAGCTACTCTACCCGAGGAAGGGGCGACAGCTCCGAAAGCTTGTAATTTAAAATAAATCTGTTGGACTATAACCTGGTGTTGTGCGACTTCTCATTTTTATATATACTGTGTAATCGATTCCCTCACTGTACCTGTACCTGAAGAAGGAGCGGAGCTCCGAAAGCTCGTAATTTTAAATAAAACTGTTGGACTATAACCTGGTGTTGTGCGACTTCTCATTTTTGTCCACCCCAGTCCAACACCAGCATCTCCGCATCATAACTTACCCTTGTGCAGGAACTTAAAACTATTGAACTCCTTCCCATAGCCTTACCTCCCTCCTACAATTTACAGGCTTCTAAAACCCGAGCCTCACCTAAGCAAATACTTCCTGATTTACCTCGTTCCTACTTTTTAACCCCGATGGGAGATGTTAAACCCAGGCCCCGTCTGCCTGTTCAGGTGGGTGTTAAAGAACCCACAGCGCTATTGGGAGACGAGCAGTGAGTTCTCTCAGTGTCCTAGGCCCATATTCCTGCCCCTACTGACATCACTAAAACAGATTATCTCGTCATTTATCTCATTGCCAATTGTGGCTGTGCGCAAATCGGCTGCTGTCTTTCCTACATTACAACAGTGATTACGCTTCAAACGTACTTCATTGGATGTGAGGCCCTTTGGGAGATAGTGAGGGTGTGAAAGGCGCTATATAAATGCCAAGTTCTTTTTTACTTTTACTGAACATAGCAGGAAAGCCTATGAAAGCAACAGCAAACCTGGACAGGCAGTAGATTTTTAACCCCTTTTCGTTCCCTGTCGCCCCATCATGGTTCATTCATGACTGTTGTAATCCTGTTTTCTATTTTTCTTTCTAACTGTACAGTTGATCTAGATTAATTACATGACAAATTTATGCAATGTTTGATCCCAGTGTGTGACATGTTTGATTACCTGCAGTGTACAAGCTGCAGTACAATGACTGAAACCAGATATAAACTGTGACTGTAACTGGATAGGGATTCACAGGGCTGATTATTCAATGCCCTCATCAATAGCAACAGGTTTCTCAAAGGAGGTTGAACATTAAACAGAGCTTTAGTACCTGTACCTGAGAGGACAGAAGGAGCCTCGGTTTAACGTCTCATTTGTCTTTTAGCTGAGATGTTAAACGATCCCATGTTACTGTTTTGCCGAAGAGCGGGGGTCCTCCCTCTGGTGTCTTCTTTTAAAATATTCGTTCATGGGATGTGGGCGTCGCTGGCAAGGCCAGCATTTATTGCCCATCCCTAATTGCCCTTGAGAAGGTGGTGGCGAGCCGCCTTCTTGAACCGCTGCAGTTCGTGTGGTGAAGGTACTCCCACAGTGTTGTTAGGGAGGGAGTTCCAGTATTTCGACCCAGCGACGATGAAGGAACGGCCGATATATTTCCAAGTCAGGATGGTGTATGACTTGGAGGGGAACTTGGAGGTGGTGGCGTTCCCTTGCGCCTGCTGCCCTTGTCCTTCTAGGTGGAAGAGGTCACGGGTTTGGGAGGTGCTGTCGAAGAAGCCTTGGCGAGTTGCTGCAGTGCATCTTGTAGATGGTACACACTGCAGCCATGATACGCCGGTGGTGGAGGGAGTGAATGTTTAAGGTGGTGGATAGGGTGCCAATCAAGCGGGCTGCTTTGTGCTGGATGGTGTCGAGCTTCTTGAGTGTTGTTGGAGCTGCACTCATCCAGGCAAGTGGAGAGTATTCCAACAAACTCCTTACTTGTGCCTTGTAGATGGTCTTGGCCAATATTTATCCCTCAACCAACATCACTAAAACAGATTACAATAGCAAAATACTGCGGATGCTGGAAATCTGAAATAACAACAGAAAATGCTGGAAACACTCAGCAGGCCAGGCAGCATCCGTGGAGAGAGAAACAGAGTTAACGTTTCAGGTCTGTGACCCTTCGTCAGAACTGGTAAAAGTTGGAGATGTAACAGGTTTTAAGCAGGTGCAGAGGCAGGGAGAGGTGGGAGGGGAGGAAGGAACTAAAGGCACAGTCAGTGACTACACTTCAAAAATACTTCATTGGCTGTAAAGAGCTTTGGGACGTCCTGAGGTCATGAAAGGCACTATGTAAATGCAAATCTTTCTTTCTTTCTTTCAGAGGTTAGGCTCCCAGCTTGCTCAGTTGCAATGGTACAGCGCTGAACAATACAGACCAGGAAGTTCAGAGATTTGATCTTTGGTCTGTGCTGAGGTGAAGGATATCGGCAAGGGCAGGAGTGGGGCTGCTACACTTGGCCTCAGTGGCACTGAGTTTAGGAGGGGGGAAAACTCAGCTTGGGCCCCCACCAACATTCCCGCAAAGTTGCGCTGTCTGGAGGTCTCGTGCAGGCCGCTTACCGGCTTTTGAATGGGTGAATTCGCGCATGCACAAAACTTTGAAAGGGGCGCGCAGCCCGTTAAAGGGACCGCGCACCCCCAAAAAATGAGGGGGAACATTGGTCCCCACTCCGAATTTATATCCAGTGACTGCTGCTGGAAGTGGGTGAGTGTGGATGCCAGATGAGGACACGATCGGGCTCAGCTGTGGTGCTCCCTAAAGAAAGGAAGAATCTGTATTTATACGGCAGCTTATCATCCTCAGGCCATCCCAAGGCTTCTTTACAAACAATGGCCTACTGTTTGAGTGCAGTAGTTATTATTATGTAGGCAGATATGTTGACTGCCATGTTTGCTTACTTAACGAAGAACTTAGAGGCCACTGACGCCCAATGTCAACGGTCTCACTTGAAGAGTGGCTACTTGGGTTTTGAGGCCTACGGTTGCCATTGGAAACCAGCAAATGTCAGTGGTTTCAGAAAAGGGGAGAAAGTTGAAGAAACACAACAAAACAATCGAAAGAAACACAAAATTAATCTATTATCTGTCACATTAATATATTAAATCGGTACACGTTAAACACTCCATTTTAGAGCTGGGGAAACATCTCCTGTGTATGTAAACATTTTGCAATTTCATCTGTCACACTTTAGGGGCTGGACTTTGTCAATGGGGGCGCGTTGGGGGCGGGACTGCTGGTTGTCGGGTTTCAGTCCCGCCCCCAACGACGTCCGGCCAACCCACGCTATTTTCCTTGATTGACCTTGTTAAGCCCGCCCTGCGGGTTTAGCCAGCCAATTAAGGGAAAGCCGGTGACAGAGGACGTCAGCGTATGACGTTTCATCTCTCAAAATTTTTTTGACAGATGAATTGTCAGCGTTTGACAGCTTTGAGAAGCTGTCAAACACTGACAATCTCTGTTCTATGGTGAGCCCTTGCACTGAAGGCTCACCAAAACCTCTTTCCTCAGCAGAAATCAGATGGCTACTGCATCGGAGAATGCAGCAGCCATTCTGTCATCTCTGCCGTTGAGATGAGGAACCTCCGGATCCCCAAGGGTTGAAGCCTGCAGGAAGAAGCAAAGGTAAGGAAACTTTTTCGAACACTTTACACTCACCTCTCATACTTACCTCTCCACACTTGCACCCATCACTCACCTCCACAGCGAACTTTTTGATCCCTCTCACCCCCGCAGACCCACTGCTCGCCTCGCTGACCCTGGCGGGGTTTCCCGACGTCGGGAAGCCCGCACTTGCAGAGGTAAAATGGGGATAAGCCTCAAAACTGCCTGTTAACGACCTGTTAACAGGCAGTTAATTGGCTGTAATCCCTTTCCTGCCTCGAGGAGACGGGTCCCTGTGTGAGTTGGGGACCCGCCTCCCGGGGAGATGGCACGGAGGCGGGTTGGGAGCGGGTTCGGTACCCACTCCCAGTTTCTGCCATTTTTCCGGCAGTCCCGCCTCCATACCCGCCTCCCCAGGGCTGGCAAAATTTCCCCCATGGTGTCAAACTGTCACATATGCAAATTTCTAAGTCGAAATAAAAATGTGAAGAAAGAAGAAAGCAGGCCAGAAATTTCCCTCTGGCCTCTTGGAGGTGAATCTGGGATAAGGCAGGAGCCTCCACCACCCCCGCTCCAGGGATGTGTCTCTGCGTTGCCCGAAATCCTGAAGTCGGGGGAATTTGCATATTTGCTGGTGCCCTCGACATTTTCAGCACGACTGCAGTGCCCAGAATTTGCCCCTGTCCCTATGGTGATTGCTGGCGGGTAACTGGCCTTAATGTTTAGCCCGAATCAGATCCTGGTGCACGTGTACACCGTCATCTAAGTTGTTAATAAATACAGTGAATAGTTGAGGCCCCAACACAGATCCCTGTGGGACACCACTAGTCACATCCTGCCAATTTGAGTGCCTGCCCTTTAATCCCTATTTTCTGTCTCCTGCCGCTCAGGCAATTTCCTAACCAGGTCAATAATTTGCTCTCAATTTGCCAGGGACTTGAGCACAAAAATCTAGGCTGACACTCCAGTGCAGTGCTGAGGGAGCACTGCACTGTCGGAGGTGCCGTCTTTCGGATGAGACGTTAAACCGAAGCACCATCTGCTCTCTCAGGTGGATGTAAAAGATTCTATGGCACTATTTTGAAGAAGAGCAGGGGAGTTCTCCCCGGTGTCCTAGGCCAATATTTATCCCTCAATCAACATCACTAAAACTGATTATCTGGTCATTATCACATTGCTGTTTGTGGGAGCTTGCTGTGCGCAAATTGGCTGCTGAGTTTTCTACATTACAACAGTGACCATACTTCAAAAAGTACTTCATTGGCTGTAAAGCGCTTTGGGACATCCGGTGGTCGTGAAAGGCGCTATATAAATGCAAGTCTTTGTTTCTTTTCTCAATTCCATGAGCTTCAACTTTAGGTAACAGTCACTTCTGGAATTCCGTTTAAACACATCCATAGACATTCCCCAGTCCACTACTTTAGTCACTTCTTCAAAAAATTCAATCAAGTTCGTCAGGCATGGCCGATCCTTTACAAATCCGTGCTGGCTTTCTCTGATCAGCTGAAAATTTTCAAGGTGTTCAGTCACTCTATCCTTAATTATAGACTCTAGTAATTTCCCAACAACAGATGTTAGACTAACTGGTCTATAATTCCCTTGTTTCCCTCTCTCAACTTTCTTAAATAGCGGAGTGACATGCGCAATTTTCCAATCTAGAGGAATGGTTCCTGAATCGAGCGTCTTTGGAGGATTATAGTTAGGGCATCTGCAATGTGCTCACCGACTTCCTTTAAAACCCTGGGATGGAAGCCATCTGATCCTGGGGATTTGTTACTCTTTAGTGCCATTATTTTCTTCATTACTGTTATTTTGCTTATATTAATTTTGGTGAGTCTCTGTCCCTAATTCAATATTAGTTTCCTTGGGATGTCCAGCATGCTATCCTCTTGCTCTACTGTAAATACTGACGCAAAGGAATTATTTAACAGATCCACCATTTCCTTATTTTCATTTACAATATCACCATTGCCAGTTTTTAAGGGGCCAATATTGCTTTTGACCGCCCTCTTTTGCCTAATTTTTAAAAAAAAGGCCAAGGAGATCTCCTAGCCTGTAATAAAAAATCTCCTAATTTTGCCTCAGCATTTACTAGGGAGGTCAAAAAACGGTTCACTCCTGATTCCATATCCAGCGACCTTTGCTGGAAGTGTGCAGGAGGAGACATCAGGCAAGGACAGAATTGGGCTCAGCTGTGAAGCTCCCCAAGGAGAATAGCCTGCTGAAAGGTAGCACCGTTGGTTCTGGGAGGCAGAGCATGCCGCAGCAACTCATGTTCATACATAACTGCAACAGTTATCCTGTGACCCGCAGTGTAAAATTCCAGCTGCTATTTATTGCTTCGTGCTCATTATCTTATTGTCCGAAGTGAACTACTTTTAAAGATTTTCACAGCACCACCCACGCGTACTATCATTAATTGTCCTTTCCTGGCTTATTGTTCGTGTGACAGATAAGGACATGATTCTGCTGGTTAACAATAATCGCCCTCATAATTATAACAATGACATTTACAATGCAGTCTATCGCAATCCCATTACCTCACTCAGCTCTGTGCTGGGCATACTAATTAAAATGATTCACGCTTGGTTGTAACAAGAGACTAATCCTTTTCAAATACTTAGGGACATTTTTACATACCCACTGTATAATTAGGGTGAAGTCGGTTGGTTATTGGCAGAATGCCCAAGTTGCTTTGAGTCCTAAATACACGGAGAGCCTACATATGTCCCAATAGGTTCAAAATAAAATATTGGGAAAAAAGGTGCGAAGTTTATTTTCCTATTAATCAGCTAGTTATAATAATAAATATATTGAATAAAGCAACGACCCATGTCAATGCACACTCTCTTGTCAAATTAATTACAGCCAAGAAGACAGAAGGAAGAGACCACATTTTTGCCCATTGATCTTTCAGCATGTCCTTGATTCAGTAACGTGACACACATGTAGTAGCCCCTTAGCACTGCTCAGTAACACGACAGACATTCTTGTCATCCATTTTGTTTATCAATTACCAACTCATCCATGTAGGCCAGTGTTTCTCATTCACTTTTCCCCTCCAGGTTTCTCCTCTCATCTTCTGATGGTGTTGGTTCAAACATGGGCGCAGTTCCAAGGGTTATCCGGTTTGCAAAGAGATTCTTTTACACAGAGGGTGGGTTGAATGTGGAATTCTCTGCCACAAACCATTACTAAAGCAGAGCCCAGAAATTCTTTTAAAAGGGGATTAGATGGTTGGAATAAAGAAATGTTAATGAGTATGGGGAGCAAAAAGAAGGATGTGATTAGATTAAATGGCTCATGTGGAGAAAAACAAAACTTGTTGGACCTAATGGCCTGTTCCTGTCCTGGAACATTCGATGACTCTGTCACCTTGTCTAGTAGTAAGTCTTAATGTGTGAACTTTGACTCTGAGGGCCGGCAGGGTTATTGGTCGAGAGAGATTCACAATCATCAACCGATGTCCATGCGCCTGCACTTTCCAGCTGGGCAGCAATCAAGAGCAGGAGGATCCTGACTGTTTCTTCTCTTCCTTAGCTCAGGGGCACAGAGACCAAATATAGGGGGAGAAATTGGGCTCTGTAGCACCCACTTTTCAGGTGCTAATCGGCCTCCTAAAGGTCGGAAATCAGGTCCTAGATGTGCACGCACACTTCCGACAGGAAGTGCGCCGGACGCCATCTTCTGCAGTCGTTTGCGCGCGCACCTAACGACCACCAGCAGCATGCAGAGCAGGTAGGTTATGACGTCAATCAGTGTGCAACGCTGGTTTGATGCCAGCACTGCCATTTTCAAATGCCACGCTACAGCCAACGCTCGCTTCTAACCTCCCACAGCAGAACACTGGTTCACCGGCATGAAGGACCCCCCACCAGCGCTACTTAAAGGGACCATGAGCTATTTACAGCTTAGTAGCTGGATTATTTCTTCAGGCTGCTGGTGCAATTCTATGCATTTTTGGAGCTTTTCTATACTTGTCTAAAGTTTCAATAGTCTACAGGGAGTGGTCTGGCTGGTGCTGAAGTACTTTTTTGGTGGTTCAAAGGCTTGTGCTGAAACAAGTTGCTTCCATACATGGGTGGGCTGGTCGGCCTTCCTCTTGGAATTGAGCATGACTGGGAGAATGAAGAGAGGCCACGCAGAGCAGGACAAGCTGCTAGAAGAGGGAGGAGGAGGAGGAGAAGAAAGGGTCTCAGCACAAGGCCATATCAGCCCAGGGTCTTTAGAAAGCAATTCTCTTATCTGAACTTCAGCGAGGACCAATGCATGAGATGTCTTTGCTTCACTAAAGACGTTTTGACTGAAATCTGCCACCTGCTGCAGCCACAACAGCAACCTCAAAGCAGGGCACTGACTGCACTGCCAGTGGCTGTGGAGGTGACTGTGGCTCTTAACATTTATGCATCTGGCTCCTTCCAGGCTGCTGCTGGAGATATAAGCAACATCTTGCAGCTTGCAGTGCACTGCTGCATAAGGGAGGTCATCAAGGCTCTCTATGTACAGAGTGGCAGCTTCATCTCATTCCATCTTGCCAGAGACAAGCAGGTGGAGTGAGCACAAGGTTTGCTCGGATTGCAGGCTTCTCCATGGTGCAGGGTGCCATTGACTACACGCACATTGCTTTGCATGCGCCTTATGTCAACTCTGCCATTTTCATGAACTGAAAGGGATCCCACTCCCTCAACGTGCAGCTGGTGTGCGACCACAGGCAGTGCATCGTGCAGGTGAATGCCAGTTATCCTGGCAGTAATCACGATTCCATCGTCCTCTGTGCCAGCCGCATTTGACCCACCACGGCAAGTCAAAGACTGGCTACTGGGTGGCAAGGATTATTCACTCATGACAGGGTTCATGACTCCGGTCCAGAACCCATGCCCACGTGTACAACTGACTTATGATGAGAGCCATGCTGCCACAACATTCTGAGGGGGGAGGGTGAACAGCCAAAGGCCGAGGTCCACATCGGTATCAACGACATAGGTAGAAAGAGGGATGAGGTCCTGCAGGCAGATTTCAGGGAGCTAGGAAAGAGATTAAAAAGCAAGGACCGCAAAGGTAGTATTCTCCGGATTACTCCCGGTGCCACGAGCGAGTGAGGATAGAAAATTCTTACAGGACTTGGCAGGGTAGTTGCAGGGAGGATGTTTCCCCTGGCTGGCGAGTCTAGAACCAGGAGTCACAGTCTCAGAATAAGGGGTCGCCATTTAGGACAGAGATGAGGAGAAATTTCTTCACTCAGAGGGTGGTGAATCTTTGGAATTCTCTACCCCTGAGGGCTGTGCAGGCGCAGTCGTTGATTATATTCAAGACAGAGATCGATAGATTTTTGAATATTAAGGGAATCAAGGGATGTGGGGATAGTGCAGGAAAGTGGAGTTGAGGTAGAAGATCAGCCATGATCTTATTGAATGGCAGAGCAGGCTTGAAGGGCCAAATGGCCTTCTCCTGCTCCTATTTCTTATGTTCTTATGAAATAGGAGGAAAGAGCAGGTGAATGCGTGGCTGGAGAGATGGTGCAGGAGGGAGGGCTTTAGATTCCTGAGACATTCGAACCAGTTCTGGGGGAGGTGGGACCTGCACAAACCAGATGGGTTGCACCTCAACAGAGCCGGGACCAATATCCACATGGGGAGGGGGGATTGCTAGAGCAATTGGGGAAGGTTGAAACTAATTTGACAGGGGGATGGGCACCAGGATGTAGCATTAGAAAGGAGAAACAAGGTCCACAAAGGATTGGGAGAGACAGATAGCACTAGAGTAAGAAATAGTACGGTATTAGATGTGGTCAGACTAAGAGAGAATACAAGAAGGTCTAAGATAGGTTTACAGTGCATGTGTGTAAACGCACAAAATGTGGTAAATAAGGTTGGTGAGCTGCAGGCGCAAATAGCCACATGGGAAGATGATGTGGCAATAATGGAGACCTGGCTCAAAAAAGGGCAGGATTGGATACTAAATATTCCTGGATATAAGGTGTTCAGGAAAGACAGGGAAGGAAAGAAAGGAGGTGGGGTGGCAGTATTGATTAAGGAGAATATTACAGTGCTGGAGAGAGAGGATGTTGGAGGGGTCAAGGACAAAATCTATTTGGTTAGAGTTAAGAAACAATAGAGGTGCCATTACACTACTAGGTATATGCTATAGGTCACCAACTAGTGGAAATGATATAGAGGGACAAATTTGCAGGGCAATTACAGAGAGGTGCAAGAACTATAGGGGGAAAAATTCAGTTGGTTGCGCCTCCCGTTAGCGCCTTAAGAGGGCGCTAATGGGGCACAAAGCAACTAGCGCCCGGGTGCGGCGATGTTTGCGCCGCTCGCGAAATTAACTAGACATTTTGCGGCGGCGCTAAACACTACCACCACGATCTCCTGCACTGGCAGATCGTGACGTCAGTCAAGTGCGCAACGCCCCGGTAGCGCCCCGGAGCGGATATTGAGTGGCGCCCCCTGCCTTACCGCCTGCCGCTAGCAACGACAGGTTGAGGGGAGCGTTTTGCAGTCAGGAAGGGACTGGGGGAGCGCTATTTAAAGGCGAACGCTTCCTGCCTTTTTTTGTTGGTGACATTTTTGCACCACGCATGCTGAGAGAGAGAGAGAGAGAGAGACTTCTGGAGAGATTCAACGCTGTGTGAAGGAGTTTTGGGTACTGAGCAGCACTTTGCAGGTTCATTTTGATTTGCCCTTCCTTGCATCGATTTAGAAGAGACTATGGGGGCTGCACTCTGAGCTCTTTCCCTGGGCCTCTCCATTGTTCTTTCCAGCAGATTTGATGTACAGATCTCTCCAGGCCTAGATTCAAGGCTGCAATAAGCAGGATGTGGATGGAGAGCAAGATCAACCCTCCCCTTTAAGAACTAGCTGGCGCCATTGTGTCTCTGTTCCATTGCTGACTGACATCACATGAGCTTCGCCAGCGCTCTGAGGTAGCGCCTTGCTCCTCGGCCTTTGCGCCTTAAGACAGGTGTGAAGCGCCTGATTTAGCGCTCCAATCACCTCCAGGGGTGATACTGAATTTTTCCCCCATAGAGTAGTGACAATGGGGGACTTCAACTATCCTAATATAGACTGGGATAGTAATAATGTAAAGGACAGAAAGGGGGAAGAATTTCTGAAGTGTGTTCAGGAGAACTTTCTTGATGAGGAGAACTTTCTTGATCAGTACGTTTCCGGCCCAATGAGAAGGAAGCATTGCTGGATCTGGTTCTAGGGGATGAGGTGGGTCAAGTGGAGTAAGTGTCAGTAGGGGAACATTTAGGGAACATTAATCATAGTATCACAAGGTTTAGATTAGCTATCGAAAAGGACAGGGAGCAATCTAAAGTAGAAATACTTATTTGGAGTAAGGCGAATTTCAGTGGGTTGAGAATGGATCTGGCCCGGGTAAATTGGAATCAAAGATTGGCAGGCAAAACTGTAATCGAACAATGGGCTGTTTTTAAAGAGGAGATGGTTTGGGTACAATCGAGGTACATTCCCACGAGGGGGAAAAGGTAGGACAACCAATGTTTGAGCTCCCTGGATGATGAAAGAGATAGAGAGTAAGATGAAGCAGAAAAAGGGGGCGTATGACAGATGTCAGGTTGAGAATACAAGTGAGAACCAGGTTGAATATTGAAAGTTCAGAGGGGAAGTGAAAAAGGAAATAAGAGGGGCAAAGAGAGTGTATGAGAATGGATTGGCAGCTAACATAAAAGGGAATCCAAATCCCTTCTATAAGCATATAAACAGTAAACGGGTAGTAAGAGGAGGGGAGGGGCCGATTAGGGACCAAAAAGAGACCTACGCATGGAGGCAGAGGGCATGGCTGAGGTACTAAATGAGTACTTTGCATCTGTCTTCACCAAGGAAGAAGATGCTGCCGAAGTCATAGTGAAAGAGGAGGTAGTGGAGATACTGGATGAGATAAAAATTGATAAAGAGGAGGTACTAGAAAGGCTGGCTGTACTTAAAGTAGATAAGTCACCAGGAACGGATAGGATGCATCCTAGGATGCTGAGGGAAGTTAAGGTGGAAATTGCGGAGGTACTGGCCATAATCTTCCAATCCTCCTTAGATACGGGGGTGGTGCCAGAGGACTCGAGAATTGCAAATGTTACACCCTTGTTCAAAAAAGGGTGTAAGGTTAAACCCAGCAACTACAGGCCAGTCAGTTTAACCTCGGTAGTAGGGAAGCTTAAAGAAATGATAATCCGGGACAAAATTAACAGTCGCTTGGACAAGTGCGGATTAATTAAGGAAAGCTAGCACAGATTTGTAACAGGGAAATCGTGTTGAACCAACTTGATTGAGTTTTTTGATGAGGTAACAGAAAGGGTTGATGAGGGCAATGCGGTTGATGTGGTGTACATGGATTTCCAAAAGGCGTTTGATAAAGTGCCACATAATAAGCTTGCCAGCAAAGATGAAGCCAATGGAATAAAAGGGACAGTGGCAGCATGGATGCGAAATTGGCTACATGACAGGAAACAGAGAGTAGTGGTGAACAGTTATTTATCGGACTGGAGGAAGGTATGCAGTGGTGTTCCCCAGGGGCCGGTACTAGGACCACTGCTTTTCTTGATATATATTAATGACTTGGACTTGGGTGTAAAGGGCACAATTTCAAAATTTGCAGATGACACAAAACTTGGAAGTATAGTGAACAGTGAGGAGGATAATGATAGACTGTAAGAGGACATAGACAGGCTGGTGGAATGGACTGACACGTGGCAGATGAAATTTTACGCAGAAAAGTGTAAAGTAATACATTTTGGTAGGAAGAACGAGGAGAGGCAATATAAACTAAAGGGTACAATTCTAAAGGGGTGCATGAACAGAGAGACCTCGGGGTGTATGTACACAAATCGTTGAAGGTGGCAGAGTAGGTTGAGAAAGCACACGGGATCCTGGGCTTCATAAATAGAGGCATAGTGTACAAAAGCAAGGAAGTTATGATGAACCTTCATAAAACACTGGTCTGACCTCAACTGGAGTATTGGGGGCGATTTTGTCAATGGGGCGCGTTGGACGCGGGACTGCTGCTTGTTGGGTTTTAGTCCCGCCTCCATCGACTTCTGGCCAACCCACGCTATTTTCCCTTGATTGACCTTGTTAAGCCCGCCCAGTGGGCTTAGCAGGCCAATTAAGGGGAAGCTGGTTACAGAGAACGTCAGCGTATGACGTTTCATCTGTCAACAATTTTTGAGAGATGAATTGTCATTTTTTTTTAATTTAGGAAGGATGTGAAGGCCTTAGAGAGGGTGCAGAAAGATTTACAGGAATGGTTCCAGGGATGAGGGACTTACATAGGATTACATTGGATATACAGCACAGAAACAGGCCATTCGGCCCAACCAGTCTATGCCGGCATTTATGCTCCACTCGAGCCTCCTCTCGTCTTTCCTCATCTAACTCTATCAATATAACCCTCTATTCCCTTCTCCCTCATATGCTTGTCTAATTTCCCATTAAATGCATCTCTACTATTCACTTCAACCACTCCCTGTGGTAGCGAGTTCCAGATTCTCACCACTCTCTGGGTAAAGAAGTTTCTTCTGAATTCCCTATTGGATTTCTTGGTGACTATCTTCTATTGATGGCCTCTAGTTATGCTCTTCCCCACAAGTGGAAACACTCTCTCTGTATCCACTCTATCAAAATCTTTCATATTTTTAAAGACCTCTATTAGGTCACCCCTCAACCTCCTCTTTTGAAGAGAAAAGAGACCCAGCCTGTTCATCCTTTCCTGATAGGTATACCCTCGCATTTCTGGTATCATTCTTGTAAATCTTCTCTGTCCCCTCTCCAACACTTCTATATCCTTTGTATAATATGGCAAATTAAATTGGCCGCAGTACTGCAAGTGTGGTCTAACCAAGGTTCGATACAGGTTTAGCATAACTTCACTACTTTCCATTTTTATCGTTCTAGGAATAAACCCTAGTGCTTGGCTTGCTTTTTTATGGCCTTGTTAACCTGTGTCGATACTTTTAGTGATTTGTGTATTTGTACTCCCAGATTCCTTTGCTCCTCTACCCCGACCCACACATGCACCCTCCAAGTAATAAGTGACCTCCCTATTCTTCCTACCAAAATGTAATACCTCACATTTATCTGTGTTGAAATTCATTTTGCCAATTATATGCCCACTCTTCAAGTTTATTAATGTCTTCTTGTAATTTGTTGCAGTCCTCCTCAGTATTAACTATCCCCCCCAATTTGGTGTCATCCGCAAATTTAGAAATTGTGTTTTTGATTCCAAAGTCTAAATCGTTACTATAAATTGTGAACAACAGTGGTTCCAGCACTGATCCTTGTGGAACACCACTTCCCACCTTCTGCCACTGAATAGCTACCCTTTACCCCTACTCTCTGCTTCTGTCTTCAAAAAATTCAATGAGGTTGGCCAAGCAAGACTTTCCCTTTTGAAGTCCATGCTGACTATTCATTATTATATTTTTGGTTTCTAGATGTTCTTCTATTTTCTCCTTTAGTAGGGATTACATTAATTTTCCTATCACCGATGTTAAGTTGACTGGTTTATAGTTCCTTGGACAAGTTCTATCTCCCTTCTTAAATATAGGTATTACGTTAGCTATCCACCAGTCCTCTGGCACTATACCTTGTTCTAACAAATTATTAAATATGTGTTGTAATGCCTCTGCTATCTAAATTTGTTATAACCAAGGAATGGGCGGTGTCAGTAGAAAAGCTGGAGAATTAGCGCCAGGCGTAAATGCTTTAGACTGCACGCGAAATTTGTCCTTACTGCTCAATAAAAATGATTGGAGTCCTAAATCAAGTCTTAAAACCCAAGCTCATTGGCATTACTTAAAGGGTGGACCAGTATCGGGTACAGTCTAATCGCAAGCCATGATTGCCACAGGCTTTTTTTAGTACTTAAAGGGGAGGTTCATTGATGCTGCAGAACCTCATTCTCAGCATTGCTGGCTGTGCAGCTACCTCAGCAAGCAGAAGCAGAACAAGGAGAAGGAGCCAGAGGACTGAAGCAAATGTGCTCATGGCAGGTCCACGCCCCGGGGAGAGAGCCCACAGATTCTCCGATGAAGCATTGGAGGCATTGGTTTTCGCTGTGGAGAGACAGAGGGCGGTGCTCTACCTGGCAAGTGGCAGGAGGCCCTCACCACAAGTCTTTCACACCATGTGGAGGGTGGTAGCGCAGCACGTCTCGGGCAGCACTGTGGTCCCAAGGACCCACACACAGTGCAGGAAGAAATTTAACGACCTCACTCGGGTGGTCAGGGTGAGTGAATGCATCAACAAATGCTACATACCACCATCTGTACCACAATCTACACACACTGCCCAATGCACCACACCCCCAGCACTCACCCACCAACAATCTCTACCTAGCAACACTCACACCCACATCTCACACCTTGCATGCAATGACAGCTATTCAACTATGACAGGCACAAGGGTCATTAGTTATTAGAATTCATGTGATATGTGTGATATTGTAGGGAGGTGAACCCGCACCTTGCCTCTTATACTCTAGTCCCAGAATCCGGCCTGAACCCGTCCGGGTGGGGTAAAATGGTCAAGGCTCGCAACTCAGTACAGCTCAGTATTCTTTTAACTGTTTATTGTACTACGAATAACACACAAACGCCAATGCACTGTTCTCTTTAACTTTAAACAGTACTCACATACACTGTTCTCTTTAACTCTCTTTAATTTCAAACATCACTCACCCCGGCGCTCTTTCGGAGGAGTATGTTTCCATCTGTACAGGTGATCAAATCCGTCCGCAGTTCCCTTGCAAGTTGCCGAAGTTTGTCCCTAAACGCACCCTTTATATAATACAAAGATCATACCCGTGACAATTGATTGACGCAACCTTCCACCCCGCCCCCCCCCCCCCTTTGATTGTACCATCTTGCCTGTTTCTGCAAATCTATATAGTACTTGATTTGATCACTTCTCCATCCTGGGTGAGTGAATAGTCCATTATCACACAAAGGTGTTTTGATGGGGAAAAGTTCCGGCCTTATCAGCATTCTGAAAGGTTGGCGAATGAGTTTTACTTCAGCAACAATTTTGATATTAACATCTCCAAAGGATGAGGGAACCAATCCAGACTCGGTGGAACCATGGTCATTACCTGTCGTGTTGATTTGTAAGTCTTGTTCACAGCCTGACCACAGGAGTTCAATGGACAGGACAGTCAGTTAAATTTAAACAAACACATGTCATTTTGTGGTCCGAATACTCCAGCTACTTCCTTGGTTAGCATATTCATAAAGTCAATCAATTGTGTCTGTGTCTCTGTATGAATAATTTCCTCCCGCATTCTGTTCAGCTCACAGATTGTTTTAAAAGTTCATTTAAAACTCCCATTGGTTCCTTGAGGCATGCTGGAATACGAAGCTTGATCAATTTCTTATGATTGGTCAATTTACAAAAGAATCGGAGTCTGATGAGCTGGTCACAGATTGCCCGTCCAGAAAGCTGATTGTCTCACTGCCTCCTCCCTTCATCCTGTTCCTCTTCCTCCTGTTCCTCTTCCTCCTCATCCTCCTCCTCATCATCATCCCCCTCTGCCTTGTCCTCCTCCTGAGGAAGTCCCACAATCTCTGCTGGCAAGGGCTGCGCCCTCATGATGGCCAAGTTGTGGAGCATGCAGCAGACCACCATGAAATGGGACACCCGCTCTGGCGAGTACTGGAGGGCTCCTCCTGAGTGGTCAAGGCAGTGGAACCGTTGCTTCAATAAACCGATGATCTGCTCGTTGATGTTCCTGGTGGCAGCATGGTTCTCATTATATGAGTGCTGGGTACGAGTGTTGGGATTGTGGAGGGGAGTCATGAGCCAGGTGGAGAGCGGATAGCCCTTGTCAACCAGCAGCCACCCGCGAGCTTCACGTGGTGGCTGGAAGAGTGCTGGCACACCGGTCTGGCACAGGATGAAGGCATTGTGGCTGCTGCCAGGATAGCGGGCATTGACATTAAGGAGTTGCAGTGTGTGGTCGCATACCATCTGCACTATAAGTGAGTGGTAGCCTTTGCAGTTATGGAAGATTATGGGGCAACACGGTGGCATAGTGGTTAGCACTGTTGCCTCACAGCGCCAGGGACCCAGGTTCGAATCCGGCCTCAGGTGACTGTCTGTGTGGAGTTTGCACATTCTCCCCGTGTCTGCGTGGGTTTCCTCCGGGTGCTCCGGTTTCCTCCCACAGTCCAAAGATGTGCGGGTTAGGTTGATTTGGCTATGATAAATTGACCCTTAGTGTTAGGGGGATTAAATATGTGGGGTTACAGGGATAGGGTGGGATATGTGTCGGTGCAGGCTCGATGGGCTGAAATGGCCTCTATCTGCACTGTGGGGATTCTGTGATTCTGTGATCTCAGGATTGTTATGTGATGCCCGCAAAGCTATGTGGGTGCAATCGATGGTGCCCTGCACCATGGGGAATCCCGCTATCCTGGCAAAGCCACATGTACGCTCATCCTGCTTCTCTCTGGTGATCAGGAAGCCAATGTAATCCCTTCTCCTGCTGTAGAGAGCCTCAGTCACCTCCCAGATGCAGCGATGGGCAGCAAACTGTGAGATGTTAGCTATGTCTCCTGTTGCAGACTGGAAGGATCCGCTGGCAAAGAAATTGAGGGCCACAGTGACCTTGACTGCCACTGGGAGAGCCGTGATCGCCTTGGTCTGAGGCTGGAGGTCTGGTTGCAGGGGGTGGCAGAGTTCTGTGACCACTTCCTTGGTGAAGCGAAGCCTTCTAATACACTGCTACTCGCTTAATTGAAGGTAGGAGAAGTGCTATCAGAATACCCTCAGAAGGTAAGGTCTCCTGTTCAGAGCCCTGATGTCCCTCCTCCTCTCTCTGCGCACATGTTCCCGTATTTCTCACTGCCTATTCTCCCTCTGCCGTAGATCCTGCAGGGCGAGGTGGCGCCAGTACAGCCCCCATTAATGTTACCAAGTATAGCAGTTTGAATCTTTGAAGAATAAATGTAGCTACTTTTTAGTTGCCAGAAGACTCCTGATACAAAAGAACCTTGAAATTACTGAATGAAACTCTTGCAGTGGGTGAAACTAACAAAAAACCACTGAAACTGCACTAACCTAACAGCTGTGAGTGATTACTGATTATCCCTTTAAATAACATCCCTGGAGCCGGCTCCCTGGTACTGCACACCAACTCTCCCCGTCGGTGTTTACTCCAGGTGGTGAGGTAAGTGCCGAGAATCAATTTTGCAAATTGGGCGATCTACCTGGCGTTGACGTTCCCGGCGATACTTCTTACTGGCGGCGCTACGGGGGGGGGGGGGGGGGGTGCAGATTTGCCGTGCGGCGCTGGATTCATCTTGCCCCGGCGATACTGGTCTAGTGCCCCATTAGCGTCATATACTGGCGCTAACGGGAGGCGCTAAGGGGATGAATTCTTCCCCCAATGACTTTAGTCTTCCTAATTTTTAATCTGTTTGATTACTTTAAATTAAACTGTGGGAGTAGGACAAGGAAATACAGGGGGCGATTTTTGATTTGGGCAGTGGGTGGGCTGATCGATTTTGGTAATTGGGTCTCATTATAATAAAATTGGAAGCTTGGCGATGGAGGCGGAGCAAAGTTCAGAGGCTCCTCCCTGTAGCTGAGCTGGCAGGGATACTTTTGGGGGGTGAGGTGGAGACAGGTGATGGGTGCGGGCATAGAGAGACCATTCCTGCTCCCCCTGACCCCACTTAAATCATTTAGAAAACTTCCCTTCAATGTTTTCAGTGCGGCCTCCAGTGGTCTCTTTATGGACAGATGGTTCTGCCGCTCTACATTTGTGAGTAGCGGGTGCTCTACCCAAGAGAGAACCAAAACTGCATCAGGGTCCTGAATATGTCATAGGTTTAAATATAGTAACGGGAGCCTTGGCCACCTAATTCAAGGACCCCTCCAAAATTGTAGCAGGCAGTGAGGTTGGCGGGGAGATATTTCTGTTCCGCTGTTGTCTGATTTTTGGCAGGAGTGGGGTGGTAGCAAGGCAAAGATTAGCCCCACATCTTCACACCCATAAAAAGTAACTTGAGGCCTGATATCAGGAAGTTTATCTTCATGTGGAGACCGATCAATGCTTGGTATGGACTCCCAGATACAGTAGCGGAGGTGAAAACCCTGGAATCATTTAAGAGCCAATTAAATGCTGCAATGGGAGAAGTGTAGAGTCTTTGGACAGATGAACAAAGATGGGCAGATGGCTTTGCTCAGCCACAATCATCCTGTGATCTTGTGACCTGCTTGATCACCCTGAGTTGGATTGTTGTAATCTCGCAGTGTAATGGGAGATCAGGATCATTCACTGGTCGTTAAACAAGGAGGCAGCAAAGATTGTTTCCCTCATCTGAAAACTTATAATCAGGAGGGATAAAAGACAGCAAAGTACTCACTGTAAACCTCTTTGACATTAGCGTCTTGCAAATCACGGGCCATAAAGCAACACCTCCAGTTAATTAATATAATTATAGTGTTATTACAATAGTGGAGGTGGGAATAATGGCGAGCGTCTTAATATATGACTCAATTTATTATTTGAAAGAAACTGTGCCTTCGTTTCAACGGACACTGACGTCCACTTCATCAGCCTCATTAATGATCAGGATAGTTCATCTTGCTTGAACTTCAAGGCACACAGTTCGCCCAAACTGTTTCTGAGCTCAACAAGGGTCCCGTTGAACAGCTCGCTCAGAAATCGTGATTCTTTTCAGAAATAAATTGGGGGGTGTAGGAGCAAAGCAAAACAAAGATTCAGAATGAAGAAATAATTTATTACAGCAACTGTAAAGCAGTGCCTAACAAGCCAATGATGTGTCTTTCTTAACTGAGAAGGTGATGGGGTCAAGGCCCATAGTGCAGGACACCAGAGGACAGGTTGAATAAACTTGGTTTGAACACCTTTCAGTTTTGAAGGTTGAGGTGTTTAAAATGATAAAGGGATTCGATGGGGTAGATAAGGAGCAACTATTTCCTCTAGTGGGGGAATTGGAATTCAGAAAAAGGGGCCAAAATCTTAAAATTAGAGCTAGGTCATTTAGGAATGAAATCAGGAAGCACTTTTTCATATAAAGGGAAGTGGAAATCTGGAACACTCTCCTCTAAAAGATTCTGGGGGGTAAAAATTCACTTGGTTGCGCCACCCGTTAGCGCCTTAAGAGGGCGCTAATGGGGCGCAAAGCCGCTAACGCCCGGGCGCAGCGATGTTTGCGTCGCTCGAGAACTTAACTTGAGATTGTGCGGCGACGCTAAAACTTACCGCTGCGACCACCTGCGCGCGCAGATTGTGACGTCATTCCATGGTGCAACGCCCTTGGGGCGCCCCGTAGCGGAAATTGAGTGGCGCCCCCTGCCTTACCGCCTGGCGCTTCCAACGACCAGAAGACTGGAACGCTATCAATCGCTGTGGGGCTGGGGGGGGCGCTATTTAAAGGGGGCCTCTTCCTGTCTTTTATTGTTGGTGGCATTTTTGAACTACGCATTCTGAGAGAGAGAGGGAGAGACTTCTGGAGAGATTCAACGTTGTGTGAAGGAGTTTTGGGTACTGAGAAGCACTTTGCAGGTTCATTTTGATTTGCCATTCCTTGTATCGATTTAGCAGAGACCGTGGGAGCTGCACTCTGAGCTCTTTGCCTGGTGCTCTCCATTGTTCTTTCCAGCACATTTGATGTGCAAGTCTCTCCAGGCCGAGATTCAAGGCTGCAATGAACAGGATGTGGATGGAAAGCAAGATTAACCATCCCCTTTAAGAACTGGCCGGGGCCATTGTGTGTGTGTTCCATTGCTGACTGACATTACATGAGCTTCGCCAGCGCTCCGAGTTAGCGCCTCACTGCTCGGCCTTTGCGCCTTAAGAGAGGTGTGCAGCGCCTGCTTTAGCGCTCCACTCACCTCCCGGGGCGGTAAAAGTGAAGTTTCCCGTCAGTGCCGATAATTAGCGCCAGGCGCTAATATTTGCGTCCGGACAATATTTGCGCCCCAAATGGGGCGCGACCTAATTTCTACCCCTGGATGTTTAATTGATATTTTCAAGACTGGGATCGATAGATTTTTGTTGGTTAAGGGTATCAAAGGATCTGGATCAAAGGCGGAAAAATGGAGTTGAGGTACAGATCTTCCAAGATCTAATAGAATGGTGGAACGGGCTCGAGGGGCTGAATGGTGTACTCCAGTTCCTATGTAAGACTGAAAGAGGAAAGAAGATGAGATAATGGCCCAGAAATTGGAGTTCGATGGTTGCCGCGGGGGTAAGGATCCCCCGCGATATCGCACTCCGCGCCTACCTTTATGGTTTTGGCCCACACGAACTTCAGTTCGAGGGCCTCTCCCTGGTGCCGGCGTGCAGTGTGTGCGTGTCCCAGAGGCGCAGTTAATTCGATGCGACCTCTGGGATCACGTGGGCCAGTTAGAGCCAATGGCAGCACACCATCTTTCATTCATAGTTTTGACAGCAAGAGCTGTCAAAACTATGAATACAACAAGCCCCCAAAAGAACAGCTAAACCTCAATTAAATTAAAAAAAAGCCATCACATTAATAAAATAACTATAGTTAAATAAACTAACCACTTTAAACAAAAATTTAAATTTTTGAAAAAATTTAAATTCTTTTTAAAATTATAAAAATAAACTTACCTTTCTTTAAAGTCTCTAAAAAAGATAAACCTGTTGAAAAAAATTTAAAATAATACTTAATTAACTACTTACCTTGTTAAAAGGGGGTCTTACGCCTGCTTTCTTCATGTGTAAAATCTTCAACACTTACCTGTGCGTTCAAACCTGAAAAAAAAACTAAGTGCGCTGCGTGCGCACAACCTGTAGCACGCACGCGGTTCACTAAGGAACCGCCCCCTTTGCCATACACGAAGTGCCGGTTTCCCGCGCATGCGCAGTGCATGCAGGAAACCGGCACTTCGGGACCTAATACGCGAGAGTACACAGTCCGTAATCTCTCGCATTAGGTCTAATTTTCGGGCCAATGTAAGAGGAATTGAGTTTGGGTTCTAAGTGCCTGTAGATGGTCAGAGGAGGGAAAAACAGGGAAAGTAAAGATTTCCATAGTTTGTAGTCCTGTGAAAGAATGAGTTAGGGATGGTGTGATGAGCAATGCCGCTGGAAAATCTTGGCGGTGAATTTTATTACGGCCTCGTGCTGCCCCATGAAAATCACCCTCTCCTCCATGGAAATCGTGCTGTGCTTCTCCCCAAGTGCCCAAGCTGCTTCTTCCACCTCCTACCTGATGCTGTACCTGTTCCTGCTCCAGAGAATTGAACTGTGCTACATACTGTGAGCAGAATCCTCATTTTGTCAATTCCTGCCCAGAGTGTATAGCAGTCCCTCCCTCCCCTCATGTCTAGGGCGCGTATTTGGAGAAGTACCCAAGCTACCCTGGGAATCCCTTGATAGGCCTCAATAGAACTCTTGCCAGTTGAATTCTGAAGTGATTACTGTTGAGTCCTTTTGAAAAGCCCCAAATCTTGAGCAGGCACAGGAAATTGATCCCGGATGGGTCGATTACCTTGACCACTGGCTTCATTGGTTTTTACCTGGATCGTTGGGCCCTTTCTGGGCCTTTCTTCTGTCCTCAAAGTGACATAGCGTTGTTCTGATTTCCAGGCTACTGCCATGGCAGACGGTACTCATCCCCCCTCGTGGGTGCCTCCAGCCTGTCTTCAGCCGTGACCCAGTTGGTAGCACTCTTGCCTCTGAGTTAGAAGGTTGTGGGTTCAAGTCCCACTCCAGAGACTTGATCACAAAAATCTAGGCTGACACTCCAGTGCAGTACTGAGGGAGTGCTGCACTGTCGGAGGTGCCGTCTTTCGGATGAGACGTTAAACCGAGGCCCCGTCTGTTCTCTCAGTTGGATATAAAAGATCCCATGCCAGCTTCTCTCTCTCTCTCTCTCTCGCTCTCCCCAGTCACTCTCTCTCTCCCCCGTCACTCTCTCTCTCTCTCTCTCTTTCTCTCCCCCAGTCTCTCTCTCTCTCTCTCTCTCCCCGTCTCTCTCTCCCCCATTCTCTCTGTCTCTCGCTCTCTCCCTCTCCCCAGCCTCTCTCTCTCTCTCCCCCATTCTATCTCTCTCTCGCTTTCTCTCTCTCCCCAGTCTCACTCTCTCTCTCCCCGTCTCTTTCCCCGTCTCTCTCTCTCTCTCTTCCCCGTCTCTCTCTCTCCGTCTCTCTTTCTGTCTCCCCCCAGACTCTCTCTCTCGCCCCCAGTCTCTTTCTCCCCCAGTCTGTCTGTCTGTCTGTCTCTCTCTCCTCTCTCTCTCCCCCCAGTCTCTCTCTCTCCTCCATCTCTCTCTCCCCCGTCTCTCTCTATCACTCTCATTCTCCCCAGTCTCTCTCTCTCTACCCCAGTCTCTCTCTCCTCTTTCCCCCAATCTCTCTCCCCTCAGTCTCTCTCTCTCTCTCTCTCCACTCTCTCTCCCCCAGTCTCTCTCTCTCTCTCTCTCTCTCTCCCTCTCTCTCTCCCCATCTCTCTCGCTCTCTCTCCCCTGTCTGTCTCTCTCTCTCGCACTCCCAGTCTCTCTCTCTCTCTCCTCCAACTCTCTCCCTGTCTCTCTCTCTCTCTCTCCCCCAGTCTCTCTCTCCTCATCTCTCTCCCCCGTGTCTCTCTCTCTCTCTCCCCCCCAGTCTCTCTCTCTTCCCATCTCTCTCTCTCTCTCTCTACCCCCAGTCTCTCTCTCGCCCCCAGTCTGTCTGTCCGTCTCTCTCTCTCTCCTCTCTCTCTATCCCCCAGTCTCTCTCTCTCTCTCACCCGTCTCTCTCTCTCTCTCTCCCTCCCAGTCTCTCTCTCTCTCTCCCATCTCTGTCTCTCTTTCTCTTTCTCTCTCTCTCTCGCTCTCTCCACCCAGTCTCTCACTCTCTCCCCCCCAGTCTCTCTCTCTCTCCCCATCTCTCTCTCGCCTCATTCTCTCTCTCTCTCGCTCTCTCTCCCCTAGTCTCTCTCGCTCTCTCTCTCCAGTCTCTCTCACTCTCTCTCCTCCAGTCTCTCTTGCTCTCTCTCCCTTGTCTCACTCTCTCTCTCCCCCAGTCTCTCTCTCCCCCAGTCTTTCTTTCTCCCCAGTCTCTCTCTCTCCCCCATCTCGCTCTCTCCCCTCAGTCTCTCTCTCCTCCCAGTCTCTTTCTCTGCCCCAGTCTCTCTCTCTCTACCCCATCTCTCTCTCTCTCTCCCTCCCAGTCTCTCTCTCTCTCACTCCCATCTCTCTCTCTCTCCCCCCAGTCTCTCTCTCTCCTCCATCTCTCTCTCTCCCGTCTCTCTCTCTATCTCTCTCTCTCCCCGTCTCTCTCTCTCTCCCTCCCAGTCTCTCTCTCTCTCTATCCCCCAGTCTCTCTCTCTCTTTCCCCCCAATCTCTTTCCCCTAAGTCTCTCTCTCTCTCTCTCTCCACCTCCCAGTCTCTCTCTCTTCCCATCTCTCTCACTCCCCCTCAGTCTCTCTCTCTCTCTCTCTCCCCATCTCTCACCCCCCAGTCTCTCTCACTCTCTCTCCCCAGTCTCTCTTGCTCTCTCTCCCTTGTCTCACTCTCTCTCTCCCCCAGTCTCTCTCTCCCCCAGTCTTTCTTTCTCCCCAGTCTCTCTCTCTCCCCCATCTCGCTCTCCCCCCTCAGTCTCTCTCTCCTCCCAGTCTCTTTCTCTGCCCCAGTCTCTCTCTCTCTACCCCGTCTCTCTCTCTCTCTCTCCCTCCCAGTCTCTCTCTCTCTCACTCCCATCTCTCTCTCTCTCCCCCCAGTCTCTCTCTCTCTCCTCCATCTCTCTCTCTCCCGTCTCTCTCTATCTCTCTCTCTCTCCCCGTCTCTCTCTCTCTCCCTCCCAGTCTCTCTCTCTCTCTATCCCCAGTCTCTCTCTCTCTTTCCCCCCAATCTCTTTCCCCTAAGTCTCTCTCTCTCTCTCTCTCCACCTCCCAGTCTCTCTCTCTTCCCATCTCTCTCACTCTCCCTCAGTCTCTCTCTCTCTCTCTCCCCATCTCTCACCCCCCAGTCTCTCTCACTCACTCTCCCCCAGTCTCTCTTGCTCTCTCTCCCCATCTCTCTCTCTCCCCCGTCTCTCTCTCTCGCTCCCCATTCTCTCTCTCTCTTTCGCTCTCTCTCCCCCAGTCTCTCCTCTCTCTCCCCCAGCCTCTCTCTCTTTCTCACCCCCCAATCTCTCTTGCTTACTCTCCCCCGACTCTCTCTCTCCCCGTCTCTCTCTCTCTCTCTCTCTCTCCCCCAGTCTCTCTCTCTCTCTCCCCCGTCTCTCTCTCTCCCCCCGTCTCTCTCTCTCCCCCAGTCTCTCTCGCGACCCCCAATCTCTCTCTCTCTCTCTCACCCCTCAGTCTCTCTCGCTCTCTCCCCAGTCTCTCTTGCTCTCTCTCCCTTGTCTCTCTCTCTCTCCCCAGTCTCTCCCTCCCAGTCTTTCTCTCCCCCCAGTCTCTCTCTCTACCTCAGTCTCTCTCTCTCACCCCTCAGTCTCTCTCACTCTCTCTCCCCCTGTTTCTCTCTCTCTCCCCGTCTCTCTCTCCCCCAGTGTCTCGCTCTACCCCCAATCTCTCTCTCTCCCTCTCTCTCTCTCAGAGCAGGGGAGTTCCCCCCAGGGTCCTGGCCAATATTGATCAATCACCATCACTAAAAACAGATTATCTGGTCATTATCACATTACTGTTTGTAAGCAAATTGGCTGCCGCATTTTCTACATTACAACAGTGACTACACTTCAAAGAGTACTTCATTGGCTGTAAAGCACTTTGGAATGTCCTGAGGTTGTGAAAGGCGCTATATAAATGCAAGTCTTTCTTGTTGAATATGCCAATGACCCCCGTCCCCAGGATTTGGGACATGGACTATGTTGTAGCACCCGGGTGTCTGGAGGTTTCACTGTGGTGCATTTCTGCTGGTGGAGTGGCACTCCCGGGATTTCAGCTCCAAGAGCACGGTCCAGATCTTTGAAGGACTTGGGCTTGTTAGAGGGATGTGAGTGGCTGAGAGGAGTTGTTGAGGGGAAAAGAAAGAGGAGACCCAGGTCCTTGGAGGCTGCTTTAATAATGTGGTGATGTGGGCTTTCCATTTGGGATGAGGCACTATCCGTGCAAGATAACTTCAGAATGTCCATGCCACAAAATTTTATTTTGTTATCTCCCCTGCTGCCACACTTTGTAAAGCAGATTCTAAGGAGTTAGGATAGAAGAATCAACCTTATGGCTCCCCAACTAGAACCATTGGTATTTGCTTTATTAGAGGCAAAGCATGGTGACTCATTTACTGTTATGTCAAGGGCCACAACCCCAATCCCCATCTATTTATTTTGCTCCATTGCAGGCTACTTAGCTCAAAACTGGTGAGCTGTGGGTCCAAGCCCAAAGACACATATGGTTCCACATCTTTTGAGGCCCATAGGTGAGGATAGATAAGCAGCAAGTGGACTTTGGGCAGCACAGCAAATACAACTGAACTAGACTACTGAGCTGGAAGCCTACCCAGTCAGGCATCATGAACAGTAGTCCTTCTGTAGGCATCAGGAGGAGCGACAATAGGCACTGCGGAAGGGTAGCAGTTAACAGTCACATAAGGTTACGGTCGGGGACCTTGCTTGAGGTCCAATTTTATATTGAATTGTAGCACAGGAGACACAACTGTTTGATATATCCGTGGAAGTCTGTAATTACTGTAAATCTTTTGTTTATCTTTGGTATTGTTTATTTTACCGCTTTCCGTAGTCAGAGAGATCACCTAAGGCCACGTGATATATCCAGTAAGCCAAATGCAGTCGCAACCCCGCTTACTGCAATTACCTCGATATTCGTCAGGCAAAGGCACATTCCAGCTCAAGGGGTGGAAGGGCTCACTGACAGGAGTAACCTTTGTCGCTCAACCCTGGACCAAAATATTAGCAGAGCATTTTGATTTTTCCTTGCAAGTTTTCCTTAGGCTCCTGCTTTGGCGTCCGCAGAAATGTTTTTTTTTATTCATTCATGGGATGTGGGCGTCGCTGGCAAGGCCAGCATTTATTGCCCATCCCTAATTGCCCTTGAGAAGGTGGTGGTGAGCCTCCTTCTTGAACCGCTGCAGTCCGTGTGGTGAAGGTACTCCCAGTGCTGTTAGGGAGGGAGTTCCAGGATTTTGACCCAGCGACGATGAAGGAACGGTGATATATTTCCAAGTCAGGATGGTGTGTGACTTCGAGGGGAACTTGCAGGTGGTGGTGTTCCCATGTGCCTGCTGCCCTTGTCCTTCTAGGTGGTAGATGTCGTGAGTTTTGGAGGTGCTGTCAAAGAAGCCTTGGCGAGTTGCTGCAGTGCATTTTGTTGATGGTACACACTGCAGCCACGGTGCGCCTATGGTGGAGGGAGTGAATGTTTAAGGTAGTTGATGGGGTGCCAATCAAATGGGCTGCTTTGTCCTGGATGGTGCCGAGCTTCATGAATGTTGTTGGATCTGCACTCATTTAGGCAAGTGGCAGAATTCCATCACACTCCTGACTTGTGCCTTGTAGATGGTGGAAAGGCTTTTGGGGAGACAGGAATGATACATTTACAAAGCCTAAGAGCCAGCCCCAATCCTGCAGGCCAAGGCTTGAGCCTCCCCCGAGCAGCAAGGAAATAAAAAAACTGTCATCTGTAAAAGTGTCCATGAAGCTGTCAGATTGTCATAAAAACGCCACTGGTTCACTAATGTCCTTTAGGGAAGGAAACCTGCCGTCCTTACCCAGTCTGGCCTATATGTGGCTCCAGGCCCACGTCAACATGGTTAACTCTTAACTGGCCTCTAATGTGGCCTAGCAAGCCACTCAGTTGTACTAGAAGAAGGCCCACCACCACCCTCTCAAGGGCAACTAGCGATAGGCAATAAATGCTGGCCTTGCCAGTGATGGCCACATCCTGAGAATGAAAAAAACAACCATCCCCTATTACATCCCTGGCCCGATGCTGCATTGATGAGACTCAGTTGCTAGGATTCCCCCAGGAACTGGATGCAGGCATCATCTCAAACTGATTAGATCAGTAAGACCGCCAAGGAAAATTAAACCTCTTTACAAATTCATCTATTCGCACTTATTAACATCAATATCATGTTAAGCCCTCTCTCACGGATTAAGCTCTTAATTGGAGTTCTGCAGAAAAATATTAAGCAATCCAGGTTTGTCACGACAATTGAGAGGGTGAAGGAGGGAGAATTATTCTGTAGAGTTTTTGGACAGTTTACAATTTTATAGACTACACGCTGAGCTGTCGGTCAGGGTTTATGGGCCGTCGATTGGAAACAATGCAGTGCTCCAGTGATGTAGAGGCTTCTCTTCAAATGTCTTCCTTTCAATTCTCCAGATAAGATTCAATAATTCCACATACTCTTCAAAGTACAAACAAAGTAAGTTTGTCCAAGGTGGCTCGTTGATGAGATGTTGAAACACAATCCATTTTGATCTGGACACTATAACCCACCGGCTGTTTTCCTCAAATTACACTTATTACTTTATGACTGAGCCTGGTCTCTGGCCACTTTATGGAACAATGAAATGAAACAGAATCGTGCTGGGAATCATTGTTTCAATATTTTCTCGACAGGGGTTGAAATGCCTTCCAAATTAGCAAGCAAACGAGGTGCTGCCTCTTTTCAGGAGGCAGTATTGTCTAGTGAGTGAAGTCATTTACATAAATGCAGCTTGATTGGGATGAATACTTCCCGACAGCTAATTGTGTTCAGTTTAATCACAGCAAGCAAGATTTAATCGCCTGTATAATATGATTGTGGATGGCAGAACCATCTGGTTTCAGTTCTGCTTATGGGCTGCTGAGAAAGATGACTTTTGTTTTTCCCGACAATTCCACTGGCTAATTTAGCCGAGAGAGGAGTTCCACTTAGCTCTGCAGCCAGCACATGAGGTAAATGAGATGGCATGGGGTACACCTCAAGAGGTGGGTATTCCCTATGTTAGCAGAGGTATAGCGTGGCGTCCAACACATTCCTCCATCTTCATTGCCACAGCCTTGAGATCAAGACCCATTGCACCGTCTCCGATCCTCACACATTCTTCACCACAATTTCAAAACTGCGGATCTTCCTGCCTCTCTCAGTCTTCCCTTCCTCCTACAATCTATAATCTTTTCAAACTATCATCATGTAATCCAGAGTGTCCATTGACACCACTGTATCAGCCAATGAGTTGGAGGCAGGACGGGATTTATGGCAGGATTTACAGCAAACAGTGTATTTTTTAGGGGGAGAAATTGATGCCTCTGCGCCTCCCGTTAGCGGCCCCAGGGGACACCAACGGGACGCTACCGGCTTTGTGACCGGGTGCGCCGCTAATACCGACGCCCGTGAGATTGAGCTGGAGGTTTGCGCCGGCGGTAACCACTAGCGCCACGATCTCCTGCGCCCGGACATCATGACATCATCTAGGTGCGCCTCCTGCCTGAGCGCCTGCCGTTAGCAACGACAGGTACAGGAGGCGGTTTGCAGTCGGGTGAGCGCTGGAGGAGCGCTATATAAAGGGGTCAACTTCCGGGCTTTTTTTTTGTCAGCAAACAATGCTGCCTTGTCAGTTTGACACAAGCAGACAGGCGTTTTGACCTACTTGACCATTTTCAACTTGAAGGAGTATTCTGGCTGAGAAATATTTATCAATTTCATTTGGGTTACATTTGACAGTGCAACATTTCCTACACTTAATGGGGGCGGTACTGGCACAGGATCTCGCCCTTAAGTGTCACTGTCGGAGGCAGCGGAGGCAGAGAGAAAGATTGGAAAATGTGGCCAGAGGGAGGAGGGCCAACAGGGCTCTCAACAGGAAACCTTACCCTCCCAGGGTTTTCCGGGAGCAGTTCTCATACATTCATCTGTCAGAGGAGCAAGGGCCTTAGAACGCTCCAATTCAGCAAGGAGGTGGTCACAGAGCTCCGCCACCTCGTGCAGCCAGAGCCTCCAGCCTCAGCTCAGGACCAGGACGTCTCTCTCAGTGGCAGTTAAGATCACAGTCACTCTCAAATTCTACGCCAGCGGCTCCTTCCAGGCTTCAACAGGGGATATTGCAAACATTTTGCAGTTCGCCGTCCATTGCTGCATCTGGGAGGTAACAGACGCTCTCTACAGAAGGAGAAGGGAGTACATCTCAATCCTCAAGACCAGAGAGAAACAGGATGAACGCTCATGTGGCTTTGCAAGGGAGCGGGCTTCCCCATGGTTCAGGGCGCCACTGACTGCACCCACATGGCATTGCGGGCACCTCATCACAATGCAGAGGTGTTCCGCAACCGCAAAGGCTACCACTCTCTGAACGTCCAGTTGGTGTGCGACCACAGCCAGCGCATCCTCGCCATCAATGCCCGCTATCTTGGCAGCAGCCACGATGCATTCATCCTGCGACAGTGGGATAATGAAAGTGTCCCAGCACTGTTCCACCCACCACATGAAGCTCACGGCTGGCTGCTTGGGGACAAGGGTTATCCACTCGCCACCTGGCTGATAACTCCGCTCCGTAACCCCAACACTCCTGCTCAGCACGCATACAATGACAGCCATAGCACCACCAGGAACCTGATCGAACAGACTATCGGGGTGCTAAAGCAACGGTTCCGCTGCCTTGACCGCACTTGCCATTGCACCCATGAGCTCGGTGTGCCTGCCCATCGCCCATGTGGTCATCGCCTCCACATCGAGGTCCTCATTTGAGTCCTGTGCAGCAGAACTCGCCCTCCTGGGAAATGGCCCCCGAGCTTCCCTTTCCCCGTGGTGTTGCTGCAGCCCGCTGGGTCCCGGAACTTCACCCACCTCAGACCCATCTACTAGGCTCCCCTCCAGCGACCGCGTCGCCCCATTATCGGACCTAGCGCCTTCGGGAGACACAGGCAGTGAGGCTCTGGCTTGTTCTTCCTCCTCCTCTCCCTCGTCGCTGCCACTGGGAGGCTGAGGGACAGGCTGGTCATGTGGTGGCTGATGATCTAAAAGCATAAAGGCACAAGAGTGGGGTTAAGGTCAGGGAGGGGGGCAGGAAGGGAGCAAGGAATGGAGACAGTATACTGAGATGGAAAGTGGGAAAGGCTTGTGGTGTGAGGGGGAAGTGGTATGAGAGAAGAGGGAGAGGTGATGAACATACCGTTGTTGTCCCCAAGGGGTTCGACCTCTCCGACAGTCACAGCGCCCACAACCTAGGCAGCAATGATGCGGCCCACTCGCTCCTCCAGATCTGTAAGGGGGTGCAGGTCCGCCTCACCTCTTCCCGTTCGTACCTGCTCCCTCCTGTTGTGAGCAAGCTTGGCCTGCAAGAAAAAGGAAAGCGTGTGAGTGAGTGTGCAGCTATGTGTTTGGCAGATGTGCCTACCATAGTTGAATGGCTGTTAATGTATGTAAGGCGTGAGATGTGCATGTCACTTTTATAAGGAGGACAGAGTTGGTGGGTGAGTGTTGGGGATGTGGCAGTTTATACAGTGTGTGCACAGAGTGAGGTTGAGATGGTGGCATGTAGAGGTTTTTGAAGCATTTACTCACCCTGACCACCCGACTGAGGTCATTGAATTTCCTCCGGCATTGGGTGGGAGTTCTGGGGACCACACTTCTGGCCGACACGTCCTGGGCGACCTCCCTCCACATCCTCCTAAAGGCCCGTCGGCGTTCCATGGGTGCGACCAGAGCCTCCAAGGCGTGGTCACTGAACCGGCTCTCTCTCTCTCTGGGCCTCTGATCAGCCATGACTTCTTGAATGAAGGCTTGCAGCTCCTTGCAGGCCCAGGTCACAAGCAGCAATGATCAGAGTGAGGCTGTGCAGCATGATTGAACCTCCCCTTTAAGAACTGGAAGGCGCCAGTCTGTCTGAGGACTCTCTAACTGACAGCGCCGGAACTTGATTAGCGCTCTGAAGGTAGCGCCCCACTCTGCGACGTTAGCGCCCTAAGAGAAGTGTGTAGCACTTGATTTAGCGCTCCACTTCCCTCTTGGGGCGCTAAAACTCAATTTTGCGTTCGCTAAAGTTAACGCCCCAAAATGGTCAATACCGAATTTTCCCCTCTTACAGACTATTTACAGAGTCTATTTAAAACTCTATGAACTACAGCAAACAAAGCTCATGACTGAAACTGCAGCATCTCCTCCCGATAAAAGCAGCAAAATGCAGTGAGTGGAGGATAGTTATACAATATATTTGTGTAAAATCAATCCCAGTCACTTACAGCAATGCGGTGTCCAGGAGTGATTGACCCAATCATCTCCATTGTGGTGTCATTATATGCAGTCAATATAATCGCTACTTCTAGATTTACGTCACTTTCTCTCACTCATTTCAGCTCGCTGGTGTCCCGTGCAAAGCCACACTCAACTTCATCCTGCTGTGCCTCTCATCACATCCCCATCACTCTGCCTTTTCAAGCCGACTCCTGCACATCATTACTCAAACCAACATACCATGCACCTCACCCATCCCTCTCTCTCGATCTACATTATCACATCCCCATCTCGCTAACCACCCCTCACACTCACCCTCATCCTAGTGCAATCATACCAACTAACCACACACAAGGAGGCCACGTGGCATTGCCACCCCACTCCAGCATAGTCACCCTCAAAAGATGCAACCCATCCATTCCTTACACTTATTCCATCACTCTCACTCAAACTTCTCTCTTTCCCTCCTTGCAGCAGAAGAGAGCCCAGACTAAGTGGGAGAGGGAGAGAACCGGAGGAGGCCCTCCATCATTCGCTACGTTGACTCCAGCAGAGGAGGTTGCCCCGAGGTCTCCGTTGTTGCAGAGCAGCTGGCGGTGGGAGACGGAGAGAGGGGGACATCTCAGCAACCTGGTGACAGAATTACATCTCTTACAGCCACATGGCATACAGCAGTCACTCATATGGGGACTGAGGTCAGCAGCCAGTGAATGTTCATCATGTGCATAATGGTATCTGTACCCATTCTTCATATGACATTTCTAAATAATCTCTTTACTCTCCAACAGATCCATCAATAGCCCCCGGTCCCCACGCCCCCCCCCTCCCCCCCACCCCCACTGTCCAGGAGGAAGAGGAAGACGACTCTCAGAGGAGCCTCCAGCCTCTGAGGGCGCAGTGTCACCAGACATAAGCGCACCCAGCACCAGCGCAGATACGCACTCCTCGGTGGATCCCACGCGAGATAGAGTAGTGTTGTCACCTGGTGTCTCACAAGTCACAAGTGAGCAAGAGCAGATGGTGGAGACAGGGACAGCAGTGGAGATTCCTCGCCGGAGGGCGCAGGGCACTCCCAGCTCTGCTCAGCTGCATGCAGACGCTGAGCCTCGGGAGCCATCCAGAAAGAGGACCACTCCCACTCTGACCTCTCTTCCTCCTTGGCTGGACCGCTAACTGATTCTGGTCAGAGCTGGCTCCCTGCACACTCCACCGAGCTGAGTCCTAAAATGGCAATTGGAGACCTATGACTGTGATTTGCATATGAAAAGGGCCTATCACCTGACTCAGTCGGGCGCTCCCGCTCCCCAGCAGTAGGCCCTTGGGAAGACAGCATTGGCTAATCCATCAGCGGCAACAGGGCATAAGTCATACCCCACCATTTCTTTGCATTACTGCCCCATTTTTGCCCGACGGGCAATCTGAAAATCTCATCCAACCTTCTTTTCTCCGCACTGTCTCCATGGTTTCCCTTATATCTCAGTGACCAATACTGAACATCGAACACTGTAGAGTCTGACCACAGTCCGGGACAGTTTTGGGATATGCAGTAGTTGGGAGATGCTAAGGTTAGGTCTTAAAAGGCTGTAGGTTGTAGGAGGAAGGGAAGACCGAGAGGTAAAGAGCTCTCCAGTTCTGAGGAACAGCAAAAGAATCAATTAGAGTAGGAGATGGTACAATGGGGGTGAAATTTGCCACCCATTATACTCACCGCCCAAATTTTCCTTTAAATCCAGCGGGATGTACCATTACCACCCATGTTGTGCCGTCACCGAAGTTGAATTTCAACCCCAATGAGTCTTGGTCTCAATAGAGTAAGAAAGTAGGGAAGAGGAAAAACATCTGGACCAGTGTACTTGGAATGCAGGAGGAAGAAAAGAATGTTCAGCGGAGTACTGAGTGTAGTAGGATTGAGGGAGACAAGCACAGTTGCAATGGAGAGCGAGAGGTTGGAAAGGAAAGGTAAGAGAAGGATCATGCTCATGAATTTGTTTGCAAGAGGGAATTAGTTCACTGAAAGAAAATACGTTCATTGATATAGTCCACTTCATGTCCTCAGGATGTCCCAAAGCACTTTACATCCAATTAATTACTATTGAAATTGAGTCACTATTGTTATGTAAGCAAATGCTGCTGTTAATTTGCATCTGTCAAAGCTCCACAAACAATAATGAGCTAATTGACTAGTTAACCTGTTTTGGTTGAGGGATAAACATTGGGCAGGACTCCTGGAAGAACTCCGTACTCCTCTTCAAATTACTACCATGGCATCGTTTACGCCCATCAGAACAGGCAGACGGGCCTTGTTTTAACATCCCATTCAAAAGAAAACTGCCTGAAATTTCATTCTCCAGCGGAACCCCCCAAACGAAACGCCATTTACACCATTTACCCAGGGCAGTCTGCAAATCTCACGGCAGAAATGTCAGGGCCAATATCTCCTGACGATGCCACACTCCCTCAGTACTGCACTCAGCGACCAGCCGACAATATGGGCTCCAACACCGGAGTGGGAGTTTGAACCCACAACCCCTGACTCAATGGTGAAAGTGCTGCCATTAATCCAAGCTGTACCTGTAGGGAGAAAGAGCGCCAAGGAAGTGGAGAAGACACAGAGTTAAATATGACAGCAATCAAAAAATAGCCACAAAAAGAACAGATGTGCAGTAAAGAGTAAGCTGCCATTTACTTTAGTCTGTTGTGTACTGGAGGTTTAATTCTCTTCATCTTTCAAATTATATGGGACATCAGGAAAGCACTGTGCAAATATATTAAAAAGGTCTTTGATTGCATGCACTTTTTATCTTCCATTTGCTGGTGGAATTTCATTTAAAATGTATCTAAATTAATGAAAGTAATTGAAATATGAATATTGGATTGAACTGCAGCATCTCTTTTTAAGATTAAAGATTAATTTGTTTCCCATTACCAAGCCCTGCCGTAAACTGGCCTATTTTTCAGGCTGAGGCAGGATGATCATTTTTTTCTCTCTTCTCCCCAGCCGCTCCTTTCAGTGAAAGTGTCGAGTGATTCCGAGCTATGGTTCCACGGATGCTGGCTGCTTTCAGTGACCTGCTCATCATACCTGAGCCTAAACCAGGAGTACCCGGGCTTTCTTTTGACTTGTTGGGCCACTCGGTTGTAGCCTGGTGGGCTACCGGGGTTGCCAACACTGGTTGCACGTGTTCCTTGCGGTATCGTCACGTGACTCTCCCGCCTCCAACCGTCCCGTCCCCACACACCCGCCATCGGTCGCCCGACACACCTATCCTCACGGCACGCCACCTTCCCAAGCCAATTGGAAAGTGAACAGACTCTCCTTTAACTGACTGGATGCTTCTTGGTTCAGTCAAACAGCCTTTTTTCCCCATCTCCGATATTTGTACAACTAATAAATGAAACTGTGCAAAGAAAATGAAAATAAATACACCACCGTTTTTAAAGCCCCAATCATTTTTCTCCAGGGTTCGTAGAAGCAGTGTCCAGGACATTAATCTGTAATTCCTGGAGACTCCAGGGCGATCCTGGAGTGTTGGCAACCCTATGGGCCACACGTAAATCAACAAGGCAGAATTTCCCCGGCGGGTTTGCTGATCGTCTGCTGCAACTGGTGGAAGATTGGCGCAAGTCCCAGGGACAAGAGGGAGAGGATGTTTACGCTATTTTTCTGGGGTTGCCTCCAATCTTACTCGGACGTTGCAATACACGATCGGGGAGGACCCCTTTTGGAAATCACTGCCGAATGTCTCCATCAATAGTGTCAGCCGTGGCTCAGTGGGCAGCACACTCGCCTCTGAGTCAGAAGGTTGTGGGTTCAAGTCCCACTCCAGGGACTTGAGCACGTAAATCTAGGCTGGCGCTCCAGTGAAGTGCTGAGGGAGTGCTGCACTGTCAGAGGTGCCGTCTTTCAGATGAGACGTTAAACCCAGGCCCCGTCTGCTCTCTCAGGTGGACGTGAAAGATCCCGTGGCACAATTTCGAAGAAGAGCAGTGGAGTTATCCCTGATGTCCTGGCCAATATTTATCCCTCAACCAACATCACTAAAAAAAAACAGATTATCTGGTCATTATCACATTGCTGTTTGTGGGAGCTTGCTGTGCGCAAATTGGCTGCCGCATTTCCTACATCACAACAGTGACTACATTCCAGAAGTACTTCATTGGCTGTAAAGTGCTTTGAGTCGTTCGGTGGTCGTGAAAGGCGCTATATAAAGGCAAGTCTTTCTTTATTTGCACATATCTCAAGCTGCAGGTGTTAACACATTGCGGCACGTGATTTGGGATTTATCCACCAATCCGGCGGCAAAACCTTCAGGCCCACATCATTCAAACAAGAAGCTGAAAGGTTTTCAATGGGTCAATGTGAATGGTTGTTTCCTCTGATTGGCAAATCAGTAACAAGAGACCATAAATGGAAGATTACCATTCCACAAAAAGAAGGGGAAGTTAGAAGACATTTTTATCACTCATTATCATTAGAACAATTCTCCCTGCTGTCCAGGTCAATATTTATCCCTCAACCAACATCACCAAAACAGATTATCTGGTCATTTATCACATTGCTGTTTGTGGGAGCTTGCTGTGCGCAAATTGGCTGCCGCGTTTCCTACATTACAACAGTGACTACAATCCAAAGAACTGTAAAGCACTTTGAGACGTCCGGTGGTCATGAAAGGCGCTATATGAATGCAAGTCTTTCTTTCTTTCGTTCTTTCGTTTTTTCTTTCGTTCTACAGTTATACACTTACCCTTTCTAGCAGGCATCATTGGACAGCGAGCAAGAACGGGAACCCTGGCTGATTTTTCACTCTCTAGCTCGGGGGTCAGTGACGCCAATCTCAGAGGGCCTACGCTGGCTGAGATCAAACCAGGGATGGAAGTTTCACATTATCGACAATTAAATAAAAAGCAAAGTACTGCAAATGCTGGAAATCTGAAATAAAAACAGAAAATGAAGAAACGCGCAGCAGGTCAGGCAGCATCTGTGGAGAGAGAAATATAGGGTTAATGTTTCAGGTCGATGGGCTCTGATGAAAGGTCACTAATCGGGAACGTTAACCCAATGCCGCCTGACCTGCTGCGTGTTTCCAGCATTTTCTATTTTTATTTCATGACACCAACACATTGCAGTGTAAAGAATTCTCGTAAATCTGCTCAAGTTTAAACATTCTTTTGGGTATAAGCATAGATATTTCATGAATCCAAAAGTGAAAAAGGGATGGTTATAAAGAAAAATTCTATAGAACAGAGGAAAAAAGGATTTGTGGATTAACTTGAAATTGAAGGCTATTTAGATGGTAATATATTCATAGAGTATCACATTAAGATAGCTTATCCCAGGCTCTGATTTGAAAAGGGTTTCAGTGAGTGTATTTGCATGTCAAGGCACTTTAACAGCTGATGGCAGACTCTCACTGCACTTGTCATTGACACACGATGCTCATAAATACAACTCCGAACTCTGGAGTTTCCACCTCATCACAGATTTGGACAACCAGGGGGTCAAGCAATCTTCCTTTGGAATAGGTGCCTTCTGTCCTGATAGTTGGCACATACAATCTAGGAGTGCTGAGGCCAATTGCACTGCTCATCCGGTCTGATTGAAATCAGTTATCTGCCCTTGTGGGACTGAGGCTGCAGTGAGATCAGGTAACTCAACATAGATTGGGGATAGATCCAGGGTCTAGTATCACACTGGGTAGCTATAACAACAACTTGCATTTATATAGCGCCTTTAACATATTAAAACTTCGCAGGAGCATAATCAGGCAAAAATTGACACAGAGCCAAAGAAAGAGACATTAGGATAGGTGACCAAATGCTTGGTCAAAAGGATAGGTTTTAAGCAGCGTCTCAAAGGAGGAGAGAGAGGTAGAGAGGCAAAGAGGATTGGGGAGGGAATTCCAGAGTCTAGGGCCTAGACGGCTGAAGTCACAGCTGCCAATCTTGGGGCAAAGGAAGTGGGGGATGCACAAGAGACCAGAGTTAGAGGAACGCAATGTTCTCAGAGGGTTAGAAGAGATTACAGAGACAGGGAGGAGCGAGGCCATGGAGCGCTTTGAACATGAGGATGAGAATATTAAAATCAAGGCATTAGTGGACCGGGAGCCAATGTAGGTCAGCGAGCACAAGGGTGATGGATGAACTTAGCCAATGAACCATTAGAGGAGCCTGTGTTGCTCTGAGCAATATCGTTGTTTGAAGAACTGTCAAGCTTGCAGGCTTAATGTTTGAACACTTAGACCTCCCCTCCCACATCATCACCAAATCAACAAAGGCTAAAGGCAAAGAGCAATAAACACTTTGATCAATTTGTGGATTTAAACCGACTGCAGTTTGTATGTGAGATTTGACATATCATGAAAAATAAATGAGACAACATTTTTATGTTATTCTAAATTGAGATCACAATACAATGAAAAATTTATGTTCTCGTGCCAAGTTAATGAATTAAATAACATTCTCTGCCAGTTTTTCTCCCCTATGAAGGTAGCTTCCCCTCATTGAGCTGCTGTTTCACGATTGCAAGATGCTCTCCAGTACCTCACGCTTGTAGCCATTGTTCATGCGTGAGCCTTGGCAATGAGAGTTCACAGGCTGCTCAATCAGGAGCGAGGTGCATTCGGCCTGATCCTGTCTTCACCCAAATCCATGTCGTATTTTCAAAACAACTACCTCATTCAGAACCAAGTTCAGGCCAAAGAAGTGTTGGCGAATGAAACAAAAGAGATATAAAGATCCCCAGACTGTGACAATCCCCAGACTGTGACAATCCCCAGACTGTGACAATCCCCAGACTGTGACAATCCCCAGACTGTGACAATCCCCAGACTGTGACGATCCCCAGACTGTGACGATCCCCAGACTGTGACGATCCCCAGACTGTGACGATCCCCAGACTGTGACGATCCCCAGACTGTGACGATCCCCAGACTGTGACGATCCCCAGACTGTGACAATCCCCAGACTGTGACAATCCCCAGACTGTGACGATCCCCAGACTGTGACGATCCCCAGACTGTGACGATCCCCAGACTGTGACAATCTCCAGACTGTGACGATCCCCAGACTGTGACGATCCCCAGACTGTGACGATCCCCAGACTGTGACGATCCCCAGACTGTGACGATCCCCAGACTGTGACAATCCCCAGACTGTGACGATCCCCAGACTGTGACAATCCTCAGACTGTGACAATCCCCAGACTGTGACAATCCCCAGACTGTGACAATCCCCAGACTGTGACGATCCCCAGACTGTGACAATCCCCAGACTGTGACAATCCCCAGACTGTGACGATCCTCAGACTGTCACAATCCCCAGACTGTGACAATCCCCAGACTGTGACAATCCCCAGACTGTGACGATCCCCAGACTGTGGTGATCCCCAGACTGTGACGATCCCCAGACTCTGACGATTCCCAGACTGTGACAATCCCCAGACTGTGACAATCCCCAGACTGTGGTGATCCCCAGACTGTGACAATCCCCAGACTGTGGTGATCCCCAGACTGTGACAATCCCCAGACTGTGGTGATCCCCAGACTGTGGTGATCCCCAGACTGTGACAATCCCCAGACTGTGACAATCCCCAGACTGTGACAATCCCCAGACTGTGGTGATCCCCAGACTGTGACGATCCCCAGACTCTGACGATCCCCAGACTGTGACGATCCCCAGACTGTGACAATCCCCAGACTGTGGTGATCCCCAGACTGTGACAATCCCCAGACTGTGGTGATCCCCAGACTGTGACAATCCCCAGACTGTGGTGATCCCCAGACTGTGGTGATCCCCAGACTGTGACAATCCCCAGACTGTGGTGATCCCCAGACTGTGACGATCCCCAGACTGTGACAATCCCCAGACTGTGGTGATCCTCAGACTATGACGATCCCCAGACTGTGACGATCCTCAGACTGTGACGATCCCCAGACTGTGACAATCCCCAGACTATAACGATCCCCAGACTGTGACAATCCCCAGACTGTGGTGATCCCCAGACTGTGACAATCCCCAGACTGTGGTGATCCTCAGACTGTGACGATCCCCAGACTGTGACAATCCCCAGACTATGACGATCCCCAGACTGTGATGATCCACAGACTGTGGTGATCCCCAGACTGTGACAATCCCCAGACTGTGACGACCCCAGACTGTGATGATCCCCAGACTCTGATGATCCCCAGACTGTGACAATCCCCAGACTGTGACAATCCCCAGACTGTGACGATCCCCAGACTCTGACGATCCCCAGACTGTGACAATCCCCAGACTGTGAGGATCTCCAGACTGTGACGATTCCCAGACTGTGGTGATCCCCAGACTATGACGATCCCCAGACTGTGATAATCCCCAGACTGTGACAATTCCCAGACTGTGACAATTCCCAGACTGTGACAATTCCCAGACTGTGACAATTCCCAGACTGTGACAATTCCCAGACTGTGATGATCCCCAGACTGTGAGGAGCCCCAGAATGTGACGATCCCCAGACTGTGACGATCCCCAGACTGTGACGATCCCCAGACTGTGAGGAGCCCCAGACTGTGAGGAGCCCCAGACTGTGAGGAGCCCCAGACTGTGAGGAGCCCCAGACTGTGAGGAGCCCCAGACTGTGAGGAGCCCCAGACTGTGAGGAGCCCCAGACTGTGAGGAGCCCCAGACTGTGAGGAGCCCCAGACTGTGAGGAGCCCCAGACTGTGAGGAGCCCCAGACTGTGAGGAGCCCCAGACTGTGAGGAGCCCCAGACTGCGGGGCTCTGTGTGCAGGCAGGTAGTTAACGAGTTTGAACAAGCTAGGATTGCCTAAGAAGAAGTGAAACATAGGCAGAGGAAAGAATGTCAGTCTGTTGCCATTATTCCATCAAAGAAAGAAGAAAAAACTTGCATTTATATAGCACCTTTCACGATCTCAGGACATTCCAAAGCACTTTACAGCCAACTATTTGAACTGTAGTTACTGTTGCAACGTACAAAATACAGCAGTCAATTGGCTCACAAACAGTAACGTCATGGTAACCAGGCAATCAGTTTTAGTGATGTTGGTTGAGGGATAAATATTGTCCAGGACACCGGGGAGAACTCCCTTGCTCTTCTTTGAAATAGTGCCATGACACCTTTTACATCCACCCGAGAGGGCAGACAGGGCCTCGGTTTAACATCTCACCCAAAAGACGGAACCTTCGACAGTGCAGCACTCCCTCAGTCCTGCACTGGTGTATCAGCCGGAATTATGTGCTCAAGTCTCTGGAGTTGTCTTTCGGATGAGACGTTAAACCGAGGCCCCGTCTGCTCTCTCAGGATGACGTAAAAGATCCCATGGCACTATTTCGAAGAAGAGCAGGGGAGTTATCCCCAGTGTCCTGGCCAATATTTATCCCTTAACCAACATAACAAAAACAGATTGTCTGGTCCTTATCACATTGCTGTTTGTGGGAGCTTGCTGTGCGCTAATTGGCTGACGCGTTATCTGCATTACAACAGTGACTGCACTTTAAAAGTTCTTCATTGGCTATAAAGCACTTTGGGATGTTCTGAGGTCGTGAAAGGTGCAATATAAATGTAAGTCTTTCTTTCTTTCATTCTCTCTTTCATACGTTAGTTTTGTGGTAAAATATGTCTCTTTAGGATTGCTTTACAAAGCCATCAAAATACTCACCAACGACGTGGCCAGTCTTAGAACTCCAATCTTTCTTTTTTCCTCCTTTTTCTTTTTATGCTGAGAAACAATCTTATTCTATTATCGAGGGATTACCAAAGTACTGGAGAACAGTCAGAGCCAGGAACTCCTATGGGAAATTTACAAATTCACGATGGCCGCGATTTTCCCTACCTCGGCGGGTCCATGGCGGGCGATATCGGTGGTGGGTCGTGGCCTCGCGGCTGGCTCCATCCCGGCCTCCGACATGACTTTTCCCTGATTGGGCTTGTTAAGCCCGCCCAGCAAGTTTCCCGGCCAATTGAAGGAAGCGTGTCTGATGACGTCATTTGATGACGCGTCATCAGCCGGTTTCCTTAAAGAAACCATGCAAAAATTTACTTTGACAGTTGTGCTGTCAGTGTTCTACAGCATTGAGGTGCTGCAAACACGGACAAGCACTGCACAGAGGTGCACGGCTGCATCCAGACTCTCCCATGACTCCCTCCATATGCTTCTGGAGGGAGTCACAGCACGCAGGGAGGTTCTCTTCCCTTCCAATGGGCGGAAGAGACCTCCCCAGGAGACCAACGCAGCCTGGTTGTACATTGCACAGGGGGACACAAGCAGGGATGTGGTCAGGAGGACCAGGCTACAGTGGCGCAAACATTTCAATGATCTCAGTAGATCACGAAATGTTACTGCCATGCCACACTCAACCTCATCCTGCTGTGCCACTCATCACATCCCCATCACTCTTCCTTCCCTACCCTACTCCTGCACATCCTTACTCACACCAACTTACCTTGCACCTCAACCCACCCTCTCTATCTATATTATCACTTCCCCATCTTACTAGCCCACTTCACACTCACCCTCATCCTAGTCCAATCATACCAACTAACAACACACAAGAGTAGGCACTTGTGTGTTTTAGCCAATGTACATGTGACGTTTCTGCTAATGTGCTGTCAAACATTGAAATCTTTATTTTCAACACTTTGCATTCTTGGTCAGATTTGTGTGCACCTTTGGAAGTGGCTTAGTGAGTTGCAGTGAATGGTGAGACATAAGGGTACCCCCCGTAATGGTGATGAGTGTGAAAGGAATGGATTGGGCATTGTAGGGATGCTTTATGTTGTTGGTGTGGGGTGGTGCCAACCTGGCCCATCATGTGGCAGCCAGGGTGTGCAGCATCAAGTGAAGTAAATGTGGCCATGGTGAGGCCATCCCTGGCATCCCGGGCAGCAATGTGGTCGGGTGCTGATGCCCTCTGTCCTGTGCAGTATCACGCGATTGCGGAGAAGGTTGGTGCGGTTGTTGATGCTGCTGATGTGCCTGGTGATGCTGGTGTTGGGGCTGATCGTGGTCAGATTCTGAGGACCAAGGTGAGACAGCATAAAGTGCACCCATGCTGATGGAATAGAAGGTGAAGTAGAGATGACAGAAGTGATCTGTCAATGGTGGGAGAGGTAATGTGGTCAGACTGAATGGAAACTTGTGTAAAGACTTGCAGCATTCTGAATCTGTAGTGGAAATGCAGTTTAGAGAAGCTCGTGGTTAAGGGAACATTTCTCAATCAGCTGGGAGCTTTGACTTGACAATAGAAGCTGTCAACTCATCAGCTGATTCAATGGCCCTTGACCTCCCGCCTCAGTTTCACAGACGAGGTTTTGGCACAGCGGGAAACCAGTGGGCGACCTGTCAAATTCAAAAAGCTGGGGAAAAAAGCATTGTTAAGTGGCTGTAAACAAGCCACTAATGATTTGAATTGGGTCCCCTGCCGCTGCCTGTCGGGTCTGCTCAGCGCTGGCAGACCCGACATCGGGAAATGCAGGTGTGCATGTTTAAACAGCGGGTTGTCAATCATTTTAAATTTCACAGCTGACCCACCACCAATCGGGTCTGCTGAGCACCTCCAGAATCGCAGCCAATATGTGCTGAAGTTCCACGCCAAGTGTGCCGTTTTATAAAATCATTCCTCTAATAACTCTGCACAGACCAGGGATCAAATCTGAGAACTTTTTGCTCTGTATAAAAACGCAGGGTAAGATGGAAGACTGAGAAATTGGAACATAAGAAAGCTTGGAATGAGAAAAGGCCACTTGGCCCAGCGAGCTGCTCCTTCCACTGCTGATCTACATGGATTCTACTCTGAGTATTTAGCATCCTGAGGGAAAGTCCTGCATAAACATCTTTACCCAAAGAGTGGTAAGAATGTGGAATTTAAGAACATATGAAATAGGAGCAGGAGTAGGCCAAATGACCTGCTCCACCATTCGAGAAGATCATGGCTGAACCTTTACATCAACTCCGCTTTCCCGCCCTATCCCCATATCCCTTGATTCCCTTAGTGCCCAAAAATCTATCGATCTCAGCCATGAATCTACTCATCCTCTGAGCACCACAGCCCTCTGGGGTAGAGAATTCTAAAGATTCACAACCCTCTGAGTGAAGAAATTTCTCCTCATCTCAGTCCTAAATGGCCAACTCCTTATCCTGAGACTGTGACCCCTAGTTCTAGACTCTCCAGCCAGGGGAAACAGCCTCTCAGCATCTACCATGTCAAGCCCTCGAAGAATTTTATACGTTTCAATGAGATCGCCTCTCATTCTTCTAAACTCCAGAGAATATAAAATGATACAGCACAGAAGGAGGCCATTCGGCCCATCGTGCCTGCGCCGGCCCTTTGAAGGAGCTATCCAATTAGTCCCACTCCCCTGCCCTTTCCCCAAAGCCCTGTAATTTTTTACTTTTCATGTATTTATCCAAGTCCGTTTTGAAAGTTATTATTGAATCTGCTTCCACCACCCTTTCAGGCCATGCATTCCAGATCATAACAACTCGCTGCATAAAATAAATTCTCATCTTGCCTCTGGTTATTTTGCTAATTATGTTAAATCTGTGTCCTCTGGTTACCAACCCTTCTATCACTGCAAACAGTTTCTCATTATTTACTCTATCATAATTTTGAACACCGCTATTAAATCCCTCCATAACCTTCGCTGCTCTAAGAAGAACAACCCTAGCTCCCTCCAGTCATTCCTTGTAACTGAAGTCCTGCATCCCTAGTATCGTCCTAGTAGATCTTCTCTGCGCAAAGGCCTTGATATCTTTCCTAACGTGTGGTGCCCAGAATTGGACACAATACCCCAGCTGGGCCTAACCAGTGAATTATAAAGGTTTAACATAGTTTTGTACCCTGTGCCTATGTTTATAAAGCTAAGGATGCCATATGCTTTTTTAACAGCCTGCTCAACCTGTCGTGCCTATTGTACTCAATCTCTCTTCATAGGACAGCCCTCTCATCCCAGGAATAAATCTAGTGAACCTTTGTTGCACTCCCTCTAAGGCAAGCATATCCTTCCTTAGGTAAGGAGATCAAAACTGTACACAGTACTCCAGGAGTGGTCTCACCAAAGCGCTATGTAATTGCAGCAAGACTTACTTACTCTTATACGCCAACCCCCTTGCAATAAAGGCTAGCATACCATCTGCCTTCCTAATTACTTGCTGCACCTCCATGTTAACTTTCTGTGACTCATGTACAAGGACCCCCAAATCCCTTGGAATACAAACATTTAGGGGAAATATTCGGTTGGTTTGTGCCTACCGTTAGCGCCCTAAAAGGGCGCTAATGCGGTGCAAAGCAACTAGTGCCCGGGCGCGGCGATGTTTGCGCCGCTCCTGAAATTGACTTGAGTTTTTGCAGTGGCGCAAAAGTTTACCGACCCGATCTCCTGCGCCCGCAGATCGTGACGTCAGTCGAGTGTGCAACGCCCCGGTGGCGCCCTGGACCGGATATTGAGTGGCGCCCCCCCTCCTTTCCACCTGCCGCAAGCAATGACAGGGAGACTGGAATGTTTCCCAGTCGGTGAGGGGCTTGGGGGGCGCTATTTAAAGGCGCCCTCTACCTGCCTTTTTCTGTGGTTGACATTTTTGCACCACTCATTCTGACAGAGAGAGAGATTCTGAGAGAGAGATAGAGAGACTTCTGCAAAGAGTCAACGCTGTGTGAAGTAGTTTTGGCTACTGAGCATCACTTTGCAGGTACTTTTGGATTTGACCTTCATTACTTCGATTGCCAAGAGACTTTGGGGGCTGCACTGATTCGGGGCGTCGTCCTGCGCCTGCAGAATCGGAGGCAACAGAGATGCAGAGAGAGAGTGGCAATCATGGCCAGATGGAGGAGGGCCAACAGGCCTCTGCACAGGAGACCTTACCCTCCCAGGGTATTCCGGGAACAATTCTCCTACATTAATTTGTCTGAGGAGCAGTGTTTGCGCAGGCTGCGCATCAGCAAGGAGGTGGTCACTGAGCTCTGCCACCTGCTGCAGCCAGATCTGCAGCCTCAACTGAGGACCAGGACGTCTCTGTCGGTGGCAGTGAAGGTCACAGTGGCTCTGAATTTTTATGCCACTGGCTCCTTTCAAGCAGCTACTGGGGACATCGCCAATATCTCCCAGTTCACGGTCCATTGCTGCATCCGTCAGGTCACAAATGCCCTGTATAAAAGGAGACGCCAGTACGTCTCTTTCCCGATGACCTGAGCCAAACAGCATGAATGCGCATTGGGCTTTGCGAGGATAGCGGGCTTCTCCATGGTGCAGGGCGCCATTGACTGCACGCATGTGGCATTGCGGGCACCGCATGAGAATGCAGAGGTTTTCCGAAATTGCAAACGGTTCCACTCCTTAAACGTCCAGTTGGTCTGTGACCACAGACAGCTGATACTCGCTGTCAATGCCTGCTATCCTGGCAGCAGCCACGATGCTTTCATCCTGTGCCAGACTGGCGTGCCAGAACTTTTCCAGGCACCGCATCAGCCAAGTGGTTGGCTCCTCGGGGACAAGGGTTATCCACTCTGCACCTGGCTGATGACACCGCTCCATAACCCCAACACCCCTGCTGAGCTGCGGTACAATGAGAGCCATCTCGCCACCAGGAACATCATTGAGCAGACGATCGGCGTGCTCAAGCAACGGTTCCGCTGTCTGGACCACTCAGGAGGAGCCCTGCAGTACTCGCCTGAGCGAGTCTCCCTCTTCATAGTTGTGTGCTGCATTCTTCATAACCTGGCAATCCTCAGGACCCAGCCAATGCCACCAGGCCTTGGAGCACCACCGGAAGAGGAGGAGGAAGAGGAGGAGGATGATCAACAGCAGCACCAAGGCGGGAGGGAAGCCCACAATGTTGAAACTGCAAGGGCTGTCCGTCAACGACTGATAACAAGCCGCTTCTAGGCCCCTACTGAGGAAATGGCTTCTGGCATGGAGAACAACATGAATGAAAGCAACCTGTAACCCCAAAGCTGGCCAAGGCAGCAATGATTCCAAAGGCCAAACCTGTACATTTTGAATACAAAAACTTTTTTATTTTACAAACTCTGTGTGTGTCATTTCTTCATGACAAACTAATAGAAACAAACACAAAAAATCATTAATTAACATAACTGGTTCTCACAACCTGGAATGTCCAAAACACTAAACAAAAGTTTGAACACGAACCTCGGCCTTTAATAAAAAAACTCCCAACATTTCGTCACAACTCCTACTTTTTTCCCTTCGAGGGTGATCTCCTTCCCTTGCGTACTTCCCCCCTTCCCACCCTACTGCTCCTCCGTAATGGGGCCCCAGTGGCTGCAGCAAGGCTGGTGGAAGGCTGCTGATTGTCAGAACCTGAGACTACAGATGCCCTTGAAGGACGGCCTCGACCAGCTCTGGGCCTGGAGGGCCCGGCTGCAGACTGCACTAACTCTGCATGGGCGGCAACAGTCTGGGCTACAGGCAGTGGCAAGTGCAATGGGGAAGTGACAGTGGTGGCAGCAGGAATGCTGTCATCCTGAGAGAGGACAGCACCTCCCTGCTCGACACACTGGCACTCCCACGGGGCAGTACCTCAGCATCCGGAGCAATCTGCTCGAGCACAGACTGCTGGCCTGCTGCGGCACCGTGAGAGCCCCGGGGAAATGTGTCCGAACTAGCGACAATGGCAGCAGTCAGTGCTTGCGTGGCCTCAATCTGAGTCTGCATGAGAGCAGTCTGAGATTGGATCATGGCAGCCAGTGACTGAATTGCAGCACTAAGCATTTGCGGGACATCCGCCTGTGCTACAGCGAAGTGCTCCACACTCCTTGCCAGTGCATCAATGCATTCGGGCACCCTTCCTACTGCACCCATGAGCCGAGTGTGCATGTCCACCGCCTGGGTGTTCATTTCAGTGATGAGCCGCTCCTCCTCTGCGGCCAGTGCAGCGGGACTCGCTGGCCTACTCTCCCTCTGGGGAGAAGGCCTCCGAGCTTCCCTACCCCCATCGCGTTGCTGCAGCCCGCTGGGTCCCGGAGCTTCACCCTCATCAGACCCTTCCCCCCTGCTCCCCTCCAGGGAAGACGTGGTCCCAGTGTGGGCTTGGGCTTCCTCGGGAGAGGGTGGCGCTGATGCTCCGGCTTCCTCTTCCTCCTCTCCTGCGGCTTCGCTCCCACTGGCAGCTTGAGGGCCCGTCTCCTCAGCTGGTGAATCACCATCTGAAAGCAGGGAGGTACAAGAGTGGCTTTAGCGTCAGGACAGGGTGGCAGTAAGGGAGGAAGGACTGGAGAGATTTAGTAAGTTGGATTGAAAGTGTCAAAGGCTGGTGTTGTGAGGGACAAGTGGAATGAGAGAGGAGAGAAAGCTGATGACCTTACCATTGCTGTCCCGAATGGGGTCGACCTCTCCAAGGGCGACGGGACCAATCACCTGGCTTGCCACAATCCTGTGGACGCGTGCCTCAAGATCGCTGAGGGGTTGCAGCTAAGGCCGCCCTCCACCCGTCCATTGCTGCTGTCTCCTGTTATGAGATAGCTTGGCCTGCAAGAAAAAGGACGGTGTCTGAGTAAATATACAGCCATGGTCTTGCCTGATGTGTTGAATAGCCCTTACTGTATGCAAGGTGTGGAATGTGCGTGTGTGTTTCATGAGAGGGCCATAGGTGTTGGATGAGTGTTGGGCATTGGGGTTTTAAGACCCTCTGGCCATAGAGTGAGGTTGAAATGGAGGGATGGAGAGGTATTGAAAAAAAGCCACTCACCCTGACGACCCGAGTGAGGTCGTTGAACTTTTTCCGGCATTGCATATGGGTCCTGGGCACCATGCTCCTGGAGGAGACGTTCTGAGCCACCTCCCTCCACACTCTTCTGTAGTCGCGTGGCAAAGGCCTCCTGCCACTCTCAGGGTAGAGTATAGATCTTCTGCGCTCCACTGCGCCAACCAGAGCCTCCAAGGCCCGCTCGCTGAAGCACTGAGCTCGTTCTCTCACCCTCTCCATAGTCCTTGGCTGGAAAATGTAGTCACAGGTCTCTCCAGGCCGAGATTCAAGACTCCAATGAGCAGGTTGTGGCTGGAGAGCAAGATCGACCCTCCCCTTTAAGAACTGGCCGGCGCCAGTGTGTCTGTGTTCCATCGCTAACTGATATCACCTGCGCTGTGCCCACGCTCTGAGTTAGCGCCTCGCTCCTCGGCCTTTGCGCCTTAAGACAGGTGTGCAGCGCCTGATTTAGCACTACAATCACCTCCAGGGGGCGATAAAAGCTAAGTTTGCAGTCGGAGGCGATAATTAGCACCAGGTGCTTAACTTTGCGCCCGGCCGATAATTGCGCCCCATACCGAATTTCTCCCCCTTACTATTCTTTCACCTTTTAAAAATGATTCTGCTTTTCCACTCTTCCTACCAAAGTGGATAATTTCACACTTCCCCACATTATACTCCATCTGCCACCTTCTTGCCCAAGCACTATATCCCTTTGAAACCTCTTTACGTCCTCCTCACAGCTTACTTTCCCACCTATTACACTCGGTCCCCTCATCTAAGTCATTGATATAGATTGTAAATAGCTGAGGCCCAAGCGCTAATCCTTGCGGCACTCCACTAGTTATTCCCTGCCATCCCAAAACTGACCCGTTTGTGCCTACTCTCTGTTTTCTGTCCGTTAACCAATCCTAAATCCATGTCAATGTATTACCGCCAATCCCATAAGCCCTAATCTTGTGTAACAACCTTTTGTGTGGCAGCTTATCGAATGCCTCTAAAAAATCCAAATATACCACATCCACTGGTTCCCTCTTATCCAGCCTCAAAAAACTCTAATAGATTTGTTAAACACGATTTCCTTTTCATAAAACTGTGTTGCCCCTGCCTAATGAAATTGTGATTTTCCAAGTGGCCTGTTACCACATTCTTAATAATAGATTCTAACATTTTCCCTACTACTGATGTCAAGCTAACTGGCCTATAGTTCCCTGTTTTCTCTCTCCTCCTTTCTTGAACAGCGGGGTTACATTTGCTACCTTCCAATCCACGGGGACCGTTCTAGAATCCAGGGAATTCTGGAAGATCAAAACCAATGCATCCACTATCACTGTAGCCACTTCTTTTAAGACCTCAGGATGTAGGCCATCAGGTCCAAGGGATTTGTTGGCTTTTAGTCCCATTAATTTCTCCAGTACTTTTTCTCTACTAATATTAATTACTTTAAGTTCCTCACTCTCATTAGACCCTTGGGGGGGAATTTTGCCAGTGATCAGGGGGCGGGTTTGGAGGCAGGACATCCGGCAAAATTGCAAAGATTGACAGCGGGTCGGAAATCCACTGTCAACCTGCCTCCAATCAATCTTGCCAGGTGTCGGGTCCCCAATTTGTGCATGGACCCAACACCTAGCGGCGAGAAGAAGATTATAGGCACTTAACTGGTTGTTAACAGGTTGTTAACAGGCAGTTAAGAGGCTTTTTCCAATTTTGACAGGTTTACTGCATGCTTCCCAATGTCCGGACACCACGCCAGGTAAGTGTGGCATGCTGTGGGTCTACTGTAATGTTTGTGCATTGATGACAGCTGCAGAAGTGGTGTGAAGGATCCAATGGTACACTGGTGAGTTTCAGAGGTAAGAAAAAGTTGGGAAAATCATTTTTAATGTATTTAGACTTTTCTGTAGGTGACAAGTTTTGAATTGTTTGTGTAGTCCCACCTCATTAGGAGAACCTCTCTCACCAGTGACAAATTGCTTCTGTAACCTTACCTGCAGCTACCATCTGTTCTAGCCTAAGGAGGAAGTGACTGGAGAGCCAGGGTGCAAGGGCTCACCATTGTACAGTGATTGTCAGTGTTTGCAGCACCTCAATGCTGTCAAACACTGAAAAATCAGCTGTCAAAAAAAAATTGTGTGTAGCCCCTTTAAGAAAACCGGCAGATGACCCGTCATCAACTGACGTCATCTGACACCAGCTTTCTTTTAATTGGCTGGCAAGCCTGCAGGGCGGGCTTAACAATGCCAATTGATGCAAAATCGCGTCTGTGTGTCGGACGTCATTGGGGGCGGAATTGGAACCCAGAAGGCAGCTGTCCCGCCCCCAAGGCACATCGAGAGGAAAAATCGCGGCCGTGGTTTCCCACAATTTCTGATATGTTCTTTCTGTTTTCTACTGTGAATATTTATTTAACATCTCTGCCTTTCCTTATTCCCCATTATAATTTATCCTGTCTCAGCCTCTAAGGGACCCATGTTTACTTTTGCTAATCGCTGCCTTTTTACATACTTGTAAAAGCTCTTACAATCTGTTTATATATTTCTTGCTAGTTTATTCTCATTTTATTTTCTCCCTCTTTATCAATTTCTTGATCACCATTTGCTGATTTTTAAAACCCTCCCAATCCTCAGGCTCACTACTCTATTTGGCAACACTGTAAGCCTCTTCTTTTAATTTAATGCTATCCTTAATTCTCTAGTTAGCCATGGCTGTACCACTTTTCCATTTATTCCTCAAGGGAATGTATATTCGTTGAGAATTATGAATTATTTCTTTAAATGTTTGCCACTGTTTATCTACTATCGTATCTGTTAATCTAATTTCCCAATCTACTTCAGCCAACTCGCCACTCATACCTCCATAATTGGCTTTGTTTAAATTTAAGACCCTAGTTTCAGGCTTAACCACATCACTCTCAAACTCAGTATGAAATTCGATCATATTACTCAGAGGATCCTTTACTATAAGAATACAAATTAACACTGTCTCATTGCACAATACTAGATCTAAAAGAACCTGTTCCCTAGTTGGTTCCTTGGCAAATTGTTCTAGGAAGCTGTCTCGAATGCATTCCATGAACTCATCCTCCATGCTACTTTTGCCAATTTGGTATGCCCAGTCTATATGGAAATTAAAGTCCACCACAATTATTGCAGTACCCTTGTTACATGCTCCTCTAATTTCTTGATTTATACTCTGTCCAACGCTATGATTACTGTTAGGGGGCCTATCAACTACTCCCACCAGTGTTTTCTGCCCTTTGTTATTTCTTAGCTCCACCCATACGGATTCTACTTCTTGATTTTCTGGGCTAAGACCCTTTCTCACTACTGCCTTTATCTCATCCTTTATTATCAGGACTATCCCACCTCCTTTTCCATTTTGCCTATCTTTTCTAAAAGTCATGTAGCCTGGAATATTTAGTTCCCAACCTTGGTCACCCTGCAACCACGTCTCAGTAATGGCTACTAGATGAAACACATTTATCACTATTTGTGCCTTTAATTCATTTATCATGTTACGAAGGCTCCGTGTATTCAGATATAGCACCTTTAATTTTACCCCCTCTCTATCTACCCTATCGAATCCCTTTATCAGTTTAAAAACCTCGATCAGATGACACCCTCAATCTTCTAAACTCAAGTGAATACAAACCAAGTTTATGCAACCTGTCCTCATAATTTTTAATACTCTGGGGTGGAAGCCGTCAGGTCCTGGAGAGTTGTCTGTCTTAAGTCACACTATTTTCTCCATTACTATTTCTTAACTTAACTAAGTTCCTCTCTTTGACTTATTTTTAGATTCCCTTGTATCTCTAATATTTTGTCCTCTTCTTCCACTGTGAAAATGGCTACGAAGTATTCCTTTGACAAGTCTCCCATTTGTCCATTATAATCTCGCCTATTTCTGTCTTTAATGGGCCTACATTCTCTTTTTCTAAATATATTTATAAAAACTTTGGCTGTTAGTTTTCATATCTCTTGCAAGCTTTTTCAATAATCCTTTTTTGCACACTTTATTGCTTTCTTCGTATCTCTTTGTTATTTTTTATAGCTCTTCCAGTCTACTGGGTTTCCACTTTTCCTTGCATTTGTATGAGCCTTTTCTTTGAGCTTGATACTGTTTCTTATCTCACTTGTTGATTATGGCTGATTAACTACACAAGAGCCTTTGCCTTTGAGCAGAATGTACTGGTTCTATATTGTACCAATTACTTCTGTTTGTTTGTAGGTTTACCCATTAACAGTTCAGTCCAGTTTACCGCAGTCAATTTATTTCTCATCCTTTTAAAATTTGCCTTACTTAAATTTAAAACCCTGGTTGAAACTCTCTCTTCTCCCTTTCAAAGCTACGATCAATTTCAAAACTATTATGGTCACTATTCCCAAGATGATCCCTACTAAATCTAGAATGGCCTGTTCCCTTGTCGGTTCTGAAAAACGATCCTAGAAAATTGTCCCGAATATATTATAGAAATTCATTGCTTTTACTACTTGAGCTATTCTGCTTCTCTCAGTCTATGTAAAAATTAAAATCTCACTGGTCTGTGGGCAACTCCGACCAGAGTCTTGCATCATTTGCTACACATTCTACAAATATATGTTTCTACTGCCCGATCACCCTCACTAAAATCCCTTCTTTCTACTGCGATAATTTTGTCTTTTATCAATGTTGCTCCTCCTCCTCCTTTCACAATTTCCCTGTACTTCCTAAAAGTCCTATAGCCTGAAATATTTAGCTTTCAATCATGCCAGCTTGTAGCCCTATCTCTGTAATGGTTTTTTAAATTTGTTCATGGGATGTGGGCGTCGCTGGCAAGGCCAGCATTTATTGCCCATCCCCAGTTGCCTTCAGAAGTTGGTGGTGAGCCGCCTTCTTGAACCGCTGCAGTCCGTGTGGTGATGGTACTCCCACAGTGCTGTTAGGGAGGGAGTTCCAGGATTTTGACCCAGCGACGATGAAGGAACGGCGATATATTTCCAAGTCAGGATGGTGTGTGACTTGGAGGGGTACTTGGAGGTGGTGGTGTTCCCATGCGCCTGCTGCCCTTGTCCTTCTAGGTGGTAGAGGTCGCGGGTTTGGGAGGTGCTGCTGAAGAAGCCTTGGCGAGTTGCTGCAGTGCATCTTGTAGATGATGCACACTGCAGCCACGTTACGCCGGTGGTGGAGGGAGTGAATGTTTAAGGTGGTGGATGGGGTGCCAATCAAGCGGGCTGCTTTGTCTTGGATGGTGTCGAGCCTCTTGAGTGTTGTTGGAGCTGCACTCATCCTGGCAAGTGGAGAGTATTCACAGTGGCAGAAGGTGGGCAGTGGTGTTCCACAAGGAAAAGTGCTGGGACCACTGTTGTTTATAATTTACATTAACAATTTAGACTTTGGAATCAAAAACACAATTTCTAAATTTGCGGATGACACCAAATTGGGGGTGACTGCAACAAATTACAGGAGGACATTAATAAACTTGAAGAATGGACATATAATTGGCAAATGAAGTTCAACACAGATAAATGTGAGGTATTACTATTTGGTAGGACGAATAGGGAGGCCACTTATTACTTGGAGGGTGCGAGTCTAGGTGGGGTAGAGAAACAAAGGGATCTCGGAGTACAAATACAGAAATCACTAAAAGTAGCGACACAGGTTAACAAGGCCATAAAAAATGCAAACCAAGCACTAGGGTTTATTTCTAGAGGGATAGAATTGAAAAGTAGGGAAGTTATGCTAAACCTGTATCGAACCTTGGTTAGACCACACTTAGAGTACTGCGTACAGTTCTGGTTGCCATATTATAAAAAGGATATAGAGGCACTGGAGAGGGTGCAGAGATGATTTACAAGGATGATACCAGAAATGCGAGGGTATACATATCAGGAAAGGATGAACAGGCTGGGTCTCTTTTCTCTTGAAAAAAGAAGGCTGAGGGGTGACCTAATAGAGGTCTTTAAAATTATGAAAGGTTTTGACAGAGTGGATACAGAGAGAATGTTTCCACTTGTGGGGAAGAGCATAACTAGAGGCCATCAACATAAGATAGTCACCAAGAAATCCAATAGGGAATTCAGAAGAAACTTTTTTACCCAAAGAGTGCTGAGAATGTGGAACTCGCTACCACAGGGAGTGGTTGAAGCGAATAGTATAGATGCATTTAAAGGGAGGCTGGACAAGCATTTGAGGGAGAAGGAAATAGAGGGTTATGCTGATAGATTTAGATGAGGAAAGACGGGAGGAGGCTCGAGTGGAGCATAAATGCCGGCATGGACTGGTTGAGCCGAATGGCCTGTTTCTGTGCCGTATATCCTATGTAATCCTATGTATGTAATCATACTCCCGACTTGTGCCTTGTAGATGGTGGAAAGGCTTTGGTGAGTCAGGAGGTGAGACACTCGCCGCAGAATACCCTGCTCTTGTTGCCACAGTATTTATTTGGCTTAAGTTTCTGGTCAATGGTGACCCCCAGGATATTGATGGTGGGGGATTTGGCAGTGGTTAGATGCTTACTTTCTGGAGATAGCCATTGCCTGGCACTTGTGTGCCGCGAATGTTACCTGCCACTTATCAGCCAAGCCTGAATGTCGTCCAGGTCTTGCTGCATGCGGGCATAGACTGCTTCATTATCTGAGGAGTTGCAAATGGTACTGAACACTGTGCAGTCATCAGCGAACATCCCCACTTCTGACGTTATGATGGAGGGAAGGTCAATGATGAAGCAGCTGAAGATGGTTGGGCTTAGGACACTGCCCTGAGGAACTCCTGCAGCGATGTCCTGGGGCTGTGATGATTGACCTCCAACCACCACAACCATATTACTTTGTGCTAGGTTATGACTGCAGCCAGTGGAGCATTTTCTCCCGATTCCCATTGACTTCAGTTTTATTAGGGCTCCTTGATGCCACACTCGGTCAAATGCTGCCTTGATGTCAAGTGCAGTCACTCTCACCTCACCTCTGGAATTCAGCTCTTTTGTCCATGTTTGGACCAAGGCTGTAATGAGGTCGGGAGCCGAGTGGTCCTGGCGGAACCCAAACTGGGCACCAGTGAGCAGGTTATTGGTGAGTAAGTGCTGCTTGATAGCACTGTCGCCGACACCTTCCATCACTTTGCTGATGATTGAAAGTAGACTGATGGGGTGGTAATTGGCTGGATTGGATCTGTCCTGCTTTTTGTGGACAGGACATACCTGGGCAGTTTTCCACATTGTCAGGTAGATAGCAGTGTTGTAGCTGTACTGGAACAGCTTGGCTTGAGGCGCGGCTAGTTCTGGAGCACAAGTCTTCAGCACGACAGCTGGGATGTTGTCGGGGCCCACAGCCTTTGCTGTATCCAGTGCGCTCAGCCGTTTCTTGATATCACGTGGAGTGAATCGAATTGGCTGAAGACTGGCTTCTGTGGTGGTGGGGACCTCAGGAGGAGGCCGATATGGATCATCCACTCGGCACTTCTGGCTGAAGATGGTTGCAAACGCTTCAGCCTTGTCTTTTGCACTCACGTGCTGGGCTCCATCATCATTGAGGATGGGGATATTCATGGAGCCTCCTCCTCCCGTTAGTTGCTTAATTGTCCACCACCATTCACGACTGGATGTGGCAGGACTGCAGAGCTTTGATCCGATCTGTTGATTGTGGGATCGCTTAGCTCTGTAATGGTATCAGAGAGACTAAGGAGGAAGATAAAAGGAAGGAAGAATGAGAATTTCATGCTATTTAAAATTTAGAAGAGGATTAGATTAGGCTACATTGGACCAAAAAAAGTAAAATTAAATAATAAAAATTACAGAGAAGGAACAAAGAATTGAAGTAAATTAGCAAGGTTCAGCAGCTCCTGCCATTCTCTATACCCTTCATGCTAGGGTCCATTTCTGCAGTAGCAGGTGTCTTCTGGTAGTTTGTCCAAGTGGCTGTTTTCGATATGGGAATCTGGACGAGGTGTATTGGGCAGCTGTTCAAGATGGAGGTATAACTGATCCCCATCCTATTCCTGGTTGGTGATAGTAGCTGTTGGCAATCAGACTGTAAATATTGCTCGTGTGTGGGCCCAGGCAGGTGTTAATTGAGGGTCGAAAGTCAAAATTATTTGTCACACTAGTGATTTTAAAAATTGAAAAAATGAAAATGCTACATTTAAGGGCAGAAGCTGCTTCTGGGAGATGGCGGGAATCCTTTTTATATTATTTAGTGCTTCTTCAAATGCTCAGGGTGTAAATCAGCCACCAAGCGTAGCACTGAAGCACACAAAGCATTGAAGGCCCAGGATTCAGTGCTCTGGGGAGGGGAAGATAATTAACTCTGCGTCCTGATCACTATCCATGATCTCTGCTGGAAGTTGGGCATGTGCGAATGTCGGAGAGGATAGGATCAGGCATATCTGTGATACCCACACGTGGGGAAGGCATAGGAGGGCCGTTAGCACCGGAGGAACCTGACCCCAGCAAGACCAGACGGGAGGAGGGCAGGAGATTCGAAACATTTTAATCCCACAGTCGAAAGTAATTGGGAAAAAAAACCTGAAAAATTTAAGCCTTGCCAATGTGTCGTGATCCAATATTTTATCGGAACTATAATTGTCCCTTTAAAACATGGACTTTGATAGCCCCTTCTAATGATTGACAGCTTGCATTCGCTGTACGCAAATATGAGATACAGCAGGGAAACTGGGCTCTTAAGATTCAATCTAATTCATGTGAAAATGAAATTCAGCAAAGCAGAACATGCATCCCGCAGAAGAGGCAAAAAAAGCTTCATCTGTCATCCCTCCAATGTACTTGAATCATCTGCTGTCTGACCCAATGAGCATCCTTTATATTTAAGTGAAGCTGCACCCATCATTTCTGCATTAGTCACTGCACAGATGTGAATGATTAGTCATTCTGTAGATAGATGAGAAAGGCAGGTTGCAGATTTAATGATATTAGCATTCAGAATCGTTCATCATGCTGTTATGATATTTCATATAGCACTTAACATTTGTGGCTGTCCTGATAGGTATTTGTAATTGAAAACGTACCTTTACTTAAAAGGAAAAATCCCCCAGGCAATTGTATTGCCGGATTTTACAATCTATCACCCATTTTTCCGAGGGATGATAGAGGTGAAGAGAAGACCTTCCGAAACAGGCAAGCGCCTGATTACAACCTCAGTAGTGGAGAGTTGATCGGTTAACTGGATGGCGGGGCTGCATGGGCAATAAATACTGGCCGTACCAGCGACGCCCACCTCCAGTGGATGAATAATCAAAAAAACAAAAAATTGCTTTTCAGACTTTCTGCGCCGACAGTCTGGACGATTCTGAAATAGATGAAGGTATGGATCAGAGATTGGGCTGTAACACCATCAATGCCCAATTCTCTAATCCACACTCCCAGCTGGTGGTGGGGAGGGGCAGCTCCGTGTTAGGAGCACGGCCTTACACAGTTACCTCTTAAGAGTTTTCCGCTTTGAAATCAATCCCTGGAATCATGTTGTGAACACTAGCAGATGGTCAGAATTTCAGGGGGGCACGTTAAGGGATCAGAATCTAATGCAGCACAATTTCAGGGCCGGGGGTTCATTACTTCTTCATCTCTGTGTCATGATGTGGGAGTATGCTTCGTTCAAGGTTACATTCATTGTTTGGGTTAGATTAGTTTTTCTTTGGTTGCATTAGTTATTAAGGTTATGTTAGTAATTAAGGTTATATAACTTAATAATGTGGTGTTCGTTAATAAGGTAACAATATTTACTAAGACTGTGTTAGTTAAGCTTGTGCTTTTCGTTAGCAGAAAAGTTAACCTCTGAACCCAGGCTCTGCTCTGGCCCTGACCTCTGTCCACTTTAGGACATGCTCAAAAGTGGCCACATTAAATGCGACAGGAGCATTGTGGCCATGGTTTGTAAGGGCACGGGGGCCAATTTTAACTTGTTCCGACTGGTGCAAACCTGGCAATAATAGTTAAACTGGTGGCGCAGTACTTAGCGTCCTGTTTGCACCTCCTTTGCAGCCATTTTGAAAGGGCCCCACCACTGGGCCTGCCCATTTGAGGCGGCAGAGCCCTTTTAATATGCAAATTGGGGTCCTACATAGGCCATTTTAGGAGAGAACTGACTGGAGCATGTGCCATGAATCTTAGCGATGACCTTATGTCCCCGTGGCGTGTCACAATCCATGAATTACTTTTGAAGTGCCGTGTAGTTTTTATGTAGGCAAACACAGCAGCAAGGAAGCTCCCACAAGCAACAAATGACCATTTAAGCTGTTTTATATTTTGCTGGCATTGATTGAGAGTAGAATTTTGACCAGGACACCAGAGAACATCCTGCTCTTTTTCAAATATGGGATGCCATGGGATCTTTCGGGCTGGATTTTCTCAGCCCCGAGGAGACGGGCATGGAGGCGGGACAACCGGTAAATTCAGAGAAAGTGGGGGCGGATGGCAAAGCCGCCCCCATCCCGCCTCCGTGCCCTTTTGCCAGGAGGCGGGAAGATGTGCAGCTTCGGGTCCCGTCTCCTGGAGGCGGGAAAGGCATTTAATCCTTTTAACTGCCTGTTAACAGGTAGTTAACAGGTAGAAAAAGGATTAGTGCCATTTTACCTTCACAGGTGAAGGCTTCCCGACCTCGGAGAACCCCGCCGGGTTGGAGTCATCGTGGAGGAGGTCTGTGGGGGTCGGAGGCACCTGGAAGTAAGATGTAGAGGTGAGTGATGGGTGCAAGTGTGGAGTGGTAAGTATGCAAGGTGAGTGATAAGTTTTAAAAATTGTTCACTTACCTTGTTTTCTTTCTACAGCCTTCAGCCGCGGTGGATCGGGAGAGCCGACACCCTCCTTGTCAATTTCACAGACTGGCTGTTGGAACCTCCGTACCAACAGCCATGTAAAATTTACAAATTTGAAAGGTTTGATGAGTCCTGAACACAAGGACTCATCAAACTAAAGAGAATGTCAGTGTTTGACAGCTTCAGCAGTCAAGGACATTCAGCCTCGGATCTGCGGGTTAGCGTTCTCCAAGGCGGCCTTCGAGACACACGACAACGCAAAATCATCGAGCAGAAACTGATAGCCAAGTTCCGCACCCATGAGGACGGCCTCAATAGGGATCTCGGGTTCATGTCACGCTACAGAACGTGACTCGACATCATTGTCTGTCTTTCCAGTTTAAAAAAAACACACACAAAAAAAGTTAAAAGCTCAACTGCAGACGGCAGCATTTGACACGTTGGACCCCCTGTGACCCACCTCATTGTCTTAGCTGTACTCTGATGTGTCTTTGATGTAATGCCCCCCTAACAGATTGTATCTCTGCAGACAAATTGCTCTCTGTGTATATATACTGTGTAATAGATTCCCTCACTGTACCTTTACCTGACGAAGGGGCAGCAGCTCCGAAAGCTCGTAATTTTAAATAAAACTGTTGGACTATAACCTGGTGTTGTGCAACTTCTCATTTTTGTCCTGTACCACAGTCAGCCTAGTCCTTTGAAGAGACAGCCTTCTGATTCAGTATAGTTGCCAACCCTCCAGGATTGTCTTGAAGTCTCCAGGAATTGAAGATTAATCTCTAGGACACTGCTGCGAGCAATCCGGGAGAAAAATCATGGAGGACTTTAAAAAACGTGGGGCTAGATTTTGTCAATGGGGGCGCGTTGGGGGCGCGACTGCTGGTTGTCGGGTTTCAGTCCCGCCCCCAACGATGTCCAGCCAACCCACGCTATTTTCCCTTGATTGACCTTGTTAAGCCCGTCCTGCGGGCTTAGCCGGCCAGTTAAGGGAAAGCCGGTGACAGAGGATGTCAGCGTATGACGCTTCATCTGTCAAAATGAATTGCCAGCGTTTGACAGCTTTGAGAAGCTGTCAAACTGTGACATTCTCTGTTCTAAGGTGAGCCCTTGCACTGAAGACTCACCAAACCTCCCTCCTTAGCAGAAATCAGATGGCTGCTGCATCAGAGAATGCAGCAGCCATTCTGTCATCTCTGCCGTTGAGATGAGGCACCTCCGGATCCCCAAGGATTGAAGCCTGCAGGAAGAAGCAAAGTTAAGTAAACCTTTTCTAACACTTTACACTCACCTCTTATACTTACCACTCCACACTTGCACCCATCACTCACCTCCACAGCGGACTTTTCGATCCCTCTCACCCCCGCAGACCCACTGCTCGCCTCGCTGACCCTGGCGAGGTTCGCAGCCGTCGGGAAGCCCACAATTGCAGGGGTAAAATGGGGATAAGCCTCTTAACTGCCTGTTAACTACCTGTGGCTGTAATCCCCTTCCCGCCTCGAGGAGATGGGACTCGGTGCGAGTCGGGCACCCACCTCCCAGGAAGATGGCACGGAGGCGGGTTGGGAGCGGGTTCGGTACCCGCTCCCAGTTTCTGCCATTTTCCCGGCAGTCCCGCCTCCATACCCGCCTCCCCAGGGCTGGCAAAACTTCCCCCCATGGTTTTTTTTCCATTTTCTTTGAACGCTTTTGTTTATTAGATGTAAAAATATTGGGGATGGGCTAAAAATGCTGTTTGATTGACAGGCAAGAATAATCCAATAGAGTAATGAAGTCGGTTCGCTTTCCGATTGCTGCAGGAAGGCGGTGCCCTGTGAGGATGGATGTGTAGAGTGACCAATGGCAGGGCACAGTTGGAGGCGGGAGGTCACGTGATGAAACCTCCAGGAACACAGCCAACCAGAGTTGGCGACCCCATGATTCAGAGATGAGAACGGATCAACTGAGGCAAGCTAACACTGACAAAGAAAAATCAACGTTAAAACCTATGGGATCGAATTCCTTTAGCCATTCGCCCAGGCTCCTGCCATAACACTGGTGGGATTCTGGTGGGACAACTCGGGTAAAGGCAGATATGCTGACCTTAGTTGGGAGTTTCTGTTTGGCTTTGCAGGGGGGAGTTCCCGCTTTCCTGGGTCACAAGTGACCCCGTAGTTGGACGGGTGCCCACCGGCCTCATGAAGTGGTGTCAGTGCTGGGGAACTGGTGGGCAGAACCCTGGCCTTAATCCTGGCATCACAGCCCGTGCATTTTTAGCACCTATTTAATTTTGGCATGAAAACTCAGGTCAATTTTATCGATGGATTTATTGGAGAAAAGTGACAATCATTTTTAATTATAGCCTCCACTAGATCCTGTGTCGACTGTTAACTCCTCAAAGCTGTCTGAACCATGGCCGAGCTTGACACTTATATTATTACCGATCAGCATTACATGTTAATGATAGGACTTGGTACAAGAGATCTCGGGTTGAATTTGCCCCACACCAGTAGCACGAATTGGAATCGTAGTGAATTAGCAGCCCGTCTTACACTACGCTCGATTGGCTGAGGTGTAAAATGGGCTGCCGATTCACTATGAGCACGATTCAAGCTACTGGCTTAGATCAATTTCACCCCCTTCATCTCATTTTTTTTGCCAGTTTTCCCCATTCCCCTCCGAATGGTGCTCACAGGTGCTACAGTTTGCTCCACATGGGGTAGACCTCCCTCAGGCACATTGACTGATTAGCCATCCTTTGTGCTTGAGCCTAAACAGCAGCCGGCAGTGGGCTATTTGACTGTGGATGGAATCACAAGCAAACCCAGTCCTGTTGTCACTTGACATCTACACCTGACTATTGTTCAAAATCAGGTCATTGAATAAGAATTGAGCACGGGAACCTTAACTAACTATTCCCCTCCCTAGCCCAGGGACAATGAATAGTAATCAGGGAGAGGAACCCCGGATAACTGTACCCCTCCCTAGCCCAGGAACAGTGAATACTGATGAGATCAGCTAAATAACGACAGGCCAGGGATGTAACTTGGGGCGTTCCAGGTCTGTGCGGCTCAGTACCATTCCCTGTAGTGCTGCTACCCACTGAGTCCACAGGGAGTCGGCCTATATATTTTTCCCTAAATCTTTAACCTACTTGACATTACTGTTGTAGAACTTTGGTTAATTCCTCAGCAACAAATAGAATCTCTCTAAGTTTCCAACTGGACCAAAGCCATGATATGCTATAGGTAATGAAGTGTTAATAAATACACATTCGGAGCCCTGTGGGAGCTCTGGACCAGCCATATCCCACTGTACGTGATAAATTGTCTCATTCACTGAGTGTGACAGTGTGAAGCTAGGGGTCAGCTGCTTCAGATTGCATCGGCTATATAACAGCAAGGATTTTTTGCCGTCTAAACTTAATGTGGCAAAATGAGAGCTGCAGCCTCAGTTGAAACAGTTAAAGGGTAGTGTAACTAAACAGAGATTATCGTCAAATGTATCCTGAACTCAAACATGGCAACTTCATGGCTTGTAACCCCAGTGATTTGAACACAGCCCAGTCAATAGTGTATTGTATAACAACAGAGAAACCCTGTAGGCTGGTGATTGACATAGAAAACGACCAGTACTATATTTGGCAACAATTAGCTTCCCAAAAGTCAGACATTTGGAAGTAGGGAATCGATCAAGGTCATGACAAGCTGGACAGAATGGTAATGGAGGTAGAGGAGACATGGCAGGATTCCAGTTGGCAGAAAAGTTTAGAGGGGAGGGAATGTTGTAGCCGTGGGCAGAAGAAACTTCAGATGTTGTGCCTTGTCCCATTCACACTAGGCGTCCTGTCAGTTTGTTCTGTCCCTATTGAGTTTTGCCAGATCGTCCTGTCCCCGTTGCTAATGTTGGCCTTCATCTCAAGGAAGCTTGAATACAAAGGGGTTGAAGTTATGCTACAGTTGTACAAAGCTCTGTTTAGACCGCATCTAGAGTAACTGCGTTCAGTTCTGGGCACCGCACCCCAGGAAGGATATAATGGCCTTGGAGGGGCTACAGCGCAGATTGAACAGAATGATACCGGGGCTAAAAGGGTTAAATTATGAGAACAGGTTGCAAAGACTGGGCTTGAGTATAGAAAACTAAGGGGTGATTTGAGGTATTTAAGATGATTAAATGGTTTAATACGGTAGATACAGAGAAACTATTTCCTCTGGTGGGGGAGTCCAGAACAAGGGAGCATAAACATAAAATTAGAGCCAGGCCGTTCAGGGGTAATGTCAGGAAGCACTTCTTCACACAAAGGGTCGTGGAAATCTGAAACCCTCTCCCCTAAAAGCTGTTGAGGCTGGGGGTCAATTGAAAATGTCAAAAGTAAGGGTATTAAGGGATATGGAACCAATGGATTTGAAATACAGTTCAGCCACGATCTAATTGAATGGCAGAACAGGCTCGAGGGGCTGACTGATCTACTCCTGTTCCTATGTTCCTATACTTCCTTGAGAGGTCGCACAACACCAGGTTATAGTCCAACAGTTTTATTTGAAATCACAAGCTTTCGGAGCTATCGATTGCTCCTTCCTCAGGTGAAGTCAATATACTATACTTCCTGCCAGTTTATCATGTCCCTTTTGCTTCCTACTAGCTTATCCTACTCAAACAGCTTCCTACCAGCTCGTCCTGTCCCTCCTGCACTGGTTAATTTCCTTACCGTGACATTTCAGCAGCCCATACTTCTGTTTCAGCTTGGCACAGTTGATAGCACTCTTGCCTGAGTAAGAGGATTGTAGGTTCAAACCCCACTCTAGGACTTCAGCACATCATTTAGGCTGATGCTTCAGTGCAGAACTGAAGCCGTGCTGCTTTACTAGATAGTACCGCCATAGGAACAGGAGTCGGCCATTCAGCCCCTCGGGCCAGTCCACCATTCAATTAGATCTGTACCTCAACTCCATTTACCTGCATTTGATCCTTCAAATGAAAACTGATTCTGAGGGTCCCGTTCCCAGTGAGCATTAACGATCATGTGGCCCTATTTGAGGAAGAGCAGGGAGTCCTTCCTGTGTCTTGGCCAACATTCGTCCCTCAAATAACAACACCAAAATCAGCTGGCCTGTCTTGCGATGTGGAAAACGGAAGCTGTGTTTGCTCCACACAACAGTGACTGCACCTCAAAGTAATTCATTGTATGTGAAGCACTCTTTTATTTCTGAGAGGTATGATGTGACATTATTTAAATGTCAGTTCTTTTTTTCCTTCCACCCCAGATTCCATTATGTCTCTCTGTCAGTAGTCACAGAGAGGTTTGTGGAAGGCCCATCAGACTGTTGTAGTTCGATCAGCGCATACGGATCATATAAACAATTGTAGCACCTGTCTGCAGAGAAATAAAAATGCATGCATGCATTGTTTAACTTATTTCATTGTAAGTAACAAAGGCAGGTGGTTATTGATTAAACGAAAATTGTCAGTTGACAGTCTGGTGCCCCTCCGTGGCAGTCTCATGAAGGCTGTCTAATTCCCGGTGTCACTCATTATATGTCAGATTCCTTTAAATATTGAGGTCAATCTAAGTGAAGGTCTAAAGCCCATAGTGCAGGATACCAGCAAGGTTGAAGAGTACAAGAGAAGACGAGGCAAATCAGGAGGTATTGATTAGTGATTGGCTTGGGGTCTGACAGTCTAGTAGGAGGTGTGTTCCCTCCTGTAGATTTTTAATTGAGGAACCTTGGTGAAGGATCAAGACCCATTGTGGAGGAGTGCAGGACATCACATGTTTGAAAGCAGTAAGAGATGATAATGCAACAGTAAAATACTGCGGCTGCTGGACATCTGACATAAAAGCAGAAAATGCTGGAAACACTCAGCAGGACAGGCAGCATCTGTGGAGAGAGAAACAGTTCACGTTTCAGGCCGGTGACCTTTCATCAGAGGAGATGATAAAGTACTGATTAGCTGATATCAAGTTAGGGTTTTAAAAGCCTGAAAACCATATGAAGAAGGGAAGGCTGGGGGAGTGAAGGAGGTTTGCTGTTTTGAGGTCCCCAGTAAGAAAAGAGTTGGAGCAGGAGGCAATGAAGTGAGTCTAAATTTCAACGCAACAATGCAGGAAGCAGGGAGTGTGTATGGGATGGAGCATTTGGAGTCAATCTAGTATACTGCCTTTTGATGATGATGCATTTACCTAATCAATGATAGTTTAGTGGGGAGGTGTATATTGTCCCTTTTATAGTCTAGAGGGGAGGTGTGTACTCTCCCTCTAATAAACTAATGTGCAGATGTGCACTCTCCCTCTAATAAACTATTGTGCAGATGTGCACTCTCCCTCTAATAAACTATTGTGCAGATGTGCACTCTCCCTCTAATAAACTATTGTGCAGATGTGCACTCTCCCTCTAATAAACTATTGTGCAGATGTGCACTCTCCCTCTGATAAACTATTGTGCAGATGTGCACTCTCCCTCTGATAAACTATTGTGCAGATGTGCACTCTCCCTCTAATAAACTATTGTGCAGATGTGCACTCTCCCTCTGATAAACTATTGTGCAGATGTGCACTCTCCCTCTGATAAACTATTGTGCAGATGTGCACTCTCCCTCTGATAAACCATTGTGCAGATGTGGACTGTCCCTTTAACAGTCCAGTGGGTAGATGTGTACACTCCCTTTGATAGTCTAGTGGGAGCACTCTTCTCAGTTTGGGGCTAAGGTGCATTATGGAAAGTGTGGAGTAACCTTTACTCTGCTTCTAAGCGTAGAATATCTGACCTGGGAGTGCTCAATGGGACACCGTAGAGGAACTTTTACTCTCCATCACGATGTGATAGAGATAAAAAAATAATAAAGGATCAATCACACCAATAGGGGTAGTTTACAGACCACCTAATAGTGGAAGGGAGGTGGAGGAAGACATATGCAAACAAATTAGGGAAATGAGTAAAAAAGATAGAATAATAATCATGGGGGATTTCAACTATCCCGATATTAATTAGCCAGAAGAGGTAGGTAAAGGGGATAAGGGAATGGAGTTCCTACAATGTGTACAGGACTCCTTTCTAACCCAATATGTAAGAAGCCCAACAAAGGAGGATTCGCTATTGGATCTAGTAATGGAGAATGAACCAGAGCAGATAAAAGAAGTAAAAGTAGGGGAACATCTGGGCAATAATGACCATCATATAATACGCTTTAAGATAATAATTGAGAAGGACAAAAGTATGACGAAGACCAGGGTAATAGATTGGAGAAAAGCCAATTTTGTGGGGCTGCGAATAAAACTTGGGAAAATAAAATGGACAACAATATTGGCAAACAATGATGTAGAACAGCAGTGGGAAGAATTTAAAATGGTGTTTAACAAGTCTGGGAACAATATATTCCACTAAAAAGCAAGAACAAGCTAAACACTAATGAGACACCATGGATGAATAAAGACATAAGGGGAAAATTGAGGGTAAGGAAAGAGGCATACATTAATTACATGGACAGCAGGGGAGAGCATGACAAGAGAGAATACGAATAGATTAGGAGAGAAGTCAAAAAGCAATTAGAAAGGCAAAAAGGAGCTATGAAATTAAATTATCAAGGAACATAAAACAAAATAGTAAAATATTTTACAGGCACATAAATAAAAAATGGAAAGTCGGGATGGGAATAGGGCCAATAAGGGATAGATAGGCAGCGATAGAGAGATGGCTGAAATATTAAATAATTACTTTGCTTCAGTATTTACCAGGGAGACAGAACAGGTAGACATGACATCGGATGATGAGATTGGAAATGAGATAACTGCACTTAAAATAAAGAGGAGAAATATTAAATGAACTATTCAAACTCAAAGAGGATAAAACCCCTGGTCCAGATGGATTACATCCGCGCATTTTAAAAGAATCTAGGGAAGAGATAGCAGAGGCATTACTACACATATTTAATAATTTGTTAGAACAAGGTATAGTGCCAGAGGACTGGCGGATAGCTAACGTACTACCTATATCTAAGAATGATGTGGAGATGCCGGTGTTGGACTGGGGTGGACAAATGTGAGAAGTCGCATGACGAAGGAGCAGCGCTCCGAAAGCTTGTGATTTCAAATAAAGCTGTTGGACTATAACCTGGTGTTGTGCGACTTCTCACATATATCTAAGAAGGGAGATAGAACATGTCCAGGGAACTATAGACCAGTCAGCTTGACATCGGTGATAGGAAAAATAATGGAATCCCGACTAAAGGAGAAAATAGAAGAACATCTAGAAACCAAAAATATAATAATGAATAGTCAGCATGGATTTCAAAAGGGAAAGTCTTGCTTGACTAACCTCATTGAATTTTTTTAAGAATTAACAGAGAGATTAGGCAAGGGTAATGCAATAGATGTAATTTATCTAGATTTTCAAAAGGCTTTCGATAAGGTACCCCAAAATAGACTAATGAATAAGGTCATAGAATGTGGAGTCAGGGGACAAGTAGCAGAAGGATAACTAGCCGGCTTCAGGACAGAAAGCAGAGAGTAGGGGTAAAGGGCAGCTATTCCGAATGGCAGAAGGTGGGAAGTGGTGTTCCACAAGGATCAGTGCTGGGACCACTGTTGTTCACAATTTATATTAACGGTTTAGACTTTGGAATCAAAAACACAATTTCTAAATTTGCAGATGACACCAAATTGGTGGTGTGGGGGGGGGGGGGGGAGGCGGGGGGGAGATAGTCAATACTGAGGAGGACTGCAACAAATTACAAGAAGACATTAATAAACTTGAAGAATGGGCATATAATTTGGCAAATGAAATTCAACACAGATAAATGTGAGGTATTACATTTTGGTAAGAAAAATAGGGAGGTCACATATTATTTGGAAAATATGAATCTAAGTGGGGTAGAAGAGCAAAGGGATCTTGAAGTACAAATACACAAATCACTGAAAGTAGTGATATAGGTTAACAAGGCCATAAAAAAGCAAACCAAGTACTAGGGTTTATTTCTTGAGGGATTGAATTGAAAAGTAGTGAAGTTATGCTAAACTTGTATTGAACCTTGGTTAGACCACACTTGGAGTACTGCGTACAATTCTGGTCGCCATATTATAAAAAGGATATAGAGGCACTGGAGAGGGTCATACCAGAAATGCGAGGGTATACATATCAGGAAAGGATGAACAGGCTGGGTCTCTTTTCTCTTGAAAAAGAAGGCTGAGGGGTGACCTAATAGAGGTCCTTAAAATTATGAAAGGTTTTGATAGAGTAGATACAGAGAGAATGTTTCCACTTGTGGGGAAGAGCATAACTAGAGGCAATCAATATAAGATAGTCACCAAGAAATCCAATAGGGAATTCAGAAGAAACTTCTTTACCCAAAGAGTGGTGAGAATGTGGAACTCTCTACCACAGGGAGTGGTTGAAGCGAATAGTATAGATGCATTTAAGGGGAGGCTAGACAAGCATATGAGGGAGAAGGGAATAGAGGGTTACGCTGATAGATTTAGATGAGGAAAGACGGGAGGAGGCTCGAATGGAGCATAAACGCCGGCATGGACTGGCTGGGCTGAATGGCCTGTTTCTGTGCTGTATATCCTATGTAATCCTATGTATTATACTCGGAAGTGTTTAATGTACAGTCTGAGTTCCCAAAAACCTTCAGTGCTGTTTCATTTCCCAACACTAACCACTCTCACCTTAATGAGCGCAAAATCGTTTAAATAAAACATAACGTACCACCCTTTCACTTTGATTACAGTTGTCATTTATTTGTGTATTTTTGTAAATTATGAATGAGCAAACAGAATTCTTGCCGTTCCATGAACTGTTCTGGATTGTATGATGCGTTTGATAAGCCATATAATTGCTTTGTCTTCTCATTCACTCTCCAGTTGCAAGCTCTCACTGTCTGATATGACAGTAGTCACTACAGGACGATTGATTCTCTTTTGTTGGATCTTTCACCCATTTTGTACTCATTCACAACAGAGCAATGCATTTATTCCATGTTAACAAATTCTGGTCTCTTTGCTACATCCAGCTGGCAAAACTCATTAGGTGCATCTCTATATCGTCAATCACAGACCATTAATCTACCAATTGTATTGTCTAATTACTTTCAAGATACAGTCTATTGCATCACAGGTTCTGCTAAGTTTTGACATGAAGAGAAATAAAACCGATCCGGATTCATGATGTAAAGAAAGCTGGCCAAAGTAATTGAGGGACCTGTTTGTTTGGAGATGAATAGTGAGTGAGGTCTTCGCAGGCACTCAAATTTTGTAATCAGAGACAAGTATCTGAGTATTGTTGGTATTCATCTCCCACTAGAATCATCTAACTGTTTTTGACAGCTTTCTTTTCTGTCCCGCGTTGAGCACTTTGAACTTCAGCTTTGCCTGACAAGGACGCTGCATTTTCACTGGGTAACCCTTTGAGCACCAAGTCTCTTTTTGTCTGGCTTTCAGAATATGCTTCACTCTTTAATACATCTGCCAAATTGTTTTTATGCAAATTTCAAAAGCTGACTGTTATAAAATGGATTAGAGATATGGGGAGAATCAAAATGTCTTCATTAACATTCATGGCATCCCTGGGGACAAAGCCATGATAAGCAAATGACTGCAGCTCTACCTCTCACCACCTGAGGCACCAGGTGGGGAAGATTTTCCTGTCACTAACATCACTTTTTCTTTCAATGTGCAACCTCAGTTACCTCTATCCAAGCTCATTGGCCTTGAGGACAGGGTAGGTGGGTGGCTTTTCATCTTTCAGTTTTGTGGCCTAGATTTAAATCCAGTTCAGGATGATGGACTGAGAGTCTTTTCCATTTTCTGGCTGTGAGGCTCCTAATTGAAATGGCTTGGAGCATCTGAATCCAGTTCCTAGTGAGTCCACATCATGAAGCTTTCCTAAGTCAGTACTATTCACTCAAGAAGGACTTGCAGCCACCAAACATAGCACTTCATTCCAAAACCAGATGGATGGCAACCCTACAATCCACAGAAATAATCATTTGCCTTTTCCATTACATCCTACCCCTACTTGCAGCAGAAACTCATGATCTAGAACTTTGCACAGAATCTGAGGCACAAATTCCTCACCTGGTGTCTACACACTTGCACTTTCCAGCATGATCATTGGGATGGCAATCATGAATGGGAGCCCTACCCGATCCGTGCTTTGGGGTCTGAAACCAATTATATTGTCTCTTCCACCATACAGCTAACTCGGCAAATACTGGAGATCAAGTTCTGGGACATCTCTTGTCCGTATGGGTCAACACTACACTTGGCAGTGCATTGAGCCATCAGGGAGGGTGCAAATTAGTTCAAAAAGGAGGAACCGTTTCCCTCCTGAAGTGGTCTTTATATGGTTCAGTTACATGCAGGACAGCACATTTGCCAGTTGAGCCAGTGGGTCCTCACCTATTTATAACAGTCAGTCACTCAGACATCCCAACTGATGAATTAGCATTGTTTACTGTTGTATGTACCAGGAGTGGCACCACATCAGTATCTCCAACATAAGGCAGTATCTGCTACCATGTCGACAGCTATGGCAGGAATAGGAGATGGAGATTTAGGTCCAAGATGCGAGATATTGCCACACATCTGATTCTCAGATCCTTTGGAACAGGTGTAGATAAAGGCCTACTGGTAGGATAGTTGAGGGATAAATGTTGGCCAGGACACCAGGAAAACTTCTCTGATCTTCTTTGAGTAGCCCCTTAGGATCTTTTACATCCTACTCAGTATGTAGATGCAGCCTTGGTTTAACATCTATTCCAAAAAATGGCACCTCTGACAAATGCAGTACTCTCTTAGTATCACACTGAAGTATCAATCTAGATTATGCGCTCAATTCTCTAAAGCGAGGCTTGAACCTCTGACAATCTAACTCAGAGGCTAGAGTGCAACACTGAGCCGAGGCTACGACCCGTGACCAATGACAGTAACTGGGATTGGGGTGGTATTGGTAAGGCCACATTTATGCCTATCTCAAGTTGCCATGAGAAGTTGGCCTTCTTCTTAACCCACTAGGAACAATTGTATTTGCACCCAACCACGTAGTGTGGGAAAGGAGTCACATGCTGGGTAAGGGTAGTAGGTTCCCTTCCCTGATGGACCAGTTGGCTTTTTACAACAATCATTTAATGGTCATTTTTTTCCTGGTACCAGCCCATAAATTGCAATTTCACATCTAATCCAATATGATGACCACTCTATCACCATACTGACAGTCAGACTGCTACGTGGTAGAGACCGCCCCAATAATCTGTAAATTATTGGAACCAAATATAATATTCTGTGAGGAATAATTTAGCGTCAGGAGTGAATTGCTTGCAGAAAACCATTTGTCTTTTCTATGAGATGTGGGTTGCCTGCATTGTGCTATGTGTTGTGTTGTGCAAGAGTGAATTGCCTTCTGAGAGCCAAGAATTAAATTGTGATATAGAGTACACTGCTTGCAGTCTATCATTTGTCCCACTGTATATGGAGAGAACTGCTTGTTGTGTTATTGTGCTCTGCCCCATGTGTTGTGTTGTGTTACAGAATGAATTGCCTACTGAGTATCATGCGCTGTACTGTGCAGAGTGGATTGGTTTTGAGTGCCACTTGTTTGGTAATTTGAGATTTTGATGGATTGTGCTTTCAAATTAGAATGCTGTGTGAGAAGGGCTTGTGAAAAACCTGCAGGAAATCACAAGCTCTATGAATTGGGAGTCACTGCCCAAATATGGTATAAATGCGTTCTGCATGTTCATCTAATGGCTCCGATGAGACCAAACAACCAACGTTTTGACACTTGGACATACCATTGCATGCTCGGCTACTTACCTGAAACACCAGACACGCTTCACAATATCAGGAAGCGAGTGAGGATGTGCCACTTTCTCAGCAGTCAATTTTAGTGGCGTTGTTTGAGGGAGGAGAAGGCTGCCCATGGCTTTGGAGTCATGGGCCCATGAATTTATTGAGGCTAGAGAGATACAGGAAAGGGAGCACACTTATTCGGCACAGACTTATTCACTCAGGTGCTGATTATTGGCACGCTCATGTAGAGGCAAAGAGGGCTGATGTGTTGTCATGTTGTAGGATGGGTAGTGAATTGAGGAACTGTCCATTTATTGGAACGTGGGGGAGAAGGAGGTCAGGCTCTGGTGTCAAAGGTAGACAGTGTTACACAGATGAGAAGACCAGTGGTGAGATGTTATCTGATGTCCCTCGCAACAGTCACTGAGGACTCGAGTGCAGATCACCATGACGCTCTCCTCCATTAGTTCTGGCTCCAAAGGAGCATGGGCCTCCTCACAAGCAATGTCAAAGTTCAGCCCATCTTGAATGGTGATGGGCACTACAAGTTATAACTATTTGTGACACATGATCTGGAGCATACTGTAGATCTCTCCCAACATGTCCAGATAGCGAAAGCGTGCCTTTAAGACCCCGATGGTCTTCTCGATGATCAATCTAGTAGAGGCCTAGTTGCAGTGCTCTTCTGCTGCTATTCAGGTCACTCTTATCTAGGTCATTATCCACGGGAGCAGGGAGGAAGCTTTGTCAACCAGAGGCCATCTGTTGATGTGATTCTCTTCCCTGTAGAGATCAGGGAAGGGTCGGATCTCAAAGGATTGAAGGCACTGCGACAACTTCCAGCATATCGGGCATTGAGACCTGGGATTGTCCATATGTTGCACTCACAATGTGTACACTGAAAGAGTGCAAGCTCTTCCTGTTGTGATAGTTCAGCGGGTGTTCTCTGGGAGCCTGAAAGGCAGCGTGGGCGCCATTGATTGCACCCTGGACCTTGGGGAAGCCAGGAACCCCCGTTTAACTGGATGGCCCTATCTCATTGCTGTCATGCTGTGATGTCAGAGGTGATGAGTTGACCTGGTGATTGCATGACGTTACGGCAGCCTGGCTAATAATACAGAAATGACATGACGCTGCCTGAAATGATCTTGTGCCATAAGAGTTGAGTTTGGTGGTCACCTTCATCGCCACAAAGAGACCAGTGCGGGCAGATGAACGTGGCTGCAGGTCCTCATGCAGTAGGTGGCGCAGCTGCAATTGGCCACTTTGCTGAAGTGCGTTCTTCTTATGCACAACTCCTTGGAACAATCCTCATAGGCCCTGTGCTGCCTGCATATTGTACACAATCTCAGCTGTGGCTCAGTGGGTAGCACACTTGCTTCTGCATCAGGAGGTTGTGGGCTCAAGTCCCACTCAGAGAGTTGAACACCTAATCCAGCTGACACTCCAGTGCAGTACTGAGGGAGCGCTGCACTGTCGGAGGTGCTATCTTTCAGATGAGACGTTAAACCGAGGCCTTGTCTGCCTTCTCAGGTGGATGTAAAAGATCCCATGGCACTATTTCAAAGAAGAGCAAGGGAGTTCTCCTTGGTGTCCTGGCCAATATTTATCTCTCAACTAACATCACTAAAACAGTTTATCTGGTTGTTATCACATTATTGTTTGTGGGATCTTGCTGTGTGCAAATTGGCTGCTGTGTTTCCTACAGTACAATACTTCATTGGCTGTAAAGTGCTTTGGGATGCCCTGAGGTCGTGAAAGGCGCTATATAAATGCAAACCTTTCTTTTTTCTCTAAGAGTAATACCTGGTGGGTTGCACGAGTCACCTTTTCTCCGTCCTGGGCTGTTCCCCCTCCTCCATGATCACATGCCCTACCTGTTCCCGAGAAGCCCCTGGGGTAGGGGTTGGGGGCTGGTCTGATCCTGTCGAAAGCAGGTCCGGTTGCGTGTAGGCAGAATGGCAATAAAAATGCTGCAAAAAGAAGTGTCTCCCAGCTGCAAAAATCATTATTCAGCGCCTGGTCTCAAAATCTCTTCACTTCCTGTATCAGCAGCCACTGCACCTCAAGTCTCAGGGCAGAGTGCACGAGGAGTATAGAAGCTCGAAACTCGGAGCTGCAGCGCCGCTGGCCTTCATTATAATATATGCTAATGAGGCCAGTCTGGGCTTGGGGGGGCGAATCATGGAGGGTCAAAATGTGCGAGGGAGCTCGGGGGGAGGGAAGTGTTTTAATGGCAGAAATGGCTACTATCCAATTATCCTGTGGCATTTATGCATCGCTACAGCGCCAAAAACGGCGATGAAATTCGCCCCTCAGGATATGTTCTACAGATGATGGTGTACTGGAATCCAAAGTGTCAAAATAAAAACAACTTGAGACTAAACCTGGGGTGAAGCCAGAATTGTTAGGAAGTGACAAAAAGGAGAAGAGAAACTGTCACTAGATAGATAGCAGATCAGTAAAGTTTTATATATACTGAGGACTATGATTATACATTGATAGAAGCTATTTTCCTTTGAAGGGACAGTTTATTCTGTACCACCTCTGATTTAAACAGCATTTTCTTTAAGTCACCTGCTTTGCGATCTAATAGTTGCTATAGTTTGCAAGGGAAATGAGTTTGGACAGTCCCAATCCAATTCTCTTGCTCTTTGGGACTACAACACAAAAGTGCTTTCAGAATCAAAATGAATTAGGAGCAATTCATCAGTCTTACAGGTATAGGGATTAAGAATGTCCAATGGAAACCCTGTAGCAAGAGTTTGAAGTGTAGTATAATTGTGCCAGCACTATATATTGCTTCTTCAAAGTTACCAAATATCACCTTTATACTTCTGCTATACCCCAGGTTGGCCTTTTGGGGGAGCTTGGCTCAGTTGGTCGCACTCTCACCTGAGTCAGCAGCTTGGTTGGTTAAAGCCCCACTCTCGGTCTTGAGCACATGATCCAGGTTGTCACTTTGGCGCCGTACTGAGGGAGTGCTGCGTTGTTGGAGGTGCTGTTTTTTCTGATGAGGTGTTAAACTGAGGTCCTGTCCACCTGTTCAAATGTCTGGAAAAGAAAACAGGACAGAGTGCAAAACAGTGCACTACCACCCAAGACGAATTTACACTCCCATGTCTGGTGGAGTATGGCGGGTGAGGAGGTACATGACTGTAATAAAAACAGAAAATGCTGGAAATACTCAGCAGGTCAGGCAGCATCTGTGAAGAGAGAAACAGAGTTAACGTTTCAGGTCGATGACCCTTCGTCAGAACTGGAAAAAGTTGGAGATGGAACAGATTTTTAAGCAAGTGTAGGGGCAGGGAAAGGGGGGAGGGGATGAAAGAACAAAAGGGAAGGTCTGTGATAGGATGGAAGGCAGGAGAGATTAAGAGACAAAAGGGATGATAGTGCAAGGCAAAAGGAGATGGTAATGGGACAAGTTAAGAAACAAAAGATGACTCTAGATGAGGTGTAAATGGCACTGGCAGAATGATTGACAGCTGCCATGTGAGAGAGGGAAAAAAAATGAAAAGAAAGATAGGAGCAGAGGTTATGATCTGAAATTGTTGAACTCGCTGTTAAGTCCAGAAGGCTGTAAAGTGCCTAATTGAAAGATGAGGTGCTGTTCCTCGAGGTACATGACTGTGTTGCTCTTGTCCCCTCCCATTAGAAATTCAATGGAGCTGCACCCGTTTTTCAGGCACCAAATGGGCAACTAAGCATCCAATATGCGGTGCCCGTGTGCGCCAGGTTTTCTATCGCCTGCTGCATGCTCCATGGCTTTGCCATCATGAAGGACCAGCCCTTACCACCACATGGGCAGCAAGAAGTGCAACAAGAGTGGGAGCAGGATGGAGAGGACAAGGAGGAAGAAGAGGAGGAGCACAATTAGCATCAACCACCATTACCCCAGCTGCCAGAGCTCTTAGAAAGCAAGTCAACCAAGAGCACTTCATGCGAATCATCCCTCCCATCAGTCCTGCAATCCTTATCACCGTCATCCATACTATCACCATCCTATCGCCTTCCTTCAGTCCGGCCTTATGAGTTTTGCCCTCACTTCACTACAACACTAAATCCATACCACAACTCAATTCCATCTGTGATATATTTAAGAGGAATAATTAAGAATTACCCTTGTGAAATCCCTTAGTTCTTGTCTTGTGTGCTCGTTTAACTATTCTAGTGCTCCTATGATGTGTATCACCAGTGGCTGCAGCTTGGGAAGTGGAAGGCCGCTGAGCTTCCATTGAGGACACATGACCGTGGTGGGCGACCTCGAGCAGCTATTTCCATGGTCTAATAGTCTGCCGACTGTTACTCTCCAGATTTATACTTGAAGATGAGCCATTTGGGTGAGGTAATGAAGGGCTGTTAGCAGTTGTGGAACTGTATCCCAGCCACAGTCAGCAGCCAAGAGGTGGAGAGAACATCATGGGGTGTGGGAGTAAGGAAGTCCCCGCATCCTTAGACAGAGAAACACAGCAGGAGACAAAATAAAGTTCTGTTCTCAAAAAGCCGACTTTGGATGGCTGGAAAATTCCCGGCAGTTCGGTCGAAAGCCAATATCTCCAGTTGAGAACTGGGACAAGGGGCAACTCAAATTGTGCCGAAATGTGAAGAACACGATCAAGCTGAATACAGCTAATGGTTTCAATACAAATACATTCAGGGAGGGGAATCTGAGACAAAGGGGGTACTTTTAACCTAACTCGCCCTCGGGAAGCCCATGGGATCGGGTGCCTTCAATGGAAAGTAAAATTGGACCAAAACTGTGTGCTAAATCCAGACTTTCAAACAGGCATGTCTTATTAACAATGGACCCACCCATCTAGTGCCTGCTTTTATCCTTTGGACAAAATAACCCCATAGAGTTTTCCTGGTATCTTAGTCAATGTTTCTCTTTCAATCAACCCAGCAACAACTGGTTGTGGGACTTCAGTGTGCACAAGGTGGCAGCCACATTTACCTATGCAACACTCACTTTAATTCAACAACAACAACAACAACAACTTGTATTTATATAGCGCCTTTAACATAGTAAAACGTCCCAAGGCGCTGCACAGGAGTGTTATAAGACAAAAAACTTGACACTGCGCCACATAAGGAGAAATTAGGGCAGGTGACCAAAAGCTTGGTCAAAGAGGGAGGTCTTAAGGAGTGTCTTAAAGGAGGAGAGAGAGGTAGCGAGGCGGAGAGGTGTAGGTTACAATTCATTGTATGTGAAGCACATTGAGGTGTGATAAGGTGCTATATAACTCCAAGACACTCTTAATCTTCCTGCATGGTGTGTCTGAGCTTTTTTGTCTTCTTGCGATACATAAATGCAAACCAGAAACCATTGGAGGCCACATATAGGCCTACTTGGACCTGAACATCAGCCGCTGTGCATAACGGCCGGCCGATCTGAACTGGACCGTCTTGCGCCACCTCCCGAGATGAATTTCCAGGCCATAAAGTTTAAGGCCGGGAATCTGCCACTATAACTCCGCCAGAAGTAAGGAAGAAACCCTGTTTCCGGCAATGTTATGATGGCAGATATCTCAGGTTGGAGACACCAACAGATCTTGGTGTTTTGATTTATGATTTATCCACCAATAAGGCTACAGCACTAAGAACGGGTCTTTCCAAACGGCAAGGCCCACAAAATAAACCAGAAATATAAACGCCAATGGGGCTGAGTTGACGCGGCCTCTTGGGCCAGGTAGCTGGAGCTTGGGGGCCCATGTGACCCCGGGGCCAGAGCGTGGCTGGTTCTGTTGCAGTCCGTTTTCATACTGAGCAGAAGATGAGCCTGGTAGCAGACCCTGAGGACTCTGTGAGAAGGAGGCGTATACTGAGAGATGTGCACATTGAAACGCCTCCTTCTGAACACTAGGGAAACCATCATTCCATGATTCCACAGACATCGGCAACTTGAAGTGTCGCGCTAATGGGCCATTTGCTGCCTCTGTGTTGCAGCACTGTCGTAGGCAACTCCAACTCTGCTTATAGTGCTGTGTTATCAAGAAGTCAGTGCCAGAGCTCCTGACCAGAAATACTTGCGTCCGTACAGTGCCCTGCCACGTCATCAACTCATCTCAAAGACCTTCACACAGCCAATTACTTTGGAAGTGTAGTGACCAATATCCGGGCAAAGACAGCAACCCGTCCGCAGTAGCAATGTTTTATCAGCAGCAGTGAGATTGCTCACCGTGTTTATTTTTTTGGTTGTCGGGGGTTTTTGATTCTGGTGTCGGGACGAGGAGGCCGGTCCGACCAATGTACACGTGGGGAGCTGAGCCGGTGCATCAACTCCGCATTCCCACGAGCCAAACTAGAAGCACCTAACATGAAACAAGTACACGGAGCAGTCTTATTTTTTTGGATTCATTCTTGGGCAAGGCCAGAATTTATTGCCCATCTCTAGTTTGCCCTTGAGCAGATGGTGGTAAGAGCTTCTTCTTCAACTGTTGTACTCCGTGTGGTGAAGGTCGAGCTGCTTTCGAGCTGCATTCCTAGTTTAAAGTTTCCGGCCGTGCAGTTATGTTAACACGCCACCTTTCTGTGCCGAGAGTGACGAAGGGTTGGCGTGTCCGTGGGCGTTCTCTCGATGGAAGATCTGCAGAAAGACCAGAGATGACGAAAGGTCTTCGACCTGAAACGTTAACTCTGTTTCTCTCTCCACGGATGCTGCCTGGCCTGCTGAGTTTTTCCAGCGCTTTCTGTTGTTATTTCGGATTTCCAGCATCCTCAGTATTTTGCTATCGCGATAGCTTACGCTGTTTCTCCTGGGGGATTCTGCGGGCTTTCCGCTGAAGTCACAACGGGCGATCAGGAGAAACTGCGCAGAAATGAGTGGCCACAGATTGCAAACATATCTCAGCATATAAGAGTGACGGGCATCAAAGTGGGTTACTCCTAATCAGTGTGATGCTTGGCAGGTCTGATACGGCTCAGAGCGCATGTCCAGTCAGGATACCAGCAAAAGCTTGCCATCTGACAAGTGACCTTTTTCTCACCGATAACCTTTCCATCTATCAGTCAGCCTTTCTTGATGGAATGCTTTTGTTCCTTTGAACTTTCTTCTATCATTCCAACTGAATTTCACAGGCTGTTCGACTACGGCAGGCCTAACAGGTGAGCCTGACCCTGTCATCACCTGACATCCACACACATGTAACTCCTGTAAGGCATCACTCGATTGCGACTAGTAGCAGGAACCCTGGCTCTTTCTTTGCTCCAGTTAATCCAGAGCTGCTGATTGCAGCATTCTTATCACTATTCTGATTCAGACCAGCCGATTCAACACAGAATGGGAATTCAACCAAGGAACTTGCTGCTCTGCAGGGATGAGTTACTCACTGGATAAACTGACTGAGGTGTCAGGGGGTCATGTCAACAAAAGAATACAGCTCCATCTACTGGTGCCAGTCATGTACAGCGCCATCTACTGGTGCCAGTCATGTACAGCGCCATCTACTGGTGCCAGTCATGTACAGCGCCATCTACTGGTGCCAGTCATGTACAGCGCCATCTACTGGTGCCAGTCATGTACAGCGCCATCTACTGGTGCCAGTCATGTACAGCGCCATCTACTGGTGCCAGTCATGTACAGCGTCATCTACTGGTGCCAGTCATGTACAGCGCCATCTACTGGTGCCTGTCATGTACAGCGCCATCTACTGGTGCCAGTCATGTACAGCGCCATCTACTGGTGCCAGTCATGTACAGTGCCATCTACTGGTGCCAGTCATGTACAGCGCCATCTACTGGTGCCAGTCATGTACAGCGCCATCTACTGGTGCCAGTCAAGTACAGCACCATCTACTGGTGCCAGTCATGTACAGCGCCATCTACTGGTGCCAGTCATGTACAGCACCATCTGCTGGTGCCTGTCATGTACAGCGCCATCTACTGGTGCCTGTCATGTACAGCGCCATCTACTAGTGCCAGTCATGTACAGTGCCATCTGCTGGTGCCTGTCATGTACAGCGCCATCTACTGGTGCCTGTTATGTACAGCGCCATCTACTGGTGCCAGTCATGTACAGCGCCATCTACTGGTGCCAGTCATGAACAGCGTCATCTACTGGTGCCTGTCATGTACAGCGCCATCTGCTGGTGCCTGTCATGTACAGCGCCATCTACTGGTGCCAGTCATGAACAGTACCATCTACTGGTGCCAGTCATGAACAGCGCCATCTACTGGTGCCAGTCATGTACAGCACCATCTACTGGTGCCAGTCATGTACAGCGCCATCTACTGGTGCCCATCATTTACAGCGCCATCTACTGGTGCCAGTCATCAACAGCGCCATCTACTGGTGCCTGTCATGTACAGCACCATCTACTGGTGCCAGTCATGTACAGCACCATCTACTGGTGCCAGTCATGTACAGCACCATCTACTGGTGCCAGTCATGTATAGCACCATCTACTGGTGCCAGTCATGACCTCATAACATGGTGAACAGACAAGAGCGATGAGTGAGCGTTGAAGCCAAACAAGGAATCAGAATTGACCCAGGTGGATCCTTCTTCAGAAGAACCTGGTGTTGCCCCAGTGTGAATTGTTCTGCCATGATTTGGAGAATCCTAAAAAGAGTGGCCTGGATAGCAGTTGAGTTGATATTCTTTTTGTAGTGTGTAGATCAAACTAGAAAAATAAATTAAAGTAAAATTCACTGGTCCTGCCAACCAGATGGCCAGTGTCTCAAACTTGTCCACCCTTTTTTCAGAAGAGGCACAGTAGGGCTTTTATACCTTGGTTGGTATGTTTTGTTTCAAAACAAAGAAAGACTTGTATTTATATAACGCCTTTCATGACCGCCTCAAAGCGCTTTGCAGACAATGAAGTATTTTTGAAGTGTAGTCACTGTTGTGGGAAACGCGGCAGCCAATTTGCGCATAGCAAGCTCCCACAAACAGCAACGTGCTAATGACCAGATCATCTATTTTTGTGACGTTGATTGAGGGATAAATATTGGCTAGGACACCAGGGATAACTCCCCTGCTCTTCTTCGAAATAGTGCCGTGGGATCTTTTACGTCCACCTGAGAGAGCAGACGGGGCCTCAGTTTAACGTCTCATCCAAAAGACAGCACCTCTGCTAGTGCAGCACTCCCTCAGCACTGCACTGGAGTGTCAGCCAAGCTTTATGTGCTCAAGTGCTTGGAGTGGGATTTGGACCCACAACCTGCGGATATCAGAGGCAAGTGTGCTACCCAATGAGCCACAGCTGACACTAGAGTCATTTAGTTTTTCTTTTCTGGATATTCCATGATGCCACCTGGGCCTACTTCTATATTTGCTCCTTCTTTAGTTCGAATCACAGGAGGGTGAGGTCATGCTGTGTTCATGTTCCTAACCTCCACTTCCCTCAAACTCCAATTTGTTGAGAGCTCACTTGCCCACCAAGCCCCGCTTGCCCATTACTGCATCCTCTCTGCCCTGTACTGGCTCCCTGTCGAATTTCACATTTTTATCATCTGCAGCTCTCTCCATGGCCTCGCCCCACCTGACCTCTGCAGCTTCCTCCAGCCTATGGCCACCCTTCCGTGCCCTCTGCCCCTCTGACGCTGGCCTCCTCTCCTTCGTTTACTCTAACCATAGGTGGCAGGGCCTTCGACCACCATGCCATCAATCTCTGGAGCTCCCTCCCTAAACCCCTCCACATCTCGCCCCACTATTGACCAAGCTTCCAGTCACATCTTTTATTTCCTGCAAATAAACTCCGAATCCGTTCCTTTCTTCCTCTGTGAGGGCCTTGGGATGCTTTTCTAGAATCATAAAATCATAGAATGGTTACAGCACAGGAGGCCATTCGGCCCGTTGAGCCCGTGCCAGCTCTCTACAAGAGCATTTCAGATAGTCCCACTCCCATGCCCTTTCCCCATAGCCCTGCAATTTTTTTTCCTCCAGGTACTTATCCAATTCCCTTTTGAAAGCCACGATTGAATCTGCCTTCGTCACCCTTTCAGGCAGACCCTTCCAGATCCTAACTACTTGCTGTGTAAACATTTTTTTCCTCATGTCGTCTTTGGTTCTTCTGCCAATCACCTTGAATCTGTGTCCTCTGGTTCTCGACCCTTCCACCAATGGGAACAGTTTCTCTCTATCTACTCTGTCTAGGCCCCTCATGATTTTGAACACCTCTATCAAATCTCCTCTCAACCTTCTCTGCTCTAAGGAGAACAACCCCAGCTTCTCCAGTCTATCCACGTAACTGAAGTCCCTCATCCCTGGAACCATTCTCGTAAATCTTTTCTGCACCCTCTCTGAGGCCTTCACATCCTTTCTAAAGTGCGGTGCCCAGAATTGGACACAATACTGCAGCTGAGGCCGAACCAGTGTTTTATAAAGGTTCATCATAACTTCCTTGCTTTTGTACTCTATGCCTCTATTTATGAAGCCCAGGATCCCGTATGCTTTTTTAACTGCTTTCTCAACCTGCCCTACCACCTTCAATGATTTGTGCACATATACCCCCAGGTCTCTCTGTTCATGCACCCTCTTTGGGATTGTACCCTTGAGTTTATATTGTCTCTACTCGTTCTTCCTACCAAAATGTATCACTTTGTACTTTTCTGCATTAAATTTAATCTGCCATGTGTCCGCCCATTCTACATCAAAGGTGCCATATAAATGCAACTTAAATTGTTGCAAAACGACCTCCTTTGCCCTGATGACAGAAGTATAGATCCACATTTCGTTGTGTCATTCCTGTGCACCATCAAGCACAGTGCCTTCAAGTTAAGTTAGCCCACATCAAAAGGTATCTGCAGGTGATCCACAGCTTCATGAAGAAAGCAAGCACTACTTGGATCTCAGAATAATCCCATTACTTCATGAAGGGGAATTGCAGTGAACCAGCAGGAGTTGACTTTGCTGCAACAGAACGTAACTCCAGGAACTAATGACTCTGTATCGTCCACATACTGTAATTCATAAAATTAATGACTTCATTTATCATTGATACTTAAAGGGATGTTGCAGGATTTACTCGTGTGCAGCTGTAATTTTGAATATTAATCATCATGGTAAGCTAAGTAAAAAATGGTTGCTAGATCGAACGGCCTAACATCTAAAAAATTGCACAAGGCAACTGTTACTGACTTTCGATTGAGTAGCCCAATAATACTCATTTCTATTTTTAGTGGGGGTGGTGTCACATGGACCATCTTGTGAAATGTGCCTTTGTGAAGCCATGTGGGTAAAAGGATAAGGGAGCGAAAAGCTTTTAAAACATTTTTTCACCAGTTTTCTTCTTTCCCCCTCTCTTCTGGGGGTGTTGATCGTTGCTAGGGTGCACCCCTGCCCTACCTGGACCCTTGCCTACTGTTCATATGTGAATCTGGAATGCGAGTATTGACAGGCTAATTGGAAGCGACCATACGACTCAGGTGGGTACGGTCCTCACCCAATGTCTACACATGATGCGGAGATGCCGGTGTTGGACTGGGGTGAACAAAAGTGAGAAGTCGCACAACACCAGGTTATAGTCCAACTTCACCTGACGAAGGAGCAGCAGCTCCGAAAGCTTGTAATTTCAAATAAAACTGTTGGACTATAACCTGGTGTTGTGCGACTTCTCACTAATGTCTACACACAGAGGGGGGATTTTCTGGGGGGGCATTTTTCCCGCTCCTCTGCCGCAACTTCGGCGGAAAAGCTGCGGAAACCCCAATGCCATTTTCCTGAGGCTCTTCCACCACAGATACAACCTCCGATTGGAAGGATCCCCACGGAGATTCACCCCCATGTCCATTCCAGCAAGGGCTGCTGGACACTGATCGTGAGCGGGAACTCATGTTTCTCTTCTCTCTGATGCGGAGATGCCGGTGTTGGACTGGGGTGGACAAAAATGAGAAGTCGCACAACACCAAGTTATAGTCCAACAGTTTTATTTGAAATCACGAGCTTTCGGAGCGCTGTTCCTTCGTCAGGTAAAGTGAAGGAATACAAATCAGCAAAGCATATATAGACAGAGAACAATGTGTAGCGTACAATGTCAGACGACTACAGTAAATCTTACTGACTGCCCTCCATCACACCTCGGCAGAGATACAATCAGGTCAGTCAGGAAGGCGTTACATCAAAGACACAGCAAAATACAGCTAAGACAATGAGGTGGGGTCACAGGGGGTCCAACGTGTCAAATGCTGCAGTCTGTATGGTTAAGCTTTTTACTTTTTTTTAAAACTGGAAATCACATCTGTGAACAAGCCAACGACGACTCGAGTCTGGATGACTCTACGTCATGTAACGTGACATGAAACCAAGATCCCGGTTGAGGCCGTCCTCATGGGTGCGGAACTTGGCTATCAGTTTCTGCTCGATGATTTTGCGTTGTCGTGTGTCTCGAAGGCCGCCTTGGAGAACGCTTACCCGCACACAGCACACAGGCTGGTTCATTCCCCGCATGCCCGCCCCCCCCATAACCATCAGGGGGGAGCCATTGAATCACGTTTCTACACCTTCCTTTTAGAATTGAAAGTCTGAGGTGAAATCTAAAGGGTAATTTTACAAGGCTCCAGTCCCAGCGAGGACCCTTGCTAAATCGAAAGGCAGGTTGGAGATAGGTTCATAACACTATAAGACCGAATCTGTGACCGGTACTCCAGCCTGGTGAAGATTTGTGTCGGGAGAAGAGCTTTGCATAACGCCATCAGAATGTGGAATAAAGGCCTGTAAAAAGCAGAGGTTCCGCACTGAGGATATGGTTCTGTGACCTGGGACCACGTATTTGGTGACCAATACTGCACCTTGCCGGATGCAGTGATTGGCTCAGGCTTCTCCATTTTTACCATTGCTAGTCAAGTGTAGGTCGAGAAACAGTTCTCGACTAAAATTTGCAGGCACTCCTGTCAACCTCTATTCCAAAGGTTCTGCCGAAGGTGTTGGCAGCAGAGCTGAACAGTGTATTGTTTCACACTACAGGCCGACCTTTGACTGGTTTACACTGGAGATTTAAAAAATAATAGCGTTTTTCCTGGATTAAAGTGTCTAATGAAAAGGGGGTTAAAGGTGAGAGCAGGTCATGTCATGTTGCTTTGACACCTCAGTATCTGCTTGTGTAATGTAAGCTGCTGTAACCCATTTGCAGTCTGCACACTCTTACTAACAGTCAGGGATTTTGCCGCACGATTGAGTAACATGCTGAATCTTTCAAAAAACTTGTATTTATATAGCGCCTTTAATGTTGCAAAATGTCTCAAGGCGCTTCACAGCATTTGACACTGAGCCAGATAAGGAGATTTGAAGACAGGTGACCAAATGCTTGGTCAAAGAGGTAGGTTTTAAGGAGCGACTTAAAGGAAGAGAGAGAGGTGGAGAGGTTTAGGGAGGGAATTCCAGAGCTTAGGGCCCAGGCAACAGAAGGCACGGGCGGCAATGGTGGGGCGAAGGAAATCAGGGTTACACAAGAGGCCGGAATTGGAGGAACACAGAGATCTCCACTTTTTTTTAATGAAGATGTAAAGCTGTTTATTTTGAATGGAGATGAATAGAAAGAAATTGATCCGAGGTTGCTCGGCAATCATCCAATAACATGGCGGACAATTTCTTACAATCATAGAAATTACAGCATTGGATGAGGCTATTCTACCCATCGTGCCAGTGCTAGCTTCTCAATTGGAGTTCTCTACTCTAATCACTTTGCACTGCCCTTTCCCTGTATCCTTTTATTGTTTTCCTTCTCAAATATTTATCCACTGCCCTTTTAACTGATGTTATGGGTCTACTTTGATAACCATGGTGGTGAAGTCTTCCAGCCCCGAAAATCGGCAGGCAGCGATCCTGGTAGTTGCCCCGGGATCACACCCTCTGCTGCCCTCCAGCACTTACTCGCATGGGGCTGGCGGGTGGCTGCACCACTGTGGGTACATGCTGGGTGCCTGCCTAGAAACTCCAGCGCCTGCAACTCTCCAAGATCTCTGTGCTCCTCCAATTCTGTCCTCTTGTGCAACCCTAATTTCCTTCGCCCCACCATTGGCGGTCGTGCCTTCAGCTGCCTTGGCCCTAAGCTCTGAAATTCCCTGCCTAGACCTCTCTGCCTCTCCACCTCTCTTTCCTCCTTTAAGACGCTCCTTAAAACCTACCTCTTTGACCAAGCTTTTGGTCACCTGTCCTCATATCTCCTTTTCTGGCTCAGTGTCAAATTTTGTCTGATAACGCTCCTGTGAAGCGCCTTGGAACGTTTACTATGTTAAAGGCGCTATATAAATACAAGTTGTTGTTGAATCTTCACTGTGCCTTTTCCATGATTCTAATATCCTTTCTATACTGGGTTGCCCAGGACTGAATTCAACACTCCAACAGTGACCTAGCTGATGTCTTGTATCTAATACCATCTGATCTTTTACTCATTGGGTTATCTCAGAGCAGTGATTTTCTGCAGCTGTTTTGTGCTCCACTAATTTTGAACCAACAGCTGTCCTGTGGCTCAGTTGGTCGCACCCTTGCCTCTGAGTCAGAAGGCTGTGGGTTCAAGTCCCAGTCCAGAGGCTTGAGCACAAAAATCTAGGCTGACACTCCAGTGCAGTGCTGAGGGAGTGCTGCACTGTCAGAGGTTCTGTCTTTTGGATGAGACGTTAAACCGAGGCCCCGTCTGCTCTCTCAGGTGGATGTAAAAGATCCCATGCACTATTTCGAAGAAGAGCAGGGGAGTTATCCCCGGTCTCCTGGCCAATATTTATCCCTCAATCAACATCACAGAAACAGATTATGTGGTCATTATCACATTTCTGTTTGTGTGCAAGTTGCCTGCTGCATTTCCTACATTACAACAGTGACTACACTTCAAAAAGTACTTCATTGGCTTTGAGGTGTTGTGATAGGCGCTTTATAAATGCAAGTCTTTCTTTTTTCTTTTGTGAGAATAATCCTCAAGCGTAGCCTCTTTGCAGGTCCTCCTATCTAGCGTGAAACAGACTTTCAGTGACAAGCAGGTCTTACTGTTGCCAAGCAACTTAACTTCTCAAATACTTTATCCAGCTTTCACTTACCTCCATTATTAACAAACTCTCCCCTGAAGGGTTGGATTAGACATTAGCTTTCCGCCTCTGGACCCTGTGTTCAAATCTCATTCAGATTGTTGGATGAAAGTCACTTTGCTCTGCTAGCTGTAAGACTCTTGTATGAAATAAAGTGCGCCAGTCTCAATCTACTTCTTTGTGATGGTGTAAAGCTGCCCTGAATTTGACTCTAAAGTGCCAATTTTGCATTGCAAAGTTATGGGTTGGTCAGCTGTGGCTCAGTGGGTATCACTCTGAGTCATGAAGGTTGTGGGTTCAAGTCCCACTCCAGGGACTTTAAGCACATAAGTCTAGGCTGACAATCCAGTGCAGTGCTGAGGGAGTGCTGCACTGTCGGAGGTGCTGTCATTCGGATGAGACGTTAAACCGAGGCCCCGTCTGCTCTCTCAGGTGGATGTAAAAAATTCCATGGCACTATTTTGAAGAAGAGCATGGGAGTTATCCCTGGTGTCCTAGCCAATATTTATCTCTCAATCAACATCACTACAAACATTGCTGTTTATGGGAGCTTGCTGTGTGCAAATTGGCAGCCACGTTTCTTACATTATAACCGTGACTACACTTCAAAAAAAAAGTACTTCATTGGCTGTAAAGCGCTTTGGGACGCCCGGTGATTGTGAATGGCGCTATATGAATGCAAGTCTTTCTTTTCATTAGGAATGGGAAGATGCGAATAAATCATACTGATGCAGTAGGGGCTGAGGCATGTTCCTAGAGCAGGCTAGAGGAAGCTCTACCTGACCTGGGAGTGCTTGATACAGTCGCTGGGCACCTGAAATAGGAAACCGTTCTGTTATCTGGTGTTAACACCCCTCACCTGGATGAGCGCTAAATTTACTAAAAAATAATTTACAGATAAATAAAACTTGCATGACGTTGCTCACAGTGTTACAAAGTATTACATAGTATTTACAGCACAGACACAGGTCATTCAGCCCAACAGGTCCATGCTGGTGTTTAAGCTCCACATGAGCTTCCTCCCACTCTGCTTCATTTAACTCCATCAACATATCCTTCTATTCCTTTCTCCCTATCTAGCTTCCCCTTAAGTGCATCTATGCTATTTGCCTCAACTACTCCTTGTGGTAGCGAGTTCCACATTCTAACCACTCTGTGGGGGTGAGTTGGCGAATCCACTGATTCAAATATGGGCCAGTCAAGCCCTGAAGTCAACTGCTCTTCATAGCCCCAGCCAAACCTACTCCACCCAACTCAGTTTCCTTCTCTTTCTTTCTGCATCCCCTTTGGCTCAACAGGGCCTTTTTCTCCCCCTTCTGCACCGCCCCCCCACCCCACCCTTCAATGGACTTTCTCTGCATCCCTACAACTGGGAACGTGAGCCATTGCTCATATTTCCTGTTGTAGGGGTGCAGAGAATGCCTTGTTTGTACTTCAGCTATCAGTCCCATACGTTGAGCAAAGTGAATGTCTTGCTGCTGCAGTTGATGATGACTCTCAAACACCTCCATCGTTTCAATTTCTCTCATTTCCACCAGTCCTTCAGCGAACTGCTCTTCCATGTTGAAATGGTACTAGATACAAGGCATTGGCTAGAGCATGGTTGGAGTGTTGCATGCTGCTCTGGACAACCCGGTATAGGAAGGATATTAGAATCGTGGGAAAAGCACAGTGAAGATTCGTGAGAACAACACCAGGAATGAAAGGTTATAGTTATGGCAAAGGACATTAAAAAGGGACTTTCTTCACCAGAACAGAGAGGGTTAAGGGGGAATCTATTAATGGTTTTCAAAAAGATGAAAGCTGTTGCCACTCATCTGGGGTCAGCACTCGGGCCACCAAGACAGGTGGGCCTTGGGCTGCAAGTCGATAATGGTGGCGGGGGCAGAATTTGATGGCGGTATTTTCCAGCTCTTCGGCCACTGAGGAGAGGTCTGCTGCGCTGGTCACTGTTATGGTGTTGGCGGCTGGAGGAACTTCCATCAAGCGTTCATGACTCCGCCAGTGGGGGCCAGCAGGCTCGCCCCTTCATCAGATAATGTGACCGGCATCTTTCACCATAGTGAGCTGCGTATATTTGGGCACCAGCACCTGGTAGCAATGTTCTCGGAGGGTACAATTGGCACAGCTGGTATCGGACGCAAACAGTGACCCGAAACTTTAGATGTTATTGCTGCCATGTTGCTCCCTGGTAGCACCCCTTCTTCGCTGCCAGATCACTATCCTCCTTGTTTGCTGGGTGTTTTCATGTGGGTGGTGAGAGTCAACTGTGATCCATCCCAATTTTCCAATCAATATACTTTTCATGCCAAAGGTGAGGCAGGAATTACGAGAAAACACAAGAATTCTTTAAAAGACAAAAACCCGGTCGAAACAAATAGTAAAGATTTTTCTGATTCCAGAAAAAAATATATATTTTCTGGATATCACACGCTTTAACATGACTGAAACCAGGAATATGCTCGCCCTTCAGGTTCAAAAATACTTCACACAGATGACACGCCATGTGAGCAAATAGCACTTGGTCTGTCTGCTGGTAATGAGCAGATAAGACAGTGCAGATAAGGGAGGGATACAAAACCGGCAGAAGGTGTCAGAGGAATTGTTGAATTAATGGGAAGACCAAGACAGATCAAGGAAGCAACTTGGGAATCATCGTTGACAGATATTAAAGCACTGCACGGCAGCCGTATTCTTGGCTATAGTGCGATAGGCGAGGAAATGCCAATTGAATTGGAAGTGATATGGTACAAAAAATGGCAATTGGATCTCACAGAGTTTGTTTGCTGGAATGTGGACAGATAGTAAAGTCTTATTGTTGGCAGCCACAGAGACTGCTATTGGTCAGATTGTTTTTCTTTCTGAATGAGCATTAGAAACTTTGTTATTGCTGCCTGTTTAGTTTGGAATCCATAACAACGCCAATAACAACTTGTAATGATATAGCATTCATACAGTGCCTTTAGTGTAGAAGAACATCCCAAGGAGCTTTGCAGAAGTGCAATCAATAAAATGGATGCCAAGCCAAAGAAGGAGCTATTAGGAGGGATGACCATAAGCTTGATTAAGGAGGATCTTAAAGAAAGGGAGGAAAGTGGAAAGGTGAAGGTGTTTCGGGACTGAATTCAAGGGAGTGGTGCCAAGGCAGCTGAAGATATGGCTGCCAATGGTGGGGCGAAAGGAAGTGGGGGCACACAAAAGACCAGATTGAGGGAGACGGAGAGTTCACGGGGCGGTGGGGAGGGGGCTATAGGGTTTCAGAAGGTTACAAAGATAGGACAGGCGAGGCTATGAAGCCATTTAAGCACAGGATGAGAATTTTAAATTTGAGAAGTTGGGAATTCAATCCGGAGAAGTGTGGGGAGGGCTAACAAGGCAAGGAAATACACAATAAATGGTAGGATACTGAGTAGTGTAGAGGAACAGAGGGACCTTGGAGTGCATGTCCCTGAAAGTAGCAGTACAGGTAGATAAGGTGGTTAAGAAGGCATACGGGATACTTTCCTTTATTAGCCGAGGTATAGAATATAAGAGCAGGGAGGTTATGCTAGAACTGTATAAAACACTAGTTAGGCCACAGCTAGAGTACTGTGTACAGTTCTGGTCACCACATTACAGGAAAGATGTGATTGCACTGGAGAGAGTGCAGAGGAGATTTACGAGAATGTTGCCAGGACTGGTGAATTTTAGCTATGAGGAAAGATTGGATGATAGGCTGGGGTTGTTTTCTTTGGAACAGAGTAAGCTGAGGGGCGACCTAACTGTGGTGTATAAAATTATGAGGGGCCTAGATAGAGTGAATAGGAAGGACCTATTTCCCTTAGCAGAGGGGTAGATAACCAGGGGACATAGATTTAAAGTAATTGGTAGAAGGATTAGAGGGGAGTTGAGGAGAAATTTTTTCACCCAGAGGGTGGTGCAGGTCTGGAACTCACTGCCTGAAAGGGTGATGGAGGCAGAAACCCTCACCGCATTTAAAAAGTACTTGGATAGACACTTGGAGTGCCGCAACCTGCAAGGCTACAGACCAAGAGCTGGAAAGTGGGATTAGGCTGGAGAGCTCTTTTTTGGCCGGCACAGACAAAATGGGCCCAATGGCCTCCTTCTGTGCCACAAATTTCTATGATTCTATGATTCCATGAGACCGGGACCCAATGCAGGTCAGTGAAGAGAGAAGTGATGGTTGAGGGGGACTCGGTGCGGTACAGGATACGGGCAGCAGAGTTTTGAATGAGCTGAAGTTTTTGGCGGGTGCAGGATGGGAGGCCGACCAGGAGAGCATTGGAATAGTCGAGTCTAGAGATGAGAACGGCACGGATTAAGATGTCAGCAACAGACGGGCTGAGTTAGGGGCAGAAGCAGGCGATGTTGCAGCGATGCAAGACTGCGGTCTTTGTGATGGAAAGGGTTTGGGGTCGGAAGCACAGCTTGAGACCATATCAGATGCTGAGGTGGTGAACAGTCTGGCTTAGCCTGAGACAGTAGTCTGGAAGGGGAATGGAATTAGTGGCAAGGGTATGGAGTTTATGATGATTGCTTCAATGTTCTAATTTTTTTAACTGGAAGCAATTGTGGCTCATCAGAGAATGGATGTCGGATAACACAGTCTGCCAACACAGAGGCAGTGGATGGGTCGAGAAAGGTGGCAGAGAGGTAGAGTTCAATGTCGTCAGTGTACACATGTCTGTGGATGAGATGAGGAAGAGGAGGCGCCAAGGATAGATCCTTGGGGGACTCTGGACGTTAAGGTGCTGGAGATGCTCTGGTCACAATTGGATAGGCAGGAGCGGAACCAAGCAAGGACAGTCCCACTAAGCTGGACAACGGAGGAGAGGCTTTGGCGGAGGATGGTGTGGATGGCCATGTCAAAGGCTGCAGAGAGGTCGAGGAGGATGAGGAAGGATGATGCCCCCTCCTCACAGTCACCGAGAATGTCATTTGTGACTTTGATTAGGGCCATTTCAGTGCTGTGATAGGGCAGAAACCAGATTGGAGAGAATCAGACAGGGATTTTCTGGAATGTCGAACACAGATTTGGGAAGTAACAGCACATTCAAGAACTTTGTAGAGGAAAGAGAGGTTAGTGATGGGGTGATAGTTTGCAAGAACAGAGGGATCAAGGATGGTGCTTTAGAGGCGGGGGGTGATGATAACGATGTTGAGAGAGGGGGACAACACCTAATGAGAGGGAACCGTTTACAATGTCAGCTAGCGTAGGGGCTAATTCCCAGTGTTTAAAATACGAAATCCTGCCGCCATTGTGCATGGACCATGATCCCACAAACATCAGTGAGATAAATTTAGTGGCATTGATTTGAGGGATGAATGTTGTCCAGGAAACCAGAACTGCCTGATCTTCAAATAGTATCACAGGGCCTTTTACATTCACCTGAACTAACAGCTTAATATGTCGTCTACAGAACGGCACCTCGGACAGTGTAGTAGTTCAATAGCTTAGATTACGTGGCCAAAACCTTGAGTGGAACTTGAACCCACAACCTTTGGGTTCCAGGGTGTAAGAGTGCTACCAGCTGAGCCAAGCTGATACAACAAATTCTGTAACTCTTCCCCAATGTGACCCATGTTGGTTATTCAATTCTCATTCACTTTGAAAAGGGTTTGCTTCCCAAATAAAATTGAAGGCCAAGAGAGTAATAGTGGAGCATTTAATAGAAAACAGCTTGAGCACCACACTTCTAATTAGTCTTGTCTCTCAAGAATGGAACCTATTCCCCCAACCCTTAACATGAAACAAAGTTACAAAGGAGAAACTACGAGCAGAGGCTGTAACCCGTCTAGACGCGCTGACTGACCTGCATGTATTTCCAGCAATTTCTGTATTTTATTCCTTAACATAAGATCTAACACAAGCTCTGTTATAAGGTTATTTGGCCTAGGGCTCCTGACCTTTTCGAGTTCCATTTCGTGCTGTGTTACATGAATCTCACTACAATGACGTACCTCATTATAAGATGCAGAATCCTTGGCTCTCAAGGACTGTGTTGTAATGAAGTGGCACTGGTGCCAATAGCAATGCAGAGTTTTACCTCAGGAGATAGACGTTCCTGTGCCAGTGCCAACGTAAATGGACCTCTGGCCACCATTTCTTCGGGGCACCTGTAGGTTGAGCATTCAGCCTGTTGTCACACACCCGTTCTCACATTGCTGACTTGCACAGGACCTTCCTCCGAGATCAGGGAAGCCCAGTGCCAGAGAATTAACGTCATGATTGCCACTTTTGAACAAATCTCCCATAGCGCTGGTAGTTTGAAGTCTGCTCACATTATAGACATGGCAGATGCTAGAGCTACAGGAAGCAACACATACAGGCAACTCAGTGATCCCTTTTGATCCCATCCTTCCAGAATATCCAACCCTATCGGCTCCACTTTACAGCTTCCAGCTGTGTCCTAAATTAGCCCAGTGCCTTGGCCTGAACCATCAGAAGTGCCAAGCCACACCTGCCATGATCACCCATTGTGTAAAGAAACACCTCCTGATGTCTGTCCTTTGCCTCCTGATCCTGCTCGCTCTTGTTCTACAGCACTGATGTATCTGAAACTCTGGTTTACTTGTCCTATCTCATTAAGTTAGGGAAGGGATTGAGTACTTTGATGAAGTAATGGAGAGGGCTGATGAGGGTAGTGCGGTTGATGATGTGTCCATGGACTTTCAAAAGGCATTTGATAAAGTAGACTTGTTAGCAAAATTGCAGTCCATGGGATTAAAAAACACTGGTTAGGTCTTAGCTGGAGCATTGTGTCCAATTCTGGCCACCACACTTTAGGAAGGATGTCAAGGCCTTGGAGAGAGTGCAGAGGAGCTTTAATGGATTCATTAGATTTAATAATTTACTAGAACAGTTCCAGGGATAAAAATGAGAAGTCGCACAACACCAGGTTATAGTCCAACAGTTTTATTTGAAATTACGAGCTTTCGGAGCTCTGCTCCTTCCAGGGATGAAAGACTTCAGTTACATGGAGAGACTGGAGAAACGGGGGTTGTTCTCCTTAGAGCAGAGAAGGTTAAGGGGAGATTTGATAGAGGTGTTCAAAATCATGAAGGGTTTTGATAGAAGGAAGAAACTGTTTTCAGTGGCAGAAGGGCCAATAACCAGAGGACACAGATTTAAGGTAATTGGCAAAAGAACCACAGGCGAATACAGGATTTTTTTTTTACGCAGCGAGTTGATATGATCTGGAATTCAGAAAGGGTGGTGGAAGTAGATTTAATAATAACTTTCGAAAGGGAATTAGATAAATACTTGAAGTGAAAAAAATGTAAAGGGCTATGGGGAAAGAGCAGGGGAGTGGGACTAATTGGATGCTCTTTCAAAGAGCCGGCACAGTCACGTTGGGCCGAATGGCCTCCTTCTGTGCTGTATCATTCTATGATTCTATGACATCGCTGCAGGAGTTCCTCAGGGCAGTGTCCTAGGCCCAATCATCTTCAGCTGCTTCATCAATGATCTTTCCTCCATCATAAGGTCAGAAGTGGGGATGTTCGCTGATGACTGCACCGTGTTAAATTCCATTCACAACTCTTCAGATAATGAAGCCGTCTGTGCCAACATGCAGCAATACCTGGACAACATTCAGGCTTGGGCTGACAAGTAACATTCGCGCCACACAAGTGCCAGGCAATGACTATCTCCAGCAAGAGAGAGTCTAACCGTGACATTCAACGGCATTTCCATCGCCGAATCCCCCACCATCAACATCCTGGGGGTCACCAATGACCATAAACTTAACTGGACCAGCCACATAAATACTGTGGCTACAAGAGCAGGTCAGAGGCTGGGTATTCTGCGGCGAGTGTCTCACCTCCTGACTCACCAAAGCCTTTTCACCATCTACAAGGCTCAAGTCAGGAGTGTGATGGAATACTCTCCACTTCCCTGGATGAGTGCAGCTTCAACAACACTCAAGAAGCTCAACATCATCCAAGATAATGCAGCCCGCTTGATTGACACCTCAGCCACCACATTAAACATTCACTCTGTCCACCACTGGCGCACCATGGCTGCAGTGTGTACCATCTACAAGATGCAATGCAGCAACTCGCCAAGGCTTCTTCAACAGCACCTCCCAAACCTGCGACCTCTACCACCTAGAAGGACAAGGGCATCAGGTGCATGGGAAGACTACCACCTGCAAGTTTCCCTCCAAGTCACACACCATCCTGACTTAGAAATATATCGCCGATCCTTCATCGTTGCTGGGTCAAAATCCTGGAACTCCCTCCCTACCCAACAGCATTGTGGGAGTTCTTTCACCACACGGACTGCAGCGGTTCAAGATGGTAGCTCACGTCCCGTTAATGAATTTTTAAAAAGTGAGTATCTAGAATGGTGTATTTGGGGCTTAAGAGGAGTGAAAGAGGAAAGTTCAGAGAAAAAGGTAGATAGAAGCAAGGAACGGTGAGAGAGAGAGAGAGAGCAAGAGAGGCTGAGGGTGAGATGAGGATTACCTATCAGACAACAAAATTACAACTGAAGTCTTGCAAAGTTTTTTGGACATGAAGGGAATCATGGGATTATGGGGATAGGGCAGGAAAGTGGAGTTGAGGTAAAAGATCAGCCATGATCTTATTGAATGTTAAACTTGTGCTGCCTGCTTTTTAAAATGATTTCTGCGTGCAGCCTGCACTACCCACACTGTTCATTGGCTGCATGCAGCATCAGCAGGGAGCCCGATATCGCGAGTGGCTAGCACTACTTAAAGGTAGCCTGCACCTCATAAAGGGGAGGTGCATTGTGGCTGCAACAAGTGGTGGAGTTTTTTCAAAAGTCAATCAGTGCTGTTACTTTGAGTAATGGCTGAATATGCGAGAGCACGTGCACCAAGGTTTTCAGACACTGCACTGGAGGTCTTGGTGCAAGATGTGGAGAGAAGGAGAGACATCCTGTAACCGCAGGGGGACAGGAGGCCCTCCAGGCACATGGGCAGGAGGCAGTGGGAAGAAATAGCGGTGGAGGTCAATGCCCAGAGTGTTGCTCCAAGAACATAGATGCAGTGCAGGAAGGCGTTTATGATCTGACGCGAGTTGTCAAGGTGAGTGACTTCATCTTCAAATGGCATATCCTAGCAACTGCACCAATAGCCTCATCTACTGCTCAATTCACTACACTCCCATCACTCACCTACCAACACTCTCTATCAATCAGAACTCAACCCTAACATTCATATGCTTTACTTCATCCTCACACACTTAGCACTGTTGCAAGCCTTATACCCACAAATCACAGCTTACACACACTGGTGGCTATTCAACCATGACAGCCACATCATCCAAACATATTGCAGGACACTCGTTGACACACTTCCCTCTTTCTTGCAGGAGAATGTGGTACATAACAGCAGGCAACAGCAAAGAACTGAAGGAGGTCAAGTGCACCTGCATGTTTTAACCCTTATGGAGGAGACAATGCTGGCCTGGAAGGGCCATCGCTGAGGCCATGGCCACTGGCGAGGCTGAAGCGATTGATGATGAGGGTATCTGCATACATAATCCTCCTTCTCTCATTCCACTTCGCCCTCATCCTCAATCTCTCTGAGAGAGAGGTTGCAGAGGATGTAAGCATGCACTTCTTACTTTCTCCTCTCCCCTCACCACATCCCAACAATTCTCCCTTTTCCATTTCAGATATCCAAGAACTGGAACCTGCCCAGGCAGTGGAGGAAGAGGAAGAAGACAGTGAAGATGAAGAGACACAGTCACTTGACCTTACACTCGCAGCCACCAGCTCAGATACTGACACTGTGCCTAGTCTAGAGGATAGGATAGAGGCGGTATCTGCACATGGTGAGACACCGGGCACAAGTGAGCAGGAGCCAGGGTTGGGGGAAAGGATAGTGCAGGTGCCAGCTCGCCGGAGGGAGAGGTTGCACTCTAGTTCTGCTGCAGAGGACTTGAATGAGGACTTCGATGGGCCAGGCGACAGAAGAAGGCTGATGGGTCTACATAACCAAGTGCTTGGTGCACTGGAAAGCCTGCCAGAAAGCCTATGCACAGTGTCAAGGAGCATGGAGGAGTCCAGCACCAATTTGGCACAGGGCTTTGAGCAGAGCTTGGAGTCCATCCTTTCTAACATGGAACGGGTGTCAACTCCATCAGCACACCTGTGGAACCCAGCATCATGCAGCGTCTGATGGCCGATGTCTCAGCTTCCATTGTAGAACAAGCAGCTTCCAGCAAAGGTCTGAGTGCTGCAGTGGAAGCTCAGACTGCTGCCATCATGGCTATGGATACCAGTGTTCAAAGGGGCTTCTAGGGTGTCACAGCAGTTCATCAATCTGTCCTCCAACAGATCAGTAGGATTGCTGAGGCGCCGCCCCGGGAGAGTGGCACTGGCTCCATGGAGTACGAACCTGCTGTCCTCTCTCAGGATGACAGCATTCGTGCTCCCATCCCTGCCACTCTGCCAGTGCCCTTGCTGTTGCTTGTCAGCCAGCCAGCCCAGACTGCTGCTGCACAGGCCGAGATGGTGCAGTCTGCAGCCGGGCCTTCTAGGCCCAGAGCTGCTCGAGGTCGCCCTCCAAGGCCATCTGCAGTCTCCTCAATTGAAGGTCAGCAGCCTTCCACCACCCAAGCTGCAGCCACTGGGGAAGCACCTCGCAGGAGCACTAGGAGAGGAAAAGGCACACAAAGAGGCACGAAGGGAATGCACAAGGATGATTAGTTTATTTTTGTATACAATAAGTCGTGATTTAATTTATAAATTTGGATTGGAAATTGCATTTTCTGGTGGCTTTTATTTTTGAGTTGTTGGAAAGAGAACGATGTGATGGTCAGTGATTGAGGAAAGGTAATGAGTGTTGGACTGTTGGTGAATGGGGAGGTGTGTTTGAGGTTACTTATATCACTCATGAATTATTTGATCACGCAGACCCGGGCAGAAAAGGGGCTGTCTACGTTGTATCCTCCCTTCCTCTTCCAGTTCCACCACTTCCTGTGGCATTTGCTCCTCCTCCACTTCCTCCTCCTCCTCCTCTCCCTCGTGCTCCTGCACCTCAGCTTCTCGCCTGACAGGTGTTGGCAAGGGCTGTTCCCTCATAATGGCCAGGTTGTGCAGCATGCAACACACTACCACAAATCTTGACACCCACTCAGCTGAGCAGTGCAGGGCTCCTGCAGAGTGGTCCAGGTAGCTGAAGGGTTGCTTGAGGGCGCCGATACTGTGCTCTGTAATGTTCCTTGTAGTAGCATGGCTCTCACTGTAGGCCTGCTGCCCACGTGGGCGTGGGTTCTGGACCGGAGTCATGAGCCATGTCATGAGTAGATAACCCTTGTTGCCCAGTAGCCAGCCTTTGACTTGCCATGATGGGTCAAATACAGCTGGCACAGAGGACTGCCGCAGAATGAAAAAAGAAAGACTTGCGTTTCTACAGCGCCTTTCACGACCACCGGACGTCTCAAAGCGCTTTACAGCCAATGAAGTACCTTTGAAGTGGAGTCACTGTTTTAATGTGGGAAATGCAGCAGCCAATTTGCGCACAGCAAGCTCCCACAAACAGCAATGCGATAATGACCAGATAATCTGTTTTTGTTATGTTGGTTGAGGGATACATATTGGCCAGGACACTGGGGATAACTCCCCTGCTCGTCTTCAAAATAATGCCACGGGATCTTTTACGTCCACCTGAGAGAGCAGACGGGGCCTCGGTTTAGCGTCTCATCCGAAAAACGGCACCTCCGACAGTGCAGCACTCCCTCAGCACTGCACTGGAGTGTCAGCCTAGCTTTATGTGCTTAGAGTCCCACGGAGTGGGACTTGAACCCACAACCTTCTGACTCAGAGGCGAGTGTGCTACCCACTGAGCCACAGCTGACACTATAAGCACCATGACTGCTGCCAGGATAACGGGCATTCACGGGCATGATGAGCTGCCTATGGTCGCACACCAGTTGCACATTGAGGGTGTGGAATCTCTTTCGGTTCAGGAAAATGGCAGAGTTGACATGAGGCGCACGCAAAGCAAGGTGTGTGCAGTCAATGACAGCCTGCACCATGGGGAAGCCTGCAATCCGAGCAAACCCTCGTGCCCGCTCCGCCTACTTGTCTCTGGCAAGAGGGAATGAGATGAAGCTTTCTCTCTTTGTATAAAAAGCCTCAATGACCTCCCTTATACAGCAGTGCACCGCAAACTGCGAGATGTTGCTTGTATCTCCAGCAGCAGCCTTGAAGGAGCCAGACGCAACAGGTAAGAGCCACGGTCACCATGACAGCCACTGGCAATGCTGTCCTTGCCCTGCTTTGAGGTTGCAGTTGTGGCTGCAGCAGTTGGCAGATTTCAGTCACAACCTCTTTAGTGAAGCGAAGGTGACTCAAACATTGGTCCTTGCTGAAGTTGAGGTAAGGGAATTGCTCTCTAAAGACCCTCAGCGGATATGGCCTCCTGCTGAGACCCCTTCTCCTTCTCCTCCTCCTCCTCCTCCCTCTTCTAGCAGCTTGTCCTGGTCTGCGTGGCCTCTCTTCATTCTCCCAGTCATGCTCAATTCCAAGAGGAGGGCCGACCAGCCCACACATGCATGGAAGCAACTTGTTTCAGCACAAGCCTTTGAACCACCAAAAAAGCACTTCAGCATCAGCCAGACCACTCCCTGTAGACTATTGAAACTTTAGACAAGTATAGAAAAGCTCCAAAAACGCGTAGAATTGCACCAGCAGCCTGAAGAAATAATCCAGCTACTAAGCTGTAAATAGTTCATGATCCCTTTAAGTAGCGCTGGTGGGGGGTCCTTCATGCCGGTGAACCCGTGTTCAGCTGTGGGAGGTTAGAAGCGAGCGTTGGCTGTAGCGTGGCATTTGAAAATGGCAGTGCTGGCATCAAACCAGCGTTGCACACTGATTGACGTCATAACCTACCTGCTCTGCATGCTGCTGACGGTTGTTAGGTGCGCGCGCAAACTACTGCAGAAGATGGCGTCCGGCGCACTTCCCGTCGGAGGTGTCCGCGCACATCTAGGACCCGATATTCGACCTTTAGGAGGCCGATTAGCACCTAAAAAATGGGTGCTACAGAGCCCAATTTCTCCACCGTTAACTCTGTTTCTCTCTCTACAGATGCTGCCTGACCTGCTGAGTCTTTCCAGCATTTTTTGGTTTATTTTTTATTTGATGTAAACACAACATTTGGAGGTGATCTGGATGACACTTTGATGGTCCGGCCTCATTTGCATTGAACTGGCGAGTTGCCTGCACGCTTCTGGTGCTGATTGGCAGCTCAATACTTTGGGAGGGGGTGCAGGAAATCCAGTGAGCCATTCATAGAGTGCAGGCCTGTAGCAAATAAAGAAAGAAAGACTTGCATTTATATGGCGCCTTTCATGACCTTAGGACATCCCAAAGCCCTTTACAGCCAATGAAGTACTTTTGAAGTGTAGTCACTGTTGTAATGTAGGAAATGCAGCAGCCATGTTGCGCACAGCAAGCTCCCACAAACAGCAATGTGATAATGACCAGATAATCTGTTTTTGTGATGTTGATTGAGGGATAAATATTGGCCAGGATACTGGGCTAACTCCCCTGTTCTTCTTCAACATAGTGCCATGGGATCTTTTACGTCCACCTGAGAGGGCAGACGGCACCTTCGACAGTGCAGCACCCGCTCAGCACTGCACTGGCGTGTCAGCCTAGAATTTTGTGCTCAGTTCTCTGGAGTGGGACTTGAAGCCACAACCTTCTAACTCAGAGGTGAGAGTGCTACCCAACGAGCCATGGCTAACACCACAAGGGTATAACACTGGGGCTGGGCTGATCAAAGTGAGGGGTTGGGCGGGGATACAGATGGCATTGTTGAAGGAGGTAGGATTGGCAACAAGGTGTAGGGACAGCAACTAAGCTCTTCTTGATGCCCCAAGAAGTGCCAGGAAAATGTATTCTGCCGCTTGCCAGGTCTATTTCCAGCGACCCCTTTAAGGGAGGTTTCCCGCTCTGTGCAGTGGGCACTTCCAGCACCTAGAGGGCGCTGCACTACACTACAGCCAAATGGTTTTGGGGCCTTGCTGATGTCAGTGGACCCCGATTTACATGCTCTATTGCGACCCCTGCATATTTCCAGCGGGAGTACTGGCCGCCAATCAAGGCCCGCTCAAAAATGACAGTGGGCAGGTCTTGGGTGGGAAGTTGGCAGTCAGTGATCTTAAATTTTGGTACCGCTACCACCTCACCCCCTTCTTGTTGAAAATTGGCGTGACAGAGAAACCAAAATTCAGGACCGCAGAGGCCAGCAATTGTCTGCTCACTGATCGTTCTGTGATACTTCACTGCATGGTGGTCGACAGGTCCTGTAGATGGCACTGTGGTGCTAGTCAACGGGCGCCAAGTAAGAGAAACAGAAACACTTGTCCCGAACTGTAATTGCATTTTGTAAGTCAAGGGAAAACATGTCTCAGCTGTCTATCCAGCAGCCTTAGACAAAGACTCATAAACTGGAGAAAAAAACAAATAGACAGAACATCTAATATCTCAACAAGTTTTAAATGTTTTATTTATGATTCAAATCTCTTGCATGGGACACAGCTGAGGAAATTAAATCTTCCCCTGGAGTACTGAGGTCAAAGGTTGCGAGAGGAAGGGGAGAAGCATTGGCACCAAGGGGTGTAATTTGTTCTGGGCAACCTCGATCTGGTTCGTTAAAATGCTCGAATTACATTCCTTGCTGTGCTTTTTTAACTGGTTTAAAAATATTTTTAAAAATGTATTCTCGCTGGCAAGGCTGGTGTTTTTTGCCCATCCCTAGTTGCCCTTGAGAAGGTGGTGATGAGCCTTCTTCCTGAACCGTTTATGGGTTAACAATTGCGTTAAAACAAAGCGGGGGGAACTTAACATGAAGCCCTGTTATCCAGTGTGATGAAAAATAGCACACAGAGTGAATTAAACTGTCGGGGGAGCTGAAAGGAATTCTGCCTGAAACAGATTATAGTCTATAGGAGCTACAAATATGGATTTAGGTGTCGTTACATTGTACTTAGCGGTTTTACTGTATTCTGCTTCTGAGACCCCTTGTGAGTGGCCAGCATTGAGTTAGATTGCTCGCTTTCATTCTTTCACATGGGGAGAACGCAGAGTTCTGTGCAGGTGTACCTCACTGTGGCCCAACGCAACCACTCCTGTTCACGCCACTGCAACCGAACAAAAGAAAGACTTGCATTTATATAGCACCTTTCACAACCTCAGAAGGTCCCAAATTGCTTCACAGCCAATGAAGTATTTTTGAAGTGTAGTCACTGTTATAATGTCGGAAACACAGCAGCCAATTTGTGCACAGCAAGGTCCCGCAAACAGCAATGTGATGACAAGATAATCTTGTTTTAGTGATGTTGGTTGAAGGATAAATATTGGTCAGGACACCGGGGAGAAGTCCCCCACTCTTCTTCGAAATAGTGGCCGTGGGATCTTTTACGTCCACCTGAGAGGGCAGAGGGGGCCTCGGCTTAACGTCTCATCCGAAAGACGGCACCTCCGACAGTGCAGCGCTTTCAGTCTACATTTTGTGCTCGAGTCTCTGGAGTGGGACTTGAACCCACGACCTCAGAGGTGAGAGTGCTACCAACTGAGCCACAGCTAACACACAAGAGGGGGGTGAGACACGAACTTCCAGCTACCCCCCGATCAGCAGCTCAAAAACCCGGGAACACGGAACAATTGAGAGTCACCAGCAAGTGCAGAGACAACTCCCACTGGGACATCTGGACTAATTCAACAGAATATCCTTCCGATTAAACGGGATTTCCATCAAAAGCTTGCTGTCTGATAGGCGCTCCCTCTCTCTCCTCCAGCCTCTCTCTCTCTTTCAGTCCTGCAGTTTTTCTTGTCTCCATGTTATCACTAATATTTGAATTATTTCTTCCTCTGAAGTTTCCTTTCCTCCAGCTTCTGCTACAGAACTGAAAGCCCCGATTTTAACCCCAGTGCCCGATGAGAACGGGATGTGCAGTGGTGGTGTGGAGGGGGGGTAATGTGGATTAAAATGGGGGCAGAGTACTTTCCACCCCATTCAGACTGCACTCCCGCTGGCCGCTATTTTAATTCCCGGGTTTCAGGAGGCTTGTGAGGCCCTTGCCTGCCTCAAATGTCGGGGTCTGAGGGCATTATTCTGGCTCTGACGGAAATTTAACCTCGGGCCGTGTGAGTTGAGCTCACTGCTGGGAAAAGCTGCCACCAGATGGATTCTGGGCCAGAAGAGGCCCAGCCAGGTATGATTTTTTTTAAACCTTGGTCCTTCCCTGCCCCGGCTTCCCCCATCCCGCGAACCCCCCCCCCACCGACTCACTTACTCGAGTGTCGGGGACCGTTCCCTCAGGTCCCTGACACCGGACGGGCAGAGACTGCAGCGGGTTCGGGGGCGCAGGAGTCTGAGCTCCAGGATGCAGCTGAGGCCCAAGGCTTGTCGCTCACCGCACTGGCGCCCGGAGTTAAAATGGGGGCTTAAGTGTTCTCCCTGGGGAGATCTGGGGGTGCAGACACTTAAATCTTTACAAGTACATTTCTGAAAGGTTTGGAGAAGGTAAATAGTGAAAGAATGCGTAACAAAGGGACAATATCACCAGAAGAATGAGTGCAGGAAATTAGAAGACATTTTCACAGAGGGTTAACAGAACAGTAATGATTTACAGACAAGTGACTATTGAGGCAGAGACTATAACATCATTTACAAGGAAATTGGATACGTTTGAAAATGAAGAGTATAAAATGGTGTGGGGGACGAGCAGGAAAATAGGATTAGAGTAGGCGACTGCAGTTAAAAAGTTAGCACTGGCACAGGCTGTTATAGCTTTCTTCTGGGCTGCAATTTGTGTGATTTCTTCCTCTTGACTTCATCCTCAATGTGTTGAAATCAAGACTTGCCTCCCAGAACCTCCAAACGATGGGACTCTTCCCTCAGTCTTCCCTCCCTCCCGCAGTCCACAGGCTTTCAAAACCAGCCACCATACCGTGACTTGATTCACCTTGGCTTGCCTGCTATGCTTTTTGACCTTGGCAGTGTCCTGTACGCTGGGCCCAGGGCCTTCTTGCAGTTCCTGAATTAAATAAAGATGATGTTATTATTGGATCTGTTGCAGATTGCTTGTGGGTCAGAGTAGGTCACATTACAATGACACCAAGCTAACTGCAAAAGCAGATACTAAGGTGCTAAGAGCAGAGCCTCTCCTTTAATTCTTCCTGGGTGGAAATCCATATCTGTCTTTCTAAATTTTTACTGTAGACATTAATTACTGTATTAGCTGTGGCTTGAGTCGAACCTTAACTCCAGAGTCTTTCGATCTAAGCTGAAGTCAAAGATCATACACTAGAATTATGGGCTAGGGATTTCCTCCGAGCTGATCCCACTCCGGCACCATAACTCCTCTAGTTGTAGGGTTACTAACCCTCCCGGATTGCCCCCGGAGTCTCCAGGAATTAAAGATTAATGTGAGCGACCCGGGAGAAAAATGGGGGCGAGCGACTAACCCACACCCAGGGGGCGGAACGTCAATTTAAATATGATACCACCAGGCTGTTTTTAACTGCATGTAGACGGGTTTCACACACCCGGCAGTTACAGCAAGGCGAGGACTGCTGCATCCAGGAGACAAGTGCCTGTATACCTACCTCCTGGTTTCTGCCTCCTAACCGACCCCCTGCGATCAGAGACCCCCTTATGAGGCCTCCGGACACCCACCCCCCCCCACCCCACCCCCCCGCGATCATCTTGGGGCCGGACACTAAAGGATCTTCCTCCCCCGCCCCCCATCAGCATCAGTCCAGCCACGATCCTCTGGTGGCAAGTCCCAAAGTTTTCTTCCCTTCCTCCTCCCCCCCCACCGATGATCTTAAGGCAGGTCACAGTCCTCCAGTGGCCGACCCCGATGTGATGTTTTCTTCTCTTCCCCCCCCACGATGGTCCTCAGGCCAGGCACGATCCTCCCTTGTGGGATAGAGTAGAGGCAGCAGAGTATTGGATGAGCTGAGGTTTATCAAAGGTGGAGGCTGAGATGCCGGCCAGGAAGCATTGAGGCAGAGGCGGGCAATGTTACAGAAGTTTGAAGTAGACAACCTATGTGATAAATGACGCGCTACCACCCTGGTTTGGTGGGGCAGGTGCTGGAAAGTAGAGCCAGATGGGGAGGTTTCAGTAAGGGGTTACAAAGAGACGGCAGAGATTAGATGAGAAATGTAGTCGCCATCAACAGAGGACAGGAAGGGGACAATAACACACATCCCAAAATTAAAGTCTGAGGATCAGGAGGCTGCCGTGGGATGAAGTCCATTGAAAAGAGCATCAGGTCAGCTTGGAATAGCAACCAACTAATATCCAGGTACGGTGACAGTGGCTGAGAGGGGGTGCATCCGGGACCTGTCCGAGGAGCAGAAATACACAAGAATACACAAGAATACACGGGAATACACGGGAATACACAGGAATACACGGGAATACACAGGAATACACAGAAATGCACAGGAATACACAGAAATACACAAGAATACACAGTAATACACAAGAATACACAGGAATACACAAGAATACACAGTAATACACAAGAATACACAGGAATACACAAGAATACACAGGAATACACAGGAATACACAAGAATACACAGGAATACACAGGAATACACAAGAATACACAGGAATACACAGGAATACACAAGAATCCACATGAATATACAGGAATACACAGGAATACACAAGAATACATAGGAATACACAGGAATACACAGAAATACACAAGAATCCACAGGAATACACAGGAATACAAAAGAATACACAGGAATACACAAGAATACACAGGAATACACAGAAATACACAGGAATACACAGGAATACAAAGGAATACACAGGAATACACAGGAATACACAAGAATACACAGGAATACACAAGAATACACAGGAATACACAGGAATACACAAGAATCCACAGGAATATACAGGAATACACAGGAATACATAGGAATACACAGGAATACACAGAAATACACAAGAATCCACAGGAATACACAGGAATACACAAGAATACACAGGAATACACAAGAATACACAGGAATACACAGAAATACACAGGAATACACAGGAATACAAAGGAATACACAGGAATACACAGGAATACACAGGAATACACAAGAATACACAGGAATACACAGGAATACAAAGGAATACACAGGAATACACAAGAATACACAGGAATACACAGGAATACACAGGAATACACAAGAATCCACAGGAATATACAGGAATACACAGGAATACACAAGAATACACAGGAATACACAGAAATACACAGGAATACAAATGAATACACAGGAATACACAGGAATACACAAGAATACACAGGAATACCCAAGAATACACAAGAATACACAGGAATACATAAGAATACACAGAATACACGGGAATACACAGGAATACACAGGAATACACTTGAATACACAAGAATACACAGGAATACACAGGGGTACACAGGAATGCACGGGAATACACAGGAATATACAGGAATACACAAGAATACACAGGAATACACAGGAATACACGGGAATACACAGGAATACACAGGAATACACAAGAATACACAGGAATACACAGGGGTACACAGGAATATACAGGTGTACACGGAATACACAAGAATACACGGGATTACACAGGAATACACAAGAATACACAGGAATACATGGGAATACACGGGAATACACTGATATAAACAAGAATACACAGGAATACACAGGAATACACGGGAATACACAAAAATACACAGGGGTACACAGGAATACACAGGGGTACACAGGAATACACAGGAATACACGGGAATACACAGGAATTCACAAGAATACACAAGAATACACAGGAATACACAAGAATACACAGGAATACACAAGAATACACAGGTGTACACAGAATACACAGGAATACACAAGAATACACAGGAACACACAGGAATACACAGGAATACACAAGAATACACAGGGGTACACAGGGGTACACATGAATACACGGGAATAGACAGGAATACACAGGAATACAGAAGAATACACAGGAATACACAAGAATACACAGGGGTACACAGGAATACACAGGAATATACAGGAATACAAAGGAATATACAGGAATACACAAGAATACACAGAATACACAGGAATACACGGGAATACACAGGAATACACAAGAATACCCATGAATACACAGGAATACACGGGAATACACAGGAATACACAAGAATACACAAGAATACACAGAAATACACAGGAATACACAGGAATACACAGGGGTACACAGGAATACACAGGAATACACGGGAATACACAGGAATTCACAAGAATACACAAGAATACACAGGAATACACAAGAATACACAGGAATACACAAGAATACACAGGTGTACACAGAATACACAGGAATACACAAGAATACACAGGAATACACAGGAATACACAAGAATACACAGGAATACACAGGGGTACACAGGAACACACGGGAATACACAGGAATACACAGGAATACACAGAGTACACAGGAATACACAAGAATACACAGGGGTACACAGGGGTACACATGAATACACGGGAATACACAGGAATACACAGGAATACACAAGAATACACAGGAATACACAAGAATACACAGGGGTACACAGGAATACACAGGAATATACAGGAATACACAGGAATATACAGGAATACACAAGAATACACAGAATACACAGGAATACACGGGAATACACAGGAATACACATGAATACACAGGAATACACGGGAATACACAAGAATACACAAGAATACACAGAAATACACAGGAATACACAAGAATACACAGGAATACACAGGAATACACAGGAATACACAAGAATACACAGGAATACACGGGAATACACAGGAATACACAGGGGTACACAGGAATACACAAGAATATACAGGAATACACAAGAATACACAGGAATACACAAGAATACACAGGAATACACAGGGGTACACAGGAATATACAGGAATACACAAGAATACACAGAATACACAGGAATACACAAGAATACACGGGAATATACAGGAATACACAAGAATACACAGGAATACATGGGAATACACGGGAATACACAGGAATACACAGGGGTACACAGGAACACACAGGAATACACAGGAATACACAGAGTACACAGGAATACACAAGAATACACAGGGGTACACAGGGGTACACATGAATACATGGGAATACACAGGAATACACAGGAATACACAAGAATACACAGGGGTACACAGGAATACACAGGAATATACAGGAATACACAGGAATATACAGGAATACACAAGAATACACAGAATACACAGGAATACACGGGAATACACAGGAATACACAAGAATACCCATGAATACACAGGAATACACGGGAATACACAGGAATACACAAGAATACACAAGAATACACAGAAATACACAGGAATACACAGGAATACACAAGAATACACAGAAATACACAGAAATACACAGGAATACACAGGAATACACAGGAATACTCAGGAATACACAAGAATACACAGGAATACACAGGAATACACAGGAATACACGGAATACACAGGAATACACAAGAATACACAGGAATACACAAGAATACACAGGAATACACAGGAATACACAGGAATACAGAAGAATACAGAGAAATACACAGGAATACACAGGAATACACAGGAATACACAAGAATACACGGGAATACACAGGAATACACAGGAATACACAAGAATACACAGGAATACACAAGAATACACAGGAATACACGGGAATACACGGGAATACACAGGGGTACACAGGAATACAAAAGAATATACAGGAATACACAAGAATACACAGGAATACACAAGAATACACAGGAATACACAGGGGTACACAGGAATATACAGGAATACACAAGAATACACAGAATACACAGGAATACACAAGAATACACGGGAATACACAGGAATACACAAGAATACACAGGAATACATGGGAATACACGGGAATACACTGATATACACAAGAATACACAGGAATACACAGGAATACACGGGAATACACAAAAATACACAGGGGTACACAGGAATACACAGGGGTACACAGGAATACACAGGAAAACACGGGAATACACAGGAATTCACAAGAATACACAGGAATACACAAGAATACACAAGAATACACAGGAATACACAAGAATACACAGGAATACACAGGAATACACAGGAATACACAAGAATACACAGGAATACACAGGGGTACACAGGAACACACGGGAATACACAGGAATACACAGGAATACACAGAGTACACAGGAATACACAAGAATACACAGGGGTACACTGGGGTACACATGAATACTCGGGAATACACAGGAATACACAGGAATACACAGGAATACACACGAATACACAGGAATACACAAGAATACACAGGGGTACACAGGAATACACAGGAATATACAGGAATACACAGGAATATACAGGAATACACAAGAATACACAGAATACACAGGAATACACAGGAATACACAAGAATACCCAGGAATACACGGGAATACACAGGAATACACAAGAATACACAAGAATACACAGAAATACACAGGAATACACAGGAATACACAAGAATACACAGAAATACACAGGAATACACAGGAATACACAGGAATACTCAGGAATACACAAGAATACACAGGAATACACAAGAATACACAGGAATACACAGGAATACACGGGAATACACGGGAATACACAGGAATACACAGGGGTACACAGGAATACACAAGAATATACAGGAATACACAAGAAAACACAGGAATACACATGAATACACAGGAATACACAGGAATACACGGGAATACACAGGAATAAACAGAATACACAGGAATACATGGGAATACACAGGAATACACAGAATACACAGGAATACATGGGAATACACAGGAATACACAGGAATACACAGGAATACACAAGAATACACAGGAATACACGGGAATACACAGGAATACACAGGGGTACACAGGAATACACAAGAATATACAGGAATACACAAGAATACACAGGAATACACAGGAATACATGGGAATACACGGGAATACGCAGGAATATACAGGAATACACAAGAATACACAGAATACACAGGAATACACGGGAATACACAGGAATACACAAGAATACCCATGAATACACAGGAATACACGGGAATACACAGGAATACATGGGAATACACGGGAATACACTGATATACACAAGAATACACAGGAATACACAGGAATACACGGGAATACACAAAAATACACAGGGGTACACAGGAATACACAGGGGTACACAGGAATACACAGGAATACACGGGAATACACAGGAATTCACAAGAATACACAGGAATACACAAGAATACACAAGAATACACAGGAATACACAAGAATACACAGGAATACACAAGAATACACAGGGGTACACAGAATACACAGGAATACACAAGAATACACAGGAATACACAGGAATACACAGGAATACACAAGAATACACAGGAATACACAGGGGTACACAGGAACACACGGGAATACACAGGAATACACAGGGGTACACAGAATACACATGAATACACAAGAATACACAGGAATACACAGGAATACACAGGAATACACAAGAATACACAGGAATACACAGGGGTACACAGGAACACACGGGAATACACAGGAATACACAGGAATACACAGAGTACATAGGAATACACAAGAATACACAGGGGTACACTGGGGTACACATGAATACTCGGGAATACACAGGAATACACAGGAATACACAGGAATACACACGAATACACAGGAATATACAGGAATACACAAGAATACACAGAATACACAGGAATACACAGGAATACACAAGAATACCCATGAATACACAGGAATACACGGGAATACACAGGAATACACAAGAATACACAAGAATACACAGAAATACACAGGAATACACAGGAATACACAAGAATACACAGAAATACACAGAAATACACAGGAATACACAGGAATACACAGGAATACTCAGGAATACACAAGAATACACAGGAATACACAAGAATACACAGGAATACACAGGAATACACAGGAATACACGGGAATACACGGGAATACACAGGAATACACAGGGGTACACAGGAATACACAAGAATATACAGGAATACACAAGAAAACACAGGAATACACATGAATACACAGGAATACACAGGAATACACGGGAATACACAGGAATACACAGAATACACAGGAATACATGGGAATACACAGGAATACACAGAATACACAGGAATACATGGGAATACACAGGAATACACAGGAATACACAGGAATACACAAGAATACACAGGAATACACGGGAATACACAGGAATACACAGGGGTACACAGGAATACACAAGAATATACAGGAATACACAAGAATACACAGGAATACACAGGAATACATGGGAATACACGGGAATACGCAGGAATATACAGGAATACACAAGAATACACAGAATACACAGGAATACACGGGAATACACAGGAATACACAAGAATACCCATGAATACACAGGAATACACGGGAATACACAGGAATACATGGGAATACACGGGAATACACTGATATACACAAGAATACACAGGAATACACAGGAATACACGGGAATACACAAAAATACACAGGGGTACACAGGAATACACAGGGGTACACAGGAATACACAGGAATACACGGGAATACACAGGAATTCACAAGAATACACAGGAATACACAAGAATACACAAGAATACACAGGAATACACAAGAATACACAGGAATACACAAGAATACACAGGGGTACACAGAATACACAGGAATACACAAGAATACACAGGAATACACAGGAATACACAGGAATACACAAGAATACACAGGAATACACAGGGGTACACAGGAACACACGGGAATACACAGGAATACACAGGGGTACACAGAATACACATGAATACACAAGAATACACAGGAATACACAGGAATACACAAGAATACACAGGAATACACAAGAATACACAGGAATACACAGGAATACACAGGAATACACAAGAATACACAGGAATACACAGGGGTACACAGGAACACACGGGAATACACAGGAATACACAGGGGTACACAGAATACACATGAATACACAAGAATACACAGGAATACACAGGAATACACAGGAATACACAAGAATACACAGGAATACACAGGGGTACACAGGAACACACGGGAATACACAGGAATACACAGGAATACACAGAGTACATAGGAATACACAAGAATACACAGGGGTACACTGGGGTACACATGAATACTCGGGAATACACAGGAATACACAGGAATACACAGGAATACACACGAATACACAGGAATATACAGGAATACACAAGAATACACAGAATACACAGGAATACACAGGAATACACAAGAATACCCATGAATACACAGGAATACACGGGAATACACAGGAATACACAAGAATACACAAGAATACACAGAAATACACAGGAATACACAGGAATACACAAGAATACACAGAAATACACAGAAATACACAGGAATACACAGGAATACACAGGAATACTCAGGAATACACAAGAATACACAGGAATACACAAGAATACACAGGAATACACAGGAATACACAGGAATACACGGGAATACACGGGAATACACAGGAATACACAGGGGTACACAGGAATACACAAGAATATACAGGAATACACAAGAAAACACAGGAATACACATGAATACACAGGAATACACAGGAATACACGGGAATACACAGGAATACACAGAATACACAGGAATACATGGGAATACACAGGAATACACAGAATACACAGGAATACATGGGAATACACAGGAATACACAGGAATACACAGGAATACACAAGAATACACAGGAATACACGGGAATACACAGGAATACACAGGGGTACACAGGAATACACAAGAATATACAGGAATACACAAGAATACACAGGAATACACAGGAATACATGGGAATACACGGGAATACGCAGGAATACACAGGAATACACAAGAATACCCATGAATACACAGGAATACACGGGAATACACAGGAATACACAAGAATACACAAGAATACACAGAAAACAGATACACAGGAATAAACAAGAATACACAGGAATACACAGAAATACACAGGAATACACCAGGAATACACAGGAATAACTAGGAATACACAGGAATACACAGGACAAGGAATACACAGAATACACAGAATACACAGGAATACACAGGAATACACGGGGAATACACAGGGAATACACAGGAATACACAGGAATACACAGGAATACACAGGAATAACACAGGAATACACAAGAATACACAGGAATACACATGACTATCACAGGAGATACACAGGAATACACAGGGAATACACAGAGAATACACAGGATACACAGGAATACACAGGGAATACACAGGAATACACAGGAATACACAAGAATAAACAGGAATACACAGGAATACACAGGAATACACAGGAATACACATGGTCCACACGACACACGGGAATACAGAAGGAATACACAGAGTACACAGGAATACACAAGAATACACAGGGGTACACTGGGGTACACATGAATACTCGGGAATACACAGGAATACACAGGAATACACAGGAATACACAAGAATACACAAAAATACACAAGAATACACAGGGGTACACAGGAATACACAGGAATATACAGGAATACACAGGAATATACAGGAATACACAAGAATACACAGAATACACAGGAATACACGGGAATACACAGGAATACACAAGAATACCCATGAATACACAGGAATACACGGGAATACACAGGAATACACAAGAATACACAAGAATACACAGAAATACACAGGAATACACAGGAATACACAAGAATACACAGAAATACACAGAAATACACAGGAATACACAGGAATACACAGGAATACTCAGGAATACACAAGAATACACAGGAATACACAAGAATACACAGGAATACACAGGAATACACAGGAATACACAGGAATACACAGGAATACACGGGAATACACAGGAATACACAGGGGTACACAGGAATACACAAGAATATACAGGAATACACATGAAAACACAGGAATACACATGAATACACAGGAATACACAGGAATACACGGGAATACACAGGAATACACAGAATACACAGGAATACATGGGAATACACAGGAATACACAGAATACACAGGAATACATGGGAATACACAGGAATACACAGGAATACACAAGAATACACAGGAATACACAGGAATACACAAGAATACACAGGAGTACACAGGGGTACACAGGAATACACAGGAATATACAGGAATACACAGGAATACACAGGGGTACACAGGAACACACGGGAATACATGGAATACACAGGAATACAGAAGAATACACAGATTACACAGGAATACACAAGAATACACAGGGGTACACATGAATACACGGGAATACACAGGAATACACAGGAATACACAAGAATACACAGGAATACACAAGAATACACAGGAATACACAGGGGTACACAGGAATACACAGGAATATACAGGAATACACAGGAATACACAGGAATACACAAGAATACACGGGAATACACAGGAATACACAAGAATACCCATGAATACACAGGAATACACGGGAATACACAGGAATACACAAGAATACACGGGAATACACAGAAATACACAGGAATACACAGGAATACAGAAGAATACACAGAAATACACAGGAATACACAAGAATACACAGGAATACACAGGAATACACAGGAATACACAAGAATACACAGGAATACACAGGAATACACAGGGGTACACAGGAATACACAAGAATATACAGGAATACACAAGAATACACAGGAATACACAGGAATACACAGGAATACATGGGAATACACGGGAATACGCAGGAATACACAAGAATACACGGGAATACACAGGAATACACAGAATACACAGGAATACACAAGAATACACAGGGGTACACAGGAATACACAGGAATATACAGGAATACACAGGAATATACAGGAATACACAAGAATACACAGAATACACAGGAATACACGGGAATACACAGGAATACACAAGAATACCCATGAATACACAGGAATACACAGGAAATACACAGGAATACACAAGACTACACAGAATACACAGAAATACACAGGATACCCAGGAACACAAGAATACAACAGAAATACACAGACATACACAGGAATACCACGGAATACACAGGAATACTCAGGAATACACAAGAATACACCGGAATACACAAGATACACAGGAAAACACAGGAATACACAGGAATACACAGGAATACACAGGGAATACACGGGGAAAACACAGGAATACACAGGGGTACACATGAATACACAAGAATAACAGGATACACATGAAAACACAGGAATACACATGAATACACAGGAATACACAGGGAATACACCTGGAATACACAGGAATACAAGAATACATGGAATACACAGGAATACAAGAATACACAGGAAATACCCAAATACACTGGAATACATGAGGGAAATACACAGGAATACAGACACAGGAATAACACAAGAATACACAGGATACACAGGAATACACAAGAATACACAGGAGTACACAGGGGTACACAGGAATACACAGGAATATACAGGAATACACAGGAATACACAGGGGTACACAGGAACACACGGGAATACATGGAATACACAGGAATACAGAAGAATACACAGATTACACAGGAATACACAAGAATACACAGGGGTACACATGAATACACGGGAATACACAGGAATACACAGGAATACACAAGAATACACAGGAATACACAAGAATACACAGGAATACACAGGGGTACACAAGAATACCCATGAATACACAGGAATACACGGGAATACACAGGAATACACAAGAATACACGGGAATACACAGAAATACACAGGAATACACAGGAATACACAAGAATACACAGGAATACACAGGAATACACAAGAATACACAGGAATACACAGGAATACACAAGAATACACGGGAATACACAGGAATACACAGGAATACACAGGAATACACAGAATACACAGGAATACATGGGAATACACGGGAATACGCAGGAATACACAAGAATACACGGGAATACACAGGAATACACAGAATACACAGGAATACATGGGAATACACAGGAAAACACAGGAATACACAGGAATACACAGGGGTACACAGGAATACACAAGAATATACAGGAATACACAAGAAAACACAGGAATACACATGAATACACAGGAATACACAGGAATACACGGGAATACACAGGAATACACAGAATACACAGGAATACATGGGAATACACAGGAATACACAGAATACACAGGAATACAGGGGAATACACAGGAATACACAGGAATACACAAGAATACACAGGAATACACAGGAATACACAAGAATACACAGGAATACACAGGGGTATACAGGAATACACAGGAATATACAGGAATACACAGGAATACACAGGGGTACACAGGAACACACGGGAATACATGGAATACACAGGAATACAGAAGAATACACAGATTACACAGGAATACACAAGAATACACAGGGGTACACAGGGGTACACATGAATACACGGGAATACACAGGAATACACAGGAATACACAAGAATACACAGGAATACACAAGAATACACAGGAATACACAGGGGTACACAGGAATACACAGGAATATACAGGAATACACAGGAATACACAAGAATACACAGGAATACACAAGTATACACGGGAATACACAGGAATACACAAGAATACCCATGAATACACAGGAATACACGGGAATACACAGGAATACACAAGAATACACAAGAATACACAGAAATACACAGGAATACACAGGAATACAGAAGAATACACAGAAATACACAGGAATACACAGGAATACACAGGAATACTCAGGAATACACAAGAATACACAGGAATACACAAGAATACACAGGAATACACAGGAATACATGGAATACACAGGAATACACAGGAATACACAAGAATACACAGGAATACACAGGAATACACAAGAATACACAGGAATACACAGGAATACACAAGAATACACGGGAATACACAGGAATACACAGGAATACACAAGAATACACAGGAATACACAGGAATACACAGGAATACACAAGAATACACGGGAATACACAGGAATACACAGGGGTACACAGGAATACACAAGAATATACAGGAATACACAAGAATACACAGGAATACACAGGAATACATGGGAATACACGGGAATACGCAGGAATACACAAGAATACACGGGAATACACAGGAATACACAGAATACACAGGAATACATGGGAATACACAGGAAAACACAGGAATACACAGGAATACACAGGGGTACACAGGAATACACAAGAATATACAGGAATACACAAGAATACACAGGAATACACAGGAATACACGGGAATACACGGGAATACACAGGAATAGACAGGAATACACAAGAATACACAGGAATACACAGAATACACAGGAATACACAGGTATACACAGTGGGTACACAGTCTCTCCTTCAACCCACACTGCCAAAGAAATAAATTCACTTGTCATTCCTTTCATTACTGTTGGTGGAATCCTGCCCTGCACAAATGGCAGTCACGTTTGCTTACATCATTTTATGTCAGTACGCAGCTTAATTTTTGCTCAGCAAGTGACAACTGCCAGGGAATGCTCACCTAGGAGGGCAGTAGCTGGTTCAACTGGCAGCAAAAGCTGACCAATCCTCAGACACGGAGAGCTGGGGGAGGGTCAGAAGTCAGGAAGCTTGTCTTACTGCCCAGATAAGAAAGACGGAATTCCGAAATACAGGAGAACAGCCTGCAAGATCTGGTCTGAAATCCAGAGCTAAAGAGAGAAAATGAGATTGCTGCTCGGAAAAGCTGTACTTCGCTTGCTAACAGGAAAAGTGTCGCGTACTGTGTTATTGTCTATGTTACAAGGAGCGTCATGAAATAAGTTGTAACTCTGTGTAATCGCTACTCTGCTTGTTCACATATTATATGGAAAATAAGACAGCTTGTTGATTTATATTTGGCCTCATTCACTGCAGTGTTCATCAGACCGCCCTTTGGAAGATCGGAGAAGTGCACCTCGTGGAACATGTGAGATTAATGTATCCAGTTCAAGGGGCTTCATTGTCATGATCCTCATGTCTCGCTAGTATATAGTAGATATTAGGTTGGTGTTTCCTACATTACAACAGTGACTACACTCCAAAAAGTACTTCATTAGGGGTATGGTAGAGTAGCGGTTATGTTACTGGACTAGTTAATCCAGAGGCCTGGACGAATGATCGCAGTAGATGTGAGGTCAAATCCCACCACGGCAACTGGGGGAATTTAAATTCAATTAACTAAATAAATCTGGAATTAAAAAACTAGTATCAGTAATGGTGACCATAAAACTACTGGATTGTTGTTAAAACCTATCTGGCTCACGAATGTCCTTTAGGGAAGGAAATCTGTCATCCTTACCTGGTCTGGCCGAAATGTGATTCTAGACCTGCAACAATATGGTTGACTCTTAACTGCCCTCTGAAATGGCCTAGTAAGCCCCTCAGTACTGTGGGAGTACCTTCAGCACACGGACTGCAGCGGTTCAAGAGGCAACTCATCACCACCTTCTCAAGGGCAATAAATGCTGGCCTTGCCAGCAACGCCCACATCTCGTGAACAAATAGATTAATTGGCTGTAAAGTGCTCTGAGATGTCCGGTGGTTGTGAAAGGCACTATATAAATGCAAGTCTTATTTTTATTTAGTAAAGGTAAACTCCCAATCATAGGGCACATGGGTTCGCTTATGGGAGAAACTGGTGATGTTGAACTCAAGTGAATATTTAGTGCAGATCTGAAATTTCCAATCGATGCCATCGTACATTGCTTGGCAGTAGAGGGGAGCTTTACTACACATCTAACCATGCTATACTTGACCTGGGAATAGCTGATGGTACTACTGGAAGGGTGTAATGGATTTCCTCATCTTGAAAGCGTACACACACACAAATTAAAATCCATGAAAACTTCCAATAATCACCTCCAACTATTCCTCAGGAATAGTAATGGTATCAAGATTGTTAATCCTTGAGTGCCAACATCATCTGGCATTAACAGAGCATTAAGCATCTACACTGCCACAAAATTGGGCTCAAAACTGAAAGTGAATCTCTTAACCGTTACAGCATATTTTGTATTATAGAAAAATTAACAGATACCCTGGAGTGATTTAATGGCTGCACGATCACATCAGGGATCAGAGGACACTTATAAACCACTTGAGCTTTCTGATCTCATTTACAAGGTCACCTGAACTGTTTTATGAGTTGGCTGCTTTGTAATCACCCCCCCAGGTATTCCATTATTCTCTTCATAATTTATTTACAGATATCACAACCTCGTCAAATGAGAATTCAATTTTCTTTGGGATTCAATACCAGGGAAAGATCGGAGCGCTTGCAAAATCCATTGCAAAGACCACAATGCCAGCTACCTGTAATTATGGATACCAAGTGATAATCCTGATCACGATGGTTGGCTCTCACAGTCACTGTTTTGAATGACATGTGAGCTTGTGGTGAAGGGGAACATCCAGTATTGTGTCCACTCTGTACAAAGCCTGGGGTGGAATTTCTCCACACTGGTCGCTCTTTACCCGGGAGGTCCTCGGTGCCAAGCATCTCCTGGTTTTGACGCAATTTTTGCGTCAAGAGGATTGAAATCAACCTGAGCATTACTAAAGAAAAAGGAAAGAAAGGACTTGCATTTCTATAGCGCCTTTCACAACCTCAGGATGTCCCAAAGCACTTTACTGCCAATGAAGCACTTTTGAAGTGTAGTCACTGTTGTAAAGTAGGAAATGAAGTAAACAAATTAGTAACCAAAGGTTAACGGGGGTAATTTTAACTTTGGACGACAGTGTAAAATGGGCGATAGCGATCTGGCCGCCCATTATACACACCAACCGATTTTCTTTTCTGCTGAGTTCAATAGAAAGAAAAATCGGGCATGGTGTATGATGGGTGACGAATTCGATAACACCCATTTTACAGCTTCACCTAAAGTTAAAATTGCCCCCATTATGTTTGACTCACTTTCCTCTTCCTGCTATTATAACAAAGCCGTTAGCCCACGTGGGTTAAAACTTCTGCTAATATAGCAGAAGGAGGAACTTCATCCGAATATATAAGATTCGCTTTACTAATAACACACTATGGGGGTAAAATTGGCTTGTGCCCCCTTTGGGGCGCTAATTTCCCCCGCGCCCGAAATTGAATGGCAATGCCCCAAGCAGGAGGTGGGGCGCTCCTGTTGAATGTAGCGCCGTGGTACGGCAGGCCTCCCTCCCCTGATTAAAGGGGAGGGGTCTAACGCAGCGCGCACCGGGGCCTTGCTGGACCACCGGGGAGCGGGGTGCCGGCAAAAGAGCTCGGCACTCAAGAGGAGTGCCGGGATGATGGATCGCGGCCGGCACCCCGCAGGAGGAGGCCAGAGGGGGCAGGTGCTGACAGGCGGCCCAAAAAAATGGCCCGCCCGGCATCTGCCCTTTAATTTGCGCTGCCCCGGCCGCAAACATGGCACGCTGACCCTGTCGGACACAGCGTCCGGTGATAGGACAGGGGACACGAGCAAAGTTTGCGGCCGGGGTGCAAGCGGGGCGTCATCACTGGAGGCGCAGCGCCGCGGGGCGCTACTGGCTACTGCCGCCGCTAACCTCTCGCTGAATTTCGTGGGAGGCGTTAGCGGCGCCGTGCCCGGGCGCTAGGTGCTTTGCGCCCCGTTAGCTTGGGGCACTAACGGGAGGCACAAAGCAACCCAATTTTTCCCCCGGTGTCATTTCAACAGCAAAGAATTATAGTTATGTCTATCTAGAGAAAGAACTTGCCTTTTTATAGTTTTCACAACCTTAGGGTGTCACAAAGTACTTCACTATCGATGAAATACTCTTGAAATGCAGTCAATGTTGTTATCAAAGAATCATAAAATGATACAGCATGTCTGTGCCGGCTCTTTGGTAGAGCTATCCAACTAGTCCCACTTCCCTGCTCTTTCCCCTTAGCCCTGCAGATTTTTTCCCTTCAAATATTTATCCAATTCCCTTTTGAAAGTTACTATTGAATCTGCTTCCATCACCCTTCCAGGCAGTGCATTCCAGATCATAACAACTCGCTGTGTAAAAAAATGTTTCCTCATGTCACCTCTGGTTTTTAAACCTGTGTCCTCTGGTTACCAACCTTTCTACCACTGGAAACAATTTCTCCTCATTTACTCTATCAAAGCCATTCATGATTTGGAACACCTCTATCAAATCTTCTCTTAACCTTCTCTGCTCTAAGGAGAACAACCCCAGCTTCTCCAGTCTCTCCACAGAACTGAAGTCCCTCATTCCTGGTACCATTCTCCTAAATCTCTTCTGCACCCTCTCCAAGGCCTTGACATTCTTTCTAAAGTGTGTTGCCCAGAATTGAATTCAATACTCTAGCTGAGGCCTAACCAGTGTTTTACAAAGGTTTAGCATAACTTCTTTGCTTTTGTACTCTTCCTCTATTAATAAAGCCCAGGATCCCATATGCTTTTTGAACAGCCTTCTCAACTTGTCGTGCCCCCTTCAAAGATTTGTGTAAATACACCCTCAGATTTCTCTATTCCTGCACCCCTTTTAAAATTGTACCATTTAGTTCATATTGTCTTTCATCGTTCTTCCTACCAAAATGTATCACTTTGCACTTCTCTGCGTTAAATTGCATCTGCCATGTGTCTGCCCATTTCACCAGTCTGTCTATGTCCTCCTGAAGTCTGTTGCTATCCTCCTCATTGTTGACTACATTTTCGAGTTTCATGTCATCTGCAAACTTTGAAATGATGGCCTGTATACCCAATTCCAGGTCATTAGTATATATCAAAGAGAGCAATGGTCCTAATACCGACCCCTGGGGAACACCACTGTACACTTCCCTCTAGTCTGAAAAACAACTGTTCACCACTACTCTCTGCTTTCTGTCCCTTAGCCAATTTTGTATTCGTGTTGCCAGTCCTTTAATCCCATTGGCTTTAATTTTGCTAACGAGTCTATTATGTGGTACTTTGTCAAACGCCTTTTGAAAGTCCATATACACAACATCAACCGTACCACCCTCATCAACCCTCTCCGTTACTTCATCAAAAACTTGATCAAGTTGTCAAACAGGATTTGCCTTTAATAAATCCATGCTGACTTTCATTTAATAGCTCATGCTTTTCCAAATGCCAATTAACGTTGTCCCGGATTATTGTCTCGAAAATTTTCCCCACCACTGATGTTAGGCTGACCTGGCCTGTAGTTGCCGGGTTTATCCCTCGCCCCTTTTTTAAACAGGGATGTAACATTTGCAATCTTCCAGTCCTCTGGCACCACCCCCATTTCCAAGGAAGATTGGAAGGTTGTGGCCAGAGCCTCTGTAATTTCCACCCTTACTTCCCTCAGTAACCGAGGATGCATCCCATCCGGATCGGGTGACTTTTCTAGTTTGAGGACTTCCAACCTTTTAAGTACATCCTCTTTATCTATTTTTATCTTATCCAATATCACCACTATCCCCTCCTTTACTGCTACACTGGCAGAATCCTCGGAGGAAAAATTCGGTTGGTTAGCGCCTCCTGTTAGCGCCTCCGGGGGGCGCTAACGGGGCGCTAGGAACTTAGCGCCCGAGCGTGGCGGTTTTAGCGCCGCTCGCAAAATTGACCAGTCGCAAAGTTTAGCGCCCAGCAGTAATTATCGCCTCCGACTGTAAAATTCGCCTCTATCGCCCCCTGGAGGTGATTTGAGCTCTAAATCAGGCGCTACACACCTCTCTTAAGGCGCTAATGTCGGGGAGCGAGGCGCTACCTCAGAGCGCTGGCGAAGCTCAGGCGATGTCAGTTACCATGGAAGCCAGACAGACTGACGCCATCCAGTTCTTAAAGGGGAGGGGCCATCTTGCTGGCCAGCCACACCCTGCTCATTGCAGCCTTGAATCTCGGCCTGGAGAGACCTCCCAAAGCAATTGTGTTGGAAGCACTAATGGATAGACCCAGGGAAAGAGCTCTGTGCTTAAGAACCTCAAAAGTGGTGCTGAGGGCCAAAACTCCTTAGGACAGTATTAAATCTCTCCAGGCGTCTCTCTCCCTCTCAACCTGCGTGTACCAAAAATTTTGCTGACAAGAAAAAGCAGGAAGTGCCCGCCTTTAAATAGCGCTCCCCAAGCCCCTTCCCGACTTGAAAATGTTCCCCATTACCTGTCGTTCTAGCGGCAGGCGCGACTCAATTTCCGGTCCGGGGCATTGCACGACGTCACGATCTGCAGGTGCAGGAGATCGTGGCAGTAGTGTTTAGTGCCAGCGCAAAATGACAGGTGAAATTTGTGAGCGGCGCTAAAATTGCCACGCTCGGGCACTAAGTTGCTAGCAGCCCATTAGCGCCTCCGGCGGGTTAACCAACCAAAATTTCCCCCCAAACTCTTCAATCAGACATTCAATTCGCTTCTTAATCTCTCTTGCATCTCCACCCAGTGTCCTCTTTCTCCTGATTGTGAAGCACCTTGAGATGTTCTGCTGTCTGAGAGGCGCTAAATGTAAGTTATTATCAAGTAATTTTATCTAAGGTACTCCAACAGTTAATATCGTGAACCAAGTTACAAGCTACAGTGATTTTAAAAAGAAGAGAAATAGAATCAAGCCCCACTCCAGTGACTTGAGCACAAAATCCAGGCTGACACGTCAGTGCTGTACTGAGGGAGTGCTGCACTGTCGGAGGTGCCATCTTTCGGATGAGACGTTAAACCGAGGCCCCTTCTGCCCTCTTAGGTGGACCTAAAAGATGCCACGGCACTATTTTGATGAAGAGCAGGGGAGTTCTCCCCGGTGTCCTGGCCAATATTTATCCCTCAAGCAACATCACTAAAAAAAAGCAGATGATCTGGTACCTTATTACTATTTGTGGGAGCTTGCTGTGTGTAAATTGGGTGCTGGATTTCCCACATTACAACAGTGACAATACTTCAAAAGTACCTCATTGGCTGTAAACTGCTTTCAGACATCCTGAGGTTGTGAAAGGTGCTTTATAAATGCAAGTCTTTCTTACATTGACGGCCCAGTAACAGTTGTATTTCTCCCCTCAGTCTAAGAAAGCTTTCCATACAAATATGTAGAGTTGAACAGGACTGCTAGCTGTCTGTGTTGCAGCTCAATAGAAAATCTCATTAAGCTGCTACCAGTCTATCTTCTGTTGATTTTTCACAGTTATAATGGTTGATTAACTAAACAGAGACCTTCTAGGAAGATAAAACAATGTGAAATTTTGCCCTCGCCCATTATGGTAATCAAGCGAGTGCTTTAAGGTTTCTAAAATTACAGTTCATGTTTGTCATTTCTACCCAGATGGAGGAGGCCAGTGATCCCACTGGACTGAGAGTGACATTCTGTAAAGTATCTATCAACACTTTCCTGTATTATCTTCAGTCCGATTCTGAGCTGAAGAGTCCACCAAGCAATTCACCTTTAAAGCGGTTATTCAGCAGATGAGATGAACTATTTTTGATGGGAGTCCACGCCACTTATCTACTAACCAATTGTAGGGGGCGGGGGGTGGGGGGGTGGTGGATGTGGGTGGGAGCCTCTTCTAACCTCTAGTTGTAGTTGAAATTTGCTCATTTATTTTCTTCCCCTTCTCTCCTGAAAACGCAGACCCTCAGCAGGGTACGATACCCGTGGCGTTGTCGCCTTGTCCAAATGACCATTCTTGCTGTGAGAGCCCCAGATAGCGAGTGTCAGTCGGCTATTTTATCCTGGGGGGAGGGGGGTGAATTAGATCCGAGCCCAATTCTATCTCCACCCCTCACCCCCCCACCCCCATTCCTTTAGCACACATTTCACTTGGGGCCTTGAAAAAGAAAAACTTGCAATAATAAAGCACTTTTCACAACCTTAGAATGTGCCAAAGCGTTTATAGCCAATGAAGTACTTTTGAAGTGTAGTCGCTGTTGTACTGTAGGAAACATGGCTGCCAACCTGTGCACAGCAAGCTCCCACAAACAGCGATGTGATAATGACCCGATAATCTGCTTTTAGTGATGTTGCTTGAGGGATAAATATTGGCCAGGAGGAGGAGGGACCCTGCCTGATTTTTTTTTTGTTCCCCACTTCCTAACCCAGGGATACTGAGAGCCACAGCTGCTCAGCTTACAGCAGCCCATGCGAGGGCTTTCTTTATCTTTATGGTGCAGTTACCCACTTTGCCATTAGGGTGAGTCAAGGCTTGCTTTGTTTGGTATTCATGTCACTTAGTCCTGCAACTTGGTTTTGAAGTTAACCTTGTTATATTATCAATATGATATGATTTTCCCAGAATCATATTGGTTCGTCCTCTCTGAAATCCATCATAAAAATAATTAATTTATCAGTCAGTCAGTCAGTCAATCCTTCCTGATTTACCTCATCTTCTCTCCAATTCTTTTCAACCTTGGCCTTGTCGGGCATTATGTGCCTCTAATCTTAACCGAGGTTTCTCGATAGTAATGATGTTTTGTAGGTTGTGTGTCCAAAATGTCGCCCAATAATTCAAACACGGCCTAGTAATGCGTCAGACAGAGTTAAAATCAAATGCTCTCAGGATTCTAGTACAGGGGAGCCTCCACTGTCCTCACACCTTACCCTCCTTCCTGATTATCTGCCAGGATTTTCTTGTGTCCGATCCTTGGCCAGGTCTGCTAGCACTAGCCTCCTGTCTGACATGGCTCAGCCTCACAGCCCAAGAAACACTCGGGGGTGAAATTGGACCTTTGCTGCGTTTGTTTCCGGGCGAGAAAACGGGTGCAGGGAAGTTCAATCTAAGGTGCCCACCTTCCGCCCCCGAATAGTGTCGGGAAAACATCTGACGCTATATTGGTTCAGGCGCTGTAGAGGCAGTCCTGGTGCTCACTTAAAATAGGCGTTCGTCCCCTTGAATATGCTAATGAGGGACCTATCGCCCTCTGCTTTATGACCTGAACTGGAAACTGCTTTACAGGAACATAGCAGGTGTCAGACTACTGCGTTCAGGATTACCTAGTCTAGACACGGCCTGACCAGTGGTCCTTAAAGGGACCACTGCTAGCCGCCTCTTAAAAGGTTAAGTTTTTCAAAAAACTACTTACTAGAACATGGAGCCGAGTTGAACAGGTGCGGAACATACGCCTTATTCCTTCTTTAAATCCCTCTTTATCTTATTGGTGTTATGAAAATTAAAGTTTGAAGCCATAAACCTAGATTGATTCCTGAGATGAGAGGGTTATCCAATGAGGAGAGATTGAGTAGATTGGACCTATATTCTCTGGAGTTTAGAAGAATGAGAGGTGATTTAATTGAAACATTTAAAATGATTAGAGGGCTTGACAGGGTAGATGCTGTGAGAGGCTGCTTCCCCTGTCTGGGGAGTCTAGAACTAGGGGCCATAGGCCTGGATATTAACAGGGGCGGGTTACCTAGGAGGGGTGTGGGGGGGGTGGGTGCAGGGCTGAGTTTTAGGCGGGAAGGATTTCCTCGCATGCTGCATAAGAACATAAGAAATAGGAGAAGTCGCACAGCACCAGGTTATAGTCCAACAGTTTTATTTGACTCTTGGGGGTAAAAATTCACTTGGTTGCGCCACCCGTTAGCGCCTTAAGAGGGCGCTAATGGGGCGCAAAGCCGCTAACGCCCGGGCGCAGCGATGTTTGCGCCGCTCGAGAACTTAACTTGAGATTGTGCGGCGGAGCTAAAACTTACCGCTGCGACCACCTGCGCGCGCAGATTGTGACGTCATTCCATGGTGCAACGCCCTTGGGGCGCTCCGTAGCGGAAATTGAGTGGCGCCCCCTGCCTTACCGCCTGGCGCTTCCAACGACCAGAAGACTGGAACGCTATCAATCGCTGTGGGGCTGGGGGGGGCGCTATTTAAAGGGGGCCTCTTCCTGTCTTTTATTGTTGGTGGCATTTTTGAACTACGCATTCTGAGAGAGAGCGGGAGAGACTTCTGGAGAGATTCAACGTTGTGTGAAGGAGTTTTGGGTACTGAGCAGCACTTTGCAGGTTCATTTTGATTTGCCATTCCTTGTATCGATTTAGCAGAGACCGTGGGAGCTGCACTCTGAGCTCTTTGCCTGGTACACTCCATTGTTCTTTCCAGCACATTTGATGTGCAAGTCTCTCCAGGCCGAGATTCAAGGCAGCAATGAACAGGATGTGGATGGAAAGCAAGATTAACCATCCCCTTTAAGAACTGGCCCGTGCCATTGTGTGTGTGTTCCATTGCTGACTGACATTACATGAGCTTCGCCAGCGCTCCGAGTTAGCGCCTCACTGCTCGGCCTTTGCGCCTTAAGAGAGGTGTGCAGCGCCTGCTTTAGCGCTCCACTCACCTCCCGGGGCGGTAAAAGTGAAGTTTCCCGTCAGTGCCGATAATTAGCGCCAGGCGCTAATATTTGCGTCCGGACGATATTTGCGCCCCAAATGGGGCGCTACCTAATTTCTACCCCTTGGACTATAACCTGGTGTTGTGCGACTTCTCATTTTTGTCCACCCCAGTCCAACACCGGCATCTCCGCATCATAAGAAATAGGAGCAGGAGTGGGCCATTCGGCTCCTCGAGCCTGCTCCGTCAGTCAATAAGATCATGTCTGATCTACAACCTCAACTCCACTTTCCAGCCCTATCCCCATATCCCTTTATTCCCTTAGGGGGAAAAATTAGGTTGCTTTGCGCTTCCTGTTAGCGCACCGCGGTGCTGTGCATCCGGCGCTGACGTCATTGCCGTGCGCAGCGCCCCGCTCGCGCCCCGGCCGCAAACTTCAGTTGCGCCCCCTGAACTATCGCCAGATGATATGTCCAACAGGGTCTGGGTGGTGTTTTATCAGCCGCGGCAGCGCAATTTACAGGGCAGGTGTTGGGCGATCATTTTTTTTTGGACCACCTGCCAGCACCTGGCCCCCTTCCCCTTTTTTATTCAGGGTGCCGGCCGCGACCTGGGTGCTGGGTCTGATCCCGGGGAGAAGGCGATCCCTGACCCTTAGGTAGGGTTGTCTAATCCTGGGGGTGAGGGGGGGGGAGGCGGTGGTCAGATCCCCGACCCCGGGGTGGGGTTGTCCGATCTCAGGGGAGGACCGATCCCAGATTCTGGGGGTCTTTGTATGGGAGGGGTGTCTGATGGAGGGACGGAAAGGTTGGGGGGATGGAAGAGAGGCACTCCTGCTCCTCCTGGCCCACTAGGAGTGCTGTGGAGACACTTACCTTCGCCCCGAAGCTGTCCTCGCCTTGCTTCAGCTGTCGGGTTTCCCAAGGCCTGTAAAACAGTTTAAATCAGAGGCTAACAGCCTCATTAAAATATTTAAATTGCCAACCCACCTCCTGGGAGCAGGTTGACTGCCCGCCTATAAATCCCACTTCTGTTAAACCCGGAAGTGGGCAGATTAGAGGCAGGTTGGGTTCGGGATTGGGAATTTTTAACCTCTGACCCGACCCTAACCCACCCCTTTTTGGGAGCTAAAATCCAGCCCATAGTCTCAGGATAAGGGGTCGGCCATTTACAACTGAGATGAGGAGAAATTTCTTCACTCAGAGGGTGGTGAATCTTTGGAATTCTCTACCCCAGAGGGGCTGTGGAGGCTCAGTCGTTGAGTATATTCAAGATGCGGAGATGCCGGTGTTGGACTGGGGTGGACAAAAGTGAGAAGTCGCACAACACCAGGTTATAGTCCAACAGCTTTATTTGAAATCACAAGCTTTCAGAGCGGCTGCTCCTTCGTCAGGTGAAGTGAAGAAATACATATGGGCACAGCATAAATAGTCAGAGAACAATGCCAGACGACTACAGGACTGCAGCGGTTCAAGAAGGCGGCTCACCACCACCTTCTCAAGGGCAACTAGGGATGGGCAATAAATGCCGGCTTTGCCAGCGACGCCCACATCCCATAAGCTAATAAAAAAAAGAAGTAGCTGGAGATTGGCGGGGGGGTGGGGGCACGGCAGGGGAGAGGGCGGCTCAATTGGTGGCCGGGGGGGTGGTGGGGAGGGGAGAGATCGTAGCCAAAGCAGCAGCCTCCCATGTTCTTTAATGTGGGGTTGGGAGGATCACTCGCTTGTAATCGTCTGGCATTGTTCTCTGACTATTTATGCTGTACCCATATGTATTTCTTCATTTCACCTGATGAAGGAGCAGCGCTCCGAAAGCTTGTGATTTCAAATAAAGCTGTTGGACTATAACCGAGTATATTCAAGACTGTGATCGATAGATTTTTGGATATTAAGGGAATCAAGGGATGTGGAGATAGTGCAGGAAAGTGGAGATGAGGTAGAAGATCAGCCATGATCTTATTGAATGGCGGAGCAGGCTCGAAGGGCCATATGGCCTACTCCTGCTCCTTTTCCTTATATTCTTATGTAAAACCATCATTTATTCACATGAGCATGTTTTAAAAAATGTGCTTGTGGAAGCTTTTTTCTTTTTAATGTAACAGATTCTGATGCCATAAAAAAGCATTCAGCGCAGCTCCCAGTCAGGAGAGATAATCGCTATAAAATTGTAATGTAACTTGCCAAGGGCGAGGGAGCAAATCCCACACCTTTGTGCGGAGCAGATACTAAAGACTAGAAATGTGGCTGTGCAGCATCTGTTGTTTGGGCAATAAATGGCCATCTCAGCCTCCGATATGGCGGGCAGGGAGTGCAAGCTCATTATGAGCCAGAAGTGCACCACCCGCCATATTGGTAAAGGTCAAATAATTGGCGTGCATTGCCCGTGCCTGAAATAGGCGTTAGACCCTTTACATATGCACATAAGGAGCCTGTTTGAGGCCCCCAATGCAAGATTGATTTGTCCTGAGGCAGCCGCCACTGCCCGGACTCAGGGAAACCAGGCCTGCATACAGGCGGTCCTTAAAGGGCCTCTTGTTAGGCCACAACCAACAAGTAAGTTTTAAAAAATATACTTACCTGAATATGGAGCCGGGAGGACTGCGAGTGATCCTCCCAACCCCACATTAAAGAACATGGGAGGCTGCTGCTTTGGCTACGATCTCTCCCCTCCCCACCACCCCCCCGGCCACCAATTGAGCCGCCCTCTCCCCTGCCGTGCCCCCACCCCCCCCGCCAATCTCCAGCTACTTCTTTTTTTTATTAGCTTATGGGATGTGGGCGTCGCTGGCAAAGCCGGCATTTATTGCCCATCCCTAGTTGCCCTTGAGAAGGTGGTGGTGAGCTGCCTTCTTGAACCGCTGCAGTCCGTGTGGTGATGGTACTCCCACAGTGCTGTTAGGGAGGGAGTTCCAGGATTTTGACCCAGCGATGATGAAGGATCGGCGATATATTTTCAAGTCAGGATGGTGTGTGACTTGGAGGGGAACTGGAGGTGGTGGTGTTCCCATGCACCTGCTGCCCTTATCCTTCTAGCTAGAAGAGGTTGTGGGTTTGGGAGGTGCTGCCGAAGAAGCCTTGGCGAGTTGCTGCAGTGCATCTTGTAGATGGTACACACTGCAGCCATGGTACGCCGGTGATGGAGGGAGTGAATGTTTAAGGTGATGGATGAGGTGCCAATCAAGCGGGCTGCTTTGTCCTTGATGGTGTCGAGCTTCTTGAGTGTTGTTGGAGCTGCACTCATCCAGGCAAGTGGAGAGTATTCTATCACACTCCTTACTTGTGCCTTGTAGATGGTGGAAAGGCTTTGGGGAGTCAGGAGGCGAGACACTTGCCACAGAATACCTAGCCTCTGACCTGCTCTTGTTGCCACAGTATTTATGTGGCTAGTCCAGTTAAGTTTCTGATCAATGGTGACCCCCAGGATGTTGATGGTGGGGGATTCGGCGATGGTAATGCCGTTGAATGTCGAGGGTCAGTGTTAGACTCTCGCTGGTTGGAGATAGTCATTGCCTGGCACTTGTGTGGTGCAAAAGTTACCTGCTACTTATCAACCCAAGCCTGAACGTCGTCCAGGTCTTGTTGCATGCAGGCATGGACTGCTTCATTATCTGAGGAGTTGTGAATTGCACTGATAACTGTGCAGTCATCAGCGAACATCCCCATTTCTGACCTTATGTTGGAGGGAAGGTCATTGATAAAGCAGCTGAAGATGGTTGGGCCTAGGACACTGCCCTGAGGAACTCCTGCAGCGATGTCCTGGGGCTGAGATGATTGACCTTCAACCACCACAACCATCTTCCATTGTGCTAGATATGACTTCAGCCAGTGGAGAGTTTTCCCCCCGATTCCCATTGACTTCAGTTTTACTAGGGCTCCTTGATGCCACACTCGGTCAAATGCTGCCTTGATGTCAAAGGCAATCACTCTCACCTCACCTCTGGAATTCAGCTCCTTTGTCCATGTTTGGACCAAGGCTGTAATGAGGTCGGGAGCCGAATGGTCTTGGCGGAACCCAAACTGGGCATCAGTGAGCAGGTTATTGGAGAGTAAGTGCTGCTTGATAGCACTGTCGACGACACCTTCCATCACTTTGCTGATGATTGAGAGTAGACTGATGTGGCGGTAATTGACCGGATTGGATTTGTCCTTCTTTTTGTGGACAGGACATACCTGGGCAGTTTTCCACATTGTCGGATAGATTCCAGTGATGCAGCTGTACTGGAACAGCTTGGCTAGAGGGGCGGCTAGTTCTGGAGCACAATTCTTCAGCACGATAGCTGGGATGTTGTTGGGGCCCATAGCCTTTGCTGTACCCAGTGTGCTCAGCCATTTCTTGATATCACATGGAGTGAATTGAATTGGCTGAAGACTGGCTTCTGTGATGGTGGGGACCTCGGGAGGAGGCCGATATGGATCATCCACTCGGCACTTCTGGCTGAAGATGTTTGCAAACGCTTCAGCCTTGTCTTTTGCACTCACGTGCTGGGCTCCACCATCATTGAGGATGGGGATTTTCATGGAGCCTCCTCCTCCTGTTAGTTGTTTAATGGTCCACCACCATTCATGACTGAATGTGGCAAGACTGCAGAGCTTTGATCTGATCCGTTGATTGTGGGATCGCTTAGCCCTGTCGATAGCATGCTGCTTCCACTTTTTAGCATGCATGTACTCCTGTGTTGCAGCTTCCCCAGCTTGGCACTTAATTTTTAGGTACGCCTGGTGCTGCTCCTGGCATGCTCTTCTACACTCCTTATTGAACCAGGGTTGGTCCCCTGGCTTGATGGTAATGGTAGAGTGAGGGATATGCCGTGCCATGAGGTTACAGATTGTGGTGGAATACAATTCTGCTGCTGCTGATGGCCCACAGCGCCTTATGGATGCCCAGTTTTGAGCTGCTAGATCTGTTCTGAATCTATCCCATTTAGCACGGTGGTATTGCCACACAACACGATGGAGGGTGTCCTCAGTGTGAAGACGGTACTTCATCTCCACAATGACTGTGCAGTGGTCACTGCTACCAATGCTGTCATGGACAGATGCATCTGCGACAGGTAGATTGGTGAGGACGAGGTCAAGTAGGTTTTTCCCTCGTGTTGGTTCTCTCACCACCTGTCGCAGGCCCAGACTGGCAGTTACGTCCTTCAGGACTCGGCCAGCTCGGTCAGTAGCAGTGCTACCGAGCCACTCTTGGTGGTGGACATTGAAGTCCCCCACCCAGAGTACATTCTGTGCCCTTGCTACTCTCAGTGCTTCTTCCAAGTGGTGTTCAACATGGAGGAGTACTGATTCATCAGCTGAGGGAGGGCGGTAGGTGGTAATCAGCAGGAGGTTTCCTTGCCCATGCTTGACCTGAAGCCATGAGACTTCATGGGGTCCGGAGTCAATGTTGAGGACTCCCAGAGCCACTCCGACTGTATACCACTGTGCCGCCACCCCTGGTGGGTCTGTCCTGCCGGTGGGACAGGACATACCCAGGGATGGTGATGGAGGAGTTTGGAACTCACCCTTTCTAAGGCCTAAAATAAAGAAAGTTGCTTTCTCCCCGGCACTAGATCAGCCCAGTGCAGCTGTCAACCCACCAAACACTGAAAGACTTCATTACGTTTTAGATTTACACCTACATCCAACTTTTTGCTGCAAGTTAATGTGGAGCAGTTGGAAGCCGCTCTGTAAGATATTCGAACGGGTCTGCTGATGTCAATGGACTTTGAGTGAACTCGCGCTGTCTGTGTGAACTACACACCTTCTGCTTGGTTGCTGACTTCAGTTTCATTCAGTAATAACCGGTGTTCAGTTAGTCTCTAAAGAAAAGGATTCCTTCTGCCAGTTACATAGAAGCCTGAATCTAATCAGTTAATGATGTCAGTGAACACACCTCATATCCTTCCACCTTTTTAAGGAGGGCTGGTGGAGCTTTTATTAGCAGTTGGAAGTCTTGCAAAGAGCAGCAGTGATTTTGAGAGTCCCTGAGGTAGCTGCTTTTTGAAATTCATTCCTGGGATCTGGGCGTCGCTATCAAGGTCAGCATTTATTGTCCATCCCTAGTTGCCCTTGAGAAGGTGGTGGTGAGCGGCCTTCTTGAACCGCTGCAGTCCGTGTGGTGAAGGTACTCCCACAGTGCTGTTAGAGAGGGAGTTCCAGGATTTTGACCCAGCGACGATGAAGGAACGGCGATATATTTCCAAGTCATGATGGTACGTGACTTGGAGGGGAACTTGGAGGTGATGGTGTTCCCATGTGCCTGCTGCCCTTGTCCTTCTAGGTGGTGGAAGTGGTGGGCTTGGGAGTTTACAGCTGTTTACCGATGAATCTGTAAGACACTGAGGAGCAAAATTTCGATCTTACCCCTTAAGACTATTGGGGGGAAAAATTGAGTCGCGCCCCCTTTGGGGCGCTACTTCTAGCGGCCTGAAAAAAGTAGCGCCCCCATGGCCGAATTCATCGGTAGCGCCCCTAGAGGGAAGCGCGGGTGCTACTGAAAGCGCCCCGCCTCCCTCTTGGGGTCCTTCTTAAAGGGGAGGGGCCTGGCGCAGCACGTCCCAGGGGCCCAGCTGGGCCACCAGGGATCAGAGTGCCGGCAAAAGAGCCCGGCACTCAAGAGAAGTGCCGGGCTCATGGAGCACAGCCGGCATTCTGCGGGGGGGCTGCAGAGGAGGCCGGGGACGGCAACAGGGGCAGCTGCTGGCAGGCGGCCAGCAACAAAAATGGCCACTCCGGCGGTAAGTCAGGGGGCGCTACCGAAGATCGCGGCCGGGGCTGGAGCGGGGCGATGCGCACGGCAGTGACATCATCGCCGGTGGCCCAGCACCGCGAAGCGCTAATGATTACCGCAGCCGCTAACCTCCCGCTGAATTTCATGGGAGGCGTTGACGGTGCCACGCTGGGCGCTAGTTGCTTTGCGCCCCGTTAGCGCCCTCTTAGGGCGCTAACGGGAGGCACAAAGCAACCGAACTTTTCCCCCTTGAAGTTGCCCAGATAGAAAATGGTAACATTATCTATACCATCTCAAGACTGAAGCATATTAGGGATGTCTCTATTACATTGAAATGGCTGCTAAGGACAAGGTTATTTATTATAAGAATTCAGAGAAGTTACTGGAGGAGGGGCCAAAAATTGTACTGGGGAGGTGATGGTGCAAATCTTAAGTGCAGAGTCCATTAAGGGATTGGAAGGGCCACAGTGTAGTTTGTGAAGCTCCGCTACTGCAGAAAATTCTGTTTTTGGAGTCTAATCTCCTGACTATATGGAGATATCAATTTCTAATAGCTTGTCCAATGAAGCCTCAAATGAAATGGTTATTCATGTAACTAATTTTGTTTAAAATTGAGGTACTAGGCCCCTGGTTTAGCAGACTGCCAAGGTTGAAAAGATCAGGTTAGAAGGCAAGATAAATTGAGAAGCAGGACTTGGGCAATGCTAAACCTGGATTTGAAGAGACTAGAGATTATTGCAGGAAGGGAAGACTGAGGGCGATTCCGAGCCTCACAATTCAGAGGCCCCGAGATAGAAATAGGTTAGAGTGGGTGACAGTGTGATGCGTCGTGATTTCAACACAGTGAGAATGCAGGGAGGAGGAAGTGTGTAGGATGGTATAGTCAGAGTTTGGAAGCAACAAGAGAACAAAGTTCAGCAGAGCAATGACCTTAGTAGTATCAATTTAAAATGTAGAGGCAAGAAAGGTTGAAACAGAAACGCACTCCTACACCGTATTATTTATAGTCCACTTTCACAATCCTCCTATTGCACTTTTACAAAAAGTCTATTTGTCTGACTCTAGTTAATGGCTGTCCCTTTATATCTGATCACTGAATAAGGGCCTAGAAATTTGTCTCAGGCGGTGGTGAAAATCGGGCGGTATCAGATCGGCCGCCTGTTACACGCAGCTCCTGATATTCAGTTCCATTGCAGTAAATTCCCGTTTTGCGTCACCGTCAGAGACGAATTTCTAGGCCCTGCAGCTTAAAAGAAAGTGACTGCAGTTCAGCTCGGTACCAAGTTTATTTTGATAGATGCAAAATCAGACTTTTACAGCATAGAAGGAGGCTAATTCAGCCCATCACACCTGTCAAGGACATTCAGCCTCGGATCTTCGGGTAAGCTTTCTCCAAGGCGGCCTTCGAGACACACGACAATGCAAAATCATCGAGCAGAAACTGATAGCCAAGTTCCGCACCCATGAGGACGGCCTCAACCGGGATCTTGGGTTCATGTCACGCTACATGTAACCCCACCTGACGTAGATCATCCAGACTCGAGTCGTCGTTGGCTTGTTCACAGATGTGATTTCCAGTAAAAAAAGTAAAAAGTTTAAAGTTTATGGTTTTCCATACAGACTGCAGCATCTGCCACATTAGACCCCCTGTGACCCCACCTCATTGTCTTAGTTGTATCTTGCTATGTATATGATATAATGTCTTCCTGACTGACCTGATTGGCTCTCTGCCGAGGTGTGATAAAAGGCAGTCAGAAAGATTAACTGTAGTCGTCTGACATTGTACGCTACACAGGCATTGTTCTCTGTATATATATGCTTTGCCGATTTGTATTTCTTCACTTCACCTGACGAAGGAGCAGCAGCTCCGAAAGCTTGTGATTTCAAATAAAACTGTTGGACTATAACCTGGTGTTGTGCGACTTCTCACTTTCATCACACCTGTGCCAGCTCTCTGAAAGTTATCCATTTTGTCCCATTCTCCTGCCCTTTCCCCATAGCTGTTTTTTTCAAGTATTTATCCACTTCCTTTTTAAAAGCTATTAAGGATTCTGCTTCCATTGCTGCTTCTGTTAAACTATTCCATGTCCTAACAACCCTCTGCATAAAAACAATCTCCTAGCCTCTCCTTATGTTCGTTTGGTGATACTTTTAAACGTATTCCCTGTAGTTATTGACTCACCGACCAGTGGAAATACTTTTTTTCCGGTTTACTTTATCAAAACCCATCATAATGTTGGAATTTTGAACACCTCTGTTGGATCGCCTCTTAACTTTCTTTGTTCTAATGAATAGAGCCCCAGTTTCTCTAGTCTCTCCTCATAACTAAAGCCTCTCATCCCTGGTATCATCTTAATCTCTTCTACATTCATACTGTGGCCCTGGCATCCTTCCTGACGTAGGACACCTAAAACTGGACACAATATTCGAACGGTGTCCTAACCAATGATTTGCATAGGTTTAGCATTATCTCTTTGCTCTAGACTCTACACTCCTACTTATAAAAAGATCCCATGGGGTAAAAATTGGGTAGTGGCCCCTACCTTCGCTGGGGCGCGAATTTTAGTTAGCGCCCCCGCGGCCGATTTTCTCAGGTAGCATCCCGAGAGGGAGGAGGGGCGCTACTGGATGCGCCCCGCATCCCTCTTGGGGCGCTGCGAGCCAATATCGCGGCGCTACATGCCGCAGCGCCATGCGGTACAGCAGGCCTTCCTCCCCTTATTAAAGGGGAGGGGCCTTGCGCAGCATGACCCGGGGCCCAGCTGGGCCACCAGGGATCGGGAGTGCTGGCAAACGAGCCCGGCACTCAAGAGGAGTGCCGGGCTCATGGAGAGCTGCCGGCACCCCGGGGTGGGGGGTTCACGGGGGCCGGGGACAGCAACGGGGGCAGGTGCTGCCAGGTGGCCAGCAAAAAAAATGGCCGCCCGCCACCTGCCCTTTAACTAGCGCCGCCCCAGCCGCAGGTAGGCCCCCCTGACCCCGGCGGACATAGCGTCTGGCGATAAGTCGGGGGGGCGCCACCCAATATTACAGCCGGGGCGCTGCGCACGGCGATGATGTCATCACCGGCGGTGCAGCACCGTGCGGCGCTAACGATTAGCGCCGGCGCTAACCTCCCGCTGAATTTCACGGGAGGCATTAGCGGCGCTGCGCCCAGGTGCTAGCGAATTCAACCGAATTTAGCCCCCCATGAGTTTTCTTTGCATCTTTACCAACATGTCCTTTTATTTTTAAAGATTTGTGTATCTGAACCCAAGTCTCCCTGCTCCCCAGCTCCTGTTAAAGTTTTTTTTCTGTTATTGCACATGTCCTCACAATCGTCCTTCCAGGAACCCATGACCTTCTTCCTTGCCTCTGTCAGAAGGTCATGGGTCAAAGGTCACTCCAGAGACTTGAGCACAAAATCTAGGCCGACGGGGCAATTTTAAGCTAACCTGAGGTCAGTCGCAACGCCGGTTTTACTGTCCATTGAAGTCAGTGGGGAGTAATATTGGGAGGGGTGTAAAACCGACGTTTCATCAGATCCTGTGGGTTTCCCACCCAGCAAGTTAGTTTATAATTACCCCCAATGTTGCAGAGGTTTTGAAATGTAGGCTTGAGAAAAGGAACCAAGCTAACGTTGAACAAACAATGGGATTTGTTCAGTTAGTGGTGCGACAGTCAATTATTTTAAATCTGACTGTCACTTATGACAAATCAAAATCAGCCTTAGCGACCAGTGATGGACATTTAAGTGGGTGGATCCGTTCGTTGAGTGAACATTGGCGGCCGTGCCTTCCGCTGCTAGGCTCTAATCTCTGGAATTCCCTCGCTAAACCTCTCCACCTCTCTACCTTCTCTTGTCCTTTAAGATGCTCTTTAAAACCTACCTCTTTGACCAAGCTTTCGGTCACCTGTCCTAATAACTCCTTACATTTTCATATGTTAAAGGCGCTATATAAATGCAAGTTGTTGAAGGATCAGAAGGTCTTCGAACTGAACAGGAAACATTCAAGTAAAATAACCAAATCCCGTAATCAGAAAAGAATGTAGCAAAGACATTTTCTATAAAAGTTAGCGATAAAACAATATGCTATTAGATTGCGACTCTTATTATTTGTCCACTCGCGGAGTTAGATAAGAGACTTTCTACTGAAAATATATAAAATATTATATCACTGTTAGATTATTTGTTTGTTTAATATGTTTGGTTGGTATCTTAAACTAAAAGAAGAAGTCTGATGTGTTGTTCTACTGCTTCTGAAGAATGAAAGGAGATTTGCTTAAAGGATTATATTCATTTTGTTCAATCATTTCCTGAATGTGTTTCAAGCTGCTGTTCCCCATAATAGATTTTTCTCAGAAATGAGCATCTCCACCCGTGCAAGACCAAACTGAAAAACAATTCAGAAGTTACTTCTCTTTTACAGTTAAGGGTTGATATTCAGTAAAAGCCTGCATTGCTCTACCCTAATGGACGAGAGTAGCTATTTGGCTTGTGCTTAATACAGCTTGGATTTTGAGCTGTTTGTAGAAGTAGCAACTATCACCGTGAAAAACATTGTTGTCAGTTGTTTTCGGGGGATGCAGGAGGGGGGGGCGGGTGTTGAGGGAGAAGAGTCAGAATAGCGACGGCATCATTCATAAGTGGCCCAATGCATTTCAAAGAAACTTGCATCAGTACGCTGTAGGTGATGTTTGCCAACCACTTTTCATGAGAAGTGTTTAGTCACCAGGCTGTTTCTTTGTCTCAGTGTCAATATTTGTCCACAAATGCTGCTGTGAAGCGCCTTTGGATGTTTTACTATGTTAATGGGGCTATAGAGAGTTATAGGGGGAGAAATTCAGTATCGCCCCATTTGGGGCGCAATTATCGGCCGGGCGCAAAGATTAGCGCCTGGCGCTAATTATCGCCTCCGACTGCAAACTTGACTTTTATCGCCCCTGGAGGTGATTGCAGCGCTAAATCAGGCACTTCACAACTGTCTTAAGGCGCAAAGGCCGAGGAGCAAGGCGCTAACTCAGAGCGCTGGCGAAGCTCATGTGATGTCAGTCAGCAATGGAACACAGACACAATGGCCCCGGCCAGTTCTTAAAGGGGAGGGTTGATCTTGCTTTCCATCCACATCCTGCTCATTGCAGCCTTGAATCTCGGCCTGGAGAGACCTGTACATCAAATCTGCTGGAAAGAACAATGGAGAGGCCCAGGGAAAGAGCTCAGAGTGCAGCCCCCACAGTCTCTTCTAAATCGATACAAGGAAGGGCAAATCAAAATGAACCTGCAAAGTGCTGCTCAGTACCCAAAACTCTTTCACACAGCGTTGACTCTCTCCAGAAGTCTCTCTCTCTCTCTCTCAGAATGCGTGGTTCAAAAATGTCACCAACAAAAAAAGGCAGGAAGCGGTCGCCTTTAAATAACGCTCCCCCAGTCCCTTCCTGACTGCAAAATGCTCCCCTCAACCTGTCGTTGCTAGCGTCAGGCGATAAGGCAGGGGGCACCACTCAATATCTGCTCCGGGGCGCTACCGGGGCGTTGCGCACTCGACTGACGTCACGATCTGCCGGCGCAGGAGATCGTGGCGGTAGAGTTTAGCGCTGTCGCAAAATGTCTAGTTAATTTCGCGAGCGGCGCAAACATCGCCGTGCCCAGGCGCTAGTTGCTTTGCGCCCCATTAGCGCCCTCTTAAGGTGCTAACGGGAGGCGCAACCAACTGAATTTTTCCCCCATGGAGTCATAGGGCTGGATTTTCTCAATGGGAAGCTTTTGGAGGCGGGACTGCTGCTTGCCGGGTTTCAGTCCCGCCTCCATCAGCTTCTGGCCAACCAGTGGGATTTTCCCCTGATTGACCTTGTTAAGCTTGCCCAGCGGGCTCAGCAGGCCAATTAGGGGGCAGTCAGTGACAGAACACGTCAACGTATGACGTGACATCTGTCAAGAACTTTTGAAAGAAGAAATGTCATCGTTTGACGGCTCTGTGAAGCTGTCAAACACTGACATTCTGTGTAGTTTGATGAGCCCTTGTATTCAGGACTCATCAAACCTTTCAACTTTGCAGAAATCACCTGGCTGTTGGTTCGGAGGATCCAACAGCCAGTCTGTGATCTCTACAACGGCGATGTCGGGACTCCGGCTCCACAGCGGCTGAAGGCTGTAGGCAGAAACAAAGGTAAGTGAACATTTTCTAACACTTTACACTCACCTTACATACTTACCACTCCACACTTGCACCCATCACTCACCTCTACATCGCACTTTCAGACCCCTCCGACCCCCGCAGACCTCCTACTCGTCTCCTACTCCCTGGCAAAATTCAACGGGAGGTTAGCGGCGGTGTCATCGCCGTGCGCGGTGCCACGGTCGCGCCCCGGTCGCGATCTTCGGGAGTGCCCCCTGACTTACCGCTGGACACTATGTTCGACATGGTCAGGGGGGCCTACTTGCGGCAGGGGAGGCGCAATTTAAAGGCGAGGTGCGGGGCGGCCATTTTTGTTGCTGGCCGCCTGCCAGCACCTGCCTGTGCTCCCGTCCCCGGCCTCCTGAACGGCCCCCCCTGCGGAGTGCCGGCTGCGCTCCAAGAGCCCGGCACTTCTCTTGAGTGCCGAGCTCTTTTGCCGGCACTCCCGATACCCGGGGGCCCAGTTGGGCCCCGGGTCACGCTGCGCAAGGCCCCTCCCCTTTAAGAAGGGGAGGAAGGCCGCAATACCGCGGTGCGACGTGCCGCAGCACCGCGATATTGACTCGCAGCGCCCCAAGAGGGATGCGGGGCACTTCCAGTAGCGCCCCGCTTCCCTCTTAGGGCGCAACCACTCAAGTTCCGGCGCGGGGGCGCTAATTTTTCCGGGGCGCTAAAAGTAGCGCCCCAGCAATGGTAGCACCCCAAGGGCGCTACTCAATTTTTAGCCCATAGAGTCATAACGGCACAGAAGGAGGTAATTCGGCCCATCGAGTCTGTGCCGGCTCTCTGTAGAGCAATCCAGTCAGTCTCATTCCCCCGCTCTATCCCCATAGCAAGTTAAGGCAAGTTGTTGTTGTTGTTGATAATCCAGGACCTAACAGCAATTCCCAGCAGGGAATTTGCTCTTCATTCTCCCAGACCTGGTACTGAAAATCTATCTAGATCTCCAGGCAAGGTTAGACACTGTCAAAGATGGAGGGAATTAGGACTCACTTGTGAGTGCGATCTAAGAAACGTGAACCAAAATAATCCAGAGCAAAAAGGTTTAAAAAGACCCCAAAACATAATAAGCACATAGTTTTGTCGATGGCCAATCATTTTCAATTGTCCATATAGTCATTCGAAGCATCTAAACTGTTCAAAATAAAAAGAAAATGTAGGAATCTGAGATCAAGACAGAAAATGCTGGAAATACACAGAAGGCCTGTCATTATTTGACAGGGTCTGGTGAGGGGCCCACCGCTGGAGCATCGAGCTATCCAAATAGTTCATACTGATTTACTGATAGTCAGCTGTCTTAATCTGTGCAGATGATGCCAGTCCCTCTGGAGGTCACGAACCACCAGTAAAGATCTCACCATTTTAGTCGGATGAAGCAGAGACGCTGAAGCCCCATCACTATTTCAGGACAGGTACTCTGAGCAAAACAGAACAAGCATCCAACAGGAGGAGGAATGAAACTGGGGGCATCCGTAGGGTGACTGTGAAAACCTTATGTTACAGCCAGAAACACCTTAACCAGCAAGAAGACTCTTCAACCCCTTTGGTCAGTGGCGGATGCTTCATTTTCTAAAGATCCTATTCAACCAATTGCACAGCCAGTGCAGAAAAACTGTCCAGTCTCTAGGCTACGACTGCAGAAATGTAAGGCTGGAGACTACAGTCAGCAATATTAGCATTTCTTGTTCGTCTGTGACCAACCTTCCTTCTCTGTGGACTCCCTGCATCTCTAACTGCAGCTCCATGAGGTCCTCCCACCTATATAGAATCATAGAATCATAGAAATTTACAGCACGGAAGGAGGCCATTCGGCCCATCGTGTCCGCGCCGGCTGACAAAGAGCTATCCAGCCTAATCCCACTTTCCAGCTATTGGTCCGTAGCCCTGAAGTTTACAGCACTTCAAGTGCACATCCAAGCACTTTTTAAATGTGATGAGGGTCTCTGCCTCTACCACCCTTTCAGGCAGTGAGTTCCAGACCCCAGCCACCCTCTGGGTGAAGAAATTTCCCCTCAAATCCCCTCTAAACCTCCTACCATTTACTTAAATCTATGCCCCCTGGTTGTTGACCCCCCTGCTAAGGGAAAGAGGTCCTTCCTGTCCACACTATCTAGGCCCCTCATAATTTTATACACCTCAATAAGGTCTCCCCTCAGCCTCCTCTGTTCCAAAGAAAAAAAAAACAGCCTATCCTATCTTTCCTCGTAGCTAAAATTCCCCAGCCTAGGCAACATTCTCGTAAATCTCCTCTGCACCCCCTCTAGTGCAAACACATCTTTCCTGTAATGTGGTGACCAGAACTGCACGCAGTATTCTAGCTGCGGCCTAACTAGTGTTGTATACAGTTCAAGCATAACCTCCCTGCACTTGTGTTCTATGCCTCAGCTGATAAAGGCAAGTATTCCGTATGGCTTCTTAATCACCTTATTTATTTGTCTGCTATCTTCAGGGATCTGTGGACCTGCACTCCAAGGTCCCTTTGTTCCTCTACACTACTCAGTGTCCTACCATTTAATGTGTATTCCCTTGCCTTGTTAGCCCTCTCCAAATGCATTACCTCACACTTCTCTGGATTGAACTCTATTTGCCACTGTTCTGCCCACCTGACCAGTTCATTGATATCTTCCTGCAGTCTACAGCTTTCTTCTTCATTATCAACCACACAGCCGATTTTAGTATCATCTGCAAACTTCTTAATCATACCCCTACATTCAAGTCTAAATCATTGATATATACCACAAAAAGCAAGGGACCTAGTACTGAGCCCTGCGGAACCCCACTGGAAACAGCCTTCCAGTCACAAAAACACCCAGCAACCATTACCCTTTGCTAATTTTATCCCAGTTTATATTAGGGTAGCTGAAATCCCCTACGATTACTGCCCTATAGCTTTTGCTGCTGTTGCTTCTCTACCTCCAGCCAGAATAGAGTGGCTCAGTTCATTCCCATCTTCTGAAGTAGCCACCACCTCCTTGAGCTTCTTGAGGGTGTTGCAGCAACTCTCGAACAAACATACATCAATTCAAAAAATACAAAAAAAAAACGATGGAGTAAGCTGGATGCCTCCCGAACAATTTCAGTGATCTAACTAATTACAGGTGAGCGCCCCTTTAAACCGGACTGGAACTGGCTGTTTCTGGCCTGTGCCGCCTATGACGAACGGGCAGGTTTAGTCCTGAGTGAGCGCCTCGCTGACTGGGACCAATATGGAATTTTAATCCCAAATATGTCATAGGGCCCTGACTTGCCTAGAGTAACGAGACTCTTTCCGGCGGGAGCTCTGGTCGCCTGAATCGAGACATACTCGAAAATCACGTTGGGCAGGCTCGGTCAGGAAATGGTCGGTAAGGTTATTTCTTTACAATTTGTGGCTTGCCAGTGCCCCATTCATGCTGAAAAATGGTGGAGACGAACATTGTGGCATAGTGGTTAGCACTGTTGCCTCACAGCGCCAGGGACCCGGATTCGAATCCGGCCTCGGGTGACTGTCTGTGTGGAGTTTGCACATTCTCCCCGTGTCTGCGTGGGTTTCCTCCGGGTGCTCCGGTTTCCTCCCACAGTCCAAAGATGTGCGGGTTAGGTTGATTTGGCTATGATAAGTTGACCCTTAGTGTTAGGGGGGGATTAAATACGTGGGGTTACGGGGATAGGGTGGGATATGTGTCGGTGCAGGCTCGATGGGCCGAAATGGCCTCTATCTGCACTGTGGGGATTCTGTGATTCTGTGATTGTCCTCAATAAGTCCTATGTCGGGATGATTGGTGAAGAAAAAATGAAGTAAAATGGCCCGATGGAATACTCTGCTCATTCAATAATGATAGAACAGACCTGTCCTATTGCCTCTCTTTCTGAAAGGTATTATAATACTTTGCATTAATTACTCAGATATTGTGGCCTAGAAACTGGTCTGCCAGTGCAAACTGGGCGTCGTGAGCCCTCCTTGTGCGGAATGGAAATACCGAGTTCCACCCGCTATTGGGCCTCAGACCTCAGTTAAAAACAGAAAATGCTGGAAATACTCAGCAGGTCAGGCAGCATCTGTGGAGAGAGAAACAGAGTTAACGTTTCAGGTCGATGACCCTTCGTCAGAACTGGAAAAAGCTGGAGATGGATCAGATTTTTAAGCAAGTGTAGGGGCAGGGAAAGGGGGGAGGGGAGGAAAGAATAAAAGGGAAGGTCTGTGATAGGACGGAAGGCAGGAGAGATTAAGAGACAAAAGGGATGATGGTGCAAGGCAAAAGGAGATGGTAATGGGACAAGTTAGGAAACAAAAGATGACTCCAGATGAAGTGTAAATGGCAATGGCAGAATGATCGGCAGCTGCCATGTGAGAGAGAGAAAAAAAAATGATAGGGGCAGAGGTTATGGTCTGAAATTGTTGAACTCGATGTTGAGTCCAGAAGGCTGTAAAGTGCCTAATCAAAAGATGAGGTGCTGTTCCTCGAGCTTATGTTGAGCTTCATTGGAACAGTGTAAGAGGCCGAGGACGGAGAGGTCAGAGTGGGAGTGGAGCGGAGATTCAAAGTGACAGGCGGCCGGAAGCTCGGGGTCACCCTTACGGTGGTACATGAGGTTGGTGAGCTGCAGAGAGCTGGACATCTCCAAGCAGCTCGCCGGCATTGACGATTTGGATTTTGGGCCGCTGCGTTGCTGGCAGCGGCACTCAGGCAGGTGTTGGAAGGGGTAGGGGGAATCGATTGGGAGGGAGAGGAGTGACCGGAAGAAGGCGGGGTGGGGGGGGGGGAAGGGGGCAAGCAATCAGTAGAGGAGGGGAAGCAACGTTTGGGAGGCATTTGGGAGGGGGGCAAGTGGTGGCTGGTCGAGAGAAGAACTCCTGCACCTCCCGGCTCCACGTAGGTAAGTATATTTAAAAAAGAACTTACCTTTTTGTCACGGCCAGCAGTAGTTTTTTTAAGGTCCGCTGGTTAGGTCACATGTAGACCTGGATTTCCTGAACGCAGCCAGCCTGCGACCGAATTTTACAAAGTGAGCTTCAAAAAGTTGTTAGGCCCCCTATTTGCATATGCAAAGGGCCGAACACCTGTTTCAGGCACGGGCCCTGGACAGCTCTTCCGATGCCTATACCAATATGGTGGGTGTCACACTTCCAGGTCACACTGCCCACCATATTGGATGCTTTTGCGCTCGTTTAACACCTGTAACATGGGCACAGCCTCATCAAATTTCTCGGTCTCCATTTATTTTACCTCCAGCCATGCAAGAAGCCTGGAAAGAATTGTAAGGCTGATTATTTAATATTTGGGGTTTATAGTTTGCTGAGAAACTGTCTAACAGTTGATGGGCTGGATTTTGTCAGTGTGGGCGGGCTGGGGCGTGTCAGGTGGAAATCGTGTCAGGACCCCGACTCCTAAGTGATGTGTTGAAAAAGTGGGATTTTCCCCTAATTGGGCAATTGATTTCCTGCGTGTGGGAACCACTGGCCCAATGAGTCTTTTCATACAGAAAGTCGCCTCCGATGACGTCATCAATGCTGTTGGATTTAAGGCCTGCAAGCAGCCTTGCTTCTTCTGGAGACTGCAAAGGCTCTGCAATTTATATGAAGGAGTTGAATTGTGGGAAATGTCAATGATCAAGCAAAAGTGTGCTCCTCGATTTGATGAGCCCTCCCTCCAACCTCTGGTGCACGGAGCCAGCTGTAATAAGGAGGTGCTGTTTCCTTCCTCAGGGAGAAAAGAACCACCCCAGCAGACAAAAGCTGCGTGGCTACAAGTGGCCCAGGAGGTCAACTCCATTTCGCTGAGCCGCAGAACCTGGCTGCAATGCAGGAAGAGGTTTCATGACCTTCTCCGTACAGGAAAAGTGAATAAGACTTTCCCATCACCCTCAATCTGATCCCCATCGCCTCTTTTCACCAGCACTCTGCTTTGCCAACCTCTTCCTCCACATGCCACTTGACACTTACATCCCTGCACCCTTACCCATTCCCTCTCTCCCTATGGTCACATTCACTTAACTATTCGACCATGCAGCCCGCACATTCCCTATCACTGTGATGCCATGACAACAACAACTTTCAACACACAGGGAGGGCCCTTTGTCTCCTTCTAAGCATCAATGCTATGGATTCTCTACACTCACTCCTTCATTCTCACTCAAACTCCACTTGTGTCCCTCATTGCAGGAAAAGAGAGCCCACAATAAGAGGGAAAGAGCCATGACAGGAGGAGGGCCACCATCAGTAGCCCAGCTCACCCCCTGGGAGGAGGCAGCCCTGGAAATTGCTGGGATCGAGGATGATATCCAAGTGGGGGACGGACAGACGGGCGCATCACAGCAAGCTGGTGACAGAATAGTTTGGAATCTCTCTCATTGACATAGCATGAGTCACTGATAATGATTCTGGTACTCTAACAGATTGACTTATGATCATCTGCAATATTCAATGTGCATGTAACCTTGGCCTCACATCTCTAACTCTTTCCTTTACTCCCCCACAGGACCATCGAAAGCCCCCGTTCCCACTATCCAGGAGAAACAGCCTGAGCCTCCAGACTCCTCAGAGGAAGCTGCAACCTCTGAGGGCGCAGCGTCAGCAGAATTCAGCGCACCCAGCACCAGCGCAGACACTCACACCTCAGTGGGACCTTCGCGAGATAGAGTAGTGTTGTCACCTGGTGTATCACAGCTCACAAGTGAGCATCAGCAGATGGTGGAGACAGGGACAGCAGTGGAGAGTCCTCGTCGGAGGACGCAGGACTCTGCCAGCTCAGCTCAGCTGCATGTCGACCCTGTGCCTCCAGGTCCATCCAGAAGGAGAGCGATGCTGGAACTCCAGGAACAGGTGCAGGAGTCTCCGGCAGGTTTTGTCTCCAGGGTCGCTGCGAGTGTGGAGCGAATGGAGGAGTCCATCGCGAACATGAGCAGAGCCTTTGTGGAGGTATTGGCACATGAACGCATCACCACGGAAAGGATGGCAACCTCCTTGGAAAGGATGGCTAACTCCATGGTAAGGCTGGCTACAGTAGAGGAGAGGATGGCTACGGCCATGGAGGAGCTTAGTCGTCAGGGTATTGAAAACAGGTAATTGTTCAGATAGAATCACAGAATCACAGAATCCCCACAGTGCAGATAGAGGCCATTTCGGCCCATCGAGCCTGCACCGACACATATCCCACCCTATCCCCGTAACCCCATGTATTTAATCCCCCTAACACTAAGGGTCAATTTATCATAGCCAAATCAACCTAACCCGCACATCTTTGGACTGTGGGAGGAAACCGGAGCACCCGGAGGAAACCCACGCAGACACGGGGAGAATGTGCAAACTCCACACAGACAGTCACCCAAGGCCGGATTCGAACCCAGGTCCCTGATGCTGTGAGGCAACAGTGCTAACCACTATGCCACCGTGTTGCCCACTGACATCTCTTGAGGAGCGATGGTCAGCTATTGAGCAAACAAACCAGACCTTCATGCAAGTTCTCTGGAGTAGGACTTCCAGTGCAGAAACGGGTCCTCATGGCCCCCCTGCAGTGCAGCAAGATGCTGCCAAGCCACTTGAGTGGGATGTTGGTGGCAGACAACAAGGAAGTGGGGGCTCCTCTCCAAGCGCTCACATGACCATGCCACAGCAAAGCCCTCAGTCAGAGCCTCACCAACTGAGATGGGCTTCTCAGCCCTTGCACAGCTGCAGGAGCAGCAGACTGTTGGCGAGCCCGCACAGGTTCACCACCCCAGAGGACGCCGAGACAGGAGCAGCAAGAGAGTGAGCAAGGGGCCTCCACAACTGCTGAAGCCACAGGGGAAGCACCACATAGGAGCACGGGTAAGAGGAAGGTAAAGTACAAGTAGTCACAAGGGTAGTCACTTGGGTGCTGTGTTATTTTGTTTTTGGACCAGCCATCATTGTGATTGTATTATAAAGTGTTTTGATGACAAACTGTTGAAGTTGTGGCCTCTGTCATTTTGCAAATGGGACTTTCACATTGAGGGCTTAGGGCGCCTTGCGATTTTCAGAATGGTGGTCAGAGTGATAGGATTCCGCAGGTTCTTGTCCATTGTCAGTGGTCTGGTAAGAAGGACCGAGACTAAAGTGTTTGATTGAGCAGTCTAAGCAAATCTGGTCAGGATGAGTGCGTCCCTTGCATCCCGGGCAACAATGTTGTCGCATGCTGGCGCCTTCTGGCCTGTGCATCTTCAGGTGGGTGACTAGCAGCTTGGCGCTCCTGTTGATGCTCCTGCTGTTGGTGCTGCTGTTGTTCATGGTTCTGCTGCTGCCGCAGCTAGTCTGTGTCCAAATCTGATGTCCAGGAGGAAAGGAACTAAATGGTTGCCATGCTACTGGTATATGCCTTATTTGTGGAAGCACTCAGTTAAGGTGGGGAGAGGGGTTTCCCAGGAGGTCACACTGGAGATGGGTGTTAGGCTCCAAACTTCCACAACACTGAGTATGCCTGTTAAAAGTTCCCCCAGACCTGAGACAACAAAGTTCTGCCACCTGCAAATGATCATTGGTGACAACTCCTTTGTAATGGTGGAGCTGCAGCTGTTCGTAAGCAATCCACTTGTGAGGCCGCCAGCATTACCTGGCGTGTTCCGGAGGAGACGTGTAGGATGGGGGGAATGTCTAAAAATCAGAAAGGCCTCTCAAAATGGGATTATAGAGGCAATTAAGTGGTTGTTAAGGGCCTTAAGGGCCTATCCCGCCTCTTGGAGGCGGGTTGGAAAGGGGGTCAGAAAACACGCATTTGGGAAAATTGCTCGGAGGCGGGATGGAGGCGGGATTGGGCCCGCCCACCATTTTTGGTGATTTTAACAACTCACACGCCTCCAATCCCGCCTCCTCGGGCCTGGCAAAATCGAGCCCGATGTATGTGAGGATTGGAGTTTGATGACTCAATGAAATCATTCAGTCTCAAATAAAAGTGGTTTTTGACCATATTTTACAAACTCCCATTGGGGAGCAAGGGAGAGAAAAAGAGAGAGAGAAACCATACAGGAAAGAACATAGAAACAGAATGCTGGGTCTCCACTAGAATAGCCAGTTTCGCAGTGTTTAATCAAAGTGCCCGCTCTTCCACTAACCCTACTATGAAATTAAATGGGTTAACAACTCTACTAAAATAGCAGACAAAAGAGTGTCATGTGAAGGCATGGGGGGATTTTAACCCCCAGGACAGGGGGAGGGGTTCAATTCTTAAAAATGGGATCCCCGACCCCAACCCGCCGTGAACGCGCCCATATTAACCAAGGCGTGTGGAGGTCAGGTGAGCAACCCACTTTCGAGAGGCGGGTCAACAATTTAAATATGTTAATGAGACTGTGCGCCTCAGATTTTAGCAGCCATTTGGATTTAATGGCTGCAGGCCGGGTTTCCCAGGAGAATGTTCCCGGGAAACCCGTCGGCTAAAGGAAGGCGAGAACTGGCGGATCCAGCAGGTAGGTGCTTTTCCATCACTGCTTGTGGGCCAGGAGGAGCAGGGCTGCTCCCCGCCCCCCCACCACCCCCCCGGGCCCCCAAGCAAACCTGCTCTAATCTGCCTCCCTCCCCTTGATATCCAGCCCACCTCCCCGCGATCCGACACCAGCCCGCGATCTCCTCCTCCCCCCCCCCGTTGTCTCCACCGCACCGCCCCCCCTCCAGCCCCCGCAATCTCTCCATCCATCCTCTCCAGTGCCTGGCTGCGGCCTTCCAGCACAGGCCTTTCTGCCCAACAGCCAACCGGCCTCTCAATCTGGCCGGCTGCTGGCCAGGAAACGCAGAAAAAAGCAGGCGGGACTTCTGCGTTACCCACTTTTCCCATTTCTCAGCCGCTACAACCTCCCTGTAAATATTGGGACCATTATTCTGTCAAATAACAATAGGCTATATAATGTGCGACTAAAGGATTAGTAATTCCTGCTTGGCTTGTAAGTGCAGAGAGATGTTATGTGCCTTTTCAGTTTACATTGGAGTCTTTATCAAAATGATAGTGGTGCTTGAGAATTTCAATTCTTCTTCCTAAACTGTTCTGACAGATAACTATATCCAGAATATATTAAACGACATGCGTATGCACACACTTAGCTTTAAGTGTTAGCTTGCCTCAGCTGACAGCAATCCCGCCTCTGGGTCACAAGGTCGTGGGTTTTAGGCCCACTCCAGAACTGGAGCACATAACCTGCAATGACACTCCAGTGCAGTACTGAGGGAGTGCTCCATTGGTGGAGGTGCTGTCTATTGAGTGAGACGTTAGAACCGAGGCTCCATTTGCCTGTTCAGCTGGAGGTTAAAGATCACGTGGCACTTTTCTTTTGAAGAACAGAAGGGTTGGTTTCTCTTGATGTCCTGGCCAACATTTCTCTGTCAGTCAACACCGCCCAAAAAACAGATTGGCTGGCCATTCATCTCCTTGTTGTTTGTAGGAACTTGCTGTGTGCAGATTGGCTGCAATATTTGTCTATAAAACAACAGCGACTACAATTCAAACGTAATTCACTGGTTGTGAAGCATTTTGACACATCCTGAGATTGTGAAAGGTGTTATATAAATACAAGGTTGTTCTTTTCTAATCACCCTTAATTACTGCCTTGTTTCACACTATTACCATCACACCTGTCTGTCACACCTAAACTATACCATTCTTATTAATATTTCTTATTGCCATTGACAGAATTGTTCCAGTCCCTGATTCATGGGCAACACGGTGGCATAGTGGTTAGCACTGGTGCCTCACAGCGCCAGAGACCCGGGTTCGAATCTGACCTCGGGTGACTGTCTGTGTGGAGTTTGCACATTCTCCCCGTGTCTGCGTGGGTTTCCTCCGGGTGCTCCGGTTTCCTCCCACAGTCCAAAAATGTGTGGGTTAGGTTGATTTGGCTATGATAAATTGACCCTTAGTGTTAGGGGGGATTAAATATGTGGGGTTATGGGGATAGGATGGGATATGTTAGGGGGAATTAAATACGTGGGGTTACGGGGGTAGGGTGGGATATGTGTACTGTGGGGATTAAAGCAGGGACAGGGTACTGGATTTGGATGATCAGCCATGATCGTATTGAATGGCGGAGCAGGCTCGACGGGCCGAATGGCCTACTCCTGCTCCTAGATTCTATGTTTCTATGTTTCTATGTCTCCTACGTTGTTGGCTTTATGGCAATGCCACCCACCCAACGCTTACTCAGATGGGGGGCCCGATTTTAACTGCCTCCGCCTGGAGAAAACCACCCTGGGGGGGGGCAGTTAAAATAACGGGAGTCAGTTACCCCCCACCGATATCCACTTCCTTTCCGCCGTGTCCTGACATTAACCTACTATTTTGTCAGTATCAGCATCAGCTGTGGCTCAGTGGGTAGCTCCCCCGCCTCTGAGTCAGAAGGTTCAAGTTCCACTCCAGAGACTTGAGCGCAAAAATCTCGGCCGACACTCCGGTGCAGTGCTGAGGGAGTGCTGCACTGTCGGAGGTGCCGTCTTTCGGATGAGACCTTAAACCGAGGCCCCGGTCTGCTCTCTCAGGCGGACGTAAAAGATTCCCTGGCGCTATTTCGAAGAAGAGCAGGGGAGTTCTCCCCGATGTCCTGGCCAATATTTATCCCTCAACCATTATTACATTGCTATTTGTGGGAGCTTGCTGTGCGCAAATTGGCTGCCGCGTTTCCTACATTACAACAGTGACTACACTTCAAAACAGTACTTCATTGGCTGTAAAGTGCTTTTGGATGTCCGGTGGTCATGAAAGGTGTTATATAAATGCAAGTCTTTCTTTCTTTTGAGCAAGCGAGCAGGACACCCACAGGAAGGAAATATGCAGATCAGGTCCGATGATGCCACCAGGGACCCGATTTGCAATTTCAGACTGAGACCTGATCGGGGGGGTAGGGGCAGTGTCGGCTCCTCCATCAGGCTATACCTCCCGGGAGCCGGAACGTGGGCCGGAAGATGTTATTTATTTTTCAGGTTTCCTTGTAGACCAGGAGGGGCAGGAGTGCTCCTCCACGCCTCACACGGAAGCCTAGGGACTTCCTTACGTTGGGCTCCACCCCTCCCCCCGATCGAGCCAGACCCTCCCTCCCCCCCCCGATCGCGGGCAGACGCCCCCCATCCACCGATCCAGCCAGACACCCCCTCCCCCCCGAGCTCTTCAAGTGCAGCTGGAACTCTACCCCTCCTCCAGTACTCCACACCCCTCCCTCTCCCCCACTGCGTCCACATCCCCACACCTTCTCCACCCGCTGGTGACCGACCTTGTTACCTGCCCCAACGCTGTGAGACATACACCAGCTCTCCCCCTGCAATTCTGTCACGCCCTGGGATCGCCCCTTGTCCCACTGCTGCCAATTCCACCCCCACCCCACCACCCCCCCTGTTTCTGCCAGACCCTACCCCAGTAATCATCCGGACCCCACAATCCACACGCAGTCCTACCCAACCCCAATGTTCCGCCACTACAGAGCTGCGTTAGAACAAAACCAATCCCCACAACACAACCAAAGCAAGCCAAGATGTGTATCTGTGACTAATCCTCGCAAGCCCCCTCTCTACTGCTGGCAAACCTGTCATACCCACCTCCAACCTATCAGTTATCTTCCTGTGTCTTTAACAAGGTCACGAGATAAGACATATATTGATAAAAGAACATACAGGAAACTCTTTATTAACCGGCACCCAAATATCCGGAAATCTCTCTTAACCGGCAAAATTCTTGAGTAGGTAGGGTTTTCCTTCATCTCTCGTTTAAAATTAACTTTAAAAAACACCCTGAGGCGTTTGCCTTGTATCAGAGCGTGTAGATTGGGAGGGGAATGTGCAGCCCGGGTAGGCAGCGGACACGACAGATGGTCAGCTGGCGGTCCCCGGGGAGACGGAGCTCCGAATGCAGGCGCATGTCAGTGTGTACGGGGCTCTCGTACGTTGGGAGATATAACTCTCCGTTATCCGGACTTTTTGATTAACCGGCACCACGCCGGTCCCATCGGTGCCGGTTAATAAAGAGTTTCCTGCTATAACAATAATGATATTAATAATCAGGCCTCTCATTTAAGGTGTTCACAGAAAAATGACCAGAATTGTTGCACTGAATTCCAAAACGCTTGGAAAAATGCTGGAATGCCATGTAATAAAAACAGAATTTGACTTTGTTGCTGTCAGCTAGTGGCCATGATAATACTTGTGTTACATAGCATTACTCCCTAACGCTATAACACAACGTATCCACTGACGCACCTTGAGCATCGCCAGGGGAGGTTCACTATTGTTGTTGGATGTGCGGAATTATTTTCACTCTCACACATCCTGTGTCGCTGTCCATTAGTTGTCTTTATCAAAGCCCAAAATTGTTCATTCACTCCTAAAAGTTTACAAAAGTGGCAGAAAACCATTTGGTTACATGTCATGTATTATGTCATATCCTGCATTTCAAAACTTCAAAGGTTTGACTCCTCCCCTTTAGCCACCAAAAATCGTTCTACAATTTTGTAGCCTATTTTGTTGTAGACACGATGGGCTGGATTTTGATTCAGGGGCGGGCTAGGGTCGTGTAATCCGCATTTAGTGTTAGCCACCCGAATCTAAATCGATGTGGGAGATTGATGCGATTTTAACTTCATTGGCCAATTGAGTTCCAACGTGTGGGAACCCATGGCCAGTGAGTTTTTCCAGTCTGAAAGTCGCTTCCGATGACGTCATCATTACTGCAGCATTTAAGGTCTGCAACAAGCCTTGCTTCCTCTGCAGACTGCCAAGCTTCTGCCCTTGCATGTTAGAGGCACCTGCAGGAAGAATGGCCAGCCAGAGACCTAGGTCTGCACCTCGATTTGATGACGTCGCCCTGCAAGCTTTAATTGAGGGAGCCAGAGCTAATAAGGAGGTGCTCTTCCCTTCTTCAGGGAGGAAGAAGCCTTCCCATCAAACCAAGGCTGTGTGGATCCAGGTGGCAGAGGAGGTCAACTCGTTGTCCATAACCCGTAGAACCTGGCTTCAGTGCAGGAAGAGGTTTCATGACCTGCTGCGCACTGGAAAAATGAGTATGCATTTCCCATCACCCTCATTCTGATCCCCATTGCCTCTCCTCACCAGCACTCAGCTTTGACAACCTCTTCCTCCACATCCCACTTGACACTGACATCCCTGCACCCTTACCCATTCCCTCTCTCTGTATGGTCACATTCACCTAACTATTCAACTATGCAGCCCTCACACTCCCTATCGCTGTGATGCTATGAAAACAACTTACAACACACAGGGAGGGCCCATGGTCTTGCCACCTCACTCTGAATTTGTCTCCTTCTAACCATCAATGATATAGATTCTCTACACTCACTCCTTCATTCTCACTCAAACTCCACTTGTCTCCCTCATTGCAGGAAAAGAGTGCTCACAATAAGAGGGAAAGAGCGAGGTCAGGAGGAGGGCCACCCTCAGTAGCCCAGCTCACCACCTGGGAGGAGGCGGTCCTGGAGATCATGGGAGTGGAGGAGGATGCGCAAGTGGGGGGATGGACAGACGGGTGCATCAGAGCAAGCTGGTGACAGAATAGTTTATCATCTCTCTCATTGACATTGCATGAGTCACTGATAATGATTCTGATGCTCTAGCAGACTGACTTATGATCATCTACAATATGCAATGTGCATGCAACCTTGTACTCACATCTCTGACTCTTTCCTTTACTCCCCCACCAGGACCATCGCGAGCAGCCGTCCCCACCGTCTAGGAGGAAGAGCATGAGCCTCACCACTCCTCAGAGGAAGCTGCAACCTCTGAGGGCACCGCATCAGCAGAATTCAGCGCACCCAGCACCAGCGCAGACATTCACACCTCGGAGGGAACATTGCGAGATAGAGTAGTGTTGTCACCTGGTGTATCACAGCTCACAAGTGAGCATCAGCAGATAGTGGAGACAGGGACAGCAGTGGAGAATCCTCTTCAGAGGGCGCAGGACTCTCCTAGCTTGGCTCAGCTGCATGTCGACCCTCTGCCTCTGGGTCCATCCATAAGATCAGCAGTGCTGGAACTCCAGGAACAGATGCAGGAGTCTCTGGCAGGTTTTGTCTCCAGGGTCGCTGCGAGTGTGGAGCGAATGGAGGAGTCCATAGCGAACATGAGCAGAGCCTTTGTGGAGTCATTGGCGCATGAACGCATCACCACGGAAAGGATGGCAACCTCCGTGGAAAGGATGGCTACAGTAGAGGAAAGGATAGCTACGGCTATGGAGGAAATAAGTCGCCAGAGTGTAGAAAACATGATCATTGTTCAGAATAGACTGGTATCTCTTGAGGAGCGATGGTCCTCTATTGAACACAGAAACCAGACCTTCATGGAAGTCCTTCTGAGTAGGACTTCCAGTGTAGATACGGGTCCCCATGGCCCCCCTGATGTGCAGCAAGGTGCTCTCAATCCACTTGCAAGCGCTGAGGTGGGACTGACCCATGAGAGGGATGTTGGTGGCAGACAACAAGGAAGTGGGGGCTCCTCTCCAAGCGCTCACACGACCAAGCCACTGCAAAGCCCTCGGTCAGAGCCCCACCAGAGTCCTCACCCAACTGAGATCGGTGTCTCAACCCCTGCACAGCCGCAGGAGCAGCAGACTGTTGCCGAGCCCTCACAGGCTCGCAACCCCAGAGGACGCCTGCCAAAGGTGTCGAGGCAGGAGCAGCAAGAAAGTGAGCAAGGGGCCTCCACATCTGCTGAAGCCACAGGGGAAGCACCACGTAGGAGCATGCATAAAAGAAAAATAATGCACAAGTAGTCACAAGGGTAGTAGTCACTTGGGTGTAATGTTGTGTTTAATCTTGAAATGCCAGCACTTGCTTGGTGTGATTAAAAATTCTGCTGGCAAACTGCTGAAGTTGTGGCGTCTGTCATTTCGCAAATGGGACTTCCACATTGAGGGCTTAGGATGACTTGCAATTGTCAGTATGGTGGTCAGAGTGATAGGAATCCGCAGGTTCCTGGCCATTGTCGATGGTCTGATAAGAAGGTGCGAGGCAAAAGTGTTTGATTGTGCAGGCTAAGCAAATCTGGTCAAGTGCGTCCCTTGCATCTCGGGCAGCAATGTGGTCGCACTAGCGCCTTCTGGCCTGTGCAGCTTCAGGTGGGTGAGGAGCAGCTTGGCACTCCTGTTGATGCTGCTGCTGCTGGTGGTGCTGTTGTTCATGGTTCTGCTGCTGCCACGGCTGGTCCTCGTCCGAATCTGATGTCCAGGAGGAAAGGAAATAAATGGTTCCCATGCTTCTGGTATATGCCTCAGTTGAGGAAGCGCTCAGTCAAGGTGGCGAGAGGGGTTTCCCAGGAGGTCACACTGGAGATGGGTGTCAGGCTCCAAACTTCCACAGCTGTGGTTATGCCTTCTAAAAGTTCCCCCAGACCTCAGACAACAAAGTCCTGCCAACTGCAAATGATGGCTGATCACATCTCCTATTTCATGGTTGAGCTGCAGCTGATAGTCAGCAATCCAAATGTGCTCCCGCCAGGTTTCACATTCGTGGTTCAGAACAGGCGTGCTTCACGTGGAAAAAGGGTTAAAATCACAAAGGCCTTTCAAAATGGCATTATAGAGGCAATTTAGTGCTTGTTAATGGCCTTAACGGCCTATCCCGCCTCTTGGAGGCGGGACGGAGTCGGGACCAGCAGACACGATTTAATGAAAATTGTGTGGAGGCGGGATGGAGGCGGGCTTGTGCCTGCCCGCCAGTTTTCGTAATTTTAACCACCCACACGCCTCCAAACCCACCTCCACGGGTCAATGAAAATTCTGCAAATCTAAGGGGGTTTGTTTCTCTCTGTTGTCTATGATTACCCCCTGCAGTCACAACCATGTTTGCTGCCTTTTAGTAAAGTACATCAAAGCACATTCCATGTCCACGTATCAGTGAAAGACCATCTGTTACAACTTTATTTCACTTCGAAAAACCTTTTGGCCTGGCAAAGCATTTTAATATATATCAAAATTAAAAATTAAGGGTCTGTGTATGCCTTTCGTGTGTGTGTCTTTAGTCTGGCATGCTTCCATCCCACAGTAGAGGTCACACAGCAGATGTCACACAGCAAACGTCACACAGCAAACGTCACACAGCAAACGTCACACAGCAGACTTGACGCCGCAGACATCACACAGATTCAAAACATTGGTTTTAAAGAAGGGAAAGAGAGCCTTTCATTGAACTGCAGCCTGACATTTACAAGCAGTTACAACTGCCCTTTGATTGGCTCCTGCAAGTTTACAAGTAGCTACAATGATCTGAATTCGCCTGTTAACAGCAGTGACCTTAAAGGGACAGGCCAGGGTTGCCACTGAAAATTATAACCATGCTCCGGACTCAGACTATCCATGAGCAATGCCACGGGAGACCCACAACTGCTGGTAAATAAATCTGCTCCCCATGCTACAAAGATGGTTTTCCTGGTATGAAAAGTGAGCTTCCACGAAATATCTCTTAACTGTTACTCCATTTAGAGTGTGGAGCCGTTTCCACTTGAAGCATCTGGCAAAGCGATCCAGAAGCCTGATTTCTGCATTCGTCACCTTTACACCACGGGGTAGATTCAGACGCCATTGGCAGCGCCATAACAACTGTTGGCAGCACCATAAAAGCTGAGCACATAAGTCACAATATGAGCATGGAACCACAATGCAGGCAGGACTCTGCACATGCACATCTGCTCGTTGTCGGGGTTCGCCATTTTATTCGCCTGAAGGCAGGTTGACAACGCAGTCCCTGCCCGTACAAGGCCGGCAATGCGACCTTCTCTTGTCTGCATTTCTCCCTGATGGGCGGAGAGCGGTTGAGTCAGAAGCACTGCCTTTGTGGCTGTCAATCCTCCTTGTGATCAGAGAAGAGGGCCATACAGACCACCTGACCATTCCTGGCCTGTGCGGAGGGGTAGCATTGTCATGGCGCCCGCAGCTACCACTGGTGGCCGCTCACATTGGCTGCTGCCTGCACTTTGCCTCCAGAAGGCAAGAGACAAAGGGGGAAAAATTCAGTTGGTTGCGCCTCCCGTTAGCGCCTTAAGAGGGCGCTAATGGGGCGCAAAGCGTCTAGCGCCCGGGCGTGGCGATGTTTGCGCCGCTCGCGAAATTAACTAGACATTTTGTGGCGGCGCTAAACACTACCGCCACGATCTCCTGCGCCGGCAGATCGTGACGTCAGTCGTGTGCGCAACGCCCCGGTATCGCCCCGGAGCGGATATTGAGTGGCACCCCCTGCCTTACCGCCTGACGCTAGCAACGACAGGTTGAGGGGAGCGATTTGCAGTCAGGAAGGGACTGGGGGAGCGCTATTTAAAGGTGACCGCTTCCTGCCTTTTATTGTTGGCAACATTTTAGAACCACGCATTCTGAGAGAGAGACTTCTGGAGAGATTCAACGCTGTGTGAAGGAGTTTTGGGTACTGAGCAGCACTTTGCAGGTTCATTTTGATTTGCCCTTCCTGGTAACGATTTAGAAGAGACTTTGGGGGCTGCACTCTGAGCTCTTTCCCTGGTATTCTCCATTGTTCTTTCCAGCAGATTTGATGTACAGGTCTCTCCAGGCCGAGATTCAAGGCTGCAATGAGCAGGATGTGGATGGAAAGCAAGATCAACCCTCCCCTTTAAGAACTGGCCCGCGCCATTGTGTCTGTGTTCCATTGCTGACTGACATCGCATGAGCTTCGCCAGCGCTCTGAGGTAGCGCCTCGCTCCTCGGCCTTTGCGCCTTAAGACAGGTGTGAAGCGCCTGATTTAGCGCTCCAATCACCTCCAGGGGCGATAAAAGTCAAGTTTGCAGTCGGTGGCGATAATTAGCGCCAGGTGCTAATCTTTGCGCCCGGACGATAATTGCGCCCCAAATGGGGCGATACTGAATTTCTCCCCCAAAATCCCCTTGGAGATGGTGTCCCATACTTCCAGAAGTCTGTACACCACCTCATTTATATTACAGTGCTACAATATAAAGAGAGTATAGATTATCCTTCATTGCCCCGTTTAGAGTAAGATCCTTGACCAGCATTGACAGCTGACACAGCTCCCTGGCCTTGATGTTTTAAAATGCCCAAGATCTCCTTGGAAAGTTCAACAATGATGCCATCCTGAATGGCAGGACTGTGTGAAACATGGAAGGCTTTGACGAACCTTAATAGGGATGTGTTGCAGTGCACTGTCGACTGGTCAATACATTTAAAGTGAGTTCAGGATTCCAGAGGTGCATTCAATAATGCAAAGTATTGATCAATGGTATGTGTCTTTCCTCTGAAGGGCTGAGAAGATTCATTACTAAAGTCATCAGTCATGTCCTGGGGCCATATTCTCTTCCATCCAAAAGACGTTGCTGAGGTCTTTCATCCATCTTAAACTTTCTGTGAGGAGTGAGAGAGAATGAATATACCTTGTGAATCACCCCGGAACACTTGTGCCAGCTCCCAGTGTTGTAGGTAAACCTCCCAAGTGCACAGCCCCAAGCAGGGCGATGGCACAGTGCACTTGGGATCTTTACCTGCAATGGGCAACAAACAAAGTAGGATGTCAAGTTATCATTACCAAATCAGCTGAGTTCAAATCCTCCAAAGACACGTTCAGGAGCATAGCCAGGAAATTAAAAATTGTACACATTTCTTCCAGATGCTGCTCCCTCCCCCCCCCCATTCCCCATTTTTAGAGGGATTTAGGAACACGCTCCACTAAAATACTTCTAAGGAGTGATTCCGCAATCCAGTGCTCCCAGCGGGAGTAGGTCTAGCAGGCAGCACACGCACACGTATGCACACACACACACGCTGACACACACTGCACATCCACGCACACGCATGCACGCACATACGCACATGCATGCACACGCAAACCTCAAGCTCATACTCACACTCGCAAGCACTCACACACGCACACACACACACACGCACTCTCCACTGGCCAGTGATCAGGAGAGGACCCTGGCTGATTTTCCCTCCGTAACCTAGGGTTGCTAAGGCCAATTGTAGTGCCACGCCCTTCTTGCCCCGGTTGACCTCAGCACAGATCAGGGATTGAACCTGGGGCATCGCTCGACTGTAAGGTTCTGTTTTTACACTGGATAAACCTGAAGTGACACCAGGGGAACGTGAAGCGTGACTGTAAAAAAACGAGACGGTTTCAAATCCAGCGCAGATCTGCATCCTCCTTTAGTAACCCTCTCCGCAACTATCCATTATTCCCTGCGATTACCTCATGCCCTCAGACACTGGGACCTGCGAGCAGGCTGTTCCCCTCACCTTCTGCAGCACGGCCTTTGTCTAGTTGCCACGGCAACTAACAGAATCTCTGCAGTCGCTCGCTGAGGATGGTAACCTCCACTGGATTAAAATGTATAAAATTCAACCTGCTGTGCAGAATCAATGGCGTCACCCTGGGAATCGAGAGGCTCCGGACAGACTTATTACACTCATAATGGGAAAATCAATGTACTCGGAAAGTCGGGTGTTCACTGAAAGCTTTTCCTGGGGAAAGTGCTCTGTAAAAATGTACGTTTGAGTCTCCCTGGGGAGAGGACTCTTGTCAAGAAACAAAAAAGGAATTTACATCAGCGATAACACTGGGCATTCTCTGCCAAATTCGAAAGAAAGAAGGAACCTGCTTTTACATAGCACCTTATCCCATCTCTGAGAAACGCCTTAAACCATTTTGCATACAATAACTTACTTTGAAGCGCAGTGACTGCCATTATGGAGGCAGCCATTTTGCACACCGCCAAGATCCCACAAACAACAATGGGATCTCCAACTAGTTAATATGTGTTTGGTGGCGTTAGTTAGGAAGAAATATTGGCCAGGATACACAGAGAGAAACAAGCCCGCTGTTCTTCCAATACTGTCATGAGATTGAGAGGCCTTTTTCTAGTGGTATCAGTGGGGTGTTGGTGCTGGCAGGTCCCGTAGCATGAATCTTTCTCCGCCTCTGGCAAACCCTGTGTAACTGTAGGAATTGCTAGACGTAAAAAGACCAAGGTCCATCTAGGTCACCTTCTAGCATCCTGGTAGTCACATGATACAATGATAATAGAATTGTTGACTAATCATGGCAATCAATCTCTATCAATTAGTCTACAACAGACCTGGACATGAGGCGAGGAAATGTCCCATTGATGGAGAGCTTTGGGACGCATAGGTCCAAAGTCACCTCTTCCTCCCGCGCTCGCTACACTCACCACATGTCCTGTCTCAAATTACTCATATACTATGTCCCAAAATATTATTTTTTGAAAGAAATCTATCTAATAAACCTACAGGGTTCGCTAAATCTGGTCACTGGGTACTGAGTTTGGATGATCAGCCATGATCTCATTGAATGGTGGAGCAGGCTCAAGGGGCCGAATGGCCTACTCCTGCTCCTATCTTCTATGTTTCTATGTTTCTATGTCACATTTTATGGGCAACTGGCTTTGAGGTCCAGAGACACCAACACAAGAGCATCTTCTAACACCCATGGAACAGGCAGACAAGGTTGTGGTTTAATATGTCCTCTGAAGAATGACACCTCCAACAATGCAGCACTCCCTCAGTACTGTATTGGAGTGTCAGCTGAAATCCTGGAGTAGAGCTTGAACCTGCAACCTTCTGACTCAGGTGGAGGCCATACAAGGAGGAGAGGACACAGGTTTCTCTTTTACTTTTTAAAAAGCCTATTTTTAATTCCCTCATTCTTTATCTTTCTTTATTTCTGGTATTCTTCATCAATTAGGAGGGCGGAGCGAGGCAGCGTAACCCCTCCCCCCCACCAGGAACAATTACAATACGGTGATGTGACTGGCAGAGATTCCACTGTTCTTCCCTCTTTCATCTCCCTTCTCCCCCCACCCCCGGCTTATGCTGGGGTGCGGGTCCCCCGAGTACAAGCAGCCCTCCAGTTGTTTTCCCGAGTGCCCATTCTTTATGCATGAGCCTGAACTATTTGGCTGCGAGGGTCTTCAGAGCCGAGCCCAATCCCAAAGCACATTGTCAGAGCCTTGTGGAGGGATGTTGATTTGGCATCTAACTCGGACCTGTGCTGTATCTGAGAGAGTTTAACACTGTCTCCCAAGGACCAAGAGTGTGTTCCATTCCCCAGGGCTGCCACCCCATTACCTTTATGACCAAAAATGTAGCTGGGACAGACACCAGGGCACAGCGATGCAAGATCAGGATGGAACTGAAACTATCGGTAGGGGCATCAGCTTAAGTGTGAGCCGAGCATTGAATTCCAATGTATCATACCACTTACCATTCAGTCTAACTGTAGAGTCCCTGTGCCAAGCATAACATTTCATTACGAATGCCTGATCCAAGACTCCAGGTGGATTCCCTGCTCAGGCCTGAGTTAAAATTACAGTCGGGTCTCAATGATGTCGTTGGGCCACAACATGCATGTGTAAAGAAGGACCCTGTTGGCTCTGGGTGCCTGCTCAGGAAAGCAGGTTAAAATTACAGATGTTGCGATCATGGCGGCTTTCGGACAGGTAAGAGCCAGGGCGATTTTAACTGACCACCGGCCTGGTTTCTGCTGAGCGAGTAGGGTTAAAATCGCCCCCAAGCAGAGTGTTTTCCCCTGCTCTCTCCCACAACCACTGCAATACCAGGCTCCATCTTCGATCAGCAGCACACTTCCAATGTGCTCAGATAAGCTCTTGAATGAATTCCCTGCTTTTTTTTATAAATATTAATTCTCGGGATGTGGGCTTTGCTGGCAAGGCTGGCATTTATTGCCCATCCCTAGTTGCCCTTGGTGAGGTGGTAGCGGGCCTTTTTCTTGAACCGTTGCAGTCTGTGCGGCGAAGGAGTTCCGTTCAAATAAGTTTTAGATTGGCAGCTTTTATTTGGAGCATCTGTAAATTCCAATCCAACAGGGTTGCTGTTTTGATCCGTAACCTGTCCTGGGATTCGACCTTGGAAGGTTTCACAAGCTGATAGGGTTCACAAAGCAATCAATCATTTCTATCTGGATATGTTCTTATAATCCTGTCTCATTCTAATCTAATACTAATCCAGCTCTTCTGTAAGCATTAAAAGGGCTGATATTCCCCCAGGAGGGTTGGGGTGGGGCTTCTCACTGATGCCCCCAAAGCCTGCCTCCCTCCATGACCCCTACTCCTGTTCCTGGGTCTGGTTTAGTTATTCTGGCAGGGCAGGCTCCTGGTGGTATCTCCACTCTACAGAGGGAGCCCACCTCTGTAGTACCAGAAGGTTGGGGGTGGGGAGGGGGGGGGGCGGGGGGTGGGGGGTGGTGGTGGTGAACTGAAAGGAAAGGGGAAACAAGCTCCCTGACGATTTTGCTCAGATGGCTGGGGAAGAGTCCACATTGTGGCAGTCAGCACGCGGATCGTGTAGGAGAGGGAGAGGTAGGCTGGGGCAGAGGCAGATACTCTTTCTCCTTCCAGGGCCTTTGCTGATTTTCTCACCTCAGTTTAAGTAAGTATCACCACCCTCTTCTGCTCTTGGAGTTGGGAGTACTATGGCAAGAAGGCAGGGATGGCGTCCCTAGCTCCCCCCAACTGCTGTCATTTATGCTTTGCTGATTTGTATTCCTTCACTTTACCTGACGAAGGAGCAGCCGCTCCGAAAGCTCGTGATTTCAAATAAAACTGTTGGACTATAACCTGGTGTTGTGCGACTTCTCAGTTTTGTCCACCCCAGTCCAACACCGGCATCTCCGCATCATGGTCATTTAAATCAGTTGAGGTGGTCAAGGGGAGGGTGGCTGCTGAGATGCCTGTTTAGAGAGGGGAGGTAATTTTAAACTGATTGATTTAGGATTGGGAATCTGGCTGTAGGCCTGTCAGACCCATTTCTCCTGCTCCATCATCACCATAGCTACCAATTTCAGGAAATATAGTGGAGGAAAATCCAGCTCAGTTTCATTTGGTGGGCTGTTCCTTAGACCTTACTCTGGGGAGGGGGGAAAGAATATCCAAATTTGAAATCTTGCTTCAGACTTGTTAGTTTTATCCCTTTGCCCATTAGTTCTTTGCTCATCGTTCAACTGAGCTATTCTTCCCAGAAAATCCTGGATCATGTTCCCTTTCTAAATTTTTCACCAGTGAAAACAAGTTTAATTCAGGGATGTCTCTTCAGAACTACGAGCTCTAAGTCCCAGAGTGTTCCTAGTAGCTCTTCCGCGAACCTTCTCCAATCCATCAATGTCCCCTTAAGGTTAGGGGGCTTACTTTCCCGTTCCCCCTAATGCCCCGTGCATTTCAGTTCCCAGAGCGCTAGAAGCAGGAAATTGGTCTATTCATTGTTTGAGCAGGACGCAAATTTTCTGGGGCTGAATAGATGGGGGGGAGGGACGCTCCTGCTTGGAATAGATAACAGGATCATCTCTCATGTAAATAATGCCCCACATGTCATTGTCCAATTATACTGCTGGACAGAGGCTTGACCTGAAGACCCAAATGGAAATTGGGCAGTGGAAGTTGTGGGGCTGTGCCTTGGAATTAGACATTCTCTAAAGAGATACAGCACTTGTTTGGGCCTCATATAAGACATTTTGTTTGGAAGTTCTTCAGTGTTGCTAGGCTGTATCATTGTGGAGTTGGGCGGGGGGAGCAGGGAGAGTACATTTGGATGCTGTTTCAAGCACCAGGCCATAAATTGTGCCATCAATTTACGTTGCTCTATGTCTTTCAGGCTTATAGCAGTGCAGAACTTCCCAACCCCTGCTTACTGAGTGCCGATTCCAGTGTAGTAGTCCACACCCATCCTTCACCCACCAACACATGGGAAAACCATTCAGATTCAGAAGAGATTAACTTAGGCATCGCAAAAAGTGCACCGCTCAGTTTACGCTGGGGCGGGGAGGACAATTGACCTCAGGATGTCCAAAATGCCATGCATCATTCCAAATATGGCCATATGAATAATCTATGTGAGTCAAAATAGTCTGTTTCAGTTTCTAGTCAGATTAGTGGGTAGTATTGACAAATTTAAGAGGGAATTGAATAAATATTTGCAGGATAAGTGATTGAGGGGTATGACAGATAGTGTGTGAGTATTTTTCAGTCTTTGTGATTGGCCAGATAGATTGCAATGGTCTTCTCTGTTCCCGTACATCCCTTTGTGTGCCAGTACTTGGATAGACTTATTGATAACAGCTTCACATTAGCTGCATTTAAAAAATAATAGAGTTCAATCATCTTAAAGTGCCCTGCACTCCACAGTGACTCATCTGAATTTTCGGGCTGGATTTTGCCAGCCCTGGGGAGGCGGGTTTGGAGGCGGAACAGTTGGCAAAATGGCAGAATCTGGGGGAGGGTGCCCAACCCGCCCCCAACCCGCCCCCAACCCGCCCCCAACCCGCCTCCGTGCCATCCTGCCAGGAGGCGGGTAGCTATCCCGTGCTGGGTCCCATCTCCTTGGAGGCGGGAAGGGGACTACAGCCACTTAACTGCCTGTTAACAGGTAGTTAACAGGCTGATAAGAGCATTATCCCCATTTTGCCCACACAAGTGCGGGCTTCCCAAAGGCTGTGAACCCCGCCAGGGTCACCGAGGCGAGTAGTGAGTCTGCGGGGGTCGGAGGGGTGCAAAAGTGCGCTGTGAAGGTAAGTGATGGGTGCAAGTGTGGAGAGGTGAGTATGTGAGGTGAGTGGAAAGTGTTAAAAAAAGATTACTTACCTTTGTTTCTTCCTGCAGGCTTCAGTCAGTGGGGATGCGGAGAGTCTCGCACCTCCGCGGCAGAGATGACAGATGGCTGTTGCATTCTCCAATGCAACAACCATCTAATTTCTGCAAAACAAAGAGGTTTGATCAAGAACTCATCAAACTACAGAGAATGTCAGTGTTTGACAGTTTCACAGAGCTGTCAAACGATGACAATTCATCTGTCAAAATTTTTTGACAGATGAAACGTCATACGCTGACGTTCTCTGCAACCGGCTTTCCCTTAATTGGCCTGCTAAGCCCACTGGGCGGGCTTAACAAGGTCAATCAAGGGAAAATAGCGTGGGTTGGCCAGAAGTTGATGGAGGCGGGACTGAAACCTGACAAGTGGGAGTCCCGCCTCCAAAAGCTCCCCATTGACAGAATCCAGCCCGAATGTCAAAACATTCATTAAGATAAGGCTTAAAATGACTTACTGTAAGTAGTGTCACAAAAGATATATATATATATGTTTTAAACCTAGAATCATAGAAGACTTCAAAATTATGGTCAAGAGTGTCCCAGACCCGGAATTCCCTCGGAGCCGCTCTGTTGCAGTAACTTCACCGTAAATGTGGTGGAAACTCCATTTACACACATAAACAGGGTTTCCACCGCACTTCCGTGGCAGAGAGCGGGAGCAACTCCAAGGAAATCCCGGGCCCTGTGTCTCTTTGGCTAGCTCTAAACCTATAGAAGATCGTGGTGAAAATGAATACCTTAAATGATCAGAGATTGACTCCCATCAACCTGCTGAGGGCTACCTTTAATGACCCGACATGTATATTTTATATGTGTTCGCTATCTGACATTAAAGTGCTTCTCCATTAAACAGAAGCAACCCACGGGTTCACTTAGCCGATTCTTCTGTGAAGATTACATTATGAAGACCATTTCGAGTTTATAAAGGGATTTGACAAAATTGATGCGGGCAAATTGTTGGTAAGTGTTAGCGAGAAAATCTGGAAGGTAAAACAGAACTAACAGACTCGGGTGTTACCCAGATCAATAGTTTTATTACGAGTGCACACGGGAGAACTGTCTCAGCTACCCTTAGCTAGAGACGTCGTTCTCAAAGGAAAATGTGAAAATACAGCATAGTTATACCTTTTATTAGACAACGCCTACTTATTACTAATGAGGGTGTGTATATGAGAATATTGATATTTCATTGGTTTACATGGTTAATCAATCAACTATTAGGCCGCCTACCCTTTGAACTCCAGTAACTTCTGGATGCGGCAGTTAGAGCTTATGGACTGCAGAGTCTTCATTCTAACTTCTGCATTCTTGGGCTATCTCTTTACTTGTGTTATCAATATAGGGAGGTGTCTTCAGCAGAGATATGGTTGGGTGGATACAAAGCCCCATTGAATTATGTAGCCAGGTGACCAGTCTTCAAGGCCTTATCTGCAGAGACTTCTCGTCACTGTGCATTTGTACTTTTATCCCTTCCAGGAGCAGGCCTCCTCTCAGCATTTACTCAGTGCAATTATAAGTAGATTGTAATTATAAGTAGATTGTAATTATAAGTAGATCTTCAGAATGTCCTTGGTCAGTTAAACTCATCTATGTTAGTCTAAAAGGGTTAATGATGCGGAGATGCCGGTGTTGGACTGGGGTGGACAAAAGTGAGAAGCCGCACAACACCAGGTTATAGTCCAAGGGGGAAAAATTCAGCTGCTTGCGCCTCCCGTTAGCGCCTTAAATGGGCGCTAATGGGGCGTAAAGCAGCTAACGCCCGGGCGCAGCGCCGCCCACGCCTCCAGAAAAATTTAGTGGGAGGTTAGCGGCGGCGGCAGCCGGTAGCGCCCTGTGGCGCTGCGCCGCCGGCGATGACGTCATCGCCGTGCGCAGCGCCCCGCTCGCGCCCCGGCCGTGATCTTCAGTCGCGCCCCCTGATTTACTGCCAGACGCTATGTCCGACGGGTTCAGGGGGGCGTACGTGCGGCCGGGGCGGCGATATTTAAAGGGGAGGTGGCAGGCGGCCATTTTTGTTGCTGGCCGCCTGCCAGCACCTGCCCCCGTTGCTGGCCCCGGCCCCCGTGAAGCCCCCCCACCGTGAAGTGCCGGCTGCGCTCCAAGAGCCCGGCACTTCTCTTGAGTGCCGGGCTCTTTTGCCGGCACTCCCGATCCCTGGGAGCCCAGCTGGGCCCCGGTTCGCGCTGCGCAAGGCCCCTCCCCTTTAAGAAGGGGAGGAAGGCCTGCAATACCGCGGCGCGACGTGCCGCAGCGCGTGGCGCTGCGGCACGTAGCGCCAGGATATTCACTCGCAGCGCCCCAAGAGGGATGCGGGGTGCTTCCAGTTGCGCCCCGCTTCCCTCTTGGGGCGCAACCACTGAAGTTCCGGCGCGGGGCCGCTAATTTTTTCGGGGCGCTAAAAGTCACGCCCCGGCGAGGTTAGCGCCCCAAATGGGGCGCGACTCAATTTTTACCCCAACAGTTTTATTTGAAATCACAAGCTTTCGGAGCTGCTGCTCCTTCGTCAGGTGAAGTGAAGGAATACGAATCGGCAAAGCATATATAGACAGTGAACAATGCCTATACAGAGTACAATGTCAGACGACTACAGTTAATCTTTCTGACTGCCTTTTATTACACCTCGGCAGAGAAACAAAGGGTTAACACAGCCAAGTATCCCATGGTGCCTTGCGTCTGTTTTCCAGCCCAACAAGACTGAATGGTACCTTTCAGACATATTATACCGGTTAAGTATTGAGGCCAACCCCTTTATATCCCCTAAACCAAATTTTATCCTAACAGTAAGGTTCAAATACTGGAGGGAGGGGTGGGGATAGGGCAGTTAAAAATTGAGACGTCAGGAGATAGAAGGGAAATCAGCAGAAATCGTTCACCTAAAAGGTAATTGAATTGTGGATTAAGTTACCATAGAAGGCCATAGAAATGGACAACATTAATGGGTTCAAGAGACAATTAGGTGTGCTTCTGGAGAGAGAAGGGATTGAGGGATAAGGTCAGAAGGCGGGTAGGTAGTGTTGATCTATAGTGATGAGCTTGTTGGGTCTTATGGCATTTCCCTGTTTTTGAAAATTATTGTTCTTGTATCATGCAGTTGCTTATCCCTGGTACGCACTTATACACACTGAAGCCACAGCAAACATGATACATAATTCAGTAACTCTATGCATGACCCTCCATTTAATTATTTCCCTAGATATCTTTCTGTATTTCACCTTTGGATGCACTGAACTAGTTACCAGCCTGAAGGCAACATGTGATGGGCAAGAAAATAAAAGCACCCAGGGGACCCCGTCTTCTCAATATTGTGGTCAAAGCCATTTTCTGGCTCGCTAATGGCACGGTGGGTAAATGCACCAAAGTGGTGTGGCACTAAGACTGCTGACCAGACGGTGCCAGCTTCAATCCCTGATCTTGTGTTGAGTTGGCTTGTGTCAGTGGGCCGAAGCGGCAGGGACGCTGCAATTGGGATCAGGAGGGGAAAATCAGCAACGTTTCCCACTCCTGATCACTATCCTGCTGGAAGGTGAGGACAGACTGGACGCCCCCTCAGGGTTGAGTTTTAAAAATAAAATTTATTGTTTTCGATTATTATTTTTAATTCCCGTCTCAATTTTTTCTCCTCCCTCTCCTGAATGTGGTGACTCCTGCTGAAATACAGCTCCGTTAGCACCGGCTGCCTCATAACCTCCCCAGAGTGGCCCATCCTTTGTGCATGAGCCTGGATTCTGAGTCGGCAGCCTGTACTGCCGTGGTGGACAATCACAGCTGAGTCCAAGCCTGTCCTCAACCTATATCCACACATGTGCGTTTCTCACTGGCTAAAATCCAAGAGCAGGAGCCATGGCTGACTTCTCTTTCTCTAATTATTCGCACACCCAACTGCTGTCTCGCTGACATCAGCTCAGTCAGTTTTGGACTTAACCGAGCCTTATCACTCAGTACCGCGGTGGGCAGTGTATATACTGAGCCATCAATGGTGCCTTGTCTCGTGCTTTCCCTTTAGATTTATCCTTTGTCTTGGGAATTACTTAGATTAGTTGAAATATGAAAGGAGCCAAATCCTCTGGTAGATAGCCTAATTAAATTGAGGTAAAGTAGCTATAGAAACTGATCGTACAGATAGAGGGGCTTAAACCTCATTATGGGATAGGTGGGGGAAAGTCTTTTCCATACCTGCTATCCTGAGATAGGAGCCTGGGGAAGGAATAGCTAACAATGCACACTTCACTTCTTACAATTTATTACAGTTATAAGGAGAATTGCTGCGCTGTTTAGAACAAATCGGTAATGTAGCCACTGCTAAAATGTATGCTGGATTTTTTGTTTCGTGCGCCTGGCTTCACAGCTGGGGGAACTGGCAGAACAAGCAGAGGTATCGTCCGAGATTTTGCAGTGGTAATGACTGTGAATCTGTCAGCGTTCGCCGTCATTACCTCTCTGAAACTGACAGCAACTTCAGGATTTAGCGCATGGTTGCGCTGTGGAACTCACCAGAGCTGACAATGAATTGAAATCACATAAAAGGATGAAAACTTCCCCTGTTATGCTGGAATATCGCTGTTAGCCCCGCCTCCACGAAATGTTAAGCCTTGTTGAAAGAGGTGTAACTGGGTTTTTAATGCCGTATTGACTGCTGAACAACCGTTCTGGCCCTGAAAAATTAATTCTATATTTGTGGAATTTCAAATTTTTCCATGAATATGATTAAGAATTACATTGGTTTTTAAAATAATGTATATTTTTAAAAGTTTGGTTATGCTATTTCAGCTTCTACCTTAATCCTATGTGTATGTCCCAATCTTTATTTCGCTCTCTTTAAAATTTATGAAAAATAAATTAGAATCTGTGCATTTTACTTCCTGGTTTGCTGTCTGTGAGAATTCTTCAATGTGATTGGCTGCTGAGCCAGCTTGATGATATCACTGTTGCTGGGCGCTGGAGATTCGCTTGATTTGGCGCCAGATTTAAACAAAGGTCGGAAGAGCTGAAATTAACGCCGCAGTGATTGCTAGATGTTTGTGGGCAGCTTTCTTCGAGGTCAGCGATGTGGGCTGTCATTTTGCCGTTGACCACAAATTCCGGGCCATTATTTCTTCCAGACCAATTTTCTCCTTTCTTGAAGGCCACGTGGCTTGTGCTGAATATGGCTCCCCAGGGGCCATCTGTCCTCCAATAGCTCAACAGGTAGTGATTCTTCCTGTGGGAATCTACACAGTGAATATTGGCAGGCAATTACTGTGGAGTTGGCAGGTGGTGAGCATCACACCAGGGCCTAGTTGTGTCCTCACTCACTTTCTAGTTTGGGTCACAGGATCATGATCAAGAGCAGAATTGGCTGACCTTTCACCTCCCTAACCCACTGGACATCGGGTCAATTGTAACAACTCAAGATGAGCGTCGGACCAGGAATTGAACGTTGGAGCCAGTAGGGTTTTTATTTTGAGCTCGTTTCAGAGTTCTTTATAATCAAAAACTGATAAAAAGGAAACAACTTTATTCAACTTTTAAAACATTTATACAGCAGTGCTCAACAAACCTTTGCTAACAAACTCCATGGCTAGAACAGTCTACTTTATACTGGTCAACTAATTGAAACTTTATCAGGCACAGATTGTTAAAAGTAGGGGTCACTTTTTGATTTTTCAGTCTCTGTCGGGATCCTCACTTGAGCACGAAATACAGGCTGACACTTCAGTGCAATACTGAGGGAGTGCTACAAAGGCAGAGGTGCTGTCTTTCAGATGAGATGTTAAACCGAGGTCCCGTCTGCCCTCTCAGGTGGACATAAAAGATCCCACTGCATTATTTTGAAGAAGAGCAGGGGAGTTCTCCCCGTTCCCCTGGCCAATATTTATCCCTCAACCTATCATCTTAAAACAGATGATCTGGTCATTATCACATTGCTGTTTGTGGGAGCTTGCTGTGTGCAAATTGGCTGCTGCATTTCCTACATTGCAACCGTGGCTCCACTTCAAAAATTGCTTCATTGGCTGTAAAGCGCTTTGGTACGTCCTGAGGTCCTGAAAGGTGCAACATAAGTAGGACTCTTTGGGGTAAAAATTCAGTTGGTTGCGCCTCCCGTTAGCGCCTTAAGAGGGCGCTAATGGGGCGGAAAGCCGCTAACGCCCGGGTGCAGCGATGTTTGCGCCGCTCGGGAACTTAACTAGACATAGTGCGGCGGCGCTAAACTTTACCGCTGCGACCACCTGTGCGCGCAGATTGTGACGTCATTCCATGGTGCAACGCCCTTGTGGCGCCCCGGAGCGGAAATTGAGTGGTGCCCCCTGCCTTACCGCCTGACGCTAGCAACGACCAGAAGACTGGAACGCTATCAATCGCTGTGGGGCTGGGGGGGGCGCTATTTAAAGGGGGCCTCTTCCTGTCTTTTATTGTTGGTGGCATTTTTGAACTACGCATTCTGAGAGAGAGAGGGAGAGGCTTCTGGAGAGATTCAACGTTGTGTGAAGGAGTTTTGGATACTGAGCAGCACTTTGCAGGTTCATTTTGATTTGCCATTCCTTGTATCGATTTAGCAGAGACTGTGGGAGCTGCACTCTGAGCTCTTTGCCTGGTACTCTCCATTGTTCTTTCCAGCACATTTGATGTGCAAGTCTCTCCAGGCCGAGATTCAAGGCTGCAATGAACAGGATGTGGATGGAAAGCAAGATTAACCATCCCCTTTAAGAACTGGCCCGTGCCATTGTGTGTGTGTTCCATTGCTGACTGACATTACATGAGCTTCGCCAGCGCTCTGAGTTAGCGCCTCACTCCTTGGCCTTTGCGCCTTAAGACAGGTGTGCAGCGCCTGATTTAGCGCTCCACTCACCTCCCGGGGCGGTAAAAGTGAAGTTTGCAGTCAGTGCCGATAAATAGCGCCAGGCGCTAATATTTGCGTCCAGACGATAGGGGCGCAACCTAATTTTTCCCCCTTTCTTTCTTATGAAGCACTGGCATCCCATCAGCCTGAACCAATGAGGACACCTAATGAAGCAGCTTCTGCCATCCAGATATTGAATGCCTTGAAAAAATGTTTTAGTGATACTGTTAGTCGTACCACTTGCTGTAGGAGCAGGTGCTTGAAGGTGTCCATGTGGCATTGTCACCATATTGGTCTGCAGGAAGTAGAAGCAAAGGAATGTGTATAAATGTTCATATTATATAATCACAGGACCTTCCTGATCTGTATGAGCCAGGACCAGAGGGTGCCCTTACCCTCAAAACTATCAGTATATGTTCATTACAGTAAAGATTTAGGGGGAAAATTCAATTGGTTAGCGCCTCCTGTTAGCGCCTGGCGGGCCGCTAACGGGGAGCTGATGCAGTAGCACCGGGGTGAGGCGAATGCAGCGACGCACACCAAATCTGGCCCGCGCCCCCCGTAGCACCGCCACTAGGAGTTACCGCCGAGGACTTCAGTGCCAGGCAGATTGTGACGTCAGTGAGCATGCAACGCTCACTGGGCACCCGATCTGCAAAACCCATTGTCGCCCCCTTCCTTAGCACCTCACCTGACAGTGACGGGGAGAGGAGGCATCAAGCAGGCGGATGCCGGCTCCAGGGGCTTAAAGGGATCAGTCACAGCTGTCAGGTTAGTGCTGCTTCACTGCTTCCTTGTCAGTTTGACATTGTGCAACATTTTATAATTCAGTAATTTAAAGGTTGTTCAGTTTCAGGAGTGTTGTGGCTAGTAAAAATTAGTTACATTTATTCTCACAACATATCAAAGTTCTACACTTGGTTACATTAATGGGGGCTGTACTTACAGTCGAACTCGCCCTCCAGGATCTACGGCGGAGGCAGCGGAGGGAGCGAGAAACTCTGGAACGTGTGGCCAGAGGGAGGAGGAGGGACATCAGGGCTCTCACCAGGAGGCCTTACCCTCTGTGGGTATTCCGACAGCACTTCTCCTACCATCAATGAAACAAGGAGCAGTGTATTAGATGGCTCTGCATCACCAAGGTGGTGGTCACAGAACTCCGCCACCTCCTCCAAACAGACCTCCTGTAGCAGTCGGCGCAGACTCCATGGATTTTTAGATTATGAACACATACCCTTATTAAAACTGGACAGGCTGTTTGGGGGGGAAGCCGTGGTAAAACACTCAAGCTGAAGGTGGCTGACGTAACCAGGTTGCATTCGTATGGTAACGGACTGTCCTTGGGAACAATGGCCCGAGAGGCCCACTCCCAAGTCATGAATAATGAGGCTGGCGACTCATTGTTTCTGAAGAAGATGAGCTCGTTAAGTTAAATCGGCTGGGAGATCGAAACGAGATCTAAACCATCCAAACCTGGGAGGAGGCCTGGAAACCATTTCCCTGAGGTCATGTGTCCATTAAAACCATAGACAGCAGTCTGTGTATTGGAGGGGTATATCAGAGAGCCGTTTTGGATAGCTCTCTCTCTCTCTCTCTCTGCCCTCCCCAAAACAGAACGTCAAGAGGAGCTGAGCCTTGCTCTTCCAACCAAGACGGACTTCGACTCAGACTGGGACTCGCATGCCGCAAGGCCGATACAGAACCAGATAGCCGAGACGTACGGGAGGAAGCTACAAGCAAGATCAAGGGCAATCTAGGTGAGCATTGCCAAGCCTGCACACCCACAAGATCACTTAGCTGTGTGAGGGGGTGCCTGTATGTTCCTACCAAACCAGAGGGGGTTTAGCGTTGGAAGGGTCCTGTGATAGTTTAGTTCACGGGAGGGTGTTTTTAGGCCGTGGTAAGTCAGTACGGCAGGGGCTTGTTGGACAACTCAGGGTTGTACTGTTTTAAACTGTACTGTTGTGTTCACACCACTCGTACTGTATGCGAGTGGAGTGGTTTTGTCAACCTTAATAAACACTGTACGGGTGAGCCCGAAAACGCTGTCCGTGTTCCAATCTGTCCTCAGTAATCCCTATCATCCAGAACTTGTAGTAAGGGGGTTTGTGTGCTCGCTACAGGCGAGGCGAAACCACTTACAATAATTGGCAATTGCGGCAGGGCCTATAGGGAATTGGCCACCACAGAAACCGGTTACAGAATTGGCGACCGCGGCAGGACGATAGATTGTGGATTAGATATGGACAGTTTGGCAGGCAAGAGATCCGGAATGGAGGACAGAATTTCCTCCTACGTGTTTACAAATGTTAACGTATCCCAGCAATGGGTGCTGGAGATGTTGCGCTCTGAGAGTCCCCAGGATAGGGCCGCAGAGTGAACAGGGAGCAAGGAGCACAGGAAGTCCAAATAGAAGGCGATTTGGCTCCTGTGCTTCCAAAAGCAAGTTCAACTGCTCCGGGAGCAGGTTGAAAAGCTCAAAAATGAACTGAAGGAGTCTGAAGACAAGTCAGACGCAAGTGGGATAGTTGGGAGTAGACTAGTGGAGGAGTTGCATAAGGAAAGACAGGAAAGATGCGCGCAGGAAGACACCTCCCGTAATATGGGGGAATACCTGCAGTGCCAGGTTATGGAGGCCAGGTTAAATGAGCAGGTCTTACGGGAGGAGAACGCAAGATTAACAACGAGAGCTGACGGTTTGGAGGGTCAGCTAAGGGACATTAAAATAGCTCATAAGGTAGCTAGAAGAAGGGGCTATGAAGACTCTGATCACGGTCCCTGCAAAGAAAGGATTAAAAAATTGACCCAAACCTTGTCTGGGGCCAGAGGCATGGTAACATAGAAACATAGAAAACATAGAAGATAGGGGCAGGAGTAGGCCATTCGACCCCTCCTTCTTGAATATATTTAATGAATTGGCCTCAACTTCGTTCTGTGGTAGAGAATTCCACAGGTTCACCACTCTCTGGGTGAATAAATTCCTCCTCATCTCAGTCCTAAATGGCTTACCCCTTATCCTTAGACTGTGACCCCTGGTTCTGGACTCCCCCGCCATCGGGAACATCCTTCCTGCATCTAGTCTGTCTAGTCCTGTTAGAATTTTATAAGTTTCAATGAGATCCCCTCTCATTCTTCTAAACTCTAGCGAATACAAGCCCAATCGTCCCAATCTCTCTTCATACATCATTCCTGCCATCCCAGGTATCAGTCTGGTGAATCTTCGCTGCACTCCCTCCATGGCAAGAACATCCTTCCTCAGATAAGGCGACCAAAACTGTACACAATACTTAAGGTGTGGTCTCACCAAGGCCTTGTACAACTGCAGCAAGACATCCTTGCTCCTGTATTCGAATCCTCTCGCTATGAAGGCCAACATACCATTTGCCTTCTTAACCGTCTGCTGCACCTGCATGCTTACCTTCAACGACTGGTGCACAAGGACTCCCAGGTCTCATTGCACTTCCCCTTTTCCCAATCTATTGCCGTTCAGATAATAATCTGCCTTCCTGTTTTTGCCACCAAAGTGGATAACCTCGCATTTATCCACATTATACTGCATCTGCCATGCATCTGCCCAATCACCCAACTTGTCCAAATCATACTGGAGTTTCTCTGCATCCTCCTCACAACACACACGCCCACCCAGCTTTGTGTCATCTGCAAACTTGGAGGTATTACATCTAGTTCCCTCGTCTAGATCATTAATATATATTGTGAATAACTGGGGTCCTAGCACCGATCCCTGCGGTACCCCACTAGTCACTGCCTGCCACTTGAAAAAGACCCGTTTATTCCAACTCTTTGCTTCCTGTCTGCCAACCAGTTCTCTATTCAAGTCAGTACCTCACCCCCAATCCCATGTGCTTTAACTTTGCACGCTAATCTCTTATGCAGGACCTTATCGAATGGCTTCTGAAAGTCCAAATACACCACATCCACTGGTTCTCCCTTATCTATTCTACCAGTTACATCCTGAAAAATTCCAGTAGATTAGTCAAGCACGATTTACCTTTTGTAAATCCATGTTGACTTTGTCCGATCCTGTCACTGTTTTCCAAGTGCCCTGCTATTACAACTTTTATAATGGACTCTAGCATTTTCCCCACTACCGATGTCAGGCTTACCGGTCTATAATTCCCTGTTTTCTCTCTCCCACCTTTTTTAAATTGTGAGGTTACATTAGCTACCCTCCAAACCATGGGAACTGTTCCAGAGTCTATAGAATTTTGGAAAATGACCAGCAATGCATCTACTATTTCTAGGGCCACTTCCTTAAGTACCCTAGGATGTAGATTATCAGGCCCTGGGGATTTATCGGCCTTCAATCCCGTCAATTTCCCTAACACCATTTCCCTACAAATACTGATTTCATTCAGTTCTTCCCTCTCATTAGACCCTATGTTCCCCGACATCTCTGGGAGGTTATTTGTGTCCTCCTTTGTGAAGACAGAGCCAAAGTATGTATTTAATTGGTCTGCCATTTCTTTGTTCCCCATTATAAATTCCCCTGATTCTGACTGCAAGGGACCTACGCTTGACTTCACCAATCTTTTTCTCTTCACATATCTATAGAAGCTTTTACAGTCAGTTTTAATGTTCCCTGCAAGCTTACTCTCATACTCTATTTTCCCCCTCTTAATTAATTCCTTTGTCGTCCTTTGCTGAATCCTAAACTGCTCCCAATCCTCAGGTTTGCTGCTTTTTCTGGCCAATTTATATGTCCTCTCCTGGGATCTTATGCTATCCCTAATTTCCCTTGTTAGCCACATTTTAATGACTCCAGGGGAAACCCGGGTGGAGTGGGAGGAGGAGGGTCAGGAAGCAGAGGATAAGGTTCAGGACAGGGATGTCCCACCGCCGCCGGAAGCGCCACCGAGACTAATGTATCCTCTGCGGCAGAAAAAAGTACGGTCCACCCGCACCAAACGGTGACCAGGGCCCGCTGCAGAGCAATTACGTGGTCCCATTCACCTCCCCGCAGTGGCAAGCCATGGTAGCAGAGTTGTCTAAACTAAAACAGGACGGGGGCCCCTCAGTTTACTTTATGGAGATCGAGCAGGTAGGGGGGATCAACGGGTGTAGCGAGGGCGAGACCCACAGGCTGATGCTGCTCTCCCTTGACGGGAAACTGTATCAGAGCCTGTCCACAACCACAAAAGCGGGGTGAGGTACCACAGAGGGGTTGAAAGAGGAGATCCTGAGAGCGATGGGGCACACCCAGGGTAGTCCGTTCTCACAAGTGGAACGGACTCTACAGTTGGCCGGCGAGGCACCAGCTGCATTTGCTGACAGGCTATGGCCGGTGTACGCAAAGGCAACTGGAGGTGCGCCAGACCGCGCGCAACTTATAGGGGTCCCCAGAGATCACTGGCTCAGGACCCTGGTAGCAAACAGCCTGCCACGGATTAAAGCCAAGGCAGAAGCATGGTTTGACTTCGAGGACCTCGCGAACACAGAGGCAGGCGTGCTCCGGAAATTGGGCTTAGCTTTTAAGGCTGGTTCTGGGGAGGAGGTCAAACACAAGGGGAGGGTACATGAGATGAAGGCCAGTAAGAGGTATAGGAAGGAATGGCGTCAGGAATGGGGTAACACCGACGAGTCTAAGACTTGTTTCAAGTGTGGGAAGACGGGACACTGGAGGTGGGATTGCCCGGCCCAAAAGGGGGGGTCAGGCCGAGGGGGTCCTCCTGTGTGAAAACCCCAGGTTACCGAGGCGAAGGAGACAACGAATGAACCGTTTGATGTTCTGGTGGCCGCCCTTCGCACGGTGCTGGGGAAGGACAAAGGAAGGCTAGACGCTGCCGTGAGCAGCATAACGCCGACCGCACCCACATGTACCCCTTCCTCCTGACTAGAACGCGCCCAGCCTGAGTACCTGTGTCCGCTCACATATGATGAGTGGGACAGGCCCTGTGTTAAGATGGGGGTGGAGACGGTATAGGGAGATATTTGGTGGACACCGGAGCTTCCAGCACGGTGGTCCATTCGAAGGACCCGACCAATTCACCCTGGTCTAACAAGGTCCCATTTAACCTAATGGGATTCACAGAGAATGAGCAGGCGGGGGCAATGTCCAAGCCCCTGAGAATAGAGCTAGGGTCCCTCTGCATCATGTGGAAGTGCGTGCTAATGAAATGGGAGCAATCAGGGTGGGGAGTCCTCGGGGCTGATTTCATGTTAGCCAACCGGGTCATTGTGGACCTGAGGAATCACTGCCTGTGGGGGGCAGTGGTCTCGGACAAGACAGAGGAGGTGATAGTGATCCCCAGAGATAAGGGAGGAGGGGGTAGTGTATGCACCATGAAACCCAAAGGGAGTTACGACCTGGAACAGTTGGTTCGTAGCGCCCCAGCCCAGTACCAGGTGAATGTACGGGACAACCTCGCCGCATTCGCCACCCATAAACACGATTGTGGCAGGGTGACCGGGGTAGAGGTCCGGGTGCAAGGGGATACCATGTCACGGCCACAAAAGCAGTATAGTTTCCCCCGGGAGGCAGAAGCCGACTTGGAGACGGCACTGGGATCCCTGGTAGAACGGGGGGTGTTGAGGCCGATAGCCACCCACGTAAACTCACCACTTTGGCCGGTTAAGAAGCCCGAGCAGTCGTGGAGGGTCACCGTGGACTATCGGGAGCTCAATAAAAATATCCCAGCCTGCGCACCCGTAGTCGCGGCTGTTGCTGACCTCATAGGGAGCATTCCAGCGACCGCAACCACGTTCATGGTGCTGGATATCTCCAATGGGTTCTGGTCGGTTCACCTCAAATGGGAAAACCAGTACAAATTTGCCTTTACATTTAGAGGGCAACAGTACACCTGGACATGCCTTCCCCAGGGGTTTCACAACAGCCCCTCCATATTTTACCAGTGTATGGCCGACGCACTCAAAGGCTTCAGCCGACCCAACTAGCTAATCCAGTATGTGGACGACCTGCTTTTGTTCTCCGCAGAGGGGGAGAACCACGGGCCACTGCTGGACGAGCTGCTAAAGCTGTTGCAGGAGGCGGGGTTCAAGGTCAACCCCAAGAAAGCCCAGATCAGCCAGGAGGAAGTCAAATTCCTCGGGCTGACTGTAAGGGTTGGTGAAAGAGCCATAGACGAGGCTAGGAGGAAGGCAGTACAGGAGCTACCAGCCCCTAAGAATGTGACCGGGGTAAGGTCTTTTCTGGGACTCACAGGGTACTGCCGGGACTTCATAGACGGTTACGCAGCCACGGCAGCCCCTCTGCTTCGGCTCCTCCGCAAGGGAGTCGAGTGGTAGTGGGATCAGAACTGCCAGGAAACGTTCACTCGCCTCAAAGGAGATTTGCAGACGGCACCTGCATTGGGAGCCATTAACGGTGAAGAAGAATTCTTCTTAGAGGTAGCAGCCAGCGGGGATAACTTGAGTGCCTTGTTGCTCCAGGAGCGACATGGCAAGCTACGGCCCGTGGTATACTCATCTAGGGTTCTCACCAAGGTAGAACGGGGATATTCCAACTGCGAGAGGCACCTCCTAGCCACGCATTGGGCCGTAAAACGCTCTCAGCTTTTTACGGGTTCATCCCCAATAGTTCTCGTGACCCACCACACACCCACTCAGATGCTGTTGGACGGGAGAATCAAAGATGGGACGGTGAGCAGTGCCCGCATTGCTTGCTGGACATTACTGCTCTCACAGTTGAACTTGAGAGTGCAGAGGTTGACCGAGCCAAAGCTAGCAGCCAACATGATTTACCCAAGGACGGCCCACACATGTACGGTAGAAGGGGTGTGGGATGTAGATGAAGGATTCCGGGCTGGGATACACCCGAGGGGCCGGGACATCTATATAGACGGATCCAGTTCGGTCATGAAGGGGGAGCGTCTCACCGGGTGCGGAATCTATGACCCTAAGGCTAAAATAGCGAAGGCCATTAAACTCCCCAACACCCTGAGCGCTCAGCATGCCGAACTGGCGGCGGTGGCGTACGTGGTCACCCACCCCGACGAGTTCCCCACCCCCTACACCATTTGCTCGGACTCTATGTTCACGTGCAACTCATGCACGGAATACTTGGCAATCTGGGCCAGGCGCGGATTCAAGTCCGCAGATGGGAAGCCCCTAGCAACAGCACCACTGCTAGGTAAAATTTTGGAGGCCACAGGCACCCGGGGAGATCACTATATTCACAAAATTAAAGCCCATTCAAAGACAGAGCCCAAGTGGGAGGGCAACCAAAAGGCAGACGAGCTGGCCAAACAGGGGGTCAGGGAAGGAGTATTCTGGTATCCGTACAAAGCAGGTCCGGTAGCAGCAATCCGGGACAAGGGAGGCACACAGGGGGCAGCTTTGGCCCCAGACTTAAAGCAGGTCCAAGCCCAGGATGCCGTCCTTAAGGCTGTCCTGGTAAAGAGAAAGAATGGGGAGTCCATAGAAGGTCCGTTCGGGGCAGCGGACATTAGTATCAAAGAGGGGATGCTTTTCAAAGGGAATCGGCGGGTAGTCCCAGCGCAGCACCGAGAGGAGTTCCTCCAGTTGGCCCATGGGGGCCCGGGAGCGGGACACCCAGGGCCGGAAACTACCTGGCAAGGGCTAGACGAGGCAGGGTGGTGGCCCCAGCTCAGGGAGGATGTCTGAGTTTTTTGTGCGCACTGTTTGGTGTGCGCAGCCAATAACCCCGATCCACAGCACAGGAAAGCCCCCATAGGACACACCAGGAGGGTAGAGGGGCCGTGGCGGTCCCTGCAGGTCGATTTCATCGGACCACTACCCACCACTAAAGCAGGCAACAAGTACTGTTTAGTCCTGGTGGACGTATTTTCCAAGTGGGTGGAAGCTTTCCCCTGCCGAGCAGCCACGGCACTAGCAACAGCTAGAATCCTGGTGAGGGAAGTGTTCTCCCGGTGGGGGCTGCCACAGGCCGTGGAGTCCGACCAAGGGAGCCATTTCACGGGGCAGGTGATGCAGGCCACCTTAAAACTCTTGGGAATACAAGGGAAGTGGCATGTGGCTCACAACCCCCAGTCATCGGGGATTGTGGAGCGCATGAACCGCATGACACTGAAAGAAAGACTGAGGAAGGAGATAAGCCCGTTCCCGCAGAGATAGGATGAGGTCTTGCCTCTAGTCTTAATGGGTGTCCGGGCCAGCCCCTCCAGAAGCACAGGGTACTCCCCACACGAGCTTATGACCGGGAGGATTAGGCGCACCCCAACCCATGTGTTGGCGCTGGTCCTCACCGAAGCGCAGATCAGGGAGGTAAACCGGGACAGGTTTGTCCAGAATCTGTACGAGACATTGAAACGGATTCACTGGCAGGCAGCCAGTAACCTGGGGAGCCAGCACCAGAAAGATCGGCTGCTGTTAGAACCCCAGAGAACCCACAAGTGGAAGGTGCGAGACCAGGTAATGGTCCGTAATTACGCCCGAGTAGGGGCGTTCGAGCCGCTGTACATGGGGCCTTATAATATCGTGGATAAAGCGAGCCCCATGGTATATGCAGTAAAACTCCCGAAACTCATGAAATGGTTTCATGTAAACCAGTGCAAGTTGTTTAACCCCGAGGAGGGGAAAACAAAGGTCAAGAGGCACCAAGTCACAGTCTTGTGGACGCGGGTCTTCCTCCCATGGTGTGGGACGATGATGACCTGGAGGACGGGGGCGGTAAGGAGGAGCAGTCGGGTCCCACGGCCTAGGGTGCCGTGGACGCCTCCCTACTCACCAACCGCGAGCCGCAAGAGGCCCCGACGGAAGAGGTCTTAAATGGGGCGCTCGTTAATGCGGCAGGGAACACTGTAAATATTGTGTAAATAATCAAAACCAGATCCGTGGAGGAAAACCCTCTCACAGAATGGAACTATTTTGCTTTTGTTTTGGAAGGGAACCAAAGGAGATCGGAGGAACAAGGGGATATGGCCAACAAATTTATCATACTTCTATTCCTAATGATGATCGGGACTGGCAGCATGGAAAGAGGAGACACCGAGGTATCCTTCCTCTACGGCTGCACAGGAGGGAACAGGCCTACCGTGACACAGGGGGGTAGGACAGGGGACACGGACGGAATGGCCACGTACTTCCACGAGGGAAGGTGGCCAGGGTGGCTGGGATCGAACTCGACTCGGTACTCCGGCAGCGAGGGTTTCACGTATGGAGAAGCTTCCATACCGTGTCCCAAACTGCAGGTCACAGCCACACGGGTTAGGGTGACCGAGGGGAAACGCGTCTGTCTAAGATGTGAGGGACACATTCCCTTGGGACGGTGGTGGTGGTTAAGGAAGTTGGGCCAGGCCAAGGGTAACCGATCCGCGGACTGGGAGAAACTGGGGGTCGATACGTACCGACAGATTACGGGGGCGAGGGGGGGAATAGAAGAGTGCTGGAACAAATGGTAGAAAGAGGAACAGGGAATTTACGTGTATATGTGGGGGTCGGAACGGGTCTGTCCGGCGGGTGTGTCGATCGCCTTCTTGCAGCGATGGCAGGATTCCGGGGCCGGGATCGGATGGGATCAGAGTGGGGACTCCTGAGTGATCCCAGACCCTCCCAACACAGTAAATTCCACGGAACTGGTAGCACACGAGAGGAAGCCCCTGCCCACAGCCCCACCGGTACAGGAAACGCAGATTAGTTGCCCCGCCACCACACCGGGACCGAGGAATGGGTTAGTGTTAGTCCCGACCGGCAAGATCTTGTACCAAGACGTTCACTACGAAGTTGAACTCTCCCAAAAGCATTTCTATACCCTCGAGCAACGGAACAGGGAAACGGGGGATGATATAAAAGAACTGGTTTCTCCACCATGGTGGGACATCGGTCTGAATATCGAGATTCCCCCATGGATTCGTGTGATTTCTCATGTGATTGTAGTAGTTCAATGTGTGTTAGTGTTTTACCTTCTCCGGTTGTCATGCAGAAAGCGAAGTAAAACACTCCGAAACCGGTGGCTGGGGGTCTGGTGCTTTGGGCATTGTGTGAAGCTTATGGTACAGATGGTGGTATGTGGCCTTTGGTGAAGCATTCAATCACCCTGACCACCCGAATGAGTTGGATCTGCCATGAGCACACCTGCTTCAGTCCTCCGGTTCCTTCTCCTTGTTGTGCTTCTCCTTGCTGAGGCAGCTGCACAGCCAGCAATGCTGAGAATGAGGTGCTGCAGTATCAATGAACCACCTCTTTAAGCACTGGGAAGAGCCTGTGGCAATGATGACTTGTGATTCGACTGCACCTGATATTGGTCAGTGCTTTGAGTTTAACACCACTGAGCTATGCCGTTAGTGATTGATTTAGGGTTCCTATCCTTTCTTTGAGCAATGAGACTGAACTTTGCGTGCAGTCTGAATCATTAGCGCCTGGCGCTAAATCTCAAACTTTTCTAAAGTTACCGCCCATTCCTGGGCTATAATGAATTCCTCCCCCTTAGAGCTTGCACGCAGACTTTTTCAAGTTAGACATTTACTTTGCCACTGCTAGGCTAGTTTTAATTTGAATCTTAGCTAGACCTTAGGAAATATCTCTCGCAAAGTCCTACAATTGAGGAAGGATACGTGTCTCATATTTGGGTTTATATGAAAAAAATCAAAACTTTCATGCATTCTCATCGAAGATTTATCCCGCGTGATACATCTCCTTACCTTGAGGTGAAAGCTATCACTACACTGCCGCAACAGGGTGACAGATGGCAGGTTCCGAACATTTTTTGTTGCTTCGGCAGAGTTTGCACAGAACAAATAAGCTGTTTTTTAAAGCCCCCAGCCCCTGTCATGAACACCTCATGGAAGAGTGCAAAGCAGAGACACGAGAATTGTTCTGGGCTGGGTTATTTTTAGTCCTTTCATTGTCTCGCATGCACTTGTCTTAATCTACTTTTCTTCCTTCATATCTGTTTCCTCGGGAATATCGAATCTTCTCTTTTCATTATCTTTCATTTAAGCTAAAATCTATCTGAATTATTATGTCTTCTTCGGATGAATTTTGTCTTTATCTTCATTTTAAATTCATTCATTTTTATTTCACCCTAAGTTTTCATTCCACAATTATATATTTAATATCCCTGATTCTTTCTAAATATGTTTAATTTCTCGCTGCTAATTGCTTCTATTGGTTGGTAAACTGCTTTGAATCTTAAGCTGTTCTGCCTTGCTACCCTTTGCTTTGATTTCTTATTAATATTCCATTATTTTAATCCTATTTCTTGCCACTTTTATCTCCAATCATTTCTCCTTATGTGAATGAAACTTGGCTTGCGTGTCAATTAAAACAGAATTACAAAGGACCGCTTATTGTGCTGTGGTTTTAATGGTTGAAGATTATAGGGCAACATTATCGTTCAAGCTCTTAACAGGTTTATATCAAATTCCTCTCTCTTCTGTACAAGGGTTAACCCAGGGTTAGCAGGTCCACTGAAGCAGTGAAGAGGAACTTGATATGAGGGCGTTAAGCATTGATGATAGTCATTTCTAGCCTTATTCTGCTTTCCCCGTCCCTGAATGCCTCAATCCTCGTCCTTACCTTTAAATTCCTCCAGAGCAGTGCCCCTGCTATTTCTGCACCCTCCTTCAACCGTCTCCCCCCCTTGAATTCTCCGTTCCTCTGGCTCCAGCCTCTTGTGCATCCTCCTCCCTTTGTCCCACCATTGGCAGCAGAGCGTTCAGCCCCCTCAGGTTCTCCCTCCATAAACCTCCCCACCTCTACACCTCTTTCTCCTCCCTTAAAAACCTCCTTAAAGCCCATCCCTTCGACCAAGATTTTGGTCACTCCTCCGAATCTCTCCTCCCCTGGTTTGGCTCCATTATCCATATGCCTTCTGTGAAGTACCTTGCAATTTATTTTATATAAAAGGCTCTATATAAATGTACTTTTATCAGTTGGCCTGTAATACAGGATAATTTTGTCTAAAATGTATACTGCATTAGATACAAAATATTTCAGGTACTTCAATTGGTTAAGAGTAATAAATTAGGGTCAGCCTAGGTGGCACAATGTGTTGTGGAGCCGGCATGTCTTAACTCTTTTATTGTTCCAAGTTTTGAACCCTCTCATGAAAACATTAGCCCTGATTTTAACTGGGGCGAAGGGTGAGTGTCAGGCTCACTGCGGTTTATCAACAACAAAGCCCGGGTCTTTTTAACTCCCATCCTTATTTAATTATACCAGGCCTGACTCCCGCCCGAGCCCGGTGTCAATGACGTCATGCTGGCGGGCGGGAGTTGGGTGAGCACAGCAGGAGGCCGCCGATGGCAGTCAGGTAAGGGTGGGAGGGGTAGGCAATCGCAGTTGGCAGAGGGAAGGCCGCAGCCTTAGGTTTCTTTGTGGGGCCTGGAGTAGCACTCCGGCTCCTCCTGGGGCCACAAGTAAACGTTTAAAAAATAAATGTAACTTAGCTTTCCTCTTCTGTGCCTGCTGCACCTTCATGCCCGGTGTGCCTGGCTGTCGGCAGTTAAAATATGGTCGGGGTCTGAATGGCATCATCAGACCTCGACTTCTGATTTCAATGAGGCTCTCACTGGCTGACCCAGAATGCGCCTGCTGAAGTGACGCATGGCGCACAGCCAGTGAGAACGGGGTGACGAGGTTGCTGCAAGCATTTTGAACTCCCCACATCTCCCGTTCTCTCCGGGCTCAGGGGGTTAAAATCAGCCCTTCTGACTCACGATAGAGAATCGTTTGAGATTCTTTCCACATCCAAGTGGGCATTCTTCATATGGGAGCATAGTCAGTGAGTGTTGGCAAGGTATTGCACTCCAAAGGGAATCACAGCCAAGCTCTATTATATGCTTACCTGACATCTGCTTTCCAGCAAGGTTCCAGAATGGGAATCCTAGGGCCGTCTGTTTTGTATGGCATAGCACCACACAATAGAGTGCATTCAGCCAGTCAGCACTGGGGAAGCTCTTTATCACATTTATTGAACTGTTAGAAGAATACATACAGATATATATTTGGTCAAACTACATTGTGATTGCAGCATGTTTTCCGAGCTACATTGACACATTATTTTTCTTTGCATAACTTTACATACACTGAGAACAATGCTTGCTCAGGGGTTGGATCAATTTGTTTGGTGTTGATCCTTGGGGTTCCGTTGGGCCAAGGGAGTAAGAGGGTCCTGTCTAACTGGGGCTCTTGTTTAATTGGGGGTCACTGCCTTCTCCTTTGAGTGTTGGGGAGGGTGGTACTTGCATTCATCGACCTGAAACATTAACTTAGTTTCTCTCTCATGTGCTTACCTGACCTGCTGAGCGTTTCCAGCATTTTCTCTTTTTATTTCAGATTTCCAGCATCCGCAGTATTTTGCTTCTCCAGTCAATTGCAATTTGAAATAGGTCTGACCTGGAGTATAACCCAGAGTGGCAGCATGGAGGAGATTGGGAACATGGGAACAATAGCATCAGGGAGTGCTTCAGGCCATACTCCACTGTGCCATCTTGTATCTATATCCCTATATATTTAATTACTGGTAGGTTTTGTGCTTTTCAAGTCCGTGTTGCCAATGCGAGATCTCACTGACATGCCCTAAAAGTGCTTTGCTCTTTCTCACATGGAGTCAGCTTTATGCCACTCAAAAACACATAGGATCAGGAATATTTTTCACTTGCAAGTGCCCACAGCTCGGCCAGCACTACTTTCTCTGCAGCTAAGATAATAGAAGAATGTTCCATTTAATGCACATATAAACCTACTCAGGACAAATTAAGTAAAGCTCAGTTTAGGGTGGCACCAATCAGTTGCCTCCGTTGGTAGCTTCTTGTTCTGGACCTGAAGGCCCAGAGGTTTAAGCCTCATCCTAGAGATCTGAGACTCGGGCACTTGAGGTCACCCCCTCATGCTCCCTGCTTGAAATCACAATCCTTTATCTGAGATGTTAAACCAAGATCCTGTTTACTTAATGAAGTAAACGATGAAGATCCCTTGGAAAGAGTTATACAGGAGGACATAACCCTGGTGCGTTGGCCAATATTTCCTGCAAAAAGATAGCAAAAAACCCTATGACCTCGATGGCTCAAGGCTGTGCAATATCATTAAACTTTGTTAAATATCTACAGGTAGATAAATTCAGATTGTCTCAAGTGTTTTTGGTGTGGATGTGAACCCATCACTATCCAAGAACATTTTAATCGTCTTCTTGATAAAGGAGCTAGGACATCTGAGTATTGTTTTGGAGATCATTTTTCAACATATTATTTATTATACAATATTAATATTTGAATGTTTGAAGAATTTATCAGAGACACCCCCCCGGCCCCGCCCCCCATCCCCCCCGGCCCCCACCCCCGTCCCCCACCCCCGACCCCCGACCCCCATCTCCCGACCCCTGCCCCTCCCCATCCCCCCCCCCCCGCCTCCCGTCCTCCGCATTATGTTTCTGTCAACCAATTCATGTCCCTCACAGTTGCAGCAGTAATTGTTAGGAGGGGAGCCAACAACAGTGATTATTAATGAGAGTCTGATGGCTTCTAAACTGCAATCAGATGACCACCAAAGTGTTGCAAATCCTTTGGGAACAGATGTAAGCTTGTGCGAGCCAGAGAGTATGGCAACCCCTGATTGATGTTTCTCAAACAATTCTCCATGGACATCGCTGATATCTTATTCTCTGTACCATGACAAGAGATGCTTTGCAAAGGATCAGGCTGCTTGCAGTGAGATAATAGTCAGTTTGATGTGGTGGAGGGTGCTGGTTGGCTCTAGTGGGGAGCTGAGAGCGTTACCTTGGAATCAATGAGAAAGAATCAGAACAGCATACGTTTCAGATCAATCAGGTTCTCGCGCTGTGATTCTAAGGTTACTGTGCTGTTCAGTGGTTTGTATAAGATTTAACACTGCGGCAATTTGCAACCTATTCATTCATGGCATCTCTCCTGATTCTATCTATCTGTCCATTTGTCCATCTGAATATTTATTTTTCTTTTGCACCTGACAGGCATCTGCAGGGCAATGATAAATGCCAAATCAGGGGGGAAATGTTGACATTCCACAGAGCACCAAGCATTCTGATTTGTTGAAATTTCCTTAGAACCTACCCAAAAAACTACTTAAACACTCTTGCAAAAACATTTTGAAGCGCTTTCGACAGCCGTGTTGCATTCTCACCGACCTGACTATACATCCCTATGTATGCAACTTCTAATTTCATAAACATCTGAAACTTGGGGGTACAGTAGCATAGCGGTCGTGTTACTGGACTAGTAATCCAGAGGCCCAGACTAATTATCCGGAGACTTGGGGGGGAGTTTTCCGGGGGGTCAGCGGGCGTGATCGGTGGTGGGTCGGGCGGGAAAGTGTTTTTATTTGACAGCAGGTCAGGATCCCACTGTCCACCCGCCGGTGCTGTGGCCAATATTTCCAGCGCCTTCTCCAAATGTTGGGTCTGTCAGCACTGAGCAGACCCGACACACATTAGCGGGGGAGGCAATTCAGGTCATTATGACCTTGTTAATAGAAGATTAACAACAATTTTGAGCTCACCTTTAGAATTTACCAGCTTGCCAATGGGGTCCACGCTGCTCGGGGATCACATCTGTTAAGCTGGGTAGGAGTTGAATGGCCATGGAATCATCTCATTACTTGACAGCTTGAAATGTGCTATTAAAGCTCCCATCTCACAGCTGTTCACTTGCCAAGCTCAGAAGCTGTTGCTTACTGCATTTGGAAGCCAGATTGAGCTTTATTCAGGTTGCAAGTGTTTGGAGAAAACTCTCTATCCAGTGTCACCTCATTGGAACAACCTCTCTCACCATTGACAGAATGCTTCTGTCATCTCAAGTTCGCCTGCCATCTGTTCCATCAGCATGGGTACGGTTTATACTCTCTCACCTTGGTCCTCAGAAGCCCACCACGATCAGCCGCAATGCCAGCATCACCAGGCACACCAGCAACCACACCAACCTTCTCCGCAATCACCTGATGCTGCACAAGACAGAGGGCATCAGCACCCGACCACATTGCTGCCCGGGACGCCAGGATGGCCTCATCATGGCCAGATTTACTTCACTTGACGCCATTCCTTTCACACTCATTAGCATTGCGGGGGGTACCGTTCTGTCTCACCATTCACTGCAACTCACTAAGCCACTTTCAAAGGTGCACACAAATCTGTCCAAGAACACAAAGTGTTGAAAATAAAGATTTCAATGTTTGACAGCACATTAACAGAAACTTCACATGAACATTGGCTAAAACATACATGTGCCTACCCTTATATGTTGTTAGTTGGTATGATTGGACTAGGATGAGGGTGAGTGTGAGGGGTGGCTAGTGAGATGGGGAAGTGATAATGTAGATAGAGAGGGATGGGTGGACGTGCAAGGTAAGTTGGTGTGAGTAAGGATGTGCAGGAGTAGGGTAGGGAAGGCAGAGTGATGAGGATGTGATGAGTGGCACAGCAGGGTGAGGTTGAATGCGGCTTTGCAGTAACGTTTCGTTATCTATTGAGATCATTGAAAGGTTGGCGCCACTGCAGCCTGGTCCTCCTGACGACATCCCTGCTTGTGCCCTCCTGTGCAATGTGCAACCAGGCTGCGTTGGTCTCCTGGGCAGGTCTCTTTCGCCCATTGGAAGGGAAGAGGACCTCCCTGCGTGCTGTGACTCCCTCCAAAAGTATATGGAGGGAGTCATGGGAGAGCCTGGGTGCAGCCGTGCACCTCTGTGCAGTGCTTGTCAGTGTTTGCAGCACCTCAATGCTGTAGAACACTGACAGCACAAATGTCAAAGAAAATTTGCGCAGGATCCCTTTAAGGAAAATGGCTGATGACGCATCATCAAATGACGTCATCAGACCCGCTTCCTTCAATTGGTCCGGAAAATGCGCTGTGCAGGCTTAACAAGCCCAATCAGGGGAAAGTCATGTCGGAGGCCGGGATGGAGCCAACAACGAGGCCGGAACCTGTCACCGACCTCGCCAACACAGACCCGCCGAGGTAGGGAAAATCGCAGCCATGAGTTCAAATCCCACCACAGCAGCTGGGGAATTTAAATTCAGTTAATAAATAAATCTGGAATTTAAAAGCTAGTATCAGTAATGGTGACCATGAAACTACCGGATTGTCGTAAAAACCCATCTGGTTCACTAATGTTCTTCAGGGAAGGAAATCTGCCGTCCTTACCCGGTCTGGCCTATATGTGACTCCAGGCCCTCAGCAATGTGGTTGACTCTTAACTGCCCTCTGAAATGATGGCTCACCACCACCTTCTCAAGGGCAATAGGGATGGGCAATAAATGCTGGCTTTGCCAGCGACGCCCACATCCCATGAACGAATACATTTAAAAAAATCTGAAAATTAGCCACATCACGATACTTACCAATATAATTGGACACCCCATTGTAAACTTTTCTCCAACGATTACACTTCCACAGTCATCAAGTATTCCCGGAGATCAAGTTTTTCACCTGGACCTTTCCAGTCAATCTGTCTTCTTCACATGTGCAAGGTTTCTGTCCCTTAGTAGCCAGCAGTCATGCTTGCATTCTCTACTCTTTCCACGTTCATAACTACCACATATCCTCCCCATCCTAATCTTCCCAGCATCTTCAGTTTAACGGGAGCTCTGTGCCGTCGTGCCCACTATCAAACCACTGCTACTCAACCTGTTGTTTACACCCATCTTGAACGGTAGCCTATATTTGGATATTGTCAGAGAAGCCCCAGTTTTCTTCATACCTGAGTGATACGTAATGGAGTGATCCTGGCATTGCGACAGCGTGCACACACTTTCAGGGGGAAAAAACCCTCCAGGCATGAGACGATGGGACGGATTTTCCGACCCCCACGGGTGCGTACGAGGTGTGCGCTAAAACCCAGCACTTCCGATCTGTCAAGAATCCTCTTGACAGATCATCCGCCTGCCCGGGAATAGTGCCTCCGTGGGCAGAGAGTTGCGCTTTCTGAATTTTTTAAGTGATCCCCATTCATACGTTTGACAGGTCTATGCGGAGAGAACTGTCAAAAGTGTAAAGGGGGATTCCCTTCTTTGATTGGTTCCCCATGGCCCACGTGATCCCAGGGATGCTTGCGAACCGCATGCGCCCCTGGGATACCTGGGCCCTGCGCATTTCGTAGTGGTGGTTCGGATGGGAAAGTGCTTTTTTTTCCCCCAGCAGGTCAGGAGCGTTATCTGACACTGAGCCACGTAAAGATATATTAGGACAGGTGACCGAAAGCTTGGACAAAGAGGCAGGTTTTTAGGAGCGTCTTAAAGGAGGAAAGAGAGGTAGAGAGGTGGAGAGGTTTAGGGAGAAAATTCCAGAGTTCAGGGCCGAGGCAGCTGAAGGCATGGCCGTCAATGGTGGAGCAATAAAAAATGGGCACCAGAATTGGAGGAATGGAGAGAACTTGGAGGGTAGTAGGGCTGGAGAAGATTACAGAGATAGTGAGGGGCGAGGATGAAAATTTTAAAATCGAGGTGTTGCCGGACCGGGAGCCAAAGTCGGTCAGCGAGCACAGGGGTGATGGGTAAAGGGGACTTGGTGCGAGTTGGGATACTGGCAGCAGAGTTTTGGATGAGCTCAAGTTTATGGAGTGTGCAAGATTGGAAGCTGGCCGATGCAGGCTGACAGGCCATGACATCTACACATAAATACTGTGGCAACAAGAGCAGGTCAGAGGCTGGGTATTCTGCAGCGAGTGTCTCGCCTCCTGACTCCCCAAAGCCTTTCCATCTACAAGGCACTTGTCAGGAGTGTGATGGAATACTCTCCACTTGCCTGGATGAGTGCAGCTCCAACAACACTCAAGAAGCTCGACACCATCCAGGACAAAGCAGCCCGCTTGATTGGCACCCCATCCACCACCTTAAACATTCACTCCCTCCACCACCGGCGTACCGTGGCTGCAGTGTGTACCATCTACAAGATGCACTGCAGCAACTCGCCAAGGCTTCACACAGACTTGGAGGGGGCCAAACATGGGGTGGAACTTGGTTCTCCCCAGATTCGACCCCGTGTAACAGTCACACTAAGGGGGTGATTTTATCAATGGGGACATGATGGAGGCAGGAAAGCTGCTTGTCGGGTTTTAGTCCCGCCTCCATCGACGTCTGGCCAACCCTCGCTATTTTCCCTTGATTGGCCTTGTTAAGATCGCCCAGCGGGCTTAGCAGGCCAATTAAGGGAAAGCCGGCGAATGACGTTTCATCTGTCAAGATTTTTTGACAGATCAAGAAGCGATGTCCGAGACCTCTGCCTATTACATATTTAAAGAGGACCCCGCCAGCTTGGGGCAGGTGTCCTTGCTGCCTGAAATTTAAAATTGCATTTGGCTGAATCGGGGAGGGGAAGGAGTGGGTAATTATTCCGCTTACTAACATCATTAGCTGAATACGAAATACTGTGGATGCTGGAAATCTGAAATATAATCAGAAAATGCTGGAAACACGCAGCAGGTCAGGCAGCATCTTTGGAGAGAGAAGCAGAGTTAATGGCCAAGATTTTCCGGGGGGTCAGCGGGCGCGATCGGTGGTGGTTCGGGTGGGAAAGTGCTTTTTTTTTCCCCCAGCAGGTCAGGACCCCGCTGTGAACCTGCTGCCGCACGCCTTTCCCAATGTCGGGTCTGTCAGCGCTGAGCAGACCCGACACGCAGCGGCGGGGGACCCAATTCAGGTCATTATGACCTTGTTTAGAGATCATTAAGAATACATTTGAACTCACCTTTTGATTTTGTATGCTCACCCACAGGGTCCACGCTGGTCGTGGACCACGAGTGTCAAGCTGAGGCGGGAGTTCAGTGGCCATTGAATCAGCTGTTGAGTTGACAGCTTCAAATGTACAGTAAAAGCTCCCACCTTACAGAGATATCTTCCCTCAGCCACAAGCTCTTCCTCACTGCATTTCCACAACAGATTCACCATGCTGCAAGTCTTTACACAAGTCTCCATCCATTACCTCTCTCACCATTGACAGATCGCTTCTGCCATCTCTACTTCACCTGCCATCTATTGCATCAGCATGGGTGCCCTTTATACTCTCTCACCTTGGTCCTCAGAATCGGGCCACGATCAGCCCCAACACCAGCAGCACCAGGCACACCAGCAGCACCAACAACACCACCAACCTTCTCCGCAATCACCTGATGCTGCACAGGACAGAGGGCATCAGCACCCGAGCACATTGCTGCCCGGGAGGCCAGGGATGGCCTCACCATGGCCAGATTTACTTCACTTGACGCTGTACACCCTGGCTGCCACATGATGTGCCAGGTTGGCACCACCCCACACCAACACCATAAAGCATCCCTACAATGTCCAAGCCATTCCTTTCACACTCATCACAATTGCTAGGGGTACCCTTATGTCTCACCATTCACTGCAACTCACTAAGCTACTTCCAAAGGTGCACACAAATCTCTCCAAGTAAAAAAAAGGGTTGAAAATAAAGGTTTCAATGTTTGACAGCACAGTAACAGAAACTTTACATGAACATTGCATAAAACACCCACGTGCCTACCCTTGTGTGTTGTTAGTTGGTATGGTTGGACTAGGATGAGGGTGAGTGTGAGGGGTAGCTAGTGAGATGGGGATGTGATAATATAGATAGAGAGGGATGGGTGGAGGTGTAAGGTAAGTTGGTGTGAGAAGGATGTGCAGTAGTAGGGTAGCGATGACAGAGTGATGGGGATGTGATGAGAGGCACAGCAGGATGAGGTTGAGTGTGGCTTTGTAGTAATGTTTTGTGATCTACTGAGATCATTGAAACTTTTGCGGCACTGCACCCAGGTCCTCCTGACCACATCCCTGCTTGTGCCCTCCTCTACAATGTGCAACCAAACTGTTTTGATCTCCTGGGGAGGTGTCTTCCACCCATGGGAAGGGAAGAGGACCTCCCTGCGTGCAGTGACTCCCTCCATAAGCATATGGAGGGAGTCATGGGAGAGCCTGGGTGAAGCCTTGTGCCTTTGTGCAGTGCTGGTCAGTGTTTGCAGCACCTCAATGCTGTAGAACACTGACAGCACAACTGTCAAATTAAAGTTGGCCGTGGTCCCTTTAAGGAAACTGGCTGATGATGCATCATCAAATGACATCACCAGACCCACTTCCTCTAATTGGCCAGGAAACACGCTGGGCGGGCTTAACAAGCCCCATTGAGGGAAATTAATTTCACAGAGCGGGATGGAGCCAGCAGCAGGGTCGGGACCCGCCACCAACGTCGCCCGCCACGGACCCGCCGAGGTTAGTAAAATCACAGCCAATGTTTCAGGTTGGTGACCTTTCATCAGAACTGGAAGATGTTAGAGATGTAACAGTTTTTAAGCAAGTACAGAGGCAGGGAAAGGGGGATGGTGGGAGGAATGAACAAAAGGGAAGGTCTGTGATAGGGTGGAAAGTAGGATTGATTAAATGACAAAAAAGATTCATTGCACCTTTACCTGACGAAGGGGCGACAGCTCCGAAAGCTTGTAATTTTAAATAAATCTGTTGGACTATAAGCTGGTGTTGTGCGACTTCTCATTTTTGTCCACCCCAGTCCAACACCGGCATCTCCGCATCATGACAAAAAGGATGATGGTGCAATGCGAAATGGGGTGTTAATGAATCATTACCAGCACCTGGGAGCGGTGGATATGATCTGCAACTGTTGAATTCGCTGTTGAGTCCGGAACGTTGTAAAGTACCTAATCGAAAGATGAGGTGTTCTTCCTTCAGCTTCCATTGAGCTTCATTGGAACAGTGTAGGAGGCCGAGGCTAGAGAGGTCAGAGTGGGAGTGGAGCAGAGAATTAAAATGGCGCGCGACCAGAAGCTCGGGGTCACGTGTGCGGACTGAGCGATTAGGCACTTTACAACCTTCCAGACTCATCATCAAGTTCAGCAATTTCAAATCATAACCACTGCTCCCATTTTTTCGGACAGCAGATGCCGGTAATGATTCTGCTGTTGCCATTTACAGCTCCTCTCGACCCATCTTTTGTTGCTTTGCTTGTCCCATTGTCACCCACTTTTGCCTGCCACCATCAATTGTCATTTAATCTCTCCTGCCTTCCACCCTATCACAGACCTTCCCTGTTGTTCTTTCCACCCCTCCCATCTTTCCCTGCCTCTGAACTTGCTTAAAACCTGTTACATCTGTTTATATCATTAGCTGGATTATTTGGCCTGCTCCTCGTCAGTATGCTGTTCCCCGCTCCATCCCAGGGCTGCATGCGGTTTAGATTATTTAACATTTTCATTCTGCTGTTTCCTTTCTGCCTATCCTATCCCCTTGTTTCTCCTGAATATCTCCTCAGTTTGGAGACCAGCTATGCTGTGGAGCCTGGTGAATGAGAAACATGATGAAAGCACGCAATAAATGAATCAGGAGTAACACTGCAGCATTGCTTCATCGCTAGTGTTAATGCAGTCGGCTCTTCAGCTTAACGATTTGCATTCCTCTGATGTTTCAGTGCCAGTCTGTCTCCCTTTCTCTTGCTTGCTCTCCCTCCCCCTTACTGCCTCTCCATCTGACACTTTAATGAATTGTGACAAAGAATGGCCCTGTTCTCAAAATGAATTCCTTTCAATTCAAATATGCTTAGTTATGTGTCAAAGCGAATCAAAGCGCACCATTTTCAGAGATTGTGTGACACCTCACTTGCGCTGGGTTAATTGCATTTCTAGTCCTTGCAAACTATGATATGAGGTAAAATAAGTCTCAGAATTTGCATGTGTTGGAGATGAAAAAATGAATGAGGCTTAAGGACTTTTCTCGAGACTACACAGTCTCGACCTACACGTCAGTCCAGTACTGAGGACATGTAGCATTGTCGAAGATACCATCGTTCAGAAGAAATGTCAAACAATACTATGTTAAAAGTCCCCAAGTGTTAGCCTAGATTAGGTTCTAAAGAGCCGGAGTGGGGGCTTGAACCCACAGCCATCTGACTCCGAGGTGGGAGCGCTACCACTGAGACAAGCTGGCACTTAAAAGCCCAAATATCAGCAGGGTGGCGTATCCCAGTGGAAGTGCCAAGATGCTGCTGCCTAAAACTACCACCGCTGACCCTGGCAAAGGAGAGAAGTCGCACAACACCAAGTTATAGTCCAACAGCTTTATTTGAAATCACAAGCTTTCGGAGCGCTGCTCCTTCGTCAGGTGAACTTCACCTGATGAAGGAGCAGCGCTCCGAAAGCTCGTGATTTCAAATAAAGCTATTGGACTATAACCTGATGTTGTGCGACTTCTCACATTTGTCCACCCCAGTCCAACACCGGCATCTCCGCATCATGGCCTGGCAAAGGAGTCAGGAGAAGGTCCCTTCATTGCCTAGTAATTCGTGGCTCAGTTGGTGGCACTTTCACCTCTGAGTTAGAAGGTTGTGGGCACAAAATCTCGGCTGACACTCCAGTGCAGTGCTGAGGGAGTGCTGCACTGTCAGAGGTGCAGTCTTTCAGATGAGATGTTAAACTGAGGCCCCGTCTGCTCTTTCAGGTGGCTGTAAAAGGTCCCATGGCACTATTCGAAGAAGAGCAGGGGAGTTCTCCCCGGTGTCCTGGCCAATATTTATCCCTCAATCAACATCATTAAAACCGATAATCTCATTATCTCATTGCTGTTTGTGGGAGCTGGTTGTGTGTAAATTGGCTGCTGCATTTCCTACCTTACAACAGTGACTACACTTCAAAAAGTACTTCGTTGGCTGTAAAGCACGGTGGGACGTCCTGAGGTTATGAAAGGTGCTGTAGAAATGTAAGTCTTTCTTTTAGTGAATGGTAGGCAATCGCGCCACAAGGGATGCATCTCGGGTGCCCATCATGATGGAGAGGCTGGGAAGTGTTGGTTCTTGGGGGCAAGTGGGTGCTGGTTTCCCCTCAGAAAGGAGTCAACAATGGACTCAAGTCCCTTTTGTAAGGGGCCACAATTAAATAGATTTTTTTCTATTGTCCTATTATTCTTTGGGGGTCCAGTCATGATCACTGCCGAGGTTCCCAGGTGAAGCCACTACTGCCCTGTGCCAATGTTTGCAGGAGATCCCATGGAATGTGCCAATATTTGCAGGGATCTCTGGGAATGTGCCAATGTTTGCAAGGGATCCCTGGGATTGTGCCAATATTTGCAGGGATCTCTGGGAATGTGCCAATGTTTGCAAGGGATCCCTGGGATTGTGCCAATATTTGCAGGGATCTCTGGGAATGTGCCAATGTTTGCAAGGGATCCCTGGGATTGTGCCAATATTTGCAAGGGATCCTGGGATTGTGCCAATATTTGCAAGGGATCTCTGGGAGTGTGCCAATATTTGCAAGGGATCTCTGGGAGTGTGTTGATATTTGCAGGGGGTTTCTGGGAATGTGCCAATGTTTGCAAGAGATCAGAAAAGTTTGAACACCACCAAGATGTATAGCTGTATACATCTTCACATCCTCTCATCTGGGATATTGGTGTGTTATATAAAAAGATCTAAAGAAGGATAGGAAAGAAAAAAAATTGTTGGTCTTTGTGCATGTGAAGACTTGGCTGCCTCAGTGGTTCAGTTGGTAAAGGCCGTATTGACCAGAAGGGTGCTAAATTCAATCCCTGGTTAGTGCTGAGTTGACTAATCTTAGGCAGGGCAGCAATAGGTGTGGTACGTTTGACCTGGTCATCCCTGAACTATGAGGCGACAGAATAAGTGAGGGATCCTGCTCCTGATCACCATCGACTGACTCCTGTTGACAGTCACAGAAGGGCAAGATTGAGCTTGCCTGTGATACGGACACTCATTGTCCTGGTTTGTGCATGAAGATTGGCCACTTTGGCAAGGTTATATGGGGGGGGGGGGGGGTCAGGTGCTGTGCTCATGGAACTTTACCCCACCGTGATTCAACATTTTCAGGGGAGATCAGAGGGGGCTAACAAGGTTCGCCTGATATCCTGCAACCACCTCGGTACTACATTAAGGAAACCACCTTCAACACAACATCAAAGATGTTACCACTGAAAGTGTGCTACTTAAATTTTTATAATTAATTAATCTACTTGCCCCACAAGGTATAAATAATCCAAGACAGGTGTCAGAACATTGCATTGATGATCCTCACTTTCACGGTACCTGATGGCAAACAGATGTGCTGACTGTAGTACAGCTGTTTGGACGTGCATGTAGGTGGACATATTGCTGCCCAATTTTTAAAATGAGTTGTCTTCCTTTAATGTACTTGGGCTGGGCACTGCTACTGTTCCGTTGTCTCTTCCCTGACTAATTGGAGCCCCTGGCTAGGCAAGCAGGCAAACTGAACTGTGTCCAGATCCTTCCTCAGCTCCGACACTTCTGCTGTCTACAGCAGACAAGGAAACCAGCCTTGGGGGCAGAATCACCAAGAGTAATGCTCATTACTCTGTTGAAAAACTCACTGAAATTTGCATACGGACTATTCGAAACTCATTATGTTTCACAGGATATCTGTGCACTGAACATTAATTTTCAAAGATTGCTGTCAGTATGACTAAAACGACTTTAATATTGAATTAACATAGCCTTTCTTCATTACAGCTTCTTCAGAAAAGGCTTCTTACATGGAGGCTATATCACAGTTTTCAGCAATTTTAATGAGCAACAAGATTATTCATCATCTGTTTAACGCCATTGCACGTCTGCACGGGCACTCTACCGATTACAAAAAATAATCCTTGGTCTTCTTGCAAGTGCAATGTAATCTTTACAAATGATCTATTCTTAATATCCACTCCCCGCATGGGCAGAGATTTGATGGCTTAACTTCACCTCAAGGATGTCAAACTTGGATCCAGAATTAAATCTACAGGCTTGGATCCTGGCCCAGAACTGCAGCTCAAGGCTTCATTCATTAGGCTTTTTTGGCCCATGATGTTTTTGCCAGCAACAGAGACCTGACCGAATTGCTCACTTTGTGACAGGTCTGCTGCAATAATCTGGTTTCACTGATGCAGATTGAAGAGGAGAAGTCTGATCCTGTGCAAGTTCATCATTTTGATTATAAATCCTCACCGTTCTTGTCAGCCACCATGATAACATCCTTCTCTTGGGACGCTTGGACTATTTGATGGTGGAGTTCGGCAGGTCATTGTCAACGAAGCTCCGTGACTGTCCAGCAGCATGTCACTGGGCTAGTAATCCAGAGGCCTGGACTAATGATCCATGAGACCTGAGTTCAAATCCCACCATGGCAGCTGGGGAATTTAAACTCAGTTAATTAAATAAATCTGGAATAAAAAGCTAGTATCAGTAATGGTAACTATCGGATCGTTGTAAAAACCCACCTGGTTCACTAATGTCCCTTTAAAGAAGGTAATCTGCTGTCCTTACCTGGTCTGGCCTATATGTGACTCCAGACCCACAGCAATGTGGTTGACGATTAGCTGCCCTTTGAAATGGCCTAGCAAGCCACTCAGTTGTAACAAACCGCTACGAAACACACCGCACGGAGTGTAGTGGTTCAAGGCGGCAGCTCACCACCACCTTCTCAAGGGAAATTAGGGATGGGCAATAAATGCTGGCCTTGCCAGCGACGCCCACATCCCATAATCGAATTTTTAAAAAGTGCATTCTTGTCTCCTGTGGATGGCCCTAACTGTTTTTGCAGCCTGAGTTCTCCATCCAACTATTCAGCCATTAGATACTTAAGCCTGCCTGCTAAGTACCAATTTCAAGTGCAAAATAAGACTGGTATTCAAACACCAGCCTGTTGTACCGGAGTCCAACATTCTATAACCAGGGCTGACAGAATACAAGATTTTACAATTAATAATTCAATCTATCTCAGAAGTACAAACTTTGCTTTTTAAGGTAGATCCTGGATAGACTGAGCTGATTGTAAAGGATAACCTGTTTCCTAAATCCATACTCATCCTATCTCCATTATTAAACTAGCATCTAATGCATTAGCAATTCAGTTCACCTCTCTGTGTGTCCATCCAGTTCACCTCTCTGTGTGTCCATCCAGTTCACCTGTCTGTGTCTATCCAGTTTTATTATATTCATTCATGGGATGTGGGCGTCGCTGGCAAGGCCAGCATTTATTGCACATCCCTAATTTCCCTTGAGAAGGTGGTGGTGAGCCGCCTTCTTGAACCGCTGCAGTCTGTGTGGTGAAGGTGCTCCCACAGTGCTGTTAGGGAGGGAGTTCCAGGATTTTAACCCAGTGACGATGAAGGAACAGCGATATATTTACAAGTCAGGATGGTGTGTAACTTGGAGGGGAACTTGTCTGTCTGTGTGTCTATTCAGTTCACCTGTCTGTGTCCATCCAGACCACCTGTCTGTATCCATCTAGTGCACCAAGCTAAAGGGTGAAGGGAAAATATTGAGAGAGTTTGGGTGGAGCCCCCAAAGCCATAATTGAAGAGAATTCAGCACAAAGTAGAAATCAAGTCTGACACCTCCTGGTTTCTATAGCTGATGGAGGCCTATGGAGCACGGTTAGGATTTTATCTTATTGGCAGTTGACAAATGAAATACAGAGCCAAAGACACAGGATTAATTATTCACACTGTTTGGGATCCACCACTGCCTCCTTCCCTCACAAGCTGCAACAGGCGTTCTCTGCTTTGCTGGCAGACTCAGTGTTATTGGAACAAACAAATTCTGCTCGGGATCAGAATCCCATCAATCACTGAAAATCTAACAGACCTGTCACAGACCCAGAACGTTGAGCTTGAGGAAAAAGGAACTCAGTGTAACAGCGAAATAAAAAAACTATCGCTTTGCAACACACTCCTGAGATTGTAGCTACCTGCTGCAATTTGTTTTTATTTTCTTGTTGAGAAACTTTTCAACAACCTCCGTCTCCTATTAGACACTGAGCTGTGAGTGTGAGGCAGAAGGAAGCCCCTTGAGTGACAAGGAGATGGGAGAAGGAGCAGGAGATGTGAGTGGAGCGACCGGAGGAGCGGAGCAGGTGGAGGACACAGCTGGTGAATGGAAGGAGAAAAAAGCGTAGGACGAGGCAGAAAATTGCAGAGCAGAACAGGATGGAGATGATGGAAAACACACCAAGTACGGTGGAAAAGGACAAAGATAGCGGAGGGTCGAGGGCAGAGTCGAGCCATAATACGGCTCAGCTCTCCCTAAAGAATCTGCTGTCCGCGGGGGGGAGAGGAGGCGGGAGCGGGGTGCGGGGTAAGTGTAAGTACTCCAAAGAAAGACGGGGAGTCGGACATCTCATGAAGGGCATGAAGGGCAGCACGGTGGCATAGTGGTTAGCACTGTTGCCTCACAGCGCCAGGGACCTGGGTTCGAATCCGGCCTCGGGTGACTGTCTGTGTGGAGTTTGCACATTCTCCCCGTGTCTGCGTGGGTTTCCTCCGGGTGCTCCGGTTTCCTCCCACAGTCCAAAGATGTGCGGGTTAGGTTGATTTGGCTATGATAAAATTGACCCTTAGTGTTAGGGGGGATTAAATACGTGGGGTTACGGGGATAGGGTGGGATATGTGTCAGTGCAGGCTCGATGGGCCGAAATGGCCTCTATCTGCACTGTGGGGATTCTGTGATCTCGGGGAGCAGGAGGGGGAAAGACAAGGAGAGGGTGCAAGAGGTAGGAACCTTAAAGGGGCAGCAGGACGGGAGCGGGGAGACAAAGACGCCAGAAGGGAGCAAGATTGGTGCAGATGTGCCATTGTCCCAGAGAGAGAAGAAACAGGGAGCGAGGGTCAGCGGTGGCGATGAGGCTGAACGGAGTGGCACTGTTGGAGAAACCGTGATAGCAGGAAGTGTCTCTAAGGGAAATTATGTATCTGACGGGGAACAGGGACGGAAGGTTACAGAAGAGCTTGAGAGTGAGGAGTCAGAGGGGGACAGAGACATGGAAGTTGGGGGTAGGGTGGCATCGTGTGGAAAGGGAAAGGTTAGTGATTGGCAGAAGGAGGGAGAAGGGGTAGCGCCTCAGCCCAAACCTAAACCTAGGAGAAAGCAACAGCTGCCCCAAAAGTTGGGAAGGAGCATGAGAGGAGAGAAGGGCCGGAGATTAAATGATGGGGGGATTATCAGGCACACTTGCTGACGTAAGAAAACTACTAGGCACTTGGTCTAAGTGTTAAACAAAGCTTTAATCAACTGTTTTACAACATGGAGGTCTAGTTGTGTCCTTCACTAGTTCCTGTTAAAAATGTCCTGCGCAAGCTGGGCCCGTGCCCGAGTATTTATACTCTCCCTGGACAGCGCCACCCGCAGGCCACTCAGTATTATTTCATAAGTCATGAATGACAGATTCATGTCACTTGCCTTATTCGGAGCCATGATTACATTGGTCTCGATTAATGTGAACAGACTGAGGGGTGAGAAGAAATTGCAGCAGTTGTTACAGTGTTTTAAAGACACTGACTTGCTGTGTGTCTCAAAACATATTGGGATGAGGATATTCTAGAAAGAGTTCGGAAGGTTTGGAAGAGAGAGGTGTTTGCAAGTTGTGCAACCAATAACTGTAGAGGGGGGCTGTTTTGGTGAGTCCGTCCATAAAAGAGAACATTGCCTTGGTGGACAAGGACACTGAGGGGAGATTTATACGGCTAAAGGTAAAAATGGAGGAATTTAATTGCGATCTCTTTAATATCTATGAACCGAACGACCATTGCAAGCATCGTGAGTTTTTTGAGTGGCAGAAAACCCTTGTATAGTGGGGGATTTTAATGTATTTTTTATCTCGGATGGGCATTTCAGCCCAGATGACCTTTAAGGATGATAACTCCAGAGGGATGATTGTAAAAATGATGGCAAATTTAAATTTGAGAGACTTATGGAGAGATCGGAACCCCATAAAAAGGAAGTTCTCCAGAAGAGGTTGGGTGGGTGATGTTTTAAAACAGAGCCAAATAGATTTTGTGTTAATGTGGGAAGGGTTAAGTTCTGAGGTGATGGAGATTTATTACAAAGTGACCACTTGGCTTTGGTTCTTAGAATTAGGAACAGCAGAGTTAAGATTGGTCCAGGGGTGTGGATTTTAAACAATCAATACCTGAAAGAAATTGCTTACAAAGAAGGGATTTTAAATGTAATAAAGAATGCTCGGAAGGAACCTTTATTCTTGAAAGAAAGAAGAGTTTGGTGGGACAATTTCAAATATGAGGTAAAAGTTTTTTTGGTACGTTATGGGAAAGCGAGAGCGGCAGCTAACCGGCATCGAGAAGAGAATATAAACAAAAGGTTTATGGATATCTGTAAAGCAGTTGACGGAGGGGATAAGGGAGCAGAAATTACGTGGGTCATTTTAAAGGAAGAGTGGGAATTATTGCAAGCTGAAAAATGCAAGGGGGCCATTCTCTGGGCAAAGGCTAAAGATGCATTGGAGGGAGAAAAATGCACTAGATATTTTCTAGAGCAAGAGAAGCTGTGACAGAGAGTATCATTAATTGGAGAGTTCACGGTTGGGGAGAAGATTATTAATGAAAGTGGGAAGATTTTGGAGCCAGCTAGTAGCTTTTATCAAGAGTTATATACAAAAGAAGACATTTCCAAATTGGCGATGGAGAAGGTTCATGCTTTTATTGAAGAGGGTTTAAAGGAGAATGAGAGAAGCACGTGTGACAAAGAAGTAGGATTAGCAGAAATAAAAGTAGCAATAAGTGGAATGAAGGAGGGAAAAGCCCAGGGTCCGATGGACTAAGTGTAGAATTTTATAAAGAATTTTTAGAGATTTTAAGTCCATTGCTCTTTGAGGTTTTTAAGGAGATTAAAATTGAGGGAAGCCTGGCCCCATCTATGAGGAGAGGTAGCATAAGCTTAGCTTATAAAAATAAAGGGGATAGAAGGGATCTAAAGAATTGGAGGCCCATCACATTATTAAATGTGGATTATAAGATCTTGGCGAGGGTTTTTGCAAATCATATGAAAGAGGTGATGCCGCAGATAGTTTTGCCCTCTCAGTCCTATGGAGTCATAGGCCGGGGCATCGCAGACTCTTTGGTCTCAATCCGAGATGCAATAGAGCTCATGGAAGAGAGTGGGAGGGAGGCTTATGTGTTAAAGATAGATCAAGAGAAATCCTTTGATAGGGTCTGTCATGAGTTTTTATTGATGGTTTTGGAAGCATTTGGTTTCGGGAAAAATTTCATTGAATGGATAAGGATCTTTTATTCAAAAAGCTGTGTTAAATGTAATGGTTTTTTTATCCAAGTATTTTCCAATACAGAGGTCAGTGAGACAGGACTGTCCCCTGATACAACTGAGACAATGAGGTGTAGTCGCAGGGGTTCTAACGTGTCAAAAGCTGCCGTCTGTATGTAAAACGAAAAGCTTTAACATTTTTTTACTTTTTTACTGGGAAAATTTTTACTTTTTTACTGGGAATCACATCTGTGAACAGAACCCCTGCGACTACACCTCATTGTCTCAGTTGTATCTTGCTATGTCTTTGATGTGGTACCTTCCTGGCTGACTTAATTAACTTTATCACACCTCGGCAGATAGTCAGGATGATTTAATTTATTGGTCTGCAATTGTAAAGTACACATGCTTTGTTTTCCACCTATATATGCTTTGGAGATTCTGTATCTAATTTACTTCACCTGAGGAAGGAGCAAATCGATAGCTCCGAAAGCTTGTGATTTCAAATAAAACTGTTGGACTATAACCTGGTGTTGTGCGACCTCTCAATTTTGTCCACCCCAGTCCAACACCGGCATCTCCGCATCATGCCCATTGTTGTACACATTGGTAGCAAAACCATTAGGTTACATGATGCGAAAGGAACAAGGCGTAGTCGGGATTGCGGTTCCCAGTTCCGGGCGGGTGTCGGTGATACACCAATATGTAGATGACACAACCTTAACGTTGAAAGATGGGGAGTCAGTGAGGAAAGCTATGGGAGTAGTGGAGAAGTATTGTAGAGCTTCAGGAGCCAGAGTGAATTAAATAAGTCCAAACGCCTGGTTGCAGGAAGGGGTAGGGGGGAATGGTTGTAGGAAAGCCCCTTTAAGGTGGTGGAGGTTTTGGAAGTTCTGGGGGTGCATATGGGGTGCAAAAGGACAGGGATGAAGTGGATCGATTAAATTGGGAACCGAAGGTTATGAAAATTAAAAAGATTTTGGGAAGATGGGAAAGAAGGTGGTTGAAAGCTCAAGGAAGAGCGACAGTAGTGTCCGCTCTCCTGCTATCTAAGCTATGGTACTTCTTGACGGTGGAGGATATTCCTGAGTGGGCAGAAAAGTCCATCCGAGAGGCTTGTGTGAAGTTTTTATGGGAAGGGAAACCAGCCTTAGTTGCCTACAATATCATAATTGGACGGAGAAATCAGGGAGGACTCAATTTCCCAGATATTGATTTGAAGAAAAAATCCTTTAGAATCAAATGGGTGAAGAGATTTCTTCAGAAGTCAAATACAAGTTTTTGGAAGAGTTGTTTTGAGCATTTTTTTAAACGAAGTGGGATAGGTGGGCAGGGGATATTGTATATGGAATGTTTTTTGAAAGCGATTAAACCTCGCCCTAAGTTTTATAAGGGGGTTGTAGAGACTTGGGCCCAATTTTTAAAAAAGTGAGCAGTTTATGCCCAAGGGTGCTGAGGAATTTTTAGAACAGCCCTTATTTTTGAACAGGTGGGTCAACATTGAAGGAAAGGTATTATTTAATCAAGCTTTTGTAAAAGCTGGTATTATATATGTGAAAGATGTATTATACGAGGTAATTCCAGGTTGGTTGCCGGAAGCGATAGTGAGGGACATGGTTTGAAGGAGGATCAGGAGGTAGAGGAAAAAGCAATAGGGATCATGTATGAGAAGATTGTGAGGGCAATGCCACAGGATTGGATGGAAGAAATAAATGCGCAAATCTCCAAAGGAAGTAAAATGCGTCCCGCTTTTCCAAGCTTTCTGCTGGAGAAAGGGGAGGAGTTGGTCCAATTTGACAACTGTAACACTCGAGATTTCTATGGGGTATTTAGAGAATGGAGATTCAAGACACCTGCTGGTCAGGAGTTTTGGCAAAGTATATACCCACAGCTGGACTTCAACAGGATTTGGAAGGGAGTGTGGGCGAATTTTAAATGTCCAGAGTGGATTGAATTGGATTTCAAATTGGCTCATAACCGGATTTTTACCGTGACTGTCTTATGTAAGATTGGGCGAGTGGAGGGGGCAACTTGCCCAGTGTGTGGGACACGGGATGAGACTCTGTCCCATTTACTGGTTTTATGTCCGCAGTTAAATGATTTTAAGTACTATGTTCGACAGTTGTGTGAGTTTTTTTTGGTGGGTAGGGACTGAAGAGCGAGAATGGGAATCCCGTGGGATTCAATTTTGAGATGGGGATTGCAGGAGAGTCTGCCCGAGTCTAGCGGAGTGGCAATTAATTTAATGTTCTGTTCGGCTAGATTCGTGATTGTGCAAAGAAGGAATGCTCTGGTTTTTAAGGGGAGGAGAATCAATCTAAAAGAGTATTTTAAATATAAGCTAAAAGATCATTATAAGGCTCTGTGGATGTTTTATTCAGAAAGGAATTTAAAGATAGTATTTTATGATCAATTTTTTAAATACAATATATGTTACGGGAGACAAATTAAACTTCAGGTTTTGATGCTAATATGTGGTGGAGGAATGGCTGTGCAGAGTGGCGGAATGGATTTGTATGATACAATGGAATGATCACGATGTTGTAAATGTTTGTAATGTTCAATAAATAATATGTATTAAAAAAATTTTTAAAGTTGGTAGCACTCTTGCCTCTGAGTCAGAAGGTTGTGGGTTCAAGTCCCACTCCAGGGACTTCAGCACAAAAATCTAAGCTGACACTCCAGTGCAGTGCTGAGGGAGTGCCGCACTGTCGGAGGTGCTGTCTTTCAGATGAGATGTTAAACTGAGGCCCTGCCTGCTCTCTAAGGTAGATGTAAAAGATGCTCTGGCACTATTTTGAAGAAGAGCAAGGGAGTTATCCCCAGTGTCCTGGCCAATATTTATCCCTCAATCAACAGCACAGAAACAGATTCACTGGTCATTTTCGCATTGCTGTTTGTGGGAACTTGCTGTGTGCAAAATTGGCTGCTGCGTTTCCTACATTACAACAGTGACTACACTTCAAAAAGTAGGGAAGAGTGACCATAATATGATAGAATTTTATATTGAGTTTGAAAGTGATTTAGCTAAATCCGAAACTAGGGTCTTAAATCTAAACAAAGCAAACTACATAGGTATGAGGGGCGAGTTGGCTAAGGTAGATTGGGAAACTGCATTAAAAGGTATGATGGTAGACAAGCAATGGCTGGCATTTAAAGAATTAATACATAATTTACAACAAATATACATTCCTTTAAGGCACAAAAACCCCACAGGAAAATTGGTCCAACGGTGGCTAACAAGAGAAGTTAAAGATAGTATTAGATCAAAGGAAGAGGCTTATAATGTTGCCAAAAAGAGTAGTAAGCTTGAGGATTGGGAGGATTTTAGAATTTAGCAAAGGAGGATCAAGAACTTGATAAAGAAAGGGAAAATAGAATATGAGAGTAAACTAGCGAGAGACATAAAAACAGACTGTAAAAGCTTCTTTAGGTATGTAAAAAGGAAAAGATTAGTGAAAATAAATGTGGGTCCCTTACAGGCTGAGACAGGAGAAATTATAATGGGGAATAAGGAAATAGCTGAGAAATTAAACAAATACTTTGGGCTGGATTTTGCCAGTGCTCAGAGGGCGTGTTTGGAGGTGGGTCAAAGGGTAAAATCATTTTGATTGACAGCGGGTTCCGATCCCGCCATCAAGCTGCCTCCAAACAATTTTCCCAAGTGCCGGGTCCTCGATTTGCACATAGACCCGACACCTAGCGGCGGGAAGAGGATTAAAGCCAATTACCTGCCTATTAACAGATAGTTGATAGTAGTTGGCAGGCTATTTTTTAATTTTGGCGCTTCTGGCTTGGGCTTCCCGATGTCCGGACACCACGCCAGGTAAGTGTGGCGTGGTGTGAGTCTGCTGTAATGTTTCTGGATTGATGACAGCTGCAGAAGTGGCGTGAAGGATCCAATGGTGCACTGGTGAGTCTCAGAGGTAAGAAAATGTTGGGAAATTCATTTTTAATGCATTTACACATTTCTTTAGGTAACAAGTTTTTAAATCCATGTTCAGTGCCACCTCATTGGGAGAACCTCTCTCACCAGTGACAGATCGCTCTGTCACCTCACCTGCAGCTGCCATCGATTCCAGCCTATGGCGGGAGTCATTGGAGAGCCTGGGTGCAAGAGCTCACCTTTGTACAGTGATTGTCAGTGTTTGCAGCACCTCAATGGTGTCAAACACTGAGAAATCAGCTGTCAAAAGAAAATTGTGCGTGGTCCCTTTAAGAAAACCGGCAGATGACGCATCATCAAATGATGTCATCTGACCGGCTTCCTCTTAATTGGCCAGCAAGCCCGCAGGGCAGGCTTAACAAGGTCAATCAACGTAAAATCACATCTGTGGGCCGGATGCAGTTGGGGGCGGGACTAGAAGCCGGAAACCACCTGACCCGCACCCAACCCGCCTCCATTGAAATAATCGCGGCCAAAGTGTCTGTCTTCACGGAAGAAGCCCTGGGTGATTGGGCGGATAAATGGCTTCTTCAGGGCCTGGTAACATGCATCCTAGGGTGCTGAAGGAGGTGGCCCTAGAGATAGCGGATGCACTAAGTATGATTTTTCAGAATTCATTAGACTCGGGAACAGTGCCCATGGATTGGAGGGTAGCTAACGTTACCCCACTATTCAAAAAGGGGGGTAGGGAAAAAGCAGGTAATTACAGACCTGTAAGCCTTACATCAGTTGTGGGCAAAATGCTGGAGTCCATCATTAAGGATGAAATAGCGGAGCACTTAGCAAATGGGGACAGGATAGGACAGAGTCAACATGGATTTACAAAGGGTAAATCGTGCTTGACTAATCTATTGGAATTTTTTGAGGGAGTAACTGGTAAAATAGATGGGGGAGAGCCAGTAGATGTGGTGTACCTGGACTTCCAAAAGGCCTTCGATAAGGTCCCACATAAAAGATTAGCAGGGAAAATTGAAGCTCATGGGATAAAGGGGAAAGTATTGACGTGGATAGAGAACTGGCTGTCAGATAGAAAACAGAGAGTTGGAATAAACGGCTCATTTTCTGAATGGCAGGCAGTAACAAGTGGGGTACCACAGGGATCTGTCCTGGGTCCCCAGCTGTTCACAATTTACATTAATGACCTGGATCAGGGAGTCGGATGCAGCATTTCCAAATTTGCAGACGACACTAAACTAGGAGGGGGGGTGGGCTCAGAGGAGGAGACCAGGAAGCTCCAGAGCGATTTGGACAGACTGGGTGATTGGGCGGATAAATGGCAGATGCACTATAATGTGGACAAGTGCGAAGTTATCCACCTTGGGTGCAGGAACGGGAGGGCAAATTATTATTTAAATGGCAATAAATTGGGAGAGGGGGAAGTACAGAGAGACCTGGGTGTTCTTGTACACCAGTCACTGAAGGCGAGCATGCAGGTGCAACAGGCGATCAAGAAGGCAAACGGTATGCTGGCCTTCATAGCAAAAGGGTTGGAATACAAGAACAGGGATACCTTGCTGCAGCTGTACAGGGCACTGGTGAGACCACACCTCGAGTACTGTGTACAGTTTTGGTCGCCTCATCTGAGGAAAGATGTTCTTGCCATGGAGGGGGTGCAGCGGCGATTCACCAGGCTGATACCAGGAATGGCGGGATTGACCTATGAGGAAAAATACAAAAAACTTCCCGGAAATATGGAGAACCAAGGCTCTAGCAAGAATGAGGAACTGAAAGAAATTAGTATTAGTAAAAAAATAGTACTGGAGAAATTAATGGAACTGAAAGCCAATAAATCCCCAGGACCTGATTGCCTACATCCTAGGGTTTTGAAAAAGTTGGCTATAGAGATAGTGGATGCATTGGTTGTCATTTTCCAAAATTCCATAGATTCTAGAACGGTTCCCGTGGATTGGAAGGTAGCAAATGTAACCCCACTATTTAAGAAAGGAGGGAAAATGCTAGAATCTATTATTAAGGACACTTAGAAAATAATAATAGGATTGGGCAGAGTCAACACGGATTTATGAAAGGGAAATTGTGTTTGACAAATCTGTTAGAGTTTTTTGAGGTTGTAACTAGCAGAATAGATAAGGGGGAACCAGTGGGTATGGTGTATTTGGATTTTCAGAAGGCATTCAATAAGGTCCCACACAAGAGGTTATTAAACAAAATTAGGGCTCATGGGATTAGGGGTAATATACTAGCATGGATTGAGGATTGGTTAATGGACAGAAAACAGAGACTAGGAATAAATGGGTCATTTTCGGGTTGGCAGACTGTAACTAGTGGGGTACCACAAGGATCAGTGCTTGGGCCTCAACTATTCACAATCTACATCAGTGATTTGGATGAGGGGACCAAATGTAATATATCCAAGTTTGCTGATGATACAAAGCTGGATGGGAATGTAAGTTGTGAGGAGGATGCAAAAAGGTTTCAACAGGATATCGACAAGTTAAGCGAGTGGGCAAGAACATGGCAAATGGAATATAATGTGGAAAAATGTGAAGTTATCCACTTTGGTAGGAAAAATAGAAAAGCAGAGTATTTTTTAAATGGTGAGAGATTGGGAAATGTTGGTGTTCAGAGGGACCTGGGTGTCCTTGTACACGAATCACTGAAAGTTAACATGCAGGTACAGCAAGCAATTAGGAAAGCAAATGGTATGTTGGCCTTTATTACAAGAGGATTTGAGCACAAGAGTAAAGACGTCTTACTGCAATTATATAGGGCCCTGGTGAGACCACACCTGGAGTATTGTGTACAGTTTTGGTCTCCTTACCTAAGGAAGGATATACTTGCCATAGAGGGAGTGCAACGAAGGTTCACCAGGCTGGCTCCTGGGATGGGGGAATTGTCCTATGAGGAGAGAGTGTGTAGACTAGGCCTATATTCTCTAGAGTTTAGAAGAATGAGAGGTGATCTCATTGAAACATACAAAATTCTTACAGGGTTTGACAGGGTAGATGCAGGGAGGATGTTTCCCCTGGCTGGGGAGTCTAGGACCAGGGGTCGCAGTCTCAGAATAAGGGGTCGGCCATTTAGGACTGAGATGAGGAGAAATTTCTTCACTCAGAGAGTGGTAAATCTTTGGAATTCTCTGCCCCAGAGGGCTGTGGAGGCTCAGTCGTTGAGTATATTCAAGACAGAGATCGATAGATTTTTGAATATTAAGGGAATCAAGGGATATGGAGATAGTGCAGGAAAGTGGCGATGAAGTAGAAGATCAGCCATGATCTTATTGAATGGCGGAGCAGGCTCGAAGGGCCAAATGGCCTACTCCTGCTCCTATTTCTTATGTTCTTATGTTCTTAAGTACTTCATTGGCTGAAAAGCACTTTGGGACAACCTGAGGTCGTGAAAGGTGCTATATAAATGCAAGTCTTTCTTTTTATCATCCTTCAGTCCCTACACTCCCCTTTGCTTTTAGTAGTGGATGCGCAGAAAAATTGGACTACAGTGGGTCATGGGGCAACCTCAGAGGAGCTAGGGAAGTTTTTACCAACAAACGCAGACACTGGATCCAAAATCTGGTCTGCCCATGCATGTGGACATGCATGTGGCCTAAGTCAGCTAAATTGGATCGAACCCAGTTCAGTTCCACACCAACTAGCATATTAGCTTTGTATTCTTGCACTAGACTCCTGAAGTTCAGTTTAGGTAGATTATCTGCCAACTAGGTGGAAGGCCTGAAGTCATAAATTAGTCTTTCCATTTATTCTCCCATTATTATGATTATTTCTGCTTTGTTGAATGTTCCTTTATATCTTTTACATTTTGCCTTTTTAAAAACTTGTTTCAAATTGGTTCCATGGAAACAGTCGAGGCAGCTGGAGTGCTTTTGATGCACGGTCCCTTTAAGAATTCCCACGATAGGGCTTTTGATGCAAGGTCCCTTTAAGAATTCCCATGGTAGGTGTAATAGAGCCACCTGGTGGACTACTGATGTATATAATAATAAAGCCATATGCAGTACAGTTCTTACCGGAAGCCACATTCTGCTGTTGTGTATAAATGCTGCGTCTCAAGATATCACAGAATTGGCGATGAGGATGCGATTGCGGATTCCCTAGCTGAAATTTTGTTGGAAGATAATCCTGCCAACCGGCGGAGGGACTGTTAGAGGTTCTTTGTTTCGCAGAAAAACTTAAAAATCCGAGGTAAATTTTGAGCACACGTGGCTGAACTGTTGACGTTGCCAGAGTCCAGATGGCCGCGCCTACAGGAATAATAGGGCGCTTGGGTGAGTTCCATCATGACCGGGAGACTTTCGGAGTGGCTAGAAATGTTTTTCATCGCGAATAGTATTGTCGAAGTCCCCGATGATGTAAACCATAACCGGGCGGTTTTAGAAATGAAACGGGTTATTTTTTTGACTGAAGCAGGCCCCGAGGTGTATGAAACCCTGAAAAATGTGCTTGTTCCCGCCAAGCCGAAGGACACGCCACTGAAGGAGATTCTAACCAAGTTATAACAGCACTACCGTCCTGAGCCCCTGGAAATTGTTGAAAGTTAATGTTTTGGAACATGTGATCAATTAAATGATGAGGGTATCAGTGAAAACATTGTAGCTTTAAAAAAGCTATCCATTCACTGTCATTTCGGAAACTTTCAGGACCGAGCTTTGCGTGACCGCTTTGTTTGTGGATTGAAAAATGAACGTATCAGAAGTAAATTGTTGACAACCCCTAACTTGACTTTTGACTTAGCTTGTCAGATAGCTATGTCGATGGATATGGCTGACTGATACTCCTGAGAGTTCCGCGCCATTTCCAGTCGTCAGACAACCGAGGTGAATCGGCTGCAGGCTAAAAGTAAAAGTGCATTGAAGTCGTGCTATCGGTGCCTGGGACAACACATCGCTCAAAGCTGTCCATATGTGAAGGCAGAGAGTTTCAACTGCAAGAAAACTGGGCATCTTGCGAAGGCGTGCCGACAGAAGAGTAAACCAACTGGCAATGCTAGAAGTAGAAATCGCCAGACACTACATACCATTGAAGAGAAGCAGCAGGACGAGGAGTTTCTGGAGATTCACGTCATCAGGAGCATGAAGGTATCTAACAGCGATTCGCGAGGTATTGTCATCCAAGTAGATGTCGCAGGAACCAGGATACCCATGGAAATCGACACTGGTGCATCTGTGAGCGTAGTACCGGAATCACTATATCGCGACAAGTTGCGTGATTATCGACTGGAGAAATCGAAGGTAGAGCTGCGAGGCTACTCAGGAGAGCAAATCCCTGTAGTAGGAAGTGTCACCATACCAGTGAAATACAAGGATCAGTGTCAGAGCTTGCCTCTCATAGTAGTGGCAGGAGACAAGCCTGCCTTGATAGGTAGAAATTGGTTGGGATCACTGAAGCTGGATTGGAATGAGATTTTTCGTGTGGAAGCGAAATTTGCATCGAGAGATGATGTCATCAAGCGAAACGGGCAGTCCGATCCAAGACTTCAAGGCGAGTGTCAGAGTGCAGAAGGACGCAAACCAGTTTACTGCAACCCACATCCCGTACCATACGCACTCGAGATAATTGAGCAAGAACTCCAAAAACTAGAAACTGAGAACATTATCTCTAAGGTAGATCTGAGTAATTGGGCTACACCCATTGTTGTTGTACCTAAGTCAGATGGTAAGGTAAGGTTGTGTGGTGATTATAAGGTAACCGTAAACCAGGTTCTAGAGTGTAATCTACACAATACATTGCCAAATGTGGAAGATTTGTTCACAACACTGACAGGTGGCCAGATCTTTTTGAAGTTAGATCTAACAAACGCCTACCTACAACTTGAGTTAGATGAAGAGTTCAAGTCATGCTTGACTATAAATACTCACCGAGCCCTATATCAGTTCAATAGGCTACCATTTGGAGTGTCTTCTGCCCCCGACATATTCCAGGGGGCGATGAACCAAATTTTGCAAGGGATTGAAGGGGTAGTGTGTTATTTGGATGACATACTCAGTTCAGCACCAAACAGGCAAATCCATGATGAGGTGCTGCATGAAGTGCTCAAACGGCTCGAGAAGCACGGAGTACGAGTGATGGCTCACAAGTGTGAGTTGTTTCAAAACTCAGTGGAGTACTTATGGCACAGAGTAGACAAAGATGTTTTACATCCAAGGGAAAGCTGGATGCAATCAGAAATGCACCCACTCCTAAGAATGTCTCTGAACTTCGATCATTTTTGGGTCTTTTGAAATATTACAGAAAGTTCCTCCCAAACTTGGCTACATTGTTACATCCACTGAATGAGCTGTTGAGAAAACAGGTCCCTTGGAAGTGGTCAAAAGAATGCGACACAGCATTCAAAGAGTGTAAAAGCCAGTTAGTAGACAGTACCATGTTAGTTCACTATGATGTATCTAAGGAGGTCAAGCTAGCGTGTGACGCCTCTCCGTACGGAGTTGGGGCAGTGATCTCTCATGTACTAGATAGTGGGGAGGAGAGACCAATTGCTTTTGCTTCACACACTCTCAGTGCCAGTGAGCGGAATTAGGCGCAAATCGAAAGGGAAGCTTTGTCATTGATTTTTGGGGTCAAGAAGTTTCACAAATACTTGTTTGGTCGTAAGTTTACCATAGTTACTGACCATAAGCCCCTGACAGCAATCCTCCATCCAAAGTCCCCAGTTCCAACCTTAGCTGCAGCCCGAATGCAGAGATGGGCTTTGATTTTTGTCAGCGTATACGTATGACATTGAGTACAGACGATCAGCTGATCACAGTAATGCTGATGCTATGTCCAGGTTGCCATCCCCATCACAAGTTACACCCAATAAGGAAGAAGTGTTCTATTTCTCATACATTGATGAGCTGCCAGTCACAGCTGAAGAGATTGGTAGGGCAACCAAACGTGACCCAATTCTGTCAAAGGTGTATGATTACATAGCAAATGGATGGCCAAAACAGGTATCAGAGGAAGATATCCATCCATACTTCATTCGTAGGAATGAATTGTCAGTTGGGAGCAAGGGTGGTTATCCCAACTAGGTTCAGGTCTAAATTGTTAGATCTTCATGACCAGCACCTGGGAATGTGCTTGACCAAAAGCTTTGCACGCTGTTACTTATGGTGGCCAGGTTTAGATAAAGAGATAGAGTACATAGTCAGTCAGTGTACAACATGTCAATCGGTGAGTAAGAAACCACCATCAGTACCATTACAGCCATGGAAATGGCCTTCCAGGGTGTGGCAAAGGTTACATGTAGATTTTGCTGAGCTAGAAGGACAGCAATTGTTCATAGTGATAGATAGTCACTCCAAGTGGGTAGAGGTGTTTCCGATGCGGATAATAACAACAAGCAAAACACTAGATAATTTGCGAAGATTGTTTTCTTCATACGACCTCCCAGAAGAAATTGTGTCTGACAATGGGCCGCAATTTTGTTCAGAAGAGTTCACACAGTTCATGAGCAGAAACCGTGTGACACATACCAAAGTTCCACCGTACCACCCTGCTTCAAATGGTGCAGCAGAGCGCACAGTACAAATTGTCAAACGTGCCCTCATCAAGCAAATGTTGGATCCAAATCCAAAGAAATGTCAGTTGTCGTTGGACCACAAACTGGCAAATTTTCTGATTACCTATCGGAATACTCCTCATACCACTACTGATAGAAAACCAGCAGAGTTGTTTCTCAAACGACAGCCATGAACCAGGTTCTCATTGTTAAAGCCAAACTTGGCACAGTCCGTAGAAGAGAAACAATCAAGGCAGAAAGAGAGTCAAGATAAAGGTAGAGTTAGAGAGGGAAGTGTGAAGTTGAACCAGAAGGTTAGAGTGAAGAACCATCACCATAAATGGTTAAAGTGGTTACCAGGAAGAGTAGTGAAGATATGTGGCCCTCGCACATATTTGGTCAAGATGTTTGATGATGGAAAGGTTAGGTTTGTTCACATTGATCATATCTTACCTACAGATGTGGAAGGAGTTGAAAGCTGGGATGATTCAATTTATTCTGATGAGTCAGATAGTCTTGTGACAAGTAGAGTACCAGTAGCAAATCTTACATCAGACATACCTGAAACAAGTCCAAGACAATGTCAGAATTTAAGTCTGAGCCCGAGTCAGGCAGACAAACAGTCTGAAAGTGCACAGAGTCCAAATGTAGATCAAGGTCAGCCCTTGGAGAAAAATTCTCCGCAGGCTCAGCCTAGAATGAGTCGAAGTCCTACACCAAGATCTGAAAGTTCTCTTTAGAAAGAAGGTATCCTCTTCGAAACAGAAAACCAGTGGTTAAGTTTAATCTGTAAATATGGAAAATAAGTTCATATCTTTTGTTTGTGTTACAGAATTCTATAGTAGAATTTGGAAACATAAAATTGGTTCCATTTGAGAAATGTATACCAAGAGTTGTGTATACCATGCAAGTCATGTACAATGATTATTTGCTATGATTAATTTCTTCAATAAAGAGGGAGAAGTGTAATAGAGCCACCTGTTGGACTACTGATGTATATAATGGGCCGAAAATTGATCCCGGGAGGCGAGAGTACGCACTGCGTACTCTCGCGTATTCCCACTCCAATTGCCGGTTTTCTGCATGCCCTGCGCATGCGCTGAAAACCGGCAATTGCTCTTCTGAAAAGGGGGCGGGGCCTGGGTGCATCGCGTGCGCGCTACAGGCTGCGCGCACGCTGTGCACTTCATGCTTTGGACGCGCAGGTAAGTAGGGAAGATTTTGGAAATGTAAAAAGGAGGAGTAAGACCCGCTTTTAAGAAGGTAAGTAGTGAATTAAGTATTTTTTTGAATTTTTTTTTACAGGTATATCTTTTTTATAGACTTTAAAGACAGGTAAGTTTATTTTTATAACTTTTTAAAAGATTTTAAATTTTTTCAAAAATTTAATTTTTTATTTAAAATGGTTAATTTAATTAACTATACTTATTTTATTAATGTGATGGTTTTTTTTTAATTTAATTGAGGTTTAGCTGTTATTTTGGGGGGGTGTAAGATTCATAGATTTCACAGCCATGCTGTGAGACTTATGAATGGAAGATGGTGTGCTGCCATTGGCTCTAACTGAGTCACGTGATCCCACAGCTCGCACGAATTCACTACGCCGCTGGGATACGCAAGCCCAGCACAGCTGATGTCTAGAACATCAAGTTCGTGCGAGCTGGATCTGAAAAAGCATAAGCGAGGTGAGACATCGCGGGGAAGGCTTACCCCCGCGGGAACAGAGCGAGATCAATTTCTGGGCCAATAATAAAGCCATGTGCAGTATAGTTCTTACCAGAAGCCATGTTGTGCTGTTGTGTATATATATATATGCTGTGTCCCAAGATATCGCAGTAGGGTTTTTGATACACGGTCCCTTTAAGAATTCCCGTGGTAGGGTTTTTGATACATGGTCCCTTTAAGAATTCTCGTGGGAGTGCGTTTGATGTTTAAATTGAGTTCTAAGCAGGTCGGACTCAAGTGGGGATTTGTCCCGCTGGTCAGCCAATTCAGATTGTTCCATTTTTAATTAAGTGTCTGCTCTTACTGGATTCAATGGAAGCTGTTCACTGCCGTGCCTCATTGTGTCGTTATATATTCGTTATCATCAAGCTCCATACACCAAATCATTTCCTATTCATATCTATATATTCCAGGCTGCTTTATGTCTGGGCCAGAGCACTCGCAACAGACTTGAAATTTAACACAGAATTTTTTTTTCATAAAACCAAGGTGAACTTAATTTTTTTGAGTCCCACTTGAGTTGTCAGATTGTCTAATTTGGTAGCACTATTGACCCTTGAGTAAAAAGCTTCCGGCTTCAATCCCCTGAGGGAGTGCAGCATTGGCTGGGTACGGGTTGTGTAGTGGTCATGTTATTGGACTAGCAATTCATAAGCCTGAACTAATAATCCAGAGTACACGAGTTCAAATTCCCAGCATGGCAGGTTTGAGAATTTGAATTCAGTTAAAAAGAACTGTGATATCTGGAAAAGTGACCTTGAAGCTGTTAGATTGTTGTTAAAAACCCAAGCGGTTCATTAATGTGAAGGAAACCTGCTGTCTTTACTCGGTTTGGCCTCCAGCCCCACACCAACGCCTCTCTCTTCTTCTTAGGCAGTCCCTCAGAACCGAGGATGACTTGCTTCCACATTAAAAATGAGTTCTCAGGTGACTGATGAGTCCAATGCGGGACCTACAGTCTCTGTCACAGGTGGGGCAGACGGTGGTTGAAGGGGCGGCTGGGTGGGGTGCTTGGGTTGACGTGCGCTCCTTCCACTGTTTACGCTTGGCTTCCGCTTGTTCCCAGTGAAGAGACTCGAGGTGTTTGGCGCCTTCCCGGATGCTTCTCCTCCACTTTGTGCGGTCTTGGGCCAGGGATTCCCAGGTGTCGGTGGGGATGTTGCACTTTTTCAAGGAGGCTTTGAGGGTGTCCTTGAAGCGTTTCCTCTGCCCACCTGGGGCTCTGTTGCCGTGTCAGAGCTCCGAGTAGAGCGCTCATTTTGGGAGTCTCGTATCGGGCTTGCGGACAATGTGACCCGTCCATCGGAGCTGATCGAGCGTGGTCAAAGCTTCGATGCTGGGGATGTTGGCCTGAGCGAGAACACTGACGTTGGTGCGCCTATCTTGCCATTTTATCCCTAACTGCAGGTTCAAGCACCAACGTGGCTGACTCTTAACTCCCCTAACAAGCCATTCAGTTATATCAATAACCGCCACCCAGTGATTCAAGAAGGCGGCCCACCAGCACCTTCTCAGGGCAACTGGGGATGGGCAATAAATGTTGGCCAGGCCAACAATCCAAGAATGGATGGTAAAAGATAGCTGAACTGTTAAGACGGAATCCTGTTTGCTTGTATAGGTGGATGTTAAAGATTCCACAGCACTATTCAAAGGTGAGCAGCAAGTTCTCGTCCTGGTCAACAGAGGGCTCCACTCTGTGAAGTAGGCAAAGGCACCAGACTGTGGAACGTGACTGCAGGATGTGACTGGTATTCACTGTGATAGACAGCAGTAGTGAATGAACCTTTACCAGCACAGGGAGTCTGCTCAGGGAACTCAAGCGCCTGACCATTACAGTCAACCTCTCAGCACGCTTCCCCGATGTGACAATCTGAGTGGCCAGAAATTAAAACACACTCACGTTCGAGGTCCACGCCTGGTGAGTGGGCACCTGGGCAAGACCCATAGGTCTGTTGGTGCCCATGGAATCATATCCCAGTCAGTGTCTTCAGGAGAGAAGGGGAGAATTTTGGGATTTGAAAAAAAAAATCTGCTTGTTCACATCCAGATGCTAGTTAGCCGATCTCAGCTGGGCAGCGGTAGGGTTCCTACAGTTGGCCTCAGCACCTCTGGGCAAGGGAATGGAAGATTCTACCAGGTTCCCATCTCCTGACTGCAATCTGTTTTATAGTGGCATAAGTTAGATGACGGAGACTGAATTTAGGAATTACGGGGTGAGATTTTCCTCTTTGGGCGGGTGTAGTGGCAGGGAGGACCTTCCCCCCCAATCCCTCCTGGGTCGAGGGTCATTATTGATGCAGGGTGATGTCTCGGCAAGATTCCCACTACCAAGATGGATCCCACCAGTGTCAGGGAACACCACCGCAGCACTAGATGAGATTGCTAGGTATAACGTTTTATGGCGTAGGATATCACCAGCTACACGTTTTGTTCAGGATTGCAAGCTCCAGCCTCTCTCTCTAACACAACCTTTCTTGTCTCTCTATTTTATTGATACTACTCTGGCGCCTCTGAACTTTTCTCTCTAACCCTGATTCTCCTAACCTCAAAATATCAAACTCTAGACGCTCTTCCTCCTCCCTCCAGATTCACTGTGTTGAAATCCTTACACTGTTTTCTACTCCAACTCATTCTTTCCTAGGATCTCAAAACTGACCTACTCTTCTTCCGACAATCTACAAGCTTTTAAAACTCGAGCTTGGGGTTACCTGTTCCTACTTCCTGATTTAGAAACATAGAACATAGAAGCATAGAAAAATAGGAGCAGGAGTAGGCCATTCGGCCCTTCGAGCCTGCTCCGCCATTCAATATGATCATGGCTAATCCTCTATCTCAATACCATATTCCTGCTCTCTCCCCATACCCCTTGATGCCTTTTGTGTTTAGAAATCTATCCATCTCCTTCTTAAATATATTCAGTGACTTGGCCTCCACAGCCTTCTGTGGTGGAGAATTCCATAGGTTCACCACCCTCTGAGTGAAGAAATTTCTCCTCATCTCAGTCCTAAATGTCCTACCCTGTATCCTGAGACTGTGACCCCTCATTCTAGAGCCCCCAGCCAGGCGAAACATCCTCCCTGCATCCAGTCTGTCTAGCCCTGTCAGAATTTTATACGTTTCAATGAGATCCCCGCTCATTCTTCTAAACTCTAGTGAATGCAGTCCTAGTCGACCCAATCTCTCCTCATACGACAGTCCTGCCATCCCAGGAATCAGTCTGGTGAATCTTCACTGCACTCCCTCTATGGCAAGTATATCCTTTCTTAGGTAAGGAGACCAAAACTGCACACAGTACTCCAGGTGTGGTCTCACCAAGGCCCTGTATAACTGTAGTAAGACATCCTTGCTCCTGTACTCAAATCCTCTTGCAATGAAGGCCAACATACCATTTGTCTTCCTAACTGCTTGCTGCACCTGCATGTTTGCTTTCAGTGACTGGTGTACAAGGACATCCAGGTCCCTTTGTACATCAACATTTCCCAATCTGTCACCATTTAAATAATACTCTGCCTTATTTGAACTTATCTTCTTTCCTGTTCTTTTATCCCTTTGAGGTGTCCTGCACTGTGAGCCTTGGAGCTTTACTCAATAATAATTTAAAAAAATAAACAAAATACTTTTTTTCAAAGTTTCACACTCCAATAGCCAGTACCTATTACAGTTCTTGAATGTCATTATTACATCAATGGGCTACATCAGGGTACCGAGGAGATTTACGAGGATGTTGCCAGGACTGGAGAATTTTAGCTACGAGGAAAGATTGGAGAGGCTGGGTTTGTTTTCTTTGGAACAGAGGAGGCTGAGGGGAGATTTAATTGAGGTGTATAAAATTATGAGGGGCCTAGATAGAGTGGATAGGAAGGGCCTAGTTCCCTTAGCAGAGAGTTCAATAACCAGGCGACATAGATTTAAAGGAATTGGTAGAAGGATTAGAGCAGAGTTGAGGAGAAATGTTTTCACCCAGAGGGTGGTGGAGTTCTAGAACTCACTGCCTGAAAGCGTGGTAGCGGCAGAAACCCTCACTGCATTTAAAAAGTACTTGAATATGCACTTGAAATGCATTAACCTACAAGGCTATGGACTAAGAGCTGGAAAGTGGGATTAGGCTGGATAGCTTTTTATCAGCCGGCACAGACACGATGGACCGAATGGCCTCCTTCTGGGCCGTAAACTTCTATGATTCTATGATCTTTCTATTTTTCATTCTGAACCTACAGCTGATTGAGCACTAGCCCATTATATAACATTACAATGGCATCTTTGTAATGAGGTGAACAGTCCTGAACTTTGATTCTTGTGGTAGCATTGTACACGCTAATTGAAAACAGATAACGTAGTTACAATTTCAACTTTATTCAAAGTCTACCATTGGTGATCAATGATGTTTCATTCAGAATGGTCTAACATTGTGACTTATAACTTTCAGTCCTATGTGATGAATAAGGAGCCTTCAGGGTGAACGATAAAAAATTCCTGAATTGCTTTGCGTGTTGTCATATATATGAGTGTCTCTGACAGTCAGCCACTGGAAAAGAACCAAACAAGGGAATAAGGAGCGGGCCAGGTGTGCTCGCACACTATCCTTTTATTTTTTGTAACTGGGTTCAAATTCAGCCTAAATTGCTTGGATGAAAGCTTCCTCTCTCTGCTGACTGTAAGGGTTGTGACTGGACTGGAAATGGCACAGTCTCAACCCAATCCTTGGAGACCATGGGGTAGAGTTTAATCTTCATCACCTGGGTGATAACCTGGCAGAGTGGATTGCCGGCCCATTGTGGGACCTGCCCATTCTTCATTCCATTGAAATCCATGGAATGAAAATCTACTCCCACAAGCCCAGTGTAAACATTTCCCTTAATTCAACACAATTGATGCCAAAAGGGCACACTCACTCAGAGGGGTTGTAGGAATGGCTGGACAGGAAGGGGACGGGATTTGAGGCAAAATCACTATCTTCCTGTTTATGATTTGATACGATAACTGAACAGGGGTGATTCTTCCCCCACCCCACTCCCCCCTCATTGTTCGGTGGGGTAGATAGAGCTTTGCTTTGCATATAATTCATGCTACGCTTGACTGGGAAATGCTCAATGTGGTATTGTATGCCTGGGAGTAGTTGATGCTGCTACTGGGATCTCGATAAGAGCAAAGGTACCACTTTGAAAATTAAGGTTTCGGACCTCTGGCCTGTTTGGCCCTGGGATTAGCACAATCTGGACAAGGGGGTTCCCCCCCTTCTCAACCACACTGACAAATTCTGACGGCGAGTGAGGAGGCCACCTCTTCCCTCATGACATCACTTTTGGAGTGGGACTGGTGAAATTCCATACTCCCTGGAAATCACGCCAGCTCCACCCAGCGTACGGTCAACGTTAAGTACACCGCCAGGAAGCAGGCATACTTAAGTCTGTGAGTGGGCCAAACGATTCCGTATTCCAACCTCACTCAGCCTCAGAGTGAGATCGATTGCTGTTAATTTAAAAGCAAAGAATTTGCACACAGCAAGGTCCCACAAACAGCAATGTGATAATGACCAGATAATCTGTTTTAGTGATGCTGGTTGAGGGATAAATATTGGTGATAACGTCCCTGCTCTTCTTCGAATAGTGCCATGGGATCTTTTACGTCCACTTGCGAAGGCAGACGAGGCCTCAGTTTAATGTTTCATCCAAAAGTCCGCACCTCCGAAAGTGCTGCACTCCTTCAGTACTGCATTGGAGTGTCAGCCTAGATTTTGTGCTCAAGTCTCTGGAGTAGGACTGTGAACCCACAACCTTCTGACTCAGAGGTGAGAGCGCTACCAACTGAGCCACGGCTGACGCAACTGAGTGGCAGATGAACAAAGGAGCAGCCAGCAAGTAGAAATCTTAGCTTTGAAGAGTAAGGCCAGACTAGCCTCCTCCCCCCGCCCCCTGTTTACGGAGCAGCAAGGTGCCACCATGGGGTAGGCACCACAGTAGGTGGAAGTCCTGCAATGAGGGGGTGGGGAAGGTCCCAGAATTTCTGGGCTTAGAATCTTACAAAAGCCACGGGGTACAAAAGGACTCCCTTACACATGGAGTTTCACCTACCAGGAACGTATATCATAAATTTGGTACACGCATAACCCATGATTTTCCACCCAATGGACATATGCAATGATCTCACCGCCGCCTTTCCAGGAGGCTCTTTACAAGAAGGAGCCACTGATTGAGTAAACATGTAATTTGCCTCTTCAGTTTCCATTGGATTATGATTGGCCATCTCCAAGAGGTCATCTGCAAACTAGAAAACAGGTTTCAAGTCCCCAAAAGCCCAGGATTCACTCCACGTATTTTACTGTAGAATCAGAGCGCTAATCTTTCATTGCTAATTGAAGGTGTTCTGGTGACACTTGTCCTGTTTCAGTCATCAATATCCGAACCGGTCTTGTAGACTAGGGTCACTTAGATAATGTGATCATGCAGAATGAGAATATGGGCCATCTGGTACCAAGAGCTGGCTGGTGAAGCTCCAGCATAGGTAATAACTGCAAGAAAAATAAGTTAAAGTAAAGGGAGAAGATTTGGAAACTAGACTTTTAACTTACTATGATGAGCCTGACGAGAAAAGTTGCCAAGACATGACAATTCACTAGCCCTATCTGTGTGTCATACATTATTCACCCAGTTAGGAGAATGGACAGTCCAATCTATAGCCAACCTCTTGGAGATGTGCAAGAATACCTGGAATGACTGATCTTCCACTTTGATGAATTAATCCATATCTTCAACAGTTTCTAGGATCGCTTTAAAGATCAAAGGTTTCACAAGATCTGAAATGTCAAAAAAATATTGCTTCTTAGAATCTAGTTTGGTATTATTGTTGTCTTAAGAATATTCTGGGAGTGTTACAGCCTATACTGCTACTACCTGGGCAATCCTTTACTAAAATGCATAACCTGAGAGAATGCATTAAAGCTGATCCATAGTGACTACAGAATAGCAGAGAGCAAGAAATCCAAGCTCGACAACTCATAGCATCTGTATAATTTATCTTTTAATCTGTCTCTATAAACACACGATTTCCGTCACGGACATCAACCAGGAGTCCAAATAGCTGATTGTGTCGAAAGACAATTGACTCACATATGCTCCAATTCACTAGGAATGCAGAGTACAGATGCTAAATATAAATGCTGGTGCTTCCAATATCATGCCAAAAGCTACGTATCTGCGGCCAATCTCAGATAAAATGGGAACACTGAAGCAATGCAAATTTAGATAAATGACAGCATGCGCAGTGAGAGGAACAAGTTACCAATCTGCATCTTGTCATCACACCTCCTTGTTTGGTGGGCTGGAGTCGGTAGTGGTGGGTGGTCTGGGAATGAGGGAATGACTCATTGGCAGTCTGTGGGTGGAAGCATTAAAGTAACTATAATTTTTACTTTAATATGAGCATAACATTTCTTTTTGAAGTCTTTTGATTCTGCCAGTGGTTTATTTGTATATCCACCAATTGGAGGGGGAATGAGACATTGACATTAATATATTTGAGGCCTCTATCAATAATCTTGGTCTAACTTTAGGTTTCTTGCTAATAGTGGGTTGCGGAAGCCATTCAAATTCCTTAGTCTGTGGACCCTCCCCAGTTTCCTTGAAGATAAGTGTCCATGTTCCCTAGATTCTGGGTAGTGGGAAATGTTGGTGGTCTAGTTTTTTTTTTATTTATTCATTCGCGGGATGCGGGTGTCGCTGGCAAGGCCAGCATTTATTGCCCATCCCTAATTGTCCTTGAGAAGGTGGTGGTGAGTCGCCTTCTTGAACCGCTGCAGTCCGTGTGGTGAAGGTACTCCCACAGTGCTGTTAGGTAGGGAGTTCCAGGATTTTGACCCAGCAATGTTGAAGGAATGGTGATATATTTCCAAGTCAGGATGGTGTGTGATTAAGAGGGGAACTTGGAGGTGCTGGTGTTCCCATGCGCCTACTGCCCTTCTAGGTGGTAGAATCCGCGGGTTTGGGAGTGCTGTCGAAGAAGCCTTGATGAGTTGCTGCAATGCATCTTGTAGATGGTACACACTGCAGACACATTGCGCCGGTGATGGAGGGAGTGAATGTTTAAGGTGGTGGATGGGGTGCCGGTCAAGCGGGCTGCTTTGTCCTGGATGGTGTTGAGCTTCTTGAGTGTTGTTGGAGCTGCAACTCATCCAGGCAAGTGGAGAGTATTCCATCACACTCCTTACTTGTGCCTTGTAGATGGTGGAAAGGCTTTGGGGAGTCAGGAGGTGAGTCATCGCAGAATACCCAGTCTTTGACCTACTCTTTTAACCACAGTATTTATGTGGCTGGTCCAGTTAAGTTTCTGGTCAATGGCGACCCCCAGGATATTGATGGTGGGGGCTTCGATGATGGTAATGCTGTTGAATGTCAAGGAGAGGTGGCTAGATTCTCGCTTGTTGGAGATGGTCATTGTCTGCCACTTGAGCGGCATGAATGTTACTTGCCACTTATCAGCCCAAGCTTGAACATAGTCCAGGTCTTGCTGCATGCGGGCACAGACTGCTTCATTATCTGAGGAGTTGTGAATGGAACTTAACACTGTGCAATCATTAGCGAACATCCCCACTTCTGACCTTATGAAGGAGGGAAGGATATTGATGAAGCAGTTGAAGATGGTTGGGCCTAGGACACTGCCCTGAGGAACTCCTGCAGCGATGTCCTGAGGCTGAGATGATTGGCCTCCAACAACCACAACCATCTTCCTTTGTGCTAGGTATGACTCCAGCCAGTGGAGAGTTTTCCCCCTGATTCCCAAGAACCTTATAGCTGTCCTCAGAATGCCCCTTTCCCTCTCCACAGAGACTAAATGAGCTGTGACATTAAAGCAGGGATGTCTAAGTTTTTTGCATTTGTGGGCTGTATAGATTATCATGTAGGACACATGTGAGGTGAAATTGACTTCCATGGAAAGGATAATTGGGCGTGGTTTAAAACGGCCTGCGGATTCGTTATCATCCATTTCGCGCTTTCGCCTAAGATTGATTTCATTCCCATAAAGTTTACATCCATGTCCCATTTAATGTGTGTATATGCCAAGGTGCTGATATGTCCTTCAATGAGGCAACAGGTCTAAAATCAGTCCTTTCCAAACTTCCAGACCCAGGACATCAAACAGGACAAACCAGAAAAGAAAAAAAAATTGGAGCAAATGGTGCTGAGGTGCTAGGGAGGCCGCATGGGGCCAAGGGCTGCAGTTTGGACTGCCTTGTATTAGAGACACAGGCCAGGTTAGCAGCTAAACATCTCAACCATGCTCCAGACTCCAGGCCATCAGGACCAATGCCACAGGAGATCAGCTGCCCACTTTTCCCCCAAAAAAGACTCCCTTTGCCTTAAGGTGATAAATTTCCAGAGATAAAGTTGGATACAGTAACTAAAAGCAAGGAATGAATCATACAGACAGTGGTAATATTATAAAGTTATCCCTGTGCATGTTCTGACAGCTTGTATTCCCAAGTAACCTCCTCTGACCAGCTTTTGGCAGAAACTCCTTTGCTCATGAATCCCATTCCAACAGCTAGCACTTGTTGTTCTGCGTTCCCTCAATGTTCCCTTAATGGTGATAGATTCTCCAGCACTTTTCTCCAGGACAGGATGCTGCCTGTCCAGGGTCACAGCATAAACTTCATTACGTCAGGATCCAAACTAGGAGGAAAGATGGGGCATCCAAAGCCAGAGCTAGAACAGTTGTTTTTCTGACTGGAGTGAAGTATGCAGTGGGGTCTCCCGGGTGTCGGTATTAGGTCCATTGCTTTTTTTATTAGTTATAAATGACTTGGACATGGATATATGGAGTACAATTTGGAAGTTTGCGGATGATACAAAACTTGGCAATGCAGTAAATATAGTGAGCAGGATAATAATAGACTTCAGGAAGACATTGACAGATTGGTGAAGTGGGCAAACACATGGCAGATGCAGTTTAATGCAGATAAGTACGAAGTGATGCAATTTGGGAGGAACAATATGGAGAGGCAGTATAATCGAAATGGTGCTATTTTGAAGGGGGCGCAAGAGCAGAGGGAATTGGAGGTACATATTCACAAATCCTTCAAGGAGGCAGGGCAAGTTGATAAGGTGGTTAAGAAAGCGTATGGGCTACTTGGCTTTGTAAATAGGGGCACTGAATAAAAAACAATGATGCGGAGATGCCAGTGTTGGACTGGGGTGGACAAAAGTGAGAAGTCGCACAACACCAGGTTATAGTCCAACAGCTTTATTTGAAATCACAAGCTTTCAGAGCGCTGCTCCTTCGTCAGGTGATGAAGGAGCAGCGCTCCGAAAGCTTGTGATTTCAAATAAAGCTGTTGGACTATAACCTGGTATTGTGCGAATAAAAAACAAGGAAGTGATGCTAAACCTTTGTAAATCACTGGTTAGGCCACAGCTGGAGTATTGTGGACAATTCTGGGCACCACACCTGATGAAGGATGTCAAATCCTTGGAGAGGGTACAGAGAAGGTTTATCAGGATGATACCAGTGATGAGGGAGTTCAGTTATGTGGAGAGATTGGAGAAGCTGGGATTGTTCTCCTTAGAGCGGAGAAGGTTAAAGGGAGCCCAAATAGAGGTATTCAAAATTATGAGGGGTTCTGATAGAGCAAGTAGGGAGAAACTGTTTCCTCTGGCAAGTGGGTCGGTAACCAGAGGTCATAGGTTTAAAAGAACTGAGGAGAAATTTCTTCACACGGAGGGTTGTTCTGATCTGGAAAGCATTACCTGAAAAGTGTGGCAGAATCAGATTCCATCGGAACTTTCAAAAGGCAATTGGACATGTATTTGAAGAGGACTAATTTGCAGGGTTATGGGAAAAAGCTGGGGTGTGGGACTAAATTGGACAGCTCTATCAAAGAGCCGGCACAGGTACGGCACAGCTGAGTGGCCTCCATCTGTGCTGTAAGATTCTATGAAACTCCTCCAGGTCAGGGTAAAGTTTCCCTCAGGTCAGAGTAAAGTCTCCCTCAGGTCAGGGTAAAGTCTCCCTCAGGCCAGGGTAAAGTCTCCCACAGGTCAGGGTAAAAGTCTCCCTCAGGTCAGGGTAAAAGTCTCCCTCAGGCCAGGGTAAAGTCTCCCTCAGGTCAGGGTAAAAGTCTCCCTCAGGTCAGGGTAAAAGTCTCCCTCAGGTCAGGGTAAAAGTCTCCCTCAGGCCAGGGTAAAGTCTCCCTCAGGTCAGGGTAAAGTCTCCCTCAGGCCAGGGTAAAAGTCTCCCTCAGGCCAGGGTAAAGTCTCCCACAGGTCAGGGTAAAAGTCTCCCTCAGGTCAGGGTAAAAGTCTCCCTCAGGCCAGGGTAAAGTCTCCCTCAGGTCAGGGTAAAAGTCTCCCTCAGGTCAGGGTAAAAGTCTCCCTCAGGTCAGGGTAAAAGTCTCCCTCAGGCCAGGGTAAAGTCTCCCTCAGGTCAGGGTAAAGTCTCCCTCAGGCCAGGGTAAAGACTCTCTCAGGTCAGGGTAAAGTCTCCCTCAGGCCAGGGTAAAGTCTCCCTCAGGTCAGGGTAAAAGTCTCCCTCAGGTCAGGGTAAAAGTCTCCCTCAGGCCAGGGTAAAGTCTCCCTCAGGTCAGGGTAAAGTCTCCCTCAGACCAGGGTAACGTCTCCCTCAGACCAGGGTAACGTCTCCCTCAGACCAGGGTAAAGTCTCCCTCAGACCAGGGTAAAGTCTCCCTCAGGCCAGGGTAAAGTCTCCCTCAGACCAGGGTAAAGTCTCCCTTGGGTCAGGATAAAGTTTCCCTCAGGTCAGGGTAAAGTCTCCCTCGGGTCAGGGTAAAGTCTCCCTCAGACCAGGGTAAAGTCTCCCTCAGACCAGGGTAACGTCTCCCTCAGACCAGGGTAACGTCTCCCTCAGACCAGGGTAACGTCTCCCTCAGGCCAGGGTAAAGTCTCCCTCAGGCCAGGGTAAAGTCTCCCTCAGACCAGGGTAAAGTCTCCCTCAGACCAGGGTAAAGTCTCCCTCAGGTCAGGGTAAAGTCTCCCTCAGACCAGGGTAAAGTCTCCCTCAGACCAGGGTAAAGTCTCCCTCGGGTCAGGGTAAAGTCTCCCTCAGACCAGGGTAAAGTCTCCCTCAGACCAGGGTAAAGACTCTCTCAGACCAGGGTAAAGTCTCCCTTGGGTCAGGATAAAGTTTCCCTCAGGTCAGGGTAAAGTCTCCCTCGGGTCAGGGTAAAGTTTCCCTCAGGTCAGGGTAAAGTCTCCCTCAGGTCAGGGTAAAGTCTCTCTCAGACCAGGGTAAAGTCTCCCTTGGGTCAGGATAAAGTTTCCCTCAGGTCAGGGTAAAGTCTCCCTCGGGTCAGGGTAAAGTCTCTCTCAGACCAGGGTAAAGTCTCCCTTGGGTCAGGATAAAGTTTCCCTCAGGTCAGGGTAAAGTCTCCCTCGGGTCAGGGTAAAGTCTCCCTCAGACCAGGGTAAAGTCTCCCTCAGGTCAGAGTAAAGTCTCCCTCAGGCCAGGATAATAACTCCTAAGGCCCAGATTACCCACCCTGTCCATGTCGGAGTACAGGCTTTTCTAGGTAAATGTGTGAGCTCCTTAGGTTGTAGGTGCGGACTCCTCTCAATCACAGAGCCAGTCAAGTGAAATATTCTACAGTCTATTCTGTAGTCAAGGTACTGATCTTAGTGTGGGTTCCCTTTGTGGACTCCTTGAAGTTTGGGAGCAACTTCCTCCAAGCACTCCTCTCAATCTGCAAATTGAAAAATCAGGGAACAGGCCCTCAAAACGCAGGAACCGACGGCCAGAATCAGCGACACTTTTACCACACTATGTGTAGCTACATGAATATTCAAATGATCTAACAATTACATGTTCTGGTCTATTATTTACGTGCTACTAATACATTTAATGCATTGTTATAGTTTCCACAGAGTTTAATTCATTTTTATTGCATGTTTAATGTGAAATGTTGGTGCAAGCTGTAACAAATAAAAATAAAACGAGTCTTTAACTTAATTTGTGTCTCTCTCTGATCCTGCATTGCAGAGCGGCTCTCTCCGTGGTGTGGTGGCAGTCCCAGATTACAGCAGCAGCTCCTGTTCTCTCAGCTAATGGGTTACAAAAAGTAATTGTGAGTGGATTAAATGTACTGGTAGCTGGTACAAACAGGTCCAACTGCATTCTTCTCTCTCTCTCTCTCTATCTCTCCCACTCTCGCTATCTCTTTCTATCTATCTTACTTTCTATCTCACTGTCTTTCTCTTTATCTTTCTATCTCTCTTTTTTCATTATCTATCTATCATCTATCACTCACTCAATCTCTCACTCTCTCACTCACTCTCTCACTCTCTCCCTCTTTCTCTCTCTCACTCTCTCTCACTCTCACACTCTCTCTCACTCACTCTCTCACTCTTTCTCTCTCTCACTCTCTATCTCTATCTCTATCTCTCTTTCTCACACTCTCTCTCACTCACTCTCTCAATCTCACACTCTCTCATTCTCATCTCTCTTCCTCACTCTCTCTTTATCTCTCTCTCTCACTCTCTCCCTCACTCTCTTCCCTCATCCCCAGTTGCCCTGAGACGGTGGTGCTGGTCCTTCTCCATGAACTGCTGCAGTGCTGCTGTTGAAGCTTTCAATAATCATCCAATTCCGCAAGACCCTCAGGCTTAGCAACACCCTAATGAGCAACCATAAGTTCCGCATCTATCTTAGTAACAAGACCAGCCGAACACGGATGCTCAACAATGGTCTGCAATAGGGGTCGGTGCTCACACCGGCCTTTTTCAACATCTATATGGAGGACATGCCCTGCACCATTTCCTGGAAGTTCGCATATGCCGATGACCTAGCACTGCTAACGCAGGCATCAACGCTAGAGGAAGCAAGTAGGATGCTAACAAGTGACTTGGTCCTACTGAAATGCTACTTTCGGACCTGGCATCTCCACCCCAATCCAGAGAAAACAGTTGTGTCGCTGTTCCATTTGAACAACAATGTCATCGGGAAAGAACTCAACGTTTCAATCTGCGGAAGGCGACTTGCCCATGAACCGCACCCAAAATACCTGGGCGCCACCCTGGACAGGACTCTCACCTACCGGCCTCATCTCATCAACACCAGCCAAAAAGTAAAAACCAGGGTGAACCTGGTCTGAAAACTCGCTGGAACGTCATGGGGGAGCACAGCCAGAACACTCCGCACCGCAACAGTGGCTCTAGTCTACTCTGCTGCAGAATACTGCACTGCCTCCTGGTCCTGCAGCCGTCACACAAAGATCGCGGGCGAGCAGCTAAACACCGCCACGAGGACGGTGTCAGGGACGCGCAAGTCCACTCCAACTGACTGGCTCCCGGTGCTGTCCCACATTGCTCCGCCTTCCATTTGCTGTGGCGCCACCGTGCTCCGTGAGAGGGTAAAAAATCATCAACAACATTGACCTCCCATTCACGAAGACTTGAAAAACCCACCACGAAAGCGCTTAAAATCATGCCGGCCATTCTGGGAAACAGCAGCCAATATTCATGCAGCTGGTATTGACCCACTATCCAGATGGACGGAATCGTGGGACGCAGGCAACATAAGGAACCAACACCTCATCACTGACCCAACAGCAGAGGTCCCTGGCTTCGACCTCCCTCGGAGACAGTGGACAGCGCTCGACCCAATCCGCACAGGGCACGGACGATGCGGCCGCCTGCTCCACAAGTGGAAGATGAAAGACGGCCTGAAGTGCGACTGTGGCCGTGAGCCCCAGACCACGGAACACATCACATCAACCTGCCCACTGAGACCTGTTGTGGGAGGCACCTCATTTCTCCACTCGGCACCTCAGGAGGCCATCGACTGGAGAGCCAAACCAGACACCCCATAATAAGCTTTTCCCGTCGTATGAAACAACAAGAGCTGCAGTGCTTTTGCTGATGGTGCTCCCACACTGGGGTTAGGTAGGGAAGTCCAGGATTTTGACTCAACGTGCATGTGAACATCAGGTGAGGACTGGCTCCGCGGAGCTTGTCTGTGATCCCTTGCTTGGTTGAAAAACCTGACAAACCTCACCCTCTAGGCTTAAACATGAAGAATGCCAACCTGGTTGTGAGAATGCCAACCGGAGTGAGAGGTCAAACTATATCCAAGCTACTCTATGAATGGTGTTGAAAAAGCTAATGATGAAGTGGAAAGACACCTAGGAGTCTTAGCAGACTTGATGGTAAACATGTTCAACCAATGCAGAGCAGTAATCAGTAAAACCAATAGAATGTTAAACTATACGGCTAAAACCGTTGAATAAACGTCAGCGGAAGCTGTGATCAAACTGTACAGTACTCTGATCAGACCGCACCTTGAGTACTGTGTCTAGCTCTGATCGCCAAGACACAAGAGAAACATTCAAGTGCTGGAGGCCGTACAGAGAAGAACCACAAGGTTCCCTTGTGTCAGGGGTCTGAGTTATGAAGAAGGACAGGAGATACTCTGGCTTTTCAGCCTGGAAAGGAGACAGCTGAGGGCTGATATTACAGAGGTGTATAAGATAACAAATGATAAGGAAAAGGTAAACGTGGAATATTTAAATTAAATTGTGAGAGTAGGACAAAGGGACACAGGTTCAAATTAGTATTAGGCCTGATAAAACGAGGTTCTTCTTCATGTGGCGAGTGATTAACACTTGAAATGGACTTCTGGGCAGATTGGTGAGGTGAGAATTCCTGGATGCATTTAGGATGCTGTAATGGGGGAGCTGCAGGGTGCTCCGGGATAGGTGAATTAAGATGGGCCGAATGAGCTTACTCATCTGGAATTACCTTGCGATGGGTCAATGCCTTAAGCAGGGGAGGAGAAAATCAGCTGAGATGATTAGCAAGGGATAAAATCATGGAGCAGGCTAACAGAATGGATGAATACATCAGAAGCCCTGTATAATTCATGGAGTTTGTCGAGTTTGAGTTTGAGTTTGAGACAATTAAAGGATGTGGTTAGACGTCCTGAATGCAACTCTCGTTAATTGAGCAGATGCATCTTATCAGGAACTCCATCGCACCAATGTACTTAGCAAAATCAGCATGGCTGATCCTAGGAAAGCTGATAGGGAAGGTCATCACTAATCTCCACCGAAACCTTGTGTGCTCATGTCAAATCAGTATTTCATTTTGACAAGCGAGCATTTTGAGAGATGCTCACTCCTCCCACACATGAAGTTAAATACAGACTTATAGTAAGAGCTTATCTTTCATAAGCCAAGGGTTGACAGGTGGGAGTGTACTGATTTCCTAGCTTGCCAGAAAACTGTCCATCCGAGACAGATGGACCGTGAGAAAACAGTGCTGCACATCTGGGGCAGGGAACACCCATGGTGGCCCTCCCACTCTCACTACGAGCAGAGGGCTTCATCTCACTGCGCTTTGAGCCGAAGGTGTAGCTAGAAGCTTGAATTTTGTAGACAAAGCAGCTGATGTGTTGCCCCTTTCCCCCAGCTATTGGCTCTCTGCCAACTCTCTCCGGCATTCGAGTGCAGCTACCAGGCATTGCTGTAAGTGTCACTTCCCATCGTTTAGATCTGCATCAACAAAATGGTAACCAACACGTGAGTCACTCCCTGCTGCCCCCAAGTTGATGCAGCTTCCTGTGCATTTGGTTCGAGCTCCTGTAATTGCCACTGATGCAAACACTGCTACTGATTGCAGTGAATATTGAGTACACTTAAAGAGAGGATGTTACTGAGGAGAGCAGGGTACTTTCACTGTAAACAAAGCCCCACCCCCCCATATTTTTAGGCATTCAGGAATACGAGGCCTAAATACGGCATAACAGGGTTCCTTAAAGGGACTGCTGCAAGCCGCCACAAGAAAAGTAAGTTTAAAAAAAATACTTATCTGAATGTGGAGCCGGGGAGCTGGAGTGATCAACCCAGCTCCACGTGAACACCATGGAACGCTGCCAGTCACCATTCGCCTTTCCCCACACCGTTCTCCCGATCACTCCCTCGATCCCTAACCCGGTCGCCACTCCCTCCCTCACCTGATCACCTACTTCCCTCTCCCGATTACTCCCTCTCCCGATCACTCCCTCTCCCGGGTCACCCCCTTCCCTCTCCCGATCACTCCCTCTCCCGATCACTCCCTCTCCCGATCACTCCCTCTCCCGATCATTCCCTCTCCCGGGTCACCCCCTTCCCTCTCCCGATCACTCCCTCTCCCGATCATTCCCTCTCCCGGGTCACCCCCTCCCTCTCCCGATCACTCCCTCTCCCGATCATTCCCTCTCCCGGGTCACCCCCTCCCTCTCCCGATCACTCCCTCTCCCGATCACTCCCTCTCCCGATCACTCCCTCTCCCGATCACTCCCTCTCCCGATCATTCCCTCTCCCGGGTCACCCCCTTCCCTCTCCCGATCACTCTCTCTCCCGATCACTCCCTCTCCCGATCACTCTCTCTCCCGATCATTCCCTCTCCCGATCACTCTCTCTCCCGATCACTCCCTCTCTCGATCATTCCCTCTCCCGATCACTCCCTCTCCCGATCACTCCCTCTCCCGATCACTCTCTCTCCCGATCACTCCCTCTCCCGATCACTCCCTCTCCCGATCAGTCCCTCTCCCGATCACTCTCTCTCCCGATCACTCCCTCTCCCGATCACTCTCTCTCCCGATCACTCTCTCTCCCGATCACTCTCTCTCCCGATCACTCTCTCTCCCGATCACTCCCTCTCCCGATCACTCTCTCTCCCGATCACTCTCTCTCCCGATCACTCCCTCTCCCGATCACTCTCTCTCCCGATCACTCTCTCTCCCGATCACTCCCTCTCCCGATCACTCTCTCTCCCGATCACTCCCTCTCCCGATCATTCCCTCTCCCGGGTCACCCCCTTCCCTCTCCCGATCACTCCCTCTCCCGATCACTCCCTCTCCCAATCACTCCCTCTCCCTCTCCCAGTCACCCCTCTCCCTCTCCCGATCACTCCCTCTCCCGATCACTCCCTCTCCCAATCACTCCCTCTCCCTCTCCCAGTCACCCCTCTCCCTCTCCCGATCACTCCCTCTCCCAATCACTCCCTCTACAAGTCACCCCCTCCCTCTTCCGATCACTCCCTCTCCCGAACACACCCTCTCCTGATCGCTCCCTCTCCCGATCACTCCCTCTCCCAATCACTCCCTCTCCCAATCGCTCCCTCTCCCGATCACTCCCTCTCCCAGTCACCCTCCTCCCTCTCCCGATCACTCCCTCTCCCGAACACACCCTCTCCTGATCGCTCCCTCTCCCGATCACTCTCTTTCCCGATCACTGCCCTTCCCTCTCCTGATCTCTCAGTCTCCTGATCTCTCCCTCTCCCAATCACTCCCTCTCCTGATCAATGAAGTACTTTTGAAGTGTAGTCACTGTTGTAATGTAGGAAAACAGAACAGAAGCTTGATACAGTTAAGAAGTAGTTTTTTAAGTGGGCAAGTGTTAGTACCAGAAACCAGTCAATACTGGCAGCTAAAAAACAGATAAAACTATCAAAAGGATTAGAAATCAAAGCAAAGGATGCATCACTGCTCAGAACCACAGCACTTATATAAAGGAACAACCATTAAGGAGAACCTGGTGCCAAGTATAAACCTCACTACAGTGAGGCTGGTTTTTGTCTCACTGCCAGCCTATTTATGTCTGTAAACAGGGCAGTAGTGGGAAGAAAATGTGGAAAAAACAAATCTGCTGACTTACAGCTGAAGGTTCACCTGACCGATTTTTAGGCGGACATTAGTTTAGACGGCCAGCATTAGGTGGGGGCCTAATTAAAATATTCAAATTGAGACCAACAGGTTGCATAAGCTTGGCTTGTATTCCCTTGAGTTTAGAAGCTTGCGGGGTGATCTGATCGAAGTGCTTGAAATGATAAAAGGATTCAATGGGGTTGATACAGGGAAACTATTTCCTCTGGTGGGGGAAACCAGAACCAGGGGCCATAATCTCAAAATTAGGGCTGGGCCATTCAGGAGTGAAATCAGGAATGCACTTTTTCAAAGAAGGAGTCGTGGAAATCGCTTCCCCAAAAGGCTGTGGATGCTGGGGGACAATTGAAAATTTCAAGACTGAGATGGATAGATTTTTGTTAGGTAAGAGGGTATCAAGGGATATAAAGCAGGTAAATAGGAGTGAAGGCAAAGTTCAGCCACGATCCTATTGAATGGTGGGACAGACTCGAGGGGGCTGACTGGCCTATGTCTGATCCTATATAATTGACGCTGTCAGGACCGCCAGCACCATTTCATGTCCATTAGCACTGTTATTGCTACTTCCTCAACCTGCTCACAAACCACGGGCGGTACAGGTTCGGGGGGGGGGGCAGCCATTTAAAGCGCTATTTAAAGGGATCCTTAGGTGTAGTCGGGGAAAGCTGGAAGCAGGTCTAGCACTCATCTTTCTTCAGTCTCTTGAGAGTTTTGAGCCTTAAAGGCTCCCATAAATTCATCTCCTTGCTGAAGATTGTGTGCTCATCAAATGTCCCTGCCACTGAAATCTGCTGCTCCATTTCACCCCCGATGCCCCCAGCTCTCCTGTTTAAGGTATTGCTGTAGGCCAATGATTTGATTCTGTCCCGTCAGATTTCTCCCCCCTCCCGAACCGCGAGCCTCTTATAAGCAGCAATATTAGCGCCAGCAGTTCACCTATTCTACCGAAGTGAGGCCCAACCACCAAAATCATCGGGCAGGCAGAGCAAAGACCTCAAGCACGGCCTGCCCAATCTGTGCTCTAAACCAAAGTCAGCCCCATGGTGTCACTGAACTCAGATCTACTTGAACAAGTGTAGACCCAACCACATGAGAGTGGGGAACCAGTGCACAGGGAACAGGATACACCAGGAGCAGGTATCGGCCGTGGCTCAGTTGGTAGCACTCTCGCCCATGAAGCAGAAGGTTGTGGGTTCAAAGTCCCACTCCAGAGACTTGAGCACAAGATCTAGGCTGACACTCCAGTGCAGTGCTGAGGGAGTTCTGCATGGTCTGAGATGCTGTCTTTCAGATGAGGCATCAAACCCGAGGTCCCGTCTGCCCTTTCAGATCCCATGGCATTATTCGAGGAAGAGCAGGGGAGTTCTCTGTGGTGCCTTGGACAATATTTGTCTCTCAACCAACATCATTAAAAACAGATATCAGGTCATTATCACATTGCGGTTTGTGGGACTACAAATTGGCTGCTGTGCTTCCTACATTACAACAGTGACTACACTTGAAAAGTGCTTCATTGGCTGTGAAGCGCTTTGGGACGTCCTGAGGTTGTGAAAGGTGCAATCTAGATGCAAGTTCTTTCTTTACCTGGTCAAGATCACAGGTTACCATGGCAATATTTGGAAGGGCCAACTGAGGGTGCAGCTCACTCTTGATCGCTTAATGTTGGTGGCCTTGCAAATAATAGAGGATGATTTCTGAGGCACCGCCTCATATGCCATTGACAGGGCCTCGCACACAGCGGGCAGTTTATCAGAAATTGTCAGGCAGTGCCCCCTCGAATCTCTGATAACATTGCCGGCTGCGTGTGAGGTTCCTCTGGTGGTAGGGGGTCTTGGTTAGTTCTGCCCATTATGTCTCTACTCCCAGAGATGCTATTAAAGAACGCAGTTACGACTTTTCTAGCAATTGTCTTTCCCTGAGAGATTTTGGTACCTCATCGTGCATTGTTTTTTTTTTCATTCATTCGAGCCAGGAGGAGTGTATAATATATTCCACATCTCCCTCCTTTCACTTCAGTGACAGAATACTCAACAGGAACCAGCATGATCTGCAATTGCCATATCAATTGCCAAGTGCTTTAACATCTTTTTTATGGTGTAATTCTCTGCGACCAGCTGTGGAACTATCATATCACACTGCTCCCCATCCCCAGCGGACACACTTGTCATTCTACTGTTCTCCCGTAAGGCAATAGTTCATTAGAGTTGAAGCTAATGAAGTTGAAGATAGCTAAACATTACTGCAGCTACAACACCTCATTGCACAGTTTTAATACATGTGTTGCAACCTTCTAGATCCTCCTTTCAAAAAAGATATTTTGATTGACTATCGTGACTTGTCAGCATAAACGTGGATCGAATAATTGGCATATACCGGTTGGAGTGAGTAAAGCAGGGTCCATGGGGGGAACTTTGCCAGCCCTGGGGAGGTGGGTATGGAGGTGGGACTGCCAGGAAAATGGCAGAAACTGGGAGCAGGTACCCAACCCGCTCCCAACCCGCCTCCGTACCATCTTCCCGGGAGGCGGGTCCCCGACTCGCGCAGGGACCCATCTCCTCGAGGCGGGAAGGGGATTACAGCCAATTAACTGCCTGTTAGCGAGGCGAGCAGTGGGTCTGCGGGGGTGAGAGGGGTCGAAAAGTCCGCTGTGGAGGTGAGTGATGGGTGCAACTGTGGAAAGTTAAGTATGGGAGGTGAGTGTAAAGTGTTAGAAAAAGTTTACTTACCTTTGCTTCTTCCTGCAGGCTTCAACCCTTGGGGATCCGGAGGTGACTCATCTCAACGGCAGAGATGACAGAATGGCTGCTGCATTCTCCGATGCAGCAGGCATCTGATTTCTGCTGAGGAAAGAGGTTTGGTGAGCCTTCAGTACAAGGACTCACCAAAGAACAGAGATTGTCAGTGTTTGACAGTTTCTCAAAGCTGTCAAATGCTGACAATTCATCTGTCAAAAAATGTTGACAGATGAAATGTCATACACTGATGTCCTCTGTCACTGGCTTTCCCTTAATTGGCCTTCTAAGCCCGCAGGACGGGCTTAACAAGGTCAATCAAGGTAAAATAGTGTGGGTTGGCCAGACTTCGTTGGGGGTGGGACTGAAACCCGACAACCAGCAGTCCCGCCCCCAACACGCCCCCATTGAGAAAATCCAGCCCAAGGGTGAGAAAGTACCAAGCAGTCGGAGGCACACGTGATAACTGCTCCACCTGCCCCCCTCCCATGTCTACAGTGGCCTCTCACTGAGGAGATTCCAGCATTTGCAGCCTTCCCTTTTATTTTCAATGGCCAGCAACTCCACCTTGAAACCTCGCTTTCACGGTTCCCATCTGTTCTCTTTAAAGTCACCTGGTTAAGGATCATTTCTGTGGTGTAGCTGTTAACAAAATGTAACCTGCGTTGAGCTGAATCCATGCAAAGGAAGACGCATTACGTACATAGATACTTATGTGACAGGCACGTCTTAGAAATTCTCTTAAGCACTATAGACCTGTTCCATCGACTCTGCTGGGTGAAAAAATCTGTTAAAATTGGAACACTGAAGTGGTGGTGGGAGGGTCGGTAACGAGAGGACACAGGTTTAAGACAATTGGAAAAAGAACCAGAGGTGAGATGAGGAGAAACTTTTTTATGCAGCGAGTTGTTGTGATCTGGAATGCACTTCCTGAAAGGGTGGTGGAAGCGGATTCAATCGTAACTTTCAAAAGAGAATTGGAATATATTTGAGAAGGAAAAATGTTTGTAGGGCTATGGAAAAAGAGCAGGAGGAGTGGGACTAATTGGATAACTCTTTCAAAGAGCCGGCACAGGCCCAATGGGCCGAATGGCCTCCTTCTGTGCTTTATGATTCTATGATTCTAGTCTTATAATGCTGGGTATCTTCAGGTCCAAAATCACAATATGAATATTTTGAAAATGAAATTATATTAAGTTAAAAACAGTGCTGAACACATTCAAACTTAAACCCAATGGAAGGGTCCCAATGTTTTTATATTTCTCGTGTAATTTAAGAGATCTGAACCAAAGCTCTCACTCCAAGGCACCAGCTTTAAATATATTCTGATGTGAATCTGCCTAGGTTCTGTTATCCTTCTACTTCACATAGGCTACTTTTTTGCCCAAGTTACTGAGGCACAATCAAAACAAATGATCGACACACATAAACTCAGACTTACATCTCACGTGATGCTTTTTAAATCATCTCAATTTATTCCCAACCACTGTCACCATCAATGATAGCCCTGCACAGCGCCCCAGTTTTACACAACTCATTAGAAACCTTTTGCAAACCCTGATCTGTCATGCCCGAGTCCAGCAAATGCTGGCAAAGAGTCAAGGCAAATATGAATGCAAGAGGTTTTATGGTGAGGGATATATTTCCTTTGCACTGGTGTGGCCAACTTCATAACTTGGTTGGTTAAGCATCGCCTGCGTGGGCCGCAGACTATAGACAAACAAACATCCTGCTGAGTACATCAAAGAGAAAAGAGAGTGGGTACCCATTCTTGCAACCGGTACCAGAAGAAGAGACATAATCCAACCATAATATTAGATCAAGGATTTCCAGATGTGTCTTCTTGAATTTTACTCATTACAGCATGAACAGCTGGAAAGAGATTGTCAGGTAGACTGGCTGAGGCTAAGGCCACGCGACTCATTAAGAAATCAGCCGCAAAGGGGCATAAGACTGATGTTCTGGAAAGGTAGGATCAAATGGCCATAAGGGCTTTCTACATCGGAACCTAACTTGTTACGCACTTAAATATTCACCCCATCCACCACCTTAAACATTCACTCCCTCCACCACCGGCGCACCGTGGCTGCAGTGTGTACCATCTAAAAGATGCATCAGCTCCAAGTTCTCCTCCAAATCACACACCATCCTGACTTGGAAATATATCGCCGATCCTTCATCGTCGCTGGGTCCAAATCCTGGAACTTCCTCCCTAACGGCACTCTGGGAGCACCTTCACCACACGGACTGCAGTGGTTCAAGGAGGTGGCTCACCACCACCTTCTCCAGGGCAATTAAGGAGCCCTACTAAAATTGAAGTCAATGGGAATCGGGGGGGGAAAACTCTCCATTGGCTGGAGTTATACCTAGCACAAAGGAAGATGGTTGTGGTTGTTGGAGGTCAATCCTCTCAGCCCCAGGACATCGCTGCAGGAGTTCCTCAGGGCAGTGTCCTAGGCCCAACCATCTTCAGCTGCTTCATCAATGACCTTCCCTCCATCATAAGGTCAGAAGTGGGACGTTCACTGATGATTGCACAGTGTTCAGTTCCTTTCACAACTCCTCAGATAATGAAGCAGTCCATGCCCGCATGCAGCAAGACCTGGACAACATTCAGGCTTGGGCTGATAAGTAGCAAGTAACTTTCGCGCCACACAAGTGCCAGGCAATTACAAGCTCCAACAAGCGAGAGTCTAACCACTGACCCTTGACACTCAATGGCATTACCATCGCTGAAACCCCCACCCTCAACATCCTGAGGGCCACCATTGACCAGAAACTTAACTGGACCAGCCACATAAATAATGTGGCCATAAGAGCAGGTCAGAGGCTGGGTATTCTGCAGCGAGTGTCTCGCCTCCTGACTCCCCAAAGCCTTTCCAACATCTGCAAGGCACAAGTCAGGAGTGTGATGGAATACTCTCCACTAGCCTGGATGAGTGCAGCTCCAACAACACTCAAGAAGCTCGACACCATCCAGGACAAAGTAGCCTGCTTGATCGGCACCCCATCCACCACCTTAAACATTCACTCCCTGCACCACTGGCGCACTGTGGCTGCAGTGTGTACCATCTACAAGATGCAACTGCAGCAATTCGCCAAGGCTTCTTCGACAGCACCTCCCAAACCCAAGACCACTACCACCTAGAAGGACAAGGGCAGCAGGCGCATGGGAACACCATCACCTGCAAGTTTCACTCCAAGTTACACACCATCCTGACTTGGAAGTATATCACCGTTCCTTCGTCGTTGCTGGGTCAAAATCCTGGAACTCCCTCCTTAAGAGCACTGTGGGAGTACCATCACCACACGGATTGCAGCGGTTTAAGAAGGCGGCTCACCACCACCTTCTCAAGGGCCATTAGTGATGGGCAATAAATGCTGGCCGTGCCAGCGACGCCCACATCCCATGAACAAATAAAAAAAAGGATAGGCAGCCCCTGCATGCCCACCCTGAGCTGCTGTCCTAGCCACTGCCAAAAAAACACCCTGGGGGAAAATTTCGGTTGGTTAGTGCCTCCCGTTAGCGCCTCCAGGGGACGCTAATGACTTACCACCCGTGCGCACCGATTTTAGTGCTGCTCGCGAAATTCAACTGGCAGTTTGCGGTGGCGCTAAACACTACCGCCATGATCTCCTGTGCCCGGAGATCGTGACGTCATCCAAGCGCGCATCACCCCAGTAGCGCCCCGACCACAAATTGATTCTCGCCCCCTGCCTCAGCGCCTGCCGCTTGGAACGACAGGTTGAGGGGGACAGTTTGCAGTCGGCTGGGAGCTGGGGGAGTGCTATTTAAAGGCGTGCGCTTCCTGTAGTTTCCACAGCCACAACCAGAGCCTGGTCGCTGAACCGGCGAGCTCTCTCCCTCGGCCTCTGAGCAGCCATGAGATTTCTGGTTGAGGATTTGCACCTCCTTGCAGGCCCAGGTCAAAAGCAGCAATGATCAGGGTGAGGCTGTGCAGCATGATGGACCCTCCCCTTTAAGAGCTGGAAGGCGCCAGTCTGTGTGAGGACTGGGTAATTGACAGCGCCTGAGCTTGAGTAGCGCTCTGAGGTAGCGCCTCGTTCCCTGATGTTAGCGCCCTAAGAGCAGTGTGTAGTGCTTGATTTCGTGCTCCAATCACCTCCAGGGGCGCTGGAGACTGAATTTTGCGGTCGCTGGCGCTAATTTGCTCTGGGCGCTAAAGTTTACGGCCGGCCGATGTTAGCACCCCAAAATGGTCGATACTGAATTCCCCCCCCCCCTGTTTCTAAGTACATAACACTAGTATGTACAAATAAACCAACCAAGCCCTATCACTCTATGCTGCTTTAAAAGATGCTGTGTCTGCAAAATGTATGGTAACCGCAGCAGCATAGAAACCAGTGTAACGTTCTGAAAGAAAATCTTGACAGGAAATGAGAGATTCTCTCTCCCCCCCACTACCTCCCACCCCAGCCATATCCCTGTAATACATACCATTTTGATTCAGTTTAGTGTTTAACTTTGTTCTCTGTAAGGGCTTAATTCCTACAGCAGCGCTGTGATTTATTTGCTAATATTTCTGCCAGTACAAATTCTAATTGTCGAATTATGTGCCTGTGACCTTTCATTTCTGTCAGTGGGAATATTAAACCGAGGACTTGCAGATGTGTCTTTCTGTGGATTTTCAAGGGGCTGATTTTATTTGCAAAACCAATTACACGATATCAAGATTTTCAGGAAACACTCAACAAGTTTCAGCTAGATCTGCGTAAAATATGCAATAAAAGTTCCAAGATTATGTATGGCAGGATGCAAGCTTCTTTCTCTGCCCAATGACTGGCTTGTTGCTTGTTATCTATTAACATCCAACTCTGAGGTAAAGGTCTCACGTTTTTTGGGCCCGTCACCATGGTTACTTTTGTGTCAAAGCAAAGATGTTTCAGCCACAAAACCTGTCATAAAAGGAGAAAATGTTGGAAACACTCAGCAGGTCAGGCAGCATCTGTGGAGAGAGAAACAGAGATAACGTTTCAGGTCGATGACCATCGTCAGAATTGGAAGAAGTTAGAGATTTAACAGTTTTTAAGCAAGTACAGAGGTAGGGAAAGGGGGGGAGGAGGAGGGGAGGAAAGAACGAAAAAGAAGGTCTGTGATAGAACTTGGTTGTGTAAAACTTTACACTGTTGTGCTCAGACTGCACCTTGTGCTGTATCCGTTTCTGGACACTGAGCCACAAGGGACATATTAAGGGTTATTTTAACTTTCATCGTCAAGCGAAAAATGGGCGATAGCGAATCGGCAGTCCAACTTTACAACTCGTCTGATTTTTGGGTGAGGTGTTAAACGGACTCCCGAGTTGCCATCGTTTATCGGCCAGAAATGAAAGTTAAAATGAGCCGATTTCGAGCCCTGGTGAAGGTGCAGAGAGGAGCCTTGATGCTGATTCCAAGCATCAGAGGACTGAGTTATGAGGAATGACTGGAGAAACACCGGGCTGGATTTTGTGAATGGAGGCGAATTGGAGGCGGGACTGCTGCTTGTGGTGTCAATGTCCCGCCTCCATCCTCGCCTGACCAACCAGAGGGATTTTCCCCTGACTGAGCTTGTTAAGCCCGCCCTGCGGGCTCAGCAGGCCAATTAGGGAGGAAGTCACTGACACATCACGTCAATGTCAGACGTGCTATCTGTCAAGACTTCTTGAAAGAAGAAATGACAGCGTTTGACAGCTCTGTGAAGCTGTCAAACACTGACATTCTCTTTAGTTTGATGAGTCTTTGAGGTGAGGACTCATTAAACATTGCAAATTGGTAAATTTCAGATGTCTGATGGATCGGAGGGTCCATCAGCCATTACCTGAAATTGACAAGGAGGATGTCAGCTCTCCCCATCCAGCGCGGCTAAAGGTTATGGAAGGAAAACAAGGTAAGTGAACACTTTTTTAAACTTATCACTCACCTTGCATACTTACCACTCCACACTTGCACCCATCACTCACCTCTACATCTTACATCCAGGTGCCTCCGACCGCCGCAGACCTCCTTCACGTCTCCTCCAACCCGGCGGGGTTCTCCGAGGTCGGGAAGCCTTCACCTGAGAAGGTAAAATGGCACTAATCCTTTTTTCTGCCTGTGAACTACCTGTTAACAGGCAGTTAAAAGGATTAAATGCCTTTCCCACCTCCAGGAGGCGGGACCCAAAGCTGCACATCTTCCCGCCTCCTGGCAAAAGGGCACGGAGACGGGATGGGGGCGGGTTTGCCATCCGCCCCCAATTTCTTGCGATTTTACCGGCTGTCCCGCCTCCATGCCCGCCTCCTCGGGGCTTGGAAAATCCAGCCCATCAACTTTGAGAGGAGATAATCGAGGCGGGATATCATAGAGCTTTGTAAGATAGTAAACTGTGTAAAGTAGGTATATCTGGAACACTGCTTCAAGGTAAATGGTAACAGCAGGATAAGGGTACACAGGGTCAAACTGGTGGACGGTAAATTTCAGATACAGACAGCAATTGATATGGGGTGTGAACTTCCGGATAGGGGTAGGTAGGTTATCTTTGTGTAAATAGGCCAAGGCAGACCAACTGATTTTCCTCATCCATATCTATCTAGGGACTCAGATTGGTGGTCTGACTGCGGACACTGCTAGGCAAACCCATGATTAGGATATAGTCGTGCATTTCGTGGGTTTCATACTGTGTGCAGTATAGCTGCAGGCCAATGTGAAACTATGCGTAAAAACGGTTTAAGTTTAATTTTAAAAGTTAGGAGAGAGCTCACTATTGTATTGTCTCTCTCCTAACATTAAGATTTAACCAGCATTGGGAAACCAGTGATGGATCCCTGTTCAGGTGTGCAAGGCAAGTAGCTGTACAGTTGTAGATCACCCCCCGTGCTCGCTGACCTACTTTGGCTCCCAGTCTGGCAACGCCTCGATTTTAAAATTCTCATCCTTGTTTTCAAATCCCTCCATGGCCTCGCCCCTCCCTATCTCTGTAATCTCCTCCAGCCCTAGCAACCCTCCGAGATCTCAGCGCTCTTCCAATTCCGGCCTCTTGCGCAAAACTGATTTTCATTGCTCCACCATTGGCGGCCGTGCCTTCAGCTGCTTAGGCACTGAGCTCTGAAATTATCTCCCTCAACCCCCTCCGCCTCACTACCTCTCACTCCTCCTTTAAGACGCTCCTTAAAACCTACCTCTTTGACCAAGCTTTTGGCCACCTGTCGTAATATCACTTATGTGGCTCAGTGTCAAATTTTGTTTGATAACGCTCCTGTGAGGCACCTTGGGATGTTTTGGAATGTTAAAGGCGCTATATAAATACAAGTTAATCCCTAATATTAGAGACAAGTATCTGTACAGCTGATCCCTAGTGGAGCGCACCATAGGAATTCCCAGGTTTGTCCTGCCGGATTGATGTAGGACTGTCTAATAAATCAGTTGAGTGACTGACGGCCAGTTTTTACTGAAGAGTGTTTCAGGTTGAAGCGGTTTGTTGGGGCTCCAGGTTTACCTTGAGGGGCAGATTTCAAAGCACGGGTATCCACAGCTCTTTGTATACTTTACTGATAGCATGTTTGTCTGGGGTCCAACAGTGCTGAGTTTCCCCCAGGGTTCAGGGGCTCCTCCATGTCAGTGATGTCATTGGAGCAGCCTGGATGAAAGCAGACTCAAAATGATGGCTCTCTGCTGCAGAGGAAATTTGAGATAGTCTTTAAAATGGTCGGGAATCTAATTCTAATAACAACAACAACTTATATTTATATAGCGCCTTTAACTTAATAAAACATCCCAAGGTGCTTCACAGGAGTGTTACCAAAAAATGTTTAAAAAATTGACACCGAGCCATATAAGATGTTAGAGCAGATGACCAAAAGCTTGGTCAATGTGGTAGGATTTAAGGAGCGTCTTACAGGAGGAGTGAGAGGTAGAGAGGTGGAGAGATTTAGGGAGGGAATTCCAGAGCTTAGGACCTAGGCAGCTCAAGGCACGACTACCAATGGTGGAGCATTTAAAATCGGGGATGTTCAAAAGGCCAGAATAGGTGGAACGCAGAGGTTATGGGGGATCATAGGGCTGGAGGAGGTTACAGAGATAGGGAGGGGCGAGGCCATGGAGGGATTTGAAAACAAGGATGAAAATTTTAAAATCGAAGTGTTACTTAATTGGGAGCCAATGTAGGTCAGCGAGCACAGGGGAGATGGGTGAGCGGGACTTGCAGGGTAAGACTTCCTCTGGCAACTATCTGTGGCGACATCATAAATATGTTGATAAAGTTTTCACTGTTCAATTTTTCCAACGAACCGTAAACATATTCTTGTTGTTGATGAGAAGGAATCCTTACCTTTATACTTTTATATGCAGTTGGGGGAGAACTTTGAGCAAACAGTACTCCTCTAGAATTTCCTTCCTTTTCAGACATCTAAACAACCACAAATACAGGAAACTTTCGTTTATCCGGCACCCAAATATCCGGAATTCTCGCTTAACCGGCAAAAATCATCCTCCGAAAACTCCTCTCAAATAACCGGCAATGTTGCCGAGTCGCAGTCGAGTCTCCGCGAATGCCGAGTGCTCCGAAAACTCCTCTCAAATAACCGGCAATGTTGCCGATCCAGAGTCCGAGTCCGAGTCCGCGAACGCCGATTTAGTCAGTAGGGGTACTTTTCAAAAGTGCCACTACTCGGCCTCCTGGCACTGTCGCAAGTCCGAAACATTGCAGTAGCATGAGTAGATTCTCCCGCGCTGCCTGGAGTCTCTTCTGATCGGCCATTTTGCTGGGTGTCTCCCAAGATGCTGGTAGTCTCTTCTGATCCACCATTTTGCTGTGTGTCTCCCACGCTGCTGGTACTGTAGTCTCTTCTGATATACCATTTTGCTGTGTGTCTCCCACGCTGCTGGTACTGTAGTCTCTTCTGATACACCATTTTGCTGTGTGTCTGCCACGCTGCTGGTACTGTAGTCTCTTCTGATACACCATTTTGCTGTGTGTCTGCCACGCTGCTGGTAGTCTCTTCCTAGCCACCATTGTTCTGTGTGTCTTTCCATCTTCATCGGCAATTATCTCCTCCATCTTGCATTATGGAATTCCCAAAAGCTGGTCCAAGCAAAAGGAAGAGAGTGGTCTTAACTTTAAAACAGAAAATCGAGATATGCCAACGACTAGAAAGGGGAGAGAAGCGTATCAACATTATGAATGAATTCAAAATCGGTTCGTCAACAATCTACGACATCAAATCGCAGAGGGATAAGCTGCTCAAGTTTTATTCAAGCTCGGAGACATGCAAGAGTGTAGAGAAACGGCGTATGCTTCGTAAGCCTAAGCTTGAAGAGCTGGATACCGTGCTTTATGAATGGTTTTCTCTTAAGCGTTCAGAGGGTGTTCCAATTTCCGGACTCATGCTAATCGAGAAAGCAAAGGATTTCTACGAAAGGATGGAGCTCACTGACAAGTGTGCTTTCTCCGATGGATGGCTAACGTGCTTCAAGTTACGGCACGGGATACGACGACTCGATATTTCCGGGGAGAAGAAATCAGCTGATCACGAAGCCGCAGAAGAATACTGCGATTATTTCAATCGGATTGTGCAGCAACATGATTTGTCGCCAGCACAGATCTACAATGCTGATGAAACTGGCTTGCTTTGGAGGTTTTTGCCAGAATCAACGCTTGCTGGGGCTAGTGAGGCTAATGCTTCAGGTTACAAGAAAAATAAAGATCGTGTAACCGTGCTAACATGTGCGAACGCCGCTGGATCACACCGGGTTAAACTTCTTGTTATCGGGAAGTATAAAAATCCCCGTGAACCAGATGACTCGGAATAAGTGTACAGTCAACTACAGTACTGTAGACAGTCGTTTATAAGTTTTGTTTTACTGTTAAGTAATTAAAGAGTTATGGATTACCCTCAACTGGCAGTACTGTACTTAATCAAGCATCTTCCACTATCCATTTAACACAACATTCTGTAGGTGAGTACCCAAATACTGTATACTGCACATTTCTTGATTTTTTTATGTTAAAAATAGCCTCGGTAGATATAACTCTCCGTTATCTGGTACTTTCGATAAACCAGCACTACGCCGGTCCCGTCGATGCCGGATAAACGAAAGTTTCCTGTATTTACAAAAGAAAGTGGCCAATCTCCCTTGGTATGCTGGCGGTGACTGTTAAACCACAGGCGTTTACAGCACAAAGAGATCATTCAGCCCATCGCGCCTGTGTCTGCTTTTCGCTAAAGCAATCTAGAAACTAATTCCAACTGCCCTGCTGAATACTCGTATCCCTGTAGCTTCCCATGCTACAAATATTTATCCAACTTTCCTTTAAAGGATGCAATGGTCTCTTGACTCAACTAATTCCTGTAGCAAAGCATTCCATGCTCCAACAACTCTCTGCGAAAAGGAGGGTGCGCTGTCTATTAACGACAGGGGCATCATACCATGTGGCACCCAGTCTATTATGCAGTAACAAAGAGGATTGTTTCCTTTAAGCTGTCCCTTCCTCCTACTTTGGAAAGAGATGGCCCTTTCCTAATAGATGTGAAAAGACTGCCTCACAGAAAGCTGTCTGCTGCTGATCTTGAGCTGCTTTTACCTTGCCTCTTCCCTTTAAGACCATAGTGCGTACTCCTTGTGAGGAACAGGCTCAACTAGAGGCTAATTGCTTTTGCTGAGAGAAATTTGTCTCTAGATTGGTAGCTGCTTGTCAGTCCCCAGCCCTACACTTTGGGGATAGGCCAGGTTATCAAGGTTGAGAAGAAACCAGCAGGAAATGACTGGCTTTTTTTCCTTCTCTGAATACTTTTTTTTACAGATTATTCCATTGCAATTTGTTACTATTTTATAAAGGTGATATTTCAGCCAATCAAAGGCTGACTATACATAGATGCTGTTTTTAAGTGTGACACTTTTAGATATGATGGGCATGTTAATTTAGTGTATTTAGAGAGGGCGAGATACCAGAAAGGGCTTCATCATGTTGAGGGTTGGCTTGGGTCTGTCACCTCAATATCTCGGAAACGCCCTCAATGGAATCTTTAGAATGATATCACCTTCGTCATGTTTATTCTGACCGGTCGGCGTGTGGTTTATCATCTTTGTGTTAAACATGACAGTGTTAATATGGATTTGATTTCTCATAGTCACACACAGAGGAAATTAAATTCCCTCCACTCTGCTACATCCAACCCATTGCAAATCACTCCCCCCCCCCCCGCCCCGAAAAAAAAAATGCCCAATGATTCCTCAGGAAAGGGCGATGATTATTTTTTTCCCACTCTTATGTTAAGTGTTGTTGTTTAGCTCGAGTAAATAAGTGGCTCATGAATCATTGCTTGGGCGGGTTAATTGACACTGATTTATAACTCTCCGTGTATCCTTTGCTAGATGAGTTGCTTTGCTGATAAGGAACCTGTGCTGAGGGAGGAGTCAAGATTTTCAAGGCAATTGGAAAGTTCTTTGTCAATCCGTGTCCTGCTTCAATCTATCACATGTCGGTGTCCCAGATCCCAGGTCAGGATTGTGCTCGGGGCGGTGCTCGAGCCTACGTGATATGTGAATGAGTCGGATTGGAACACAAATCATCCAGTCAGTTCCAGTGTCCTGTTTCCAGTAAGTTTCTTGTCAGTTTCAGGTGCGCTTTGAGATTTTTAAATCAAACACTGACCATCAGCCTACATAAGTTAGCCTTTAACACAACAAAAATGTCAGTGGATGTTTTTTTTTCATGGGGAGACGCTGTTGCTTTTTTAGAAAAAAATCATTTTGCCCCATCTCTCCTGAAGACGCTGACTCTCGCTAGGGTCTGCAGATACTCGGCCACCCCACGATACCTCATCCAAGTGGCCTATCTTCATGGTTGAGCTGGTACAATGAGCGTCGGAAGGACATTTTGTCGTGGAGAGCATCACAGCCAAGCTGGGCCTTGCAGTCAGCCAACGTCCAAACATGCCTTTCTGGCAATGAGTCGCTGGATAGCGATTAGGAGGAGGCACCCTGACAGATGTTTTGTACACTCATACTCTTCCCCAGCTAACTCAGCGCAGACTGGCAATTGAATCTAGGACCCGCCTGATCTGAAAGGCCCCACAATTTTGTAGAGTACCTACTGAGCCATGGATGTAGTTCTTATTGTGTATTCTGTTGACAAAATTCTATTGCTCTTCTTGTACCCTACATGATCACAATTGTAGGATGAGATGCAAATGTATCTTCTAGGGTTGATCAGACAATTTTTAAATTTCCTATAGGATTGCTGGATATACATGCATTGTAGACTAAGCTATGTCAGTATTAGGCTGCGATTTGCCTATGCAATGCGTCTAACACCAATTTCAGGCAAACTCCCTGGATGCCTACTGAGCAGCCCGATCCCATATGGCACGGAATGTGCATGCGCATGCTGCTCACTATATTGGAGCCTCAGGTGTCTGTTTATGCCTGTAAAACAGGTGCAGATGATTGAATTTCTAAGCCAACGAGTATTAGTGGGAGGTTGGGGAGTGAGGGAGATCATCCTTTGACCTAATATTATCTCTAATGAAACCACAGCCTAATTATGACTGTGGAACATCCAATATAATGCTAGCATTTCTTTAAGAGTTTTACAGAATCATTATGCACTGTCTAACTGGTACATTGGTAATCTGCAGGCTTTGTTTAAGTACATGGTGTGAACGGGATCAAACCAATTAAAAGATCCAGCCTCCAAACTGTGCAGCCTATTGTTCAATAAGTTATCTTTTTATTAAAGACACAAATATATACAGATTTTACAGATCCTTGCCAGCTGTACTGGTCAGTTATGTTCTGGAGCTCTTGGATGCACTATGATGAATTAATACTTGTGGTGAAGTTTCTACCTATTTTAATGGCTTGTAGGAAAAAACGATTAATTGGGCATTGAAGGTCTCGAGAGGTGAATGGGTAAGTGAGCTGCTGCATGTGTAAAAGAGCCATATAGAGCTTGGGCAGCTCTACAATTGGCCCCAGCACCAAAGATTCTCTCTACTGAAGGCTATCTGGTGACTGGTGCTCCAAAATGAATGTGTGTGGATGTCTGATGAGGCAAGGATTGGGCTCAGTGGTAAAGGTCCATCCCCAACAATGGTCGTGCAACCCGCTGACACTCACCATCTCTGTTCACACATGAAGATTGGTCAGTTGAGGGAGATACTGGAGGACACAACTGGAACAGTACCCCAGCACAGTCAGAACCTTAAGGAGAGGAGGGACGAAGCTTGGATAGCTGAAGTAATGTCGGGGGAATCAGGGTGGCAGACAATTACGGGCAAGCCTTAATGATGCTTTCAGCCACTTTGTTCTCATTCTCTGGAATTTCCTCCCTAAACCCCTCCACCCTTCAAAACCTTCTCAAAGCCCATCTCTTTCAGTAAACACCTCCTAATATCTCCCTTCTCGGCTTGCTTCTCTACAGCAATTTGTGAAGGCACTATGTAAGCACAAGTTGTTGATTTTTATCATGTTGCCTTTTAAAGGAGCAAGTTTTGTTGGCTTAGATTACAGGACTGACCAGAACATCTGACCTCAACACTAGGCCAATGAGTTGGGTTCTGCTGTGCATCTCTTTCCCTTATTCTTTGTAAGTGAACTGCTAATGTTAAATCATTGAATAGGGCCAAGGTTTCAACCTTTGACCTCTGTACTACAGTATCTGTGGCCAGAATTTTTGGAGCCAGTGGCTTTGGTAGGACTCTCTGTTATTCTACAACTGCTGAGCCAACTAACGTCCAACTGCCCCGTACTTGTTCTGGTTCTAATTATCCTGTATTTAGATAATTCTTTCCCCCTAAATAAATTCCAGACATTAAAATGACTCATTAGCTTCTTTAGTTAATTTTGACTCCATTGGATAGTCTGTCAAGGGGTGGGCTCAGTAACGTTGCCAGGGTAAATAGTAAAGAATTGGGGAGTCTTCCCAGCAAGCTTCAGCACGAATTCCACCATACTGGTGCTGAGGTAAATCTGCGTCTCAGAAGGCAGCACGGCCTTGAAATTATGTTGCTTTATGAATAGGAGGAAGGCTTAACGTGTTAGCATGAAATGTCTTGTTATTTTAGTCGATGCCCAAACCTGTTTATTCTAAACATTTGCACTGCATAATTTCAATTCCTGTATGCACTGCAACATAAGGTGATATAATGCAGTTGTCATGTTAATGCCTTTACTTAGCAATGCACTTGTCTGATCCATAGTCAGCATATCAGAATTATACAATCTTCCAACAAAGAAACCAGTCAATCGAGTCTGGAGGTGACGAAAGCACAGTAAGAGCTTCAGCAGCAGTGGGAGGGAGGTGAGTCACTGAGGCTACCCCTGGGCCGTACCCCTACGTAAATCGAGTTTGGGACTACAAGTGCTTACAAACACACTTCAGCAACAATGTTAGAAAGAATCTCTGTCAAGGTTAATATGATGAGAAGAACCTAATTGTTACTTTGCACAAAATAGATATCTGCTACCCTGCAAAGGAAAGCATGCTCCAAGGCAAGTGTCCTTCCTGAAAGACAACACGAAACGTGCCTTCAGCCTGGAGCGTGATCTCAGTGAGGAAACACTTCTCTGAGATAATTGAAAAATGCTGATGAATGTTTACAATCACAAGCCTCAGAGTATTTGTTAATCTTGTTGACACTATCTTCTGGGAAAGATGAAGCTTCCCTGGATGGGATAGCCTTAACCCTCGGAGTGCTGATTACTCTCTTTGTCTTGTATCAGCTTGGCTCAGTTGGTGGCACTTTGTGAGTCCGAAGGCCGTGGTCTCAAGCCCCACTCCAGGATTTGAGCACCGAATTTAAGCTGGCGCTTCAGTACAGAGATGCGGCTTTGTCAGAGTTGCCATCCTTTGAATTAAACACCAAGCTAAGGCCCTGTCTACCAACAACTTGCATTTCTATAGCACCTTTCACATACGTGAACGCCGCAAAGCACTTCAAAAAGGTGTAATCAAGAAAAGGATGCCAAGCCAAAGAAGGAGGTCAAAACCTTGGTGAAGAGTTCAAATTCAAGGAGACATAAAAGTTGGGAAACATTGAGATTGGCTGGTTGGCACACAGTCTAGTTCCATGGCTCATGTTGGTTTCTGACCTAGATTCACAACCCAGTAGAGGATGCTTTGAACCGAGCACCTCCCAAAGCTTGACAACTGGTACTTTGTAAATCTTTCAATGAAACAAAGCGACAAATCTTAGTTCACAAATTGAGATAAAACACCCCATACATTGATGCAACGCACAGATTCTTCTGCACCTCATTACTGGCCAAGTAGAAGAGTCCCATGTACTTCACTCTATGGGAGAAATTTTAACCTGGAAAAGTGCGTGGGTGCGGTTGGGGGTTAAAACTGGCAAAAATGCGAGCGTGTCAGGAAGCCTGGTCCAACCCGCCGACTTCTGCGGTTAACTTGAGCGTGTTAGGCTGCTTGCATGCAACCTCCTCGGGACAGGCGGGTTGCCTATTAACATATGCTAATCACTCAAACTGAGCGATATTTCAGCACCGCTTTAAATTCAACGTCGCATCCACGGGTTTCCCGGACTTTCTGAAACTCGCCAGTGAAAGCAAGACGAGAACGCAGCGATGATTGAGGGGGTTGATTCGAAATCATGAAAATACTGCAATAAATACTCAGTGCTCACTACTGCTTTCTTGCCTACTCGTGGGAAAAGGTGTTCAAAGTCCTTTTGCTGAGAGTTTAATTTCTACACTTTGGAGGTTTTCTGAATAACATCAGGATGGGTGGCACCTTGGCTGCCTTAGATTGGACCTTGGACAAGGAGCAATATGACCAGCACCAGAAGCAGCAGCTGAGGGAGTGCTGCACTGTCGGGAGGTGCCATCTTTCGGATGAGACGTTAAACCGAGGCTTCGCCTGCCCTCTCAGCTGGATGTAAAAGTACCCACGGCGCTATTTTCAGTGCTGTGCACAAATAGACTGCTGTGTTTCCTAACTTACAACAGTGACTGCTCTTTAAAAAGTACTGCATTGACTGTAAAGTGCTTTGGGACATCGTGGAAGGCGTGATATAAATGCAAGTCTTTCTTTTAGTGTCTGTGAAAACAAACAGCAAGTTGGTTCAAGGTGTAGGCAAAAACTGCACTGTCTACCCTATAGGGAACTCAAAGCATTTTTGGAGCCATTGGCTCTGAGTCCCAACAGGCTTTTTTCTTTACTTAACATCCACACAGATTGTCAGAAATCAATAAAGCTGTCGTTCGCAAACATTGTCTGCTTCTTGGCATGGGGCCAGATATCAACCCTCTCGCTGCTATAGTTAACTACTGGCAAGACACAGTAAACACTGTCTCAGCCCTTTGTGTGTTAAACTTCTTCTGCAGCCTCTAAAATGCAGATTTCTTCAATCAGAAAACCACAACACCAGGAAAAACAGTTTTATTGAAAGAGAAAGAAAGACTTACATTTGTATATAGCGCCTTTCACGACCACCGGACGTCTCAAAGCGCTTTACAGCCAATGAAGTACTTTTGAAGTGTAGTCACTGTTGCAATGTGGGAAACGTGGCAGCCAATTTGCGCACAGCAAGCTCCCACAAACAGCAATGTGATAATGACCAGATCATCTGTTTTTGTTATGTTGGTTGAGGGATAAATATTGGCCCAGGACACCGGGGATAACTCCCCTGCTCTTCTTCGAAATAGTGCCGCGGGATCTTTTACGTCCATCCGAGAGAGCAGACGGGACCTCGGTTTAACGTCTCATCCGAAAGACGGCACCTCCAACAGTGCAGCACTCCCTCAGCACTGCACTGGAGTGTCAGCCTAGCTTTTTTATGTGCTCAAGTCCCTGGAGTGGGACTTGAACCCACAACCTTCTTAGAGGCAAGTGTGCTACCAACTGAGTCACAGCTGACACTTAGTGGCAGTGCATTGCCATTATCTCATTGCTGTTTGTGGGAGCTTGCTGTGCGAAAATTGGCTACTGCCTTGCCTACATTACAACAGTGACTACACTTCAAAAAGTATAGAATCATAGAATGGGTTACAGCATGGAAGAAGGCCATTCGGCCCATCCAGCCCGTGCTGACTCTCAGCTAGTCCCACTCCCCCGCCCTTTCCCCGTAGCCCTGCAATTTTTTTTCCTTCAGATACTTATCCAAATCCCTTTTGAAAGATAAGATTGAGTCTGCCTCCACCACCCTTTCAGGCAGTGCATTCCAGATCTTAACCACTCGCTGCGTAAAAAAAAAAAAATTTCTTGCGTTGCTTTTGGTTCTTTTGCCAAATCACCTTAAACCTGTGTCCTCTGGTTCTCGACCCTTCTGCCAATGGGAGCAGTTTCTCTCTTATTTCCTCTGTCCAGACCCCTCATGATTCTATGATTCTACTTTGTTGGCTGTGAAGCACTCTGGGACATCCTGAGGCCGTGAAAGGCTCTATATAAATTCAAGTCTTTCTTTCTAAAGTAGCATTAGAATCAAAATGCAGAAACCACTGAATATTCCTTTCCTAGAAGTATTCATATGAATAGTACAGTCATGGGGATTACAGCACAGATGGAGGCCATTCAGTCCATCGCACTTGTCCTCGTGCTAGCTCTTCAATAGGAGCTGCATCCTCTAATGCCATTTTCTTGCCTTTTTTCCCCATATCTTTTTTTATTCTTCCTTTTCCAATACTTAGCCAGCTGAAATTGCCTGCCAATTGCCCTCACACTTCTTGATTCATGAGGGTTTCACAGGGAAAATCACATGTTAAAGAAATAGGTGACAGCTTAGAGGTGGGAGATAATCGCCAGTTTACACTGGATCTGTCATGCATGTCCCTTGTCTCCTCTTTCCCCATGCCTCCACCAGTCTCTGTAAAGGGAGCGTCATCCGCCTGCTCCTTTGGAGGCTCTTTGCTAATTTATGGAATATATCATGGTAGCAAGCTGTCCCTTCTCGGGGCCCAGATGAGCATAGTGGGCAGACAGCTAATTAGAAGAGGATCTTTTTGATGCAGCAAACCTGGTTCAAAGCAGACTTTTATTAAGTTACACAGGAGAGCTGTTGAAGCCCAGCATTAATGCTCCTGGATTTAACACAATGTAAATTTACGTTCAAACATTCTGACAATGGATATTGGAAAGCCACCAACTTTAATTTCTCCCATAGCTCTTCCTTGGCATCAACTTGGCTCAGTCGGCACCACTCTAGTCTGAGTCAGAAGGTTGTGTGTCCGAATCCCTCTCTAGGACTTGAGTACATAATCTAGGTTGAAATTTTTAATGCAGTACTGAGTAGGGTTGCCAACTCTGGTTGGACGTATTCCTGGAGGCTTTGTCACATGACCTCCTGCCTCCAACCGCCCCGCCCCCCACGCTCCCACCATTGGCCGTCCAACACGTCCATCCCATGGCACACTGCCTTCCCACTCCCATTGGGAAACAAACAGACTCTTTGTTATCTGACTGACTGACTGAGAATCAAGAATCATCCAAACAGCCTTTCTTCCCCATCTTCCATATTTTTACAATTAATAAGCGAAAGTGTGCAAAGAAAATGAAAAAGAAAAGATATTATTTAATGCCTGATGATTTTTCTCCCTGGTTGCTCGCAACAGTGTCCTGGAGAAAAATCTTCAATTCTTGGAGACTCCAGGCCAATCCTGGAGATTTGGCAACTCTAGTACTGAGGGCGTGCTGCTCTGTCGGATGAGACACTAAACTGAGGCCTTGTTTGCCTGTTCAACTGGGTGTAGAAAATCTCATATTGGAAGAGCAGTGGGCTCCTCTGGTGTCCTACATTTATCTCTTAACCAAAAACAGATTAACTGGTTATGTGCTGTTTCTGGGACCTAGCTGTATGAAAACTGGCTGTCACATTTACCTACAAAACAACAAAAGTAATTCATCGGCTGCAAAGTATTTGAGGACATCCTGAGATCCTGAAGGCGCTATATAAATTCAAGCTGTTTCTTCTTTCTTTCCTGTCATAGTGTTGAAAGTCTGTTATATTTTACTGACCAGTCCTTTCTCTTAGCCATGATGCTAAACTCTCTTCCGTTTCAGCAATGTAACCTGTATCTCACCTGAATGAAGGTGTTATCATTGATAGATCCCCACCTCGGTTAATTTGGATAACCACGGCCTTGGTTCACATAAAGCCAAAAATGCAAATATGCTACTTGACCCCCAGAGTGACCGCTGGCGAATACTGGTTGTATTCCCACCTCCGAGTCAGAAGGGTTGTGGTCAGGCCCCAATCCAGAGAAGCCTGACAAACGGATAGCAAATTGGCAGCTCTGAATACTGGATTGACGCCCAACGGTGGTATTGGCATTCAATGGGTGCTGGCGCTCCCCCCAGAGTAAAGGTTAGGTGGGGCTCTTTAGCCTTGGTTGCAGCCCACCTAGGAGAATGTACTCCGAAGTTAAACACCGTGAGGAAGGCATCGGGAAACCACTTCAGCTACTCGTCCCTAGTGATTGACTCAAGAACTTGATGTGTGAGACTTGAGTTAGGACCTAGTCCTCGGGCAGAACACAACTGATGGATGGACCTGACCCTCCCTTGGCATTGCTCAAGGGTAGTCTGTGGTCTGGAGCATGGTTTACCTGCTGAGATGGTGCTGTATTTAATCTGGCCTGTCCCATTTAGGCCATTGCTCCGATGCCCCCTGTGAGGATCTGGTCTAAATAGACACAACCTGAGATCAAGCAGAAGCTTATTTCAGAGCAAAGTTTCTCTGGGTTGGCGGCTGCTTGTAAATCTGTGCTCCCTACCCTTGGAGAGAAAGCAACTTATCAAGGTCACAAAAAAACAGTGGAAATACTGGCTTTTTTTCTTACAGTGGAAATTACTGGCGTTTTTGATACTTTTTATACCTTGAAGCGTGACAATTTAAGTGTGACAGACGTGTGCCTGATATATGACAAATATATCGATAGATAATATCCTGGCCAGTTTGTTGCACCAATTTTCATTCCTCTTGTCCTGGAGGTACTGAACCTTGCGTGGATACTCGTTGTCCTCCAGTACTTCGACTAGTTGCCCATTTTCCATGCGAAAGCCTAGAAAGTGTTAGCAGGTTATCCACCATAGGGTGGGGGAAGGGGGGGATAAACTAGATGTTATCCTCACCCAATGTCTAAATACATAGGCCCCCGTAAGTTAGATTGTTGTGCGCCACGATCCTTGTTGTGATCTCACTGGAATGAGCCACAGCAAACACGGCAGCAACTCTGAAGTGGTGCAGTCATGGATATCTGTGCAGAAAGGGCAAAGGGCATTAAGTATTCTCTCCTGAAACAGTTCACCAGGATTTGGACAGTATTGTCATCATTGGAGTGGGAACCGTGGCTGATTTTTACCCTTCCTCTCTAACCAAAACGATTTAACGTAATTTAAGCGTTACCTGATGCCATGTAGTAATACATTTTCTGTTAACTACTTCAAAGAAGTTTATTGATTTGAGAACTGTCCAGCCACTAGGGTTGCTGATGAATATATTAGTAACCAACCCTTTTCTAGTTTTAGTGCTTTGAAAAATGCCACAAAAATAGGCACCACCTCGTTAGTCTTCATTTAATTGGTGGAAAAGTAGGTCTTTGGAGCCAACTTCTAGCCAATCAACGTTTGTAGAATTGGTTCCAGTTCCAAATTGGGTCAAGGGAACAGGGAGGCTGAAGAAACAGGATATGTGGGGGGAAAAATAGTGGGAAATAGTGGGGAAAAAGTTAGAACAGAGTAGTTGTTAAAAGATTACAAAAAACTAAAATTGCAAAAGTCGAAACTTCTAAAATGGGACAGAGAATGAAGAAGGAAAAACAGTGCAAGGTATAAAGGATTAACAGGATGAGCTCGGAAAAGTATTTAAATGTTAATTTTACATAACATTATCTCCTAGGTGCTTATTCATATAATATGGAGTTAATCAATCTATTGCTGATGTTTGAGCAGATTCAGTGTCGCAGTTTATGAGGTGAAAACAAACATAACTGAGACTCAAGTTTCCCTGAACATACCAACAGTCTAATGGCTGCCATATTGTATTATTAAAGTGTTATTCCCACCTGGATTATTATGTATTGGTTGCCAAATTCTAAATACTTATTGATGAATAAGTCTTCTTATTTTAGGATTAAAACTGATTAAATGTAATAATTATCTCGTAAAAGATGAATTCCAAAAATAGGCAGCACTTGTAGGTCACGAGTAGAATATCGTGCATTAACCTGCTTGATGCAGTCTATTATAAAGTCAGGGCCCATTATGATGTGCTACGCATATTCTGCAGGCCATGCTGCGTCATTATGTATGTTCATCTGGGTCAAGCTCTGCTGCTATGGAAATCTGGAGAAAAACTATGCGGTCACTGTACATTTTTCCACTGCTCCCAATGGTGTGAAGTGGTGTCATGGGGTGTGAGCGTGTTGCTGTAGACACAGCCTTCCATTAGCACTCAAACAGGATGTGTGTTGGGAAGAACTCTACACTTCATTACCATCAGTTTTCTACCCAAAATGAAACTGTTTTCTGTTGATTAAAATAAAAATAAAACAAAATAAAACTAAAATAAAACTATCAATCAAACTTTTTTTTGTTTTCTGCTTAAACAGAATTTTGAAGACTTGGACCTGATGTAAGAGAATTTTTTGCTTATTTTTGGGTTGTCAGCGTTATTGATTGTGCAGGCCTGGTTGCCTTAGTGACAGATTGGGCCTAAGTTTGCTTCGCACTTTCGAGGTCCTTTGTGGTACAGATGGTTTATTCGCTGACACAAATAAACAACGAGAGGGCAAACTATATTTGAGAGCTTTGCAGAGCACGACAGCATTCCTTCAGGAGCATCTTCACAGCACGTTTAGAACCAGTAAATTCCTGTTTTTGGAAAGAGTCATTGAATCTGATGGCACTAGAATATTCCAGTTCCGACATCACCAGGAAAGGAATTCTTCCCGTTAACTGACAATTGTCGGGATTCCAACCTACACTAGATTAAACAAAAGTAAGAGCTCGTGTCCCTGCAGCTGAGTTTAAGGCAAGTAGAACTCACGCACATGCTCTGTGCAGCTTAACTCTTTAGTCTCACCTTTTTAAGTGCACATGAAAAATTTAAAGTCCTTACCCAAATCAGTTTTACTAAGTTCTTTTTCCCCACACTTATTGGTGTCCCAAGACCCAACTCACCGTGTAATTTTAAATTTACTGACTGCCAAAACTTTCTCTGCTGAGCTAACTCCAACTGATCTGGCCCTACACCTATACTAGGCTGATTATCATGCAAATGAGACTCCTTTACACTGAACTCTCCGACTAGAGGGTAATTGTAAAGTGACTGCAAAAACTGAAAAGATGATCACTGGCGACAAAATCTTTATAACTGTAGTTCCCATGAAATGAGACTTGGTTGGTCTGAAGATAACTGAGAAAAATCAGTGATTTGGTGTGCCTGCATTGCTGGTGCTAGGTCAGTGTGAATTCGGAACAAACACACAGCCGCCAGCCCCAGGGAGCCGCTGATAGACACAACCAGCTGCTTTTGTGTTTGTGTTTTATGAGGCAGGTTTATGGCTCACGCCTCCGATTTGTCCAGCGCTGACAGGCCCTAGCTCTAAGGGTTCAGCGTGAAATGAGATTGGGGCAGTTTCGACTCAGTTCAGGTCAATAGCACAAGGCTATCCACAATGCAGCTCTAAATTCTTGCTAAGTGGGTAATCTTGGAGAGGCTATAGTGTTGCTGGTGTGGGAAAATGTATGTCACCCTGGTGCTGGGGGGAGGGAGTGGAGAGCAATCCTTTTCTGAGGTTGTGGCAGAGTAGAGGGAGCTTTACTCTGCATCGAGACAGGCTATACTTGGCCTGAGAGCATATGATACTGGCATTAAGTGGAACAATGTTATCTTCCTCTGCACTGACACTCCTCATTATGATAAGCACAAAAATGTATTAGAAGAGGGATGTCACATCGAGGAGTCTCAGGTAGTTCATGATATGATCAATAATGCAGTGACTTTATGCCAGTTTGCCTGTTTTGGCTGTCTACTGAAGACTTGGAAGTGATAGATCAGCACTGTAAATACTCATAAATATTTCATTTATTCTTTGAATTTAGAGCTAATCATTCTCTCCCAAGGTTTGGTGGACAAATGAGCCTTACAGCCTAAGATGCTAGATTCCATCCTGGTCTATGGAGAGCTAGCTGACTGGATATTGGTAAGGGTGCTAAAATTGGTTTCAACATCCAAAGGCTAGCGAAGGAGAATAAAAAAATCAGCCATGGTTCCCTCTGTTGATCTCTATCTGATGACCCTGCTCCAGGGTAAAAGTGTGGATCCCATCCACCACTGGCACACCGTGGCTGCAAGTGTGTACGATCTACAGCCAAGGCTTTTTCGACAGTACCTCCCAAACCCGCGACCTCCACCACCTAGAAGGACAAGGACAGCAGGTGAATGGGAACACCACCACCTCCAAACTACCCTCCAAATTGCACACGATCCTGATGTATATTTCCATTCCTTCATCGTCACTGGGTCAAAATCCTGGAACTCCCTACCTAACAGCACTGTGGGAGTACCTTCACCACATGGACTGCAGCGGTTCAAGAAGGCGGCTCACCACCACCTTCTCAAGGGCAACTAGGGATGGGCAATAAATGCTGACCTTGCCAGCAATGCCCACATCCCGAGAATATATGTTTTTAAAAAAACATTGGGTGAGGGACATGACCAGGCTTGGCTCTCAACTTAAGAGCCTACTGAACCTCTGCATAGACTCACACATGAAGAAAAGTCACTTGAGCAAAAGTATCAGAGGATGATTAGTGCAGACGAAACTCTACCCCAGCATGAGACAGCATCTTCGGGACATACCTGTTGTAACTTTTGTTTTGTGTCCTATAAACTTTAGGAAGTGTATAAGGCGAGAGGGAGAGAGACTAACTGGGGAACTACATCACAACAGTGACAACACTTCAAAAATGCTTCATTGGCTGTAAAGCGCTTTGGGGCATCCTGAGGTTGTGAAAGGTGCTATATAAATGCAAGTCTTTCTTTTCTCTTTCAGAGAGAGCGAGGTGAGAGAGGGGAAGAGAGAGATTATGTTTTTCTTTATTTAATGTTACTTACATTTTTGAAACAAAAGCCACTAATTATGTCACCTGTGTTTTGTTGACACAGAAGTCAATACTTACACCTATGAGACAAATTGTAATTTCTAACACCTATAAAACAGCTGGAGAGAGACAAAGAAAAATACTTAAAGGGAAAGAAAGGCAGATACTGAGTTTCTTTCATTATTCTAATTTGATTGTGTTTTTCATTTTGAAAGCAAACAAAGCCTTTTTAAGGGAAACAGAAAGGATGTGTAGGAATGGGAGATGAGGAGGAAAACTGGCTGACCTCTGACCTCTTGCCACTTGCCCTTAGGGGGAACAGGTAGGAATGGCTGGAGGGATAAGGGGGAATTGAGTCACAGCAGAGCAACGGGGAAGGAAGAACACAGTGGATAGTTCAAAGGGGAAAGGGTAGGGATGGTCGTGAGGAGGTGATGGGGTAGGGGATGCGATGGGATGGGGGAAGCATGAGTGATTGGGGAGGGGATGGGAAGGGAGCTGCTGAGGGCTACATTTCCCCGCAACCTCCATCCCAAATGCAGCCTGCAGCTGTTAGTGGCTCACAGGTATCAGGCTTGCTCACGGTAGCACTCTCACCTGAGTCAAAAGGTTGTGGATTCAAGTCCCACTCCAGAGACTTGAGCACATAATCTAGGCTGGCACTTCAGTGAGGGAGTGCTGCACTGTCGTAAGTGCCGTCTTTTGGATGAGACTTTAAACTGGGGCCCCGTCTGCTCTCTCAGGTGAATGTAAAAGATCCCAAAGCATATTTGAAGAAGAGCAGGGAAGTTCACCTGGTGTCTTGGCCAATATTTATTCCTCAACAAACATGACTAAATAAAACTCACTATCTGGTTGTTATGACATTGCTGCTTGTCGGACCTTGCTGTGCGCAAATTGTCTGGTGTGTTGCCCAACATTACAAATGTACTTCATTGGCTGTAAAGCACATTGGGGCGCCCTGAGGATGTGAAAGGCGCTATACAAATGCAAGTTCTTTCTTTCGCTGCTGTGGCTGCAGCTGCTCAAAGCATACCTTGCCTGGCTGCTGGCCAGCAGAGTGACAAGCAGCAGCTGATTGGAGAGGATGTCCGTGCACATGATGCAAGTCTGACAAACTTTGGTTATCCTCAGCCAGCCCCATAATAGGAGCTGTCGACTGCCAAAATTTAAAGGACGTTCCACCTGGCTGCGGACTTGCTTTAAGTACCAAGTCAAGGTTTAATTGTGCAAGCCAGTTATTTGTTGTCAAGAGCTCTGCATTTAATTAACAAATGGGATATGAGTCAGAAGAAAATCCATAGCCATAGTTACCTCAACGTGTTAGAAAATTTATAACAGATCAGGATTATGGTCCTTTACTTCTGTTTAAATATTTTGACTTGTTCAGATTCTTTGGAACATCTATGGCTTTAAACTGTTATATAAATTGATGGCACCAGCGCCACCCAGGAACACTGGGCAGGACCTCAGTGAGACCGTCACTGCAGCGAGCACCCCTTTTATTGCTATGGATTTCTCCCTCTTCCTTCTCCCCATCAGTACTGCTCCAACCCAAGTCTTGCTGTTCGATTCTGTTCTTGCAGAAATTCCTGCCTCAGATCTGTAGTGGTTGGAAATACTTTAAGTAGAGACAGGAATCGGGTAGAGGGGTGTTTTAAAAAAAAAATCATTCTATGGATAGGGGTGTCCCTAGCAAGGCCGGAATTTATTGCCCATCCCTTATTGCCCTTGAGAAGGTGGTGGTGAGCCGCCTTCTTGAACCCTGCAGTCCGTGTGGTGAAGGTGTTCCCACAGTGATATTAGGGAGGGAGTTCCAGGATTTTGACCCAGCGACGATGAAGGAACGACGATATATGTCCAAGTCTGGGATGGTGTGTGACTTGGAGGGGAACTTGGAGGTGCTGGTGTTCCCATGCGCCTGCTGCCCTTGTCCTTCTAGGTGGTGGAGGTCATGGGTTTGAGAGATGCTGCCAAATGCTTTCCATTGATAGTACACACTGCAGCCACAGTGCGCCGGTGGTTTAAGGTGGTGAATGGGCTGCCGATAGAGTGGAAAGGGACAGTCACGCTGGCCAGGCCCCTAAAACGCTAACAGTTGGCATGTATGATAGTGGGAGTTTAACTCTGCATCTTGCTGCAGATGATTTGGGAAAACTTGATGCTGACACTGGCTGCAATAAAGGTGGAAAAGCACTTCCTTCATTAACAGAGACAGTCCTTACCAGAGGTGCAGACTTCACAATTTCAGCTGTTATAATCATGCACAACAAGCAACATCACTTCTTTATATTGGACTTGTCTTCCAAAATATACAGGCACAATGTTGAGCTGTTCCAAGGTTAGAAGACCTGCACTTAATAATGAGCTTTTATCTTGATGAGATTGACTGATACAGAGGTGACCCAAATTCAGTCAGACCAGAAAGTGTGTTATTTTGCCTACTTTATGCAGTCAAGTTACTTTGGAACATTGAGTCCCTTTAATATGATACTGGTAGCACGTTTTCATTTTTTTGTAACTCAGTTTTCCAACTATCAGGGTAAAGAAGAAAATAATTTTTAGGTACCGTTAGGCCCCTCACATCTGCCTTATTTTGATACATCCACCTATCTTCTCACTATGTCCCTCAATCCCTTCTCTCTGTACACTATATGAGTCATTTGAGACATGGCATATGGTAAGCGTGGCATGCTTGGGAGGAAAAGATGACTTTGGACTCATACTTCCCAAAGCTCTCTATCACTGGGGTTTTTCCTCACCTCATGTCCGGGTCTCTTGTAGACTAAGTGACAGAGATTGATTGCTATGATTAGTCAACAATTCCGTTATCATTGTATCATGTGACTATCAGGATGGTAGAAGACGATCTAGCTGGACCTTGGTCTTTTTTCGTCTAGCACATCCTATGTTCCTCTGTCCAGAAACACATCTAATTGTTTATTGAATCCATTTCTACTGTCTGATTCAATGGCCTCCCCTGCTGATTCAATGGCCTCCCCTGCTGATTCAATGGCCTCCCTGATCACTTATTCTATAACTCGATTACTCTTCGAATCTGTGTGATTTGGCTTCTTACTCCTAATTTTCTGACCTTTAAATTGTGTCTCCTGGTATTTAAACCCTTCACCATAAAGAACAATTTGCCTAGATCAATTTTTTGCCTATCACCCCCCTCATATATAATGTAGAAAAATTCAATTAAGATCAGCTTCAATATTTATTTTCCGCAGAAAACAACTCCTTAATCATTCCATAAAGCTTCACATTCTAGATATCTGGGATCATCTTCCTTGGCATCAGAGGGGAACTTAATCTTATTAGTCAGGTTATCTGAATTCCCGATGATCTCCACAGTTGCCCCTAACACAAAGGCTGGCCACAATCGGGGTTTATAAAGAACCTGAGTGTGGCACCAGGCTGCAGCACTGGGATAGGAGCTTTATGATCTGTTAACTAAGTTTTAAGTAAAAGCCCTGGTTGCTGTGGGATAGTAAAACTGGATAAACAAGGAGTCAGTATGCATGACTGTGATTTGTAGCACACTATAAAAATATAGAGCTGGCTATAAGTGCAATGCAGTCAACTAAGGAAATCATTTAATGCCACGTTTATACACATCAGTAATGGACTGATGACAAATTAGTGCTGCACTGGTTATTTCCAATTTTCCCTCACAATAATGAGACCAAATCTGAGAATTCGAGCTAAACCAATTAAAAGCGATTCCAGAAAAACTTTCTTCACACAAAAGGGTTGCGAGAATGTGGAACACATGGCCCCAAAAGCCCTTAGATACTGAATCATTCAAGGTGTTGAAAGGGGAGAGAGATATTTATTTGTGAAGTAAGGGATATGGAGAAAGTGTGGACATTGGATTAAAAGGATAAAGAGCTGTCATGGTTGATCAAATGGCAGAGGAGGTTCAATGGACCAAATGGCCTACCTTACCTCTGACTCTTGATGATTTCACTTGTGTTGGTTGCATCCATCACATGTGAACCTAGCCTAGTCTAATCTTATCCTCACCCAATATCCACACACACGCACTTCCCAGTAAGGGTCACTGGATAGTGAGGAGGAGGTGAAAGCCCCGGCTCATTTACCCGTCCTGAGACCAGAGTTGCTGATGTGCTCTGTAGCACTCCAACTGCTGTCCCTCTGAGATCAGGCCATCTTAGACTGGGTATTATATAACGAGAAAGGATTAATTAGCAATCTTGTTGTGCGGGGCCCCTTGGGGCGGAGCGATCATAATATGATCGAATTCTTCATTAAGATGGAGAATGAAATAGTTGACTCAGAGACTAGGGTCCTGAATTTAAATAAAGGAAACTACGATGGTATGAGGCGCGAGTTGGGTAGGATAGATTGCGGAATGTTACTCAAAGGGTTGACGGTGGATAGGCAATGGCAAACATTCAAAGATCGCATGGATGAACTACAGAATTTGTTCATCCCTGTCTGGCATAAAAATAAAACAAAAAAGGTGACTCAACCATGGCTGACAAGGGAAATCAGGGATAGCATAAGATCCAAGGAGAGGACATATAAATTGGCCAGAAAAAGCAGTAAACCTGAGGATTGGGAGCAGTTTAGGATTCAGCGAAGGAGGACAAAGGGATTAATTAAGAGGGGGAAAATAGAGTACGAGCGTAAGCTTGCAGGGAACATAAAAACTGACTGTAAAAGCTTTTATAAATATGTGAAGAGAAAAAGATTGGTGAAGTCAAGCGTTGGTCCCTTGCAGTCAGAGTCAGGGGAATTTATAATGGGGAACAAAGAAATGGCAGACCAATTCAATACATACTTTGGCTCTGTCTTCACAAAGGAGAACACAAATAACCTCCCAGAGATGTCGGGGAACATAGGGTCTAATGAGAGGGAGGAACTGAATGAAATCAGTATTTGTAGGGAAATGGTGTTAGGGAAATTGACGGAATTGAAGGCCGATAAATCCCCAGGGCCTGATAATCTACATCCTAGGGTACTTAAGGAAGTGGCCCTAGAAATAGTAGATGCATTGCTGGTCATCTTCCAAAATTCTATAGACTCTGGAACAGTTCCCATGGATTGGAGGGTAGCTAATGTTACCCCACTGTTCAAAAAAGGTGGTAAAGAAAAAACAGGGAATTATAGACCGGTAAGCCTGACATCGGTTGTGGGGAAAATGCTAGAGTCCATTATAAAAGATGTAATAGCAGAGCACTTGGAAAACAGTGATAGGATTGCACAAAGTCAACATGGATTTACAAAAGGTAAATCGTGCTTGACTAATCTACTGGAATTTTTCAGGATGTAACTGGTAGAATAGATAAGGGAGAACCAGTGGATGTGGTGTATTTGGACTTTCAGAAAGCTTTCGATTAGGTCCCGCATAAGAGATTAGCGTGTAAAGTTAAGGCACATGGGATTGGGGGCAAGGTACTGACTTGGATAGAGAACTGGTTGGCAGACAGGAAGCAAAGAGTTGGAATAAACGGGTCTTTTTCCGAGTGGCAGGCAGTGACTAGTGGGGTTCCGCAGGGATCGGCCCTAGGACCCCAACTATTCACTATATATATATATATTAATGATCTAGACGAGGGAACTAGATGTAATATCTCCAAGTTTGCAGATGACACAAAGCTGGGTGGGCGTGTGTGCTGTGAGGAGGATGCTGAGAAACTCCAGTATAATTTGGACAGGTTGGATGATTGGGCAGAAGCATGGCAGATGCAGTATAATGTGGATAAATGCGAGGTTATCCACTTTGGTGGCAAAAACAGAAAGGCAGATTATTATCTGAATGGCAATAGATTGGGAGAAGGGGAAGTGCAACAAGACCTGGGTGTCCTTGTGCACCAGTCGCTGAAGGTAAGCATGCAGGTACAGCAGGCGGTTAAGAGGCAAATGGAATGTTGGCCTTCATAGCGAGAGGGTTTGAGTACAGGAACAAGGATGTCTTGCTGCAGCTGTACAGGGCCTTGGTGAGACCACACCTTGAGTATTGTGTGCAGTTTTGGTCGCCTTATCTGAGGAAGGATGTTCTTGCCATGGAGGGTGTGCAGCGAAGATTCACCAGACTGATACCTGGGATGGCAGGAATGACGTACGAGGAGAGATTGGGTCGATTGGGCTTATACTCGCTGGAGTTTAGAAGAATGAGAGGAGTCCTCATTGAAACTTATAAAATTCTAACAGGGCTAGACAGACTGGATGCAGGAAGGATGTTCCCGATGGCGGGTGAGTCCAGAACAAGAGGTCACAGTCTAAAGATAAGGGGTAAGACATTTAGGACAGAGATGAGGAGGAATTTCTTCACCCAGAGAGTGGTGAACCTGTGGAATTGTCTACCACAGAAGGCAGTTGAGGCCAAGTCAGTAAATATATTCAAGAAGGAGTTAGATATATTTCTTAAGGCTAAAGGTATCGAGGGATATGGGGAGAAAGCAAGGACAGGGTACTGAGTTTGGATGATCAGCCATGATCTCATCGAATGGCGGAGCAGGCTCGAGGGGCCGAATGGCCTACTCCTGCTCCTATCTTCTATGTTTCTATGAGCTAACAGACCAGGGATTGGACCTGGGACCTGTTGATCTGGGTGACTCAGAACCACACTTTATGCACAGGATCATCAGGAGGAGTGCCTTGGCTTTCAAAAAAGACAATTAATTAAAACTTCCACCATATTCTCCTTACTTTTTGTTTCACTTCTTTTAATTTTAACACAATTGATTTGTGTTTTTGTTCCAGTAATTCCCCGGCTGCTAACATGTATTCTTCAAAAAAAATCTCTCCATCAAGTTTGGGTTTTGAAAACCCGTTGCTTGTAGGATATGAACCCTAAACTGAGACATAGATCTTCTGCTACACCTTCCTTATTCTTTCTGATTTTTCACACCACCAACACAGGGAACCCCGTCATCTCTGCTTGTCCCTTATCTAGGAGCTGCCGGGGACACCACTTAGGAATGTAGCCTAGACCGTAGCACACTGGGACGGCTGGCTGCTCCAGCGGGAAAGGTCCCAGTCAGAATGACAAAGCCGCAAATGTGAAGTTGTACCAACTGTGCGTTTGCAAGAGTTGTGCGCTGACTTACAGCCTTTGAGCAATGATGCGAGTGTAAACCTTGCACACGCCCATGTGTTCCATTGCTTCTGCGGTGCCCTGCAGCATAAACGGGGTCGTCAGGTAAAAAGCAGCAAGGAAACCTTCTGCTAAGGTGCTCCCTAACACCCTGATATCCCACCGCCCCTGACTGCTTGTGGTGCAACCATAAAAAGATTGCATGTCGGTGTTCTCTGATATGATTGCTGATGAAACGAGCATCATTCATGACTGCTCACAAGCAATTCAACAAGCCTGCCCGAGTCACAGAAGATACATTCCTTGAGCATCTCCCAGAGACGACGTTACTGAGAAGGTGCACTTCAGCATCCTCATTTTGAAAATTCAAAAAGGTCAAATGATGGTATAATCACCGTGGTAGCAATTTCAACTTCTCTTGGGTAACCCTGGTTTGCATCTGAATACTCCATTTGCTCCTCAGCCTGATAGGAATCAGCAGAGAGTTAAATGGCCTAATACTGGTAATAGCCCTGGAATGTGTCCAATAACCTCTTATCGCAGTTAATTCAGCCGGCAGGGTCTCGGTGCAGAGTCATGTTTATGCATTGGCTGCGTTAAATAGATTAAATTTTACTCTGACCTTATTTCAGCTGCGGAAGAGGCTATTGTGATGTCAATCACCGGGCAGAGAAAGAAAAAAAAATTTGATATTTAGTAAGCTTCAAAAGGAACCATTTAAATCCGAGGCTAAGCAAATGGGGGACTAATGTATTTAAATCTGAATTCAATTTCATATCACTAAGCTATATGAATGCACAGTAGCATTTATCCAGTAAAGCACAGTGATGGGCCAAATTTAAACATTAAATGAAATGTCAAGTTAAGTCTCTGTTCAGCTCCAATTGTTCTTTAAATAAATGAGCCTGTGATGTGTTATTCCCTTTGGTCGGTTGCCATTTATAATTTGTTGTGGCTCTGTTTAATTTTCGGGGCGTGGGCCTTGCAGTGTCTCAAATTTCCACGGTTTTCAATTTCTCCAAAGCACTAAGTCACACGCTCCCTCCCATCTTCGACAAATTCCACTCGCTCCCCATGCCCCCACTGTGTTGAATCCAAAATTCTCCCACCCTACCTTAGTAATCTCCTCCTGTGCTGCATCACTTTATGCACTCTCTGTTCCTCTGACACTAAGGGCTGGATTTTCATTGACCCGTGGAGGCGGGTTTGGAGGCGTGTGGGGGGTTAAAATTGCAAAAAGTGGCGGGCGGGCACAAGCCCACCTCCATTCCGCCTCCACGCAATTTTGATGAAATCGTGTGCGGTGTTCCCGACTCCGTCCCGCCTCCAAGAGGCAGGAGAGGCCATTAAAGCCCTTAACAAGCCCTAAATTGGCTCTGTAATGCCATTTTGATACTTTTTAGCTAGTTTACCCCTTTTCCCACGTGAAGCACGCCTGATCTGAAACACACCAGTGAAACCTGGCGGGAGCACAAGTGGATAGCTGACTATTAGCTGCAAGTCCACTATTACAACAGAGATGTGATGAAGGTAGTAGTAGTAGTATTAGGTCTGAAAGTCGCCTCTGATGCTGCTGCATTGAAGGTCTTCAGAGACTGCCTGGCCTGGCCTTTGCTGTGAGAGGACCTGGATGCAAAAAAAAAATTCTCATTCTCTCTCTCTCTCTCTCTCTCTCATATATTTTGCATCCAGGTCCTCTCAGAGCAAAGGCCAGGCAGTGTCTGACCTGCAATGCAGCAGCAATAATGACATCATCAGAGGCGACTTTCAGACTGAAACCATTGATTGGTTCATGGGTTCCCACATGCTGGAACTCAATTGCCCAATTAGGTGAAAATTGCATCAATCTCCCACATCCAACTACAGTCGGGTGGATAACACGAAAAGTGGATGACACGACCCCAACCCGCCCCAGTATCAAAATCCAGCCCTAAATCTCTCCTGGCCCCTCGCTCCACCATCTCTGGTCGCTCGTTCACCCACTACGCTCCTGTCCTCTGAGATTTTCTACCCAGTTTCCTCCGCCTTACCACCCCACTCCTCTTTGAGCATGCCTTCAATTCCCCTCACCCTATCCTCTCCGTTCCCCTCCCCTTCCCCATCCTAACCCTCCCTTCTCCTTCCATTTATCATCCTAGTCTCTTCATTCTCTTCCATTTTCCTCATCCCAGCCTCTCCATCTCCTTTCCTCATCCTCCATGTCCATAGTCCTCTTCCTCCTATTGTAAAGATGTATTCCCACAGATGAAGGGCACTATATTAATGCGTTGTTGTTCCTCACCCTTTCTTCCTCCAACTGTGGCTTTTTGCACATTCGCCCTTTCCAATTTCTCCCCACTATCGGTGGCAGAGCTTTGAGTCGCCTCGGCCCTAAGCCCCAATTTTAACCTAACCCGCCCCACAACTGGAGTATTGCATCCAGTTCTGGTCACCACACTTTAGGAAGGATGTGAAGGCCCTTGAGAGGGTGCAGAGGAGATTTACCAGAATGGTTCTGGGGATGGGGGATCTTAGCTACAAGGACAAGTTGGAGAAGCTGGATTTGTTTTCATTAGAGCAAAGGAGGTTAGGGGCGATTTGATCGCGGTGTACAAGATTATGACGGGTTTGGATAGGCTAGACGGGGAAAGGCTGTTTGCAGTAGTTGATGGTACAAGGACTAGGGGACACAGATTTAAGGTTTTGGGCAAGAGATACAGGGGGGACATGAGGAAAAACTTTTTTATGCAGCGAGTGGTGAGGACCTGGAACTCGCTGCCGACAGAAGTGGTGGAAGCGGAGATACTCAGGGGGAGAAATTCAGTATCGCCCCATTTGGGGCGCAATTATCGGCCGGGTGCAAAGATTAGTGCCTGGCGCTAATTATCGCCTCCAACTGCAAACTTGGCTTTTATTGTCCCTGGAGGTGACTGGAGCTCTAAATCAGGCGCTACACACTTGTCTTAAGGCGCAAAGGCCGAGGAGCGAGGCGCTACCTCAGAGCGCTGGCGAAGCTCATGTGATGTCAGTCAGCAATGGAACACACACACAATGGCGCCGGTCAGTTCTTAAAGGGGAGGGTTGATCTTGCTTTCCATCCACATCCTGCTCATTGCAGCCTTGAATCTCGGCCTGGAGAGACTTGCACATCAAATGTGCTGGAAAGAACAATGGAGAGTACCAGGCAAAGAGCTCAGAGTGCAGCCCCCACAGTCTCTTCTAAATCGGTACAAGGAATGGCAAATCAAAATGAACCTGCAAAGTGCTGCTCAGTACCCAAAACTCCTTCACACAACGTTGAATCTCTCCAGAAGTCTCTCCTCTCTCTCTCAGAATGCGTAGTTCAAAAATGGCACCAACAATAAAAGGCAGGAAGCGGTCACCTTTAAATAGCGCTCCCCCTTTCCCTTCATGACTGCAGAACGCTCCCCTCAACCTGCCGTTGCTAGCGTCAGGCGGTAAGGCAGGGGGCGCCACTCAATATCCGCTCTGGGGCGATACCGGGGCGTTGCGCACTCGAGTGACGTCATGATCTGCCGGCGCAGGAGATCGTGGCGGTAGTGATTAGCGCTGCCGCAAAATGTCTCGTTAATTTCGCGAGCGGCGCAAACTTCGCCGCGCCTGGGCGCTAGATGCTTTGTGCCCCATTAGCGCCCTCTTAAGGCGCTAACGGGAGGCGCAACCAACTGAATTTTTCCCCCTCAATGTTTTCAAGGGGAGACTGGATAGGCACTTGAGGGAAATAAACTTGCAGGGCTACGGGGATAGAGCGGGGGAAATGTGACTGACTGGATCGCTCCACAGAGAGCCGGCACGGACTCGATGGGCTGAATGGCCTCCTTCTGTGCCATTGTGACTCTATGGGGGAAAAATTCGGTATCGCCCCATTTGGGGTGCAATTATTGGCCAGGCGCAAAGTTTAGCGCCTGGTGCAAATTATCGCCTCCGATGCAAACTTGGCTTCTATCGCTCCTGGAGGTGATTGCAGCGCAAAATCAGGCGCTACACACCTGTCTTAAGGCGCAAAGGCCGAGGAGCGAGGCACTAACTCAGAGCGCGGGCGAAGCTCAGGTGATGTCAGTTAGCAATGGAACACAGACACACTGGCGCCGACCAGTTCTTAAAGGGGAGGGTCGATCTTGCTCTCCAGCCACACCCTGCTCATTGCAGCCTTGAATCTCGGCCTGGAGAGACCTGTGCATCATTTCTGCTGCAAAGGACTATGAAGAGGGCCATGGAACGAGTTCAGCGACTGGGCCTTGGTGGCTCTGGTTGGCGCAGTGGAGCGCCGAAGAGCAATACTGTACCCAGAGAGTGGCAGGAGGCCATTGCCATGCGACTACAGAAAAGTGTGGAGGGAGGTGGCTCAGCACGTCTCCTCCAGGAGCATGGTGCCCAGGACCCACACACAATGGCGGAAAAAGTTCAACGACCTCACTTGGGTGGTCAGGGTGAGTGGCTGTTTTTCAATACCTCTCCATCCCTCCATCTCAACCTCACTCTATGGCCAGAGGGTGTTAAAACCCCAATGCCCAACACTCATCCAAGACCTATGGCCATCTCATAAAACACACACGCACATTCCACACCTTAAATACATTAAGGGCTGTTCAACTATGGGAGACACATCAGGCAGGCACATGGCTGCATACATTAAGGGCTATTCAACTATGGGAGGCACATCAGGCAAGCACATGGCTGCATATTTACTCAGACGCCTGTCCTTTTTCTTGCAGGCCAAGCTATCTCACAACAGGAGGCAGCAGCAACGGACAGGTGGAGGGCCGCCTCAGCTGCAACCCCTCAGCGATCTTGAGGCGCGCGTCCACAGGATCGTCGCAAGCCAGGTGATCGGTCCCGTGGCCGCTGGAGAGGTCGACCCCATTCGGGACAGCAATGGAATGGTCATCAGCTTTCTCTCCTCTCTCATTCACTTGTCCCTCACAACACCAGCCTTTGACACTTTCAATCCAACTTACTAAATCACTCCAGTCCTTGCTCCCTTACTGCCCCCCTGTCCTGACGCTAAAGCCACTCTTGTACCTCCCTGCTTTCAGATGGTGATTCCCCAGCTGAGGAGACGGGCCCTCAAGCTGCCAGTGGGAGCAACGCCGCAGGCGAGGAGGAAGAGGAAGCCGGAGACTCAGCGCCAGTGTCTCCCGAGGAAGACCATGCCCACACTGGGACCACGTCTTCCCTGGAGGGGAGCAGGGGGGAAGGGTCTGATGAGGGTGAAGCTCCGGGACCCAGCGGCTGCAGCAACGTGATGGGGGTAGGGAACATAGAAACATAGAAACATAGAATCTAGGAGCAGGAGTAGGCCATTCGGCCCGTCGAGCCTGCTCCACCATTCAATACGATCATGGCTGATCATCCAAATCCAGTACCCTGTCCCTGCTTTAATCCCCACAGTACACATTTCCCACCCTACCTCTGTAACCCCACGTATTTAATTCCCCCTAACATATCCCATCCTATCCCCGTAACCCCACATATTTAATCCCCCCCTAACACTAAGGGTCAATTTATCATAGCCAAATCAACCTAACCCGCACATTTTTGGACTGTGGGAGGAAACCGGAGCACCCGGAGGAAACCCACGCAGACACGGGGAGAATGTGCAAACTCCACACAGACAGTCACCCTAGGTCAGATTCGAACCCGGGTCCCTGGCGCTGTGAGGCACCAGTGCTAACCACTATGCCACCGTAGGAGAGTAGGCCAGCGAGTCCTGCTGCACTGGACGCAGAGGAGGAGCGGCTCATCGCTGAAATGAACACCCAGGCGGTGAACAAGCACACTCAGCTCATGGGTACAGTGGGAAGGGTGCCTGAAAGCATTGATGGACTGGGAAGGAGTGTGGAGCACTCCACTGCAGCACAGGCGGACGCAATGCAACTGCTTAGTGCTGCAATTCAGTCACTGGCTGCTGTGATCCAATCTCAGACTGCTCTCATGCAGTCTCAGATTGAGGCAATGCATGCACTGACTGCTGCCATCGTCGCTGGTTTGGCCACATTGCCCCGGGGCTGTCACGGTGCCGCAGCAGGCCAGCAATCTGTGCTCCAGCAGATTGCTCCGGATGCTGAGGTGCTGACCCGTGGGAGTGCCAGTGTGTCGGTCGAGCAGGGAGGTGCTGTCCTCTCTCAGGATGACAGCATTCCTGCTCCCACCACTGTCACTTCCCCATTGCACTTGCCACCGCCTGCAACACAGCCAGCCCAGACTGCTGCCGCCCATGCAGAGTTGGTGCAGTCTGCAGCCGGGGCCTCAGGCCCAGAGCTGGTCGAGGGAATCCTTCAAGGGCATCTGTAGTCTCAGGATCTGACATTCAGCAGCCTTCAACAGCCTTGCTGCAGCCACTGGGGCCCCATTACGGAGGAGCAGTAGGGTGGGAAGGGGGGAAGTGCGCAAGGGATGGAGATCACCCTCGAAGGGCAAAAAGTAGGAGGTCTCAAGAAATGTTGGGAATGTTTTTATTAAAGGCTGAGGTTCATCTGATAATTTTTGTTTAGTGTTTTGGCCATTATCTCCAGCTTGTGAGAACCAGTTATGTTAATTAATGGTTTGTTGTGTTTGTTTCTAATTGTTTGTCCTGAATAAATGACACACACAGAGTTTGTAAAATAAAAAGGTTGTTGTATTCAAAATGTACATGTTTGGCCTTTGGAATCATTGCTGCCTTGGCTGGCTATAGGGGTTGCAGGTTGCTTTCCATCATTTTCTCCATGCAAGAAGCCATCTTCTGAGTAGGGGCCTAGAAGCGGCTTGTTATCAGCCGTTGACGGACGGCCCTTGCAGTTTCAACATTGTGGGCCTCCCTCCCACCTTGGTGCTGCTGCTGATCATCCTCCTCCTCTTCCTCCTCCTCCTCCTCCGGTGGTGCACCAAGGCCTGGTGGCATTGGCTGGGTCCTGAGGATTGCAAGGTTATGAAGAATGCAGCAAACAACTATGAAGAGGGAGACTCGCTCAGGAGAGTACTGCAGGGCTCTTCCTGAGTGGTCCAGACAGCGGAACTGTTGCTTGAGCACGCCGATCGTCTGCTCAATGATGTTCCTGGTGGCGATATGGCTCTCATTGTACCGTAGCTCAGCAGGGGTGTTGGGGTTACGGAGAGGTGTCATCAGCCAGGTGCAGAGTGGATAACCCTTGTCCCCGAGGAGCCAACCACTTGGCTGATGCGGTGCCTGGAAAAGCTCTGGCACACCAGTCCGGCGCAGGATGAAAGCATCGTGGCTGCTGCCAGGATAGCAGGCATTGACAACGAGTATCAGCTGTCTGTGGTCACAGACCAACTGGACGTTTAAGGAGTGGAACCGCTTGCAGTTTCGGAAAACCTCTGCATTCTCATGCAGTGCCCGCAATGCCACATGCGTGCAGTCAATGGCGCCCTGCACCATGGGGAAGCCCGTTATCCTCGCAAAGCCCAATGCGCGTTCATGCTGTTTGGCCCGGGTCATCGGGAAAGAGATGTACTGGCATCTCCTTTTATAGAGGGCATTTGTCACCTCCCAGATACAGCAATGGACCACGAACTGGGAGATATTGGCGATGTCCCCAGTAGCTGCTTGAAAGGAGCCGGTGGCATAAAAATTCAGAGCCACTGTGACCTTCACTGCCACCGACAGAGACGTCCTGGTCCTCAGTTGAGGCTGCAGATCTGGCTGCAGCAGGTGGCAGAGCTCAGTGACCACCTCCTTGCTGAAGCGCAGCCTGCGCAAACACTGCTCCTCAGACAAATGAATGTAGGAGAATTGCTCCCGGAATACCCTGGGAGGGTAAGGTCTCCTGTGCAGAGGCCTGTTGGCCCTCCTCCGTCTGGCCATGATTGGCACTCTCTCTCTGCGTCTCTGATGCCTCCGATTCTGCAGGCGCAGGACGACGCCCCAAATCACTGCAGCCCCCACAGTCTCTTCACAATTGAAGCAAGGAAGGTCAAATCCAAAAGAACCTGCAAAGTGCTGCTCAGTTGCCAAAACGACTTCACACAACGTTGACTGAATGCAGAAGTCTCTCTCTCTCTCTCTCAGAATCTCTCTCTCTGTCAGAATGATGCAAAAGTGTCTCCCACAAAAAAAGGCAGGAAGAGGGTGCCTTTAAATAGCGCTCCCCCAGCCCCTTCCCGACTGCAAAACGTTCCACTCTCCCTGTCGTTGCTTGCGGTAGGCGGAAAGGAAGGGGGCGCCACTCAATATCTGGTCCAGGGCGCCACCGGGGCGTTGCACGCTCGACTGACGTCACGATCTGCAGGAGATCGTGGCGGTAGAGTTTAGTGCCACTGCAAAAACTCTGGTCAATTTTGCGAGCGGCGCAAACATCGCCGCACCCAGGTGCTAGTTGCTTTGTGCCCCATTAGCGCCCTCTTAGGGCGCTAACGGGAGGCGCAAAGCAACCGAATTTTTCCCCCTATGACTCTATGGTGTGCCTGGTGCTGCTGGTGTTGGGGCTGATCGTGGTGGGATTCTGAGGACCAAGGTGAGACGGTATAAATGACACCTGTGTTGATGGAATAGATGGCAGGTGACGTACAGATGACAGAAGCATTCTGGCAATGGTGAGAGAGTTCTTCCAATGAGATGACACTAGATGGAGACTTTGCTGGAAAAACTTGTAGCCTGCAGAATCTGTGCTAGAAATGGATTGAGCAACTGCTTTTGCCTGGGGAAAGTGATGATCTGTCAGGTGGGAGCTTTTACTGCACATTTGATGCTGTCAAGTAATCAGCTGGAACAATTGCCACGGAACTCCCGCCTCAGGTAGACAGACGTGGGAAATTTCCATGCAGGGAAATTTTAAAAGTAAGTGAACAACGGCTCTTAAGTGCCTGTAAACTACTTGATAATTCCCGACTCGCTGTCAAAAATGACTTTCCCACCCGACCCAACACTGATCTTGCCCACTACCACCCCGGAAAATTCAGCCCTTAGTGTCTCTGGACATTTTTGTTAGGCAAGGGAATTAAGGGTTACGGAACCAAGGTGAGTAGATGGAATTAAGTTACAGATCAGCCATGATATAATTGAATGGCAGAACAGGCTCAAAGGGCCGAGTGGCCTCCTCCTGTTCCTCTGACACATTGGCTGCTTTTTGTTTAATTTTTATAGAATCAGAGAATCATTTTCTATCCATTCCTATTCTGAAAAGAGTGTCCCTTACTGTGACACTGCCCCATGGGCACCAGTCGACCTCTGGTACTTATACCCAACAGCCACTCAAAATGTGTGAGCCCAGATACTGAGCTGATTGAACATGGATCCTTCCTCCCTCTACCTCGAAACACGCACACTCTCTCGCAGAAGTGACTGGATATCAGGAGTGGAAACCCCGGCAAATTTGTTTCCTCGCCTGATCAGGGATGTTGAGGCCAATTTGTACCCAAATTCAATGAGCTAATTCACCACTGACCAGGAATCAAACAAGGGATCTTGCTGGTCTGTATGGCTCAGTAAGGCACAGGTTGGCTTGTTCACTCATCACCGTCTGGGCATTTTGTTATATTAAAGGACTGTACGCGACAGGACTATGGGAGTTTGGTGCTTTGCCTCATTCTCCAGCACTTAGAGGAAGTGAAGTGATCAGGGTAAATGACACTGCCCAGTAAATAATATTAGTGAGATACCCTCAGACGGCGGCGCCCGCATATTCTATGAGCTCTGCCCAATTCATTTTCCATTGACACTATTGCAGCTCATAAAGGATTCCTTCTTAAATATTATTTGTAATTTTTACAACTCTATAAAGATTTATTCATAAGCCAGAGTGACTGTTACTGCCAAATAAATTTATGTCAAGTACAGTTAAGTTTACAGTGAATTTGGGAAATGTAAAAGAGAATGTTTGATTCTTAAAAATAAATAGATTCCTTGGGTCAAGGCAATACCACATCAAATATTCTCTGTGCACTCAGCTAATCTAATATGCAATCCCAGGTTGTGTTATTTAGCATCAGGATTTATTTTAACAGTAAACCCTATTGAATACAAAAGAATGAGTCATTATGACCGTCACTTGGACAACACTGAATGGGCCTGTGAGCCTGTGAGAAGGTGGAGAGTAGTGGACAGCACGGAGAGAGTTACATGGAGAACAATGAATAGGGAGAAGGTAGTTAAATAGACCTTTTGTGAATAATATTGGACAAGTGCTTATCCCTTTGCCCTCTATGCCGGTCACATTCTTGCCTCTGAAACAAAGGCTGCAATTTTACTTACCTCGGTGGGTCCGTGGCGGGCGATGTCGGTGGCGGGTGGTGGGTCCCGACCCCGCTGCTGGCTCCATCCCGCTGTGTAAAATTACTTTTCGTAGATGGGGCTTGTTAAGCCCACCCAGCACATTTCCCGGGTAATTAGAGGAAGCGGGTCTGGTGACGTCATTTGATGACGCGTCATCAGCCGGTTTCCTTAAAGGGACCATGGCCACATTAGTCTTGACAGTTGTGCTGTCAGTGTTCTACAGCATTGAGGTGCTGCAAACACTGACAATGACTACATAAAGGCACAGGGCTGCACCCAGGCTCTCCCATGACTCCCTCCATATGCGTATGCTTATGGAGGAAGTCACAGCACGCAGGGAGGTCCTCTTCCCTTCCCATGGGCGGAAGAGACCTCCCCAGGAGATCAACACAGCCTGGTTGCACATTGTAGAGGAGGGCACAAGCAGGGATGTGGTCAGGAGGACCTGAGTGCAGTGCCTCAAAAGTTTCAATGATCTTAATAGATCACAAAACGTTAGTAAGAAGTCACACTCAACTTCATCCTGCTATGCCTCTCATCACATCCCCATCACTCTGCCTTCCCTACCCTACTCCTGCACATACATGCTCATACCAACTTAATTTTTACCTCCACCCATCCCTTTCTTTCTATCTATATTGTCACATCCCCATCTCACTAGCCATCCCTCACACTCACCCTCATCCTCGTGTAATCATACCAACTAACAACACACAAGGGTAGGCACTTGGCTGTTTTATCCAATGTTCATCACATCCAATGTGCTGTCAAACATTGAAACCTTTATTTTCAACACTTTGCCTTCATGGACAGATTTCTGTGCACCTTTGGAAGTGGTTTAGTGAGTTCCAGTGAATGGTGAGACATAACGGTACCCCCCGCAATGGTGATGAGTGTGAAAGGAATGGTGCATCATGTGGCAGCCAGGATGTACAGCATCAAGTGAAGTAAATCTGGCCATGGTGAGGCCATCCCTGGCATCCCGGGCAGCAATGTAATAGGGTGCTGATGCCCTCTGTCCTGTGCCGCATCAGGTGATTGCGGAGAAGGTTGGTGCTGTTGTTGGTGTGCCCGGTGCTACAGGTATTGGGGCTGATCGTGGTGGGATTCTGAGGACCAAGGTAAGAGTGTATAAAGGGCACCCATGTTGATGGAATAGATGGCAGGTAAGGTAGAGATGACAGAAGCGTTCTGTCAATGGTGAGAGAGTTCTTCCAATGAGGTGAGAGTGGCTGGAGAGTGGAAAGTGGAAAGTCTGCAGAATGTGTGCTGGAAATGGAGTGAGAAAAAGCTTCTGCCTGAGGAAAGTGAATATCAGTCAGGTGGGAGCTTTTACTGTGCATTTGAAGCTGTCAAGCAATCAGCTGGAGCAATGGCCACTGAACTCATGCCTCAGCTTGACAGCCGTGGTCTGCACACAGCGGGGATCCCGTGGTCATGAAGTTAAAGACAAAAGGTAAGTGAAAAAAGTCTGTTAAGCATCTGGCAACTAATCATTTTAGTTAGGTCCCCCGCCGCTGCTGTTCGGGTCTGCTCAGTGTTGATAGACTCGACATTGGGAAAGGCGCGAGGCGGCGGGTTCACAGTGGGGTCCTGACCCGCTGTCAAAAAAAAACACTTTCCCACCCGACCCGCCACCGATCCCGCCCGCTAACCCCCTGGAAAATTCCCGCCAAAAGGTTACAGGCTCAGGTGCCTGTTCAGGTGGAAGTTAAAGATCCCATGGCACTAATTTTTAGGAAGAGCAGGGAGTACTGGTGTCCTGGCAAGATTTTTTCCCTCAGCCAATACAACTAAAAACAGATTATCTGGTCATTCATTCATTTGCTGTTTGTGGAACCTTGCTGCGACTCAACTTTCAATGTATTTCATTGTCGGTGAAAGACTTTGGGACATCCTGAGTATGTGAAAGATGCTGTATAAAAGCAAACCTTTCTATTTTAACAGAGACATTGGGCTGAATCTTGATGGGGACGAGCTGTGTAGGCGGAAGGGCTGAGTTTCTATCGTTAACCCGGAATTTCGGTTTCCCCGCATGCTGTGGAGTTACAGGGTGCGTAGTTTTGGTTTGACAAGTTCCCCACCCGGAAGTCAGCCTGATTGGCAGGCTTTTACTTCCAGTCGGGTGGGGAGCATTCTGAGCAGGCCGCAGCTGCTAGTGGGAGCGTGGGGGGAGGGGGCCCGATCCCTGACCCGGGGTGGGGGGGGGGGTTGTATGAGGAGTGTGGTCTGGGGGGGCCAGGGAATGCACTGACCTTCTCCCCGAAGCTGTCCTCGCCTCTCTTCAGCTGCCGGGTTTCCCGAGGCCTGGGAAACCCGGCCAGCCACTGTTAAACCTGCAAAGCAGGCTAAATCAGAGGCTGCCAGCCTCATTAAATATTTAATTGGCCAACCCGCCCCCCGTCCCGCCTCCATAAAACCCGGAACTGGACGGGTTGGAGGTGGGTTGGGGTCAGGTTTGAGATTTTTTAAGTTTTAACATCTCACCCGACCCCAACCCATCTGTTCTTGTCAGTTAAGTTTCAGCCCTTTAAACACAGAAGTTAATGGGGGGATAATTGGCTCGCGCCCCCTTTGGGGCAATAACGTCACCGGGGGGCTACTTTTGCCCAAAATTCAATAGTAGCGCCCCGAGCAGGAGGCGGGGCACTACTGGAAGTGCTCCCCCTCCCTCTTGGGGCGCTCCCATTGAAAATCGCGGTGCTTCATGCAGCAGTGCCGCACGCGTCGGCATGTAGCGCCGCAGTATTGCAGGCCTCCCTCCCCTGCTTAAAGGGGAGGGGCCTAGTGCAGTGTGTACCGGGGCCGTGCTGGACCACCGGGGAGCGGGGTGCCGGCAAAAGAGCTTGGCACTCAAGAGGAGCGCCAGGCTGACGGATCGTGGCCGGCACCCCGCGGGGGGACGGAGAGGGGGCAGGTGCTGGCAGGCAGCCCAAAAAAAATGGCCGCCCGGCATCTGCCCTTTAATTATCGCCGCCCCTGCAGCAAAAACGCCTGCCCTGACCCTGTCGGACATAGCGTCCGGCGATAGGTCAGGGGGCACGAGCCAAGTTTGCGGCCGGGGCGCGAGCAGGGCGCTGCGCACGGCGATGATGTCATCGCCAGAGGCGCAACGCCGTGGGCCGCTACTGGCTACCGCCGCCGCTAACCTCCTGCTGAATTTTGTGGGAGGCGTTAGTGGCGCCATGCCCGGGCGCTAGTTGCTTTGCACCCGCGGGGCGCTAATGGGAGGCGCAAAGCAACCGAATTTTTTCCCCCAATGTCTTCAGTAAAGTAGTGGAGGAATGTTAAGCAATCATATGCTTATATTCACACAGCGTAATTTTAAAGTCATAAGTAATACTAAAGTAGTAATATATATAGAATGATGGCTGGGCAAGGAGTTAATTACATATTGGATGTGAAGTTGGGAGCTTACTAGAGAATAAGGGTTCGAGAAACAAGAGAGTTCGGTATATAATGGCTGTGGGAAGGCGGTTATCTGTGGAACAGTCACACTCCTATTACAAGTCAGGGTTGATATTTGTCCACCTCCCCTTCATCTGACTTACTGCTCCATGTCACTTTGGGGCTCCATTTATGGGTCCTAATGAATGGGATGCTGCCAGAAGTGGATTCAGTCCTGCTCCCTCTCCTTTCCTGGCTTTCCAGCAAAAAGAAGGCAAGGAGATATTATTTGGAGGCAGGATTATAAGAACATAAGAAATAGGAGCAGGAGTAGGCCAACTGGCCCCTCGAGCCTGCTCCGCCATTCAATAAGATCATGGCTGATCTGATCCTAACCACCAATCTACTATCTATCACAGAACCATCTCCTGCATCTAACAGAATTGCACACACGAAATAGGAGCAGAATCAGGCTACACAGTCCCTGGGCCCGCTCCACTACCCACAGGGCCATGACCGATCCGAACCTAGACTCATGTCCAAATTCCTGCCCGCTCCCCGTAACCCTTAATGCCCTTTACTTCTAGGAAACTGTCTATTTCTGTTTTAAATTTAATTAATGTTGTAGCTTCTACAGCTTTTTGTGGCAGCATATTCCATGGACCTACCACCCTCTGAGTGAAGTAGTTCCTCCTCATCTCAGTTTTGAAAGAGCAGCCCCTTATTCTAAGACTATGTCCCCTAGTTCTCGTCTCACCCGTCATCGGGAACATCCTCCCCGCATCCACCCGATCCAACCCCTTCACAATCTTATATGTTTCAATAAGATCGCCTCTCATTCTTCTGAACTCCAATGAGTAGAGTCCCAATCTACCCAACCTCTCCTCATATGACCACCCCCTCATCCCCGGGATTAACCGAGTGAACCTTTTTTGCACTGCCTCGAGAGCAAGGATGTCTTTCCTTAAGTAAGGACACCAAAACTGTATGCAGTATTCCAGGTGCGGTCTCACCAATACCTTGTACAACTGAAGCAATACCTCCCTATTTTTATATTCTATCCCCCTAGCAATGAAAGCCAACATTCCATTTGCCTTCTTAATCACTTGCTGCACCTGCATACTAACCTTTTGAGTTTCGTGCACCAGGACCCCCAGATCCCTTTGCACTTCAGTACTCTCCAGTTTCTTGCCATTAAGATAATAAATTGCTCTAGGATTTTTCCTGCCAAAGTGCATCACCTCACACTTTCCAGTGTTGTATTCCATCTGCCAAATCTCTGCCCACTTACTTAGCCTGTCTATGTCCCCTTGCAGGTTTTTTATGTCCTCCTCACTCACTACTTTCCCTCCCATCTTTGTATCATCTGCAAATTTTGATATGTTACACTTGGTCCCTTCCTCCAAATCGTTAATATAGATTGTGAAGAGTTGGGGACCCAGCACTGACCCCTGTGGAACACCACTAGTTACTGATTGCCAGTCTGAGAATGAACCATTTATCCCAACTCTTTGCTTTCTGTTAGATAGCCAATCCTCTATCCATGCCAGAATATTACCCCCAATCCCGTGATTTTTTACCTTAAGCAATAATCTTTTGTGTGGCACCTTGTCAAATGCCTTTTGGAAGTCTAAATACACTACGTCCACTGGTTCCCCTTTATCCACTCTATATGTTACTTCCTCAAAGAACTCCAGCAAATTTGTCAAACATGACTTCCCCTTCGTAAAACCATGCTGACTTTGTCCTATTAAATTATGATTATCCAAATGTCCTGTTACTGTTTCCTTAATAATGGACTCCAAAATTTTACCTACCACAGATGTTAGGCTAACCGGTCTATAGTTACCAGCCTTCTGTCTACTGCCCTTTTTAAATAAGGGTGTTACATTAGCAGTTTTCCAGTCTGCCGGGACCTTAGCGGAATCCAGGGAGTTTTGAAAAATTATTACCAATGCATCTACAATCCCTACCGCCACTTCCTTCAAGACTCTAGGATGTAAGCCATCAGGTCCAGGTGATTTATCCGCCTTGAGTCCCATTATTTTACCGAGTACCACTTCCTTAGTGATTTTGATCGTGTTTAGCTCCTCTCCCCCTATAGCCCCCTGTTTGTCCAGTGTTGGGATATTCTTAGTGTCCTCTACTGTAAAGACTGATACAAAATATTCATTCAGTGTTTTTGCCATCTCCATATTTCCCACCATTAATTTCCCGGTCTCATCCTCTAAGGGACCAACATTTACTTTAGCCACCCTTTTTCTTTTTATATAACTATAAAAACTCTTACTATCTGTTTTTATATTTTTTGCTAATTTACTTTCATAATCTATCTTCCCTTTCTTAATCAATCTTTTTGTTATTTTTTGCTGCCTTTTAAAGTTTTCCCAATCCTCTGTCCTCCCACTAGATTTCGCTACCTTATATGCCCTTGTTTTTAGTCGAATACTATCCTTAATTTCTTTACTTAGCCACGGATGACTGTCCTTTCTTTTACACCCTTTTCTTTTCAGTGGAATATATTTTTTTGGAAGTTGTAAAATAACTCCTTGAATGTACACCACTGATCATGTGTCGTCTTACCCTTTAATCTATTTTCCCAATCCACTCTACTCAATTCCGCTCGCATACCTTCATAGTCTCCTTTATTCAAGCTTAGCACGCTTGTTTGAGATCCAACCTTCTCACCCTCTAATTGAATATGGAATTCAACCATGTTATGGTCACTCATTCCAAGGGGATCCTTTACTATCCCAGCTTCCGTGAAGTTATTGCAAGGACCCTGTCAAAATAAAATGGCAGATGTAAGCCGTTGGCCCTGTAGCTTCATTGTCCTTTTGATTCATGTGAGAACGTACCTGGCCTTCACTTGGCGACCAGCCAGATTGGCACGATTGAAATCAGGAGCTCAGCTTGAAGGGGAATCGCAGATGCAGGTTCACATCCCATCAATCTGTGGTGAGAATGGCCTTCCAGCGAGACGTTGGTTGGTATGGTGACAAGAGGTTCGTCAACAACATTGATCTGGAACAGTATAATAGAGGGATTTACATAAGTGAAGGCCCAGAGTGGCATGGACCAGCGCTGAGACACATGTACTCCCCCAGTCATAATATCAATGTAACTGCTCTACCTGTAACTCCTCTCTATATGCGTTATCTACGTAACTCTACTTTTCACCACTTTTCACTGTATGTGCTGCCATCAGGCGCTGATGGGTGGGTTTCCCACCGACGCCACATCTTCAGAAAGTGGGCCCTGTAGAGTATTTAATGTGTATTCCCTTTCCTTGTTAGCCCTCCCCAAATGCATTACCTCACACTTCTCCGGATTGAATTCCATGTGCCACTGTTCTGCCCACCTGACCAATTTATTGATATCTTCCTGCAGTCTACAGCTTCCTTCTTCAGTATCAACCACACAGCCGATTTTAGTATCATCTGCAAACTTCTTAATCATACCCCCCATATTCAAGTCTAGATCATTGATATGTACCACAAAAAGCAAGGGATCTAGTACTGAGCCCTGCGGAACCCCACTGGAAACAGCCTTCCAGTCACAAAAATACCCATCAACCATTACGCTCTGCTTCCTGCCTCTGAGCCAGTTTTGAATCCAACTTGACACTTTGCCCTGGATCCCATGGGCTTTTAACTTCATGACCAGTCTGTCATGCGGAACCTTATCAAAAGCCTTGCTAAAGTCCACATACACTACATCAAATGCATTACCCTCATCTACCCTCCTTGTTACCTCCTCAAAAAATTCAATCAAGTTCATCAGACACGACCTTCCATTAACAAATCCGTGCTGACTATGCTTGATTAATGTTTGTCTTTCTAAATGAAGATTTATCCTGTCCTTCAGAATTCTTCCCAATAATTTTCCCACCACCGAGGTTAGGCTGACTGGCCTGTAATTACTCGGTCTATCCCTTTCTCCCTTTTTAAACAAGGGCACCACGTTAGCAGTCCTCCAGTTCTCCAGCACTACACCTGAAGCCAGAGAGGATTGGAAAATGATGGTCAGGGCCTTTGCTATTTCCTCTTTTGCTTCGCTTAACAGCCTGGGATACATTTCATCCGGGCCTGGGGATTTATCCACTTTTAAAGCTGCTAAACCCCTTAATACTTCCTTTCTCACTATGTTTATTTCATCTAATATTTCACACTCCTCCCTCCTGATAGCAATGTCTGCTTCGCCCCCTCCTTTGTGAAAACAGACGCAAAGTATTCATTAAGAACCCTACCGACGTCTCCCGCCTCCACACACAGATTACCCTCATGATCTCTAATAGGCCCTACCCTTTCTTTAGTTATCCTCTTACTCTTAATATATTTATAAAACATCTTTGGGTTTTCCTTGATTTTACTTGCCAAGAATTTTTCATGCTCTCTCTTTGCTTTCCTAATGTCCTTTTTAATTGCACCCCTGCACTTTCTGTACTCCTCTAAAAATTCTGCAGTATTTAGCCCTCGGTATCTGTCATACGCCTCCCTAGACATCCAGGGGGCTCTCGATTTGATAGTCCCAACTTTTTTCTTTAAGGGCACATATTTGGTCTGAACCCTCCGGATCTCCTCCTTGAATACCTCCCACTGCTCTGACACTGATTTACCTTCAAGTAGCTGTTTCCAGTCCACTATGGCTAAATCCCCTTTGAGCTTAGCAAAATTTGCTTTTCCCCAATTTAGAATTTTTATTCCTGGTCTATCCTTGTCTTTTTCCATAACTACCTTAAATCTAACTGAATTATGGTCACTAGCACCAAAATGCTCCCCCACTGATACGCCTTCTACCTGCCCAGCTTCATTCCCTAAAACTAAGTCCAGAACCGTCCCCTCCCTTGTTGGGCTTGTTACATACTGGCTAAAAAGTTCTCCTGCTTGCATTTTAGGAATTCCGCACCCTCTATACCCTTCACACTAATTTTATCCCAATTAATATTGGGGTAGTTGAAATCCCCTACTATTACTGCCCTATAGTTTTTGCACTTCTCAGAAATTTGTTTACATATTTGCTCTTCTATCTCCCTCTCACTGTTTGGGGGTCTATAGTGCACTCCCAGCAGTGTGATCGCCCCTTTTTTGTTTTTCAATTCGACCCATATGGCCTCCTTTGATGATCCCTCCAACATATCATCCCTCCTCACATCTGTAATAGTTTCTTTAATCAATACCGCGACCCCCCCCCTCCCTTTTTACTTCCCTCTCTATCCTGTCTGAAAATCCTGTAACCAAGAATGTTGAGCTGCCATACCTGCCCCTCTTTCAGCCACGTCTCTGTAATAGCTATAATATCATAGTCCCAAGTATCTACCTGTGCCCTTAGCTCATCTGCCTTGTTCGCTATACTCCTTGCATTGAAGTATATACCATTTAGTACAGGCAAACCTCCTTGTTGGTTACTATCTAGCCCTTGATTCCTCTGTCCTTCCAATTTACTTTCTACATTTTAGTTTTCCAATTCCAGTTTTTCTTCCCTCCCTACTAACTCTATTCTTAGGTTCCCATCCCCCTGCCAAGCTAGTTTAAACCCTCCCCAACAGCACTAGCAAACCGCCCCGCGAGGATATTGGTCCCGGCTCTGTTGAGGTGCAACCCGTCCGGCTTGTACCGGTCCCACCTCCCCCAGAAACGGTCCCAATGCCCCAGGAATCTAAAGCCCTCCCTCCTGCACCATCCTTCCAGCCATGCATTCATCTGCTCTATCCTCCTATTTCTGGACTCACTAGCACGTGGCACCGGGAGTAATCCGGAGATTACTACCTTTGAGGTCCTGTTTTTTAATCTGACTCCTAGCTCCCTAAACTCTGCCTGCAGGACCTAATCCCTCTTTCTACCTATGTCATTGGTACCGATATGGACCACGACATCTGGCTGTTCACCCTCTCCCCCCAGAATGCTCTGCAGCCGTTCGGTGACATCCTTGACCCTGGCACCAGGGAGGCAACATACCATCCCGGAGTCACATCTGCGGCCGCAGAAACGCCTGTCTGCTCCCCTCACTAATGAATCCCCTACCACTATTGCTCTTCCACTATTTTTCCTCCCCCCCTGTGCAGTGGAGCCACCTGTGGTGCCGAGGACTTGGCTCTGACTGCACTCCTCAGAGGGACCATCGCCCCCACCAGTACTCAGAATAGAATGCCGGTTGGAGAGCGAGATGCCCTCCGGGGCCTACTGCACTGCCTGCCTGGTCTTCTTCTGTCTGGTGGTCACCCACTTGCTCTCTGTCCGCTCTCTATAAGGCTGTGCGGTGACCACCTCACTAAACGTGTTATCCACGTAGTTCTCAGCCTTGCGGATGCACCACAGTGACTCCAGTCGCCGCTGAAGCTCCGTAAACCGTCGCTCGAGTCTTTGCAGCTGGTGACACTTACTGCACATGTAGTCATCCATGCAACTCGAAGCGTCCATGACTTTCCACATGCCACAGGATGTGCACTCCGCTAGACTGTGCTGCCCTGCCATTCCTGTCATCCCTTTATCTAACAGACTATTTAAAAGACTAAGTACTACCCTTTATTTAAAAGTCTGAGGGGGAAAAATTCAGTTGGTTGCGCCTCCCGTTAGCGACTTAAGAGGGCGCTAATGGGGCACAAAGCATCTAGCGCCCAGGCGCGGCGAAGTTTGCGCCGCTCGCGAAATTAACTAGACATTTTGCGGCAGCGCTAAACACTACCGCCACGATCTCCTGCGCCGGCAGATCGTGACGTCACTCGAGTGCGCAACGCCCCGGTATCGCCCCGGAGCGGATATTGAGTGGCGCCCCCTGCCTTACCGCCTGACGCTAGCAACGACAGGTTGAAGGGAGCGTTCTGCAGTCATGTAGGGAAAGGGGGAGCGCTATTTAAAGGTGACCGCTTCCTGCCTTTTATTGTTGGTGTCATTTTTGAACTACGCATTCTGAGAGAGAGAGGGAGAGACTTCTGGAGAGATTCAACGTTGTGTGAAGGAGTTTTGGGTACTGAGCAGCACTTTGCAGGTTCATTTTGATTTGCCATTCCTTGTATCGATTTAGCAGAGACTGTGGGGGCATCACTCTGAGCTCTTTGCCTGGTACTCTCCATTGTTCTTTCCAGCAGATTTGATGTGCAGGTCTCTCCAGGCCGAGATTCAAGGCTGCAATGAGCAGGATGTGGATGGAAAGCAAGATTAACCATCCCCTTTAAGAACTGGCCCGTGCCATTGTGTGTGTGTTCCATTGCTGACTGACATCACATGAGCTTCGCCAGCGCTCTGAGGTAGCGCCTCGCTCCTCGGCCTTTGCGCCTTAAGACAGGTGTGCAGCGCCTGATTTAGCGCTGCAATCACCTCCAGGGGCGATACAAGTCAAGTTTGCAGTCGGTGGCGATAATTAGCGGCAGGCGCTAATCTTTGCGCCCGGCCGATAATTGCGCCCCAAATGGGGCGATACTGAATTTCTCCCCCTAAGAATAACTTTATAATGTTACAAAGTTTACTTTCAACATTTTTTTACCTACCTACAGTTGAAGAATAAAAATAGCAGACAAAAATAAATCAAAAGTATTTTGAATGATTTGTTTGGTTCAAATGGTTCAAGAGGTGGCGGCACAGTGGTATACAGTCTGGAGGGAGTGGCCCTGGGAGTCCTCAACATTGACTCCGGACCCAATGAAGTCTCATGGTATCAGGTCAAACATGGGCAAGGAAACCTCCTGCTGCTTACCACCTTCCCCTCTCTCAGCTGATGAATCAGTACTCCTCCATGTTGAACACCACTTGGAAGGAGCACTAAGGGTAGCAAGGGCACAGAATGTACTTTGAGTAGGCGACTTCAATATCCATCACCATTGGTAGCACCACTGCTAACAGAGCTGGCTGTGTCCTGAAGGATATAGCTGCCAGATTAGGCTTGCAGCAGGTGGTAAGAGAACCAACACGAGGTAAAGACCTACTTGACCTCGTCCACACCAATCTATCTGCCGCAGATGCATCTGTCCATGACAGGATTGGTAGGAGTGGCCACCGCACATTTCATTGTGGAGACAAAGACATGTCTTCACATTGAGGACACCCTCCATGTGTTGTGTGGCACTACCATTGTGCCAAATGGGATAGATTCAGAACACATCTAGCAGCTTAAAATTGGCCATCCATGAGGCCCCGTGGGCCATCAGCAGCAGGAGAACTGTATTCCTCTACAATCTGCAGCCTCATGGCCAGGCATATACCTCACTCTACCATTACCATCAAGCCAGGCAACCAACCCTGGCTCAATGAGGAATGTAGAGGAGCATGTCAGGAGTAGTGCCAGGCATATCTGAAAATGAGATGCCAACCTGGTGAAGCTACAACAGGGGACTACATGCTGAACAGTGGAAGCAGCATGCTAAGCGATCCCACAACCAATGGATCAGATCAAAGCTCTGCAGTCCTGCCACATTCAGCCGTGAATAGTGGTGGACAATTAAACAACTAATGGGAGGAGGAGGCTCCATGAATATCCCCATCCTTAATGATGGTGGAGCCCAGCATGTGAGTGCAAAAGACAAGGCTGAAGCGTTTGCAACCATCTTCAGCCAGAAGTGCTGAGTGGATGATCTATATCGGCCTACTCCTGAGGTCCCCACCATCACAGAAGCCAGTCTTCAGCCAATTCGATTCACTCCACGTGATATCAAGAAACGGCTGAGCGCACTGGATACAGCAAAGGCTATGGGCCCCGACAACATCTCAGCTGTAGTGCTGAAGACTTGTGCTCCAGAACCAGCCGTGCCTCTAGCCAAGTTGTTCCAGTAAAACTACAACACTGACATCTACCTGACAAATTGAAAAATTGCCCAGGTATGCCCTGTCCACAAAAAGCAGGACAAATCCAATCCAGCCAATTACCGTCCCATCAGCCAACTCTCAATCACCAGCAAAGTGATGGATGGTGTGGTCGACAGGGCTATCAAGCAGCACTTACTCACCAATAACCTGCTCACTGATGCTCAGTTTGGATTCTGCCAGGACCACTCGGCTCCAGACCTCATTACAGCTTTGGTCCAAACATGGACAAAAGAGCTGAATTCCAGAGGTGAGGTGAGAGTGACTGCCCTTGACATCAAAGCAGCATTTGACAAAGTGTGGCATCAAGGAGCCCTAGTAACATTGAAGTCAATGGGGATCAGGGGGAAAACTCTCCGTTGGCTGGAGTCATGTCTACCAGGAAGATGGCTGTGGTTGTTGGAGGCCAGTCACCTCACCTCCAGGACATCGCTGAAGGAGTTCCTCAGGGCAGTGTCCTAGGCCCAGCCATCTTCAACTGCTTCATCAATGGCCTTCCCTCCATAATAAGGTCAGAAATGGGGATGTTCGCTGATGATCGCACAGTGTTCAATTCCATTCGTAATTCTTCAGATAATGAAGCAGTCCGTACAAGCATGCAGCAAGACCGGGACAACATCCAGGTTTGGGCTGATAAATGGCAAGTAACATTTGCGCCACACAAGTGCCAGTCAATGACCATTTCCAACAAGAGAGAGTCTAACCACCTCCCCTTGACATTCAATGGTATTACCATCGTCGAATCCCCCACCATCGACATCCTGGGGGGTTACCATTGACCAGAAACTTAACTGGACCAGCCACATATATACTGTGGCTAAAAGAGCAGGTCAGAAGTTGAGTATTCTGCAGCGATTCCAAAAAGCCTTTCCACCATCTACAAGGCACAAGTAAGGAGTGTGATGGAATACTCTCCACCTGCCTGGATGAATGCAGCTCCAACAACACTCAAGAAGCTCGACACCATCCAGGACAAAGCAGCCCGCTTGATCGGCACCCTATCCACCACTTCAAAATTTCACTCCCTCCACCACCGGCGTACCATGGCTGCAGTGTGTACCATCTACAAGATGCACTGCAGCAGCTCGCCAAGGCTTCTTCAACAGCACCTCCCAAACCCACGACCTCTACCACCTAGAAGGACAAGGGCAGCAGGCGCATGGGAACACCACAATCTTCAAGTTCCCCTCCAAGTCACACACCATCCTGACTTAGAAGTATATCGCCAATCCTTCATCGTCGCTGGGTCAAAATCCTGGAACTCCCTCCCTAACAGCACTGTGGGAGTACCTTCACCACACGGACTGCAGCGGTTCAAGAAGGCGGCTCACCACCACCTTCTCAAGGGCAATTAGGGATGGGCAATAAATGCTGGCCTTGCCAGCGACACCCGCATCCCATGAATGAATACATAAAAAATGGTTAATTGCTTTTAATAGATTTCCCTCATACTTACACAGTTCGGAAAGGTTCCTCTTTGCTAAATCTGAAATTTGAGCCAATCAACAAAGTGTAGCGCATCTAAGTGTGACACTTTACAGGATTTGCATGCAGACATATTGGTTTCTAATATACTCACAGATTTCATGGTTAGTCAGATGATGTGCTGTTTCACAAGGACGGGATTATACGGTATGTAATGCATGATATATAATTCTGCTGGTAATGTGGGGCTTTTTCCCATTAAGGGGGCAAAATCTAATTGTTGTTAAGTAAACACTGCCTTGGGTTGCAGTGGCTGACTGTAGGGGATGCCAGCAGGCATGCCAATGGACTTCAGTGTCCTCGAGAAATTCATCTATTAATCTTATCCTGTTGTTTGGGTTGTTGTCTCTTATTGCCAGTGGGTGGGTTGCTGCAATGGGAGACTAGTTTTTGATCAGCACCAACATGATCACCAGCATTCAGGACTTCTCTTCTCCATCCCCAACCCTAACTAAACCCAGACCCCAAGGCTAAATAAGCTGCCGTGACCCCCTCAACCCACATTCTTCCCAGTGCAAGCAGCCTGATGTGGCGATAGATTCCTCTGCATGGACACCGTGCAGTCAGGATGTGCAGTGACTTCATAAACTATGTGCAGGAATGTACAATGTCATAAAATGTGTATAGTTATACAACTGAATTTGAACAGAAATGTATTCCTCTGGATAGTCACTGACCTTTCTAAAAGGAAAGTGTTCAGGCTGAATGCCTAAAGAACACCCCAGTGCCCGTTAAACTACTCGGCACTCACTGCTCTGGAGTGAAGTGTTGCTCCTTTCTCTTTCTGTAGAGCAGCGGGTTGAAGGTTTTCCAAACTTCAGCGTAAGTGAAAGTTCCGACAAAGACCACTGAATATTTATCCCTCAACCTAAACACATTAGCCGGTCATTATCACATTTCTCTTTGTGGGACTTTGCTGTGCGCAAAATTGGCTGTCACATTTCCTACATTGTAACAGTGACTACACTTCAAAAGTACTTTATTGGCTGTAAAGCACTTTGGAACGTCCTGAGGTCATGAAGGTCTTTCTCTCTTTTTTCATTGACAAAGGCTTCATAAATTGCAATAAATTGCAAATATGCATTCTTGAGAACCCAGTTTTAAAAAGGGAACTGATTGCGTCACTCTGTATGGAAGACTGATGAGGACAGACACAAAAAGACTTAAATTTTTTATTGCCTTTTTTTAGAAAGACCAAAAGACACTGAGTTATTGAAATTATTCGACAGCAGTTGCCTGGTGGTAGGGTGCCCTTAGTTTGTACATTCATCAATTTGATAGTTTAGTTGCACATTTTGAAAGCAGCAGCTGTTTGCCTTACAGTACCCATAAATCTTGACTTGTTGGTATTACATGTCTGATAGTGGTTGTTGTCACTGACCATGGCTTTTGCTCCTGGTCTATAGATAAATACGGGAGTATTGGATAGATATTTATATAATACCAGCAGATCTCTTGTAGTGTTGCTTACCGTTGGATGGTGTGCTGTTTTATAAGGGCAGCAATGTTATACCAAGTCCAGCACAATGTATTATTCTGCTAAGGTAGAGTGGTGTCCTTGTAAGGACAAAAATGAGAAGTCGCACAACACCAGGTTATAGTCCAACAGATTTATTTAATTTTACAAGCTTTCGGAGCTATCGCTCCTTCGTCAGGTAAGTTAGCAATGAGAGAATCTCCCAGAATTCACAATTTAAACCCAGACAAAATCTATTCACATTATTCGCTACAACAAAGAGCACAGCCAAGACAATGAGATGTGTCCCAGGGGATCCAGCGTGTCAAACCACCTGCTGGCTGCATATCCTGTCAATTTGTGTTCTTGTGTTTTTAAAAAAAAAAAACACCTGGGAAGACCGGCCATGATGTCAAGTCACGTTCTGTATCGTGACATGAACCCGATATCGCGATTGAGGCCATCCTCATGAGTGCGGAACTTGGCTATCAGTTTCTGCTCTATGATTTTGCGCTGTCGTGTATCTCGAAGGCCGCCTTGGAGAACGCTTACCCGCAGATCCGAGGCTGAATGCCCCTGGCTGCTGAAGTGTTCCCCGACTGGGAGGCAACCCTCCTGCCTGGCGATTGTTGCGCGGTGTCCGTTCATACGTTGTCTCAGTGTCTGCATGGTCTCGCCGATGTACCATGCTCTGGAGCATCCTTTACTGCAACGTATCAGGTAGACAACGTTGGCCGAGTCACATGAGTATGTACCGTGTACCTGGTGGGTAGTGTCCTCACGTGTAATGATGGTATCTGTGTCCATGATTTGGCATGTCTTGCAGAGGTTGCCGTGGCAGGGTTGTGTGGTGTCTTGGTTGCTGTTCTCCTGAAAGATGGGTAATCTGCTGCGAACGATGGTACTTTTGAGGTTAGGCGGCTGCTTGAAGGCGAGTAGTGGAGGCGTGGGGATGGCCTTAGCAAGGTGTTCGCCGTCATCGATGACATGTTGAAGGCTGCGAAGAACATGGCGTAGTTTTTCCGCTCCGGGGAAGTACTGGACGACGTAGGGTACTCTGTTGGTTGTGTCCCGTGTTGTAAGGACACAACGTCCAACTGCTGTGAACTAAATAGAGCCTCTGGTCATTCGGAGTTCAATTGTTGTTTGGTCAGGGAATTTCATAGATTGGAATGGGCTTGTCAGTTTCAGGCTATAAGTAAGAAGCCCCCATCATTTTAAGATTGTTGGCATCTGTAAATGTGGTATCTCAAGTGTGGTGTCTGCAGTGTGACGCCTGCTGTGTGATGTCGGCAGTGTGGTGTCTGCAGTGTGACACCTGCGGTGTGATGTCGGCAGTGTGACGCCTGCAGTGTGTTGTTTGCAGTGTGATGTCGGCAGTGTATTGTCTGCAGAGTGACACCTGCAGTGTGATGCCTGCACGCACTGACATACTGTTTTTACTATATTATGGATGTTCCAATATTCGCAGTTGACACGAGAGTCCCCTGTCCGTTATGTTAGCAGAAAGGTTAATCCGCACAAAAGAGCAGGGTAACGTCAGCATTAAAGTAACGAACAAATGAATGTCATACAAATACGTTACACATTTGTCTCCAGCTATCAATATTTTTAAAATTTTGGAATAATAAATTTTTGACGTAGTCAGTATTCCTCAAGTCAAGAGTAAACAGGGTGAAGGTGGCAAAGAGCAAATTTAGGACACATGCCAGGAAGTATTCTTCTATACAGAGGTGAGAAGTCGCACAACACCAGGTTATAGTCCAACAGTTTTATTTGAAATCACAAGCTTTCCGAGCGCTACTCCTTCGTCAGGTGAAGTGAAGAGATGTATATAGGCACAGCATATATAGTCAGAGAACACTGACAGATGATTACAGTTAATCTTTCTAACTGCCCTAACTGTAATCATCTGTCAGTGTTCTCTGACTATATATGCTGTGCCTATATACATCTCTTCACTTCACCTGACGAAGGAGCAGCGCTCCGAAAGCTTGTGATTTCAAATAAAACTGTTGGACTATAACCTGGTGTTGTGCGACTTCTCACATTTGTCCACCCCAGTCCAACACCGGCATCTCCACATCATGGCATCTATACAGAGGGTGAGCAACAGCTTGAGCATGTTTGCCAGAAATGGTGATCACATCATGATACTAGAATCAGTTAAGAAAGCGCTAGATGCCGCAGTGGCAAGACGTTGGGTTTGGAGTTCTGCAAATGGGCCGCAGCGTTTTCTTCTCTCATATCGCTCTTGTGATCGATTCTTTTGAGATTTTATACATTTCTCAGCCTCTTTGGACCAGTCATTTGGAAGTGACCTCACTGTAGATAAGTAGCTTTCACTAAACCACGTAGCTGATGACTGCAACATGGCAGACACTCACTCAGGATCGGCATGCGACTACGCTGGGGCTGGCGTTGCTGCAGCGTAAATCAGTCTCAGTAACTCAGCTGATTCATTTCCAGTTGGTAAACTGCCCAAAATAACAACAGAAAACGTTGGAAAAACTCAGTAGGCGAGGCAGCATCCGTGGAGAGAGAAACAGAGTTAACGTTTCAGATCGAAGACCTTTCGTCAGAACTGGAAATAGCAGGAAATGAAATAGATTTAAGGCAAGGATAAAGCTGGGAAAAGGGGAGGGAAGGAACAAAAGGAGAGATTAAGAGCCATTAAGAGATGATCAAGGCAAGAGGTGGTGTTAATGTGACAGGTTGAGGCTAAAAGAAGTGTGAAATGCGCTGGCAGAATGAAGGACAGCTGCCAGCTTCTAGGAGGGAAAAAAAGGGGGGGGGGCAAACAAAAGGGTGGATGAAAAAATAAAATATAAATGTGATTAAACTGCCCAGTTGGCATAATTCCACCCAATGTTACACTGAATGACTTAACGAGCCACTCCCTTTGCCTCGTTTGCGCGCCCTCTCTCTCTCTCTCTCATTCTTTCTTTTCCCATTAGGTGTTTCAGGCCACATTCCATTTCTTAATGGTGTCTTAGTGTTGGTCCATTAAGAGTACTGTTTAACTTGGCAGCACAAAATTACACTTCAAAGTCTCAAACAAATATTAATTGCGCAACGCAACTGGATTGCTGGCAAACCGTTGAATTGGCAGGCCTGAATTCTGGAGGGGCACCATGAGCAAGGAGCTGAGTGTCCCAGCACAAACAGATCAACATATGTGTAGAGAAACAGAAAATGGCATTTTAATGGTTGGCAGGTAACAATGTGTAATTAGCATTCAGTTGCCACAAAATAGTTCAAACGCCAAATCTCTTAATTGACGTTTATATTTTTTATCCCTGGGGATAAGATGGGGCTGCTTCCTTACTGTGTTCCTCCAGATTTCAGCCACGCCAACGTAAGGACTCATCTGCAGTCCGTTTGTGTCAGGTAATTAATATTTATTCCGTGCTTCTTGCTGCCAAGTTAAACTGCTCGCTCAATGGACCAGCACCAATACACCATTGATGGATGCAATGCAGGCAAAAGTGCTCGGTGAGATAGAAAAACTGAATGACTGTGTGAATGTGTCAGAGTGAAAGGAGAGAGAGAGGAGCGAGAGTAGAGAGATGGAAAGAGCAAGTGCAGGTGAAGTTCGACAGGCCTGTTGGGCTTAATTCCCTTTTTCCTGTTCCTAAATTTTAAAGATTGAAGGGGGCAGGGAGATCCTCACAGTGAGACACAGAAATATCAGAACAAAGGCAAAGATTGGCAAGTGAGGCAGAGCTCACAAAGGCAGAGATAATAATTCAGATAATGGATGAATTGAGAGAGGTTTTCAAACTGGGGTCTCAGCACTATTCACATCATTGAATGTCAAGGGCAGGTGGTTAGGAGATGGTCATTGCCTGGCACTTGTGTGGTACGAATGTTACTTGCCACTCATCAGCACAAGCCTAGAGTGCACCTCCAGGGCCCATAAAAATAATATGGGCCTCTGCACCCCAGGACCCCACCTTCCGCAGTCGCACCCCCCCCCCCACCCCCACTCCACCACCAACAACATCCTGGGGGTCACCAATGACCAGAAATTGAACTGGACCAGCCACTTAAATGCTGTGGTTACTAGAGCAGGTCAGTGGCTGGTTATTCTGCGGCGAGTGGCTCCCCTCATGACTCCCCAAAGCCTCTCCACCACCTACAAAGCACAAGTCAGGAGTGTGATGGAATACTCTCCACTTGTACCATCACTCAAGAAACTCAACAACATCCAGAACAAAGCAGTACACTTGATCGACACTTCACCCACTAGCCTAAACATCCACCCCTCCACCACTGACGTACTGTGGTTGCAGTGAGTACTATCTACAGGATGCACTGCAGCAACTCGCCAAAGCTTCTTTGCCAGCACCTCCTCAACCTGTGACCTCCATCACCTAGAAGCACAAGGGCAGCAGATGCATGGGAACAGCATCACCTTCAAGTTTCCCTGTATGTCATACACCATCCTGACTTGGACATATATCTCTGTTCCTTCATCGTCACTTAGTCAAACCCCTACCTAACAGCACTGTGGGAACACTTTCACCACACAGACTGCAGCAGTTCAAGAAGTAGGCCCACCATCTCAAGGGCAACTAAAGATGGGCAATGAATGCCAGCCTTGCTAACAGCACGGATCGATGGAAAGAAGGGGTTAATTTAGAGCCAAGAAGGAAAAAAAAGCACAGAAACCCATATTTTGTAAGTGCTCTATGATACAAAATGTCTTTTTTGAAAGCTTGAAGGAATATTTACAATATAAAGGGTCGAACAGTCCTCCCATCATTGTTTTACAGTACTTGATTTAACCGAGGTCATTGCAGGATTGCGATGGGGGAGCTCAGTCTGTATTAAATTTGTTAGCTCTAGTACCTGTGTATTATTAATGTCATATTGATAAAGTGTCATCCACTTGGGAATTGATCAATACTGGATGACTTACTCATTCTCTCTCCCCAAGTTTAACGTATTAATGACCTCAAGGGGCACCGAGTGAACACAAACAAGTGAAAGAATTGAATTCTGCAGCTATCTGATTACAGCTTGTTCAAACAATCAATAATCTGGATGTTTAAAAAGATCAAGGGCTCCCAGAAGTCTAACAGAATGTTTTTTTTCTCCCCCAGCTTACGCTCTTCAGAACAGAATTGCTTTCCAGCATAAAGCGCATGCCTGATTTCATCATTTGGTGGTAATAGTAGCAAAAACAGATCTTAGTTTGGGACAAACAGACAGATAATTCCACTTAGGAACCAGTGGAAAGTTCTAATAAACAATTAAGTAGAAGCTGAGGTCTCAACTACAATTTGGGAATCTTGTTAAGAGTGGGTTCTGCGATCACAAAACCAGTTCTTTTGCGAGGTAAGATAGGTTTTTGGGACTCATGAAGGCCAGCAGCATTGGCAGGAGTCCACCTTTATGTAGAAAATGTTTGTTGTCTGTTAGATGATCCTTCTTTCAACTCTAGCCCCTCATTTCCTTTCTTTCTCTCTCTGTCCCCTCAGTCACTATCTTTCTGGTATCTCTCCATATTTTGGCCATTTTACTTTCCTCATTGCTCCTGTCTTATTCCTCCGAAACTCCAATTACTCCACCTTACATGTTCTTCCTCCTCGAGGTGTTGAAATCAAGGGGCATCGCAGCACCTCCTGCTCTTAATTCATTTTTTACCAGGTCCTAAAGACTGTGGAACTCCTTACCTCCCTGTCTTCCCGTTCTCCTGTAATCTGCAGGCTTTAAACTCCAAGCCTGCTACCATCTAACCACTAATTCATGATATATCTTTCCTCCAAATCTTTTCCATTTTGGTAGTGCCCGAGTTCTGGACTTTGACCCTTCATCTCGGTTCCTCAATAAACAGAACAGTTTTTGGTTATTGTTTGGTTATTTGCCCAAGAGAATTGGATAAATACTTGGAGGAAAACATTTACAGGGCTATGGGGAAAGAGCAGGGGAGTGAGATTAATCGGAGAGCTCTACCAAAGAGCCGGCACAGGCACGATGGGCCGAATGGCTGCCTTCTGTGCTGCATCATCCTATGATTCTACGATCGGGGTTTAAATTTTAATCTTGATTGACATTTATGTGATGAAGCCCCTTCTTTGCGAGTAGATGAGATCGAGTGTGGGAATTTGTCCTGCCCAGCGATGAGCACTTTTCATCAGTCAATACACAGCAATGGTGCCACATTTAAGGAGAAGTCTATGGTTTTCCTGGATGAACAGGGGCAGTTGGGAAATCAAAAGGCAACAGAAATAGGAACAAAAAAAGGGAAACATGAATGAATAAATAAATAAAATTTTCAAAAGTCTTAGTAATAATAATTGTTGTCGAGACATTGCCTTTTGATGCCACTCCTGAGGTACATGAGGGGGAAAATTGATTAGAGGAGAAAATTATTCTGGAGAATGAAGGCAATGAATGAAGGCTCAGAGGCACATGGAGCAGCAAGTCTGCCGAGGATCACTGGTGAAGGTGAGGTAAGTGGCTCCCAGGACATGTTATGTGTGCCCGTGTGATAAGCATTGGATAGGAAGTTATTTAATAAGATATTTATTCATGAGAGAAGAAGACCACATAATCCAATGAGATGATGAGACATGTAATGTCAGTCAGTAATCAATTAGATAACAGATAATGATAATGCTTCCCTTTTACAACTATCTGAATTTCACCTCTGGGACTGGGGCTTAGATTCAGCTCAATCTCCTCTCTCTGCTGGCTCCAAGGGTCCTATGCAAAATGTGTTTGGAAGTTCTAATCCAGTTCCTAGTGGGTATGGCCCCAGAGCACAAACCCGGCCTTAATTCAGCACTAAATTAGGAACATAGGAACAGGAGTAGGCTATTCATCCCATCGGGCCTGTTCCTCCATTCAATTAGATCATGGCTGATCTGTATCTTAACTCCATCTATGAGCCTTGGTTCCGTACCCCTCAATAACCTTGCCGAACAAAAATCTATCAATCTCAGTTTTGAAGTTTTCAATTGACCTAGCTTCAACAGCTTTTCTGAGAGAGAGAGTTCCAGATTTCCACTACCCTTTGTGCGAAGTGCTTCCTGACATCACCCATGAATGGCCTAGCTCTAAATTTAAGGTTATGCCCCCTTATTTTGGACTCCCCCACCAGAGGAAATAGTTTCCCTCTATCTACCCTATCAACTCCATCTTAAACACCTCAATTAGATCATGCCTTAATCTTCTATACTCTAGGGAATACAAGCCTAGTCTAAGCAACTTGTCCACAAAAATGTAACACTTTTATAATTCTGGTGCACATGTGCTGCACCCCCTCCAAGGTCAATATATCCTTCCTGAGGTGCGCTGCCCAGAACTGAACGCAGCATCCAGATGGAGTCCAACCAGAGCTAACATAGCTTCCAGCCCTCTTGAGATAAAGGCCAACATTCCATTAGCCTTTTAAAAATTTTTTTGTACCTGTAGCTTTTACTGATTTCTGTACATGGACCCCCTAAATCTCTCGGCTCCTCCACAGCTCCTCGCTTCTCGCCATTTAGAAAATACTCTGATCTATCTTTCTTAGCTCCAATGTGGATGACCTCACACTTCCTATTTTGTTTGATATTCAGAGTAGGAGGAAATAAAATTGCCAATCTTACTCATAGAAGTTACAATCTGGTTGGCGCTTTACTCTGCATCTAGCCATACACCTGGGAGCACTCGATGTTGACGTTAAGATGCACTTAAATGGAACATTCCATTCTCCAGTACTAACATCCTTAAACTTGATGAGCACAAAATTCAGAAAAGAAAAATCTGAAAAGGACAGTTTTCAAATTCCAAAAGTGCGAAGGAGCTTTGGACATTCTTTGGAAACAATAATTTTGACTTTGTGCGATAGTGTAGAACGGGTAATAGCGAATCGGCAGCCCGTTTGACATCTCTCCTGACTTTTATTTCCCTTGAAGTCAATGGTGATTCTGGGTCTGAGTTACTCTGTGTGTGGAATTGCTGACTCAGGAAATAAAATTCCCAAACTCTTGAAGTATTGATTACGACGTGGGCGCGCTATCTTTACAATCCAGCTGTGGAGATCTAAAATGCTCGGTCACCACTTATTGATTACATAATGAATAGGAACCAAATGGCCAAAGAGCAGGAAAACAAACCACTGCCTTCTCCATGGATACTGCACACTAACTAGAAAATCTTCCACGACAGTAATTATTAGTGACAATTGGGAGATGAACTTTCATTTTCTGCACTGAGTGTTAATACCGTGCACTCCCAGGTCAGTTGTAACACAGGTTGGTTGCAGTTAACCTACTTCCAGATTTACCTCACCTACTGTCCTACTCATTTCAACAGTGCTGTCGAAATTGCAGCCTGTGTGCAATGAGCAGCCTCCAAACCCTTTCAGTTCAACTTTCGAAGCTTGGTGCATCTTAGTCAACAACTTGCATTTATATAGCGCCTTCAACGTCCCATGGCATCCTATCTGCATAAGTATTTCCTATTTGCTGTTTTGTCCTATGTGAGTTGGAGGTTTGAAAAGTGCTGTTTTAGTGCTGATGCCTTATTAGTGTGTGAAACCAAAATCAGAATTCCAAGATCTGCTAGTATTAGCAACTAATAGGAACATGGATTCAAACTTTATATGTAACCCCTGAGGCTCCATGGTAAACACCTATGCAGCCCACACAGACACAAAGTCCAGGCTCTCCCATGACTCCCTCCATATGATTATGGAGGGAGTCACAGCACGCAGGGAGGTCCCCTTTCCTTTCCATAGGCGGAAGAGACCTCCCCAGGAGATCAACACAGCCTGGTTGCACATTGCAGAGGAGGGCATAAGCAGGGATGTGCCAGTACATTGTCACCATTTTCCTCATTATAGCATCGACACATGGCATATTGCCATAAACGGTGGCTCCATCAGTTGGTGCTGCGGAACTTCAACCACAGCTATGAAGCTCTCTGTGACCCAGTCATAATAAGCACTAAACCATGGAAATAAGAGTGTGTGCTTCAAGTAACACCTTCCAATTGCAGTCATATCAAACCTTTAGAGTGCCGCAAACGTTTCAATGATCTCAGTAGATCACGAAACGTTAGTACAAAGCCACACTCAACCTCATCCTGCTGTGCCTCTTATCACCTCCCCATCACTCTGCCTTCCCTACCCTACTACTGCACATCCTTACTCACACCAACTTACCTTGCACCTCCACCCCTACTTTTTAAACTGTGCTACTAGCCTCCACTAAGGGCATTAGCCATTCACCTAGGTACTGACTGATACAAGGGTAGAGTTCCTGCCACTTTACTTTTTTTATTTTGTGCTAATAAGATCATAAGCATGGCGGGAGATTTCCCATGTTCCCTATTGTATTGACATGTATGTAGCCCATCTCCTGCATACAGGCCACACCCTAAACTTCAGCCTTCTCCTCAAGAACAGTGACTACACTTCAAAAGTGCTTCATTGGCTGTAAAGTGCTTTGGGATGCCCTGAAGTTGTGAAAAGCGCTTTATGAATGCAAAGCTCTTTCTTTATATAGGTCGCACTCCCAACTTCAACTGACTCTTTGCTTTAAAAGGATGCAAGGAATAGTGATCAGGGGAAATCGAAGTCGTGAACACTGAAAAACTGGAGGAATAAAGAGACATTAATAGATTAAGTGAGTGGGCAAAACTGTAGCAGATGGATTTCAAGGCAGGAAAGTGTGAGGTCATCCATTTTGGCCCAAACAGGATGGATCCAAGTATTATTTAAATGGTGAAAAGCTCGGAACAGTGGATGTCCATTAAGATTTAGGGGTCCGTGTACACAGATCACTAAAATGTTGTAGTCAGGGGTAAAAAATAATTTTAAAAAAGGCTAATGGAATGGTAACCTTTATATCTAGAGGGTTAGAATATAAAGAGAAGAAGTTGTGCTACAGCTATACAAAGCCCTGGTTAGACCACACCTGGAGCACTGTGTCCAGTTCTGGGCACCGCACCTTAGAAAGGATATATTGGCCTTGGAAGTAGTGCAGCGCAGATTCACCAGAATATTATCAGGGCTGCAAGGGTTAGATTATAAGGAGCGATTGCATAAACTAAGCTTGAATTCCCTGGAATATAGATAGTTAAGGGTGATTTTATTGAGGTTTTTAGGATTCTGAAATGAATTGATAGGGTCGAGAGAGATCTGTCAATGGTGAGAGAGGTAATGAGGTCAGACTGGATAGAGACTTGTGTAAAGACTTGCAGCACGGTGAATCTGTTGTGGAAATGCAGTGAGGAAGAGCTTGTGGCTGAGGGAAGATATCTCTGTAAGATGGGAGCTTTTACTTGACATTTGAAGCTGTCAACTCAACAGCTGATTCAATGGCAATTGACCTCCTGCCTCAGCTTCTCAGACGTGGTCTAGCAACAGCGTGAAACCCGTGGGTGAGCTGTCAAATTCAAAAGGTCAGTTTAAAACCATTGTTAAGTGGCTGTAAACAAGCCACTAATCATTTGAATTGGCTCCCCCGCCACTGCCTGTCGGGTCTGCTCAGCACTGGCAGACCCGATATCGGGAAAAGCACGTGAGCGCGATTTCACAGCTGGTTCCCAACCCGCTGTCAATCAATTCACATTTAACTGCCAACCTGCCACCGATCCTGTCCGCTGAACACCAGCAAAATTCCGGCCTATGATTCTATATCGGGTAATTGTGTGCGCACAGCCATGGTTTTTCTGGACATGTGCTCCCATGAGCGTGAAGCTCCACTCTAGAAATGTGCAATAGGGAAATTTAGACTTGAGTTCCGATTTTCATCTTGCGAAATAAATACAATAACTTCAGTCATCAACGATTTTCCTCCTCAGTTTAGCGGACAGAAACACCACTGGACCCCACCCAAAGTCCCCAGATCGTGTTTCCGGTCTCACCCATCGAGCTCTGGGTTAAGAGAGTAGCAATTCATTGGTCCCTCACCCTTACAGGAGCCTGTGTTGTGTAAGAACTTGCCAGTCTGTTATGTTGCTGTATTTAAGTGATCTGTAACACTGGAATCATCAAAAAGTGGAAAATAATTTTACTGCAGCACTCACATCCCCATTGAAAGTGCCTGTTCGATTTCATCTCACACTCTGCTGTATTACACAGGTGAGCTGAAATTCATTCTAAAGTGGCTGTAAACAAGCCACTGATTACCTGAATTGGGTCCCCCGCTGTGAACCCGCCGCTGCGTGTCGGGTCTGCTCAGCGCTGACAGACCCGGTATCGGGGAAAGGCGCATGGCGGCGGGTTCACAGCGGGGTCCCGACCCGCTGGGGAAAAAAAACACTTTCCCACCCGACCCGCCACCGATCGTGCCCGCTGACCCCCCGCAAAATCCAGCCCAAAGACTCCGAAGAGCATCACTGTGCCAGTGTAACGTTTCCACTTCCTGCACCAGCCATCCTTGTAGCTTCTTCTGATGAAGCAGGCCTAAGTGATAATTCTGGGCTGTTTTGTGCACTGGACGGAGATTTGCCAAACTACTTTCGCTTAGGACACCGCACAGTTGGTGAAGGGAGAGCGAGAGAGAGAGAGGGGAACGTTTGAGCTCTCTCCGCAGGCTGGATTTAGAACCCAGCTCTCCGAGCTGTAGTAGTTGGCTACATGACTGAGTGCTCATTACGGGTACTAGAGGCTATCATTCTCTCAGTCATGGTTGGAATTCTATAATCAACTCTCTCAATTTTCCAATTCATTCCTAAAGAATTGCAGGACAAAAGTTATTGAGACTTCCAAATGTAAAGATTACTTTACTTGTTCAGCTTTAGTCGGCAGAAATCAAAGCTGTCTGACCATTCTCAAACTGTGTGCACAGCTCAATATTCAATTACATTACACAAAAGGCCAAGGAACCAGGCAACACGCTACAAAAATTTACCTCTTAACCCCCATGGTACTTAGTATCCAATTTGTTTCTCTCTCAATTTGACACCTCAGAACATCATTAAAATCAAAACAATCACTTGCTTATCTCCCAACACTACAACCAAACTCATCGTGAGTTTGCAGTGTCAGCTGTGGCTCAGTGGGTAGCACTCTCACTTCTGAGTCAGGAAGGTTGTGGGTTCAAGTCCCACCCCAGAGACTTGAGCATAGAATCTAGGCTGACATTCCAGAGCAGTACTGAGGGAGTGCCGCACTGTCAGAGGCATTAAACCAAGGCCCTGTCTGCTCTCTCAGGTGGATGTAAAAGATCCCATGGCACTATTTTGAAGAAGAGCAGGGGAGTTATCCCCAGTGTCCTGGCCAATATTTATCCCTCAATCAACATCACTAAAAAAACAGATTATCTGGTCATTATCACATTGCTGTTTGTGGGTGCTTTCTGTGCGCATTTCCTACATTACAACAGTGCCTACACTTCAAAAAGTACTTCATTGGCTGTAAAAGCGCTTTGGGTAGTCATGTAAGGTGCTATATAAATGCAAGTCTTTTTAGATTACAGACTGGAGTCGGTTGGAAGCGGTTCTACAATACTTGGTGCTTTGGAAAGTGCTGTGCGTATATTACACATGCCAGCACTTTCTTTGCTCTGGGTCAGCAGGTTGTGAGATCATGCCCCACATCAGTATGGCCCAGGATTCAATACGACTAAAGGAGCCCTGCACTAAAAGTTAAACCGAAGCCCTGTCTACCTGTACAGGTGGATGTTAAAGGTTGTGCCCTTTAATGTCTGGGTGCTGGGTTCAACTCTGACCCAGACCGATGGGATGAAATCTCTGCTGGTTGTAAAGATCCTGTATTAAATGAATTCGAACAGTCTCAATCCAATTCTTGGTACCCTGCTCTGCCCTCTTAGTTTGATACGAAGCATTTGTGCACAAGAGGCAGAGGTGAGATGAGGAGAATTTTTTTTTTACGCTGCGAGTTATTACGATCAGGAATACACTGCCTGAAAGGGTGGTGGAAGCAGATTCAATAGTAACTTTCAAAAGGGAATTGGTTAAGTACTTGGAGGGGAGAAAATTGCATCACTATGGGAAAAGAGCAGGGGAGTGGGACTAATTGGAGAGCTCTTTCAAAGAGCCGGCACAGGCACAATGGGCTGAATGGCCTCTTTCTGTGCTGTAAGATTCTATGATCTATGAAATTGGAAATGTTGCAGTACGGAGCGTCGTTCTGAAGTTGGCACTAGGAGCCATTTTAAACATCATCCTTCCAGCTTGGTACGGCAATCAAATTAAAACCTTGCTGCACTCACTGAGATCATGTTGGTCCTATCCCAAAGGTCAATCATAATTCTTCAGAGCTCTGCTTCATTCAGTTTGAGTGACACAAGAATTCTAGGATAAACTGTCAAGATGAATCGCTAATTTTAGCCCTAAATATAGTGCTACATCGAAAAGATACCAACGTGAATAAGCTTTTTTTTTGAAGTCTAGAAGGTTCCATGGAGTCCATCCTTCCTGTTTTAATTCAACCTGTCCATCTATGCAATATATTAAAAATCTTACGCCTGCACACATTTCTTGTTGGCTTCTTTCATTATAAACTCCTATGTCTACATTTATAATGGAATTGCCTATGTAAACTTGTCACGTTGCAGTTACGCTCTCCCGCCAGTGGTGGCACTGCAGCTTTTTTTTAATTTAAAAAAAGTCCAGTAATATTACTCTTCAGGTGTCACACTTTGTAACAGATGCAAAACAATCTTCTAAAAATGAGGAGAACGACAGCTAGTTCTGATGAAAGTTCATCGACCTGAAACTTTTCACTCTGTTTCGTTCTCTGCAGATGCTGCCTGGCCTGCTGAGTGTTTCTAGCATTATCCGTTCTTATTTTAGTTATTTCTTGCTGGGATTTTTCTGGCCTTAGGGAGGAGCATGAGATTTACAAGCAGTTGCCAATCTGCTGAGAAAAAATTTCCCTTGAATCTACTGAAGAGGAACACTTCAGGATGTGCCTATTTGCACCAATTAGACTTTGGAAAGCACTGTCAAAAAGAGGCATGATGGGCCGGATGGACGCTGCAGATTCCAGAGGGGAAATTTTTAACCAAACCCACCCATCGGGAGACTGAGGGGATTGGGTGCAACGCTGGTTTTACATCCTGCCCGATTTTATTTGCCATTGAAGTCAGTGGAGAGTACTATTGCACGGATTGTGAAACTGGCGTTCCACCCGATCCCGTGGGTTTCATGCCCAGCGAGTTAGGTTGAAATGACCCCCAATGATTCTATGAAAAGCATGTAGTTAACCCGGTGTCCTGACCAGTGTTTCTCTATCGACTAACATCATTAAAAAAAACAATTAATTGCCTATTTATCTCATATTCTTGGATCTTGCTGTGTACAAATTGGCTACTACATTTGCCTATATAACAACAGCGACTATACTTACTGGTCGTAAAGTGCTTCAGGATGGCCTGAGGTTATGATAAGACACAATATAAATGCAAGCACTTTCTTTAAAATGACCTGAGTGTCAAGTTTGTCAGGAGTGTGAAAGAAAGAAGGAACATCAGGAATTCAGGCATAGAGACCAGCCTCACAGAATGTGCCATCAATAAACTTTAATACAAAGCATCATTGTTGCTTTGTAAGTGATTACTACAGTAATTCCGACTCTCAGATTGGCTGCTTTATAGGGCAAAGAAGGAGACTTAGAAACTGGAAGCAAAAGAACGAGGGAATAATAAAATTGATTAGAAAACATAAGAACATAAGAAATAAGAGCAGGAGTAGGCCATACGGCCCCTCGAGCCTGCTGCGCCATTCAATAAGATCATGGCAATAGAACCCGATAATTAATGCCCACACCAGTGGGTAAACAGATACCACTCTCCTGTGACATTCCTCCGTCTGCTATCTCAGTGGGGCACCAACCCATGAAAATTAAATGGCACCTGTTTTAAATAGGAGACGGAGGGATTCCACATGAACACGTTAAATGCTCGTTCACTGGTATCACCAACCCTCACTTCTATGAAAGGATTACCAGCAGCTTTTTGTTCTGTTGCATTCACTGCGGAGAAAGGGCTTCAGGTTAGACACAACTCCCTCCATGACAATGAGTATGTGAAATCTGCTGAGTGCTGACTAACAATGAATTTACTTTCTTTACCTTATTGAGATCAGATCAATGTTGGGCGAGTGGACGTCACATTGATTCTTCCTTCAAATAGAGATGTATATCACAACAAAATATGGGATTCTAGTAAGCCGTTATGAGCTATATATTATCAACTGTTGATTGCAGTATTATGAGCTATGTGCTTCAATACTTGACAATCTATCGTTATGAATGGTTTAGCACAGGATATAAATTAATATAATATCTGCAGTAATTTCATCAAAGTAAAGATTAGCAAGCATTCCTGTTGAACATTCTTTCTTTATGCAAATCATTCTGGATCAAAAAGGAATAAGTTTAATTTATCTTGATGGGCGCTGCATTGGGTTAGAACTTTCTCTTTCACACTTGGTGCAGCTCATCTTGCTACTTTCATTTGTTCCCCTCCCCTTAGCATGTGCTGCCATTGCCCCCGCCCTCCATCACACTGACACCCTACTCCCATCCCTCCCTCACCTCCGCTCTCACCTCCCACTGCTGTTCCATGGGATGGAACTGTACTGCACACTGTGAGCAGGAATTTATATCCCTTGGAATGGCCATCCACAGCATGGCACATAGCCCCACCCCACAGAGCAGCAACAGCATCGGGCCAGGTCCAGGAGCGTCACTGATTCGTGTCAGTGGCCACAGGTAAACGGACACTGATTCCAGGACTCAGAATGACCGGGTAGAACATGGGTGCTTGGCATGGATGGTTCCAAGATAGCCGAGCTCAGGCCAGGCTGTTTTAGGGACTTGTTTTTGGCCTCAGTGCCTTAGTGAAGGGAAAATTGGCCAGGGTTCCTCTTGACAGCTACCCAGTGATCCTGGATTTCCTGTGGTCAAATAGTTTGCAGACATTCACCATCAAGTTCCACCAGTGTACAATGGTCAACTTGGGTGGGGTACCAGAGCATAACTGGCACTTACACCCCAGTCTTCAGGAAGGGAGGAGATGGAAGAAAATTTGGAGAAGAATCTATATAAAATGATATTTTTCTCATAGTGACAGAGCCAGGGAATGGGCTAGTTATTGCTGCCAACTAACTCCTTTGAAAATGAACTAGGTAAATGCTTCTTCACGATAAGATTGGTTTCTTAATATAAATAGATAATCAAATACTTCATTGAACACTCCAGCCCTAGAGCAATAATAAAATTGTTGGTGGTGGGTTGTGCCTGCTCAATATCCCAGTACATCTAATCCCTTGAGCCATCAGGGGAGCTAATGGGATATTTAAGTTCATTCTCATCCTTTGTAACTGTTTTCAAAGGGTGAGACTCCTTTAAGATTCTGTTCAAAGGGAAAACAAGATTGCTCCGGAGTTTCGAAGTTAATCTAACACAGGCAAAATCATGAAATTATTTATAGAATCATAGAATGATACAGCACAGAAAGAGGCCATTCAGCCCATCGTGCGTGTACCGGATCTTTGAAAGAGCTTTCAAATTAGTCCCACTCCGCTGCTCTTTGCCCACAGCCCTGCAGTTTTTTTCCTTTTCAAGTATTTATCCAATTACCTTTGAAAGGTATTATTCAATCTGCTCCCACCACCCTTTCAGGTAGTGCATTCCAGATCATAACTCGCTGCGTAAAAAAAATTCTCCTCATCTCCCCTCATATTCTTTTGCCAATTATCTTAAATCTGTGTCCTCTGGTTACCGACCCTCCTGCCAGTGGAAACAGTATAGAATCACACAGCATAGAAGGAGGCCATATACAGCACATGGATTTCATTCTAAACAACCTTGGCCACACACACTTGCTATTATGCTGCAGATTAAGTTTTATCTCACCATCAGCTCACACACAAACCTTTTTCAGGAGGATACAGTGCAGCTGGCTTTCCACAGCAACTCGCTAAGTAGATTTTCACTGGTTACAGTTCCTCTCGAGTGGAAATGTAACACATCGAGTTTGTCATCTGCAATTTGCTTTTCTCCTCGGAGGATTAATTGTCCAATTTCTTTCTAAAATGCCGGCAAACTGTGAGGTGGAGATACAGGTCCTGCCTGTCTTTGCAAAAGAACTATCACGATAGCTATTGATTAAAAATAAAGTTGCCTAATTTATTATGGTCTTATTAGCACCCCAATTTGAGGTGCTAACGAGGTAGTAGTGGCCATGAAATCTAACGGAATCCAGTTGCTGCTGGTTTTGGGCCCTAGTCTTATCTTCTGGGCGAACTGTCCAAACCAGGATGAAGCTTCATTACAGGTATCGCCCCGATCTTCTGCGTCCAGATATCATGACCTCATCTCTGGGCACAGTTATCGCCTCGGGGGGCGAAAAGCCATTTACGCCCCATTAGCACCTCCCACCAGAGGCACGAATGAGGGGAATTTCGCCCCCCTGGAGTTGTGAATAATAATGCAAATACATCTGGACTGTGAGGATTGAGTGCCATTTCCACTTGAGATTCAGGAGGGTCCTGAGGTACTGTTAATAAATTAGAACGGAGTTACACACAAATCCAAAAATGGGCTCACGGGTTCCTTTTAGCCTGCGGATCGAGATCTGGACACCTCAGCCCTGAGATTCTGTGGGCGTTCTCCTGGGATCCAGCCATTAATTCAATGGGAGATCAGAAGAAATCCCAAGGAAACAGCATTGACGCCATTTCTCTGGGGCTTCCTCTGATCTGTCGACGGAGTTACGATGGGAAGCCAGGAGATTCCCTCACGGACTTTCAACGCCTTCAGGTTTAACGTGACATAAACCGTATTGGGTGAAGGGCAGTAGCTGTAGATGTTCATTGAGGACTCTCTTTGTAAGGAACGAATTCTACAAAAGGAACACCCCCATTTCAGTCAGTTTATTTCCTAAACACCTGCTCGTACTTTCTTTCTCCATATTTCAGGAATTTACCATTATATTCAATGGCAGTTTTAGGTTTAATCCAGACACAAAGCGAGAGACTAGTGGAACTGCTCTGAGTGGTTTACAAGGCATTAATCCAACCAATGAGTTCAGATGAATTACACTGACTTTACGACATCCAGTTAGGAAGTATATTGGGATTTATGATTTCGGAGCTGCGGGTATATTGGGTCACAAGACCAGATATTTAGTATTAACAGCTTATTTTTAAGAGGAGATTACAGGGAAATTCAGTCATAAATATTATAAAGTGAGGAAGGACAGTGAAGGTGCAATGAGAGGTGAAGGTCCCCATTGTACCCACTGAAAAGCATTTTCAAGTCAGCTTCCCAATGGCTTCCTTAACAACCTGCAGTCTCTGAATAACATCCTAACTGCAACGAGAATCTCATCTCAACTCCTCACAATATCAATTCCTTTGACCTCTCTGAGTGATGGTATCCAATTATTGTTAAATTATGACCAGGCCGGTATTGTGAAAGGGAGAGAGAGAAGCAGAACGAGAAAGAGAGATCATCCCATCAATCTGGACCACTTGCTTCTGAAAGAGAGAAAGCCATTCATCCCCGGAATCTTACTGGATTCAAACTCAGTGCTTATAGATGGAAATGCAATGATACACAGTGACAATGATTCCGTTCCAATTATAACACGGAACACCCCAGTCGCAATCGCCCATCGCTTTCTTTCCTCAATTTGGTTGTCTTTACTTTGACAGATTTTTGAAGTATTTATTTTAACCCTTAGGCTGCTGGCAGGTCCAAAGAGACTTCAGACTCCCTGGGCTGACTGCCTTTGTTTTCAGCTCCGAAACAATGAAATAAACTTTAGTCTACTCAAGTATCAGACATAGATCTATTACTGGAATATGAACCCTAAACTACTAAACGGGTTGCTTCAAATACAATTTTAATTGAAATAAAAACACTTCAACAATTTATTTTGCTTCCCGATTGTCCCTTCCCTGCCCCCTCACATTCTTTATTGGCCCCGTTTTTACTTTTTAAGATTCTTTTGACCAAATGTGTCTTTTCTAACTTTGCAAATAACTTAAAAATTGTTGTTCTTTGCTACTTGATTCCAAAATAAACAGTGGGAACAACTTACAAAATATTGGGTTTTCATTGGCTGAAGACAATGGCTAATGGATGTTTTTCAGCCAATTGAAAGTCTAGAACATAAAGACTGACATGGTTTTATTTAAGATGCAGCCAGAAAATTTATTGTTACATAAAAATGCATCTAACTTGAAAAAAGCTCTGTTCATGGAGCCAGACAACTGGTAAAGACTTTCATAGTCATGGAAGCGTTAAAGATGTAAACATAATTATGGAGAGCTTGGATTAAGAAAGATTAAAGGAATTAACTTGCAAGTCAAAGAATTGCTATTTATTTGGCTCCATTGGTAGAATCAACATTGCCTTCTAGTTTCTGTTTGCCGCTCCTGTATAGAATACGAATCTACTCCCATCTCTAGCCTCCAAAGTTTCTTTGTCTCCATTGCAGCCTTTCTTGTCTCCCTCTATTTCAGTAGTCAATGGTCATCTCTCTTCTGAACTTTCCTCTCTTGCTCTTCCTGAACTATTTACTGGTAACGTGGCACCTGTGCTATATCTGTAAGTAAGGACCAACTGCACACACTTCCTCTTCCCTGTATCCTCACTATACTGAGCTCAAGAATCATCGCACTCTCTCCTACTCTAATTCTTCTCATTCCTCAGTTTATCATTCCTCCTACGAACTACAGAAAGGATGTCCATATTTGGCCCATGATTATACTAATATTTGTTACTGTTTAGTTTGTCCTGTTTGAACTTCATGGAGGTTTGGACCAGGCTGGTCTTAGCACTGTTGTCTCATTGGTGGGTAAGTCAGCACACCGAGGTCAGTCAGAATCAGCAAACTGAGATACATTCAAGTTAATGGGAATATGGGTTTAAACTTTGTATGTGCTCCTGAGGCTACATAGTAGACATTTATTGAGCCCACAAAGACATGAACTTGGACATTCCTGATCTATCTGCTCTTAAAACCCAAACTTTTCACCATCTAATCACCACTCCTTGATCTCCCTTCTTCTCTTCTGCTTGTTTCAACCTTGATGGTGACCTTGGTCCTTTATCTTGGTTTTTCGGCACAAAAATCCTGTACTCGGGTAACAATCAAATGACCATGCAGCCCGTTCCTTTCAGATGCACTAAGCTAAAGGGCCACTGTCTTCATTAAAAAGGTGGTAAACCTTTGTGCTTTGCTCGCAAACACCCAATGCCATGTTATCAGTCTCACCAAAATGCACCACGCATCACTTTCCACGTGAAGTCAACATGGCAGAAATGATGCAGACTACTTCTGGCCCTTCACCCTCTTGACACAAAAACAGCCCTTTTCATGAAGATTGTGAAAGAGAACACAAACCTAGACTCATGAATGTTACAGCACAGAAATAGGCCATTTGGTCCATCAAGTCTGTGCCAGTGCTTTGCTCAATATGAGCCATCTACTCTAGTTCCACTTTCTGGCTTGTTCCCCTACCTTTTTAATATCCCTATTTTTAAAACATCTATTTCCCTTTTAATAGAATTTATGAACTTCACATCAGCAGCAGTTTGAGGCAGGGAATTCCACACTCCAGATCTCCCTATGTCTAAAGAATCTTGTTTGCAATTATTTTAAATTATGCCTTCTTGTTACCATCATGCCATCCAATGAATCAATCATTATTTACCTTATCATAATCCTTCATAATTTTGAAGAGCTGCATCAGGTCCTCACTTAACTTTCTCAACTCTAGTGAGAAAAGCTCTAATCTCTCAAGTGTCCCTTCATGACTGCAATCTCTCATCCCTGGTAACATCCTCGTCAATCTACATGGCACGACTTCTATTGCTTTTATATCCTTTTTATAATGGAATGCCTCAAACTCTACACAATACCCATCTTGTATTTTACAGTAGAGATCCTTTAACACCGTTTGCTGCATTGCCAGCTAGTTAGGTTCAACAATGAAGCTCTCGCCTCCAATTCAGCGATCCACACATTGAATCCTTGATCTGCACTTGAACTTGGCCACTGCATGAGAGGTTTACTGATGCTCAGCCTTGCCAAAAGATGGCATTATCAAGGTATGAAAGGATTAATAGAGCTGATATCATTACAGTGGTTGGAATGATGACCCTTAATGAACCACCAATAAGCAAACAGATTATTTAACTATATTTTCTAAATCAGCAGATGTATCCGGTGGCGTTACGCTCAAACTGCATACTGTGTCCAGTTTGATCATCGAGACAACAACAACAACTTGTATTTATATAGCGCCTTTAACGTAAAACATCCCAAGGCGCTTCACAGGAGTATTTTAAGACAAAACAATTGACCCCGAGCCACATAAGGTTAAATTAGGGCAGGTGACCAAAAGCTTGGTCAAAGAGGTGGGTTTTAAGGAGCATCTTAAAGGAGGAAAGAGAGGTAGAGAGGCGGAGAGGTTTAGGGAGGGAATCCCAGAGCTTGGGGCCTAGGCAACAGAAGGCACGGCCACCAAAGGTTGAGCGATTATAATCAGGGATGCTCAAGAGGGCAGAATTAGAGGAGCGCAGATATCTCAGAGGGGTTGTGGGGCTGAAGGAGATTACAGAGATAGGGAGGGGTGAGGCCATGGAGGGATTTGAAAACAAGGATGAGAATTTTGAAATCGAGGCACTGCTTAACCGGGAGCCAATGTAGGTCAGTGAGCACAGGGGCGATGGGCGAACGGGACTTGGTGCGAGTTAGGACACGGGCAGCCGAGTTTTGGATGACCTCAAGTTTACGTAGAGACACAAGGCAGACCTTGAAACCCTGGAGGCAGTGCCGAGAGGAGCCATGGGATTGATCCTGGTGTAGAGAGGAGCCATGGGGATTGATCCTGGTGTAGAGAGGAGCTATGGGGATTGATCCTGGTGTAGTGAGGAGCCATGGGGATTGATCCTGGTGTAGAGAGGAGCTATGGGGATTGATCCTGGTGTAGAGAGGAGCCATGGAGATTGATCCTGGTGTAGTGAGGAGCTATGGGGATTGATCCTGGTGTAGTGAGGAGCTATGGGGATTGATCCTGGTGTAGTGAGGAGCCATGGGGATTGATCCTGGTGTAGAGAGGAGCTATGGGGATTGATCCTGGTGTAGTGAGGAGCCATGGGGATTGATCCTGGTGTAGAGAGGAGCTATGGGGATTGATCCTGGTGTAGAGAGGAGCTATGGAGCTGATCCCTAGCGGCAGTGGATTGAATTATGAGGAAAGATTGGAAACATTTGGGCTAAGGGCCTGGTTGTGAGGATTTACAGTTACTGACAGAGCAAAAGGTCACTGCTTCAGATAAGGTATCATCTATATTTAATAAGGAAGATTACTCCTTGGTGCTGATCCATAGGTAATTAATTTGCCGTAAATGTTTTTCTTTTGCTTCGATGGAGATTTGCACAGATTGTTTTAAAAGAGGGCTTGGTTGGCAAGATTGTATTTGCATTGAAAAGTAATCATTCATTTTACAAGAGAAATAAAACATCACACAGAGCTTTCCAGTCTAAAAAAAACCGACAACCACAACAACTTGCACTTATATAGCGGCTTTAATGTAGTAAAACATCCCAAGGCGCTTCACAGGAGCGATATCAAACAAAATTTCACACCAAGCTACATCTTCTTCTTCTTAGGCAGTCCCTCGGAACCGAGGATGACTTGCTTCCACATTAAAAATGAGTTCTCAGGTGACTGATGAGTCCAATGCGGGACCTACAGTCTCTGTCACAGGTGGGGCAGACGGTGGTTGAAGGGGTGGGTGGGTGGGGTGCTTGGGTTGACGTGCGCTCCTTCCGCTGCTTGCGCTTGGCTTCCGCTTGCTCTCAGCGAAGAGACTCGAGGTGTTTGGCGCCTTCCCGGATGCTTCTTCCCCACTTTGTGTGGTCTTGGGCCAGGGATTCCCAGGTGTCGGTGGGGATGTTGCACTTTTTCAAGGAGGCTTTGAGGGTGTCCTTGAAGCATTTCCTCTGCCCACCTGGAGCTCTCTTGCCGTGTTGGAGCTCCGAGTAGAGCGCTTGTTTTGGGAATCTTGTATCGGGCATGCAGACGATGTGACCCGTCCATCGGAGCTGATCGAGCGTGGTCAGAGCTTCGATGCTGGGGATGTTGGCCTGAGCGAGAACACTGACGTTGGTGCGCCTATCCTGCCAATGGATTTGCAGGATCTTGCGGAGGCAGCATTGGTGGTACCTCTCCAGTGCTTTGAGGTGCCTGCTGTACATGGTCCATGTCTCTGAGGCATACAAGAGGTCGGGTATCACTACTGCTCTGTAGACCATGAGCTTGGTGCTGGGTTTGAGGTCCTGGTCTTCAAACACTCTCTTCCTCAGGCAACCGAAGGCCTCTTCATGGATTTTGATAATCGGGGGGCAGTACTGTGTGGCGGGGACAGGTTGGAAGAGGACCTTTGTCTTGCGGATGTTTAGTGTAAGGCCCATGCTCTCGTACGCTTCGGTGAATGTGTTGATGATGGTTTGGAGTTCGACCTCCGAGTGTGTGCAGATGCAAGCGTCATCTGCATACTGTAATCGACGACAGAGGATGGGACGACCCTGGATCTGGACTGGAGGCGACGGAGGTTGAACAGTTTCCCGTTTGTTCTGTAAATTAGCTCCACTCCAGCGGCGAGCTTACTGAGGGTGAGATGGAGCAGTGCAGCAAGGAAGATCGAGAAGAGCGTTGGTGCGATGACACAGCCTTGCTTGACCCCGGTCCGTACGTGAATTGGATCTGTGGTGGAACCGTTGGGCAGGATCACGGCTTGCATGTCGTCATGAAGCAGGCGGAGGATGGTGACAAACTTTTGAGGGCAGCCGAATTTGAGGAGGACACTCCATAATCCCTCATGGTTGACAGTATCGAAGGCCTTTGTGAGGTAAAAGAAGGCCATGTACAGTGGATGGTGCTGTTCCCTGCATTTCTCTTGTAATTGACGCGCGGTGAAGATCATGTCCATTGTGCCCCTTAGTGGGCGGAATCCGCATTGCGACTCTGGGAGGAGCTCTTCAGCCACTGGGAGAAGGCGGTTAAGGAGAGTTCTTGCGATGACTTTCCCTGTGGCAGACAGCAGGGAAACTCCACTGTAATTACCGCAATCGGACTTGTCACCTTTCTTGAAGATGGTCACAATTACGGCGTCTCTGAGATCCCCTGGCATGCTCTCCTCTTTCCAGAGAAGAGAAATTAGTTCATTAATTCGCAGGGATTCCATCTGCTCCTGAGGCCTTGTTGTTCTTCAGTTGTCGGATGGCCTTTTCAACCTCATGCCGGGCTGGGGTTGTGCTGAGGTGGTGGCAGGTAGCATGCTGTGGGATGGAGTTGAGGACACTCATGTCGAAGACAGAGTCTCGGTTAAGGAGATCTTCGAAGTGCTTTCCAGTGGGCACTGACTGCCTCCCTGTCCTTGATGAGTACCTCTCCGTTCTTGGCCCGCAGTGGGGTAGGACCTTGGGTGCTTGAGCCGTAGGTGGTCTTGACTGCGCTAAAGAACCCACGCACGTCGTGGTTGTCGGCTAGCTGCTGGATCTCCTGCGCTTTCCCCACCCACCATCTGTTCTTTAGGTCGCGGGTTTTTTGTTGGACCTCAGCCTTCAGGCGTCTGTAGAGCTGCTTTCTTGCTCTCGAGTTCTGTTGCTGTTTCCAGATCAGGAATGCCTTGCGCTTGCGGCTTATTCGCGCCTGGATCTCCTGGTCGTTCTCGTCGAACCAGTCTTGGTGTTTCCTGGTCGAGTGACCGAGCGTCTCTTCATCGACCTGAAACGTTAACTCTGTTTCTCTCTCCACAGATGCTGCCTGACCTGCTGAGTATTTCCAGCATTTTCCTGTTTTTATTTATGTCTCTTCACAGGTGCTGATTATGAAGACCTTGAATGCAGACCAGGCGCTGTGGACACTCTGGGCTGGATTTTCTCAGCTCCGAGGAGGCGGGCATGGAGGAGGGACTGCCGGTAAAGTAGCAGAAAGTGGGGGCAGATGGCAAACCCGCCCCCATCCCGCCTCCGTACCCTTTTGTCAGAGGTGGGAAGATGTGCTGCTTCGGGTCCCGTCTCCTGGAGCCGGGAAAGGCATTTAATCCTTTTAACTGCCTGTTAACAGGTAGTTGACAGGCAGAAAAAAGGATTAGTGCCATTTTACCTTCACAGGTGAAGGCTTCCCGACCTCGGAGAACCCCGCCGGGTTGGAGGAGACATGAAGGAGGTCTGTGGGGGTCGGAGGCACCTGGAAGTAAGGTGTAGAGGTGAGTGATGGGTGCAAGTGTGGAGTGGTAAGTATGGAAGGTGAGTGATAAGTTTAAAAAACGTTCACTTACCTTGTTTTCTTCCTACAGCCTTCATCCACCCTGGATCGGGAGACCCGACATCTTCCTTGTCGATTTCACAGACTGGCTGTTGGATCCTCCGACCCAACAACCATCTGAAATCTACAAAGTTGAAAGATTTGATGAGTCCCGAACACAAGGACTCATCAAACTACAGAGAATGTCAGTGTTTGACAGCTTCACAGAGCTGTCAAACGCTGACATTTCTTCTTTCAAGAAGTCTTGACAGTTAGCACGTCGGTGACTTCCCCCCTAATTGGCCTGCTGAGCCCGCAGGGCGGGCTTAACAAGGTCAATTAGGGGAAAGTCCCTCTGGTTGGTCAGAAGATGATGGAGGCGGGACATTGACCCGACAAGCAGCAGTCCCGTCTCCAACTCATCTCCATTGAGAAAGTCCAGCCCATTGTGTCTCTGCATCACTGGGAGTCGTCAGGTTGGTTGTGAGGCACAAGCTGAATAGGGCTTTATAAGCCACATAAGGAGATATTAGGGCAGGTAGAATATTGCATATAGTTTGGTCTCCTCATATGGTGGGTGATATTGAGGCTTTGAAATGGTTCAGAGAAGGCCCACAAGAATGATTCCCAGTTTAAACAATCTTAGTTAAAAAGCTGACTATTCACTTTAGAAATGCATAGACTTAGGATGATTTAATAGAGATTTACAAAATAGTTAAAGGGCTATATTGTGTTCCTATTGATAGATTATTTCAATTTGATAGATTAGGGAAGACCAAGGGGGAAAAATTCAGTATCGCCCCGTTTGGGGCGCAATTATCGGCAGGGCGCAAAGATTAGCGCCTGGCGCTAATTATCGCGTCCGACTGCAAACTTGACTTTTATCGCCCCTGGAGGTGGTTGGAGCGCTAAATCAGGCGCTACACATCTTGTTTAAGGCGCAAAGGCCGAGGAGCGAGGCGCTACCTCAGAGCGCTGGCGAAGCTCATGTGATGTCAGTCAGCAATGAAACACACACAGAATGGCGCCGGCCAGTTCTTAAAGGGGAGGGTTCATCTTGCTTTCTATCCACATCCTACTCATTGCAGCCTTGAATCTCGGCCTGGAGAGACCTGTACATCAAATCTGCTGGAAAGAACAATGGAGAGAACCAGGGAAAGAGCTCAGAGTGCAGCCCCCACAGTCTCTTCTAAATCGATACAAGGAAGGGCAAATCAAAATGAACCTGCAAAGTGCTGCTCAGTACCCAAAACTCCTTCACACAGCTTTGAATCTCTCCAGAAGTCTCTCTCTCTCTCTCTATCTCAGAATGCGTGGTTCAAAAATGTCGCCAACAAAAAAAGGCAGGAAGCAGTCGCCTTTAAATAGCGCTCCCCCAGTCCCTTCCTGACTGCAAAACGCTCCCCTCCTGTCGTTGCTAGCGGCAGGCGGTAAGGCCGGGGGCGCCACTCAATATCCGCTCCGGGGCGCTACCGGGGCGTTGCACACTCGACTGACGTCACGATCTGCCGGCGCAGGAGACCGTGGCGGTAGTGTTTAGCGCCGCCGCAAAATGTCTAGTTAATTTCACGAGCGACGCAAACATCGCCGCGCCCGGGCACTAGTTGCTTTGCGCCCCATTAGCGCCCTCTTAAGGCGCTAACGGGAGGCGCAACCAACTGAATTTCCCCCCCCCAAGTGTATAAGTTACGCAGGGATAGGGCTAGGTTCGATGTGAGGCAGTTCTCCTTTTCCCAGAGGACAGTAGACCTTTGGAACAAGTTGCCGGCTGATGCGTTGAATGCTGACTCTCTGCTTATCAGTTCCTGACTGGGGCAGAAATCACCTCTTATAAAAGGTCGGTGGAAGGTTTAAGCCCAGTCAATGTGATCTCCTGGGCCAGTTTTCGACCACTTAAGGGGGGTCGGAGAGGAGTTTCCCAGATTTTTTCCCCTAATTGGTCTTGGGTTTTAGTCCGTTTCCCAGGAGATTATGTGGCTGTTGGGTAGGGGAGTATCTAATCCTAATGCTTCAGGCATCAAGACTGTGTGGGGCAGGCTCGATGGACCAGATGGTCTTTTCCTGCCCATCATACTCGTCTGTTTGTATCAATGTTGATGCCATTCCTGATGGCAATTTTCAGCAGCAGAATTTATTGACCAGCTCAACACAGCTGTAAGTGGCACCATATAGCCGTGGTGATGACTATTTCCATGTTCTGGCTGGTAATGTGTTTCATCAGACTGCAGTGTTATCCTCATTCAAATGGTTTGAGGGCACTCACTGGCTTGGCTCACCTATAAAGAACAGTCATTCCGACAGGATAGCAGAGGACTGCTGGTGCCCATGGATCTGTACCCGAGGAAGAGTCACTGTCTTCAGAAGAGGGGAGAAAATTGGGGGCGGGCAAAAATGTAAAATAAGGGAAACATGAAAACCATATGAATCTTATTGGCAATGCGATGTTTGAAAATTTCACGGCTGACTCAATGATTTAAACATGATTTAAGAATAAAATAGAATGATCGGTGCGTTCAAGGGTTGACAAAAGGCAAGTGCAGATGAGGGAGGCCATTCGGCCTGTGGTTCCCATAGAAACCTGCTGTCCTGCCATCACAGCATCAAACTGGCACTTGAATGATTACAGAGATTGCGCCTCTGCTACCCAAATCTGAGACCATTCCAGGTCATTGAAGAAGGGCTTCCTGACATCAGTCCTGAACTTGCCTTTTACCAATTTCTACCTATGTTCCCTTGTCCTACAATTGTGATTTAACTTGAAATGGCACTCAACAAATACATGGAAAACTTCCCCCCCAACCCCCCAATCACACTCCCAATGGTGCTGAGAGTAAAGGCGCCACCAGTTTTGCTGATGCCAACCAGGGTGGTAGTAAGGGTGCTGCAGTGAGCCTCAGCACCCTGGGCTAAGGAAGGGTAACATTTGCCAGGCTTCTCACTTCTAGCCACTACCCGTTGACCCCCCTCTTCTGGAGGGTTTCCTGTACGCGCGAGGTGCAGGCGAGGAGAGAACAGGCGCAGCTCCAGTGCTCTGCACTCACCGTCAAGGCTGAAGAGCAGTCACTAGGGGAGTTGCAAAGAGGCCACGGTGTCGGTCGATCCACAGGCTTCAGGAAAGGAGGGGAGGAAATTGGAGATGGGAGAAACGGAAAGCAGAAGAAACCCGAGGGCCAAACTGGTGGGCCGGGTGTGTTTCCTGCAGCTGGAACGGAGAGGTATGAAAGATATAATGCATGAGAAGCTCCACATTTTATATGACCTGCTCTATACCTGACTGCAGAGCACTTGATGTTGTCACTGGGCACAGAGAGAGAATGCTGCGCTCCCAGGAGCCTCATCCTTCACCTTAATGACAAGCCACCTTCCGTCAGCTGGTACACCTTATACGGTTTAATAAGGAAATTCATTGTTGATTGCACATCCACATAATCACTCGGTCCCTGGCAGAGAAGAAAAATGGAAGTCACTAGGTGCACATTATGACCTGTTGTAATTTATGAATACTTTGCTAATGTAAATAAGGTGCGTAAATCTACTTGGCCTATGTCGCTTGTCAGGGAATATTTCCTCCTCTAAATCTTAGGAAGTCCCCGCATTACATTAGCAAATTGCTTAAGCAGCATTTTAAATAATAAAGAGGGATATGATTTAATTTTTAAAAATAAAAATCAATACATTGTCCTTCAGCCCACTTGAGTGATCTAACCAGCAGGCCTGCCAGGACTGGACTAATTGATACTCACTCCATGCCGCGTTGGCATGTCCAATCCCTCAAACTAATCGGGGGCCTTCTTTTAGAGGCCTTCTGGGAATTTCCGTCTCAGTCCGTTATCAGATTATATACCTTGTCCTTTTAGAAAGAAAGATTGACTAGTTCCATTATTGGCAGAGAGCATTTAATCGATGCCTGTACTTTACATTCATTGTCTGACAGTTGACTAAAATCCTCTACCAATAATTTATGGTGACATCCCCTGTAATTCTAATATTCTTCGTGAAGGATCTGCTCGCCTTCCACATTGCTTCACTTCGTTTTTTTTCTTTAACTCTTTTCTGGCCGTAGTTTCTTCTTTTTGGGCAGCTGAACGTCCAAAAAAGTGCAGAAACCCCTCACCACCTCAGAATCTCAGAAGCAAGTGACTGATAAATCTACACCTGTGGAATTTGTGTAAAATGCAGAGGTGAACCAGCTGAAATCAGCCAGCTTCGCAAGCTCAGATCACCAGTAAGCTCCCTCTGCTTGTCTAGCTAGGACCACCCTCCACTGGGTTGCAGGACTATCTGTAGCAGAGTGGGAAGAATGCCAGGCACCGGTGATAGACCCATGACTGTTAATGGGGACAAGCTGAGAATCAGGACTCTCTCAGTAGGTTTTCACAGAATCACAGAATCACAGAATCCCCACAGTGCAGATAGAGGCCATTTCGGCCCATCGAGCCTGCACCGACACATATCCCACCCTATCCCCGTAACCCCACGTATTTAATCCCCCTAACACTAAGGGTCAATTTATCATAGCCAAATCAACCTAACCCGCACATCTTTGGATGAAGGAAATATAATTATACCCCTATTGGTGAAATGGTACACTATTCCAAGCCACATTTGTCTTGTTCTAGGACTTTACTTGTGAGTTACAATTGCAATGTTAAATAAAATAAACTCAATATAGTTTCTCTTGCTGTCCCCAAGTCATTATCTGACTGGCTACACTTCTATTTAATAATATTCTTCATCACAAATTGACCGTGTAGAAGCTTTTGTAGAACTACTATTTGATAAAATGGATGCACCTCGGAAGCGAGAGGGAAAATGAGCAAGACATTGAATAATATTAAACGTCACGCTAAATGGGCAAAGCCGATCAGCTGAAAATTGTACATATTGTGTACAAATAAGAGAACTTGATCCTGTATGAGCACAGCTAATTGTCAGGCATCAGCGTGTCGTTCTTTTATTATAGATTAGAAAGGAATTAGAACCATTAGTTCCACATGATGGGCTCTCGAGCTACACTGTTAGGTCTTGAATGCGAGAGCTGCATCTTCAGTACAAAGTGTGAGTGACATAAAAGAGAGTGAGCGCAGATAACAGAAAGCCCATAATAGTATTTGTACAATAGAAAGAAAGAACGGATATTTAGACAGCATCTTTCGGATACTCAGGACGTCTCAAAGTGCTTCACAGCCAATGTACTTATAAAGTACCCTCACTGTTGTTATGCAGTCAAATATGGCAGCCAATTGACACACAAGGTCCCACTAATAGTAGTTTGATAAATGACGTCTTAATCTGTGTGATTGGTTGAGGGATGAATGTTGACCAGGACAATTCCCATTCCTTTTTTGAATAGTTTCATGGGACCTTTCACATCCGCCTGAACAGACAGATGTGGTCCTCAGTCTAACATCTCCTTCTCGACTGCACTGAAGTGCCAGCCCAGCTCATGTGCTCAGGTTGTGGATCAAGTCCCAGAGTAGGGCTTGGTCCATAACCTTCTGAGTCAGAGGCAAGTGTGTTACCACTGAGCCAAAAGGACATTTTAATGCAGCCAACATCCTTTAATAATGTTAAAGGGAATTGTTGGAAAAACCTCCTCCAATGGTTTCCTGAGTAAAAGCAGTGGCCAGTGTGACATGGAGCAATATATGTGAGAACAACTGAGGTGTGAACCCCATTTTGTGTTGAGTTAGTTGATCTTGACAAGGCAGCATTTGAAATGCTCCAGTTGGCCTCCGTATCCCTTCAGTAAGAAAGGTGAAATGTCAGGATTCCCACTCTGGACTCTGCTGAAAAGTAGGCATGTTTGGAAGCTGGCCAAGGAAGGAATGAGGCTTGGCTGTAATGCTCTCCATGAGAAAAAGAACCTGCCAACCTTCATTGTCTGGGCTCAAATGTGAAGAATGGTCAATTGAGTGAGATCCTAGAAGACAGATGGCACTCGTGGATCCGTAACTCAGCAAGACTCAGTACTTTCAGAAGAAGTAGGGAGAAAATCATAGAATCATAGAATAGTACAGCACAGAAGGAGGCCATTCGGCCCATCGAGTCTGTGCTGGCTCTTTCAAAGAGCAATCCAGTTAGTCCCACTCCCCGGCTTTTTCCGTGTATCCCTGCAATTTTTTCTCCTACAAGTATTTATCCAATATTCTTTTGAAGACTACTATTGAATCTGTATCCACCACCCTATGAACATGAATAAGAAAAATATTTTTCATTAATGAAAAGGGACGGAAGGAAATATCAGTGGCACTATGTGCGTTAGAATAGTGCAACATCACCTTTTCCTCAATTTTCTCCCCTTTTCTGTCCTACTGTGCTGACGGTGCTGACTCCTTGCTGGGACTAGGATTTGAAGAACGCAGTATCTCACTCAAATAGTCATTCTTCAAACCCATGAATCTAGGGCATGTGCCAGTAGGCTACTGAACCAACGGGGATGACAAAACCAAACCCAATCCTCTACTCCACTGGGTATGTCGGCATCGGTGCCACCTTCCTTCTGGCATCTCACCCAATAAAATCACCAATTCTTCCAAGGTGAAGGGAGGCATCCCCATCAACTCAGAGAAACCTACTGATACATGCTGGGAAATTCTGCCCATGCTCAGAATGCTGAGATGTGGTTTGTAACTCCCATCAACTGTTCTGAGGAAGAATATCCATTCGAGGCTAGAAGTTTGAGACAGGCAAAGGCCTTGGAGTAATGAAGGCATTACAAGGCATAAAAGATAATTCAATGGCTATATTTAATCATGTTATCATGCAATATTTATTTCTTCCTGTTTGTATTTTGTTTAAAATCTTATTTTGTGCACCCTCACTTTGGATTTGTACATCCACTAGCTCTTCAGTTCTGAATTGCGTATGTTTTACTTTGAGCTGATCAACAAAGTATGATTAGAAAAGTGTAATGACAGAAAAAAAAAAGGGGACAGAGAGAATGAGAACAACAGGAAGTGCACACAAAACGCCAGGATCTGCTGCTTTGCTGTTTTCTGTCTTACTGGTGTGTTGGTATTGTCACGAAAAGACTTTAACAGATTATCTGGTCATTGATCTCATTACCACCTGTGCTGTGCGCAAATTGGCTGCCGCATTTTCCTATTAAACAATAGTGATTACACTTCAAAAGTAATTAATTGGATGCAAACACTTCGGGACTCCCTGAAGATGTGATAAGTTTGTTTGCCTGGTCTTTCCTTTCTCTTTCTCTTCTTTAACGCGAGGCGCTGGCCGGTGACTCTGTAAGAGACAGGGGTTTCTTCATGTGCCGTGACTGAGGTAGCTACAAACGCATGTTCGGCTGCCTATTTTGCCAGAGCTAAGAAATCGTGTCATGTCTGAGAAGAAAGGGAAGAGCAGCATTTTCATGAATACCAAATTCCGTCCTGGAGGCATCTACTCCAATCTATATATAGGATCATGTCGGTAAAACTTCAATTAAGGGGCTCACACTGAAAGTCAGATGTCAGCAGCTTTAAAGATAACTAATGAAAGGATATAATTGTGCTGTAATTTAAACTGAATATTCATCATCAGAGATGATCAAAGAGTCTTGAATTAACCAGTGGAATACACACATGACCGCAATGTCAAGCACAGCACAAGTGTGCTTTTGAAGTTTCCTCATGATTTCAACATGGTGCCAATTTTTGTTTTAAGCTTTTCTGATCGAGAAGATTCCAGGTTTGATTCCTGGTCTGCGTTGACTTCACCCAGGGCAGCTCTCGAGGCCATTGCGGTTTGGTGGCCTTAGCTAGGGAAGGGAAAAGGTGAGGCAAGGGTCCCACTCCTCATTGCTACTCAGTGACCCCCCCCCCCTGCTGAAAAGTGTGCTTGTGCGGACAGGACCGGTCTCAGCCGCATGGCACCTCCCGTTGTCGAATAGCTTGCCAACACTCACTGACTAGGCTCATACATCAAGAATGGCCGCTTGAGTGAGGTAGCAGAGTGTGCTGCCGATTCCAGTGGAGCTGTATCTCACCAAGAGTCGGTACCTTAAGGGGAGGATTTATCCCAGTGCTGGCCAAAGTGCAATTCCAATCGGCAAACGATGAAGAGCAGTGATTCAAGCTGAAGGAGTGACTGGAACCGGCTGCACTGAGATCCAGTCTGGAGGAAAAGAAGACAAAGGTAGAAGTGATTTCGCTGGCGCACACATGCTGAAGTTCTGCATCATCGATGTACCTCGGCATCCCTGTTACCTCAATAGAAGGATATTATATAGATCTTAATGTATGAGAGAGAGGGAGAACATATTGTGGCTCTGCAAGGAGTCTCCCAATTCCCACTGTAACTCTGACTGGGGACCTGCAGAACTCCCAAAGAAATAGCATGAATGGCTGAAATTCAGGGTCTGTGTGAGTGGTGAGAAGGGGGAAGATTCTGTTTTCACCTGGCTCACTGATATCATCACTAGTAGTGAAAGCCATTACTGACAGCATAGCCACTTCCTGTTACAGAACAGGGGCATTGCTAATGGGCACGGGAGAGTTTTGGCACAGTGCGTTGCAGCACCAACGTGCAGTGCCACAGAGCGGTGGGGTGCAGAGCTTCCCTCAAGGCTCGGAGTTCCCAATCTCCACAACATCATTGTGGGAAGCACCAAGCAGCAGTCAGGTGCTTCCACAGTAGGAGGAGAAATATTCAAGAGGGTCCTCCATGGGCTGTGTTCATACATCCTTCCATGCTAATTCTGAGCAGGCAGTGGTGGAGCCCTGAGACAGGCTGGCTGCTTACCCTTGTAGCTGAGTGTGTAAATGACAAGGTGAAACCAGGGGGTGGGGAGAAGGGGGGGAACTTACCCACAAAATTACTCGCAAGGCGCATTGGTGGTCTTTTAATTTACCAAGTTAAACATTGGTCAAACAATATTTTTGAGTGATTTGACTGTATAACTTTGCTTGTAGTTCTTGGTAAGGTTACAACTCTAATCATGGCCTGTCTCGCTGTGGGATGGGATTGAGCTGCGATTCAGGGCCAGCTTCTCTCTTTCTTGCTCCACAGCAAAAGAAGGTACAGGAATGCTATTTGGAGGTGGGGCTATCCTTGCCTCCATCCAACAAGTGAAAGGGGTCCCTAACAATGGAACTATTGGTCCTACAACGACAACTTGTATTAATATAGCGCTGTGCATGTGCAAGATGATGTCTCAGAGCACTTTACAATGGCACGGAAAGGAATATGGGGGGAGAAATTCGGTTGGTTAGCGCCTCCTGTTAGTGCCTAAAGTGCGCAGCGCCCCGTTAGCACCCCGGATGTGAAATTGCCTCCCGCCCCCTGCTGTATCGCCGGGCATGAACAACAGCAGGAAGAGGAGGCGTTGTCAACTCGGCTGGCCGCTTGGGGAGCGTTAAATAAAGGGAATGGTTTTCAGGTAGGCCAACCTTTATTATTTGCACCAGCCTGGTGCCTGCTGAAAGTTTTTGATGTTTCATTGCTGCAAGATGTCCAGGCCCTCCACTTTGTGAGAGTGTTTGGGGCTGTAATGGCAGTCGCCCAGGTCACCTTGCAACGCAGAACTGAAGACAAGTAGGTTGTGCACCATCATTGGCCCTTCCCTTTAAGCGAGGGAAGCAGCCTCTGATGCCGTTTGCAATGAGCTCCCTGCTCTCGGACTTTAGCGCCCTAAGAGAAGTGGTTAGTGCTTGATTTAGCGCTCCACTTCCCTCTTGGAGCGCTAAAGCTGAATTTCCGGGCAGGAGAGAATCATTAGCGCCTGGCGCTACTTTTTCTACTTTTCAAAAGTTAGCGTCCCAAACGGGGCTATACCGAATTTCTCGCCCGACACGGTGTATATGGAGCACAGGAAAAAGGAGGGAATTGGAGAAGCTAGGATGGGGAAATTGAAAGCATGGTTTGAAGAGAAGGATCATGAGGAGGTTTTTGAAAGCAAGTTGGAAGGTGGCAAGGCAAAGGGAACTGCATAGAGAATGGGTAGGAGCATAGTGGCTGATTAAGCAGCTACTAGTGGTGAAGTAAGGGTGGGGGGGTGGTGGGGCTGCGAGGAGGAGTCCGATGTTAGAGGAGCAGAGGGTGCGTGCTAGGATGTAAGGCAGGAGGAGGGTGGGACAAGACCATGGAGTGATTTGAAAATGAGGACGAGAATTTTGAACTTGACCCGCTGGAGCACGGGGAGCCAGTGAAGCTTGGAGAGGGGGTTGGAATGTAGTGCGGGGGAGAGCGCGAAAGATGCGGCAGGAATCCGCAACAGGCAGCTAAATCGAGCCATGTTTGCTCCACCGATGATGAAAATTAGTTGTTAACCTTAATGACCAATGATTTCACATTGTAGGGCCAGTTTTAGGATCACACATTCCCAGTGGGAGCCTCGCCCCTCAGCGCTGCCTACTGGAAAATCGCCTGTGCACTTCTTGTGACAGAAAATCATGGGAAGAGCACCCAACAACTTCCAATACGTGCTCCCGGTGGGAGACTCCCCAGCAAGCGCTCACACACACACACACTTACTTGTAAAATTGGCCCTAACTTAAGCAGGAAATTCAGCACCTTTAAAGCAGTAGAGCAGAATATTGGGCAGAAGAAAAATCTTAATGTGAGATTTAGATTTAATTTAAAGGGCGAATCTCATCGTCGGGTTCAAACGTGTCACTGAGGCTGAATGTCGGGAGGTGAATTGACACCACAAGAGATAGTCATTAACCTAAAGGTGCTCCTGCATCAACTTGTGTAAGTTAATTAAACTCCCTGACACTGTCAGGATTAGTAATTTTTCCTATCCACTATCTCCAGTCACTGCTCAAATGAAAATATTTCACAAATTGATGGAACAAAACGGAGCGACCTTTGAGTTAATCGTGATTCTTTGTAGTAGTTTGAAAAGGTCCCCGATGATGATAGAGTCTTGTTAAATAACATTCGTGTTGAGCACAGAATAAGGCTTGCAGTCAGAAAGGAACTTGCAATCTGCTTCATTGTGAGACTTCATTGTCAAAGCAGGATACTATCAACCTTAAGCTACTTTTCCATATCACATTGAACAGGAGCAATACCAAAGACAGCTCTGCAACACTTGTCCACATTTATATTGTCCTTTGTCTCAGCTCTCCTGTAAGCCCATTGGAAGGCAGTTTTGGACTATGGAGACTCAGTATTCTGCCGGAGCAGAGAAGATCAGCAATTCTTATTTTTCTGACTCGGCCTCCAACAGTCCTACAGGAGACGAGAAGAAAAAAACAGTATCAATGGTTCCTCTTTGTCTTAGAATTGGCTTGTTCACAGATGTGATTTCCAGTAAAAAAAAGTAAAAAGTTTAAAGTTTATGGTTTTCCATACAGACTGCATTTGACACATTAGACCTCCTGTGACCCCACCTCATTGTCTTAGTTGTATCTTGCTATGTCTTTGATATAATGCCTTCCTGACCTGATTGTTTCTCTGCCGAGGTGTGATAAAAGGCAGTCAGAAAGATTAACTGTAGTCGTCTGACATTGTACGCTACACAGGCATTGTTCTCTATCTATATATGCTTTGCCGATTCGTATTCCTTCACTTCACCTGACGAAGGGGCAGCAGCTCCGAAAGCTTGTGAGTTCAAATAAAACTGTTGGACTATAACCTGGTATTGTGCGACTTCTCACTTTAGAATTTAAAGGAATTGAAGACACAAGCCGATGATCAGACACTGGGCCATGGCACGCTGGCATCGTGAGACTATTTTACTTAATGACACAAAGACGCTGAGGCACTGAGACTGGGTAAGTTGAACTAAATGGATTTTCCTATTTCTAAAATTCTTATATTAAGTCCACTTGACTCGATGGCAGTGAGAGTGGGGTTACTGTACCCTGGGTTCTGTCTACAACAGATACTGGGGTCAAGTTTATCTTTAGCTAAACAGACACTATGGGCTGGATTTTTCCAACCTCGGCGGGTCCGTGGTGGGCGACGTCCGTGGCGTGCGGGGACCCCGCATCTGTCTCGGTCCCGGCCTCCAACAAGATTTTCCGTTGATGGGGCTGGTTAAGCCTGCCCTGTGAGGTTCCCGACCAATTAATAGGAAGCGGGTCTGATGATGTAATTTGATGACGCATCATCAGCCGGTTTCCTTAAAGGGGCCATGACCACAATCATTTTGACAGTTGTGCTGTCAGTATTCTGCAGCATTGAGGTGCAGCAAACACTGACAATCACTGCACAAAGGTGCACGGCTGCACCCAGGCTCTCCCATGACTCCCTCCATAGGGCACAAGCAGGGATGTCGTCAGGAGGACCTGGCTGCAGTGGCGCAAACCTTTCAATGATCTCAGTAGATAACTAAGCGTTACTGCAAAGCCACACTCAGCCTCATCCTGCTGTGCCACTCATCACATCCCCAGCACTCTGCCTTCCCTACCCTACTCCTGCACATCCTTACTCACACCAACTTACCTTGCACCTCCACCCATCCCTCTCTATCTACAATATCACATCCCCATCTCACTAGCCACCCCTCACACTCACCCTCATCCTTGTCCATCATACCAACTAACAACACGCAAGGGTAGGCACTTGGGTGTTATCGCCAATGTTCATGTAAAGTTTCTGTTAATTTGTTGTCAAACATTGAAATCTTTATTTTCAAAACTTTGCCTTCTTGGACAGATCTGTGCTCATCTTTGAAAGTGTCTTAGTGAGTTGCAGTAAATGGCGAGACAAAATGGCACCCCTCGCAATGGTGATGAGTGTGAAAGGAATGGCTTGGGCATTGTAGGGATGCTTTATGGTGCTGGTGTGGGGTGGTGCCAACCAGGCGCATCATGTGGCAGCCAGGGTGTACAGCATCAAGTGAAGTAAATCTGGCCATGGTGAGGCCATCCCTGGCCTCCCGGGCTGCAATGAGGTCGGGTGCTGATGCCCTGTGTCCTGTGCAGCATCAGGTGATTGCGGAGAAGGTTGGTGCTGCTGTTGGTGCTGCTGGTGTGCCTGGTGATGTTGGTGTTGAGGCTGATCATGGTGGGATTCTGAGGATCAAGGTGAGATTTTTTCAAGGGCACCAATGCTGATGGAATAGATGGCAGCTGAAGTTGAGATGACAGAAGCTGTCAATGGTGAGAGAGGTTGCTCCAAGGAGATACCACTGGATAGAGAGTTTGCTCCAAACACTTCAAGCCTCCATAAAGCTGAAAGTGTATTCCAAATCCTGAAGGCTCCAGCCTCTGAGATTGGAAATTGAACAGCTGTGAAATGGTAGCTTTTATACCACTTTTGCAGCAATGGAGAGTCATTGAGAACCCGACACACTTACCTGACGTGATCCCCGAGTGCCGGGAACCTCGTAAAAAACATGGAAAAATATTAGGAACTGGTAATTTAAGCAGCTGCTTAAGTATCTCAATTGCCTGACCCGATGCTTAATGCTGGGTCTGCAAACCACAGGCAGAGCCGGCACTGGGAAATTAACAAGGAGGCGGGTTCAGAGCGGACTTCCGCCCCGCTGTCAATCACTGCCATTTTGACAGCGGACCCGCCTCCGAACCCGCCCTTTGAGCGCCGGCAAAATTCAGCCCTACTTATGAAGTTAAATATTTCCAGAGATGCTCCCCCCCACCCTCACCAATGGCTGAGGGAAAAATACACCAACTCTGACTAAAATAGAGCAGGAAGGTCATACAATCCATTCCTGGCCCATTTGGGGTTAGAGGATCTCAGTAAGGGCAGCATTAACAGTGCTACACGTGGCTTCAGCTCCCCTGGGTTAAGGAAGGACAAATGCGCTCCTGGTCATTGATTGTTATTCATCGATCTGGTGCTGGAGGTGCAGGTGGAGAGCAGGTGAAGTGAGGGGCAGGATCGGGCTTGGTTGTGACGAGCCCTTTGCTGGACTCTCATAGTTGAATAATGACCTGCTGGAGGGAAACCCTGGCACTGTAGCCCATCAAGGAGTTGACTTTCAGCAGAGGAGGGGAAGAAGGAACTGCACTTATAAGGCATCTGATCACATCATCACATTCCAAAGCATTTCGTGCACTAATGAGTGACTTCAAAGTACAATCACTGGTGTTGTGTGGGTGAACACAGCAGCTATTTCGCAATGAGATGAGTAACAAATTAATCTGATTTTGGTCAAGGGAGGAATGTTGGCCAAGACACCAGATGGTAGATTTTCAACTAGCCACCTAGACATGAAACTGGCATTACAGATTAAACGCCCGTTATAGAAACCGTCCAACTTTTATTTTGATTCATTTCGATTGCAACTGATCCACAATGCAAGATAAATTTAAAATATACCCCCAGGAGAACTTCCTGTTCTTCTATGAATAGCGCCGTGGGATCTTTGATGTCCATCTGAGCAAGCAGACGGGGCTTCGTTGTAACATCTTGCTCAAAGGTCACCACCTCCAACAATGCAGCGCTCCCTCAGTACTCCACCAGAATGTTGGCCATGATTGTGTGCTCAGGTCCTTGGAGTGGGGCTTGAAGCCACAGCCTTCTGAACTCAGATGCCAATCTGCTACCAACTGAGTCAAGATGACACTAAACATTAGAGAGAAAAAAAAGAGGATAAGGTAGAACATTTGAAGGAAGAATGATAAATCTTCATCATTCTCCCCAAACACTCCCCACCTCCCTGAAGACTTGCCCTTTCAGTAAGTTCATTAAAGGCCATCTGTTCCCAGTCATTTCTGCATACAACTTGATGGAGAGACGTGCAGCCTTTCTGAGCTACCTTCTGTATGCTGTTATTTTGTTCTCTGGCCACAGGAGATCGTGCACACACTTAACCTCCACCAGACCTTCAGTAATTGCAGCATTTTATTTTCATTAGGATTTAATTTTTTGCTTCGATTGTGTGGTAAATGGGCATGAAATTTTTAAGTAGCTGAATTGCCCCAGTGGGAAATTAACAATGAATATTCTTAATTTCAAAACCAAAGTACAGAATACTCCAAGGTTAGTGATATAGTCGGGCTGCAGTACAATAATATTATGGTATACTTGCGCTGCGTAACTGTACTCAGTGAATTGCAATCACAGCGCAGTTAATGCAACCTCAATTAGTCCACTTCATATTTAGGATTCAGTGTTTTAATAAAGGAAAGAAAGAAAGACTTGCATTTATAAAGCATCTTTCACGATTTCAGGATGTCCCAGAGCGCATTACAGTCAATGAAGTACTGTTTTGAAGTGTTGTCACTGTTGTAATGTAGGAAACACGGCAGCCAATTTGTGCACAGCAAGGCCCTACAAACAGCAATGTGATAATGACCAGATAATCTGTTTTAATGATGTTGTCTGATGGATAAATATTGGCCGGGACACCAGGAAGAACACTCCTGCTCTTCTTCGAAACAGTGCCATGGGATCTTCTACGTCCACCTGAGAGAGCAGACGGGTGTCTCGGTTTTAACATCTCATCCTAAATACAGCACCTCAGACAGCGCCGCACTCCCTCAGCACTGCACTGGAGTGTCAGCCTAGATTTTGTGTTCAAGTCTCTGGAACCCACAACCTTCTGACTAAGAGGCGAGAGTGCTACCCACTGAGCCACAGCTGACAGCTAATCTGTTTTACGCACAGAGTCGGAGATCTTGCCCTTATTGGTGGCTGTTTAGGGATCAGAAGGAAATAAAGATAAAGATAAAGTCTGGAGTTTTTCTTTCTGTGCATTTTATGCAGGACACAAACCCCGCCAATCTTTGCAAGCTCGATTTCTTTTCCTACTATTTTTATGTTTGTTTTTCCATCAGATCCCCTCCCCCACTCTTGCTGTTGAGCGATTCCAGGCAGGTATGAGACTGGGCCAGATCCAGTCCTCACCCTCACGCCTTCCAGCTTGGAACACTAGTTTACAATCGAGAGCAGGAGCCCGAGCTGAGTTTTCCCTCAACAGCAAAAGCCATAGGGCCTTTAACATAGCAAGATGTCCCAAGGCGCTTCATACAGAAGAGAGATGGGCCGTGTGGTGGAGGATTCAAGAGAGATGGATGGAGTGGTGGAGGATTTAGCCTAACGGAACAATAGAGGATTCAGGAGATAGACAGGCTGAGCGATAAAGAATTGTGGGGGTGGGGTGTTGAATAGTACAGGATTTGGAGGGGCCAATGGTATTTGATTTAGGAGAAATGGACTGACCGATAGAAGATTTAGGAGAGAGACAGACCAAGGGCTATAGGATTTAAGAGAGAAGTGAGCATAACGATAGATGATTTAGGAGAGAGATGGACAGAGTGATTTCGGATTTGGAAAAGTTGTCCAAAAGCATAATAAAAGAGATAAGTTTTGAAGGATTTTAAAAATGGAGAAGGAAGTAGCACCGTTGAAGTTAAGATGGCTGTAAGCTCGGCCACCAAGTGAGGAATCACAACACAGAAACAGGCCATTTGGTCCCAGCAGTCCGTGTACCCAACTTGCTCCCACATCCCTTTATTCCCTTTTCCTTCAACCTAACTTATTCTTCAAATGTTGATATTGTCTCTGTTTCAATCACTAACTCGGGTAGTGCATTCCACAGCCTCACAATCCTCTGCGTAAAAAAGCTTCTCCTGCTCTCAGTTCCCGATCTTTTGCATTTAATCTTATATCTCCATCCACTCAATCACTGGATTCAATCTGCTTCTATTTACATTGTCTCATCCTTTCAGAATTTTAATCGCCCATAATATCCTCTTTTCTAATGAAAATAGTCCAAGGGGGAAAAATTTGGCTGGTTAGCGCCTCCCGTTAGCGCCTCCGGGTGGCACTGACAGGGTGCTAGGTGCTTAGCGCCCTGAGCGCGGCTGATTTTAGCGCCGCTCGCGAAATTGACCAGTCGTTTTGTGGCGGCGCTAAACACTATCACCACGATCTCCTGCGCACGCAGATCGTGACGTCAGTCAATCATGCAACGCCCCAGTAGCGCCCCGGACCGGATATTGAGTCGCGCCCCCTGCCTTACCGCCTGCCGCAAGGAACGACAGGTAGATGGGAAGGTTTTCAAGTCGGGAAGGGGCTGGGGGAGCGCTATTTAAAGGCGGGCGCTTCCTGCCTTTTCTTGTCGGCAAAATTTTTGGTTTTAACGCTGTCCTAAGGAGTTTTGGCCCTCAGCACCACTTTTGAGGTTCCTAAGTGCCGAGCTCGTTCCCTGGGCCTATCCATTAATGCTTCCAACACAATTGCTTTTGAGGTCTCTCCAGGCCGAGATTCAAGGCTGCAATGAGCAGGGTGTGGCTGGCCAGCAAGATGGCCTCTCCCCTTTAAGAACTGGACGGCGCCAGTCTGTCTGGCTTCCATGGTAATTGGCATCGCCTGAGCTTCGGTAGCGTTCTGAGGTAGCGCCTCGCTCCCTGATGTTTGCGCCTTAAGAGAGGTGGGTAGCACCTGATTTAGCGCTCAAGTCACCTGCAGGGGCGATAGAGGCGAATTTTGCAGTCGGAGGCAATAATTAGCGCCGGCCCGGCCAATATTAGCGCCCCAAAATGGGTGATACCCAATTTCCACCCCCCCCAATTTTTCATAAGAGCATTGGGTATTGGTTGGTATGCAGGGCTGGTGGAGGTTACAGAGGTAGGTGGATAAGGCTGTGAAGAGATTGGGAAATGAGGATGTGGATTTTAAATTTGTTGCATTGTTCGCAACCTTGGTGTCATATTTGACCCTGAAATGAGCTTCCAACCATATATCCGCAGCATAACAAAGACCGATTACTTCCACCTCCGTAACTTCACCCGTCTCCGCCCTTGCCTCAGCTCATCGCTGCTGAAACCCTTATCCATGCCTTTGTTACCTCTAGACTTGACTATTCCAACGCACTCCTGGCTGGCCTCCCACATCCACCCCATGTAAACTTGAGGTCATCCAAAACTCGACTGCCCGTGTCCTAACTCGCACCAAGTCCCGTTCGCCCATCTCCCCTGTGCTCGCTGACCTACATTGGCTCTCGGTTAAGCAGCGCCTTGATTTCAAAATTCTCATCCTTGTTTTCAAATCCCTCCATGGCCTCGCCCCTTCCTATCTCTGTAATCTCCTTCAGCCCCACAACCCCCCGAGATATCTGCGCTCCTCTAATTCTGCCCTCTTGAGCATCCCTGATTATAATTGCTCAACTCTTGGTGGTCGTGCCTTCTGTTGCCTAGGCCCTAAGCTCTGGAATTCCCTCCCTAAACCTCTCCGCCTCGCTACCTCTCTTTCCTCCTTTAAGACGCTCCTTAAAACCCACCTCTTTCACCAAGCTTTTGGTCACCTGCCCTAATTTATCCTTATGTGGCTCGGTGCCAAGTTTGTTGTCTTAAAATACTCCTGTGAAGCGCCTTGGGACGTTTTACTACGTTAAAGGCGCTATATAAATACAAGTTGTTGTTGTTGAGTAACAGCAAGCCAGTGGAGATCATCAAGGACAGGATGATGGGTGATCAAGAACGGATGTTGGACAGGATGCAGCAGATTACTACAACTGGTCCCTTAATCTAGGGGGGAAAAAGTCAGCCAGGGCTTCTGCTTCAGAATACAGTGGTCCCTGCTGCAAGGTGCATCTGCACGGATGCTGGCCGGGCACGGCGCCACTCACCGTCAGACAGACCGTGGACACTTGTTGTCGGGGCTCACACATGAAAAATGGCTGAGGTACTGGAGGAGAGCTCCCTCAGGAGAGTAGAAAACCTGGGAAGGAACAGAAAGGTTACTCGATAATACTACAATGTATTGTAGTGTGATCTGAATGATATATAGATTTATCAATGCCAAGAACACCCAGATACATCTGCTTCAATAAAGACTTTAAATACATCCACAGGTTTTGAATTAATTTTTAAGTTGTACAATAACATATTAACAGCACTGCATGACAAAGAGACATGGAATAAAACGTGCCGTCGCTGTGCATGTTGTAAGACGCTTCTCATTCTCTCTGTCCAGGTTCAGATAAAAGTGCTCAAGATGCTACAGCTGAGGAAGACCATTCAACATTTCTTATCTCAACAGGAGTAGGTCACATGGCCCCTCGAGCCTGCTCCGCCATCCAATAAGACCATGGCTGATCATCAACCTCAACTCCACTTTCCCCATATCCCTTGTGTCCTCAGAGTCCAAAAATCTATCGATCTCAGCCTTGAATATACTCAACGACTTGAGTATCCACATCCAGAAAAATCTACAGTGTCCCTATCTCAGGATCCAGTGATCTGTTCTTTTTTAACTTTGCACCACCCTATCAAGACGTCCATTCCAAGTGTTGATTACCTTGTTAGTAAAGAAGGCCCAGCTCTAACATAACCAGTTTGAACCTGTGCCCTTTTGTCCCATTGCCCATTCATTAGTTTGAAATACTGGGTTAGGTTTTCCCTCCGAGCGGTTTTTGGCCGACTGTCCTGGCAGAACATACCAGCCGGCTGCCCCATAGCGCCGACAGGAAGTCGGGTCCATATCGAGGGCCGGGCCTCGTTAATGTAGGACGGCTGGACTTCAGGCGCAAAATCGTGTGCCCCGGGGCAGCCCACTGGCTCCAGATCACCACAATATCGAGCAGTCCAGCTGGACACCGGAGGCGGGAATTGGCAGTTCAGGAGGGTTCCATTCTCGAAAGGTGCGGGGGGAACCCATCTGTGGCCCAAGTTGTTTTTTGGGAGTCTGGAGGGGCACCGCTTGCATCAGGCAGTCGCCTCTTATTCTGTGAACTTTGGCAAAATGCCGACAACGGAAACAGGGCGGTAAGTTCTTCCCCGTGATTTTCAGGATGCTACCACCTCGTTTCTGCCTGGCGGGAGGCCTCAAGATCTCCAAATGTTTAACATCTACCTTTCTATGCCATCTACTATCTGTAAGGTTCCATCTAAGTCAGCTCCTTTCAAGGCTGAAGAGCCCAAGTTTGTCCAGTCTTTACTCAAAGCACAGTTCTCAGATGCCAGGGATCAGCCTCTTGGCTCTTCTCCAAACCACCCCCTGAGCTTGAATGTCTCCCTTGAGTCTCGGTGACCAACACTGGTTGCAACCCACAAGGTGTCATTTGACCAAAGCACTGGACAGTTTTAACATTACATCCTTTCACTTCTACTCTACTGATTTAGGATACAGTTCAGCATTCTATTTCTTTTATTGGTTACTGTTCCACAGTGACTGGACACTTTTAGTGCCAAGTCAACATTCCTAAATCTCCTTCAACTTCTCCGTAGCTACTTTAACACCATTCATTTATGTTCAGTTCATCAATCTCTTCCATCCTGGACAAAGACCAGAACGTCCCACAGATAGGAAACATCGGACTGAGAGTCATTGCTGGCCCACTCTCTTGGGACATCTTGCAGAAATATTGCAGCACTTTGCCAACCCTGCCCCAGGGCTCTGAAGTGGCAACTGGGCACAGTTGGTAGCACTCTCACCTGTGAATCAGAAGCTTGTGGGTTCAAGCCCCACTCCAGGACTTGAGCGCATAATCTTGGCTCCAGTGCAGTATTGAGGGAGTGCTGCATTGCTGCAGGTAGGGGCTATCAGATGAGATGTTAAGCCATCGAGTTTCAGGTGGATGTTAAAGATCCCAAGGCACTATTTAAACAAAGCAGGGAATTATCTCATACAATTATTCATCCCACAATCAACACTTAAAAAAATCCAGATTAACTGGTCTTTCAACTCATTATAATTTGTGCAATCTTGCTCTGCACAAAATTGCTGCCGACATAACAATAATCACTGCACTTCAAAGTAATTCATTGTACATGATAGACTTTGAGATATTCTGAGAGATGTTATATAAATACAAGTTTTTCTTTCTCTGGATGGTGGCGTCCAACCAACCAAGGGTAGGCGCGAAAAAAGTAGGGAGTTTCACCTTAAAAAAATAAAATAAGGACATGGGTTATGAAAGTGAAAAACAGAGCTTGAAAAGCAGCACCACTACCATTAAGGATGATGAAACGCTGAATAGATTTGAAGGGGTTAAAAGTTAGATTAGCGGTTTAACTGACTAGCTGGCTGACGTAATAAAGGAGAAGTCTGGCAGAACAAAGACAGTTGCGGACAGTTGGAAAAAGCATATTACACGACGTTTGGGGGATTGAAAGAAGGCGAAGCGGCCATGCATTGAACAATGGGCCGCCAATGTGATTTGCGAAGATGTGGTTAAGTGTACGAAATTGGATAAGAGCTAAAGAGTAGAACAGTGGCAGATGTGGAAACAGGGCGAATGAGATAAACAAGATGTGTTTTGTGGAGATGTGATTAAGTGTACGTGACTTGGACAATTAATTGGCCAAGTCCCAAAGATGTGAAGGAAACAAGATGTAAGATTGTATATAAGCCAACTGCTCGAATGTAAAAATTAGACTCCCGTCTCAGCTCAGACTGAGAGGGCCTCTCCCTGCCCGTGCTTGAATAAAGATCGCTTGGAACCGGTACACGCTCATCTCCGTCTGCTTTGGGCAGAGAGAAATCGCACAACAGATTAATAGGTTCAACAGCCGATGAAAGAGAAATGGATTCGAGCATGATAACAATCGAGATAAGCTTTGGGGAAGACAGGAACTGTTAATAGAGATGGACTACTGCAAAACTGGGCCAGGACTTACCAACTTCAAACCAAGAAATATTTAAACCAGAATTAAAGAGGGGCGGGGGGGGGGGGGCGGGGGGGGGGGGAAAGAAAAAAATGATATAGAAATAAGAAACAAATATGGGAAACAGCAAGTGGTTCCAGTGAGCGATGTGAGGTATTAAAAAACTAGGAGTGTCTGGCAGTGAGGAACACTAGAACAGTGAAAAATCTAAGGTGCTTTCGCGCTTCACTAGGTGGAACAATCTGTTGGAGGTTCAAGGTTATGTGTGCAAGGAGAGAATAGATATAATCAGATTAAGAGAGACAAGTATAAAGCCTGAGGATGGACATGTCTTTAATATAGACGGATATCAAATGCTTCAAAGAGACAGGAAACATAGATTGAGGGTTGGCTGCTAATAAAAGAGGATCTCACAGAAATCAAAAGAGCTGATGTAATCTTCGACGATGGGAGGAGTGATTCAGTTTGGGTAGAAAGCTTTGAAAGCAAAGAAAAGTGTCAGAAAAAAAGAGGGGGATGTACTAATTATGGGTGATCTTAATCATCCAAGAATGAAGAGTAATGATGGGGATCTTTCAAATGAATCTTGCAGTGACGAGGATTTAATATTTAGCAGTGAGCCTGAGGTGATGTGAAGCTTGGAGTTTAGTCAATGCTCAGGTACCCATGAGCACATAACGTCATTAGAAAGTTATGAAACAAGATATAGAGATTTAATGGGATGTAAAGGCATGGCTAACTTGAAGTGCTTACTAAACCCCACTATTGGAATGCCACTTTTGGAATGAGGTGATCACTGGAAGAGTGCACTATGACAACAACCTGCGTTTATATAATGTTTGTCTCAGACACCTTTACAGTCCGAGATGTCTTTGCAGTGTGATGAAAATTGGATACAGAGCAGTAGTGAAGAGCAAAGAGATGGATTTAATGGATGGAGAACAAAACAGTTTTGAGAATGCTTTTGAAAGGGAGGAAGTAAGGCAGAGGGATTTGGGATTGAAATTCCAGAGGGCAGGAACATGATGACTGAAGGGACAGCCACCAGTGGTAGAGTGGAGTACAGGGGGCAAGGAGCAGACCAGTGTCAGAGGAGTGAAGGATGCATGCAGGGACATGGGACTGAAGGAGGTCACTGAGGTAGGGAGGGTCATAGAGAAGGGTTTTCGAATTGATTCAGAGGGGCTCTGGCGGGACGATAGGGCGGAGATGGCAATGGTCTGAAAAAGAACAAGGTGAACATGGTGACAGATCGGATTGGAGCATGTAAACTGAGCTCGAAATCAAGTAATATGGCAGAGCTTCTGAACTAGGAGACAGCCCAGATGGCAGTGGGGGAGGTTTATGGAGTTAAGAGGGAGCCAAAAAGACTTTAGTTCTGTGTCCTAGTGCACAATAGAAAAAAAAAAATCAGCTTTGGAGGCCTGTTTCCAGCCGAAGGAAAGTGTAGGTTCAGAAGATTTGCTCCATCACATCAGGTCAGAAATCGTGCCAAAACCAGGAAGTGTTGATTCTTACGAGTGAATGTCTTGCTGGCCCCACAGCCTAACAGTGCTCTGATTTATCTTCTGATTGCACTGCTTCAGGACAGTAGAGCAAGGGGCCAATGGGTCAAATCAGGGCTAATATCAGGAAAAACATCGTGCAAAGAGTGAGCAACTTTCAGAATGGAAAAGCAAGGAAGTTATGATGAACCTTTATAAAACACTGGTTCGGCCTCAACTGGAGTATTGTGTCCAATTCTGGGCACCGCCCTTTAGGAAGGATGCAAAGGCCTTGGAGAGGGTGCAGAAAAGATTTACGAGAATGATTCCAGGGATGAGGGACTTCAGTTGCGTGGATAAGCTGGAGTTGTTCTCCTTAGAGCAGAGAAGGTTGAGTGGAGATTTGATAGAGGTATTCAAAATCATGAGGGGTCTAGATAGAGTAGAGGGAAACTGTTCATATTGGTGGAAGGGTCGAGAACCAGAGGACACAGATTTAAGGTGATTGGCAAAAGAACCAAACCTGACATGAGGAAAACTTTTTTACACAGTGAGTGGTTAGGATCTGGAATGCACTGCCTGAAAGGATGGTGGAGGCAGACTCAATCATGGCTTTCAAAAGGGAATTGGATAAGTACCTGAGGGTAAAAAATTTGCAGGGCTACGGGGAAAGGGCGGGGGAGTGGGACTAGCTGAAGTGCTCTTGCAGAGAGCCAGCACAGGCTCAATGGGCCGAATGGCTTCCTTTTGTGCTGTAACCATTCTATGATTCTATGATTCACATGTGACCCCCCAGACAGGGAATGTCAATAGGCTATTGCTGGGGGAGCGGGGGGGGGGGCGGGGGGGGGGGGGCGGTGGGAGGCGGGAGTAACAGCAGAGTTTGTTCTGTCCACTCACATGTACTTTCCAGCACAAGTCTCTGATTTAAACCTAGCTCCATCACTCTTGCACATTCAGTAACTCTCCTAGTTAGTACCCCTAATCTATTTTTGTTAATGATATAAGGTTTACAGCTACATGCACACTGAGACATGCTAGGTTCCAGGAAGCCCCTGCACTTTATTACAAGGCTAACTGATCAATCACCCAGACAGATAAAAGTAATTGATCACAGATAATACATACAGATAGATTCATTGCGCAGTCTGTGCTGGTGACATAAATATTTCAAAACAAATCTGCAGAAATAGACAGGAAAAAAAGAATGAAATCATAATTCATCTCTACAAGTGTCCGAACTGAATATTGATGGTAAGGCTTCCTTTCAAAGTACCCAAGGGAATTTCATGCCTCTCTTTTGCTGAAAACTTGTTTAACCCACAATTTCCCCACATCCGTTAACGCATTTTTCAATGCTTTTCTCTCGTTGTATTTGCTAACGGGTTAATGACTGCATTAAAACGGCACAGACAAGAATGTGTTAACCTGTACACTAAAAATAGACAGGTTCGGGGAAACTGATGACTCTCTGGGCTGACTGGTTTTCTTGAATTCCGATATTGAAACAAACACTATTATTACAGTAATAAATAGATTCAAACATCAGAGACATCAACACCAAACTATAGCGAAAAACTTAAAACATAATTTTATAAAATCTTATTAAACACTTCTTCGGTGCTCATCTTGCCATCCTTTATGCCTCCTATTCTCTCGCCTTCGCTATTCACACTTGCCTTGCACACTGTGTGATATTAGTTACAAATACATTAACCCCTTCATTACTAATACTGTGGTGTATAATTTGAATGCACCTGTCCTATTTTAGTTTAAATTTTTCTCTTCCCTAAAAATCCTAACTTGGTCCACCCATTGTAACCCTTTTTATTCCTAACTTTTGCTAAAAGCTTAAAATATTTTAAAGAAAGACCTGTCCGTCGTCATTGTTCGTAGGAACTTGCATTTATATAGCGCCTTTCACAACCTCAGGACGTCCCAAACACTTTACAGCCAATGAAGTCCTTTCAAAGTGTAGTCACTGCTTTACTTACCTGCTTTCTTCTGTTTTCCGCTTGCACTGTTCAATTTGGAGTCAGAAGTGACTCCATGACACTCAGCAAAAAGGTTCTCAATAGCTGAAAACCCACTCGAAAGGATGGTGTTTCCAACCAAAGGAAAGGTTCGATCTGGCAAATTCACATGGTGGCATGTGTTCAACCTTTGACACTGACCTCGTCTTGAAATAAGGAAAAGCTGCTTCCCAGGAGAAACGTGTGGGCAACCTCCCCACTGGGGTGGCAGGAATGACGTATGAAGAGAGATTGGGTCGCTTGGGCTTATACTCGCTGGAGTTTAGAAGAATGAGAGGGGATCTCATTGAAACTTATAAAATTCTGACAGGACTGGACAGACTGGATGCAGGAAGGATGTTCCCGATGGTCGGGGAGTCCAGAACCAGGGGTCACAGTCTAAGGATAAGGGGTAAGCCATTTAGGACTGAGATGAGGAGGAATTTCTTCACCCAGAGAGTGGTGAACCTGTGGAATTCTCTACCACAGAAGGCAGTAGAGGCCAATTCATTAAATAGATTCAAGAAGGAGTTAGATATATTTCTTAAGGCTAAAGGGATCAAGGGATATGGGGAGAAAGCAGGGACAGGGTACTGAATTTGGATGATCAGCCATGATCGCATCGAATGGCGGAGCAGGCTAGAGGGGCCGAATGGCCTACGCCTGCTCCTATCTTCTATGATTCTATGATTCTATGATTCCAACAGAGCTCGGACAACCAAACCCCTCCCGCGGCACTGAAAGGGTTACATTTTGCTGTTATACTTTGTGCCTGCGACCACATTAGTGCCTGCTAGGACTCAACAGTACCTAATGCCTTCCGCAGGCTGCTGAGGTCCCCTTGCAAGTGCGCGTGATGTTGCTGTTTGGTGCACAAGACCCGAGAGTAACCCTGCAGTCTGTGGAAAATACATTGGATGTCATGATTCTCTCTGTGGAGTGAGATGATTAAAGACATGCAGCACAACGCCGGGCCCGCTATAAATATTGTACGGCAAATGTGCTTCACTCAGATCGCCAATGGACACCTCAGGATCACAGCGAATCATCTCATCATGCAGTAAAGAGAAACTGATATATGTCTAACCCTGCAGCTAGCAAGGTTCCCTGAGGGGCATCACAAGGGAAAAGAAGAGCAGCTCATCAGCTTCTGCCAAGGACGAGGTGCTGTTAGTTCTGAGAGTGCAGTTGCCACATTACCAGCGCTTATTATATCATGTGTCAAGCATCAATACTGGAACAGCGTTGCTGCTGGCACTTTAGTGAATGAAACAGCTGGGTTGGGCAGCAGTGTGCGAGTCCAGCCTACAAGTAAAACACAGTGAAAGAAGGAACAAGGGCTTGCATTTATATCGTGCCTCGCTGTGTCTCTCATGCTGCATTCACACTGTCTCAGGCTGCTATCTGCAGTATTGGTTCTAACTGGACGGTCCAGTTAGCACTCTCGCCCTAGGGTCAGGAGGTTGTGGATTCAGGTCCCACTCCAGGACTTGGGCACATAATCTAGGCTGACAGTCCCCTGGCGGTACTGAAGGAGTGCTGCATTGTTAGAGACGCTGGCCTAAAAATTCGGCTGCTTTGCACCTCCCGTTAGCACCCTAAGAGGGCGCTAACGGGGCGCAAAGCAACCAGCGCCTGGGTGCAGCGCCGCCGACGCCTCCCGTGAAATTCAGCGGGAGGTTAGCAGCGGCGGTAACCGTTAGCGTCCCGTGCGCCTTGACTTACCGCCGGATGCGATGTCCGACGGGGTCAGGGGGGCCTACCTGTGGCCGGGGTGGCGCTAATTAAAGGCGAGCTGCCAGGCGGCCATTTTTGTTGCTGGCCGCCTGCCAGCACCTGCCCCCGTTGTCGTCCCCGGACCTCCTAAGCAACCCCGCCCCGCGGAGTGTCGGCTGCGCTCCGTGAGCCCGGCACTTCTCTTGAGTGCCGGGCTCTTTTGCCGGCACTCCGATCCCTGGTGGCCCAGCTGGGCCCTGGGTCACGCTGCACAAGGCCCCTCCCCTTTAAGAAGGGGAGGAAGGCCAGCATTACTGCGGCGCGACATGCCACAGAGCGTGGCGCTGCGGCACGTAGCGCCGCGATATTCACTCGCAGCGCCCCAAGAGGGAGGCGGGGCGCTTCCAATAGCACCCCGCTTCCCTCTAGGGGCGCTACCGGTGAATTTTGACCACGAGGGCGCTAATTTTTTCAGGGCGCTGGCGAAGTTAGCGCCCCAAAGGGGGCGCGACTCAATTTTTCCCCCGCTGTCTTTCAGATGAGACGTTAAATCAAAGCCCTGTCTGCTTGCTCAGCTAAATGTGAAAGATCCCATGTCACTATTGGAAGAAGAGAAGGGGGTTCTCCCGATGTCCTGACCAAATATTTAACCAAAACTACCAAAAGCATTAACTGGTCATTACCTGTCATGTTTGTGGGACCTTGCTGTGCGCAAATTAGCTACCACATTTGCCTCTGTAACAGAAGTGACTGCACCTCAGCAGTAGTTCATTGCGATATCGCGAGGGTGTGAATGGTGCGATATAAATGTCAATCACTTTCTTCTTTATCCCAGTTACACCCTGTGGCTGGATCTCCAGCCCTCTGCCCAGCAGGGAGCTCTGTGTCTGTGTGGGTACACTTGGGTACATGCGTACACTGAGGCCCACACCCAGCAGTTACATTTCAAATGCTACTGCATGTCTCTGCACTACCTAAACATTTAGATTAACTTTGGGTACGTTTAACTAGTCCAAGGTCCAAGCTGGGCACTGTGGTAGACCACACTGTAGTTACGCTCCTTGCAGTGTCAAACTGCCTCTTTTAGGGGGTCTCACGATAGTTCTCTCTAAAGTCGGGCCAGGTCAGGCCTAACTCTGGATGCACACAGCAACTGGTCAAAATATAATAAAATACAATGAATGCTGTCCCTCTGATTCTGGCCCCGTGTGCATCTCCCCCTTCACTGCCCTTCGGCCCACCATTGGTGGCCGGGCCTTCAGTTGTCTGGCCCCACACCCTGGAATTCCCTCCCTAAAGCCCTCCACCTCTCTCCTCCTTTAAGACCCTCCTTAAATCCCACCTCTTTGACCAACATATTGGTCACAGCTTCTAACAGCTCCTCCTTTGTCTCAGCATCCAGTTTTGCCTGATTATGCCCCTGCAAAGCGCCTTGGGTACATTTTTCTATGTTAAAGGCGCTATATCAATGCAAGTTGCTGTTATGTATGTGCACAACCGAGTATGTCACCAAGAGGTGAGTGTAACTGGGGCCAGCAAGGACATGGCCGGACCCTTTGCTCACTTTCCTTAGGCTCATACGCAGCGTGGCCATGACGAAAGAGAAGAAGTTGATTAAATAAAGCAAGAGATAAATCAACACTATACAATGGCTCTACTCTGCCTGCAGTAGCCCAGCAAGCAGCACTCAGTACATCAATTAAAATATATATCTTACAATTCCACCACATTGCAGACAAGCCCACGCATGGATGAATAGAATCCCCTACTGGTACGCAGGCCAGCTGTGGCTGCCACCTCCAGCAGCAGAGCCAGATTGAGTGAGGGAGCCACCCTCGATGGCAGAGACAGATCGCCAAGGGCGCCACCGCTAAACAGAGAGCCAGCCTTAAATAAAATGGGACAACTTGAAATCAGAGAGGTGCTATATTTCAAACGCAGCACCATCTCCAACACTGAACAGTAAAGGATACAAATGGCCCTGCCTAGTTTTACGATCTGTGCAGCTCGAGGGAGAGAGACAGAGTGAAAGAGAGAGAGAGAGAGAGGGAAAGAAGTTTAACTCAGCGAAGGAGAGAGGGCCAAGCGAGAAAAGAGAGGCAAAGTCGAGATGCATTTCCTGTAATATGCAATGGCCTGGAAATCCGAAGCCCACCGGCACCTCCTTCAAGATAATGGTTCCCAAATAAAAGCAGGAATTTTTGGATTGCACAGCAGGTCTATCAGCGCCTGAAGAGAAAATTGTAGTAGAGAAAACAATTCTGATTTAGTCTTCCACTTTAAGTGATACAGAGCCGTTTTTAATCCCATCCAAATTTTCTTCTTCAAAAGCAAAATACTGCAGATGCTGGAAATCTGAAAAAAAAACCAGAAAATGCTGGAGATACTCAGCAGGGCAGGCAGCATCTGTGGAGAGGGAAACGGCCCCAATTTTAACTCCAGGTGGATTCCCCGCTCAGGCCAGAGTTAAAATTACAGTCGGGTCTCAATGATGTCATTGGGCTGCAACATGCATATGTAAAGAAGGACCCTGTTGGCTCCGTGTGTGTGTCCTTGCTGCCTGCTCAGGAGAGCAGGTTAAAATTGCAGATGTTGTGATCGTGGCGGCTTTCAGACAGGTAAGAGCCAGGCCGATTTTAACTGCCCATCCGCCAGCTTTCTGCTGAACGATTAGGGTTAAAATGGCCCCAAATGTTTCAGGTCGATGACTTATCGTCAAAAAAAACTGTTCTTTTTGTTTATCATGCACGTGATTAGAGTACAAATCAAAATAGGTTGTTATGAGGCTGTAGGATAGACCTTATCTGAGTACGGTGTCCAGTTCTGGTCATCCTTCCAGCCAGCAGACTGACCCCCCGAGGCTTATCTTCTTAATGGATATTTATCCAACTTTGTCCAAGCTCACTGTCACCTAATCGTTACTTCTTGGTTTACTTTGTCTTCCCTACCTTGGTGTTGTCCTATGCAATGCAGCGAGGGCCTTTGCCTCGGTTTCTCAATAATGAAAACAATTTGACTGCCATCTCCAGCTTCTATGGTCAAGGCTGCAGACACCTCCATCAGTGTCACCCCACATAAAATCAATAAGAGCTCCACTTCCATTGACTTGGCTTGATCTGATTACGAATCACCCCCGCACAAGACAATTCAACTCCACTCATCTAGTGCATCACTAAGACCCAGGAAAGTTTGCCTAATGAAGACAGTATAGTTGGAATAGCAGGTGAGAATTAAACTCTCTGACAGTTCTTAGAACCCTAAGTGAAATTAATTTGAGCCATTTCTATTTCTCTTTAGCAAATAGTTCAACACTAAATTAGATTGGTAGTTTTATTCAGAGAGGTCATTAGGATGGCTGAACTGAACCTGCCAGGCTGTATTCTCTTTTTTATAAGCTCCTCCAGCCCTACAACCCTTCATGAACTCTACGTTCCTCTAACTCTGGCCTCTTGTGCATCCCCCACTTCCTTCGCCCCACCACTGGCGGCCGAGCCTCTATGCCCTAAACCTTGGAATTCTCTCCCTAAATCTCTCCGCCTCTCTCTCCTCCTTTAAGACGCTCCTTAAAACCTACCTCTTTGACCAAGCTTTTAGTCACCTATCCTAATATCTCTTTATGTGGCTCAGTGTCAATTTTTGTCTGATTGCGCTCTTGGGATGTTTTACTACGTTAAAGGCGCTATGTAAATGCAAGTTGTTGCTATGCAAATATATTCTGTGCTATTATTTTGTAGCATTTTTTGGCATACAGAACAGAAAGATTTAAGAAAGGCCTAGCATTTATGTAGCGCATTATCACACCTCAGGACATCTCAAAGTGCTTCTCAATTGCTTCTTAATTGCTTTTAATGTACAATCACTGTTGTTATATAAACACACACGATAACCATTCTCCACATAGCAAGGTCTCACAAGCAGCAGATGTGATGAGTGAGCAGTTACTTTGCATTTTTGGTGATGTTGGTCGAAGGAAGCATGGTGGCCAGGGAGGACCCCCTTGTCCTTCTTCCAATAGCAATGTGGGATCTCTTAAATCCACTTTGGTTTAACTTTCATCCAAAAGATGGCTCATCTGGCAATGCAGCATTCCCTTAGAAAGATAGATGACATGCTCACATCCCGGAGAGGAGCTCAGAGGCCAGAATATAACCAACTCGGCCAAACTGACACTTAATAGAAAGTGAGAAGCCGCACAACACCAGGTTATAGTCCAACAGTTTTATTTGAAATCACAAGCTTTCGGAGCTGCTGCTCCTTCGTCAGGTGAAGTGAAGGAATACGAATCGGCAAAGCATATATAGACAGAGAACAATGCCTGTGCAGCGAACAATGCCAGACGACTACAGTTAATCTTTCTGACTGCCTTTTATCACAAGGCATTTTATAAAAGATTAACTGTAGTCGTCTGCCATTGTACGCTGCACAGGCATTGTTCACTGTCTATATATACTTTGCCGATTCGTATTCCTTCACTTCACCTGACGAAGGAGCAGCAGCTCCGAAAGCTTGTGATTTCAAATAAAACTGTTGGACTATAACCTGGTGTTGTGCGACTTCTCACTTTTGTCCACCCCAGTCCAACACCGGCATCTCCGCATTAATAGAAAGTGTTTCTGCTCAAGGACTGTGTGGTGAAGGAGTTAGATGATCATCCCTCCACTTCTGATACCAAGATTAAAATCCATTTCAGATTGATAGGATCAAAGTCTGCTCTTTAATAGCTGTCAGGGCCCTAAGTGAAATGAAGTGACCAATCTCAAGCAGGTTTTTAGTGACTGTATGGCCTTGGTATATAACTCAACACCAGTAGGTCTGAAATGTCAGTCTCACTCAGAAATGCCAACTCGGAGGCTAGTGTAGGAAATGGAATTGACACCCTGGTACAAAACAAGTGCTTTTCTGAGGTTTTATGCCAAAGCATGAGAGTAGAGAAAACTAACTTATATCTAATTGGTGCTATACCTGACTTGACAGTGCTTGGTGCTAACACTGGGTGCAAACATGTGGAAAAATATTCAGTTTCCCTCACAGTCATATTCCTCATCTTGACGAGGACAATGTCGACCAAAAACGTCCCTGCTGAGCCTTTGCCATTCACCAATAATAGTTTGCAAAAGGCTGTTTGCCATATTATCTCAGCACTTTGTGGGGGCGATTTTCGCCAAATACTTTAGGCGCTAAAGAGGTAAAGAGGTGGCCAAGATGGGGTCTTAAGCTGAAACGTCGGTTTAGCCTTCGTTTAGCGCAAGACGCCATCTTGGTAAAGGAGTTGAAGCCAGCGCTAGTTAAACAGCTGATTGCCACTTAAAATGCCTGCTAGCGCTCATTAAAGAGGCTGCACCGCATTTTAGTGGCTAGCACTTCAACTAACGCCCTCTCCTAACAGCTACCAGCTGTCAAAGTCATTTTTAAGCGCTACTTAAGGGGAAACTCATCACTTAAAGGGATACTCACCATTTCATTGTCAATGTTGCTGGAGCTGTGAAGAGGGCCTCTGAAACGCATTGGGAGACTTTCTGGGACACTTTGTCAAGACTTCACCAACACTCGAGCAACATTTATTCTGGAAATTCTCTCAGGACTTCATCTTTTTTTAAATTCGTTTATGGGATGTGGGCGTCGCTAGCAAGGCCAGCATTTATTGCCCATCCCTAATTGCCCTTGAGAAGGTGGTGGTGAGCCGCCTTCTTGAACCGCTGCAGTCCGTGTGGTGAAGGTACTCCCACAGTGCTGTTAGGGAGGGAGTTCCAGGATTTTGACCCAGCGACGATGAAGGATTGGCGATATACTTCTAAGTCAGGATGGTGTGTGACTTGGAGGGGAACTTGGAGGTGGTGGTGTTCCCATGCACCTGCTGCCCATGTCCTTCTAGGTGGAAGAGGTCGCGGGTTTGGGAGGTGCTACCGAAGAAGCCTTGGCGAGTTGCTGCAGTGCATCTTGGAGATGGTACACACTGCAGCCACGGTACGCCGGTGGTGGAGGGAGTGAATGTTTAAGGTGGTGGATGGGGTGCCAATCAAGCGGGCTGCTTTGTCCTGGATGGTGTCGAGCTTCTTGAGTGTTGTTGGAGCTGCACTCATTCAGGCAAGTGGAGAGTATTCCATCACACTCCTTACTTGTGCCTTGTAGATGGTGGAAAGGCTTTGGGGAGTCAGGAGGTGAGACACTCGTCGCAGAATACCCAGCCTCTGACCTGCTCTTGTTGCCACAGTATTTATGTGGCTGGTCCATCTAAAAAGCTGTGCTACTCCACTTTATAGGAGTCACCAGGAGAAAGGGAGTGCTTGGCCATGGGCACCTTGCTAGGGGTTCCCCTTGGTCTGGACAAGGAATGAGAAGAGGGCATGAGGCCAGGCAGAGCAGCAGGAGAGAGGGACCCTGTATGTACAGGACATCCCTCCTCCTCTGGACCTCCTCCTGGACCAGGATTTCCAGTGCTGCATCCAAGAACCTGTGCGCCCTCTCCTTTGGTCCCTGAGCCATCCTGCAACGTGCCGCTGTGTGCCAGCCAGAGCACTCCACACTTTCAGTGGAAGGTAGTGTGAGGAGCCCACATATACTGCTCCACCAAACTTGTGGCTAATCGGCACTTAAGTGCTAAACCTGCAGGGACGAGAAATTGGACTGTGCAGTGCGCGTGCCGTTAGGGATCTAAAATGGCGTCTGCCATGCGCGCACAGTTCTGACACGAAGCGCTTCAGTTTGAGCTTCCACTGCAGCACTCAGACTTCTGGTGGAAGCTGCTTTGCTGCAATGGAGGCTGAGACATCGACCGTCAGACGCTGCATCATGGTTGGGTCCACAACTGTGTTGATGAAGTTGGCCACCACTTCCATGCTGGAAAGGATGGGCTCCAAGCTCTGCACAATGCTCTGTGCCAAGTTGGTATTGGACTCCTCCGTGCTCCTTGACATTGAACGTAGGCTTTCTGGCAGGCTTCCCAACGCACCAATCATTTTGTTGTATACACCCATCAGCCATCTTCTGTCGCCTGGTCCATTGATGTACTCGTCTGATAACTCGTGTGCAACCTCACCCTCCGGCGAGCTGGTATCTGCACTATCCTTGCCCCCTGCCCTGGCTGCAGTGCATTTGTGCCTAGTGTCTCACCACGTACAGATCCTCCTCTAATCTATCCTCTAAGATACGCGCAGTGTCAGTATCTGAGCTGGTGGCTGCGAGTGTGAAATCAAGTGACAATATGTCTTCATCGTCACTCTCTTCTTGGTCTTCTGGCCAGGTTGCACTTCTTGGGTATCTGAAAGGAAAAAGACACAAGGGTTAGGTTATGGTGAGGGGAGGGGGGTAAGGAAGAGGTGCATGCTTACAACATCAGCAGCTTGTATGTCAGAAGAGATTGCAGGATGAGGTGGAAGTGGGATGTGTGGAGGAGGATTAGGTATGAGGATACCTTCATCTTCGATGTATTCAGCCCTGCCGCTGGCCACGGCCTCAGCAATGGCATTCCGATAATGGCCAGCACTGCCTCCTCCATGGTGATTAGAGCATGCAGGCACGCTTCTGCCCTTCCGGTTAGTTCCTGCTGCCTTCGGTTGTGCGTCACCTTGTCCTGCAAGAGAGAGGAGGTGTGTCAGTGAATGTTGTGCAGTATGTTTGGGTGATGTGGCTGTCATGGTTAAATAGCTGGCATTGTGTGCAAGCTGTGAGATATGGGTGTGAGGGTTGCAACAGTGCTAAGTGTGTGAGGGTGAGGGGAAGCTTATGCATGCTAGGTATGAGTCCTGATTGATAGAGATTGTTGGTGGGTGAATGATGGCGATGTGGTGATTTGGGCAGTGGCTGAGGCTAGTGGTGCATTTGGTAGGATATGGCATTTGAAGATATATTCACTGACCTTGACCACTAGTGTTAGGTCATTATACTTCTTGCGGCACTGCGTCCAGGTCATTGGGGCTGCACTCCTGGCATTGACCTCCACGGCTATCTGCTCCCACTGCCTTTTCACCGTGTGTCTGGAGAGCTACTTGGCCCCCTGCGGATACAGAACGTCTCTCCTCCTTTCCACCTCCTTCACTAAGTCCTCCAGTGCAGTGTCGGAAAACCTAGGTGCCTGCGCTCTCCCATGTTCAGCCATTCTTCTCTCTTTTCCAGGTCAGATTCAGCTCACAAAGGACTCGCAGTACCTATTCCAGCCGCAATGCACCTCCCCTTTAAGAGAGGCAGGCTAGCTTTAAGCAGTGCAGGCTAGCTTTAAGTAATGCTAGCATGTATCGATGTTGGCCCCCTCCTGATGCATGCAGCCAATCAACAGCATGGTTAGCACTGGCTGCACGCAGATATGCTAATAAGCAGGCAGCACGAAGATGCATTGCATTAAACGGGCACGGGGTAATTACACATCATGACCCCAATCACCCATTTTTGGGAGCTATCTAATTTAGACCCCTGGGGGTAAAAATTCAGTTGGTTGCGCCTCCCGTTAACGCCTTAAGAGGGCGCTAATGGGGCGCAAAGCCGCTAACGCCCGGGCGCAGCGATTTTTGCGCCGCTCGGGAACTTAACTTGACATTGTGCGGCGGCGCTAAAACTTACCGCTGCGACCACCTGCGCGCGCAGATTGTGACGTCATTCCATGGTGCAACGCCCTTGTGGCGCCCCGGAGCGGATATTGAGTGGCGCCCCCTGCCTTACCGCCTGGCGCTTCCAACGACCAGAAGACTGGAATGCTATCAATCGCTGTGGGGCTGGGGGGGGCGCTATTTAAAGGGGGCCTCTTCCTGTCTTTTATTGTTGGTGGCATTTTTGAACTACGCATTCTGAGAGAGAGAGGGAGAGACTTCTGGAGAGATTCAATGTTGTGTGAAGGAGTTCTGGGTACTGAGCAGCACTTTGCAGGTTCATTTTGATTTGCCATTCCTTGTATCGATTTAGCAGAGACTGTGGGAGCTGCACTCTGAGCTCTTTGCCTGGTACTCTCCATTGTTCTTTCCAGCACATTTGATGTGCAAGTCTCTCCAGGCCGAGATTCAAGGCTGCAATGAACAGGATGTGGATGGAAAGCAAGATTAACCATCCCCTTTAAGAACTGGCCCGTGCCATTGTGTGTGTGTTCCATTGCTGACTGACATTACATGAGCTTCGCCAGCGCTCTGAGTTAGCGCCTCACTGCTCGGCCTTTGCGCCTTAAGACAGGTGTGCAGCGCCTGCTTTAGCGCTCCAATCACCTCCCGGGGCGGTAAAAGTGAAGTTTCCAGTCAGTGCCGATAATTAGCGCCAGGCGCTAATATTTGCGTCCAGACGATATTTGCGCCCCAAATGGGGCGCAACCTAATTTCTACCCCCTGGTGTCTGCTTAGCGCCTCCAGGCAAGTTCAAATTATAGTAATCAACAATTAGAATCAACATTGTGTGCTAAATCCGGAATTTCAAACAGGTTAATCTTATTAGCAGTGCATCCATTTAGCGTCTGTTTTCACCCTTTGGCCAAAATAACCCCCAACATGTTCCTGTGATACACCTATGTCTGCTATTTTAACCCAGATGTTACCGGTTTGCTTTAAATGAGTTAATGCCTCCACTAATACAGTGGACAATGAAATGTAATTCAAGTGTGTTAATTGTCGTCCACTGATACTGCAAGCAGCCATTTCCAGGCTAATGCCATTTAGAAGGGACAGAGTTAAAAAAAAAATATCATTCCCCAAATTGGCATCAAAAAAGTTGGCAAGAAAGTCTGATGATGTCTAGCACTTCCATTGTGTAGGGATTCCCCGATTCAGTGTCTTTGGTCAGCATTGATTCTGATGCGGAGATGCCGGTGTTGGACTGGGGTGGACAAAAATGAGAAGTCGCACAACACCAGGTTATAGTCCAACAGTTTTATTTGAAATTACGAGCTTTCGGAGCTCTGCTCCTTCGTCAGGTACAGTGAGGGAATACAAATCGATTACAAAGTATCTGCAGAGATACAATCCGTCAGGGAGGCATTACATCAAAGACACAGCAGAGTACAGCTAAGACAATGAGGTGGGTCACAGGGGGTCCAACGTGTCAAATGCTGCAGTCTGCAGTTAAGCTTTTAACTTTAAAAAAAAACTGGAAATCACACCTGTGAACCAGACAACGATGTCGAGTCACGTTCTGTAGCGTGACATGAAACCGAGATCCCGGTTGAGGCCATCCTCATGGGTGCGGAACCTGGCTATCAGTTTCTGCTCAATGATTTTGCGTTGTCGTGTGTCTCGAAGGCCGCCTTGGAGAACGCTAACCCGCAGATCCGAGGCTGAATGTCTTTCAGATAGGGACAATGTCACAACAGTCAGGGCTGTTGAAATGGGTTTGGGGCAGACTCAATCTGGTTCCGAGTGGGCATGGGCCACCAGCATTAAACTGGCCCTAATTCAGCACCATTTGGCACTAACCTGTCAATCGGACACAGAGAGGGAGCTGTGAGGACTGGGAAAGTGCGACGCTGGTGCAGTGGAAGGTGCTATCCTGAACTTGCAGTTGTGGCACATTGGTGGAGCAGTCTGTGGCACTCAAAATGGCAGGATGCCATGGAACCATGGCCCAGAACTTCCTTGGAGCTGCTCCCGCTCCGCTAGCGTAATTTGGCAGCAACCCCGGCGACGATATGGTGGCGTGATATAGGTATTGTTCCATTGTCATTGCCAAAGTGACTGTAAAAGGTTAAATTGTGAGGACAGGTTGCATAAATTTGGCTTCCCTTGAGTTTTGATGGTTGAGGGGTGATCTAATCGAGAATTCAATAGGGTAGGTACAGAGAAACTATTTCCTCTGGTGGGGAAATCCAGAACAAGGGGCAAAATCTTAAAATTAGAGCTAGGCCATTCAGGAGTGAAATCGGGAAGGAATTTTTATTTGAATTGGAAAGAAAGGACACAGATTTAAGGTAATTACCAAAAAAAGTCAGAGGTGAAATGAAGAGATATTGTTCTACACAGCGAGTTGTTGTGACCTGGAATGCACTTCCTGAAAGGATGGGGGAAGCAGATTCAGTAGTAACTTTCAAAATGGAATTAGTTAAACAGTGGCCAGAATTTTGCCAACCTGGGCAGGTCCGGTGCCAACGGTGTCCGTGGTGGGTCGCGACCCCGCTGCTGGCTCCATCCCACTGCTGAAAATTAACTTACCTTAATGGGGCCTATTAAGCCCGCCCAGCGCGTTACCTGGCCCAATGAATGGAGCGGGTCTGGCGACGTCAATCATGACGCGTTTTCAGCTGGGATCTTTAAAGGGACCCTGGCCACATTACGTTTGAAGTTCATCTAACACAGTGTTGTCAATGTTCTATAGTGTTGGAGTGCTGCAAACACTGACAATCACTGCACAGAGGTGCAGGGCTGCACCCAGGCTCTCCCATGACTCCCTCCATATGCTTATGGAGGGAGTCACAGCATGCAGGGGGGTCTTCTTCCCTTCTGATGGGCGGAAGACACCTCCCCAGGAGACCAAGACAGCCTGGTTGCAGATTGCAGATTGCGGAGGAGGTCACAAGCAGGGATGTGATCAGGAGGATCTGGGTGCATTGTGCTCGGGTGCAGATGCCCTGTGTCCTGTGCAGCATCAGGTGATTGCGGAGAAGTTTGGTGTTGTTGTTGGTGGTGGTGCTGCTGGTGTGCCTGGTGCTGCTGGTGTTGGGGCTGATCGTGGTCCGATTCTGAGGACCAAGGTGAGACAGTATAAAGGGCACCCATGCTGATGGAATAGATGGCAGGTGAAGTAGAGATTACAGAAGCAATCTGTCAATGATGAGAGAGGTTCTTCCAATGAGGTGACAGTGATGGAGACTTTGCTTGAAACACTTGCAGCCTGCAGAAAGCTCAATCTGTGTTGCAAATGCAGTGAGAAACAGCTTCTGCATGAGGAAAGTGATCAGCTGTAAGGTGGGAGCTTTTATAGTACATTTCAGCCTGTCAACTAATCAGCTGGAGCAATGGCCACTCAACTCCCGCCTCAGGTTTACAGACATGGTTCCCGAGCAGCGTAGTCCCTGTGGGAATCCAGTGAAATTTAAAAGATAAGTTTAAAAACACTCTTAAAGGTCTGACAACAAGGTAATAATTGTTTAAATTGGGTCGCCCGCCGCTACCGGTCGGGTCGGCTCCGCAATGACAGACGCACCTGGGGCAAAGGCACATGGGAGCGAGATGAAAATAACAACTTTCCCACCCGACCCGCCACTGATCTCGCCCGCTACCACCCCAGAAAATTCTGGCCAGTGTGTGCAGTGTGTTTGCCGACACAACCACAATCACTGCACTCCAAAAATAATCCATTGTGTGAAGTGCTTCAAGACCCTTCAATGACATGATAAGCTCCAATGAAAATGTATGATGATTTACTATAATAAAGGATGGTATAGTATTAATATTTACACAAGTTGTCACCAACACTCTTGGTCAATATTGCTTCATATCATATTTACATCATTGATGTACTGATTGTCCTTCACTGTTAGTCATTGAATCCAGCTTAAAACTGTTGTAACTTTCACACGGGACTCTCAAAATTTAGTATCAACACGGTAGCCTAAATGGTATTTGATACTCATATTGCATGTTGTTATTGTGGGCTGTTTAAGGGTATGTCTCAGTGTCAGCTTGGCTCAGTTGCAAGTACTCAAACCGTTCAGTCAGAAGGTCATGGATTCAAGCCCCAAGAACATAAACTAAACTGGCACTTTGTGCCATATTGAGGGAGTAGTGTATTGATGGAGGTCCTGTCTTTCAGATGAGACATTAAATCCAAGCCCTGTCTGATGATTACAGCAGACATAAAAGATACCATAGCGCTATATGAAGAAGAGCAGGGAGCTCTCTCGGAGTCTTGGCCCACATTCCTCCCTCAATCACCAATACCAAAAACAAATGAACTGGTCATTCACCTAATTTGCAGTTTGTGGGATCTTGCAGCGTGTAAATTGCACTGTTGTTTTTGCCCACGTAACTTCAAGTAACATACTTTGCACCCAACATCATTTCGGTAAAATTCCAGAAGTGGAAGGGACAAGCAGGGAGCCAGCGGGCCTGAGGAACTTTCCACTTCAGTACAATGGAACTACACAAGGAACCTCCGTAAGTGCAGCAGAAAATCTAGCCCTCGGTGTCTGCAGACTGTTCGACCAAGGGCTCAAATCACACCGTTTAAAAGAGTGAGAAATGTATCATTATACTTGTATGAAATTTTGTCTCTCGCCATCATTTTAAAGAGAGGCGCTAACTCACCGTTCCAACCTATTAGTGCCTGGTGAGCTCTTATCTGATCAGAATCAGCAGCTCAATGGGTTAACAGCGATAGATCTAACTGAGTGGTGTGATATCATGTGGGATCTGAACTCTCCCTTGGTTGGCACAATGCCTGGGAGCGACGTGGAACAGACGTTCTCGGTGCTTCGTAAACCCACAGCCGGGATCTGTGGCACGACACCTTGCCTACCTTCCACTTACTGCCATGAAACCACTGACACACATAAAGAAGCCACCGTGCAGATCTCACTGAAACTGAGTGGAGAGTAATGAAATGGAAATATATGCATTGTTTACCTTTCTAATTTGTCGTATTAAAAAAAAACTCCAACCTCGACACATTTAGCACTGAGGTAAATATGAGTAATCAAAAAACTAAAGTCCCCCACTGGGTCAATTAACACATTGAAAGTATTTAAAAAGTGCTGACTCTGAGTTGTTTATGTATCAGAAATAGCAGTCGGAAGCATGTTTCCAGAACTGATAACCATACAGGGACAATATATAACTATGGACTCACTAATGAGCTTACACAGGAGGGACTTTCACTGTACAAATGAATTGAAAGAACTTATATTGGAGAACCTAACATACACAGTCGAAGCTGCAATAAACGATTGTGCTGCAGTGGGAAAAGTCATTTAGATTAAGTGGATGCAAAATTACAAGGAAAAATAGTCCAGTTAAACTCGGCAATGAGTTGACTGCAATGAATAAAGAAATGAATGTCTAAGCCGAGAGATTGCTGTTAGCGAGCTATCTATGGGTCCGTTGCAGTTACTGAATGTTCCTGGGAGAGTTTCCTCCTGCTGGTTAGGACAGATACTGCTGTTTTCAGTCTCTGGGTGAAGCTGTGGCAATTCTCTCTCACCGTGGATCAGCCAATGAAAAGAACAGCACTAAATCCTCAAAATCGGCTATGAATGGCAATCAGGGAGGAAAGTGACGCACATTTATATAGCGCCTTATCGCCCCTTTCAGAACCATCCCTGAACTCATCATATACAATGGATGACTTGTCCCACACAAGAGGTTGGTGAACAAAATTAGGACACATGAAATTGGGGGTAACATACTAGCATGGATTGAGAATTGGTTAACAGACAGAAAACAAAGAGTAGGGATAAACGGGTCTTTTTCAGGATGGCAGGCTGTGACTAGTGGGGTACCACAAAGATCGGTGCTTGGGCCCCAGCTATTCATAATCTATATCAATGATTTGGATGAGGGGACTAAATGTAACATTTCCAAATTTGCTGATGATACAAAGCTAGGTGGCAGTGTCAGTTGCGAAGAGGATGTGAAGAGGTTTCAAGGGGATCTCGACAGGCTCAGTGAGTGGGTGAGAACATGGCAGATGGAATATAATGTGGATAAATGTGAAGTTATCCACTTTGGTAGAAAAAACAGAAAGGCAGAGTATTTCCTAAATGGTGAAAGATTGGGGAATGCAGATGCTCAAAGGGACCTGGGTGTCCTTGTACATGAGTCACTGAAAGTGAATGTGCAGGTGCAGCAAGCCATTAGGAAGGCAAATGGTATGCTGGCCTTCATTACAAGAGGATTTGAGTACAGGAGTAAAGAAGTCTTACTCCAATTATATAGGGCCTTGGTGAGACCACACCTGGAGTACTGTGTACAATTTTGGTCTCCTTTCCTAAGGAAGGATATACTTGCCATAGAGGGAGTGCAACGAAGGTTCACGAGATTGATTCCTGGGATGGCGGGACTGTCGTATGAGAAGAGATTGAGTAAACTAGGCCTGTATTCTCTTGAATTCAGAAGAATGAGTGGAGATCTCATTGAAGCATACAAAATTATTACAGGGCTTGATAGGATGGATGCTGGGAGAATGTTTCCCTTGGCTGGGGAGTCTAGAACCAGGGGCCACAGCCTCAAGATAAAGGGTAGGCCATTTAGGACTGAGATGAGAAGAAATTTCTTCACACAGAGGGTGATGAATCTTTGGAATTCTCTACCTCAGAGGGCTGTGGAGGCTCAGTCATTGGGTATATTTAAAACAGAAGTCGATAGATTTCTGACTAGTGAGGGCATCACGGGATATGGCGATAGGGCCGGTGAATGGAGTTGAGGCAGAAGATCAGCCATGATCTCATTGAATGGCGGAGCAGGCTCGAAGGGCCGAATGGCCTACTCCTGCTCCTATTTCTTATGTTCTTATGTTCTTATGACATACAGCTGTTGATACGTAGCTAAACGGGTTGAATTGCCTGTGTGTTCGTTTTTGCCAGTGTTGGTTGAGGGAGGAATGTTGGCCAGGACTTGGGAGAACTTCCTGCTCTTCTTTGAATTGTGTCATAGGATCTTTAATGTCCTTCTGAAACAGTAGACTTAGTCTAACATCCCATCGGAAGGACAGCTTCTCTGCTAGTGCAGCACTTCCTCAGTGCTGTAATTCTTTATGCACTCAAGTCTTGAAATATGGTTTGAATCATTATATGCACCGTGTATTTGAAGCTAGTTAAGCAGTCCATGTAGCACTTGGGAGAGCCAAACTAGCTGAGTATTCACTAAATTGCTGTAGATTTGGGTGTAACTGACTGAGAAAATCCACATTAATTGACAAAGAGCTGCAATACCTTCTGCAAGGACTCAGGAGAGATAGTACACATTATCATCATTCCTTTTTATCAATCATGGGAGGAGATAAAAAGAAAAAAGACTTGCATTTGTATCATGCTTTTCACGACCTCAGGACGTCCCAAAGCGCTTTACAGCCAATGAAGTACTTTTAAAGTGTAGTCACTCTTGTTTTGTAAGGAAAAGTGGCAGCCATTTTATGCACAGCAAATAGCAATGCAATAATGACCAGATAATCTAGTTTAGTAATGTTGGTTGAGGGATAAATGTTGGCCAGGACATTGGGGAGAACTGCCCTGCTCTTCTTCGAATAGTTCCATGGGACCTTTCATGTCCACTTGAAAGGAAAGATGGGACCTCGGTTTAGTGTCTCATCTGAAAGACAGCACCTCCTACAGTGGAACACCCCCTCAGTACTAGCACTGGAGTGTCAGTCTAGATTATAATCGAAATCTCTAGAGTAGAGCTTGAACCCACAACTTTCTGACTCAGTTGCAGAGAGTGCTACTCACTGAGCCACAGCTGACACCTAAAGATAACTTAAAGCAGCAAGCCTCAGTCGGTCACCAAAGTCCCGAATGTATTGGACTCACATGATGTACTTGGGAATGGACAGTCCAGGGTCACCAGAATCCCAGCAGGCTATCAGTGAAACCCTGTAGCCAGCCAACACGAGTAGTCCTTCCAAAAAGGAATCACATAGAAAGGATCAGGGTCATACGTCTGAAAAAAGCACAAGTGCCATCGTGCCGTAAAGGATCCCATTGCCATTAACTTAGACAAGTAAACAAGGTTGAACATTACTCTCCCTGTGCCTCGCTGTTAATTCCCACCCTTCCTTCAATAACGTTCTCCATTGTCTCCCCCCCAATCAACCCAGCCCTTCCCTTTAATCCCTTACTGCAGAGGCTCATGCTCTCTGGATAGCCTGCAGGATTTCACGCTCCCTTCTCCGCCAAAATGGCGAGCTCCCTATCAGCGCTCGCCAGTTGAGTGGAAATAAGATCCAACCATAAAAATGGTTTGGGCCTCTCACTAGTAGGGTTGCCAACTCTGGTTGGACATTGGAGGTTTCATCACATGACCTCCCACCTCCAGCTGCCCCACCTCTACCCTCCTGCCACTGATCACCCGACATCTCCATCCCGTGCCAACTGGAAATGAACAGACTCTTTGATCTCGATTGGATGATTCTTGACTGCCAGTCAAATAGCCTTTTTCCAATCTCCAATATTGTTTAAGCCTTATAAATAAAAGTGTTCAAAAAAAAAGAAAAATAACACATTTTCTGCAGTGCCCCTATGATTTTTCTCTCAGGTTGCTCACAGCAGTGTCCTGGAGATTCATCTATTAATTGTTGGAAGCTCCAGGACAAGTCTGACGTGTGATGTCTAAAGTGTGAGAGATGTGTCTTAAAAATAAATTATATCTATATTAGAGAGAACAATTAATTTCTGTGGAGCTCCATGGCCAATTCCTCCTCTTGCTGTCTCGAGCAGAAATTGCGTCAAATGAGTTGTTCACAAGTGACGATGGATTCTGTGCCTGTGTGGTAGTGTCAGCGTAGGTGTCTGTAATCTGTGCTGATAGTGTCACTCCAGAAAGTCTGTTCATCTTCAGAGATTCAGAAAACTGTGAATAAGACAACATGGAGTGAGAGAAAACTGTATTCATTATAAACTTTGCAGCATTTTAAGATAGTTGTTGCATTCTTGGCAGAGCAGGACAGTTGGGAAGCACTTGAAAATCTAATGCTAGACTCTTAAACCCATCAGCTGCCTCAATGTAAAAGTTGGCATCTTTGAACTCTTCACCTTTACCTGCTGTCCTCCCCTCCCCCTCCTCGTTTTGGTCAGTACTCTAAAGGGGCTTCTCCAACCTGACCAGGTCAGTTTGCATGAAGGGTCCCACCTGAATCACTGGCATTTCCTATTTTTAATCGCCAATATGAAGATGGGTGACGAGAAAAATCCCTCTTCTGGGCTCCGTGAGACGCAGTTCAGCTCTTCATTTTCATACTGAGTGCCAGTGTTCTTCTGAGATCTCTCCCTGCGGTTCCATTCAATTTCCAAATATTTTCCTTTATATCATTTCTCCTGTTCCAGGACAGTTGTTAGAGAGATTTATATTTTAAAACACCACAAATAACATTGACTGCTCTCTTCCGAGCAGTATGATGAGGAGTTGGGAATTCTCGGTCTTGGATCCAAAATGTTCTCCCTTACTTTTCAATATTTGTTTTTGAGTGGAATCCATTCCGCTCCCAATTCGTGACCTCGGAGTCTGAATCCCTGTTGTGATTGGTACTTGAACTCACCTGCCTCCTGAAGGGAGTTCTACATTCTCGAATTGGGCTGCTCGATTTAAGCACTAACTGAGGAGAAAAACAGTCCATGCCTGGAGGGAGTGAGTAACTGATGGGAGAACTGCTCGTCCACATTAGCCTATTTCCTGCCCAACAATCACAGAATGGTAGGGCCAGAGTTAACAGCAGCCAGAGAGAACAGAAGACAATCCAGATCATCTCATCCTCTTGGCTGAAGTATACAAAAGGAAGGAAAACAAGAAACAGTCTGAGATTGTAGGCTGCATATAATGACAGCACAAGTCCCGGCCAGAATGGAGATGATTGGGTAATTCCCCCGTCAATCATGCCTGGACACCGCATTGCTGTAAGTGACTGGGATTGATTTTACGCAAATATATTGTGTAACTATCCTCCACTCACTGCATTTTGCTGGAGAAACCACCCTGCTTTTATCGGGAGACTCTGCTGTAATTTCGGTCATGAGGTTTGTTTGCTGTAGTTTGCAGAAACTCTTTTTAAATAGACTCTGTAGACTGTTTGCTGTAGTGTGCTATTTAAATAGACTCCGTTTGCTGAGTAAATAGACTTTGTTTGTTGTAAAATAGACTGTTTGTTGTAAGTTCTGCTGTAAGCTACTGCCCCGACTCATTGGCTGACACAGTGGTGTTAGTAGACACTCTGGAGTTTGTATATCATCCACTACGTTTTTCACCTCTTTTAAGCTTTTTGCAAAACCTGCTTGCAGGCTATTAAATCTATTTACTGCCTTTTTGTGAGAGGAATCAGTCTACCCAAAGTGTTCTCTCTCTCTCTCCCCACTTTGTCTTATTGAGTCCCTTATCTTCCAGTTTCCAGTTCTGTTGTTGATGGATCTGCAGTGTAATTCCTGTTTGTAGAGAGGTGAGGGCTGTGCTCCAATCAGGTGAAGAAAGTCATTCAGCCTACCTTCACTCATCCATCTGGGAATGCTTGCAATCCCCCCTTTTCAGCATCCATTGGCTCTTAAATAACTCCAAGATTATTGCCTCCAATCCCCTACCCTAAAGTCCAATCCAAGTGTTGACCTCTCTTTGCATGAAGAGGAGCTTCCTGACGCCAATCCTAAATTTGGCTTCTGCCAGTTTGAGCCAGTGTCCACTCGTCGTACTGTCATGGTTTACTCTGAAGTACTGTTTTGGATTTACCTTCTTTATATCAATTATTATCTTATAAGAACATAAGAAATAGGAGCAGGAGTAGGCCATTCGGCCCCTCGAGCCTGCTCCGCCATTCAATAAGATCATGGCTGATCTTCGACCTCAACTCCACTTTCCTGCACTATCCCCATATCCCTTAATTCCCTTAATATCCAAAAATCTATCGATTGTCTTGAATATACTCAACGACTGAGCCTCCACATCCCTCTGGGGTAGAGAATTCCAAAGATTCACCACCCTCTGAGTGAAGAAATTTCTCCTCATCTCAGTCCTAAATGGCCGACCCTTTATTCTGAGACTGTGACCCCTGGTTCTAGACTCCCCAGCCGGGGGAAACATCTTCCCAGCATCTACCCTGTCAAGCCCTGTAAGAATTTTATATGTTTCAATGAGATCACCTCTCATTCTTCTAAGAGGATATAGGCCTAGTCTGCTCAATCTCTCCTCATAGGACAATCCCCCCATCCCAGGAATTAGTCTAGTGAACCTTTGCTGCACTCCCTCTAAGGCAAGTATATCCTTCCTTAGGTAAGGAGACCAAAACCGTGCACAGTACTCCAGGTGTGTACCTCTCTGTAAGATTTCTCTTGGTCACCTCCTTTCAAGGCTGAAGAGCTCAAGTTTTCCAGTCTTATAACTCTAACCTCTGACACTCGGGATCACCCTTTAGGCTGAATGACTTTCTTCACCTTGTTCTTTATTGCACCTCCCCCAAAGTTCGAGTGTCACCCCCTGTGTCCCAGTGACCTAAACTAGACACAATACTCAAGTTGCAATCTTAACAGAGCTGCACCTCTTCTGAATTATACTTTACTTATTTAGAAATCTAGGTCAGCATTGACGATTGCTGCCCCACATATTAAGTACTGAGTCTGCTAACACCCTTGGATGATCTATGTTTCACTGAGACTGCACACATCATGTTTTTATAATAGTTTGATAAATGTGATTGTGCAGTCACTTGCGTTTTGTCTCAGCTTGTTCAATATATTCAGCAAACTCACTCCTCCATCAAAGCCAATTGAATTTATGAAATTCCACTGAAGACAATATCAACCATGATATCAATATATCGCTATGCTTTAAAAGCAGTTCAATATTTTCTTCTACTCTTGATCCTTTATTATCGTGATGTTGTGATTCACACTTCTATTTCATTGGTTTCTCACGTGGTGAGGGCCCATTATATCTCTCTTAGTACCTCACTGCTCTTGTACCCTCAGCCCCACTGGAGGTTAAAAGTTTCTTTTGAACTCTCTGGTCCACTCGACACTAATTTCTCGATTTACTTCCATTGATGCGTTACACTGACCCATTCCATACTGCGGGTTGAAAGAGATTGAGGGATACAGGTGCTATAACGCTGGCTCATGTTGGTGGACAGTTCTATCAGTCCTGGCAGCCCTCCAGTCACATAAACTCCATGTGTGTGCCAGCTAGCTATTTAAACGTAAGAACATCAGAAATAGGAGCAGGAGTAGGCCACATGGCCACTCGAGCCTGCTCCGCCATTTAATAAGATCATGGCTGATCTACAACCTCAACTCCACTTTCCTGCCCGATCCCCATATCCCAGCGTTCCCTTAGTGCCCAAAAATCTATCGAACTCAGTCTTGAATATACTCGAATGACTGAGCATCCACAGCCCTCTGGGGTAGCGAATCTGGGGCCATTGCTGTCAAACACGATGCTGAGCCCACCTGACTTGTAAACATGTGCACTTTCCAACAGAAGGTTTAGTCTAGTCAGTATTGGGAACAGGAATCTGATTTCCCATCTTTGGTTCAGGAATGCTGAGGCTACCTGTAGCACCCCACCCCCACGCCTCGGGCTGGCTAGCTCAGCATAGAATGCAATTCAAACTACAGCGTTTCCTGGTCTGTATGCCCGAGCAATAATCCCCGTGATTTTTTGGGGGGCTGCACGGCCCATTCAAAAGTCAGCGCATGCACGTTTTTTTCCAATTTAAAAGCCGGCAAACCGGCTGCACGGGGACCTGGAGCACTGCACGGGCCCTGGAGCGCTGCACGGGGCCCTGGAGCACTGCGCGGGGCCCTGGAGCACTGCACGGGGCCCTGGAGTGCTGCACGGGGCCCTGGAGCGCTGCACGGGGCTCTGGAGCACTGCGCGGGGCCCTGGAGCACTGCACGGGGCCCTGGAGTGCTACACGGGGCCCTGGAGTGCTACACGGGGCCCTGGAGTGCTACACGGGGCCCTGGAGTGATACACGGGGCCCTGGAGCGCTGCACGGGGCCCTGGAGTGCTGCACGGGACCCTGGAGCGCTACACGGGGCCCTGGAGCACTGCACGGGGCCCTGGAGTGCTGCACGGGGCCCTGGAGCGCTGCACGGGGCCCTGGAGTGCTACACGGGGCCCTGGAGTGCTACACGGGGCCCTGGAGTGCTACACGGGGCCCTGGAGTGATACACGGGGCCCTGGAGCGCTGCACGGGGCCCTGGAGTGCTGCACGGGACCCTGGAGCGCTACACGGGGCCCTGGAGCACTGCACGGGGCCCTGGAGTGCTGCACGGGGCCCTGGAGCGCTGCACGGGGCCCTGGAGTGCTACACGGGGCCCTGGAGCGCTGTACGGGGCCCTGGAGCACTGCACGGGCGCGCAGCTTAGAGGGAACATTCTGCCCGAGTACCAGAAAACAGATTGCATTCACTTCCTCAGCCATCAGAGGAATCCAAATTCTATCTAGAATAATGGAACTAAACATAGGAACAGGAGCAGGCCATTCAGCCCCTCAAGCCTGTACTGCCATTCAATGGGATCATGGCTGATCTGTATCTTTATTCAATTTATCCGCCTTGGTTCTGTAACCCTTAATACTCTTGCCTAACAAAACTTTATCCATCTCAATTCTGAAATGTTCAATTTGACCCAACCTTAATAGCTTTTTGAGGAAGAGAGTTCCAGATTTCCACTACCCTTAGTGTGAGGACGGGCTTCCTGACATAACTCCTGAATGGCTTAGCTCTAAATTTTATGGTTATGCCTTAACTAAATATGTGAAAACCACTTTGAAAAAGCTTGCAGCAGGTCTGAGGAGTAATTTTTTGATTTCACTCCTGCACGGGGAGCTTCACCCTTTGGGAGTGTGTATCGGAAACTTGGGCACACGCAATGAGCAATGAGCAACCATTAACTTCAATGATCAGAAAACCATGCCTAGGATGCCCCCCTCACTCAAATTTCCAATATTTATCCCCGCAGACAAGGTTCCCCCACCAGGAGTGCAGAGTGAAAAATTAACCCGATAACATTTGCTACGGCACAAATTTGTGACACCACCAAATTGCCCCCAGCAACCAACATGTCGGAGCAATGATTTCCCAGCAGCCCGTTACTGGAACTGAGCCAGGCTCATAATGCCCAATTCAGTCAGATCACTATCAAATCTTGATTGACCTCTTAGCCTGAAAAATAAAGATGTAGGACTAGAAATTCATTATAGCCAAGGAATGGGCGGTGTCAGTAGAAAAGTTGGAGAATTAGTGCCAGGTGCTAATGCTTTAGACTGCACGTAAAATTCGTGCTCACCGCTCAAAAAAATGATTGGAGTACTAATTCAAGTCTTAAAGCTCAAGCTCATTGGCATTACACTCAAAGGGTGGACCAATATCAGGTGTAGTCTAATCGCAAGTCATGATTGCCACAGGCTTTTTTCAGTACTTAAAGGGGAGGTTCATTGGTGCTGCAGAACTTCATTCTCAGCGTTGCTGGCTGTGCAGCTGCCTCAGCAAGCAGAAGCAGAAGAACATAAGAACATAAGAAATAGGAGCAGGAGTAGGCCATATGGCCCCTCAAGCCTGCTCCGCCATTCATAAGATCATGGCTGATCTTCGACCTCAACTCCACTTTCCCACTCGATCTCCATATTCCTTGATTCCCCTAGAGTCCAAAAATCTATCTATCTCAGCCTTGAATATACGCAAAGACTCAGCATTCACAGCCCTCTGGGGCAGAGAATTCCAAAGATTCACAACCCTCTGAGTGAAGAAATTTCTCCTCATCTCAGTCTTAAATGGCCCACCCCTTATCCTGAGACTATGCCCCCTAGTTCTAGACACTCCAGCCAGGGGAAACAACCTCTCAGCATCTACCCTGTCAAGCACCTTCAGAATCTTGTATGTCTCAATGAGATCACCTCTCATTCTTCAAAACTCCAGAGAGTATAGGCCCATTCTACACAATCTCTCTTCATAGGACAGCCCTCTCATCCCAGGAATCAATCCAGTGAACCTTCGTTGCACCGCCTCCAAGGCAAGTATATCCTTCCTTAGATAAGGAGACAAAAACTGTGCAAAGTACTCCAGGTGTGGTCTCACCAAGGCCCTGTACAATTGTAAAAAGACTTCCTTACTCTTATACTCCAACCCCCTTGCAATAAAGGCCAACATGCCATTTGCCTTCCTTATTGCTTGCTGTACCTGCATGCTAGCTTTCTGTGTTTCTTGCACGAGGACACCCAAATCTCTCTGAACACCAACATTTGAAAGTTTCTCACCATTTAAAAATATTCTGTTTTTCTATTCTTCCTACCAAAGTGAATAACCTCACATTTCCCTACATTATACTCCATCTGCCACCTTACTGCCTACTCACTTAGTCTATCTATATCCCTTTGCAGACTCTTTGGGCTGGATTTTATGAATGGAGACGTGTTGGAGGTGGGACTGCTGCTTGCCGGGTTTCAGTCCCGCCTCCATCAGCTTCTGGCCAACCAGCGGGATTTTCCCCTGATTGACCTTGTTAAGCCCGCCCGGCGGGCTCAGCAGGCCAATTAGGGGGAAGTCAGTGACAGAGCATGTCAACGTATGACGTGTCATCTGTCAAGAATTTTTGAAAGAAGAAATGTCATAGTTTGACAGCTCTGTGAAGCTGTCAAACACTGACATTCTGTGTAGTTTGATGAGTCCTTGTGTTCAGGACTCATCAAACCTTTCTACTTTGCAGAAATCAGCTGGCTGTTGTATCGGAGGATGCAACAGCCAGTCTGTGATCTCTACAATGGAGATGTCAGGGACTCCAGCTCCACAGTGGCTGAAGGCTGTAGGTAGAAACAATGGTAAGTTAACATTTTCTAACACTTTACACTCACCTCACATACTTACCACTCCACACTTGCACCCATCATTCACCTCTACATCACACTTTCAGACCCCTCCGACCCCCACAGACCTCCTACTCACCTCCTACACCCCGGCGGGGTTCCCCCAGGTTGGGAAGCCCGGACTTCAGCACGAAAAATGGGGATAATCCTATTTTCTTCCTGTTAACTACCCATTAACAGGCAGTTAATAGGCTTTAATCCCTTCCCGCCTCCAAAGATAAGGGACCCAGAGTGGGACGGCTTCCCGCCTCCTGGCAAGAGGGCACGGAGGTGGGTTGGGGCGGGTTTGCCACCCGCCCCCAAATTCTGCCACTTTCCCAGCAGAATCGCCTCCATACCCACCTCCTCAGGGCTGGTAAAATCCAGCCCTCTGTGTTCTCCTCATAGCTTACTGTCCTACCTAGCTTTGTATCATCAGCAAACTTGGATACATTACACTCGGTCCCTTCATCTAGGTCATTAATATAGATTGTAAATAGCTGAGGCCCCAGCACTGATCCTTGCGGCACTCCACTAGTTACAGCCTGCCAACCTGAAAAAGATCCATTTATCCCTACTCTCTGTTTTCTGTCCATTAACCAATCCTCTATCCATGCTAATATATTACCCCCAACCTCATGAGCCCTAATCTTGTGTAATAACCTTTTATGTGGCACCTTATCGAATGCCTTTTGGAAATCCAAATATACTACATCCACTGGTTCCCCTTTATCTACCCTGCTAGTTACATCCTCAAAAAACTCTAATAAATTTGTCAAACACGATTTCCCTTTCATAAAACCATACTGACTCTGCCTAATCATGTTTTGATTTTCTAAGTGCCCTGATACCACTTCCTTAACAATGGATTCCAGCATTTTCCTGACGACTGATGTCAGGCTAACTGGCCTGTAGTTCCCTATTTTCTCTCTCCCTCCTTTCTTGAATAGCTATGTTACATTTGTGACCTTCCAATCTACTGGGACTGTTCTAGAATCTAGGGAATTTTGGAAGATCAAAACCAATGCATCCACTATCTCTTCAGCCACCTCTTTTAGAACCGTAGGATGTAGGCCGTCAGGTCCAGGGGATTTGTCGGCTTTTAGTCCCATTAGTTTCTCCAGTACTTTTTCTCTACTTATATTAATTACATTAAGTTCCTCACTCTCATTAGACCCTTGGTTGCCCACCTATTTTTGGTATGCTTTTTGTGTCTTCTACTGTGAAGACAGATACAAAATATTTGTTTAACGTTTCTGCCATTTCCTTATTCCCCATAATAATTTCTCCTGACTCAGCCTGTAAGGAACCAATGCTTACTTTTGCTACTCTCTTCCTTTTTACATACTTGTAGAAGCTCTTACAATCTGCTTTTATATTTCTTGCTAGTTCTCTCTCATATTCTATTTTTTCCCTTTTTATCAATTTTTTGGTCATCCTTTGCTGGTTTCTGAAACTTTCCCAATCTCAAGCTTACTACTATTCTGCCCCAGAGGTTCCTTTACTATGAGATTGCAGAAGCAGAAGCAGAACAAGGAGAAGGAGCCGGAGGACTGAACCAGGTGTACTCATGGTAGATCCACGCCCCAGGAAGAGAACTCACAGAATCTGTGATCAAGCATTGGAGGCATTGGTTTTCACTGTGGAGAGACGGAGGGCAGTGTTCTACCCAGCAACTGGCAGGAGGCCTTCGCCACAAGTCTTTTGCACCATACGGAAGGAGGTAGTGCAGCAGGTCTCGAGCAGCACTGTGGTCCCCAGGTCCCACACACAGTGCAGGAAGAAATTTAATGACCTCACTTGGGTGGTCAGGGTGAGTGAATGCTTCAACAAATACTACATACCACCATCTGAACCACTCTTCACACACTGCCCAAAGCACCACATTCCCAGCACTCATCAACAATCTCAACCTAGCAACACTCACATCCACATCTCACACCTTGCACACAATGACAGCTATTCAACTATGGCAGACACATCTCCCAAACACATTGCTCCACACTCACTCACACACTTTCCTTTCTCTTGCAGGCCAAGGTGGCTCACAACAGGAGGGAGCAGGAGCGCACAGGCGGGGGACAAGCCGACACCCAACCACTGTCTGCACTGGAGAATAGAGTGCTGCAGATTATTGTGTGCCGTGGCCACCGGTGACGTTGACCCCCCAGGGGACAACAACGGTATGTTCATCCCTACTCCTTTTCCTCACATCCCACTTCCCCCTCACCCCACAAGCGTTTCGCAGTTTCCAGCTAATAATACTGTATGCATGCATTTCTCCCTTCCTGTCCCCCTCCCCTCCCCTTAACCCAACTCTTGTGCCTTTATGCTTTCAGGTAATCAGCGAGCAGCCTGTCCCTGAGGGCCCCGTAGAGAGCGAGGTGGGAGAAGAGGAGGAGGAAGAACACACCGTGTCACTGCATGTCTCACCCGCAGGCACCAGCTCAGACACTGGCACTAGGGGGATCTGCACAGGGTGAGGCATTGGGGACGAGTGGGCTGCAGCAAGGCCAGGGGGAAAGGGTAGCTTGTGGGCAAGGGTAGCTTGGGGGCCAGCTCCCTGGAATGCGAGTTCGCGTGTGAGTTCTGCTGCACAGGATTCAGATGAGGACCTCGATGGGGAGGCATTTAGAAGAAGGGTGATGGGCATGCACACGGAGATGATAGGTGCAATGGCAAGGGTGCCCGAGAGCCTCTCGGCAATGGTAAGGAGCGTGGAGGAGTCTCCAACATTGAACAAGGCTCTGCGCACACCATGGAGCCCATCATTTCCAGTCTGCAATGGATGGTAGACTCCCAGAGAGACCGTGGCGACCCCGACCTGATGCCGCGTGTGATGGGCGATCTGGCAGCTTCCATTGCACGGAAGCGATGCAAAATCTTAGTGCTGTAATGCAGTCTATGCTTGGTGGCATCCAATCTCTGACTACTCTCATGCAGTCTCAGCTTGATGCCACGCAAGCTCTGACTGCTGCCATCATGGCTGGGTTGACCACCGTCCACCGGGGCTTTCACGGTGTCACAGCAGGCCAGCAATCTGTGCTCCAGCAGATTGCTAGGGATGCTGAGGTGCTGCCCCAGGGGAGTGGCAGTGGGTCAGTGCAGCAGGAACCTGCTGTCCTCTCTCAGGATGCCAGCATTTCTGCTCCCACCACTGCCACTCCGCCATTGCCCTTGTCACTGCCTGTCATCCAGCCAGCCCAGACTGCTGCCACCCATGCTGAGGTGGTGCAGTCTGCAGCCGGGCCTTCCAGGCCCAGAGCTGGTCGAGGACGTCCTGCAAGGCCATCTGAAGTCTCCCACACGGACACTCAGCAGCCTTCCACCCGCCTTGCTGCAGCCACTGGGCCAACACTTCGTAGGAGCACTAGAGTAGGCAAAGGCTCAGTAATAAGAGGCACTAAGGGATTGCACAAGGGTGAATAGTTAATATTTTTGTTGTAAATTTGTGCTCACTGATTTTTGATAAATTTATTAATTCACTTACCATTCTTTTGTGGTGTCTGTCATTTCAGCTTTGCGCTGTGAAACGGCCTGCGAGAGGGATGGAATGATGGGGATGTGGTGAGCAAAGGGAATCTGGGCTTTAAGTCATCCTGTTGTGAGGCTAGAGGTCTGTTTGGAGGAGGTGGCAGAGTTCTGTGACCACCTCCTTGGTGAGGTGGAGCCCTCTAATACACTGCTCCTCGCTTAATTGAATGTAGGAGAAGTGCTGTCGGAATACCCTCGGAGGGTAAGGCCTCCTGGTGAGAGCCCTGATGTCCCTCCTCATCTATCTGTGCACATGTTCCTGTTATTCTTGCTGCTTATGCTCCCGCCGCTGTAGAACCTGGAGTGCTAATTTTAGCGCCCCAAAAAAGTTAGTTCCCCCGCGGCCGATTTTCACAGTTAGCGCCCCGAGAGGGAGGAGGGGCGCTACTGGAAGCGCCCCGCGTCCCTCTTGGGGCGCTGCGAGCCAATATCGTGGCGCTACGTGCCGCTGTACTGCAGGTCTTCCTCCCCTTATTAAAGGGGAGGGGGCTGCTGCAGCGCGTTCCGGCGCCCAGCTGGGCCAGCAGGGATCGGGAGTGCCGGCAAACGAGCCCGGCACTCAAGAGGTGTGCCGGGCTCACGGAGAGCAGCCGGCACCCCGCGGGGGGGGCTTCACGGGGGCTGGGGACAGCAACGGGAGCAGGTGCTGGCAGGAGGCCAGCAACTAAAATGGCTGCCCGCCACCTCCCCTTTAACTAGCGCCGCCCTGGCTGCAGGTAGGCCCCCCTGACCCTGGCGGACATAGCGTCCGGCGGTAAATCGGGGGGCACCTCCCAATATTACAGCCGGGGCGCGAACGGGGCGCAAATCAACCGAATTTAGCCCCCCTTGAATTTCCTGAATTAAACTGTTGGAGTATGTGAAACTAACAAAAAAAACACAGAAACTGTACTAACCTACAGCTGCGAGTCATTACTGATGATCCCTTTAAATAACGTCCCTGGAGCCGACTTCCTGGTGCTTCAGGCCAGCTCTCCCTGTCGGTGTTTACTCCAGGCGCTAAGGTAGGTGGCGACAATCAATTTCGCAGACCGGGCGGTCAGTGAGCATTGGCACACTGCACCTGGCGTTGACGTTCCCGGATAAAACTCTTACCGACGGCGCTACAGGGGGCGAGATTTGACGTGTGGCACAGGATTCGCCTCGCCCCCGGCGATACTGCTCCATCTGCTGGCACTAACGGGAGGCGCTAAGGGGATGAATTTTTCCCCCGTGATCTTTAGCAGGCTTCACTCTATTGCAGGCTTTGATCCATTTTCACAGACCCAGAATGACTGCACAAGCAAAGCCGTGCTATATTTTCACTCAACTTTTCGCTTGCTTCATTCCCCAGGAACTTTAAGAAAAATTCAAACGGACACAAAAACTTAAACTCTGTCGCACAGCATCTATTTGTAATTGAGTATTTTCCAACAGAAGCTTTGTTTGATGTTGAGAGCAATTTAATTTGAAAAGGCTCAGGATTAACAGGTCCTGTGTGTTTCTGAGTGACTGACCTTCTTGAATGCACTCCTCAGGAACCGCGGTCTTTTTCATTCCCTCCCTCAAGGAGGCGTCTGTTCGAAATTTCTGGGTCGTAACACAATTCCTCCCACCCCGCCACCAAGTGAGCAACTGCTATTTTAATTTTGCTTCTGTGTCGCCTCTCCAAGGGGAAAAGGAAAAAAAAACAGAAAGCGTACTGACATTTTGATTAATGGTCTTGTGGCCTGGCTGGGCCCTGAATAAAATGTGACCATTCATTCCATTTAAGAGATGATGTGGAATCTGGCGAGGGGGCCATCCTCCCCGGCCTCTGTCATCCGCCTGCGCAGCAATAACTACGTGACCTGGATATAATAAATAGAAGACTGATGCACTGCTCTCACATAAGATATACGGCTGGTTCTGCAGGATAGCAACAAGGCCAAGACAGATTTTTCTTATGTGAATATGCTTGGGTTCCCTGATGGTGAGTGTCCTTCTTTGTGCGGCACTGAGGCCTATAGACCTCGGAGGTCCCAGGTCTGTGCTAAATTAGTTGATTTCCTCTCTGATGGTGGTCATAATACAATTGGCCTCAGCACCCTGTGCTAGTTTTTTGTGGTCACCTGGTTGTCACAAACCTATCACCGTGCTTTAAAGTTCCAAGCTACTAAGAATTCCACACAGGAGATGGATTTCTGTTTGGCTGATATGTAGTGTATACTCTCTCTATAGAGACCTATCCCAATCCTACCTCAATCCAGAGAACATAGGCATATATTGCCAAGAGCCAAGGTTTAGGGCTCTGGGATATTTATGGAGTTTAGGCATGCAGCTTACTAACACAGAATGCTGGTAAGCTTCTCACCGAGGATCACCCTCCCATTAGGGCACTGGTTTGCAGAAATATCTAGAGCCAAGTGGGACAAAGCCTAGCCCCGGCGTTAGGTCTCTATCGCCAGATCCCGTTAGCGATCCAGGCTTAGCTGGCCAATCATCAACAATGCCCTGGTGTATGACAGACCTACCTGCTTCAGATGTCAGATTAGAGTCTGCCAAAGAGTGTTGATTTTGTTCCGTCTTTTACCCCAATGAGACTCCATTTACTTTCTTCCTAGAAGAATAGTCACAATTGGTCATTGGACAACTGGCAAGTGTGGATTTGAGCCCTCTTCATGTAGCTACCACGAGCAGCACGGTGACCAACACTACTCAGTATAAAATGTAGGAATAGCTCACTGACCACAGCATGGACACCCTCTATCCCCTGATTAGAGCTTCTATTAGTTGGAGGAGCAGGGATACAGCAACAGCTGTTTACCTCTCTGCGCTCCAATCCTGGATATACAGCACATGTTCTCATACCCGGCCTCCAGGTAAGGCCCAAATCTCAGAGTTTCCTCATCAGCTATACAACAGACATCCATTTTCAATGTGATCAAAGAATCATTCCAAATATCTTACAACTTGCCAACCACTTTGATGTTCTAGGTGTCCAAAATCCAATGCCACGTACCAGCCAACTCATCAAACGCTTCATACAGGCCCTTATGTGTGGGGTGTTGACAAAGTGACATGTTACTGGAGCTCTCCCTCCCTCTAGTTGTTTCCCCTTTATGCCACAAATCCACCTCACAGCTTGGTTGTGGATCCGACAACTAAGCTGAAGGAGCCCCTCGTGTTGCACGTGTAAGAATTCTGAAACACGAAGGAGAACTGTTTAAATACATGTCTTAACCTTCAATGGGATTCTGTTGTCAGTGAAGAAAGAGGAGAAAGATTAAAGCACCCTTTGCCTCTTCTCAGCACTGAGTTCAATGAACTGTGTCTGGGCTAAAGCTGGCATCCACCAGGACCGCCAGGTATTGATATGAATCAACAGCTGGGATAGACATTGTAACTTCCAACCAAAGCTTAAAATCCCTCACTGAGCCATGTAAAACCTTAATACCACAGCTGGTGGGGGGAGGGGGGGGGGGCGGCGGAGGAGGAACCCACCAGTATCTCCCTCTGGTTATCCCATTGTACAAGACGATGAAATAAAGCGCACCAGAGCTCCAGGGTCAATCCGTCAACAATACAATATCATCTGAGAAAAGGCAAGCTGAAATTCTTTCAGAAATGCCCAAAACAGGCATTCCAAGACCATCATGATGCCATCCAACACATCATTGATGAAGCTATTGAATAGGATAAGTGACAGTGGACACCATGTCTCAACTTTCCTTTCAAGAGAACTAGCTTCATTCAATCTCCCGTCTACCCTCACATGATTTGTGAAGCTGGAGAACAAGTCTTGGATAAAATCCAAGACTCTGTCATGTTCTCCAACAGCTTCCAGCTTCTTCACAAGGAATGCACGAGCCACGAGGTTAAAAGCCTTACAAAAAAATCAATGAAAATAATATAAGTGGGTTTTACCTGAACCATGCAGCATTCTGCAATTTTGTACAAAGCCACAATCTTCCCAAGACCATCCTCATGCAAATTAAATCCAGTCGGTTCCTCTCCAGTTTCTCTGCAGCCACCATGGCAGGTGAGATATCTGCTGCAACAACTCTCAACAGCTATCAGTGAAATTCCTCTGTAGTATTTCACTAAGATTCCCCTTCTTGTGGGTGGAGACAGAAACACAACCTATTGATTCTGCTTCATCTCCCTAATGACCCTTCTGACCTCACCATAAACTGCATCACAATCTACCTTTGTATCATCTCTGGAAAACCTCTGAAGAGACTCCAATTACCACTTTAAAGACCCTCCCTTTCTGGCTATCTTAACAGGACCATGCTCAGTGGATAAGCAGCTAGAAGGCTGTATCCTCCACCATCAGGTCTGCCCTGTTGGCAGATAAGGGTCCAGTCCCCGGCTTCATTATCAGCAATATCCGTATTGTGGCTAAGCGCTTTGCCCTGATCACTTGTTGCGTCGGGGTCGTCGGCCACTCTGACTTGGTGAGCAGCCTCTGTCTCGAAGCCAGCATCTTGCTTGACAGCTAAGAGCTGCCCTCTTGTTGAAGAAGGTAACTGGCTAGTAATAGAAAGTTTCCCAGAGGCGTTGAACACTACAATTGGAAAAGCAAATGACATGTTAATCTATTGACAACCACATGCTCAGTTGATAATCCCGTGCAACGTCATCTAGATGTCACATAATGAACCTTGGCAAGGAAGCGGAGAGCACCAGTGCCGACATATTTGCAGCACCTTTGAAGCTCCATGCCTGGCATATTCAAGTCACCCATGAGGAACAACGGGCAGTCAGGAAACCATTCTGCAAGACCGTCCAGAGATGTATCTGCCATCTTGAAGGTTCTCTGGCAACCAGTGCGATGTAGCTTCTGAGGAATGTATATGGGTCTCATAAGCCAAGCCCTAAACCCATTAAAAATGATCTTTGCCCAGACGAGATTAGCTGACCATACTGCTGGTAGGCCCTGCTCAATGATCAAAGTCACAGCCTGTTTCTATCTGGGTTCATCGTCCTGTCAACTACCTGATGGTAATGGAAGCTTTGTTTGACCGTCATTGATCATGCCGCACATTTCCTGCAGTGCAAGGGGCTGGGCATAAATCAGTTCCTGGGACAGGGAAAGTCCAATCTTGGGCTTATTACAGGAAACTCTTTATTAACCGGCACCGACGGGACCGGCGTGGTGCCGGTTAATCAAAAAGTCCGGATAACGGAGAGTTATATCTCCCAACGTACGAGAGCCCCGTACACATTGACATGCGCCTGCATTCGGAGCTCCGTCTCCGCGGGGACCGCCAGCTGACCATCTGTCGTGTCCGCTGCCTTCCCGGGCTGCACATTCCCCTCCCAATCTACAGCTCCGATACAAGGCAAACGCCTCGGGGTTTTTTTTAAAGTTAATTTTAAACGAGAGATGAAGGAAAACCCCGGTTACCTACTCAAGAATGTTGCCGGTTAAGAGAGATTTCCGGATATTTGGGTGCCGGTTAATAAAGAGTTTCCTGTATTATCCAGGAATTATCATTCCAGGTGGCAAAAGAGAGGCCCGACTTGTGAGGGCAATGTGCTCGTTCCCTTGATGGAGTGATTAGGCTGAGGACGTTAGTTGAAATAGCGCCCAGCCCCACCCACACTCTTGACTAACGACTTTAAGCACTTTGAGCACACGAGTTCCCAGCCTCTCTAAAACCCAGATCTCAAACAGAACCTTGCGAGGTCCCAGTATTCGAGGATGAGTCAAATGATGGAGTTTAGGCTGAGGCGCTCAACAGGATATCCACAATTACATACCTGAGCTGTGAACTTATCGCAGCCATGTTCCCACTCACTGTCCATTAGCACCACTAACCAACCCAGCCTTAACCCAAGTCCATGTCCCATCTGGAAACACTGTCAACGTGCAGCAAATCTACACTTGCAGAAGCATGGCTTTCAGGACCACATGGACCCGATAGGATGGCAGAAATCAGCCAGGCTGTCTCTTTCTGCTTGCTGCCCTGTGACTCCTGCTGGAACATGTTGGTGCATAAACACTGGACAAAACACAAGCTCAGTTGTGATGCCTGTCATGAGTGAATAGCCTGTCAATATTTAACGTGTAGGCTCCCGGTGTGAGATAACACTATACACTGAAATAGAGTGGACACATCACCCGTATAAAAAGACAAAAGAAAGAAAGACGTGCCGCACCTTTCACAGCCTCAGGGCGTCCCAAAGCGCTTTACAGCCAATGAAGTACTTTTGAAGTGTAGTCACTGTTGTAATGTAGGAAACAAAGCAGCTAATTTGCGCACAGCAAGCTCCCACAAACAGCAATGCGATAATGACCAGATGATCTGTTTTAGTGATGTTGATTGAGGGAGAAATGTTGGCCAGGACACCGGGGATAACTCCCCTGCTCTTCATCAAAATAGTACCATGGGATCTTTTACGACCACCTGAGAGAGCAGACGGGGCCTCGGTTTAACATCTCATCCAAAAGACAGAACCTCTGACAGTGCAGCACTCCCTCAGCACTGCACTGGAGTGTCAGCCTAGATTTTGTCCCCCTGGAGTAGGACTTGAACCCACAACCTTCTGACTCAGAGGCAAGAGTGTTACCCGCTGAGGCACAGCTGTATACACTGAACTAGAGTGATAGACACATCATACGCTGAAATGGATGGAGTAGGCTGTATTTAAAACTCTTGCAGTGAAAGTTCAGAGAGAGTCTTGTAATATATTTTCAGCCAAGTATTCTTTGTAGATTTTTTTTTACTCAAAAGGAATAAACAAGACAGTGATGCAAGCCCCACAGGACTGCCGGAAGTACATTTTAAAAATCCTTTAATCAGAATCTGTCGCAGAGAAAGCCTGTTGGGAAAATGAGTCAGAGAAACATACACTCAAAAAGACTTCAATGGCACTGCTTACTTCCTAGTCCCTGTTCTAAGCAGGGAGTCGAATGTCTTAAAACAGAAAAAAAAAATCTCCATCTCAGACACTACACTAGTCACGGAATGACTTGATGTGAATAAAATATAAAGCATATATGTCTGCTTTTGTTAATTTTGTGGAGCCTTTTATAGCTGAATAATCACCAGTTCTTTTGGAACACGCCTTTGATCACTCCTCCCAACTCCTGTACCAGCCTGTGCTCAGTGCCTGATGGCTCCTGTGGGCCCTATTGCTGCGTAAGTGAGTGCAGGGTGCTGCAGCTGTCGACTCGGCTCCGAATCCCCTTTCCTTTCCCCGAGGGAGATGCCCCTATTAAACTCTGAACCTGAACTGCGATTAGAATCTCCCCTCGTAAGGCAAACCACGGGTACAAGCTCACGTGGCACAGCAGGGAATTAGGATTGGCATCTGTCTGACTTTTGCGCAGGGAGTCTGGCGATCTCTTCAGTGGAAGCTGGGCATTAATGAACAGTAACTCTGATCGGCAAAATTTGCACACAGATGTTTAACACGCTGTGCTCCATTCCTGTGTGTGTTGATTTTACACATGGGTTAATCCAACTCTATCTTTAGGAGTCTGCTTTCATAATAGAAACCCAATTTTACATTTAATCCTGTGTCGAGGCATTAGCAATCTCTGTTATTAACCTATTCCTATTATCAAATTTCCGAACTTTCCTCACTCAGCACAGGTCATTTGGCCCATCCAGTCTGCAGAACAGACACACCTGGGATTGAATCACTGGCCTTTTGTGCTTACTTAGATTGACGATCTCACAAACTCACTCACTCACCCACCAGGCCACCCGGGGAGTGTTTTACTGACTGTGTTGGCTCCTTATTTGGCTACAGTTCCACAGACAGAGGACATCCTCTGCATGATTTACTCCAAGTAGCTATTCTTTACGTGCGAGCCCTGAAAATGGGTGTCGGCAGGATATTCCACTTCAGGAGGCATCACACGTGGAGCCTGCGCGCGGAGAGAAGTGGGGTGCGTTGAGTGTTTGCATGTGGACTTCACCAGTGGGAGGTTCTGCCTTGCACAGCTCCTCTCCTTGCAGTAGAAGTCAGTCTTCAACGGGCACGATTGGAGGCAGATGGAGGGAGGTGCCACTGCAATATCCAACCTTCATGCAGCTGAATTCATTTTCTTTAAAAGCCGCTTCATTAACCACGTTATTTTTCACTTCACTTTCTCCCATCAATTTTGTCCCCTGCCCTCCTGAACCTGTACTGTTCAACAAGCGCTAGCTACCCGCTGGCACCTCACTCAACTGGCCATTCCGCATGTGTGAGAATGAGTCAATGCCAATTGACTGTGGAAGGCATCACAGCTGAGTCCGATTCTGTCCTCACCCAACGTCCAACACACAGACGCCAACTACCAAATCATTTAGGTGTCTGCCGTGGCTCAGTGGTAGCACCCTCGCCTCTGCGTCAGAGGGCTGTGGGTTGAAGTCCTGCTCCAGAGACTTGAGCACATGATCTAGGCTGACGCAGCCGGCACTGTTGGAGGTGCCGTCTTTATGACCAGATGTTGAACCGAGGCCCCGACTGCCCACTCAGGTGGATTGAAAAGATCCCTGGGCACTATTTCGAAGAAGAGGAGGCAAGTTCTCCCTGTTGCCCTGTCCAATATTTATCCTTCAACCAATACCGAAGGCAGATTATCTGGTCATTTATTGAATTGCTTTTTGTTGGACCTTTCATACATGACAACAGTGACGACACTTCAAAAGCACTCTGTTGGTTGTGAAGCGCTTTGGGACGTTCTGAGGCTGTGAAAGGCGCTATATAAATGCAAGTCTTTCTTTCTTCAGGAGCTGGATCTATAGCTGATTTTGTTTTCTTCCCTAGGATGGGAGCACTGAGGTGAAGTGTAATACTCCTGCTGCCATCCTAGCTCAGGACAGGCAACTCAGCACAGAGCAGGAACGAAAGCTGTGACCTCCAGTTTGGCCGAGTGCTGCCTCTTGCATTGCTCTTACCAACTCTGCAATCAGGGGAGCAGCCATTTTGTGAATAAAACGTAAGTGCCATACCAAATTGCATGCGGATAGCCAGCCTGTTTAGAGCCCTAATTCTAAAATGGCGTTTCTGACGATGAGCTCAGATCAATAAAATCAATGTTATATTTTTAATAAAAACAACTGCAAGTCTGAAAAAGAGAACAATTATTCAGAGGGAGTCTTGATATTAAAGTCGCTGCTGTGATTGATCTTAATTACAGCTTATAACACTATTAGGACCCAAAAAAAATGGCACGAAGCTGCCTGTCTCTGAGCTAGTGGGCTGAAGGCAGAATAGCTAGCTCTTTGCTTGCCAGCCTCGTTTGACAGAAGCACCATCTCTTGGAATAGCCCAGACAGCAACAATGAATATGATTCACCTTCCTGAATGAGGCACTTGTCACAGAAGTGGAGGAGAGAAAAAAAAAACATTTTGCTCTGACAGATAGCAACCCAAGTGTCAGCAAATGTGAAGTCAAACCCACCAGCACTCCGAGGCTTATGAGTGAGGAGTGTCAGAGTGAATCGAAGCATTGTCCTAATGCAGAACAGGAGCTATACATAGAAACACTGATATGGAAATAAGAGTCAGCTTGTTTCGTGCACTACAGCAAGTGATTATTAAGCTTCTTGTGTGTGTCATGCAGATGCTTCTTATTCCATCTGCAGACCTGACTTTCTGCAGCAAGGTAGAGATCTGTCAGCTCGTAATCCCTAATACAAAGGAAATCTCATGCACTGCCAAAATAAAACCTGACTCTCCCCGTGGCCAGCCTGATGCCTTTAAACTGCGGCATTTGCACAGTGTAGCGCTGGTGAAAGGAGCGCGGTGGAAGCATGTTCCTTTCTATTGTGCCACTGAGCGGGATTATTCTGTCACAGTCGTGTCAAAGGCCTGACTGCCAATATTCATATCAAGGGGCAAAGTTACAGATTACAGGCCGCAAAAACCATGCGTCAAAGTGCAAAGCTGAGATCGAGTTCCCATCTGTCAGGGCTCGAAATATAAAATGATCATTTTACCCCCCCCCCCCCCGCGCCCACGTCAATGGCTCAGTAGGTTAATGCAGTGCCTGGGGCGTTACCGAGACGGACCAGGTTCGATCCCCGGTCGGTGCTGAGTTAGCTGGCCTCTTCTGCGGTAGAGGTTGGGGTCTTACAATTGGCCTCAGTATCCTGGGCCGGCAGAGCGGGGAGAAATCAGCCAGACATGTTATCATTATCCAGTAACGCCCTCTCCACCACCCCGCCCGCCCCTGAAAAGTGCGTGAATGTGGACGTTACGTGGGGACCGGATCGGGTTTGGCTTCGAGGCCTCTTGCAGTCAAATAGCCTGCTGGCACTCACTGTTTTTGGTTGACAAATTGACGAGTGGCAACTCGGCAACAAAAGCAGAAAGTGCTTGAAATACACGGGAGGTTGGTCAGCCTCCGAACAGAGTACGCAGCTTAAGATTTCAGGGAGGAAACCTTTGTCAGAACTTGGACAAGGTGCTGGTGGGTGGGCAGGTGTCGGTGGCACTGTATTCCCGGGAAGAGTTAGCGCCTTCAGGACAGGAGCACAGAGCATTGAAAAAAACAACATCCTCGTTTACTGAAACGGGTACAAAAAACCTGTATTTTCTTTTCTTCTAGGCATGTTGAAAGAAAGAAAGAAGTTGTGTAGCGCCTGTCACAACCTCAGGACGTCCCAAAGCGTTTTACAAGCCGATATATATTTGAAAACGAAAATTTTCCAGGGCTATGGTGAAAGAGCAGGGGAGTAGGACCAGTTGGATCGCTCTTTCAAAGAGCTGGCACAGGCACAGTGGGCCAAAAAGCCTCCTTCTGTGCTGTAAGATTTTACGATTCAAATGGCTTCTGAAGTGTAGTCACTGCTGTAAGGTAGGAAATGCAGCAACCATTGTGCAGACTGCAAGGTCCCGCAAAGAGCAATGAGATTTTAGTGATGTTGGTTGAGAGATAAATATTATCCAGAACCCCGGGAAGAAATCTGCTGCCCTTCTTCAAAATAGTGCCATGGGATCTTTAACGTCCGCCTAAGAGGGCAGACGGGGCCTCAGTTTAATGATGCATCGTAATGAAGGTATCTCTAACAGTGCAGCTCAAGTTCTTTCTTTCCTTTCAGCCTAGATCATGTGCTCAAGACTCTGGAGTGGAACTTGAACCCAGAACCTTTGGACTCAGAGGCAAGTGTGCTACCAACTAAGCCATGGTCAGCACTTGTTACTGTTGTTATAAGAACATAAGAAATAGGAGCAGGAGTAGGCCATTCGGCCCCTCGAACCTGCTCCGCCATTCAATAAGACCATGGCTGATCTGATCTTGGCCTCAACTCTACTTTCCTGCCTGCTCCCCATAACCCTTGATTCCCCTGTTTTTCAAAAATCTGTCTATCTCCGCCAGGAATATATTCAATGACTCCGCCTCCACAGCTTTCTGGGGTAGAGAATTCCAAAGATTCATGACCCTCTGAGAGAAGAAATTCCTCCTCATCTCACTTTTAAATAGGCGACCCCTTATTCTGAAACTATGACCCCCTAGTTCTAGATTCCCCCACGAGGGGAAACATCCTCCCTGCATCTACCCTGTCAAGCCCCCTCAGAATCTTATGTTATTGTGGGTGAAGGCGGGGTTGGGGAAGACTCCTGTGGAGGATTTCCAGGGCACAGTGCCACCGGCAGAAAACTAAATGGCTGCCAATGGCAACCAGGACTTTGTGGTAACTGCGCTATAGTTGTCGTGATGTTTCCAAATCTGCCCCACAGTATAAACTTGGGCCAACCAACAACAGGATAAATGTTAACAGTTAGTCACTCAGTTCCATCCATATGTATTAGTAAGGATCATGTATGAGGATGCACTTCCTGTTGTGATGATATTTGGTCACGCTATTATGTCATTTAACACTGAAACTGCCTATGTAAACTTTTAAATTGGAAATCCAGTATGCAAACAGCTGCATTTAATCAAGTTGCTGCAGGTTCTGGCCAGTAGATTGTGCTGTGGAGCGAGTTTCTGAAGTCTCTCTCCCACCTGTAGTGCCATCTTGAACATATAAAAAAATTATATTCATCAACTGCCTGTAGCCAACACTATGGGCAATTTACTAGTAATTTAGAAGGACACTAGTCTGAATACTCCAATGTAAGGTTGCCAGCTCTGGTTTGACCTATTCCTGGAGGTTTCATCACATGACCTCCCGCCTCCAACTGCCCCGTCAAATATTTCCCATCTGCAATATTTTTATAAACAAAACTGTTCAAAGAAAATGAAAAAAAAAACACACCATTTTTTTTAATGCCTCTGTGACGTTTCTCCCGAGAGTCTCGCAGCAGGGTTCTGGAGATTAATCCTTCATTTCTGGAGTCGCCAGGGCAATCCTGGTGGGTTGTCAACCCGACTCTACTCCAATACAATACAAGCCTTGTAACCAGCTCCACATGGGCAATTCCATTGCTCAGCCTAGAATGGGGCCTAGAGATCCACATAAACACGTTTTAAAGCACGCTGTAACCAGCTAAACAGAGCCATTTTAAATAACCTTTTGTATCCTGTCTGTTCCATCAGCCAACAGCTGTAATCATTTGTTATTCACGGTGCATAAAATAGAAGGAAGTCAAAAGGCTAGGACAATAGGATGGGAGAAAGTTTAAGCAGCAACCTCTCTCTCCCTGTCAGAGCCTCGCGCTGTCAGATTGCTAAGCGTTAAGCTGACAAAGGCAACCCAGCCCACTTCTACCCAGCAATTGTATCCTGGGAAGGAAAACAGTTGCCAGTCTTCATAAAATGTCATTTGATAGACGGCTTGTTAATGACCGACAGAAAGCATGGAAACAGAGACTGGCTGATCCTCAGACTTACTAACAGAAGCATTTTAAAGATCAAAAGGCCCACACCAGGGATTACAATCAATTGCAGTGCGATCATGGTCATTATCCACATTGCTGTTTGTGGGAGCTTGCGGTGTGCAAATTGGCTGCCGCGTTTCCTACATTACAACAGTGACTACTCTTCAAAAGTACTTCATTGGCTGTAAAGCGCTTTGAAATTTCTTTCTCTCTTTCTTCCTTTCTTTCTTTCATTCTTTCTCGCTCAAGAACAGGTAAGTTTCAGGTTAAGACCCCTGTGATGCCCGACGCTCTACAAACTTCCCTTAGGATTGCATCCCCCTCCTTTCAGCTGCCTGTACTGCCTGGGCTCCGTGCAGGAGTCACTGGATCTTCGTCCCCCTCCAATCGGTGAGCTGCTCAAAGTGCATGAGCAGGTCGCCGAGAGTGTGGGAATGAGGCTCAACCATGAACATTGGTCAGGCCTCAGACCGAGTCCATTGGGTGAACTGTGAGCTCGCACAACCCACCTCCCAACTGAAGGAATTGGTCACCCACAAATCACCCCAATAATGGCTGAAAGAGTGTGAGAGAGTCAACGTGAGAAAGAATGAAAGTGAGAGGGTGTGAAAGAGTGAATGTGAAAGAGCATAAGTATCAGAGAGAGTTTGAAAGAGTGTATGCGAGAGTGTGAGTGTGAGAAAAGGAGTGTCAGAGGGTGTGAATATGAAAGAGTCTGAGAGGGTCAAAGAGAGTGTGACAATGTGTGTAAGAGGGTGAGTGTGTGAGCATGAGTATCAGAGTAAGAGTATGAAAGGGTAAGAGAGAAAGAGAGGGAGAGTGTCAGAGTGAGCACGAAAGAGAGAAAGTATGAGAGTGTGAGAGTCTGTGACAGTATGAGTGTGTGGGAGAGAGATGGTCAGAGTGAGAGAGTATGTGAGAAAGTATGAGTGACAGTGTGTGAGAGATGGTGCTTGGGGGAAACCTTGAGAGAAAGAATGTGACTGAGAGTGAGTGAGAGAGTGTGAATGTGAGAGAATGAGAGAGAGTGTGAGTGAGACAGAATATAAATGTGAGTGAGTGTGCGTGAGAGTGAATATCTGTGAACACAATTGGCAGAGTGAGAGTATGAGATTGTGAGAGACTGTAATGGAGATACTGTGAGAAAGAGAAGTGAAAGAGTAAGTGAATGTGACAGTGTGAAAGAGTGAGAGAGTGTGAGAGAGTATCAATGAGAGTGTGTGTGAGTGAGTGAGAGAGGGTGTGTGAAATTGTAAGTGAGTGTGAGAGAGTGTGAGAGAATGTGTGTGATTGTGAGAGTGTGTGAGACTGAGACAGAGGGCTGGATTTTCATTGACCCGTGGAGGCGGGTTTGGAGGCGTGTGGGGGGCTAAAATTGTGAAAACTGGCGGGCGGGCACAAGTCCGCCTCCATCCCGCCTCCACGCAATTTTCATTAAATCGTGTCTGCTGGTCCCGACTCCGTCCCGCCTCTAAGAGGCGGGATAGGCTGTTAAGGCCCTTAACAAGCACTAAATTGCCTCTATAATGCCATTTTGAAAGGCCTTTGTGATTTTAACCCTTTTTCTACGTGAAGCACGCCTGTTCTGAACCACGAATGTGAAACCTGGCGGGAGCACATTTGGATAGTTGACTATCAGCTGCAGGTCCACTATTACAACGGAGATGTGATGTAATAGTAGTAGTAGTAGGAGGAGGAGGAGGAGGAATATCTGGGAGTGGTGGTGGTGGTGCTCATTTTGCATCCAGGTCCTCTCACAGCAAAGGCCAGGCAGTCTTTGCAGACCTTCAATGCAGCAGCAATGATGACATCATCAGAGGCGACTTTCAGACTGAAAACACTAATTGGGTCATGGGTTCCCACATGCTGTAACTCAATTGCCCAATTAGGTGAAAATCGCATCAATCTCCCACATCCAATTGCAGTCGGGTGGATAACACGAAAAGTGGATGACACGACCCCAGTATCAAAATTCAGCCCAGAGTGTGAAAGAGTGTGTGGGCGTATGGGAGAATGCATGAGTGAGAAAATGTGTGAGATTTTGAGAGATAATGGTTGAAAGTGCAATTGAGAGAGTGTGAGAGAATGTGTAAGAGCGTTAGAGGGTGTGAGGTCGAGTGAGAGAGAGTGTTAGCGTTAGAGCGTGAGCGTGAAGGACTGTGGGAAACAGTGTGAAAGAGTGCGTGAGAGTAAGGGAGTGTGAATGAGGGAGTGTGAGTGACAGGTACTGAGAAAAACCATGAGAATATGAGGGAGAGAGTGTGTACGGGAGTGTGAGAGAGTCTGAGAGAGATGCAACTGCCTGGACACTGGATGAAATTCTGCCCTTTGATATCAGTGGGAGAATTAGTAGCTGAGGAAAGTTATTAAAATTGAGAAAAGCTGTGCAGACTTAGGAAGGTTTTGCATTTCAATAAATTCTCGCTTCTTGTTAACAGCAGCTATTCTCATCGGTAAGCTCAGGAACTGAAACCTTGCACATTACCGACTTTCACTGTCGTCATTTAGTAACAGATGTCAGGCCTCAGAGACTGTGGAGGAAATTGGCAGTCTTTGGCAGAACGTCAGGAACAGTGCAAACTTCATTGTGACACTGTGGGGGCGATACTCAATATAGATGGTGTGGGTGGAGGGTGGGGGCGGGGGAGGTGAACCTGTGTAATTCAATTCGGTAGTTGTATATCCAGCAGTTGCTGGGGAATCCATGGGACAAGTTTGTGTCTGATTGTGAGGGAAAATCATTTTACGCGGCGAGTTGTTATGACCTGGAATGCACTGTCTCAAAGGGTGGTCGAAGCAGATTCAATAGTGACTTGCAAAAGGGAATTGGATAAATACTTGAAGGGGAAATGTTTGCAGGGGAGTGGGACTAATTGGATCGCCCCTTCAAAGAGCCAGCACATGCATGATAGGCCAAATGGACTCCTTCTGTGCTGAATCATTCTATGATTCGATGATCTATGATTCCCGGGAGCATTACACGCACTGTTACATTAGAGGACCGCAGGCACCAGCAGATGCCTGGCTCTCCCGCCTTCAGCTGTTTGCCGAAGTATAAACAACCAATCCGTAATCACGGGAGCATGGAACTGTGGGTCGTGAACTCCTAACAGATCAAGTGCTTCTTGTCGGGCAAGGGAAAGAGGGGACTCGGTCCCATGTGGCTACAAATGGGTCTACTGTATTTTGCAGTGGAGCGCAGCAAGGCCAGAGAGTCCGACTCAATGACAGAGCTAAAAGGGGGGAGGAAAGCACACAGAGGGCCTCCCACCCCTCCCCAAGACTGGAACAGAAAGAAAATTAAAGTACAAAAAGTGACCTCCCCAATGGCTCCATTGCTGATGTCCAAGTTTCGCTCCCCAGTCTTACCTGGACTGGCTGACCTCTGCGAGGGAGGTCGTAGTCATGTCGCAGTTGGCCTCACACCTCTGGGCTAGGGAGGGGAATTAGTCAAGATGCCTGATCAGCCTCCAGTGATCCCCGCTGGGAAGTGTACGTGTCTGGGCATCGTCAGGAGTTGGCCAGGCTCAGCTGGGATGCCCTTCGTGGCCGCCCACATTTCTCTATCTCGGCTCACACTTGAAGGATGGCCACTTGGGTGAGGTTGTGGAGGGCGGCTGGTTGTACCTCAGAATGAGGGCAGCACCTTCAGGAGAGGGAAGAAAATGGGAAGAAATAAAAGAGAAGCCATGTATACTGTAGAAAAACAAAGTAACACTCACCTGTTACAACATGAAGAAAAGCACTTACCAATGAGAAGGAAACGCACTGACTATCAAGAGGAGATTTGATACAGGTGTTCAAAATCATGAACGGTTTTGATAGAGTAAATAAGGAGAAACTGTTTCCACTGGCAGGAGGGTCGGTAACCAAAGGACACAGATTTAAGGTGATTGGCAAAAGGACCAGAGGCGACATGAGGAAACATTTTTTTACACAGTGAGCTGTTGTGATCTGGAATGCACTGCCGGGCAGTGGAAGCAGATTCAATAGTAACATTCGAAAGAGAACTGAACAAAAACTTGAAGGGGAAGAACTTGAAGGGCTCTAGGGAAAGAGCAGGGAGTGAGACTAGTTGGATAGCTCTACCAAAGAGCTGGCACAGGCATGATGGCCTCCTTCTGTGCTGTATCATTCTATTATTCAATGATTCTAAGACAAGTCCAATGCAAATAAGAACAAAAACATTATGGCCGGGCATTTCCTCGGAGCCATTTACCCCCGGCGAAGTTACGGTGGAAGCGTTGGAGCAACTCCGCGGAGATTCCCAGCCCGTTTTGATTTGTTCATCAAGTTGAAGAAATGAATACGGAGACAGACAAGCGTTTGTTAGTGGGCTCTGCAATGAGATGGCATCTCCAGGAAGGCCTTGTCCTACAATAAATTCTGGTGGATATTGGGGAAGACAAATAATTGGAGTGTGGATAATGGAATATTATAATTATTCTGCATGTACCTTCCACGCGTCAGTCATTGAAAAAGAAAGACAAAAGCAAGTTGACTTGTGATGTATAGTAGAGAAGGAACTTGCACTGATATAGCACCTTATCACATCCTGTGGATATTCCAAAGCTCTTCATATCTAACAAATTACTTGTGAAAACAGCAAGGTCCCACAATCATCAAATTAGATAAGTAATCAGTTGTTCGTTTTTCTTGAAAGTGTTGGTTGAAGCACTCAATGGTAGCAAAGTTGTTAATTAATCATCGGATGAGACCTTAAACTGGGCTCCATCTGCCCTCTCAGGTGGACGTAAAAGAACCCATGGCACTATTTTGAAGAAAAGCACGGGAAACCAATCGTGTAGGGGGGGTCCTCAAACAGGCGTTAGGCCCTTTATTTAAATATGTAAAGGGTGTAACGGCTGTTTCAGCCGTTGTACCTGGATGTTGATTTTCCAGACTTTACCAATATGGCGGGTGTTGCACTTCCAGCTCGTAATGAGCGTGTACCTCCTGCTAGCTATATTGGAGGCTTAAGATGCCGTTTAGCCCCTGAAAATGGGTGCTGCACAGTCAAATTTCTAGGCCAATAGTTCTTGGGGTTGCCTCTTTGAAACCTAGCCCAAATTTTCCAGGTATTCTATGCTCTCAACTCAAGGGCCAACCTTTGATATGCTTGCCTCCCGTCACCTAATATATCTGTTCTATGTTTTGTCTTATTGAATAGCTAGGGATGTCATTCTTCAGCTATTTAAAGCTGCTCTAATATGACATTTGAGATAGTCAGAGTTGTGGCTGCCCCAGTGGCTCAGTTGGTAATCATATTGCCCAGTGTAGAACTGAGTTATTCAGACCAGGAAGGTCCCAGGCTTACACCCTAGCCTCGACTGAGCTATCTGATCTCAGCTTGGTATTATAGCAGACTCTAGGAAAGGGAGGGGACTAAACAAGCTAGTGTTTCCAATCCTACTGAAAAGTGCATGTGTGTGGGTGTTGGGTGAGGACAGGTTCAGGCTCTCTGTGATGGTCCAAACACTTGTTGACAGTTCATATGAAGAATGGTCATTTGGACAAAATAACAGAGAGTGCCAAACCAGTACCCAGCAAGCTGCAAACTGGCAGAGGAGGGAGACGCAATGCCTTCTTCTTCTTCTTCAGCAGTCCCTCGGAACCGAGGATGACTTGCTTCCACACTAAAAATGAGTTCTCAGGTGACTGATGAGTCCAATGTGGGACCTACAGTCTCTGTCACAGGTGGGGCAGACGGTGGTTGAAGGAGCGGGTGGGTGGGGTGCTTGGGTTGACGTGCGCTCCTTCTGCTGCTTGCGCTTGGCTTCCTCTTGCTCCCGGCGAAGAGACTCGAGGTATTCAGCGCCTTCCTGGATGCTTCTCCTCCACTTCGTGCAGCCTTGGGCCAGGGATTCCCAGATGTCGGTGGGGATGTTGCATTTTTTCAAGGAGGCTTTGAGGATGTCCTTGAAGCGTTTCCTCTGCCCACCTGGGGCTCTCTTGCCGTGTCGGAGCTCCGAGTAGAGCGCTTGTTTTGAGAGTCTCGTATCAGGCATGCGGACAATGTGGCCCGTCCATCGGAGCTGATCGAGTGTGGTCAGAGCTTCGATGCTGGGGATGTTGGCCTGAGCGAGTGCAATGCCTAGAGGACAAGAGAAAGCTGGAGGGAGAGGTATGAATACCTGAGGCTGCCTTTCCCATGTCTAAATGAAGTTGCATCAGTCAGAAAACAGTCAACACTCTGTAAACACCCGAATCCAACTAAATTGTCTCCTGTATTTCTTTAGTGTTATGCAGCTATTTTGCACTTCACAAGATCCCACAAACAGCAATGAGATGAATGACAAACTAAACTGCTTTTGGTGGTGGTGGTTGAGGGAAGAATGTTGGCCAGGAGAACAGAAGTCCCTGTTCTTCCTCAAATATCTCCTTGAGACACCAGAACAGGCCCTTGCTTTAGCATCTCACCTTTGACAATGCAGCGCTCCCTCAGTAATATATTGGAATGTCAGCTATGTTTATGTGCTCAAGTCCTGGAGGGGTTTGAATGCAGAACTTTCTGACTCAGGGCAAGAATCTACCGATTGAGCCAAGTGGACCAGCTCCTATAGAAAAGCTAAGAGATTTTTAAGATATGTATGTTAACCAAATATCCAACCTATCCTTTTTCCTCTAAAGTGTATGTTCTTCCTTTTCTCTCCTTAAACACCAGGCCCGAGACTCCCCTGAGACTCCCCTGAGACTCCCCTGAGACTCCCCTGAGATTCCCCCGAGACTCCCCCGAGACTCCCCTGAGCCTCCCCTGAGACTCCCCCGAGACTCCCCTGAGACTCCCCTGAGACTCCCCTGAGACTCCCCCGAGACTTCTACTGCAGAGTCCGTGGACAACCGGCTCATTCTGAAACAAGATGGCTGAATCAAAGTGACTCTTTTCCCTGAGGTAGAATTGTCGAGGTTCTCAGTCCTGAGGCCGAGCTGGAATCTAATGAAACTCAATATAAACCATTACCTCACCCTTGGCTATCAGAAACAAACATCTGTTCACAGCCAGAATTCTCATTTTCCATTGCATAGGTGACCCACTAACTGCTGCAATGGACTTTACCAACTGTTAATACTGTGAAAGAAGACAGAATTTAAATAGACATTTCACCAGTTAAAAAATAGAAATAAAATATTCTCTTTTATGAAGATATAGAGAATTGTTTGAAGGTTCTCATCAGATTCCCCAGAGACTCGAGAGTTCTTTGCTACTGGGAATCGTCATGGAGACACAATGTAAGCACAGAAATAAACCCTTTAAAAAGAAAAACTGATGTATAAATCATGGCTTCAACTCTCTTTACATGGTTGCATCTCTTGGGTCCCTCTTGATATACAGGACTATTTAGCAACATTGCAGCATTATAGATCACCGAAAGACCTGAAGAAGACACTATTAATGGCAAAAAAGATTGATGAGCCTACCAATATAAATATAGCATAATTATGACTGATGTGTTCAACTATAAGGCAGTCTTGGGACTTGAATTGACAACCACAGGGATGCGAAGCTTGCATCTTAGCCACACTACGGTAGAATTGCTGTGTGTCCAGTTTTCCTACAGTGTAAACCTGTCTGTTTTTTTAAAGAAGTCATTTTTTCCCACTTACTTCTCTGCTTCACGATACAAAGCTTTTAGGGATTAATGTTATCAAAATTTTCAATGATCATTAGCAAAGAGAGGCAGACGTGTCACGGGGACTTGGGGTTCTGCCTATTAGGTCTCCACAAAACCCTGTGTACCAAGGTAGTGTGGGGTAGGACAGTCTTAGTTTGCCAAGGAGTAGGGTACTTATCAATGTTCTGTGCAAGTAAGCTCCATGGTTGTAGCCTGTTAGACTTCAACAGTTCTGCCCCAACTTGGTGGGTCCCCAAGCTTTGGCTCTTGCCAACTTGTACCTAAGTCCTCGGTGCTTAGGCAAGTGGATGTGCCACCACTGCCTCGCTTTATCCTGGTGCCTCTCCAGTTTTAGACTTGGCAAAAGCTGGTAGTCCGACACTGTCCAAGACAACACAGCCCAGACCATAAGTTCAAGGCAAAACACCAAAAGGAATTCCTTTGGTCCTGGAGGTGATGTAAACCAAACCAATTTCAAGAGCACTGGGGAAAATGACCAATTATAATTAATTACATGAGAGCTTTGTAAATCTAATGAAGAGGAATGGCTAGAGCATAGAAAACACTGACACAAAGGACGATGGTTGTGGTTGTCGGGGGCCAATCATCAGAGCCCCAGGACATCACTGTAGGAGTTCCTCAGTATACATTCCTCAGCCCAACCATCTTTAGTTGCTTCATCAATGATCGTCCCTCCATCATGAAGTCAGGAGCTGCTTGCTGATGATTCCATAGTACTTTGCTCACTTCACAACTCTTCTGATAATGAAGCAGTCCATGCTAGTTTACAGTATGACTTGGACAATATCCTGGCTGGCTCTGCTAAGTGGCAGATAACATTTGTGCCAGATAAGTGCCAGGCAATGACCATCTCCAAGAAGAAGAAGCCCAATCACTTTCCTTTGGCCTTCAACAGTTCCATCATCTCCAGTTCTCCCACCATCAACATCGTGGGGGGATACCATCGACTAGAAGCTTAACTGGAAGAGCCATATCAACACCATGGCCAAAAGAGCAGGGCAAAGGCCCATTTCCTGACCCCTCAAAGCCTCTCCACCATACAAGTCAGAAGTGTGATGGAATACGCACCACTGACTTGGATGGGTGCAGCCACAACTCGGCACTATCTAGGACAGAGTAATTCAGTTGATCAGCACACTTGCCACTCAATATTCAGTCTATCTACCAGTGGCCCACTGTGGCTGCAGTGTGTACTATATACAGCATGCACTGCAGCAACTCACCATGGGTACTTTGCAGCACCTCCCTCCCATACTGCCTCTACCACTGAGAAGGACAACAGTAGCAATGTCATCACCTTCAAGTGCCTCCAAGTCACACATCATCCTGCCTTGGACATATACTGTCATCCCTTCATCATCACTGAATCAATATCTTGGAACTTCCCACCTAACACCATTCTTGGGAGCACCATCACCACAAGGACTGCAGTGGGTCAAGAAGAATGCTCAACACCACCACCTTCTCAGCGAAATGAGGGCAGAGCAATCACTACGGCCTTACTAGCGTTGCTCACATCCCAAGAACAAATAGAAAAGAGGCATTCCACCATTGCCCAAGTAGAATGCTTTAAAGCAGTGCACACCCAAAACATGGAGAATCAAAAGTGGAAACTTTACATGGGGGAGAAGTATGACAATGGGGCTAAAGGAGAAAAAACAGAACTTTGAAATGTAGATCTGATTGATAATGATACACTTGAATCCTGTTAGACAAACAACAGTATGTTAAGGAGCCTTTGAGATAGTTGCATACAGAGTTTCATCTGCATGGAAGAATCTCTGGTTCCATTATGCCATTCTCCTGAATAGATGAGTCCATTCTTCTGCTCTCCTGAATGGGATAGTCTCCAGTTCCAACCCCCTTCTCTCCTCAATAGGTGAGTTTGCTGTTCCATTCCTCTTCCCACCTAAAACATTTTTACCTGAGATATGAGTGTTGTTGGCTGCCAATGAGCAGTTCTGCGGTCAACAGCAGTCTTAGAGTACATGGACTGACCTCCACACTATCAGCAGCTGAGGAGACCCATCAGATCATCAAAACACTCCTCCTGTGGCCTGTTAAACACACTTAGCGAGTTCCACCCCCTGCTCTCCTCATCAGTTCCAACCCCTTGCTTTCCTGAAAGGATGACTCTCGCAACAACAACAAGTTGCATTTATATAGCACCTTTAAAGTAGTAAAACATTCCTAGGTACTTTACAGGAGAATTATCAAATAAAATTTGACACTGAGCTACATACGGAGGGAGATATGAGGACAGGTGGCCAAAAGCTTGGTAGATTTTAAGGGGAGTCTTAAATGAGCAAATAGAGATAGAGAGGCGGAGAGGTTTAGGCAGGGAATTCCAGAGCTTAAGGCCTAGGCAGCTGAAGGCACGGCCGTCAATGATGGTACGATTAAAATCAGGGATGCTCATGAGGCCAGAATTGGAGGAGCACAGAGATCTCGGAGAGTTGTAGGGCTGCAGGAGGTTGCAGAGATAGGGAGGGGCGAGGCCATGGAGGTATTTGAAAACAAGGATGAGAATTTTAAAATCGAGGTGTTGCCAAACCGAGAGCCAATGTAGGTCAACGAGCACAGGTGATTGAACAGAGCTCGTTCCACCCCCCTACTCTCCTGAATAGAAGAGTCTTGCTTGACTTTCAGATAGATGAATTGTAGCATTCATTGTTCATGGTGACAATGTATAGAGGCTTCAAAGGACAAGAGATGAATACAAATTGGGTGTGAGAGAGAGAGAGGACTAAGAAAAACAAATAACACAAGCAGACATTCTTGTTATTGGAACCGAATGGAATTATCTATACCCCCTGGGATGTCTGTGATACCAATAAAATGTAAACCAGTCTCCCTACAATCTGCTCTGTATCTTGTACACCCCGTCCCAATCATTCTTAAAACAGCAAGCTGCTTTTTATATTTTAAATTATGAGCGGCATGATCTTTGAGTACTGGAATGCTTAAGTGACAAGACAAAGGACCACAAAGTAATGCTCCTAATCCCCTTTATTCATGCAATGAGCCGCCCAAGGGGCTCTGTATCAAACAGAGTAACACTAGCTGTGTATTAGCAGACATACTCATGGATTAGGAGCATGACAGGCACAAGTAACATCTTACTGATTCATCCAGAAGAATGGCCAAAATCTCTGAAGAGCCTGAGGCCTTTGGCTCATTAACACGGTATCTATTATTCACTAAGCATCTCTTGTTTCTCCGTTTTACTCGGATCTGCCTCTTAAAAACCTCTTTTGTTAGTGTTACCCTTAGATGTTGGCAATGAAAACATTGTTTTTTGCCGCCCCCAACGGCAACACCTGTTATTCACCTCAAGTTTGCTTCTAATCTCTACCCACAAGGGCAATAAAAGGGCGAAAGAGCAAAGCGTAGGCATCTTGCAAAATGTGAAGCAGAGTTCTGAGGAAATTCAAACACCCACAATATATAGTCTCTTGAGAGCAGAACAAAACTCTGACTGATGGGAACAAAGGGTGGCTCTGTCAGCACTGCTACCTGGAAATTATTAACCAACAAATTACTCTTTGAGACTCCAAAGGATCCTTCAAATGGAGCACAAGGAAAACGTGCCAATCTCATGCATAATGTTAATGACCTTTTTCCCCCTCCAGTATTCTCCTTTCCTTTCCGACGACACTGCTTCATTCGAGGTAGGCCTGTGTCCATTCTCAAATCACTCGTTCCGTGGGCCTCCCTCCAGTACTGTGCCCATTCTACATGCACTGATCATTGACTGTTCCATCATAGTGTGGGAGGGAGGGTCACATCCTGTCCTCACCTGATGTCCACAAAAACTTTACTTTCCGGCAGGGGGGTCACTGGATAGAAGATCAGGAGCAAGAAGTCTTGTTGACTTTCCCCTCACAGGCTCAGCTCCACTGAGGCCAATTATAGCACCCCAAAGGCAGCCTTCGGCCAATAAGAAATATCTCAACACCCATCGAGGATTGAAACAGGAACCTTCCTGCTCAGCATGGTGCAGTACATACCATACGAACATACAAAACTGATGGGCAGGAAAAGATCAGCTGGTCCATCAAACCTGCTCCACACCGCGATGGCTGGACCACCATGGCTAAAGATTCCTTCCCTCCCCCAACCTCCCTCCCACCCACATTCTTCCAGCCATGTAATCTCCTGGGAGAGGCAAAAAAAAGAACAAAAACCTAGGGCGATTAAGGGAATAAATACTCTGTAAAATTCCTCCCTGACCTCCTCAGGCAATCAAAACCAGTCCAGGAGACCACATGGACTAAGCATTATCTATAAAGACACTTACCTTCTATATGATGCGTTCTCTGCCCCAGGCAGGAACCGGTCCAGCTCCCTCTTGAAGGCAAACAAAGAGTCAGCACCTAATCACACCAGCCGGCAATGTATTCCAGAGGCTCAATACTCTCTGGGAAAAGAAGAACAGTTAACATCCAGGCTATTCCTACTCTCAGTTTGCACTCATGTCCCCTGGTGATGCTAAAGCTGTACAAGTCATTGGTTAGGCCACAATCAGAATATTGCATCGTGCTTTGGGATTTTAGTTTAAGAAAGATGTCAAGACCATAGGGAGGGTGTAGAGGAGATTTACTAAAATATCAGGATAACAGGCTTTAGTTATGAGGGAAAAAGAAATATAGCACCTTTCACGACCTCAGTACGTCCCAAAGCACTTTACAGCCAATGAAGTACTTTTGTAGTCAATGTTGTAATGTAGGCAATGCGATAGCCAATTTGTGCACAACAAAGAAACAACAATGTGATAATGACCAGATAATCTGTTTTTTGTGATGTTGTTTCAGGGTTATACATTGGCCAGGTTACCGGGGACACCCTGCTCTTCTTCAAAATAGTGGCATGGGATCTTTTCCCTACACCTAAGAGAGCAGACGGGGCCTCGGTTCAACGTCTCATCCGAAAGATGGCATGTCTGACAGTGCAGCACTCCCTCAGCACTGCACTGGAGTGTCAGCCTAGATTTTTGTGCTCAAGTCTCTGAAGTGGGACTTGAACCTGTAACTTTCTGACTCAGAGGCCCACTGAGCCATGGTGAATGCAGAATCCATAATAGCTTTTAAAGAGAAGTGGATAAATATTTGAAAAAGAAAAATGTTAAAAGCTTAGGATGAGACAGCAGGGGAATTTTTTTAATTCATTCTTGAGATGTGGTGCTGTTAAGTTCTATTCTACAACATTGAGTGATGAGGCACTTTGTTAATTAGCGATAGTTAAAATTTGGGCTTTAGCAACTTTCCATACTATCAGTTCTTTGAAAATTATCATGTCTTATTCAGGGCCCTGTCGTAATGAGTGGCTATAGAAGCACAGGTATTTACAGCACAGAAGGCGGCCACTTGGCCCATCGTGTCCGTCCCCGCTCTTTGCTAGAGTACTCCCTGCTCTAACTGCATAGCCCTGGACGTTCCTCTATTTCAGTTATCTCCTCTTCTCTTATAAGATGCAATGGTCTCGGCCTCAACTATTCCCTGTGGCAAAACTTGCTCCAACAGCTCGCTGTGTAAACACATTTCGCCTAACCTCTCTCCTCACTCTCTTACTGACAATGCTAAATTGATGACTCCCTCATCACTGACCCTCTAACCTTTCAGAGCTTCTTTCATTATATAATTTCACTTATTTTTTTCTCCTTATTGTATGTTTTTGTGTTACCCATTTTTCAAATGAATTTGTCATCCAAAACTCTGCCATCCACAACCTATCCCCTAATAAATCCTGTTCATCTTCTCACCCCTGCCCACTGGCACCACATTCCCTCCCTCCCTCCTTCCCCCCAGTATATTGATTTCAAAATCTTTATCCTTTTCTACAAATATCTTCATGGCCATAGTTCTTTCTCCCTCTGCAACCTCCCCTGGTTTGTATTTGAATTGAATGCCATGGCCCTATCCTGGGAACAAATAAACTATTTTGATTGGACTTTGAGACATTTCTCCATCTAAAAACCGCATCCGTCCACTGCTGGAACAGTACATTGGTTGCCCATTGTCCAAGCTCTCACCCTCTGCTCTTCTAAGCCTGGACTACTGTACATTCTCTCTCCCTGCACTCTGCAACAAGTGGCCATTGCATCCCCACTCTCTGAAACTTCCTTCCTAAATTCTTTCTCCTTGCTCCATCTCTCCCCCGTCCCCAAAATCTACATTTTTGGACTTTTGCTTCAGATAGTTTCCTCATGATCAGCAATCGAGGCCTCACTTATTGTGTAGGAAAGGGTAGTGGAAATCGGGAACTCTCTCTCCTCCCAAAAGCTGTTGAGGCTAGGTCAACTGAAAATTTCAAAATTGAGATTGATAGATTTTTGTTAGGTAAGAGTATTAAGGGATATGGAACCAAGGTGGGTAGATGGAGTTAAGATACGGATCAGCCATGATCTAATTGAATGGTGGAACAGGCTTGAGGGGCTGAATGGCCTACTCCTATGATCCTTCCTATGTTCCTATGTTTCTTTAACTACCCAAAACTGAGATACTGTAGTGAGCTCAGGGGTGTTCACTGTAATCGACTTACTAGATATACCATGTGCCTTCACTTGATCTCCTTGACTTCAGAAAACGGTAGATTAAATACCATGGCTTCGGATATAAGCTACAGAATAAATGTATTAATAACAATTAGGTCATATTCAATGTAAAATTGACCCTGAAGCAATAACCTTACATGGCTGTTCACTGCTCATCTCCAATGGCTCCTCTTACTTACCTCTCTGATAAATTCAGAAGGACTGCTGATTAAGAAGTCAGTGCAAACACATATTTTTAAAAACCTTTAAAGATCAACCTGAACAAAGAAAACTAAAAATGTGCTTCTCAAACTCAACTAAAGCTGCCAATCAAACAAATCCTTTAAAAAAAATGCACAGGATGTTTGTATTTGAATTGAACTGCTTGGCCCATTCCTGGGAACAAATAAATACTTTGGATGGACTATGAGATATTTCTCTATCTAAGAGTAATGTGTATCTAACAGCTACTGGAACAATCCACTTGTTGTATATTAGTAACGTATCAGACCTTTCAACACAATAAAGAAACCTGTTTCCTACATTACAACAGTGACTACAATTCAAAAAAAGTACTTCATTGGCTGTAAAGGGCTTTGTGACGTCCTGAGGTTGTGAAAGGTGCTATATAAATGTAAGTCTTTCTTTCTTTCTGGTAAACATCTGTGAAATGGCTTTTTATATACCTGATCGTAAAGTGCATTCTTTACAGCTTGCAGAAACAGCTAGCAGTAACTCACATACAAAGTGACTGTCAAGCTCCTACACAAACACATTAAAATATATAGGACCTGAAATTGCATGCGATCCCAGCACTTATATCACAGTTGTGCCCATCAGGGACTCCAGCGTTGGCCCCTGGATAGAAGAATCAGTGTGGCCCTTGGGTTCTCTGTAAGGGGACCAATAACAGTAATTAAAGACATGAAACTAGTTTTCTTCCGGGGTACAGGCCACAATTCGGGATTATTGGTGTGAGCAGGTTGTACCATGAGAGACGTGACAGTCTTGATATACCAGCTGGTCTTTTCCTGTCCTTTTTTGTACATATGCAACTTTTTTTTAAGCGCATGAATTAATGTAGCATCAACTCCACTCATACAATCAGACTTTTAAGATGAAATCAGCGCCTAGTTATGCAGTACCTGCGTTTGGCAATAGGTGTCGCTAATGTGCTTTGATCGGCATGGTCCACGTTTCCTCATGACTGGGGGAGAGCAGAGGAGCAGATCAGCTCCTTTCTTGAACTAAGGTGGATTAAGACGCAACTCTTTATTAAGAAGAGTGATGGGGTCCTCAACGCATCCCCTTAAATTTACACTCAAGATCTTGATCAATTAAAACTGCATCAGTGCCCCCTAACGGTGGAAGAATGCATCTCAAGCGGTTGGCGTGATTGTAAACCGAAGAGAGCAGCAATACCCTGACTATGAAAAACTAACAGTTGCTTATTTTCACTGCACTAATATTGCTATAATTACCACATTGAATACAAAAGCTGTCACACTACTGTAATAATTAATTAGCGATATATCAGTGAAGGACTAAAGTGTAGAATAATAACCAATTTATAACTCTTGTTGATATAATGTGTAGCACGCGCTGTCAGTTTGTGATAAAAGCTGGTTATGAAATGACTGAAAATGTGTTATCGTCACAGTTGATGCCTCCACCCCAATCTCTTCATCATTAAGCGTGCGTAATGAGTCAGTGGACGGGAGTGCTGGTAGATCAATGGATATGGATGAGGAAGGTCTTTCGGTCCCTCCCCTGGTTCACCCATCCAGGAAAGATTATAGTCCCCTCATTACAGCATCCATCTGTTTCTCAAATAATTCTCATTACCCGGCCCAGATGTCCATTCCACATGTTGATCACTGATTGGGGTAGATCTTGACTTGATGCGATAGTGTAACACGGGCGATAGTGAATCTGCAGCCCGTTTCACATCTCTCCCAACTTTCGTTGCCATGGACGTCAGTGGATGTAAAGGAGAGACGTAAAACAGGCTGCCGATTCGCCAAGACCCGTTTTACACTATCGCACCAAGTTAAAATCTACCCCCTTGTGTGAAGAAAAGCTTCCTGAAGTCAGTCCTAAACTTGCTTTTGGCCAGTTTGAACCTGTGCCCCTTGATATAATTTCCTTTCTATATCTTACCTTTCTATATTCTTTGGCCCAGAAATTTGACTCGGAGGCTTGCCGCGGGGGTAAGGATCGCGCGCGATATCACACCATCGTTGTGTTTCGGGCCCACAGGAACTTCGGGTCCTGGGCCTGCTCCAACTGCCGGTGCGCAGTGCTTGCGTGTCCCAGAGGCGCAGTTAGTGCGATGCATCCCCTGGGATCACGTGGGCCATGGAGAGCCAATGGCAGCAGACCATCTTTCATTCATAGATTTGACAGGAGACCTGTCAAATCTGTGAATTGAAAGAGACCCCAAAAGAACAGCTAAACCTCAAATAAATTTTTTAAAAAACCATCAGATTAATAAAATAACTATAGTTAAATAAATTAACCACTTTAAACAAAAATTTTAATTTTTGAAAAAATTAATTTTTAAAAAAAAGTTATAAAAATAAACTTACCTTTCTTTAAAGTCTCTAAAAAAGATAAACCTGTTGAAAAAAATTAAAAATTATACTTAATTAACTACTTACCTTGTTCAAAAGGGGTCTTACGCCTCCTTTTCACTTGTGTAAAATCTTCCATACTTACCCTCGCGTTGAAACCTGAAAAAAAACCTAAGTGTGCTGCGTGCGCACAGCCTCTAGTGCGCACGCAGTTCACCTAGGAACCGCCCCCTTCGCCATACCGGAAGTGCCGGTTTCCCGCGCATGCGCAGTGCATGCAGGAAACCGGCACTTCGGGACCGAATACGGGTGAGTACGCAGCGGATACTCTCCCGTATTTGGCCGAATTTTTGGGCCATTTTATACCTCTCTGTGGTACATTCGTTGCTGCCTTCCTATACAGCTTTCTCCAGTCTCAATTTACTCACTCCCTAACTTTAGCGATCAGTTTAATGGCTCCTCTGAGCATGGCTGCAGACTTTGACTGTCTCCCTGTATCTCAGTGGCCAGAACTGAACACAGCACTCAAGGTATGATCCGTACACACCACTCTTTGGATCTCTGTAAAAATGAAGCTTGAGACAAGAGCATCTTTCTGCTACTGCTGTTGTTTCGTTTTTAAACCTGACGTATTTATTTCCCAATATTCTCCCCTTCTCTGCTAAAGCTGGTGACTCTTTGTGCCGTATGGTTCCACGGCACTAGCAGCCCGCTGGCACCTCATCCAATGCCCCCCTCCTTCAAGCATGTGTCGGCATATCGTAAGGCCGAGGCCAACTGCATCCGCACACGATGTCCACACGCGTGCACCTTTGTGCAGTGGTCACTGGCGAGTGATCAGGAACAAGATGCCCTGGCGGATTCTCGCCCTCCCTGGTGTGGGGACACTGAGGTCAACTGTAGTGTCCCCGCCACCGCTCCGCTGGGATCAGTTAACTCAGCACAAACCACCAATCCAACCTGGAGCCTGCCCTGCTCTACACTGCGCGCTACCACCAATGAGCAGAACCTTCCACGCCATCCAACCCACTGGTCTCTCCAAGGTTCCCACGTTATGTCCAGTTATGTGCTGCGGACACACAGCCACCTGGAACTGGGCTGCTGTCACCCTTACAGTTACCTTAAAGCCAGCAGAGATGGGAGACCATCCCAGAAGTCTGGGCTGGATTTTATAGGAATATATAGGAACATCGGAACAGGAGGAGGCCATTCAGCCCCTCGAGCCTGTTCCGCCATTCAATGAGATCATGGTTGATCTGTGACCTAACTCCATATACCCGCCTTTGGCCCGTATCCCTTAATACCTTTGGTTAACAAAAATCTATCAATCTCAGATTTAAAATTAACAATTGATCCAGCTTCAATTGCTGTTTGCGGAAGAGAGTTCCAAACTTCTGCCACCCTTTGTGTGTAGAAGTGTTTCCTAATTTCACTCCTGAAAGGTCTGGCTCTAATTTTTAGGCTATGTCCCCTAGTCCTGGACTCCCCAACCAGCAGAAATAGCTTGTCTCTATCTACCCTATCAGTTCCCTTAATATCCTGAAAACTTCGATCAATCACCCCTTAACATTCAAAATTTCAGGGAATACAACCCTAGATTGTGTAATCTCTCCTCGTAACTTAACTCTTGGAGTCCGGGTATCATTCTGGTAAATCTACGCTGCACTCCCTCCATGGCCATTATATCCTTCCTAAGGTGTGGTGCCCAGAACTGCTCACAGTACTCCAGGTGTGGTCTAACCAGGGCTTTGTATAGCTGTAGCATTACATCTACCCCAACTAAAACAGCAGAGGTTCAAAGGATAACATGTGTCGTAAGAATGAGCCTTACGCGTGGTGAACTTAAAGTAAGCTTTAATCAACTAAAAAGGTGCTACATACAAAAGAAGTCTTACTCTATGCCTCTCCAGGCTCCAACTGATCAGTCCAGTATTTATCCTGGACTAATCACAGGAAGTGATGCAATAAAGTTCGAGTCACAGGAAGCTGTATTGTGTTACCACAACATGCTAATCAAATGCCATTACATTAGCACAGTGCCTCGCTCCTCCTCCCAATTCCCAGCCCCACAAGGCTTCGGGCTCTCCTGTGTTTGTATTTTAATCTCTCTGAAATTGCTGGAACTCGGCAACTCTGCTATTCTACAACACAAGTATGCAGAGCCAGCACTAGTCCTGGAACAATCTGTATTGTACAAGAGCGATGTCAAAGGCAAGTAGTGATTCACTGAGTAAGCAAAGCATTAATACACTTGAGTGCATTGCTGCTTAATGGTGCACACCACAGAGTGTTTCTTAAGGGCTTTAAAACACCCTGTAAGTGAGCAGTGGTTTATTGGTTTCCACATTCAAATCTGTGCCATTTCCTGTTAATTTCCACCCGCTCGGTCTCTGTAATATATATCACACTGAAACAGGAAGGCGCCCATCCATGCCTGAGGTAAACGACTCATTTTCTCAGACTATTTCAGTTACTCAAGTGAGACACATTAACAGGCAATACCCTTGTTGCACTGTATGAGGTTGGATACAATAGGTGTCCTGCTTCATTTATTTTTCCTTGTTTTTCTCCTTCCTTCTGATGAAAGCAGCTATTCATGCTGGCTGCATTGGTTCCCCAGAAGTAGGCAGCCATTCTTCCTTCGTGACCCTAGCCAGTGTCACTAGACTCTTTAACCGCCGGGGCCATCACATCTAAGCCTGATTCTGTCCTCACTTGATGTTCACACATAATTTTCCCGATCAGACGTCACTGGCACTACCACTGCCCATTTAAGATCAGCTAACTCAACACACGAGGGGGACTGAACGTGGGACCTTCAAGGCCTCTGTGGCTCAGTACCACACTGGCAGAACGATTACACCCTAAGCCATCAGAGATACTCTTCTATTTATGTTTTGATGGTAATCAGCTTTAAAAAAGATGACATTTTATATGTACGAGTCGATCACTTGTGGCATTATATATAGGCAGTCAAGATCAAGTGCTATCTTTTGGTCAAGCAGGGTTAGAGGGCAGAGGGATAACTCAACCAGTGTAGAGGAAGAGCAAGGCAGGAGGAGGAATGGAATCCTCAACTGCTGAGGTATTTTTCCAATCCCCATCCCACTGAATTTCTTTTCCTACTCTCCCCTCATTGAGATAGTTTCCCCTACCTCTATCCCCCTCCCTTGCTCGGGCCTCCTTCCCCTTCCTCTCTACTTCTCTCCCTCCCCTCTTCCTCTTCCCTTCTGCCCCTCACCCTTCCTTCCTCCTTCTCTGCTTCCCTCCTTTACCCTTCCTCATCCTCCCCGTCCTTCATCCCCTTCCTGCTCCTCCTCCTCGCTCCCGCCCCCCTCCCCATCCTAGACCAACACCACCAAAAAAAAAACAGATTAATATATGTGGGACATTGCTGGCACAGAATGACTATTGCGTTTGCACTGTACTTCAAAAATTGGCCGCAAAGCTTTCAGACGTTTTGATAACACGATAAGGCGCCATCTAACTGCAAGGCCGCCTGGCAGAGGACAACCTCCAGAGCACTGGGAGCCCCAACTCATTCCAGAAATGCTTTAGGTAGAAGTGGTTCTGCAAAGTAAATGCATGCCTCCATCCAACTGTTCCACTTCACTGACTTAATGACTGCTCATCTGGATGGAAGTGCCGCTGTTCTCAAATGATTTTCCATTTAGTGGTTTGCGCCATAAATTACGTCTCGCAACTTTTGTTCGAACGCAGTGGCCGATAGAGTAAATGTTGTGTTGCTAGTGAGGCATAAATTAAAGTTGGATTGTGACATAGTGCCAAATCAAGAGCTGAATTAACCTCAGTACAGAAACGGACATCAATCCCAGATCATGAGCTGAATTAACCTCAGTACAGAAACGGACATCAATCCCAGATCATGAGCTGAATTAACCTCAGTACAGAAACGGACATCAATCCCAGATCATGAGCTGAATTAACCTCAGTACAGAAACGGACATCAATCCCAGATCAAGAGCTGAATTAACCTCAGTACAGAAACGGACATCAATCCCAGATCAAGAGCTGAATTAACCTCAGTACAGAAACGGACATCAATCCCAGATCATGTCAGTCCAACCAGGTAGCTCCTTAAGCAGATTTTTCAAACTGACAGAACTTTTCAAAGGGTCAAAGGGCAGGTTGGTGCTGAAAGTGCAAAGGTCAAACAAAAGCGGCTGGGAATTCAATGTCTCCATAAACTGTTGGTCATCACAAACCCTTCATTTATCCCTGTGCTCGCTGACCTACATTGGCTCCTGGTCCGCAACACCTCAAATTTAGAAGTGTCATCCTTGTGTTCAAATCCCACCATGGCCTCGTCCCTCCTTTTCTCTGTAACCTCCTCCAGCCCGACAACCCTCCAAGATCTCTGTGTCCTTCTAACTCCAGCTTCTTGTGCATCCCCCCATTCCCTTTTACCCACCATTGGCAGCTGTGCCTTCAGCTATCTAGGCCCTACGCTCTGGCATTCCCTCCTTAAACCTCTCCGCTTCTCCACCTCTCTCTCCTCCTTTAAGATGCTCCTTAAAACCTATCTCTTTGATCAAGCTTTTGGCTACCTGTCCTAATATCTCTTTCTTTGGCTCAGTAGCAATGTGTTTGTTTGATTACGCTCCTTTGAAGCGCCTTGGGACATTTTACTATGTCAATGGCTCAATATAAATGCAGGATGTTGTAGTTGTTGTTGAAACATGAGCACAGCAAGTCTAGCAGCTTAAAAAAAAATGACTAGTTATCATTTCAGATGCAGACCCTACATCAGAACTGGAAAATGGATAATAAGCAAGCCCCTATACAGCAGGGTGCCAACCTGTGGCTCCATGCTGACCCCAGCCCTCGCCAGCCCCAGCAAAGCGGCCCTTGAGGCTAGCACACCTCAGTCATATTTGTGCTTATTTTCTTTAATCTCTGCTTGGTTCTGTTTGAATTTTGTGGGCCTGGAGGTTTGGAAAGGGCTGCCGTTTCATTGATGGCTAACTCTTAAATCAGAACGCCGAGATCGGATGGTGTCCACAGCCTGAAATATCGGCAAATTAATGGGGACCTCAATATTTGTACCTCGAGGTTCTGTGATACACACCCGAGGTTCACAAAAGCTTAAAGTGAGAAGTCGCACAACACCAGGTTATAGTCCAACAGCTTTATTTGAAATCACAAGCTTTCGGAGCGCTGCTCCTTCATCAGGTGAAGTGAAGAAATACATATGGGCACAGCATAAATAGTCAGAGAATACTACCAGAGAATACTACTAGTCGTCTGGCATTGTTCTCTGACTATATATGCTGTGCCCATATGTATTTCTTCACTTCACCTGACGAAGGAGCAACCGCTCCGAAAGCTTGTGATTTCAAATAAAGCTGTTGGACTATAACCTGGTGTTGTGCGACTTCTCACATTTGTCCACCCCAGTCCAACACCGGCATCTCCACATCACAAAAGCTTAGCTACAGCACACAGCCCTCATGCTCCCATTTTAAATTAGAAGGTTTTGTGGTAACACAATACAGCTTCCTGTGACTCGAACTTTATTGCATCACTTCCTGTGATTAGTCCAGGATAAATACTGGACTGATCAGTTGAATCCTGGAGAGGCATAGAGTAAGACCTCTTTTGTATGTAGCACCTTTTTAGTTGATTAAAGCTTACTTTAAGTTCACCACGAGTAAGGCTCATTCTTACGACAATTTAATCAACTTTGAAAAACTTCGCACTCAAACTTTTTGGACGAACTCGGAACTAAGGATCCAGGGAATCACCCATCATGGAAAACATCCTTAAACCATCGCGTCTTGACTTGGACCCAAACACCCCAGCAGCCGGTAAGGTGTGGAAACACTGGTATCGCACGTTTGACAATTTTCTCGAATATTGCAAGGCTGATGATGACTCAAAATTGCGGATACTCATCAACTGTGTCACCCCGAATGTATTTCAGTATGTCGAGGAATGGGGCAGTTACGAGGAGGCAATTCGGACGCTTAAAAGACTATATACCAAGACACCGAATGAGGTCTATGCCAGACATCTACTAGCTACAGCCCAACAAGGGCCGGAGGAATCCATTGATAAATTCCTCCAAGAGCTTCGCAGACTTAGTATGGACTGTAACTTTCAGGCGGCCTCAGCTGAGCTGTACCGTGAAGAAATGATCCGTGATGCTTTCATCTGCGGGCTTGCCTCCCCATTTATACGCCAGCGTCTACTGGAAAGTAAGACACTTGAGCTTCAGAGAGCTTATGACATGGCTTGCTCTCTAGATCTGGCAAAAAGAAATGCAGACCTTTATACAGTGCCCAGACCTCGGTCTGCTGCCTTAACTACAGTCAGGCAATTTAAGAGGCCACAGGTGAACTCTATTAGGGAGGACTTTATCCCTGACGATCAATCTGATGACTTCACTGATGAAGGGGACGATGACCCCACTGTGGCAGCCTCTTGGCAATCTAAGAAATGCTTCTTTTGTGGTGATGAGTTTCACCCTCGGAAATTCTGCCCTGCTCGCAATGCGTTTTGCAGTCATTGCAACAAAAAGGGTCATTTTGCAAAGGTTTGCCTATCAAGAGCCTCTACGAGGGCTTATCAAGCTAAGTCCTACCGAACTGCCCCGGTAAGGGCCTATCAAGATGTTCCGGCTAAAATCTATCGTGCTTCCTCTCGGGTTTTCTCTCGAAGAAACACACCTAGAGTTTCAGCCACTCTTTGTGCAACGACACCAATTACAGCTGCTTGTCCTCAGAACCTATTCCATGCAGCTACAAAAGCATCAATTAATGGACATACTTTAGATGCCTTAATTGACTCAGGTAGCACTGATAGTTTCATTAGGGAACAGATTGTTGCAGATTTAAAGCTACATGTTTTCCCATCGGACCAGGCAATTGCGATGGCTCAGTCATCACTTAATACCAGAATTTCTGGCTTTTGTATGGTTGAAATAACACTTAATGGTCACAGGTATCCCTCCACCCGGCTTTCGGTGCTCAAGGACTTATGTAGTGATCTTATCTTAGGGCTGGATTTTCAAAAGCAGCATAAGAAGCTCACCATTGAGTTCGGCGGATCCAAACCTGAACTCACTATTTCTAATATACGACCTCGATTACCGTTCTGTGCATTGTCAGCAGCTTCACTGGATGAACCCTCACTGTTTACCAGTATCCCTCCTCGATGCAAACCGATTATAACAAAGTCACGACGTTTCAGTCAGGAAGACCAGTCTTTTATTGCGGCTGAGATTTCTCGGCTTTTAGCAGAGGATATCATCGAGCCTTGTTCGTCGCCATGGCGCGCCCAGGTCGTTATTGTTAAGAACCCTCTACAACCTCACAAGAAACGGCTGTGCATTGACTATTCACAGACCATCAATCAATATACGGACTTGGACGCATACCCATTGCCGCGCATCGATGATATGGTTAATAAACTGGCTGAGTACACGGTGTTCTCAACATATGATCTGAAAAGTGCCTATCATCAGGTACCCTTGAAGGTCTCAGACAAGCAGTATACGGCCTTTGAAGCCAATGGACGGCTATATCAATTTCGTCGCCTCCCCTTTGGGGTCACTAATGGAGTGGCTGTCTTCCAGCGAGCAATGGATGACCTGGTCAAACAGGAAGACTTGAAGGATACGTTTCCTTATCTGGACAATATTACTGTCGCAGGTCGCAATCAGCGGGAACATGACGCCAATCTCCAACGATTTTGGGATGCACTCCAGCACCGTAATTTGACATTAAATGCGGCTAAATCCATTGAGTCACAACCAACCATCAACATCCTTGGCTATTGTGTGGGCAATGGCATCATTAAACCTGACCCTGAAAGGCTTCGCCCACTCCAAGAACTCCCGCCACCTAAGAATCCGGCCTCCTTGCGCCGGGCCCTCGGCCTGTTTGCATACTATGCTAAATGGATTCCTAACTTCTCGGACCGAATCCAACCTCTACTGAAGGCCAGCACATTCCCACTGGACACAGCGGCTGTTGCAGCCTTTAACCTCCTGAAAAAACAGTTGGAGAAAGCGGCTCTTCACTCCATCGATGAGAGTCTTCCTTTTGTTGTTGAGTGTGATGCCGCGGAGGTGGCGATCTCGGCCACTCTGAATCAGGAAGGTCGTCCGGTGGCATTTTTGTCCAGGACTTTTCAAGGGGCTGAGCTACATTATCCTCCAGTCGAGAAAGAAGCTACAGCCATCATAGAGGCAGTACGGAAGTGGACTCATCTCCTAGCTCGCCAGCACTTTACCTTAATCACGGACCAGCGATCGGTCGCCTTCATGCTCGATAATCGAAAACGGACCAAAATTAAAAATAATAAAATCCAGCTTTGGCGGCTGGAATTGGCCTCTTTTGGTTACACCATCCACTATCGACCTGGCAAGGAGAATGTGGCTCCGGATACCCTCACACGAGCATTCTGCTCCGCCATGGCACCCTCTACGCTCGTAGACATCCATGATGGGTTGTGTCATCCGGGCGTTACTCGCATGCTACACTTCGTGCGGTCCCGAAATCTCCCATTCTCTACCGGGGATGTAAAGAAGATGTGCTCGGACTGCAGAGTCTGTGCGGAATTGAAACCTCAGTTTTTCCGCCCCTCGGGTGGTATACTCATACATGCGACCCAGCCAATGCAACGGCTTAGCATCGATTTTAAGGGGCCGTTGCCCTCTTCAACTCGCAACACTTATCTATTGACCATGGTCGATGAGTATTCCCGTTTTCCGTTTGCCTTTCCCTGCTCCAATATGCTGACGACCACGGTTATCAGCTGCCTTGAGCAGGTATTTGCTTTCTGTGGCATGGCATCCTATGTTCATTCGGATCGGGGCCCTTCTTTTATGTCAGGAGAACTCAAGGCCTATCTCTCGGAACGGGGTATTGCTGCCAGCAGAACGACGCCTTATCATCCGGTCGGGAATGGGCAAGTCGAGCGTTTTAACGCTATCATCTGGAATGCGGTACGTCTGGCTTTGAGATCTCGGGGCCTACCCAACCAGCAATGGGAAGCAGTACTTCCAGACGCATTACACTCCACACGGTCCCTCCTTTCGACCGCCACAAATACGACGCCTCATGAACGGTTCTTCCGATTTCAGCGTCGCTCATCCTATGGGATATCTCTCCCGTCGTGGCTGACTGCACCGGGACCAGTGCTACTCCGAAGATATGTCCGGGCGTCTAAGAATGACCCCCTGGTAGATGAGGTTGAGCTCACTGACGTCAACCCTACCTACGCCTATATTCGGTATCCTGATGGTCGGGAATCTACCGTGTCATTGCGGGATCTGGCTCCCTGCCCGCCGAAACATAGAGGGACACCAGGGGATGATATTGTACCAGGCACATCTCTGGGCTCGCCAGGTGCCTCTCATCACGATCTGGATCTGACGCCGGCTGGTACCTCACTCCAGCGTGCCGACCTGGGGCAGACTGACCATGAGCCCGTCGGGGCTCGCACGCGCAGCCACGATCCACCCCGTACCATACGCTCGGAAACGGACCTGCCACAGCCCTGCCCGACACCCGTTCGGGCACCAGTACACAGTCAGGATCGTCCTGACCCCTCACAGAGCGGGCCGGATCACTCGGACTCTGGTCCACGGCCCGCGGCGGGTAAACGGGCTAGGGGCCCTCTACCGCTACGAGAACCCAAACGGGTGCGGCTCTCCATCGTCCGGCGGCTACGAAATGGAGGGAGCATCCCGGCCTCCTAATCTTTTGGGAGAATGTGGTAACACAATACAGCTTCCTGTGACTCGAACTTTATTGCATCACTTCCTGTGATTAGTCCAGGATAAATACTGGACTGATCAGTTGAATCCTGGAGAGGCATAGAGTAAGACCTCTTTTGTATGTAGCACCTTTTTAGTTGATTAAAGCTTACTTTAAGTTCACCACGCGTAAGGCTCATTCTTACGACAGGTTTGTTTTCCAGTTCTTACACTCAGAGGATGGCTGGCAGGATCAAGCAGCCCTGGGTTAAGGAGCGGAAAAATCAGTCAAGGATCCCACTCATTGCTGTCCACTGAAGCCCCCCATCCCACAGCCGCCTCTGCCCCCACCCCACACCTTGCAGCAAAGTGCACCTGTGTGAGGGCAGGTTCAGGTTAGCCAGTGGTGCCTTCTGTGGGTGAATCGCCTGTCAACCCCGTTACAACCGAAGCCTAGGCACTTGCGCCAAGTATCAGAGGGTAGCTAGGACCCATGGAGTGGTGCCCTAGGAAGAATGAGCACCTTCAGGAGACAAGGGAAGAAACCTGGGGAAGAAAAAAATCTTGTACTTGATGAAGTCTTGAAGGAAGATGGTGGGCACCAACCTGCTGTTTGCCTCATACAGTGACGTGCACCAAATGCTGCCAAAAACATAATTCCACACAGATTTGAGCCCTGTGGCCCCATTGCTTCCTTTCAGGTCAGGTGACATGTTTACGACTGCGTACCTCAAACTGCGTGGATGCCTCCATTCAGTGACTGCTGGGACCGCGTCAGTGTTAACCTTTAGGTGTGTGCCATTCACGCTACTCCCAGCATGTACTGCTGCTGAATGGAAAAGCTTGGCACCACCAGAGCTATAGACCCTCGTTAGAACACAGTTCTGGTAGAGGGTGTGTGCCCAAGGTGCCCTTTCTCGTCCCAGGTGCGTGCGAGCCTTCTGCATGACTCGGGCATTATTCTCTTTGTATTCCACTGCTGCATTCAACTATTTTGCTGCTTTTTGATTCTTTTGATGGCTCTTAGTTACTGCACGGAGAACCTCCACCAGGTTTTATACTTTGCAAGTTTAAAAACCTGTTTTCGCTTCCTAACAATTATCTCCCTTCCTTGGCCTTTATCAGTTCCATTAAAGGGATCACTTCCGCTTCTCAGGTCTGACAAAGGTTTGACCTCCCCCCCTCCCCCACCGCAAACGATTAATCTGCCCTTCAAGACAGCAGAACATTTTGCAAACACACACTCATCAGTCAGAATCCTGAAAAGAGAAAATAACAGGATGGCCGACACCACGATCTGGAGTTCCCATTCATTTTAATGGGTGGAACGCCTGCACTCCCTACAAGCACCACTGGGGGCACCGGATCCTGGAGTAATTCCTGAGGTCAACCTTTATAACGCTATAACGCTTTCTCAGAACATTTTTTTTTTGGTTCATCTTCTTTTTCTCTTTACTGATGCAGACGGGCCTGCAGTGTATTGCCAGTATTTTCTGTTTTATTAATGAGCCTTTGCATGAAAGCTGTTGCAGAATTGTAACCCTAATGTGTGCCATGAAGTCTTTTAATTTTTCTTTTTACTGTGAGCACAAACTTTGTTGGCATCTTACATCATGAATAATTTAAAAATAAATGGTGGGAGATATACAGGGCCTAGAAAAGGTTCAGAGAAGGGCCACAAGATTAATACTGAGCTTAAAAAAACCCTTAGTTATCACAATCGGCTCAGGAAGCTGGATCGAGGAGTCGAGGGATATTTGATTGAAGTATTTAAAATGGCGACTGTATATTTGTGGACCGATTATTTGAATTGGATAAATTAGGGAGAATGAGGGGACATGAGTATAAGTTACGTAAGCATAGAACTAGGTTAAATGTCAAGCGCTAATACAATAGCAAAATACTGCGGATGCTGGAAATCTGAAATAACAACAGAAAATGCTGGAAGCACTCAGCAGGCCAGACAGCATCCGTGGAGAGAGAAACAGAGTCAACGTTTCAGGTCTGTGACCCTTCATCAGAACTGGAAAAGATTAGGGGGGAGAAATTCAGTATCGCCCCATTTGGGGCGCAATTATCGTCCGGGCGCCAAGATTAGCGCCTGGCGCTAATTATCGCCACCGACTGCAAACTGGACTTTTATCGCCCCTGGAGGTGATTGCAGCGCTATATCAGGCGCTTTACACCTGTCTTAAGGCGCAAAGGCCGAGGAGCGAGGCGCTACCTCAGAGCGCTGGCGAAGCTCATGTAATGTCAGTCAGCAATGGAACACACACACAATGGCACGGGCCAGTTCTTAAAGGGGATGGTTAATCTTGCTTTCCATCCACATCCTGCTCATTGCAGCCTTGAATCTCGGCCTGGAGAGACCTGCACATCAAATGTGCTGGAAAGAACAATGGAGAGTACCAGGCAAAGAGCTCAGAGTGCAGCCCCCACAGTCTCTGCTAAATCGATACAAGGAATGGCAAATCAAAATGAACCTGCAAAGTGCTGCTCAGTACCCAAAACTCCTTCACACAACGTTGAATCTCTCCGGAAGTCTCTCCCTCTCTCTCTCAGAATGCGTAGTTCAAAAATGGCACCAACAATAAAAGGCAGGAAGCGGACACCTTTAAATAGCGCTCCCCCTTTCCCTTCATGACTGCAGAACGCTCTCCTCAACCTGTCGTTGCTAGCGTCAGGCGGTAAGGCAGGGGGCGCCACTCAATATCCGCTCCGGGGCGATACCGGGGCGTTGTGCACTCGAGTGACGTCATGATCTGCCGGCGCAGGAGATCGTGGCGGTAGTGTTTAGCGCCACCGCAAAATGTCTAGTTAATTTCGCGAGCGGCGTAAACTTCGTCACGCCCGGGTGCTAGATGCTTTGCGCCCCATTAGCGCCCTCTTAAGGCGCTAACGGGAGGCGCAACCAACTGAATTTTTCCCACTAGAGGTTTTAAGCAGGTGCAGAGGCATGGAAAGGTGGCGGTGGGGGGGAGAGGGAAGGAACATTCTGTGCTAAGGTAGGAGGCAGGAGAGATTAAGGGCTGGATTTTCATTGACCCGTGGAGGCGGGTTTGGAGGCGTGTGGGGGGTTAAAGTTGCAGATTCGGGGGTCCCGAACTCATCCCGCCCCCAACCCACCTCCATGCCAGTTTCGCTGGAGGCGGGTACCCGACCTGTGCTGGGACCCGCCTCCCTGAGGCGGGAAGGGGATTAGTGACAATTAACTGCCTGTTAACAGGTAGTTAACAGGCAGTTTTTTGCCTAATCCCTATTTTAAAAGCTGAAATGTGGGCTTCCTGACAGGTCCCAACCACGCCAAGTTAGCGAGGTGGACCGTGGGTCTGCAGGGGTTGGAGGGGTCGATATGTCCGGTGGGCAGGTGAGTGATGGGTGCATGTGTGCAGAGGTAAGTGTGTAAGGTAAGTGTAAAGTGTGGAAAAAAGTTTTACTTACCTTAACTTCCTCCTGCAGGTGTCAGCCCTTCAGGTCTCGGGAGTCAGAAATCTCACCGGCACAGAAAACAGAATGGCCGTTGAGCTGTCAAAAACTGCAGCCTTCTGCTTTCTGTGCTGGAATGAGTTCTAACTCAGCCTGAGAGGAAGGACTCAAGTTAGAAATCATATTGTGAGTGTTTGACAGCTTCACAGAGCTCCTGACAGATGAAATGTCAATCTGTGACGTCACCTGTTGCCGGGTGACCCTTAATTGGCCTGCTGAGCTCACTGGGCGGGCTCAACAAGGTCAATCAAGGGAAAATGCAGTGGGTTGGCCAGAAGTCGATGGAGGCGGGACTACAACCCAAAAAGTGGGAGTCCCGCCTCCATCACGTCCCCAGTATCAAAATCCAGCCCTAAATGTTGCAACTGGGGATGGCAGAATCATAAACAGCCTGAAAAATGGGGGCAGGGATTATAGTCTGAAATTGTTGAACTCGATGTTGAGTCCAGAAGGCTGTAAAGTGCCTAATCGAAAGATGAGGTGCTGTTCCTCGAGCATTCATTGAGCTTTATTGGAACAGTGTAAGAGGCCGAGGACAGAGAGGTCAGAGTGGGTGTGGAGCGGAGAATTAAAGTGACAGGGGACCGGAAGCTCGGGGTCACCCTGACGGACTGAAAGGAGGTGTTCCACAAAGCGGTCGCCCAACCTGCGTTTGGTCTCCCCAATGCAGAGGAGACCGCATCGTGAGCAGCGAATACAGTATACTAAATTGCAAGAAGTACAAGTAAATCGCTGTTGCCAGCTTGTGCAATGGCTGCATAATTGCTACAAACATTTAAAATGGAGCTGGCTGGGTTCCTGGAGGAGGCTGATATCGCTACATGCAAAAGCTAGGTGGGATGATCTTGGGTATGGCCGCCTGTCCTAATATCTCCTTATGTGGCTTCAGTGCCAAATTTTGTCTGATCACGCTCCTGTGAAGCACCTTGCAACCTCTTACTACGTTACAGTTGCTGTTGTTGTAATGTATCTCGTGGTCACTGGTATCTCCTGGGGTTCATTTCTAATCACCTTTGGGAGTTGGAGAGGGTTTTCCCAGAATTCGTTATTCCCTGAATTGGCCTGGGATTTTTTTTTTGTTACCTCTCCCAGAAGATTACATGGCTGCTGGTGGCTGGGGAGTATTGGAGGCCATGTTGCCTAGTCGTAACATGGCTGAATGGATCAGGCTCGATGGACCAGCTGTTTTTTTTTCTGTCCATCAGTTTTGTATGTTCGCGAAAAAGAATCCCACCAGTAGCTAAATGGATTGTTCTATTTAATGTCCAGCCTTCCCAACTTGGCCACGTTTGGCCGGAGTCTCAGGCGGGTGATCACCATCGGCTCAGGGTCATGACCTCCTGTGTGAGGACGCTGGAGAAAATATTTGCAAATCCAACAGCGAGACGGGCTGTGAGAAGAAAATCAGAAATAAACAACAACACCCTGCATTTATATCGCGCCTTTAACCTAGTAAAACATCCCAAGGTACTTCACAGGAGCCTCATCAGACAGAATTTGACACCGAGCCACAAGAAGAGATATTCGGACTGGCAACCAAAAGCTTGGTCAAAGAGGTCGGTTTTAAGGAGCGACTTAAAGGAGGAGAGAGAGGTGGGGAGGTTTAGGAAGGGAATTACAGAGCTTAGGGCCTTGGTAGCTGAAGGCATGACCGCCAATGGTAGGGGTGAAGGAAGTGGGGGATGGAGAAGAAGCCAGAGTTGTAGGAACACGGAGATCTCGGAGGGCTGGAGGAGGTTACAGAGATAGGGAGGGGTGAGGCCATGATGAGATTTGGGCCTGGAAATTCGATAGCGCAAGAAAATGGGCGCGGACACCGCGATGCGAGATATGTCCACACCATTCAAAAAGCATAGGCAGCGCGTCAGCTTTGTTCCGCCTGCTAATTACCATGATTGTAGCGCACAGCCTAGCGCTGAACGCACTGCTGACAGGCTGTGCGCTTAGCAGGGTGAAGTCTGCATTGCTTGAGCGAGGCTAGCTTCACTTAAAGCTAGCCTGCTCCTCTTAAAGGCAGTCGGCAACTCTTAAAGCTGAGCTGCCTTCTGCAGTTAAAAACATTTAAATTGCTTCAGCACTAGGCAGTCTGCGCTTCTTACAGGTGAGCTGCCTTCTGCTGATCAAAAATGGTAAAAGTGCTTCAGCATCAACACAAATGGCTCAACAGGCCAGGGAAGGGGCACCCAGGCTCTGGGACGCAGCACTTGAGCTTTGTGCGGGGTTTCAACACTGGAAGAGAGATCCTCTATCCACAGGGGTCTAGGAGCCCCTCCAGAAAGAAGGATGTGGGACCCATGATTACAGCCATCTCAGATATTCGAACCACTACTCTTGCGGCTTCCTGAGATCCACGTTCAACGCCATGCGGCAACACATGCACGCTCTTGACCTCTCTTTTGTGAAGAAAACATGTCGTTTGGATCCATCAGCTCTACTTTAAGAAGATGACAGTTCTGATAAGGTAACTAGGCTAAAACTATGTTCACGGGCCGGTAAGGTGGTATATAGTATGTGTGGGGTGGGAGGGAGGATAAATTAAAGATCATCACCAGAAGCCGAAGGAAGAAATTAAGAGAATTTTTAAATTTTTTATAGAGAGAGCTGTGACATGGGATGCCCTACCAGAATCAGTGATGAAAGCAGAATCCATAATAGCTTTTAAAAGGAAGTTGGATAAATATTTGAAAAAGAAAAATTTATACGGGTGCGGGGAAAGGGCAGGAACTACATGAATAGAATTAGATAGCTCTTGCGGAGAGCTGGCACAGGTGCAATGTAACAAATGGCCTCTTGTGCAGTAAAAATCTAAGCAGACATCCCATCGTCGACTCACAGGATTTTACAGCCTTTTAAAGCCTTGGTTTTGACCTAATTGGCCCATTTCTATTCTCAGCTAGGGTGACAACTGGCCACAGTGTCCCTGGGTTAGGAAAGGTTAAAAGTACTTCTAATTCCATGAGTCAACCCTTCAGGAGAGGGTAGAAAATTGGGAAAGAAAGAAAATTGGGAATATACCTACTTGTCAGCACAGTTCAATTAGGTGACAAAAAACTCCTTTTGCGAATACCATGCGGTTTGTTGTATATTATTGGGTAAATTCAGTTGGCTAAAATCCCTCCTGCCCAATGGGAGTGCATCTGCCAATTAGGTGCAGAGGCCAATGTACCCCATTCATTGTGCTCCCGATTTTCTGTTCGTTATAATGAACAACACGAAAATCTGGATCGGGACGTATCGGGCAAAATTGAACTCCCTGCCAATTCTCCAATCGGCACTTCTATCGAGCAAGACTCCCTGCCGGGAAGAGTAACATGGCTGAATTTACCTTTCTACTTTAGTAAGCAAAGAAAAAGTAATCCAAGGAAGTTTTCTGCAGCGATCGCCATGCGGAATGAAAATTTGGGAAGGAGGCTGCCTCAGAAGGAGCAGCTTGATGGTAAAGAACAAACTGTTGATTTCCATCAATTTCATGCAGGAATACAATAAAATAGAGGGAGATAATTACAATTCTTGCACACTAATTTACAATCTTCACCTTCAGACCTGCACTATTTATGCAAGTTTCTGTAGCTTTGGAACAGGGGAATGCCCAGGGATGAGCCAATTAAAATGGCAAACATTCTAGACTATCAGCAAAGACGGTTTCCATTCAGTATTGATGGCTGTCTATTCTGACGTAATTAGACAATGAAAGACATGTTAGCCTCGAAATTCATGTTGTTTTCGGTGTCATTTCAGTGTATAAGGGAAGCAAGTAAGATTTTTCTTATTCATTCTGGGATGTGGGTGTCGCTGGCAAGGCCAGCATTTATTGCCCATGCCTAATTGCCCTTGAGAAGGTGGTGGTGAGCTGCCTTCTTGAACCGCTGCAGTCCTTATGGTGAAGGTACTCCCATATTGCTGTTAGGGAGGGAGTTCCAGGATTATGACCCAGCGATGATGAAGGAACGGCGATATATTTCTAAGTCAGGATGGTGTGTAACTTGGAGGGGAAATTGGAGGTGGTGGTGTTCTCATGTGCCTGCTGCCTTGTCCTTCTAGCAGTAGAGGTCGTGGGTTTGGAAGGTGCTGCCGAAGAAGCCTTGGCGAGTTGCTGCAGTACATCTTGTAGATGGTACACACTGCAGCCACGGTGCACTGGTGGAGCAGGGAGTGAACGTTTAAGCTGGTGGATGGGGTGCTGATCAAGCGGGCTGCTTTGTCCTGGATGGTGTTGAGCTTCTTGAGTGTTGTTGGAGCTGCACTCATCCAGGCAAGTGGAGAGTATTCCATCACACTCCTGACTTGTGCCTTGTAAATAGTGGAAAGGCTTTGGGGAGTCAGGAGATGAGACACTCGCCGCAGAGTATCCAGCCTCTGACCCACTCTTGTTGCCACAGTATTTATGTGGCTGGTCTAGTTAAGTTTCTGGTCAATGCCGACCCCCAGGATGTTGATGGTGGGGGATTCAGCGATGGTAATGCCGTTGAATGTCAAGGGGCGGTGATTTGATGCTCTCTTGTTGGAGATAGTCATTGCCTGGCACTTGTGCGGCGCAAATGTTAATTGCCACTTATCAGCCCAAGCCTGAATGTCATCCAGGTCTTGTTGCATGCGGGCATGGACTGCTTCATTATCTGAGGAGTTGCGAATGGAATTGAACACTGTGCAATCATCAGCGAACATCCCCACTTCTGACCTTATGATGGAGGAAAGGTCATTGATGAAGCAGCTGAAGATGGTTGGGCCTAGGACACTGCCCTGAGGAACTCCTGCAGTGATGTCCTGGGGCTGAGATGATTGACCTTGACCTCCAACAGCCACAACCATCTTCCTTTGTGCTAGGTATAGCTCCAGCCAGTAGAGAGCTTTCCCCCGATTCCAATTGACTTCAATTTTATTTGGGGTCCTTGATGCCACACTCGGTCAAATGTTGCCTTGATGTCAAAGGCGCCTCACCTCTGAAATTCAGCTCTTTTGTCAATGTTTGGACTAAGGCTGTAATGAGATCTGGAGCCTAGTGGCCCTGGCAGAACCCAAACTGAGCATCGATGAGCAGGTTGTTGGTGAGTAAGTGCCGCTTTATAGCACTGTCAACGACACCTTCCATCACTTTGCTGATGATTGAGAGTAGACTGATGGAGCAATAAATTGGCCAGATTGGATTTGTCCTGCTTTTGTAGACAGGACATACCTGGGCAGGTTTCCACATTGTTGGGTAGATGCCCGTGTTGTAGCTGTACTGGAACAGCTTGGCTAGAGGTGCGGCTAGTTCTGGAGCACAAGTCTTCAGTATAACAGCCTTTGCTGTATCCAGTGCGCTCAACCATTTCTTGATATCACGTGGAGTGAATCGAATTGGCTGAAGACTGGCTTCTGTGATGGTGGGGACCTCAGGAGGAGGCCAATATGGATCATCCACTCGGCACTTCTGGCTAAAGATGGTTGCAAACGCCTTGTCTTTTGCACTTGCGAGCTGGGCTCCGCCATCATTGAGGATGGGAATATTCATGGAGCCTCCTCCTCCCGTCAGTTGTTTAATTGTCCACCACCATTCACGACTGGATGTGGTAGGACTGCAGAGCTTTGATCTGATCTGTTGGTTGTGGGATCACTTAGCTTTGTCTATAGCATGCTGCTTCCGCTTTTTAGTATGCATGTAGTCCTGTGTTGCAGCTTCCCCAGGTTGGCACCTCATTTTTAGGTATGCCTGGTGCTGCTCCTGGCATGCTATTCTGCACTCCTCATTGAACCAGGGTTGGTCCCCTGGCTTGTTGGTAATGGTACAGTGAGGGATATGCCGGGCCATGAGGTTACAGATTGTGGTGGAATACAATTCTGCTGCTGCTGATGGCCCACAGAGCCTCATGGATGCCCAGTTTTGAGCTGCTAGATCTGGTCTGAATCTATCCCATTTAGCACGGTGGTAGTGCCACACAACACGATGGAGGGTGTTCTCAGTGTGAAGACGGGACTTCGTCTCCACAATGACTGTGCGGTGGTCACTGCTACCAATGCTGTCATGGACAGATGCATCTGCGACAGGTAGATTGGTGAGGATGAGGTCAAGTAGGTTTTTTCCTCGTGTTTTTCCCTCTCACCATCTGCCGTAGGCCCAGTCTGGCAGCTGTGTCCTTCAGGACTCGGCCAGCTCAGTCAGTAGTGGTGCTACCGAGCCACTCTCAGTGATGGACATTGAAGTCCCCCACCCAGAGTACATTCTGTGCCCTTGCTACATTCAGAGCTTCTTCCAAATGGTGTTCAACATGGAGGAGTACTGATTCATCAGCTGAGGGAGGGCGGTAGGTGGTAATCAGTTGTAGGTTTCCTTGCCCGTGCTTGACCTGAAGCTATGAGACTTCATGGGGTCCGGAGTCAATGTTGAGGACTCCCAGAGCCACTCCGACTATATACCACTGTGCCGCCACCCCTGGTGGGTCTGTCCTCCCGGTGGGACAGGACATACCCAGGAATGGTGATGTTGGCTGAAAGGTATGGTTCTGTGAGTATGACTATATCAGGCTGTTGCTTGACTCATCTGTGGGACAGCTCTCCCAATTTTGGCACAAGTCCCCAGATGTTAGTGAGGAGGACTTTGCAGGGTCGACTGGGCTGGGTGGGCCGTTGTCGTGTCCGAAGCCGGTGCCAAGGTCGATGCCGGGTGGTCCATCCGGTTTTATTAATGTTATTATTGTTTCTCGTAGCAGTTTGTTACAACTGGGCAGTTAAGAGTCAATCACATTGCTGTGGGTCTGGAGTCATATAGAGGCCAGACCGGGTAAGGACGGCAGATTTCCTTCCATTAGTGAACCAAATAGGTTTTTACGACAATCCGATAGTTTCATGGTCACCATTACTGATACTAATTTTTTATTCCAAATTTATTTAATTAACTGAATTTGAATTCCCCAGCTGCCGTGGTGGGATTTGAATTCACGTCTTCGGATCATTAGTCCAGGCCTCTGGATTACTAGTCCAGTAACAGAACTACTATGCTATCGCTCCCGATATTTTGGCAGCAATCGATGGCACCAACATTCCTTTGCAAGCTTCTGCAGAAAACCAGTAGGGATTGTAGTCCCTAAATGTTCAAATGTTCATGATGCGGAGATGCCGGTGTTGGACTGGGGTGGACAAAAATGAGAAGTCGCACAACACCAGGTTATAGTCCAACAGATTTATTTAAAATTACAAGCTTTCGGAGCTGTCGCCCCTTCGTCAGGCAAAGGTACAATGAGTGAATCTACAACATTACACAGTATATAAACACAGACACTGCAGAGATACAATCTTTCAGGGAAGGTGTCCTTACATCAAAGACATACCAAGAGCACAGCCAAGATAAACAAACAAACAAACCCAAAAAAAATACAACTGCAGACAGCAGGATTTGACACGTTGGACCCCCTGTGACACATCTCATTGTCTTGGCTGTGCTCTGGTATGTCTTTGATGTAAGGACACCTTCCCTGAAAGATTGTATCTCTGCAGTGTCTGTGTTTATATACTGTGTAATGTTGTAGATTCACTCACTGTACCTTTGCCTGACGAAGGGGCGACAGCTCCGAAAGCTTGTAATTTTAAATAAATCTGTTGGGCGAAAACCTGGTGCCGTGCGACTTCTCATTTTTGTTCAAATGTTGTGTGACAACTTTGTAAAGGATCCTGCACGTCAAGATGAGATATGCTGGGAGTTGTCACGATGCATTCATCCTTCGAAACTCGGCAGTCCCCGACCGCTTCAGGAAAAAAAATCCTGTCAACGGATGACCTGTGTGTGACAAAGCCTACAGGGAGAAGGACGCAACTAAGAGTGGCCCAAACGGAAGCTGAGGAGCGCTACAGTGAAGCAGTCGCTTCTACAAGAGCTGTCGTCAACAGGACGACTATGGTCTGAAAGGGGTCCTTTAACTTAATAGAAAGGTTAGGTTGGCACTCTGCAGTAAGCTTCATTTTGTGCCAGCCATCGCTCAGTCGGTAGCACTCTCACCTCATTGTCAGAAGGTAATGGGTTCAATTCCCACTTCAGTACGTAATCTAGGCTGACACTTCAGTGCAGTGCTGAGGGAGTGCTGCACTGTCGGAGGTGCCACCTTTCAATCCGAGACCCCGTCCACCCTCTTAAGTGGATACAAAAGATGCCACGGCACTGTTTCGAAGAAGAGCAGGGGAGTTCTCCCCGGTGTCCTCGCCAACATTTATCCCTCAACTAATATTATAAAAAACAGATTATCTGGTCAGTTATCTCATTGCTGTTTGTGGGAGCTTGCTGTGCGCAGATTGGCTGCCGCGTTTCCTACATTACAACAGTGACTACAAAAACTACTTCATTGGCTGTAAAGCGCTTTGTGACGTCCTGAGGTTGTGAAAGTTATTGCTTTGTGTCGTCTCAATCTCCTTGCTATTCCAGTGCTTTCTCTTTCAGTCCCTTTCAAGACATATCTCGACAGAAGTGCTGACAATCAATTATTAGGGTAATATTTTGAAAAGCATTTACAAAGATGTCAGTACTGGATCGGTATAACAACAAGGCAGTGAATTGTGTACAAATCATAGGATTCCTATCATAACACTTTATAATGGAAATTCGCTGATGCCTCAGTCAGTTTTCAGCGTGATTTAATACCCTTTCCTGTGTGTGACACTTGCACTTGTGATACTAAATCTTGTTTGCCGGAGCCTTTAATTAATCTTTAAATCCAAGTTCTGCTCTTCGTTCTTAATTACTGTTTGTTAATATGCAAATTTTCACATCAAAAATGAAAACGGTGGCATTATTGAAATGTAAATGCGATTTGCAAAATCTGGAGAAGGTGCAGAGGCCAATTTCCAAGGAAGGGTTGCCCAGAGACAACAGTGCTGAGCACTCTGAACGTCCTGTGTGTTGCTGATGGAGGTCACCTGTTTCTAACATATGTGTTTAGGATATCGCAAGAAGAGAGGTGAACCCTCCGTGAACATTAATGCAGCAAAAGTGAGAAGTCGCACAACACCAGGTTATAGTCCAACAGTTTTATTTGAAATCACAAGCTTTCGGAGCGCTGCCCCTTCGTCAGGTGAAGTGAAGGAATACGAATCGGCAAAGCATATATAGACAGAGAACAATGCCTGTGTAGCGTACAATGTCAGACGACTACAGTTAATCTTTCTGACAGCCTTTTATCAAAAATGAGAAGTCGCACAACACCAGGTTATAGTCCAATGGATTGTAACTTTACCTGAGGAAGGGGCGACAGCTCCGAAAGCTTGTAATTTTAAATAAATCCGTTGGACTATAACCTGGTGTTGTGCGACTTCTCATTTTTGTCCACCCCAGTCCAACGCCGGCATCTCCGCATCATGCCTTTTATCACACCTCGGCAGAGAAACAATCAGGTCAGGAAGGCATTATATCAAAGACATAGCAAGATACAGCTAAGACAATGAGGTGGGGTCACAGGGGGTCTAATGTGTCAAATGCAGTCTGTATAAACTTTAACATTTATACTTTTTTTTAAATGGAAATCACATCTGTGAACAAGCCAACGACGACTCGAGTCTGGATGACTCTACGTCATGTAGCGTGACATGAACCCAAGATCCCGGTTGATGCAGCAGACCGGGGTCTTGGGAGAGCGAGCTAACTACGCATTGCTCTCCTGTAATTATCTTTCCAATGTGCAGCTAGTCTTCCTGGAAGCTGGCTGCTCTATGAAGGCCGCAGACCAGGCGTGGCATTTTGGTCCACGTGTACACAGAGGAATAGTGAAAATACCAACTACAGAGCGTACAGCAGTGTGCAATGACGCCATGATGCTTAATATTCAAGATTTCTGCACTCCTCCAATTCTGTTCGCTTGTGCATCCCCGATTTTCATCGCTCCACCATTGGTGGCCATGCCTTCAGCTGCCTTGGCTCTAAGCTCTGGAATTCACTCCCTAAACTTTTCCGCCTCTCCAACTCTCTCTCTCCTCCTTTAAAACCGACCTCTTTGGCCAAGCTTTTGGACATCTGCTCTAATATCTCCTTACGTGGCTCGGTGTCAAGTTTTTTCTGTTAACGCTGTTGGTGAAAAATTAATTCACTCGAGTCTGTCTTAAAGCAAAAGATCACAGTTTATTATTCAGAGCGCGCTGGGAGAAGGGTCATAGCCTTGCGGTCTAGTGACCAGCTTCTCAATTTAATAGTGGCATCCAAGCTTCTTTATACACTTCAAGAAGCCAGAAAATACAAACATCAGCACAGTTATTACATCATGAGCGACCCTTAGGGTCTCTAAAAACAACTTGATTAGAATCTTACAATGTTAGTGAAACTCATCCTCTACTTCTGCTTTTGTCTAATAGTGGTCAGCCATCTGCGCTGCAAGGTTTCATTCTTACGCCTATTCGAGGTTAGTTTATTATAGAAAACAATGATTCACGTTTTTGTTCTGCAGTGTCTGCATTGTCTATACCGCAGACCAAGCAAGCTGGTCTTTATCTAATTATACCCCTGTCTCCATCGGCTTGTAGCCTTCGGGAGATACTTTGACCTTTACTATAGTCCTTTAAGCAGTTCAACTAATCTTAAACATTACAACTGATTTGCCCTTACATTATTACAATTAATTTTTTACCCTTACAATGCTTTTTGTGAAGGGCCTGAGGACATTTTACTACAATAAAGGCACTATACAACTCCAAGTTGTTGTTATTGTTGATGTTGTGCCGCAGTGACACCGCCAAAGAATGGTATTTAGTGGGCCCATGATGATTGGCAGTGGTCAGGAAGACCCAGTAAAAATAAAAGTGGCTTCTTAGCCACTGACATTCCAAAATATGGTTAGATTTATCTTGTAGCAGCCACAGGCTGTGGGAGACCCACGCCATGGGAGCTGGTGGTCGAAGAGCAATAAAAAAGTTACTTTGGACTCGATCAGTTGGGAAAATCCAATTAGTGCGCTGTTTATATTACAGTCCTAACTTCAGAGAGTGTTCTGCAATGCAAATGAAGTGGCTCAAGTGCCTCACAAGCTGGGGTTCCAAACATAAACTGGTGCCAATGGCAGCACTGAATGCTGCCAGCTACCATTTCTCTGGATACCGATGCCCTATTTACATCGTTGGCCTGTACTGACCGATCTCCAAGATCAGGCAAGGTCCACAGCAGTATTCTGAATCCACCTCACAATATAAAGGTGAATTCAGAGCGCCAGCAGATGTTCACACACTGTGTACGTTCTGCCACTTTACAATATAATCCAGCCTAAATCAGGTCTCGTTGCAATTGTTGATCATTTAAAAGGCCCTGTACTCAGATTGTCCATGAGTGCAGTTCAGAGCTGGCACGAACAGGGCAAAAACCTCACCTTGGGCCCCTACAGTGGTCACAATCATCCTTTCAGATGAAGAGTGGGACAGGTAGCTGGTGACAGCCTCAAGCTCAGGACCATCAGGAGAAGACCATGTCGGAATGCCACACTTAGGACTTCCAAAAGGAACAGTGTCCCGGAAGGCTGAGGTTTTCCAGGAAACAATTACTGAGCTGTGTCACATGGTAGTGGGCGGTTTGAAGGCCGCCTCAGTGACCAGAACCACACTGCTTGTGATTGTTAAGATATTAGTTGCTCTGAAATTTTCTCACCCATGGGCTCAATCCAGTCACTTGGTAGTGATTAAGTGGGCAATAGCCCGAGGACAACATCCCGTTTCATGCAAGACATGACTGATCCACTGTCGCACAGGAGCTGCAGGCTCATCAATTGCTACAGAGGTAGGAGCAACAGTTGGAGAGCTAGCAGCTATCTTGTGTCATTGCTGGCTTCTCTATGATCTTGGGTGTCATTGGCTGTAACATACAGAGATAAGGATCCCACAGTCAATGCAATGGCCTAAATCAACAATAAAGCCTTCGATCATTCCAGTATGTGCTTTCCTTGCACAACTAATTCTCCCAGTAAACTCTTAAGGGCCAAGAGTAGGAAAATCACCCACCTAGTATTGTTTTCTGTGCTGATTCCACCCCCTTCCCACCCCCTCCATCTCCACCTTGCCAAACGGAAAATCTTCCATGAACCACTGCAATCAGGCAGCATTTTAGAACATATTTTTTTTAAATTTGCATTGAAAAATATTCCTTGTTATATTTAAAAGTGGTAACTTGGTGCAGTTTGATTAATACAGCTGAAACTGGGATTATCACAAAACAGAAGCTTTTTAATCAGAGTGTCGGGTCCACCACCCGTGAGTAACCCGATTTTAAATAACTGAAAATGACTTTAAAAACTATACCGAACCAATTGCTAGTTACATTGGTGTACAGTAGTCAGTTTATTAGTAAATTTAAAAAATATATGTAAAAGCTTTTAAAACGTGCCTATTAGGGCCCTTGCGCCTAAAAAAAAAAGCTTAATTTTAAGAGCCTCCTCGAAGGCCCGCAAATGGGCGCAGTTAACGGAAACTCGCAATGGTGATTAATTCGATCTGGGGCGTGGCCAGTGCAATGTTTCTTTAAACTAGCGCAAAAGATCGCAGAGACCCGATTTGCGCTGGACGCATTTTACGCCTGAAATTCCTCGATCTTTTGCGCTGGTTTGACCGAAAAACACCTGCCCTTTGAGTGTAACCGAAATGAAGCTTTCCTGATTTTGGAGGGAATCGATCAAGGCACTGGGTTCAGGAACACTGGTGAAAAATGAGAAGGTTAGGAGTAAGAAGGGAAAACAGGCAGAATTTTTTCACTCAAAGGGTAATGGAGTCGCAGGCGATGTTTCCACTAAGCTGCGCGGATGCGCGGCCATGCAGCTGTCTGGAGGTCCCGCGCAGGCCACTTACCGGCTTTTGAATGGGAGATTTTGGGCATGCGTGAAATTGTGAATGGCCCGTGCAGCCCGTTAAAGGGACCGTGTGTTCAAAGAAGGTTCAGGGAGAACATTAATACGATAGCAAAATACTGCAGATGCTGGAAATCCGCCGTCACATTAACACCTCCTCTTGCCTTGATCATCTCTTAATGTCTCTCAATGTCTCTTAATCTCTCCTTTTGTTCTTTCATCCCCTCCCCCTTTTCCCAGCTTTATACTTGCTTTAAATCTATTTCATTTCCTGCTTTTTCCAGTTCTGATGAAAGGTCTTCGACCTGAAACGTTAACTCTGTTTCTCTCTCCACGGATGCTGCCTGGCCTGCTGAGTTTTTCCAGCGTTTTCTGTTGTTATTTCAGGGAGTACATGCTTGTTAGCCTTTTTCTGTTCTCTGTATTAATGGGGGTGCATGGGGAAATTTATAAAGGGCATTTTTGTGATTTTATTTCATATGGTGCCCAGAGAAAATCTGCCTCCCCCAGTTCAGAACATTTGCACTGGGTTTTGTTTGTGTGTAAACTTTTAAATTGGCAGCATTCCCTCTAATTAGTTGAGCATAACACTTTCCCAGGTCCCTTGGGCACTTCAATCGTATACTTGGAGTTAACTGCCAGCAGGTGTAGTTGTGGTTTAAATTACAGTCTGATAGAATGAGTGCGGTTTTACAAGGGGTGATAGAACTCCATACAGCACTGGTTTATGGTAAAACAATTTGCAAACTTTGGATGTTTGGATTACATAATTTTATGCATGCTCGTCCCACATATTCAGAGAGACTGATGGGGCAACTAAAGAGAACTGCAAGCCAGTAACTTAATTGAGGGGTTGAGATGACTTTACAAACTATGAGAAGGAGCCTCAAGTGGTTTGTCAACACTACCTAAACACTACGATTGAATTACTGGCTTGTGCTTTGTTGTGCAATGCTGGAGCAGCTCCCACATTAATTGCCGGCGACCTCTGCTTGTGAAATAAGTGGGAGAGGGCGTTGACAAGGCAGAACAGATTGGGAGACACGGAAGTGTAATGAGTAGTTAACAATGGCGCCTTACACGGAGGCTGAAATTCCACCAGTCTTCCGCTGTACCTCTAATGGGAGACCAGCGGATGACGAAAGGCCCACTGCCCTGGGGGTTACGCCAACCTCCTGTAGGAGTTACAGCAAAGTGGCTACCGAGATTACGTGCTCAAGTTCTGAACCAGTGCTTAAACCCTTCTGCCTCAGAGTCAGGAGTGCGACTAACTCAACCAAAAGTAAAATAGTAGAGAGAAGACAGAGAGAATAAAAGAGTCAAAGGGATGACAGGCCAAACACAAGTAGAGTGTTTGCATTAATAGATTATTGAAACTTGTTTTTAGTGTATAATCTAGTAATTTAGGATTAATATTACAAGGAATTCCCTGGATCTTCCAGCAGTCTAAGGGTTAAATGCCTTTGTTGTCTATGTGGGACATTAATGAAAAGTACCTGTCTGTATATTGACACTTCCTCAGTGAGATTTCCTCTTTGACACTGGGCTAATGTCTAGCAGTTCTAAGGCATGGGATAGGGTATCCAGAACACTTGCAATATGCAAGTAACTACCCGAGAACTAAAATAAATTCTAACTTATATGGAGGTTGGCGTAACCCCCAGGGCAGTGGGCCTTTCGTCATCCGCTGGTCTCCCATTAGAGGTACAGTGGAAGACTGGTGGAATTTCAGCCTCAGTGTAAGGTGCCATTGTTAACTACTCATTACACTTATACGGTGCTATCTGGAGGACTATGTACAATTCTGTGCTCCTCGTAACAGTGGGGAGGTCCTGGCTATGGAAATACTACAAAGATGGCAAGTAAATTGATGCCCGGAATTAGGTACCTGAGTTATGAGGAGAGACTTGTCAGAGTTTTCAAGATTCTAAGGTGTATCGATAGACTGAACTCTAATAAATGACTTGTTACAACCACGGACTCGGTAACCAGGGAGCACAGACTAAAGTTCAGACGAGGGACGGTGAATAGATTTGGCTAGTTCACACACAAGGTGGTGAGTGTGTGGAACACATTGCCCAAAGGAACCAGAGCGGAGATGAGGAGAATTTCTTTTGCGCAGCAAGTTGTTCTGATCTGGAATGCGCTGCTTGAAAGGGCGGTGGGAGCAGATTCAATAATAACTTTCAAAAGGGAATTGGATAAATACTTGAAGGGTAAAAATTTGCAGGGCTACGGGGAAAGAACAGGGGAGTGGGACTAATTGGATAGCTCTTTCTAAGAGCTGGCACAGGCACGATGGGCCGAATGGCCTCCTTCTGTGCTGTGCGATTCTATGATTCTATGTGTCGCACCAGCTTTCTGGCCATTTTTATGAATCATATTTTATATCCAAAACCCCAAGAAAGAACTGTACTGTTGGGCAAGCTTGTGGGAGTGGCTTAGGGAATCGGATTGCAAGCCAGGCTAACCTGACTAAGGTGCATTCATATGCAAACGGCCATCTCACACTGACAGGCTGGGTGGAAGGGAACCCAGGCCGATTGATGTCATCACCATCTAACATGATTACTGGGAACAATACTGTGTTGTCCAAATGAGAGTAAAGGCTCTTTCATTTTTATGGCTCAGGGAGCAATGCCCTGTGCATCACTCTCCCGTATTTATATTGTTGGCTTGTTCTGTCTTCTATGTCAGCCAGTAGGGAGACCACTTCCAGAGACAGTCCTGGTAACATTGGCCCTGGAATCCTGTCGGGGGGTCTCCCGGCCTCCTGCCATAACACTAGCGGGAGACCGGCCGATCCCCCAGAGAAGCGGTATCAATGGTCTTTTTTAGGTGTATACGCCATTGCTCTTGGGGGTTTCACTGGGCTCCTGCCAAAGTTACAACAGGGGATTGAGAGAACTCCCATGGAATTTCAGCACCATTGCATCATGCTGCAACTATGGGTCATGATGCCCCTTGAACCAGCGCTGTGCATCAGCCTGCTCGTCGCATGACCCTATTTTGCTTCACATCGTAAGCATATTGTTGCACAATTTAGGTGTCAGCTAAATATTTACATAGTTAGGTGTCAGCCTTGGCTCAGTGGCAGCACTCTCACCTCCAAGTCAGAAGGTTGTGGGTTCAAGTCCCCACTCCAGGGACTTGAGCACAAAATCTAGGCTGACACTCCAGTGCAGTACTGAGGGAGTGCTGCACTGTCGGAGGTGCCGTCTATCATTTGAGACATTAAACCAAGGCCCCGTCTGGCCTCCCAGGTGGACGTAAAAGCACTATTTCGAAGAACAGCAGGGGAGCTCTCCCTGGTATCCTGGCCAATATTTATCCCTCAACCAACATCACTAAAAAAACAGTTTATGTGGTCAGTATCTCATTGCTGTTTGTGGGACCTTTCTATGTGCAAATTGGCTGCCGTGTTTCCTACATTACAACAGTGACTACACTTCAAAAGTACTTCATTGGTTGTAAAACACGTTGGGATGTTCTGAGGTTGTGAAAGTCTTTCTTTCTTTCTTTTCACTGGACCATCTCGGTGTGTTTAGCAGATCAGTGGAAGAGGTCATTGTTGCAACAGCAGATCACCCAAACGCTGTTGTTGGGCTTGCGGGAGTCAGATGGTCGACACTCACAAGTGTCAGTTCCGACTTGAGACCGGCACGTCAGCCATCAGTGGCACTATGGGAAAGTAAAAGGCGCTTTAATATCATTAGGTGGGTGGAAGTCAAATGTCATATTAATATTGTGGAATGGCTAGTTTGCTTGGCTCCTGGTGTCAGGAATCTGCCTCCCTCATATTGTGGGCCAGAGTCAGAGCTCCATTGACAACCTTAGAAAAAAGACTGCATGTGTGCATCTGCTCATGAATTGCCAGATGACTTTGGAGGTGATATCCCAACTGTGCGCTCCCGTCGAGAAGAGGAGTTCTCAGGGAGCGCTGGTGGAGAAATCAGGCCTCTAAGGCTCTGTTTGTTTGAACAAATGGATGGAAAATCAGGGGGCTGCGTGCTCGCAATTTCCTGACTAGTGCTCCCTGTGAGCTCTGCTCTGCACTGGGTGTGGCCAATTGGTGAATGAGCCCAGGAGGTTTCTGGCTGTGGTCCACGCTCAACTACAGGGCAAAGTTTACCGCAACGGCCAGCAGCTTACAACCCAACTGCCAGCCAGTGTGGTCAGTCTGAAAGCTCAGGTCACCCACTCCTAGAACAAATGGCAGCCTGTGTCACTCAGGCCATCTTCAGACAAAGGGTGCCATCTTATTTATATTACGCCATTACTTTTGGACATGAGGCTCCCTACAGAGACAACACAAATGTAGCAGAGGGAATTTTTAGAAAGGAAATCTGTTGACATGAGAAAGTTTCATCTTCATTTACTGACTCTCTTGCAAGTTGAAGGAAAACATTGAAGAATGAAGGTGTTGCTTTTTTTGATTAATAACTAAAATATTCAGTGGCATTTTCCAAATGTTAGTGAGATTCCTCTCACTTTGAATTGCTGTTTAAACAGGTTTCACAACATAGTTTCAACAATGCGTATCAGAGGAAAATAAACAAAGTTCATGTTAAAAAATTCAGAAAAAACTGTACTGTGAGCAGTAGTACAGTCAGGTTGCCTATTTGGCTCATTTGGTTAGACTCTCACCTCTGAGGCAGAAGGTTGTGGGTTCAAGCCCCACTCCAGGACTAGTGCTGCATTGTTGGAGGCACTAACTTTCCGATGAGATGTTAAACTGAGGCACTTCTTGCCTGTTTAGCTGGAAATAAAAGATCTTACGGCACTATTTGAAGAAGAGCAGGGAGTCCTCCTGTTGTCCTTGTCCACCATTCCTCCCTGAACAAACACCATCAAAACAGATTATTTGGTCATTCATTTCATTTGTTGTTTGTGGGACCTTACGGTGTGTGCATACAGAACAACAATGCGTGCACCTCAAAAGTAATTCATTGGATGTGAAGTGTTGGTGATGTCTTAAGGATGCGATAAGGTCCCATTAAATGCAAATACCTCCCAACAGGATCACCATTGGTAGCTCAAGTCCCAAAGTAAGGTTTGGATTCAAGAAAGAAGCAAGATAAGAACTTGCTTTCATATAGCACCTTTCACGACCTCAGGATGTCCCAATGCGCTTTACATCCAATGAAGTACTTTTGAAGTGTAATCATTGTTGTAACATAGGAAATGTGACAGCCAATTTTGCGCACATCAAGGTCCCACAAACAGCAATGTGATAATGACCAGATAATCTGTTTTAGTGATGTCGGTTCGGATGGTCATTTGACCTCATCATCATTCCAGAACGGCAAGGCTCATAGGGGGTAAAATTTAACTTTGACTCGGATGCAAAACGGACAAAAGCCGATTGGAAAATGAGGTGGGGTGTATAATGGGCGGATAATTTGCTACTGCTCGTTTTGTGTCCCCACTAAAGTGAAATTTCACCTCCATAATTCCCATTCCAGGATATAAGCATACAATCTAGGTTGATGCTCCAGTATGTTGCATTGCTGGAGGGAGCTGATCTTCAGATGAGATGTGAGGCTCCATCGACCTCTTCAAGTGCATGTTGCCACTATTTGAAAAAAGACCAGTAGTCATCCCTCAGCTAACATCATTAAAAACAAATTAAATGGTCATTCTTCATATTGCTGTACAAAAAATGGCTGCTGTGTGTTTTCTTACATATCAAGAGTCACTGCACTTTAAGGTAAATAATTGCATATGAAGTACTGAGATGTTTCTGAGAAATAAGGTACGATATAAATGTAGGTCTTTCTTTTAAGCAGTTTAAATCTTGCAGGTTACCATCAGGGAGCACTGAAAAGCACCCACCTGATCGTCTAGCCAGAACCACCTTACCCATTAGAGGGGTAGCTTGCAGGTTATCTGGAGCTCAGTGTTGCAAAAATAACAAGTAATTGGTCTACCCCATCATGACCCATTCATGAAACAAGATGGCCAGTCATCACTGTGGCCTGGCTCAGCAATTGAATTAATCAAGTCTTCCAAGGAGGGTTGAATTGTTTCCAACCTTCCATTTCCTGATGTGTCACCTTGGAGCTAACCTGACCCCCAAAGAGACCCTACCTCAGGCCTCGATTAGGTAGAGCCACTGAGGCCCTCAGGTAAGTGAGGAAGGGTGGCTGAGGGAGGATGGGGGGGACGGCGGAGAGTGTTGGCAAGGGGGGGAGCGATTGTGCCTCAGATTGGGTCAGGGGATCAGTAGTCGGAGTTGAGGGGGGGGGGTACCAGTATCTGGATGGGGGAGTGGGGGGTACCAGTATCCGGATGGGGGGGGGGTGGGGGGTGCCAGTATCTGGAGGGGGGGAGTGGGGGGTACCCGTATCCGGATGGGGGGAGTGGGGGGGTACCAGTATCCGGATGGGGGGGGGGGTGGGGGGTGCCAGTATCCGGAGGGGGGGGGAGTGGGGGGTACCCGTATCCGGATGGGGGGAGTGGGGGGTACCAGTATCCGGATGAGGGGAGTGGGGGGTACCAGTATCCGGATGAGGGGAGTGGGGGTACCAGTATCCGCATGGGGGGAGTGGGGGGGTACCAGTATCCGGATGGGGGGAGTAGGGGGTACCAGTATCCGGATGGGGGGAGTGGGGGATACCAGTATCCGGATGGGGGGAGTGGGGGGTACCAGTATCCGGATGGGGGGAGTGGGGGGGGGGTACCAGTATCCGGATGGGGGGAGTGGGGGGTACCAGTATCCGGATGGGGGGCACCAGTATCCGGATGGGGGGAGTGGGGGGTACCAGTATCCGGATGGGGGGAGTGGGGGGTACCAGTATCCGGATGGGGGAGTGGGGGGTACCAGTATCCGGATGGGGGGAACCAGTATCCGATGGGGGGAGTGACCTGCATTCCTGCTCCTCCCGGCTCCACAGTCCAGTAAGTGTGGGGCCTTCCTGTCGGTTAGTGTCATGTTGTGCGGTGCCACCTCAGCGGGTGGCGGGTGAAGCGCTGGAACGTTCGAAAATGGGAAACGGTTCCTGCAAGACGCACGGGACACCAAATTCTGCACTTAGAATGTTTCCAGCGTGCGCACCTACCTTCACCAATATGGCGGGTGGCGCACTTCAGATGGTCAATGCTCAAAGTGAACTTTCAGGTAGGGGAGTGGAGGGAAAAAGTCTGGATATCCCATTGGCTGCTGTAAAAAAAATCGGAGTACGACATAATTGGGAACATTGACCTCTGCACCCTGTCACATGAAGCTCCCTCTTTATAAACGGAACTTCTCAACATTTACATCATTAAGTGAACTTTTTGTGCTTTTTTTATTAATGCAAACACTTCAGCGATTTCATTCAGGCCGATGAAATATTAGGGCTATTATCAACTTCAATTACACAGCTACACAGCCAGATAGATATTGTGTTGGTAAGCAAGAAAGATTGGCATTTATATCGTGCTTTATCACACCTCTCAGAAACAGCTCACATAATAGATTGCTTTTCACATGCAGTGACATCGTTATGCAGTCACCATTTCGAGTGCAGCACAGACATCAATGAGATAAACGACCAGCTTATCTGGGGGCTTTTTTTTTCCGGAGGGGAAGAATGATACCCAAGATAACTCCTCACTTTTCTTCATAGAGTAGCTATGGGATTTTTAATGTCTCTCTGAACTACTGGAGCCCCACTGTAACATCTCAGCTAATGGACAGCGCCTCTGACAGTGCAGCACTCCCCGAGTATACGCTCAACATCGCGGTGGGTCCTACCGTCTGACTCTGAGGTAAGAGTGAGTCAAGGTGGCGCTTATAGATCTGAACATAAATTCAAGGCGCTAGCATTATGGTACTTTCAGGGAGGATATTTTACAGCATATCCTGGTCTGGGATTTAATTAAAACAATCGATTTAGAGTATAACACCTTCATATATTTAAAAAGAATTGCATATTAAAAGCTACATTGCCATTTCTTTGGGTTATCCGTAAACCTATATTGAAATCTACATAATAAGATTATGTTGTCAACTGTACAAATCTTTGTAATTATTCTTGCAGAACCATTTTCCCGTTAAACATTATTTAAATGTTATTGCTGTAACCTTTTCTTTCTTTATAGTCCCCAGCCTCAGTGCATGTCCTGCATTTATGAAATTGGGTAATTTCGATAAGAGTTGCTGCAGTTTGATGGTGTTTTAGAACCTGTTCTGGAGTGGAAAGTCCTCTCTCCTCCAATGTCCTGGGCTGTACTGGGCTGGTTTTCAGAACTGATTTCCTGAAGGCAGTCACCCTTGCTCAAGTAAAAAGAAAGAAAGAACTTGTATTTCTATCGCGCCTTTCGCAACCTCAGGACATCCCAAAGTGCTTTACAGCCAACGAGGTACTCTTGAAGTGTAATTGTAATGTAGGAAACGTGGCAGCCAAACCGTACACAGCAAGGTCCCTCAAACCGCAATGTGATAATGACCATATAATCTGTTTTAGGGATGTTGGTTCAGGGACAAATGTTGGCCAGGATACCGGGGATATCTCCTCTGCTCTTCTTCAAAATAGTGCCGTGGGATCTTTTATACCCACCTGAGAGAGAAGACGGGGCCTCGGTTTAACATCTCATCTGAAATCGGCACCTCCAACAGTGCAGCACTCCCTCAGCACTGCACTGGAGTGTTAGCCTGGATTTAGTGCTGAAGTCTCTGGAGTGGGACTTGAACTCACAACCTTCTGACTCAGAGGTGAGAGTGCGACCACCGAGCCACCGTTGACAGCTGCCACCGAGTACAGTGACACGGGCACCATCTGACCTCCGATACTCAACACATGGAACCACTCCTCATGATGTTGCCATGACCGTAAGTGTTGCAGGCCATTTGCCAATGGAGGGCATCGCAGCTGAGCCCAACCCTGTGCTCGCCCATGGTCTACATGTGTTCACTTTCCGGCAGGGCTCATTGGATAGTGATCAGGGACGGCTGATGTTTCCTCCCCCTGGGCCAGCAGCATCGAAGCTAATTGTAGCGTCACCATGGCAGCTCTGGCTGAGATCAGCAAGCTCCACAGATGCCAGCAATCAAACCTGCAATGGTGCGGACAGGTTGATGCAGTAGCACTATGGAGAATACATTCACCCACAAAGTATCAAGGGAGTTATTGAGTCCAATATAACTGACTCCTGGTCGGTGATTGGGCACCTGCTTACAATCTGAACGTTGCGTGTGCACACATATAGATATCCTCCTCATCGCAATGAGGGATGTTGATGCTGGGGAATGGAACACTTTCCATTTCAATGCCAGCAGCAGGCGCTCCTAGATCAAGGATAGCATGGCCAGATGCAGAGGAGCGCTCGCTCTGCTCCACCCAACAATGCACCTCAAGTCCCAAAGCCAGAAGAAGGTTCTCTGATGCACCGGGGGACGGTAGCATAGTGGTTGTATTACTGGACTAGAGGTCAGAGGCTGGGTATTCTGCAGCGAGTGTCTCACCTCCTGACTCCCCAAGCCTGTCCAACATCTACAAGGCATAAGTCAGGAGTGTGATGGAATACTCTTCACTTGCCTGGATGAGAGCAGCTCCAACAACACTCAAGAAGCTCGACACCATCCAGGACAAAGCAGCCCGCTTGATTGTCACCCCATCCACCACTTTAAACATTCACTCCCTCCACCACCGGCATACTATGTCTGCAGTGTCTACCAAGGCTTCTTTGGCAGCACCTCCCAAACTTACGACCTCTACCACCTAGAAGGACAAGGGCAGCAAGCGTCTGGGAACACCACCACCTCCAAGTTCCGCTCCAAGTCACACACCATTCCTAACCTGGAAATATATCGGCCGTTCCTTCATCATCACTGGGTCAAAATCCTGGAACTCCCTCCCTAACAGCACTATGGGAGTACCTTCACCACACGGACTTCAGTGGTTCAAGAAGGCGGCTCACCACCACCTTCTGAAGGGCAATTAGGGATGAACATTAAATGCTGGCTTTTCCAGTGATGCCCACATCCTGTGAATTAATAAGAAAAACTACTGCGACATTTTCCACTTCCCACTAAGCCCCGTGGCCTCTCTCAGTCAGATTTCCAATTTAGTGCCAAATTAATGCTGAGTCTCTTTTAATAGCTTTTTTATTTCAAGCAGCTTGAGATCAATTTTGCAAAGTATAGCCTTCACAAGATTGGTTTGGATAAAGAAAGCCCTTCAGCCTGTATGATACTTTCAGAATGCCAACCCTATTGCCTGTTACAGCATCAAACTACTTCTTCAATGAGGCCTGCGCCCTGGCTTCAACCACTTCACCGAGAAACTAGCGATCTAGGTAGGATTTTCAGTAAGAATCTCTGAGACAAGACCTATCAGAATAGGACCCGTAGCATGAGAGACATCTAGTAAAGTCCGTATGAAACAGAAAAGAATCTTAAAGGAGGATTGTTGTTGCCCTTGGAGAGGGAATTTCAAACGTTAATTTTTTGGAACTCCCCTCCCCCTCCACCAAAGGCCCACTTCATCAAGCCATTGGGGTAAAGACACTCAATGCTCCTGGTGCACAGTTTCTGCTATCACAGAACAAATCAGAAATTCAGGCACAGAAGTCAGTACGCTGATTCCCAGCCTACAAGATTTTTCTGTGCTTGACAATGAATGCAAGGAAGAAAGAAGGTCTTGCATTTATATAGCGCCTTTCATGACCTCAGAATGTCCCAAAGTGCTTTACATGGAAAATCATGCAGGCCATCGATCAGGCCCGCTAACCCTGTGCCTGAATTCACAATGCGGCTTCCAGTCATGCAAAGTTAATGGCAAGGACGCTGAATCATAAAAGCTACCCCGTTGTACGCACATGCTATGATTAAAAAGAAAGACTTGCATTTATATAGTGCCTTTCATGACCTCAGGACGTCCCAAACTGCTTACAGCCAATGAAGTACTTCTGAAGTGTAGTTACTGTAATGTAGGGAATGCGACAGCCAATCTACTCACAGCAAGGTCCCACAAACAGCAACGTGATAATGACCAGATAATCTGTTTTAGGTCTTGGCTGAGGGATAAATATGGCCAGGAAAGTGGGGAGAACTCCCCTGCTCTTCTTCGAAATAGTGTGATGGGATCTTTGAGGAGGGCAGATGGGGCCTCACTTTAAAGTCTCAGCCAAAAGACGGCACCTCCGACACTGAAGTGTCAGCCTGGATTATGTGCTCAAATCTCTGGAGTGGGACTTGAAACAACAATCTTCTGACTCGGAGGCGATTAACTCAAAGCACCATCAGAGGTGAGGATGCTTTGATGATGTAGATTACCTTTCACAATGCGAGTGGCATTGTTGTGTTGGATGGTTTAAAACACACAAGTTTTAAAGTGACTAAATGCATGTTCCTAAACTCTGGAGATCAGCAAGGTCCCAAGTTCAAACCCTGGTGTGTCTCAGCTGGTGCAGCAATGCATGCACAACAATTGACCTTCACAAAGTTATGTCAAGCTTGTTTAAACTCTTTTGAACCAACAGCAAATCGAATACTTTAAGTGCGGCACCAGCAACTCATTTTTTACATTGCCAACATTGTTGCACTAAACTCTGGTACATGTAAAGCAATGCAAAGTGAAGAAACTTTACCTCAATCTCAATGATTCAGTGATATCAGATAGCATCTTACAAGTCACACTTGGAAGCTAAGTGCTATGTCACGTAAATGTTTCTGAGATGGTGTGAATCAGGCAATATGGGAAAGAGGAGAGAATCTGAATGAAGTAAATGACTTGCCCTTATATAGGGAGAGGATGGAGAGGAGATTTACCAGAATAATACCAGGGATGAAGGACTTCAGTTATGTGGAGAGACTAGAGAAGCTGGAATTATTCTCCTTAGAGCAGAGAAGGTTAAGGGGCAATTTAATAGAGTTGTTCAAAATTACAAAGGGTTTGATAGAATAAATAAGAAGAAACTGTTTCCACTGGCAGGAGGGTCAGTAACCAGAGGACACAGATTTAAGATAATCGACAAAAGAACTTAAGCAGGAATGAGGAAAAAATTTTTTTTCGCAGCGAGTTGTTATGATCTGGAACGCACTGCCTGAAAGGGCGGTGGAAGCAGATTCAATAGTAACTTTCAAAAGGGAATTGGATAGACACTTGAAAAGGGAAAATTTGCAGGGCTATGGGACTAAGGGGGAAAAATTCAGCTGCTTGCGCCTCCCGTTAGCGCCTTAAGAGGGCGCTAATGGGGCGTAAAGCAGCTAACGCCCGGGCGCAGCGCCGCCCACGCCTCCCGAAAAATTTAGTGGGAGGTTAGCGACGGCGGCAGCCGGTAGCGCCCTGTGGCGCTGCGCCGCCGGCGATGACGTCATCGCCGTACGCAGCACCCCGCTCGCGCCCCGGCCGTGATCTTCAGTCGCGCCCCCTGATTTACCGCCAGACGCTATGTCCGACGGGTTCAGGGAGGCGTACGTGCGGCTGGGGCGGCGATATTTAAAGCGGAGGTGGCAGGCGGCCATTTTTGTTGCTGGCCGCCTGCCAGCACCTGCCCCCGGCCCCCGTGAAGCCCCCCCACCGTGAAGTGCCGGCTGCGCTCCAAGAGCCCGGCACTTCTCTTGAGTGCCGGGCTCTTTTGCCGGCACTCCCGATCCCTGGGGGCCCAGCTGGGCCCCGGTTCGCGCTGCGCAGGGTCCCTCCCCTTTAAGAAGGGGAGGAAGGCCTGCAATACCGCGGCGCGACGTGCCGCAGCGCATGGCGCTGCGGCACGTAGCGCCAGGATATTCACTCGCAGCGCCCCAAGAGGGATGTGGGCTGCTTCCAGTTGCGCCCCGCTTCCCTCTTGGGGCGCAACCACTGAAGTTCCGGCGCGGGGCCGCTAATTTTTTCGGGGCGCTAAAAGTCGCGCCCCGGCGAGGTTAGCGCCCCAAATGGGGCGCGACTCAATTTTTACCCCTAATTGTTTTGCTCTTTCAAAGAGTCAGCACATGCACGATGGGCTGAATGGTCTCCTTCTATGCTGTATGATTCTATAGCGCTGTTACAAATTTCCCCATTATTTCTTAGGGGCTCAGCATCACCAAGTCCTCTCATAAGCAGATCCCGTGTTCTTTATGATCAAGAGATTACCTTTACTGCCCAATATCTAGTCCTTTAATAACGTGACCAGGGGCCGTAACAATGAAAATCCTTGTTATATGAATTGGATACCGTAATCCGCTCCTAATTCTTTGTGTCTGGGGATTGGCCAATTGAACATCCAATCAAATCCAACTACTGCTCTCCCAGCTGTTGGCCCCTGGCAACTCACCCTTGCTGAGCTCCAATGAAGGTGAAGGGATGTTTTTAATGAAATTTGATTGTCTCAGGCAATCTGGATAGACACAACATATGAATTCTAATTCATATCCTCAACACATGGCTGTTCTGTGGATTTAATCTTTTGTAAGCAAAATTTAACCTGTAGTACTGTAATATAAATCACACCAAAATCCTTCCATGGGCAAATAGTCAAAAAAATCCCCAAAATATGATGAGCACCTTCTCACAGCCTGAAGACATCCCAAAGGATTACTTTAGAAATGCGGTCACTGTTGTTATGGCAACAGCCAGTATGTGCGCAGTAAGGTCCCACAAGCACAGCAGGTGAGATGCGTGACCAGTTAATCTATTTTTAGCAGTACATGTTAAAGGACGAATGTTACCCAGGACACAGTCCAGATACTCCAATGGGCTCTTTATACAACCATCTAAACATACAGACAGAGCCTTGAATTAAAATCTCATTCGAAAGACGGCACTTCCAACAGCACCTGTTTCATTAGAAACAGGTAGCTTCTATTCTCATACAATATTGCACAAGCACGATGGGCCGAATGGCCTCCTTCTGTGCTGTAAGATTCTGTATCAAATTATCAATTAGATAACTGGGGACCGAATGCCCCAGGAGTGGACCGAATGCCCCATGTGGGGACCGAATGCCCCATGTGGGGACCGAATGCCCCATGTGGGGACCGAATGCCCCATGTGGGGACCGAATGCCCCATGTGGGGACTGAATGCCCCATGTGGGGACTGAATGCCCCATGTGGGGACCGAATGCCCCATGTGGGGACTGAATGCCCCATGTGGGGACTGAATGCCCCAGGAGTGGACCGAATGCCCCATGTGGGGACTGAATGCCCCATGTGGGGACTGAATGCCCCATGTGGGGACCGAATGCCCCATGTGGGGACTGAATGCCCCATGTGGGGACTGAATGCCCCAGGAGTGGACCGAATGCCCCATGTGGGGACTGAATGCCCCAGGAGGGGACCAAATGCCTCGTGGGGACCGAATGTCCCATGAGGGGATAGAATGCCCCATGAGGGGACTTAATGCCTTAGGAGTGGACTGAATGCCCCAGGAGTGGACTGAATGCCCCAGGAGTGGACTGAATGCCCCAGGAGTGGACTGAATGCCCCATGTGGGGACTGAATGCCCCATGAGGAGACTGAAGCATATAATTGCGCAAAGATGGGTGGCAGGTCAGAAAATTGGACAGAATATTTAGAACAGCAAAGAATGACTAAAAGATTAATAAGGAGAGAAAAATTAGAGTACGCTAGCTAGAAATATCTATAGATATTTTAAAAAGAAAAGAGTTAACAAAGTGAGCGTTGGTCCTATAGAAAGTGAGTCTGGGGAATTAATAATGGAAAATAAGGCGATGCAGTTGAATTGAACAGGTATTTTGCATCGGTCTTCATTATAGAGGATACAAGTAACATCCAGAAATAGCTGTAAATCAGGAAATGGAAGGGAGGAACTCAAGAAAATTACAATCACCAGGGAAGTGGTACTGAGCAAATTGTTGGAACTGCGGGCTGACAAGTCCCCGGTCCTGACGGACTTCATCCTAGGGTCTTAAAAGAAGTGGCTAGTGAGATAGTTGATGCGTTGGTTTTAATTTTCCAAAATTCCCTAGATTCGGGGCAGGTTCCATTAAATTGGAAAAATAGTGAATGTAACTCCTTTATTCAAAAAGGAGGGAGACAGAAAGCAGGAAACTACAGGTCAGTTAGCTCAACATCTGTCATAGGGAAGATGTTGGAAGCTATTATTAAAGACGTTATAGCAGGGCACTTAGAAAAGTTGATGGTAATCAGGCAGAGTCAACATGGTTTTGTGAAAGGGAAATCATGTTTAACCAATTTATTGGAGTTCTTTGAGGAAGTAACATGTGCTGTGGATAAAGGGCAACCGGTGGATGTACTGTACTTAGATTTCCAGAAGGCATTTGATAAGGTGCCACATCAAAGGTTATTGCGGAAAATAAAAGCTCATGGTGTAGGGGGTAACATATTGGCATGGATAGAAGATTGGCTAGCTAACAGGAAACAGAGAGTAGGCATAAATGGTCATTTTCTGGTTGGCAAGATGTAACGAGTGGTGTTCCACAGGGATCAGTGCTGGGGCCTCAACTTTTTACAATTTATATAAATGACTTGGATGAAGGGACCAAAGGTATGGTTGCTCTATTTGCTGATGACACAAAGATAGGTAGGAAAGTAAATTGTGAAGAGGACATTAGAAGCTACAAAGGGATATAGATAGGTTAAGTGAGTGGGCAACGATCTGGCAAATGGAGTATAATGTGGGAAAATGTGAAATTGTCCATTTTGGAAGGAAGAATAAAAAAGAAGCATATTATCTAAATGGTAAGAGATTGCAGAGCTCTGAGATGCAGAGGGATCTGGGTGTCTTAGTACATGAATCGCAAAAGGTTAGTATGCAGATACAGCAAGTAATTAGGAAAGCTAATAGAATGTTATCATTTATTGCAAGGGGAATTGAATACAAAAGTAGGGAGGTTATGCTTCAGCTACACTGGGCATTGGTGAGACCACATCTGGAGTACTGTGTACAGTATTGGTCTCCTTATTTAAGGAAGGATGTAAATGCATTGGAAGCAGTTCAGAGAAGGTTTACTAGACTAATACCTGGAATGGGCGGGTTGTCTTATGAGGAAAGGTTGGACAGGCTAGGCTTATATCCGCTGGAATTTAGAAGATTAAGAGGTGACTTGATTGAAACATATAAGATCCTGAGGGGTCTTGACAGGGTGGATGTGGAGAGGATGTTTCCTCTTGTGGGAGAATCTAGAACTAGGGGTCACTGTTTAAAAATAAGGGGTCGCCCATTTAAGACAGAGATGAGGAGAAATTCTTTCTCACAGAGGGTCGTGAGTCTTTGGAACTCTCTTCCTCAGAGGGCGGTGGAAGCAGAGTCTTTGAATATTTTTAAGGCAGAGGTAGATAGATTCTTGGTAAGCGAGGGGGTGAAAGGTTATCGGGGGTAGGTGGGAATGTGGAGTAATCGGATCAGCCATGATCTTATTGAATGGCGGAGCAGGCTCGAGGGGCCGAGTGGCCTACTCCTGCTCCTAATTCATATGTTCGTATGAGGGGACTGAATGCCCCAGGAGGGGACTGCAGATGTTTGCAGAGGATACACTGCTGAATGCAGCTTTATGCTTGGCTATTTTTCAACCTGAATAAAGTTATTGCTTTTCATTTAATGAGTTCCAAATTAGAACATTGCTGTCACCTCAACGTCTCTATTAGTTGCACTGGCACATAAGATTGAGGAGCTCCTGAGAGATGCAGTGACCTAAGACCTCCCCGCTTCCCCTGACCCTCCATGGAGTGTGTGTGAGGTACCTAAAAAGGGAAACAACAATTTAAAAAGAACAGAAATCAAATAACTTTGAAAACGGTCTGAAATTCCTCAGACATCACCGACAACTCATGGCCCGAGGATCTCTGCGATTGGAATGTAGCGATTTATTTAAACACTGGAACCTTTTCTCTACTTCCCTACTTACACTGAATCCCAGTAGATCCTAATGAATAGATATGTCCGCTTAATCTGTCAGCGTTGACAGGTGTCTGCGTGTGTGTTTTCCTCCATCAACACTAATTAACTGACGATTGCCTGACTCTGGCTACGAGTCTGCTCAGCATGTTGAGAATAGCAGCTACTTGTTTGACACTCTTAACAAGGATTTCCTTTTGCCAAATTGTACCGAAGGCTTTGACTGACACTACACAGTCCCCCTGTGCAGCACACCTGCAGGTTAGACATACAGTGGGGCCTGGAAACATTCACACTGAATCCAAGCACAGAATTTCTTATGTTAGGTTATGCACTCATGCAAGTAAAGGCCATCAGGCTGACATGCACTCGCCCCATTATGTTGTCTGATCACGTCCCCATGTACCAACCCTTCCTCTTCCTCCATCTCCTGGAGAGACAAACAGACTTGAATAAAGTTATTGTTTATCATTCAGTTCCAAATAAGAACATTGCTGCCACCTCAAAGTCTTAATTAGTTATACTGGCACATAACATTGCACATCTCCTGAGAGAAGCAGTGACCTGAGGTCTGCCCCTCCAGGGACTGCGTAGATAGACCTGTAGCCAGTTCAGGAATCCTCTTGTCAAAAATTGCTGCCCGACTCCTCAGAGGCAAACCCCAGGAGGACTCAACCCATTAGTTATTTCCAGATTAGTCCATGCTACCTCCCCCAGAAGCTGTGAACCCCTCACCTTTTCTGACCGCATTGAAGTTTTGACAGAAGGACAAGCACAGTCCAGGACAGTGGTCAAGAAATTGGATGACGCCTTGCCCGTTTTACGGCGCCTAAGGGTCCAATGTGCGAAACTTGTCCGTGACACGGGCCGTGCATTGTTCTCGGGGGAGTGGAAGCCAAACCAGCCGTGCTTGTAGTGGAGCCTGGGAGAAGCAGGAATGCTCCTTCCAGATCCACATGAAATTCCTGGGCTGCTGCCAGCAACCGCTTCCCCATAGCCTTCTGCCCTCGGACTCTCTTTACAACCTCAGCTGGCTCAGAGGACGCCCGGGACTGGTGAGCGCAGGGGTCGGTGGACCAAATTCGTGTGGCTTCGCCACCGACCTCTTAAGACGCTTGCAGTGTGCGTAAAGCGCTAGGATTGTGCCTTTATCTGAGCGCGATCCAATTTTTCTTAAGTAGTATTTTTTAAATTGAAATATAGATATATATATATATATCTGAATGAAGCAGGAACCTCAGAAAGAATCAAAAACTAATACAACACAGAAGTTCGCCGATCCTCCATCAAACCTGCACCAGCGTTCTGATAAAGCTACCCATTTAGTTCCATTCTCATGCCCTTCCCCGTGCTCTCCCTATTCCCAAGAGTTGTGGTAAAGATAGGATGAATAAACATTGAATGATGCCAAGCCACGTGCGGTCTTTTAAAGAAAGCTAAGGTTTATGGAATTAATGGGAAATCAGCTAGCTGGATTGAAAACTGGCATCATACAGGGAAGGAAAATGGGACAGTCCTTGGGGGGAAAAAACTCTGGAGGGCGGAGTAGAGACAAATGTAGTTTGTTTAGGGAGTTTGTTCGGGGTCTCCTGCTGACCACGCTGCCCGTACATAATGCACTGAAAGTATTTCCTGTCATCTTCAAAAGGCATTTAGCCGAGCGATAGGGATAAGGAAGAAAAATACAGCTTTCAAAGAGATCTGGAACAATTAAGCAGATGGGCTGAGGAACTGCAGGCAGGTTTAATGTAGATAAATGTAGGATGATGTGTATCAGAAAATGTGTACACAATGAAGAGGTAGTAGAGGGTGAAGATGGAAAAGGATTGGATTATTCACTGACAGTTTCCAGGCAAATGGAAGATGTTCCCGAGAATGCTAATCAAATACTAAGATGTACCGAAAGGTTATTTGACTATAAATTTAAACAAGTCACTCTAAATACATGTATGATCCTGGTGTAGCAAATTTAGAATGTGTGTCCAGTTTTGGGCACCCTACTTTTAAAAAGGATATTGATTTGTTGGGGAGCATTCAGAGAAGAACAGCAAGAACTCTTAAGGTATCAAGAGAGACTCACTGAGTTGAAGCTGTTTCAATGGAAAAGAAGATTGAAAGGAGACAGAATCCAGGTCTTTCAAATGCTGAGACATACATGATACAAATATAAACAGATTATCCAATTTGTGACTGCGAGCACAGAACTAGATATTCAAATTTAACATTCTCTAACAAGGTTAAAGGGCTGAGTGATAGAGATGTATGGACGGATGGATATTCCGGAGTTTAATTTTGTTACCTTGAGGGATTAGGGCGTATTTATGCAGAACTTTCTCTCAGGAGGTTAACTAGTTGTGTTAGAGTCCATGAAAGGGTAGATTGCAAACTGCTTGTAGAAGGGCTGAGTTGTCTTTTTTTCATTTCTTTCTTCAATATTTTGTTTCTTCTTCCTTAATGTTGGACTCCTAACTGGGTATAAAAGTAGACACAATAAAGGGCCGTGTACTGCTGCTCCAATACTTTCACACATTAACACAAGGCTGTTTTCCAAATTGAGACCGGGGGCTGGATTTTACCAGCCCTGATGAGATGGGTCTGGAGGCGGGACTGGTGGGAAAATCCCAAAAAATGGGAGTGGGTCCCAAACCCGCTCCCAACCTGCCTCCAAGCAATCTTCCCGGGAGTCGGGTCCCCGATTTGCGCAGGGTCCTGACTCCTAGAGGCGGGAAGAGGATTACAGCCACTTAACTGACTGTCAACAGGTAGTTAACAGGCAGTTAAGAGGCTTTTTCCCATTTTTCCACTGCTGCTGCGGACTTCCCAACATCGGGGAACCCCGCCAGGATAAGTGAGGCGTGATGTAGGTCTACTGTAATTTTTGTGTATATATGACAGCTGCAGAAGTGGTTTAAAGGATTCAGTGGGCCACTGGTAAGTTGCAGAGGTAAGGAAAAGTTATGAAAGTTATGTTTAATGTGTTTAGATGTTTCTGCAGGTGACAAGCTGTGAAGTGTTTGTGTAGGCTCATCTCATCGGGAGAAGTGACAGATGGCTTCTGCAACCTCAGCTGCAGCTGCCATCTGTTTTATCCGAAGGTGGGAGTAATTGGAGAGCCTAGGTGCAAGGGCTCATCTTTGGACAGTGATTGTCAGTGTTTGACAGCACCTCAATGCTGTCAAACACTGTCAAATCATCTGTCAAACAAGTGTGGTGCATATGCCTTTAAGAAAACCGGCAGATGAAGCATCATCAAGTGACGTCAACTGACACCGGCTTTCCCTTAATTGGCCGGCAAGCCCGCAGGGCGGGCTTAACAAGGCCAATCAGGGCAAAATAGCGTCAGCTCGTCAGACGTCGCTGGGGGCGGGACTGGAACCCGAAAACCAGCAGTCCCACCTCGAACTCGGCCTGGAAGGTAAGATTATGCCCCAAAAGTCTAACCTACTTGAAGCTTGGAATAAGTCAGTTACGTTACACAGCAAAAGTCTTCACAAATACATAGGCAAAGAGTTGGGCTCAATGCTAAGAAGTATTTCTATTTGCAGAGTTATCGCCCTCTGGAACAGATTGCCTGGACGAGTGGTGGGCGTGATTCGCTATTGTCCCTTATTTCCCACATTACAACAGTGACTCCACTTTCAAAGTACTTCATTGGCTGTAAAGCGCTTTGCGACGTCTGGTGGTCTTGAAAGGCGCTATATAAATGCAAGCCTTTCTTTTTAAAAGGGAACTTGGCAGTTCCCTAAGTGAAGAGGATAATTCCAGTTACAGAGGGGAATTCCCTGTGGTATGGTTCTGGAATTTCGCTGGATTACCTCAGAGAGTCTGAAAGGAATTTCCCTGAGCTTTTTCTGAATCAGGTCAGTTTTTTTCCCCCTCTGTCCTTTTCCCTCACCTTGGAGATTGTGTAGTTAGTGGGTGGGTCAGTGGTGTACTTGATTACTCTGTGTTTGTAGTTTCCCAACCTCTTTTTCACATGTTCAGATTGGTCACCACAAGCGAGCACAGGAAAAATTCCAGGTTCAATCAAACTGGCCCAAGAATCCATAGCGTATCGGAGGTCAGTAGATAATGTGCTTAGGAAAAACTCAAAGCATTAAGTTAACTGTCAGACTTCCAAAATTTATAAAAGTGTAGCCATTTTACTGCAGTTGCCATTCGGCATTGATAAGCACAAACCAATTTGACAAGAAATGCTTTAAGAGTTCTGTGAATCGGAGCTGTACATGAGAACTGAAAAATAGTGAATGCAATCCTATTCCTGCAAAAAGGTGTCAGACATGAATTGGGGAATTACGCCACCTTCAACTAGCAGCAACATCAACAGGTTGATTTTTAAATTTGTTCTTGGGATGTGGGCAACAATGGCAAGGCAGTGTGTTTTTAAATACAAAAGTCAGTTCTGACGAAAGGTCATCGACCTTAAACGTGTTAACTCTGTTTCTCTCTCTCCACAAATGCTGCCTGGCCTGCTGAGTATTTCCAGCATTTTCTGTTTCTATTTCAGTATGTTTTTAACATTTCTTATTGATAGTCAACCATATAGTGTGGGTCTGCAGTGAGATGTAGGCCAGACTGGGTAGGGATCACAGGTCATTAGTGAACCAGTTGGGTTTTTACAACAACCCAGCAGTTTCATGGTCATCTTTTCCTAATACCAGGGCACAAATAACCTGACTTATTAATTCAATTTCATAACTTGCCAAGGTGGGATTTGAACTCATGACTTCTGGGTGACCAATCCAATACCATAACCACTTGGTTACTAGAAACATAGAAAAATAGGAGCAGGAGTAGGCCATTCGGCCCTTCGAGCCTGCTCCGCCATTCAATATGATCATGGCTGATCCTCTATCTCAATACCATATTCCCGCTCTCTCCCCATACCCCTTGATGTCTTTTGTGTCTAGAAATCTATCTATCTCCTTAAATATATGCACTGACTTGGTCTCCACAGCCTTCTGTGGTAGAGAATTCCACAGGTTCACCACCCTCTGAGTGAAGAAATTTCTCCTCATCTCAGTCCTAAATGTCCTACCCCTTATCCTGAGACTGTGACCCCTCGTTCTAGACCCCCCAGCCAGGGGAAACATCCTCCCTGCATCCAGTCTGTCTAGCCCTGTCAGAATTTTATAGGTTTCAATGAGATCCCCTCTCATTCTTCTAAACTCTAGTGAATACAGGCCTAGTCGACCCAATCTCTCCTCATACGACAGTCCTGCCATCCCAGGAATCAGTCTAGTGAACCTTCGCTGCACTCCCTCTATGGCAAGTATATCCTTTCTTAGGTAAGGAGACCAAAACTGCACACAGTACTCCAGGTGTGGTCTCACCAAGGCCCTGTATAACTGTAGTAAGACATCCTTGCTCCTGTACTCAAATCCTCTTGCAATGAAGGCCAAGATACCATTTGCCTTCCTAACTGCTTGCTGCACCCATTTTGTACCACATTTACCCATGTGGTGCAAGTAGAGAGCTACAATGCTGCAGGGCAGGAGACAGCAATGTTGCACATGCATATTCAAATTCAATACAATGCAGCTTCAGTTCCCACACTGGACACCCAATTGATGTCAGCATCGAACAAAAGCTCAGCAAAGCTCTGTACAAAAATATACTCCGATCCTAATTAATCTCAAAGTCTCCATTCTCATGTCAATTATTCTCATGGTCTCTCTGAGCGAGATGCCAATTTAGTACTAAAGGATGGATTTGTTCAAATTTCTACATATAATAACAACAACAACTTGCATTTATATAGCACCTTTAATGTAGTTAAAAAAATGTCCCAAGGCGCTTCATATGAGGCACTTTATGTCACTTCTCTGGTATTTCCGCCAAAGTTACAGCGGGAGTTCAGGAAACACCAATGGGAATTAAATTTGACACTGAGCCACATAAGGAGATATCAGGGCAGAGCTTGGTCAAAGAGATAGGTTTTAAGGAGCGTCTTAAAGGAGGAAAGAGAGGCGGAGAGGGTTAGGGAGGGAATTCCAGAGCTTAGGGCCCAGGCAGCTGAAGGCAGGGCTGCCAATGGTGGAGCGACTAAAATCGGGGATGCTCAAGAGGCCAGAATTGGTGGAGCGCAGATATCTTGGGGGATTGTAGGGTGAAATGGGGTGAAATTGGTCTTGGGCTTTGGTGTGGAAAAAGTGAAAGCCAATGGGCAGCCCATTTTACACCATACTCGATATTCTTTTCTATTGATTTAAATGGAAACGTAAATCGGGTTCAGTGTAAATTGGGCGGTCGATTCGCTATCACCCACTCCTCGCTACTGCCCAAGACCAATTTACCTCCAAAGAGCTTGGACATTCCTTACTGATAGTCTAGCAGTCATGAATTGCAGCATAAAGCCAAGCAAGATGCCGCAATAACTAGCAGATATATTGACGTCGAATTTCCGCAGGGGTTCCTCGATCTCCCACTATAGCTTCAGGAGAAGATCAGCGGAAAGCCTGGAGATTGGCCATTTATGCCACTTCTCTGGTATTTCCACAAAAGTTACAGCAGGAGTTCAGGAGACACCCGTGGAAATTACCAGTGACTGGCTCAAAAGAGGCTGAGTGAAGCAAAACACTATTTGCCACGCTGCCACCAAGACTATGCTCTACTCAGGTTGTAGTGAAGCCACAAAGGGGACGCCACCTTTACACTGTATCTAACTCCGCTGTACCTGACTGTATCTTCCTGACTGACACTGGCTGTAGTGAGATTCTGTGGTCCTGATACTGTGAGGCCTCACCTTAAGCAGCACAAATTAAAACTGTGTGACGAACGAGGACCGACCCAATACATTGGGGGGAAAAATTGGTTAGCACCCCGATTACGGCCGTGAAATGGGCAGCGTGATTGCAACACATGCCCGTAGAGATCAGCCCAAGGATGGCCCAAAATTGGTCCTCGAGCCTCAATACCATGAAACTGGCAAGTTGCGGGCGCCAATTGGGCATCCCAATGCAGCTCGCTGGTCGGCCCCAGTGCTAAATCGACTGGCTCGGACGCTGGCAACGGCCCTCAGGTAGATCCTGGGAGGGGGAGGGGAGGCGAACGGGAGGGGGTGGGGGGGGGGGGGCAAACGCAGAATTGTTGGGAGCCAGGTGGAGCTCCTCTTGGCTCCATGTTAAGGTAGGTGGAAAACGGTTTACTTACCTTGTCTTCAACGGCCTCCAGCGGCCCTTTAAGCACCGCCGGTTAGGCTGCTGTAGATCTGATTCATGGTCCTACACGGTTTGCGGTCCAAGCTGGTCTCTGCGTTCAAGTCCCCCCTGTGTGGTCCTACCAAGTGGAGCTCTGTACTGGGAGCCCGAAGTCATAGAATTTACCCCATTCCCTTCAGAGGTTCCCAAGCATCATCAGAACTGGTGCACTTCTCTACATAATGAACTCCGTTCTGACAGCACAAAATGCCTCTGCTGATCACTAACTACCCTGCTCTCTTCCAAGGCATAGTCACCTCAGAGATTTCCAGGTCCAACTCAAACAGCTTTTCGCCAGCACAGCCTAGCTGGTAATAACTGGTTTCTACAGGTCTGGTCACCTTCTTACCTCTAACCTCCTGTGCCAGATAAGGTACAAAAATGAAGCCGTTTATATCATCGTATTCCCACCTGAATAGAAACAACATGCCTCATTTCAGGAACACATTCTAGTTGATGATATCCAGCATTGAATCAACTTTTGAGAATACTGCAGCTGTTTGAAATTAAATTTTCATCACTAGCCTGACTTACTTTGAAGTAAAGCTCTGGGTTTACCTTATCTGTACCATTTAATGACTTATATAGCTCAATGTGGTTTCCCCTTAAGCATTTCTCTACACTGTACAGCTTGAGCTCTTTAATCTTCCTTTACAGCAGTCGTACATTCTTTATGAGCAACAGCAACTCCGTTTATGCAGCACCTTCAACGTAATAATTGTCCCACGGAGTGTCCCAAATAAGCATCTGGAAAACAGACGCTGAGCCAGGAAGGGAGAATAGAGAAGGGATGACCAAGTGCTTGGTCAAAGACATGGCTCTTGAAGAGGTTTCTAAAGGAGGAGAGAGAGATAGAGAGATTTTGTGAGGGGAACCTGGAGAGTAGGACCCATGCAGCTGTAGGCTCAGCCACCAATGGTGTGGCCAAGCACAATGGGGTAGACTTTGACTTTGTGCGATAGTGTAAAATGGGTGATAGCGAGTCAGCATCCCATTTTACACCTCTCCCGATTTTTATGGAAATAAAAAATGTGGAAATAAAAATCGTGAGAGATATACAATGGGCTGCCGACTCGTTATCACCCGTTTCACACTATCGCACAAAGTCAAGATCTACCCCAATGTCTCCTCCTTCCAGAGAAGGTTTTTTTTTGACATTCTTATGTCGGTTGGTGTTGCTTATCTTTAGCAACCTTGTCAGTTTGATAGATCTCATGATCTTTCTCGAGCAACGTGGAAAGATTACTCCGTAAGGGATTATTGAACAATCCTATTGTCTGTGAAGCGCCAGTTGAACTGTGTGGAGTTACTTGGTAGCTTCTGAGAAACCTATAAAGGATAATTTTATGAGCTTTTTCTCCCTGTGCAGAGCTTCACCCATTGGCAGCACACATTGGGAATTTGAGCACTAAGATCAATAGGTCCCACAAGATTCTCTGTCCATTGAACTGGCCCAGTGACCTCCACGCCGAATACGTGCTCCCAACAGGCAATGTTTAACACCAGGAATGGAATATTTACCCCCCAGAACCCCTGGTTTGTGGTTTCCTTTCCATCGTAATGGTGTGAATAGTTTCCATAAGCGTGGTACACAACCTTCTGGTTAGCCCAGTTTCTTGCTATGGCCACCTGAGTTTATAGATTTCAACGTCAAGATTTTTATTTGCAGGAGAAAGAAATTGTATCAGTGCCATTCTAACTTGCTCACACTCGCCACCATCCCCTGTATTCAAATGAAACAAAAAAACATTAAGTATTGTAGTTTGGCAGAGAGTTGCTCCTATAATCCTCAAATACTAATATAACTCAAAAATATCATATTAATCCCCCTGACTAACGTAACCTGCTCTTTTTTCTATTGTCACGCTCCATAATCTAAGTAGGAATTCAAATCTCTTTATCTGCTTTTCTCACCATGGTCCACTGCGATGTTCTACATTACAGTAACTTTCAACGATTCACCCTTTCTTTTCCTGTGCCAAGTATGTCACCTTGGAACTATATACTGGGACCATTGAGACTCTACCTTACGGTTCTCAGAATTGTACTGTTCCTCTGAATTTCTCTCTCTCTTGTTCCTCCTAAGCTTCTTCCTGCATCCTTGCTTTGTGGGAATCAAGATTCATTGTACCATCTCCTACTTCAGCTCATTCTTCCCCAGCACCTCGAGACTGTGGGATTCCTCACCCGCCTCGGACTCCCCTTCCTACTACAGGTTTTTTAAAACCCACATTTGGTGCACCTCGTCCTTATTTCTTGTTTCATCTCCTCTCCTGCCCTTTTCAACCTTGATGTTGTCTTCCTCTATGAGCATACACCTAGGCTTCTCAATTAAAAATAAATGAGCAGCAGGTCCTTAAAGGCTTTGAACAAAAAAGATGTAATCTTGTTATATATTTTGAGTTTGGCGGAGCATTGAGACTGTGGTTCTCCAAGGTTAATATAGAGTCAAGGCAGACTGGAGCCGTCTGCTGCCATTTTTGATGTTGCTCAAATGTTTGCTTTGTAAGCAGTAATGTCCTTATAGAATGACATTTTATAAGCAGAGATTTCTACCTTCCAAGCAAGAAATTCTGACAACGCAGGACATTTAAGATTAAGCTGGCTGAAGGGAATCTCCAAGTCTGTTTTAAATCTGATTCGATTTGCTACCACACGTTGACTCACAGATTGCCCTGGAAGTGGAGGCTTTTGCTGATTGTCTGCTTTGGTGTGTCCAACATGGACACCATTTTAGTTTGGTGTCAGTTTTAGTTCTGAAGTGATTTCCCTCCCCTCCCCACCACAACTGTTCTCTCTTTCTCCCATGCTGGGGTTCAGCTCTGCCAGTGTCAGTTGCCTCCCAGTAGCTTGTGCCAGTAGCCATTTATCATTTATGTTGTTATGTGGACAAATGCAGAAGCCAACTTGGATCCAGCAAGATCCCACAAACAGGAGTGTTGGTCAGGACACTGGGAGAACTCCCTACTCTTCTTCAAATAGTGCCAACTAAACAGAAATAGAAAACAACACAAAATAGTTTTAAAACATATTGGGCCGTATTTTGCGACCCCTATGGGTGCGTACGAGGTGCGCACGCGCCCATAGGGGCCGCACAAGTTCCGGGTTTAGGCATGCGAAGCACATGTGCAAAAACCCAGAACTTGCGATCTGTCAAGAATTCTCTTGACGGATCCTCCGCATCCCCGGGAGAAGGGCCTCCGCGGGCGGAGAGCTGCGCTATTTGCCCAACTTCCCCCCGCTGAATGCCCGTGAAAGTCTTACGCCTGGTAAAAGCAAGCGTAAGGCCTGCTTTTACCAGCATAAGAGTTTAAAAAAATAGAAAAATAAAATGTTATCACTCATTTATACTTTACAAACCCTGTCCAATAAGGTAAGTTTATTTTTAGCCCTGTTAAAACATATTGGCCCAAAAATTCGTGAGGGAGCCTTCGTGCGAGGGTAAGGCCTCCCCGCGATCTCTCACTGCGCGCTGGCTTTTTCAGTCCGAGCTCGCACGAACTTGATGTTCTGGACAGCAGCTGTGCAGGGCTTCCGTATCCCACAGGCGTAGTTAATTCGTGCGAGCTGTGGGGATCACGTGACTCAGTTAGAGCCAATGGCAGCACACCATCTTTCATTCATAGCTTTCACATAAGTGCTGTGAAAGCTATGAATCTATACCCCCCAAAAGAACAGCTAAACCTCAATTAAATTTAAAAACACCATCACATTAATAAAATAAGTATAGTTAAATAAATTAACCATTTTAAACAAAAAATTAAATTTTTGAAAAAATTTAAAATCTTTTAAAAAGTTATAAAAATAAACTTACCTGTCTTTAGAGTCTCTAAAAAAGATATACCTGTTAAAAAAAATTCAAAATAATACTTAATTAACTACTTACCTTGTTAAAAGAGGGTCTTACGCCTCCTTTCTTTATGTCTAAAATGTTCCATGCTTACCTGCGCGTTCAAAGCACTAAGTGCACTGCGTGCGCACAGCCTGTAGCGCGCACACGGTTCACCTAGGAACCGCCCCCTTTTGAATTCACCAAGTGCCGGTTTTCAGCGCATGCGCAGTGCATGCAGAAAACCGGCAATTGGAGACAGAATACGCGAGAGTACGCAGTGCGTACTCTCGCGTAGCGGCACTAATTTTTGGGCCATTAAAAAAAATTTCAAAAAATTAAATCTTTTGTTTAAAATATTTAATTAAATGGCATTTTAATTAATTATAAATATGTTATTTAATTTTTTTTTAATTTCATGTATTTGTGTATTTTTTAAGTGATCCCCATTCATACTTATGGGGATTCGGTACGTACGGAACTACCATTAGTATGAATGGGGATTCCCTTGTTTTATTGGTTGGGCCGGCCCACATGATCCCAGGGGTGCTAGTGAACCGCATGCGCCCCTGGGATACGTGGGCCTCTGCCCGCGCGTACCCGGAGAGGCCCAGGATCGCGAGTCTCCATACCTCCTGGGCCACCAGGTAAATTCGGAGATTTTTTACAGGTCGGAGGCATCCACCCGCGGGAAGCCTCCAATCGCAAATCTTTGGACATTATGGCCCGAAAATTAGACCGAATACGCGAGAGTACGCACTGCGTATTAGGTCTCCAATTACCGGTTTCCTGCATGCACTGCGCATGCGCGGGAAACCGGCACTTCGTGAATTCAAAAGGGGGCGGTTCCTAAGTGAACCGCGTGCGCGCTACAGGCTGTGCGCACGCAGTGCACTTAGTTATTTTTTCAGCTTTGAACGCGCAGGTAAGTGGTGAAGATTTTACACATAAAAAAAGCAGGCGTATGACACCCTTTTAACAAGGTAAGTAGTTAATTAAGTGTTATTTTAAATTTTTTTCAACAGGTTTATCTTTTTTAGAGACTTTAAAGAAAGGTAAGTTTATTTTTATAACTTTTAAAAAGATTTTAAATTTTTTCAAAAATTTTATTTTTTGTTTAAAGTGGTTAATTTATTTAACTACTTATTTTATTAATGTGATGGCTTTTTTTTTAAATTTAATTGAGGTTTAGCTGTTCTTTTGGGGGTGTGTAGTATTCATAGCTTTGACAGGTCTTCCTGTCAAAACTATGAATGAAAGATGGTGTGCTGCCATTGGCTCTAACTGAATCACGTGATCCCAGAGCTCGCACAAACTAATTGCGTCTCTGGGTCATGCAAGCACTGCACGGTTCCAAGAGACAGAGCCATTCAAACTAAAGTTCGTGTGGGCCCGGAGCAAAAAGGTAGACGCGGAGTGCGATATCGCGGGGAATCCTTACCCCCGCGGGAACCCTCACTATTTAATTTCTGGGCCTATATGTGTTGTGTGTGCATTTGTATATGTACTTGTGTGTGTGTGTGTGTGTGTGTGTGAGCACGAGCATTTCCAGTTTGATCTCGCTCAGTGATATCGTCATTCGTTAAGTTATAAACCGATTACACAAACTCACTCAATGCTGCTTGCATTTAATATTGTTGAGTAAGATGATCCGAATCCTGATAGGTCCACCCCGAGCATCTGACTGCATTTTAATAGTTATTACTTTTTATTGATTATATTTTACACCAGTTCGACTGCTCATTGAGCTCTCTAATTAAATGTCAATACTTGTGTGGCCCCCACCCCATCAAAAAGGAGAGCAATCAGTTATCGGTGCCACACATTTCCGCACTGGCAGTGCCTTTCACGGTTTTATATCAATGCTCAGTAGGTGGTGCTCGAATCACTTAGCAAGCTCAGCACAATGCTGCTCCTAGTCTGCAAGTTGGAGCTATGGAAGCCAGCCAGTGACTCAAGAGGGAAGCAGCTTTCTACAAAGCCGTTGTTTAAGGCCATTGTTGTTGTTGGTTTAGGCAACAAAAGAATCTGTAAGTAACCATCTCCAGGATTCAACAGCTCTTATTAATTTATTCCCAGCGCAGCCTGTCACAGTGGAGATATAAAACAAGCCCAGGAATGCTGGAAACGCAAAATCAAAAACAGAAGATGCTGCAGGTGCACAGCAGTCGGTCAGCATCTGAGAGAGAGGGAAAAAAAGGTCAGCGCCCTTGGTGTCAGAACCATCAGAACTGCCTGAGTTAAGGAGGCCGTAGCTACTGCTTTGTAGGCCTAACCAGAGAGGAATAGAGAAGTGAAAGAGAAATTGAAGTTAAGGATAAAGAAAAGAGAAGCTGACGTGAAGGAAAAGGAGGAGCAGGAGAGAGAGAGAGAGAGAGAGAGAGTAAAAGGAAACATAAGCGACGGAAGAGAGAAAGAAAAGGGGAGGAGACAGAGTTTTTTTTACTAAACTTACCAGTATCCTTAGCTGAGGAGGAGTGAGAGGCTGTGAGAATTTTTTGGTAAGACCTGTCCTGAAAATTTGAAAAGTTAAGTGTTTAACCACCCCCCCACCCCCCGAAAAAAAGATTGAGACCCCCAATATAAACAACAGTGGCCCAATCGGCACACGTGCAGGAGTTTGCATCTAATGAATAAACGCCAGACTTTATTTTAGGCAGGGACTGGGAGGACTCACAGGGGTGAGTGTCTGACTGAAAACCCCCTCGTTCTTCAAGTGAGAACAATGACGGGTCGCTGCTAAAACTGCTGTGGGGTCTGTTGTCCTTTGTTTTTTTTAATTTAGTTGCACTCAATTGGCTGAGCTGGTCGGGAAGAGTGAGAGGGAGGGAGGGCAGCATAAGTAACAACAGGCAGAGGATGGGGGAATAAAGAGAGAAAAGAGACTAACAACAGCAACAACAACTTGTATTTAGATAGCACCTTTAACATAGTAAAACGTCCCAAGGTGCTTCACAGGAGTATTATCAGACAAAATTTGACAAAAGGACAGGAATTAGAGAACAGCAGAGAACCTGGGAGGAGCAGGGGAGAGAAATGACAGAAACTGCAGAAAGAGGGATAGGAACAGACAGCTCAGGATTTATTTTCGAGTCTAAATGCTGAACGTGACAACAGGCCTTTTCGATGCATGAATCGTGGAGGGTCGACTCCACTGGAATCCTCTGGGATTGGCCCTTATTTCAAAGGCGAGCTCTCGGCTTGCACTGGGCCCAGCATGGGTGCTTGTTAAAGGAGAGAGGGGTGGGGGGGGGGGGGAGGGAGCGTATTCAGCACACTATCAGCACTGAAATGTCTGTACCGCACAGTTAACGGGATGTGGCCATTTATCTTCATGTGGGGGGGGGAAATTCTTTTTCAGCCTTTCCAAATGTTATCAGGGGCAAAAGAAATGACTGGCTAAAAACCCGGGGATGACAAAATAAACGTGGAGGCAGGGAATGGCTGTGGGCAGGTGATGGAGGAGCAAAGTACCCCAACTCATGATTGATGACGACAAAGCGCAGGTGCTACTGCAAAAATCATCTCCCTCTTTGGCGCCCCAGGCCACCCTCCCCAGAGACCGCAGTGCAGCATACCTGACAGCAGGTGGCAGTCAGCTCAACACATGTCCACTACCCACAGAAGCTGGGAACAGATGTAAAGATGGCACAACTTAAGGAGTCGTCTGCCAAGGTAAGACTACCCAAGAGTGCCATTTACCAGTTAGGCTTGCCCAACTATGCAAGCTACAAAGTGTTGCCTGTCAACCTGTTGCCCATTTACTGCTGGCCCATGCCAAGCCTTCACGCAAACCCGACAGCTCTTTCACTGCTCTCCTTGCATCCCATACTCCAGCAGGGCACACACTGAAACTGCAGCTTACAGTTGAAAGCCTTGGCACAATGACATTTACCAAGGGCTTCACACCAAATCATGATGCTTTGTCACTTATCAACACACAGCAAGGGCTGCAGACTGGGCATGTGTCTATCATTATGTATGTGCTCCTGCAGCTTACACGTCAAGATGATTCTCTGGTTTCACAAAAAGATTGAATATAATACAATGAAACAGAACCAAGCTGGAGAAGGGGAGGAGGGGGGTCAGAAATTATATAAACCATTGACACCCTTGGAGGTGGCCATCTTGGTCAATCTTGTATATAAGAGGATGGAGGCAGTATGAAGAAGTGTAGCCACAAGCTTCCCTCAAGCTTAGAGCTAGTACCATCCTGATCTTGCATCTTCTCACACACTCCCACACACACTCATGCAAGCAACACACAAACTGCAATACAATCTACGTTAGCAGATGTGTCATGCAGTCATCATTCTAACGTTTGTCCCTGTACTGTCATTGTAAGTCTGGAAGAGCAGTAACTGCCGGAAAGCAAAAAGAGGGCATGAAAAAATACTGACAAGTAGAATCAAAGAAAACGCAAAGATCTTTTATAATTACATAAAGAGCAAGAGGATAACTAAGGAAAGAGTCGGGCCTATCAGGGACCAAAATGGTGATCTATGTGTGGAGGCAGAGGATGTGGGTAAGGTACTGAATGAATACTTTGCAGCTGTATTTACAACAGAGGGGGCCGATGCCGATGTTGAAGTTAAGGAGCAAGATAGTGAAATATTGGACGGGATAAACATAGTAGGAGAGGAAGTATTACGGGTTTAGCATCCTTGAAAATAGATAAATCGCCAGGGCCGGATGAAATATATCAGAGGCTATTAAAAGAAGCAAGGGAGGAAATTGCGGAGGCTCTCACCATCATTTTCCAATCCTCCCTGGCTACAGGAGTGGTGCCAGAGGATTGGAGAACTGCTAACGTTGTACCATTGTTTAAAAAGGGAGGAAGGGATAAACCGAGCAATTACAGGCCAGTTAGTTTAACCTCGGTGGTGGGCAAATTACTGGAATCAGTTCTGAGGGACAGCATAATCCTTCATTTAGAAAGACACAGATTAATCAAGGACAGTCAGCATAGTTTTGTTAAGGGAAAGTCGTGTCTGACTAACTTGATTGAATTCTTTGAGGAGGTAACAAGGAGGGTCGATGAGGGTAGTGTGTTTGATGTAGTCTACATGGATTTTAGCAAAGCTTTTGACAAGGTCCCACATGGCAGGCTGATCAAAAAAGTAAAAGCCCATGGGATCCAAGGGAGAGTGGCAAATTGGATCCAAAATTGGCTCAGTGGCAGGAAGCAAAGGTAATGGTTGAGGGGAGTTTTTGCGACTGGAAGGCTGTTTCCAGTGGGGTTCCACGGGGCTCAGTACTTGGTCCCTTACTTTTTGTGGTATATATTAATGATTTAGACTTAAATGTAGGGGGCATGATAAATAAATTTGTAGATGGTACAAAAATTGGCCGTGTGGTTGACAGTGAGGAGAAAGCTTTAGACTGCAGGAAGATATCGATGAACTGGTCATTTGGGCAGAAAAGTGGCAAATGGAATTCAATCCGGAAATGTGTGGGAAATGCATTTGGGGAGGGCAACAAGGCAAGGGAATACACAATTAATGGGAGGATACTGAGGTGTGGAGGAGCAGAGGGACTTTGGAGTGTATGTCCACAGATCCTTAAAGGTATCAGGACAGGTCGTTAATGTAGTTAAAAAGGCATACGGAATGCTTCCCTTTATTAGCCGAGGCATAGAATATAAGAGCAGGAAGTTATGCTAGAACTGTATACAACACTGGTTAGGCTACAGCTTGAGTATTGCGTGCAGTTCTGGTCAGCACATTACAGGAAGGATGTGATTGCGCTAGAGAGGGTGCAGAGGAGATTTATGAGGATGTTGCCAGGACTGGAAAACTTTAGCTATGAGGAAAGTTTGGATAGACTGGGGTTATTTTCCTTGGAACAGAGGAGGCTGAGGGGAGATTTAATTGAGATGTATAAAATTATGAGGGGCCTAGATAGACTGGATAGGAAGGACCTATTTCCCTTAGCAGAGGGGTCAAGAACCAGGGGGCATAGATTTAAAGTAGTTGGTAGAAGGATTAGAGGGGAGATGAGGAAAAATGTTTTCACCCAGAGGGTGGTGGGGGTCTGGAACTCACTGCCCGAAAGGGTGGTAGAGGCAGAAACCCTCATCACATTTAAAAAGTACTTGGATGTGCACTTGAAGAGCCGTAGCCTACAGGGCTACGGACCTAGCGCTGGAAGGTGGGATTAGGCTGGGTAGCTCTTTTCCGACCGGCACGAACACGATGGGCCAAAATGGCCTCCTTTTGTGCCGTAAATGTCTAAGATTTCTATGATTCTATGGTTGAGAACAAGGATTTAGCTCACAGCAGCTACATCTTTCTCACCGCTATACACATCCCAGAATATGCAGGTAGTGAGGTGGAGGAGGTAGCATTGGGTAAGTCACAGTGCACAGGTTGAAGAGGACTAAGTGGGTGTGGCATAGGAGGAGTAGGGAGCTGCGAAATGGCCACATGGATTGCGTTGATAAGCCACAGCACTTTGAGAGGTGCAGCAATGAGATAGCATTGAGCAGCCATGTAACCCTCCTGTTGCTATTCAGTGGGAAAGGACCAATGCGTCAGTCACCTGTTTGATGCTGTAAGGGTCACGGACTGGTGCGAGGTGAGGCTTTCGTTGCCTATACTATTGCTTGCTCTGGTCTCCGGCCAGACTTTTGCAATAAGCACCTGTGAGTGGTTCGACCCACTCGCCCTTACAGTTCTGACACCTGGACTTAGATGCAAGGAGCAGTAATGCAGAGAAAAGACTCAAATAGACCGGTTGAATAGCACGAAATGAATGTCTTTATTGCATGGCGTCTAAAATCATGAAATACATGTCATAGGCGCAGATCAAAGAGAGTACCAGTATACACACGTTCATAAAACTTGGTCTATGGAAATGGGGAACACACGACACATCGTAAAAGGGGGAACACATTATAATGCTGATAACCTGGAAGGAGGTAGAGCCAATAGGTTGAGGAAGAGGAGTTGGAGGAGGGGGGTAGGAGATAATCCTGACTGCTTTGACTGCACCATCCCTATGGTGCCGGTTGATTGCTGGTCTTTTTGCAGCAGATGGTACTGCCCTGTAAATGGCTCCCCGCTGACCCTGAGCCTGCGGAAGAAGTTGTCCATGGTCATTGCCAAGCAGGTGTGCCAGTGCCTGCAGATACAGTTAGTGGTACAATAGCGGGTGTATCTCTGGTGCCTGCTAATCGCCCTGGCATGCCTTCTTCCATCTAGTACCTCATCAACCATCAAGAACTGCATTTGGGGTGTTTTAAAATCAACCTCGATTATTAATTCTAGCTGACTTGGTGACAGCCACCAGACTGTGTAGCTTGCATTTAGATGCCTTGTCATCCCAAGAACTCCCATGAATCATTTGTAGGAAACTCCTTTATTGCCCCCTCGATATTTAAGCTCTTCCCAACGTGCTGGAGACTCGTAGGTGCTACGATTACTGTCAGTTTCCCGAGGATTGTGCAGACATTCAGCTCACATTTGAACACAAACATTCCTTACATGTTCTGAAAGGGAAAAAACACAAAGAATCCGCCAAAGAAATTCTTAGATCAAAACAAATCCAAAAATAAAAAGAATAAAAAACCAACACTACAAAGGCACAGGAAAATGCAAATTGTAAAGTTTCCACAGAAAAGAATTTGATTTTAGATCTTATAGCACATGGGGCTTCGCTTTTTGCTCACTGCAAGCAGGCAATCCCAACCTAAGCAGACAAGAAGTTGAACGTGGCTTTAATTACATGCATTATCATTCATTTAAACGTTGAAACAACAGTCCACACAGGATGCCAACAACCTACAGAAAATACCACCAGAGAAAGGGAGGGAAAATCTGTCAAAAACTGGAGAGAAAGGTATAAAAAACAAAGGAATGAAGAAAAACATTTCAGGATATGGAGAAACTGGCAGAAAGGTCGGTAACCAAAGGACACAGATTTAAGATAATTGCCAAAAATTCCAGGGGGAGGAATGAGGAGATTTATTCTTTACACAACGAGCTGTTATGGCCTAGAATTCACTGCCTGAAAGGGTGGTGGAAGCAGATTCAATAGTAATTTTCAAAAGGGAATTAGGGGCTAGAAACTCGTTATAGCCAAGGAATGGGCAGTGTTTAGACTAAAAATGGTGAATTAGCGCCAGGTGAAAATCACTAGACTGGACGCAAAATTCGTCCTCCTCATTAAAACGATTGGAGCCATGTTTCTAGTCTAAAAACCCAAGCTCATTGGCGTTACACTGGAAAGACAGACCAATATCGGGTGTAGTCTAAATGCAAGTAATGATTGCCACAGGCTTTTTTCACTGCTTAAAGGGAGGTCCATTGATGCTGCAGCACCTCATTCTCAGCATTGTTGGGTGTACAACTGCCTCAACAACCATAAGAATAAGGACAAAGAGAAGGAGCACTTATTTACAAATGCGGATGGCGGATCGCCGCCCCAGGGAGAGAGCCCGGGGGGGGGTTTCCGAGGAAGCTTTGGAGGCATTGGTTTCAGCGGTGGAGAGAAGGCGGGCGGTCCTGTACCAACTGACAGGAAGCCCTCACCAAAAGTCTGCCGGACTACTGCCCTCTCCGCACAGTTCTGTATCCTCCTCTACTTCAAATATTTATCCCATTTTTCTCTTCCTAATGGTCACTGCTCAACAATTCCCTGTGGCAAAGCATTCTACATAGAAATTTCTCCGAACCTCTCTCCTCACTTGATGAATTTGATGATATCTCCCCTCTGATTTTCCAACTGGAGGAAATCGTCTTTCCCTATTTACTCTAAACAACAACTTGCATTTGTATAGCACCTTTAATGTGGTAAAACATCCCAAGATGCTTCACAGGAGTGTTAACAAACAATATTTGACACCGAGACACATGAGGAGATAGTAGGACAGATGACCAAATGCTTGGTCAAAGAGATAGGTTCTAAGAAGCGACTTAAAGGAGGAAAGAGAGAGATGGAGAGGCTTCATCATTTTTTAAATCTCTATTAAGTCTCCTCTTAGCCTCCTCTACTTCAGTGGAAATAGTCCCAGCATCTCAAATCTCTCCTCATATCGATAGTTTCCTATCCCTGGCATCATCCTGGTGAATCTACATTGTACTCTCTCTGTCACTTTAATGTCCTTTATATAATGCGGCACCCAAAACGGTACACAGTCCTCTAACTGTGGGCTAACCAATATCTTGTGCAAATTCATAATAACTTCTTTACTGTTGTACTCCTATTTATAAAGCCCAAAATTCTATTGGCCTTTTTAATGGCTTTATCTAACTACACTCGCACATTCCGGGTATTGGAAAGTTGGTAGTTGGAATAGGTTTAAAAAAAAATCATTAAATAATTTTAAAATAAAAACAAATGTGAAGAAAAAGATGGCAGAAACTGACCTCAGGACCAATTTAGAGGACCTCCCCGCGGGGAGTCACCTGAGCAATGGGTTTAAAAGGGACAGACCGAGTGAGCAGCTACACATCTCAACTAGACTACCCATGAGCAGTGCCACCGGGGATCTGCTAGCATTGAAAAAAAATATATTAGCTGATGATTACCTCACCGCTATAATGTTAGTCTCAAGGAGTGATTGTTTTTTTCAAAGGACATCAGAAGAAATATTTTTTATTGCACGTCAGGTCATGAGATCTTTTAAAATTTTAATTGGTTAATTCTGCACTGTAGTAAATTTGTGTTCAGATCACTGTTAGAAAACTGTGATTTCAGGGCAGACAGAAGGGCACTTTTTACAGCTCTATTGTATTGAATTGAAACTCCTGCACTGCTTGACGTGGTTCTCTGAACAGGAGTTTACCTTAATTAAGAGCCATTGATTGCTGACGCACAGTTCTCCCATGAAGTAGGACACTTGAAAATAAATGGGCCCAGCTCCACATAGTTGACAGCCACTTAGTTCAATTCTTTTCTCATCTTCCATGACCTCCTCCTATGGCTCACTAAAGACTGAAAGCTGGTTCAGAATTCTAGGGGGTGATTTTAACCCACACAAACGGGTGGGTTTGAGTCGGGTGGGATGTTAAAATGTAAATGATCTCAAAATCTCCCTCGCTTGGAAATCCTGCCCCAGTAAATATCGGGGCCATAGTGCCAGCAGTGGCTCAGTGGGTAGCACTCTCAGCTCTGATTCAGAAGGTTGTGGGTTCAAGACCCACTCCAGGGACTTGAGCTCAAACATCTAGGCTGACACTCCAGTGCAGTACTGAAGGAGTGCTGTACTATCGAGGAGCCATCTTTCTGATGAGACGTTAAACTGAGGTCTGCCCTCTCAGGTAGACACAAAAGATCCCATGGCACTATTTTGAAGAAGTGTGGGGGAATTCTCCCTGGTGAACAATAACTAAAACAGGTTATCCGGTCATTATCACATTGCTGTTTGCGGGAGCTTGCTGTGCGCAAATTGGCTGCCGCGTTTCCTACACTACAACAATGACTACTCTTCAAAAGTACTTAATTGGCTGTAAAGGTACTATATAAATGCAAGTTCTTTCTTTGTGTTGTCAGGGACAAATGTCACATCCAAATCCTGACCCCACCCCCCACTGTCCTCGTACGCAAGCCCACCACAGCTGATTCTTGGGGTGCAATTCCAATACATGCTAAAAATGCTCTCTGCTTCAGTTAAAAAAAAGCGTCGATTTTAAAATTCTCATCCTTGTGTTCAAATCACTCCATGGCCTTGCGCCCCCGCCCCCCCCCGCCGCTATCTCTGTAATCTCCTCCAGCCCTAAAACCCCCTGAGATCTCTGCACTCGGCCAATTCTGGCCTCTTGTGCCTCCCTGATTTTAATCACTCCATCATTGGCAGCCGGGCCTTCAGCTGCCTAGGCCTCAAGCTCTGGAATTCCCTCCCTAAACCTCTCCACCTCTCTACCTCTCTTTCCTCCTTTAAGATGCTCTTTAAAACCTACCTCTTTGACCAGTCATCTGCCCTGATATTTCCTTATGTGGCTCGGTGTCAAATTTTGTTTGATAACGCTCCTGTGAAACGTCTCGGGACGTTTTACTATATTAAAGGCGCTATAGAAATGCAAGTTGCTGTTGTTGTTCTCCTGCAGTCCTATCAGAGGAGCCCGACTCAGGAGACGGAGTCTCAGTCTGCTGTGCAGGAAACAGTCTCTCCAGCAGGCCGGGGAGGCACACAGCAGTATACATTCAGGAGAGCAGGACACTGAGGTTAGTTTGGTGTAACTCCCCCCAAAATTAGGATTTAGCCTTAAATGTAGGAATTGCTAGACAAAAAAACCCAAATGTCCATCTAGGTCACCTTCTAACCATTCTGGTAGTCACATGATACAATGATAATGGAGTTATTGATTAATCATAGCAATCAATCTCTATCAGTTAGTCTACAACAGACCCTTACATGACGCGAGGAAAACCCCCAGTGGTGGAGAGCTTTGGAAACCATGGGCTCGATTTTACCAGCCCTGAGGAGGCGGGTTTGGAGGCGTGTCAGCTGGTAAAATCAGAAAAAATGGCTTCAGACACCCAACCCGCCTCCATCCCACCCCCACGTGATTTTTCTGAGTGTCTGTTCAGCTGCTCCCAAACTGACCTGACTCCAACCGGTGGGACAGGTAGTTAAGGCAGTTAAGAGCCTGTTAACTGCCTTGATAATCCTATTTTGACAGAGGTTTCCCATTTTCCTGCCTCTGGCTCCTGTTTCCCGTCTTGTCAGAAACAGTCCTGCTGCAAGGAGACAAGTTGGTGGAGGACACGATCTGTAGTCATTATTGGTGCAGAACTTTAAAAGCGCTCCTGTAACATGGCTGGCATTCAAATGCAACAACTTTGTTGTTGAAGGTTTGGGATAACATTTTGCAAATCTACTGACCTTGTGACTGGTCAAGCTGACACACATCTGCTGTTTGAACTGATTGGAATAATTTCAGGCCACTTTGAGTGTGCGCTTGCAAGCTTCTTGCCTCAACTGAAATCTATAACAACGGGATGGGAACCATTTACATCCTCTCATCCTGGTCGGCAGATTCGGAGGAAGAGCAGCGCGTCTTTGTGCTGCCGGATGAACAAGTGGCTTAGCACACAGTCTTCTTTGAGGAAGATGAAGAGGACAAGGAAGAGGATGAGGAGGAGGACGGGGAGTGACGCCTTGTGGGGTTGGATGTGGCCAATCCAGCAGCAGACGACCACATTGCTGGCTTTCAGGCAAGGGATGCACTCATCCATGCCAGATTCGCGTAATCTTACACTTCAACCACAGGTGGCTGGCACATGGAGATGAATTTAAGTCCGACATTCTCAAAACCCCAGGCATCATCTGTCCAATAAACGGTGGTTTGCACTCAGTGTCACCACCAACATTCCACATGGAAATCACCCTGAGCCCTCACTCTTGAACTTCCATTTCCCAGAACACAGAGGCCACACTTTAGGTGATCTCAGCAGATCATTAAACCTTTTTCCACACTGAACCCATGTGCGTCTGCACACAGACCTCGAGCTCACCTCCTCAGCAATTTGCAGCCAAGCTGCCTTGGTTTGCTGAGGAGGCCTCCTCCTTCCGTTTCCAGGGAAGAGGAGCTCCTGACGTCCTCTAACTCCCTCAACAAGAGCATGGAGGGAGCCCTCATTGAACCTGGGTGCAGCCTTAGTTATTGGGGCTGCCGTTCCTGCAGCAGCCAGCACCTTTAAGAGAAAAAAGCATTAATATCACTAAGCCAATGGTTGGAACAAATCTGGCATCTTTTTCATTTCATAGTCAGATAATAAATTGATAGATAAAAAAATCATAAAAATCTTTCTGGAATAATTTGACCAGCAATTTCATTCATTAAATTTTGTTCAGAACAGACGCGGTCAACTCCCCTTTCTATATATTACAGCACCGAACCATCACATTGGCATTTTCCCCAAAGGGGACATGGTCCCTTTAAATTTTCTTTCAAACAACGCGTCATCAGACGCGAGAAACTGACAGCCTCCAAGCAATTGCCTGGAGGGACCCGCACGTCGGCCGTAACGAGGCCAATCAACGCAAAATCGTAAGTTGTGGGAGGCGGAAGCCGGGAGTGGGTCGGAAAGTTTCCGAGCAGCGGGACCGCACTCAAGCCGCCTCCATTAGGAAAATCGCGGCCGATAGGTCCAAAGTCACAAGTTCCTTCCAAGCATGCCACACTTACCAAAGAAGGTGTCCGGAGTGGGAAAGCACCTTAATAGTCGCTGGTGAGGTGAGATGCAACCTACATCGTGCAGCAGATTTCACTTGCTCTGGCAGCAACAAACAACTGTGCGCACAAAATCTTGCGGCTGTTGAAAGGTCACAAGTTGCAACTATCTGCCCGCCAGACCCTCCTCGCTGACAGGAATGTCTCTACCGGTCAGTTAGACTGTATCTGGGGCCTGTACGGACCGGCTGAGCACTTGGCCTGCCCGCAGGCAGAGACAATGGCATTTAGAGGCAACTTGTTCCTCTGGTTCGGCCCAGTGTGACAGAAATTTCCCTGGACCTGCCACAACCTAAGGGTTGAGGGAGGAAAGGGGAGATTTGATGCGTCTAATCCTGCTTAAATGCTGATCATTGATAGGATAATGCCCAGAACCGTTCACTTTCCCTGGATAAATAAGACAATGTTGTTATGAGAGAGAGCAGTGAGGAACTAAAGAGGAAAAAAAGGCCAAAATGATGAGTAGAAGGCAAGTACTTCTGTCAAAATCTAACATGCTACAGATACATTAACTGCAGTACATACCCGTAGGATTCTCTGTGATATACATGGGGCATATTCTGGTTACCTGCCTAGCTTAACATATTTACTGGGAAGCTTTGCTGCAGATAACCTCATCAAGGCGTGCCAATTTGATATCTATTTCACTATAAAAATACTTAAGATGATTTACAGAGGTAAAGGTTGAGCTTGTATTTTGAAGGAACACTGGAAGTAATTTTCCCTCCTGCTCCCATGGACCGCAGCTTGTTTCCATTATTATTCTCTCTCAGGGGAAGGGGCTACCTCATCTGTGGCTGCAATCTGCTCAGTCGATTCAATATATCTCTCAATCCACAGTATTGTACATTCGCAGCCAACTAACCCCACTTAAAACCACTGGAGCTAATTTCACGTACTTAACATTGGCTCACTGAAAGATGCACAGACTCTTCACTCCCATCCATTAAAGGGGCAGAACATGCAAAAACGTCAGCCAGGAAAAGATCAGTTGGTCCATCTAGCCTGTCCCATACAGTTGCGACGCCTTAAGTATCACGTCAAGACTCCTTACTTCTCTAAGTGCCATGTAGTCTCCAGGGAAAAACCCAAGGCTAATTGGGGGGGGGGGGGGGGGGGGTGGAATCTGGATACCTCTAGGTGATCGAAACTAGTCCAGGAGACCACATTGACCATGACTTATATTATTTTGTACCTGTCTCAAATATGATGCGATCTCCACCCCAGTCAGGAACCGGTCCAACTCTCTCTTGAAGATATACAGTAAATCAGCACTCAAAAGGGTCTTCAAGAAATAATATTGGGCTGACATTTCTGTTTGCGAGATGCTATATGCAAGTGATGGAATGATGACCATGTGATGTTAGTGTATAATGGTTTAAGGCTTTCATATGAAATTATTTTAATGGCGATGCTAACACATAGGGAAAGTCTAATTAACAAAGTTGTGAATTTTCCTTTGTATGAGTTGCACACTATTTAAAAGAATAATTAAAGTGGTCAGTTTATGAGGCTCTACTGCCAGGGCAGAGGGCAGGGGGCAGGTCGGTAGACCGGGCCTACAGTATTATAACCTGATCTTGTGAAGGAATAGCCATATTCAGAAAAATACACCATTCTATGAACAGAATTCTGACTTTATTAAAACATGACAGATTGGGTTTAAAAATCTAAAAGCCTCAACAACACAAAGCTGTAAACACCATACAGGCTTTTGAGATAAGAATCAGTTGTTGACACTAAAACAATAGCCCCATTGAAGCAGCAGATTGGAGCTTCCAGAAAGTCTGAGCTTTCGGAAGAACACAATAAGAATACCCAGTTAAATTGTCTTAAACCAACACTTTGGGAAACAGAAACACAGAACATTAAAGAAACATATGCCTTCATAAATATGACATCAAATGAAACAAGGAGACACGAAGTCTGTAATACAACCAATTGAAGTAGCTAGGAAGACAATCATGTACTCGGTTGAAGTGTTTTTAATTTACATGTTGTAAAAGATACAAACAGAAGACTTTGTAAATATGACATCAATAGATGCACCAAGCAATCACATTGTGTTTGTGTTGAACTTGGAACAACTAGGAGACATGAAGTCTGCTTACAACCAGCTGAGGTGATTTAAGAATTGAATAGAAGACCTTCGTAAGAATGGCATCAAATAGATACATCTGTTATAACCATTTTTTATGATGAGGTTTGAACACCTAAAGGTAGAGACACAAGTCTGCAAGCTAACAGCTGAACTGACAGTAAGAATAGAAAGAAGTCAACAGAAATATAACTAGAGATAATTAGCTTACATCAGCAGGAAACTTCAAAGGATATACCACTGAAAAAAAGGTATAAAATATAGAACTTTCAAATAGGAAGACAGAATTTGCTGGAAGGGGCAGAGTGATTCTCAGCTTCAGAGACAGGCTCTGTAAGCCTACAAATTTTTGAGTCTCGGGTAATCAAAGGTATTTGATTTTGGTGGATATCCTGGATTAAGAATAAGTAGAAATGTAAAAATGTAACAAAGTTAAGATTTGAGAATAAGGATCTCTGATGATAAGAATTGTAAGCTATTTGTTTTTAGAACTGTTAAAGTTGCGATTGAATCACCAACTGTTAACTGCAAACGGTTCTTTAATAAATCTATATATTTTTAGAATTATCTCACATAGTACTTCTGTATCAAACTCGTGAACTCAATCTCTGTACACTCTTTGGTGAGGAGTTGCAGAATTCTGGGGGAGTTTTCCGGACCCTCATAATATCCGGAAGGTTACAGTCTAGTTAAACTTATTAAAAGTGCTATCTGGAGGACGGTAACATCTTCAAGTCGTGCCTTTCCTTTAGGGAGAGATAGTCTGAACCTTTAGACCCAATTAAGCGTCTTATAGGATTCGGCTACCTCTAACTTTAGTTGAAGGTGAACGTCTAAGGAATACGCCTGATCTGGGATGGCCCGAAAAGGGCTAGGACTAGTAATTATCCCTTCAATCTCTGGCTCATGTCTAACAAGGCTCTGTGTCAGGCACTGGATCCTTGTAAAATGACCTCTTTCATCTCCAAATCCATTGCACTTTAAATGCTACTTTATTTCACATATTAAAGGTGTCCAAATCCTTCGTCAACCCTTTCCACGGTTCCCGTGCTCCATTGCTTCTGGTGGTTTCCATCATGACTGAATGGCCCAGTTAATTATGTGGAGTGGATCTGGCAACAACAGTGCAACTTTCACAGGAACACGATTTACAATCTTAGTCATTCTGGCCAAGGGAGCTTTGCCAATATCAAGGAAATGTCCTACACGCTGGTAGTGAAAGCCAGCCCTGAAATGGGGGCACCAACCCCCCTGATCCCTGCATGATTCTTTTCAACTGTCCTGAAGGTGTTCACTCCTTTACTGGAGTACAGTTCGCTCTTCCGCCTGTACTTCTCCCCAAAATGGTCATTCGCCATGTGTGGGTCTGGACAGCGAGTGCTGGCTGCCTGTCCAACTGCAGAGGGCAGCACAGCAGAGCCCGATCCTGTCCCTCACCTGACATCAACACATGCAAATTTCCAGCAGGGGTACCTGGATAATGACTGGGAGCAGGAGCAGGAACCGTGGCAGATTTTTCCTTGCCTAATGCAGGGGTGGGGGTGCTGCAGCAGTTGTAGATACCCTATCACCACCTAAACCGAGATCACCGAGCTCAGAAGGTAATGTACAACCTTATGCTGATACCCTTGGTAGCTATATTTAATGTTTTTCCCCTAATAAGGTGTCTGACTCTCGAAAAACAGCTTCAAGTAGAATCAGCACCGTGCTATGCAACCAACATCAATAAAACAGATTATCTGATCATTATCACATTGCTGTTTGAGGGACCTTGCTGTGCGCAACTTGGCTGCTGTGTTTTGCAAATTACAGTAGCGAAATCAAATAGGGAATTAAGGAAAAAAACTTCTTTACCCAGAGCGTGGTGAAAATGTGGTTGAATCGAATAGTATAGATGCATTTAAGGGGAGGCTAGATAAGCATATGAGAGAGAAGGGAATAGAGAGTTACGCTGATGGAGTTAGATGCGGAAAGTGGTTCGAGTGGAGCATAAACGCCAGCATGGACTGGTTGGGCCGAATTGCCTGTTTCTGTGCCGTATATCCTATGTAATCCTATGACTACACTTCAAAAGGACTTAATTGTCTGTAAAGTGCTTTGGGACGTCCAGAGGTTGTGAAAGGCGCTATAGAAATGCAAGTCTTTCTTTCTGGTGTGATGGTATTGTGGCGGATCGCCACCTAAACGGGCGCAATCCACTTTTCCGTCCGTGGACAATAAATCGGGCACCTTGCCTTTAAGGCGCATGCTGCCTTTAAGGCATGAAAAAAGGAGTGGGCGTCGCCCTCAGTGTGAACTTAAAAAGAGTGGGCGTCGCCCTCAACCAGTAGGGTTTTGCAGAGAGAAGTTGTAGCAGCCATTTTGCCAAGGAGTATGTAATTAAAAGCCATGTGCTCCACATATTGACTCGGCCTCAATTCGTGCTTCGCGGCAGCCACAACATTGGTGACCCCGACGCTCAGAACGTATTCCGAGCACTGCAATGGCGGACATGAACGCAGTTTCTGTGAAACTTCCGGAGTTTTGGGAAAACCATCCCGAAGCCTGGTTCCTCCAAGCCGAGTCCCGATTCCGGCTGCGACACATCACCACAGATGGGACGAAGTACGACTACCTCGTCACATCACTCGGTAGCTCCACAGTTACGAAGGTCTGGACAGCGCTGCAGAACCCACCAGAGGAGGGCAAGTATGCACATCTTAAGGCCGTGCTCCTTAAAAAATTTACGGCCTCGACATACCAGCGAAACTGCCACCTCCTCGACCTTCCAGGCCTCGGTGATGCCTCACCGTCAGACCTCCTCTCCCACATGCTCTCCCTCACCGACGAGAGCCCACCCGAATCCCTCTTCCGCACGCTGTTCATCCGCCAGCTACCTCTCAGCATCCGCCCAGCGATCGTGGCGTCCGGCCTCACGGACCTGGAAGCCCTGGCCGATGAGGCCGACAAGCTGCTGTCCGCTCACTCCAGCCGTGACGTCACTCCGGACCTGGCAGCCACTGCCTGGGCGCGCCCCTCACCGGCCACCACGCGGCCACAAGGCCCAGCCACCGGGCTCACGGGGCCTTCACGCCCCACTAACCCGGGCCACTGTTACTACCACGCACGGTTCAGCGCCAGGTCAGAACGGTGCACACCTCCCTGCTCTTTCAAGTCCGCCCCCGTACCAGCCCCCGCGATGGCCGTGGGCCACGCGGGCTCCCTGCTGTACGTCACAGATGACAAAACCGGCCGCCGGTTCCTGTGCGACACCGGAGCTCAGCACAGCATCATCCCGGCCTCCTCCCTCGACATCCAAAAGGGCAAACGAGGACCGGTGCTGGCTGCTGCTAACGGCTCGGACATCCGGACGTACGGCACCCGCACAATCACCCTCGACCTCGCTGGTCGCCGCTACCGATGGGAGTTCATCTCTGCCAAGGTGCTCTCCCCTCTCATCGGCGCAGATTTTCTGTGCGCCCACGGCCTACTGGTAGACATCCCTCGACACCGCCTCGTGGACATGAACACCATGTCCCCCATCCTGGGCGCCATGGCCCCCCGTCAACCCGCCGACATGGCGTCACAGTGCCACGCCCGGGCCACGGATGACTACTTGGCACTCCTGGCCGAATTCCCGGCCCTTACCAATCCGACCTTCTCCGCGGAGGCCGCCAAAGACGGGGTGGAACACTTCATCCCCACCACAGGCCCCCCAGTGTACGCCCACGCCCGCAGACTGGACCCGGCCAAACTGGAGATCGCGCGGACCGAGTTTGCCACCATGGAACAGCTCGGCATCATCCGCCGCTCCAACAGTCCCTGGGCCTCCCCACTCCACATCGCCCCCAAACCAGGCGGGGGTTGGCGCCCCTGCGGGGATTACCGCCGCCTCAACGACGCCACCACCCCTGATCGGTACCCCGTGCCGCACATCCAGGACTTCTTGGCTAGACTGGCCGGCCGCTCAGTCTTTTCCAAGGTCGACCTGGTGTGCGGCTACCACCAAGTCCCCGTCCATCCCACGGACGTCCCCAAGACGGCCGTAACCACCCCCTTCGGCCTTTTCAAGTTCCTGCGGATGCCCTTCGGCCTCAAAAACGCGGCCCAGGCATTCCAACGGCTCATTGACTCGGTCCTTCGGGACCTGAAGTTCCTGTTCGTCTACCTGGACGACATCCTGGTAGCCAATTCCTCCAAGCAGGAACACCTCGAACACCTTCGCATCCTGTTCGGGCGCCTCAGCGACCACAGGCTCATCCTCAGCCCGGCCAAATGCCAGTTCGGCCTGGACATGATCGACTTCCTCGGCCACCACATCACCCATGCTGGGGCCATTCCCCTGCCCACCAAGGTGCAGGCTGTCCAACAATTTCCCAGCCCCACCACCATCAAAGGCCTCCAGGAGTTCCTCGGGATGGTGAATTTCTACAACTGCTTCATCCCCAAAGCGGTGTCCCTAATGAGGCCCCTGTATGAAGCCCTCCGGGGGCAGGAGCGGCAAGATGGCGGTCGAATGGACGGCAGACGCATCAGCCGCCTTCGACTCCACCAAGACCGCGCTCGCCAACGCTACCCTGCTCGCGCACCCACGGCCCAATGCCAGGGTAGCGCTCATCACGGACGCCTCCGACCACGCGGTCGGCGCCATGTATGAGCAGTGGGTCGACGGCGCCTGGCAACCACTTGCCTTCTTCAGCCGCCAACTACGCCCCCCGGAGGTCAAGTACAGCACCTTCGACCGCGAGCTCCTCGCGCTGTTCCTGGCGGTCCGCCATTTCCGGTTTTTGCTGGAGGGCCACCCCTTCACTGCGTTTGTCGACCACAAACCCCTGACATTCGCAATGGCAAAGACAGCCGACCCCTGGTCCGCCAGGCAGCAGCGCCAGCTCGCGGCAGTGTCCAAGTTCACCACGGACATCCAACACGTCTCCGGCCAAGACAATGTGGTAGCCGACTGCCCCGCCATCCACGCCGCACACCTGGCAGTCGACTACGCTCAACTCGCAGCAGACCAGATCACCAACCCTGATCTGCTCTCCGCACCTACCAACCTACCAGGGCTACGCCTGGCCGACGTCGCCTGTGGCCCGACCGCAGTCACGGTCAAGTGCGACATATCCCTATGTCAACCTCGGCCCGTCGTCCCAGCGTCCTGGCGCCGCCGGGTATTCGAGATTCTCCACAACCTCTCCCACCCTGGCGCCCACGCATCCATCAAATTGGTAGCCAACCGCTTTGTCTGGCGCGGCCTTCGCAAGGATGTGCGTACTTGGGCCAACTCCTGCCTAGCCTGCCAACGGGCCAAGGTGCAGCAACACACGAAAGCACCCCTTGAGGAGTTTACCGTCCCTTCGCGTAGATTCGACCACATCCATGTGGACATCGTCGGGCCCCTGCCGCCGTCGCAAGGCCACACGCACTTGCTGACGATCGTTGACCGCACCACGCGCTGGCCCGAGGCAATTCCACTGACCTCTACCACCACCACCGACATCGCCAGAGCCTTCGTTAGCACCTGGGTCGCACGGTTCGGCGTCCCCTCAGACATGACGTCGGACAGAGGTCCGCAATTTACCTCTGAACTCTGGACCGCCGTCGCACGCAATCTCGGGGTGACCATTCACCGCACCACAGCGTACCACCCCCAAGCCAACGGACTGTGTGAGCGGTTCCACAGATCCTTGAAGGCATCTCTTCGAGCCAGCCTCCAAGACGGCGCCTGGACCGACCGACTCCCGTGGGTCCTCCTCGGCCTGCGCACCGCGGTTAAAGAAGACCTCCACGCATCGGCAGCAGAGCTCGTGTACGGTCAGCCGCTGCGCGTACCCGGCGAGTTCCTTCCCACCGCCACAACACCCTGGTCAGCTGACCAGCAACGCCACGACTTCGCCTCACCGGCGCTACAGTTCGCCCATTGCCTGACACGGCGAATCCACCTCACACGTCCCACTAAGCCTGCACCAGGCACGGTTCGTTTTCGTCCGGCACGACGCCCACCGCGGACCCCTTCAACCCCCGTACGATGGGCCCTACAAGGTGCTACAGGCTGGGGACAAATTTTTCACCCTGCAAGTGGGCGACAGGACCGAAAAAGTGTCGGTTGACCGACTCAAGCCAGCACACTCAGAGCCCGGTGAGCAGGTCCCTGTACCTCGACCACCGCCACGCGGCCGACCTGCCCTCAAGCCAGTTCACCCGGCTGCTCCACGCCCGGCCGTTCCACGTCCACCGGCGTCCTACAAGAGCCGCTCTGGCCAGCCCATCAGACCGCCGCACCGTCTCGTCCACACCTCCTAAGTGGATTCTGGGGGAGCTGTGTGGCGGATCGCCACCTAAAACGGGCGCAATCCACTTTTCCGTCCGTGGACAATAAATCGGGCACCTTGCCTTTAAGGCGCATGCTGCCTTTAAGGCATGAAAAAAGGAGTGGGCGTCGCCCTCAGTGTGAACTTAAAAAGAGCTGGGCGTCGCCCTCAACCAGTAGGGTTTTGCAGAGAGAAGTTGTAGCAGCCATTTTGCCAAGGAGTATGTAATTAAAAGCCATGTGCTCCACATATTGACTCGGCCTCAATTCGTGCTTCGCGGCAGCCACAACAGTATCACCCTACTTACACCGCAGGGCGATTCCACCACAATTCCCCGCTTCAGGTCAGGCTCCTGGTATTTTCCTAATAACTGGGGAAGCTCAATGCAGGGCACTGAGTGAGAAATGACATTGCCGGACTGAGCTTTCAGTGTGTCCTCTGCTCAGAGAAATGGCATTGGGGTTTTTGTGTTTTCAGTCAGCCCTGAAAACTACAGAGTAGCAGGAAAAAGGAACATACATTTTCAGATTAAAAATAAAAGAAAGGCTTTTGAAGTGTAGTCACTGTCGTAATGTAGGAAACAACATTAACCCAATAAAGAAGCTGTATTCTATAATGTAATGTGGCAGATTTTACTTGTGTTGTCATAGGGCAGTGCAGGGAACAGCTTCACAGTGATTCCTAGCATCAGAAGATTTAGTTATGAGGAAACTTGGACTTTTTAGTCTTGAAAGGAGATGACTGAGTGGTAGTGACTGAAGCTTAGTGGTATGAAAGAATAAATGGTAGGAAGACAGGATTAGATTAGATGGGGATAATATTAACCTAACCGTCCCCGCAGGAAACTGACAGGATCGGATTGATGCCGTGCGTTTTACACCATCTCCGATTTGATTGAAGTCAATGGAAAGTAAATTTGTGCGGGATGTAAAACAGACGACCAGTCCAATCCCATCAGCTTCCCAATGGGCGGGTTAGGTTTAAATCACCCCCAATAAGCCTGGTTGACACGCTAGAACCATTGAATTCACTTTTGTTGCTTTCTTCTTGTCCATCCATATTACTGGATATAGTCTCCTCATCCCTTTACGTTCTTCTGTGTATATTCTTGAACAAACCAAATTCCTGCATGTATCACCCTGGGTAGTCCGCATTTCTTGATACAATGCTTGTTTCCTATGTACCATGGTCTTGTCATGTTCTTGGACATATCTCTTGATTTTATTAATCTTCCTCCATGTATCTCCCTTATTTTTCTTTCGGTCAGCCAGATATCTGACCTGCGCAAAAGCCCAATATTTCATTCACCAAACCAACCTGATACACAGTCCACATAGGAACACACCCTACTTACTGAAGCCTAGAGAATTTGGGTAAAGATTAGCAGAGACGAGACTTAGGGACAGAGGGGTGCTGCTGGTGTTTCAATCAGTTCAGACCATGCAGCTTACTAGCACAGAGCACTGGTAGGCTCCCTACTGCTTGATCGTCTTAGTTGTTAGGGAATTGGCTTGCAGGGGTACTTGGAGCTGTGCGGAAAGAATTCCAGGCCCCAGTGACAGGTCTACTCCTCCAGGTGCCATTAGTGAGCCAGGAATGCTGGGCAATCATTAAAAGAGTACTGTAGGACTGCCTGGCTCAATTATTAGATTACGACTTGATTCCAATCTCCCATCACCAGGCACATCTCCCTCATTTGTATTGCTTCCTGAAGAATCCTTAACCTTGTAAGGATCAACTGCTCTTGTCGCATTTGACTGCAAATCACTCCTTATCTTGTGTGAGCCTTAGGCCTTTTGCAATTTCTTACAAGTTCATCTAAGAATGAGTTTTCAATCCTTCCTCCTGCAGCCCTTGGAAAGGCAATAGGAGGTCCTCGAAGTGATATCACAGACCGTGTATCTGCAAGCACCGCTGAATCTGGCAATGGATTAAAAAAACACAATTAAAATGTCAATTCTTTTAATGGGATCCCCTGGCTTACTTGACTAGGTTAGCAACCCCAGGCTCCCAGTGGAAACCTATACTTAAAGAGTGCCTGGGTCGGAGATGGGGCTTTCGCCCATTCTACAACCCGCATTCCCTTCGATTGTGGCTCGCCACTGGGATGGCAACCAGTAAATTTACAGGACCTCTTTTGGTGTTTTCTCTCATCAATTTTGAAAGCATTAACTCCTTGCTGGGGTTTGGTTACAAGGGAGTCGGTCACCCTCTCGAACAGTGTGTGCCAGCAGACTATTTGACCGCAAGAAGCAACACCACTGAACTTGATCCTGTCCTCACCCAATGTCCACACACATGCATTCCCAGTGAAGGAATCGGGAGGGAGAACCCTGGCTAATTTTCTCTCTCCCTAACCCTAGGGCACTGAGGCCAATTGTAGACTGACACCCTGATTGTGTGCAGCAAACTCAGCACAGAGCAGGCATCCAACCTGGAATCCAGCTGGTCTGTGTGGCTCGGCTACTCTCGAGATAAACTCATTGAGCCACCAGAGTAATTTCCCTTCCTCACCGGAAGTGCTGACTGTAGGGGTGCGGTTCCACAGCCAGTCCCAAATGGCCATTCTTCATATATGAGCCCAGGCAGTGTCTGCGTTAACCCCGCCACCCACCCCAGAGGGCATCACCGCTGAACACCATCCTATCCTTACTCAACATCCAACATGAATACATGGGATTAGGCTGGATAGCTTGTTTTCAGCTGGCACAGACACTATGTCAGAAGCTATGGCCTTCATAGCGAAAGGGTTTGAGTATAGGAACAGGGATGTCCTGCTGCAGTTGTACAGGGCCTTGGTGAGACCACACCTTGAGTACTGTGTGCAGTTTTGGTCGCCTTATCTGAAGAAGGATGTTCTTGCCATGGAAGGAGTTCAGCGAAGATTCACAAGGCTGATACCTGGGATGGCAGGAATGACATATGAGGAGAGATTGGGTCGATTGGGCTTATACTCACTGGAGTATAGAAGAATGAGAGGGGATCTCATCGAAACATATAAAATTCTGACAGGTCTGGACAAACTAGATGCAGGAAGAATGTTCCCGATGGTCGGAGAGTCCAGAATCAGGGGTCATAATCTAAGGATAAGGGGTAAGCCATTTAGGACAGAAATTAGGAAGAATTTCTTCACCCAGAGAGTGGTGAACCTGTGGAATTCTCTACCACAGAAGGTAGTTGAGGCCAAGTCATTAAATATATTCAAGAATGAGTTAGATATATTTCTTAAAGCTAAAGGTATCAAGGGATATGGGGAGAAGGCAGGTACAGGGTACTGAGTTTGGATGATCAGCCATGATCTCATCGAATGGCGGAGCAGGCTCGAGGGGCCGAATGGCCTACTCCTGCTCCTATCTTCTATAATGGGCCGAATGGCCTCTTTCTGTGCCGTAAACTTATATGATTCTATGAATACAGTCCAACAGGGGGGGTCACAGGATATCAGTCTAGGGCAGGAACCCTACCTAGATTTTCCCTCCTGCCGAGCCGACAGACACAGAGGGCCAATGGCTTAACGTTGCTACACTGAGGAAGACTCAAAGAAATATTGAACGCGCCCCCCACTTCCCCCTTCTCCGTAGGAAAAGCGTCATTACCTTCATCCATTTTGTGAATTATTTATTACCCCCAAAATCCCATGAGGAATGAATTGAAGAGAATATGAGATGTTTATGCATGCAAACCATGACATTTTTGAAATTGAATTGAAAAAGAAAGTATGAAGTAAAAATAAAAATAAAAAGTTCCTGCATTTGATATCGACTCCAAACACTCCATCTTTTTCATGTTAATGTTTACTGTCTGTGCTCGCCTGGGTTTCAGAGATAAGAGGAGATATTTGCAAGTGTCAGGGTATGGAGTGTAAAGTGAAGCAGGAGGGCAAATGGCATCATTAGTGCAACATATTACTCTTTTTAGTGACTAAATTGGGCTGAAGATCAAAGGAAAACATTTACCAAAAAAAGTGTTATTGATGAGCAAGATATGAATTTTTAGTAAATCCGTCGACTATTTAGGCCAAAATAATTCCTCCAATCTGGCTGGCGAGGCCACAGAGTGTTGATTTGCTCCAATCTGTCGCGATGTGGTGTAGATGAAGGTGATGCAATCTGCATGAATAATCGGGTGGGTTGTTATGTGGTGTTTGACATGACAACAGTGCTGTAGTTAGAGTGTCCTATCCACCGGCTGAGGATATAGCAAGGGTTATGATGGAGAGAGAAACATTACTGCTTGCAGAGTGATAAAATATATTCCTGACTTGTGAGCCATTTCGAAACCTCCACAGTCCAAAAAGGCAGATGGTGCAGTTAAGGGGAGTGATGATGCCTCATCCAGGTATATAAAGGGTAATTTCACCAGGCAGTGTTCCCGGCAGGAAGCCTCGCTAGATACAATTAATTTTCCTCCTTTAATGTTGAGCTGTCATTTAGGCTCATTGCAATGAGGGATCTTGTGATGGCACAGTGGGTAATGCGTTGCATGCAGTGGTATGAAGCCACACCAAACCTGAAGTTCACAGGTTGCAATTCCTGTTCATCTGATCTCAATTGAGTTGGCACGGATGGGCATTACAATTGGTCTCATTGCCCCTGGGCTAAGGAGCGGAAAGCGTAGCCACGATTCCCAACCCCTGGTCAATATCCAGCAGCAGTCCACTGCTGGAAAGTTTATGCTTGTGGACATCAGGGCCCCCCAAAAATCCGTAGGCCGTTGCTCTCGTCATAAGTGCCAAGTTTTTCCATTGGTGACCTCCGGCCCGGACCTTCCCCTAATTTAAACAATGACAGTGGGCGTCCCCTTCACTAGGGCCACAACTTGGGCACCAATCTGCCAAAGAAGGCCAGAAACTGTGGCCCAGAGTGCCCAGTCCACACCCAGAAATTCTCACAATGCTGTCCAATGCCCCGCCTCCTCCCCCACTCCTTAATAAGGGGACCAAAAAGAAAGCCTCAAAATATTTCCAGCTCCAGGGGCCCAGGCTGTGCCCCAGGCCTGGACCCTGAGGTGGGCTCCACATCTGCCATTTGCAGGCAAGTGAACTTGCTTACATCAGCGTACGAGCCCGCAAAATCCTGCCAGGGTCAGGGTTGAGGAATCTCCTGGCCCGTAGGTCCCTTCCCTCAGCTGCTCCACCCCCTCCACCTCCTGACTCCCCAAAGCCTTTCTACCATCTACAAGGCACAAGTAAGGAGTGTGATGGAATACTCTCCACTTGCCTGGATGAGTGCAGCTCCAACAACACTCAAGAAGCTCGACACCATCTAGGACAAAGCAGCCCGTTTGATTGGCACCCCATCCACCACCTTAAACATTCACTCCCTCCACCACTGGCGGACCGTGGCTGCAGTGTGTGCCATCTACAAGATGCACTGCAGCAACTCGCCAAGGCTTCTTCGGCAGCACCTCCCAAATCCACGACCTCTTCCACCTAGAAGGACAAGGGCAGCAGGTGCATGGGAACACCACCACCTCCAAGTCACACACCATCCTGACTTAGAAGTCTATCGTCGATCCTTCATCGCCGCTGGGTCAAAATCCTGGAGCTCCCTCCCTAACAGCACTGTGGGAGTACCTTCACCACACGGACTGCAGCGGTTCAAGAAGGCGGCTCATCACCACTTTCTCAAAGGCAATTAGGGATGGGCAATAAATGCTGGCCTTGCCAGCGACGCCCACATCCCATAAGCGAATTAAAAAAAAAGCCACTGCCATCGGCTTGTGGCCCTCCCGTCAGACTTACAGCAGGGGGGGCACCAGAAGGGCTGCGGATTTTCCGGTCCCTAGGTGTGGACAGATTGCGCTCAACGGTGGTGTCACCCAGGACTGAACCTCCTGCTAGGCACAGACATGAGGAATGATGACATGGGTGAGGTACCACAAAGCAGCCGTGCCCTCGCCAGGAATCAATGCCTTCAAAGAAAGAACTTGCATTTTTATAGCGTGTTTGACGACCTCAGGACATCCCAAAGCTTTACAGCCAATGAAGTACTTTTTGAAGTGTAGTCACTGTTATAATGTAGAAAACGTGCCAGCCACACCAAACTCCTACAAACAGCAATTCAATAAATGGTCACATCATCTGTTTTTAGTGATGCTGATTGAGTGATGAATATTGGCCAGGACACCAGGAAAACTCTCCTGCTCTTCGAAATTATGCTGTGGGAACTTTTACGTCTACCTGAGAGGGTAGACGGGGCTTCGGTTTAACGTTTCATCCGATAAATAGCACCTCCAACAGTACAGCGCTCCCTCAGTACTGCACTGGAGTGTCAACCTGGATTATGGGGCTAAAGTCTCTGGAGCAGGGCTTGTGAGAGGAGGGACAAAACAGTGGAAAAAGATAATCCACTCCCGTTGTTGGAAAGTGTCAAGCGTTAAGAGTTTCAGCAAAAGTCAACAGTTGCTTGGCACAAAGCTGCTTTAAACATATCACGGAGCGGTTCTGAGCGCACGTCAATTCAAACTGCTCTTTTATCCTTACTTGTCATGCAGCCCACCTCTGAGGTCTACATATAAAGTACTTCCCAACCTCCTGAGAGCCTCATAGTTCCCCAGGGGGCTATGCTGAGAGCCGCCCCGAGTCAGTTCACAGCCCAGGGAGCTATTCAATTATGTATTAAATCATTAAGCGACTTCTGATTTCAGCTCCGTCTGTGCAGGAGACTCACCATCAGGTATTTAGACTGGCCTGATGTCAATCTCCTGCTTTAGGAAAAAAAAAGCAAATTGGATGCAAGGAGATGGGAGAAGAGTCGTTGGGAGAATTTGGTGATCTAAACTGAGACAGTTGCACATTGATCTCATAAAGCAAAGTCTGCAAGGTTGAAAAAGCAGTGAGAAGCTATTCCAAGCTATTTTAGCTCTTTAAGTTTTGTGTATGAGCCAACCACTGTGCTGAAATTACCACACTCAATGCATTTACCCGGCTCCGCCAACTGGTGACCTTTACTGGGATGTTCAGACTCCCCGTGGTTCTATTTGCTCCAGATCTTCTGCTGTGGTTTTTAAATTCAAGGGCTGATGTTACGAAATTGTGGTCCTGGTGGCGAGCTTCACCCCCACCCCACCCCCTCACCCAGGAGTGTATATGGGGAAATCACAGGCAGGTGCCCCATGATGTTCCATCCGTGCATTTTTAAAGGGGACGACCAACTCTCCCCAATGCCTCGGTTGGTCAGTGCGCTTTCCGGTGTGGGACAGATCCATACAAACAGATCCAGGAAGGGTTCACGTTTGATGCTCTGTCTGTGTTGAGCTAGTTGATCTCAGGAGTGGAGAAAGGGGTGCTCTCAATAATTTCTCAATCGTTTTCCTCCGTGCCCCTGGGCTAGGGACGAGAATGATGCAGCCAATCTTCCCACTTCTGGTCAACGTCCGGCAACTCTTACTGGATTATGTTTGTGCTGTGGCCTACCCTCTGCTCTCACCGGGATCCCCACAGCCGCCCCTTCCTCGCCCATCACACACAGATGCCTGAGGGGGCACTGGACCCGGGCTTTGGCCCATTTCCCGTCAATCCACCCTATTTGCCACTCCCCAGGACTGTCAGGTGAAAGGTGGTAGTCAGCCTGGGTTAGCGACAGGTAGGTCCTGAAATTTCTGAAATGGAGGGAGAGAGTCGTGTCGAGGCTTCTTCTCCCTCTATTTCACTTCATTCTCGGCTGTGGCCTAAAAGAGATTTTCTCTTTCCCTCTTCTGCTTCTTTAAGTGCCCGTACTCCTCTTCTGGTACTCCAATGGTGGGTCCACTGCACAGCCGTCAGGATTTTGCTCCCTCACTGCGGTGGGTTCCCTCTCGGGGGCAGGGCCCTGCCCAGAGGCTGCTCTAGACCAAAAGGGAATGCACCCCGCCGCCCCCAGCCCCCCCACCCAGGAAAATGGGTTGGGCTTGCGGTGGCCTCAAGGCAGCAGCCAGGTATCCTGCCCTGCCCCAAAGAGGAGAACATAGTCCTGTGTGGCAACAGGCTTCTTAAGTGTCGGCTGAGAGGGAGGGTTGGGGGGAGGGGGGAAAGGAGACACATCATGGCTGGGCTCAGTCCTGTTCCAATGTACACATGTACTTTCCAGAAGGATAGGTAGCAATTAGGATGGGAAACAACAAGTTGCATTTATATAGCGCCTTTAATATAGTGACAACGTCCCAAGGCGCTTCACAGGAGCGTTATCAGACAAAACTATGTCTAGCGATATTAGGACAGGTGACCAAAAGCTTGGTCAAACAGGTAGGTTTAAAGGAGCGCCTTAAAGGAGGAGAGAGAGGTGGCGAGGTGGAGAGGTTTGGGGAAGGAATTCCACACTGGTGAACACTTGCCTCTTCCTAGCTCAGGGATGTCATAAAGCAACTCAAGCAACCCGACCACCGCCATAGTCAAGATCGGCTAATTCAGCGCAAGCCGAGCCTGGTCTGTGTGGCTTTGTAGCACATTCGATGAGACGTTGATTCGCTGAGCCAGTGTGACAGTTTTCCTTCTCCTTTCTTGTGCTAAAGTTGGCACTCTGTGAGATTAAGTAGACTGGCACCTGGGAGGTTGGCTATTAGATAAGGAAGCAAACAGAAGTAGTTCAGTGCCATCATTCTCTCTGATGCGGAGATGTCGGTGTTGGACTGGGGTGGACAAAAGTGAGAAGTCGCACAACACCAGGTTATAGTCCAACAGTTTTATTTGAAATCACAAGATTTCGGAGCGGCTGCTCCTTCATCAGGTGAAGGACCCACACCCCTGACTGTAACACTCTGATATGCCCAACACCGGTCATTGTATTACTCTGATGTACCCCACACCCCTAACTGTAGCACTCTGATGCAAACTCACTCCCTTGACTACAACACTCTGATATACCCCACACATGCCTTCATGTAACGCACCGAGCAGCCGCTCCGAAAGCTTGTGATTTCAAATAAAACTGTTGGACTATAACCTGGTGTTGTGCGACTTCTCACTTTTGTCATTCTCTCTGACTACTGAGGTGCAGCATCAACAAGAGTAAGCAGAGCTACATGAAGCTGGTGAGAAGATATTTACAGACTTCTTTCAACTCTTTTAATGATTTTGCTGGCATTTTATGCCCGTTCCAAATTATGAAAAGGTTGCGGTAGATACACTTCATATAAGATACGGACTAATGATTTGTGTGTTTACAGCTTGCTTAGGGCAAACATCTTCACATGTAATGTCAAAAGGAATGAGAACCCAGCATATCAAAAGGAGAAAATGATTATGAATCCAAATGAGGTGACATTGTGTGTCCCGGGCAGGTCATTTTGGGCCAGGCTACGAAGCCTGTGGTAGGCCTGACCTTGTTATTGGGTCACACAAATGACTGGCAAAGCTCCTTGTTGCTTATTTGTGCTGCAAAAAAATTCTTAAAACAGTACGTGTTGCTTGGCAGGCTTTAGCTGGCATCTATAAATCTTTTATGAGGCTCTTGTTAGAATACAGTTTTCCCTTTGGCCATTCTGTCTTTACTGGAAAGGAGGCCACCTGTGTTGAATATATTCACCAAAAAGACCATTATAGCCCTATCAGGGTGATTATTATTAAGAGTATAAGTCGGGTCTCCAGTTCCTCAATTTGAAATGCCCTTTTCCTTTCAGTGTGAGTTAAGGGTGACCTTGTTTTAGTTTGATCTGTACTCAACACTGCATTGGTTCCAATCTCCATTTTGCTGCCAATCCCTCAAGGTACCTTCTTTTCAGCTCTAATCTCCTGACTCTGATTTGTCCTAGTACCACTGTCTATTAAAAATACTCCCTTCGTTGCTAAGGTTAAAGGAGTTTTATCCCATTTCTGTCCAAATTGATGAAACATTAGCATAAAGATGTTAATTTTACCACCAACCTATTTTCCTAAAGGCTCCAAATTCATAGCAAATGTATAAAGGATTTTTTTCAGTATTGTGAATGCGTTACTTTTGCAATTCCTGGCAGGTCTTCTGTGGTGCTGCTCCTAACGAGTGAGCTGTGGCTCAGTGGTGGCACTCTCGCACTCTGAATCAAAAAGGTCGTGGGTTCAAGGCCCACACCAGAGATTTGAGCACATAACCTGGGCTGACGCTCCAGTGCAGTGCTGAGGGAGTGCTGCATTGTAGGAGGTGCCGTCTTTCAGATGAGGCATCAAACCAAGACCCCGTCTGCTCTCTCAGGTTAATGTTAAAGATCCCATAAAAGAGCAGGGGAGTTCTTTCCAGTGCCCTGGCCAATATTTATCCCTCAACCAACACAGAATATCTGGTCGTTACCGCATTGTTGTCTGTGGGACCTTGCTGACTGCAAATTGGCAGCCACATTTCCTATATTACAACAGCGACTACCAATGTTCCCTCTAAGCAGCTGCACAGTAATCGCCAAGGTATCGGCCAGGCCGCTTACAAGCTTTTCCGTTGGAAATACCGCACATGCGCAGAAATTTAAAGGGACCGCGCATTGAAATAAACAGGCCGCGCAGAACAAAGACAATTAAGAGGGAACATTGGTGACTACACTTCTAAAGTACTTAATTGAGGGTAAAGTACTTTGGGAAGTCCTGAGGTCGTGAAAGGTGCTATACAAATTCAAATTCTTTCTTTCACTTTCGGATGAGACATTAAACCAATGCTCACTCAGGTGCACATAAAAGATCCCATGGCACTATTCAAAGAAGAGCAGAGGAGTTCTCCTGGTGTCATGGCCAACATTTATCCCTGAACCAACACCTAGAAACATGATCTGGTCATAAAAGCACGCCATTGGCTGTAATGGGCTTTGGGATGTCCTGAAAGGCACTATATAAATGCAAGTTCTTTCTGCAACAATAGGATGATATGCCCTATAATGCACAATGTGTTATACTACTGCTAAGTGGAGCTGAGCTATTCTAGCCTTTGCCTTTTAAGCGAGAGAGTCTGATGACTGTAAATAGCCTCATGCTGAGGTCTATTAGAGGTGAATTGCTGTTAGTGAGGAAAGTTTGCCGAATGGCAGGTGCTTGTACATTTATGGCTCTCGGTCAGAAGAAACCAGCAGAAAATAACTGGCTTTCTTTCCCTATTTTTAAATAATCGTTCTGACATATTGAACTGTGTCTTCTGAAATGTGACAACTGCACACTAGACACACGGCAGTTTCCCTTATAAATGCGGACACAGAAACTTGTAATGGAAATATAAAAATAAAGATATATATGACTTTAAAGTGGGGACTGAATTGCATCTGTGTGCCCTGGTCCAATTATTCCCCCAATCTCTAACCTGCTTTACTCGATTTCTCATCTGCAAATGCTATGGGAGATGGGCTAGCAATATATTAAAAATGTTGCGTATAGTGTGCATTTCCTGTAAGTGTAACACTTATTTCTTGTAACATTTTCTTGTCACACTTTTTCCATCAAGCTATTTCCACTGTCACAGTTAAACTTGATGGCTCTGAATTTCCATGTGACGAGTTGCATCAATGCTACACCAATGAAAGAAGATTTACACCACTGATACACCAATGAAAGAAGTTCAACGACCTCACAGAGGGCAGGCAGGTAACGCATTGGATGCACTACCCTTTCTTCCTTGGCCACGCTGAAACACTCTTCATCCTCTAAAAGGAACACTTGTACAACTAACCCTCAGGGCAGCAGGACATGCCAGGCCTAGGGCCTTCCCCCGGCAGTGGAACACTGAGGTGGCACCAGACTGGCTCCAACAGAGCATGGGCCTCCTCACCAGCAGCAGCAAAGTTCAGCCATTAGTGAATGGTGAAGTTGTCCAGGGCACTGCAGGCAACAACTGTTCATGACATGTGATCTGAAGCAGAGCGCAGACCCCCTCCCAACATGTCCAGGCAGTGAAAATGTGCCTTCAAGTTCCCAATGGTCCATTCGATGACCAATCTTGTAGAAGTGTGCTCCTCATCGTAGTGCTGTTTGGGCCACTCTTGCTGAGGTCATTATCCGGAAGCCATCCGTTCATGTGATTTGTTTCCCGCAATTCCACAGTTGAATCCCTCCAATCAGGTTTCCGCCCTTGCCACAGTACCGAAACAGCTCTCACCAAAGTCACAAATGACATCCTTTGTGACTGTGACAAAGGTAAACTATCCCCCCTCGTCCTTCTTGACTTGTCTGCAGCCTTTGACACAATTGACCACTCCATCCTTCTTCAATGCCTCTCCACCGTTGTCCAGCTGGGTGGGACTGCACTCGCCTCGTTCCATTCTTATCTATCTAATCATAGCCAGAGAATCACCTGCAACGGCTTCTCTTCCCACTCCCGCATCGTTACCGCTGGTGTCCCCCAAAGATCTGTCCTTGGCTCCCTCCTATTTGTCATCTACATGTTGCCCCTTGGCGACATAATCTGAAAACACAGCGTCAGTTTCCACATGGACGCTGACGATACCCAGCTCTACCTCACCACCACTTCTCTCAACCCCTCCACGGTCTCTAAATTGTCAGACTGCTTGTCCGATATCCAGTACTGGATGAGCAGAAATTTTCTCCAATTAAATATTGGGAAGACTAAAGCCATTGTTTTCGGTCTCCGCCACAAACTCCGTTCCCTAGCCATTGACTCCATCCCTCTCCCTAACATCTGTCTGAGGCTGAACCAGACTGTTCGCAAACTTGGTGTCATATTTGACCCTGAAATGAGCTTCCGAACACATATCTGCAGCATAACTAAGACCGCCTATTTCCACCTCCGTAACATCGCCCGTCTCCACCCTTGCCTCAGCTCATCCGCTGCTGAAACCCTCATCCATGCCTTTGTTACCTCTAGACTTGACTATTCCAACGCACTCCTGGCTGGCCTCCCAAACTCTACCCTAAGTAAACTTGAGGTCATCCAAAACTCGGCTGCCCGTGTCCTAACTCGCACCAAGTCCTGTTCACCCATCACCCCTGTGCTCGCTGACCTACATTGGCTCCCAGTTAAGCAACGCCTCAATTTCAAAATTCTCATCCTTGTTTTCAATTCCCTCCATGGCCTCGCCCCTCCCTATCTCTGTAATCTCCTTCAGCCCCACAAACCCCGAGATATCTGTGCTCCTCTAATTTTGCCCTGTTGAGCATCCCTGATTATAATCGCTCAACCATTGATGGCCGTGCCTTCTGTTGCTAGGCCCTAAGCTCTGGAATTCCCTCCCTAAACCTCTCCGCCTCACTACCTCTCTTTCCTCCTTTAAGACGCTCCTTAAAACCTACCTCTTTGACCAAGCTTGGGTCACCTGCCCTAATTTCTCCTTATGTGGCTCGGTGTCAAATGTTTTGTCTTTTAATACTCCTGTGAAGCGCCTTGGGACGTTTTACTACGTTAAAGGCGTTAAAGTTGTTGTGATTTGTTTCTCTGAAAAGGTCAAAGAGCACTGAAATTTGAAGGATGACGGCATTGTGACAACTTCCAGCATATCGGGCATTGACACATGGGATTGTCTGCATGTTGTCACACACGATCCGTATATTAAGTGTGTGGAAGCCCTTGCTTTAGAGGTAGTTGTGGGGGTTTCTGTGCGGAGCTGAAAAGCAGCGTGGCTGCCATCGATTGCACCCTGGACTATGGGGAAGCCAGGTACCCCCCATAAAAGTTGGTGGCCCTATCACACTGCTGCCTTGCTGTGATGCCAAAGGTGATGAATGCGTTTGCTCTCCTGCAAAGAGCGACCTGATGATTGTCTACCCAGACTGCAACTTCGCTGATATTTCACAGACCGCCTGAAATGAGCCTGGGGGTTGAGCGCGGTGGCCACCTTCATAACTGCAGAGAAAGCAATGCCGACAGATGAGCATGGCTGAGGTCCTCATGCAGTTGGTGACAGAGCTGCCCTATTACCACTCTGGTGAAATACACTCTTTTGATACATCTGCTCAGTTGACCTGTGTTGCATTCTTCTGAAATGCTGCCTGACTCTCCTTTGCTCAACTTTATGCTGCTCCTCCATGATAATAGCTTAGAATGCTATTCCCATAGGGAATGCCATACCTGCAGCTGAGAAGCCCCCACCGTGTAAAAAAAAAGTCATGTACTTTTATAAACAGCTAAGTATCTAATTTTATGTAATTTTACAGTAAGAATGGAATCATTTGCACTTAATTTTAACAGAGAAGTGTGGCACAGGTAGTGTAATGTGACAAATACACGTATTATTAATAATACTCGTGGCTCTCCTTTGGTGTTACTGACAATTGGATGGTGCGCTGTTTTATGACAGCAGTTTTATACAGTGAGCAATGTATTATCATCCCTATCTCTGTAACTTCCTCCAGCCCTACAACTCTCCAAGATCTCCGCGCTCCTCCAATTCTGGCCTCTCGTTCATCCCCGATTTTCTTCGCTCCACCATTGCTGGCCGTGCCTTCAGCTGCCTGGGCCTTAAGCTGTGGAATTCCTTCCATAAACCTCTCTGCCTCTCTCTCCTCCTTTCAGACATCCTTGAAACCTACCTCTTTAACCAAGCTTTTGGTCACCTGTCCTGATATATCCTTATGTGTTTGGTGTCAAATTTTGTCTGATAACGCTCCTGTGAAGTACTTTGGGACGTTTTACTACGTTAAAGGCGCTATATAAAGGCAAGTTGTTGTTTTTGTTGCAGGTACGCAACAAGAGACTGGAGGGCAGAGAGAGAGAGAGACGTGTAGCCTGCTAAAGAGGAGCAGGAGTGTGGAAGTCTGCAAGGTGGAAGTGAGAGTCTGAGGGCCTGTGAAAGTAGGGTTGGCAAGTCTCCCAGATTGTCCTGGAGTCTCCAAGAGTTAAAGATTACTTTCCAGGACACGACTGCTAACAACCAAATAAAAAAGTCATAGGGGTGTGAAAAAAAGTGTGTTTTTTTTTTACTTGGGACACTTTCAGTTATTAAGCTATAAAACGTTTGAAGTCAAGAATCATCCAATCGGGTAACAAAGGCCTCAATATTAATGCCCCTCCCCGCCATTATGGATGGGAGGAGGTTGTAGGTTAAACGTTAAAATCGGGGATCGCGTCCCCAAACCACCACGTGCCCTTTCTATGGCAGCTGGTTTCAAGCGGTACGAGTGTTCCGTCTTAGAGAGGCAGGGCACGTCATTAACATATTTAAATCAGGCTCCCACAGTGCAATTGGGAGCCTGATTTAAATTTAACAGTTGAAGGCCGGTGACATGAATCTTGTCATTCATGTGGAAATGACTTATGAAATAATACTGGGCGGCCTGCTGGTGGCGCTGTCCAGGGAGAGTATAAATACTTGGGCATGGGCCCAGCTTCCTCAGGACATTCTTTAACAGGAACTAGTGAAGGACACAACTGGACCTCCATGTTGAAAAACAGTTGATTAAAGCTTTGTTTAACGCTTGGACCAAGTGCCTAGTAATTTTCTTACGTCAGCCGGGTTTCCCAGGGCTCGGGAAATGGCAGCGAAATGGAGATGGGAGTTGCCGGCTCCAGAAGGTAAGTGCCTCTTACAGCATTCCTTGTTGATCGCAGGGCCCTCAAGGAAGACTCCGCCCTCCGCTCTGCCGATCGCAGGCTCTCTCTAGCCCCTGCAGCGACCTCCGTCCCCTCCAGCACCAATCTGCAGCCTGTCCCGCGGTAACGATTGCCGGGGACCATGCCTAAGGGTCCCCGACTGCAGCCTCCCGCTGCTGGTTTACCCACCCGGCAGCCGGCAAGCCTGTCAATTTGGCGGCAAATGGAAGAAAAAAATTTGAGGAATTACACCATTCACCACAATCCCAGAGTGAGGAATTACACCATTCACCACAATCCCAGAGTGAGGAATTACACCATTCACCACAATCCCAGAATGAGGAATTACACCATTCACCACAATCCCAGAATGAGGAATTACACCATTCACCACAATCCCAGAATGAGGAATAACACCATTCACCACAATCCCAGAATGAGGAATTACACCATTCACCACAATCCCAGACTGAACTATTATCCCATTCACCACAATCCCAGAGTAAGCTCATTTACTATCCGCCAGTAACTCATTTATAAGACTTTCTCCCCAAAACACTTTCAATCCCCAAACAGTGACCTAAGTTCCTACTCTTAAACAGTAAATGTGACACTTCATAATGGATTTATTAGCAATTAGCAAAGTACATTTGAGCAGCCCAAGAGCTAAAATATGCAAACTAAATACACAAATGCATATAACTATAACCATAATAAATTATTAAGTACAATGAACGTCAATTCTTATTTAAAAAGGCAATCCATAATGAGAGTTGGTGAATTCTAACAACAGCTTATAAGGAAAGGAGGACAAAATGATCTTAAGTTATCAGCTTTGGTCTGTATCAGCGATTGCTGTTGAGAATTGTTAAGCGGAGATTGAGCGAAACGGGGCGGGGGGGGGCGGCATTAACTCACATCAACAAAACTAAGGCGGGGAGCGGGGGGAGGGGGGAGGGTGAAGGGTGTCAAAAATTTAGAAACTGGAAACGAAACCTCATACTTTTTTTAACTGTCCCCACCGATCATAATGAGAGCCCATCGCTGAATAGTTTCAACGCCAGGAGCCTGTTCCTCAGTTAAATCAGAATATCAAATTGTAAGGCAGTATCCAAACAAGGGCCTCATAAAAGATTTATAGACAGGAATTGTGACGAGGACCAAAATTTTTATTTTTTTGTGATTTTGCTGATATGTAAAATAAGTACTGTGTTGCTGCTTATGTAATTGGCCTGACTGCTGCAATTTAAATCTTGAGAAAGTGGGAATCTCAAATGCTTGCTGCATGTCCCCTTTGGGGAGCTGAGATTCCATTGATATTCAGATGCGTTGGAGAGCACCTAAATCATATCAAGTCCTTTTCTGTGCAGTATGTCTGAGGGGCTGGGTTTCCATTATTTCTAAGAGGCCAAACAACAGAGGGGGTGGGGGGAGGGAGTCGGAGGGTACATCAGTGCACTTTGAACTGTGAGGATAAATGGGTGCCAGATGATTAACCGCAATAAGGAATGAAATGAGCCCCAGTTTAATACCTCGGAGCGTTGAGTGTTGGGATAATCAGACAGCATTCCACTTACTTTAATAAGATGCCTGAAATCTAACATTCCTCCATGGAGTGTTGGCCTAACTCAGTCAGAAATGGCTTTTATTTCCCAAGAGGAATATCAAGGAACTTGTAAACTCTTGGAAAACTGAATGCCTTACTTTGATGCCTCTGGACACATTTTGGTCTTTCTTACCTATTGGTTGAGAACTCTTACTGGTCTGTGCATTCTCAATGGTCTGTGTGGGCGTATTCATTGCAATTTAGAGCGTTTTTACTTTCTTAGCCTTTATCTATCCAGCTCCCCTTGTGGCTTAGTGTCAGACTGAGCCATCCAGATCGGAGTAATGTTCTGATTTTGAACTTGTTTCAGAGATTTTTTCTAATCCAAGACTGAATAAAAATGGAATAACATAAGATTTAATACTTTGGTTCAGCCTCTGTCCCCAGAACTCCATCTTCAGTGAGCTGGCTGAAATGGTGTGTTTGAGCTGGTTGCCTAACTGATACATTATCAGGTACTAATGGTTAAGAGACTTTCTCTACATTACACACACAAATTCATATGAAACACTCACAGGTCCTGATAATAACTGCGAGGCAGGATGGGAGCGGGGTGGGGGGGGATGATTTAGAGGCCGGGAAACCTGGAAGAACGGGTTTCCCAGAGATTTTGCCGCATTTAACGGCAGGATCTGATTTAAATTTTTCGAATCAGTTTCCCTACCCGCAGCCATATTGACAGGCTGACTGGCTGTCAGGCGGGAGATGAGTCCGACATGCGGGGGTGGGGGGCGGGGGGGGGTGTGGGGTTGGGGAGGGGGGTGTCAGGAGCAATGTTCCCTGTAAGCGGCGCTTTGTTCTGTGCGGCCTGTTTCTTTTAATGCGCGGTCCCTTTAAATTTCTGTGCCTACGCGGTATTTACAACGGAGAAGCTGGTGAGCGGCCTGCGCGGGAGCTTTCGGGTTACTGCACGCGCGCGCACCTTAGCGGGAACATTGGTCAGGAGGTGAGTTTGATATCAGAGCTTGGGCGGTGTTGGGGTCCGATCGCGGTGGGGGGGGGGGTGGGCGGGTGAGTTCAACCAATCGAGAGGGTCCGATCGCAGGGTGGTTTATAGGGTAACGTGGGGAGCCGGGTGGAAGCACTCCTGCTTCTCCTGGCCCACAAGCATTGCTGGAAAAGCTCTCACCTGTTCCATCCAGCCGTTCTCGCCTTCCTTCAGCTGCCGGGTTAACCGAGCCCCAGGAAACCCATGCTGGAGTGGTTAGATTTAAAGGTCAGCGATATTCAATTAAAAAAACCTCCCATTAACGTCTGACAAGGATGTTAATTGCTGTGATAACTATTGCCTGCCTGCAGTAATTAAGGTCCCGACTGTGGCGACTGGGTTACTCACAGGCAGCCAAACAAGCCTTCGTTAAACCTCCCGGAAGTGGGTGTGTTGGAGCCTGGTTGCAATGGCGATCCAAAAATCAATTATTTTAACTACCCACCTGCCCCCAACCCACCCATTCTTGGGGGGTTAAAACTCCCCCCACACAGCCTGTAGTAAAGGAGTATTTGTACATGGTCATAGTTTACCACTATAACAGAAATTTACCGGTTCAACTTCCAGTCCACACAGAACCAACCCATCTCATTGAAGGAAACAACTGGATTGATTGCACCTTCCATAAACTTCAACTCATCCAAATCTCTGCTGCCCGTGTCCTAACTCGCACCAAGTCCCATTCACCTATCACCCCTCAGCTCGCTGACCTACATTGGCTCCCAGCCTGGCAACACCTCGATTTTAAAATTCTCATCCTTGTTTTCAAATCCTCCATGGCCTCGCTCCTCCCATCTCTGTAATCCCTTCCAGCCCAGAAACCGTCCGAGATCTCTGCGCTCCTCCAATTCTGGCCTCTTGCACATGCCTGATTTTCTTCGCTCCATCATTGGCGGCCGTGCCTTCAGCTGCCTCGGCCGTAAGCTCTGGAAGTCCCTCCCTAAACCTCTCTGCCTCTATACCTCTCTCTCCTCCTTTAAGACGCTCCTTAAAACCTACCTTTTTGACTAAGTTTTTGGTCACCGGTCCTAATATCTCCTTATGGGGCTCGGTGTCTAATTTTTGTCTGATAACGCTCCTGTGAAGCGCCTTGGGATGTTTTACCACGTTAAAGGCGCTATATAAATGCAAGTTGTTGTTGCTACAATTGGCCTCACACCCTGAACCAGGAAACAAGGTGAGGGGGAATCAGAAAAGGTTTCCATTCTTGATAGATGTTTGGAAAAGTAGCTGTGAGAATGTTGGATACGGACAGATGGGGGTTTGGCTGTAATGGCTTCATGATTGAACAGAAATCCCAGCAAACCAGTTGTTTTATTGTCAGAACAACAATATTGTTGTAATATACTATAGCACAAATGTTGGCAGATTTTGAATTGCACGGAATATTTCCTTCTAAGAGATAGGACTGGTAAAATAGATTAATAGCATAATAAACAAATAATGAAGTCCTACTTTGTTTGGTTGTATAAAATATGTTTGCAAGCTGTCAGCTTGACTCTTATCACTGAGTCAGAAGGTTGTAGATTCATGCCCCACTTCAGGACTTAAACACGATTCCCAGGCTGACATTTCAGTGCAGTACTGAGGGAGTGTTGAGTCAGTAGTTCTGTGTCCTTCAGATGAGGTGTAAAACCAAAGCCTCGTCTACCTGTTCTGGAGATTTAAGTGAAGGAAAGAAAGACTTGCATTTATATAGCACCTTTTACGATCTCAGGACGTCCCAAAGCGCTTTACAGCCAATGAAGTACAGTCACTGTTGTAATGTAGGAAACATGGCAGCTAATTTGTGCACAGCAAGCTCCCACAAACAGCAATGTGATAATGACCAGATAATCTGTTTTTAGTGATGTTGGTTGAGGGAGAAATATTGGCCGGGACACCAGGGAGAACTCCCCTGCTCTTCAAATAATGCCATGGCATGTTTTACGTCCACCTAAGAGGGCCGACATCTTAGAGAGGGCAGTTCAACATCTCATCTGAAAGATGGCACCTCAGACAGTGCAGCACTCCCTCAGTACTGCATTGAAGTGTCAGTCTAGATTTTGTGCTCAAGTCTCTAGAGTGTGAGTTGAACCCCCAACCTTCTGACTCAGAGGCAAGGGTGCTACTACTGAGCCATGGCTTACACAAGTGAATGTTAAAGATCCCATTGGCACTATTTGAAGAAGAGCTGGACTAACATCCTTCCTTCAACTGACACTGCCAAAAAAAACGCACAGATTAACACTTGTTCAAGTTGGCTGCTGTGTTTCCCTACATAACAACAGGGACTGTACTCCGAAGTAATTACTTGTTTGGAAAGCACTTTGGGATGTTTCTGAGAGATGTGATGAGGTGCTATATTAAAGGCAAGCCTTTCATCACTTTATCAAACCTTTTTTGGGTCACTTTTCACCTCCTCTTTCTCATGAAGTAATTGAAAAGCCTAAGGCCCAAAGTACAGGACATCATCAAGGTTAAACACAATTGGTGTGAATTTTAATAGTCAAGAGCGACTTCCGGGTTTAACTCAGGCGCTTTTGTAAGCGTGCACGCAACCCCCTCAGGAGAGGCGGGTTACTGATTATAATATTTAAATTAGCGAATTTTAATGAGAGTTTCACCAGCATTTAAATTTAACATCACATGCATGGGTTTCCCAAGCTTCCTGAAAGTTGCCATCGAAAAGAAGGTGAGAAGATTGTACGGCAATTCATGGGGCTCATTAAAAGGCACGAATATGGACATCAATAAATATTCAGTGCTCACAGCTGCTTTCTTATCTCCCACTGGGAAAGGGTTTGTTGGGACTACTTGTTCTGAGAGGATAATTTATGGATTTTGGAGGTATTGATACTCAGAACATCAGGATGGGTGGTGCCATGGCTGCCTTAGATTTGAATTCAGATGAGGAGTGACCCGCTGTGGAGAGACCTGCAGGTGGTCAGCAGAGAGGGGAGCAGCAGAGAGTGCAGCAGCAGAGAGATCGAGGGCGCAGGAAGGACTATCCACATAACGGTGTTAAGACAGAGGCTTGGCTTTCTTGACCTCATGGAATAGCAGAGCTTCTGCAGGTTGAGCTTGTCATGTCAGGGTGGTGGCAGCAAACTACAGCCTCCTAGAAGAAGACCTGCTCCCTGCTGGACCTGGTGGCCACGTGTTACCACCAATGACTGTGAAAGTGGACACCACCCTCAACATTTTTGCCTCCGGATTGTTCATGAGCGCTGCCAAAGACATATCCAGGATCTCCCAGTCCGCTGCACATAAACGCATAAGGCAGTTCACTGATGGATTGTTTTGCTTGCCAGGGCCAGCAATTATGTCAACGTTGCCTGTGATAACACTAGTCAGGATGAGCAGGCGCTCGAGTTTGGCTTCCCACAGGTGCAGGGTGTCATCGATTGTATGCACGTGGGAATCCGAGCACCCCCAGAACAATCAGGAGCATTCGTCAACCGCAAGGGATTTCATTCGATCCATGTGCAGCTGGTGTGCAACCACAAGAAAGGGTTTATGCAAGTGTGCAGCAGATTGCCTGTGAACTGCCATGATGCTTTCATCCAGCAGGAATCCAAGCGCACCAAACTTTTTGGATCTGCAAGCAAATTTAAGGGGTGGCTGCTAGGAGACAAGTGATACCCATTCAAACTTGGCTGACCACACCCATGAGGAAGGCCACCAATGAAGCCCAAGAGCGGTATAGCAACAGCCATATGACTTCCGGATGTGTCACTGAGCAAGCGATCGGCATGCTCAAGATGCACTTCAGGTGCCTGGACAGATCTGAAAGAGCCCTTCAGTACTCGCCAGCGAGGGTCTCTAGAATGATCATGGTGAGCTGCACTCTACACAACATTACGCGGCAGCGAGGATTGGAGTTGCAGGAGGAACAAGGCACTCAGTGCACATCGTCTGTGGACGATTCCAGTGAATAGGACGAGGAGGAGGTGGAGGATGAGGATGGCATCCTTAACGCCGCACCCGCCGCTCACACTGTTGCCTGGAATGCCAGGGATTCCCTTATAGCTGTAAGGTCCAGTTAGTCACTCCCACTGGACCGATATAACTATCGAATCCAATGGCCATTCTCCGCCCCCCCCCGCCCTACCCCCCCACCCCAATCTCACTGACCCAAAGCCATCCTGTAACCAACCATCCACCATTTCCACAAGACCCAGTTTGTCCCTGTCAATTCATGTCTTCGCATTCATCAACAAGCAACTGAAAAGACGAGTTGACACACAGCAACCAAGAATGGGCAACAGGGGAAAGTGGTGCAAAGTATAAGTTTTATGTGATTCTAATAAGCATTGGAAACTTAATAACCTAATATTTGCATTAACACTCATGTGCATACCCTTGTTGAACTACAAAGCTTTTCCTTTCCATCGCTCCTACATGGTGCAACCCTTGTGGCTTCAGCAGAGGTAGAGACAGGCTGCTCAGATCCCTGCTCTGACTGTTGAGATGTCCTTGGCCGACAACCTCTGGGTATTGAAGCCCATGAGGGCCCTGCCAAAAACTGCTCCAGCTGAACCTGTGCAGGGGCAGATCGTCCATCGGGAGAGGAGGCAGCATGTTGGATACTGACTGGGGGGGGCGCGGGGCAATGGGTGAGACATGGGAGCGCTTTGAGTAGAGCACTTTGAGTAGAGTTCCTACTTCCATACGGTAGCATAGTTCGGGAGCGGTAGCATAGTGGTTACTGGACTAGTAATCCAGAGGCCTGGACTAATGATTCGGAGACGTGAGTTCAAATCCCACCACGGCATCTGGTGAATTTAAATTCAGTTAATTAAATACATCTGGAATAAAAAGCTAGTTTCAGTAATAGTGACCATGAAATTATCGGATTGTCGTAAAACCCCATCTGGTTCAGTAATGTCCTTTAGGGAAGAAAATCTGCCATCCTTACATGGTCTGGCCTATATGTGAATCCAGACCCACAGCAATGTGGTTAACTCTTAACTGCCCTCTCTAATGGCCTAGCAAGCCAACTCAGTTGCTACGAAAAACATTAAGAATAAAACCGGACGGACCTCCCGGCATCGACCTCGGCACCAGCTACGGACATGACAACGGCACACCCAGCCCAGTCGACCCTGCAAAGTCCTCCTCACCAACATCATAGGACTTGTGCCAAAATTGGGATAGCTGTTCCACAGACTAGTCAAACAACAGCCTGACAGAATCATACCTTTCAGCCAATGTTCCACTGGAAAGAATGGACCTGGGAGTCCTCAACTCTGAGCCCCATGAAGTCTCATGGCTTCAGGTCAAGCAAGCATAGGCAAGGAAAGCTCCTGCTGATTATTATCTACCACCCTCCCTCAGCTGATGAATCAGTACTCCTCCATGTTGAACACCACTTCAAAGAAGCACTGAGAGTAGCAAGGGCACAGAATGTATTCTGGTTGGGGGACTTCAACGTCCATCACCAAGAGTGGCTCGGTACCACCACTACTGACCGAGCTGGACGAGTCCTGAAGGACATCGCTGCCAGTCTGGGCCTGCAACAGGTGGTGAGAGAACCAACACGAGGGAAAAACAGACTTGACCTCGTCCTCACCAATACTACCTGTCACAGATGCATCTGTCCATGACAGCATTGGTAGCAGTGACCACCGCACTATCATTGTGGAGATGAAGTCCCGTCTTCACACTGAGGACACCCTCCATCATGTTGTGTGGCACTACCACCATGCTAAATGTGATAGATTCAGAACAGATCTAGCAGCTCAAAACTGGGCATCCATGAGGCGCTGTGGGCCATCAGCACCACCAAATCTGTAACCTCATCACCCGGCATGTCACTCTACCAATACCATCAAGCCAGGGGACCAACCCTGGTTCAATAAGGAGTGTAGAAGAGCATGCCAGGAGCAGCACCAGGCGTATCTAAAAATGCGGAGCCAACCTGGGAAAGCTACAACACAGGACTACATGCATGCTAAACAGCAGAAGCAGCATGCTATAGAAAGAGCTAAGCGATCCCACAATCAATGGATCAGATCAAAGCCTTGCAGTCTTGCTACATCCAGTCGTGAATGGTGGTGGACCATTAAACAACTAACGGGAGGAGGAGGCTCCATGAATATCCCCATCCTCAATGATGGTGAGCCCAGCACGTGAGTGCAAAAGACAAAGCTGAAGCTGTTTGCAGCCATCTTCAGCCAGAAGTGCCGAGTGGATGATCCATATCGGCCTCCTCCTGAGGTCCCCACCATCACAGAAGCCAGTCTTCAGCCAATTCGATTCGCTCCACGTGATATCAAGAAACAGCTGAGCGCACTGGATACAGCAAAGGCTGTGGGCCCCGACAACATCCCAGCTGTCATGCTGAAGACTTGTGCTCCAGAACTAGCCGCCCCTCTGTAGTGGGTGGTGGTTTGTGTCAGCTTCACCTCTGACTTCTGAGCGGTTCGAATCGCTCCCACTCCCTTGGTTCTAGACCTTGGATTTATTTGGGGGTTATGATAAAAAGTGCAGCAGACAACTGAGTTTGATGCAAGAACTTTGATCTTTATTCAAGAAAGTAAAACACAACACAAACACTCTTAACACTCTAAAGGTGGGGAACACTTCGGTACAAGTGAGGGAAATAACATTAGGAGAATACTTCACCCCTCCCAATCCCACTTCACTAGCTAGGTTGGACTCCAGAGGACCAGGGATGATACTCACCAGAATCCTTGACAGTTAGGTTAGTTCGCGGTTTTGGGGTTCACTCTATATGCCAGTTGGTGTCTGCTGTACCCCGTACGCGGTAGAGGACTTCAACTGCGTATCTGGTCAGTCTTCGCGAGTCCGCTGATGCGGTAGGGTGCGTATTGGATTTATCAGGTGAGTACCCACTTTTCTGTGGTTTAGAAGTAGGGTTTAGAGTTTTTTAAGGGAAAAATCTTACCCAGGGGTAAGTCAGAGTAGATTGTAGAGTGGAAACTTTGCGGTTCTTCAGTTTTTCTTCGAGTTGGTTTTCTTTGGTCGCGGTGGCCCAAATATTGATACTTGGTGTTCGGTTGGTTGTTTCGTGAGGGCCTTGTTGCCACGAAGTGTCCGATGGTCACTGAGGCAGTCGTTCTGGTTTCTTCTCGTGTCAGCCTACTTTGTTGGATGGTCTGGCCTTCGAGCTGTCGAACTCCTGGCTGGACACGGAACGCTGAACGGTGGTGTTGCAGAACTGTATTGCGGAGAATGCCTCTGTCGATGTCTTCTTGTTCTTCCTTCCTCTTCTTTTTCAGGTTGAGAACGGGCCTTCAATTATACCCATTGAAGCTCCCTTATCTATCTGCGCGCCAAATCAGGTCTCGGTCTTTGTTAGTTTTGGCGGGCTCGTTAACGGTAACTGGTTTGTTAAGGTGTGAAGTGGTTCCGGGATGGCCCCCATCCTATCGATTTGCCACTTAATCGGAGTTTGATTGTTCTTATGTTTTGGGTTTTCTTGGCTGGGCCTATGATTTCTATGGAGTAGGCCGAAGTGATCTGTTTTATGCATGTCTTAATGGACTCTGTAACTTGGGGTGGAGACTGTTTTTCCTCGGGTTTATTGTTAGGATGCTAATGTCTGATAGGGGCCGATTTAAACTCCCAGCGAGATCATACGGTTCCCCAGACAGTTCCCATTAGCTCCAATATCCAAACTGTCTTACAGAGGTTGAACCCACCTTCCTTCACAGCCTTTTCTCCCTTACAAGCCTAGACATGTTTTAAAAATACCAAATCTTGGTTTTTGCTCAAAATGTCCTTCGGTTAGGCCCAATGCACTTCACCGCCCTGTAATAGCTAGAAAAGAGTCCAAAGTCTTTTCCTTAGGGTATTTCTTAGAGTTTTGGGGGATCTGTGAATTTTGAGAATCTTGCACCTCTAGCCAAGCTGTTCCAGTACAGCTACAACACTGGAATCTATCCAACAATGTGGAAAACTGCCCAGGTATATCCTGTCCACAAAAAGCAGGACAAATCCAATCCGGCCAATTACCGTCCCATCAGTCTACTCTCAATCATCAGCAAAGTGATGGAAGGTGTTGTCGACAGTGCTATCAAGCAGCACTTACTCACCAATAACCTGCTGACTGATGCCCAGTTTGGGTTCCATCAGGACCACTTGGCTCCAGACCTCATTACAGCCTTGCTCCAAACATGGACAAAAGAGCTGAATTCTAGAGATGAGGTGAGAGTGACTTCCCTTGACATCAAGGCAGCATTTGATCGAGTGTGGCATCAAGGAGCCCTAGTAAAACTGAAGTCAATGGGAATCGGGGGAAAACTCTCCACAGGCTGGAGTCATAACTAGCACAAAATAATATGGTTGTGGTGGTTGGATGTCAATCATCACAGCCCCAGGACATCGCTGCAGGAGTTCCTCAGGGCAGTGTCCTAGGCCCAACCATCTTCAGCTACTTCATCATTGACCTTCCCTCCAACATAAGGTCAGAAATGGGGATGTTCACTGATGACTGCACAGTGTTCAGTACCATTCGCAACTCTTCAGATAATGAAGCAGTCCATGCCCGCATGCAGCAAGACCTGGACGACGTTCAGGCTTGGGCTGATAAGTGGCAGGTAATAACTATCTCCAACAAGCGAGCGTCTAACCACCGCCTCTTGACATTCAACGGCATTACCATCGCTGAATCCCCCACCATCAATATCCTGGGTGTCACCATTGACCAGAAACTTAACTGGACCAGCCACATAAATACTGTGTCAATAAGAGCAGGTCAGAGGCTGGGTATTCTGCGGTGAGTGTCTCACCTCCTGACTCCCCAAAGCCTTTCCACCATCTACAAGGCACAAGTCAGGAGTGTGATGGAATACTCTCCACTTGCCTGGATGAGTGCAGCTCCAACAACACTCAAGAAGCTCGACACCATGCAAGAGAAAGCAGATCATTTGATTGGCACCCCATCCACCACCTAAAACATTCACTCCCTCCACCACCGGCGTACCGTGGCTGTAGTGTGTACCATCTACAAGATGTACTGCAGCAACTCACCAAGGCTTCTTCAGCAGCACCTCCCAAACCCGCGACCTCTGCCACCTAGAAGGACAAGGGCAGCGGGGTGCATGGGAACACCACCACCTCCAAGTTCCCCTCCAAGTCACACACCATCCTGACTTAGAAGTATATCGCCGATCCTTCCATCATCACTGGTTCAAAATCCTGGAACTCCCTCCCTAACAGCACTGTGGGAGTACCTTCACCACACAGACTGCAGCGGTTGAAGAAGGCAGCTCACCACCACCTTCTCAAGGGCAACTAGGGATGGGCAATAAATGCTGGCCCTGCCAGCGAAGCCCACATCCCAGGAATGAATTAAAAAAAAATCCCCTTTCACCATCATCCCTCTCATGGGCCAGCCGCACTTTACTCATACAACTCTGCGGGAGAGCAGCTTGGAGCAGATCAGTGACGCGCTGTAAGGCCATGTCATCCTATTTAAGGCACTAGACATGTTGGCATCCAGAGTCTGCACTGCCATGGTCAAGGTGTGCATGCACTCATTTGATTGCCGTGATTGATGTTCCACAGAGGAAGCCAATCTATCCATGGAAGAAGATATCAAACCAGTCATGTTTGAGGTGGACTGCTCCATTCTCTCTGCAATCGTGGACAGTGTGCGTGGAAGGCCTGTCAGTACATCGCACATTCTCTGCTGCTCCTCAGTGATTATCCTTTTCATCGATGGCCCCCCCAGGGTGCAGCATCTTTGTCCAGCTTGGAGGGGGCTGCACCCTCCGTCGCGGACTCTCCACTGCTGTCCCTGCCACCACCATCTGCTCTTGCTCACTTGTGAACTCTGAGTCACCAGGTGAAAACCCAACTATCTGTCTTACTGGTCTCACTGAAGTGCGAGTATCTGAGCTGTTGCATGGTCTGCATGAGTCGTGTGACGCTGCACCCTCAGAACGAATCAACTGCACTGAGGATTTTCGTTGCCTGTGAGCTCCACCGATTGCGGCGGCACGTGTGAAGGCCCTGGCAGAGAGCAAAGATATGAATTTTTACTGGCAAGGTAAGAATGTTACAAATTAGCATTACGAAGATGATCATATTTCGCTCACTGCTGAAATGATGTGAGTGCTGTATGACATGCAGATCGCTGATATTTAATTGTGCCACCAGGTAGCTACGAGGCCCCATTCTCTTCATCTCCGATGGTCAGGGATGCTGAAATTCTACTGATCTCCAACGCTTCCTCCTCTGCAGTTGTCGGCTGTGAGATCTGTGGAGGACCACCTTCGGGTTCTCTCCCTCTCCCTAGTCTTATACGCTCTATTGTCTTTCAACAGACCTAGGAGTGACTGTAGTGACATGTGTTCACCCGATGGATGCAGTGCATTTGGTGAGGGTGACTATCCGGGAGAGGCATCAAATTGCACAAAAATGAGGATGATTGGCAGTGGTGGATGGATAGATGGGGATGTGAGGAAGTGCACAGAAAGAGAAGAATGGGTGGGCCTGCAAGGTAAGTGGGTGTGAGGAGTGATATGATGGAGTAGGCTTGACAAGGCAGAGTAAGGGGGGTGGGGTGATGCACACAACAGGATATAGGTGATTGTGCAACTGTACTTACCTTTTCTGACCTGGTTAGGTTATTAAAGCGCTTCCTGCACAGAATCCAGGAGCGTGGCACAATGCTCCTCTGCTGACCTCTGGGCCATCTCCAGCCATGGCTTCTCTGTGTCGGCAGCAGATTTCTTCCTCCCGTCTCTGGGGGAAGAGTATCTCTCTCTGACTCCTCATTGCATGCAGTAGTGCATTAAGTGAGGCATTGTTGAATCTTGGCCCAGCCTGTGCCCGGTCCTGCATCCATCACAACACTGCTCCTTCAGTTTGCTGCAACTCTTAGCTCCTCCAAATTCAATCCATGGATTGGCCCTTTAAATGCTCCCATTGAGATCGTGTCATCTGGGTCTGCACCGCGCCCGCTGGCGCACACTGGACGCCGAACCTGGAAGAAAAATTAAAATTTTGTGGCCTTGCTGAAATTGCACATTCCGACACGCTGAGAATTCTGGGTTTTGCATCTGATCCCGCCCCCCCCCCCACCGCCCCCACCCCCACCGTCCCCCATCCCCACCGTCCCTCACCACCCCCGCTACGAACACGCCTCGGATTTATTATCGGGCCCAATAGGGGAGAAGATAACGTAAGCCAAAAACTACGTGTCAGCAAAGAAAGAATTTACATTTATATAACACCAATCACATCCTTGGGACCTCCCAGTAAATTACTTTCGATGTGCAATCACCGTTGTCATGTAGTCAAATGCAGCAGCCAAATATATGCACAGCAAGATCCCACAAACGGCAGAAGAGTAAACATTAACCCGCACCTTGGTTGAGGGGTGAACTTTGCCCAGGAGAGTTCTCTGTTCTTGTTTGAATAGTTCCAGGGAATCTTTTAGGCGCACCTGAAGAGGCAGACAGGGCTTAGCTTCTAACAGCTCATTCAAAAGACAGCAGGGTAAATTAACAAGCTACCCAGCGTAAAACTGGCGTTCGGATTGGCCACCCATTCTAGAAACCGCCCCGATTTTCATTCCCATTGATTTCCAACGGTTTCTATAACGGGCAGCTGATCCGCTCAACCTGCCTTACACCTGGGCGGCAAGTTGACAACCTCTCCCAGCCTCTCCAACAATGCAGCACTCCCTCAGTACTGCACTGGTGGAGTGACAGCTCACATCCTGAAGTGGGACTTGAACCACAGCCTTCTGACTCAGAGGCAAGAATGTTACCACAAAGCAAAAGTAACGCTTGAAGTAATGATAAGTTTGAGTTTTAAAAGCCTGAGGAAATAATTACACCTGCCTAAAATCCATTATGGATTTCTGTATTGCTCATATTACAGTGCCTCACTTGCATTACGGAGCTTAATTAAATATTGTTTCTTTCTCGCTAACAAGGATTAATTTAAAGAAATCAGAGCAATTATGCCTTGGAGCCTTAAAGTGACACCCACCCACTCCTTAATAGCAGAATAATACACTGTGAGTTACATGGTAAAATGTTCCCCTCCCATAGAAGAGTAAATCATCTGACTCAGATTCATTAGTGATATTATAAAAACATTCTGTCTGTCACGCTTCAGACAACCCGCTCAGAATTTCTATGCCACACTTTAGAAGAGTATAAAGAAGCAAAGGCCGTAATTTGGAATGTACAGAGAAAACTTCCAACAACAAAGCATACTAGAGCCAGAATATCTGTCACCTCCAAACTGATCTGTCTACGAAATCAGCCAGCGTTTGCTTAGCAATTGGAACTTTTTATAGTTTAAACGGACACACACTCACACTTTAGCTGCAGAATAAGACAATGTCCCCGAATTTCCTTGCATTATTTTAGTGCACTGGGGCTCAATGGTGGGAGGAGACTCGATGTAAGAATGAAAGAAAGAAAGACTTGCATTTCTATAGCGCCTTTCACGACCACCGGACGTCTCAAAGCACTTTACAGCCAATGAAGTACTTTTTGGGGTATAGTCACTGTTGTAATGTGGGAAACGCGGCAGCCAATTTGCGCACAGCAAGCTCCCACAAACAGCAATGTGATAATGACCAGATAATCCTGTTTTTGTTACGTTGGTTGAGGGATAAATATTGGCCAGGACACCAGGGATAACTCCCCTGCTCTTCTTCGAAAAAGTGTCATGGGATCTTTTATGTCCACCTGAGAGAGTGAAGGGATAATTACTAGTCCTAGCCCTTTTCAGGCTACCCCAGATCAGGCGTATTCCCCAGACGTTCACCTTCAACTAAAGTTAGAGATAGCCGAATTCTAGAGACGCTTAATTGGGTCTAAAGGTCCAGACTATCTCTCCCTAAAGGAAAGGAACGACTTGAAGATGTTACCATCCTCCAGATAGCACTTTAAATAAGTTTAACTAGACTGTAACCTTCCGGATATTATGAGGGTCCGGAAAACCCCCCCAGAATTCTGCAACTCCTCACAAAAGAGTGTACAGAAATTGAGTTCACGAGTTTGATACAGAAATACTATGTGAGACTATTCTAAAAATATATAGATTTATTAAAGAACCGACATGCAGCTAACAGTTGGTGATTCAATCGCAACTTTAACAGTTCAAAATACAAATAGCTTACATTTCTTATCAGAGATCCTTATTCTCAAATCTTAACTTCGTTACATTTCCACACTTCGTACTTATTTATAATCCAGGATATCCACCAAAATCAAATAAAAGTACCTTTTGATCCCCGAGACTCAAAGAGTTATGAACTTACAGAGCCTGCCTCTGAAGTTGAGAATCGCTTGCCCCTTCCAGCGACTTCTGACTTCCTATCTGAAAGTTCCATATCTTATACTCTTTTTGCAGTGGCATATCCTTTGAAGTTTTCTGCTGATGTAAGCTAATTATCTCTAGTCATATTTCTGATAACTTCTTTCTATTCTTACTGTCAGTTCAGCTGCAGCATGCATAATTATATCTGCTGTGCAGGTGTTTCAAAACTTATAAAAAATGGTTATAACAGATTTATCTATTTGATGCCATTCTTACAAAGGTCATCTATTGAATTCTTAAATCACTTTAACTGGTTGAAAGCAGACTTCTGTCTCCGTGTGTTCCAAGTTCAACACATAAACAATGTGATTGCTTGGTGCATCTATTGATGTCATATTTACAAAGTCTTTTGTTTGTACCTTTTACAATATGTAAATCAAAAACACTTCAACCGAGTACTTGATTGTTTCCCCAGTCATCTAAGTCTCCTGTCTTTCATTTGATGTTACTTTTACAAAGGCACATGGTTTTTTAATGTTCTGTGTTTCTGTTCGAAGTGTTAGTTTTTAACACTTTAAACTGGGTATTGGTATTAGTTGGTTCCAAACTGCAGACTTCTTGGAAGCAACTCTTTGCTTTGTCAATAGGGCCATTGTTTTAGTATTTACAACCAATTTCAATTTCAAAAGCTTGTATGGTGTTTACAGTTTTGTGTCAACAAACCATCTTATCTCAGAAGCCTGTATTCACAGCTTGTGTCATTGAGGCTTTTAGGTTTTTAAACCCAGTTTGTCATGTTTTAATAAAGTCAGAATTCTGTTCATAGGATGGTGTATTTTTCTGAATAGGTATGGCTCATTCCTTACAAGAGCAGACGGGGCCTCGGTTTAACTTCTCATCCGAAAGACAGCACCTCCGACTAGTGCGGCACTCACTCAGCACTGCACTGGAGTGTCAGCCTAGCTTTTTGTGCTAAAGTCACTGGAGTGGGACTTGAACCCACAACCTTCTGACTCAGAGGCGAGAGTGCTACCCACTGAGCCACAGCTGACACTAGGGATGACACCTGTTTCTGCCTGTTTTTTGGCGACATATCCGGTTCGGTGGTGGGGAGGGGCTTCCTCGCTCCTTCAACAGCTCAATTATTTAAGGTGGATGGAAATGATGGGATGACGTCATGCATCCTAAATCCTGTCAGTTCTGCCCCATAGCACGCAGTGTAACTTATGACCAGATAAATTGAACTAATAGACCTCTTACACTTAAAGGCGCTCATTGCCTGGATAACTTCTGTCCGTATCTCAGGTTTGCCGGAATATTTATGGAAACTTTTTATTTCTTGGGAAGCTACGAAGCTAGATTTCAAAGAGGATGTTCTGGCCGCCTACAAAACTATGACTCGCCCCCCCCGCCCCCCCCCGCCACCCACAGTAACGAATATTATTGAGCAGCATGGGTTTCCCTATGGGGGGTTACTCTGTCTGCTTCTACACACAGACTCTGCAGTGCATAAACAGCTCTGTCAGTGACCGTGAAGGTGAGTACAGCACTCACCTTTGATCTTGTGTTCTATTGAAGCCAATGGATGAGTAAGATTGGACGGGGTGTAAAACAAGCGGCCGGACTGATGTCGCTGGTTTTCCGCCAGGCAGGTCAAGTCAAAATTGCCCGTCCTCCAACCAACTCCTACCACGACAGTTCTCCAGACTCAGGAAAGCCCATGAATAATGCCACGGGAGATCTGCTAGTCTGAAGATTAATGACAATGAACAAGGCTCATCTTACCTTACATTAAGAGCACTTGCTGTCAGTGCAGAGGAGCAGTGGTTGTTGATGTGTCGGCGAAGGTGGTCACATGGAATCAAGAGCCCCTGAGCAGAAAACATCAAGGGAGAATATATTATAATACTAATAATATAACAAACAAATTTCTTTCAAGACTGATACCATCATCAGCACCTTGCAGCCCTAAGTTTGTGTAGAAATCTAATATTTACCTGTACTTTTGTTCCGATGTTCACGCTAGGTTAATTCTTTATTTCTCCAAACAATTAATAAGCCCGTATAGCTACTGGAACAATTGAATATTGATGGAATAGTCAAACAGTCATTACATGAGTAATATTAGCAGTAATTTGTATTGTAAATGAACCCCTACTGAAATTATCCAAGCCATTGCATTATAAATTATATATCACTTAAATCCCTGGATTAGAAAGCTTCCATTATTATTTATTAACTGCAACATCCATTTTTTATAAGAATAGTCTCTTAATTTCTCAACGAAGCTGTGGTTTGAGCTGAAAGTAACCCTTCCCCCACCGGACATGTTGTTATTGTGTGCACCCTCCGTATAGAGAGTTTATTAGAGATGTGTGGGATGGTAAAAAGTGTTATTTTTCCTGGAAGGCTGATTTTTTTCTGTTAGTCCTTTGTTGTGTTCAATGAGGGAGAGGCGCGACATTGCTGGTGTGACAGTGGGGATCGATTGGCCACTTGTCTTGTCACTACGAATCGGGCCATTTGCAATCGTTACTCTGCGGTAATACTTTCCTCTTCCGAGCTCGTTTCTTTTTCTTTTCACTCTCTCTAGGCATGAGAGTCACAAGAACAAACATAAGAAATAGGAGCAGGAGTTGGCTGATCTGATCTTGGCCTCAACTCCACTTTCTCGCCCGCTCCCCATAACCCTTGACTTCCCTGTAGCTCAAATATCTGTCTATCTCCACCTTGAATATATTCAATGACTCCGCCTCTACAGCTCTCTGGGGAAGAGAATTCCAAAGATTCACGACCCTCTGAGAGAAGAAATTCCTCCTCATCTCCGTTTTAAATGGGCGACCCCTTATTCTGAAACTATGCCCCCTAGTTCTAGATTCCCCCATAAGGGGAAACATCCTCCCTGCATCTACCCTGTCAAGCCCCCTCAGAATCTTATATGTTTCAATAAGATCACCTCTCATTCTTCGAAACTCCAATGAGTATAGGCTCAACCTGCTCAACCTTTCTTCGTAAGACAACCCCTTCATCTCAGGAATCAACCTAGTGAACCTTCTCTGAACTGCCTCCAATGCAAGTATATCCTTCCTTAAATAAGGAGACCAAAACTGCACGCAGTACTCCAGATGTGGTCTCACCAGCGCCCTGTGCAGTTGTAGCAAGTCAGTGCAGTGTGGTTAAAAAAAAACTTATATTCACCACCAAAGTGATTTTAAGTCGGTCAAAGATCAGATAAACCGACTTCTAAAAAATAGGCATTTTCTTAGGCAAAGCAGAAGTTTCAGACATTAAATAATCTGCCTCACAATTCTTTCCATGTCCGTGCAAGATTAAAGGTGCAATCTACATACTCTCAACAAAATGAATACAAATACCCGAGATGGTGGGCAGGTGCTGGAGTATCTGGCAGCGTGGGGCTGGTGAAGCAGTCCCGACTGCACTGGTGGGACAGTTTTCCACTTCAGGGAGAGAATAAATCTAGGCCTTACATTCAACGCAGCGAACAAGCAGACTGTTCCACTGGGCTAGAAGAGGGTTTTTTATAAGAATAACCGAGTACCCAATAAGATTAGACTAGCTTACTTCTTTCCTTCTTCAACTCACAGCTCTGCAGTACGACTCAGTATTATCCAACAGCGCCTGCTTATTGTACAACAAGAGCAACAATAACTTGCATTTATATAGTGTCTTTAACGTAGTAAAACTTCCCAAGGCGCTTCACAGGAGCGATTATCAAACAAAATTTGACACCGAGTCACATAAGGAGATATTAGGACAGGTGACCAAAAGTTTGGTCAAAGAGCATTTTAAGGAGTTTCTTAAAGGAAGAGAGAGAGGTGGAGAGGCTTAGGGAGGGCATTCTAGAGCTTAGGGCCCAGGCAGCTGATGGCACGGCCACCAAGGCTGAAACCATTAAAATTGGGAATGCGCACGAGGCCAGAATTGGAAGAGCGCAGAGATCACTGAGGGCTGTAGGGCTGCGGAAGGGTACAGAGATAGGGAGGGGCAAGGCCACGGAGGGATTTGAAAACAAGGATGAGGATTTTAAAATCGAGGCGTAGCTGGACCGGGAGCCAATGTAGGTCAGCGAGCACAGGGGTGACGGGTGAACGGGAGTCGGTACGAGTTAGGATTCTGGCAGCTGAGCTTTGGATGAGTTCAAGTTTATGGAGGGTGGAAGATGGGAGGGTGGTCGGAGAGCATTAGAGTAGTCAGGTATAGAGGTAACAAAATCATGGTGAGGGTTTCAGAAGCAGATGAGCTGAGGCAGGGGTGGAGACGGGCGATGTTAATCATGTCTGAAATCAGTACACCCTACTTGAATGATAGCACAGATTTTCCAGGATTTCCCTCTTTCAAGTTAGCCTTTGCTGTTCTAGCCCTTGTATTCTCTCAGATATACACAGATGCACATAAATTAAAGTGATTTACTCAGAACATATTGTAAAATAAGCAAGAAATGCAAAGAAGGCAAAATTACACAAGACTGGGAGCGTGAATTCCCTTAACTGGGAGTTGCTACTTCCCCCGCCTGTAATATATGTGGGTAGAACAAATGAAGGACAGAGACAGGATGAGTTGCTAGTCCATGTGCTTGCTTTACTGGGCCAAAGCGAACTGAGCATGCTCATACCAAACTATGTGACAAACCATGTGATAATACATTACACTGCTTTTCCCTTAAAAAAAAGATGTACATATTCCCCTCACAAATACAACAAAACTATGGTCCCACCTTTCCCAGCATTAGATGTACCAAATAACAAAAACTCCTGGCTTTTTTCTATTAAATTAACTACAAATCCAGTTTAATAACAGGTTTGCGGAGCCTTCCTGATCTCCCAACAGAAGGTTTTGGTGTTGAACCAATTTTCGGGCTGTTTTGTTGTGGTTCCGAACTCAAAGATGATCCTGTTTCTATCTCAGACTTGTTTGAACCTGGTACTTCAGTTCCTGAAGACTGAACTAAGTCAAACTCATGTATGTGTTTAAGATCAAGTGGTACAAGATCACAGTCTAATCTAGGCCAGTAAACAAAGTTTCTTGCAATTGATTTCATACTGACAATCCCTGAATGTTCAGTATGAAGTTCGGCCAGAATTCTATCTCTCAAAGAAGTAGGTACCACCACTCTGTTTCCCCACTTGAAATAACCTTGCTCACAAGACAATTCAGTACAACAGTTATGGAATGGTTTCAATTCTGTGTCGATACTCTGATCAGTCCATCCATTCAAGGTGTTTTCATACTTTTCAGTACTGAGTCCTTTTGGGTCGCATCTGCAATCTCAGTTGCATTCACAGGAATGTCTTTGTCAACTGCACCTAGCGTGAAAATAGCACCTTCACTCCCAACACACGAGTCCTCATGTGGCAACCTGGACAAAGCATCTGCGATTGCGTTCTGCTTTGAAGTGCGATATTCAATCGTGTAGTCATATTGTGACAACAACACTGCCCAAGCATTACATTCTTGATGTGGCCATTGCAGGGATGGTAGATTTGGGCCCTAATATTGCTAGGAGTGGTTTGTGATCGGTTATCAGGGTAAACTTTCTGCCGATCAGGAACTGTTGGAATTTCTTGATTCCAAACACTATGGCGAGTGCTTCCTTTTCAATTTGCGCGTAGTTTCTTTCAGTCTTTGTGAGGGTTTGCGATGTGAACGTAATTGGTTTCTCTTGGCCGTCATCCATTACGTGGCTTATGACAGCTCCCAGACCGTAGCTGGAAGCCATCACACGCTAACTTAAGCTCGTGCTCTGTGTTGTAGTGCTCAAGTAGAGCGTCGCTAGAGAGACTTCTCTTACAGGCATCGTAAGCTTCCTGTTGCGGTTTCATCCACTTCCATTGGACATCCTTCTTGAGGAGCTCGTGCAATGGAGCTAACGTGGTCGCTAACTCAGGTAAGAAACGTGCATAGTACTGGACCATTCCAAGGAAAGATCTTAACTCAGACATGTTCTGTGGCTTTGGAGCATTGATGACAGCATTAACCTTTTACTTAAGTGGTTGCAAGCCATTTGCATCAACTTTTAAACCAAGGTACACAACCTTGGGCTGCACAAAAGCACATTTGCTCCTTTTCAATTTGACATTGTGGGCATTCAACCGTTGAAGCACTATATCTAACACTTCTAGATTTTATTCCTCACTGCTTGTTGCGATAAGCACATCGTCTAGATTGCATAAGCAATTTGGAACTCCTTGCAAAATCTTATCCATCGTAGCCTGGAAGATTTTGGGGGAGGACTTTACACCATACGGCAGCTTGGTGTATGAGTACAGTCCCTTGTGTGTGTTGATGGTGAGATACTGTTGCCTCTCTTTGTCAACATTCAGCTGAGCGTAAGCATATGACAGGTCAAGCTTGGAGAAAACCTTTGACACAGGGAGTGCTGCATACAAAACTTGTGATGTAGGTAACGGGTACTGCTCATCGTCAACTGCTTGGTTGATAGTAGTCACCACACAAGCGTACAGTTTTGTCTGCTTTGGGCACTACCACAATCGGGAAGCCCATTCCCTTTTGTCAGTTTTTACTAGCACTCTGTTCTCTCTGAGCTTCGCTAGCTCTTCCTCCACCTGACTTTTCAATGCCTTACAATAGACAGGCTTCGCACTGGACTTGATATGGATATGCGCGTCATACCCTCAGAACTGTCTGTGAACATGCTTTTGTACTTGTTCAGCATTGTGTCCAGTCGCTTCTTTGAAGCATCTACACTGAAGACGTTTTTCCAGTCTAGTTTTAACTTTCTAAACCAGCCTTTGCCATGCGAGTTGGCCTGTTGTAGCTCGCTACCATAATAGGCAACTTTACTGACTGGCCATTGTGCTGAACTGTACATTCCATTTGTCCACATGTCTCTAGGATTCCTCCGGAGTAGGTTTTTAACTCTATGGTACTCTTTGTAAGTGGTATTTGATTAAACTTACTCTCATATGTGTCCTTACTCATGATAGAGCAGTCTGCATATCAATATATTGCTCGTTGATCAAAAGTTTTGTACAGAAGTCTTTCTCATGACTGCTTGCATTGCCGCTAGTGGTATAGATACTGTAGTTGCCTAGTTCTTCAATATCAGGTGTGTTCATTTCAATATTGTGAACTCCTCCCTTTTGTTGTTGCTGCTTTGCCACTAGAATGGTTCTTACTTCCTGCTTTCGATCTAGCTCTGCAAGCTGTTGAAATATGGCCTTGCTTCTGGCAGTGAAAACACTTCGCATTTCTGTATTGGCAGGACTGTGGTGAGTGATTTCCATTGCAGTGATAACAATTCACTGAACTGCTCTCACCGACATGCTTTTGACTTGGTCTCACAGCTTTAGGTTTGACGGTGGCTTTGTGACTGTAGACCTCAGCTGCACTAGTCACTTGAGTTGGACAGAGCTCCTAGCATTCTTAGACACCATCTCCATAGATAGGGCAATTTTGCATGCTATGTCAAATGTTAGGTTCCGAGTGTTCAGTAACTTTGACTGTGTGTGCTCATCCACCAGTCCACACACAAACTTATCTCGCAACGCACAATCTAAAAATTGCCGAAGTTACAATGCAAAGACAGGTTCTTAAGAGCTACAATGTACTCGCTGATGGTTTCACTCTGTTTTTGGTTTCTGGTACCAAACTTATAGCTCTCTGCTATTTCTAACGGTTTTGGGTCGAAATGGTCCTTGAGTTTCTCGACAATGTCTTCAAACGACGCATCCTTCGGTTTCCCTGGCGTGAGTAGGTTAGTCAACGTTCCGTAGACATCTGGCCCGATCTCTGTTAGAAAAATTGCTTTCTTCCGTTCACAAATTACTTTATTTTGAGCTTGAACATTCTCATCGGCACCTTCGGTCTCAATAATGTTATTGGCCCTAAAAACATCTCCATCTGCTCAATGTAAGAACTGAATGGTTCGCGAGCTCGGTCATACATGCCGAGGCTTCCAATGAATCCCGTAGGTGCAGCCATGATTGTCCCGATCCCGTTGAACAGTGACTCAGCACGCTACCTGTGTATCTGTGAGAATCAACGCTGCTGTTGCTGTGTGTACATACACGCGAAGGCGAAGCACAGACGATTCTGCATCAGCATCAATGGTAAAACATCGCAAAAGTTCAGTTTAGGTGTCACAAATTCACCTTAAACTTTTCCACTCGAAGGTTGAACACTGTGTCCTTCCATGATCCCTAAAAATGGCTTTGGGATCCCATTCTCGTCGCCAAAATGTAATATATGTGGGTCGAACAAATGAAGGACAGAGACAGGATGAGTTGCTAGTCCATGTGCTTGCTTTACTAGGCCAGAACGAACTGAGCATGCTCATACTAAACCATGTGACAAACCATGTGATAATACATTACACCGCCATGTTTGTTGGGAAGCTGGTACGTTCAACTTTATAAAGAGTCTTTAATGTAGAAAAATGACCCAAGGCAATTCATTGAGGCAGAATCAAAAAAATGGACGCCGAGTCAAAGAAGGAGATATTAGGAGGTGAACCAAAACCTGGTCAAAGAGGTGGGTTTTAGAAAGCGTCTTAAAGGAGTAGATGAAGGGACAAGGCAGAGAGGTTAAGGGAGGGAATTCCAGAGCATGGGGCCTAGTCAGCTGAAGGCACAGCTGACAATGGTGGGCGAAGGGAGGAGGTATAGGATTATGGGGCTGGAGGAGGTTACAGAGATAGGGAGAGGCGAGGCCATGGAAGGATTTAAACATAAGGATGAGAATTTTAAATTTGAGGGTTTGGGGGGACCAGACGCCACAGTAGGTCAGCGATGGGCGCGGCAGAATTTCTAAGCCAGTGTGTTTTTATGGGGGAGAGTTTTGGTTCATGCACCAAACGTGCATGATGTCGGCAATGGGGAAGTCCGCACCACATTCCGGTTCAAGCCTCGTTAACATTTTGTGGGCGGGCTGTGGGCACCAAGCTACACCTCGCCAGTTTCCTGCAGTAGAAAATCGCAAATCGGCCAGCAGGTAAGACCAATGGAGGGGGGGATGGGGGGTGGGAAGGTGGTTGGGGAGTTTATGCCCAGGGGAGAGCGTGAGAACAGGTTGGCAGCGGGATGGAAGATTTTTGCAGATACCCTTTAAGGATTGCAGATCAGATCTGGAGCAATGGGACTGGCATGCAGCATGCATGATCCGCCCATTTCTCTTTGAAAGTTGCTACAACAGGCGCGGGACCCCGATTTGCATAACTTAAATAGATCTTGGGTGGGAGTGCAAACGCCCATTTAAAGGTCTGCCTGAACATTGAGTTGGATGGGTAAATGGGTGTACAAAGTCCCCACTAGACGTTCATCTGCAGGTTGCCGGCTGGAAAGATTAACTGTAATCATCTGGCAGTGTTCTCTGACTATATATGCTGTGCCGATATGTATCTCTTCACTTCACCTGACGAAGGAGCAGCGCTCCGAAAGCTTGTGATTTCAAATAAAGCTGTTGGACTATAACCTGGTGTCGTGCAACTTCTCACATTTGTCCACCCCAGTCCAACACCGGCATCTCCACATCATGGTTGCCCATTTGTCAGGCGAGGAAGGGGTGGCCAGCTGTGGAAAGTCTCCTCCCATAGCTGTTTATTTATTGCTTCCTGATGAAACTATCAGTTGAATTTTCCACTTCAATAGGACTCCCAGTGGCTCAGTGTTAAATGCAGTGCCAGTGCGATACGGATCCATATCGATCATGGAGGTCTCGGACCTGATCCCTACCTTGCGCTAAGTTCGCAGGTCTCAGCTGGAGAGCTACATTTGGCCTCCGGGAAAATGGCCTAATATAGGGATGGAAAAATCAGGCAAGGGTTGCTGCTCTCAATCATTATCCAATGACCCCTGCTGAAAAGTGCATGTCTGTTGACATTGTGTGAGGAGAAGGTCATTTTTGGCCTTGCCAGCACTCACTGGTGCATGCATTAGACAGTCGCTTGGCTGAGGTACTGGGACTCAAGCAGCACATGACAAGTGCGCACCCTAACGCAAGTCAGTGCCTACAGGAGAAGGCTGAAGAGAAAGAAGAAGAATTGCAACCGTCTGTTTAAAGTTCCACTTCCCTGGCACTGGTACTGATGTCGACAGCAAGTAATTGGTATTCTGACATCACCACGGAGCTTCTGCCGTGCAGTAAACTTCCAATTTTCCTCTTCAGTTTGAGGTGCTGCCCACCAGCAATATTCTACATGAAGGGACTGAAAAAAACCTGTTAATGAATGACAGATGCATAGGAATCAAACACAAGTGACGCTGATGGTTGTGTTATAAATGTTGGAAAAGTGATCCTTACCATCTGGGCAGGAGGGAAAATAGCAGCAATGGCGCAAAGGAGGCCCACACCTACTGGCATTTAATGCTAACATCTATGTAAGGGATTATGAGGTGGGCTTTCCTAATTGAAGAAGCCCTGAGACACAAATACATCAGGAAGGTGTGGGAGACTGAATTCTTTTGCTCCTGTCTGCAAGAGCGAGAGGGATGAATCGGGCTATCAGAGGTCTGCAGGTGGCCAGTAGAGAAACGAGCAGGATTCCAACGCTCTCTGAATGGCTTGTAGGGTGCCGCGACATGCCTGAGATACTCTGACAGGAGGAGAAGGTTGTACAGCTGTTGATTTTGAAGCCTATAAGATGGTGAGAGAGAATGGCGTGGACCGTGAAGAAAAGAACGATTAAGGAAGGAGGGTAAGTCCTTTAACAATCATCGATCAACACTCTTCAAAGCCGTAGTGGAAAGTTGGGAAAAAAGAAAGAAAAGAAAGAACTTGCGTTTTTCATGACCTCAGAACGTCCCAAAGCGCTTTACAGCCAATAAAGTCAATTGTAATGTAGGTAACGCGGCAGCCAAATTGGACAGGACACCGGGGAGAATTCCCTTGCTTAGGAAGAGAATTCCAGAGCTTAGGGCCCTACAACCTTACGAGAGCTCTGCGCTCCTCCAATTCTGGCCACTTGCGCATCACCGATTTTAATCACTCCACCATTGTCGGTCGTGCCTTCAGCTGCCTAGGCCTCATGCTCTGGAATTCCGTCCATAAACTTGAGCTCATCCAAAACTCTGCTGCTCGTGTCCTAACTCGCACCAAGTCCTGTTCACCCATCACCCCAGTGCTCGCTGACCTACACTGGCTGCCAATCCGGCAGCGCCTTGATTTTAAAATTCTCATCCTTGTTTTCAAATCCCTCCATGGCCTCGCCCCTTCCTATCTCTGTAATCTCCTCCAGCCCCACAACCCCCCGAGATATCTGCACTTCTCCAATTCTGGCCTCTTTTGCATCCACGATTTTAATCGATCCGCCATTGGTGGCCGTGCCTTCAGCCGCCTCGGCCCTAAGCTCTGGAATTCCCTCCCTAAACCTTTCTGCCTCTCTCTCCTCCTTTAAGACGCTCCATTAAAACATACCTCTTTGACCATGTTTTTGTCTGATAACACTCCTGTGAAGCACCTCGGGACGTTTTACCACGTTAAAGGCATTATATAAATGCAGGGTTTTTTTTGTTGTTGCTCCTCTTCGCATAGTGCCGTGGGATCTTTTACATCCACCAGAGAGGGCAGAAGGAGCCTCAGTCTAACGTCTCATCCGAAATACAGCACCTCCAACTGTGCTGCACTGCACTGGGAGTGTCGACCTGGATTATGTATCTGGAGTGGGGCTCGAACTCACAGACATTCGTGAATCAGAGGCGAGAGTGCTACCAACTGAGCCATGGCTGACATATGATAAGCGTACAACTGTTTTATTCGGGAATGCTGAGCAAAAATGAAGTCACTGAGCAGGAGCAGCCTCCACTTTGCAGTCTGTCGATGTGCTTCAGTGCAGAACGACACAATCCTCTCCAGACCTGTTGTCAGTTTAATGGGAATGCTTCAAGTCAAACGCAGCAAATTCAAACAATATCTATCATTTATGCTGTTTTGGAAGCAGAAGTTATTTGAAAATGGAAACATGTGATGTTTCTGAATGTATTTGCATGAAATATTCAGGATGACTCGTGGCACCTGCTGAGTTTCAGGGCTGCTGTTCCGTTGGATGTTGTTGCCTTTGGGAGGTAACCAACTGAATTGGTACAAACCGCAAGATATGTCCTGAAATCAGATCTGATGCCTGGCAGTAAAATACTCCCAAAATGTGGCGCGCAGCCAATTAATGGCAATTGTCCAAAGTAAGAAGATGAAAGGACGCAAGGGCTGTGTGCAATACTGGGGCCAGCTTCTTGCCTTTTCCCTTTCTAGGACAAGGTTGTCCATAATTTGGTAAAATTGGCAATTCCTCAGCTTTCTTCTGAACTTTCCTCTCTCATTCCTGCCAGGCTCCATAAAAACTGCCCGCACTTTTTCATCCTTCCCCACATTGTGTTGAAATCAAAACCCATCGCACCATGCCCCAACTCTAACTAATTATTTCTGAGGATCTCCAAACTATGGAACTGGGATTAAAAATGCAGAGTTGATTTAGCTGAAAAGAAATGCCAAAGTGAGCTCAATGGGTAAATAGCCTATTCCTGTCAGTCCGCCCTTTCTCCTATAATCCACAGGCTATTAAAACCCAGGCTTGGTGTCACCTTACCATTACTTCTTGATCTACCTCATCTCTCTTACTCTTTTTGAACCTCTGTGGTGTGGTGTCCTGCACTCTGGGCCAGGCACCTTCACCTGAGTTTTTCGATTAAAAAAAAACTAATTTAGAAAGTCTATAAGGATGGTTTGTATGGGAAATAGAAATGTCTCATGGGTGCGGAAGGAGTTTCACATTGGGACACATCCTTGGTGCAGATAAGAGGGATATTTACCAATGCCATAAGAACATAAGAAACAGGAGTAGGAGTAGGCCAATCGGCCCCTTGAGCCTGCTCCGCCATTCAATAAGATCATGGCTGATCCAATCTTGGCCTCAACACCACTTTCCCGCTTTCTCCCCATACCCCTTGACTCCCTTGTAGTTCAAATATCTGTCAATCTCCGCCTTGAATATATTCAATGACTCCGCCTCCACAGCTCTCTGGGGTAGAGAATTCCAAAGATTCACGACCCTCTGAGAGAAGAAATTCCTCCTCATCTCCGTCTTAAATGGGCAACCCCTTATTCTGAAACTATGCCCCCTAGTTCTAGATTCCCCCACTAGGGGAAACATCCTCTCAGCATCCACCCTGTCAATCCCCCTCAGAGTCTTATATGTTTCAATAAGATCACCTCTCATTCTTCTAAACTCCAATGAGTATAGGCCCAACCTGCTCAACCTTTCGTCATATGTCAACCCCTTCATCCCAGGAATCAACCGAGTGAACCTTCTCTGCACTGCCTCCGATGCAAGTATATCCTTCCTTAAATATGGAGACCAAAACTGTACGCAGTACTCCAGGTGCGGTCTCACCAGCGCCCTGTAAAATTGCATCAAAACTTCCCTAATTTTATACTCCATACCCCTTGCAATAAAGGCCAACATTCCATTAGCCTTCCTAATTACTTGCTGTACCTGCCTGCATGTTATTCTTTACCTGGAGATATGTGGTGGGGCTATGTGGTGGTGAGGCCACTTGGTGCCAAGGCTGGAAAAATTCTCTCTTCCACATCCCTCACTGTGACCAACATGGGAAATCACTGACAAATATATACCTTAAAACAGTGAACTAACTGCGATTTTCCTTTTGGTTGACCCTTCTCCTGCCGAAGGAAGTGATTTGTACTGAGATGCAATCAGGCCAAATGGCCAATCTTCACATGGGTGCCAAGGCAATGAGTGCTGGTAGGTCTTTCTGCTATAAGGGGCATCACCACTGAACCTGACTTCCTCCAAAGTGCACACAGCTTCCAGGAACCCTGGCTGATTTTTCCTTTCCATGTTTGGGGACACTGAGGCTAATTGCAGTGCTTCAGTGCTACCCCAGTGCAGATCAGGGATTGAACCAGGTCTATACTGCTCACTATTATAAAAATCCATTTACACTCTAAAGCCATCAGGTGAATCTTGCACCTATCATGATCAAATCTTTCTTTACTCAAATGTAATGTTTTATTTTGCTGATATTCATGAAGATTTCGGTCTTCTATTCTAGACTACCCGATCTCCATGGCGTTGCTCACAGATAGTCTATGGTCAGGAGCGCGATTTAACGGTTTAGATGGAGCTGGGTTTAATTTGTCCTGTCCCTTTAAGGTGTGCCTGGGGACTTACACTGGAGAAGATCTGAAGGTGGACTGAAGACATGGGAGATTTCAGGGAAGTCAGTGGAGCTAGGCAAGGACTGTGTAGGACTTTGTGAGGGTGGGGTCATGTGTATGACATTTTAAATTTGAGTTATAATCCTTTGAAGTCAATGGAAATGAAACTCGGAAGAGATGTAAAACGAGCGGATGAATCGATATCGCCCATTTTACACTATCGCCAAAGGTCAAAATTACCCCCAATAATTCACACCCATCTGATACTGCCTGGTCAGCGTTTGCCTCACCATCAGCTCTCAGTCTGTGTGATGCAAAAAAAGACTTGAAAGCCTTGCATTTCTATAGCGCCTTTCACGACCTCAGGACGTCCCAAGGCGCTTTACAGCCAATGAAGTACTTTTGAAGTGTAGTCACTCTTGTAATGTAGAACAACACGGCAACCAACTTGTGCACAGCAAGCTCCCACAGACAGCAATGTGATAATGAGTTTTAGTGATGTTGTTTGAGGGATAAATATTGGCCAGGACACCGGGAAGAACTCCCCCTCTCTTCAAAATAGTGCCATGGGGTCTTTTGCATCCAACTGAGAGGGCAGACGGGGCTTCGGTTTAACGTCTCATGCTGTCTTAAGATCCGTGTTCACCACCAGTATCTGAATAAAGACTTTACTATGGATAATGAAGTCAGGATTTGAAAATGTGTTGTGTTGTGCTGGTGATAGAGCAATAGACAGGCACACGCTTGTTTGGTGTGGCATTTGAGAGAAGGGCAGGCTGTTTGGCTGATGGGAGACATGTGCACTTGATCATCTCAGACATTGTAAACCTCCTGTACAAAATGCCACAGCTCTCCATTACATGTGCCCATTGTATTTGAAGCAGTCTTCCCTGTGAAATTATAGATCTGCTGTTAAGATTCACTGGCTATGGGTTGTCATGGTTGCCTGAGGGTAGTAAACCCTTTTAGTCCTCTTGGTGTGTTCACTGGTCGAAAGCTATTAAAGGAGCTTGGAGGGAAGAGTCTAACTCTAACACTGTTCGAACATGTCATGTCACATTGGGGGTAATATTAACAAACTCGCCAGATGGAAAACCCACAAGATTGGGTGGAACGCCGGTTTAACACCCCACCCAACTTTACGCTACACTGACTTTTTTTTTTATTCGTTCATGGGATGTGGGCATCACTGGCAAGGCCAGCATTAATTGCCCATCCCTAATTGCCCTTGAGAAGGTGGTGGTGAGCTGCCTTCTTGAACCGCGGCAGTCCGTGTGGTGAAGGTACTCCCACAGTGCTGTTAGGGAGGGAGTTCCAGCATTTTGACCCAGCGGTAATGAAGGAACGGCGATAGACTTCCAAGTCAGGATGGTGTGTGACTTGGAGGGGAACTTGGAGGTGGTGGTGTTCCCATGCACCTGCTGCCCTTGTCCTTCTAGGTGGTAGAGGTCGCGGGTTTGGGAGGTGCTGCTGAAGAAGCCTTGGCGAGTTGTTGCAGTGCATCTTGTAGATGGTACACACTGCAGCCACGGTACGCTGGTGGTGGAGGGAGTGAATGTTTAAGGTGGTGGATGGGGTGCCAATCAAGCGGGCTGCTTTGTCCTGGATGGTGTCAAGCTTCTTGAGTGTTGTTGGAGCTGCACTCATCCAGGCAGGTGGAGAGTATTCCATCACACTCCTGACTTGTGCCTTGTAGATGGTGGAAAGGCTTTGGGGAGTCAAGAGGTGAGACACTCGCCGCAGAATACCCAGCCTCTGACCTGCTCTTGTTGCCATAGTATTTATGTGGCTGCTCCAGTTAAGTTTCAAGTCAATGGTGACACCCAGGATGTTGATGGTGGGGGATTCGGTGATGGAAATGCCGTTGAATGTCAATGGGCAGTAGTTAGATGCTCGCTTTTTGGAGATAGTCATTGCCTGGCACTTCTGTGGCACGAATGCTACCTGCCACTTATCAGCCTAAGCCTGAATGTTGTTCAGGTCTTGCTGCATGCGGGCATGGACTGCTTCATTATCTGAGGAGTTGTGAATGGCACTGAACACTGCGCAGTCATCTGTAAACATCCCCACTTCTCACCTTATGATGGAGGGAAGGTTGATGAAGCAGCTGAAGATGGTTGGGTCTAGGACACTGCCCTGAGGAACTCCTGCAGCGATGTCCTGAGGCTGAGATGATTGACCTCCAACCACCACAACCATCTTCCTTTGTGCTAGCTATGACACCAGCCAGTGCAGAGTTCCCCCCCCCCGCCCCAATTACCATTGACTTCAGTTTTACTAGGGCTCCTTGATGCCACACTCTGTCAAATGTTGCCTTAATGTCAAGGGCAGTCACTCTCACCTCACCTCTGGAATTCAGCTCTTTTGTTCATGTTTGAACCAAGGCTGTAATGAGGTCTGGAGCCGAGTGGTCCTGGCGAACCCAAACTGGGCATCAGTGAGCAGGTTATTGGTGAGCAAGTGCTGCTTGATAGCACTGTCGATGACACCTTCCATCACTTTGCTGATGATTGAGAGTATGACTGATGGGGCGGTAATTGGCCGGATTGGATTTGTCCTGTTTTTGTGGACAGGACATATCTGGGCAGTTATCCACATTGTCGGATAGATGCCAGTATTGTAGCTGTACTGGAACAGCTTGGCTAGAGGCACGGCAAGTTCTGGAGCACAAGTCTTCAGCACGACAGCCGGGATGTTGTCGGGGTCCATAGCCTTTGCTGTATCCAGTGCGCTCAGCTGTTTCTTGCTATCACGTGGAGCGAATCAAATTGGCTGAAGACTGGCTTCTGTGGTGGTGGGGACCTCGGGAGGAGGCCGATATGGATCATCCACTCAGCACTTCTGGCTGAAGATGGTTGCAAACACTTCAGCCTTGTCTTTTGCACTCACGTGCTGGGCTCCACCATCATTGAGGATGGTGATATTGATGGAGCCTCCTCCTCCCGTTAGTTGTTTAATGGTCCATGACCATTCACGACTGGATGTGGCAGGACTGCAGAGCTTTGATCTGATCCGTTGATTGTTGGATCGCTTAGCCCTGTCTATAGCATGCTGCTTACGCTTTTTAGCATGCATGTAGTCCTGTGTTCCAGCTTCCCCAGGTTGGCACCGCATTTTTAGGTACGCCTGATGCTGCTCCTGGCATACTTTTCTACACTCCTTATTGAACCAGGGTTGGTCCCCTGGCTTGATGATAATGGTAGAGTGAGGGATATGCCGGGCCATGAGGTTACAGATTGTGGTGGAATACAATTCTGCTGCTGCTGATGGTCCACAGTGCCTCATGAATACCCAGTTTTGAGCTGCTAGATCTGTTCTGAATCTATCCCATTTAGCATGGTGGTAGTGCCACACAACATGATGGAGCGTGTCCTCAGTGTGAAGACGGGACTTCGTCTCTACAATGACTATGTGGTGGTCACTGCTACCAATGCTGTCATGGACAGATGTATCTGCGACAGGTAGATTGGTGAGGACGAGGTCAAGTCGATTTTCCCTTGTGTTGGGTCTCTCACCACCTGTCGCAGGCCCAGACTGGCAGCTATGTCCTTCAGGACTCGGCCAGTTTGGTCAGTAGTGGTGCTACTGAGCCACTCTTGGTGATGGACATTGAAGTCCCCCACCCAGAGTATATTCTGTGCCCTTGCTACTCTCAGTGGTTCATCCAAGCGGTGTTCAACATGGAGGAGTACTGATTGATCAGCTGAGGGAGGGCAGTAGGTGATAATCAGCAGGAGGTTTCCTTGCCCATGCTTGACCTGAAGCCATGAGACTTCATGGGGTCCGGAGTCAATGTTGAGGACTCCCAGGGCCACTCCTTTCCGACTGTATACCACTGTGCCGTCACCCTTGGTGGGTTTGTCCTGCCTGTGGATGATGGGGATGATGATGGAGGAGTTCGGGACATTGGCTGAAAGGTATGATTCTGTGAGTATGACTATGTCAGGCTGGTGCTTGACTAGTCTGTGCGACAGCTCTCCCAATTTGGCACAAGTCCCCAGATATTGGTGAGGAGGACTTTGCAGGGTCGACTGGGCTGGGTGTGCCACTGTCATGTCTGTAGCCGGTGCCGAGGTAGATTCCGGGTGGTCCGTCCAGTTTTATTTTTATTGTTTTTCGTAGCGATTTTTTGCAAATGAGTGGCTTGCTAGGCCATTTCAGAGGGCAGTTAAGAGTCAACCACATTGCTGTGGGGCTGGAGTCACATATAGGCCAGACCGGGTAAGGACAGGCAGATTCCTTCCCTAAAGGACATTAGTGAACCAGATGGGTTTTACGACAATCCGGTAGTTTCATGGTCACCATTACTGATACTAGCTTTTTAATTCCAGATTTATTTAATTAACTGAATTTAAATTCCCCAGCTGCCGTGGTGGGATTTGAACTCACATCTCCGGATCATTAGTCCAAGCCTCTGGATTACTAGTCCAGTAACCACCGTGCTACTGTTCCCTGTTTTCAGCTGTGTCAGTGGGTAGCACACTTGCCTCTGAGCTATGAAGGTTGTGGGTTGAAGTCCCACTCTAGGGACTTGAGCACATAAATCTAGGTTGACACTCCAGTGCAATGCTGAGGGAGTGCTGCACTGTCAGAGGTGCTGTCTTTCGGATGAGACATTAAACCGCTCAGGTGGATGTAACAGATCTCATGGCATTATTTCGAAGAAGAGCAGGGGAGTTAATCCTGGCCAATATTCATCCCTCAATGAACATCACTAAAACAGTTCATCTGGTCATTAACATATTGCTGTTTGTGGGAGCTTGCTGTGCGCAAATTGGCTGCCGCGTTTCCCACATTACAACAGTGACTACACTCCAGAATACTTCATTGGCTGTAAAGCGCTTTGAGATGTCTGGTGGTCGTGAAAGGCGCTATAGAAATGCAAGTCTTTCTTTCTTTCAATAGACAGTAAAATCGGGCGAGGTGTGAAACCAGCGTTGCACCCGATCCTGTCAGTTTCCCGGCAGATGGGTTAGGTTTAAATTGCTCCCAATGTTGTGTCAAATTATGCTTTAAACGTATGACAGTGAGTTCAGGGTAAAAGCTCTCCACCTTTCTGTACATAGAATACCAAGTAAATTTTCCCTTCTCCAAGGTTCAGCAGGTTTATCCAATGGGTAATTTAGCTCTACAAACCAGGAAGATGCCAGATCCAATCCCTACATTGAGCTGAGTCAGCTGATCACAGCCGGAGCAGTGATAGGAGCTGCTACAATTGGCATCAGAACCCTTGGGTTGGGTTTGGGGTCGGGGAAATCAGCCAGGGCTTTTATCCAGCACCCACAGCTGAAGGCGAGTGTGGGTGGGCATTGGGTAAGGACAGGCACTGTCCTGGATGAAATCAAATAATTCAACACAAACTGGAGACCTTCATTATTGATTGTTACTGTGTAATCCTTGAGTGTCCTGAAACATCAATGACCAAAGTCAACATTTTCCATACCACCTCACTCCATCAAAACTTTAGGTTTCCATCCTGTGCAGTAATGCAGATGGGAACACTAATTTCTGACCTTAATTTCCCCCAGATATTCTTATTCTTTTCAAGATGAGCAATATGAGAGAACAAAACATTTTCAGCCTGGGCTCAACAATAGCACTCTCATCTCTGAGCCAGAAAGAAAGAAAGAAAGACTTGCTTTTATATAGCACCTTTCACGACCACCAGACGTCTCAAAGCACTTTACAGCCAATGAAGTACAGGAAACTCTTGATTAAACGGCACCTAAATATCCGGAATTCTCTAATAACCGGCAGAATTCATACTCCGAAAACTACAGTATACAGTTGTTTATAAGTTTTGTTTTACTGTTAAGTAATTAAAGAGTTATGGATTACCCTCAACTGGCAGTACTGTACTTAATCAAGCATCTTCCACCATCCATTTAACACAACATTCTGTAGGGGAGTACCCAATTATACTGCACATTTCTTGATTTTTTAAATTTTTGTTTGTTAAAAATAGCCTCGGTAGATATACCTCTCCGTTATCCGGAATTTTTAATCAACCGGCACCATCCCGGTCCCGTCGGTGCCGGATACCAAAGAGTTTCCTGTATTTTGCAATAAAAACAGAAAATGCTGGAAATACTCAGCAGGTCAGGCAGCATCTGTGGAGAGAGAAACAGAGTTAACGTTTCAGGTCGATGACCCTTCGTCAGAACAGTATTTTGGAGTGTAGTCACTGTTGTAAGCAGGGCATAGGTTTAAACCCCACTCCCGAGACTTGAGCACATAATCTAGGCTGACACTCCAGTGCAGTACTGAGGGAGTGCTGCACTGTCAGAGGTGCCGACTTTCAGATGAGACATTAAACCAAAGCCCCATCTGCTCTCTCCCATGGCACTTTTCGAAGAACAGCAGGGGAGTTCTCCTGATGTCTTGGTCAATATTTATACTCAACCAACATCACTAAAAAACATGTTAACTGCTCATTAATCTCACTGCTGTTTGTGGGACCTTGCTGTAAGCAAATTGGCTGCTGTGTTTCCCTATATAACATAATGACTTTTTTATTCATTCTAGGTATGTGGGCATTGCTGGCAAGGCCAGCATTTATTACCCATCCCTAGTTGCCCTTGAGAAGGAGCTGGTGGGCCTTCTCCTTGAACCACTGTAGTCCATGTAGTGAAGGTACTCCCACAATGCTGTTAGTTAGGAGCATAGGAACGTCAGTAGGCCATTCAGCCTCTCGAGCCTATTCCGCCATTCAATTAATCATGGATGATCTGTACCTCAACTCCATGCCCAACTATCTTCAGCTGCTTCATCAATAACCTTCCCTCCATTATAACATCAGCAGTGTTTGCTGATGATTGCAGTGTTCAGATCCAATCATAATTCATCAGATAATGAAGCAGTCCATGCCCGCCTGCAGCAAGACCTGGACAACACGCAGACTTGGGCTGATAAGTGACAAGTAAGATTTGCACCACACAAGTGTCAGGTAATGACCATCTCCAATAATGTGGAGATGCCGGTGTTGGACTGGGGTGGACAAAAGTGAGAAGTCGCACAACACCAGGTTATAGTCCAACAGCTTTATTTGAAATCACCAGCTTTCGGAGCGCTGCTCCTCCGTCAGGTGAAGTCTGACGAAGGAGCAGCGCTCCGAAAGCTTGTGATTTCAAATAAAGCTGTTGGACTATAACCTGGTGTTGTGCAACTTCTCACTCATCTCCAATATGAGAGAGCCTAACCACATTCAATGGCACTATCATTGCATCGCTGAATCCCCCACCATCAACATCCTGGGGGTCACCATCGACCATAAACTCAACTGAACAGCTACATAAGTGCCATGGCTACTAGAGTAGTTCAGAGGCTGGGTATTCTGTGGTGAGTGTCTCACCTCCTGACTCCCGAAAGCCTCTCCACCATGTACAAGGCACAAGTCAGGAGTGTGATGGTATACTTTTCACCTCCCTGAATGGGTGCAACATGCAACAACACTCAAGAAGCTCGACACAATCCAGGTCAAAGCATTCCAGTTCATCGACACCCCATTTACTCGCTTAAATATCCACTCCCTCCACAATTGGCGTACTGTGGCTGCAGTGTGTACTATCTACAGGATGCTATGATTGGCCTCCAACAAGCACAACCATCCTGGCGGAATCCAAACTGAGCATCAGTGGGCAGGTTATTGGTAAGTGCCGCTCGATAGCACTGTTGATGACTCCTTCCAGCACTTTGCTGATAATTGCGATAGGTTGATAGGGTAGGTAATTGGCCGGGTTGGATTTGCCCTGCTTTTTGTGGACAGGACATACAGGAAACTTTCGTTTATCCGGCATCGACGGGACCGGCGTGGTGCCGGTTTATCGAAAGTACCGGATAACAGAGAGTTATATCTACAGAGGCTATTTTTAACAAAGAGACTCCAAGCAGCGCGGGAGAATCTACTCCTGCTACTGCAGTGTTTCGGACTTGCGACAGCGCCAGGAGGCCGAGTAGTGGCACTTTTGAAAAGTACCCCTACTGACTAAATCGGCGTTCGCGGACTCGGACTCGGACTCGGGATCGGCAACATTGCCGGTTATTTGAGAGGATTTTTCGGAGCACTCGGCGTTCGCGGGGACTCGACTGCAACTCGGCAACATTGCCGGTTATTTGAGAGGAGTTTTCGGAGGATGATTTTTGCCGGTTAAGCGAGAATTCCGGATATTTGGGTGCCGGATAAATGAAAGTTTCCTGTACCTGGGCAATTTTCCACATTGTCGGGTGGAGGACAGTGTTGTAGCTGAACTGGAACAGCTTGGCTAGAGGCGCGGCTAGTTCTGGAGCAGAGGTCTTCAGCACTACAGCCGGGATGTTGTCGGGGCCTACAGCTTTTGCTGCCCCCTCTGCTCGTTGCCCTGTATTGGCTCCTGGTCCTGGAACACCTCAAATTTTAAAATTCTCATTCTTGTGTTCAAATCCCTCAAAGGTTTTGCCCCTCCCTGTCTCTGTAACCTCCTCCAGCCCAATAACCATCCATGAACTCTGCATTCCTCCAATTCTGGCCTCTTGTGCATCCCTGATTTACTTCACCCGACCACTGGCGACTGTGCCTAGGCCCCAAGCCATGGAATTCCCTCCCTAAACCTCTCCACTTCTCCACCTCTCCTCCTTTAAGATGGTTCTTAAAACCAAGCTCTTCTCTGTCCTAATATCTCATGTGGTTGTAACGCTCCTGTGCCTAGAGATGTTTTACTACGTTAAAGGTGTGCAAGTTGTTGTTGCCATCAGCAGTTTCTTGATGTCATGTGGAGTGAATCAAATTGGCTGAAGACTGGCATCAGTGGTGGGAACCTCAGGAGAGGTCAAGAAGGATCATACACTTGGTTCTTTTGGCTGAAGATTGGTGCAAAAAGCTTGTCTGAAGCGCAAAGCACTTTGAGACGTCCTGAAAGATACAAGTTCTTTCTATTTCAAGCATCCAGTGTCAGTATCTAGCACTCCCATGTAGAACACAGCCAGATGCAGAACAAATCCCCCTAAATCTACCTCAAACAAGGTGCCTTAACCCCAATCTCAGAGTGGACACATAATTATATTGATATACTGCATTTGTGGTAGATTGCCTTCGGGGAAATGACAAGTTTCTACTGTAGTGAGACTGCCCAAACTCATTTCACTTAGAACTCTCACAGCCAGCGGACATTCAACCCGTCAGGATGGGCTGGACTTGACTTGAACCCAGGTCCCACAGATGGAAACCCAGGGCTGGATTTTGTCAATGGGGACGCGTTGGGGGCGGGACTGCTGGTTTTGGGTTTCAGTCCCGCCCCCAACGACGTCTGACCAACCCACACTACTTTCCCTTGATTGACCTTGTTAAGCCTGCGGGCTTAGCCGGCCAATTAAGGGAAAGCCGGTGACCGAGGACGTCAGCGTATGACGTTTCATCTGCCAGAAATGTTTTTGACAGATGAATTGTCAGCATTTGACAGTTTTGAGAAGCTGTCAAACACTGACAATCTCTGTTCTAAGATGAGCCCTTGCACAGAAGGCTCACGAAAACCTCTCTCCTCAGCAGAAAGCAGATGGCTGCTGCATCTGAGAATGCAGCAGCCATTCTGTCATCTCTGCCGTTGAGATGAGGCACCTCCGGATCCTCAAAGGTTGAAGCCTTCAGGGAGAAGCAAAGGTAAGGAAACTTTTTCCAACACTTTACACTCACCTCTCATACTTACCTCTCCACACTTGCACCCATCACTCACCTCTACAGTGGACTTTTCGATCCCTCTCACCCCTGTAGACCCACTGCTCGCCTCGCTGACCCTGGCGAGGTTTGCAGCCATCGGGAAGCCCACACTTGCAGAGGTAAAATGGGGATAAGCCTCTTAACTGCCTGTTAACGACCTGTTAACAGGCAGTTAATTGGCTCTAATCCCTTTCCCACCTCGAGGAGACGGGTCCCTGCGCGAGTCGGGGACCCACCTCCCGGGGAGATGGCACGGAGGCGGGTTGGGAGCGGGGTCGGTACCCGCTCCCAGATTCTGCCATTTTCCCGGCAGTCCCGCCTCCATACCCGCCTCCCCAGGGCTGGCAAAATTCCCCCCAAAGTGTCTAACCCACCGCGCCACCCAGTTGCTACCCCTTTAATCTCATTGCCATTTCTTTAATGTTAACTTTCACTAACATGTCAAAGATTCCGTCTCCTTTCCGGCACAAGGTCATCGACCTGATATGTTAACTCTGTTTCTCTCTCCACAGATGCTGCCTGATCGGCTGAGTATTTCCAGCATTCTCTGTTTTTATTTCAGATTTCCAGCATCCGCAGTCCTTTGCTTTTGTATTCCATCTCCTTTGTTGGTGCAGATGCTCAGTGCACCCTTCATTTACTCGTTTTGCGTGCCGGGGAAGTCAAGGTAAGCGAAGCGGTTTACTATCTGCGGGGCTTCCTTGTCCACAGCTCCACGACTATCACCTGACGGCAGCCTTCCAATTTGCATAACCTTGCTTTTCAATCTTTATTTTCTTTGGCTGTACAAATTGAAAGCAATTTCTTAGCTCAGGGAAAGCTTGTACTGGCCAGCTACTGATCTACGCTCCGTTACCTTTCACTGCTTGCTATCCATTCTCACTGGTTTGTTGAGTGCATGTCTGGAAAGATTCAAACACTATCAGCTTAGTTTGGAAATTGCGTAGGTACGTATCCAGATACTGAAAAATCAGAGTTCTCTATTTTGAATTATTGGATATTCATGCATAGCACTGAGCCAAAGATCATGATTTTTTTTTAATGGAAACAGCAGAATTTTGCAGTATTTTTGATATATATTTACACTTAACGAGATATTACTTTTCCCATGGCTCAGTTGGTAAACGGAATTTTTTTTCCACAGGGAGTGGTCAAAACACGGAATGGACTTCTGCCTAAGGAAGGGGTGAAAACCCTGGAATCATTAAAGAAACCATCGGACATCAAAGGGAGGGGACTGTAGGGTCTCTCGGGCTGGATAAACTAAAATGGGCTGAATGTCCTTCTCCACCTGTATTGATTTGGTAATCTTACAGACTCGGCTTAGATAGAAATCAGCATGAAACATCACGCACTTTTTAAAGTCACACACTTAAACGAATATTTCCTTTTCTTATTACATTTTCCTTAATCATCAGCCTTCCTCTTCTTAATAAACTCACCCTATACAGCAGCACTCCATTAAACTTATCCTTTTTACTGTGCCTTTTTCTCATTTTAGTTTTTTTAAGGCCCATTGCTGTTCAAAAATATTGGCCCAGAAATTGATCTCGCTCTGTTCCCGCGGGGGTAAGGCTTCCCCGCGATCTTTCACTCCGCGTGTGCTTTTTCAGATCCAGCTCGCACGAACTTGATGTTCCAGACATCAGCTGGGCAGTGCTTGCGTATCCCACCGGCGTAGTGAATTCGTGCGAGCTGTGGGATCACGTGACTCAGTTAGAGCCAATGGCAGCACACCATCTTCCATTCATAAGTTTCACATACGTGCTGTGAAATCTATGAATCTTACACCCCCCCAAAATAACAGCTAAACCTCAACTAAATTAAAAAAAACCATCACATTAATAAAATAAGTATAGTTAAATAAATTAACCATTTTAAATAAAAAATTAAATTTTTGAAAAAATTTAAAATCTTTTAAAAAGTTATAAAAATAAACTTACCTGTCTTTAAAGTCTCTAAAAAAGATATACCTGTTAAAAAAAATTCAAAAAAATACTTAATTCACTACTTACCTTGTTAAAAGTGGGTCTTACTCCTCCTTTTTCCATTTCTAAAATCTTCCGTCCTTACCTGCGCGTCCAAAGCACGAAGTGCACAGCGTGCGCGCAGCCTGTAGCGCGCACGCGATGCACCGAGGAACCGCCCCCTTTTCAAAAGACCAAGTGCCGGTTTTCAGCGTATGCGCAGGGCATGCAGAAAACCGGCAATTGGAGAGAGAATACGCGAGAGTACGCAGTGCGTACTCTCGCGTCGCGGGATGAATTTTTGGCCCATTGTTTTCACTTAATTAAGCCCCATATTTTTAACAGTAAGATGAGCTTCACCATCAACAGGTTAGGTACAAATGTTAGAGGAACTGGTCCCTGGTGTCACAGACCCATCCCGAGAGGAGACCAATCCTTTTCTCAGTTACGCTGAAGCTGACCTCTGTCAGACTTGCCTCAGTTTTAGTAAGGCCCACCTCATTCTCACTGGGATCAGGTGTACACTCAAACAGCTGCGATGGGCTTTGAAATTGTGGCATGCGATATTAGTAGTAAATATGTTAATAGATTTATTTTAAGTGGTTTGGGGCCTTTTGTTAAAATAACAGAGAAGAATTTTAGACAAATGCAGCAATGTAGAAATCCAACATAAACTGCAATGCATTCACTCCCTTTGCTTAAAACTCCAATGGAATTAAACCCCTCCCCATTCACTCTTGTTGTATAAAACCTCACTGAATCAGCCAATTTGCTGTTTATTTGATTATATAGAATTTTAATACAGGTCTGAACTTTAAATATAAAACCTTCATCCAAGATGATCAGTTTCTTAATTATCTCTTTTTAATTCACAACACCACACATCCAATGCATTCACTGCTAAATTTCATTGTACACGTTATTGAAATATTTCTGTTTTGTCTCAATTCGAATGCCGCATTAGTGATTAAATGAACTGTGATACAAAGACTTCCCAATTGGCCGTTCTTATCTACACTTTCTCCAAATCCTGATCCCAGTATGGTCTTCAACCAAGCAAAACATTCTCAGGAGAAAACGAGTTCACTTCTATCAGGATTCAACTCTACTTATCTTGTCTTGGCTGTTTGCCCAAAATGAAAAAGTTTCATAAAATCTATTTTCATGGGACTTGAAACCCAATTTATAAAGGTTAAGAATATAATGTAAGGAAGAACTTGGATGGAACAATGTAACATGAAGTACATAGAACGTTTGGGACAAGATAACCCCATTACCCATGATAAGCGGTCTTTGTGCATGAGTTGTACCTCCGAGTCAAGTACACCATACCCTTGACAGAGTCCTGGGTGGTCTGATACATGGGGCTAGGAATTCATTATAGCCCAGGAATGAGCGGTATCTTTAGAAAAGTTTGAGAATTAGTGCCAGGTGCTAATGCTTCAGACTGCACGCAAAATTCATTCTCACTGCTCAAAGAAATGATAGGGGCGCTAAATCAAGTCTTAAAGGCCTAGCTCAGTGGCGTTACACTCAAAAGGTGTTACACCAATATCGGGTGCAGTCTAATCTCAACTCATCATTGCCACAGGCTTTTCCCAGTATTTAAAGGGGAGCTTCATGATCCTGCAGCCCCTCATTCTCAGCATTGCTGGCTGTGCAGCTGCCTCAGCAAGGAGAATCACAACAAGGAGAAGGAGCCGGAGGACTGAAGCAGGTGTGCTCATGGCAGATCCACCTCAGTTGGGTGGTCAAAGTGATTGAATGCTTCAACAAATGCTACATACCACCATCTGTACCACAAGCTTCACACACTGCCCAAAGCACCACACCCCCAGCGCACACACACCAACAATCTCTACCTACCAACACTCACACCCACATCTCACACCTTGCAAACAATGACAGCTATTCAACTATGGCAGACACAAGGGTCATTAGTTATTAGAATGAATGTGATATGTGTGGTATGTTTATGCATAAATTTATTAATGGAGTTTGCAATATCTTATGGTCTCTCTCATTTCACCTTTGCACCCAGGAGGATGCTGTGATATGGCATGACACAGGGATGGTATGATGGGCATGTGGTGAGCAAAAGGGATCTGGGGTTTAAGTCATCCTGGGGTGAGGCTGGAGGTCAGTTTGGAGGAGGTGGCAGAGTTCTGTGACCACCACCTTGGTGATGCGGAGCCATCAAATACACTGCTCCTCACTTAATTGTAGGTAGGAAAGGTGCTGTCGGAATACCCTTGGAGGGCAAGGTCTCCTGGTGAGAGCCCTGATGTCCCTCCTCATCCCTCTGCGCATATGTTCCCGTATTTCTGGCTGTCTACGCTCCCTCCGCCGTAGATCCTGGAGGGCGAGGTGGCGCCAGTACAGCCCCCATTAATGTTGCCAAGTGTAGCAGTTTGAATCTTTGAACAATAAATGTAGGCACTTTGCACTTGTCAGAACACTGCTGATAAAAAGGAACCTTGAAATTACTCATACAAAGTGATCCACTAGCTGAAACTGACAAGAAATCACTGAAACTAACTTGCCCTGACAGCTGCGAGTGATTAATGCGGATACCTTTAAATAACGTGCCTGGAGCCAGCGTCCTGCAGCTGTGCGCCTCCTCTCCCTATCATTGTCTGGTTGAGGTGCAAAGGTAAGTGGCAAAAATCAGTTTTACAGATCGGGCACCCAGTGAGCATTGCACACTCACTGACGTCATGATCTGTCTGCCGTTGAAGTCCCCGGTGGCGCAACGGGGGGTCCGGATTTGCCGTGCGCCGCTGGATTCGCCTCGTCCCGGCGCTAACGGAAGGCGCTAACCAACTGAATTTTTGCCCCAAGGACCTCCACACTAGACTCAACTCTAACCGGTGGCTCGTCAGAAATGATTGTGGGGAACCTCTCCAGCTGGTCTGGGGCAGCAAAGGCACAATGATAAATATACAACTTTGATGTGAAGTAGGTCGTAACTGGCTACTGCAGAAGAATTGTCAGGAAGCCCAAAATATAATTTCCCCCTAGCCAACCAGAGCACTAATAAAGAGAAAACAGGCCTATTGGCTCCTCTCACTCCTTCCTTTGTAAACCATGGGCAATCTTCCCTATTGTGGATTCTTACCAACTCAGTTAATCTGTTGAGAGGTAACTAGCCACAGATTAAACTTCTGAAAATATAAAACTAGATGAAATTTCTCCCTGACACAAAGGCAATCTACCAAAGATGCAATATCTCAGTATATGTATAATTATGAGTTAGAAGGCTATGGATTTATGCCCCACTTTAGAACTTGAGTACATAATCTAAACTGACAACTCAGATTAATACTAAGATACTAAGGGAGTTCTGCATTGACTAAAGTCCTGCCCTGTGAAGCATTTTGGGACGCCCTGAGGTCGGGAATGGTGCTATATCAACGTGAGTTCTTTCTTTTCTTTGGTCAAGAGAATAGATCGGGGCCTAGAAATTGGCCTCTTTAGCGCCTCCCATTATCGCCTCTAGGGGTTGATAACGGGGCGCTAACAACTTACCGACCGGGCATGGCGAAATGAACAACTCCCGCTAAATTGGCCGAGAGGTTTGCGGCGGCGGTAACACATTGCGCCACGATCTCCTGCGCCCGGAGATCGTGATGTCATTGTCCTGTGCATCGCCCCGGTAGCACCCCGGACCCGAACTTCGGTTCTACCCCCTGCAGCATCGCCGGGCGGCAACACCGACAGCTGCAGGAGGTGTTGTTCAGGAGGCCGGGCGCTTCGGGGGCGCAAGTTAAAGGGGATGTTGGCGCGGTTTGTATAAAAATTGTTGCAATCCATTATTTCAATTTTTTCCATTTTTCTTCGGCCGCGATTGATCAGCCCGGCGCTCTGCCTGGTCGCAATGCAGAGCCCGCAGCGATGGCCCTTCCCTTTAAGGGAGGGAAGGAGCCTCAGATCGCGGCAGCGCTGCACACCTACCACCCCGCCTGCGACCTTTAGTACTCCAGGAAGGAAGTGGAGTGCTTGATTTAGCGCTCCACTTCCTTCCCAGAGCGCTAACACCGAATTTGGAGAAAGCTGAGAATCATTAGCGCCTGGCGCTAATTTTTCCAGCTTTCAAAAGTTAGCGCCCCAAGCGGGGAGCTCCCGAATTTCTCCCCCCAAGTCCCTGTCTGTCTGCCTGCTCAGGTAGTCTTAAAGATCCCTTGGAATTATTAGAAAAGGATCAGGGAGTTCTCTTGGTGTCCTACCCAGCAGTCCTCGCATAAACAATGCCACCAAAATATACAGATTAACTGCTCATTAATATTATTGCTGTTTAAAATCTGCTCCTGCTAACACACAGTGCAACTACACACAGACAACATGGTGGCCATTTTCCACATAGCAAGATCCCACAAACAGCAATAAGATTAATGAGCAGTTAATCTGTATATTTTGGTGGCATTGTTTGTGCGAGGACTTTTGGGTAGGACACAAGGAGAACTCGCTGCTCTTTTTTTAATAATTCCAAGGGATCTTTAAAACTACCTGAGCAGGCAGACAGACAGGGACTTGGTCTATTCTCTTGACCATGTTTACCCACGGAATAACAGTAACTGGGCAATGTAATTCATTCTATGCTAAGTGCTTTGCGATGTTTCTGACAGATGTGATTACGTGCTATCCAAATGCAAGACTTCCCTGCTCACATTGTTCCTTGTAATAAATGGATAGTTCTATAGAATCTGTGGTACTACCCATGAATATTTTAAAATAGATGTAATAGGCTCTTTGTTTCCTTGCCTGCATTAACACTATAAAATAATTTCCTGCCTCATAATAACTTCATGTGAAACATGAAAAAATATTATTCTGTAGTTATCACATCATAACAGCTAGTTAGAGTGTTTAATCAGTGAAATGTCTAGATCAGTTTAATCTGCAGCCACTAGACTTTATTGTCAATATTATGAAATATTACAAATTAACAATAAGAGATTATTAGAGTTCACATTATTTAAAATGAGTGTAATTTAGTGTAGATGATGTCCATGAACAGGCCAAGCTGTGCTCTCACTGGCTCAGACCACCCCTTGATGAAATTGCAGCCTTGTTACTTACTCCCAGTGGAAAAACTAAACCAAATCCTTCTGTAACTATGGTGATTGCTCATCTGAACTTTCCTCCTTTATTATGCCGAAGCGCCAAATAAGCCGTCTACACGCTCTTTGTTCTCTCTACATTCTTAAAGTGTCAAAATTAAGACCCAGTGTAGTCTCTCCTACTCTAACCCATTCTTTCCAAGGATCTCCAGCTCCTTACCTCCCTCAGTCTGCTCTTCCTCCTACAATCCATCGGCGTTTTAAAACACAAGCTTGCCATGATGTAACTGCTCCTTATTGATTCACCTCATTTTCTGTCCTACCTTTTTCAGCCTTGGTGCTGACGTGTAAAAGGGGCCTTGATTAGATTTATCAATAAAAATAAAATTCCTATTTTCCTCCATTGTATACCATTCTATTGGACCAAACCCCTCCCCATTCAATATTAGAACATCAATGGACCAGTTCCATGATTCGCAGTGCAGCATACCAGTCGACTCTTCATTTCCTTTACGTACAGTTCCATAATACTGGAGGACAAACTCTTGATCAAAGCAGAACATGTTTGCTCTTTTATAACGCTCAGCTCATTAAATTCAATCCATCACTTCACTAGAGATAGCAGTACATTGTGGAAGTCTGATGGAAAGATTTTATTTTCACCACGCTATTTCACAAATGATAATTCTAGTGGATATTAAAAGGCCAAAGAGGTTACAAGCATATCTGATGGTTGATTGGTTAGTGCAGTAGGTTAGGTGCTGGCCTTTTTGGGACCTGGGTTCAAATCCCAATCAGGCCTAATGGGATGAAAGTTTAATCTGGTCTGCTGGGTATTTGTGTTCTACAAGAAATGTGTTTGGACAGTTGTAATCCAACCCCTAGTGGATAGGGGCCCATAGCACAAAACCGTCCTCACCTTGGGGAAGAATTGACAATCTCACTCCGAGAAACCACAGATTGGCTGATGTACACTGTCACAAGATGGGACTGCTCTTCTGACATTCGGGCTGAAGCACATTGTTGCGGACAGAGTAGAAGGTGTCTGAAATGCAAATTGTCCCATTAGCCAGCACAGCTCACCTCGAAGAGCACAAAATTCATACAAGTTGTTTGAAAACATGTTTTATTCAGTGTGTACCATCAGTTGCAAGAATCCTAATTCCTTTGATCTACCCATGCCCTTTACTGCCAGCACCAGCATTTATGTCCTGGAGCACTGGGTAGCAATGGTGAAACATGTCAATAGGACTTAAAGGGACATTCCCCGCTAACTTGGCACTGTTTTAAGGTGCAATATATTAATTGCAAATGACAATAAGCCACTGCCACATTGTGGGCAAGCTTCCTGAGGCTGCTTATTTTTCAAGCATTGAAAATAGAAATGACAGTATCACGCCAGCCCTAGGATGACAGCACTGGCACCACTGGGTTCTTTGCTTGTGTAGCAGCATAAAAGAATGCTGCTACATTTTGTACTATATTGAAGAAAATTTAGCTGTTCATACGCGCCCCCCCTCCCATTGCGCCTTGGTTAGAAAACCCTGTGACATTGTTAACAATGCAGCCATGTGACTATGTGTTGCTAGACAACAATGGTTTCACACTCTGTGGACAACAATTGCTTAGCATCAACGCAACAGGAGTGGAATGACGCAACTTAATCCCAATAAATGTCAATGATGTTTATGTGTAATGCCCCCTCTGTTTATATTGAGATTGAATTGCTGAATCCACTGAGGTACAGGACTTCCCTACTCAATGCAGATTATAGAGTTCCTGCTCCAGGCATAGTTTCTTGTCAAACTATTTTGACATTTACTGGGATTTGGTTTTATCGTTGTAGTCCAAGTGGTTGAGGCATTTCTCCCCCATCTCTCTGGAAAGTGCTGACTCGTGCCAGGCTTCAGCAACCCTGTGGTATCTCATCCAAGGGGCCATTCTTTATGTGTGAATTAAAATACTCAGGCCTAGAAATTTGGCTCGGGCAGTGGCAGTCAGTGGAACTGAATATCAAGCGCTGCGTATGACGGGCGGCCGAGCCGATACCGCCCCTTTTGCGCCATCGCCCGAGATGAATTTCTAGTCCTCCCAGTGTTGACCTGCACTCAGAGAGAGGGCAGGTGGTCCTATTTCTGACTGAGACTCCCCTTCAGTGCGACTCCAGGCTGGGAGCACTGAATTTACCTGTAAATGTTGGTAGGCTATTCGACAAAGAGTGGCATCACAGGTGAGCTCAAACCTGTCCTTGCCTGATGTGTGGACACGTACATTTCCTGTCCAACAGAGGTCACTGGATAGCAAACAGCTGCAACCTCATTTCCCTCACTAGCTTTGGGACAGTGAGGCCAACTATAGTAATACACAGGACAGCTAATCCAGCACAGACCAGTGATTGAAAGAAAGAACTCGCAACAGCAACTTATCCTCTGGAAGTTCCAAACTTCACAACCAATAAATTACTTCTTGAAGTACAGTGGCTGTTGCTATACAGACCAATGTGCCAGCCATTCTGCACATAGCAAGGTCTCACAAATAGCCAATTAGTGAGGGACCAGATCATGTATGTCTGCTAATAGTAGAAGTCGCACAACACCAGGTTATAGTCCAACAGGTTTATTTGAAATCACAAGCTTTCGGAGCGCTGCTCCTTCGTCAGGTCACTTCACCTGACGAAGGAGCAGCGCTCCGAAAGCTTGTGATTTCAAATAAAACTGTTGGACTATAACCTGGTGTTGTGCGACTTCTCACATTTGTCCACCCCGGTCCAACACCGGCATCTCCACATCATTGCTAATATTAGTACCTGGGATTATTTACATAGTCAGATATCCCACTTTAACATTTCAGCTGAGAGCTGCAAACTCTGACAATGCAGCACTCCCTCAGTACTGCAGAGAAGTGTCAGCCTAGGTTATGTGCTCAAGTCGAGGGAGGGCCCTGAATCCATAACCTTCTGACTCAGGGTCAAGATTGATACTAACAAAGTCAAGCTTACCTTTGTCAGCTTCCTGTTCCATATAGTTTAGCATCACACCACATGGTGCATTTATTGACTAGCTATCAAGGGAGTTAACGGTTATTACAACGCTTGCTCATGTCATCTTAGCATGTGTGCAAATTCTGTTTTTCCTTCTTATGCTAGTTCACCCCCCATCTTGGTTTCACCTGCCCTCTCCCCGTGCCAGACACCAGTCCCTCAGCCATCAGGACACATACACAACCTGTACCTAAACCTTTGTCAATTTTACACTGTGTCTGGGTGCTCGTCACTCAGGCACCTCACCCAAGGGGATTTTCTTCATGTGTGAGCCTAGACGGCAGGGGAATAGAGTAATAATCACATCTGAACCTGAACCACTCCTCACATGCATTCATTTGCCAACATGGAACATTGGTTGGCAATTAGGAGCAGGAACCCTGTCTCTCTATAACCTTGATGCAGAGATGCCGGTGTTGGACTGGGGTGGACAAAAGTGAGAAGTCGCACAACACCAGGTTATAGTCCAACAGTTTTATTTGAAATCACAAGCTTTCGGAGCTGCTGCCCCTTTGTCAGGTGAAGTGAAGGAATACGAATCGGCAAAGCATATATAGACCGAGAACAACGCCTGTGTAGCGTACAATGTCAGACGACTACAGTTAATCTTTCTGACTGCCTTTTATCACACCTCGGCAGAGACCATGCAGACACTGAGACAATGTATGAACGGACACCGCGCAACAATCGCCAGGCAGGATTGTTACCTCCCAGTCGGGGAACACTTCAGCAGTCAAGGACATTCAGCCTCGGATCTGTGGGTAAGCGTTCTCCAAGGCGGCCTTCGAGACACACGACAACGCAAAATCATCGAGCAGAAACTGATAGCCAAGTATCGCACCCATGAGGACGGCCTTAACCGGGATCTTGGGTTTATGTCACGCTACATGACGTAGAGTCATCCAGACTCGAGTCGTCATTGGCTTGTTCACAGATGTGATTTCCAGTTTAAAAAAAAGTAAAAATTTTAAAGTTTATGGTTTTCCATACAGACTGCAGCATTTGACACATTAGACCCCCTGTGACCCCACCTCATTGTCTTAGCTGTATCTTGCTATGTCTTTGATATAATTCCTTCCTGAACTGATTGTTTCTCTGCCGAGGTGTGATAAAAGGCAGTCAGAAAGATTAACTGTAGTCGTCTGACATTGTACACTACACAGGCATTGTTCTCTGTCTATATATGCTTTGCCGATTCGTATTCCTTCACTTCACCTGATGAAGGGGCAGCAGCTCCGAAAGCTTGTGATTTCAAATAAAACTGTTGGACTATAACCTGGTGTTGTGCGACTTCTCACTTTTCTCTATAACCTGGGGATGCTGAGATCAATGCAGCACCTTTTACATAGAATATTTACAGCTCAGACACGGGCCAGTCGGCCCAACAGGTCTATGCAGGTGTTCATGCTCCATACGAGCCTTCTCCCACCTTATTCCATCATTGTTACCTACATACAACTATTGCACTACAAAGTAATTCATTGTCGGTGGAGTGCTTTGAGATACTATGGGGGCGATTTTGCCAGCCCTGGGGAGGAGAGTATGGAGGCGGGACTGCCGGGAAAATGGCAGAATTTGGGGGTGGGTGCCCAACCCGCCTCCATGCCATCTTGCCAGGAGGCAGGTAGCCGTCCTGCGCTGGGTCCTGTCTCCTTGGGGACGGGATTAAAGCCTATTAACAGGTAGTTAACAGGCAGAAAATAGGATTATCCCCTTTTTGCCCTCACAAGTGCGGGCTTCCCGAAGGCTCCGAAACCCGCCAGGTCAGCGAGGTGAGTACTGGGTCTGCGGGGTCCAAAAATGTGCTGTGGAGGTGAGTGATGGGTGCAAGTGTGGAGAGGTGAGTATCTGAGGTAAGTGCAAAGTGTTAGAAAAAGTGTACTTACCTTTGTTTCTTCCTGCAGGCTTCAGTCAGTGGGTATGCGGAGAGTCTCACACCTCCGCGGCAGAGATGACAGATGGCCACTGCATTCTCCAATGCAACAACCATCTCATTTCTGCAAAAGAAAGAGGTTTGATGAGGTCTTGAATTCAAGACCTCATCAAACTACAGAGAATGTCAGTGTTTGACAGATTCACAGAGTTGTCAAACGATGACAATTCATCTGTCAAAATGCTGGGCAGCCTTAACAAGGTCAATCAAGGGAAAATAGCGTGGGTTGGCCAGAAGTTGATGGAGGCGGGACTGAAACCCGACAAGTGGGAGTCCCGCCTCCAAAAGCTCCCCATTGGCAAAATCACCCCCTAAGTAAATTGAAGTCTGATTTTTTTTTCCTGCCTCCCCCCTCACCTGGGATCAGGTAAACCCCACACAGCCTGGGGATTGAACCCTCATGGTCCGGACGCTTCTGTTGCCAACTCAACCACCATTCTGTTGAATTTGTCCCATCCCAGTCTCTTTCTTTGTTGTGCGAAGGGTTCAGCGGAGGGGAAGCAGCAAGCACCACCACAGGAAGGAGAGGGTTAAAACAACAGCGCCTTTCGATGCATGAGAGACCCGTCGAGCTTGTGGATGCTGCAGTTCTCTAGACTGGCTTCCACGCAGTATGCAAATCGTACCTCTGTTCAGCAATGCTTTATTTAGCACTGGTCTTCTCTCCTGAGTGCACGAACAGCAGCAATTCCTCCAGAGTCCATTTTCCCCTTAAGTGGTTCTGATGACTAAATGGATCTGTATACAGAGCTCCTCAGTGCTCAGTGAGTAATTGCATCTGTGCCTGATTATGGTGATTGAGAGCCTAACTGCATGGACTCCAATGGGGATGAACAAAAGGTTTGGCTTTGAGAGCCTTTAAAGGTCATTTGCTGGAGATGGCTTTTCTGGAAAGCTGTTTCCAATTTTACCATGCATGAAATAGCCTTGTCATTAGTTCTTAGTTTTAGCAATTTTATTAGTTATTGCTCACTTCTCCGCACCCGCCCCCCCTCCCGAAGTAATAAAGAGACCAGCAAAAATTATTAATATCATTGATTTTAATGTAATTTTTTTTTGGTCAGAGATCGCACTGCAGGGCTCATTAGCTTCAATTCCATGGTGCTTGTCTCAACATGCAGAGTAAGTCTGGTGCAAGAAATGGTCAAGATGGCCACTGCGAATTGTTCTTCTGTTTTATGCGTTTATCTGCTCGACAGCTTGGCTCCACTGGTGTCACTCTCGCCTCTGGGTCAGAACGTCGTGCGTTTGAGCCCCGCACAGGCAGACTGTCCAGTGCAGCACTGGGGGAGTGCTTAGGGGTTACCAACCCTCCGGGATTACCCTGGAGTCTCCAGGAATTGAAGATTAATCTCCGGGACACCGCTGTGAGCAACCCAGGGAGGAAAATCATCGGGGCATTAAAAACATCCATTTTCTTTGAACAGTTTTGCTTATTACTTAGAAAACTATTGAAGATAGGGAAAAGAGACTGTTTGACATCATCCAATCGGGTAACGAAGAGCCTGTTTCCCAATTGGTGGGGGAAGTCGGTACGCCGTGAGGATGGACGTGGTGGGCGACCAATGGCGGGATCGTGGGGGCGGGGCGTTTGGAGGTGGAAGGTCATGTGACAAAACCTTCAGAAAGACGTCCACCCAGAGTTGGCAGCCCTAGGAGTGCTGCATTGTGGGAGGTGCTGCCCTTTGGATGAAATGTTAAATCTGAGGTTCTGACGACCTTTTCCTGTGGCTCATGTTGGGAAGGTGGTGTCCTGGCCAGAATTCCTCCTTCAGCCAACACCACCAGAAACCAGTTGACGGAGCATTCATCTTATGACTGTGGGATCTTGCTGCATTTTGGATGAATAACAAGTCGCTGCATTTCAATGTGTGTGAAGAGGTTTGAGATGTTTGCGAGATGTGAGAAGGCACTGTATATGTGCAGGTCTTCCTTTCCTTCTCAAATCTGCCTGAATTCCGCTTCTTCTCCCAGATCAACGAGCCCTACTTTACTGGATTAACACTTACCTCAGTGTTTCCAATCCCCGCTGTATCTGATTTTACTGTTGCTCCATAATTTCTGTCCTGCCTGCACATCACATCTGCTTATTCTCTTTTGCTTTCACAATATTACCCCACTGTTTTACCCCTCCTGATATTTCCCACTATATTCCAGTTCTTCAAGACCTTTCCCAGCTCTGTTTCCTCCACCTGCTATTCCTACTCTATTTTGTCTTTGTTTGTTCCATTCTCATTTCCTGTTCCTGGTCCATCTCCCTAATTCCTTTTGGAGCCATGTCTCCAGCCTCTGTTACTGCTCTTTCCGTCTCTCTCTCTCTCTCTTCAATTTTCTTGCCTCCTCTGCGCTAAAATCAAGTTGGCGTAAGGTTCCCCAAGGACATCCATCCTTCAACTGGTCCCCTTTCCATCCTTTGAGCACCAATTGGTCCCCTTTATATGTGTGATTCCAGGTAGTGAGTAGCAAGCTATAAACTTCAACTTTTATTTTTATTCGTTCACGGGATGTGGGCATCGCTGGCAAGGCCAGCATTTATTGCCCATCCCTAACTGCCCTCGAGAAGGGGTGGTGAGCCGCCTTCTTGAATACAGTGGCTTGCTGGGCCATTTCAGAGGGCAGTTAAGAGTCAACCACATTGCTGTGGATCTGGCGTCGCATTTAGGCCAGACCGGGTAAGGACGCCAGATTTCCTTCCCTAAAGGACATTAGTGAACCAGATGGGTTTTTACGACAATCCAGTAGTTTCATGGTCACCATTACTGATACTAGCTTTTTATTCCAGATTTATTTAATTAACTGAATTTAAATTCCCCAGCTGCCGTGGTGGGATTTGAACTCACGTCGCTGGATTACCAGTCCAGTAACATAATCACTATACTACCGTACCCTCTAACTGGGGGGAGCATCGGCGCTGAGTTTAATCCTGCCATCACCTGACATTCACAATGCACACTTTCCGGCAGGAGTCACTGGACAACAATTAGGAGTGGGCCCCTGGCTGATGTTTTCCCTCCCCTCTCTTTAACCCTGCAAAGTGAGGCTGAGATCAGCTAGCTCTGCGCAAACCGCTGCCTCTGTTAATGCTCCGTAGCAGGCAAAGTCAATAATAGATAGTGTCTCAGCCTTACACCCTCCCCACGTGATAGCAACATCACAGCAACATCTGTTAACAAGTCTTTAATTACCATGCAGTGCTCCATCCAGTGAAGGAAATATATTTTTTTATTAATAATTCACAGTGGTCCAATGCACTTGAGATTACGTTAAGGAAACAAGTGAACGGGACATGCCGAATGAAAGGTCTGTGTGCTCAGACCTTGTTCAAACCTCTCAAGGTCCAGAATAAATGTGCTGGAAGTTCAAAAATAAAACAATGGAAGTCTATGCAGACGTTCATCACCCTGCTTCACCACACCTGCCCCCCGCCAACCTGATGTAATGCAGCATCAGTTCTGGGCGTCGCACCTCAGGAAGGATATAGTGGCCTTGGAGGGGGTGCAGTGCAGGTTCACCAGAATGAAACCGGGGCTAAAAGGGTGAAATTATGAGGATAGGTTGCATAGACTAGTCCTGAGTAAAAATAAAGACATGCATTTATATAGCGCCTTTCACAACCACCGGCCATCTCAAAGCGCTTTACAGCCAATGAAGTGACAAATGTGACTTTGCGCACAGCAAGCTCCCACAAACTGCAGTGTGATAATGACCAGATAATCTGTTTTTGTTATGTGGATTGAGGGATAAATATTGGCCAGGACACTGGGGATAACTCCCCTGCGCTTCTTCGAAATAGTGCCACGGGATCTTTTACGTCCACCTGAGCGGGCAGACAGGGCCTCAGTTTAACGTCTCATCCGAAAGACGGCACCGCTGACAGTGCAGCACTCCCTCAGCATTGCACTGGAGTGTCAGCCTAGATTTATATGCTCAAGTCCCTGGAGTGGGACTTAAATCCACAACCTTCTGACTTAGAGGCGAGTGTGCTAGCCACTGAGCCACAGCTGACACTGTAAAGAAGATTAAGGGGTGATCTAATTGAGGTGTTTAAGATGATTAAAGGATTTGATAGGGTAGATAGAGAGAAACAATTTCCTCTGATCGGAGTCCAGAACAAGGGGCTATAACCTTAAAATTAAAGCTAGGCCATTCAGGGGTGATGTCAGGAAGCATTTCTTCACACAAAGGGTAGTGGAAATCTGGAACTCTCTCCCCCAAAATTTTGTTGAGGCTGGGGGGTCAGTTGAAAATTTCAAAACTGAGAGTGATAGATTTTTGTTAGATAAGGGATATAGAACCAAGGCGGGTAGGTGGAGTTAAGATACAGATCAGCGATGATCTAATTGAAAGGCAGAACAAGCTCAAGGGGCTGAATGGCCTATTCATGTTCCTATGAAGCGATGTGATGGGAATGATAGTATGTAAAATCTATCCTGCTGAAAAATAATGAACTAGGGCTTCAGTCAGAACTAAGACTTTGGGCTGGATTTTGATACTGGGGTTGTAGTCCCGCCTCCATCGACTTGTGGCCAAACCACTGTATTTTCACTTGATTGACCTTGTTGAGCCCGCCCAGCGGGCTTAGCAGGCCAATCAACGGCCACCCGGCAACAGGTGACGTCACAGATTGACATTTATCTGTCAAGAGCTTTTGACAGATGAAATATCAGCGTTTGACAGCTCTGTGAAGCTGTCAAACACTGACAATCTGTCTTCTAACTTGAGTCCTTCCTCTCAGGCTGAGTTAGAAATCAATCCAGCACAGAAAACAGAGGCTGCAACTTTTGACAGCTCAACGGCCATTCTGCTTTCTGTGCCGGTGAGATTTCTGACTCCCGAGACCTGAAGGGCTGACACCTGCAGGAGGAAGTTAAGGTAAGTAAAACTTTTTCCCACACTTTACACTTACCTTACACACTTACCTCTGCACACATGCACCCATCACTCACCTGCCCACCGGACATATCGACCCCTCCAACCCCTGCAGACCCACGGTCCACCTCGCTGAAACGGCGTGGTTGGGACCTGTCGGGAAGCCCACATTTCAGCCATTAAAATAGGGATTAGGCAAAAAACTGCCTGTTAACTACCTGTTAACAGGCAGTTAATTGTCACTAATCCCCTTCCCGCCTCAGGGAGGCGGGTCCCAGCACAGGTCGGGTACCCGCCTCCTGGGACATTGGCTTGGGGGCGGGATGGGGTCGGGACCCCTGAATCTGCAACTTTAACCCCCCACACGCCTCCAAACCCGCCTCCACGGGTCAATGAAAATCCTGCCCTTTTTTCCTCTATTTCAATTTCCAACATCTTCCAAAAGTTACAAGCTCAATCATTTTCATTTCAGTCCTCACAAAAAATTTAAGGGTAATATTTCCCAGTGCGCAATTGCAGGGACGGGACCTTGCCGTTGGGAACACTGGGGAGAGAATTGGCTCGCATCCACTTTGGGGCAATAACTTCGCTGGGGCGCTACTTTTAGCACCCTGAAAAAGTTAGCACCCCGCACCAGAAATTCAATGGTAGTGCCCCAAGCAGGAGGCGGGGCGCTACTGGAAGCGCTCCCCCTCCCTCTTGGGGCGCTCCCATTGAATATCGTGGCGCTACGTGCAGCAGTGCCACGCGCGTCGGCACGTAGCGTTGCGGTACTGCAGGCCTCCCTCCCCTGATTAAAGGGGAGGGGTCTTGCGCAGCATGCACCGCGGCCCTGCTGGACAACCGGAAAGCGGGGTGCCGACAAAAGAGCCCGGCACTCAAGAGGAGTGCCGGGCTGATGGAGTGCGGCCAGCACCCCGCAGCAGGAGGCCAGAGGGGGCAGGTGCTGGCAGGCGGCCCAAAAAAAATGGACTCCCGGCACCTGCCCTTTCATTATCACTGCCCCGGTGCAAAAACACCACCCTGACCCTGTCGGACATAGCATCCGGCAGTAGGTCAGGGGGCGTGAGCCAAGTTTGCGGCCGGGGCGCGAGTGGGGCGCTGCTCACGGCGATGATGTCATCGCTGAAGACGCAACGCCGCGGGGCACTACCGTCTAGTGCCGCCGCTAACCTCCTGCTGAATTTCACAGGAGGCATTAGCGGTGCCGCACCCAGGCGCTAGTTGCTTTGCGCCCCCTCAGGGCGCTAATGGGAGGCGCAAAGCAACTAAATTTTTCTCTCATACCTTTTTTGATAGAGTAGATAGAGAAAAATTATTCCCCCTGGCGAGTGAGTCAATAACCAGAGGTCAGAGATTCAAAATCATTGGCAAAAGATGTTGAGGGGAAATGAGGAGACATTTTTTCCACTCAGAGGGTTGTCGGGATCTGGAACGCTCCACCTGAAAAGGTGGTGGAAGCTGATTCCAGAAATAAATTTAAAAGGGAGTTGGACAGGTCCTTGAGGATGAGGAACTTACAGGGTTGGATTTTCCAAGCCCCGAGGAGGTGGGCATAGAGGCGGGACAGCCGGTAAAGTAGCAGAAAGTGGGGGCGGATGGCAAACCCGCCCCCATCCCACCTCCGTGCCCTTTTGCCAGGAGGCGGGAAGATGTGTAGCTTCAGGTCCCATCTCCTGGAGGCGGGAAAGGCATTTAATCCTTTTAACTGCCTGTTAACAGATAATTAACAGGCAGAAAAAAGGAGTAGTGCCATTTTACCTTCACAGGTGAAGGCTTCCCGACCTCGGAGAACCCCGTCGGGTTGGAGGAGACGTGAAGGAGGTCTGCGGCGGTCGGAGGCACCTGGATGTAAGATGTAGAGGTGAGTGATGGGTGCAAGTGTGGAGTGGTAAGTATGCAAGGTGAGTGATAAGTTTAAAAAAGTGTTCACTTACCTTGTTTTCTTCCTACAGCCTTCAGCCGCGGTGGATCAGGAGAGCCGACATCCTCCTTGTCAATTTCACAGAATGGCTGTTGGAACCTCCGTACCAACAGCCATGTGAAATTTACAAATTTGAGAGGTTTGATGAGTCCTGAACACTTGGGCTGGATTTTGTCTTGGGGTCGGGTTGGGGCCGTGTAATCCGCACTTCGTGTTTCCCCCCCGACTCCAGATTAATGTGGATGCCTGATGCAATTTTCACTTAATTGGGCAATTGAGTTGCAGCATGTGGGAACCCATGAACTAATTAGTGGTTTCAGGCTGAAACCCGCCTCTGATGATGTCATCATTGCTGCCTGCCTGCTCTCAGAGATTGTCTGGCTACTGGTGAGAGAGGACCTGTCTGCATTGCTTCTGATGTGAGTGGACCTGGATGCAAATGAGAGAGAGAGAGAGAGAGAGAGAGATTGTGATTTTTGCATCCAACTTACACCAAATGCCATGACATTCAATGCAGCAGTATCAGAGGCGACTTTCACACCTAATACTACTACTACCTTCATCACATCTCCGTTGTAATAGTGGACCGGCAGCCGATCGTCAGCTATCCACTTGTGCTCCCGCCAGGTTTCACTGGAGTGTTTCACACCAGGCGTGCTTCACGTCAGAAAAGGGTCAAACTAGCTACAATGATTCAAAATAGCATTACAGACCCAATTTAGGGCTTGTTAAGGGCTGTAATGGCCTCTCCCGCCTCCAAGAGGCGGGAGAGAGTCGGGAACCCCGCGACTGATTTTGTCAAAATTGCGTGGAGGTGGGATGGAGTCGGGATGGGGTCGAAAACCCCGACCCCGCAAATTTAACCCCCCACACGCCTCCAAACCCGACTCCATGGGTCATTCAAAATCCCGTCCAAGGACTCATCAAACTAAAGAGAATGTCAGTGTTTGACAGCTTCACAGAGCTGTCAAACGCTGACATTTCTTCTTTGAAGAAGTCTTGACAGATAGCACGTCTGACGTTGACGTGATCTGTCAGTGACTTCCTTCCTAATTGGCTTGCTGAGCCCACAGGGTGGGCTTAACAAGCTCAGTCAGGGGAAAATCCCTCTGGTTGGTCAGGCGAGGATGGAGGCGGGACATTGACACGACAAGCAGCAGTCCCACCTCCAACTCACCTCCATTCATAAAATCCAGCCCAAAGTGGGGATGTGGAACTAAGCACGACTACTCTTTCAAAGAGCCGGCACAGGCACGACGGGCCGAATGGCATCGTTCTGTGCTGTATGTTTCTATAATTCTATATCGGGTAATCATGTGCGCACAGCCACGGTTTTCCTGGACATGTGCTCCCATGAGGGTGAAGCTTCACTCTAGAAACGTGCAAAATGAAAATTTAGACTTCAGTTCCGATTTTCATCTTGCAAAATAAATACAGTAACTTCAGACATCAACGATTTTCCTCCTCAGTTTAGTGGATAGAAGCATCACCGGACGCCACCCAAAGTCCCTAGATTGTGTTTCCGGTCTCACCCATCGAGCTCTGGGTTAAGAGAGTAGCAATTCATTGGTCCCTCACCCTTACAGGAGCCTGTGTTGTGTAAGAACTTGCCAGTCTGTTATGTTGCTGTATTTAAGTGATCTTAACACTGGAATCATCAAAAAGTGGAAAATAATTTCACTGCAGCACTCACATCCCCATTGAAAGTGCCTGTTCGATTTCATCTCACACTCTGCTGTATTACACAGGAGAGAGACAAGAATGAAGGGATATAATCTTAAACTTAGAGCTAGGCTGTTTAGGCACAAAAATAAGAAGCACTTTTTCACACAAAGAGTAGTAGAAATCTGGAACTCTCTCCCCCAAAAAGCTGTGATGCTGGGACAATTGGAGCTTTCAAGAAGATAGAGATCAATAGATATTTGTTAGGTAAGAGTATCAAGGGATATGGAACAAAGGAAGGTAAATAGAGTTGAGGTGCCGATCAGCCATAATCTAATTGAATGACAGAGCAGGCTCCAAGGGCTGAATGGCCTACTCCTGTTCCTAATGCTCCTATGTTCCTAAGAGAGGACCCTCCTAAAGAAGGTAAATGGCTCCAGGTATTCTATATATATATTGGGGTTAGGATGAAAGGATATCTACTAGTCCTAGCCCCTTTGGGGACTATCCCGGATCAGGCGTATTTCTCAGATGTTCACTTTCAACTAAAGTTTGAGGTAGCCGAATCCTAAAGATGCCTAACTGGGTCTAAAGGTCTGGGCTATCTCTTCCCTAAAGGAAAGGAGCAACCCGAGAATGTTACCGTCCTCCAGATAGCACTTTTAATAAGTTTAGCCAGACTGTAACGTCTCGGATATTATGAGGGTCCAGAGATCTCCCCTCAGAAATGTACCTCTCCACCAAAGAGTGTACAGAGATTGAGTTTGCGAGTTATTGATACAGAAGACTTGTGTGACAATTCTAAAAATATATAGAGATTTATTAAAAGAACCGACATGCAATTTACAGTTGGTGAATCAGTCAATCGCAACGTTAACAGTTCTAAAAAGAGAAAAAATACGATCTTATTTTTAACAGAGAATCTTACTTTTAAATCTTAACTTCGCTACAGTATTACAGTTCTTAAAATTTTCTATACAGGATATCCGTCAATATCAAATTACCTTCGATCCCTGAGGTGCAAAGAGTGTAAGACTACAGAGCTGCCTTCTGTAGTCGAGAATCGCTTTGTCCGATTAAAGCGAGTCTGATACCTCATTTAGAGTTTAATATTTATACCCTTTTTCAGTTGTATTCCTTAAGGTTTCTGCTGATCCAAGTTAATTATCACTATTCATCTTCCTGCTGACTTCTGCAGTTCTTACTGTCACATCAGCTTGTAATATTCCAGAATCTGCCGCATCTCCAGGTGTTCTGGGTTCACCATATAGAAGGGCAGATGTCCCTTATCTCAAGTGTCATCTTTAAGAGTGTAATCAAGATCATTTATCGAGGGTTGACCATTGTTCTGTTCCAACAAGGCCACCCATTCGGAGCCACCCATTCTTTCTGTTTTAATAAGTTTATTCATTCAGAGTCAACAACTGTCTTATCTCAACAAGGCCAGAATTCTTTCATAAGATAGTGTACTTTCCTAAAAAGGTTATTCCTTCACAAGGAGGCTGTTTGACAGTTACAGGATTTTTACATTGGTCCTCTATAAACCCGGTATTACGAGCCCAAGTCTGTACCAGTTAGCCGCCTCATGTATACCCCCTTCGATAGATTCAACCGCCAATGTTCCGATTCTGAAAACAAACTCCAACGCCAACAGGCCTCTAACGCAAACATTACGATGGTCATATACCTTTACCCTTTGTTCAGTTCCATAAATGTTGCCTGAAATTATTAGAGAACCCAGAGACTTTTTAAAAGCGAAGATGAATAAGTTAACGCTGACAACAAGCTTGCGTATTAACAGAACCGAGCAGATTAAGACATATCCAACAAACGTGCAATCTCCTCTTTTTGTGTTGTTTAGAAAATGCTGTTGGCGGCACCAGCGAACAAATCATTCATCCATATGACCAAAAATAGGGGCCATAAATATAAGATCGTCACTAATAAATTCAATAGGGAATTCAGGAGAAACATCTTCATCAGCGAGTGGTTAGAATGTTGGAACTCGCTACCACAAGGAGTGGTTGAGGCGAATAGCATAGATGAATTTAAGGGGAAGCTAGATAAACAAATAAGGGAGAAAGGAATAGAAGGTTATGCCGATAAGGTGAGATGAAGTGGGGTGGGAGGAGGCTTGTGTGGAGCATTAGCAGCGGCATTGGCCAGTTGGGCTGTATAGCTTGCTTCTGCGCTGCAGACTCTATGGAATTCCTCTGTCTGCCATTTTAATGCTGGTCATCCTAAGGACAAGGTGCTATATACATGCAAATTCATTCTTTCTTTGGTGGGGCCCTGCATGGGCTTCTTGATTTAAATAAATTAAATAGGATTGAGGATCCTGAATTCACTTCACAATTGCTCAAAGTCCAAAGCACAAACGTGACCTGCTGATTTGGCAATTATCTGTACTTCCGTTTCACTATCTTCATCAAACCTGCCTTGCAGATCAAAACTTTCCCGCTGCACTTTGCCTGTGTTTCTGTTCTACTTTTCCGATATTTTTGTAACTTTTCAACTCACATTGCTTCTCTCTTTTTAGTCTCTCTACTTATCTGATTCTATTTTGCTTCATGTGGCATCTTTTCTCTTTTTCTCTCTAGTCTCTGTCTTCTTCATTTCTGCTGTCTCTCTCTTGTATTTCTCACCGCCGCTGAACTCCTTTCCCCTCCCTCGTGCTGTTTCTTTTCATCTTGCTCTTTCTCCCCTCCATTTCCATCGCCTAATGTTCTCTCTCTAACCCCCCCCCCACACGCCGAAAGATCAGCACAAGTGCTGGCATCAAAAATGTTCAGTCTGCCAGGACAAGTTCAAGTTCGTTGCGTCTATTTAATAAGTTAATCTGGAGACACGGCATTAGGGGGTGACAGAGTGAGAGAGAGTTGATTGCAGGGGTCTGAACACAACACGCAATTAGTGCAGTAAACATTCCATTAAATTATCCAACCGCGGGATCTTAAATGGTTCCTTTTGTCTGTGATGGGGCTGAAGGGGTTGTTTGTAAATGAGAGGTAATCAGGGCTAATTAGGCTTTATAATGTATCTTAACTGCAACAATCAGCTTCTGCTTCATTTCCCAGTTTAGTCAGCAAGATCTGGGGGTCTTTGCCATCCACACACGTTACCTCTCACTCCAAAAACAAATGAAAACACATTGGCCCAGAACTTGCTGGAGCGGGGCATCTCGCGGAGTGCCCTGTTATTTAGACTTTTTCCTTAACCCTTCAGCTCGAAAAATATTTGTGTCACAGTTGCTGGAGGTGTGAGTTGATAACAGCACGGCGAGGGCAACGGGGCATCTGGGACCTTGGAGAACGATAGGACCAGCAGTCTATCTCCTTAACCAATGAGAGTTCAGGACTGAGAAAGAAACAGGAATGACAGAGAAGGAAATAGAATGAATTAGAGTCAAATCAGGTACAGAAAGAGAAATGAAGAGAGGGGGAGAAAAAGATCGGATTCCGAGAGAGAGAAAAAAAGAGGCAGAAAGGAAAAGTAAGAAAAAATTAAAACATTTAAAATTTTAAATTTAAAACATCTCTTAACAACAATTGACTGCACAGTTTCAATTGTTCCATTTCTGGGCCGGAGAGGTTGAGTGGCATTGCAGGAGCATAAATGTCATCTTTAAAAAGGTACTCACGCTGTTAAGTACCAGACCTAACTTTCTGCCGTGACTTTAATTGGTAATTAATGCAAATGCTGCAATTTCTAGAACCTGACGGGGTATTTGAGGGCGAGCTGCCGTTTTTGCGAGGCTAACGGTGGAGTGGCGCAAATCGTCCTGCAACTTGTGGCAATTCGCAATTCATGCCGTATCTCTTCCTCGCCACAAGTTGCTGGACGATATTAATAACGGTGTGCGCCATTAAACTCGCCGTTATTTTGGCAGCAAATTCCGGCCCAATAAAATGCCCCCCACAGCAATCGGAGAGAATACGTGCCCTCGAGTGTTTCCTCGTAGAATCTCAATATATTGAAGCCTCCAATTGTCTGCTTTCCCGATTAACCCACAATTTCTTCTCTGGACGAACGCTTGTGCGAGGTTCCATAGAGTCTACAGCACAGAAACAGGCCATTCGGCCCAACTGGTCTATGCCGGCGTTTATGCTGCGCACGAGCCTCCTCCTAACCCTACTTCAATTGTTAATCTAGATTATGTGCTCACATCCTGGAGCGGAGCTTGAACCCATAATTTACAACTCAGAGGCGAGAGTGCTACTACTGAGCCAGGGTTTAACCCACAGAGTGCGACTCTGTCAGGAGTCAGCATTCCGGGCCCTTTACTTCTATCTGTTCTCTCTTCTGCCTCCATTGTCTTTCATTTCTAGAAGGAGCTCGCTTATCCTCTAGTTTCCATATCTGAGGAAGTGTCTATACCTAAAAGGTTAACCTGTCCTGTGATAAACTTTTTGGACCGACGGTATATTTTCAGCATTTTCTGCTTTTATTTCGAAATTTCCATTATTCCCCTAGAGGCTCCCCTCCATTATGGTGGTATGTGGCGATTTCACTGTACTTATCCCTGTACTGAAATTCTTCCATAAATACCAGCGACTGTAGGTGGCTCGCCATTTACAGTGTTTTCTGTGAAAGCTAGTATTAAACTGAACAAAAATGTTACCCCAGTCTACCGGTTAAACAAGGTAAGTAGATCAGATTAACTCAACATATTCAGCAACTGACATTTGCAGAATACAAGTATGAGCCTTGGAAGGAGCATTAGCTGTGGAGAAGAGGCTGGGACAAGCTTAAAGTAGTTTACTGTGACATTCGCAACTGTGAACACCAATTTCCTCCTGATTCATTTCAATCACTCTCACATCTCAGTGTTTAAATTCATGTTATTTGTGTTGTACATGTCCTTATTCCTGCACTATATAGGCAAGGCGAAACTTTGGAGATTCTCAATTATCCACTCATTTCCATTGGGAAGTTTTAGAGAAATCCAAAATCCTGCAGGTCACGTGATGGAGTTCCAGAAATCCTTTGCCTGCATCCAGTTTCCAGTCTCTCTCCCTTCACCCTTTCTCTTGTTCTATTCTTCTTCCCCTGTTTTCTCTATCCTTAGCATCTCATCATATCCCCCAGAAACATCCCAAAGCACTTCACAGCCAATGAATTAGTGTGGTGTTTGTTGTTATGAAGCAAATGCAGCAGCCAATTTTTGTGCACAGTAAGATCTCACAAACAACAATGAGATGAATGACCAGTTAGTCTTTTTTTGGTGATGTTGACTGTGGGCAAAAAATTTTAGCAAGCATACCAGGAGAATGCCCTGTTTTTCTTTTCCAAATACAGGAAACTTTTGTTTATCCGGCACCCAAATATCCGGAATTCTCGCTTAACCGGCAAAAATCATCCTCCGAAAACTCCTCTCAAATAACCGGCAATGTTGCCGAGTCGCAGTCGAGTCTCCGCGAACGCCGAGTACTCCAAAAACTCCTCTCAAATAACCGGCAATGTTGCCGATCCCGAGTCCGAGTCCGAGTCCGCGAACGCCGATTTAGTCAGTAGGGGTAGTTTTCAAAAGTGCCACTACTCGGCCTCCTGGCGCTGTTGGAAGTCCGAAACACTGCAGTAGCAGGAGTTGATTCTCCCGCGCTGCCTGGAGTCTCTTTGTTAAAAATAGCCTCGGTAGATATAACTCTCCGTTATCCGGTACTTTCGATAAACCGGCACCACGCCGGTCCCGTCGGTGCCGGTTAATAAAGAGTTTCCTGTAGTACCATGGAGTCTTTAACATCCAACTAAACTATTAGATCCAGCCTCATTTTAACACCTCATCAAAAGTAAGCACCTGAGACAACACAGCACTCGTGTAGTGTACTGAAGTGTTAGCCAAGATTATGTGCTTAAGTCCATAGTGAGGATTGAACCCATAACCTTCTAACACATAGTTAAGAGTGCCCCTGACTGAGCCAAGCTGACTTTGTGGGTGTAGCACGTTGTTGGGGGAGTGTCGAAGGAGCTTTACTCTGAATGGAGCCATGCTGGATTCTGAAAGTGCTTGATGTTGGCAGTGACTATCCAAAATGGAATGTGCTCCATTCTCCAACATCAACATACCTCACCATGATAGGTGCAAAAAAGTCAAATAAGGAAAGTGAGAAATCCAGAGATTGTTAGAAAATGAGGAAACTAAAACATAGGAACAGGAGTAGGCATAAGAACATAAGAAAGAGGAGCAGGAGTAGGTCATTTGGCCCCTCGAGCCTGCTCCACCATTCAGTAAGATCATGACTGATCTTTTATCTCATCTCCACTTTCCTGCACTATCCACATATCCCCGGATTCTCTTATTATCCAAAAATCTAACCATTTAATTAGATAGAAAGAACTTGTATTTCTATAGCGTCTTTCATTATCTCCGGACATTCCAAAGCACTTTACTTTTAAGTGCTTTTGAGGTGTAGTCACTGTTGTAATGAGGGAAACACGGCAGCCAATTTGTACACAGCAAAGTCCCACAAACAGCAATGTGATAATGACCAGATAATCTGCTATTTACTAATACAATAGCAAAATACTGCGGATGCTGGAAATCCGAAATAAAAACAGAAAACGCTGGAAAAACTCAGCAGTCCAGGCAGCATCCGTGGAGAGAGAAACAGAGTTAACGTTTCAGGTCGAAGACCTTTCATCAGAACGGTCTGACGAAAGGTCTTCGACCTGAAACGTTAACTCTGTTTCTCTCTCCACGGATGCTGCCTGGCCTGCTGAGTTTTTCCAGCATTTTCTGTTGTTATTTTGCTATTTACTAATGTCTGTTAAGGGAGAAATATTGGCTAAGACACAGGGGAGAACTTCCCCTGCTTTTCTTCGAAATAGTGCCATGGGATCTTTTACAGCCACCTGAGAGGGTAGACAGGGCCTCGGTTTAACGTCTCATCTGAAAGGTGACAGCTCCAACAGTGCAACACTCCCTCAGTACGGCACTGGAGTGTCGGCCCGGATTATGTGCTCAAGTCTCTGGAGTGGGGCTTGAACCCACAACCTGCTGTCTCAGAGGCGAGAGAGTGCTAACACTGAGCCATGGCTGATACAAGCATGGCTGATCGGCACCTCTACTCCATTTGCCCACTTTACGTGTGATGTAAGGGGATGATGGTACGAGCTGGGCGATTTGTGTAGTGGGAAGGAGATACATCATCCTCTATATTACACAGGTCACCAACCTCTTGCCATCATCCCCTTACATCACATGGTATTTGAAGCAACGATGAAGTCAGTATTTTACCCGGCACCTTATGCAGAGTGCTCATTATATGCAGCAGATGCTATTGGCAATCCGACACTTTTGTAATCTTAGGTTTCATCAGGCTCCCAGCACTGTTCATTCAGTGTGAGTTTAACAGATGGAATCAGAGTTTGAAAAATAACCAATTTTTAAATATAGCACTGCAGTAATAAGGATTTTCATGATTCATGCCAGCGGATCCATCACCTCAAATTCTCTTGACATAACATCATATCCTATAAATAGAGGCTGACAGAGTAGAAGGTGCTAAGTTTGCTCCCTGCTCTGACCTGAGTTAGCTGATCTCACCCAGTTGGACTGCTACAATTGGTGGCAGTGTCCTTGGGCTAGGATGGGGAGAGCAAGTCAGTGTCCCTGCTCCTGCTCACTATCCAGTGACCCCAGCTGGAAAGGGCCTGTCTGTAGATACTAGGTGGTAGCTTTCGGCTGTTTGAGATTGAGAGTGGGTGCCGGCAATGCACCTGGAGGTCGAGCTATGTTTTTTGTAAGAGGTTGTGTGGATTTTTCTTCTTGATTGGCTGGTTTGATCATTTCCAGGCAGAAGTGAGTGTCACATTGGACACGCTGCGAATCGTGGGCTGTGGTGTATGGGGAGCTAAACGGGGCATTGCCAGGTGTATGCAGTGTGATAGCAGTGGAGCCCGGTCTACTTTCAATCACTGCGCACTAAGTAGGAAAGTAGTTCTGGCAGCTTTACGTAACATTGCACCGATGAAAAGTAACCTCTATATCGCTGCACTCTTTCCACATTAGAATTAGAATAAGCAGCCTCACCTTGCTGTAATGTAGTTGTAGAACCCGCTGATTGTCATCCCATTGATTTTAATGAATGAAAATCGGGTGGGTTCTAAAACAGGCGAGGAAATCGCTCTGCCAGATTACTGCCTGGGTGGTGAAGATGGAAATTTACCCCCATGTAGTTCAGAAGAGTTCAAATATATTGTTCAAAAACACTCACCGCCCAGCCAGTACCATCTAGCTCCTACTGGTCTTCTATACCTCCAGCCTCTGAAGTGGAACTTCCAATCTGCAAAGTTCACAGACAAATGCTTAGCGCTCTTGTACCACATTCCTTTGTGTGCTATTGTTATACAGGCTTTAGCCCTTATAAAATAGACAGGTAATGGTAGCACACAGGAAAGTAGTCCGAGGACCTCAGTGAACTTCACAGATTAGAAGGTCCACCTTCGGAGCTCTTAGACAAATATTCCCTTTCCTGCTATCACTAGCTTAACATACAAATACAAAACATGGAATAGATCAATACACTACATTAAGATAATGTAGACCATGGCAAGCTATTTCACTTTGTCTGGAACAGTAGAACCAGAGGGCACGGCCTGCACTTGAAGGAGGGTAAAAATCAAAACTGATCTGCGGAAACAATATATCAGTGAGTGGTCAAACCATCTAACAGTGTCCCTAGAGACACAGTGGGAGCAGATAGCATTGATTCACTCAAATGCAAATTAGGTAGATTTTTTTCAGAAAATAACATTTTAGGATACAGTATATGAGTAATTTGAGACATGACTTGTGGTGAGTGTAGCGTGCTTGGGAGGAACAGGTGACTTTGGACCTATGTGTCCCAAAGCTCTCCACCACTAGGAGTTTCCTCACCTCCTGTCTGGGTCTGTTGTAAACTAATTGATAGAGATTGATTGCCGTGATTAGTCAACAACTCCATTATCATTGTATGGTGCAGCTATCAGGATGGTAGACAGTGCCCGAGATGGACCTTGATCTAGCAATTCCTATGTACCTATGTCAGATTCAAAACATGGAACGGATCGTGCACTACATCAAATATCGGGTAGAAAACATGGAATGGATCAATGCACTACATCAACTGTCAAGGTAGAAAATATGTAATGGTTCAATACACTATAATGCAAACTTTAAAATTTTATCCATAAGCAAAAGTCACCTTATTCCTGATCGGAATGAGAGTTGGGACAATCTCTCACAAGCGATCTAGACAGTGTATAGGTACACTCAGTGGCAGATTGTTGTGTTGAAGGTAGGATAGAAATATACAGTCCTGGCTCACTATACTGTCAAACAGAAATTAGAATTCACTCAAGGTCACCTACACCATTCAGAATCCTATTAATGTCATGGGATAACTCCTTTTCATCTACTGTCACGCCCTTGGTGTTTGAAAAATCTCTCATATTGGCAGCTTCGAATACACAGTACACGTAAGGTAATGTAAATAAACTTGTAGGGCAGAGTCAATATAACTTTGGAAGGAAGCTTTAATTAATCCATGCACACCTTGTGTTTTTTCCATCAAGCTGCCACTGGTATAAAAATTCAAGGCACAACGTACCTGCAAGGAGCCGAGAACTGAGTGACTTTAATTGTTTTCCTCTCACAAATCCTCTTAACACTTCACCCAGTCCGAAAATACATGTCCTTGACAATCGGTACTTACCGATTATCTCATGGTCACTGGAAGCATCGAATCAGTTATATCTGTCTCAAAAATATCCTTTCCCTTCAACTCTGTTGTGCATCGTGATTATGTATAATGTCTTGAACATGCAATGGAAATTATATGCTGCATCTTAGATTATCCAATTTGTGGTGTCAAATATAGTTGTGGTGGTGTCTGATCCAGTCTCTCCATCTCGGATCACCATCGCAAGGTCAAGTTACACTTGTGAACATTTGTCCTTTTGATTTTAATATTCTTCCTTTGAATTCGTTGTGGAGTTTTATTGCAAATCCTTTTGTAACACTTGCCCTAAAACCCACAACAGTTTCCAGGTGTCAATCGGGAGGATTTATTGTACTGTACAGTGTCTTGGCAGTGAGGGCTGATCACAACCTTAGCACTGAATGCAGGGATTTCCAACCATGAACGTTGTATTCATTCTTATTTTTAACTCCTCTTCCCCATGACCTTTGTGCTTAATAAGGTAATGACCCTCAGGGGGACATCAGGGTCATGTGTGACATGATTGGATGCACAGTAAATCTACTTATACTCTACCCTATCAATGTAACTCAGCCCCAATCTAAGAAAGACTTGCATTTATATAGTGCCTTTCACATCCGCAGGAAGTACCAAAGCGCTTCACAACCACTGAATTGCTTTTGAAGTGCACACTTGCTGTTTTGTCGGCAAATGTGGCAGCCAAATTGCACACAGCAAGCTCCCACTGACAGCAATGAGATAGACAACCATTGAGTGTTGATTGAACGTTAAATGTTGGACAGGACACTGGGAGGACTCATCTTCTTTTCTTCAAATAGTGCCAAGGGATTTTTTGCATCCACCTGAACAAGGCAAATGGAACCTCAGGTTAACGTCTTATTTGAAAGATATCACCTCCCCCAATGCAGCACTCCATCAAGCACTGCACTGAAGTGTCAGCCTCAATTATATGCTCAAGTTCTGGAGTGGGGCTTGAACTCATAACCCTCTGACTCATAGACCGGGATTTTACTAACCTCAGCGGGTCCATGGCGGGCCAGGCACACCAGCAGCACCAAAAACACCACCGCTGCTGGCTCCATCCCGCTGTGTAGAATGAATTTCCCTTGATTGGGCTTGTTAAACCCACCCAGCGTGTTTCCCGGCCAATTAGAGGAAGCAGGTCTGGTGATGTCATTTGATGATGCGTCATCAGCCGATATCCTTAAAGGGACCATGGCCAAATTTATTTTGACACTTGTGTTATCGGTGTTCTACAGTATTGAGGTGCTGCAAGAACTGACAATGACTGCACAAAGGCACAGGGCTGCACCCAGGCTCTCCCATGACTCCCTCCACATGCTTATGGAGGAAGTCACAGCACGCAGGGAGGTCCTCTTCCATTCCCATGGGCGGAAGAGACCTCCCCAGGAGATCAACACAGCCTTGTTGCACATTGCAGAGGAGGGCACAAGCAGGGATGTGGTCAGGAGGACCTGGGTGCAGTGCCGCAAATGTTTTAATGATCTCAGTACATCATGAAACGTTAGTACAAAGCCACACTCAACCTCATCCTGCTGTGCCTCTCATCACAACCCCATCACTCTGTCTTCCCTACCCTACTCCTGCACATCCTTACTCACACCAACTTACCTTGCACCTCCACCCATCCCTCTCTATCTATATTGTCACATCCCCATCTCACTAGCCACCCCTCACACTCACCCTCATCCTAGTGCAATCATACCAACTAACAACACGCAAGGGTAGTCACTTGGGTGTTTTATGCAATGTTCATGAAAAGTTTCTGTTAATGTGGTATCAAACATTGAAACCTTTATTTTCAACACTTTGCGTTCTTGGACAGATTTGTGTGCACCTTTGGAAGTGGCTTAGTGAGTTGCAGTGAATGGTGAGACATAACGGCACCCCCCGCAATGGTGATGAGTGTGAAAGGAATGGCTTGGGCATTGTAGGGATGCTTTATGGTGTTGATGTGGGGTGGTGCCAACTTGGCACATCATGTGGCAGCCAGGGTGTACAATGTCAAGTGAAGTAAACCTGGCCATGAAGAGGCCATCCCTGGTGTCCCGGGCAGCAATGTGCTCGGATGCTGATGCCCTCTGTCCTGTGCCGCATCAGGTGATTGCGGAGAAGGTTGGTGGTGTTTTTGGTGCTGCTGGTGTGCCTGGTGCTGCTGGTGTTGGGGCTGATCATGTTGGGATTCTGAGGACCAAGTTGAGATAGTATAAAGGGCACCCATGATGATGGAATAGATGGCAGGTGAAGTAGAGATGACAGAAGCGATCTGTCAATGGTGAGAGAGGTAATGAGGTCAGACTGGATGGAGACTTGTGTAAAGACTTGCAGCATGGTGAATCTGTTGTGGAAATGCAGTGAGGAAGAGCTTGTGGCTGAGGGAAGATATCTCTGTAAGGTGGGAGCTTTTACTGTACATTTGAAGCTGTCAACTCATCAGTTGATTCAATGGCCACTGAACACCCACCTCTGCTTGACAGACAGGGTCCACGACTAGCGTGGACCCTGTGGGCGAGCTGTCAAATGCAAAAGGTAAACTGAAAATCATTCTTAAGTGGCTCTAAACAAGCCACTAATTACCTGAATTGGGTCCCCCGCCGCTGCGTGTCGGGTCCACTCAGCGCTGACAGACCCGACATCAGGAAAGGCGTGTGGCGGCAGGTTCACAGCGGGGTCGCGACCTGCTGGGGGAAAAAAACACTTTCCCACCCGACCCGCCACCAATCGCGCCCGCTGACCCCCTGCAAAATTCCGGCCATAGAATCATAGAATAGTACAGCACAGAAGGAGGCCATTCCACCCATCGAGTCTGCACCGGTTCGTTCAAAGAGCAATCCAGTTAGTCCCACTCCCTCGCTCTTTCCCCATATCCCTGCAATTTTTTCTCATTCAAGTATTTATCCAATTCCCTTTTGAAGGCTACTATTGAATCTGTATCCACCGCCCTATCAGGCAGCGCATTCCAAATCCTAACTACTCATTGTATAAAAAAAGTTTTTCCTCATGTCGCCTCTGGATTTTTTACCACTCACCTAAAATCTGTGCCCTCTGGTTATCGACCCATCAACCATTGGAAACAGTTTCTCTTTATTTACTGTATCTCAACACTTCATTATTTGAAACATCTCTATCAAATCTCTTCTTAACCTTCTCTGTTCTGAGGTATGAGTGTGACAACTGGGCCAAGCTGACACTTAAAGAACACTATCGACAGAGACAGGGTGACATTTTTGCCACTTCCTTCACCAGATGCCCCTGTGGATTCTCTGAGTGAGATTGCCAAATTTGGGTATCTTTGCGTCATGGGTCAATGGAAGCTTGGTTGAGACTGACCAAACTGATTTCAGGTGGGATCCTTATGGCCGACAGGAGAGATTTTCATCCCCTCACTTTTGCTGGATTGAAAGGCCAGCGTCAGACCGATTGTACAACCGTCCCCTCCCCACCCGTCCCGCCCCCGGCTATTTTGCATGTATGGGTAAGTGTTAAATAAAACTCCCTTTGGCCTTTGAGTGGATATCAGATCACAGCAAGAAGCCAATACAGATTGAGAGATACCACTGAATTAGTGACATTCAAACAGCAATCATAACTAAATAAAAAAGTGACTGGTTAAACCAGATATAGGGATCTTTTATTCTTCTATGTTATTATTAATCTGCAATGGCTGCTGGTTGATTGGCCATTCAGTCTACCATCACAGTAATGTAGTTAAATTTGTATTTACGGATCAAACTATCGGGGGGAATGTGTACGTCATCGTGTTTAAGTTGGCAGGTCCCCCGATGTCTTCCGCAGTGAATGCATTGCCTGGTGCAGTACTTAGTCACACAAGCCGTCAATGCTCTAGATTCAATCCCCGGTCTATGCTGTTAGATTAACCCAGCAAGAATGGCTGTTATAGAATCACAGAATCTTACAGCACAGAATGAGACCATTCGGTCCATTGTTCCTGTGTCGGCACTCTGAAAGAGCTACCAATTAGTCTCACTCCCCATAGCCCTGCAATCTTTTCCTTTTCAAGTGTATATCCAATTCCCTTTTGAAAGTTACTGTTGAATCTGCTTCCACCGCCCTTTCAGGCAGCGCGTTCCAGATCACAACAACTCGCTGCGTAAAAAAAATTCTCCTCATCTCCCCCCTGGAGTTTTTGCCAATTATCGTAAATCTGTGTCCTCTGGTTACTGACCCTCCTGCCACTGGAAACAATTTCTCCTTGTTTACACTATCAAAACCCTTCATAATTTTGAACATCTCTATTAAATCTCCCCTTAACCTTCTATTCTCTAAGGAAAAAAAAGAAAGACTTGCATTTATATAGCGCCTTTCACGACTGGATGTCTCAAAGTGCTTTACAGCCAATGAAGAACTTTTAAAGTGGAGTCACTGTTGTAATGTGGGAAATGCGGCAGCCAATTTGCGCACAGCAAGGTCCCACAAACAGCAATGTGATAATGACCAGATAATCTGTTTTTGTTATGTTGATTGAGGGATAAATATTGGCCAGGACACCGGGGAGAACTCCCCTGTCTCTTCTTCGAAATAGTGCCGTGGGATCTTTTACGTCCACCTGAGAGAGCAGACGGGGCATCTCATCCCTCAGCACTGCGCTGACAGGAGAACAATCTCAGCTTCTCTAGTCTCTCCAGATAACTGAAACCCCTCATCCCTGGTACCAATCTAGTAAATCTCCTATGTGCCCTTTCTTGCTGTTATCCAATAGCTATTGTAATACTATAAACAGGCCACAGTGCTGCCGGACTAGGGAGAAGAGAAAAAAAATCAGCCTAGGTGTCTGATGCATTTGTTCCTCAGTAACCTAGATTGGAAAGTGTGCGTGCAGGAGGGTGTTAGTTGAGGAGAAGGTCAGGTTTGAGTACGGTGACTCCAGCAGCCGAATAGCCTGGCAACACGGAGAATGGTTGCCTAGCTGAGATACTGAGAAGTTGGGGAGGGTTGGTGCCTGTGGACCTGGGGCTCAGGGTGAGATACTGCAGGGGAGTGTTGGGGGTGGGGAGTGGAGGGTGCCTGTGGGATATTGTGGGGAGTGAGGAGAGGGGAGGGTGCCTGTGGGATATTGCGGGGAGTGGGGGGAGGGGAGGGTGCCTGTGGGGATATTGCGGGGAGTGGGGGAAGGGGAGGGTGCCTGTGGGGATATTGTGGGGGGAGGGGAGGGTGCTTGTGGGGATATTGCGGGGAGTGGGGGAAGGGGAGGGTGCCTGTGGGGATATTGTGGGGGGAGGGGGGAAGGGTTGGTGCCTGTGGGGATATTGCGGGGAGTGGGGAGAGGGGAGGGTGCCTGTGGGGATATTGCGGGGAGTGGGGAGGGTGCCTGTGGGGATATTGTGGGGAGTGGGGCGAGGGGAGGGTGCCTGTGGGGATATTGCGGGGAGTGGGGGGAGGGGTTGGTGCCTGTGGGGATATTGCGGGGAGTGGGGAGAGGGGATGGTGCCTGTGGGGATATTGCGGGGAGTGGGGAGAGGGGAGGGTGACTGTGGGGATATTGTGGGGAGTGGGGAGAGGGGAGGGTGACTGTGGGGATATTGTGGGGAGTGGGGAGAGGGGAGGGTGCCAGTGGGGATATTGCGGGGAGTGGGGGAAGGGGAGGGTGCCTGTGGCGATATTGCGGGGAGTGGGGGAAGGGGAGGGTGCCTGTGGGGATATTGCGGGGAGTGGGGAGAGGGGAGGGTGACTGTGGGGATATTGTGGGGAGTGGGGAGAGGGGAGGGTGCCTGTGGGGATATTGCGGGGAGTGGGGGAAGGGGAGGGTGCCTGTGGCGATATTGCGGGGAGTGGGGGAAGGGGAGGGTGCCTGTGGGGATATTGCGGGGAGTGGGGAGAGGGGAGGGTGCCTGTGGGGATATTGCGGGGAGTGGGGAGAGGGGAGGGTGCCTGTGGGGATATTGTGGGGAGTGGGGAGAGGGGAGGGTGCCTGTGGGGATATTGCGGGGAGTGGGGAGAGGGGAGGGTGCCTGTGGGGATATTGTGGGGAGTGGGGAGAGGGGTTGGTGCCTGTGGAACTGGAGCTCAGGGTGAGTCGGAGACAGGAAGGAAGGAAATTGGAAATGAAAGGCAAAATGGGAAAAGCATCCTTTACCCCGTGTAACTGAAATGGGAAAAAAATCCAGTGCTGGAAACCGGAATGAAAAAACAAAAGATGCTGGAAATACACGGTGCGCCCGACAGATTATTGGAGAGCAGAGGCAGGTTAACACTTCGAGGATAACCCTTCGCCAGGGCCCTCTATACATTGTGTAAATATTTGAGATATATGGCATCAGAGCATTTGGGAAACAAAATAGTTCAAACATCAAGACAAGACAGGGCAGCAACACTTGTGAAAGTTTATAGCGTAGAGTTAGCACTGGAACTGGTAAACCTTTCTTCAACAGAATGAATCACCTGCAGACTTCAGATGTATGATTTCTGGTAAAATCTGTTTGAATGTGTAATGAGATACTTTTCAGTACTTCAATTTGGGCACATTATAGAAGGTCCCATATTAGTCTCTGTCCTTTTTTAATATAAGTTTTAAATTTTAATAGTCATTTTAAATTATAATGTTATAATTTATTTATTAATTTCACTCATGTGCCCCAATATGAACTGATTGCACTACACTGTCAGGGCTATACGATACTGTATAATGTTGTTATTGTATTATATACATCCTATGGTGTCTCTGTACACTGCATGACAATCAGGCAATTCTATAAAGTGTCAGCTGTGGCTCAGTGGGACGCACTCTCGCCTGAGTCAGAAGGTTGTGGGTTCGAAGTCCCACTCCAGAGACTTGAGTACAAAATCTAGGCTAACACTTCAATGCAGTACTGAGGGAATGCTGCACTGTCAGAGCTGCCATCTTTAGGATGAGATGTTAAACCAAGGCCCTGTCTACCCTCTCAGGTGGATGTAAAAGATCCTGTGATATTAGTGGTGGAAGAGCAGGGGAATTCTACCTGGTGTCCTGGCCAATATTTATCCCTCAACCAACATCACCAAAAAAATAATCTGGTCATTATCACGCTGGTGTTTGTGGAAGCTTGTTGTGCGCAATTTGGCTGCTGCATTTCCTACATTACCACAGTGACGACACTTCAAAAAGTACTTCATTGGCTGTAAAGGGCGTTGAGCTTGTGAAGAGCGCTTTATAAATGCAAGTCTTTCTTTTCTTTCTACACGAGCACTAATCAAATTTGAAACATTCGTGAGGAGCTACTGTTCTGCAAATTACTGTTCAGGTGGCTCACTGAACAAACTTCAATTGATGTGGACACCAGAAAGTTTGATTGCAACTTGCCAGAGTTTGGAGCGTGGCTCGCCACTGAGAGTGTAGAATTGGCTCTCTAATATCTTATGCAACTTTCCGAGTAACATAACATATTGTTTGCAGGTGGTTTCCCGAGCAATCAACCGCCATATAATTCCAATTAAAGGCAGCAGAAAGACCGCAGGACATGCAAATAGAATGGACCCCGTCGTCTGCAGATCGGAGATGATTTTAACCCTACTCGCTTAACAGAAACCTGGTGGGTGTGCAGTTAAAATCGCCCTGGCTCTTACCTGTCTGAAAGCCGTCATGACTGCAACATCTGTAATTTTAACCTGCTCTCCTGAGCAGGCAGCAAGGACACGTGCCCGGAGCCAACAGGGTCCTTCTTTACATATGCATGTTGCAGCCCAATGACATCATTGAGACCCGACTGTAATTTTAACTCTGGCCTGAGCGGGGAATCCACCTGGAATTAAAATTGAGGCCTACAAAGTCAAATTGCGCGGGCTGTTCAAATGGTTAATTGGATCAAGATCTCAGTAATGGAAGAAACACATTTCTTCGAGTCACAAGAAACCCCTGCTACTTACTCAATGCAGAAATCGAGTTTGAAAATGCCTGAGGGGAAGAATGCAGCGCCCAAGAAGGGCGGCATGAATGCCGTGAGTAAAGTGACAACAAAGGACAGCAAGAAGCGGAAAAGGTCGAGGTAGGGGAGTTACTCCATCTACATCTACAAAGTGATGAAGCAAGTTGACCCCCTGACACCGGCAATCTCCTTCTTCTAGGCCACGACCATCATAAGCTCCTTTGTGAACAATGTTTTCTTGAGTGCATTTCGTGTGAAGCTTCCCGTCTGGCCCATTACAACGAGCGCTCGACCATCAGCTCCCGGGAGATCCAGGCCGCCGTGCGCCTGCTGCTGCCCGGGATGGTGGCCAAGTGCGCCGTGTCGGAAGGGACAAAGGCCGTGACCAAGTACACCAGCTCCAAGTAAAACCACAAGGCAAACTCAATACAGCCATCTGCAATTTAAATCAGTGAACGAATCTGATCCAGAATCAAAGTACATAGTCTAATCTTTGAGTAGAAGAAACAAGACATTCACACTTTCTGGCATCAAGTAACAAATAGTTAGGGAAGAAATAGTCCACTAGACTCATTGGTCCTTTGTTGTGTGGTGAAGACAGCGGGGCAGAGTTGAGTAATGGAAGTGTGAGGATAGATTTCTGAGTCTCTCCACAGATCATTGATCTAAAATCTGGAGCCAAGCTTTTTAGCAATCAGCAGGCTGCTCTGTTAACTGCAGCTGTACAGTGTGTCCTACTGTTAGATGCCAGTCAGCCCTTCTACTAACTCACTATGGAAGAGATGAGATCCCTCCCAACAATTATGGTGTACTGCTGCCTTGAGTAGAAAATGGGGCTTTTTCAGTCAAGCCATTCACTGAGGGAATTTCGCCCCCTGTCATTTACATCCTTTTTCACCCCTCTCCTGTGATGATGCTGCTCAGTAAAATAATAAAACAAGTACGGTCCATTGACAGGACTGAATAAAAAAAAAGGCCTCTCTCCTGACACCAACAGGACACCTGGAGGAGGATTTCCCCCAAGATCCTGCCCGAAATTGGACAGGATTGAGACTGAAATGGTCAGAAAATGGGGAGGTGAGGCCTAGCACCATCTTACTCCCGCAAGCGAGATTTCTGTCCCATTCCCTATCCAGGAAAACCACTGTCCGCTCTTTTGCTGCACGTCACATGCAAATGCTGGCAGGTGGCGCCGGGTCTGGGTCCCAGAAAATGTTACATCTTTCTGCACATGTTAACGGTGCTTCCCAGGGCCACCAGGGGGAAGGGGCCAATGGCGCCTCAGGAACCGGTGGCAAATTGTCCTCATGGAGGGAGAGGGCTTTTAGCGAGTTCTTCTCCCGGCATTCTGTCTCCAACGAGTTACCTGCTGAAATTACCTTCAGCGGGTCTTCGTTTCAGACCTTTGTGGGCACTTCTGCCCATCACTGGATCTTCTGGTACTGTGGCGGCATCTCTACTCCAAGGAGGAGAATTCCCTCCCCCTCCTCTTCCCTCCCCCTCCTCTTCCCTCCCCCTCCCCAATCTCTGCAGCAACACCGCAAAGTAAATGAAGTCATGTTGCTGCCTTCTAGAGGCACCAAGACCCACTTACAGAGGTGGTTTATTTTCAGCTATCTTGGGAGGCAGCAAGACCCTTAGCGACTAATAGCAACATTGTTCCTGAAGGGAAAGGCCCTAATTTTTTTCTGTACCAAGGTTGGCAATGCAGTTTCCCAGGACTATCTATACTTTTCTCCGTCTGTCAGTTATAAATGAAGGTACAAACCATGGGGTAAAAATTCAGTTGGTTGCGCCTCCCGTTAGCGCCTTAAGAGGGCGCTAATGGGGCGCAAAGCCGCTAACGCCCGGGCGCAGCGATGTTTGCGCCGCTCGGGAACTTAACTTGACATTGTGCGGCGGCACTAAAACTTATCGCTGCGACCACCTGCGTGCGCAGATTGTGACGTCATTCCATGGTGCAACGCCCTTGTGGCGCCCCGGAGCGGAAATTGAGTGGCGCCCCCTGCCTTACCGCCTGACGCTAGCAACGACCAGAAGACTGGAACGCTATCAATCGCTGTGGGGCTGGGGGGGGGCGCTATTTAAATGGTCCTCTTCCTGTCTTTTATTGTTGGTGGCATTTTTGAACTACGCATTCTGAGAGAGAGAGGGAGAGACTTCTGGAGAGATTCAACGTTGTGTGAAGGAGTTTTGGGTACTGAGCAGCACTTTGCAGGTTCATTTTGATTTGCCATTCCTTGTATCGATTTAGCAGAGACTGTGGGAGCTGCACTCTGAGCTCTTTGCCTGGTACTCTCCATTGTTCTTTCCAGCACATTTGATGTGCAAGTCTCTCCAGGCCGAGATTCAAGGCTGCAATGAACAGGATGTGGATGGAAAGCAAGATTAACCATCCCCTTTAAGAACTGGCCCGTGCCATTGTGTGTGTGTTCCATTGCTGACTGACATTACATGAGCTTCGCCAGCGCTCTGAGTTAGCGCCTCACTGCTCGGCCTTTGCGCCTTAAGACAGGTGTGCAGCGCCTGCTTTAGCGCTCCACTCACCTCCCGGGGCGGTAAAAGTGAAGTTTCCAGTCAGTGCCGATAATTAGCGCCAGGCGCTAATATTTGCGTCCAGACGATATTTGCGCCCCAAATGGGGCGCGATCTAATTTCTACCCCCATGACTTTTAAACAATCACACAGGTGTACAAGCTTCAACATACACAGTTGTTAGCCTGTTGCTCAGGTGCCGTGAGGTCCACCCAACTATATAAAAGGGACAGATTGGCCAGCAAATAGAGCATAGGGTATCACAGTGTTGCTTCTGTAACTTGAGGAAAGGTTAGAATCTTATTGTGGAGGAATGACCTACCATAAAACTTCCAGTAATTTATCTCCAAGTGTACTTTTCACTAACAACTTGCCTTTACGCCCAACTCACAGGAGGTCCACACTGGGAACTAGGTTTGAGTCTATCTAAACTCGTTTCTCAGTGAATCCATATAGCCTGTGGAGATTTTTGTGGTAAAATGGATGTGAACCAAGATATTAGATGTAGACCAACCAACCCCACCTTACTGGTGGCTTTCTAGTGAATTGTCTGAACCTATCCTACTGTTCGGTGTTTTAAATAACCATGTTAATGTATCTCATTAAAGCTTTCAAGGTGGAAAAGGAGACTGAGAAGGCTAAATAAGACCACATGGTGAAGGGCTCAAACCCCAAGGGACACAAATAAAAATTAGGCAGTTTGTTGTAAGAATGAGGTACATTTTTCTATGCAAAGTGCAACAAACCTCTGAAATAAGTTACCAGAGAAGGCCGTTGAAGTGGACGTTACCAACAGTTTTAGATGCATGTCTGGAGCAAAAAGTGACTGAGGAACATGAGTAGTTATTCTGCGCCCCCCATACTCCTAGCACGGAGCTGTGTTCGCAGTGACTGAGTCGGAGAGTTGGAGCTCGTGCTGTAGCCGTATCTTCAACCTGCGATCCCTGGGAGTGCAGTTCCCCAATGGGAGCACAGAATCACCCCGATGTGATATGGTAGGGTTGGGATTTATCAAAAAATGACAGCCTTGTTGGGCTTATTGACCTCTTCTTGTCTGTAAAAATTCTTCTGTTCATGAATGGCATAGAGCTTTCTTCCTTTAAGTATAACAGGTCAGATTCTATTGTGCAACTGCTGGCGTCCTGCGTAGCCCAATAGCATACGGTTAATTTAGAAGAGGAATGTGTTAAATTGATTGTGCTTGAGTGCCTTGAGACCGAAGGGGACATAACTCACAAGTGACATTTATATCCTCACCAGATGTAAGAAATAGGCCGTGACAACAAAGAGCTGACAACGTACAATCCATTTAAGGCCAATCATGGAAGGAACTCCATCGTTTCAGTTCTGCAGAAACCATGGAAATATCACCTGTAGAAAGCAAAAGGCCAGACTTGAATAATAACAGAAAGTCTTGCATTTATATAACGGCTTTCACAACCTCAGGACATCCCAAAGAGCTTTACAGCCAATTAAGTACTTTTGAAGTATAGTCACTGTTGTAATGTAAGAAACGTGGCACAGCAAGGTCCCACAAACAGCAATGAGATAATGACCAACTAATCTGTTTTAGTGATGTTGGTTGAAAGACAAATATTGGTCAGCATACGGTGGAGAACTCCCCTGCTCTTCTTCGAAATAGTGCCATGGGATCTTTTATGTCCACCTGAGAGGACAGACCGGGCCTCGGTTTAACGTCTCATTCAAAAGACGGCACCTCCGACAGTGCAGCACTCCCTCAGTACTGCACTAAAGTGTCAGCCTAGATTTTGTGCTCGTCTCCAGAGGACTTGAACTCACAACCTTCTGACTCAGAGGTGAGATTGCTGCCACTAAGCCACAGCTGACACCTAATGGAGGCATAAGTGGAGCTAGATATTGTAGAGTTTCACTCAACTACTTTGGAGGCACTCAGGGCGAGAAGTTGTTTACCGGCCCCTCTAAGCAATTAAATCTAATCTCCAGAATATTGTTCTCACATTATAATGTACATTATTCAACTCTGTCGAGGTACATTCTGTAAATGGTATGCCACCTACCGAGGTGGTTTATTTTCAGGTACGGCAGACTCGATAATCCAAAACCTGGGCCAATCAGATCTCCGTACCCTAGGGCACTGTGGCTGATTTACTGGTCAGTCTGGGAGGGTAGACCTGTCACTGGGAGTTGAAATGCTTCCCACTTTGCTCCAAATAGGCTTGCAAGCTAGTGCTGTAACCAGGTAGTGTGGCCTGGTGAAAGGAGAAAGAAAGACTTGCATTTCTATAGCGCCTTTCACGACCATCGGACGTTTCAAAGCACTTTATAGCCAACGAAGTACTTTTTGAAGTGGAGTCACTGTTGTAATGTAGGAAATGCAGCAGGCAATTTGCGCACAGCAAGCTCCCACAAACAAGCAATGTGATAATGACCAGATAATCTGTTTTTGTTATGTTGATTGAGGGATAAATATTGGCCAGGACACCGGGGCTAACTCCCCTGCTCTTCTTCAAAATAGTGCCATGGGATCTTTTACATCCATCCGAGAGAGCAGACGGGGCCTCTGTTTAACGTCTCATCTGAAAGACAGCACCTCCGGCAGTGCAGCACTTCCCTCAGTACTGCACGGGAGTGTCAGCCTAGATTTTTGTGCTCAAGTCTCTCTGGAGTGGGACTTTGAACCCACAACCTTCTGACTCAGAGGCGAACGTACTACCCACTGAGCCACAGCTAACACTGGTTCAGTTGGTAGCTCGTGCTGTAACCAGGTCGTGTGGCCTGACTGGACAAGCAGTGGGGAGTTTACCAGTGCTCTGAGCTGACAGACTGCATGGCCTTACTGATTAACCACTGGCAATACCCCTGTGCACACTTGGGGACCGGCAACCTGTGCCTGAGCTACCTGAATTTAAGCAAGTGGGGGTCTGCTCCTATGGGGAGAGAGTCTGCAGTGCATGTTAGGACAGCCTTAATCCAGTCCTTAATAGGCCTGGGCTCCCAGCACAAAACTGTTCCTAAATTGGCAGTAATTGGTACTTAATTGCAATTTCACTTAGAGAAGCCACCAGATGCCTGGTGTGGGGAAGAAGTGTCACCCTGGTGCAGTAGGGGCCGCTCTACTGAGATTGGGACTGAGGCATATTGCTGGGGCGGAGCAGAGGGAGTTTTTACCATTCATCCAACCACATTGTAACTGACCTGGGAGTGCTTGATGCTGCCATCAAGTGGCTGAAATGTTCCATTCCCCCCGCACTATCACTCCTCGTCTTGACAAGCACAAACATTGACACAAAAAGACATCAACTAAAAAAAGTTTTTTCTTATCTATGGCTTCCATCCATTCCATCTCGCTCCTTTGTAAAGCATTCCCTGTTTTTCACAAAACGATATTCAATTTATCTGCAGTTTCATGTCCTTAGAACGGAAAATCTGCCACCCTATGTAGAGAATGAAAGGCAGGCTTGAAGATTTGTTCAAAGCTTTTGTTTTTCTTAAGCCTAGCTGGAGAACCAAAGCCTTCAACCTTAAACGCCACCAACCTTGAAAAGATTAGTAAAACAAATAAGGTAAATCAACTATGAGTAGTTAAGTAGTGTCAAACAAGGGCTTTAAATGCTTGGAGATTGTAAGATGAAGGGAAGACTGAAAGAAGTTGGTGTCATAAACAAGAACAAACCTTGAGTCCTTTTAGTTGTATGAATCTTAATTTATGTTCCAGCATCTGATAAGTAAATACCAGTGGGAGTAACGTTACAATACTACAGCTATAATATAAAGAAAGACTTGCATTCATAAAGCACCTTTCACATCTTCAGGATGTCCCAAAACACTCCATAACCATTGAATTACTTTTGAAGTGTAGTCACTATTGTGCAGGTAAACATGGATGTTAATTTGTGCACAACAAGGCCCCACATACAGCAATGAGATAAATGGTAATGTTGGTTGTGGGGTAATTATTGGACAAGACATTAGAAGCATTGTTCTTGGAACAATTTGCATGGAATCTTTTACATTCACTCAAATAGACCTCAATTTAGCATTGCATCCAACAAATGGCACCACAAACATCACAGCATCTCCTCAGTGGATTATATGCTCAAATCCAGGATGGGGGCTCAACCCCACAGCCTTCTAACTCAGAGGTGAGAATGCTATCACCAAGTCAATCTGACAGTTACTAGCCAACCACCACCGTAATAAGGTGAAATCAACAATTTCTTATTCTTCAGCAACCACAGAAAGCTGCCATTGAAGGCCTGCTGCGAGTGTTTGTCATGAATGGCCATCTTTCCCTATGTGGGTGGGTGGGAGTCATTTGTACCTGAAAATGATGATGCTTGTTGGAAAGAGAGTCAGTTTTGATGACTGTGCTGATGACTATTAAGGTCAAAACAAGAGAGCTAAACTCTCCCTCATGTTTCACAGACTCAAACAGACCATCTGGGGTCGACAAGCTGCTGCTCTTCTCATTTCAGTGGTTGCTGCTTCTCTTCAGGAGATCAATGGTTGAGGCCTGCATCCACTGACAGCACCGTGCATACTGAATACCCTGCTTCTGCTTAGATCATAAGAACATAAGAATTAGGAGCAGCAGTAGGTCTTACGGCCCCTCAAGCCTGCTCTGCCATTCAATTAGATCATGGCTGATCTTCGATCTCAACTCTACTTTCCCGCCCTATCTCCATATCCCTTAATTCCCCTAGAGTCCAAAGATCTATCTCATTGAAACTTATAAAATTCGAACAGGACTAGGCAGACTAGATGCAGGAAGGATGTTCCCGATGGCGGGGGAGTCCAGAACCAGGGGTCACAGTCTAAGGATAAGGGGTAAGCCATTTAGGACTGAGATGAGGAGGAATTTCTTCACCCAGAGAGTGGTGAACCTGTGGAATTCTCTACCACAGAAGGCAGTTGAGGCTAATTCATTAAATATATTCAAGAAGGAGATAGATATATTTCTTAAGGCTAAAGGGATCAAGGGATATGGGGAGAAAGCAGGGACAGGGTACTGAATTTGGATGGTCAGCCATGATCTCATTAAATGGCGGAGCAGGCTCGAGGGGCCGAATGGCCTACTCCTGCTCCTATCTTCTATGTTTCTATGTATCCACCTCAGCCTTGAATATACTCAACAATTCAGCATCCACAGCCCTCTGGGGCAGAGAATTCCAAAGATTCACAACCCTCTGAGTGAAGAAATTCATCCTCATCTCAGTCTTAAATGGCGGACCCCTTATCCTAAGACTATGCCCCATAGTCCTAGACTCTCCAGCCAGGGGAAAAAACCTCTCAGCATCTACCCTGTCAATCCCCCTCAGAATCTTATATGTTTCAATGAGATCACCTCTCATTCTTCTAAACACCAGAGAGTATCGGCCCAATCTACTAAATCTCTCTGCTTGCCCTGTTCCAACCTGTTCTGAAATTCTGGAGTGTTGCATATGTCCTGGCCAGTGCAGGCATGCTCCTATCAGCAAGGTCTCAATGCTGGTGCTCTCTACACATAAGGTAACCCTAATCATTCACAAGTCATCTCATGGGATTTAATTATTGAATAACTGTGATGGATCCAAGTTGGTGACGTTCGCAGTGACATTATGTGACAAGATTGATAGCAGGCAGCTTACGGGTGGCCTTAATGATGTCATCACCATGTGGCAGGAATGGCAGTGGACAAACTTTATGATGTAAACATCAAGTGACAGTAAAAAGCTTTTAGAGAAAGGTAGCGTGCTCTGCTTTATGAGGATTGAAATGATCATGCATACTTATATTCTGCCCTGATTTTAAGGTATTTATCAGATTTTATATTATTATTTATAGTTAAATAGCAAAATGTATGGGCAATTGGGAAGCAGAGAAGCAGCATTGGTTGGAGCCTAGAACCACGAAATTTGATAACCCCCGAAAACGGGCATGGGGACCGCGATGCGCGATTAACCTGCGCCTGTTGAGTCCGATGCAGGCAGCACAGCAATTAATTGCTGCTTGCTCATTTAAATGACTGTAGCGTGCAGCCAACGCTAACCGTGCTGTTCAAAGGCTGCATGCATCAGCAGGGGACCCAAAACCGTGAGAGGTTAGCACCACTTAAAGCTAGCCTGCACTAATTAAAGCCAGCCTGCCCCTCTTAAAGGGGAGGTGCACTGTGGCTGGTGCAGATGGTGGAAGTCATTCTACAACTGATTTTGACATGGGAAACACTCAATAATGGCACAACATGGGAGAGAGCGTGCTTCAAGGTACTCCGACGCTGCACTGGACGCCTTGGTGGAGGAAGTGGAGAGGAGGAGAGATGTGCTGTATCCACAGGGGGCCAGGAGGCCCTCCAGACAAATGCTCAGAAGGCACTGGGAGTAAATAGCTGTGGCGGTCAATGCCAGGAGTCAAGCCCCGAGGTCCTGGATGCAGTGCCGTAAAAAGTTCAATGACCTCACATGAGTGGTCAAGGTCAGTGAATTCATCTTCAAATGCCACATCCCACCAACTGCACCATTAGCTTCAGCAACTGCTCAATGCACCACACCCCCTTCACTCACCTACCAACAATTTCTATCAATCAGGACTCCCACGTAAAATTTATAGCTTTACCACACCCTCACAGATTTAACACTGCTACAAGCCTCACACCCACATCTCACAGCTTGTACACACTGTCAGCTATTCAACCATGACAGCCACATCACCCAAACAGATTGCACGACACTCACTGACACACTTCCCTCTCTCTTGCAGGACAAGGTGGCGCACAACCGGACACAGCAGGAGCTAACCGGCAGGGGACAGGCGCGCCTGCATGTCTTTATCCCCATGGAGGAGACAGTGCTCGCCATCATTGGGACGGCCATAGCCGAGGCTGTCGCTAGCAGCGGGGCTGAAACCATCGAAGATGTCGGTATCCTCAAACCTACTCCTTCTCACATCGTATTTCCCCCTCATCCCACAAACTCTTCTGATCTACAAGCTGCAGATGGTGTAAGCATGCACCTTTTGCTTTCCCCCCCTCCCACTCCCCCACACCCCTCCCACTCCCCTCACCACAACCTTACCCTTGTGCCTTTCTCCTTTCAGATACCCAAGAACTGCAACCTGACCAGGCAGTGGTGGAAGAGCAACAGGTGGAAGAGCAACAAGACCCTGATGAGGAAGAAACACCATCACTCGATTTCACACTCGCAGCCACCAGCTCAGATACTGACGCTATGTGTAATTTAGAGGATAGCATAGAGACGGGATCTACACGTGGTGACACACTGGGCACGAGTGACCTGCAGCCAGGGCAGGGGGCAAGGATAGCGCAGTCCACAGCCGGCCAGAGCTGCTTGAGGTCGTCCTCCAAGGCCATCTGCAGTCTCCTCCGCTGAAAGTCAGCAGCCTTCCACCAGCCATGCTGCAGCCACTGGGGTAGCACTGCATAGGAGATTGAGGGCAGGCAAAGGTGCACGGAAGACAGGCACTAAGGGAATGCACAAGGGTGATTAGTTTACATTTACATGTAGAATGGCGTGATTTCATTTATAAATTTGGTTTGGAATGTTTATTTAGTGTTGGCTTTTATTTTTGCATTGAGGCCTAGCGGACGGTGAGATGGTCAGTGACAGAGGGAAGGGAAGGTGTGGGACTGTTGGTGAATGGGGAATTGGGATTGTGTTTAATGATATCGCACCAGGATGAGTTCTTCATGGACGACCCGGCCAGAAAGGCATTGTCGAGGTTGCCTCCTCCCTTCCTCTTCCTCCTCCTCCTCCTCCTGCTCCTCAGCTGTTTGCCATATAGCAGGTGGCAAGGGCTGTGCCCTCATGATGGTGAGGTTGTGCAGCATGCAGCAGACCACCATGAATCTTGACACCCGCTCGGCCGAGTACTGCAGGGCTCCTCCAGAGCAGTCCAGGCAGCGGAATCGTTATTTCAGCAAGCTAATGGTCTGCACTATCACATTTCGTGGGGCAGCAAGGCTTTCATTGTATGCATGCTGCCCACATGTGCATGGGTTGCGTACCAGAGTCATGAGCCATAGCGGATTGCCCTTGTCGCCCAAAGACCACCCTTTGGTTTGGCGCGGTGGCTCAAATGCACAGTGGAGAGCCACAGAATGAAGTCATCATGACTGCTGCCAGGATATCGGGCACTGATCTGCATGATTTGCTGTCTATGCTCGCCCACCAGCTGGACGTTGAGGGAGTGGAATCCCTTTCGGTTGCGGTACATGTCAGAGTTGACATGCGGTGCCCACAAAGCGACGTGCGTGCAGTCAATGGCACCCTGCAACATGGGGAAGCCTGCAATCCTCACAAAGCCACGTGCTCGCTCTACCTGCTGCTCTCTGGCAAGAGAGAATTGAAATGTAGTCAGCTCTCTTTGAATACAGAGCCTCAGTGACCTCCCTTATGCAACAGTGGACGGCAAACTGCGAGAGGTTGCAAATATCTCCAGCTCCAGCCTGGAAGGATCCTGACGCATAAATGTTCATGGCCACGGTCACCTTCACAGCCACTGGTAATGTGGTCCTCACCCTGCTCTGAGGTTGTAGTTGTGGCTGCAGCAGGTGGCAGATTTCAGTGAGGTCATCCTTACTGAAGCGCAGACCTCTCACACATTGTCCCTCGCTGAGATTCAGGTAGGAGAATTGCTCCCTGAACACCCTGGGTGAATATGGCCTCCTGCTGAGAGCCCTTCTCCCCCTTCCAGCAGCTGGACCTGCTCTGCAGGCCCTCTGTTGATTCTCCAAGTCCTGCCATATTCCAAGACAAGCAACTGGTTTGTGCAGAAGCCTTGAAGTCAGGACAAAGTCCTTCCCAGCACCTGCCACACCACTCCTTGCAGACTTTCGCAACTTTAAAGAACTCTGGAAAGCACCAAACACTTGTACAATCATAGCAAAAGTCAGTAGAAATCAATCAGCAACTAACCTGAATGTTAGTGATGAGCCCTTTAAATAGCGCTGGTGGAGGGTCCATCCTGCTGCTGAATGTTTGTTCAGCTGTGCGAGGTTAAGAGAGGGCGTTAGCTGGAGCGTTGATCTCCAAAATGGTACCGCTGAGTCATGATCTGCCTACTCTGCATACTTCCGGCTGACTTTCACTGCATACGGCTAACGCCCTCACCAATATGTCGTCCAGCGCAACTCGCACCAGTAGTGTGCAACGGATGCCATTTTGGATCTCTAAGGGACTTGTAGCACCCAAAAGACGGACGCGACGGATCCGAATTTTGCACCCGAGGAGTTTCGCTGCAACACTGGAACATGGGCAAGCAGATGCAAAACTGAGACACCACAGCAGCACCACTGGCAGGAGGGTGTAACTGTGGCATGACACGTTCACACAGGCAGTTACCATTATACATGTGCACATAGGAATTTATAATGGGAAAGTTGACACAAAAGCCTGACAACAGGAACTAAGCTTTTGTAGATAGGAAGTGTCTATAGACTTAAGTTTTTATTAATAAACATAGATATGAACTCATAGAGCTCGATTTTTCCAGTCGATGCGGCTTGGGGGCAGGACAGCTGCCTACCGGGTTCCAATCTCACCCCCAAAGACGTCCAACGCACAGACGCGATTTTGCGTCAATTGGCCTTGTTAAGCCCGCCCTGCGGGCTTGTCAACCGATTAAGAGGAAGCCGGTGTCAGATGACGTCAGTTGATGACGTGTCATCTGCCAGTTTTCTTAAAGGGGCCACACACAATTTTTTTTGACTGCTGATTTTTCAGTGTTTGACAGCATTGAGGTGCTGCAAACACTGACAATCACTGTTCACAGGTGAGCCCTTGCACCCAGGCTCTCCAGTGACTCCCTCCTTAGGCTAGAACAGATGGCAGCTGCAGGTGAGGTTACAGAAGCGATCTGTCACTGGTGAGAGAGGTTCTGCCAATGAGGTGGGACTACACAAACAATTCAAAACTTGTCACCTACAGAAAAGTCTAAATACATTAAAAATGATTTTCCCAACATTTTCCTACCTCCGAAACTCACCAGTGTATCATTGGATCCTTCGCACCACTTCTGCAGCTGCCATCAGTGCACAAACATTACAGCAGACCCACAGCACGCCACACTTACCTGGCGTGGTGTCTGGACGTCGGGAAGCCCACAGTACACCTGTCAAAATTGCAAAAAGCCTCTTAACTGCCTGTTAACAACCTGTTAACAAGCAGTTACGTGCCTATAATCCTCTTCCCGCCGCTAGGTGTCGGGTCCATGCGCAAATCGGGGATCCGACACTTGGGAAGATTGTCTGGAGGCGGGTTGACAGCGGGTTTCCGACCTGCTGTCAATCTTTGCGATTTTGCCGGATGTCCCGCCTCCAAATCCGCCCCCTGAGCGCCGGCAAAATTCCCCCCTTAATGTCCGTTAAGGCAGTTCTTTGCTGTTTGGGAATGCAGTCTTGTGTCTAAATTTTCCAAATGCACAGAACCTTCTCCACTGCCATACATTCTGGAAAATCGTAGGCCCATATTCAGAGAGCTTAGGCCTGCGATATTTACTCAGAGAATAGCTGAGCACAGAATTATTAAATGTTATCCAGATTTTATCTGTGATTTTTTTTTTCCCTCTCAAGCCCAGCGATTAAATAATTTATTATTCATTCTGGCTACCACAAGCCCTGAATTAAGAGCTAAACAAAAACAATAATCATTTGAAGCCCACAGATGCTGAGAGAGTGTCTGCCAGTTGCTAAGCAACCATAGAACGTAGAGCCAATGTCGTGGAAGCTGCCTATTCCCTCTGTTGCAGATATGGACAGGAAGGCCAATCTTAGCGATATGAGACCTGCATCTTGCACTGACAACTACCACTTTTGTTTGGTCAAGAGCAATGTCAGAATTAATAATGTTTCCTATGTGATAACAATCTCATTAACAAAAGTTCTAACTCCTGGCTGACTAAACAACGGTTGTAACCATAGCAACGGGATGTTTCAGCTGAATGTATTGGGACAATTTGCATATAACTCTTTATCTTTCCACTGGACTCATAATGAAGCAATTATGGTTCTACTTCTATTACGCCGCAATAATTCTAACGCTTAATTGTCATGTCTCACAACTAGTCACTGCTGCCATACCAGTAGGATATTACAGCATTAATCTTCTGCCATTTAAGTTGTTATAGATCTGTTTCCTTTTTCTTTCTCCCAGTAATTTCCTCCCCTAATTTCCTGAAAGCACGGACTTGTGTTGGGGGGGCTATCTCACCGTGGATGGCCCCTCTTGAGAATCTCACCCACATTTTTTACGAGCCTAGACAGTTTGAGAATTTGAATTCAGCTTTAAAAAAATCTGGAAATAAAAAGCTGGGATCAGTAAATGTGACCACGAAGCTGTCGGATTGTCGTAAAAATCCGACTGGTTCATTGATGTCCTTTGGCGAAGGAAACCTGCCTCCTTACCCAGTCTGGCCTACATGTGTCTCCAGTCCCACACCAACCTAGTTGACTCTTAACTGCCCTCTGAAATGGCCTAGCAAGTCGCTCAGTCACATCAGACTGCAGCGATTCAAGAACAAGGCTCACCACCACTCCGGGCATGTAGAGGTGGGCAATAAATGCCGGTCTTGCCAGCGACACCCACATCCTAAGAATAAATATTTTTTAAAAGACAGTAAACGCCACCACACTGTTCAACTGTGGCCAGGTACCTGATCTAAATTTCTCAAACTTTGGGACTGACCAGGTGGATCACACTGATCTATTCCAACCCAGCATGAGTCTAGGTTCCTATGTTGCTGACCTGTTATCAGTGAATAAAGACACCACACTCTAAACCAGCCATAAACCTTTTAGTGGAACTGACTATCAGGCGGGGCATATAATGGGCAGTCGATGAGAAACCGCCTGCTTTGCGCTACTGCCCAAGACAAATTTCTGCCCCACTGTCTTTCTTTCTGGAGACGGGTGATAATCGCCCGGTAACATATGACTGACATTATGGAATAAATTTTACGATTCAGTGCTCACATTCAGTGTTTTGCACCTGCCGTATTTGGCCGCAAGTCTGCGTGACTTACCGCGAGCTTGCATGGTCTTTAATCAATTAATATTAGCAGATGGAAAGAAAGAATCTATATTTATATAGCGCCTTTCACAGCCTCAGAACGTTCAGCCAATGAAGTAGTTTTTGAAATGTCGTCACTGTTATAATGTAGGAAACGCAGCGTCCAATTTTCACACAACAAGGTTTCACAAACAGCAATGAGATAAATGACCAGATAATCTGTTTTTAGGTGTTGGTTACATACATAGAAACATAGAATCTAGGAGCAGGAGTAGGCCATTCGGCCCGTCGAGCCTGCTCCACCATTCAATACGATCATGGCTGATCATCCAAGTCCAGTACCCTGTCCCTGCTTTAATCCCCACAGTACACATATCCCACCCTACCCCCGTAACCCCACATATTTAATTCCCCCTAACATATCCCAGCCTATCCCCATAACCCCACATATTTAATCCCCCCCTAACACTAAGGGTCAATTTATCATAGCCAAATCAACCTAACCCGCACATTTTTGGTTGGGGGATAAATATTGCCAAAGACACTGGGGAGAACTCCTCTGCTCTTCCAAATAGTGAGAAGTCGCACAACACCAGGTTATAGCCCAACAGTTTTATTTGAAATCACGAGCTTTCGGAGCGCTGCTCCTTCGTCAGGTAAAGTGAAGGAATACAAATCAGCAAAGCATATATAGACAGAGAACAATGTGTAGCGTACAATGTCAGATGACTACAGTAAATCTTTCTGACTGCCCTCCATCACACCTCGGCAGAGAGACAATCAGGCCAGTCAGGGAGGCATTACATCAAAGACACAGCAAAATACAGCTAAGACAATGAGGTGGGGTCACAGAGGGTCCAACATGTCAAATGCTGCAGTCTGTATGGTTAAGCTTTTCACTTTTTTTAAAAACTGGAAATCACATCTGTGAACAAGCCAACGACGACTCGAGTCTGGATGACTCTACGTCATGTAGCGTGACATGAAACCAAGATCCCGGTTGAGGCCGTCCTCATGGGTGCGGAACTTGGCTATCAGTTTCTGCTCAATGATTTTGCATTGTCATGCACAGGAAAAAGGTTCTAAATATGAGACAATTGCAAATGTTTTATTATTTCACCTGGTTCAGGTTAACACACTGATTAAAAATGTACTTGATTATGGAATTGGTTACAGTGTGGTCCTTTGTGGTGCCATTCCCTCACTATGTTCCCACTACATCCCAAATTAGCATTTAACATTTTTCCATATTGCTCAACATGAGGCTATGGACTGAATCTGAATTGCTCAGTTACTTAATCCATTGCCACTTTGATGGCCTTTTTTATTTGTTTGGAAAGGTGGGCCAACCAATAATCCTGTAGGCCAGGCAAGACGCGAATCATTCGGCCAGATTTTGCGGTCAGCAGTGAAGGGACGGCGCACGCCGCTGACCTCAAAGAAAGCTTCCCACAAAGATTTAGTAAGCTTTGTAGCTTCGATTTCCCCTATTCCAACATCAGTTTCAATCTGATGCCATCTATAAAGGATATGTACTACTTACTACTTTCATATGACCGGAAAAGCTTATAATGGGGTGTCTAGTTTGGCTAGCCAGTCGATGGCCTCCTAAGATGCCTAGTGGAGAAATGAGATGCCTCCCGCAACAGGTCTCAGTGGGCAGGTTGATGTGATGTGTTCCATGGTCTGGGACTCACGGCCGCAGTCGCACTTCGGGTCGTCCCTCATCTTCCACTTGTGGAGCAGGTGGCCACCTCGTCCGTGCCCTGTGCGGATTGGGTCGAGCGCTGTCCACTGTCTCGAGGGAGGTCCAAGCCAGGGACCTCTGCTGTTGGGTCAGTGATGAGGTGCTGGTTCTTTATGTTGCATGCATCCCACGATTCCGTCCATCTGGATAGTGGGTCGATACCAGCTGCGTAAATAATGGCTGCTGTTTCCTAGAATGGCCGACGGGATTTTAAGCGCGTTCATGGTGGGGTTTTTCCAAGTCTTCCTGAATGGGAAGGTCGATGTTGCTCAGGATTTTTTCCATCTCACGGAGCAGGGTGGCGCAGCGGCAAATGGAAGGCGAGGCAGTGTGGGACAGCACCGGGAGCCACTCAGTTGGAGTGGACTTGAGCATCCGTGACACTGTCCTCATGGCAGCGTTTAGCTGCACGTTCATGATCTTTGTGTGGCGGCTGCAGGACCATGAAGCAGAGGAGTATTCTGCAGCAGGCTGTCGCGGTCCGAAGTGTTCTGGCTGTGCTTCCCAATGACATTCCAGTTATTCTCTGGACCAGGTCAACCCTGGTTTTACTGATGACAACCTACACGTGCTCTCCCTGTGTGTGCTAGTTCGCTGAAAACTTGCCAGCTAATGTCATCAGGCAGACGACCGAACACCTGAACGGTCTCCCAGTCTGAAAAGCATGGAAGCATCGAACATGTCAACAAAAGGTAATCTGTGGTGTCCAGGAACAGTGAAGTCATCAAGCAGGCTTAGCAGCTAATCAAATTGAAGAATTCTGACAGACAGCAAACCAGGAAGTAAAAAGCACTGAGTCCCTTTTTAATCATTTTACAGAAAGTGAAATAAAGATTGAGACATACACATGGGATTAAGATAGAAGCTTAAATGTCATAAACAAACTTCAAAATATAATAAAAATTATTTTTTGTTATTTTAAAAATCTCTGGATTTTTATCATGGAATGGAGGGAATGACACTCCACACTTATAAAATTAGCTTTTTCAGGGCCAGAACGGTTGTCCAGTAGTAATTATGCCTTAGTACACTGTTAAAATCTCAGTTATACCTCATTCAACAATGTTTAACCTTTTCAATGCTTTTTACAGCGAGAATAGTGCATAAAAAGTTGAAGTTCACGTCAATTCACTGATTCTGTGTTGATCGCAGCTGCGAAGACTGCAACAGCACACCCTATGGAGGAGCAGGGTATCACTGACAGCAACTTCCAGATTTCCGTGTTTAACTGCGCATGTGCGGACGCCAGAAGTTGCTGTCAGTTTTACACAGTAATGACGGTGAACGCTGACAGTTTCGCCGTCATTACAACCGCAAATTTCGGGCCATTATTCACTGTAGTCAGGGCAGGTCAAAAGCTCAGGCAACAGATGAAAATTCCAGTCAGCTGCAGCACACAGTAAACTCAGAGTCCACTATGGGAATAATGTTGAGGTTTTGCTATCACCCTACACCGTATCAAGCTCTAACCCTATCATCAGTTCACCCCTCGAGAGATATATGCCAATACTTACACTTTTACTTTAAAGAGACATTTGGCATTTGCATTGTCACCAGGGACGGAGACGAGCTGGAACATGCTTCATCTGCATCGGGTTGTCAACAAAATGTGATGAGATGCTTTGTCACGCAGAGGCATTTTCCCCAACATAAACTGGGTTATCGCTTCAAGCGCTTGTTGTACAAAAAGTGTGCAAGCATTTTCTGGTGAAGATTGTTTACCCCTTAAATATGTAACTAATGCATTCATTTTGTTCCCCAGTATGCAGCTTTAGGTTGCAACTCTGCCTTTCCTCCAGTAAATATACAGAATGAAAGTAGATGATCTGTCACCTTTCAGGATTTCAAACCATGCCACAATGGGGTAGAGAAGATTGAGGGGTGATCTGACCAAGGTGTTTAAAATATTAAAAGGAGTCAATAGGGTAGACACAGAGGGCTGGATTTTGCCAGTGCTCAGAGGTCGGGTTTGGAGGCGGGTCCGCTGTCAAAATAGCAAAGATTGAGAACGGGTAGGAAACCCGCTGTCAACCCGCCTCCATGCGAGTCTCCCATGTGTCGGGTCTGTCAGCGGAGAACTGACCCGACACCAAGTGGTGGGGGAGACAATTGAGCTCATTAAGTGGCTTGTTATTAGCCAATTTAATGGTATTTTGAGGCTTCCTTGCAATTTTACATGCTCCGCCATGGGTTACCCGCTGCTTGGGGAACACGCCAGCTCACCCTGGTGTGAGTTGAGTCTGCTCTGATGTTTCTGATAAGCTGACAGCTGCAGAAGTGGTGTCGAGGATGCCATGTTGCAGATGTTCAGTTTCAGAACGCAGAAACTGTTGATTACTACATTTGTAAGACATTATAGAGATTTCTTTGGCTTGCAAGCGTTTAGAGCCAACTGTATGTCTAGTACCATCTCACTGGAACAACCTCTGACCATTGACAGAACGCTTCTGTCATCTCACCTGCAGCTGACATCTATTGCAGCAACATCGGTGCCCTAGAAACTATCTCACCTTGCTCTTCTGATTCCTTCCACGCTCAGCCCCAACACCAACATCACCAGGCACACCAGCAGCACCAACAACAACACCAACCTTCTCCGCCATCACCTGATGCTGCACAGGACACAGGGCATCAGCCCCTGACAAAATTGCTGCCTGGGAGGCTAGCGATGGCATCACCATGGCCAGATTTACTTCACTTAATGCTGTAAACCCTGGCTGCTACATGATGTGCCAAGTTGACACCATCCCACACCAGCACCGTAAAGCATCCCTTTAATGTCCAAGCCATTCCATTCACACTCATCACTATAGCGGGAGCGGGGGGGCGGTTGGGAGTTATGTCTCAACATTCACTGGAACTCAGTAAGACACTTCTCAAGGTGCGCACAGATCTGTCTAATAAGGGGCAGTGTTGAAAATATAGATTGGACTGTATGACAACACATTACCAGAAACTTCACATGGACATTGGCTAAACCTCTCAAGTGCCTACCCTTGTGTGTTAGTTGGTATGCTTGTAGTAGGATGAGGGTGAGTGTGAGGGGTGGCTAGTGAGATGGGAAACTGATAATGTAGATAGAGAGGGACGGGTGGAGGTGCAAGGTAAGTTGGTGTGAGTAAGGATGTGCTGGGGAAGGGTATGGAAGACAGAGTGATGGGCATGTGTTGAGTGGCACAGCGGGGTGAGTTTGAGTGTGGCTTTGCAGTAACGTTTCGTGATCCACTGAGATCATTGAAAGGTTGGCGCCACTGCAGCCAGGGACCCCTGACGACATCCCTGCTTGTGCCCTCCTGTGAAATGTGCAACCAGGCTGTGTTGATCTCCTGGGGAGGTCTCTTTTGCCCTTGGAAGGAAAGAGAACCTCCCTGCGTGCTGTGACTCTCTCCATAAGCATATGGAGGGAGTCATTGGAGAGCCTGGGTGCAACCGTCCACCTTTGTGCAGTGCTCGTCAGTGTTTGCAGCACCTCAATGCTGTCAAACACTGACAGAACAACTGTCAAACTCAATGTGACCGTGGTCCCTGATGATGTCATCAGATCCGCGTCCAATTAATTGGCCTGGAAGCCCACAGGGCAGGCTTAACAAGGCCAATCAAGGGAAAATCCCATTGATAGAGCGGCTGCAGCTGGGAGCAGGACTGGACTCCGGCAAACAGCTATCCCGACACTGCTGAGAAAATCCAGCCCAGGGAATCTTTTTCCTCCGCTGGGGGAATCAAGACTGCGGGGACATAATCTTAAAGTTAGAGCTAGACCATTTAGGAGGGAAATCAAGCAGCACTTTTTCACACAAAGGGTAGTAGAAATCTGGAATTCTCTCCCCCAAAAGGCTGTGGATGCTGGGACAATTGGAGCTTTCAACACTGAGATCAATAGATTTTGTTAGGTAAGGGATATGGAGCTAGGGTGGGTAAATGGAGTTCAGGTACAGAACAGCCATGATCTAATTGAAAGACAGAGCAGGCTCGAGGGGCTGAATGGCCTACTCATGCTCCTATATTCCTATGGTATAATACATGTTGAAAAATGCGACCACCGAGCTAAACTTAGCTCTCAAGGGGTTAAACTCACAGGACAGCAAGGGTGACAGCTTAGTATGATTTCAGAGGGGGCGTCTGAATCAGTATGTTTCAAACAATGAAAGATAGTTTGACCGAAAGCTGACACCAAAGTCAGGTTTTACAAACAGAGAGTTGCTACAGCTGGAGGCAGTCAGGCAGCAAAAGGTTGCAAGAAGGATGAGATGCTGGAGAGAGGGGGTTGAAAATAAGCTTTAAGTAACTGAAGTGGGGTAGTTTAGCATATTCATTATTTTTGTATTATTACACAAAAACAAGTTTTATTGATGGAATGTTGTTCTGTATGTTCATCTGATGGGAATTAATGCAGCTTAATGTTTCGTATCAAGTATTGTCTCACTAAGTGTTTGCTTAGTCTGCCTTTAGAGAGTTGGAAGAAATAAGAATAGAATAACATATGGAACACAGTTCAGCTTACAAGGGGTACTAATGTAACAGCCACAGAACTCTAATTAGTTTAATTAGCTCTATCACCCTCTTCCTGAAATAAAATTGCCTAAATTTCCTACTTTGTTTTTACATCTTTAACATTAAACTGTCCTTAAATCCTGGATCCAAATTCTCCATATCTATCAAAGTGTTAAGGACCTCTATCAAGATCCCCGATCCTTCTCTTTTCTAGAGTCCTAGGGTGAACAATCTTCCCTCATAACTCTTCCCCCTAAGTTCAGGAATCAGTCTTGTAGCCCTGCTCGGGACTCCCTCCAATAATTCTACAGGTTTCCTGTAATACAGAGAGCAGAATTGAACACACCACTCCAGATGCAGCTTGACCATAGCCTGGCACAACTTCAACATCACCTCCATAGACTTAGAAATCACACCCTTAGTTATACACCCCAACATTTTATTGGCTTTCTTCCCCACTTGCAAATAGTTTAATGACTTATCCATCAAAACCCCCAGATCTGTTTCCTGCTGTCTTACCTCAAGCATAGCGTGGTTTAATATGTAATCCATATTTTTGCTTCTTCGGCCTAATCCCATGACTGTACGCATACTCTTGTTGAACTGCATCTGTCACCTCTCTGCCCATTGACCTTGGACCCCTAGATCCCTTTGGTTATTGCATCATTGGCTACTGCATCTGATCGCATTCACAATCTTAGAAATATTGGACAGTATTCTTCTAAATCATTTATAAAAATTATAAACAACACCAACCCCTGTGGGACTCTACTGACAACCAGTTGCAACTCTGACATCCCCGTCACCCTCACCTACCCCCACCGCCCATGCACTACCATCCTTTGTTGTCTAACTTTCGGCTATGCATCAATCCAGCCTAATATTTATCATTCCCACAGGCACACACGTTGTAAATCAGTTTGTTGTGTGGGCCAGTGTCAAAATGCCTTCCTGTAATCCTGTTAGATAATGTCTACTGTGTTATTCCCTAGCTCCCTGATTTGTAAACTCTGCAAAGAAATCCAGTAATTTGGTCAGACCTGACCTGCCCTATCTGAACCCATGCTGCCTCTATCTGATCAGTCTTTGTCCTTCCAGGTGCTCCTTTATGCTTATCCCTCATCAAAGTGTCAAACAATTTCCCCATGTTGTTAATATATGATTTAGTAATCCATCCCCAGATCTCCACTATTCAACCCTGGCCAGCTACCTCTCCATGGTCACCTCTTCCAACCTCAGTAGCAGGAACCATTGTGTCCTGCGGATTATTTGCGGACCTCAGTTTAGCCTATCCCAATAAGTTCTAATTCTGTTTTAATTAGTTATTTATCCAGACCCTTTTATGAAGGGGTTAAGGAACTGGTTATCAATTGCTTTAGCTGGGAGTCTGTTCCACGTGCCAATTGCTCTATGGGATGTTGCCAGTAGTTTCAGCGCTGAGCATCTGATTCACATTTTGTGGGTAAGTATTAGACTGGGGTTTACGTCCAATAATCTAACTAGAAGACCTCGGATCAGAATGTTCACGGGTCACTAATGCGCGTCAGAAGGTATTTTAAAACCTCCCACTGGCTTAAAGTTTGACATTGTTCCTGCATGTCGATGTCTGTACTAAAGGGTTTCATTCCAATGATAGAACGGCAACTGATTTTCCATCATAAGAAGGTGCTGTTTTCATCACCACAGATATGGAACAGCTGCAGCAGTTACCCCCAAATGGCCTGGTGACATTTGTGCCACGCCACTGGATTGCAAAACAAGCTGTGGCATCATTTCAAATCAGATCAAACAAAATTTGGTGTAGCATATATCCCTTTAAAATTAATTCTCTCTTTATAACTCATCCAAATACCTATAATTGATCAAAAGTATGCTGACAATCTGTGCTTTGCATTAAATTTTCTTAATACATATTTTGCCATGTCTTCTCCATTATGTTTTGATGTCTAAATCAGATACTTTGCATCTCAACAGAGCAGCAGAGCTGTCTAAATAATTTGCCTGCAAGAATGTGTTCCATCTGTCATTTCATTATTTTTACTGTGTTGTGTAATAGTCCACCTCCTAGCCTTTTATTCTATACTTTGTTAAAATCTGTAATGGAATATTCACATGTTTCTGACAAAACATGTCTATCTCTGCAGGGCATTATCTTTTAGTTCAGGCAAACATTTGGACACCTCAGCTGCCATGTAGGCTTCGCAAAATCCCCCAGAAACTCGAATAGAACCCTAAAGGGGGTGATTTTTGGATCTTGACATGAATTTGGAATGGTGGGACCGAAATGAAGGAATTTGAGGTCAAAACCTCAGTTTTGGTGTATATTTTGACAGGATCAAGGAAGGGAAAAACCCTGAGGAAAAATGACTTTGGATGATAAGATACCTTTTAAAAAGGGCCATTGGGTAAACCTGCAGTCACAGAAACACAGGCTGCGGGAAGGGGTGTGGTGAGGCAGTGGACAGCTTTTGGGTATTGGGACCAAGTCAAGCTGTCTGGGAGATGTTTGCACTGCAATCCAACCAAGGAGGAAGAGCCTCATCCAAAACATCACAAACACATTCAAAAATGAATAAACCAAGACCCCTTTTGAAATCCCCAGGTCCAGACAGGATGCTGGAAGTCTGAAAACAATTCCTAACAAATAAAACTGCCAGTATACAGTTTCATAGCCCATCATCCCATCAAAAACCGATTAGCCAAGTATCGACAGGAATAGTTTAACAAGCCCGCCAAAACCTATGGCAAAAGAAGCGAGATTTGGCGGGTAGATAGAGGCCCTGTCTCAATGGAAGACATTGGTAGCCATCAGGACAAGTTAACACAAAGTTAAAGTCATCAGACTTAACGAGCTCGCCAAAACCTAAGACAAAAGAAGCGAGATTTGGCGCGAAGATAAACAGGCCTCAACTGAAACCTAAATCACTTTAACGCGAAAACAATTAGTAAAGCAGTTTTGGCGCGGAAAACACAATAGACCTGAACAGTTTAATTGGGGGCCTAATCCCCCAAGAAGCAAGCGAAGAAAGAGAGCCCCACAGGTTCAACACACACGACACGAGGGCGACACCAGAGCCAAGCAACAAGGAACGAGTCACAAGAAGAACCTTCGGAAGGCAGGCAGGCCTAAAGCCACGGGCAAGAAGACACGAGGAACCCGAGAGACACTGTGGTGGTGTCTGTTCAAGCCGTGCGGTTTGTTACAACACCATACTTAAAGTTAGTTCAAGGCTGTCCAGAGAGGCAGTTTAAAGTTAGTAACAGTACCGAGGCACGCAAGGACAACACGCCACAGTAAGGGGGGTCATCGACGGACCCGACTGGGAAAAAGGTTCCCAACGCCTCGCAGCAACCAAGGCCCCACGAAGCAACCAACACAACGCCACCGACCAACCAGGTGCGAACCAGGCCGTCGTGACCACCGAAAGACCAACACCAGGAAAAACCGAAGACACGCAAGTTTCCACGCTACAAACTATTCCTGACTTACCCCTGGGTAAGATTTTTTCCTTTAAAAACTCTAAACCCTACCTCTAACGAAGAAAAATTGGGTACTCACCTGATATAATCCAATACGCACCTTACCGCATCAGCGGACAGACCCAAACTAACCTGGAGTGCAGCTGAAGTCTTCAAACACGTCCGGGGTACGGCAGGCCCCAACAACCAAAAACCCCAGTGAACCCCGAAATCGCGAAATACCTCAACTGTCAAGAACTGTCAAGGAGTGGTGAGCATTATCCCTGATCCTCTGGAATCAAACCTAGCTAGGTAGTGGGATTGGGAGGGATAAGGGGTTTTGTATACTGTAATTCTCCCTCACCTGTACCGTGTGTTCCCCAACCTGTGTTTAAGTATTAAGTGTGTTTTCAGATTGTTTGTGTTGTATTTACCTTTTCTTGAATAAAAGTTAAAGTTCTTTCATCAAAACCTGTTGTCTACTGCACCTTTGTTCACGACCCCTAAATAAGTCCAAGGTCTAGAACCAGGGGAGTGGGAGCGATTCGAAGCTCACTGAGGTCAGAGGTGAAGCTGACCCTACCACACCACCCCCTACAGCCATATTGAGGTGTGTTTATTTCTGCTTGTTGTCTAGATGTCACAATACAGTAATAGAGGACTTGTATTTATATAACGCCTTTAACGTAGAAAAAACTCCCCAAAGTGCTTTACATAGGCGTAATCAAACAAAAATGAACTCCGAGTCAAAGACGCAGACTTAGAAGGGGAAAGAGGTGGGTTCTAAGGAGGGTCTTCAAAGGAGGAGAGGGTGGTGGAGAGGCGGAGGAGTTTAGGATGGGATTTTCGGATCATGGGGCCTAGGTAGCTGAAGGCACGGCAAGAACGTGAGGTCGGTTTCTCTATGAGATCTTCCAGAGCAAGCCAACTTTTCAGGGATCTGGTGCTCCTTCCAGATTATTGACAGAAGCCACCTCACAATAGATGAGAATCGGCCTTGGTCAATTGATCTGGATGAAATGGAAGGTTATAATAGAACACATTAATAATTGATTTTATTCTATTTCAGGAACAAACTTGTATTTATATAGTGCCTTTCACACCCTAAGGATAGCCCAAAGCACTTCACAGCTAATTAATTACTTTGGAAGTGCAATTACTGTTCTTGTGTAGGCAAATACAGCAGCCAATTTGCACAGAGCAAGGTCCCACAAACAGCAAATGAGATGAATGACCAGATAATCTCTATTTGGTGGTGTTGGTTAAGGGAGGAAGGTTGATCAGGACAGCTCCCTGCTCTTCTTCAAATGGTGCCACAGGGGGTAGATTTTTGTTTTTTGCTGCCTGGGCGGAACACAGAAAGGAAATTCTGGTGAGAAGGATCGTGTGTCGGTGTTAGAAGTCGCCAGATTCTTTAATGGAAGGAAAATCAGGTGGGTTCCATAAGGGACCTGCGATCCCCCCCACCTTCTATCCAATGCTCAAAGCTTAGGTGATAAAGACCAAATCCTACCCCAGGACCTTTCACATCCACCCGCGCAGCTGAACAGGACCTCAGTCTAACATCCAAAACATGGCATCTCTAACAGTGCAGCCCTTCCTCGGTCCTGCATTCGAATGTTAGGCTAGATTATTTGCTCAAGTCCTGGAGTGGGGCTTGGAAGCCACAACCTTCTACCACAGAGACAAGTGGTGCCAACTGACCCAAACAACAGATGCCAACTACAGAGCTGCGAAGGAGAATTAATCAATGGTATAAAAGTTACAGAAGGAAGCCAACCATGGTCTCCATGTAAACTATAATTCCCATGAACATAAGAAAAAAAGCACCATATAAAGTCCACAAAAAAGTGGTTCCACACAGCGCTAACAAGAGTGGGGAAGGTTTATTTTGTTGCACGCATTGGGTGGGGCTGTCAATTCTTGTGTTTGTGTCCCTTTGCCAATGTAGCATTTAAAATGACATGTTATTGGAGCAATGTGGTCATCAATAATTTGAAGCTAATCTCCACATGTAAGAGTTGATGGGGTACTTATGTTGCTGAAGTCAACCTTTAAACGAGTCAACCATGAAGAGGCTGTGTTCAGCTCAAATAAGACAAGGTTTCATTGGGTTCAAATGTATTAAGGAACATTAAGAGGAAGAAAATTGTAGAGCAGTGTTATCTTTTACGTGGCTTGTGGGCCAACTATTGCCTCTGTTGCTGTCCTCTGCAGAATCTGCTCCAGGCCCACGTTTCCCTCCCCCAGCCACTGATTTGATGTTCCTAATCCCAAGGACCTCCTTGAGGACTGTTGGCTACATCCTGATCAATTGACCTCTGTCTCCACTCCCACCACTACTATTGCTGGCTACTGTCTCAAACAGACCCACCCAGCATGGACAACAAAAAAAAGCTTCCCCAATTTGGTCAGTGCTCTGTGTGGGAGTGCTCTTTTGCAGACTCCATAAGTGGGGCTGCAGGTCCTATAGTGTGCAGGGCTGAGGTTTACACAGAGAACATGGTTGGCTTTCTTCTGTGCTGTAAATTGTTGTGGGGGGGGAGATATGTGGCGGATGGTGGACTTTACCCTCTGCGCTGACAAAGGTTGTACTGTACATAAGTCCTCAGGGCTGCTGCAATACGCTGACTGAACACACCAAATTTTATTTCAATAAATGGGACTTGGGGATTATTATGGCCGTTTGGGGGATGCCTTTGCACGATTCCATTGTTCCATGAAACCTAAAATCCAGTGGCCTTGAAAATTCTTTGTTCAAATTACATGAAAATTGTTCATAAAAAGAGCCTCAGAGGACAGCTACAGAGAGACCTGGGGGTTTATGTGCTCAAATCATTGAAGGTGGCAGGGCAGGTTGAGAAAGCAGTTAAAAAGCATACGGGATCCTGGGCTTCATAAATAGAGAAGTCGCACAACACCAGGTTATAGTCCAACAGATTTATTTAATTTTACAAGCTTTCGGAGCTATTCGCTCCTTCCTCAGGTAAGTTAGCAGTGAGAGAATCTCCCAGAATTCACAATTTAAACACAGACAAAATCTATTCAAATCTTTCCCTACATCAAAGACACACTAAGAGTACAGCATAGGGCTGGATTTTGTCAGCCCCGAGGAGGCAGGTATGGAGGCGGGACTGCCAGTAAAGTTGCAGAATGTGGGGGGTGCTGGCAAACCCGCCCCCATCCCACCTCCATGCCCTCCTGCCCCGGGTCCCGTCTCCTCGAGGTGGGAAAGGGATTAAATCCTATTAACTGCCTGTTAACAGGTAGTTAACAGGCAGAAAAAAGGATTAGTCCCATTTTACCTTTCCAAGTGCAGGCTTCCCGACCTCGGAGAACCCCGCCGGGGTGTAGGAGATGTGAAGGAGGTCTGTGGGGGTCGGAGGGACCTGAAAGTGAGATGTAGAGGTGAGTGATGGGTGCAAGTATGGAGTGGTAAGTATGTAAGGTGAGTGCTAAGTGTTATAAAATGTTCACTTACCTTTGTTTCTGCCTACAGCCTTCATCTGCTGTGGAGCTGGAGTCCCGACATCTTCATTGTAGATTTCACAGACTGGCTGTTGGATCCTCCGAACCAACAGCCAGGTGATTTCTGCAAAGTTGAAAGGTTTGATGAGTCCTGAACATAAGGTCTCATCAAACTACACAGAATGTCAGTGTTTGACAGCTTCACAGAGCTGTCAAACGCTGACATTTCTTCTTTCAAGAAATCTTGACAGATGGCACGTCAGACGTTGAAGTGCTCTGTCAGTGACTTCCCCCTAATTGGCCTGCTGAGTCCGCAGGGCAGGCTTAACAAAGTCAATCAGGGGAAAATCCCGCTGGTTGGCCAGAGGCTGATGGAGGCTGGACTGAGACCCGGCAAGCAGCAGTCCCGCCTCCAACACGTCTCCATTGAGAAAATCCAGCCCAATCAGTACAAAAGCGAGGAAGTTCTGATGAACCTTTATAAAACACTGGTTCAGCCTCAACTGGAGTATTGTGTCCAATTCTGAGCACTGCACTTTAGGAAGGATGTGAAGGCCTTAGAGAGGGTGCAGAAAATATTTACAAGAATGGTTCCAGGGATGAGGGACTTCAGTTATGTGGATAGACTAGAGAAGCTGAGGTTGTTCTCCTTAGAGCAGAGAAGGTTGAGAGGAGATTTGATAGAGGTGTTCAAAGTCATGAGGGGTCTAGACAGAGTAGATAGAGAGAAACTGTTCCCATTGGCGGAAGGGTCGAGAACCAGAGGACACAGATTTAAGGTGATTGCCAAAAGAACCAAAGGCGACATCAGGAAAAACTTTTTTACGCAGCGAGTGGTTAGGATCTGTAATGCACTGCCTGAGAGGGTGATGGAGGCAGATTCAATCGTGGCTTTCAAAAGGGAATTGGATAAGTACCTGAAAGAAAAAATTTGCAGGGCTATGGGGAAAGGGCAGTGGAGTGGGACTAGCTGAAGTACTCTTGCAGAGAGCCGGCACGGGCTCGACGGGCCGAATGGCCTCTTCTGTGCTGTAACCATTCTATGATTCTATGAAAACAATGGCAGGACAGAGCGAGTAACCAAATACAAGTGTCTACGTCACTCTCAATGAAAAGTGGATTTTGCACTCCAAGTGAGGTACTTCACACATGGGGACCTTATATTGGGAATGCAAGCAGGCAGAGCCTGTTGGGAGTTTTCCTACATTTGGATTCAGATGTTACGAATCTGTGCTCCGTGTGTGGAGCTTTGCATGCCAGCGGCATATATCAGGAATTTAGATGGAGAGGGCGGGGAAGCCCATTTATGGCCCTGCCTGTCCCTGCTCCATTCCTCCCACTCCCCCACCACCCCCAAAATGCATCCTAGGAACACAAATCACGTGTAAGAGTGTAAATCTGTACAATCTACCCTCAAGTGCAAAAAGAAATAAAGGATGAAGGGAAAGAAAGAGTAACAAAGGAAACATACAGTCACAAACAACTTGTGGTATTTTGGTGCTGTTGTCAGATGATGTCCATCATGACATTTGACCAAGGTCCAGGTGCTAATCCTGGAGCAACCCTTGAGCAACTCACTGCCTTTGACCAAAAGGCAACCCATTCTAGTTTGGAGCAAATGGCTTTTGTTCAAAGTGCTATGCCATTGTCAATTCAAAAAACATACATTGTTATATTATGCCCCAACTTTGACAATAAGAGCAGAAGTTGGTGATTGGATACACCTAGTCCTTCTCCACCATCTTTTGTTAGCCAGGTGGCTTTTGGAGTCCTTTCTCCATATCCCTAATCCTCACTTTTCCCAAGTTAGTATCTATCGCTTTTTTAAACACCTCAATTGATTCTGCATCTATGACCTTCTGGGGCAGTGTTGTCCACATTCTCACAAAACTTTGTACGACAGATTTTCCAGGATTTCCTTTTAACCAGTTTAGCTCGAATTCTAAGATTATGGTTACACTACCTGCTTTTCCCAGTAGAATATCTTACTTGGCTCTAAAGCCTTCAAATCAGCTGCCAGGCTGCTCTTAAGTCATAGATCTCACTGCATTCAAAGGAGAATGCGGTGGGACATCATTTGAAAGGTCTTTAGGCAAGGAAAACCATCATACTGGGTCTCTGCTTAGTAACAAACTTGTCCTTTTATGAACAAAAGGCAACTTTTATCGACATATCTGGCAACAAATCCAATATAGATTACAGTAATGAATTAAACTCTTTTGATGAGGAGCTGTTTTGAGATCACAGAAAGTGTGTGTTGCGATGAAAGTTGACTTTCCAGCTCCAAGCCGGCCTGTTCTGTGGGAGTCTGTGCGTGAGGTTTTGCAGGCAATAGTCCCTGGTGTAAAATATGGGCCAGATGCATTGAATTAACGCTAGCTCTCTGAAAAATGGTCAACGTAATTTGCCTTTGGCTTTCCATCTTTCTCACCATCTGCCAGTCTGCAGCAGTGACTAGGCATTAGTTCCACTTTGTTTCTGAATTAATTTGATAACTTTTGTAAAACACATTTCCTACATTTGTCTCCAAAAAATGATATCTAATCTTGTATTTTATACATTCTGGCATCAGCTTGCGACTGTTATTTTCGTCCAGTGTCACATGACCATTGTCTTCATTAACGGCTGGATTAGTGTCAGTCTGGCATGACGCTGGGTCCCCTTTAGAAAAAGGGGAAGCAAGTAATTGAAAAATAATTTACACGTCATGTCATATAAGGGAAAATTTTCCCTCAGGAGCGCATATCCGGACATAGCGCACTCCCAGGCAGTGATTTTTCATCCTTTAAATGAAATAGATGGAAAATCAAGGGCTGGAGGTACGAGATTTCCTGATATGTGAGCCCATCGTGTACTGGGAGCGTGCACCCAAGAGGAAAATCTCCTCACAATGTTAGAAACCCAAGGGACTTGCAGCATCTTCACAATCTTGGTCAAGGTACCAGAAAAGCTTACCAGCTGACAGATGATCCTTTTCCCACCCATAACCTCTTTCTGTAGTAATTGTTTTATTGTCTGTTTATTTTATCAAACTACTATGGCCATTGCTCCTCTGAACTTTCTTCCTTTGGTCGGGGTCGGCTATCTAGGACTGAGATGAGGAGAAATTTCTTCACTCAGAGGGTTGTGAGTCTTTCGATTTCTCTACCAAGAGGACTGTGGATGCTCAGTCGTTGAGTCTATTCAAGTCTGAGATCGATAGATTTTTGGACACTAAGGGTATCAAGGGATATGGGGATAGAGCGGGAAAGTGGAGCTGAGGTAGAAGATCAGCCATGATCTTATTGAATGGCGGAACAGGCTCGAAGGGCCGTATGGCCTACTCCTGCTCCTAATTCTAATATTCTTATGTGCTTCCTGATCTCCTAAAACCTCATCCTACATGCTCTTCCTCCTCCTAGCATCCACACGGTGTTGAAAGACTTACCACAGTATATCTCCTTTTTTAGCTCAGGACCTCAAATTTGTGGAACTCCTTGCGTTCGGTGTCGGGATGGGTGCAGGTCAGCTGGTTTCCGGGTTCCGGTCCCGCCCCCAGCTGCCTCCGCTCCACAGACGTGATTTTCCCTTGATTGACCTTGTAACGGCCAATTAACAGGAAGCGGGTCTGATGACGTCATTTGATGACGCGTCATCTGCCGGATTCCTTAAAGGGACCATGCACAATTTTATTTTGACTTGATTTCTCAGTGTTTGACAGCATTGAGGTGCTGAAAACACTGACAATCACTGCACAAAGTTGAACTCTTGCACCCAGACTCTCCAATGACTCCCTCCATATGCTGGAATAGATGGCAGCTGCAGGTGAGATGACCGAAGCGATCTCTCACTGGTGAGAGAGGTTCTCCCAATGAGGTGGCACTGGACATATAGTTGGATTTAAAAACTTGTAAGCTAAAGAAATCTGTAAATGTTTTAAAAATGCAGTAACCAACATTTTCTTTGCTCTGAAACTCACCATGTGCAACATTGCATCCTTCACACCACTTCTGCAGCTGTCATCATTTCACAAACATTACAGCAGACTCACAACACGCCACACATACCTGGCGTGGTGTCCGGACATCGGGAAACCCGACCCAGAAGCTGGAAAATCGGAAAACAGGCTGAACACTACTGACAAGTACCTGTTAATAGGCAGGTAATTGCCTTTAATCCGTTTCCTGCCACTAGGTGTCGGGTCCATTTGCAAATCGGGGACCCGACACTTGGGAAGGCTGTTTGGAGGCGGGTTGATGGCGGGTTCGGGACCCGTCGTCAATCAATAGGACTTTAACCTCTGACCCGCCTCTCTGAGCGCCGGCAAAATCGCCGCCCTTATCTCCCTCAGGGGTTTAATCCCCTCTGGTAACGGGCTGGTTCACTATTTTAACAAAGTCTTCATTACTCATGTCTATTGAACCTGGTTCTGATCACCATTTCCATTGCCTAATAGCCAGGGTTGACTCTGGACAGATGTCAGGGTAATTTTGCAAGGTCTCCTAGTGGTGAAGGCAGGTCAGAGAATTGAGGCTGTGGTATTATACCCACATTAATATCTACATTTTAAGTCACTGTATTAATTTTGTCCATTTCAGAAAGATGAAAAGCTGAGTGAAGCGTGCCAGGATTTGAACACATCCCCTTCTGGCCCAGTGCTCAGCCAACTGAATGACCTAGTCTTAAATGTGACGGAATGTGATTTTAAGTGAAAGGAAAGTCTAGCAAGAGTACTTTCTGTTCAAAGTACTATGTTCAAGTTTGTTTTGTGTCCCCTTTTATAAAATGTAATTGAATTTGCTGCTTCACACAGACCTGCGACTGAGAGTCTCCCTCCCTCTTTAGTCAGTCCACTGACATAGCACCTCTTCAATTTACAGCACGCTTACAAAAGTTGACACTAAGATATGTGTTGTACAGTGCCTAATGGTCATGAGCTATCCATTGTGCACTGTAGATTACCCGCAGGCCTTTTTACAAGCCGTCACTATGGTAACCAGAGGAGATTTTAGGGACAAGAAAAGGCCATTTGACCCAAAAACCTTTTTGATTGATGTCAAGCTCTCTTTTCCCATTTCCACACTTTTATATCTTAGTTGTCTCTGAAATCCATTTATATTTGTTTTAATAACCTTCCTTCATAACTTATTTATCACCAAGCTCGGCTGATTCCCTGCGTGCGCTGAATTGACTTTAAGGTCTTAATCCTCGTCTTCCAATCCTTCCAAGCCTTTGCTGCACCCTATCTGGGAAATCTTCCTCAGTTCACATTGTTTGTTTCTCTGATCTTCCAAAACCTCTTTGCCTTGCTGCCTCTTTCCTTGCCTTCAGTCCCCTCCTAAAAACCTATCTCGTTGATTATAACCTTGGTATTCACCTTTCCTCCCAAATTCCTTTACTTCTTACTTGTTGTCCACCTCTCCCCCTCATAAATTGCTCTGAGATGTTTGTCTGTACGAGGAATGCTATAAATAAGTAGTTGCTGACTATTGCCCTTTCTGTGAAGTAATGTTGCCTGAATTCCTGAGTTATTTGTGATTTCTAAGTTATGTCCCCTGGACTTTGAACACTTCATTGTATGTCTTGTACAGGCATAAAACAATGCTGAACTCTATCAAGTGGCATTAATTTAGTGAAACTTTCAGATGAAAATGACGATCACCACAGAATTGATTGAAGTATTGTCCAGAGGAAGCTCCATGATCTGTATTCCAGTTATACACCTTCCCAATTACTCATGGGAAAGAAATGGGGGGATTTATTGTAGGGGTGTGGGTTGTGGTAGGAGTCAGCCTTTCCCCTGACTCAGTGAGCGGTTCGAATCGCTCCCACGCCCCAGGTTCAAAACTTGGACTTATTTAGGGGTTGTGAATAAAGATGCAGTAGACCACAGGTTCCAATGAAAGAACTATAACTTTTATTAAAGTTAAAAGGTAACAAACTTAAACACACTTCACACTTAAACAGGTTTGGGGAGCACACGGTTACAGGCGAGGAAAATGACAGTATAAAAGAAAAAGAAAAACCTTTATCCCTCCCAAAAATCCCACTTCTAGCTAGGTTTCGGTTTCAGGAGATCAGGGATAATGCTCACCAGACAGGGGTATTAACAGTACGAAATCCAGCCAGGTAAGTCGATGGTGATTCTGGTCATCGAACGTCTTCCTTTACCATGTGGCTTCTGGGCAGTGCTGTGAGAGAGCCTTGTTTCCAGCGTAGTCAGTCGAGTCGAAAAAGAAAGAAATCTGACGAAAGGTCATCGACCTGAAACGTTAACTCTCTTTCTCTCTCCACGGATGCTGCCTGGCCTGCTGAGTTTTTCCAGCGTTTTCTGTTGTTATTTAAAGAAATCTTGGGTCCTGCTGCAATTATAGTCCTTTTCACCCCCCCCCCCCCCCCCCGCCCCACAAAACTCCCCACGAAAAACTGGTTTCGTAATGCAGTGAGTTTTCAGGTGAGGCCTGTTCATTGTCTTTGTTGAAGTTTTGATGGGCTTTCAACTATGCGAAACCAAATCAAATGGCTTAGATCCTGTTGCGTTGTCGTTCCATGGAAGCTTGCATTGTTCTCCTGCTTTGGGTTCCTTACTGGTCCTAGCATTCCTATGGGCTCTGTGTTTTGGGTGGGGCAGCCTTTCCCCAGGGCCTATTGTCCAAATGGTAATGTTTGCTGGGCTTTGAAATCCCAGACCATCCACATGATGTACATGTTCAGGCACGTTTCCTTTAAATTTCCAAAGTCCTTATTTTTTCCTTTCGATATATTTTTGGGGATCTGCAAATTTTGGAAATCTTACATTATGCAGGGATAGGCCTTAAACACGTTGGGCTAGAAATTCATCTACTTACCGCCACTCCGTAGCGCCATGAAATGGTGATAAAATGGTAGCCGCCGCTCTTGCGCCAGCTGGTGGCGGGTCCCATGGCAGCCGCCATATTTATGTCCCCCTTTGTGCTGCCGGTAACTGGTAGCACCCTGAAAGAAGAAAATGGCGGCGTGGTGACATCAATCAGTGTGCAATGCCAACTTAATGATCGGTGTGCAATGCCAACTTAATGATCGGTGTGCAATGCCAACTTAATGATCGGTGTGCAATGCCAACTTAATGATCGGTGTGCAATGCCAACTTAACGTCACCAACGCCAACTTCGACCCAGCTGGGTCCTAAGTCCGCCAAGTTAACCGGGTGCAAGCAGGCTGACTGTGGCGATGTCTGCACCTCTTAAAGGGACACACACATCGTTAAGTAAGTTTGAATGTAAAGTTTTGGGCTGTTTTTTTTTTATTTTATTGAAGTGGTGGCTTGCTGCAATAGATGTGAAAAGTTTATTAAGTGTGTAGGGAGTGCTGCTGGATGCTTGGATGAACAAGGGCTCGGATGGTAAATGAAGGCCTTTGAGAAGGCAGAACATGCTGTGAATACTCAGCAGGTCAAGCAACATCTGTGGAGAGAAAAACAGAGTTCACGTATCAGGTCGAGATGCTGCCTGACCAGCTGAGTATTTCCAGCATTTTATGCTGTCATTTCACATTTACAGCATCCGCTCGCAGAGGGAAGAGGAAGACACAGAAGAGGAGGAAGCAGAAGAGGAGGAAGCCAATGAGGAGGAATCAGAAGAGGAGGAATCAGAAGAGGAGGAATCAGACGGAAGGATGCATCCCAGTCAACCCCTTGTGGCCAGGATATCTGGGATGGAATCATCTGCCTCCGGTCCAGTGACCACAACCACAATTCCCCTTTCAACATTAGTCCCACACCTTACCTTCCATCTGTTACTGACCATCACAGTGTCCTCTTGGCCACGATGCTGAAATAAAATCCACCACAAAGCAAACTTCCCAATCCACCTATATACGCCTATCCATCCAATGTGACATCAAGAAATCAACTCAGCACCTTTATGCATTCCCTTAGTGACTGTCTTGCATGTGCCTTTGCCTATCTTACTGATGTCATGCCATGCTACCCCAGTGGTTGCAGCATGGCTGGTGGAAGGCTGCTGACTTTCAGTGGGCGACATGGCAAATATCCTTGCTGGTTGACCTTGAGGAGCTGGTGGCTGGGAGTGTCAAATCAATCTTCTTCTGTTCTTGTTCTTGTTCACTCTCCTCCCCTCTTTGTGGTCAGTCACTGGCTGGATAGGCTGCATTTCTTGGGTGTGTGAAATGAGGAAGGTGTGAAGTTGTGGTGACAGGAGGGTGGGAAAGCAAGAGGTGTTTGCCAGAAGGAGGATAACGTATGAGGATACCAGCATCTTGTATTCTTTCAGCCCCGTCGCTGGCCAAGTGCTCAACCATGCCCCTGCCAAGAATGGCCTGCACCGTCTCCTCCAAGGGGGTGAGGTGAGGCTAGGAATGGGAGATGTGCCTTGTGATTGGTGCAGATTGTTGGTAGGTGAGTGATTGGTGGTCGTGCATTGAGCAGTGTGTGAGGCTAGTGGTGCAGTTGGTAGAGATGGCTTTTGAAGATACATTCACTGACCTTGACCAGTGGTCTGAGGTCATGAAGCTTCTTTGGGCACTGGAGCCAGGTGGTGGGGGTGACACTGCTGGCAATGACGGCCTTAGTGATGTACTCCCACATCCTTCTTTCTGGAGGGCCTCCTGGCCCCTGTGGGTAGAGGGCCAGCTCTTGCAGTGTTGACCCTCTGCACAAAGCTGGAGTGCTGTGTGCGAGACTCTGGGTGCCCGTTCCCTGGCTTGCTGAGCCATTTGTGTTAGCGCTGAGGCAGTTTTCGCATTTGTTGAGCTTAGGAAGGTAATTCAGCTTTCAGAGCTAAATATTCACATTTGGGACTTCTTTGTAATGTTAAATATTTTTTAAAAGGCAGAAAGGGCTGAAAACTGCATTGTTTCACTTCATTTGATTTTGTAATGTTTCAGTGTGCGTGGCCCCTTTAATTCTCAGACCTCTTCATTGCCCACAATTCCCTGTGAGCTCCACAGCTTCACTCCCATTGGCTGTGGGAAGCTGCAACGCCGAACCTGGACAGGAACTTCATCCCGGATCCCTCCAGCAGTGCCACCAGGACGGCGTTGCACGGATGGTGAGCGCTGTGGCACCAATCTCCATGCCCCCCAGACCAATTTTGCTCGGTTAGCGTTGCGGCCATTTTCAGCAGCTGTTACCTCCAGTTGTCAGTGACACCGGCAACTTTGCTGGCGAACACAAATTTCTCCCCCATTGTATCTTTTGTGGTTTCATCTTCTTTTCTCAGTGAACATAACTACATAGTGCTTCTTCAGCTATTTTATTGCACCTTATCTATCTGGTACAACGCAGTACAGACATAGGTCTTCAGATCCATACCAGTATCATTCTGTACCATACACAGAAGACCAAAATTTGGCAACTGTGGTTTATCAGCCACTTTCCATTATACTGCCTGCCAGCCCTTTTGAAGAAAGAACTTGCATTTATATAGCACCTTTCACACCCTCGGGACATCCCGACGTACTTTACAGCCACATAATTAATTTTGAGGTGTGGTCATTGTTGTTTTGCAGGCAAATGGCAGCAGCTAATTTGCACACAGCAAAGTCCGACAAAAATGTAATGAGATAAACGATAATTTGTTCTTGATGGTGTTGGTTGAAGGATGAATGTTGGCCATTTCTCTTCTCCAAATAGTGCCATGAGATCTTTTACATCCATCTGAGTGTGCAGATCTGAAAGATAGCACCTTCAACAATCCACTACCCTTTCAATACTGCACTGAATTACATAGAATTGCATAGAATCTACAGCACAGAAATAGGCCATTTGGCCCAACTGGTCAATGCCGGCGTTTATGCTGCACACGAGCCTCCTCCTACCCCTCTTCAATTGTTAATCTAGATTATGTGCTCACATCCTGGAGCGGAGCTTGAACCCATAACTTATAACTCAGGGGCGAGAGTGCTACTACTGAGCCAGGGTTTAACCCACAGAGTGCGACTCTGTCAGGAGTCAGCATTCCGGGCCCTTTACTTCGACCTGTTCTCTCTTCTGCCTCCTTTGTCTTCATTTCTAGAAGGAGCTCGCTTATCCTCTAGTTTCCATATCTGAGGAAGGGTCCATACCTAAAAGGTTAACCTGTCCTGTGATAAACTTTTTGGACCGACGGTATATTTTCAGCATTTTCTGCTTTTATTTCGAAATTTCCATTATTCCCCTAGAGGCTCCCCTCCATTATGGTGGTATGTGGCGATTTCACTGTACTTATCCCTGTACTGAAATTCTTCCATAAATACCAGCGACTGTAGGTGGCTCGCCATTTACAGTGTTTTCTGTGAAAGCTAGTATTAAACTGAACAAAAATGTTACCCCAGTCTACCGGTTAAACAGGGTAAGTAGATCAGATTAACTCAACATATTCCAGCAACTGACATTTGCAGAATAAAAGCACGACCCTTGGGAGGGAGCATTAGCTGTGGAGAAGAGGCTGGGACAAGCTTAAAACAGAAGAAACTTGCATTTATCCAGCGCCTTTAATGTAGTAAAACGTCCCAAGGCGCTTCACAGGAGCGATTATCAAACAAAATTTGACATGAGCCACCTAAGGAGATATTAGGACCGGTGACCAAAAGCTTAGTCAAAGAGGTAGGTTTAAGGAGCGTCTTAAAGGGGAAGAGAGAGGTGGAGAGGCAAAGATATTTAAGAAGGGCCTTGGCAACTGGAGACACAGCCACCAATGGTGGAGCGATGAAAATCGGGGATGCGCAAGAGGCCAGAATTGAAGGAGTGCAGAGATCTTGGAGGGTTGGGGAGACTCCGTTTCTCTCTCCACAGATGCTGCCTGACCTGCTGAGTGTTTCCAGCATTTTCTGTTGTTATTTCAGATTTCCAGCATCCGCAGTATTTTGCCATTGATCTTGGAGGGTTGTAGGGCTGGAGGTTGTTACAGGGATAGGGAGGGGCGAGACTATAAGGTATTTGAAAACAAGGGTGGCGACTGGTGATGTTACAGAGGTGGAAGTAGGTGATCTTGGTGATGAAGTGGATAAGGGTTCAGAAGCTCATCTCATTGTCAAATAGGACGCCAAGATCGCGAACAATCTGGTTCAGCCTCAGACAGTGGCCAGGAAGAGGGATGGAATCGGTGGCAAGGGAACGGAGTTTGTGGCGGGGATCGAAGACAATGGCTTCGCTCTTCCCAATATTTAATTGGAGGAAATTTCTGCTCATCCAATACTGGATGTTGGACAAGCAGTGTGACAAATCAGAGGCAGTGGTAGGGTTGAGAGAGGTGGTGGTGAGGTAGAGCTAGGTGTCACCAGCATACATATAATAGAAGGTATTCAATAGATCTCATATGCAAGAATGTAGCGATAAGGGGAAAAGGAACAGTGTTTGGTAAAGATCTGTATGGATGGAATGAAGCTTGTAATTCCTAAGAATCCTGTAATTCTACAAAACAGAGGTTTGACATTATAATGATAGGTTCAGTTTGATTCAAGCCTGCACCTTGTGGAGGTACCAAACTCCTTGCACCTTGCTAGCAGAAAAGGCGAGGGAGAAAAGGAGCTTCGTAACTGCTCCAAATCTGGCTCATCTCTCATAAGAGCTGATTCCTGTTTTAAGAGATTAATATAAGATTGCATCTTTTAATACGTTATTTTTTTTCATTCCTTAGTCTTGTACGACCTTCAGCTGAGAGAGAAGGATTGCCCCTAGGACTCTGCAATGTTTCGCTGAACTGGTAACCACAGGGTGTGTATGTTTTTTTCTGTTCCTCCCTAAGGGAAGCATTTGGCATCAACTGGGCACCTCCTCACAATAGCATGGCCAAAATTGGCCAGCTGGGATAATCATCAGTCCAAAGTGCTTTCTTTCCAGTTACCCATTTGTTACTAAGCACCCTGTAGCCACCTGCGTGACAATGGCCCGAAAATTAGACCTAATACGCGAGAGTACGCACTGTGTACTCTCGCGTATTAGGTCCCGAATTGTCGGTTTCCTGCATGCACTGCGCATGCGCGGGAAACCGGCACTTCGTGTATTGCAAAGGGGGCGGTTCCTAAGTGAACTGCGTGCGCGCTACAGGCTGCGCGCACGCAGTGCACTTAGTTTTTTTTTCAGGTTTGAACGTGCAGGTAAGTGGTGAAGATTTTACACATAAAGAAAGCAGGCGTAAGACCCCCTTTTAACAAGGTAAGTAGTTGATTAAGTGTTATTTTAAATTTTTTTCAACAGGTTTATCTTTTTTAGAGACTTTAAAGAAAGGTAAGTTTATTTTTATAACTTTTAAAAAGAATTTAAATTTTTTCAAAAATTTTATTTTTTGTTTAAAGTGGTTAATTTATTTAACTATAGTTATTTTATTAATGTGATGGCTTTTAAAAAAAATTTAATTGAGGTTTAGCTGTTCTTTTGGGGGCTTGTAGTATTCATAGCTTTGACAGCCCTTGCTGTCAAAACTATGAATGAAAGATGGTGTGCTGCCATTGGCTCTAACTGTCCCACGTGATCCCAGAGCTCGCACGAACTAATTGCGCCTCTGGGACACGCAAGCACTTCACGCCGGCAACAGGGAGAGGCCCTCAAACTGAAGTTCGTGTGGGCCCGAAACAAAAAGGTAGGCGCGGAGTGCGATATCGCGGGGAATCCTTACCCCCGCGGCAACCATCGATGTTTAATTTCTGGGCCATTATGTTCCGTGGTGCTGGGCATTGTTACTGTTGTCAAGACTCAACAGGCTGCAAAGTCCCGGGATCCCTATTCCGTCGTTAGAGGTCCAGTGGAGTGGGATCCTGGCCGCCTGCAGGAGATGACGTGGACAATGTCCCAAGTCCTGGGCATGGGGGTGATTGAACTAATTGGGGGCCTGTGGCCCACGCCTGTACAGGTGCCACAGGGGTGCACACCCCAACTGCCTTCCAGAGCAAGGACTTGTCGCCCTGATGGGAGGAGCCAGAGGCCCTTCTCAGGTCCAAGGGTAATTGAAAAACTTTTCAAATTTTCCCTGGAGGGAAACAGGAGCCTTAAATGTAAGACAATCCCCACTAGAACGATGCATGAAATGTGACAGATAGCGAGCGGTGAGCCAGAAAATAAACTGTTTTTATCTCAGGTAATGTTCAATATGTTATGAGGGCCGTCGATTTTCAGTACTTTTATTCTATTGCAGAATATTGTGGGAGCACTTGCGGCTATTCAGCTTCGACTTCTATGTTTACATATTTAGACATAGCGCGTTTGGTAAGGAGATTGATTCCACAGTGTAATAGAATGGATAATCGTGCTGGTATATTTTAGCTTTTGTTTGGAATGGAAGCAATTCTAGGTCAAAGAAAGAAATGAATGTAGAGTAAATGATCGAGGGAAATTTTATGAAATGTAAACGGAATCCAATTAATTGAAAAATGAGATGAAGTTATAGGGTAGATTTTCCAAGGCCTCTCCTGTTTTTTGTGCATTTTTGACATGCGCTGATGGCGGCAGAGGTTTTTTGCCATAGGCAGGTACTCCAATATCCACACTTGTGTATTGGAAGATTTTTCTATAATTGTCGAGGTTTGTGTATAAAAGGAATAGCAGTAACAAAAATAAACTAACGTGAAATAGTGTACTTGTGCATAATAGCTTAGAAACTCTGGTGGCACAGAGATCCAGCAGGGGGAAACTTCCACCTTGACCTGGTTATGACCCCATCCCAAACCCCAGGGACCAGGTTATTTAAATAAGAGGTGGGAACCTTCACCTGTTGCAGTGCATGAATGCTACCAACATCACAGAGTCAGGGGAACCAGAGTGCCGCAGGGGCTCATGACCTAAACGGCTGCTAACGCCTTTAAAGTGTGTCCCAAGCTGGCAGATCTACATCCTAGAACTGCTGCACCAACCTTCTTACCTTGTTGGAATTTGGATCTGGAAGGTCCTGAGCTTTTGTAATACTGGAGAGGTCAAGTTCTAGAAGCATTGCTCAAGGTGGAAGGTCTTGGAGAATTGGGAGGGGGTGGAGGGGGCAAGAGTTGGTGGGCAGAGTGGAATTGAACGCTCAGGTCGGTTGGGGGGGGGAATAGGGGTGTGGGGCAAGAGCAGCAAAAGGAAGGGTTTGAAATGCAAATAACCTCATGTGGGGTGACTGAGTGGGTACACCACCCCAGTGACAACTACCTTGGAGACAGAAGCTGGAGGACTCAAGCAAAGGTAAAGAAAATGAATGGGTTAGTTCTGGTGTGACAGAAAATCATGACAGAAATAACATGGCAGAAAAGATGTGACAAATATAGTTATAACAGTTACTAGAAGTGTGACACTTACAGGAAACATAGACTATAGGCAAGCCTTTTAATATATTATAGATATATAGGTGCAAAGCTTTGTTTGTCAAATATATGATATTCCTTCTGCTGCATATGTCACATAAAAAGTCCAAAAATTATGGCCAGAAGTGTAAATACAGATGCAAGTGACATTCCAATCTCAGGAGGATAAAGTGGGACGGTTCAGATAACAAGTATCTGGACGACAACAAGACACTATCCGTGAGTAATCAGAGGTAGACATAGTGGAAGGATCGGAAGCGTTGGCTTTGAGTTACAAAGATTTTTAACCTGCATCAGGCACATTGAATGGACCACTGAATTTTACCTTTCATGATAATGATGCTGAAAACAACCCATCCTTCACAAAACAAAGTGCAACTACATCAGTTGTGTGTTTTCGCTAACCTTTTAAGTTATCGTTGTCTTTGTCTGTGCGTTAATTAAGATGAGGGATGGAATTTTTGGCACCCAGATCAGTTCTAGCACCATTAGATGCAGGGAAACTCTACTCTGCCATGGCAATGTGCCTCAGCACTATTTTTACATTTCCCACATCTGCCATCCTCTTACATCTCTGAGCAAGATTGTCAATTTCATATGGAGTTAGGGGCGGTTTCGTGCTCTGAGTCACCAGGAGCAGATTTGAATTTGACCAATTCTGGCCTATTGCGCATTGCTGATTTTCATCGCTCCACCATTGGTGACCGTGCATGCAGCTGTCTGTAATAGAGCCACCTGGTGGACTACTGATGTATATAATAATAAAGCCATTGCAGTACAGTTCTTACCGGAAGCCATGTTGTGCTGTTGTATATATATGCTGTGTCTCAAGATATCACAGAATTGGTGATGAGGATGCAATTGCGGATTCCCTAGCTGAAATTTGTGTTGGAGGATAATCCTGCCAACCGGCGGAGGGACTGTTAGAGGTTCTTCGTTTTGCAGAAAAACTTAAAAATCCGAGGTAAATTTGGAGCACACGTGGCTGAACTGTCGACGTTGCCAGAGTCCAGATGGCCGCGCCTATGGGAATAATAGGGCACTTGGGTGAGTTCCATCGTGACCGGGAGACTTTTGGAGTGTATGTGGAGTGGCTAGAAATATTTTTCACCACAAATAGTATTGTCAAAGTCCCCGATGATGTAAACCGTAATCGGGTTTAGAAATGAAACGAGCTATTTTTTTGACTGAAGCAGGCCCCGAGGTGTATGAAACCCTGAAAAATGTGCTTGTTCCCGCCAAGCCGAAGGACACGCCACTGAAGGAGATCCTAAACAAGTTAGATCAGTACTACAGTCCTGAACCCCTGGAAATTGCTGAAAGTTATCGTTTTGGAACATGTGATCAATTAAATGATGAGGGTATCAGTGAGTACATTGTAGCTTTGAAAAAGCTATCCAATCACTGTCATTTCGGATACTTTCAGGACCGAGCTTTACCGCTTTGTTTGTGGGTTGAAAAATGAACGTATCAGAAGTAAATTGTTGACAACCCCTAACCTGACTTTTGACTTAGCTTGTCAGATAGCTATGTCGATGGATATGGCCGACCGATACTCCCAAGAGTTCCGCGCCATTTCCAGTCGTCAGACAACAGAGGTGAATCGGCTGCAGGCTAAAAGTAAAAGGCAGTTTGGCCCCAAGGCCTCAGCAACTGGCCAAGGTAACAATGCAGTGAAGTCGTGCTATTGGTGCTCAAAGCTGTCCATATGTGAAGGCAGAGTGTTTCTACTGCAAGAAAACTGGGCATCTTGCGAAGGCGTGCTGACAGAAGAGTAAACCAACCTGCAATACTAGAAGTAGAAATCGCCAGACACTACATACCATTGAAGAGAAGCAGCAGGACGAGGAGTTTCTGGAGATTCACGTCATCAGGAGCACGAAGGTATCTAACAGCGATTCGCGAAGTATCGTCATCCAAGTAGATGTCGCAGGAACCAGGATACCCACGGAAATCGACACTGGTGCATCCGTGAGCGTAGTACCGGAATCACTATATCACAACAAGTTGCGTGATTATCGACTAGAGAAATCGAAGGTAGAGCTGCGAGGCTACTCAGGAGAGCAAATCCCTGTAGTAGGAAGTGTCACCATACCAGTGAAATACAAGGATCAGTGTCAGAGCTTGCCTCTCATAGTAGTGGCAGGAGACAAGCCTGCCTTGATAGGTAGAAATTGGTTGGGATCACTGAAGCTGGATTGGAATGAGATTTTGCGTGTGGAAGCGAAATTTGCATCGAGAGATGATGTCAAGTGGTATCCGAAGGTGTTCAGTGAAACGGGCAGTCCGATCCAAGACTTCAAGGCGAGTGTCAGAGTGCAGAAGGACGCAGACCAGTTTACTGTAATCCACATCCCGTACCATATGCACTCGAGATAGTTGAGCAAGAACTCAAAAGACTAGAAACTGAGAACATTGGCCCAAAAATTCGGCCGTTCCCGGGTGAGTATTCAGTGCGTACTCACCCGTATTGCTTTCCAAAGTGCCGGTTTCCTGCATGCACTGCGCATGCGCGGGAAACCGGCACTTCCGGTATGGTGAAGGGGGCAGTTCCTAGGTGAACCGCGTGCGCACTAGAGGTTGCGCGCATGCAGCACACTTAGATTTTTTTTCAGGTTTCTACGGGAGGGTAAGTATTGAATATTCTATGCTAATAAAAAGAAGGCGTAAGACCCGTTTTGAACAAGGTAAGTGATTAATTAAGTATAATTTTAAATTTTTTTCAACAGGTTTATCTTTTTTAGATACTTTAAAGAAAGGTAAGTTTATTTTTATAACATTTAAAAAGTATTTTAATTTTTTCAAAAATTTAAATTTTTGTTTAAAGTGGTTAATTTATTTAGCTATAGTTATTTTATAAATGTGATGGTTTTTAAAAAAAATTATTTTAAGTTTAGCTGTTCTATTGGGGCCGATTTCAATTCACAGATTTGACAGGTCTCCTGTCAAATCAATGAATGAAAGATGGTCTGCTGCCATTGGCTCTCCATGGCCCACGTGATCCCAGGGGTCGCATCGCACTTACTGCGCCCCTGGAACACGCAAGCACAGCGCGCCAGCTCTTGGGAGAGGCCCAGGACCCGAAGTTCCTGTGGGCCCAAAACACAACGGCAGGCGCAGTGGGTAAGAGCGCGCGCGATCCTTACCCCCGCGGCAAGCCGGCCACGTGAATTTCTAGGCCATTATCTCTAAGGTAGATCTGAGTAATTGGGCTACACCCATTGTTGTTGTACCTAAGTCAGATGGTAAGGTAAGGTTGTGTGGTGATTATAAGGTAACCGTAAACCTGGTTCTAGAGTGTAATCTACCCAATATGTTGCCAAATGTGGAAGATTTGTTCACAACACTGACAGGTGGCCAGATCTTTTTGAAGTTAGATCTAACAAACGCCTACCTACAACTTGAGTTAGATGAAGAGTTCAAGTCATGCTTGACTATAAATACTCAGCGAGGCCTATATCAATTCAAGAGGCTACCATTTGGAGTGTCCTCTGCCCCCGACATATCCCAGGGGGTGATGAACCAAATTTTGCAAGGGATTGAAGGGGTAGTGTGTTATTTGGATGACATACTCATTTCAGCACCAAACAGGCAAATCCATGATGAGGTGCTGAATGAAGTGCTCAAACGGCTAGAGAAGCACAGAGTACGAGTGACAGCTCACAAGTGTGAGTTGTTTCAAAACTCAGTAGGGCACAGAGTAGACAAAGATGGTTCACCTCCAACCAAGGGAAACAACTTCGATCATTTTGGGGTCTTTTGAATTATTACGGAAAGTTCCTCCCAAACTTGGCTACATTGTTACATCCACTGAATGAGCTGTTGAGAAAACAGGTCCCTTGGAAGTGGTCAAAAGAATGCGACACAGCATTCAAAGAGTTTAAAAGCCAGTTAGTAGAGAGTACCATGTTAGTTCACTATGATGTATCTAAGGAGATAAAGCTAGCGTGTGACGCCTCTCCGTACAGAGTTGGGGCAGTGATCTCTCATGTACTAGATAGTGGGGAGGAGAGACCAATTGCTTTTGCTTCACGCACTCTCCGTGCCAGTGAGCGGAATTATGCGCAGATCGAAAGGGAAGCTTTGTCATTGATTTTTGGGGTCAAGAAGTTTCACAAATACTTGTTTGGTCGTAAGTTTACCATAGTTACTGACCATAAGCCCCTGACAGCAATCCTCCATCCAAAGTCCCCAGTTCCAACCTTAGCTGCAGCCCGAATGCAGAGATGGGTTTTGATTTTGTCAGCATATGCGTATGACATTGAGTACAGACGATCAGCTGATCACAGTAATGCTGATGCTATGTCCAGGTTGCCATCCCCATCACAAGTTACGCCCAATAAGGAAGAAGTGTTCTATTTCTCATACATTGATGAGCTGCCAGTCACAGCTGAAGAGATTTGTAGGGCAACCAAACATGACCCAATTATGTCAATGGTGTATGATTACATAGCAGATGGATGGTGGGGGCAACACGGCTGGCAGTGAGGGCCTCAGTGATGCAATCCCACTTCCTTCTTTCTGGAGGGCCTCCTGGCCCTTGTGGGTAGAGGGCCTGTCTTGCGGTGTTGAACACCTGCACAAAGCTGGAGTGCTGCATGCGAGACCCTGGGTGCCCCTTTCCTGGCTTGCTGAGCCATTTGTGTTAGTGCTGAGGCAGTTTTCCCATTTGTTGAGGTTAGGAAGGTAATTCATGGGTGGAAGAGACCTCCCCAGGAGATCAACACAGCTTGGTTGCACATTGCACAGGAGGGCACAAGCAGGGATGTGGTCAGGTGGACCTGGGTGCAGTGCCGCAAAAGTTTCAATGATCTCAGTAGATCACAAAACGTTTGTACAAAGCCACACTCAACCTCATCCTGCTGTGCTTCTCATCACATCCCCATCACTCTGTCATCACTACCCTACTCCTGCACATCCTTACTCACACCAACTTACCTTGCACCTCCACCCATCCCTCTCTTTCTACAGTATCACTTCCCCATCTCACTAGCCACCCCTCGCACTCACCCTAATCCTAGTGCAATCATACCAACTAACAACACACAAGGGTAGGCACTTGGGGTGTTTTATGCAGTGGTCATATAAAGTTTCTGTTAATGTGGTATCAAACATTGAAACCTTTATTTTCAACACTTTGCGTTCTTGGGCAGATTTGTGTGCACCTTTAGAAGTGGCTTAGTGAGTTGTAGTGAATGGTGAGACATAACGGTACCCCTCCCCCACCCCCACCCCCGCAATGATGATGAGTGTGAAAGGAATGGCTTGGGCATTGTAGGGAGGCTTTATGGTGTTGGCGTGGGGTGGTGCCAACCTGGCGCATCATGTGGCAGCCAGGATGTACAGCGTCAAGTGAGGCCATCCCTGGCCTCCTGGGCAGCAATGTGATCGGGTGCTGCTGCCCTGTGTCCTGTGCAGCATCAGCTGATTGCGGAGAAGGTTGGTGTTGTTGTTGGTGTTGCTTGTGTGCTTGGTGATGCTGGTGTTGGGGCTGATCGTGATGGGATTCTGAGGACCAAGGTGAGAGAGTTTCAAGGGTACCCATGCTGATGGAACAGATGGCAGGTGAAACAGAGATGACAGAAGCGATCTGTCAATGGTGGGAGAGGTAATGAGGTCAGACTGGATGGAGACTTGTGTAAAGACTTGCAGCATTCTGAATCTGTAGTGGAAATGCAGTTTAGAGAAGCTAATGGTTAAGGGAACATTACACAATCAGCTAGGAGCTTTGACTTGACATTTGAAGCTGTCAACTCATCAGCTGATTCAATGGCCACTGACCTCCCACCTCAGCTTCACAGACGAGGTCTCGGCACAGCGGGAAACCGGTGAGCGACCTGTCAAATCCAAAAAGCTGGGAAAAATCCATGGATAAGTGGTTGTAAACAAGCCACTAATGATTTTAATTGCCTCCCCCACAGCTGCGTGTCGGGTCTGCTCAGCGCTGGCAGACCCGGCATTTGGTAAAGGCGCAAGGCGGCTGGTTCACAGCGGGGTCCCGACCCGCTGGGGGGGGGAAAAAAAACACTTTCCCACCCAAGCCACCACTGATCGCGCCCGTTGACCCCCCGCAAAATCCAACTGAGCTGCTCGACGAATCTCGATACTTCTAACGCAGCATCCTCTGCTGTGGTGAGGGTGGCAAATGATGGAGACCCACCTCCAGTTCTCTCCCTCTCCCTCTTATTGTGGGCTCTCTTTTCCTGCAAGGAGGGAAAGAAGAGAAGTTTGAGTGAGAGTGATGGAGTGAGTGTAAGGAATGGATGGGTTACATCTTTAGAGGGGGACTATGATGGAGTGGGGTCCCAAAGCCAAGTGACCTCCTTGTGTGTAGTTAGTTGGTATGATTGCACTAGGATGAGGGTGAGTGTGAGGGGTGGCTAGTCAGATGGGGATGTGATTATGTAGTTGATAGAGAGGGATGGGTGGATGTGCATGGTATGTTGGTATGAGTAATGATGTGCAGGAGTAGGGTAGGGAAGGCAGAGTGACGGGGATGTGATCAGAGGCGCAGCAGGATAAAGTTGAGTGAGACTTTGTACTCACCTTTCCTGATCTAATAAGATCATTGAAACATTTCTGGCACTGCACCCAGGTCCTCCTGACCACATGCCTGCTGTTGACTTCCTCTGCAATTTGGAGCCAGGCTCTTTTTGTCTGCTGGGGAGGTCTCTTCCACCCATTGGAAGGGAAGAGGACCTTCCTGCATGCTCTGACTCCCTGCCCAAGCATATGGAGGGAGTCATCGGGGAACCTGGGTGCAGCCTTCTGCCTCTCTGCAGTCATGTTTCCAAGTGTTTGGAACAACCAAAAGCTCCAGTGCCGTGACTGCACACTCCTAGATGAACCTTCAAGTGCAATGTGGCCATGGCTCCTTTAAATATCCCAGCTAAAAACGCGTCATGGGTGACGTCATCAGACCCGCATCATTTAATTGGGCCGAGTAACGCGCTGGGTGGGCTTAATAGGCCCAATTGACACAAAGGCGTTTTCTGCAGCGGGATGGAAGCACCAACGGGGTCGCGACCCGCCACGCCATGCGCCCACACCTGACCCGCCCAGGTACAGAAAATTCTGGCCATTAACTCTGTTTCTCTCTCCACAGATGCTGCCTCATCTGCTGAGTGTTTCCATCATTTTTCATTTCCTACTCTTTGACCTTTCCTTAGCCCCACCCCCAACCCCTTCTCTTCCTTTTCTCCCTCTTGCTCAGTGCCCACTCTTTAGTCCACTATCTTAATAAATGCTCTGAAACAACTTTCTGTACACGACGAGCTCTATAGAAATGTTACTTGCTGTTTGAAGATTCTTACACACCGCCCCCAACACAGTATCTTATACCATGGAAGATCATCCCTCACAGCACATGCATCATTTCGGTGTCCTTGCCTCTGAATGAGATTTGCTAATGCTATTTAGTGTGGACTTTGATGTGTGGTTTTATCCATGCGCACAGTGGGAGCAGTTTTAGGCCACCCAAGAACATTTTATCAAGGTGCATTAACAGCCATCAAGGTAGAGGGATGTTTAAACTATCGCTCTAATCTGAAAACCAGCTCCCACAGGAAAAAGGATGATACTTGAACCCATTGCACTACAACTTGAAAGACAAGAGTTGAAGAATGGAACGTTTTACAGCTTGCTGCTTGTGACAGTGTCAAATCACAGCTTTTAGCCTTCATACAATAGGCTAATACCTTATATCTTTACTGTGCTAATACTCTGGCTTTTACATTCAGTAGAAGAAACAACAGTGTTCTAACACATTCTGATAGCCACTCCTGGGACTAGATATGAACCTGGATCAGAGAAGGCTGGCCTCTTACTTCGAACACACTGTGAATTCAGTCCCTGGCCTGGATTTTGAACCAGGTTCCAACATAGGCAGCATGTGCTCTCATCTTGATATCCAGTCCTCTGGGCTGAATTTGGAGCCAGGTCATACGTGGACAGTGACCTAATAAATCGTGATGCCAGTCTCTTAATGACAGGCTTTTCTTAAGCTGAAGTGGCTCCATTTTGTCCACTGAGCTGGTTTGGGTTAAGGTGCTCCCTGCATAAGTGTAAGTACAGGAAACTTTCGTTTATCCGGCACCCAAATATCCGGAATTCTCGCTTAACCGGCAAAAATCATCCTCCGAAAACTCCTCTCAAATAACCGGCAATGTTGCCGAGTCGCAGTCGAGTCTCCGCGAACGCCGAGTGCTCCGAAAAATCCTCTCAAATAACCGGCAATGTTGCCGATCCCGAGTCCGCGAACGCCGATTTAGTCAGTAGGGGTACTTTTCAAAAGTGCCACTACTCGGCCTCCTGGCGCTGTCGCAAGTCCGAAACATTGCAGTAGCATGAGTTGATTCTCCCGCGCTGCTTGGAGTCTCTTTGTTAAAAATAGCCTCGGTAGATATAACTCTCTGTTATCCGGTACTTTCGATAAACCGGCACCACGCCGGTCCCGTCGATGCCGGATAAACGAAAGTTTCCTGTACAGAGTTTTATGCTTTGAATAGATCAGTTTCATTATCCTTTGAAACTGTTGCTACTGGTTATGGGAATGGATCCATTGGGAAGAACACAGTTTAAAGAATATCATTAAAATTCATTCTCAGCACAGATTATGGATGGTAATAGGGGAAATATTTAGAATCTGGCAGAGTTCCTTTGAGCTTCATTGAAGGTGGACTCTGGAGACCATAGTCCAAAATGTTCTGAATAAAACATGACTTGCAATTGTTGGTAACTCAGTGAAGGCAATCAAGCGTTGATCCTAGTCAGATTGGTCAGATTTTATACCTTGGTCCAGTCTGGCCTAATTAGGGCTCCTCTCTTGGATCAAACAAAAGTGAGAAGTCGCACAACACCAGGTTATAGTCCAACAGTTTTATTTGAAATCACAAGCTTTCGGAGCGCTGCTCCTTCGTCAGGTGACCTGACGAAGGAGCAGCGCTCCGAAAGCTTGTGATTTCAAATAAAACTGTTGGACTATAACCTGGTGTTGTGCGACTTCTCACTTTTGTCCACCCCAGTCCAACACCAGCATCTCCGCATCATGGATCAAACAAGAAGGAGATGGTCGTTAAGGTGAAGCCCTTGCCCAGTAACAGATCTGTGTGTGTGTGTTTGTCAGAATAGACCCTTGTAACCTGGGCTGGCTGACGAAGGTTAACAAACTTGCTAAGTTTTTCTCTGTTAAAGCCAGTATATAAATGCAAGTTGCTGTTGTGGTGTTTAAAATAAACAGGTTTAATGCCGGTTTTAAAACTAGCGGACAGAGGGATATTGTACAGATACATTAGGATGGAAATTCCTCCATTGTGGCATGAATGCAATAGTATTCCAGTGGGGTGGGGTGGGGGGGGCCGGGAAACTTGTGGCAGGACTCCTTCGCACGGAGGGAAGTTGGGACGGGTGCAGGATGTGTCCGCCCCTTTTGAGCAAAACTAGTGAAATTTATACGCAAGTGGTCGGGTGATGTTATCAGGCTGAAATTCTGTGATTTTCACTAGAATTGCCCCAGTTACATTGAACACCCGCGTACATCAGCGGCTGCAGGAAGCAGCAGTAGTTCAGTTGCAGACTTTGTTTGAGGTGCTGTACATAGAGCCATAGGTTTCTTGTTTAGACTCCATTTTTCACTACCGGGCCAAAAATTGCGGTCGGAGGCGGACCTCCCGAGTACACCTCCGACCCGCGAAAGAAATACGCACCCACCTGATGGCGGCGAGGCTGCGAAAACTTGCGGTCTGACGCTGCGAGGCGGAGGGCAGCAAAATGGCCCACGGAACCCAGGGACGCAGGCGGTGGGGAAGCGTACCTGGGATCACGTGGGCCGGGTCCTCCTATCACAAAGCGTTATTCGATTTTAATCATTTCCAAAAGGAATGCCATAATGAGATGTCATGAAATCCCGAAATCTGATCTAATTATGATTTACAGAATTGGAATTTATTTCATAATTAGCTTCATTCCACCAACCTCACTAAAAATGTAATTTTTTTGATAATAATTTTCAACATCATTAAAACTCTAATCTGGTCAATATTTGGAGAGACTCATCTGATACAGTGTATGTGTATAATTTCCGATATGAAAATGTTTTAATCATGTCTGAAAAATCCCCTTACACGGATGCAAACAGGCCCTGCGCCTGCTTGCATCAACTGTAACATTTCCGTGCGCAATTGCTGGCCAGTCGGTGGGCAAATAGCCCAACTCTGCGCCAGCGATTGCTTTCTCACGGCCTGCGCGGATGGCCTGTCAACGTGTACGTTGACAGACCGCAAGTTCCGGATTTTGCGCATGGTGGATTTCAAAGGCGGTACGACGGCGTACTCGCCACCATGCCAACGGCAAAACCGGGCCGTTGTTTTTATCATTTCTTCCAGCTGCCCAGCTGCTTCACGTTTTTTCTTCTGCCCTGCGTCATTTGGCATCCCTTTAATTTTGCATTGTTGGTTCCTGCCTGTGTGATGATGGGATTCCCAATGGGGATTCTCTGTACAGCATATTAATGGAGGAAGAGGTTGGGGATGGTAGTGAATTTCACAGGATGGGCTTGAGAAGCAGGCGAATTAACGGAGAGAGGCAAAGCAGATCTGATCTCATAGGAGGAAGGGGAGTGGCCATTTTACAAGCGTCCTGCTGATAAGACTGTACACACCTTCCCTCTCCTTTCATGATCTGTCCCAGAGCCTTTGCTGAGAAGGTTGTGCTTTGCGGAAAAGGCGCCACAGGAGCTGTGCGCCCTGCTGCAAGTTAGACCTGCAACCAAGCTCCATTATTTGCAGAGCTCTGGCCGTCGCTGTTCACCACTGCTCTCAACCTCTTTTCCACCAAGTCTGGGGACCCGGTGAGCATTCGTCAGTTTTCTATTCATACGGGCATTGGTCAGGCGACAAAGGCATTGTTCAGCCAGGCTATTTCTGTTGATGTAAAATAGCCCCCAACACACCGCGTGAAAATTCACCCCCAAAGAATACTTGAACATTTTAATAAGCTCAATAACTAATACACCCACATTCTAAGAACAATAGGTTGGGAAATAATTGAAGGATATTTAATATATATATATATATATTAAAACTTCTGGATGTCTCTTTTGTTTCAGAGGTTTCCTGAGCAGCTACTCAAAGACTGGATTGTCCAATCCAAAACCTGGTGACCTTCGGCCATAGACTGGGGTTCCTGGGGTTCCTTTCTGTATATGAATAAAAATGTTGACACTGTTTTCTTTTGACTAGTTGACTGCATTTGAGAGGTTAAGACACGGGGTCCCGAGAGCGTGTCAATATTTGGACAGAGTTACTCCGAATGTGCCAGTATGGGAGCATGTCAAATATTTGCAGGGAGAACTCATGAATCTGTCAATATTTGCAGAGAGGTCCTTAGAAGTGTGTCAGTACTTGCAGGGATCCCTAGGAGTGTGTCAATATTTTCAGGGGATCTACTGGAGTGGGTCAATATTTGCATACAAAAGTCCCACATCGAAAAGTGTGAAAGCCACAGGCCTGCCTGGACGGAATAAATGTATCACATCAGACTTTTCAACATGTTGTGTCCTGTGGGCAATTGCCTAAACCATTTTAGTTTGCAGTTGGTCAGAAGCAAGCACTGTTTCTAAAGGCAATGACCTTTCAGCATATCCATAGTGTAAAGGGTCAAGCAATGTTTAACGACCTCCCTACAGTGGCTGGCTTCTCGCAGTACAGCGAACTAGTGGCATTTTCATTCCCTGTCACGGTGCAGAATCATGGGCTCAGCAAGCTGACTGAAAGTCAGGCTTGGTCCATGAGACAAGGCCTCAGTGGGAATGGCCAGAATACCAGGCGTCTGTCAGCAGATTGCACACATAAATCGAGCAGCCAAATGTGGGCAATGACCTTCAATGGCTGTCACTTTAGTTGACGTGATCTAAGATCTCCTGAGATTGTACACAGCGAGTAAGAACATTGGGCCAGCCATCCCAGCTCACAGTACTTGTTCTAACACACACTGGAACTGTTACTGGGAGAGGAATTTACCTCAGGGTCAGTAACTACAAGCTGCCTCTCGTTTTACTGTAACCTGTCTGTCAAAAAACACTTCAATTGTAGGAAATGAAACAATAAAGGTTTTAAGAGAACGATTTCCTAAATCGTTGCTGGGAGGAAGTGCCCTCTCTGGACATTTCTTCCTTTTAAATATTCTTCTCAGGGCTATAATTTAAAAATTTGCTCCTCGTTTCTTTTTCAGTTCTACTAATAAATTATCGCCAAGGGAGTCTGATCCCAGAGCCTGGATTTCACTTTTAATTTCAGGGAGGGTAAAACCTCACCTCTTATTTTTGAAGTAATTCTCTTCTCCTCGCGTGTTGCGTCTCTCATAGATGCCGAATTCCCCCAGTTGATGTAGACATTCCAAGCTTTTCTGCAAAATCTGGCTGCCCAAATTTTCTTAAAGTTTCTCCGTGCTTCTAAACATTTTGGGGGAAAAATTCGGTTGGTAAGTGTCTCCCATTAGCACCTCTGGGGGGGGGGGGCGCTAATGGGACGCTAGGAACTTAACGCCCGAGCACAGCGGTTTTAGTGCCGCTCGCGAAATTGACCAGTCGTTTTGCGGCGGCACTGAACTCTACCGCCACGATCTCCTGCGCCCGCAGATCATGACGTCAGTCAAGCGTGCAACCCCCCGGTAGCGCCCCAGACCGGATATTGAGTCGCGCCCCCCTGCCTTAGCGCCTGCCGCTAGGAACGACGGGAAGGGGCTGGGGCAGCGCTATTTAAAGGCGGCCGCTTCCTGCCTTTCCTTGTTGGCAAAACTTTTGGTTTTAATGCTGTCCTAAGGAGTTTTGGCCCTCAGCACCACTTTTGAGGTTCCTAAGCGCCGAGCTCTTTCCCTGGGCCTATCCATTAGTGCTTCCAACACAATTGCTTTAGGAGGTCTCTTAAGGCCGAGATTCACGGCTACAATGAGCAGGGAGTGGCTGGCCAGCAAGATTGCCCCTCCCCTTTAAGAACTGGATGGCGCCAGTCTGTCTGGCTTCCATGGTAATTGGTATCGCCTGAGCTTCGGTAGCGTTCTGAGATAGCGCCTCGCTCCCTGATGTTTGCACCTTAAGAGAGGTGTGTAGCGCCTGATTTAGCACTCAAATCACCTCCATGGGGCGATAGAGGCGAATTTTGCAGTTGGAGGCGATAATTAGCGCCGGGAGCTAAACTTTACGCCCGTCCGATATTAGCGCCCCAAAATGGGCAATACCGAAGTTTTCCCCCAAGGAACCTCTAGGAAATTCAAGAATCTCCACATTCAATATGGCAAGTTTGACATCTCCTAAAGTGTCAACCCAGACCAGGGATGTGAAACCAAAACAGCAAACGGCAGAAACACTCAGCAGGTCGGATACAGTATCCGTGGCGAGGAGGAGAGTTAACGTTTCAGGCATGGTGCCTCTCATCAGAACCAGCAATCATAGCTCTGATGAAAGGCAATGTAACTGAAACATTTGCTCTGCTCCAAATGCTGTACCTGACCTGCTGAGTGTTTCCAGCATTTTCTGTTTTTAGTTTAGATTCCCAGCATCAACAGTATTTTGTGGGGTTTTTTCCAACCAACTTGCTGCTATGCTCTGCTGTGCTGAAACTGGCCATTAGAAAGTGTATATGACCCCCCCAGGGTCACAAAAAGGATACAGAGGCACTGGAGAAGGTGAAAAAAAGATTTACAAGTATGATACCAGAACTGAGAGGTTATAATTATCAGGATGGGCTGAACAGGCTGGGGCTCTTTTCTCTAGAAAAGAGAAGGCTGAGGGATGACCTGATAGAGATCTTCTAGATTATGGAGGAGTTTGATAGGGTAGATGCAGAGAAAAGTTTCCACTTATTGGGGAGTCCAAAACTAGGGCTCATGAATACAAGATAGTCACTAATAAATCCATTAAGGAGTGCAGGAGAAACCGCTTTACTCAGAGAGTGGAGAACTCACAAGGAGTAGTTGAGGTGAATAGCATAGATGCCTTTAAGAGGAAGCTAGGTAAGCACATGGGGGAGAAAGGAATAGAAGGACATGTTGATAGAGTGAGATGAAGTAGGGTGGGAGGAGGCTCGTGCAGAGCATGGGGTGGGACTTGAACCCACAACCTTCTGAGTCAGAGGCGAGTGTGCTACCATCTGAGCCACACCTGACACTGTAGATTCACAGTCTATCTCATTTTCATTCAGCTATTCCTCTCCTGCTGTGGGACATGCCACACACTGAAGGCTCCAATTTTCCCAGCATCCCCCTTCAGGGCCCAGTGTCCAGTTCTGAGCAACTGCATTTTAAGCTGCTCCTGCAGTTGCATCTGTGATCTAGGTCATTCGCTGTGACTTTGTGAGCTTGGCATGTTGACAGACCTGGTCTGGATCAACCCTCCCCTGAAACCCACAGCGAGGGAGGGGTGAGTCAGCCCATTAAGCATATCTGCTTACCTGCCTAACTACCCTACCACAGAGCCACAGTACAACCGATTCTTACAGTCTCATGCCCAGTGCCACCCAAGCACCTACTGCCTGGCCAACACACTCAATGCACATCCATAAGACACCAAAATTTAGAGTTCAGGGTAAACATAATGCCAATTGACTAAACCTGACCTGGTGGTGGGGTTGCTACAATTGGCCCTAGCATCTCTGGGGCAGGAGAGAAATAAATCAGCCAAGGTTCACACTCCAGACCATTTTCCAGCGCCTCCTGGTGGAAAGTGTGCATGTGGCTGTCAGATATGGTCAGGTGATGATTCCTGTTGTTGAATAACAGTATTTTCTTCTGTTTGTTCGTTTTTCACAAATCTGTAATTGCCCTTTATAAAGAGAAGCATTTTCGAATTCATTGTTTGAGTTCTCACACACGAAGAATGAAACTCAGACAGGAAGGATGAGGCTCACAGACAAAGAATGAAGTTCACACATGAAGAATGAGACTTGCACGCAAGGACTGAAACTTGTTTATGCAGAATGAGCTTTGTGTGTGAAGAATGAGCTTTGCGTGTGAAGAATGAGTGTGAAGAATGAGTGTGAAGAATGAGCTTTGTGTGTGAAGAATGAGTGTGAAGAATGAGTGTGAAGAATGAGTGTGAAGAATGAGCTTTGCATGTGAAGAATAAGTGTGAAGAATGAGTGTGAAGAATAAGTGTGAAGAATGAGCTTTGCGTGTGAAGAATGAGTGTGAAGAATGAGTGTGAAGAATGAGTGTGAAGAATGAGTGTGAATAATGAGCTTTGTGCGTGAAGAATGAGTGTGAAGAATGAGTGTGAAGAATGAGTGTGAAAAATGAGCTTTGTGTGTGAAGAATGAGTGTGAAGAATGAGCTTTGTGTGTGAAGAATGAGTGTGAAGAATGAGTGTGAAGAATGAGTGTGAAGAATGAGCTTTGTGTGTGAAGAATGAGTGTGAAGAATGAGTGTGAAGAATGAGTGTGAAGAATGAGTGTGAAGAATGAGCTTTGTGTGTGAAGAATGAGTGTGAAGAATGAGTGTGAAGAATGAGTGTGAAGAATGAGCTTTGTGTGTGAAGAATGAGTGTGAAGAATGAGTGTGAAGAATGAGTGTGAAGAATGAGTGTGAAGAATGAGCTTTGCGTGTGAAGAATAACCTTTGTGTGTGAAGAATAAGACTTTCCCCTTCGGTGTTGCTCTTGGCAAATGGTTGTAACTCTTGCTGGACTGGGGAAGGAGAGGGATGAGTGGGGTAACGGATGGGAGGATTTGAAGTGTGTAAATGTGCTACTGTTGCAAGATAATCATAATAGCAGCATACAAAACCCATAACCATATTTTGTTCCCTGATGTTCTCCCTGCGCTGACCTATTTTGGGGTGTGATTGCACAGGTGTTGCCTGCCTTCTGGTACCTCACCCAATGACCTTCCTCATGTGTGAGCTAGACAGAGAGTGTTGGCAGACTATTTGACATCCAGTCGAACTCGATCATGTCCTCAACCGCCATGCACACACACACACCTTCCAATAAGGGACAATGAGCAATGATCAAGAGCAAGAACTGTAGCTAATTTTTCTAGCTCCCTGGCCCAGGAGCAGTGAGATGTCTTGTGGTGCCTCTATTGCCATCCTGGATGAGATCAGTTAACGCACCACAGACCACAGATTGAACCTGGGACCATCCTGCTCTGTTTAGCTAAGTTTAACACAGCCTTTGCCAAATAAGTCATCTGGAATCCTGAGAGGGGACTTTCCATGGGTGTGGCATGAATAAATGAGTCATAAACAATGGGCTGGATTTTATGAATGGAGACGTGTTGGAGGCGGGACTGCTGCTTGCCCGGTTTTAGTCCTGCCTCCATCAGCTTCTGGCCAACCAGCGGGATTTTCCCCTGATTGACCTTGTTAAGCCCGCCCAGCGGGCTCAGCAGGCCAATTAGGGGGAAATCACTGACAGAGCATGTCAACGTATGACATGTCATCTGTCAAGAATTTTTGAAAGAAGAAATGTGAAGCTGTCAAACATTGACATTCTGTGTAGTTTGATGAGTCCTTGTGTTCAGGACTCATCAAACCTTTTTACTTTGCAGAAATCAGCTGGCTGTTGGATCAGAGGGTCCAACAGCCAGTCTGTGATCTCTACAATGGAGATGTCAGGACTCCGGCTCCACAGCAGCTGAAGGCTGAAGGGAGAAACAAAGGTAAGTTAACATTTTCTAACACTTTACACTCACCTCACATACTTACCACTCCACACTTGCACCCATCACTCACCTCTACATCGCATTTCAGACCCCTCTGACCCCCGCAGACCTCCTACTCACCTCCTACACCCCGGCGGGGTTCCCCGAGGTCGGGAAGCCCGCACTTCAGCATGAAAAATGGGGATAATCCTATTTTCTGCCTGTTAACTACCCGTTAACAGGCAGTTAATAGGCTTCAATCCCTTCCCGCCTCCAAGGAGACGGGACCCTGGGCAGGACAGCTTCCCGCCTCCTGGCAAGAGGGCACAGAGGCGGGTTGGGGGCGGGTTTGCCACCCGCCCCCAAATTCTGCAACTTTCCCGGCTGTCCCGCCTCCATACCCGCCTCCTCAGGGCTGAGAAAATCCAGCCCAATGTGTGTCTTCCTCCCTCACTCCTCACTCCTCCACTCCGCAATATACTAGTGAGGCATATGGGGGAGGGCGGGGGTAGTCAACTGTATTACATGCAAATTGAACCCCGTTTATCATAGAGTACTAAAGGTTTGTAAGTAAGCTAGGTATGGTTTCAATTGGCTTTTGTTAAGTGAATCTTTCAACATTCAGGTCAGCCAGCCATAAGGGTTTGAATGAAAATATCTCAAAAATTCAAACAGAGAAAATGTGACATTTAAAGTACTGAGTCCTATTCTATGCAAGTTGAATAATGGGCTATTCAAAGCAAGAAGTGGGTAAGTGATGGACAGCCGACTGAGAGAGTCGTTGTTGTCACCTGTTGAGAGCAAAGTGCTGGTGAAATGCAAGTGACGTCTGTCAGGCTAGAGTCTGAAATAAAGTGGCCTATTTGCATTCTGATTTCATTCAAAGTGACACTGGGAGTTGCAACCAACCCATACAAAGAAGAACTGTTTCCATTTAGCATCTCCATTCCGTCCTGTTTTTTTCATATCCCTGCTACCTCCTGCCATAATCTCCTCAAGTCAAACGTTGCATTGTGTTTACTCCGAGGCTCAGCTCTTCCAAACCCTGCCTACCTTCTGTTAAACTGAGAATACACAGGCACTCCCAACACTGATTTTGAGGTCACTCTGTCGCTTTTTTTTCTTCAAATTTCTCTCCCAGAGATCCCAAATTTTGCTGGGGTGCAGTTCCACAAGCATCAGCAGTCATCAGTCACCTCACCTGATTGGCTTTTCTTCATACATGAGCTAGGCAGTGTCAGCAGGCTACACAACCATTAGGAAGTACCTTAACCGAGCTTGATCCTGTCCTCGTCTAACATCCACACACATCCACACAAACACGCACTTTCACCAGCATTAGATCCTAATGAGCTGATTTTTCCCTTCCCTAAGGCCAGTTGTAGCCCTATCACTTAGCCCCAAGGTCCAATATGTTTTTGCCCTACGGACAATGTGTTGTGCATTGGCAAAGCTTTTTTATTTGGGTGGCATTCTGCTTGAGAACATCAGTGAGTCATTAGCTGTGGCTCTGTGGAACGGCCAAGCTCCCATATTGAGGGGCCATGCCTCTACATTGTGCATTTTCAGGCAAGGACACTACTCTCTGTTGCCACTCTGGTTGTGCTGATTCTTATCCATAACCAACCCTTAGTTAAAGGCCAGGCATTGGCAGTGTGTCTATCTCTCTTTCAGGAGTGTCCAATTCCTGCAGACAAGAGCCAGACACAACATAGCAAGATAAATACAGATTGGAAAGGCCACTCAGTCCATCTTGGATCATGCTTTCATTTCTCCCTCCCCCATTGCAGCATCCATCTGTTTTTTAAAAGACTCCAAGTTTTTTTGTCTTCAATCTCTTACTTAGAACTCCATTGGTACATACATCATTCCTTGTGTGAAGAAGAACTTCCTGACATCAATCATCCAGTTTGAAGCTGTGCCCCGTTGTCCTACTATCCCTAACCCTACTGTCACAGTTCATCTTGAGGCAGTGTTCAGATTACCGTTTTAAGAACATAAGAAACAGGAGCAGGAGTCGGCCAATCAGCCCCTCGAGCCTGCTCCGCCATTCAATAAGATCATGGCTGATCCAATCTTGTCCTCAACTCCACTTTCCCGCTCTCTCCCCATACCCCTTGACTCCCTTGTAGTTCAAATGTCTGTCAATCTCCACCTTGAATATATTCAATGACTCCGCCTCCACAGCTCTCCGAATTCCAAAGATTCACGACCCTCTGAGAGAAGAAATTCCTCCTCATCTCCGTCTTAAATGGGCGACCCCTTATTCTGAAACTATGCCCCCTAGTTCTAGACACCCCACTAGGGGAAACATCCTCTCTGCATCTACCCTGTCAATCCCCCTCAGAATCTTATATGTTTCAATAAGATCACCTCTCATTCTTCTAAACTCCAATGAGTATAGGCCCAACCTGCTCAACCTTTCGTCATACGTCAACCCCTTCATCCCAGGAATCAACCTAGTGAAGCTTCTCTGAACTGCCTCCAATGCAAGTATATCCTTCCTTAAATATGGAGACCACAACTGTACGCAGTACTCCAGGTGCGGTCTCACCAGCGCCCTGTAAATTTGCATCAAAACTTCCCTACTTTTATACTCCATACCCCTTTTCTATTTTATGTGCCTCTATGATGTCCAACCTTAATTGCCTCATACCAGTTCTCACATAGAACTGCTGCTGACTCCTCAGCAACATTGACTCTCCTTTGGACTGGAGCCATTTGAGTGAGGCCCCTTGCTCCAGGGGATTATTTCTGTTGAAATATTTTGGTGGTGAGAGGATTCGAACCACAGATCCTTTAGCTGAAAACCTGGCACCTGAACACAGCACTGTATGAATCATCAGATCAAATAGGCCTCCAAAAACATAAGCTACAGCAGCAATGATTACACTGCCAGCATCAAAGTATTCTGTTTAGGCTCTGTTCAGCGTTGGTTGTTGAGGTACAACTGATGTGGAGCTTTTTCCTTTTTATTTGTATTCAACAAGCCCTGTTATTGACCCACTGAAAGCTGCAGAGACAAATACACCAACTGATCTGCCAACAAAAATTTAAATTGGCATTTTCTCAGCCCCTCCTACACAGACAAGTCCATTCATGTCTGCATTTATTAGAATATGTACAAGTAGTAAATCTTCTTGCATTTCACCATCAGAACAATAACCCTTGTAAGACTGCTAGTTCCACATTACCAATCCACAACACCTTCAGCTCAGCACAATGATGCATAATCACCAACACTCGTCAACATTGTTCCAGCATATTGCCGCTAGAAATTCTTAGAGCCATTTGAAGGTGCTTCCATGGAGGGAGAGAGGCTGCTTCAGCTTAACCCATCGCTGAAATGACCCTTCAACCTATTGGGTACCACCCTGTGAAGAATTCTTCAGATGGAAATGTCCTCCCAGAGCCCAGGACCCAATCTTACTCACATCTGAAAAATATAAAAGAGAAGTAGTATTTTAGTGTCTTGTTGAAATGTGCATTTCCCATTCAGTGTCTGAGTCGACTGTTTATCTTTTTCAGAGTTTTTGTACGGAATATTTAAATAACGATGAATATTTAAGTATTATGTACACTATATTTTCAGAACAATATTTTCAAAGTTAGTTCTCTTACCTCTTCACTGACCAAGTGACCTCTTCCTCAGCCCTCTTTATGGGGAAGTCTTCTTAAAGGGCACCAAGGGAGCAAGACTAGATAGATTAATAGGAACTGATTAGATCAGACCAGGCTTGGGTTTTAAAAGTTTTTAAATTGCTTCAGGAAGAGAAGACTGCGGGAAGTAAGGAGTTTCACAGTTTCTGATTTCCTAGGAAAGAATGAATTAGTGGATGGTGCGAGGAGTCTTGATTTCGACAGTGAGGATGCAGGAAGGAAGAGCAGCATGTGGAACGGCATATTTGCTCTGAAGAGCTTGAAGATGGTGCACTTTGCAATTTTTCTTGCCCTTACTGTGAGAAGCCACCAGCTTCCACTGCCACCTTTTCACACAGCTGGGATGAAAAGTCTCAAAAGGTAACTGCTTCAATATGGAGAAGTTGGAAGTGAGGAGACAACCACGTGAGTTAGGAAGAGCACACAGAAATCTGGGGTAAGGGGAAGGAGTCCATCAACGAGCTAATCAGGCCTGGCCTGTGGAATGAGTAGCTTTGACGGACCTTTTCTTTTGCAAGCTTTTTGATGTTCTTATTAGTCACCCTCCATGTGAGGAACCGTGATGATGACCTCGCACCCAACGCAATCCAAATCAACCCTTATTTCAATTTTCAAATGAGCCCACAAAAGAATAGATGAAACATTTGAGGAAATAATTCTTCTTCTTGGATGAAATATTTATTAGCTGCAAATTAATATTGTCTCTTCTGATATCATTACAGCAGTTCATTGTGGAGATAAAATATATTATTAATCACTTTATTATTCAGTCTACACTGTAATAGTCTTACTTAGTCAATCAGCAAACTTCAAGTAGAAATTGGAGTAACGAAAGACTTGCATTGATAGAGTGCTTTATCACAGCTCTCAGAAATATCCCAAAGTACTTTACGTTCAATTACTGTACTTTGAAATGCAATGACTCTTGTTATGTAAGCAAACACAACAGCCACCTTGCACAACACACGATCCCACAAAAAGCAATGAGATAACTGATTAGTTTTTGGTAGCATTGATTAATGGCGGAGGACTGTTGGTCAGGACAGTAGGAGATTCCTGCTCTTCTTCGAATACAGCTAAGGAATCTTTAATGTCCACCTGGATATATTGACGATGGGATATTGGTTTAGCATCTCATCTGAAGGCTGTTTGAATAGGCAGTTATGTAGGATCACTTATGAGCCCGCAATCCCAGATGCAGATATAGCAAGGACACTTTTTCAGCCATGTGCTGCTTATTAAGGGCTGAAATCCCTCTGCCCACTATTTCTAGTGCGTTGGTTGACTTGCAAATGTCAAATTCCTGTGTGTGCAATTTTAGCACAATTAATGGGTTAATGAAGTTGTTAAAATGGCGCTCACAAGATTTAATTCACAAACATGAATGTCACTCTGAGATTGGTCAGGGAACTTTGCAGATTGGAATGTGCTTGTCAGCTTCAGGCTGAAGCTCAGAAGCACCCAGCATTTGAAGATTGTTTTGCATCTGTAATAGTGTGTGATGTATGGTGTGTGGCATCCGTGGACGCTAATATATCTTTTTCATATTTCATATATATTTAAGATAATTCATAAATAAATCAGAGGGGCGATGAGGAAAAATTATTTTATGCAGTTGTGATCTGGAATGCGCTGCCTGAAAGGGCAGTGGAACCAGATTCAATCGTAACTTTCAAAAGGGAATTGGATAAATACTTGAAAAGGAAAAATTTGCAGGGCTATGGGGAAAGAGCAGGAGAGTGGGACTAATCGGATAGCTCTTTCAAAGAGCCGGCACAGGCATGATGGGCCGAATGGCCTTCTTCTGTGCTATATGATTCTATGATATAGATTATACTTCAATATATCTGATTTAATTGAACCCAAATTTGCCCATTTTAGCCTTGTACGAGTATGCTCTTGCTTATTGTAGCTCTGGTAAACTCCCATTCAACTGTGCATGGCGGGTAGGGAGAAGAGTTGCTAACAGAAGTTCTTTGTAACAGCTCCGGAAGATACTCCGTGGAAAAATCAGTTGAAAAATTCACAACGCACTGAACAACTACAAATTAATTCAAGACTTTTATCTCCGAGGGGCTCTAATTTGTGGAATAAATTATCTAGCACAATGAAGGGTTAGTCAGTGTGGAGTTATTTATAAATGAGATGGACAGGTTTCTGAACCAGGGTGAAGGAAGAGGTTAAGACACTGGCCAACATGCTTCCTCAATGGTAGACTTTTGACAAAGAAGCAGATTATTCATGAGTCAGAACTCGAAGCAAAAAGTTCAATCTTTATTGGCCCTAATCCAAAGAAATTTCCTGCATTTATTTATTTTTTATTTTGATCCCTTATATTTTAAACTTGCGTGTTGAAAGCATCCTTTCTGTGGAGATTTGTACCAATAGCTGTACGTTCACTGCTTAAAACGTGTGTTTGCTGGCTGTTGACTGGAAAGGCTATACACGGATTGACAGTAGACTGTCTCAATCCAGGCCGCCATGTGCATGGGCCCACCACACAAAGCTGCCCTCATGGATGGCTAGTGTGGGACATAGAAAAACATTGCACATGTGCAGTAGGGGGGTGCTCTTCTGAGATTGGGGCTGAGTCCTGTTTTTGGGGCAGAGTATAGGGAATTTCTCTCTATACTTAGCTGAAAAATAAGACTTGCATTTCTATAGCGCCTTTCACAACCTCAGGACTTTACAGACAAGTAAGTACTTTTGAAGTGTAGTCACTGTTGTAATGTAGGAAACACAACAGCCAATTTGCATACAGCACTGTCCCACAAACACCAATGTGATAATGACCAGATTTATTTTAATGATGTTTTGAGAGATAAATATGGGCCAGGAGACCAGAGAGAACTCCCCTGCTCTTCTTTAAATAATGCCATAGCATCTTTTACATCCACCTGAGACAGGACCTCGGTTTAACATCTCATCCCGAAGACGGCACCTCCGACAGTGCAGCACTCCCTCAGTACTGCACTGGAGTGTCAGCCTAGATTTTGTACTCGAGTCCCTGGAGTGGGGCTCGAACCCACAACCTTCTGACTCAGGAGCTGACATCTATGCTATATCTGATCCGTGTCTGCTTTGATGCTAACACTGATATGAGAAACGTTCCATTACCCAGCACCAACATCCCTCAGCTTCATGAGCACAAATTCACGAAAAATGTAAAAAAAACAAAATGTTTGATGGTGCTTGAGGTTTCTTCCATTTCATTCCTTTACATTGTTCACCCTCAATTTGCACACAGCAAGGTCTCACAAACAGCAACACAATGAATGAGCAGGTATCCGTTGGTTGAAGGATAGATGTCGGGGTGGGATCACTGTACGGCCGGCAGCGTGTGGGAAGATTTTCGTGGAACATCGTCAAAATCATTTAAAAATCTTAACCTGCAATATCTTCCCAGGGCAGCCCGGTTAGTTGGTGAGGCCGCTCTATGTCCAGTTCTAATGGGCAGCGAGCACTCTGCCGATTTGTACCTCAACATTGCATTGGGGTCCTGCAAATAGCAGAGGACCCTGACTTACATATGCCTGCTTCGGGCGGGAGCGCTGACTGCCCATTTAGAGGCCCAGTCAAAAAATCGAGTCATTGTGCCTCGGGTGGACAATGGGCGGTGAGTTTTTAAAAAAAAAAACTCTGCTGCCTTCCCTATTTTTCAGCATGAGCAGGGTGGATGGCAGAAAAAACTCAGCCCCTATCTGCCCACTTGAGCAGGCAGCACGATCTGAAGGGAAGTACTTCTGACAATGTAGCACTCCCACACTACTACACTCGAGTGTCAGCCCGGCCTGGGGCTTGAACCCATAACCTTCTGCCTCAAAGGTGACAGGACGACCACCAAGCCAAGGCTGACACTCCTGGGCTGAGTGGAGTAATTGCCCTGCTGTTTTATATATATGTGTGTGCACACGGAAACGTGCCTCTGCATATTTGTTGGCAGGTACGTGATTATATGCGTGTGCTTGAGTAACAGAGAGAGAACGTGAGGGAAAGAGAGCACAAGGCAAGACTGAGAGAGAAAAGCATTAAAGAGAGAAAGAAACATGAAAAAAAGAGCACGACAGGGTATGAGACAGACTGCAACTGCGTGAGAAAGTGAATGTGAGGGAATGAGTGAAAAGTAGAGCAAGGAGAAAGTAAGAGAGAGCGAGCGCATGAGGCAGTATGCGTGTGCGAATGAGTGGGGAGAGACATGAGGGAACCATCAGAGTGAGAGAAAAACAAGAGGAAGCAGGAGAGTGAGAAACAGAGTAGAAAAGATAGAGACGGCACAAGAGAGTGAGAGAGAAGGAATGAGATTGTGTGAGAGAGATAAAGCAGACAGAGCGAAAAGAGCTGATAGGAGTTCCTTTACAAGTCTCCAACTGATAAAATCTATCCCAGATGGACATTTATTTTTCAGAGAAACAGGAATCCCCTCAGCTGAAGATTTTCTGGGATCATCAGCAACATACCGAGAAATATTTTTTAATGAATAGAAACAATCCATTTCCAAGTGTCTGTGCCTCACACCTACACATATTTCACAAGCATAACAAAACCAGCTTGTGTTCTCAAAACTGCAAAGTTATGCATTGTAAATGATCTTTCCAAACAGATCATATTCATTGAGAATCATCCATTTATAGTTACCAGATATAAAATCATTGAATAGAAATGTCTCTGAGCCAGTGTATTTTTATTGCATTTCTGTAAAGGCTGGGATTCCTGCTTCTTTTTTATCTTTAAAAACTTAGAATTTTTAAATCTCCAGGACCTGATGATTTCCACCCCAGAGTATTAAAATAAATTGGTGAGGAATTTACAGAAGCCTTAGCCATAATCTTTCAAAGCTCTCTTGATTCGGGAATTGTGCCGTTCGACTGTAAAATTGCTAATGTCACTCCATTATTTAAGAAGGGTGGGAGAGAGAAGCCAGGAAACTACAGGCCTGTCAGTTTAACGTCAGTTGTGGGGAAGCTACTAAATTCTGATATTAAAGATAGAGTGACTGAGCACTTGAACAAATATGAGCTGATCAGAGAGAGTCAACGTGGCTTTGTTAAGGTAAATCATGTCTGACTAATCTAGTTGAATTTTTTGAGGGGGTTGCTAATAAAGGTAGACAAGGAAGTATCTATGGATGTTATCTATATGGACTTCCAGAAGGTATTCGATAAGGTTCGGCACAAGAGATTTTTTAGCAAAAATGAGAGTGCACGGAATTTGAGGTAGCCTTTTGATTTGAGTTGGAAATTGGTTCGGAGGTGGGAGATAGAAAGTGGGGATAAAGGGTAGGTACTGCGATTGGTGGGATGTGACAAATGGTGTTCCCCGGTGATCTGTTCTGGGGCCTCAACTTTTCACCACATTTATTAATGACTTGGTTGAAGGAATAGAGAGTTGTATATCCAAGTTTCTGGACCACACTAAGTTGGGAGGGTCAGTAGGTAGTGTAGATGAGAGCATGAAGTTACAAAGGGACGTAGGCAGAGTAAGTGAGTGGGCAAAACCATGGGAGATAGAGTTCAATGTGGGCAAGAGCGAGGTCATCCACTTTGGACATAAGAAAGATAAATCGGAGTACTTTCTAAATAGCGAGAAACTAGGAACTCTGGCGGAGCAGAGAGACTTGGGAGTTCAAGCACACAAATCATTTAAAGGTACAAAAAGTAATCAAAAAGGCTAATGGAATGTTAGCCTTTATCTCCAGGGGGCTGGATTACAAAGGGTAAGAAGCGATGCTTCAGTTGCACAGATCCTTGGTCAGACACCAGCTGAAGTATTGTGTTCAGTTTTGAGCACCGCACCTCAGGAAGGACATACTGGCCTTGGAGGGGGTGCAGCGCAGATTCACCAGAATGATACCGAGGCTTAGAGGTTAAATTATGAGGACAAGTTGCGTAAACTTGGCTTTTATTCCCTCGTGTTTAGGAGAAGGAGGAGTGATCTGATCGAGGTGGTTAAAATGTTAAAAGGATTTGATCGGGTACATGGGGCAACACGGTGGCATAGTGGTTAGCACTGGTGCCTCACAGCGCCAGAGACCCGGGTTCGAATCTGACCTCGGGTGACTGTCTGTGTGGAGTTTGCACATTCTCCCCGTGTCTGCGTGGGTTTCCTCCGGGTGCTCCGGTTTCCTCCCACAGTCCAAAAATGTGTGGGTTAGGTTGATTTGGCTATGATAAATTGACCCTTAGTGTTAGGGGGGATTAAATATGTGGGGTTATGGGGATAGGATGGGATATGTTAGGGGGAATTAAATACGTGGGGTTACGGGGGTAGGGTGGGATATGTGTACTGTGGGGATTAAAGCAGGGACAGGGTACTGGATTTGGATGATCAGCCATGATCGTATTGAATGGCGGAGCAGGCTCGACGGGCCGAATGGCCTACTCCTGCTCCTAGATTCTATGTTTCTATGTTTCTATGCTGAGAAACGAATTTCTCTAATGAGGGAATCCACAACAAGGGGACATAATCGTAAAACAGAGCTAAGCCATTCAGGTGTGAAATCAGGAAGCAGTTTTCCACACAAAGGGTAGTGGAAACCTGGAATTCTCTCCCCCAAAAGGTTGTGGGTGCTGGGACAATTTGAGCTTTCAAGATTGAGATCGATATGGAGCAAAGACGAGTAAATTGGAGTTGAGTTGGGGATCAGCCATGATCTAATAGAATGGTGAATCAGGCTCGAGGGGCTGAATGGCCAACTCCTGTTCCTGTGTAAACATTGGCTGGAATTTTCTCCAGGGAGGCGGGTTGGGGTTGGGAGGTCTCCGAGGCAGGCGGGAAGCCCGGGAGGCCGACTTTAATTGCAGGGCCTGATTTGCATGTGAGGCATCAGATTCCCGCCCGCGGCCAGCCAGATTGAGAGGCTGGCTGGCCATGGGGGGTTAGACCTGTAGATGCGACGGGTCGGTCCGGCGTGGGGAGGGGAGCGGGGGGTCAGGGATCGGGTGGGGGTCGGCATCGGAGATCGCGGGCGTCGCGGGGGAGGGGGGCTGGCTGGGGGTCAGCAGGAGATTTGTCGACCAGGGGCGGGGGAGTCGAAGATCGGCGGGGAAGAGGGGGGGGAGGCCAGGGCATCAGCGGGAGAGGGAGAGAGGATCTGGGGCGGCCACCGGAGGATTGTGGCCGGCCTCAGCATCATCGGAAGTGGCAGGTGGAGGGCGGGGGTGGGTGTGGTTTGGAGGCCTCATGGGAGGGGGGTTCTCCAATCATGTGGGGTGGGTTAGGTAGGAAACCTGGATCCAGGAGGTAGGTATGAAGCCACTTACCTCCTGGATGCAGCAGCCCCCACCTCTGTTTAACTGCCGGGTTTCATGAATTGTGTGAAACCCGTCCACAGGCAGTTAAATTCAAGATGGACGGGGAAAAAGAGGCTTCACGCCTCATTACAATATTTAAATTGAGGTAACGCCCCCTGGGAGCGGGTTGGTCACCCGTCCCCCACCCCGCCTCCGGCAAAACCGCAAGTGGGCGGGTTGGAGGCGGGATCAGGTCGGGCATCCCAGTTTTAACAATTTAACTGCCCCCACGCTCCAAACTCAACTGGTTTTTTTTTTAGGGGAAAATTCCGGCCATTGCATCAACTGATTCAACTGTGTTTTTCCCAAATTGCTCCCTTCCCTCATTGCCTGAAGGTGCTTACTCTTCCTGAGGTACCAGCCCATAGATGCGGGCAGCCCGCTAGGTTTCTCACTCAAGCAGCCTATGCAACCGTGGAGGACATTACAGCCAAGACATCTCAACATCTACACTTTCCGAAAAGCAAAATACTGCAGATGCTGGAAATCTTACATGACAACGGGAAATGCTGGACATACTCAGCAGCTCAGGCGGCATCTGTGGAGAAAGGAGAAAGGCTAGGTTAACGTTCCAGGTCGAGGATCCTTCCTCAGAACCACGATGAAGAACCATAGACCTGAAACGTTAACCTAACCTTTCTCCTTTCTCCACAGATGCCGCCTGACCTGCTGAGTGTTCCTAGCATTTTCTGTTTTTATTCTACTCCTTCCAGCTGAGGGGATGGGGGTTGGGAGGGTGGGGGGGGAGTGGGAGGTGGTGCAATGAGGAGGAACCCTGGTTGATTATTATTTTCCAATTCCTAGTTCAACGGTGTGAAACCAAGCAAACTCTCTCAGGAAGGTTGGGCTGAAATATGTAGCAGGAAAAACAGAGGTGGAAACAGAGTCACGATGACCTCTACCTGAGTGGGTTAATCAAACTCGGATGTGACTGTATGAAACATACAGGGGACGCAATAGATGCCCAGCAGCATGTCAGAATGCCAGTTTTCCTCCCCTGCTCGGAGGTTTGTGTGTCTGTAAGTGCATGTGTGCACGCCGGCAGCTGCTAATTTCTTTCCCTAAAAGCTGCGCCATTCTTGCTGGGCTTCCAAACTTCTGGGCCCTTTAGAGTAATGGGAATCTGTTAAACAGATAGTTGATCTCTTGTGACTTGAGCTCCCCGCTGTTCTGCTATGCTTTTACTTGTTGTTTCCATCTGCCATTGAGAGTCTGACATCTGTGCCACCAAAATCAGAAAGAAAGTGATGCAGAGAACTCGCGCAATCACCAGCTGAAGTCTATGTATAGGTCTGAGCAACGCATCTCTTGAATGGCATTTACACTCGCTCACCCTGGTCTGTCATTCTGTTTCTCATCCATTTCTCTCCCATTCTCTCTCTCTCTTATTTTATATCTCAGTCCCTCGTGCTCTCATTCTCTTTTATCTGTCTCATCCTCCTTTCACCCGTGGAATCTCTGCCCCATTGTCTCAAATATTTTTATTTCGTTCTTCCTTGCTGCCTAATTCTCTCTTTTTCTGTGTCCTCCCCTTTCTGTTTTTCTCCTTCCTCGTTCTTTCTTTTAACATCTATCACTTTCTCAATGTCTCTCTCTCCACTCTCTTTTATTCCCTCTACTGCCCTTTATCTCTCCCCTTTATTGCTGTTATTTTCTCTCCATTGCTCTCTCCCCTCTCTCATTCTGCATTATCTTTTCTTCTCTCTCTCGGACTCTCACTTCCATTCATTTTGCTTTCTCCCTCACTTGTTCTGCACCATTCCCTTCCTTTACAGTGTTGTCGTGTAATAATCGTACGTTACAACTGACCTACAAAAACAGAGTAACAGGAAATGTTGTTAATCTGGTAGGCTAGAGTTCGGAAGCACTGGAGCCTGCTGTGAAAAATCCTGAGACTTAAAATTGCCATTAAACAGGGAACGAGACAGATCTGATCAATTTGAGATGTGTTAAAAAGAAGGCGCCAACTACTCATCTCCATGTTATTAAGCGAATAGTGACAGGATGTCAGTGCACTTATTCACTACACAGTTAACAGGTTGCAAGATGACTTCATCATGACTGTGATAGATATGTTACCCACAAACACCTGCCTCCAGTTGGATAATGCCAGAATTTTAAATGGATTTTAACTCTTGTCTGTGCTTGTGCGTAACCCTTGCATGCCGTTTTGTACCAGAGGAGAGCCATACTCACTTCTGTTTAATAAGCAAAATGTGATATCTACCTCCGCAGGTACAGAACGTCACCTGGTGAGGTGGCTTTGCCTGCAAGGGGCAGGCCCTCCCACTGAAAATAGTAAATGGCCGCAAGCTGGCACTGGACTCATTTGACGGGCAGCTGCGATCGCTAACGGCCAGCAACACAGACCTTCAGCCATGTTGGTTGGCGTAAAGTCACGGTCATGACTTGCAACTAACTGCACGTGTGCAGTTCTTTCTCTGGTCCTGACGGGCCTCTCTGACTTCCACCCAGAAGTGTCAAAGGAACAAAGTCTAAACACCGGAGGAGTCATCCTATATTCCAGAGCAGCTTCAAGTAGAAGCAATACTGTAACATAAATTGGGGATTAAGCATCAATGGGGTAATATCAAACCTACAGGATACAGACACTGGAACTCAATGTGCATCTTTTCAAATCCTGCTATTACTATAGTAGTTCTGCACTGTGCCACTGCCTGGGGCCTTCTGGGGGCCAGTGGAGTTAAAGCAGCAGTCACATGCCTTCAGGAAGGAGGCAAGAAAAGGGGAATAAAATGGGCAACAAATAATGGGGGAAAAATTGAGTTGCACCCCCTTTGGGGCGCTAACTTCGCCAGAGCGCTACCTTTAGTGCCCCGAAAAAATTAGCGCCCCCCCCGTGGTTGAAATTCACCGATAGCGCCTCAAGAGGGAGGCAGGGTGCTACTGGAAGCGCCCCGCCTCCCTCTTGGGGTGCTGCGAGTGAATATCATGGCGCTACGTGCTGCAGCGCCACGCTCTGTGGCACATCGCGCCGCGGTACTGCAGGCCTTCCTCCCCTTATTAAAAGCGTGACCCAGGGCCAGCTGGGCCACCAGGGATCGGAATGTTGGCAAAAGAGCCCGGCACTCAAGAGAAGTGCCGGGCTCACGGAGCGCAGCCGGGACTCCGCGGGGGGGTCTGCAGAGGAGGCCGGGGATGGCAGAGGGGGCAGGTACTGGCAAGCAGCCAGCAACAAAAATGGCCGCCTGGCACCTCCCCTTTAATTTGTGGCGCCCCGGCCGCAGGTAGGCCCCCTGACCCCGTCGGACATAGCGTCTGGCGGTAAGTCAGGGGGCGCTACCGAAGATCACGGCCGTGCGCGAGCGGGGCGCCTGTGCACAGCGATGACATTATCGCCGGCGGTTCAGTCCCACGGGGCGCTAACGGTTACCACCACCGCTAACCTCCCGCTGAATTTCGCGGGAGGCATGGGCAGTGCCGCGCCCGGGCGCTAGTTGCTTTGTGCCCCATTAGCGCCCTCTTAAGGTGCTAACGGGAGGCGCAAAGCAACCGAATTTTTAGGCCAATATCTTAAAACCTAATAGGTTGACGAAGGAATGCCAATGCAGGAGTACTGGCAAGGCGGGTAAAGCATGGAATTACAGTATGTGCGTGTGGAATAAAAAGAGAGATGGAGCCCAAGAAAAAGGGAGGGAGAAAGAGGAAAAAAGAGAGAAAGAAAAAGGAGAGTGAAATAAAAACAGGAAACGCTGGAAACACTCAGCAGGTCAGGTAGCATCTGTGGAGAGAGAAACAGAGTCAACGTTTCAGGTCGGTGACCTTTCATCATCAACCTGAAATGTTGGGCTGAATTTTCTCGACACTCAGAGGGCGGGTTCGGAGGCGGGTCCCAAGTCAAAATGGCAGTGATTGACAGCGGGGCGGAAGTCTGCTCTGAACCAGCCTCCTTGTTAATTTCCGAAGTGCTGGCTTTGCCTGTGGTTTGCAGACCCGGCACTAAGCGTCGGCAATTGAGATACTTAAGAAGCTGCTCAAAGGTATTTAAGCAGCATTTTACCAGGTCCTAACGATTTTTCCATGTTTTTAACAAGGTTCCCGGCGCTCAGGGATCACGTCAGGTAAGTGTGTCGGGTTCTCAATGACTCTCCATTGCTGCAAAAGTGGTATAAAAGCTACCATTTCACAGCTGTTCAATTTCCAATCTTTGAGGCTGGAGCCTTCAGGATTTGGAAGACACTTTTCAGCTTTATGGAGGTTTGAAGTGTTTGGAGCAAACTCTCTATCCAGTGGTATCTCCTTGGAGCAAGCTCTCTCACCACTGACAGATCGCTTCTGTCATCTCAACTTCAGCTGAAACTATTCTATCAGCATCGGTGCCCTTGAAAAAATCTCACCTTGATCCTCAGAATCCCTCCATGATCAGCCTCAACACCAACATCACCAGCACACCAGCACATTGCTGCCCGGGAGGCCGGGGATGGCCTCACCATGGCCAGATTTACTTCGCTTGACACTGTACACCCTGGCTGCCACATGATGCACCAGGTTGGCACCACACCACAACACACCACACCAACACCATAAAGCATCCCTACAATGACCAAGCCAGTCCTTTCACACTCATCACCATTAGGGGGGGTGGGGGGGGGTACCGTTATGTCTCACCATTCACTGCAACTCACTAATCCACTTCCAAAGGTGCACACAAATCTGTCCAAGAAGGCAAAGTGTTGAAAATAAAGATTTCAATGTTTGACAGCACATTAACAGAAGCTATACATGAACATTGGCGATAACACCTAACTGCCTACCCTGTACGTTGTTAGTTGGTATGATTGGACTAGGATGAGGGTGAGTGTGAGGGGTGGCTAGTGAGATGGGGAAGTGATAATGTAGATAGAGAGGGATGGGTGGAGGTGCAAGGTAAGTAGGTGTGAGTAAGGATGTGCAGGAGTAGGGTGGGGAAGGCAGAGTGATGGGGATGTGATGAGTGGCACAGCAGGATGAGGTTGAGTGTGGCTTTGCAGTAACGTTTTGTGATCTACTGGGATCATTGAAAGGTTTGCGCCACTGTAGCCAGGTACTCCTGACCACATCCCTGCTTGTGTCCTCCTGTGCAATGTGCAACCAGGCTGCGTTGGTCTCCTGGGGAGGTCATCTTCCGCCCATTGGAATAGAAGAGAACCTCCCTGCGTGCTGTGACTCCCTCCATAAGCATAGCATAGCATATGGAGGGAGTCATGGGAGAGCCTGGGTGCACCACTGTGCAGTGCTTGTCAGTGTTTGCAGCACTTCAATGCTGCAGAACACTGACAGCACAACTGTCAAAATGATTGTGGACATGGTCCCTTTAAGGAAACCGGCTGATGACGCGTCATCAAATGACATCATCTGACCCGCTTGCTATTAATTGGCCGGGAACCCCGCAGGGCAGGCTTAACAAGCCCTATTAACGTAAAATCTTATTGGAGGCCGTGACCGAGACAGATGCGGAGTCCCCACATGCCACGGACGTTGCCGAGGTTGGAAAAATCCAGCCCGATGCCTCTGGTTTTTCTCTCTCCACAGATGCTGCCTGACCTGCTGAGTATTTCCAGCATTTTCTGTTTTTATTTCAGATTTCCAGCATCCGCAGTATTTTACTTTTGAAAAAGAAAGTGAGATCGGGCGAGGTGGAGAGAGAGGGAAAGAGGGAGAGAAGGAGCAAGGGAGGCAGAGACAAAAATACAGAGAAAAAGATAGCAGAAAGAGAAAGAAAAATATGAAAAAAGGAGAGAAAAAACAGGACAAGACCGTGTGAAAGAGATACTAAGTGTGTGCGAGAGTTCAGGAGGGAAAAAGCTGGAGGATGGCACCAAGTCTCTCCCACTTAACTAACTTTTAGTTTTAGGTATTAGCAGTTCAGACTCACTGTTTGGAAAATGAAGTGTAATATGAGAACTAATGGAGGAGAATGCAAACCAAAGACAGCTGCTTGGGGTCCAATCAATTCCAATAATCAGGGCCGAGAGTGCTAATCATTAATTCAAATCCCACCTGCTCCCGTGCGTGCAATTAAACCAATCGTCAGCCATTCCGGTGCATAATGTCGACTAATGTCGCCCTTGGGTTCCCTGTGCCTTTTTACTCTCCCAAGGTCTGTTGAACATAAAATGCCAGAGAGGACCACTGACTGTGTCGAGCATCATGCCTGGTACACCAGTAAATAATTGATAAGGCAATTGAGAGATTGCAGTGTTTAACCCTTTTTGTTTTATCTCGGACTCGATAGGGAAGGCTGCCATTTCACAGACTATTTTTTAATACTTTGCTAAATTGACCATTTTAGAGCCATAGGGGTAAAAATTCACTTGGTTGCGCCTCCCGTTAGCGCCTTAAGAGGGCGCTAATGGGGCGCAAAGCCGCTAACGCCCGGGCGCAGCGATGTTTGCGCCGCTCGGGAACTTAACTTGACATTGTGCGGCGGCGCTAAAACTTACCGCTGCGACCACCTGCGCGCGCAGATTGTGACGTCATTCCATGGTGCAACGCCCTTGTGGCGCCCTGGAGCGGAAATTGAGTGGCGCCCCCTGCCTTACCGCCTGGCGCTTCCAACGACCGGAAGACTGGAACGCTATCAATCGCTGTGGGGCTGGGGGGGGCGCTATTTAAAGGGGGCCTCTTCCTGTCTTTTTCTGTGGTCGACATTTTTGCACCACTCGTTCTGAGAGAGAGAGAGAGATTCGGAGAGAGAGAAAGAGAGACTTCTACATTGACTCAACGCTTTGTGAGGTAGTTTTGCCTATTGATCCAAACTTTGCTGCTACTTTAGTTGCTGTCCTTCATTACTTTGCTTGCAAAGAGAATATGGGGGCTGCAATGATTGGGGGCGTCGTCCTGCTCCAGCTGAATCGGAGGATACAGAGATGCAGAGAGAGAGTGGCAATGATGGCCAGACGGAGGAGGGCCATCAGGCGTATATACAGGAGAGCTTACCCTCCCAGGGTATATCGTGAACAGCTCTCCTACATCCATCTGTCCGAGGAGCTGTGTTTGCGAAGGCTGCGATTCAGCAAGGAGGTGGTCACTGAGCTCTGCCACCTGCTGCAGCCAGATCTGCAGCCTCAACTGAGGTCCAGGACGTCTCTGTCGGTGGCAGTGAAGGTCACAGTGGCTTTGAACTTTTACGCCACTGGCTCATTTCAAGCTGCTGCTGGGGACCTCGCCAATATCTCCCAGTTCGCGGTGCATTGCTGCATCCGGCAGGTCACAAATGCCCTCTTCTGAAGGAGACGAGAGTTCATCTCTTTCCCCATGACCCCAGACAAGCAGCGTGACCGCGCTCTGGGCTTTGCGAGGGTAGCGGGCTTCCCCATGGTGCAGGGCGCCATTGACTGCACGCATGTGGCTTTGCGTGCTCCGCATGAGAATGCCGAGGAATTCAGGAACAGAAAGGGGTTCCATTCCTTGAATGTCCAGTTGGTCTGTGACCACAGACAGCTGATACTCGCTGTCAATGCCCAGTATCCTGGCAGCTGCCACGATGCTTTTATCCTGCGCCAGACTACTGTGGCAGAACTTTTCGAGGCACCGCATCAGCCAGTTGGTTGGCTTCTCGGGGACAAGGGGTATGCATTGAGCACCTGGCTGATGACACCGCTCCGTACGCCCAACACCCCTGCTGAGCTGCGGTACAATGAGAGCCATCAAGCTACCAGGAACATTATTAAGCGCACAATCGGCGTGCTGGAGCAACGGTTCCGCTGTCTGGACCATTCTGGAGGAGCCCTGCAGTACTCGCCTGAGCGAGTATCGAACTTCGTAGTCGTGTGCTGCATGTTGCATAACATGGCAATCCTCAGGACGCAGCCAATGCCACCAGGCCTTGGAGCACCACCAGAGGAGGAGGAGGAAGAGGAGGAAGAGGACGAGGATGATGATCATCAGCAGCACCAAGGCAGGAGGGCGGCCCACAATGGTCAAACTGCAAGGGCCGTCCGTCAACGGCTAATAGCAAGCCGCTTCTAGGGCCCCTGCCATTGCTACCAACATTAATGAACCCAGCACGCAACCCCTAAGCCAGCCAAGGCACCAATAATTCCAACCACCAACCATGTATATTTTGAATACAGAAACTTATTTATTTTACAAACTCTGTGTGTGTCAATTCCTCATGACAAACTCATAGAAATAAACACAAAAAAACAGTCAATAACATAACTGGTTCTCACAACCTGGAGATAATGTCCAAAACACTAAACAAAAGTTGGACCACGAACCTCGACCTTTAATAAAAAAATGACCAGCATTTTGTCACACCTCCTACTTTTTGCCCTTCGAGGGTGATCTCCTTCCCTTGCGCACTTCCCCCCTTCTAACCCTACTGCTCCTCCGTAATGGGACCTCAGTGGCTGCAGCAAGGCTGGTGGAAGGCTGCTGCTCGTCAGACCCTGACACTGCAGATGCCCCTGAAGGACGGCCTCGACCAGTTCTGGGCCTGGAGGGCCCGGCTGCAGACTGCACCAACTCTGCATGGGCGGCAGCAGTCTGTCCTACAGGCGGTGGCAAGTGCAGTGGAGAAGTGACAGTGTTGGCAGCAGGAATGCTGTCATCGTGAGAGAGGACAGCAACTCCCTGCTCGCCCGACACACTGGCACTCCCACGGGGCAGCACTTCAGCATCCGGAGCAATCTGCCGGAGAACAGATTGCTGGCCTGCTGCGGCGCGGTGACAGCCCCGGGGACATGTGCACGAACCATCGAGGTTGGCAGCAGTCTGTGCTCGCGTGGCCTCAATCTGAGTCTGTATGAGAGCAGTCAGAGATGGGATCACGGCAGCCAGTGACTGAATTGCAGCACTAAGCGTTAGTGTGGCATCCGCCTGTGCTACAGCGAAGTGCTCCACACTCCTTGCCAGTGACTCAATGCATTCGGGCACCCTTCCCACTGCACCCATGAGCTCAGTGTGCATGCCCACCGCCTGGGTGTTCATTTCTGCGATCAGCCGCTCCACCTCTGCGTCCATTGCAGTAGGAGTGTCTGGCATACTCTCCCTCTGGGGAGAAGGCCCCCGTTCTTCCCTACCCCCCCCATGGCGTTGCTGCAGCCCGCTGGGTCCTGGAGCTTCACCCTCATCAGACCCTTCCCCCCTGCTCCCCTCCAGGGAAGGCGTGTTCCCAGTGTGGGCATGGGCTTCCTCGGGAGAGGGTGGCACTGATGCTCCGGCTTCCTCTTCCTCCTCAGCTGCAGCATCACTCCCAGTGGCAGCTTCAGGGCCCGTCTCCTCAGCTGGTGAATCACCATCTGAAAGCAGGGAGGTACAAGAGTGGCTTTAGCGTGAGGACAGGGTGGCAGTAAGGGAGGAATAAGTGCAGCGAGTTAGCAAGTTGGATTGAAAGTGTCAAAGGCTGGTGTTGTGTGGGACAAGTGGAAGGACAGAGGACAAAAAGGTGATGACCTTACCATTGCTGTCCAGAACGGGGTCGGCGTCTCCAGTGGCGACGGGACCGATCACCCGGCTTGCCACAATCCTGTGGACGCGCTCCTCCAGATCGCTGAGGGGTTGCAGCTGAGGCCGCCCTCCACCTGTCCATTGCTGCTGTCTCCGATTATGCGCCAGCTTGGCCTGTAAGAAAAAGGACAGCATCTGAGTAAATATACAGCCATGGTCTTGCCTGATGTGCCTCCCATAGGTGAATAGCCCTTACTGTATGCAGCCATGGTCTTGCCTGATGTGCCTCCCATAGGTGAATAGCCCTTACTGTATACAGCCATGGTGTTGCCTGATGTGCCTCCCATCGGTGAATAGCCCTTACTGTATGCAAAGTGTGGAATGTGTGTGTGTGTTTCATGAAAGGGCCATAGGTGTTGGATGAGTGTTGTGCATTGGGGTTTTAAGACCCTCCGGCCATAGAGTGAGGTTGAGATGGAGGGATGGAGAGGTATTGAGAAAAAGCCACTCACCCTGACGACCCGAGTGAGGTCGTTGAACTTTTTGCGGCATTGAGTATGGGTCCTGGGCACCATGCTCCTGGAGGAGACGCTCTGAGCCACCTCCCTCCACACTCTTCTGAACTCGCGTGGCAAAGGCCTCCTGCCACTCTCAGGGAAGAGCATACATCGTCTGCGCTCCACCGCGCCAACCAGAGCGATGAGCGCGTTCTCTCACCCTCTCCATGCTTGGCAGCAAAATGGATTCACAGGTCTCTCCAGGCCGAGATTCAAGGCTGCAATGAGCAGGGTGTGGCTGGGGAGCAAGTTGGCCCCCCCCCGCTTTAAGAAGTGGCCGGCGCCAGTGTGTCTGTATTCCCTCGCTAACTGGCAGCAGCTGTGCTGCGCTCGCGCGCTGAGTTAGCGCCTCACTCCTTGGCCTTTGCGCCTTAAGACAGGTGTGCAGCGCCTGCTTTAGCGCTCCACTCACCTCCCGGGGCGGTAAAAGTGAAGTTTCCAGTCAGTGCCGATAATTAGCGCCAGGCGCTAATATTTGCGTCCAGACGATATTTGCGCCCCAAATGGGGCGCGACCTAATTTCTACCCCATAGAGTCATAGAGTTATACAGCACAGAAAGAGGCCCTTCGGCCCATCGTGTCCGCACCGGCCATCAAGCCCTATCTATTCTAATCCCATTTTCCAGCACTCGGTCTGTAGCCTTGTATGCTATGGCGTTTCAAGTGCTCATCTAAATGCTTCTTGAATGTTGTGAGGGTTCCTACCTCTACCACCCTTTCAGGCAGTGAGTTCCAGATTCCAACCACCCTCTGGGTGAAAAAGTTTTTCCTCAAATCCCCTCTAAACCTCCTGTCCCTATTTACCGGGCAAATTCACCGATCCTGCGCTCCCAGGGACCTGTGCTGGAATGGAGTGCAGCTCAGAGAGTCAGTGTTACAGCATTGTCGCCTTGTCTTTGACTCCTTACTTCATTAACATGTAGATTTGTTTTAAATCATTCATTTTATTTCTGAACTTAGAGCAGTGATAATCCACTTCTTAGTGGATGTGGGCCCACACCACAAAATTGGCACTAATTTGGCACCCCCACTTTGAAAAGGCCACAGGATGGTTGGAGGGGAAAAGGTCACACTGGTGTAGTGAAGGGGTAATAGAAAAAACATAGAAACATAGAAAAATAGGAGCAGGAGTAGGCCATTCGGCCCTTCGAACCTGCTCCGCCATTCAATATGATCATGGCTGATCCTCTATCTCAATACCATATTCCCGCTCTCTCCCTATACCCCTTGATGCCTTTTGAGGCACATTGTTTGGTGCACATTGTTTGATGCAGAGTAGAAGGAGCTTTACACTTTTCCTCATTGTTTCCCCTCTTTCTGTAAGAAAAATAGCCAAATATGTAGATGTTTTCACAAAGGTTGCTTTGCCCAATCTCATTCATGGATACTTCCCCTTTCAGCCACACTGAGGAACTTGCTGTCAGTTGCGACATTAGAGCTTCCAAAATTCTCATGGGCCTGGACTAAAGGCCCGTGTTTGTTTATATCATCAACTGAGATAAATTGTGTCCCTCTCCCCGGCCTTTTATCACCTGCCAAGAAATGCTGCCTGGCCCCTAAAAGCTAACACCCTATATATATTTTTTTCTGATTGCACTTTCCATTTGTCATGTTATACAAAGTATTTAAGATGCAGTGGAGCGATAGTAATCACTTTCACCAGTAGCTCAAGTGATCACTCTAACCAGATAACCTGTTTTAATGAAGGTGCCAAAACTGACCCTTGGTGCCCATAGCAGGTGAAGTAGCTGCTCAGCCTCTCCCCCAATGTGTGGCGCAGAATGTTAGTGCTGTAAGTTTGTTCCATTCATTGCTTGCAACCAAAGACTGGGGTATTCTGGGCCTTGCCGAGCTGTTTAACGTGCTAATGAACATTGACCAGCACTGCAGTCACCTCGTGATTCTCAGCATCCATTACAGATAACCAGTTAAGGACAATTTGCAGCCCATTAGAATTATCGTTCCCCGTTCATGTGCTGACTCATGCAAATTAACAATGTTACAGCTGACTCTTTCTTGATCATAGGCAATTGCCTGTTAAAAGTCAACCTTTTTAAAGGGGTCATGATGCGGAAAATCATCGAGCAGAAACTGATAGCCAAGTTCCGCACTCATGAGGACGGCCTCAATAGGGATATCGGGTTCATGTCACGCTACAGAATGTGACTTGACATCGTTGTCTGTCTTTCCAGTTTTTAAAAAACAAACACAAAAAAACAAACACAAAAAACAAACCCCAAAAAAGACGGAGAGAGAGGAAGGGATATGGAGAGAGATCTGCTACAGACAGCAGGATTTGACACGTTGGACCCCCTGGGACACATCTCATTGTCTTAGCTGTGCTCTTGGTGTGTCTTTGATGTAAGGAAAGATTGTATCTCTGCATTTTCTGTGTTTATATTCTGTGAACTTTTGTAGATTCACTCATTGTAACTGTACCTGAAGAAGGGGCGATAGCTCCGAAAGCTTGTAATTTTAAATAAATCTGTTGGACTATAACCTGGTGTTGTGCAACTTCTCATTTTTTAAAGGGGCACAAACAATAAGGACTGTAACTTAAAGCAAATAAAAAGGAACCTTAACAAATGAAATTAAAATGTTGTTTCCAGTAGTGATGATGCACTCCAGTCCTTCCGGTGCCCACCGGTTGTGGAAGGCCTCGAGCGTGCCGGTGGACACCGCGTGCTCCATCTCCAGGGACACCCGGGCGCGAACGCAGTGTTACAACTAAAACCATTCTCTGTGAACAATGAGGAGCTTCCACTAAAGTGAGAACTGCAACGTAACTGCACAAACAATTGCAATAACCGAGGGGGAATTTTAATGTTCTGACGCGCTGAGAATGGGAGAGTGGGAGCCAGTAGCGCTGTGGCGTTTTCGTGCATGTGACGTCACTGACAGGATCCCCGCCCGGAAGTCAGTCTGATTGACAGGCTGGCTTCTAGTTGGGTGAGGAACGCTGGAGAAGAGCCGTAGCCCCAGGTAGGTGCAAGCCCCGACCCCAGGTGCGGGGGGCGGGGGAGCGTCGGGTCCTATCCCTGACCCAGGGGGAGGGTGATGTATGGGGGGGAGGGGGGTTCTGATGGGGGTGTAGTTCGGGGGGCCGGGGGGGAAGCACTCCTGCTCCTCCCGGCCCACATGGATTGCTCCCCGAGGCTGTCCTCGCCTCACTGCAGCTGCCGGGATTCCCGAGGCCCAGGAACCCCAGCTGGCCATAGTTAAACCTGCCCAGCTGGTTAAAGCCAAGGCTCACAGCCTCATTATCATATTTAAAGTGCCAACACATCTCCTGAGAACGGGTAGTCTGCCTGCACCCCGTCTCACCGACATTAAAACCGGGAGTGGGCGGGTTGGAGATGGGTCGAGATTCAGATTTTTAACACATTAACCTCCCACCTGACCCAACCTGCCCATTTTTGGGGGTTAAAATCCTCCCCCCCCTCCCCCCAGTATCGGATACGTTGTAGTTTGGGAAAGCAGATTTTGACTGATCACTATAGCAAGTTTCAACTGTGTTTGAAATGACCACAACCACTAATCACTACCACTTTCTTCCTCTCACCATACTCCATCTCAGCTTCATAGAATCCGAGAATAGTACAGCACAGAAGGAGGCCATTCGGCCCATCGAGTCTGCGCTGGCTCTTTCGAAGAGCAAACCAGTTATTCCCACTCCCCCGGTCTTTCCCCATATTCCTGCAATTTTTTCTCATTCAAGTATTTATCCAATTCCATTTTGAAGGCTACTATTGAATCTGTTTCCACCACCCTATCAGGCAGCGCATTCCAGATCCTAACCACTCATTGCGTGAAAACGTTTTTCCTCATGTCGCCTCTGTTTTCTTTTGTCAATCACCTTAAATCTGTGCTCTCTGGTTATCGACCCTTCAGCCATTGGAAACAGTTTCTCTTTATTTACTCTATCTAAACCCTTCATGATTTTGAACACCTCTATAAAATCTCCTCTTAGCCTTCTCTGCTCCAAGGAGCACAACCCCAGCTTCTCCAGTCTATCTACGTAACTGTAATTCCTCATCCCTGGAACCATTCTAGTAAATCTCTTCTGCACCCTCTCCAAAGCCTTCACGTCCTTCCTAAAGTGTGGTGCCCAGAATTGCACACAATACTCCAGCTGGGACTGAACTAGTGTTTTATATAGGTTTAGCATAGCTTCCTGGCTTTTGTACTCTCTGCCTCTATTTATAAATAGAGTTCCGCACTCATGAAGACGGTCTCAACCGGGATCTTGGGTTTATGTCACGATACATGACGTGATCCGGACTCGAGTCGTCGTTGGCTTGTTCACAGATGTGATTCCCAGTAAAAAAGTAAAAATTTTCCCAGTAAAAAAGTAAAAATTTTAAAGCTTTTCGTTTTACATACAGACGGCAGCTTTTGACACGTTAGAACCCCTGCGACTACACCTCATTGTCTCAGTTGTATCTTGCTATGTCTTTGATGTGGTACCTTCCTGGCTGACCTGATTAACTTTATCACACCTCGGCAGATAGTCAGGATGATTTAATTTAGTGGTCTGCAATTGTAAGGTACACATGCTTTGTTCTCCATCTATATATGCTTTGGCGATTCTGTATCTATTTACTTCACCTGAGGAAGGGGCAATCGATAGCTCCGAAAGCTTGTGATTTCAAATAAAACTGTTGGACTATAACCTGGTGTTGTGCGACCTCTCAACTCTATTTATAAAGCCCAGGATCCCAGATGCTTCATTAACTGCTTTGTTAACCTGTCCTCCCACCTTCAAAGATTTGTGCACAAACACCTCCAGGTCTCTCTGTTCTTGCACTCCCTTTAAAATTGTACCATTGAGCATGTATTGTCTCCCCTCATTCTTCCTACAAAATGTATCACCTCATACTTTCTGCATTGAATTTCAGCTGCCAGGTGTCTGCCCATTCCACCAGCCTGTCTATGTCCTCTTGAAGTCTATTACTATCTTCCTCACTGTTTACTACACTTCCAAGTTTCATATCATCTGCAAATTTCAAAATTGTGACCTGTGCCCCCAAGTCCAAGTCATTAATGTATATCAAAAACAGCAGTGGTCCCAGTACTGAACCCTGGGGAACACCTCTGTGTATCTCCCTCCAGACCGAAAAGCAACCATTCACCACAGCCCTCTGTTTTCTATCCCTTAGCCAATTTCGTGTCCATGCTGCTGCTGCCCCTTTTATCCCATGGGCTTCTATTTTGCTAACAAGCCTAATATGTGGTACTTTATCAACGCCTTTTGGAAGTCCATATACACAACATCTACTGCACTGCCCTCATCCACCGTTTCTGTTACATCATCAAAAAAAACTTGTTACTGTAGCTCGGATACCACATGCCTGATGTGATATATCGCTATGATTTCATAACAGAAGAGGGACACTGGACGGTGAGAGGGGAAACATGTGGAAAATTACATTCAATAATGCAGCTTTGGAAGATCTAGAAACTGATTGGAAACCGAGACCTTACTAGCTTAAGAAATCTGATCAATGCATTGATATTGTGGTAGTCTAGTTTGTTTTATAAATATCTTTACAAAGGAACACTTGTTGAAAACCTGCCTTCGGAAAGTAAGTGAAAGCTCTCCTGACTTATGCTTGGTCATTCTTTATCTCGTATCCCAGTGACCAATCATTCACTCAGTGACACTCAAGACATTAAAACACACCATTCGAGACAATGAAATGTTTAAAAATATAGATAAGATTTTGTTCTTTTTAAGACAGTTTGCAATGGCTACTCGTTACTCATTTTCATCTTAGTTATCAAGATAGGCTAAAAGAGCTGGGACTCTACACTTTAGAGAAGCGTAGACTATGGGGTGATTTGATCGAGGTTTATAAGATGATGAATGGAATAGGTTGTGTTCGAGTAGACAGTTTGTTCCAACTAATGAGGACCAAGGGCAGAATTTTCATTGACCCGTGGAGGTGGGTTTGGAAGCGTGTGAGGGGTAAAAATTGCGAAAACTGGCGGGCGGGGACAAGCCCACCTCCATCCCACCTCCATCCCGCCTCCACACAATTTTAATTAAATCGTGTCTGCTGGTCCCGACTCCGTCGCGCCTCCAAGAGGCGGGATAGGCCATTAAGGCCCTTAACAAGCACTAAATTGCCTCTATATTGCCATTTTGAAAGGCCTTTGTGATTTTAACCCTTTTTCCACGTGAAGCACGCCTGTTCTGAACCACGAATGTGAAACCTGGCGGTAGCACATTTGGATTGCTGACTATCAGCTGCAGCTCAACCATGAAATAGGAGATGTGATCAGCCATCATTTGCAGTTGGCAGGACTTTGTTGTCTGAGGTCTGGGAACTTTTATATGGCATAACCACAGCTGTGGAAGTTTGGAGCCTGACACCCATCTCCAGTGTGACCTCCTGGGAAACCCCTGTCACCACCTTGACTGAGCGTTTCCTCAACTGAGGCATATACCAGAAGCATGGGAACCATTTATTTCCTTTCCTCCTGGACATCAGATTCGGACGAAGACCAGCCGTGGCAGCAGCAGAACCCTGAACAACAGCACCACCAGCAGCAGCAGCATCAACAGGAGTGCCAAGCTGCTCCTCACCCACCTGAAGCTGCACAGGACAGAAGGCGCCAGCGCGCGACCACATTGCTGCCCGAGATGCAAGGGACGCACTTGACCAGATTTGCTTAGCCTGCACAATCCATCACTTTTGCCTCGCACTTTCTTATCAGATCATCGACAATGGCCAGGAACCTGTGGATTCCTATCACTCTGACCACCATACTAACAATTGCAAGTCATCCTAAGCCCTCAATGTGGAAGTCCCATTTGCGAAATGACAGACGCCACAACTTCAGCAGTTTGCCAGCAGAATTTTTAATCACACTAAGCTAGTGCTGGCATTTCAAGATTAAATACAACATTACACCCAAGTGACTACCCTTGTGACTACTTGTGCATTATTTTTCTTTTACACGTGCTCCTATGTGGTGCTTCCCCTGTGGCTTCAGCAGATGTGGAGGCCCCTTGCTCACTTTCTTGCTGCTCCTGCCTCGACACCTTTGGCGGGCGTCCTCTGTGGTTGCGAGGCCTGTGAGGGCTCGGCAACAGTCTGCTGCTCCTGCGGTTGTGCAGGGGTTGAGACACCGATCTCAGTTGGGTGAGGACTCTTGTGGGGCTCTGACCGAGGGCTTTGCAGTGGCTTGGTCGTGTGAGCGCTTGGAGAGGAGCCCCCACTTCCTTGTTGTCTGCCACCAACATCCCTCTCATGGGTCAGCCCCACCTCAGTGCTTGCAAGTGGATTGAGAGCACCTTGCTGCACATCAGGGGGGCCATGGGGACCCGTATCTACACTGGAAGTCCTACTCAGAAGGACTTCCATGAAGGTCTGGTTTCTGTGTTCAATAGATGACCATCGTTCCTCAAGAGATGTCAGTCTATTCCGAACAATGATCATGTTTTCTACACTCTGGCGACTTATCTCCTCCATAGCCATAGTCATCCTCTCCTCCACTGTAGCCATCCATTCCACGGAGGTTGCCATTCATTCCGTGGTGATGCGTTCATGCGCCAATGACTCCACAAAGGCTCTGCTCATGTTCGCTATGAACTCCTCCATACGCTCCACACTCTCAGCGACCCTGGAGACAAAACCTGCCAGAGACTCCTGCATCTGTTCCTGGAGTTTCAGCACCGTTGATCTTATGGATGGACCCAGAGGCAGAGGGTCGACATGCAGCTGAGCCGAGCTAGGAGAGTCCTGCGCCCTCTGACTAGGACTCTCCACTGCTGTCCCTGTCTCCACCATCTGCTGATGCTCACTTGTGAGCTGTGATACACGAGGTGACAACACTACTCTATCTCGCGATGTTCCCTCCGAGGTGTGAGTGTCTGCGCTGGTGCTGGGTGCGCTGAATTCTGCTGATGCGGCGCCCTCAGAGGTTGCAGCTTCTTCTGAGGAGTGGTAAGGCTCATGCTCTTCCTCCTGGACGGTGGGGACGGCTGCTCGCGATGGTCCTGGGGGGGAGTAAAGGAAAGAGTCAGAGATGTGAATACAAGGTTACATGCACATTGCATATTGCAGATGATCATAAGTCAGTCTGCTAGAGCATCAGAATCATTATCAGTGACTCATGCAATGTCAATGAGAGAGATGATAAACTATTCTGTCACCAGCTTGCTCTGATGCACCCGTCTGTCCATCCCCCACTTGCGCATCCTCCTCCACTCCCATGATCTCCAGGACCGCCTCCTCCCAGGTGGTGAGCTGGGCTACTGAGGGTGGCCCTCCTCCTGTCCTCGCTCTTTCCCTCTTATTGTGAGCTCTCTTTTCCTGCAATGAGGGAGACAAGTGGAGTTTGAGTGAGAATGAAGGAGTGAGTGTAGAGAATCTATATCATTGATGGTTAGAAGGAGACAAATTCGGAGTGAGGTGGCAAGACCATGGGCCCTCCCTGTGTGTTGTAAGTTGTTTTCATAGCATCACAGCGATAGGGAGTGTGAGGGCTGCATAGTCGAATAGTTAGGTGAATGTGACCATACAGAGAGAGGGAATGGGTAAGGGTGCAGGGATATCAGTGTCAAGTGGGAATGTGGAGGAAGAGGTTGTCAAAGCTGAGTGCTGGTGAGGAGAGGCAATGGGGATCAGAATGAGGGTGATGGGAAATGCATACTCACTTTTCCAGTGCGCAGCAGGTCATGAAACCTCTTCCTGCACTGAAGCCAGGTTCTGCGGGTTATGGACAACGAGTTGACCTCCTCTGCCACCTGGATCCACACAGCCTTGGTTTGATGGGAAGGCTTCTTCCTCCCTGAAGAAGGGAAGAGCACCTCCTTATTAGCTCTGGCTCCCTCAATTAAAGCTTGCAGGGCGACATCATCAAATCGAGGTGCAGACCTAGGTCTCTGGCTGGCCATTCTTCCTGCAGGTGCCTCTAACATGCAAGGGCAGAAGCTTGGCAGTCTGCAGAGGAAGCAAGGCTTGTTGCAGACCTTAAATGCTGCAGCAATGATGACATCATCGGAAGCGACTTTCAGACTGGAAAAACTCACTGGCCATGGGTTCCCACACGTTGGAACTCAATTGGCCAATTATGTTAAAATCGCATCAATCTCCCACATCGATTTAGATTCGGGTGGCTAACACGAAATGCGGATTACACGACCCCAGCCCGCCCCTGAATCAAAATCCAGCCCCAAGGGTCACAATTTTAAATAAAAACAGAAAATGCTGGAAATACTCAGCAGGTCAGGCAGCAGCTGTGGAGAGAGAAACAGAGGGCTGGATTTTGATACTGGGGTCGGGTTGGTGTCGTGAATCCCACTTTTTGGGTTGTAGTCCCGCCTCCATCGACTTGTGGCCAACCCACTGTATTTTCCCTTGATTGACCTTGTTGAGCCCGCCCAGTGGGCTCAGCAGGCCAATTAAGGGCCACCCGGCAACAGGTGACGTCACAGATTGACATTTCATCTGTCAAGAGCTTTTGACAGATGAAATATCAGCGTTTGACAGCTCTGTGAAGCTGTCAAACACTCACAATATGATTTCTAACTTGAGTCCTTCCAGCACCACGGCCTTTCTGCTTTCTGTGCCGGTGAGATTTCTGACTCCCGAGACCTGAAGGGCTGACACCTGCAGGAGGAAGTTAAGGTAAGTAAAACTTTTTCCCACACTTTGCACTTACCTTACACACTTACCTCTGCACACATGCACCCATCACTCACCTGCCCACCGGACATATCGACCCCTCCAACCCCTGCAGACCCACGGTCTGACCCGATAACTTGGCGTGGTTGGGACCTGTCGGGAAGCCCACATTTCAGCCGTCAAAATAGGGATTAGGCAAAAAACTGCCTGTTAACTACCTGTTAACAGGCAGTTAATTGTCACTAATCCCTTCCAGCCTCGGGGAGTCGGGTCCCAGCACAGGTCGGGTACCCGTCGCCAGCGAAACTGGCATGGAGGCGGGTTGGAGTCGGGATGGGGTCGGGACCCCCGAATCTGCAACTTTAACCCCCCACCCCCCCTCCCACCCTGCCTCCAAACCCGACTCCACGGGTCAGTGACAATCCAGCCCAGAGTTAACGTTTCAGGTCGATGACCTTTTGTTACTTCAGATTTCCAGCATCCGCAGTATTTTGCTTTTGTCACAATTTTAAGTTGTATAAGGCCAGCTTAGATGTCAGGCCGTGGTTCTTTTCCCAGAGAATAGTGGACCTCTAAAACAGGCTGCCCATCTTGTGTGGTGGACGCCGATTCACTGAATTTCTTCAAGAGAGAACTGGACCTGTTTCTGGCTGGGGCGGAGGTCACCTCTTACAAAAGGTAGGTACGGCAGGGAATTCAGGACCAGAGTGATCTCCTGGACTAGTTTTGATCGTCTGGGGATGGGAGTGAGGGTGGGGGAGGGTGATTGGAGTGGGGTGGGGTGGGGGGGTCAGAGAGGAATTTCCCAGATTTTGTTCCCAAATTGGCCTGGGTTTTCCCAGGAGATCATATAGTTTCGGGGGGTGGGGAGTGTATAGATTGTGATGCACATGGACATGCTGGCTGGGCCAGAGAGTCTCTTCCTGTCCGTCATTGTTCATATATTCGATAGTATGATAGTTAACTCTTCATTTTCCCCTAATGCTTTCAGATTTGCAGTCCATTCTGTTCTGTAGGTCCTCCGAAAACAGCAGGGGCTGTTCTTTTCCAATGAGGTCTGCTGAAGCCTGTGCAATGGAACTGTCAAGCCAAGATTATGTGGTCACAAGCAGTGGTAGGGGGCTGACAGTCAGACGGAAACTGCTCGTACTTGATCTGCATGCATGTGCATCACACCGTGGGTGGAGGCTGAGCTCAACACATTTGGTGCAAAATTGAAGCTTTTCCTGATTGGTTTCCTTTGCTGCTGTGTTAAGGGCAAACAATGGCAGACGTCGATGACGAAGTCCAACACCGCCTTCAGTGCACCAGTGCAGCCTTTGGTCGCCTGAGGAAGAGAGTGTTTGAAGACCAGGACCTCAAACCCAGCACCAAGCTCATGGTCTACAGAGCAGTAGTGATACCTGCCCTCCTGTATGCTTCAGAGACATGGACCATGTACAGCAGGCACCTCAAAGCACTGGAGAGGTACCACCAACACTGCCTCCGCAAGATCCTGCCAATCCATTGGCAGGATAGGCGCACCAACGTCAGTGTTCTTGCTCAGGTCAACATCCCCAGCATCGAAGCTTTGACCACGCTCGATCAGCTCCGATGGACGGGTCACATCGTCCGCATGCCCGATATGAGACTCCCAAAACAAGCACTCTACCCGGAGCTCCGACACAGCAAGAGAGCCCCAGGTGGGCAGAGGAAATGCTTCAAGGACACCCTCATAGCCTCCTTGAAAAAGTGTAACATCCCCACCGACACCTGGGAATCCTTGGCCCAGGACCACACAAAGTGGAGGAGAAGCATCCGGGAAGGCGCCGAACACCTTGAGTCTCTTCGCCGGAAGCCAACGCAAGCAGCACAAGGTGCGCACGTCAACCCAAGCACCCCACCCACCCGCCCCTTCAACCACCGTCTGCCCCACCTGTGACAGAGACGGTAGGTCCCGCATTGGACTCATCAGCCACCTGAGAACTCATATTTTTAATGTGGAAGCAAGTCATCCTCGGTTCCGAGGGACTGCCTAAGAAGAGAGAAGAGAAGAAGGACTGGAAAATCCCTCTGCGGAATAGAGAGCTGAAACATGCCGAGGAAATGAAGAAAGCACAGCACGTTCCCTGTCCACCGGAGATCCCCGGAGGAGTGTAAGTGGTCACGTGAGAGCATCTGGTGGTGTGTGAAGCGGAGAGACTGGCAGAGACAGTGAAAGACCAAGAGGCACAGAGAGACCAATGAAGCAGACAAAAAGGAAAAACTTGCATTTATAATCGCAGCTCATCAAGTCCTCGGAATGTCCAAATGCGTCTCACAATCAATGAATTACTTTTGATATGCAGTCGCTGCTGTTATGTGGGGAAACCCGGCAGCCAATTTGCACACAGCAAGATCCCACAAATAGGAAATGAAAGAGCCATCGGTTGATCTGGGCTTCTTTTTGTTGTTGGTGAGGAAGGAATGTTGGCCAGGACATTGGGAGAAGTCCCTGTTCTTTTTCAAATAGTTCCATTAGACTGCAGAGACAACGGGCAAGTGAGTAGGTGGAGAAAATGTCAGAGAGAGATATTGACGGAGATACAGCAAGAACAAGGATTAGAGAGACTAACAGAGGGAGTTTTGCCAGAAAGAGACAGGAAGAGCAAGTAACGACGCAAATGACAGAGTAACTGTGAGGCACTTGGAGACAAAGGCCAGGGGTTCTTTGCTTGTCCGCTCACCAATTACATCAACCTTCTTCACTCTACTTTCTCCCCATTTGTGTTAACGGACAGGAAAATCACAAACTGGCATGTGCAGAAGTGTAAAACCCTGGCCACAAAGACCAAGGAGCGAGGGACCCTTAGCGGTGCGATATTGACCCTTTTTGCTCTTACTTTCCGGCAAAAGAAAGACTTGTATTTATATCGTGCCTTTCACAACCTCAGGACATCCTAAAGCGCTTTACAACCAATGAAGCACTTTTGAAGTGTAGTCACTGTTGTGTCAGCCTGGATTATGTGCCCAAGTCTCTGGAGTAGGACTTGAACCCACAACCTTCTGACGCAGAGTTAAGAGTGGTACCAACTGAGCCACAGCTGATAACGCATGCAGGAAACCATTTCATAGAACAACTGGTTCTATGAATCTTTTTTTCTTTCCCAATATGGAAGTGGCTGACCTCAACTCGACAACTGCTCACAGTGGCGTGATTGAAACTAGGATCTCACTGGGTCAGGGAATGGCAGATGCTGACGCCAGCCCCATCACTCCATGATACAGACGGTAAGCCTGACATCGGTAGTGGGGAAAATGCTAGAGTCCATTATAAAGGATGTCATAGCTGAGCACTTGAAAAACAGTGACAGGATCGGGCAAAGTCAACATGGATTTACAAAAGGTAAATCGTGCTTGACTAATCTACTGGAATTTTTTGAGGATGTAACTGGGAAAATAGATAAGGGAGAACCAGTAGATGTGGTGTATTTGGACTTTCAAAAGGCTTTTGATAAGGTCCCGCATAAGAGATTAGCGTGTAAAGTTAAGGCACATGGGATTGGGGGCAAGGTATTGACTTGGATAGAGAACTGGTTGGCGGACAGAAAGCAAAGAGTAGGAATTAATGGATCTTTTTCCGAGTGGCAAGCAGTGACTAGTGGGGTACCGCAGGGATCGGTTCTTGGACCCCAGCTATTCACAATATACATTAATGATCTAGATAAGGGAACTAAATGTAATATCTCCAAGTTTGCAGATGACACAAAGCTGGGTGGGAGTGTGTGCTGTGAGGAGGATACCGAGAAACTCCAGGATGATTTGGACAGGTTGGGTGAGTGGGCAGAAGCGTGGCAGATGCAATATAACGTGGATAAATGCGAGGTTATCCACTTTGGTGTCAAAAACAGAAAGGCAGACTATTATCTGAATGGCAATAGATTGGGAGAAGGGGAAGTGCAACGAGACCTGGGTGTCCTTGTGCACCAGTCGTTGAAGGTAAGCATGCAGCTGCAGCAGGCGGTGAAGAAGGCAAATGGTATGTTGGCCTTCATAGCAAAAGGGTTTGAGTATAGGAACAGGGATGTCCTGCTGCAGTTGTACAGGGCCTTGGTGAGACCACACCTTGAGTATTGTGTGCAGTTTTGGTCGCCTTATCTGAGGAAGGATGTTCTTGCCATGGAGGGAGTTCAGCAAAGATTCACAAGGCTGATACCTGGGATGGCAGGAATGACATATGAGGAGAGATTGGGTCGATTGGGCTTATACTCGCTGGAGTATAGAAGAATGAGAGGGGATCTCATCGAAACATATAAAATTCTGACAGGTCTGGACAAACTAGATGCAGGAAGGATGTTCCCGATGGTCGGAGAGTCCAGAACCAGGGGTCATAATCTAAGGATAAGGGGTAAGCCATTTAGGACAGAAATGAGGAGGAATTTCTTCACCCAGAGAGTGGTGAACCTGTGGAATTCTCTACCACAAAAGGTAGTTGAGGCCAAGTCATTAAATATATTCAAGAATGAGTTAGATATATTTCTTAAAGCTAAAGGTATCAAGGGATATGGGGAGAAGGCAGGTACAGGGTACTGAGTTTGGATGATCAGCCATGATCTCATCGAATGGCGGAGCAGGCTCGAGGGGTCGAATGGCCTACTCCTGCTCCTATCTTCTATGTTTCTATGTTGTAGCACTGCTAAGAGTGGCCCTCAAGAAAGACATTGTTTGGGATGTTGCTCTTAACAAAAGGTATGTAACCCTGCTTTTTTTTGCTCCCCTTCCCATCCTCATCTCTCACTCACCCTGTGATTTGAGTTGATTATATTATAGAGCTGGTAATTGAATATTGTCACCAATCTGACCTCCATGCAATCAGGGAAAGAGAGAGGCAGCAGAGATCGAGAGGCAAGAGGCAGGAAACAATGAGCTGAGGGGCACCTAGGATTTCAAGCCAGGCCAGGGAAAATGTAGAAAATTGTCTACTAGAGCTATTAATACAACCTGAAGCAACCTTAGTATCCAAGTATAATATATCCAAGTCTTTCTGAATTCCAAACCCTTATTAAGCTCCTCTCTGGCTGTAACCTTCCTTGTCACTGTCTATTTTATTGATACTACAATGGTTTATGTGCCTTTGAATTTTCTTCCTAATTTGCTCTCCCTGAGCTCTAAATAAGTCTTCTACATCCTCCTTCCATCCTCGCTGTGTTGAAATCGATACTTGTCTCCTACTCCAACTCATTCTCGACCAGGACATTAAAACTGTGGAACTTCTTACCTTCCTTCCCTCTAAAGTCCAAGATGACATTGTCTAATTAGTACAGGGTGGAAGTTCCCGTTACCATATGAATGCTGAACATGCTTGTACCAATTTCCTCTCTCCGATAACCCATTTATTTTAATTTGGTAACTTCTACCCTTCCTCACTGACCTCAAATTATTTTTATTCATTTTAAACACTAGTGGTCTATACTTTGGGCCTTGGTCCATTATCTAAGGTCCTCATTTTTTTCTAAATGTGCTTTGCCACCCAGTGTACAAACACACACAGGCCTGTGAACTTTAGTGTGTCTCCTTCTAAGTACAGCCAGAAACTTGAAGCACCGAAAGTTAATTGCTAATCCCAGTTTCAATGCTCGACAGTTGAATCTCAAGATCTTGGACTTCCTTAACATTTCACCTGGGACTTGGTTTCCAGGCTTTTACTCGCGACCTGTGCTCTGACTGTATTCTGAGAGTCAAGAAAATATATCTCGATTGAGTCAGTGAGGAAAGAAAAATCAATTTGCCATTTATTTCCTTTAAAAACGTTATTGCAGTGTATTTATCCTGAAGGGGACCTGAAGCGACAGGCAAGCACTAGGAGTTGCAAATACATACTCATAGGTAAGTGACAGCTGATTAGTTATCTATTAGGGCTTTTTGTTTTTAAAGCTAATCTCCTGTGACGTTGCCTGTAGGTTGTCTGGGGCCTGGAGCATGGTTGCCATGTCTAGCTGCTAAGATGGAGCTATATTTAACCTGGCCTGTCCCTTTAAGGCCACAGCTCAGATAGTCCCCACGGGAGAAATGGTCTAAAGAGGCACATGCTGGGATCAACGAGGACAATTGATCCCTGGCTCCTACCCTTGGGGAAGGGCCAGGTTACAAATCAGAAAAAAGCAGCATGAAATGACTGGCTTTCTTTCTCCTTTTTATTCCAAAGGTTTCTGATATTTTAAAGTGTGATATCTGAAGCGTAACAGACAAAAAAAATAGATTTGTAGAGGGGCTATTCTCCAAGTGTTGGAAAATCGCTGGCATCTGCCGCAGGTTTTCTGATATGCGCTGGTGGGTATGTGAGGTCCCTGCTGTCAGCCTATACTCAGATAATTTAAATATGGATGAACTTCATGTCGAAGCAATCCTAGTTACAAGACCGTCTCTGTATTCATCCATTTCAAGGGAAGAGTGCATATGAAAAGTGGAAGCAGATTCAATAGTAACTTTCAAAAGCAAATTGGATAAATCCTTGAAGGAAAACAATTAATAGGGCTATAGGGAAAGAGGAGGGGAGTGGAACTAATTGGATAGCTTTAACCAAAGAGCCGGCACAGGCACGATGGGGGTGGGCCGAATGGCCTCTTTCTGTGCTGTAGATATCGGAAAATTTGTGGCACCAATATGTGCTGACGCTGGGTGGCGTTTCCCCGGTATGTGCTCAGAGAATAGCCCCTCTACAAATAAACGGCTTGTAACTATTGAGTATCTGCAACACTTCCGACGTCACATTCTAAAATGTCAGAAATAATTTTTTAAAAGGTGAAAGAGAGCCAGTCGTTTCATGCTGGTTTTTCTGACCTGCAACCTGTAGCCTTTCCCCAAGGGTAGGAGCCAGGGATCAATTATTCTCATTGACCTCAGTATGTTTTCCTGCATTACAACCTTTGGATCCGTACCTAAATTTCTCAATCTGTAACAGACCGTTTTCTGCATTAAACACGGGTCACACTCCAGAGATTAAAACATGACAAAAATTGGCCGGCGCCTGATGTGTCTACAAACTGACACAAGTGATAGAGTGGATGTGTTATGAAGGGTCCCCCTTGACCAGTACAAATTGAAAAAAAATACTGGAAATACTCAGCAGGACAGTCAGTGTCTGTAAAGAGAAGGGCAGGTTGTTGAGGCTGCCGCGAAACACGAATTAAGGCTGAATCCATTTGTGTTAAACAAGAGACTTTTTAATCACAGCATGGCACAAAATGGCAGACTGAAAAGCTCCCAGAATTCTCTGGGTAAAACGTGAGGCCCCGCCCCCTTCTGCCTTAAAGGTAAGGTGCCTTAAACGGAAGGTGCTGGAAATTTGTCCACAGACGTAAGAGTGGATTATGCCCGTTTTAGGTGGCGATCCGCCACACAGCTCCCCTTAGAATCCGCTTAGGAGGTGTGGATGAGACGGTGCGGCGGTCTGATGGGCCGGCCGGAGCGGCTCTTGTAGGACGCCGGTGGACGTGGAACAGCCGGGCGTGGAGCAGCCGGGTGAACCGGCTTGAGGGCAGGTCGGCCGCGTGGAGGTGGACGAGCTACAGGGACCTGCTCACCGGGCTCCGAGTATGCTGGCTTAAGTCGGTCAACCGACACTTTCTCGGTCCTGTCGCCCACTTGCAGGGTGAAAAATTTGTCCCCAGCCTGTAGCACCTTGTAGGGTCCATCGTACGGGGGTTGAAGGGGTCCGCGGTGGGCGTCGTGCCGGATGAAAACAAACCGTGCCTGGTGCAGGCTTAGTGGGACGTGTGAGGTGGATTCACCGTGTCGGGCAATGGGCACCGGGGTGAACTGCAGCGCCGGTGAGGCGAAGTCGTGGCGTTGCTGGTCGGCTGTCCAGGGTGTCGTGGCGGTGGGCAGGAACTCGCTGGGTACGCGCAGCGGCTGACCGTACACGAGCTCTGCTGCCGATGCGTGGAGGTCTTCTTTAACCGCGGTGCGCAGGCCGAGGAGGACCCACGGAAGTCGGTCGGTATTCGCGCCGTCTTGGAGGCTGGCTCGAAGAGATGCCTTCAAGGATCTGTGGAACCGCTCACACAGTCCGTTGGCTTGGGGGTGGTACGCTGTGGTGCGGTGAATGTTCACCCCGAGATTGCGAGCGACGGCGGTCCAGAGTTCAGAGGTAAATTGCGGACCTCTGTCCGACGGCATGTCGGAGGGGACGCCGAACCGTGCGACCCAGGTGCTGACGAAGGCTCTGGCGATGTCGGCGGTGGTGGTAGAGGTCAGTGGAATTGCCTCAGGCCAGCGTGTGGTGCGGTCAACGATGGTCAGCAAGTGCGTGTGGCCTTGCGACGGCGGCAGGGGCCCGACGATGTCCACGTGGATGTGGTCGAATCTCCGCGAGGGGACGGTAAACTCCTCGAGGGGTGCTTTCATGTGTTGCTGTACCTTGGCCCGTTGGCAGGCTAGGCAGGAGTTGGCCCAAGTATGCACATCCTTGCGAAGGCCGCGCCAGACAAAGCGGTTGGCTACCAATTTGATGGATGCGCGGGCGCCGGGGTGGGAGAGGTTGTGGAGAATGTCGAATACCCGGCGGCGCCAGGATGCTGGGACGACGGGCCGAGGTTGACATAGGGATATGTCGCACTTGACCGTGACTGCGGTCGGGCCACAGGCGACGTCGGCCAGGCGTAGCCCTGGTAGGTTGGTGGGTGCAGAGAGCAGATCAGGGTCGGTGATCTGGTCTGCTGCGAGTTGAGCGTAGTCGACTGCTAGGTGTGCGGCGTGGATGGCGGGGCGGGAGAGGCAGTCGGCTACCACATTGTCTCGGCCGGAGACGTTTTGGATGTCCGTGGTGAACTCGGACACTGCCGCGAGCTGGCGCTGCTGCCTGGCGGACCAGGGGTCGGTTGTCTTTGCCATTGCGAATGTCAGGGGCTTGTGGTCGACAAACGCAGTGAAGGGGTGGCCCTCAAGCAAAAACCGGAAATGTCGGACCGCCAGGAACAGCGCGAGGAGCTCGCGGTCGAAGGTGCTGTACTTGACCTCCGGGGGGCGTAGTTGGCGGCTGAAGAAGGCAAGTGGTTGCCAGGCGCCGTCGACCCACTGCTCATACATGGCGCCGACCGCGTGGTCGGAGGCGTCCGTGGTGAGCGCTACCCTGGCATTGGGCCGTGGGTGCGTGAGCAGGGTGGTGTTGGCGAGCGCGGTCTTGGTGGAATCGAAGGCGGCGGACGCGTCTGCCGTCCATTCGACCGCCATCTTGCCGCTCCTGCCCCGGAGGGCTTCATACAGGGGCCTCATGAGGGACGCCGCTTTGGGGATGAAGCGGTTATAGAAATTCACCATCCCGAGGAACTCCTGGAGGCCTTTGATGGTGGTGGGGCGGGGAAATTGTTGGATGGCCTGCACCTTGGTGGGCAGGGGAATGGCCCCAGCATGGGTGATGTGGTGGCCGAGGAAGTCGATCTTGTCCAGGCCGAACTGGCATTTGGCTGGGCTGAGGATGAGCCCGTGGTCGCTGAGGCGCCCGAACAGGATGCGAAGGTGTTCGAGGTGTTCCTGCTTGGAGGAACTGGCTACCAGGATGTCGTCCAGGTCAACGAACAGGAACTTCAGGTCCCGAAGGACCGAGTCCATGAGCCATTGGAATGCCTGGGCCGCGTTTTTGAGGCCGAAGGGCATCCGCAGGAACTCGAACAGGCCGAAGGGGGTGATTACGGCCGTCTTGGGGACGTCTGCGGGGTGGACGGGGACTTGGTGGTAGCGCCGCACCAGGTCGACCTTGGAAAAGACTGAGCGGCCGGCCAGTCTAGCCAAGAAGTACTGAATGTGCGGCACGGGGTACCGATCAGGGGTGGTGGCGTCATTGAGGCGGCGGTAATCCCCGCAGGGGCGCCAACCTCCGCCTGGTTTGGGGGCGATGTGGAGTGGGGCGGCCCAGGGACTGTTGGAGCGGCGGATGATGCCGAGCTGTTCGATGGTGGCAAACTCGGTCCGTGCGATCTCCAGTTTGGCCGGGTCCAGCCTGCGGGCGTGGGCGTACACTGGGGGGCCTGTGGTGGGGATGAAGTGTTCCACCCCGTGTTTGGCGGCCTCCGCGGAGAAGGTCGGATTGGTAAGGGCCGGGAATTCGGCCAGGAGTGCCGAGTAGTCATCCGTGGCCCGGGCGTGGCACTGTGATGCCATGTCGGCGGGTTGACGGGGGGCCATGGCGCCCAGGATGGGGGACATGGTGTTCAAGTCCACGAGGCGGTGACGAGGGATGTCTACCAGTAGGCCGTGGGCGCACAGAAAATCTGCGCTGATGAGGGGGGAGAGCACCTTGGCAGTGATGAACTCCCATCGGTAGCGGTGACCAGCGAGGTCGAGGGTGACTGTCCGGGTGCCATACGTCCGGATTTCCGAGCCGTTAGCAGTAGCCAGCGACGGTCCTCGTTCGCCCTTTTGGATGTCGAGGGAGGAGGCCGGGATGTTGCTGTGCTGAGCCCCAGTGTCGCACAGGAACCGGCGGCCGGTTTTGTCATCTGTGATGAACAGCAGGGAGCCCGCGTGGCCCACGGCCATCGCGGGGGCTGGAACGGGGGCAGACTTGAAAGAGCAGGGAGGTGTGCACCGTTGTGCCCTGGCGCCGAACCGTGCGTGGTAGTAACAGTGGCCCAGGTTAGTGGGGCGTGAAGGCCCCGTGAGCCTGGTGACAGGCCCTTGTGGCCACGTGCTGGATGGTGAGGGGCGCGCCCAGGCATTGGCTGCCAGGTCCGGAGTGACGTCGCGGCTGGAGTGAGCGGACAGCAGCTTGTCGGCCTCATCGGCCAGGGCTTCCAGGTTCGTGAGGCCGGACGCCATGATCGCTGGGCGGATGCTGAGAGGGAGCTGGCGGATGAACAGCGTGCGGAAGAGGGATCCGGGTGGGCTCTCGTCGGTGAGGGAGAGCATGTGGGAGAGGAGGTCTGACGGTGAGGCATCACCGAGGCCTGGAAGGTCGAGGAGGTGGCAGTTTCGTTGATATGCCGAGACCGTAAATTTTTTAAGGAGCGCTGTCCTGAGATGTGCGTACTTGCCTTCCTCTGGTGGGTTCTGCAGCATTGTCCAAACCTTGGAAACTGCGGCGCTACCGAGTGATGTGACGAGATAGTCGTACTTCGTCCCATCTGTGTTGATATTTCGCAGCCGGAAGCGACATTCAGCTTGGAGAAACCAGGCTTCGGGCTGGTTTTCCGAAAACTCCGGCAGTTTCGCGGAAACTGCGTTCGTGTCCGCCATTGCAGTGCTCGGAATACGTTCTGAGCGTCGGGGTCACCAATGTTGAGGCTGCCGCGAAACACGAATTAAGGCTGAATCCATTTGTGTTAAACAAGAGACTTTTTAATCACAGCATGGCACAAAATGGCAGACTGAAAAGCTCCCAGAATTCTCTGGATAAAACCTGAGGCCCCGCCCCCTTCTGCCTTAAAGGTAAGGTGCCTTAAAGGGAAGGTGCTGGAAATTTGTCCACAGACGGAAGAGTGGATTATGCCCGTTTTAGGTGGCGATCCGCCACAAGGTTAACGTTTCAGAGTGTAGACCCTTTGTCAGAACTGAAAGTAATGCAAGCATTTTAGTGAGGCTGGAAATAAAGGAGAGAAGTCGCACAACACCAGATTATAGTCCAACAGCTTTATTTGAAATCACAAGCTTTCGGAGCGCTGCTCCTTCGTCAGGTGAAGTGAAGAGATGTATATAGGCACAGCATATATAGTCAGAGAACACTGACAGATGATTACAGTTAGGGCAGTTAGAAAGATTAACTGTAATCATCTGTCAGTGTTCTCTGACTATATATGCTGTGCCTATATACATCTCTTCACTTCACCTGACGAAGGAGCAGCGCTCCGAAAGCTTGTGATTTCAAATAAAGCTGTTGGACTATAACCTGGTGTTGTGCGACTTCTCCCATTTGTCCACCCCAGTCCAACACCGGCATCTCCACATCATGGAAATAAAGGAGGGGAGGCGAAGCCGCAGGTAGTCCGATCGCAGAGCAGAAAGTAATGGGCTGAAGGACCTGCAAACTTCTTAGCGGAAAGGCAGGAGGCTGGGCGATGATAGTAAAGTGAGGCAATGGCCAGATGTTAGATGAACTACAGAACCCGCGAGTAGATAGGAGGGTGAAGTGTCACGGAACGTGCCAAGACACGAGGGGCCGATTGGAAAAAGAAAGCCTGCAGGTTCAAGAAGGTCTGGTAATGAAAACAGAAATTGGTGGAAACCAGAAAGTGCCAAAAAAAAAAGAAACAAAAAAGCAGGCCTGTGTTGTGAGAAAGAATTCACCAGCAACAGATCGTCCCCACGTCTGCAGCAGCCCTTGTCCAGTGCTTAGCCCCTTCCCCTTAGACATGTAAATGACTCAGAATGTCTGCATCAATGCAAATGACGGCAGGTTGGGGGTGGAGGGTGCGCGAGGGAGTGTGGACCAAATGGGCTTTCCGAAAGGCCTCCTTGATCCCAAGCCCATCTTGTGAAATGGATGATCGCAAAGAGCTGCCTGCCGTGAAGCCCCTCGTGTTTGAAACTTGCTCGGAGTAATTTTTTTTGACATGAATGGCGTTTAATGGTGCGCACCCAATGTGGCTCCCTTCTCCAGGATCTGCTGAAGCTCGACTCACAGCTGAGGCACAGCACTGCCTCATCCCGGTGATCCGTGTGATATAATTAATGGCTGCGTCTTGGCTGTGCTGAGGGGGATATTAAAAAAAAAAGGAAACTGCACCTCTGTGGTAAATGGATAAAGTTCTCACCTCCTTGAAGTTTTAATTTCAGGCCCTGCTCCTGGAGGATGAATTATGGGCGACACACACACATACACACACACTTCACTGAGTCCCTTGATTGTCAACCCATCTCGTGCTGCCATGCTGTCTATGTGCACTCTGGTGGCAAGCCCCTGCTCTCCGGCATTAAGCGTCTGGTGTTTCAAGGTTATTTGAGCGATAAATTACGTTATGTGCTTAGCTTCCGAGGTAATAACACCCACGAATGGGTTGCTATGGCTGTGCGTTTCATTTTCACCCGGCGTCCTCTTGCTAGCTCCAAGCCGAGCAGACTTGGGGCTGTCACAAGAGCTAAAGGTTGCCTTCCCTGTTGCCGTTGTGTTGTCGTTTGAAGGGAGAACAAACCAGAAAATGTGCGGACAGCATTAAGACAGAAGAAATGATCAAGCACAAGAATACTTTCCGCTTGTGGTTCATAGATCAGCCCTTGTCTGTGGGGGAAGGGAAACCTGCTGCAGCTGTTCAAAGGGAAAAGCCTCACGCAGGCTTTAGCGTGTAGAGGGAGACATCAAGGCTTCAGTATATATTATAAATTGACGTTAAAGGATCTGTACTGCAATTAAAATGATATCAGGCAGTGACCATGAAAATTCTTTGAAAACTTGTGTCACAGATAAATCCTTTCATTTAACGGTGCACAGCACAATTCTGAATATCTGGCCAGTGAGAATATGAATGGAACATTCACAGAAGGAAACCCAGCAATAGTTTCTAGATTCTTTTTCAAGCTCAAGATGACAGCTCTGAATTTGAAACACATTTTTCCATCCTACTTTGTTTGGTCAATTTCAGCATGGATAGCTCCCAGATCTGGAATGGTAATGGTTGAATCGATGCTTATCAAAACTTTTCCGTGTAAAATACCTGATTCCCAGAGACCCCCTGCAACTATTAGCCCTCTCCCAGAGACACCCCGCAAATATTAGCACTCTCCTAGGGACCCCCTGCAAATATTAGCACACTCCCAGAGACCCCCTGCAAATATTGGCACTCTCCCAGAGACCCCCTGCAAATATTGGCACTCTCCCAGAGACCCCCTGCAAATATTAGCACTCCCCCAGAGACCCCCTGCAAATATTGGCACTCTCCCAGAGACCCCCTGCAAAAGAATAAAAGAATGAAAGAAAGCTTGCATTTATCTAATGCCTTGCAGGACCTCAGGGCTTCCCAAAGCGCTTTACAGTCAATGAAAGAAGAAAGAAAGATTGCATTTATGTAGCGCCTTTCACAACCACCGGACGTCCCAAAGTGCTTCACAGCCAATGAAATACTCTTTGAAGTGTAGTCACTGTTGCAATGTAGGCAACGCGGCCGCCAATTGGCGCACAGCAAGCTCCCACAAACAGCAATGTGATAATGACCAGATAATCTGCTTTAGTGATGTTGATTGAGGGATAAATATTGGCAGGACACCAGGGAGAAACTCCCCTACTCTTCTTCAAAATAGTGCCATGGGATCGTTTACGTCCATCTGAGAGAGCAGACGGGGCCTCGGTTTAACGTCTCATCCGAAAGACGTACATTTGCAGTGTAGTCACTGTTGTGATGAGGCCAGAATATGCACCATCGAGCCTTTGTGAAGTAAGTTTTGAGCAGTCTCAGCCCAGTTTGTGGTGGGTATTGCCCCATAACGAACAATGGTGCTCGTGGAAGTGGCAAAGTGTTTAGGGGGTGCTCCTTTGAGGTACATTGTTGGAGTAGGCTGATGGAAGCTTTAGTCTGCATGTAACCTGTGTTGTACCTGCCCTGGGAGTGCTTGAGGGACAGTATAGAGGGAGCTTTACTCTGTATCCAACCTGTTCTACATGACTTGGCAGTGTTTTGATACAGATACTGGGTGCCTGAAAAAAGAAAGTGTTTCATTCTCCATCATTAACCTCAATTTAGTGAGGACAACATTCACACAGCAGAAAAGTAAAAAAAAAATAGACCTGGAGTTTCAAAGATTTTCTTTGGAGGTAAATGAATAAGAAGTAGCTTTGAAATAAGTCTCCCCACCTCCCGCTTTCCACCACCTCCCCCCTACCATGTAACTTTAGCTTTGACCTTGCTGTCCTATTAAATCTGTTAAAAGAAAATGGCAGGCAGCCAGAGAAAGGAAGGAAGGACCAATTATAGTTAACTGTGCAGTTATTACAGCAGCCAACATGATGCTGCCATAGTTAAATGCTGGCATGCTATGCAAATTGGAAAGATTCTAACTGTCAGCCTTTCAGCAAACACCATTAATTTAGACCTTAGAAGGCCTCAGGTTGTCGAACTTTTGTAAAATGTTTGCATTCAAGCATCAGTACAGATATATATTGTGTTCTGGTGGTTGTCAGGGTTATATGCAAATCAATTTTTACTGTGTTCATTTCGGTAAACAACATGGAGAATGTTTATACCTCCCAGCCCGGAGGTTTATCTCAGACTGTGAAGTTCAGCAAACACCTTTAAGTACGTCACTTTTAGGAAACAAGAATTCTAATTCAAAGGAAGTTTTTCTGCAACAGCCTTAGGGGGAACCTGTACCCCCGTGAAGTGGGCGACATATGGCCAAGGAGCCTGTGCGGCAAGGCCGCGGCAACTTGTAGTGAATGCGGTTGAATATGTACCTCTGGGAAAACTGAACGAGCAGTGCACTGGCACTAGGCTACAACAGGAGGAACTGAATTGTTGCCTTTCCTCACTCACTGCCCCCCAACCACCACCCCACCCCCATCTGCACTCATCATCCTGAGCGAGACTGGAGAGACTGGGATTGTTGTCCTTAGAGCAGAGAAGGTTAAGGGGAGATTTAATCGAGGTGTTCAAAATTCTGAGGGGTTTTGATAGAGTAAATAAGGAAAAACAGTTTCCACTGGTAGGTAGATCGGTAACCAGAGGACAGATTCTATGATCCATCCTGTTTAAACACAACACTGTTATCTAACATCACTTGAACGGGTTGCACGTGGGTCTAAGAGAAAACAAGACTCCAGGGGCAATGGAACTCCAGCCATGCCCGAAGAGGTGAGGTTTCCATTGTGTTTCCCAGTTTTCCCCTCTTTTAGACCCTCCTCCCCTGAAGGCACTGACTCATGCTTCACAAGTCTCCAGTACCTCACCCAACTGACCTATCTTCACCTGTCAGCTTAGACAATGAGTGTTGGCAGGGTATGCCAAACAATAGCCGATTCTGACCCTGTTCTTTAGAGATGTCCATGCATGTGCATTTTCCAGCATGTATAATGATCAGGATCAGGAAGCTTGGCTGATTGTTTTTTTTTCCTCTTCCTAGGCCAACGGTACTGAGACCAATCGTAATGTCCCAACAGTTGCCCCAGGTGAGATCAGCTAGCTTAGCACAGACTGATAATCAAACCTTGGACCTCCTTTTAAGTATGGCTTAATGCTATGTCAGGCAGTACCTTTATCCACTTGGTCACCTTGGGAGACCAGAGATGGTACGCCACCTGAGATGGGATTCTAACTGTGTCAGAGAAAAGATGGGACTCCATCTGTATCCAAGAGACGACTGGATCCCAGCAGTGTTGGAGAGGTGACTGGACTGCAACCATATCCAAGAGAAGTTAGAGCTAAATCTGTCTCAGAGGAGATTGGGTTCTGGCTATGTCCCAAGAGAATACTGGATTCCAGCCATGTCTAAGAGGAGGTTGTACTCCAGCCATATCCGAAAGAAGATGAGAATCCAGCCATATCCCAAGAGAAGATGGTACTCCACTGGTCTCTGAGAGAGGATGGGACTCCAGCATTGTGAGAGAGGAAATGGGACTCCAGCCATATCAGTGAGGAGATGGAATTCCAGCCATGTCCAAGAGAGGATTTGATTCCAGCCATGTCTTAGAGGAGGTTGCACTTCAGCCATATCTGCGAGAAGGTGAGAATTCAACCGTATCCCAACAGAGCATGGGACTCCACCTGTTTCTGAGAGGAATGGGACTCTAGCCATGTTGGAGGCAAGTGGAATTCTAGACATATCCAAGAGAGGATTGGTTTCCAGCCATGTTGTAGAGGAGATCGAACTCCAGTCATGTCCAAGGGAGCATTGAATTTCAGCAACGTCAGAGAGAAGATTAGATTCTAGCCACGTCTGAGAGGAGATAGGACTCCAGCCATGTCAGAGATGAGATTCAGTTCCAGTTGGGTTGGAGACAAGATGGGCTCAAGGTGTTTTCAGAAAGACAGGGTTCCCACCATCCCAGAGAAGAATCTCACCCCTTGTGTTAACATTTGTTTACATCTAAAATGGCAGCTTATTTTACAACACTTCAAAATTTCCTAATAAGAGTGGCCTTTATTCTGGATTTTTTGAAACCAGTGAAATCTCTGGATCCTCACATTTCTGTATTTCAGCAGTAATATTGGTTTCTTTCTTTTAATTCCAGTATTAATTTAAATTTTTGTTGATACAAATTGTGATAGCACAATAGTAATTCAGCAAAATTCATCAGAACTGGGAAGAGCTGGAAATCAAATAGATTTAAGGCCAGGGTAAAGCTGGGAAAAGGGGGAGGGGATAAAGGAACAAAGGAGGAGATGAAGAGACATTAAGAGACATTAAGAGATATGCAAGGCTAGAGGTGGTGTTAATGTGACAGATTAAGGCTGAATGAAGTGTGAAATCCACTGGCAGAATGAAGGACAGCTGCCAGCTTCTAGGAGGAAAAAAAAAGGTGGGGGGGACAAATAAAAGGGTGGATAAAATAAAATATAAATGTGATTGGAGCTGAGGTTATGATCTAAAATTGTTGAACTCGATATTGAGTCCAGAGGGCTGTAGCGTGCCTAAACGAAAGATGAGGTGCTGTTCCTCGAGCTTACGCTGAGCTTCCGTGGAACAGTGTAATAGGCCGAGGACGGTGAGGTCAGAGTGGGAGTGAAGCGGTGAATTAAAGTGACAGGCCACCGGGAGCTCGGGGTCCCCCTTACGGACTGAACGGAGGTGTTCCGCAAAGCGGTCACCCAATCTGCGTTTGGTCTCCCCAATGTAGAGGAGTCCACATCGTGAGCAGCGAATACAGTATACTAAATTGCAGGAAGTACAAGTAAATCGCTGTTTCACCTGGAAGGGGTGTTTGGGGCCCTGGACAGTGGGAAGAGGGGAGGTATAAGGGCATGTGTTGCATCTCCTGCGCGTGCACGGGAAGGTGCCGGGCGAAGGGGAAGGGGTGCTGGGGGTGGTAGAGGAGTGGACTAGGGTGTCGCGGAGGGAGCGGTCCCTGCGGAATGCTGAAAGGGGAGGTGAGGGGAAGATGTGTTTGGTGGTGGGATCACGCTGGAGGTGGCGGAAATGGTGGAGGATGATCCGTTGAATGTGGAGGCTGGTGGGGTGAAAGGTGAGGACAAGGGGAACCCTATCGTGGTTCCGGGAGGGAGGGGCAGGGGTGAGGGCAGATGTGCGGGAGATAGAACGGACACGGTCGAGGGCCGTGTCGACCACGGTAGAGGGGAATCCTCGGTTGAGGAAAAAGGAAGACATGTCGGAAGCACTGGTATGGAAGGTGGCATCATCAGAGCAGATGCGGCGGAGACGGAGAAACTGGGAGAATGGAATAGAGTCCTTACAGGAGGCGGGGTGGGAGGAAGTGTAGTCCAGGTAGCTGTGGGAGTCCCACAGCTACCTGGACTACACTTCCTCCCACCCCGCCTCCTGTAAGGACTCTATTCCATTCTCCCAGTTTCTCCGTCTCCGCCGCATCTGCTCTGATGATGCCACCTTCCATACCAGTGCTTCCGACATGTCTTCCTTTTTCCTCAACCGAGGATTCCCCTCTACCGTGGTCGACACGGCCCTCGACCGTGTCCGTTCTATCTCCCGCACATCTGCCCTCACCCCTGCCCCTCCCTCCCGGAACCACGATAGGGTTCCCCTTGTCCTCACCTTTCACCCCACCAGCCTCCACATTCAACGGATCATCCTCCGCCATTTCCGCCACCTCCAGCGTGATCCCACCACCAAACACATCTTCCCCTCACCTCCCCTTTCAGCATTCCGCAGGGACCGCTCCCTCCGCGACACCCTAGTCCACTCCTCTACCACCCCCAGCACCCCTTCCCCTTCGCCCGGCACCTTCCCGTGCACGCGCAGGAGATGCAACACATGCCCTTATACCTCCCCTCTTCCCACTGTCCAGGGCCCCAAACACCCCTTCCAGGTGAAACAGCGATTTACTTGTACTTCCTGCAATTTAGTATACTGTATTCGCTGCTCACGATGTGGACTCCTCTACATTGGGGAGACCAAACGCAGATTGGGTGACCGCTTTGCGGAACACCTCCGTTCAGTCCGTAAGGGGGACCCCGAGCTCCCGGTGGCCTGTCACTTTAATTCACCGCTTCACTCCCACTCTGACCTCACCGTCCTCGGCCTATTACACTGTTCCACGGAAGCTCAGCGTAAGCTCGAGGAACAGCACCTCATCTTTCGTTTAGGCACGCTACAGCCCTCTGGACTCAATATCGAGTTCAACAATTTTAGATCATAACCTCAGCTCCAATCACATTTATATTTTATTTTATCCACCCTTTTATTTGTCCCCCCCACCTTTTTTTTTTCCTCCTAGAAGCTGGCAGCTGTCCTTCATTCTGCCAGTGGATTTCACACTTCATTCAGCCTTAATCTGTCACATTAACACCACCTCTAGCCTTGCATATCTCTTAATGTCTCTTAATGTCTCTTCATCTCCTCCTTTGTTCCTTTATCCCCTCCCCCTTTTCCCAGCTTTACCCTGGCCTTAAATCTATTTGATTTCCAGCTCTTCCCAGTTCTGATGAAAGGTCATCGACCTGAAACGTCAACTCTCTTTCTCTCTCTACGGATGCTGCCTGGCCTGCTGAGTTTTTCCAGCGTTTTCTGTTGTTATTTCGGATTTCCAGCATCTGCAGTATTTTGCTAAAGAATTACGAGGATCTGAAGTTTTCCATTACAAATTCAATAACTGCAAGAACTGACATTTATATAGTACCTATAACATAGTAAAACGTTCCAAGGCATTTAGGATGAGAAATTCAGTATCGCCCCATTTGGGGCGCAATTATCGGCCGGGCACAAAGATTAGCGCCTGGCACTAATTATCGCCACCGACTGCAAACTTAACTTTTATCGCCCCTGGAGGTGATTGGAGCACTAAATCAGGCACTTCACACCTGTCTTAAGGCGCAAAGGCCGAGGAGCGAGGCGCTACCTCAGAGCGCTGGCGAAGCTCATGTAATGTCAGTCAGCAATGGAACACACACACAATGGCATGGGCCAGTTCTTAAAGGGGATGGTTAATCTTGCTTTCCATCCACATCCTGCTCATTGCAGCCTTGAATCTCGGCCTGGAGAGACCTGCACATCAAATCTGCTGGAAAGAACAATGGAGAGTACCAGGCAAAGAGCTCAGAGTGCAGCCCCCACAGTCTCTTCTAAATCGATACAAGGAATGGCAAATCAAAATTAACCTGCAAAGTGCTGCTCAGTACCCAAAACTCCTTCACACAACGTTGAATCTCTCCAGAAGTCTCTCTCTCTCTCTCTCTCAGAATGCGTAGTTCAAAAATGGCACCAACAATAAAAGGCAGGAAGCGGTCACCTTTAAATAGCGCTCCCCCTTTCCCTTCATGACTGCAGAACGCTCCACTCAAACTGTCGTTGCTAGCGTCAGGCGGTAAGGCAGGGGGCGCCACTCAATTTCCGCTCCGGGGCGATACCGGGGCGTTGCGCACTCGACTGACGTCACGATCTGCCGGCGCAGGAGATTGTGGCGGTAGTGTTTAGCGCCGCCGCAAAATGTCTAGTTAATTTCGCGAGCGGCGCAAACTTCGCCGCGCCTGGGCGCTAGATGCTTTGCGCCCCATTAGCGCCCTCTTAAGGCGCTAACGGGAGGCGCAACCAACTGAATTTTTCCCCCTTAATAACTACACCTGATATTTTATTCCCCCTTTAATTTGCTCCCTTTCTCTCCTGAAGGTGCTGGGTCCTTGCTCGGGTATAGTTCCAGGGACTTTGAGAGCTCCCCTGTACCACAGCCATTCTTCACGTGTGAGCCGAGACAGTCAGTGGCAGCAGGCATCTGGTTTGTTGCCTCTCCCAGGAGACATGATGTGGAGATGCCGGTGTTGGACTGGGGTGGACAAAAGTGAGAAGTCGCACAACACCAGGTTATAAAGGGCAGTTAGAAAGATTAACTGTAGTCGTCTGGCATTGTTCTCTGACTATATATGCTGTGCCCATATGTATTTCTTCACTTCACCTGACGAAGGAGCAGCGCTCCGAAAGCTTGTGATTTCAAATAAAGCTGTTGGACTATAACCTGGTGTTGTGCGACTTCTCACTTTTCTCCCAGGAGAGTACATGGCTCCGCAACACAAAAGCAAAATACTGCGGATGCTGGAAATCTGAAATAAAAACAGGAAATACTGGAAATACTCAGCAGGTCAGGCAGCATCTGTAGAGAGAGAAACCGAGTTAACGTTTCAGGTCGATGACCCTTCGTCGATGACCCCTCTGTTTCTCCCTCTACAGATGCTGCCTGACCTGATTACATGGCTCCGGCTGGGTGGGGAGTGCATGTACTGTGATGCATAAGGCATCACAACTGTGTGGGGCAGGCAGGATGGTCTTCTCCTGTTTGTCATTTTCTTCTGTTCGCATCACAGCCATGACTGAGCCTACCCCCACTGGAAATCTTCACCTGTGCATTTTCCCCAGGAGTTAAGGGACAGCAATGGGGAATGATAGCCATGGCTGATTTTATCACTTCCCCAGCACCGAGGCCAATTGTAACATCTCTGCTGAGATCAGCAAAACTCAGGACAAACCAGCAATCAAAGCTGTGCAGTCACTGTTGTGTCAGCCTCGATTTTTGTGCTCACGTCTCTGGAGTGGGACGTGAACCCACAACCTGCTGACTCAGAGGGGTGAGTGCTACCCACTGAGCCAAGGCTGTCAAGGTAAAGACACTGGCCTTAAGGAGACACTGCGCTACCTTAGCAGCAAAATAATATCTGTTGTTACATCATGCATGACTTGTTATAATGTTATAAACAGCCTTTGCAATGCCGGGAGATTCACTAGTACTCTCATATTTATTATGAAAAGCCGCTCCTTTAATAAAATTATGCAGATTAAAAAGTGAGAATAAATTAACATGTCTTGAGGTAAAACTTTTCCATAAATAGCAATTTCCCTTACAAGAATATTAATGAAATAGTCAAAACAGCAAGCAGTGATTAATCAGCAGAATGAATTATCTATCTCTCTCTCTCTCTCTCTCTCGTTCTGTATAAAAACGGGTGGCTTTGAGTTGGGTGGGAAGAAAAATTGTAAAAAATCTCAAACCCGACCCCAGCCCGTCTCGGCGGCGGGATGAGGGAACGAGTTGCTCATTTAAATATTTTAATGAGGCTGCGTGCCTAAGATTTTTTCTCTGTTAGAACATAAGAACATAAGAAATAGGAGCAGGAATAGGCCACTTGGCCCCTCGAGCCTGCTCCGCCATTCAATAAGATCATGGCTGATCTTGGGCTCAAAGCCACTTCCCTGCACTATCCCCATAACCCTTCACTCCCTTATCTTGCAAAAATCTGTCTAGCTCCACCTTAAATGTATTTAATGACCCAGCCTTCACGGCTCTCTGGGGCAGAAAATTCCAAAGGTTTACAACCCTCTGAGAGAAGAAATTCCTCTTCATCTCAGTTCTAAAAGGGCGACCCTTTATTCTGAAACTATGCCCCCGAGTTCTAGATTTCCCCACAAGGGGAAACATCCTCTCTGCATCTACCTTGTCGTGCCTCCTCAGTATCATATGTTTCAATAAGATCACCTCTCATTCTTCTAAATTCCAATGAGTATAGGCCCAACCTGCTCAACCTTTCTTCATAAGTCAACCTCCTCATCTCTGGAATTAACCTAATGAATAGTCTCTGAACTGCCTCGAAAGCAAGTATATCCTTCTTTAAACAAGGAGACCAAAACTGTACGCAGTACTCAAGGTGTGGTCTCACCAATACCCTGTACAGTTGTAGCAGGACTTCCCTGCTTTTATACTCCAACCCCCTTGCAATAAAGGCCAACATTCCATTTGCCTTTTTGATTACTTGCTGTACCTGCATGCTAACTTTTTGTGTTTCATGCACAAGGACCCCCAGGTCCCTCTGAACTGTAGCATTTTGTAATCTCTCTCTCCATTTAAATAATAATTTGCTTTTTTATTTTCCGGCCAAAGTGGATAACCTCGCACTTTCCCACATTATACTCCATCTGCCATATATTTGCCCACTCACTTAGCCTGTCTATGTCCCTTTTCAGATTCTTTGAGTCCTCTGCACAACTTGCTTTCCCACCCACCTTTGTATCATCCGCAAACTTGGCTACATTACACTCGGTCCCTTCATCCAAGTCATTAATGTAGATTGTAAATAGTTGAGGCCCCAGCACTGATCCCTGTGGCACCCCACTAGTTACCGTTTGCCAGCCAGAAAATGACCCATTTATCCCGACTCTCTGCTTTCTGTTAGTTAGCCAATTCTCTAGCCATGCTAATATATTGGCCCAGAAATTAAACATGGATGATTCCCGCGGGGGTAAGGATTCCCCGCGATATCGCACTCCGCGCCTACCTTTTTGCTCCGGGCCCACACGAACTTTAGTTTCAAAGGCTCTCGCTGTTGGAACCGTGCAGTGCTTGCGTGACCCAGAGACGCAATTAGTTCGTGCGAGCTCTGGGATCACGTGATTCAGTTAGAGCCAATGGCAGCACACCATCTTTCATTCATAGTTTTGACGGCAAGAGCTGTCAAAGCTATGAATACTACACCCCCCCAAAAGAACAGCTAAACCTCAATTAAATTTAAATAAAAACCATCACATTAATAAAATAAGTATAGTTAAATAAATTAACCACTTTAAACAAAAAATTAAATTTTTGAAAAAATTTAAAATCTTTTTAAAAGTTATAAAAATAAACTTACCTTTCTTTAAAGTCTCTAAAAAAGATAAACCTGTTGAAATTTTTTTTAAATAACACTTAATTAACTACTTACCTTGTTAAAAGGGGGTCCTACGCCTGCTTTCTTTATGTGTAAAATCTTCACCACTTACCTGCGCGTTCAAAGCTGAAAAAAAAACTAAGTGCACTGCGTGCGCACAACCTGTAGCGCGCACGCGGTTCACTTAGGAACCGCCCCCTTTTCAATTCACGAAGTGCCGGTTTCCCGCGCATGAGCAGTGCATGCAGGAAACCGGCAATTCGGGATCTAATACGCGAGAGTACACAGTGCGTACTCTCGCGTATTAGGTTTAATTTTCGGGCCATTACCCCCAACTCTGTGAGCTCTTATCTTATGCAGTAACCTTTCATGTGGCACCTTATTGAATGCCTTCTGGAAATCCAAATACACCACATCCACTGGCTCACCTTTGTCCACCCTGCTCGTTACATCCTCAAAGAACTCCAGCAAATTTGTTAAACATGATTTCCCTTTCATAAAACCATGTCGACTCTGCTTGACTGCATTATGATTTTCCAAATGCCCTGCTACTGCTTCCTTAATGAAGGACTCCAGCATTTTCCCAACGACAGATGTTAGGCTAACTGGTCTATAGTTTCCCTCCTTTCTTAAATAGGGGTGTTACATTTACGGTTTTCCAATCTGCTGGGACCTCTCCAGTGTCCAGGGAATTTTGGTATATTGCAACCAATGCATCCACTATCTCTGCAGCCACTTCTTTTAAGACCCTGGGATGCAGGCCATCTGGTCCAGGGGACTTGTCATCTTTTAGTCCCATTATTTTACCAAGTACTATTTCCTTAGTGATAGTGATTGTCTTTAGTTCCCCCCACCCTGTGGCCCCTTGATTATCCATTATTGGGATGTTGTTAGTGGCTACCATGAAGACAGATACAAAATATTTGTTCAGAGTCTCTGCCATTTCCCCGTTCCCCATTATTAATTCCCCAGTCTCATCCTCTAAGGGACCAATGTTTACTTTAGCTGCTCTCTTCCTTTTTATAACTCAGAGCGCAGGGCGAAGCTCAGGTGATGTCAGTTAGCAATGGAACACAGACACACTGGCGTCGGCCAGTTCTTAAAGGGGAGGGTCGATCTTGCTCTCCAGCCACACCCTGCTCATTGCAGCCTTGAATCTCGGCCTGGAGAGACATGTGCATCGATTCTGCAGCAAAGGACTATGGAGAGGGCCAGGGAACAAGCTCAGCGCTTCAATGACCGGGCCTTGGTGGCTCTGGTTGGCGCGGTGGAGCGCAGAAGAGCAATACTATACCCAGAGAGTGGCAGGAGGCCTTTACCATGCAACTACAGAAGAGTGTGGAGGGAGGTGGCTCAGCGCGTCTCCTCCAGGAGCATGGTGCCCAGGACCCATGTTCAATGCCGGAAAAAGTTCAACGACCTCAGTCGGGTGGTCAGGGTGATTGGCTGTTTTTCAATACCTCTACACCCCTCCATCTCAACCTCACTCTATGGCCAGAGGGTGTTAAAAACCCCAATGCCCAACACCCATCCAAGACCTATGGCCATCTAATAAAACACACACGCACATTCCACACCTTGCATACATTAAGGGCTATTCAACTATGGGAGGCACATCAGGCAAGCACATGGCTGCACATTTACTCAGACGCCGTCCTTTTTCTTGCAGGCCAAGCTATCTCACAACAGGAGGCAGCAGCAACGGACAGGTGGAGGGCCGCCTCAGCTGCAACCCCTCAGCGATCTGGAGGCGCGTCCACAGGATCGTCGCAAGCCAGGTGATCGGTCCCGTGGCCGCTGGAGAGGTCGACCCCATTCGGGACAGCAATGGAACGGTCATCAGCTTTCTCTCCTCTCTCATTCCACTTGTCCCTCACAACACCAGCCTTTTACACTTTCAATCCAACTTACTAAATCGCCCCAGTCCTTGCTCCCTTCCTGCCCCCCTGTCCTGACGCTAAAGCCACTCTTGTACCTCCCTGCTTTCAGATGGTGATTCGCAAGCTGAGGAGACGGGCCCTGAAGCAGCCAGTGGGAGCGACGCCGCAGGCGAGGAGGAAACCGGAGCCTCAGCGCCAGCGTCTCCCGAGGAAGCCCATGCCCACACTGGGACCACATCTTCCCTGGAGGGGAGCAGGGGGGAAGGCTCTGATGAGGATGAAGCTCCGGGACCCAGCGGGCTGCAGCAACGTGATGGGGGTAGGGAAGCTCGGGGGCCTTTTCCCCGGAGGGAGAGTAGGCCAGCAAGTCCTGCTGTACTGGACGCAGAGGAGGAGCGGCTCATCGCTGAAATGAACACCCAGGCGGTGGACATGCACACTTAGCTCATGGGTACAGTGGGAAGGGTGCCCGAAAGCATTGATGGACTGGCAAGGAGTGTGGAGCACTCCGCTGCAGCACAGGTGGATGCCACGCAAATGCTTAGTGATGCAATTCAGTCACTGGCTGCCGTGATCCAATCTCAGACTGCTCTCATGCAGTCTCAGATTGAGGCAACGCAAGCACTGACTGCTGCCATCGTCGCTGGTTCGGCCACATTGCCCCGGGGCTCTCAATGCGCCGCAGCAGGCCAGCAATCTGTGCTCCAGCAGATTGCTCCGGATGCTGAGGTGCTGCCCTGTGGGAGTGCCAGTGTGTCGGTCGAGCAGGGAGTTGCTGTCCTCTCTCAGGATGACAGCATTCCTGCTCCCACCACTGTCACTTCCACATTGCACTTGCCACCGCCTGCAACACAGCCAGCCCAGACTGCTGCCGCCCATGCAGAGTTGGTGCAGTCTGCAGCCGGGCCCTCCAGGCCCAGAGCTGGTCGAGGGCGTCCTTCAAGGGCATCTGTAGTCTCAGCATCTGACATTCAGCAGCCTTCTACCGGCCTTGCTGCAGCCACTGGGGCCCCATTACGGAGGAGCAGTAGAGTGGGAAGGGGGGAAGTGCGCAAGGGATGGAGATCACCCTCGAAGGGCAAAAAGTAGGAGGTCGCCAGAAATGTTGGGAATGTCTTTATTAAAGGCTGAGGTTCATCTGATAATTTTTGTTTCGTGTTTTGGCCATTATCTCCAGCTTGTGAGAACCAGTTATGTTAATTTATGATTTGTTGTGTTTGTTTCTATAAGTTTGTCATGAATAAATGACACACACAGAGTTTGTAAAATAAAAAAGTTGTTGTTTTCAAAATGTACATGTTTGGCCTTTGGAATCATTGCTGCCTTGGCCGGCTATAGGAGTTGCGGGTTGCTTTCCATCATGTTCTCCATGCAAGAAGCCATTTTCTGAGTAGGGGCCAAGAATCGGCTTGTTATCAGCCGTTGACGGACGGCCCTTGCAGTTTCAACATTGTGGGCCTCCCTCCCACCTTGGTGCTGCTGCTGATCATCCTCCTCCTCTTCCTCCTCCTCCTCCTCCGGTGGTGCACCAATGCCTGGTGGCATTGGCTGGGTCCTGAGGATTGCAAGGTTATGAAGAATGCAGCAAACAACTATGAAGAGGGAGACTCGCTCAGGAGAGTACTGCAGGGCTCCTCCTGAGTGGTCCAGACAGCGGAACCGTTGCTTGAGCACACCGATCGTCTGCGCAATGATGTTCCTGGTGGTGAGATGGCTCTCATTGTACCGCAGCTCAGCAGGGGTGTTGGGGTTACGGAGCGGTGTCATCAGCCAGGTGCACAGTGGATAACCCTTGTCCCCGAGGAGCCAACCACTTGGCTGATGCGCTGCCTGGAAAAGCTCTGGCACACCAGTCTGGCGCAGGATGAAAGCACCGTGGCTGCTGCCAGGATAGCGGGCATTGACAGTGAGTATCAGCTGTCTGTGGTCACACACCAACTGGACATTTAAGGAGTGGAGCCCCTTGCGGTTTCGGAAAACCTCTGCATTCTCATGCGGTGCCCGCAATGCCACATGCATGCAGTCAATGGTGCCCTGCACCATGGAGAAGCCCGCTATCCTCGCAAAGCCCAATGCGCGTTCATGCTGTTTGGCCTGGATCATTGGGAAAGAGATGTACTGGCATCTCCTTTTATACAGGGCATTTGTCACCTCCTGGATACAGCATGAACTGCGAACTGGGAGATATTGGCGATGTCCCCGGTAGCTGCTTGAAAGGAGCCGGTGGCATAAAGTTCAGAGCCACTGTGACGTCCTGGTCCTCAGTTGAGGCTGTAGATCTGGCTGCAGCAGGTGGCAGAGCTCAGTGACCACCTCCTCCCAGCTTGGGTCCCGCTCAGGTCCGCAGCCTCTGCTCTCGGGTCTCCTCTGCCGCACTCTTTATCCCTCTCTCGCTCCCAGCTTGTGTCCCGCTCAGGTCCGCAGCCATTCCTTTCACACTCACCACCATTTTGGGGGGTACCGTTATGTCTCACCATTCACTACTACTCACTAAGACACTTCCAAAGGTGCACACAAATCTATCCAAGAACGGAACATGTTGAAAACAAAGGTTTCAATGTTTGACAGCACATTAACAGAAACTTTACATAAACATTGGATAAAACACCCAAGTGGCTACCCTTATGTGTTGTTAGTTGGTATGATTGGACTAGGATGAGGGTGATTGTGAGGGGTGGCTCGTGAGATGGGGAAGTGATAATATAGATAGAGAGGGATCACAGAATCCCCACAGTGCAGTTAGAGGCCATTTCGGCCCATCGAGCCTGCACTGACACATATCCCACCCTATCCCCGTAACCCCACGTATTTAATCCCCCCTAACAATAAGGGTCAATTTATCATAGCCAAATCAACCTAACCCGCACATCTTTGGACTGTGGGAGGAAACCAGAACACCCGGAGGAAACCCACGCAGACACGGGGAGAATGTGCAAACTCCACACAGACAGTCACCCGAGGCCGGATTCGAACCCGGGTCCCTGGCGCTGTGAGGCAATAGTGCTAACCACTATGCCACCGTGACTCCCGCATGGGTGGAGGTGCAAGGTAAGTTGGTGTGTGTAAGGATGTGCAGGAGTAGGATAGGGAAGGCTGAGTGATGGGAGGCACAGCAGGATGAGGTTGAGTGTGGCTTTGTACTAACGTTTTGTGATCTACTGAGATCATTGAAAGGTTTGCGCCACTGCACCCAGGTCCTCCTGACCACATACCTGATTGTGCCCTCCTCTGCAATCTGCAACCAGGCTGTTTTGGTCTCCTGGGGAGGTCTCTTCTGCCCATTGGAAGGGAAGAGGACCTCCCTGTGTGCTCTGACTCCCTCCATAAGCATATGGAGGGAGTCATGGGAGAACCTGGTCGCAGCCCTGCACCTCTGTGTAGTCATTGTCAGTGTTTGCAGCACCTCAATGCTGTAGAACACTGACAGCACAAACGTCAAAAGTAAGGTGGCCATGGTCCCTTTAAGGAAACCGGCTCAAGACGCGTCATGAATGACATCACCAGACTCGCTCCTTCTCATTGGGCTGGGAAATGCGCTGGGCGGGCTTAACAAGCCGCGTTAAGGCAAGTTCATTTTCCAGAGCGGGATGGAGCCAGCAGTGGGGTCATGACCCGCCACCGACCCACCGAGATAAGGAAAATCTCGGCCTTTATTATCACTGTCTGCTGATCTCCGCGTCTTCACATGCAAGACAGATCTGAGCTGAGAAAATAAGGGAGGAAGAGACCATGAGGCCAAAAACGCCAGGGGCCAAGATCCCAGCATAAGTTTGGGATGCGCCCACTGGTGACCTCCACTCCTGACCCTGCAGGGGTCAGGGGGAAGTCACCTTATTTAATTATTACCAACAGGCACCCGTGCAATGAGCGGCCCACCTCGAGCGTGTGCCTGGCGGAGGAGGCCGATAATTATGGCAGAGGCTAGCCACTCTGGGGAGATGCTGGGCCCCCAGAACAATTAATCTCGTAATGCTGCGTCTGCCCTAGGGTCGCCAACTCTGGTTGGGTGTATTCCTGGAGGTTTCATCACATGACCTCCCACCCCGCCCCCCCCACACTCCCGCCATTGGTCCATTCTCCGGGTGCACCGCCTTCCCACGGCCAATTGGAAAGGGAATAGACTCTGCGTTACCCAATTGGATTGATCCTTACTGTTTATGAAAAAGCCTTTTTTCCCCCATCTCCAATATTTTTATAACTCATAAATGAAAGTGTTCATAGTAAATGAAAATAACACCATTTTCTGCAATGCCCTGTGATTTTCTCTCAGGTTGCTCGCAGCGCTGCCCTGGAGATTAATCTTCAATTCCTGAAGACTCTCGGACAATCTTGGACTGTTGGCAACCCTAATCATCCCCCTTTATAAACTCACCCCCAGGTGCCAACACTTCCATCAGCCGGGAGGCCTCTATGCCCTTTCTCGCTCGGCGTACTGGCTACCCAATTGACCACAGGCTGAGTATGAGGAAACTCCTGGCCTAGGGGTCCTCCCCCTACTCCCCCACATCCACACCACTTCTCAAGCGACTGAGCTGGTTTGGGGCAGGCAGAAGTTCTGCCCAAATGAAGCCCTGCAGAAACAGACGGAGAAGGCGGAGGTCAGAGTACCCAGGTCCTGGCCTAAATTCTGGGCCTTCCGCAGTACTCCCGCTGCAACGTGTAAGAGAACTATAAATTGTAAACCCATCTATAAAGAACAGTGCTGTGATTTTCCTCCATTACGCAGTGCAGAAACCTTCCCCCAAGGAGGCAAAATGTCTGTCGCACGGTCACTGTTTCTCAATAAGGTCTGACACAGACGAATATATCTAACCTATTGGCCTAGAAATTCGAGCGTGCCCACTGGTATTAGATATCACTCGATATTGGGCCTTGGGTCTCGTTATCAACGAGCCAGGGAGCTGCGGACATCTAATAGGCAACCCCAGGCAGCTCTCCGGTGAAGAGGACGCGAAGATCAGGTCACTGTGACACAGCAGCGGCCATCAGGCAAGTGTTTAAAGGAGACTGAAAAAGGGTGCGACCGAGAAGGCCACTCCTGCTCCTCCCGGCTCCACATTCAGGTTAGTATATTTTAAAACCGTACCTTGTTGATTGCGGACTGACAGGAGATGCCTTTAAGGGCCACCTGTTAGGCCGCTTGTAGACCTGGTTTTACTGCAGAGCTGCAGTTACTGCTGTTATGTGGGCAAAACGACAGCCATTTTACACTCATTAAAGGTCCCAGAAACCCAATGCGATGAATGGCCAGTTTTGTATTTCAGTGATGTTGGTTGAGGGAAGAATGTTGGCCAAGACACCCTGTTCTTCTTCAAATAGTGCAATGGGATCTTTAAAGTCCACCTGACACATAGGAACAGGTAGGCAGGGCCGGTCTTTAATGCCAATCTGAAGGAAGTACTGTACTGTGAAGTATTACTCTAAATTATTTATGGTTATAAGTGTAATCAAGATCCAGTATACCACACATTCATTCTCAGCTATACTCTTGTATTGTGGAAGTAGCTAATGGGTTTTAAGGATCAGGTCATATATATCTAAAAAAAATCATATTATGGGAGAGATTTTCTTATTTTGTTATATTTGCAGAAAAATCATAAACCTGAGTATAATTTTTTTTTAAATGTATTTCATCTTCAGTGAGAAAAATCTCCTTCCTGCTTCAGTAAATCTTATTGCTTTTGAATTGTCATTGTGAATTAATATTGAATGAATCGGTTCCTCCACCCCTCAAAAAAAATTGTTATTGCCATTCCTAGTTGTCCTGGGGACGTTAGAGACTAAACATTTACTGGGGTGGGTTGCGTGGGGGTGGGGGGAAGGAGTTTCGGACAGGAAACCCAGAGTTTTAACTCCTCCACGTGCGTCTTGTCTCCTGGACAGGTTCCCTACCCAGAAGTCAGTCTGACTGACAGGCCTGGCTTCCAGTCAGGCAGAGAGGACGCCAGAGCAGGGCCACAGGACCGGGTAGGTCCGATCAACAAACCCGGGTGCGGGTGTCTGATCCCCAACCTCAGGGGACTTTGTATGTGAGGGTCTGATGAAGGGGAGCTTGGTGGACCAGAGGAAGCATTCTTGCTCTTCCTGGTCCACAAGCCGTGCTGTGAAGGAACTTATCTTCTCCCCGAAGCTGTCTCCGCCTCGCTTCAGCTGCCAGGTTTCCTGAGGCCTGGGAAACCCAGCCGCTCACTGTAAAAACTGCAAAGCAGGTTACATCAGAGGCTGCCCACCTCATTAAATGCCAACCCGCCTCCTGAGAGCAGGTTGGCTGCCCACCCCTTGTTCTGACTCTGTTAAACCCGGAAGTCGCCGGGTGGGAGCCAGTTTCCCGGTGCGCTCGGAATTTTTCCCAATTTAACCCCCCCAATCCCATGCGCTCACCCATGTTAAAATTCCCCCCGGAATCTGGATCCACATGTAGGGCAGACTGGGTAGGGAGGCAGGTTTGTTTGCCTGAAGTGAACCAGTTGGGTTTTTATGACAATCCAGTAGTTTCCATGCTAGCACACAAATTACCACATTTACTTTATTCATCTTCAGAACTTGCTTCAGTGGGACTTAAACCGATAACCTCTGGGTCATCTCGTCCAGTACCATAACCACTCGACTACCATACCCTTCTATCCCTTTTCTCCATCGGCCTCCTGCACAATAGAAGTGGTCACATGAAAATCTACCCCATACAGTTCAGGAAGCTCCCAGGTCTGTGCTGGGTTAACTCCTCTCAGCCAGGCAACAGTGGAGGCAGTACAATTGGCCTCAGTGCCCATCGGCTAGGAGAAGATGACTCAGGGTTCCCGCTGCCGATTGCTATACAGTGACCCCAGATGGAAGGTGTGCCTGTCCGGCTGTCAGATGAGGACAGGATTGAGCACGGCAGTGACGTCATCCACATTCAAAAAACATATCGACACTCATTGTCTAGACTCTTACGTAAAATGGCTACTTGGGTAAGTACTGGGCTATGAACCGTTAAGTAAAATGGGGGCCAGGGAATTTTTTTTAAATTTACCATTCTCGGGATTTGGGTGTCGCTGGCAAGGCCGACCCATCCCTAGTTGCCTTGAGAAGGTGGTGGTGGGCCTTCTTGTTGAAAGTTTTGATACAACTGAGTGGCTTGCTAGGCCACTTAAGAGTCAACCACATTGGTGTGGGACTGGAATCACATATAGGACCAGACCGGGTAAGGATGGCAGGTTTACTTCCCTAATGGGAATTAGTGAACCAGTTGGATTTTTATGACAATCTGACAGCTTCATGGTCATGTTTATTTCTAGATTCTTTAATTTTTTTAAAACGGAATTCAAATTCTCAAACTGCCATGGTGAGATTTGAAATCACCTTCTGTAGATTATTAGTCTAGTAACATAACCATTACGCTACTGTGCCTGGTAGTATAGGAGCTCAGGGAAGGCCATAGAATCATAGAATGGTTACAGCACGGAAGAAGGCCATTCACCGATCAAGCCCGTGCCGGCTCTCTGCAAAAGCACCTCAGCTAGACCCACTCCCCCGCCCTTTCCCCATAGCCCTGCAAATATTTTTCTTTCAGGTACTTATCCAACTCCCTTTTGAAAGCCGTGATTGAGTCTGCCTCCACCACCCTTTCAGGCAGTGCATTCCAAGTCCTGACCACGCGCTGAATACATTTTTTTTTTTCTTATGTCGCCTTTGGTTCTTTTGCCAATCACCTTGAATCTGCGTCCTCTGGTTCTCAACCCTTCTGCCAATGGGAACAGTTTCTCTCTATCTACTCTGTCCAGATCCCTCATGATTTTGAACATCTCTATCAAATTTCCTCTCAATCTTCTCTGCTCTAAGGAGAACAACCACAGCTTCTCCAGTCTATCCACGTAACTGAAGTCCCTCATTCCTGGAATCATTCTCGTAAATCTTTTCTGCACCCTCTCTAAGGCCTTCATATCCTTCCTAAAGTGCAGTGCCCAGAATTGGACACAATACTCCAGTTGAGGCCGAACCAGTGTTTTATACAGGTTCATCATAATTTCCACACTTTTGTTACTCTATACCTCTATTTATGAAGCCCAGGATCCCGTAAGCTTTTTTAACTGCTTTCTCAACCTGCCCTGCCACCTTCAACGATTTGTGTATTATATTTTTATTCGTTTATGGGATGTGGGCGTCGCTGGCAAGGCCAGCATTTATTGCCCATCCCTGATTGCCCTTGAGAAGGAGGTGGTGAGCCGCCTTCTTGAACTGTTGCAGTCCATGTGGGGAAGGTACTCCCTCAGTGCTGTTAGGTAGGGAGTTCCAGGATTTTGACCCAGCGACGATGAAGGACTGGCAATATATACCCCGAGGTCTCTCTGTTCATGTACCCTTTCGTTTATATTTCCTCTCCTCATTCTTTCTACCAAAATGTATCACTTCGCATTTTTCTGCGTTAAATTTCATCTGCCACATGTCCGTCCATTCCGCCAGCCTGTCTATGTCCTCTTGAAGTCTATCACTATCTTCCTCACTATTCACTATACTTCCAAGTTTTGTGTCATCTGCAAATTTTGAAATGGTACCCTGTACACCCACATCCAAGTCATTAATATATATCAAGAAAAGCAGTGGTCCTAGAACCGACCCCTGGGGAACAGCACGGTATACATAACTCCAGTCCGAAAAACAACCGTTCACCACTGCTCTCTGTTTCCTGTCACTCAGCCAATTTCGTATCCATGCTGCCACTGTCCCTTTTATTCCATGGGCTTCAACTTTGCTGACAAGCCTATTATGTGGCACTTTGTCGAACACCTTTTGGAAGTCCATGTACACCACGTCAACCGCATTGCCCTCATCAACCCTCCCTGTTACCTCATCAAAAAACTCAATCAAGTTGGTTAAACATGATTTGCCTTTAACAAATCCGTGCTGGCTTTCCTTAATTAATCCACACTTGTCCAAGTGACTGTTAATTTTGTCCCTGATTATTGTTTCTAAAAGCTTCCCCACTACCGAGGTTAAACTGACTGGCCTGTAGTTACTGGGTTTATCTTTACACCCTTTTTTGAACAAGGCTGTAACATTTGCAATTCTCCAGTCCTCTGGCACCACCCCCGTTTCTAAGGCGGTCAGGTAGAATAGGGGGCCAGAGAACATCAGTTAGAATAGGGGGCCAGGGAACGTCAGGTAAAAAAGTGCTCAAAAAGCAGTGATAGCATAGGGTTAAACACTAAAACATTCCTTTCACATTCAGCTCCTCTGTGCAAATAAAAAAGGATTAGAAACATAGAAACATAGAATCTAGGAGCAGGAGTAGGCCATTCGGCCCGTCGAGCCTGCTCCGCCATTCAATACGATCATGGCTGATCATCCAAATCCAGTACCCTGTCCCTGCTTTAATCCCCACAGTACACATATCCCACCCTACCCCCGTAACCCCACGTATTTAATTCCCCCCTAACATATCCCATCCTATCCCCATAACCCCACATATTTAATCCCCCCTAACACTAAGGGTCAATTTATCATAGCCAAATCAACCTAACCCACACATTTTTGGACTGTGGGAGGAAACCGGAGCACCCGGAGGAAACCCACGCAGACACGGGGAGAATGTGCAAACTCCACACAGACAGTCACCCGAGGTCAGATTCGAACCCGGGTCTCTGGCGCTGTGAGGCACCAGTGCTAACCACTATGCCACCGTGTTGCCATGATTAATCTTCATCACAGGCATCATCTTATTCAGACGAAATGAGGCTTGAATTCTGTTGATGTGTTCGCACTACATTCTAAAAACACCAACATGATGTATCTGCAGCCTCGGAGACAATAATGATTCTTCTTCCCTGATGTACATGTTAAGCATGTCATGTTCCCCCTTACATTGCAGTATTACACCAGTGCAACCTCGAATACAGTGACACGGCTGTAATATGAATGAGGTGGTGTTGCTGGTACAGGAGAAGTGGAAAATCCTCTGAGGAGGTAGAGTTGGCCCCTTCTTCCATTGCCAATAATGTTGCAGTCAATGCAGATGGCTAATTTTTCTAGCCTGGGTCTCTGGACAATGAGTGCCAGAAGGCTATTTGACTGTGGAGGTCATCACCTGCTTGATCCTTTCAGCTGACTACCATACATGAGCACTTTTAGCTGGGTTCATTGGATAGCGATCAGAGGTGGGAACTCCTGCTAATATACTCAGGCTGTGTCTGTCTCAAACTGGTTGCCGAATTGAAACGTAGTCAGGGACTGACTGTCGAAGGAATTTCTCCAAAATTCCAGACTCAAACCAATACATAACATTGACACATACTGAAATAAGTGGATGTCTATAAATACTGGTGGGAATCTTAACTCCCGGGCAGGAGAGCGGCCTAGCGAGCAGCCGGCCTGTTCGAGAGTGGCGGCAGGATGACCGGCCATTTTAACGGCCGGGGCTCGGTCACCGAAACGGGAGGGAAGTCAGCAGGAAGTGACAGGACGTTGGGCGGTGACTGGACTGCCCGCCGGACCGAGGTAAGTGCGGAGACGGGGGTTAAGATGGCGTCTTACTTACATAATAGAACCCTAATTTACAGAAATGTTTGAGGCTCCCACCTGACACAGGCAGGCGCTCCACATGTCTGAAAATTCAGGCGTGTTAGAATTAGAACGGATTGTGTCGGGAGCAGGTGTTTCACACACTCCACTTTAATTGCCCACCCACCCAGTTTCCGCTGGGCGAGGGGAGTTAAAATACCCGCCGTGGTCTCATTAGATCACGGACCCGCATCCACTCGGAGCCAAGTTGAGATGGCTGGGAAATCTCTTGGCTCCTGGAAGCCTGACTGCTCTAGGGCAGATTTTGACCTCATTTAGTTATCAAGTTCAGACAAAGTGTTGGACACAGTTTGGCATAAAAATGAAAATCAGTCAATTGAAGCAGAGAAGAGCAGGTCATGAATTAGTACAGACAAGCCATTTAACATATGAAAAACAAACCTACATATCGGTGAAAATCTCAGTGTGATATCAGTAATGAACACGTTAATGAAATTCCTCCATCTGATGTTTCAACAAACACTAATCCATTTAAAATAAACGGGTTTATCGCAAAGGAACTTCACACAAACACACTAATGCGCTCATTATTAATCGCGCACAGTGCAGTTTCAAGCCAATAATTAGACCAGTTCCAGCAGACTCCCCTCTGAAACCAGTCGAGTATAACAGCTTGAATCAATTAAGTACCTCGATTTCATCGTTTCATGTACATCTTAAGCAGAGTCGTAAACATTGAGGGGGATGCTAAGTTTGAGATTTATATTGCGAAAGACAGTGTAACAGACCCCATCTGGAGTACTGCGTTCAGTTCTGGGCACCGCACCTCACGATGGATATATTGACCTTGGAGTGGGTGCAGCGCAGATTCACCAGAATGCTACCAGAGCTTAAAAGGTTAAATTATGAAGACAGGTTGTACAAATGTGGCCTGAATTCCCTTGAGTTTAGAAGGTTGAAGGGTGGTCTAATCGAGGTGTTTAAGATATTAAAAGGATTCGAAAGGGTAGATACAGAAAAACTATTTCCTCTGCTGGGGGTGGTGGAGGGGGGGGGCGCGGGGTGTGGGGGGGGAGCAGGAACGAGCGGACATAATTGTAAAATAAGAGCCAAGTCATTTTGGAACAAAATTAGGAAACGCTTTTTCTCACAAACGGTAGTAGAAATCTAGAATTCCCTCCCCCAAAAGGTTGTGGATGTGAGGACAATTGAAAGCTTTCAAGACTGAGATCGATACATTTTTGTTAGGGAAGGATATGGAGCAAAGGCAGTTGTTTAAGATGATTGAAGGACTCGATAGGGTGGATAGAGAGAAACTGTTTCCTCTGGTGTGGGGGGAGTCCAGAACAGTGGGGCACAACCTTAAAATGAGAGCTAATGCATTTAGGAGTAAAATCAGGAAGCACATTTTCACACAAAGGGTAGTGGAAATCTAGAAAACTCTGCCCCAAAAGGCTGTGGGTGCGAGGACAATTGAAGCTTTTAAGACTGAGGGCAATAGATTTTTATTAGGTAATGGTATCAAAGGCGGATATATAAAGTTGAGCTACAGATCAGCCATGATCTAATAGAATGGCAGAGTGTCTGAATGGCCTACTCCTGTTCCTATTAGGCGCTGGTATGGGATCAGTGGTAGCACACTTGAGAGTCAGAAGGTTGTGGGTTCAAGCCCGACTCTGGAGACTTGAGCACATAATCTAGACCGACACTTCAGCGCAGTGCTGAGGGAGTGCTGCACTGTCAGAGGCGCCCTCTTTTGGATGAGATGTTAAACTGAGGCCCTGTCTGCCCATTCAGGTGAACATAAAAGATCCCATGGCACTCTTTAAAGAGCAGGGAGTTCTCCCATGTGTCCTGGCCAATATTTCCTCAATCCCTATCACTAAAAAAACCCCCAGATTATTTGGTCATTATCACATTGCTGTTTGTGGGAGCTTGCTGTGCACACATTAGCTACCACATTTCCTACATTACAACAGTGATTACACTTCAAAAGCACTTCATTAGCTGTAAAGCGCTTTGGGACATCCTGAGGTTGTGAAAGGCGCTATGTAAATGCAAGTTCCTTGTTTCTGTATTTCGATTGTACTCTAGATTATACACCTATCTAAATACGTGGAACTGTGTTTATTTCTAAGAGTCGTGTGTGTGTGTGTCTGTGTGAAATAACTCACATTGTTAAGCCAAGTATCCCAAATGACTAACATTTGACAGGGCTGCTACTAACTATCGAAGCCATGCATCACTGAACTTCGTATCATTACACGTCTTCTGTTCTGGAACTACTATGGAGTCTCTCTCCCTCCCTCTGTCAGTCTTGAGCAATCGCTGATGCCACGTATGGCCATGTTCCCTTCCTGCACTGTAATAGCCAGAGAATGGGGGGGGGGGGTTAAAGCACATTGTCGGTGCAGATTAGAAGTTTTGCTCTGTCTCTAACCACTGCGACTACTGAACCTGTGAGCGTTTGATGCTGACACTGGGAGCAAAGAGTGGAGAAGAGTTCCATTCCCCGGCATTGACATCCCTCATCTTAACAAGCAAGCGGTAACCAAGCAGAGAAAAATAAATTCCTGATGGTCAGACTCCCTATTTAAACGATGGAAAAATTCCTTGCCCTGGTTCCTTCACAAGTTCCAACAGGATTCTGGCAGTTTTCAAAACAGAATAATGAATGACAGTTGGCATCTGTCACAGTGGCATTTGTTAAATAAAGCAATCGAGTGTCAATCATGTTTGGCCAATCTGTCAAAGCTAGGCTGCCCCTTTCAGACTGAGTCTCTGAACAGAATAAATGCAGACCGAGAGGGTGCAGAGTGTATGCCGGTCCCCTGATCTTATACCATAGATGTTGAACGAGATACAGTAAAGAATTTCCAGTGACCGACTCTTGTAGCAGTTTGAGCAGCTGAAAACTATCCTCAGTTTCCCTTCCTCCTACAGTCTTCAAATTTAAAAAACTCCGGTTTGGTGAGATCTTACCATTGCTTCTACATTTATCCCATCTTCTCCCCATCTATATTCAATCTTGCTGGTGTCCTGTACAACAGGCCGAGGCTGAGGAAAAAGGGGAGGAGATCCACAATATTGATTCCACCAAGGTGGGACAAGCCTTTGCACCGAGAGTAGGTGCAAACATGTAAAAGAGGATGGTAATGAGGTGGGATTAATGCCATTGCACCTCATTATCTTGGGTCTATGCAGATGACCTGAGCCTGGAAATGCAGGCAGTTTCCAGGTCGAGCCAATCGGAGTGCACTGCAGGTTGTATTCATTGCCTTGTATCCAGGCGGAGCTGGGGAATCAAGGAGCAGGAAAGTTAGCCCCTTCCATTCACTGATAGAGGCATGTTGGGTGACACAATACTGTCTTACCATTTACTCTGCCCCAACGATGTGCCTCATCCCAACAACAACAACTTGTAGTTATATAGCACCTTTAACGTAGTAAAACATCCCAAGGTGCTTCACAGGAGTGTTTAATAAACAAAATTTGACAGAGCCACGTAAGGAGGTATCAGGACAGATGACCAATTACTTTCTGAGTGAAGTTGCCAACTTGTGCCCCATTCTGTGCTCCATTCTGTACCAGCCAGTGGGTGATGAAGAAGAGGGAGAGAAGGAGAAGGGGGGAAAGGGGAGAGGGGAGGAGGAGGAAGAGGGGGGAGGAGGAGGAGGAGAAACCGTCACTTGATTTGACACTCCCAGCCAGCAGCTCCTCAAGGTCGACCAGCAAGGCCATTTGCAATGTCCCCATTTGAAAGTCAGAAGCCTTCCACCAGCTGTGCTGCAGCCACTGGGGTAGCACTGCGTGCCATCAGGATAGGCAAAGGCACACACAAGACAATCACTAAGAGAATGCTTAAGGGTGCTGAGTTGATTTATTGACGTCATATTGGATGGATAGACATATATAGGTGGATTGGAGAGTTTGTTTTGTAGTGGCTTTTATTTCAGCATCATGGCCAATAGGACGCTGTGATGGTCAGGAACAGAGGGAAGGTAAGGTGTGGGGCAAATGTGGAAAGGGGAATTGGGGTTGTGGTCACTGGGACCGCAGGTGGATGATTCCATCCCAGATATCCCGGCCAGAAAGGGACTGTCTGGGTTGCATCCTTCCTTTTGCTTCCTCCTCTTCTGTGTCTTCCTCTTCCCTCTGCGAGCGGATGCTGTAAATCTGAAATGACAGCATAAAATGCTAGAAATACTCAGCAGGTCAGGCAGCATCTCAACCTGAGACGTGAACTCTGTTTCTCTCTCCATGGATGCTGCCTGACCTGCTGAGTATTTGCAGCATTTTCTGTCTTTTCAGAGGCCTTCCTTTACCATCTGAGGCCTTGCAAGCATCCAGCAACACTCCTTGCACACTTAAAAAACTTAGAACATCTATTGCAGCAAGCCACTACTTCAATAAAATCAAAAAAAAACAGTCCAAAAGCTTACATCCAAACTTACCAGAATGATGTGTGTGTCCCTTTAAGAGGTGCTGACATCGCCACTGTCAGCCTGCTTGTATGCCAGGTTAACCTGGCGTGCTTAGGACCCAGCATTGAATTCAGCGCTAGGATCGAAGTTTGGAGAGGTGACGTTAAGTCGGCGTTGCAAGCCGATTGACGTCACCATGCGCCATTTTTTTCTCCAGGGCGCTGCCAGTTACCGGCAGCGCAAAGGGAGGAAGGAAAATGGCGGCCGCCACCAGCTGGTGAAATAGCGGTGGCCAGCATTTTAGCGCTAATGTGTGGTGCTGAAGACATGAATTTTAGCCCGATGATTCTATGAAGTGATAAGGCTAGTATATAACATTGAGTGACCATTTCAATCTAGCCAGGATGTAGTGGGTGAAGCCTTGCTCTTTCTCTCTCTCCCCTTCCTCATATAGATCGTCGCTGCCTTAAGCCATGACAACATCAAAGATCATGAATGAAATGAGCATGGGCAGTCCTTAACAGTGCTTGGAGTACATGAAGCAATAATACAAAACTGCCTTTGCATTTGGCAATGATGCTCAGAAATTGACTGAACTACTTGCCAAGCCTGACTTTGATGGGTATTTGGGTACTGTACCGTACCTACCCACCCTCTAATCGGATTATTTGCTTTGGCATAATACCGAATCATTCATTTCTGACAGGTGCTAACACCAAGCTCTATTCATGCTGACAGATACGATTGAAGGCGACAAGTTCAGTCAATTCATCAAATCCTGTTCATATTGTGATTATCAAACAATACCAGCGGCAAATAGAAATAGCCCAGGCAAAAAGCAAACAGCCCAGGCTCCTTACAAGAGAGGCTCGACACTATTTAGAAGGCGGAGAAGGGCAGGCACTACCCAGATCTTGGAGAACGAACGTTATTCACTAATCAAGAGCTTTTTTGGATCCTTGCCTGGAAATATCTTTATCATCTTATGCGTTCTGACATGCCCTTTGCGCCCCAGGTGCTGTACAATACAGTGCATTACCTTGCAACACGGGGGGGATTCTTGATTGGATTTGGCCGCTGATTGGGGAGGCAGCCAGGGCCCCGAGGGGGTAAGAACTCGCTTAACTAATTCGGCACGCCCCTGGTCCCTCGCTGAAACCCATTCTGTCTAGCTGTGGTAATAACACCACTCGCCAGCTTCCTGGGTCCAAGGACTTCAGTGGCAGCGCTGGCAGATGGCTTCTTTAACGGTGAATCAGTTGAAAATGTCAAGGCAAAGTCAAGGGTCCTTTTGCGGATCACTTACTGTAAAGAGCAGCCTGCTGCCAGCTAGCATGTCGCTCAGGTTTGAGGTCTCTCTCAAGGCTTTCACGATCGGCATAATATACTTAAATAAAAACCTCAAGTAATGAACTGTGTTTGTCAGTGCAAATACACCGTGTATGCACCACAATCCAAACAAAGGGACAAGGGGCCGAGACTAGCAGAGGCTGTTACAAACTAAGAGGATGAGGGGCTATTGAAAGGTATCAGAAGTCATGTGGAAGAAGAAATCTGACACCTTTGGGATCAGTCCGATGGAGGGGGGTAGTCCGATATTCCTAAGCAAGTTGGGAAATATAAAGGAACGGGTGGGGTTAATTGAATTATATTTAGTGGTGCATTGTGGGTTACCATGGTCTCCTGGATCTTGTTTGCCTTCGGGACTCAGCGAGGAATTTGCCTGGGCTTTTCCCACAGTTGGCCACAGGCGTTTTTCCCATGTTGTTTTTGACTGCCTCGGGAGTTAGCATCACAAGCAGTGGTGAGGGTGGTGTGTGTGAGGTTCCACCGGTTAACAGAGAGTGGTGGGCCGCAAGGTCCTTTTTCATATTTTTCTTTCTGTATGTTTGCCAACTGTAAGAAGCCAAAACAATAAGGGGGCAAAATTTGGTTGCTTTGCGTCTCCCGTTGGCCGCCCCAAGGGGGTGCTATCGGGGCGCAAAGTCCCGAGCGTCCGGGCGCGGCACCGCTAACGCCGCCCACAAAATTTAGCGGGAGGTTAGCCTTGCGCAGCGCCCCAGCCGCAAACTTGGCTCGCGCCCCCCTGACCTACCGCCGGACACTATGTCCAACAGGGTCAGGGGGGTGTTTTTGAGGCCGGGGCGGCGCAAATTAAAGGGCAGGTGCCGGGCGGCCATTTTTTTTTGGGGCCGCCTGTCAGCACCTGCCCCCTCTGGCCTCCTGCTGTGGGGTGACAGCCGCGATTCGTCAGCCCAACACTCCTCGAGTGCCGGGCTCTTATGCTGGCACCCCGCTCCCCGGTGGTCCAGCAGGGCCCCCGGTGCACGCTGTGCTAGGCCCCTCCTCTCTTAATCAGGGGAGGGAGGCCTGCAGTACCGCGGCACCATGTGCCACAACCTCTACCACCTAGAAGGACAAGGGTGGCAGGCGCATGGGAACACCACCACCTCCAGGTTTCCCTCCAAGTCACACACCATCCCGACTTGGACATATATCACCGTTCCTTTATCGTCGCTGGGTCAAAATCCAGGAACTCCCTCCTAACAGCATAGCAGCGGATCAAGAAAAAGGTCCACCACCACTTTCTCAAGGGCAACCAGGGATGGGCAATAAATGCCATAGAATGAATTTATAAAAGAGGTCATGGATGAGAAATGAATGCATTGGATGGTGAGTGCAAAATGAATGAGCTGGGGATATGGAGCCAGCAGAGGTTTCCGAGGGTGGAGTGACAAATGAGCAGGACATTATCTAGGATAGAATGCATGTAGACTCGCACCTAATGGTCTATACGGCCTAGTATCACACCAGCTGGTGCCATCCTTCTTAAACTATTGATAACATGGCAGTCTAAATGTACAGCAGAGAGCTTCTGCCTAGCACTTAGTAAATACGGCCTTGAACAGTTGCCCCAGGGGAACTGGTAACACAAATATAACTGCAAATTCTGATTCTATTCAGCGCTTTTAATGATTACTAAGGTGACAGATCTTTATGTGATTGGTATTTTTCTGAAAGCTTCAAACTTGCTATTTGGGTTGCCTTTGCTGTCAACATCGATATAACCTCAAGCAGGATTCAAACCCACAAGCCAGTGTTCAGCGATATTAGAAAGTCCTCTTCCCAGACAGTCCCTCATTCTGTTCTGATGCCACTTATGTTCAATGCATTCTGATTGCTAAAAGGCAAAAGTAATTAGAATATAGGTGTTCTGGGTGCTTGAACACGTTTTTACTTGGAATATTAAAGCTTGCTGCCTGGAAATTGAACATTTTAAGTCTTTTGCAAAAAGAAGATTGCTGTCAGCACAGATCAAAGATTTGCAAAGAATTATCATTGGCTTTAAAGAGCAGATCTCACCATCAACACCTCTCAGTTGCTGGCTGGTTCAGGAAACTCCTGCCTCCCTCGGCGATCGTTGTTTGTTTGTTTGTTTGTTTTCAGCTCACACGTGTTGACAGTGCAACGAGAACTAATATTACAGTAATAAATCTGCTCAGAATATATACTACTGGTAGATTAAGAAAAGAAAGACTTGCATTTATTTAGCGCCTGTCACAACCTCAGGACACCCCAAAACATTTTACAGCTTTGAAGTATAGTCGCTGTTGTAATGTCGGAAATGCAGCAGCCAATTTGCGCACAGCAAGTTCCTACAAACAGCAATGTGATAATAACCGGATAATCTGTTTTTAGTGATGATGTCGGTTGAGGGATAAATATCGGCCAAGACACCGAGGAGAACTCCCCTGCTCTTCTTCGAAATAGCGTCATGGGATCTTTTACGTCCACCTCAGAGAGCAGACGGGGCCTCGGTTTAACGTCTCATCTGAAAGACGGCAATTCCAACACTGCAGCACTCCCTCAGCACTGCACTGGAGTGTCTGCCTGGATTATGTGCTCAAGACTCTGGTTGGGTGGCACTAACCTTGGGTTTTAAAATCTTGGTAGATGGTAGGAGGAATGGCAGATTGAGGGAGGTGAGGAGTTCCATAGTTTAAGGTGCTGGGATAGAGTGAGTTTGAATAGGAGATAGTGCGAGGAGTCTTGGTCTCGAGAGTGTGAAGCAGCACGGAAGAGAAAGAGTTTGTGTTTAGAACTTATAAGTAGAGCAAAGTTCAGAGGATCAATGACTATTGCAGTGCTGATAAAATAGAGACAAAAAAGGTTGTGATGGGGAGGGCGAGGCTGGAAGCTAGAGGTAAGAGGAAATCATCTATCAAGCTAACTAATCTCATTAGTCCTGTACTGATGATGAGGAATACAAACAAGTTTCACTTCATTATAAAACTACATGTAAATGCTCGTGTACTTTTTTTTTTAATATTGATTCGATCGTTGCCTTCTGTCAGAACAACGTTGCCTCCTGATATGTCAAGTCAAATTACTTGGATAATCCCACTGCCTGATTTATGAGGAACCACCTTATTGCCATTGCATTAAGAAAATGCACAAAATTACTCAACAAAATGCGACAAAATTACAATAACTGAGCCTCTAGAAGAAAAAACACATTATCTGGCGCCTCTATGTAAATAGGGCCAATGTATCACCATGCCAACAGACATGCCTCGGTGCTCGATAATGACTCATTTGAAATTGCATGTAATTTAGTTACATTTTAACATTCCACAATTAACATTCATGGAGGTCTTCCAGGTGAAATAAATTATGGAGAGGGCAATATAGAAAGGAAAAAAACTGAAAGGAGAAGGAATAATATTGGCAAGAAGTAAAAGAATCTTTATTAAAAACAGTCTACTTTTTTTAAATACAAATTTTACACATGGATTTTTTTATGTGCCTGTTAATCTTAAAATTCAGATTTTTAAGAGAACAAAACTCCTGAAGGAGATTATTGGGTTGAATTTCTTCAGGGATTCATTCGATTGTCTGCCGTAACACTGGCAGAAGATGCCCAGATAACCTCGAGAAAGGCACGTCCAGCATCTATGACGTTTCTCCAGAACGTGCATGGATTTTCTGCCAAAGTTATGGTGGAGGACTGGGAGGACCCCCAAAGGAAATTCAACCCCTGTTACTTTCATACAAATGCACAAAAATAGCAGACAGGAAAAGACCTACTGGTCCATCCAGCCTGTCCCACGCAGTTGTGATGCCCGATACATCATGGTAGAGACACTCCCCACCCACCCATTTCCGGGAAAGGCAAAAAACCCAGGGCAAACCTAGGTCAATTGAGGGGGGAGGAAATGGAAACGTATTCATTGTCCTTGATTTGCATTACAGGATACCTACCTCCTATACAAGGTGATCTCCACCCCAGCCAGAAACACATCCAGTTCTCGCTTGAAGGAATACAGTGAATCAGGGTTCACTGTATGAACCAGCAGCCTGTTCCACAGGTCCACTATTCTCTGGGTAACGAACAACCAACCGCGTTCTGCCCTTACATAACTTGTAAACATAACCCTGGCCTTCCCTAACCTATTTAGTTGAACTAATTGGTCTACATCCACACAATCTAGTCGCTTCAATAATTTATAAACCTCCATCAAATCACCCCCAAGGCTATGCATCTCTAAAGTATACAGACCCAGCTCGTTGAGCCTATCTGGATAACTAAGGCATTTTAGTGAGAAGTCGCACAACACCAGGTTATAGTCCAACAGCTTTATTTGAAATCACAAGCTTTCGGAGCGGACTTCACCTGACGAAGGAGCAGCCGCTCCGAAAGCTTGTGATTTCAAATAAAGCTGTTGGACTATAACCTGGTGTTGTGCGACTTATCACTTTTGTCCACCCCAGTCCAACACCGGCATCTCCGCATTAAGGCATTTTAAACTGGGGATAAATCTTTTTGCCCTCCTCTACATCCTTTCCAAAGCCTCAACATCCCCACCATTTGAGGAGACCAAAACTGGGAACAGTATTGTAACTAAGGCCTAACCAAGCTCTTGTGCATTACAAGACTGTTTACTGGCAGTGATTTAACAGAGTTCAAAAATTAATAGACCTCCTGTTACACCGCCATCTAGAGTGGCATCCACTGCATTCCTGAAAATGGTGACTACCTGTGTTTGAGTCAGTTCTCCCTGAAACTAGGCTTAAACCCAGGTTGTCATGGTACAGGAGACAGTGGTTGTAGGTATCCTTAAATCACATACCATCAGAAAGCAATAAACCCTGGGATTTACTTTGTACAGTGTAGGGTTGGCACTATCTGGTTTTGATCTAGATAGTCCTGGATTTAAGGGGCAGCTTGGAAATTTCTAAACTTGAATCCAGGTACCGAAAATCTTTAAAAAAAAGTATCAGTTTGTCACTTCTTCTGTGTCTCAACAACTTGCATTTATGTAGCACATTTAGTGCATGAAATATCCCGAGATGGCACCTCTGACAGTGTAGCACTCCCCCAGTAGTGCACTGGAGTATATGCTCAAGTCCCTGTAGTTGGGTTTGAATCCACAACCTTCTAACTCAGAGGCCAGTGTGCTACCAAAGTAAACACCAAATATCGGAGCTCAAGGTACAGTCTCACTCCTTGCCTCCGCCCTGTCCAGCCCCGGTGTCCAGGTTTGGCTTTGGCAGAAGGCGACAACCCAAAGACAATGGTAACAACATCAATTTTTCTCCTCCATTTCAATCATGTTTACCCCTATTACTCTGTCCTATTCCATTACTCTGCTCCCCCATCCCCCACCCTCATTCCTTTGATGGCTCGCCTACCTCTGAATCTCTCCGTTCACCTTCTCTATTTGTGCTCACATCCCTACCCATCTGCGGCATAAGATAGTAACACACTCTCTTTTCATTTCACAACTGTTTTTCTCCTCTCTTCTCTTGACGTAGTCATCCAGACTCGAGTCGTCGTTGGCTTGTTCTCTCTACACAGATGCGGCCGGACCTGCTGTGATTTCCAGCAAAAACAGTTTTTAGTTTTCCATACAGACCCCAGCATCTGCCACATTGACCCCTTGTGACCCCACCTCATTGTCTTTGATGTAATGTTTTGCTGACTGACCTGTTTGGACACCATCCACACCTTTGATTGCCGTGACTATCTCTCTGCCGAGGTGTGATAAAGGGCAGTTAGAAAGATTAACTGTAGTCGTCTGTCAGTGTTCTCTGACTATATATGCTGTGCCTATATGTATCTCTTCACTTCACCTGACGAAGGAGCAGCGCTCCGAAAGCTTGTGATTTCAAATAAAGCTGTTGGACTATAACCTGGTGTTGTGTGACTTCTCACATTTGTCTTCTCTTAAAGGCAGTGACGTCCGGCTGGAGAGCCATGCATGCCAGTCGACCTTCAGTACCTCACCTAAGTGATAGAGTGTTAGTAGGCTTTCCAACCAAGGGTGGCATCACAACCAAGTCTGTTCCTGTCCTTACTGGACTGAACTGCTCACTTCCAAAAACATTGGGAAAGAATTAGTGAGATGATGCAATAGAGATTCAGGGAATACTATTGGGAGGTGGAGTTATCACAGGCTCCCTTGTGCCTTGAATAAGTCACAGGCCTGTTTTGGAATGCATAAGAGGTGGATATTGCCCTGCGCTCCAGTAATGTTTTCTGCTGCTCTCTCTCATTGCAAGAGCAGGTGATACTTTAAGTCAATTTTATACTGCTCAGTGGACCCAGGGGAGTGGGGCACACCAACATAAACCCACCATCTCCATGTCTCTGCCTATATCTTTTTCTTACTCCTATAAATACTAATCAGGAGACTGAAGATCCACAACTCCCGTCATTATTTTATTTGTTCTTGGGATGTGGGCAACGCTGACAAGAACACATCTATTACCCATCAGGAATTGTTCTGAGAAGGTGATGAACTGATGTTGCATCCATTGTTTTTATAACTGAGTGGCTTGCTAGGCCACCAGTAGGCATTAAGAGTCAACCACTTGGTAAGAACTAGACTCATGCGTAGGACAGACCAGGTGGGAGTGGTGCTCCCTTTCCTGAGGGACGGGCTGACATCTTTCATGCCCATTATTTTTTTCCAGAGCCAGCCCACAAGTTACCAGATTTGTTAAATTGGTGGGATTAGAATTTGAGATCTATGGATTGCTTGGCTAGTACCACCAGCACTACACTACCAAAACCATAGAGAAGTAAAAGGGAGGAAAAATGGCTCCCATGTTTTTAGGTTTTAGATCCAATTAGATCCCAGCAACAGCTCACAGGAGCCATGAAACAGTGGGTCTGATGCCTTTGTTTTGGCTCCTTTACATTGCAGAATGCCATTGACGGCGAGAATAATAGAAAGAAGAAAGACTGACTTGCATTTATACAGCATCTTTCACGACCTCAGGATGTCCCAAAGCGCTTTCCAGCCAATGAAATACTTTTTGAAGTGTAGTCACTGTTATAATGTAGGAAGCGTGGCAGCCAATTTACACACAGCAAGGCCCCACAAACAGGAATGAGATAATGACCAGATAATCTGTTTTAGTGATGCTGGTTGAGGGATAAATATTGGCCAGGACACCGGGGAGAACTCCCCTGCTCTTCTTCGAAATAGTGCCTTGGGATATTTTATTTCCACCTGAGAGAGGAGACGGGACCTCAGTTTAATGTCTCATCCGAAAGACAGCAGCTCTCTCAGCGCTGCACTGGAGGGTCAGCCTGATTTTGTGCTCAAGTCTCTGGAGTGGGGCGTGAACCCACAATCTGCTGACTCAGACTGGGTGGGTGCTACCACTGAGCCACAGCTTATACATGTGTGCTTGCTGTCATGGGACTCCTTCAATGTAAAACTGCCTTAAAAAGTCCGTTAAAACAGACAGGAGGGAGTTCCTAATATACAAGGCAGGGCGAACTCTGTTGCATAAAGAGGAGGCAAGAAGAGCAGCAAGAATGACCTACCCCATCAGACTGGTAGCTCAAGCCTGGCACTAGATGTTTACAACCACCACTCAATTGGCCAGGCCATGCAGGGCACCAGCTCATTTCGAAGCCTGCATTTATAGTGCCACTGTGACCACAAATTAACTTAGTTGGCAAATGACTGGTAAGAAACTGACCAATCAATCGGAAATATATCAGCAGGGGATGGCTGCCAATTAATAGGTTGGAACTGAACAGCTGCAAATGTTCTGGTAAATTGGTGTATTGAGAATTTTATTATTGATGTAGATGCTGCTCATTTATAAGAAAGTGCGAGTCACAGTTGGAGTTTGAATGAGTTGGGTTACGTGCAGTGAATAATGGAACAGACGATGCAACTATTTCCTTTGTGTAAGATGGAATCCTCTCTTTAGTGTGTTTGAAAAGTGGAGGAATTTAAGTGCAAAAACATATCTGAACAGCTCAATATAACAGAATCAAATACTGTGGACGTTCAAATTCCAAGTTGTAGCAAGTAGGCTTTAGCATGTTTGCATTTAGTTTTCATGTGTGTGTTTATAATGCAACACCAGTGGAGCGGCAAGGAGGCTTCCGATTCGCAACTGATGCAGCTGCAGTGTATTTCTGCAGTCGGGTCCCAATCCAACGCCAGGGAGAAGTGGTGGGACTATCATTGGGATTGCTCCCAACACTGTTGTCTGTTTCCAGAAGCCTACCGAGTCATCTATAAACACACGGGGGTGTGAAATTCATCCAGGGCAGCAGCAAAAAAGAGCGCTAGCGAATAGGCAGCCTCTTTTGCACCCCGCCTGATCGAGCAGAGTCTAAGACGGGCTGCCGATTCACTGTTGCCAATTTTGCGCTACCGCCCAAGATTAGTTTCACGCCCAGTGTTCCTCGGATTACCAATTATCCCCTAAATCTGTTTTCAACCACTAGAGGTCATGTAGGATGCCCACCATAACCTCATGACTCATTCAAAGGGCAGAAAATACCACACCAGGAGCCCAATGTGTGCAGGCTAAAACTAATAGTCAAATTTATTAACAGGTGTCACAATACACAGCAGCAGTGAGACCTAAAAACTTATAGAGAGTACAGTACTTAAAAACAATAATGATAGAATTAGGCCACATTAGGTTTCACTATCCTTGTTAGAACACATTTCTTATACAGTTTGATAAGAACTTTCGTTGACCTTCACAATGGTTGAAACAAAACCTCTGCTTTCCCCCTACCCCAAAGAGAAGACTTGCATTTATATAGTGCCTTTCACGAGCACCGGTCGTCTCAAAGCACTTTACAGCCAATGAAGTACATTTTTTGAAGTGGAGTCACTGTTGTAATGTGGGAAACGCGGCAGCCAATTTGCACCACAGCAAGGTCCCACAAACAGCAATGTGATAATGACCAGATAATCTGTTTTTGTTATGTTGGTTGAGGGATATATATTGGCCAGGACACCGGGGATAACTCCCCTGCTCTTCTTCGAAATAGTGCCATGGGATTTTTTACGTTCACCTGAGAGAGCAGACAGGGCCTTGGTTTAACGTCTCATCCGAAAGACGGCACCTCCGACAGTGCAGCGCTCCCTCAGCACTGCACTGGAGTGTCAGCCTAGCTTTATGTGCTCAAGTCCCTGGAGTGGGACTTAGAACCCACAACCTTCTGACTCAGAGGCGAGGGTGCTACCCACTGAGCCACAGCTGACACTGAGTTCAGATCTCCAGTCGGAACTAAAGACATGAGCAACCTGCACTGTGACTTATGGTATGGAAATTCCATCTTTGAAGTTAACCATTGCTTGCGCACCCTTTGAGGTGTTCATGTCCCAGTATTACCAACTTCCGCCAACAATTTGCCTATAACGAGCTAGCTATCAGAGAAATTACGGGGCGGGGGGGGGGAGGTGGATGATAATGCAGTCTGGATTCAAGGCCTCCAGAACAGCTACTCCTCAGGAGCTGTGCATGCACTGAGCTATCCTCGCATCGTAACGTGATGTCAGCTCATTAACATAATGTCATGGCTCTCCAGGTGCACCGCGCATATAAGGGGTTGGCGGTCCGTGGCGGTCAGAGGGCGCGACACGGGCTGCAGCGGGTCTTAAAGGGCTGCTGTTCCCCCTTAAAGGGGGGAAAATGGCAGGAGCAAGTCACTGAAGTTGAACTGCCCCTCTCAATGAAGCTGCTTTCGAGGCGCGGCTGCGGGCGGTCCTTGGAAATAAGGCTGGCACTTCTCTACTTTGGAGCTGATGCCTGCCTGAAGTCAAGTGCAGCAGCAGAGCAGCCTGCAAGGAGGTGGCTGAAAGAGTCAGCGTTGCCCTCACGCGTGCTCCAAGGCCAGGAGCAAGCTTGGTAGAAGACATTTGCTGGTTTCGGGAAAGTTGCCAAGATAAATACTGCCCACATGTTGCTTCCTTTACAATATTGTCTCACATACATCTTCACAGCACATCGCCACGAGCTTGGTGCTGTAACACAGAGGGAGACTGCCCAGCAATCTGGCCAAGTGTTAATGAACTTTCCAATCGCGCGGCCGTGCCCAGGTTTTTAAAGGGCGCTCGGCAGTGCTGCCAGGGCAGTGCGTTTGCCCTGCTACCCCTCTAAACGTGGCAAGCAAGCACCAAGCTCGCTGCCAGCACCAGGCCTCGCCGCATAAATACAAAGCTAAAAAGAAAATTGCAAATGCTGGAACTCTGAGACAAAAATCAGAAAATGTTCCAGACACACAGCAGGTCAAGTCATCATCTCTGAACCGTCTTCACAACTGAAAAGTGAAAGCATTTTTACTAGAATTAGATTTTTTTTAAACGGAGAGGGTGGGGAGGGCGAAAGCGCCGAGCGCGGACCTCACGGGCCCAGCGACCTGCAATCCGCTGAGGAGAAAAGCAGGAGATTGTTCGATGATCATCTCAGTCAGGCATTAGGCATTAAAGAAATGAAAGGCTTTACAGGAGTGTGTTTAATAGCTGAGGCGTGGAAAAAGACAAGCAAATGGGGGTAATTGAAAATAAAAACGCACACAGAATCTGAAGTGAAAACAGAAAACACAGGTCGTCACAAGATGTGGAGATGCCGGTGTTGGACTGGGGTGGACAAAAGTGAGAAAGTCGCACAACACCAGGTTATAGTCCAACAGCTTTATTTGAAATCACAAGCTTTCGGAGCGCTGCTCCTTCGTCAGGTGAAGTCACCTGACGAAGGAGCAGCGCTCCGAAAGCTTGTGATTTCAAATAAAGCTGTTGGACTATAACCTGGTGTTGTGCGACTTCTCACTGTCGTCACACGAGGCAGAGAATTCTCCTCCCCACTGCCTGCACTGTGTTCTGACAAAGGGTCTTCATCCCAATTGTAACCTTCCTACCTCCCCTCGCACACTGACAGACCCACCTCACCCCACCAGCACTCCCTGCTGAAGCAAGACGGAGGAAGGAACTGAGGTCTCACCTTGTTCCTTGGGTGGGCTTTTCACTGTCTCAGCTATTTTGCACTTTCCTTTGTTCCGCTAACAGTATCTTTCATGCTTCGCTGTAGTGCCCGAATGAAATAACCTTTTACATCAACTATGGGGGGTGGGGCTTTGACCCAAGATGCCCACTGCGATGCCAGGTCCCTTCTATGGTACAAGAGAGCGATCGTACACCCGTCTTAGACAGTCCCTGGCCCTAGCCTGACTCCCAGTCCATCATTTACTTGACTATCCCAACGCACTCCTGGCCGGCCTCCCACGTTCTATCCTCCGTAAACTTGAGGTCATCCAAAACTCGGCTACCCGTGTCCTAAATCGCACCAAGTTCCATTCACCCATCTCCCCTGTGCTCGCTGACCTACATTGGCTCCCGTTAAACAACGCCTCGATTTTAAAATTCTCATCCTTGTTTTCCATCCTTCCATGGCCTCGCCCCTTCCTATCTCTGTAATCTCCTCCAGCCCCACAACCCCCCGAGATATCTGCGCTCCTCTAATTCTGAACCCTTACGCATCCCTGATTTTAATCGTTCAACCATTGGTGGCCGTGCCTTCAGTTGCCTAGGCCCTAAGCTCTGGAATTCCCTCCCTAAACCTCCCCACCTCTCTTTCATCCTTTAACACGCTCCTTAAAACCTACCTCTTTAGCCAAGCTTTTGGTCACCTGGCCTAATATCTCCTTATGTGGTTCGGTGTCAATTTTTGTTTGATAACACTCCTGTGAAGCACCTTGAGATGTTTCACTACGTTAACGGCGCTATAAAAATACAAGTTGTTGTTGTTGTGCTGTCAGGAGCAGATGGAAGTGCTGCCACTTACAATTCAAATTGGAAGTTCCCAGAACAGTGGAGACACAGACAGTGGAACCAGGTCTCTGCAATTTCCCACAGGGCTCTGCCAGTCTCCTGCCTGAGTAAGGGAAAGAATTCGGTAGAAGCCTCACAAAATTTCAGCCCCTTACATTTTAACTCTGGGAAAGGACTGTGACTAAGTAACCATGTGTGGAGCTCACTCTGAGTCTGTGTGTAAACACACACGTATAGCGTTCACTCTGATTGTGTGTAATGTTCACTCTGAGTGTGTGTAGGTTTCACTCTGAGTGTGTAACGTTCACTCTGAGTGTGTGTAACGTTCACTCTGAGTGTGTGTAGGGTTCACTCTGAGTGTGTAACGTTCACTCTGAGTGTGTGTAGGGTTCACTCTGAGTGTGTAACGTTCACTCTGAGTGTGTGTAACGTTCACTCTGAGTGTGAGTAACGTTCACTCTGAGTGTGTGTATTGTTTACTCTGTGTGTGTGTAGGATTCACTCTGAGTGTGTGTAGCGTTCACTCTGAGTGTATGTAGGGTTCACTCTGCGTGTGTGTCGGGTTCACTCTGAGTGTGTGTAACGTTCACTCTGAGTGTGTGTAACGTTCACTCTGAGTGTGTGTAACGTTCACTCTGGGTGTGTGTAACGTTCAATCTGAGTGTGTGTAGGGTTCACACTGAGTGTGTGTAGAGTTCACTCTGAGTGTGTGTAGGGTTCACACTGAGTGTGTGTAACGTTCACTCTGAGTGTGTGTAACGTTCACTCTGGGTGTGTGTAACGTTCAATCTGAGTGTGTGTCGGGTTCACTCTGAGCGTGTGTAACGTTCACTCTGAGTGTGTGTAACGTTCACTCTGGGTGTGTGTAACGTTCACTCTGGGTGTGTGTAACGTTCACTCTGAGTGTGTGTAACGTTCACTCTGGGTGTGTGTAACGTTCACTCTGAGTGTGTGTAGGGTTCACACTGAGTGTGTGTAACGTTCACTCTGAGTGTGTGTCGGATTCACTCTGAGTGTGTGTAGGGTTCACTCTGCGTGTGTGTAACATTCACTCAGAGTGTGTGTATCGTTCACACTGAGTGTGTGTAGGGTTCACTCTGAGTGTGTGTAACGTTCACTCTGAGTGTGAGTAACGTTCACTCTGAGTGTGTGTAATGTTCACTCTGAGTGTGTGTAGGGTTCACTCAGAGTGTGTGTATCATTCACACTGAGTGTGTGTAGGGTTCACTCTGAGTGTGTGTAATGTTCACTCTGAGTGTGTGTAGGGTTCACTCTGAGTGTGTGTAACGTTCACTCTGAGTGTGTGTCGGATTCACTCTGAGTGTGTGTAGGGTTCACTCAGAGTGTGTGTAACGTTCACTCTGAGTGTGTGTAGGGTTCACTCTGAGTGTGTGTATCGTTCACACTGAGTGTGTGTAGGGTTCACTCTGAGTGTGTGTAACATTCACTCTGAGTGTGTGTAACGTTCACTCTGAGTGTGAGAAACGTTCACTCTGAGTGTGTGTAAGGTTCACTCTGAGTGTGAGTAACGTTCACTCTGAGTGTGTGTCGGGTTCACTCTGAGTGTGTGTAACGTTCACTCTGAGTGTGAGTAACGTTCACTCTGAGTGTGTGTCGGGTTCACTCTGAGTGTGTGTAACGTTCACTCTGAGTGTGAGTAACGTTCACTCTGAGTGTGTTTAACGTTCACTCTGAGTGTGAGTAACATTCACTCTGAGTGTGTGTCGGGTTCACTCTGAGTGTGAGTAACGTTCACTCTGAGTGTGTGTAGGGTTCACTCTGAGTGTGTGTAATGTCCACTCTGAGTGTGTGTAACATTCACTCTGAGTGTGTGTAACATTCACTCTGAGTGTGTGTAACGTTCACTCTGAGTGTGTGTAGGTTTCACTCTGAGTGTGTGTCGGGTTCACTCTGAGTGTGTGTAACGTTCACTCTGAGTGTGAGTAACGTTCACTCTGAGTATGTTTAACGTTCACTCTGAGTGTGAGTAACATTCACTCTGAATGTGAGTAGAGTTCACTCTGAGTGTGTGTAACGTTCACTCTGAGTGTGTGTAGGTTTCACTCTGAGTGTGTGTAGGGTTCACTCTGAGTGTGAGTAACGTTCACTCTGAGTGTGTGTATCATTCACTCTGAGTGTGTGTAGGTTTCACTCTGAGTGTGTGTAGGTTTCACTCTGAGTGTGTGTAACGTTCACTCTGAGTGTGCGTAATGTTCACTCTGAGTGAGTGTAAGGTTCACTCTGAGTGTGTGTAGAGTTCACTCTGAATGTGAGTAGGGTTCACTCTGAGTGTGTATAACGTTCACTCTGAGTGAGTGTAAGGTTCACTCTGAGTGTGTGTAGAGTTCACTCTGAGTGTGAGTAGGGTTCACTCTGAGTGTGTATAACGTTCACTCTGAGTGAGTGTAAGGTTCACTCTGAGTGTGCGTAGAGTTCACTCTGAGTGTGAGTAGGGTTCACTCTGAGTGTGTGTAGGGTTCACCCTGAGTGTGTAATGTTCACTCTGAGTGTGTGTATCGTTCACTCTGAGTGTGAGTAAGGTTCACTCTGAGTGTGAGTAACGTTCACACTGAGTGTGTGTCGGGTTCACTCTGAGTGTGTGTAGGGTTCACTCTGAGTGTGTGTAGGGTTCACTCTGAGTGTGTAATGTTCACTCTGAGTGTGTGTATCGTTCACTCTGAGTGTGTGTAGAGTTCACTCTGAGTGTGTGTAACGTTCACCCTGAGTGTGTGTAGGGTTCACTCTGAGTGTGTGTAACGTTCACGCTGAGTGGGTGTCGGGTTCACTCTGAGTGTGTGTAGGGTTCACTCTGAGTGTGTGTAACGTTCACGCTGAGTGGGTGTCGGGTTCACTCTGAGTGTGTGTAGGGTTCACTCTGAGTGTGTGTAACGTTCACGCTGAGTGGGTGTAACGTTCACTCTGAGTGTGTGTATCGCTCACTCTGAGTGTGCGTAATGTTCACTCTGAGTGTGTGTGACGTTCACTCTGAGTGTCTGTAGGGTTCACTCTGAGTGTGAGTAACGTTCACGCTGAGTGTGTGTCGGGTTTACTCTGAGTGTGTGTAGGGTTCACTCTGAGTGTGTGTAATGTTCACTCTGAGTGTGTGTAAGGTTCACTCTGAGTGTGTGTAGGGTTCACTCTGAGTGTGTGTCGGGTTCACTCTGAGTGTGAGTAACGTTCACCCTGAGTGTGTGTAGGGTTCACTCTGAGTGTGAGTAACGTTCACTCTGAGTGTGTGTCGGGTTTACTCTGAGTGTGTGTAACGTTCACTCTGCGTGTGTGTAACGTTCACTCTGAGTGTGTGTGACGTTCACTCTGAGTGTGTGTAGGGTTCACTCTGAGTGTGTGTAACGTTCACTCTGAGTGTGAGTAATGTTCACTCTGAGTGTGTGTAGGGTTCACTCTGAGTGTTTGTAATGTTCACTCTGAGTGTGAATAACTTTCACTCTGAGTGTGTGTATCGTTCACTCTGAGTGTGTGTGACGTTCACTCTGAGTGTGTGTAGGGTTCACGCTGAGTGTGTGTTGGGTTCACTCTGAGTGTGTGTAGGGTTCACTCTGAGTGTGTGTAGGTTTCACCCTGAGTGTGTGTATCGTTCACTCTGAGTGGTGTAATGTTCACTCTGAGTCTGTGTAACGTTCACTCTGAGTGTGTGTAACGTTCACTCTGAGTGTGAGTAACGTTCACATGAGTGTGTGTAGGGTTCACTCTGAGTGTGAGTAACGTTCACTCTGAGTGTGAGTAACATTCACTCTGAGTGTGTGTAACGTTCACTCTGAGTGTGTGTAGGTTTCACTCTGTGTGTGTGTAACGTTCACTCTGAGTGTGTGTAACGTTCACTCTGAGTGTGTGTAGGTTTCACTCTGAGTGTGTGTAACGTTCACTCTGAGTGTGTGTAGGGTTCACTCTGAGTGTGTGTTGGGTTCACTCTGAGTGTGTGTCTATAATTCCAACTTCAATGCACCACATGAAGTTTGTTTCAGCCAACCAGCTGTGAGATGAAGCGAATAGTGAAAGGATTGTCTTCACCCCTGGGACTTTAGCACCTAATGCCAATCCTGACCTTCCAACCAATTCAGGGCTAAAATCGACCATATTTCTCTGCCTGATGTGCGATGCATGATACAGATTTATGAATGGTCATATTTTGGCCTTGTTCCATGATACATTTTTAGAGTTCCATCTGTTATTTTAACAGTCTCCCTACTCTGAACATCACTAAGAAATGTCTTTGAATCGCTCTTGCTTATCAATAATCTATTTTTCTATTACTCGCTTGTCCCTTTCTAATGCACATTGCAGTTACCTGCAACTGACTTTCCTATAACTCATGGCCCTCATTACATTTGATTTGCTTTTGTCCTCAGGAGTTGCATCACAATGGAGAGAGCGGGATGGATGCAAGTACCTGTCATTCTCGCCCATTACAAAGCGCCTGATGTAAGCATGTGACAGGTGTGCCCAATGACCCTTGCAATAAGTGATTATGGATGATTGCACTAAAGTATGCCCAGCAGCCATACAATCTGCTTCCTGTATTCCATCTCCTTTGCCCTTTGGCGGGTCAACTATAATTATTTGCAATGCTGACGTGTAGCAAGGGGTACAGCAGGTAGCAAAATAATCACCGCCATTCCTAGGCCTGTATTATATTCAGCCTCTTGTTGAATCTGACCAATTGAATCTCCTTTTCAAAGTGCCTAGTTTCCCTCTATCGCTATATTGTGGCAGCGAGTCTCCCGAACATATTGGAGTCAAATTTTCTTGGCCGTTCTGTTGGAATCCTGCTCCAACTCGGATGGAACAGCTTGGAAAAAGGTTGGGATCGACACACACCAAGCACTGACTGGAACTGGGATTGCCCACTTGGCTTTGTAAGGGACTGAGCTTCTGCCCACTCCTTACCAGTGCAGGGGGCGGGGGCGGGGGCGGGGCCAGGGATGCCCTGCGCTGCGAGTTCCCACTTCCCCGACCCAGGAGGGACTCGGCTTAAGGGTGGAGGCGGGTAAACCAGTCAGGTGAGCCATACCGGCCTCTTGTCGGGTGGAAGTGGGGCCCTTGTGGAGCATTCAGGAACAGCAAGCACTGAAGATGGGGAAATTCGAAAACAATTTTTTTCGGATCGGCTCATTTACAAGGTGCCAAGGGAGAACTGCATGAGGTAACATGAGGCAAGCAAGCACCCAAGGTGCGCTCATAGTGGCACAGGAATCCACCTGTCGCATGCAAATGAGATGCCTTTCCATGGACTCCATCATTGGATATTTGGGTTGGAGATGCGAGTCATGGATTTGGCTCATATTATCTGTCCCTTCCTATTAAGCATCTGTATGTTACCCAGTAGCCACTTAATAGTCTCTTTTCCTCTCTGCTTCTTATCCTGTAGGCAATCCATAGTCCCTGTAATAAAACAGCATGCCTGCCAGTAAGTTGTGGTGTGCTGTGTGAGGAACAGAAGTGTTTACTTGATTCAACCCGTGTGCAGAGTGGAGCCTGCTGAAACAGGCCTGATTGTGTTGAGATAGTAACCAGCATGGTGGATTGGCAGCGTGGCGTGTAGCCCAGGCTGTAACTTGTTAAGTGATCGTTTCTGAACCAGCTGTTTCTGTTTCCTCCCAACACCCCGTCTGAACGTTATACAAAAAGGAAGAAAGGACCAGACCAAGCTGTCCAGGTCGAGTAGACCCCTCCCCTCAACCCCCAATAAAAACTAAACCAACCCCTGCTGTTCCATAATCCAAAAGAATTAGGGGTAAAAATTCAGTTGGTTGAGCCTCCCGTTAGCGCCTTAAGAGGGCGCTAATGGGGCGCAAAGCCGCTAACGCCCGGGCGCAGCGATGTTTGCGCCGCTCGGGAACTTAACTAGAGACTGTGCGGCGGCGCTAAAACTTACCGCTGCGACCACCTGCGCGCGCAGATTGTGACGTCATTCCATGGTGTAACGCCCTTGTGGCGCCCCGGAGCGGAAATTGAGTGGCGCCCCCTGCCTTACTGCCTGGCGCATCCAACGACCGGAAGACTGGAACGCTATCAATCGCTGTGGGGCTGGGGGGGGCGCTATTTAAAGGGGGCCTCTTCCTGTCTTTTTCTGTGGTCGACATTTTTGCACCACTCGTTCTGAGAGAGAGAGAGAGATTCGGAGAGAGAGAAAGAGAGACTTCTGCATTGACTCAACGCTTTGTGAGGTAGTTTTGCCTACTGATCCTAACTTCGCTGGTACTTTAGTTGCTGTCCTTCATTACTTTGCTTGCAAAGAGAATATGGGGGCTGCACTGATTGGGGGCGTCGTCCTGCTCCAGCTGAATCGGAGGATACAGAGACACAGAGAGAGAGTGGCAATGATGGCCAGACGGAGGAGGGCCAACAGGCGTATGTACAGGAGAGCTTACCCTCCCAGGGTATATCGTGAACAGCTCTCCTACATTCATATGTCTGAGGAGCTGTGTTTGCGAAGGCTGCGATTCAGCAAGGAGGTGGTCACTGAGCTCTGCCACCTGCTGCAGCCAGATCTGCAGCCTCAACTGAGGTCCAGGACGTCTCTGTCAGTGGCAGTGAAGGTCACAGTGGCTCTCAACTTTTACGCTACTGGCTCATTTCAAGCTGCTGCTGGGGACCTCGCCAATATCTCCCAGTTCGCGGTGCATTGCTGCATCCGGCAGGTCACAAATGCCCTCTTTAAAAGGGGACGAGAGTTCATCTCTTTCCCCATGACCCCAGACAAGCAGCGTGACTGCGCTCTGGGCTTTGCGAGGCTAGCGGGCTTCCCCATGGTGCAGGGCGCCATTGACTGCACGCATGTGGCTTTGCGTGCTCCGCATGAGAATGCCGAGGAATTCCGGAACAGAAAGGGGTTCCATTCCTTGAATGTTCAGTTGGTCTGTTACAACAGACAGCTGATACTCGCTGTCAATGCCCAGTATCCTGGCAGCTGCCACGATGCTTTTATCCTGCGTCAGACTACTGTGGCAGAACTTTTCGAGGCACCGCATCAGCCAGTTGGTTGGCTTCTCGGGGACAAGGGGTATACATTGAGCACCTGGCTGATGACACCGCTCCGTACGCCCAACACCCCTGCTGAGCTGCGGTACAATGAGAGCCATCAAGCTACCAGGAACATAATTGATCGCACAATCGGCGTGCTGAAGCAACGGTTCCGCTGTCTCGACCATTCTGGAGGAGCCCTGCAGTACTCGCCTGAGCGAGTATCGAACTTCATAGTCGTGTGCTGCATGTTGCATAACATGGCAATCCTCAGGACCCAGCCAATGCCACCAGGCCTTGGAGCACCACCAGAGGAGGAGGAGGAAGAGGAGGAAGAGGACGAGGAGGATGATCATCAGCAGCACCAAGGCGGGAGGGCGGCCCACAATGGTCAAACTGCAAGGGCCGTCCGTCAACGGCTAATAGCAAGCCGCTTCTAGGGCCCCTGCTGTGGAAATGGCTTCTGCCATTGCTAACAACATTAATGAACCCAGCACGCAACCCCTAAGCCGGCCAAGGCACCAATAATTCCAACCACCAACCATGTATATTTTGAATACAGAAACTTATTTATTTTACAAACTCTGTGTGTGTCAATTCCTCATGACAAACTCATAGAAATAAACACAAAAAAACAGTCAATAATATAACTGGTTCTCACAACCTGGAGATAATGTCCAAAACACTAAACAAAAGTTGGACCATGAACCTCGGCCTTTAATAAAAAAATGACCAGCATTTTGTCACACCTCCTACTTTTTTCCCTTCGAGGGTGATCTCCTTCCCTTGCGCACTTCCCCCCTTCTAACTCTACTGCTCCTCCGTAATGGGACCTCAGTGGCTGCAGCAAGGCTGGTGGAAGGCTGCTGCTCGTCAGACCCTGACACTGCAGATGCCCCTGAAGGACGGCCTCGACCACTTCTGGGCCTGGAGGGCCCAGCTGCAGACTGCACCAACTCTGCATGGGCGGCAGCAGTCTGTCCTACAGGCGGTGGCAAGTGCAGTGGAGAAGTGACAGTGTTGGCAGCAGGAATGCTGTCATCGTGAGAGAGGACAGCAACTCCCTGCTCGCCCGACACACTGGCACTCCCACGGGGCAGCACTTCAGCATCCGGAGCAATCTGCTGGAGAACAGATTGCTGGCCTGCTGCGGCGCGGTGACAGCCCCGGGAACATGTGCACGAACCATCGAGGTTGGCAGCAGTCTGTGCTCGCGTGGCCTCAATCTGAGTCTGCATGAGTGCAGTCAGAGATGGGATCACAGCAGCCAGTGACTGAATTGCAGCACTAAGCGTTAGTGTGGCATCCGCCTGTGCTACAGCGAAGTGCTCCACACTCCTTGCCAGTGACTCAATGCATTCGGGCACCCTTCCCACTGCACCCATGAGCTCAGTGTGCATGCCCACCGCCTGGGTGTTCACTTCTGCGATCAGCCGCTCCTCCTCTGCGTCCATTGCAGTAGGAGTCGCTGGCATACTCTCCCTCTGGGGAGAAGGCCCCCGTTCTTCCCTACCCCCATGGCATTGCTGCAGCCCGCTGGGTCCTGGAGCTTCACCCTCATCAGACCCTTCCCCTCTGCTCCCCTCCAGGGAAGGCGTGTTCCCAGTGTGGGCATGGACTTCCTCGGGAGAGGGTGGCACTGATGCTCCAGCTTCCTCTTCCTCCTCGGCTGCAGCATCACTCCCAGTGGCAGCTTCAGGGCCCGTCTCCTCAGCTGGTGAATCACCATCTGAAAGCAGGGAGGTACAAGAGTGGCTTTAGCGTGAGGACAGGGTGGCAGTAAGGGAGGAATAAGTGCAGCGAGTTAGCAAGTTGGATTGAAAGTGTCAAAGGCCGGTGTTGTGAGGGACAAGTGGAAGGACAGAGGACAAAAAGGTGATGACCTTACCATTGCTGTCCAGAACGGGGTCGGCGTCTCCAGTGGCGACGGGACCGATCACCCGGCTTGCCACAATCCTGTGGACGCGCTCCTCAAGATCGCTGAGGGGTTGCAGCTGAGGCCGCCCTCCACCTGTCCGTTGCTGCTGTCTCCGATTATGCGCCAGCTTGGCCTGTAAGAAAAAGGACAGCATCTGAGTAAATATACAGCCATGGTCTTGCCTGATGTGCCTCCCATAGGTGAATAGCCCTTACTGTATGCAGCCATGGTCTTGCCTGATGTGCCTCCCATAGGTGAATAGCCCTTACTGTATGCAAAGTGTGGAATGTGTGTGTGTGTTTCATGAAAGGTCCATAGGTGTTGGATGAGTGTTGTGCCTTGGGGTTTTAAGACCCTCTGGCCATAGAGTGAGGTTGAGATGGAGGGATGGAGAGGTATTGAGAAAAAGCCACTCACCCTGACGACCCGAGTGAGGTCGTTGAACTTTTTGCGGCATTGAGTATGGGTCCTGGGCACCATGCTCCTGGAGGAGACGCTCTGAGCCACCTCCCTCCACACTCTTCTAAACTCGCGTGGCAAAGGCCTCCTGCCACTCTCAGGGAAGAGCATACATCTTCTGCGCTCCACCGCGCCAACCAGAGCATCCAAGGCCCGCTCGGTGAAGCGATGAGCTCGTTCTCTCACCCTCTCCATCCTTGGCAGCAAAATGGATTCACAGGTCTCTCCAGGCTGAGATTCAAGGCTGCAATGAGCAGGGTGTGGCTGGGGAGCAAGTTGGCCCCCCCGCTTTAAGAAGTGGCCGGCGCCAGTGTGTCTGTGTTCCCTCGCTAACTGGCAGCAGCTGCGCTGCGCTCGCGCGCTGAGTTAGCGCCTCACTGCTCGGCCTTTGCGCCTTAAGACAGGTGTGCAGCGCTTGCTTTAGCGCTCCACTCACCTCCCGGGGTGGTAAAAGTGAAGTTTCCTGTCAGTGCCGATAATTAGCGCCAGGCGCTAATATTTGCGTCCAGACGATATTTGTGCCCCAAATGGGGCGCGACCTAAATTTTCCCCCTATGACTCCGAATGCCACAGATGGGTTGGGCTTTACTCACTTCTTTCCAAATACTGGTGCAGATGTAATTAAATTGGCTCTGCTGAATATAAAGTGATTTCCTACTCTCAATAAACTACATTTTTCTCCAATTGTGCTCAAACTTCCATCTGAATTTTAAGGAGAGAACATTTATTGTTGCACCTTATCACATCACAGCTCCAAATGGAAAGACTGACTTTGTAGAATTACTGTTGTTATGTGGGTAAATGCTCCAGGTATTTTGTACATGTCAAGATCCCACAAACAGCAAATAGGCAGTTAATCTGTCTTTAGTAGTATTGATAGAGGGAGGAATGTTTGGTTGTCGGGATAATTCCCTGCTCTTCTTCAAATGGTCTTGTGGGATCTTTAACATCCACTTGACCCACCAGAACAAACTTAAGACCTCAACTGATGGTATTCCATATACAGTAGTGCTAGCTTAGATCATGTACCCAAGTTAGAGTGGGACTTGAACCCACAGCCTTCTGATTCAGTATGGCCAACAGAGTCAAGCCAAAACTCCTTTGTTCTGCTGTTGCCATTTACAGCTCCTCGAGACTATCTTTTTTACTTTACCTCTCCCCTTTTGCCTTGCACCATTATCCATTTTGTCATTTAATCACTCCTGCCTTCCACTCTATCATAGACCTTCCCTTTTGTTCTTTCCTCTCCCACTTTCCCTGTGTCTGTACTTGCTTAAAAAACTGTTACATCTCTAACTTCTTCCAGTTCTGACAAAAGGTCACCGGCCTGAAATGTTGGTGTTAATTTTAACCCCCAAAAATGTGTAGGTTGGGGTCGGGTCAGATGTTAGGGGGAAAAATTCGGTTGATTTGCGCAAAGCAACTAGCGCCTGGGCGCGGCGCTGCCAACGCCTCCCACGAGATTCAGCAGGAGGTTAGCGGCAGCACTAACCGTTAGCGCCCCACGGAGCTGCGCCTCCGGCGATGACATCATCGCTGTGCGCAGCGCCCCGCTCGCGATCTTCGGTAGCGCCCCCTGACTTACCGCCGGACGCTATGTCCGACAGGGTCAGGGGGGCCTACCTACGGCTGGGGCGGCGCAAATTAAAGGGGAGGTGCAACTTTAAACCTAATTATATTATGATCACTATTACCCAGATGTTCTCCTACCGCAACACACTCCACTTGCCCTACTACATTCCCCAGAATTAGATCCAGCACTGCTTCTTTCTTTGTTGGGCCAAAAACATACTGATTATAAAAGTTCTTTGTACACATTTCGGGAATTCTTCACCATTCTTGCCCTTTACTCTGTTTTCCCCCAGTTTATATTTGGGTAATTGAAGTCCCCTTCTATTATTGCTCTATTTTTTTTACATTTCTCTGAAATTTGCCGACAGATTTGCTCCTCTTCCTCCTACTTCACTATTTGGGGGTCTATAGTAAACACTCAGCAATGGAACAGCTCCTCTCTGTTCCTTAACTCTAACCAAATAGATTCAATCTTTGAACCCTCTAGTGTGTCATCCCTCTGTAGAATTATCCTTGATCAATACTGCCCCGTCTTTTTTCCTTCCCTATCCCTCCTGAATATATTGTAGCCAGGAATGTTTAGTTCCCATTCCTGCCCATCTTTAAGCCAGGTCTCCATTATAGCCACGATATCAGAACCCCATGTGGCAACTTGCACCTGTAACTGGTCAACCTTATTAGTAACGCTCCTGGGAGGTGAAATTGGGTGCCTTTGCGCATCCCGTTAGTGCCCACGGGGCGCTAACGGGGTGAAAATGGCTTTGTGACCAGGCGCAGCGCTGACATCGACTCCCGCCATATTTGGTGGGAGTTTTGCGACGACGTTGCGACCCGATCTCCTTCGTCCGGAGATCATGACGTCATCACCGTGCGCAACACCATGCTAGTCAGCTTCACTTTTTTCCTCCATCTAATTCCTGCTCTTTCTAAACTATTCCTTGTTCTGTTGCTGTTTGTCCCAATATTGAGATCCTGTTCTTTAAACTTTTTCCTAGCTCCTGAAACTCTGCCTATAGGACATCAACCCTTTTCCTACCTATGTCATTGTCATACTCTTACATATTGATGTTCTCCCTCTCCGAGTCCATCAACTAGGCCTGTATTCACTAGAGTTTAGAAGAATGAGAGGGCATCTCATTGAAATGTATAAAATTCTGACAGGGCTAGACAGACTGGATGCAGGGAGGATGTTTCCCCTGGCTGGGGGGTCTAGAACGAGGGGTCACAGTCTCAGGATACGGGGTAGGACATTTAGGACTGAGATGAGGAGAAATTTCTTCACTCAGAGGGTGGTGAACCTGTGGAATTCTCTACCACAGAAGGCTGTGGCGGCCAAGTCACTGAATATATTTAAGAAGTAATAGATAGATTTCTAGACACAAAAGGCATCAAGGGGTATGGGGAGAGAGGCGGGAATATGGTATTGAGATAGAGGATTAGCCATGATCATATTGAATGGCGGAGCAGGCTCGAAGGGCCGAATGCCTACTCCTGCTCCTATTTTTCTATGTTTCTATGTTTGATACAGATTGCCTCTTGCACCTGACTTCTGTTTCTCCCTGTTCTCCTCTGACTTTTTTCTTTCCAGCCACTCTCTTGCTTCATGTTGCTGTCTCCCTTTTTTTTAATCTCTCATTCTCTTTGGCCTTTTCTCAACCATTATGGTCACTATCTTCTTTCTTCCGTGTCACATCTTGTTGCTTCCTCTCGCAGATAATTGATCTAGATACTAGAAAGCATGGTATGCTTAGAGTGGACAAGTCGCCTGATCCAGATGGCTTGCATCCCAGGTTGATAAGGGAATTGGGGGAGGAGATTACAGAAGGGCTTGCCATAATTTTCCAATCTTCCCTAGATGCAGGGGAGGTGCCTGAGGATTGGAAAGTGGCAAATGTGACACCATTGTTCAAGAAAGGGTGTAAGGACAATCCTAGTAACTACAGGCTGGTCAGTTTAACATCAGTGGTGGATAAAGTTTTAGAAACAATAATCAAGGAAAAAATTAACGGGCATTTGGAGAAGTTTAAGCTAATTAAGGAGAGCCAACACAGATTTGTGAAAGGAAGATCGTGTTTGATTAATCTAATTGAATTTTTTGATGAAGTAACAGAGAGGATTGATGAAGGGAATGCAATGGATGTTGTCTACATAGATTTTTGGAAGGCATTTCACAAAGTACCACATAGAAGACTGGTTAACAAAATTGAGGCTCATGGAATAGGTGGGTCAGTGGCAGCTTGGATAGGGAATTGGCTTAAGGACAGAAAACAGCGAATTGTGGCAATTGGCTGTTTTTCAGACTGGAGGATGGTAGACAGTGGTGTTCCCCAAGAGTCAGTGCTGGGGCCACTGCTTTTTTTGATATAAATAAATGACCAGGATATTGGAATACAGAGTAGAATTTCTAAATTTGCTGATGACACCAAACTTGGGGGTGTGGCAAACAGTGATGATGATATCAATCGACTGCAACAGGACATAGAAAGGCTAGCAGAATGGGCAGATAAGTGGCAGGTGGAATTTAATACAGAGAAGTGTGAGGTGATGCATTTTGGCAGAAGGAACAGGGAGAGGCAATATACACTTAATGACACAGTTTTAAAGAGTGTGCAGGGACAGAGGGACCTGGGAGTTAATGTGCATCGGTCCCTGAAGGTGGCAGGACATATTGAGAGAGTGGTTAACAAAGCACATGGGATCTTGAGCTCCATAAATAGAGGTATTGAGTCCAAAAGTAGGGAAGTTATGCTGAACCTTTATAAAGCACTGGTTAGGCCACAACTGGAGTATTGCATCCAGTTCTGGTCATCACATTTTAGGAAGGATGTGAAGGCCCTTGAGAGGGTGCAGAGGAGATTTACCAGAATGGTTCCGGGGATGGGGGATCTTAGCTACAAGGATAGGTTGGAGAAGCTGGATTTGTTTTCATTTAGAGCAAAGGAAGTTTACGGGTGATTTGATAGAGGTGTACAAGATTATGACGGGTTTGGATAGCCTAGACGGCGAAAGGCTGTTCCCCCTAGTTGATGGCAAAAGGACATGGGGACACAGATTTATGGTTTTGGGCAAGAGATACAGGGGCGATGTGAGGAAAAACTTTTTTACACAGCGAGTGATGATGACCTGGAATTCGCTGCCGACGGAAGTGATGGAAGTGGACACACTCAATGTTTTCAAGGGGAGACTGGGTAGGCACTTGAGGGAAATAAACTTGCAGGGCTACGGGAATAGAGTGGGGGTATGGGACTGACTGGAGTGCTCTACAGAGAGCTGGCACGAACTCGATGGGCCGAATGGCCTCCTTCTGTGCCGTTATGACTCTATGGGGGAGATTTTGCCGGCGCTCAAGGGTCAGGTTTGGTGGCGGGACTGCTGGCAAAATCAAAAAGATTGGCAGTGGGTCTCGAACCCGCCTCCAACCAATCTTCCCGGGAGTCGGATCCCGATTTGCGCATGGACCCGACACCTAGCGGTGGGAAGAGGATTATAGCCACTTAATTGCTTGTTAACAGATAGTTAACAGGCAGTTAAGAGGCTTTTTCCAATTTTGCCAGGTCGACTGCGGGCTTTCTGATGTCCGAACACCACGCCAGGTAAGTGTGGCGTGCTGTGGGTCTACTGTAATGTTTCTTCATTGATGACAGCTGCAGAAGTGGTGTGAAGGATCCAATGATGCACTGATGAGTTTTAGAGGTAAGAAAATGCTAGGGAAATCATTTTTAATGTATTTAGACTTTTCTCCAGGTAATAAGGTTTGAAGTGTTTGTGTAGTCCCACCTCATTGGGAGAACCTCTCTCACCAGTGACAGATCGCTTCTGTAACCGCACCTGCAGCTGCCATCTGTTTTATCCTAAGGAGGGAGTCACTGGAGAGCCTGGGTGCAAGGGCTCACCTTCGTACAGTGATTGGCAGTGTTTGCAGCACCTCAATGCTGTCAAACACTGAAAAATCATCTGTCAAACAAAAATGAGCGTGTCCCCTTTAAGAAAACCGGCAGATGACACGTCATCAAGTGACATCATCTGACACCGGCTTTTTCTTAATTGGCCGGCAAGCCCGCAGGGCGGGCTTAACAAGGCCAATTGATGCAAAATAGCGTCTGTGCGTCGGACGTCGTTGGGGGCGGGATCGGAACCCGCAGGTCAGCTGACCCGCTCCCAACTCGCACCGAAAGGTAAGATCGCGCCCAATGACTATGATGTGAAATTAGGGCAACTCATAAGAGCTTCAAAGGCTCACATCAGAAGCCATCCTGCAAATAGAACGCCTCTATCAACCTGGAGATGGAGACTTTCAAAAACAAGCAGCTCTCCTGGTGAGGTTTTCAGCCTACTTGAGAAAATATGGGATACATTTTCAATTTGCTGCCCACACGTAAAACTGGCATTGCGAATCGGCTGCCCGATACAGAAACCGTCCAATTTATCCATTCTACACCAGCGCAGGAAGTTGAAAATCTATATTCCAAAAAACCACTGCAACCAAAACACAAGGGAGACAAAAAAACAACTTGCATTTAAATAGACTTTTTAACGTAGTAAAATGTCCAAAGGCACTTCACAGGAGCGTTATCAAATCAAATTTAACAATGAGCCACCTAAGGAGCTATTAGTGCAGATGACCAAAGGCTTGGTCAAAGAGGTAGGTTTTAAGGAGCGTCTTAAAGGAGGAGAGCATGGTAAAGAGGCAGAGAGGTTTAGGGAGGGAATTCTACAGCTTAGGGCCTAGGCAGTTGAAGGCACGGCCGCCAATGATGAAGCGATGAAAATCGCGGATGTGCAAGAGGTCAGAATTGGAGCAGCGCCGAGATCTCAGAGAGTTGGAGGGCCAGAGGAGGTTACAGAGATAGGGAGGGAGGAGACCATGGAGTGATTTGACATTCAAGACATGGGGCTGGTTCAGTGAAATGCAAGAGACTGATTCCTACCATCAGAGAGCTCCTTGATGCCTCACTCGGTCAAATGCTGCCTTCATGTCAAGGGCAGTCACTCTCATCTCACCTCTGGAATTCAGCTCTTTTGTCCATGTTTGGACCAAGGCTCTAATGAGGTCGGGAGCTGAGTGGTCCTGGCGGAACCCAAACTGGGCATCAGTGAGCAGGTTATTCAGCACAAGTCTTCAGCACGACAGCCGGGATGTTGTCGGGGCCCATAGCCTTTGCTGTATCCAGTGCGCTCAGCCGTTTCTTGATACCATGTGGCGTGAATCGAATTGGCTGAAGACTGGCTTCTCTGGTGGTGGGGACCTCAGGAGGAGGCCGATATGGATCATCCACTTGGCACTTCTGGCTGAAGATGGTAGCAAACGCTTCAGCTTTGTGTTTTGCACTCACGTGCTGGGCTCCACCATCATTGAGGATGGGGATATTCATGGAGCCTCCTCCTCCCGTTCGTTGTTTAATGGTCCACCACCATTCATGACTGGATGTGGCAGGACTGCAGAGCTTTGATCTGATCTGTTGATTGTGGGATCACTTAGTTCTGTCTATAGCATGCTGCTTCCGCTTTTTAGCATGCATGTAGTCCTGTTTTGCAGCTTCCCCAGGTTGGCACCGCATTTTTAGGTACACCTGGTGCTGCTCCTGGCATGCTCTTCTATACTACTTATTGAACTAGGGTTGGTCCCCTGGCTTGATGATAATGGTAGAGTGAGGGATATGCCGGGCCATGAGGTTACAGATTGTGGTGGAATACAATTCTGCTGCTGCTGATGGCCCACAGCGCCTCATGGATGCCCAGTTTTGAGCTACTGGATCTGTTCTGAATCTATCCCATTTAGCACGGTGGTAGTGCCACACAACACGATGGAGGGTGTCCTCAGTGTGAAGACGGGACTTCATCCCCACAATGACTGTACGGTGGACACTGCTACCAATGCTGTCATGGACAGATGCATCTGCGACAGGTAGATTGGTGAGGACGAGGTCAAGTAGGTTTTTCCCTCGTGTTGGTTCTCTCACCACCTGTTGCAGGCCCAGACTAGCAGTTATGTCCTTTAGGACTCGGCCAGCTTGGTCAGTGGTGGTGCTACTGAGCCACTCTTAATGATGGACATTGAAGTCCCCCACCCAGAGTACATTCTGTGCCCTTGCTACTCTCAGTGCTTCTTCCAAGTGGTGTTCAACATGGAGGAGTACTGATTCATCAGCTGAGGGAGGGTGGTAAGAAAGAAGAAAGAAAGACTTGCATTTATATAGCGCCTTTCACAACCACCGGACGTCTCAAAGCGCTTTACAGCCAATGAAGTACATTTGGCGTGGAGTCACTGTTGTGTTGTGGGATACGCGTCAGCCAATTTGCACACAGCAAGCTCCCGCAAACAGCAATGTGATAATGACCAGATAATCTGTTTTTGTTATGTTGATTGAGGGATAAATATTGGCCAGGACACCAGGGATAACTGCCCTCTGAAATGGCCCCAGCTCTTCTTCGAAATAGTGCCGTGGGATCTTTTACGGCCACCTGAGAGAGCAGATGGGGCCTCGGTTTAACATCTCATCCGAAAGACGGCACCTCCAACAGTGCAGCACTCCCTCAGAGCTGCATTGCAGTGTCAGCCTAGATTTATGTTCTCAAGTCCCTGGAGTGGGACTTGAACCCACAACCTTCTGACTCAGAGGCAAGGGTGCTACCCACTGAGCCACAGCTGACACTGGTAATAATGGAGATAGGTGATAATCAGCAAGAGGTTTCCTTGCCCATGCTTGACCTGAAGCCATGAGACTTCATGGGGTCCAGAGTCAATATTGAGGCTCCCAGGGCCACTCCTTCCCAACTGTATACCACTATGCCGCCACCCCTGGTGGATCTGTCCTGTCTGTGGAACAGGACATACCCAGGGATGGTGATGGAGGAGTTCAGGACATTGGCTGAAAGGTATGATTCTGTGAGTATGACTATGTCAGACTATTGCTTGACTAATCTGTGAGACAGCTCTCCCAATTTTGGCACAAGTCCCCAGATGTTGGTGAGGAGGACTTTGCAGGGTCGACTGGGCTGGGTGTGCCGTTGTCGTGTCTGTAACCGGTGCTGAGGTCGATGCCGGGTGGTCCGTCCGGTTTTATTCTTGTTTTTCGTGCCGATTTTTTACAACTGAGTGGCTTGCTCGGCCATTTCAGTGGGCAGATAAGAGTCCACCACATTGCTGTGGGTCTGGAGTCACATATAGGCCAGACTAGGTAAGGATGGCAGATTTCCTTCCTGAAAGGCCTCTGGATTACTAGTCCAGTAACATAGCCACTATGCTACTGTTCCCTAGTAAAACTGAAGTCAATGGGAATCAGGGGTGGGGGAACTCTCCACTGGCTGGAGTCATACCTAGCACAAAGGAAGATGGTTGTGGTGGTTGGAAGTTAATCATCACAGCCCCAGGACATCGCTGCAGGAGTTCCTCAGGGCAGTGTCCTAGGCCCAACCATCTTCAACTGTTTATCAATGACCTTCCTTCCATCATAAGGTCAGAAGTGGGGATGTTCGCTGATGACTGCACAGTGTTCAGCGCCATTCACAACTCCTCAGATAATGAAGCAGTCCATGCCCGCATGCAACAAGACCTGGACAACATTCAGGCTTGGGCTGATAAGTGGCAGATAGCATTCGTGCCACACAAGTGCCAGGCAATGATTATCTCCAACAAGCGAACGTCTAACCACCGCCCCTTGACATTCGACGGCATTACCATCACCGAATCCCCCACCATCAATATCCTGGGGGGTCACCATTGACCAGAAACTTAGGGCTGAAATTTGCCAGTGCTTAGAGGGTGGGTTTGGAGGCGGGTCCGCTGTCAAAATTCAAAAGATTGGCAGCGGGCCAGTATACTGCTCTGAACCCACCTCCTTGTCCGTTTCCCAAGTGCCGGCTCTGGCTGTGCTTTGCAGACACGGCACTAAGTGGCGGGCCATTCAATTGTGCTTGTTAGGAGGGTGTTTAAAGTAATTAAATCCCCATTTTCCCAGTTCCAAAGCATTTTGCCAAGTTTTCCACGAGTTTCCCGTCGCTTGGAGATCACGCCAGGTAAGTATGTCGGGTTCGGATCAACTCTCCATTTCTTTCAATAGGTGACAGCTGCAAAAGTGGTTTAAAATCTGCCATTTTACAGCTGGTCAATTTCCAGTCTCAGAAGCTTCAGCCTTCAATATTTGGAACCCACTTTTGAGCTTTATGCAATTTTGAAGTGTTTGGAGTAATCTCTCTATCCACTGTCACCTCCTTGGAACAACCTCTCTCAACATTGACAAATTACTTCTGTCATCTCAACCTCACCTGCCATCTATTCCATCAGCATCGGTGCCCTTGAAAAAATCTCACCTTGGTCCTCAGAATCCCAAAACGATCAGCCCCAACACCGGGCCCACCAGCAGCACCAACATCCGCACCAACCTTCTCTGCAAGCAACTGATGCTGCACAGGACACAGGGCATCATCACCTGTGCACGTTGCTGCCTGCGACGCCAGCGATGGACTCATGTACAGATTAGCTTCACCTAACACTGTACACCCTGGCTGCCACATGATGCACCAGGTTGGCACCACCCCACACCAGCACCATAAAGCATCCCTAAAATGTCCAAGCCGTTCCTTTCTCACTCATCACCATTGGGGCGGGGAGGGGACATTATCTCTCACCATTCAATGCAACTCACTAAGACACTTTCCAAGGTGCACACAAATCTGTCCAAGAATGCAAAGTGTTGAAAATAAAGATTTCAATGTTTGACAACACATTAACAGAAAATTTACATGAACATTGCATAAAACACCCAAGTGCCTACCTTTGTGTGTTGTTAGTTGGTATGATTACACTAGGATGAGGGTGAGTGTGAGGGGTGGCTAGTGAGATGGGGAAGTGATAATGTAGATAGAGAGGGATGGGTGGAGGTGCATGGTAAGTTGGTGTGAGTAAGGATGTGCAAGAGTAGGGTAGGGAAGGCAGAGTGATCGGGATTTGATGAGTGGCACAGGAGGATGAGGTTGAGTGTGGCTTTGCAGTAATGTTTCGTGATCTACTGTGATCATTGAAAGGTTTGCGCCACTGCAGCCTGGTCCTCCTTACGATATCCCTGCTTGTGCCTTCCTGCGCAATGTGTAACCAGGCTGCGTTGGTGTCCTGGGGAGGTCTCTTCCGCCCTTCTCAAGGGCATCTAGGGATGGGCAATAAATGCTGGCCTTGACAGCGACGCCCACATCCCATGAACGAATGAAAAAAAAGGAGCTGGGTTATGGGAAAAGACTGGAGAAACCTGGCCTGTTCAGCCTTGAAAGGATCCAAGTGACCTTGTAAGGGTATATAAGATAGTATAAGTTATGAAAAGAGAAATCTAGAACACCCATTTCAAACAAATCTGTGATTGTCGGATATGGTGACGCAGTTTCAAATTAGTTAAGAGACAAATTTAGAACTGATATTAGAAATTTCATCTTCACACAAAGAGTGATCAACATGTAGTGGATTTCTGGGCAGGAGAGACATTTGCCTTGCGAGGGACCCGTGCAAAGATTCGGTTGGGACCCCCACATTTCACTAGGCATACTGATGAGTTGCACCAACAACAGTGGGGCTCGCCCTTGCACGACTGTAGGTGGGGAAGCCCCTGCAGTACTGCATGACATGCAAGGCAGGGGTGAAGTGTGTCCGGGGGCTGGCGATTTCTGGCCGCAGATTCTGGGGTCAGTCGCCTTTGTGTGCCGTCAGTCCAAACCCAGTGCCGGGTCCTGCTGGCTGGTTCCTGCTTGGGACCCTTGACTGGCTCGCAACACTGTGAGATCGCAAAGGTTGCACGGTCCTAACGGTACTCCTGTTTCTGGGCAGAGCAGTCCATAGGAAATCCCAGGCACCGTTTGAAAAAGCAGTGGGCTGTTGTGATGGTGACGGAGAAGCGGACTGCAATGTTCTTTCTGGATGGTTGAGCTAAGATGGGCTGAAAGGCCTTCCTCATCCATATCTATCTTGTGACCCTGACAGGTGCCCTCGCTGCAGCATCTGTATCACAAATCTAAAGCACAGAAGACAGTACAAAGCAATTTAACACAGGCAGACAGATGTAAATGGCTCTCTATTATCCTAGTCATTTATTGCCTGTTGTTGGGGCTTTATGGTGAATATTTTATGCACCATAACCTGACAAGATCTTCATTATGCATTTTGAGTGTTTGTTGAGTGCATTTTACAAAGATTTGTCGTTGGTCGGACTTTTTAAAGGCCTAATATTTCTACTTGAAAGGAAATGCTGCTGTTTGAAGTATTATCATAAATATTTGAGCAGAGGAAACCTAAGTTACTACTGCTGCATTATGGTGCCATTAACATTCAGAGAGAGGATTTCTCAGCTCACTCAGAGGATTGAACAGACCTCTTTAGACGGACATGAACACTTACCAAACTCCAGTGCCAAGGATGATCAAATTGGCTTCCATTCAATGTGACTTAAGTCCAGGAGAAAGCCAAGTTGGGAAATTTCAGCTTAGTGCAGTTGGTAGTATTGTCACCTCTGAGTCAGAAGACCATAGAAGTTTAGAATCATGGAGGTTTACGGCACAGAAGGAGGCCATTCGGCCCATCGTGTCTGTGCCGGAAGATTGTCAGTTCAAGCGGCACTTCTGGATTTGAGAAATTCACCTACGCTGATACTCCAGTGCAGTAATGAGGGAGCGCAGCACTGTTGGAAATGCCATCCTTCATGATGAGATGCTCAACACTGAGACCATATCTGTCTGTTCAAATTGATGCTAAAGATTCCATGGCATTATTAATTTGAAGAAAAGCAGGGAGTGGACACTTGGCCAATACGTTTCCTCAGCACCATTTGTATTCGTCATTGCTGTTTGTGGGATCTTCCTGTGTTCAGAATGTCTGTGTTTGTCCAGAAAACAACACTCAAAGTATTTCAAAGTATTACAAAGTATTTAAAGTGCAGAAACAGGCCATTCGGCCCAACAGGTCCATGCCGGTGTTTCTGCTCCACATGAGCCTCCTCCCACCCGTCTTCATCTCACCCCCATCAACATATCCTTCTATTCCTTTTTCCCTTGTGCTTATCTAGCTTCCCCTTGAATGCATCTATGCTGTTAGCCTCAACCACTCCCTGTGGTAGTGAGTGCCACATTCTAACAAATCTCTGGGTGAAGGAGTTTCTCCTGAATTCCCTGTTGGAGTTATTAGTGACTATCTTATATTTATGGCCCCTAGTTCTGGCCTTGCCCGCCAGTGGAACCGTCTACCCTGTCAAACCCTTTCATAATCTTGAAGACCTCTATCAGGTCACCCCTCAGTCTTCCCTTTTCTGAAGAAAAGAGCCCCAGTCTGTTCAATCATTGCTGACAGGTACAACCTCACAGTTCTGGTATCATTCTTGTAAATCTTTTTTGTGCCTTCTCCAGTGCCTCTATATCCTTTTTATAATATGAAGACCAGAACTGTTCACAGCACTCCAAGTGTGGTCTAACCAAGGTTCTATATAAGTTTAACATAACTTCTCTGCTTTTCAATTCTATCCCTCTAGAAATGAAGCCCAGGGCTTTGTCTGATTTTTTTAATGGCCTGATTAACCTCCAGATTCCTCTATTCCTCTACCCCATTTAGTCACTTATTTTCCAAGGAGTATGTGGCCTCTTTATTCTTCCTACCAAATCTACTACCTCGCACTTATCTATATTGAAGTTCATTTGCCAATTACACACACCCATTCTGCAAGTTTATTAATGTCTTCCTGTATTTTGTCGCAGTCCTCCTCTGAATTAAATACATCCCCCAATTTGGTGTCAGCAGCAAATTTTGAAATTGTACTTCGGACTCCCGAGTCCAAATCGTTTATGTAAATGGTGAACAAAAGTAGTCCCAGCACTGATCCCTGTGGAACACCACTTCCCACCATTTGCCAATCTGAGTAACTACCTTTAACCCCTACTATCTGTTTTCTGTTTTGTAGCCAGCTCACTGTCCATTCTGCTACTTGTCCCCTAACTCCACATGTTCTGATCTAAGTCATGAGTCTACTTATCGAAGGCTTTTTGGAAATCCAAATAAATTGCGCCTACTGTATTACCCTTTTATATCATTTCTGTTACTTCTTCAAAGAATTCAATAAGGTTGATCAAGCATGACCTTCCCTTTTGGAATCCGTGCTGACTACTCTTTATTATATTTTCGATTTCTAGATATTTTTCCTTTACATCTTTGATTAAGGATTTCATTATCTTTCCTACCACGACATTAAACTAACTGGTCTATAGTTCCCTGGGCATGTTCTATCTCCCTTTTTATATATAGGAATCACATACCAACGATACAGGTAAAAAACGGGATGAGGTCCTAAAAGCTGAATATAGGGAGTTGGGAGGTAAATTAAAAAATAGGACCTCAAAGGTAGTAATCTCAGGATTGCTACCAGTGCCACGTGCTAGTCAGAGTAGACATAGAAGGATATTTCAGATGAATACGTGGCTAGAGGAATGGTGCAAGGGGGAGGGATTCAAATTCCTGGGACATTGGAACCGGTTCTGGGGGAGGTGGGACCCGTACAAACTGGACAGTTTGCACCTGGGCAGGATGGGGACCGATGTCCTAGGGGGAGTGTTTGCTAATGCTGTTGGGGAGGGTTTAAACTAAAATGGCAGGGGGTTGGGAACCTGTGCAGGGAGACAGAGGAAAGGGAAGCAAGGATAGAAACAAAAGACATGAAGGAGAAAAGCAAAAGTGGAAGTCAGAGAAATCAAGGGTGTAAATCAAACATGGTCACAGTAAACAATAATTCTAAAAGGTCTAAGGGGTAAAAATTCAGTTGGTTGCGCCTCCCGTTAGCGCCTTAAGAGGGCGCTAATGGGGCGCAAAGCCGCTAACGCCCGGGCGCAGCGATGTTTGCGCCGCTCGGGAACTTAACTTGACATTGTGCGGCGGCGCTAAAACTTACCACTGCGACCACCTGCGCGCGCAGATTGTGACGTCATTCCATGGTGCAACGCCCTTGTGGCGCCCCGGAGCGGAAATTGAGTGGCGCCCCCTGCCTTACCGCCTGACGCTAGCAACGACCAGAAGACTGGAACGCTATCAATCGCTGTGGGGCTGGGGGGGGCGCTATTTAAAGGGGGCCTCTTCCTGTCTTTTATTGTTTGTGGCATTTTTGAACTACGCATTCTGAGAGAGAGAGGGAGAGACTTCTGGAGAGATTCAACGTTGTGTGAAGGAGTTTTGGGTACTGAGCAGCACTTTGCAGGTTCATTTTGATTTGCCATTCCTTGTATCGATTTAGCAGAGACTGTGGGAGCTGCACTCTGAGCTCTTTGCCTGGTACTCTCCATTGATCTTTCCAGCACATTTGATGTGCAAGTCTCTCCAGGCCGAGATTCAAGGCTGCAATGAACAGGATGTGGATGGAAAGCAAGATTAACCATCCCCTTTAAGAACTGGCCCGTGCCATTGTGTGTGTGTTCCATTGCTGACTGACATCACATGAGCTTCGCCAGCGCTCTGAGGTAGCGCCTCACTCCTTGGCCTTTGCGCCTTAAGACAGGTGTGCAGCGCCTGATTTAGCGCTCCACTCACCTCCCGGGGCGGTAAAAGTGAAGTTTCCAGTCAGTGCCGATAATTAGCGCCAGGCGCTAATATTAGCGTCCAGACGATATTTGCGCCCCAAATGGGGCGCGACCTAATTTCTCCCCCTAAGAGTGTTTAAAAAACAAGCCTGAAGGCTTTGGGGTAAAAATTCAGTTGGTTGCGCCTCCCGTTAGCGCCTTAAATGGGCGCTAATGGGGCGTTAAGGCGCTAACGCCCGGGCGCAGCGCTGTTTGCGCCGCTCGAGAACTTAACTTGAGATTGTGCGGCGGCACTAAAACTTACCGCTGCGACCACCTGCGCGCGCAGATTGTGACGTCATTCCGTGGTGCAACGCCCTTGGGGCGCCCCGAAGCGGAAATTGAGTGGCGCCCCCTGCCTTACCGCCTGGCGCTTCCAACGACCGGAAGACTGGAACGTTATCAATCGGTGTGGGGCTGGGGGGGGCGCTATTTAAAGGGGGCCTCTTCCTGTCTTTTTCTGTGGTCGACATTTATGCTCCACTCGTTCTGAGAGAGAAAGAGAGATTCGGAGAGAGAGAGAGAGAGAGACTTCTACATTGACTCACCGCTTTGTGAGGTAGTTTTGCCTAGTTCATCCTAACTTTGCTGCTACTTTCGTTGCTGTACCTCATTACTTTTCTGGCAAAGAGAATATGGGGGCTGCAATGATTGGGGGCGTCGTCCTGCTCCAGCTCAATCGGAGGAGAGTGAGACGCAGACAGAGAGTGGCAATGATGGCCAGACGGAGGAGGCCCATCAGGCGCATGTACAGGAGAGCTTACCCTCCCAGGGTATATCGTGAACAGCTCTCCTACATCCACATGTCCGAGGAGCTGTGTTTGCGAAGGCTGCGATTCAGCAAGGAGGTGGTCACTGAGCTCTGCCACCTGCTGCAGCCAGATCTGCAGCCTCAGCTGAGGTCCAGGACGTCTCTGTCGGTGGCAGTGAAGGTCACAGTGGCTTTGAACTTCTACGCCACTGGCTCATTCCAAGCTGCTGTTGGGGACCTCGCCAATATCTCCCAGTTTGCGGTGCATCGCTGCATCCGGCAGGTCACCAATGCCCTCTTCACAAGGAGACGAGACTTCATCTCCTTCCCTATGACCCCAGACAAGCAGCATGACCGTGCTATGGGCTTTGCGAGGGTAGCGGGCTTCCCCATGGTGCAGGGCGCCATTGACTGCACGCATGTGGCTTTGCGTGCTCCGCGAGAGAATGCAGAGGAGTTCCGGAACAGAAAGGGGTTCCATTCCTTGAATGTGCAGTTGGTCTGTGACCACAGACAGGTGATTCTCGCTGTCAATGCCCACTATCCGGGCAGCTGCCACGATGCTTTCATCCTGCGCCAGAGTACTGTGGCAGAAATTTTCGAGGCACCGCATCAGCCAGTTGGTTGGCTTCTGGGGGACAAGGGGTACGCATTGAGCACCTGGCTGATGACACCGCTCCGTGCGCCAAACACCCCTGCTGAGCTGCGGTACCAGGAAAGCCAACAAGCAACGAGGAACATTATTGAGCGCACAATCGGCGTGCTCAAACAACGATTCCGCTGTCTGGACCATTCCGGAGGAGCCCTGCAGTACTCGCCTGAGCAAGTTTCCAAATTCGTAGTGGTGTGCTGCATGTTGCACAACATGGCAATCCTCAGGACGCAGCCAATGCCACCAGGCCTTGCAGCACCACAAGAGGAGGAGGAGGAAGAGGAGGAACAGGCCGAGGACGATGATCAGCAGCAGCACCAAGGCAGGAGGGCGGCCCACAATGGTCAAACTGCAAGGGCCGTCCGTCAACGACTAATAGCAAGCCGCTTCTAGGGCCCCTGCCAGTGCTACAAACACGAATCAACCCAGCACGCAACCCCTAAGCCGGCCAAGGCACCAATAATTCCAACCACCAGCCATGTATATTTTGAATACAGAAACTTATTTATTGTACAAACTCTGTGTGTGTCAATTCCTCATGACAAACTCATAGAAATAAACACAAAAAAACAGTCAATAACATAACTGGTTCTCACAACCTGGAGATAATGTCCAAAACACTAAACAAAAGTTGGGCCATGAACCTCGGCCTTTAATAAAAAAATGACCAGCATTTTGGCACACCTCCTACTTTTTGCCCTTCGAGGGTGATCTCCTTCCCTTGCGCACTTCCCCCCTTCTAACCCTACTGCTCCTCCGTAATGGGACCTCAGTGGCTGCAGCAAGGCTGGTGGAAGGCTGCTGCTTGTCAGACCCTGACACTGCAGATGCCCCTGAAGGACGGCCTCGACCACTTCTGGGCCTGGAGGGCCCGGCTGCAGACTGCACCAACTCTGCATGGGCGGCAGCAGTCTGTCCTACAGGCGGTGGCAAGTGCAGTGGAGAAGTGACAGTGTTGGCAGCAGGAATGCTGTCATCGTGAGAGAGGACAGCAACTCCCTGCTCGCCCGACACACTGGCACTCCCACGGGGCAGCACTTCAGCATCCGGAGCAATTTGCCGGAAAACAGATTGCTGGCCTGCTGCGGCGCGGTGACAGCCCCGGGGACATGTGCACGAACCATCGAGGATGGCAGCAGTCAGTGCTCGCGTGGCCTCAATCTGAGTCTGCATGAGAGCAGGCTCAGATGGGTTCCTGGCAGCCAGTGACTGAATTGCAGCAGTAAGCTTTAGTGTGGCATCCGCCTGTGCTACAGCGAAGTGCTCCACACTCCTTGCCAGTGCCTCAATGCATTCGGGCACCCTTCCCACTGCACCCATGAGCTCAGTGTGCATGCCCACCGCCTGGCTGTTCATTTCTGCAATCAGCCGCTCCTCCTCTGCGTCCATTGCATTAGGAGTGTCTGGCATACTCTCCCTCTGGGGAGAAGGCTCCCGTTCTTCCCTCCCCCCCCCATGGTGTTGCTGCAGCCCGCTGGGTCCTGGAACTTCACCATCATCAGCCCCTTCCCCCCTGCTCCCCTCCGGGGAAGGCGTGTTCCCAGTGTGGCCATGGGCTTCCTCGGGAGAGGGTGGCACTGATGCTCCGGCTTCCTCTTCCTCCTCAGCTGCAGCATCACTCCCAGTGGCAGCTTCAGGGACCATCTCCTCAGCTGGTGAATCACCATCTGAAAGCAGGGAGGTACAAGAGTGGCTTTAGCGTGAGGACAGGGTGGCAGTAAGGGAGGAATAAGTGCAGCGAGTTAGCAAGTTGGATTGAAAGTGTCAAAGGCTGGTATTGTGAGGGACAAGTGGAAGGACAGAGGACAAAAAGGTGATGACCTTACCATTGCTGTCCACAACGGGGTCGGCGTCACCAGTGGCGACGGGACCGATCACCCGGCTTGCCACAATCCTGTGGACGCAGTCCTCCAGATCGCTGAGGGGTTGCAGCTGAAGCCGCCCTCCACCCGTCCGTTGCTGCTGTCTCCGATTATGAGCCAGCTTAGCCTGCAAGAAAAAGGACAGCATCTGAGTCAATATACAGCCATGGTCTTGCCTGATGTGCCTCCCATAGGTGAATAGCCCTTACAATATGCAGCCATGGTCTTGCCTGATGTGCCTCCCATAGGTGAATAGCCCTTACAATATGCAGCCATGGTCTTGCCTGATGTGCCTCCCATAGGTGAATAGCCCTTACTGTATGCAAAGTGTGGAATGTGTGTGTGTGTTTGATGAAAGGGCCATAGGTGTTGCATGAGTGTTGTGCATTGGGGTTTTAAGACCCTCTGGCCATAGAGTGAGGTTGAGATGGAGGGATGGAGAGGTATTGAGAAAAAGCCACTCACCCTGACGACCCGAGTGAGGTCGTTGAACTTTTTGCGGCACTGGACATGGGTCCTGGGCACCATGCTCCTGGAGGAGACGCTCTGAGCCACCTCCCTCCACACTCTTCTGAACTCGCGTGGCAAAGGCCTCCTGCCACTCTCCGGGAACAGCATGCATCGTCTGCGCTCCACTGCGTCAACCAGAGCATCCAAGGCCCGCTCGGTGAAGCGATGAGCGCGTTCTCTCACCCTCTCCATGCTTGGCAGCAAAATGGATTACAGGTCTCTCCAGGCTGAGATTCAAGGCTGCAATGAGCAGGGTGTGGCTGGGGAGCAAGTGGCCCCCCCCCGCTTTAAGAAGTGTCCAGCGCCAGTGTGTCTGTGTTCCCTCGCTAACTGGCAGCAGCTGCGCTGCGCTCGTGCGCTGAGGTAGCGCCTCACTCCTAGGCCTTTGCGCCTTAAGAGAGGTGTGCAGCGCCTAATTTAGCGCTCCACTCACCTCCCGGGGCGGTAAAAGTGAAGTTTCCTGTCAGTGCCGATAATTAGCGCCAGGCGCTAATATTTGCGCGCGGACGATATTTGCGCCCCAAATGGGGCGCGACCTAATTTCTACCCCTTTGTGTCTTAATGCAAGGAGCATTCATAATAAGGTGGATGAATTAGCTGTGCAAATAGATGTAAACGGATATGATATAATTGGGATTACGGAGACATGGCTCCAGGGTGACCAAGGCTGGGAATTCAACATCCAGGGGTATTCAATATTCAGGAAGGACAGGCAAAAAGGAGAAGGAGGTGGGTAGCATTGCTGGTTAAAGAGGAGATTAACACAATAGTAAGGAAGGATATTATCTCTGATGATGTGGAATCTGTATGGGTAGAGCTGAGAAATACCAAGGGGCAGAAAACATTAGTGGGATTTGTATACAGACCCCCAAACAGTAATGCTGAGGTTGGGGATGGCATTAAATGGGAAATTAGAGATGCGTGCAATAAGGGCACAGCAGTTATCATGGGTGACTTTAATCTACATATAGATTGGGCTAACCAAATTAGTAACAATACTGTGGAGGAGGAATTCCTAGAGTGTATACGGAATGGTTTCCTGGACCAATATGTAGAGGAACCAACTAGAGATCAGGCCATCTTAGACTGGGTATTATGTAATGAGAAAGGATTAATTAGCAATTTTGTTGTGTGAGGCCCCTTGGGTCGGAGCGATCATAATATGATAGAATTCTTCATTAGGATGGAGAGTGAAGTAGTTGACTCAGAGACTAGGGTCCTGAATTTAAATAAAGGAAACTACAATGGTATGAGGCGTGAGTTGGCTAGGATGGATTGGGGAATGTTACTTAAAGGGTTGACGGTGGATAGGCAATGGCAAACATTTAAAGATCACATGGATGAACTATAGAATTTGTTCATCCCTGTCTGGCATAAAAATAAAACAAAAAAGGTGACTCAACCGTAGCTAACAAGGAAAATTAGGGATAGCATAAGATCCAAGGAGAGTACATATAAATTGGCCAGAAAAAGCAGCAAACCTTAGAATTGGGAGCAGTTTAGGATTCAGCAAAGGAGGACAAAGGGATTAATTAAGAAGGGGAAAATAGAGTATGAGAGTAAGCTTGCAGGGAACATAAAAACTGACTGTAAAAGCTTCTATAGATATGTGAAGAGAAAAAGATTGGTGAAGTCAAGTGTAGGTCCCTTGCAGTCAGAATCAGGGGAATTTATAATGGGGAACAAAGAAATGGCAGACCAATTCAATACATACTTTGGTTCTGTCTTCACAAAGGAGGACACAAATAACCTGCCAGAGATGTCGGGGAACATAGGGTCTAATGAGAGGGAGGAACTGAATGAAATCAGTATTTGTAGGGAAATGGTGTTAGGGAAACTGATGGGATTGAAGGCTGATAAATCCCCAGGGCCTGATAAACTACATCCTAGGGTACTTAAGGAAGTGGCCCTAGAAATAGTAGATGCATTGCTGGTCATCTTCCAAAATTCTATAGACTCTGGAACAGTTCCCATGGATTGGAGGGTAGCTAATGTAACCCCACTATTTAAAAAAGGTGGTAGAGAGAAAACGGGGAATTATAGACTGGTAAGCCTGACATCGGTAGTGGGGAAAATGCTAGAGTCCATTATAAAAGATGTAATAGCAGAGCACTTGGAAAACAGTGACAGGATCGGACAAAGTCAACATGGATTTACAAAAGGTAAATCATGCTTGACTAATCTACTGGAATTTTTTGAGGATGTAACTGGTAGAATAGATAAGGGAGAACCAGTGGATGTGGTGTATTTGGACTTTCAGAAGGCATTCGATAAGGTCCCGCATAAGAGATTAGCGTGCAAAGTTAAACCACATGGGATTGGGGGTAAGGTATTGTCTTGCATAGAAAACTGGTTGGCAGACAGGAAGCAAAGAGTTGGAATAAACGAGTCTTTTTCCGAGTGGCAGGCAGTGACTAGTGGGGTACCGCAGGGATCGGTGCTAGGACCCCAGTTATTCACAATATATATTAATGATCTAGACGAGGGAACTAGATGTAATATCTCCAAGTTTGCAGATGACACAAAGCTGGGTGGGCATGTGTGCTGTGAGGAGGATGCAGAGAAACTCCAGTATGATTTGGACAGGTTGGGTGATTGGGCAGATGCAGTTTAATGTGAATAAATGCGAGGTTATCCACTTTGGTGGCAAAAACATGAAGGCAGATTATTATCCGAACGGCAATAGATTGGGAAAAGGGGAAGTGCAATGAGACCTGGGTGTCCTTGTGCACCAGTCGCTGAAGGTAAGCATGCAGGTGCAGCAGGTGGTTAAGAAGGCAAATGGTATTGTGGCCTTCATAGCGAGAGGATTCGAGTACAGGAGCAAGGATGTCTTGCTGCAGTTGTACAGGGCCTTGGTGAGACCACACCTTGAGTATTGTGTGCAGTTTTGGTCGCCTTATCTGAGGAAGGATGTTCTTGCCTTGGAGGGAGTGCAGCGAAGATTCACCAGACTGATACCTGGGATGGCAGGAATGACGTATGAAGAGAGATTGGGTTGATTAGGCTTATATTCGCTAGAGTTTCGAAGAATGAGAGGGGATCTCATTGAAACTTATAAAATTCTAACAGGACTAGACAGACTAGATGCAGGAAGAATGTTTCCGATGGCGGGGGAGTCCAGAACCAGGAGTCACAGTCTAAGGATAAGGGGTAAGCCATTTAAAACTGAGATGAGGGGGAATTTCTTCACCCAGAGAGTGGTGAACCTGTGGAATTCTCTACCACCGAAGGCAGTTGAGGCCAATTCATTAAATATATTCAAGAAGGAGTTAGATATATTTCTTAAGGCTAAAGGGATCAAGGGATATGGGGAGAAAGCAGGGACAGGGTACTGAATTTGGATGATCAGCCATGATCTCATAAAATGGCGGAACAGGCTCGAGGGGCCGAATGGCCTACTCCTGCTCCTATCTTCTATGTTTCTATGTTTCTATAAGCTGTCAGCCAGTCCTCTGGCACTATTCCCTTTTCCGATGAATTTTCATATATATGTAATAGTTTATCTGCTATCTCCTCCCTAACTTCTTTTAATATGTGTGGATGCAATCCATCTGGACCAGGTGTTTTATCCTCTCTTAAGTTTGATTAGTTTATCAATTATCTCCCCACTTTCTATTTTAAATGTCTTTATATCCTTTTTGATCTCTTCTAACGTCATGTCCACCATGTTAGATTCTCTGGTAAATACTGAGGCAAAGTAATTATTTAATATTTCTGCCATTTCGCTGTCATCACCTGTGAGTTTATTGTGTGTTTCCCTTCGCGGGCCTATCCCTATCCTGATTTTTCTTTTATTATTTATATGTCAGCAGAATACTTAACTATTTCTTTTTATATTCCTTGATAATTAAATTTCGTAGTTTCTCTTTGCCTTCCTAATTTGATTTTTTACTTCTTTCCTAACCTTTTTGTATGTTCCCTTGAAGAAAAAGGGTGGGACTAACAAATCTAGAGCTCACTGGATGTCAAGGGGCATACAGGGAAGGGTAAAGAAAAAAAGGGAAGCTTATGACAGATATCGAGGGCTCAATACCACAGAAACCCTAGAGGAGTATAGAAAGTGCAGGGGTGAAATTAAAAAGGAAATTAGGAAAGCAAAGAGAGGGCATGAAATCATATTGGCAAGTAAAATCAAGGAAAACCCAAAGATGTTTTATAAATACATTAAGAGCAAGAGGATAACTAAAGTAAGAGTAGGGCCTATTAGGGACCATAAAGGTAACCTGTGTGTGGAAGCGGAAGACATGGGTATGGTTCTTAATGAATACTTTGCGTCTGTTTTCAGAAAAGAGAGGGATGATGCAGACATTGCAATCAGGGAGGAGGAGTGTGAAATATTGGATGAAATAAGAATAGTGAAAGAGGAAGTATTAAGGGGTTTAGCATCTTTGAAATAGGATAAATCCCCAGGCCCGGATGAAATGTATCCCAGACTGTTAAGAGAAGTAAGAGAGGAAATAACAGAGGCTCTGACCATCATTTTCCAATCCTCTCAGGCTACAGGTGTGGTGCCGGAGGACTGCTAATGTGGTACCGTTGTTTAAAAAGGGAGAAAGGGATAGATCGAGTAATTACAGGCCAGTCAGCCTAACCTCGGTGGTGGGAAAATTATTGGAAAAAATTCTGAGCGACAGGATAAATCTTCATTTAGAAAGACACGGATTAATCAGGAACAGTCAGCATGAATTTGTTAAGGAAAGTCGTGTCTGACTAACTTGATTGAAATTTTTGAGGAGATAACAACAAGGGTTGATGGGGGTAGGTTTTTTTTTAATTCGTATATGGGATGTGGGCATCGCTGGCAAGGCCAGCATTTATTGCCCATGCCTAATTGCCCTTGAGAAGGTGGTGGTGAGCTGCCTTCTTGAACCGCTGCAGTCCGTGTGGTGAAGGTACTCCCACAGTGTTGTTAGGGAGGGAGTTCCAGGATTTTGACCCAGCGACAATGAAGGATCGGCGATATACTTCTAAGTCAGGATGGTGTGTGGCTTGGAGGGGAACTTGGAGGTGGTGGTGTTCCCATGCGCCTGCTGCCCTTGTCCTTCTAGGTGGAAGAGGTCGCGGGTTTGGGAGGTGCTGCCGAAGAAGCCTTGGCGAGTTGCTGCAGTGCATCTTGTAGATGGTGCACACTGCAGCCGCGGTATGCTGGTGGTGGAGGGAGTGAATGTTTAAGGTGATGGATGGGGTGCCAATCAAGCGGGCTGCTTTGTCCTGGATGGCGTTGAGCTTCTTGAGTGTTGTTGGAGCTGCACTAATCCAGGCAAGTGGAGAGTATTCCATCACACTCCTTACTTGTGCCTTGTAGATGGTGAAAAGGTTTTGGGGAGTTAGGAGATGAGACATTCGCCGCAGAATACCTAGCCTCTGACCTGCTCTTGTTGCCGCAGTATTTATGTGGCTGGTCCAGTTAAATTTGTGGTCAATGGTGACCCCCAGGATGTTGATGGTGGGGGATTCAGCAATGGTAATACCGTTTAATGTCAAGGGGCGGTGGTTAGACTCTCGCTTGTTGGAGGTAGTCATTGCCTGGCACTTCTGTGGCACGAATGTTACCTGCCACTTATCAGCCCAAGCCTGAACGTCGTCCAGGTCTTGTTGCATGCGGGCATGGACTGCTTCATTATCTGAGGACTTGTGAATGGCACTGAACACTGTGCAGTCATCAGCGAACATCCCCATTTCTGACCTTATATTGGAGGGAAGGTCATTGATGAAGCAGCTGAAGATGGTAGTGCATTTGATGTAGTCTATATGGATTTTAGCAAGGCTTTTAATAAGGTCCCACATGACAGATTGGTCACGAAAGTAAAAGCCCATGGGATCCAATGCAAAGTGGCAAGTTGGATCCGAAATTGGCTCAAAGGCAGGAAACAAAGGTTAATGGTCGAAGGGTGACTGGAAGGTTGTTTCCAGTGGGGTTCCGCAGGGCTCAGTACTGGGTTATTCTTTGCTTTTTGTGGCATATATCAATGATTTGGACTTAAATGTAGGAAGTATGATTAAGAAGTTTGCAGAGGTTACAAAGATTGGCCGTGCGGTCGATAATGAAGAAGAAAGCTGTAGACTGCAGGAAGATATCAATGGACTGAGCAGAACAGTGGAAAATGGAATTCAATCCGGAGAAGTGTGAGGTAATGTATATGGGGAGGGCTAACAAGGCAAGGGAATACACAATAAATGGTAGGACACTGAGAAGTGCAGAGGATCAGAGGGACCTTGGAGTGCATGTCCACAGATCCATGAAGGTAGCAGGACAGGTAGATAAGATGGTTAAGAAGGCATACGGGATACTTGCCTTCATTAGTCGAGGCATAGAATATAAAAGAGATGGGAGGTTATGCTTGAACTGTATAAAACACTAGTTAGGTCGCAGCTAGAGTACTGCGTGCAGTTCTGGTCACCACATTACAGGAAGGATGTGATTGCACTAGAGAGGGTGCAGAGGAGATTTACAAGGATGTGGCCTGGGCTGGGGCACTTTAGCTATGAGGAATGATTGGATAGGCTGGGGTTGTTTTCTTTGGAACAGAGGAGGCTGAGGAGAGACCTAATTGAGGTGTATAAAATTATGAAGGGCCTAGATAGAGTGGATAGGAAGGACCTATTTCCCTTAGCAAAGTGGTCGATAACTAGGGGACATAGAATTAAAGTAATTGGTAGGAGGTTTAGAGGGGATTTGAGGAGAAACTTTTTCACCCAGAGAGTGGTGGGGGTCTGGAACTCACTGCTTGAAAGAGTGGTAGAGGCAGAAACCCTCATCACATTTAAAAAGTACTTGGATATGCACTTGAAGTGCCGTAACCTACAAGGATATGGAACAAGTGCTGGAAAGTGGGATTAGGCTGGAGAGCTCTTTGTCGGCCGGCACGGACAAGGTGGGCCGAATGGCCTCCTTCTGTGCTGTCAATTTATTTGATTCTATGATCCCCATTTGTCATCCTTTCCTTTGTTGTCTGTGTATTTAGTGTATGTCCTTTTCTTTAGTTTCAATTTTGCCCTTATTTCTTCATTCATCCGTGGTGTTTCATTACTGGTTAGTTTGTTCTTGCTTTTTAGCAGGATATATTTCTCCTGGACTCTATTGATCACTGTTTTAAATGTTTCCCACTGCTGTTCTATTTCTTTGTTAGTCAGTAAATTTTTTCCAGTTTATTTTCCCTAGTTCCGTTCTCATCCCCTTAAAATTAGCTTTTTTCCAATTTATTACTTTGGCCTTTGTCTTACTTATGTCCTTCTCAATCTTTATCTTAAACCTTATAATGTTATGATCATTATTCCCTAGATGTTCCCCTACACTTACTTCTCTCAACTGCGCTGGTTCATTTCCTATTACTGGATCCAGCAGTACTCCCTCTATTAATAAAAACAGAACATTCTGGAAATACTCAGCAAGTCAGGCAGCACCTGTGGAGGGAGAAGCAGAGTTAATGTTTCAGGTCGATGACCTTTTTTTTATTTGTTCATGGGATCTGGGCGTCGCTGGCAAGATCAGCATTTATTGCCCATCCCTAGTTGCCCTTTGAGAAGGTGGTGGTGAGCCGCCTTCTTGAACCGCTGCAGTCCGTGTGGTGAAGGTACTCCCACAGTGCTGTTAGGGAGGGAGTTCCAGGATTTTGACCCAGCGACGATGAAGGAACGGCGATATATTTCCAAGTCAGGATGGAAAAAATTAACTCTGTTTCTCTTTCCACAGATGCTGCCTGACCTGCTGAGTATTTACAGCATTTCCTGTTTTTATTTCAGATTTTCAGCATCCGCAGTATTTTGCTTTTGTAGTATTGCCTCTATTGTTGGGCATTTTACATACTGGGTAAGCAAGGAGTCTTGCACACATTGTAAAAACTCCATTCCCCGAACCCCTTTTGCTGCCTCTTCTTGCCAGCTTATTTGGGGGTGGTTCAAATCTCCCATGATTATTATTTTATGGGCTGGATTTTCATTGACCCCGTGGAGGTGGGTTTGGAGGCGTGTGGGAGGTTAAAATTGCGAAAACTGGCGGGCGGGCACAAGCCCGTCTCCATCCCGCCTCCACGCAATTTTCATTAAATCGTGTCTGCTGGTCCCGACTCCGTCCCACCTCCAAGAGGTGGGATAGGCTGTTAAGGCCCTTAACAATCACTAAATTGCCTCTATAATGCCATTTTGAAAGGCCTTTGTGATTTTAACCCTTTGGGCTGGATTTTGAATGACCCATGGAGTCGGGTTTGGAGGCGTGTGGGGGGTTAAATTTGCGGGGTCGGGGTTTCCGACCCCATCCCGACTCCATCCCGCCTCCACGCAATTTTGACAAAATCAGTCGCGGGGTTCCCGACTCCGTCCCGCCTCCAAGAGGCGGGAGAGGCCATTAAAGCCCTTAACAAGCTCTAAATTGGCTCTGTAATGCCATTTTGAAATGTTTTAGCTAGTTTAACCCTTTTCTGACGTGAAGTACGCCTGGTCTGAAACACTCCAGTGAAACCTGGCGGGAGCACAAGTGGACAGCTGACTATCAGCTGCAGGTCCACTATTACAACTGAGATGTGATGAAGGTAGTAGTAGTATTAGGTCTGAAAGTCGCCGCTGCTGCATTGAATGTATTCAAGACTGCCTGGCCTTTGCTGTGAGAGGACTTGGATGCAAAAAAAATTCTCTTTCTCTCTCTCTCTCTCTCTCTCTTTCCTTCTCCCCCCCCCCCTATTTTGCATCCAGGTCCACTCACATCCAAAGCAAGCCAGGCAGGTGCTCTCTCACCAACAGTCTCTGAGACTAGGCAGTCAGCAATGATGACATCATCAGAGGCGACTTTCAGACTGAAACCACTAATTGGTTCATGGGTTCCCACATGCTGGAACTCAATTGCCCAATTAAGTGAAAATTGCATCGTTCATCCACATTAATCTGGAGTCGGGGGGGAAACACGAAATGCGGATTACACGACCCCAACCCGACCCCAAGACAAAATCCAGCCCTTTTTCTATGTGAAGCACGCCTGTTCTGAACCACGAATGTGAAACCTGGCGGGAGCACATTCGGCCGGCTGGCTGGATGGCTATGTGGATGGATGCATATATGGATGGATGGGGAGGAGACATATCTAGGAGTGGTGGTGTAAAAATATTTGGGAGCAGACTTAGGACTGCTGCTGCTCATTTTGAAGGTCCTCGCACAGCAAAGGCCAGGCAGTCTTTGAAGACCTTCAATGCAGCAGCAATGAGGACATCATCAGAGGCGACTTTCAGACTGAAAACACTAATTGGTTCATGGGTTCCCACATGCTGGAACTCAATTGCCCAATTAGGTGAAAATTGCATCAATCTCCCACATCCAATTGCAGTCGGGTGGATAACACGAAAAGTGGATGACACGACCCCAACCCGCCCCAGTATCAAAATCCAGCCCTATGTCTTTTACTCATTTCACATATTTGTTCACATATTTCTTGCTCCATCTCCTTTCGACTGCTTACATACTAATACATTATTAATATATTGTAGGTGAAGCTTTCTAAGCTGTGATAAGGTGTATCAGTAAAGGGAAAATTGGATAAATATTTGAAGCAGAGGAAGATACAGAGCTGTAGGGAAATAGCACGCCATTGGGATTAGGATTGGATTGCCAGCATGGACACGATGGCCCAAATGGCACTTCTGTGCTGTAAACCTCTATGGTTCTATAGGATGTCAGGACCAGCAGACACTGTTGTTGGCTTCTTGACAAGTGCAATCAATCAGGTTATGCAAAGTATTTTCACCTCTGTCTGAAATACAGGTGTGTAGGTACCAGCAGGTGGACATAGAGGCCAGAATTTTGCCGCCGCTCAGGGGGCGGGTTTGGAGGCGGGACATCCGGCAAAATCACAAAGATTGACAGCAGGTCAGAAACCCGCTGTCAACCCGCCGCCAATCAATCTTCCCAAGTGTCGGGTCCCCGATTTGCGCAGGGACCCAGAGTGGCGGGAAGAGAATTATAGACACTTAGCTGCTTGTTAAAGGCTGTTAACAGGCAGTTAACAGGCTTTTTCCAATTGTGACACTTCTACTGTGGGCTTCCCGACGTCCGGACACCACGCCAGGTAAGTGTGGCGTGCTGTGGGTCTGCTGTAATGTTTCTGCATTGATGACAGCTGCAGAAGTGGTGTGAAAGATCCAATGGTGCACTGGTGAGTTTCAGAGGTAAGAAAATGTTGGGAAAATCATTTTTAATGCATTTAGACTTTTCTGTAGGTAACAAGTTTTGAATTGTATGTGTAGTCCCACCTCATTGGGAGAACCTCTCTCACCAGTGACAGATCGCTTCTGTAACCTCACCTGCAGCTGCCATCTGTTCTAGCCTAAGGAGGAGGTCACTGGAGAGCCTGGGTGCAAGAGCTCACCTGTGAACAGTGGTTGTCAGTGTTTGCAGCACCTCAATGCTGTCAAACACTGAAAAATCAGCTGTCAAAAAAAATTGTGCGTGGTCCCTTTAAGAAAACCAGTTGATGACGTCATCTGGCACTGGCTTCCTCTTAATTGGCTAGCAAGCCCACAGGGCAGGCTTAACAAGGCCAATTGATGTAAAATTACATCTGTGGGCCATATGTAGTTGGAGGCGGGACTGGAACCCGGAAGGCAGCTGACCTGCTCCCAAGCCGCCTCGAAGCATAAAATCGCGGCCAGAGTATCTATGTGCTACCTGACCCGCGTGGCATCCCACTCCAGGTTCTTTATTTCTTCCAATCATGTCACATAGGGGAATTTCCATTGGGAAACACATTACATAGAATTTACAGCACAGGAACAGGCCATTCAGCCCAACTGGTCTATGCCGGTGTTTATGTCCCACCCGACTTCATCTAATCCTATCGGCATATCCTTCTATTCCTTTCTCCCTCGTACTTATCTAGCTTCCACTTAAATGCATCTAAGCTATTTACCTCAACTACTCCCTGTGGTAGCAAGTTCCACATTCTAACCACTCTCTGGGTAAAGAAGTTTCTCCTGAATTCCTTATTTGACTTATCTTATATTTATGACCCCTAGTTTTGGACTCATTAGACCCAAAGCTCATTGCCAGCTGTCGTTCAGAGACGGAGGAGAGATAAATATATCGCTTAACGATAGCTGGCAATTACAATCTCAATCTCAAGTTATTCACGAGCTGTTATTAAGGATTGTAAGTTTCTATGAAGGATGGGCTAGATGAGGCAAATGGTCTCCCTCATCTGCACTTATTATTGTGATAGATGTGCTATTCCTATTCCTTTTATCATTTGTTCTTTTGTCCCCTTGAAGTAAGGTCAATAGTGCCAGCTAGCATTGAATTAAGACCATCTTTGTGCTGTAGGCCCTCTTCAGCTAGAAGTTGGATTTGAAACCATTCAGATTAATTTCTCCTCCTAATTCTGAATAGTAAGAGCCAAAAGCAAGAAGATGTGATCTTCACTTACTGTGCCTGAGCTGGATTTCAACATCGGTCACAGAAAGTGACAGGGCTATGTTATAACACACTGCCACCCGGTCCCTTATCATAGCTAGGAGACCTTCATTACCTCTGTTTGAGCAGGCTTCAAGCCAAGATGTCCAAATAAAAAACAGCAATGTGTTAACATGTTATGTCATGCGCTTCTCTGCCTTTTCTTTGTTGCAGCCATATTTCTTAAGGATCCAAGATACAATTAACAAGCGCAATTTGTTCATAGTTTTGAACATCTGTCAACATATTTCATTCAACATTGTGCTCTCCACTTGTCCACAAGCAATTGCATTACACGGGTTTACATCAAAACAATCCATGTAAAGTGATTCAGGAGTAAAGTTTAGCCAAAAGTGTGAGACTACATGTTGGAGGTAGTCTCGTGTTTCTTCCTTCACACCCATTACAGTACAACGGCAGTCCAGTGCCAAGCCATGTTTAAAAAGTTCACAAGCATTTGGTGGGTAAAGAGAAAAGAGGAGGCAGGGCACAAACATCGTTCTCGGGAATATTTCTACCACGTTTTCTGATTTTAGTGTTTCACAAGTTGGGCGGAATGCCAGAATACGATTCTGTTGTTGAATTGTTTTCTTTTGTCATTATAAAATGAAACACAATTTTATTCCTTAAAAAAAGGTCACACAAGCAAACCACTGGACTCTCCAGTCACTTCCTACACTTAGTTCTGAATCTTTTTTTGCCATTAGCAGACAGCTGGCAGGACAGTTGGCCAGCCTTTGGGTGACCGTGAGCAAATGGTCACGCACACCTTGCTATGGAATGGAGCCATATAGACTAAGAACATCCCATGTTCAATCCCCAGGCTGTGCTGAGTTAGATAATCTCAGTTGGGATGACAAGAAGGATGCTACAATTGATCTCCTCCCTCTTGAGTTCAGGAGGAGGAAAAAATCATCCGTTGCTAAGTTAACCATTATCCAGTAACCTGCAATAAAAACAGAAAATGCTGGAGATACTCAGCAGGTCAGGCAGCATCTGTGAAGAGAGAAACAGAGTTAACGTTTCAGGTCGATGACCTTTCGTCAGATTTCAGAGTTCCAGCATCTGCAGTATTTTCTTTTTGTATCCAGTAACCTGTGTTTGGAAAGTACTTGTGTGTGGACGTGGAGTGAAAACAGGATCAAACTCGTCTTTCACACTCAGGAAGTATTGAATAGTCTGCCAACACTCACTATCTAGGCTATCTAGTTAGAAGAATGCCAGCTTGGGTGATGTAGTGGAGGCTCGCTGGCATAAGTGGCACTGTGTCCGAGCATGAACCAGCTCTGCCAGGAAAGAAGGACAGAAGGTTTGAGGAGGAAAGTTATTTTTTTTTTAAAAACATGAGACAGTCTGTCATTATTAGAATCTCTTAACCCAAATGGTTCCTCAACAAGCTATGCGTAAGAGTTTGGGCAATTTCTAAAATATGCCTTGTCAATAGTGGCTCATTGCTCAGGTAGCACTACATTCATGTACCAGTGTGACACACTCCCAATTTCCTTAAGGATTTGTGGTGTTTGCACGACACTCATTGTCTGCTTTTTACTTAGATCAGTAACGCAACAATATAACGCGCCTAACTTAGAAAACAATCCCAAAGCACACTTTACAAAAGCGTGGCTCAGGGGTGTGGAGATGGGTTGGCCGTAGGAACAGTGGAAGAGGTGGGTTTTGAGGAGGTTTTAGAAAGGGGAAAGAGAAATGGCAAGACAGATAGGAAGTTCTAGAGTGCTTGACATGATGACTGAAGACTCTGGGACTGATAATTGTAGCGGGGGAAGCAGGAGGAGGAAGACCCAAAGAGCCAACTTGGAAGATGCAGATGAATGGGATGCACTTTTGCTAAAATAGTGGTGAAAGGAATTTCAGATGACCCGCTATTAGTTCTGCAGTATTGCTTTAAAGCATATAATTGACTGGGAGTAGAAGGAATGGACAGAGAGGGACACAATTTCTCTCTCTCTCTCCCTTCTACCACTATGAATCATGTATATTAAAACAATGGTGAAAAATGGACTCATTGTAAATAGAAGCACAACCTGAATGATCAATGATTCTGTTGTTTCATGACATCTCCAGCTCTGCATGGCTTGGCTAGAGTCCAGACATTTGGTGCAACAATTTATGTAGAGTTGGTTTGGCCTGGGTCTCCCACGCCCTTCGGAATATTCATTTTCTGATTCCTTTTTATTGACCATTTTTGAATAGTTTAGTCCCCAAAGTCACAGAACCATTAAAATAAAGCCCTTATGCACTGTGCTTAGTATTTGTTGTGCAGTTAAGATGTTGCTCTTGGTCAATGCAACACGCGCGGTAAGGATTTTCCATTACATTTAATTTGAGCACTGCTACTACGCTCTCTCGATCCTCTTGCTTACTGCCACCTTGAGTTACAACTGAGACAAGATTTGGGTAATTGCCAGTTTTTTTCTCCTCCTATCCTTCCCGTGCTGAGAAGCAATTCCACAGGTGCCAGCACCGTGCTTCACACGTGAGCCTGAGCAGTGAGTGTGGGCAGGTTACTTGCCCATGGGGGGCATTGCAACGCAGCCCAATTTTGCCCTCATTCAACATACGCACATACCCACTTGCTAGCCGCAGTCACCGGCTCGTGATTGGAAATGAGTGGAGTCATTTCCAACGGTGCAGAGTCCCACTAGAAGCAAGTGTGGGTCTTATACGATAGTCCTGTTGCTCTGACTCATGCGCCAGCACTGATTTTTTTTTACCACTCTCTCTAGCCCAGCGACACTGAGACCAATAATGAGACACATCCTGCTGTCCCAGCACACATTGGTGAGTGAATCTGGGACCTTCTGGTCTGTATGGCTCTGTACCGCACTAGATAGTGCATTTACCTGCTGGGTTATTGGGGACCTCATCAGCCACATTTTCTCTCGTATACCTATATATTTTTATATATAACTTGATATGTTTTATTCATTCTTGGGATGTGGACGTCACTGGCAAGGCCGGCATTTATTGCCCATCCTAGGTTGCCCTGGAAAGGTGGTGGTGAGCCTTCTCCTTGTTGTGAAGGTGCTCCCACGGTGTTGTTATTCTTTGTAGCAGTTTGACGCATCTGAGTGGCTTGTTAGGCCACTTCAGAGGGCAGTTATGAGTCAAGCATGGCGTGGGACTGGACTCCCGTGTCGGGATGGTAGGTTTCCTTCCCTTAAGGACATTAGTGATCCAGTTGGGTTTTTATGACCATCAAAAAACTGGTGGTTAGTTTTACTGATACCAGCTTTTATTTCCAGATTTTTTAAACTGAATTCAAATTCTCAAACTGCCTTGGTAGAATTTGAACTCACATCCTTTGGATTAATAGTGTAGGTCTCTGGATTCCTAGTCCAGTAATGTAACCACTACACTACCGTACCTATGTATAATATATGCAAAAGCACGGAATGAAATATGAAACAATTATAGTTCAAATACATATTTAACAATGAAAGGGTGGTTGAAGCAGATTCAAAAGTAACTTTTAAAAGCGAATTGAATATACACTTTAAGGGGAAAAATTTTCAGGGCTATGGGGAAAGAGTGGACTAATTGGATAGCTCCTTCAAAGAGCCGGTACAGGCACGATGGGCCGAATGGCCTCCTTCTGTGCTGTGCGATTCTACAACAGTCAGTTAGTAGCATTCTTGCCAATGGGTCAGAAGTTGTGACAGGCGCACACTTGGTGCAAGGGATATATAACAGTTGGATATAGGTCATCCAGCAAACCTTTCAAGCTAATTTTGCAGTGAAGCAGTGCTTTTGACAGCAGAATTGAGAGGTTGCACAACACCAGGTTATAGTCCAACAGTTTTATTTGAAATCACAAGCTTTCGGAGCTATCGATCGCCCCTTCCTCAGGTGAAGCAACTACTTCTACTTCACCTGAGGAAGGGGCGATCGATAGCTCCGAAAGCTTGTGATTTGAAATAAAACTGTTGGACTATAACCTGGTGTTGTGTGACCTCTCAATTTTGTCCACCCCAGTCCAACACCGGCATCTCCGCATTTTGACAGCAGACACATGGCATTCCTGCTGCACCTGCAGGACCTTTACCATAAATGGCCTCACCTCTGAGGACCTAACAGCATCTGAAACCCGCATTTTTGTGGGTCTCATGAACTACTGTGCGGTCTGAAGTTATTACCAAAAGCACGGAGACAGATTACCTCCCTTTTACTAGTGGGATTGATGGATCTACCGGCCTTGATTGGAGCAGGGGGGACAGACAGGAAGTAAACGGGGGAGAGCAGCGCACGGAGATCGTGGGTCTCCACTTGGGCCTTGTTCCCTTTGGACCATTTAATATATAAAAAGTGCAATATCCAGGGTAGACCTTTCCTTTCATTAAACTGGCATTATCCTTCAGTCGCTAAAGGTTTCCTGATGGATCACATGATTTGCCTCAGTGCTTCCCCTCTTTGTATCCCTCTGGGTTTAAGTGCTGTTACCCTGGATTTTCCTGTCTCCAACCAATTCGAGGTGACTGCAGGAAACAGCCGACCAAAAGCAGCTCCTGCTCGGAAAAGCTGCAAAATGAGGCTTAAAATTAAACAGGCCTAAGTCTCCTGTTCCTTCACACTGCTGGAGCTTTTTTTTTGACAGCTTTTCTGTGTTCCCCTTCCCGAACAATCTGTTGTGGTTTTGATGTCTATCTTTGGAAAACCTGATTGGTGTGGATATCGGGATCATACTGAGGACATAATTAGCTTTGGGACAACCAGCGCTTTAATTGCATCTGCACGGGCCCGTAAAGACATCAGGATTGTCTTACCATCTGTCAGGGCCTTTTTAAAAAAAATTAACTTCAATAGTAAGTCAATATTAGTTCAACACACTGAATCGGAGCTAGAGAGATCTGAACACCACAGCCTAGAATTTCCCCAAAGTGGCTGTTGCCCCCTTTAAAAAAGATATTGCACCTGCCGCTGGCCTCTAGAGGGAGCTACACATGGGATTCCTGGGTCTGTTCAGCTGTATTCCCATTCGTGAAATTATTAACAACAACTTGCATTTATACAGCGCTTTTAACATACTAAAACATCCCAAGGCGCTTCACAGAAGCTCTATCAGACAGAAATTGGCATCAAAGTTGGGGACATTAGGACAGCAGACCAAAAGCATGGTAGGTTTTAAGGAGCGTCTTAATGGAAGAGAGGCGGAGAGGTTGAGGGAGGGAATTCCAGAGCTGAATGTGAAACTGGAGGAAGCATCTGCACTGCCTGAACACTCCTGTGCAGCCTTTAAACAAAATCCAACCTTCCCTCTTCAGCAGCAGACTGGGGGGGACAGACTAGAGAGATTCACTCTCTAATAACTTCACCGCATGTCTTAGCAATATTTTAATTATACTTGTGCAGAATTATGACTTTGATATTCGTATAATACTGGGTGTTTATTTTCCCAAGAACTAGCCAATGGGTGTCCAGAATAACTTTTCAGTAAGATGTTGGTTTTTTTGTCGGGCAATTTTTCCGAAACTTTTCCTCAAATACTTTTGACGATATAATTGTTACCGCAGCCCCAGTGCACAATTCAAATTCATATTTAATGCTTTTTACCCGGACGAGGACCATAATTTCCATAAATTCTAGGCTGTGGTGTTCAGATTTCTGGTTATGGAATATGCAGGAAAACCCGTCTTTTCTTCATCTGTCTCACCTTGGGGTAAGCTTTCTTCCTCGGGTTCCTCATCGGAATTGACATAATGGACAGTGGATTTTTGTCTTTTCTTCTGTTGATTCCTCACAGCGCTATGATATGACTTGGGGCCTTCTTTTCTGTCTGCAATCTAGCAGCACCTACTGTCTCCCGGCAATGCTTAGCTAAATGGCCTGATTACGGGCAGCTATGACAGTTAACCTTCTTACAAACCCATTGGCCGCGATGATGATTATTTTTACCACACCTCTGACATGGTTGAGCGACTCTGTTCGCCCTGTGGCCTGTAACTTGCTAGCATGCTGGGCAGTAGTCTCCATCCCAAGTGCTGTTTCGAGAGCTCTAGTAGACGTCAGTCTGTCTTCTACCAATGGTTTCGTCTGTGTCGACGTTTCCTTCAAACCACAGACAAAGTGGTCACTTTTTTGCATCATCGTGAAAACCACCAAAGTCACATGTTTCGGACAGTTTCCTCAGTTCTGCCATAAACTAGGAAACATTTTCATCATCCTATTGCCTCCTCTGGTTAAACTCGAGCCGTTCAGTAATAACAAGTGGCTTTGGGCTCAGATGTTCTCTGACCAGTTGAATTAACTCTTCATACCTTTTGTCCAACTGGTTAGGCTGGGCCGGAGCGATCGGATTTTTAATCGATGTATGTGTTGCAGGTCCGCATATAGTCAGCAAAACTGCTCTCTTTTTGGTCTCTATTGCAAGTCCATTGGCCTCAAAATAAAAAATAAGTCTTTCTACATACTCACTCCAGCTCGACCTCATTCGATACTCTCTGATTTTTCCAACTAATGCCGATATGATAAACAAAAATATCAGTGTCAAGGTAGACCTACCTAAGGTGTCCAATATTCAATCTTTTTAACAATATCCTTTATTCTCGTTGCCATTGTCACCTCTGAATAGCCACTCATATTGGTGTGGTAATAACTAGCAGCTTTTGTCTTTAGACCCTTGAAAATATTCCTTCAAAGGATAACAGGAACAAAACAAGGGAAAACCTTAGAGTGAAATCACTACAGTGCGCTTACTCCCATCAGGGGGCCATCTGGTTTTTAGTTATCAATATGCAGGTAGCATCCATATCGCCATAGAACAGCAATGAATCTGTTTTTGGTGATGTTGGTTCAGGAATATGAACTAGAACTCCCTTGCTCTTCTTCAAATAGTGCCTTGGAACCTTTTACATCCAACTGAACAGGTAGTCAGGCATTATGGTTAACGTCCCATCTAAGAGACAGCACCTCTAACAATGCAGCACTATCTCAGCACCTCACTGCAATGTCAGTCTAGTTCATTTGCTGAAATCATGGAGTGAGGCTTGAATTGCAACTTTCTGACTCAGAGGCGAGAGTGCTATCACTAAGCCCAGCTGACGGAGGCAATTTTAACCTAACTCTCCCGTCGGGAAACTGACGGGATCGGGAGCAACGCTGGTTTCACACCCCGCCCGATTTTACTCTCCATTGAAGTCAGTGGTTAGTAATATCAGGCGAGGTGTAAAACCGGCGTTCCACCCGATCCCATGGGCTTCCCACCTGACGAGTTAGGTTAAAAAGGCCCCCACAGACCCCTGATAAGGAAGTTAACTTTAGTGGTGTAACTGCTGGTGTCCGGCTCACTGTGGCTCCCTCATTGGCCCCTGACCGTATTCTGGGACCCTGTCCTTAGTAGATCCAATAGGATTACATTGGGTTTGCAAGAGACTCATGCTGCAGGTAATGCCAGTGCACACACCCAAACCAAACACCAATATAAAGGTGCCTATTACAAGTACACATTCTGGACCGGTGGGTTTTTATAGACCGTGCAAGGGAGAAAACAACAGTGAGAGGGAGAGCTGAACCAGACCGATTAAAGGTGTCTTTACATTTAATGCTGTAGTTCGGATGCATTTTCATGGGGTGTCACCATTCTGTCCTCAGATAAGGAAAGTGGCTTTAACAATGTAAATGTAGGGAGCCCATATTGCTCTCCCTCCACCCAAACCCAAATGTAAAAGCACCCAGAGAGCCACAGAGAGAGACAAACAGCGAGACAGGCAGGGAGCTACAGAGAGACAGCCAGAGAAACCGTCAGAGACAGAGAGGCACAGAAAGACAGACAGAGAGTGAAGCGGAGAGCCACAGAGAGAGAGAGACAGCAAGAGAGGGAGTCACACAAACACAGGCAGCGAGAGACGCACAGAGGCAGGCGGGGAGAGACCAAGAGCCCCGGGGACACAGATAACAAAAGAGGCTCGGCGAGACAGACAGACTGCAAGCCCCAGGGAGAAAGAGAGGCAGGGGAGAATAGAATTCCAGAGAGACAGGCAGACAGACAGCCCCAGCGAAAGAGTTTCCCCTCTTCTGTTGGCCTAGACTGTAGACCTGTAAGGTGAAAGGGCAACGTTGGAGCATGCTGTATGATCCAGCCCCTTCTATCATTCCTTTAATTCTGTTGGCATTAGACGGTTACCAATTGTCTGGGTCACTGCAGGAAATCTGTTTGAGAGGAAACAATATAATTGAAATGCCTTCCCAGGAATAGCAGCCGGATAATGTTAGAATAATCGCTAATCCATTTTGGAAGGATGCCTTTATAGCTTTTTTGCAGAAAAGCACCAATATAGATTTATGTGAAAGCTATTGAAATGACTAGAACAACCTTGAAATCTATCTTACAGCTTAATGAATGGTTTTGAAAGGTAGCTGGAAAGTTGGCACTATTGGCAGAATGTAGAGATTAAGACTAACAAAAAACTGCAGAACCAAAGGTGAGGAGGATTTTTTTCCCAGTTGAATATAACAGCAGGAGGCCACAACTGACAGAGACTGCGATGGTTAAGGTTCTCTTCAGGAAGCTTTTTACCGTCACATCTTGGGGAGTCTGATATATGATATTGGACTACCAACCTGGAGGTTGTCAGTTCAATAATTCTGGTAATTTGTGCATTAGCTCTGGGAGGAAACTAAATATATAAACTTTTGGATTGTTGTGGTTCACTAAGGGGACGCTGCCATGCCTAACCGACCCACACCACATGGTTAACTCTTGATACCCTCGGAAGTGGCCTAACAAGCCACTCAGTTGTAAACAATCGCTCCCAAAAAAATTCAGACAAATCTACCGACATTCTATCAGGACAAGATGCAGGTAATGTCAGCCCGGCCGACCCTGCAAAGTCCTCCTCAGTAACATCTCCTGAGGATGTTGTCCAAGGTGGAGAACTGTCCCACAGACTAGTCAAGCAACAGCCTGACATGGTCATACTCACAGAATGAAATCAATCAGCCAACATCCTGGACACCTCCATCAGCACCCTTGGGTAAACATTGTCCCATCGATGGGACCGACCACAGTGGGATACAGTTGGGTGTGAGTGACATTGAGAATTCTCAACATTGACATAATGTCTCATGGCTTCAGATCAAGGAAACTTCCTGCTGATTGCCACCTACTGCCGCCCCTCCTTCCCCGATCCCCTCAATGGAATGCAAATCAGGTGGGTTCTATAAAGAACGGGCGATCCACTCCGCCAGACTACTGCCCAGGCAGTGAAGCTGAGAATGTACCTCATGACGTTGCAGGACAGGAGCATGTTTAATTTATGTAGAGACAATATTCTATCTCCATATATTCATGAAGATGAATCACTTTCTATTCAAGTCTATTTCTTTTCAATATTCTTTCCTTGAAAAAAATATTACAAAAAATATTGCTCATTGTCAGCTGTGCTCAGTTAGTAGCAGTCTTGCCTCTGGGTCAAAAGATTGTGGATTAAATCCTCACTCCAGGATTGAGTACATAATCTACGCTGACACACCAGGGGCCCATTACGGAACAGTTTACATCTCAAAGTCCTTCACATATAATGGATTACTTAGCAACATAGTGAATGTTGCTATGTAGACAAATGCAGCAGCCATTTTGTACAATGCAAGATCCCACAAACAGGAATGAGATGAGTGACCAATGAATCTGTCCTTGGTGGAGTATGGTCGAGGGAGGAATGTTGATCAAGATATATTGACCAATCATTTTCTCTTCTCTGCAGGTATGTTTATTAAAATAAAGAACCGGGGAGGATTTGGCAAACTGGGTAGTGCAGTGGGATACACCTATGGGACTGGTCCAGACTGTTCTGATGAAAGTCTCTTCTCCCTAACATCAGAAATTTCCTAAAGTGAGATTAGACAACTTCAGCCTGATAATGGGTATGAACGTGCACTACAATGCTGCATATATAATTTGAAAATCTATAGCTTTAGAGAACTAGTGGTCCTACAATTAACTCTTCCACTTCCTGGCCTCCACTCGAGGTGCTCAAGGTGTCACATTTGAAATTAAAGGCTGGATTTTGTCTTGGGGTCGGGTTGGGGTCGTGTCATCCGCATTTCGTGTTATCCACCCCCCTGAAATTGGATGTGGGAGATTGATGCAATTTTCACTTAATTGGGCAATTGAGTTCCAGCATGTGGGAACCCATGAACCAATTAGTGGTTTCAGTCTGAAAGTCGCCTCTGATGATGTCATCATTGCAGGTCAGAGACTGCCTGGTCTGGTCTCAGAGATTGCCTGGCCTTTGCTGTGAGAGGACCTGGATGCAAAATGAGCAGCATCTCAGAGAGAGAGAGAGAGATTTCCATTCAGGTCCTCCAAAGGCCCCGGCAGTCTCTGAAGACATTCAATGCAACAGCATCAGAGGCGACTTTCAGACCTAATACTACTACTACCTTCATCACATCTCCGTTGTAATAGTCGACCTGCAGCTGATAGTCAGCTATCCACTTGTGCTCCCGCCAGGTTTCACTGGCGTGTTTCACATCAGGCGTGCTTCACGTCAGAAAAGGGTTAAACTAGCTAAAACGTTTCAAAATGGCATTACAGAGCCAATTTAGGGCTTGTTAAGGGCTTTAATGGCCTCTCCCGCCTCTTGGAGGCGGGACGGAGTCGGGAACACCGCACACGATTTTATCAAAATTGCGTGGAGGCGGGTTGGAGGCGGGATGGGGTCGGGACCCCCGAATCTGCAACTTTAACCCCCCACACGCCTCCAAACCCGACTCCACGGGTCATTGAAAATCCAGCCCTAAGAGGCCACCTTGTAGGTGACTCCGAGTCCATCCCATCACTCCGTGGCTCAACATGTTAATTCATGAGAATGGCCCTTGAGAAAAGAAGCCGATTGGGTTTGCAGTGTTCTAGAAAAGGTTACTGGAAACATGTCCCTAGCAACAGAGTCTCTAAATGAAGGTCTATGTTTTACCACTAAAATTAGCAGTGCCTCAGAATGAGAATTCAATTGCTCGTTGCTGTATACAGTTATTTCTGACTTGCAAGCCACAAATTCCGAGTAATGACTTAATCAACTTATATCTTTATGCTATCTGTCATGTACAGAAAGATGTCTCAATCTGTTTTACACTGGTGGAGAATAAAATGATGGATCCCAACCTGGAGACTGAAGGGAGACAGTAAAGGTTGGGTGGAGCAGGGTCAAAAGCACAGTTGAAGTGAATGGTTTTTAGAAGGCTATTGAAAATGAGGTACGCCGGAGGTGTTTTGGGAGGGAGTACCTGGGAGCAGAATAGTGACTGAAAGAGGAGCTGCTAAGCCGATGTCAGACAAATGGGGGAAGCAGGAACATCGGCCGGGATTTTACTTACCTCAGCGGGTCCAGTGCAGGCGATGTCGGTGGCGGGTCACAGCCCCGCTTATGGCTCCATCCCGCTGTCTAAAATTCCTTTACGTTGATAGGGCTTGTTAAGCCCACCCAGCGCGTTTTCCCAGGCTAGTTAGAGGAAGCGGGTCTGGTGACGTCAGCCGGTTTCCTTAAAGGAACCATGGCCAACTTTCTTTTAACATTTGTGCTGTCAGTGTTCTACAGCACTGAAGTGCTGCAAACGCCAACAATGACTGCACAGGGGCAGAGGCTGCACCCAGGTTCTCCCATGACTCCCTCCACATGCTTATGAAGGGAGTCAGAGCACACAGGGAGGTTCTCTTCCCTTCCGATGGGCAGAAGAGACCTTTCCAGGAGACCAAAACAGCCTGGTTGCACATTGCACAGGAGGACACAAGCAGGGATGTGGTCAGGAGAACCTGGCTGCAGTGGCACAAACGTTTCAATGATCTCAGTAGATCACAAAACATTAGTACAAAGCCACACTCACCTTCATCCTGCTGTGCCTATCATCACATCCTCATCACTCTGCCTTCCCTACTCTACTCCTGCACATCCTTCTCACACCAACTCACCCTCATCCTAGTGCAATCATACCAACTAACAACACACAAGGGTAGCCACTAGGGTGTTTTATCCAATGTTTATGTAAAGTTTCTATTAATGTGGTATCAAACATTGAAACCTTTATTTTCAACACTTTCCATTCTTGGACAGATTTGTGTGCATCTTTGGAAGTGGCTTAGTGAGCCGCAGTGAATGGTGAAACATAACGGTAACCCCCGCAATGGTGATGAGTGTGAAAGGAATGGATTGGTTATTGTAGGGATGCTTTCTAGTGTTGGTGTGGGGTGGTGCCAACCTGGCGTATCATGTGGCAGCCAGGGTGTACAGCATCAAGTGAAGTAAATGGCCATGCTGAGGCCATCCCTGGCCTCCCGGGCAGCAATGTGCTCGGGTGTTGATGCCCTGTGTCCTGTGCAGCATCAGGTGATTGTAGAGAAGATTGGTGTTGTTATTGGTGCTGCTGGTGTTGGGGCTGATCGTGGTCCGATTCTGAGGACCAAGGTGAGACAGTATAAAGGGCACCCATGTTGATGGAATAGATGGCAGGTGAAGTACAGATGACAGAAGCGATCTATCAATGGTGAGAGAGGTAATGAGGTGAGACTGGATAGAGACTTGTGGAAAGACTTGCAGCATGCTGAATCTGTTGTGGAAATGCAGTGAGAACAGCTTGTGGCTGAGGAAAGTGATCTCTGTCAGGTGGAAGCTTTTACTGTACATTTGAAGCTGTCAAGTAATCAGCTGGATCAATGGCCACTGAACTCCCGCCTCAGGTTGACAGACGTGGTCACCGAACAGCGTGGTTCCCGTGGCCATGAAGTTAAAGTTAAAAAGTAAGGTAAAAAAGCCTGTTAAGGAACTAGTAAGTACATTATAATGAGTTTAATTGCCTCCCCCACTGCTGCCTGTTGGGTCTGTTCAGCGCTGACAGACCCGACATTGGGAAAGGCACGTTGCAGCGGGTTGACAGCGGGATCCTGACCCGCTGTTAAAAAGCACACTTTCCCACCTGACCCACCCCCGATCCCACCCGCTGACACCCCAGAAAATTCCGGCCTTAGAGCTGGAGGACATCAATGAGATAGGGTGGGGCAAAGCCATGGAGGGTTTCGAAGGTGAGGATGAGGATCTTCAAACCATAACGCTGAAGTACAGGGAGCCAATGGAGCTCGGTAGGGACATGGGTAATGGGAGTGCGAGCCTTTGTGTAATAGGCCGCAATATTCAGCTGCAGCCTCCATCTTCCTCATCACATAGTCAAGGCGATGAATATTCAGTGGCCTTCCTTTCACACTGAGGTGATTCACCACCCATTGTTTTCAGGTTGAAACATTCTGTTCTTGTCAACTTCCCACTTAAAAATTTAATAAATTATAATGCATTAAATGTAGCACTGATGAAACAAAGTAGGGGATGAGGATGAGGAGAGCACACCACATTTTGTTAGCGTGACATGTACAAATAAGTAGTGCCGATAGCAAGACAGATCCAGGACCACCTCTGCTTTTTCTGTCTTTACAAACATCGTCCCCGTAATGACTCTACTTGTCAGAGATAATAACACCGTCGAAGAAATCACAGCTACTGAGAGGGGATTTAACACAGGTGGCTGTCTGCACAACCCTGCTGGGGAACACTCCTTCATCTCTTCATCAGGACAATAACTACGGCACAGCAGGTAAAAGCAGGCAATCCACTCGACATCTGATAGCGTGGGACTTGAGTACAGCATGATGCCAACTCCTGTGCATATAAAATGCAGGCTGGGTAGTTTCTAAGCACCCGCCCCCCCCACCCCCCCTCTCCATAACAAAGCAACTCATACTTGAGAGAGCAGAACAGGTTGTGCTGGCGAGGGAGGAAGTGCCTCTTCCATTTGCTCACTATCAGCTTTTAATGACCATTGTCAAAGTCACTATAATACATTTCCACCTCTCACTTTTTCCACTTCAGTTGACTTGTTGCGTTCTTTTGATTAAATACTTCGCCTGGTGCGTTAAAGGAAGAACTTGCATTTTGCAATAACGCCTTTCCCGTTCTCAGGTGGTCTCAAAGCAGTTCAGGACCAATGATCAACTTTGAAAGTGTCGTCGCTGTTGCTTTGTAGGCAGATGTGGCAGCCAATCGGCGCCCAGCAAAGACCCACCAACAGCAACAAAAAGAAAACACTGCGGGTGCTGGAAATCTGAAATTAAAAACAGAAAATGCTGGAAATACTCAGCAGGTCAGGCAGCATCTGTGGCAGAGAGAAACAGAGTCAACGTTTCAGGTCGATGACCTTTCGTCAGAACTGGAAAAAAAAGCAGGGAATAGAACAGATTTTTAAGCAAGTGTAGGGGCTGGGAAAGGGGGGAGGGGATGAAAGAACAAAAGGGTAGGTCTAGTGATAGGGTGGAAGGCAGGAGAGGTTAAGAGACATTAAGAAATATTCAAGGCAAAAGGAGATGGTAATGGGACAGGTTAAGAAACAAAGGATGGCTCTAGATGAAGTGTAAATTGCGCTGGCAGAATGAAAGACAGCTGCCATGTGGGAGAGAAGAGAAAAAAGACACAGACAAAAAGTGTGGATAAAAAATATATATATATGATAGGGGCCGAGGTTATGATCTGAAATTGTTGAACTCTATGTTGAGTCCAGAAGGCTGTAAAGTGCCTAATCGAAAGATGAGGTGCTGTTCCTCGAGCTTACGCTGAGCTTCAGTGGAACAATGCAAGAGGCCGAGGACGGTGAGGTCTGAGTGGGAGTGGAGCGGAGAATTAAAGTGACAGGCGACCGGAAGCTCGGGTCCCCCTTACGGACTGAACGGAGGTGTTCCGCAAAGCGGTCACCCAATCTGCGTTTGGTCTCCCCAATGTAGAGGAGAATGCATCGTGATCAGCGAATACAGTATACTAAATTGCAAGAAGTACAAGTAAAACAACCAGTTAATCTGCTTTTGGTGCTGTCGGACAGAATTCAGGAGAACTCCCCTACTCTTCAAAAAGTGGCCGAGAATCTTTTATGTCCTGAACAGGCAGACTGTGCCTCGATTTAAAGTCTCATCCAAAAGACAGCGGCTCAGACAACACAGCACTCCCTCAATACTGCACTGGAGCGGTAGCTGAGAACGTGTGGGTTTGAACCTCCTTCTGACTCAGAACTGAATCAGGCCGACACAAACGAAGCCAAGCGCATCAGCAAAGTCCCAGGTCCAATCCTTGGTCTAACTAAAGAACTGGGTGTTGCAGTGAGGTGCAGCAATGCTCTTTCACTTTTCGGAACTTGAGTTTGGATCCAGCACATACTGTTAAAATGAAAGCCTCCTCTCTCCAGCAGCTGCGGTTGCCTGAAATCAGATGGGACAGTTTCGTCCTGGCCTCTTGTGCATCTCCCACTTCCGTCGCCCCAACATTGGCGGCCGCGCCTTCAGCTGCCTGGGCCCTAACCTCTGGAATTCCCTCCCCAAACCTCTTCACCTCTCCACCTCTCTCTCCTCCTTTAAGACGCTGCTTAAAAGCTACCTTTGTGACGAAGCATTTGGTCACCTGTCCTAATGTCTTCTTCTTTGGCTCTGTGTCTCATTACGCTCCTGTGAAGCGCCTTGGGATGTTTTATACATTAAAGGTGCTATATAAATGCAAGTTGTTGTTGTAATGAAATTAATGCACAGTACAGTACTGTAGACAATTTGGAAACACAGGTATGTGCAATTATTGGTTCTACAACAAACTCTTCTCCTTCTTGAAGGGAAATACCTGGTCTCCATTCGGTCAATGGCCAATGGGGCACCTTTCAGTTCGTCAACGTCAGCCAACAACAACAACAACAACTTGTATTTATATAGCACCTTTAATGTAGTAAAATGTCCCAAGGTGCTTCACAGGAGTATCATAAGAAAAAAATTTGACACCGAGCCACATAAGGAGAAATTAGGGCAGGTGACCAAAAGCTTGGTCAAAGAGGTTGGTTTTAAGGAGCGTCTTAAAGGAGGAAAGAGAGGTGGAGAGGTTTAGGCAGGGAATTCCAGAGCTTAGGGCCCAGGCAACAGAAGGCACGGCCGCCAATGGCTGAGCGATTATAATCAGGGATGCTCACGAGGGCAGAATTAGAGGAACGCAGATATCTCAGGGGGTTGTGGGGCTGAAGGAGGTTACAGAGACAGGGAGTGGCGAGGCCACGGAGGGATTTGAAAACAAGAATGAGAATTTGGAAATCGAGGTGTTGATTAACCGGGAGCCAATGTAGGTCAACGAGCACAGGGGTGATGGGCGAACGGGACTTGGTGCGAGTTAGGACACGGGCAGCCGAGTTTTGCATGACCTCAAGTTTACGTAGGGTAGAATGTGGGAGGCCGGCCAGGAGTGTGTTGGAATAGTCAAGTCTAGAGGTAACAAAGGCATGGATGAGGGTTTCAGCAGCTGAGGTAAGGGCGGAGACGGGCGATGTTACGGAGGTGGAAATAGGCAGTCTTTGTTATGCTGCGGATATGTGTTCGGAAGCTCATTTCAGGGTTAAATATGACACCAAGGTTGCGAACAGTGTGGTTCCGCTTCAAACAGATGTTAGGGAGAGGGATGGAGTCAGTGGCTCGGGAACGGAGTTTGTCGGGGACCAAAAATAATGGCTTCGGTCTTCCCAATATTTAATTGGAGAAAATTTCTGCTCATCCAGAAATGTATGTCGGACAAGCAGTCTGACAATTTAGAGACCGTGGAGGGGTCGAGAGAAGTGATGGTGAGGTAGAGTAAATGTGGAAACTGACACTGTGTTTTTGGATGATGTCGCCAAGGGGCAACATGTAGATGAGAAATAGGAGGGGACCAAGGATAGATCCTTGGGGGACACCAGAGTTAACAATGCGGGAGTGGGAAGAGAAGCTGTTGCAGGTGATTCTCTGGCTACGATTAGATAGATAAAAATGGAACCAGGCGAGTGCAGTCGCACCCAGCTGGACGATGGTGGAGAGGCGTTGGAGGAGGATGGAGTGGTTAACCGTGTCATAGGCTGCAGACAAGTCAAGAAGGACAAGGAGGGATAGTTTACCTTTGTCACAGTCACAAAGGATGTCGTTTGTGACTTTGATGAGAGCCGTTTCGGTACTGTGGCGGGGCGGAAACCTGATTGGAGGGATTCAAACATGGAGTTGCGGGAAAGATGGGCACGGATTTGGGAGGCGACAACACGTTCAAGGACTTTGGAGAGGAAAGGGAGGTTGGAGATGGGGCGGTAGTTTGCAAGGACAGAGGGTCAAGGGCTTGTTTTTTGAGGAGGGGGTGATGACGGCATATTTGAGGGACAGGGGGACAGTATCTGAGGAGAGAGAACCGTTAACAATGTCAGCTAACATGGGAGCCAGAAAAGGAAGTTGGGTGGTCAGCAGTTTGGTGGGAATAGGGTCGAGGGAGCAGGAAGTGGGTCTCATTGACAAGATGAGCGCGAGAGGTCATGAGGGGAGATCGGAGAGAAACTGAAGAAAGATGTGAGTTCAGGGCTAGGGCAGGGGGAACCTTAGAGGAAGTTTGGCCCGGTGAGCTAGGGGAAGGAAGGGAAGTGGCAGAGGCAGCTGAACGGATGGTCTTAATCTTAGAGACAAAGAAGTCCATGAGCTCCTCACACTTGTTGTCGGAGGTGAGGGTGGAGGAGACAGGAGAGAGGGGTTTAAGAAGATGGTTAGCAGTGGAGAATAGAAGCCGGGGTTTATCTTTGCGTTCCAGAATGAATCTGGAATAGTGAGCAATTTTGGCAGACGAGAACAGGACCCAATAATGCTTTATGTGGTACAGCCATATCTGGCGGTGAATGGCTAGACCAGTTGTCTGCCATATCCGTTCAAGTCTGCGCCCCTTGGACTTAAGGGAGCGAAGATGAGAGCCGTACCAGGGGGAACGGCCAGGGTGAGAGAGTAATTGTTTTAATAACAACAACAACTTGTATTTATATAGCTCCTTTAACTTAGTAAAATGTCCAAGGCTGCTGCACAGGAGTATTTTAAGACAAAAAAATAATTTGACACTGATCCACATAAGGATAAATTAGGGCAGGTGACCAAAAGCTTGGTCAAAGAGGTAGGTTTTAAGGAGTGTCTTAAAGGAGGAAAGAGAGGAAATAGGGACTAGAGCATCAAAGGTGGTGGTGAAGGTATGGTTGAGCAGATCAGTAGCTGCAGAAATGTTGTGGTGAATGGAGGGCCAAAGGCTGGACAGTTGGGATTTCATAAGCCAGGGTGATATAGTGCTGCAATTGGCCTTCATGCTTCTGGGGCGGGGCGGGGCGGGGCGGCGCAGTCAGGCAGGGTTCCCATTTCCAATTCATATCCGGTGGCCTTTGTGAAAAATCCATCTGTGCAGACATCTGTTGAGAACAGGAACCTAAGCTCCGGGAAAAAAGCCTACCGACACTCAGGCCCCGATATTTACAGGGGTCGAACAGTTTAGTGGTCGGGAAACCCGCAAGAAATGGTTTCCCTCCAGTCCTGCCGAATTTAACGCCAGGACCTGATTACCATTTTTGAAATCCGTTGTCTGGTCGCAGCCAGCCAGATTGAGAGGCTGACGGGCAGGGAGGCCTGCGGCACCAGGCCACAGCTGGGGAGCGTAGAGGAGGGAGGGAAATATCGGAGGTCAGGGGTGGACATCAATGGGGGGGGGGGAGGGGCGTCGGAGAGATCGGGGGAGGAGGGGAGAAGATCACAAGGGGGCCATGGAGGAGATTGCAGGAGAGCCGCGGAGGAAATCGCAAGCCAGAGAGGACATTGGGAGGGCATCGCATAGCGTGGGGGTGGGTGGGGGAGGGGTGGTCCAATCACTTGGGACGTGAACCGGTTTGCTTGGTGGGCTGGGGGGGAAACACTCCTGCTCCTCCTGGCCCTCAAGCAGTTCTGGAAAAGCTCTTACTTGTTCCATGCAGCAGTCCTCATATCCCTTCAGCTGCCGTGTTTCCTGAGGCCCGGGAAACCTGGCCGGCCAGCGTTAAAGCTGGAACAGAGAAACAATCTGAGACACACAGCCTCATTAAAATATTTAAATGGGGGACCCGCCTCCTGAGAGCGGATTGGTCACCCGCCCACCATCCCGCCTCCGTTAAACCGGAAGTGGGCTGGTTCGAGGTGGGTTGGGTTCGGATTTGAAACTTTAAGGGGGAAAAATTCAGTTGGTTGCGCCTCCTGTTAGCGCCTTAAGAAGACGCTAATGGGGCGCAAAGCATCTAGCGCCCAGGCGCGGCGAAGTTTGCGCTGCTCGCGAAATTAACTAGACATTTTGCGGCGGCGCTAAACACTACCGCCACAATCTCCTGCGCCGGCAGATCGTGACGTCAGTTGAGTGCGCAACGCCCCGGTATCGCCCCGGAGCAGATATTGAGTGGCGCCCCCTGCCTTACCGCCTGATGCTAGCAACAACAGGTTGAGGGGAGCGAATTGCAGTCATGAAGGGACTGGGGGAGCGCTATTTAAAGGTGACCGCTTCCTGCCTTTTATTGTTGGTGCCATTTTTGAACCACGCATTCTGAGAGAGAGAGAGAGAGACTTCTGAAGAGATTCAACGCTGTGTGAAGGAGTTTTGGGTACTGAGCAGCACTTTGCAGGTTCATTTTGATTTGCCATTCCTTGTATCGATTTAGAAGAGACTGTGGGGGCTGCACTCTAAGCTCTTTCCCTGGTACTCTCCATTGTTCTTTCCAGCAGATTTGATGTGCAGGTCTCTCCAGGCAGAGATTCAAGGCTGCAATGAGCAGGATGTGGATGGAAAGCAAGGTCAACCATCCCTTTAAGAACTGGCCGGTGCCATTGTGTGTGTGTTCCATTGCTGACTGATATCACATGAGCTTCGCCAGCGCTCTGAGGTAGCGCTCGCTCCTCGGCCTTTGCGCCTTAAGACAAGTGTGAAGTGCCTGATTTAGCACTCCAATCACCTCCAGGGGCGATAAAAGTCAAATTTGCAGTCGGTGGCGATAATTAGCGCCAGGCGCTAATCTTTGCGCCCAGCCGATAGTTGCGCCCCAAATGGGGCGATACTGAATTTCTCCCCCTAAAAATTTTAACTTCCCACCTGCCCCAAACCCACCCGTTTTTGGGGGTTAAAATGACCACCTCACTCTCTGGGGAATATAGATGAAGAACGGCCTCTTGAGGTTGAGGGTAGATTCCCACAGCTGTCCTTCTGCCAATGAAAGGCTTGGAAACCTGTCCCACCTTCAAAATGGATGGTGAGTGACGGGATAAAAATGAAAATAAGTAGAGTTTATTTTGTTCGAGAAAAAGGACTAACCTAGATACATCAAGTAGGAAAAAATAATAATGTTAAACTTGGAGAAAAGAAGGGGGCGGAGCAAGACAAAATGAGTTATAGTAATGTCTAACTTTTTCAAAAATTTTAAATTGTGTTTTAAGTGTTTATTTTAATAGTATTGAGTTAATAATCCAGTACAGTAATAAATATATTTTTGTAGTCAGAGTAGATTTATTACTGTAATATTAGTGCTTATTTAAATCATAATGCGTAGGTGAAAAAAAAAATGTAATAAAAAAATCTGGCACAGGGAGACCACCATTTCCCTAGAACCTCCAGCAGTCGAAGAATTAAGAGTTCAGTCTCAGGTAGCTGGTATTTATCTTTCACCAGTGGTATCAGATGGTGTCAGTTATTGGCAATGGAACTGACAGATGTCAGTTATTGCTATATTCCTTTAATAGCTCATTATAATCCACAAATGTGTGCAGTTTTAGTCACTCACTCTTAATTACAAACTGCAATGAATTGAATCAATTGAATTGAGTCCAATAGATTTGTATTGAGAGAAATAAAGTAATTGCTAATTTTTGTAATATGCAATTTTTGCATAATTCCACTTAATAATCTAATTTTTCTTCTTTTTTCTAATGTTCCTGTTAGAAAAGCTATGCTATGTGCGATTGTATTTGGATTCCATCTTGTATTAAAGACTCCATTTTATGTTAAAGACTCCATTTTGTCACAAAATGTCTGCATAAATCTGCTGAAACAGGCAATACCTGGAACATGTCCAATAAGGCTAGACCTTCATGGTTGTCCCTCCCATATCCTGTGGCAGGTAAATGTTGGAGTCGTTTAAAACAATTGTCTGTCCATTTGTGCAGTGCTGACCTTCTTGTAGATACACTTATCTGTCTTAATGTAGTTGAGCGAAGGCTGTGAATCTCTCACCCATATAACCATAGAGACAAGAAGTCTCTGGAATGCTCAGCTGATAAGTTAATATAAACCAAGGGTAAAGGTCATGGAAGAGGTATGATGTAATGGCCTATACCTGAGGGTATAATAACCATACATTGTAATGCAAAGTTAAGGGGAAGATCGAGGGTTGGCCACTCTGCTACTGAGCTCAGCAACTGTAATGTGAAGTCTCCCGCAGCCTTTGCATCATTGCATGTGTTTTCTGGGAGTATTGTATCCTCCAATAAATCTGTAAAGTGAGTGGGCAGAACACTGGCAGGTGCAGTTTAATGTAACAGAGTTTAGAGGTAGTACACTTTGGATGCAAGAACAGCAGATCGGCGTATAAAAGAAAGAGTTGCATTTATATAGCGCCTTTCATGACCACCAGACGTCTCAAAGCGCTTTACAGCCAATTAAGTACTTTTGAAGTGGAGTCACTGTTGTAATGTGGGAAACGCGGCAGCCAATTTGCACACAGCAAGCTCCCACAACCAGTGATGTGATAATGACCAGATAATCTGTTTTTTGGTTAAGTTGGTTGAGGGAGAACTATTGGCCAGGACACCAGGGAGAACTCCCCTGCTCTTCTTCGAAGTAGTGCCATGAAAAAATTATACATTACTGAAACTCATTTTGTCCCCCTTCTTTTCTCCTAGCTTAACATTAATTTTATTTTTTTTCCTACTTGATGTATCTAGGTTAGTCCTTTTTCTCTAACAAAATAAACTCTACTTATTTTCTTTTACATCCGCCTGAGAGAGCAGACGGGACCTCGGTTTAACATCTCATCTGAAAGACGGCACCTCCAACAGTGCAGCACTCCCTCAGCACTACACTGGAGTGTCAGCCTAGCTTTATATGCTCAAGTCCCTGGAGTGGGACTTGAACCCACAACCTTCTGACTCAGAGGCGAGAGGTGCTACCCACTGAGCCACAGCTGACAATTTAATTTAAATGAGGAGACACTGGGTTGAGGGGGGAGGGGGTGGGGGTTGATTAAAAAAGTCATTTAGGAGTCCAGGGACATCAATCATTAAAAGGCAGCAAAAAGAACTCAAAAAGATTTGAACCTGACCGAGCGTGCACCCAAGGAGTCTTGGGGAAAGGGAGAGGACCAAACAGGAAAGGCTCTGGAAGCAGAAGAATGGTATCTTGGCATCTGACTGGCTGTGAGGCAGGAAGGTCAAGTCAGGGTCAAGCAACCAAAGAGCCCGCAGGCCAGTATAACAGGCTCTACTGTTGCGCCAAAAGGAATCATTTTATTCCACTCAATTTGTTTAAAGAAAAATAAAGCAACACATATGCACTGGAGCAGTTTTCATAATGTACTTTATATCGCACAGAACTCTAGGGGGACGCTAGGGGAATCAAGGGATATGGAGATCGGGCGGGAAAGTGGAGTTGAGGTTGATGATCAGCCATGATCTTATTGAATGGCGGAGCAGGCTCGAGGGGCCATATGGCCTACGCCTGCTCCTATTTCTTATGTTTTTCTGTTCTTAGAAGATTCTCTACCAGCAACATTTCAATAATACTTATTAAATGGTAAATGCTGCTATCCCGGTAATTGATGTCTCACGTACCAGTACAAGATGGCATTAGTCTCTTCCTATCTATTTAATAGAGATAGACATGCCTGTTAAAGAGCACCATAAGCACCGCTATTAAAAAACAAAAGTTTTTGCGACTGACTCTCATAGTCCAATTATCTTAACCTTTAACCTACGTTCCATCAATTGATCCCGTACGCCAGACTGGAGGCAGCCATTTTATCACTGATTGGCGTGCAGTTCATTCATGATGACTTCAATGAGCTGGGTCAATCATGAGTTTCTACCTCTCTCTGTCTCTCATCTCAAGGATGGACATCAAAGATTTCAAAGTCATTTACGCATTTAGAAAACGTAACACGAACAATCGTGCGCAAAATGGTCCATTCACATGTGAGTGAATGGATTGTATTCCTCATGCATAATTACCTGCATTTTACGCTTAATCACATCCTTTTAATTTAAAATTTGTACTTGAAAAATCAATTTTTTCCTGTCCAGTTTTCAAAAATTTGAAACATGGCCCTTACAGTCTTTACCAATTTCATTTTTTAAATTCACTTCAGTATGATTTATGTGTAATGTTTAATGATGAATGGTAATTTGATAAGATGTCTGGATTTCTTCGGTTGAATAAATACATACAGCATTGAGAGAAGGAAAGCAAGACTTGCATTTCATAGCACCTGATCATATCCTTCAGAACTGTCCCAAAGCGCTTCATATGCAATGAATCATTTTGAAGAACAGTGGCAGTTATGGGGGCAAAGACGGCAGCCATTTTGCACACAGCAAGATCCTACAAACTGCAATGAGAAGAATGGCCAATTAATCTGCTTTGGATTGTGTTTTTGGAGGAGAAATATTGGCCAGGACACCAGGAGGGCGCCCTGTTTTTTTTAATTTAAAATAGTGGCCAGGGATCTTTGGCGTCCATCTGAACAAGCAGTCGGGACACCGGTTTCAGATCTTATTATTTGATGCCTTAGCGTGTGTTGCATCGATCTCCAAAACTACACATTTAAATAAAAAAGTCCTTTGTTAATAAATAATTAATAGACCAGTTGAAATAGCTGAGATTGTTGGGGGCTTGCCTTGGCTTTTACCGGAATTCTTGGCCTAGCCTAAAGGCCTGTGGATATCCTGCAGTCTGCTTGGTTTATTGTCAGACCCTAGCACAGATGCATCCAGATACATTAAGTAGAATGTATTACTTAAAGAACATTCTAAGTTCACAGTCACCCCTATAAAAAGAAATCTCCTCTTGTAATAACAGATGACATCATCCTTAGTGGCAGTTTAATATTTTTTATGCAATCACATTATTAATATTGAGTATGCCAGTGCCAATATGCAGGCTCTTGCAATTTGACCGAGGATAAAGTAATATTGTTTCCCCAAACCCCGGGACATGATTCAAGAACATCAACTTAATCAGTTAAAAGGCTTTTATATTTATTGCCTTGCATTACTAAGCGGCCTGGCTATGCATGCTTACCTCATTTAATCAGAATTTTAATACGGCTAGACACTGTCCATTTTATGAATGAAAATGGTGCCAAAAATTCCCAGCACTCCATTAGGTGACTAACTAGCGCAGTCGCTGCTGATATCTGCTGTGTCATTCATTTTTGGATGTGGCTTTCTGACCCTGTCATTTGATTTAATTAGCAGTAATTTCCTTACTGTATTAGTCATCCCCCCCCCCCCCCAACCCCCGCCCCGCCAGTACAAATGGTTTGTACTGCAATGCGTTAGAGCCTGGGTGCAGATTAATGGCTCTCTCAGTACAGAATGTACAATTTGCTCTTGGTAAAGGTGACAAGAGAGATTGGCCTCGTCGTAACTGCTCCATGGGCTACAGTGGCTGCTTTGCACCATATCTTAAAATGGAACCTATTGTCTTCTTTTCCAGGCAGCTACTGCAACTCACAAACAACATTTATAAACTCTTATATTTTTAATGGGACCCGAATAGATGTGCTGCTAATCAGGGCTTTATTTGTTTCCCTGCGTTTGTGACAGCGTTGAATTCCTCAGACACTGGGTTAAGAATTGGGTTGAAAATGCATCTCAATGTCAATTGAAAGTTAAAAAGCGGTGTTTAGTGATACAGCTGACAAAAGACACGGCCTATTGAGCGATACAGACCAGGAAAAGCTCAGCTTCAACCCCAGTTCTGTGCTGAATTACCAAATCGTGGCTCGGGCAGTGACAGGGTGTGTTACAATGCACTTCAGCACCCCTGGTCTAGGGATAGGAAAATCGACCACAAATCCCGCTCGCTGAAAGCTTGTCATGACCAGCAGACAGCACTGGAGGTGGACTGCACACAATCACATGATTATAATGGAATGTTTTATCATTTGCATTAAATCTCTTTGCCTACATATCTTTGGTTTCCTCCCCAGAAGCAGGGGGGACTTATTAAACATCCTGCTTGGAATCAGCTCTGTCCAATCCCACAAGCCATCTGTTAGTCAAAGCAGACATCCCCCATTACAGCGGCATGGATTTTTACTGATGAGCCTTAAAGCGTAGAACAAGAATGGGAAAAAGAAAGACTTGCATTTATATAGCACCTTTCACGACCTCAGGATGTCTCAAGGTGCTTCACAGCCAATGAAGTACTTTTGAAGTGTAGTCATTGTTCTAACACAGGAAACGCGACAGCCAATTTGCGCACAGCAAGCTCCCACAAACAGCATTGTGATAATGACTAAGTCATCTGTTTTAGCAATGTTGATTGAAGGATAAATATTGGCGACAGCTCCAGGGAAACACCGCCCCCACCCCCCCCCGCTCTTCTTTGAAATAGGGCCTTGGGGTCTTTTATGTTCACCTGGGAGAGCAGACGGGGCCTCGGGTTAACGTCTCATCCAAAAGACGGCACCTCCGACAGTGCAGCGCTCCCTCGGTACTGCACTGAAGTGTCAGTTTCGATTGTGTGCTCAAGTCACTGGAGTGGAATATTGGGAGCATCCCAAATCAGGCACATTGTCCTCCACACCCAATTTTCTGACTGGCGCTCCTGCCAAGCGAGATTCACGTTGGCTGTGGAGTCTCGAAAAATTTACTCTACAATGGACAATTCGGCTCTACTCTGCCTACTGAACCACCTGCAGAAATATGCTGCATAATTTACCCCTGATTTCCAAAGCAAAACTCCAGAATATACATCCTCAGATCTCCTCTTCTCATCCCTCAGTTATTGCATTCCACAGACACTTTGTTGGCCACAACAGCACAGAAACTCTTGTGTCCCTTGCAATGTTTTGATTCTCTAGGCACATAGGGACAGGAGGAGGCCATTCAGCCCCTCGAGCCTATTCTGCCATTCAATTAGGTCATGGCTGATCTGTACCTCAACTTCATTTACCTGCCTTTGCTTCATATCCTTTGTTACCCTTACCCAACAAAACTCTATCGATCCCAGTCTTGAAAACTTCCAATTGTCCCCACATCCACAGCCTTCTGGGAAAGAGAATTCTAGATTTCTACTACCGTTTGTGTGAAAAAGTGCTTCCTAATTTCCGTCTTAAATGGCCTGACTCTTATTTTAATATTACGTCCCCTTGTTCCTGCTTCTCCACACCTCTCCCAACCTGACCAGAGGAAATAGGATTTCTGTATCTACCCTATCAAATCCTTTTAACATCTTAAACACCTTGATCAGATCCTCCCTTAATCTTCTAAACTCAAGGGAATACAAGCCAAGTTTATGCAACCTGTCATAGAAACATAGAAGATAGGAGCAGGAGTAGGCCATTCGGCCCCTCGAGCCTGCTCCGCCATTCGATGAGAGCATGGCTGATCATCCAAACTCAGTACCCTGTACCTGCCTTCTCCCCATATCCCTTGATACCTTTAGCTTTAAGAAATATATCTAACTCATTCTTGAATATATTTAATGACTTGGCCTCAACTATAGAATTCCACAGGTTCACCACTCTCTGGGTGAAGAAATTCTTCCTCATTTCTGTCCTAAATGTCTTACCCCTTATCCTTATAATTTAACCCTCTAAGCTCTGGAATCATTCTAGTGAATCTGCACTGCACCCCCTCTAAGACCAATATATCCTTCCTAAGGTGCAGTGCCCAGAACTGAACGCAGAGGTGTGACTAGATCTCTGTCTCTATCCGTCTCTATAACCTTCAGCAAAGGACCCATTCTGAAACAGAAGCTGTACAATTCTTTTTTTATATTATCAGATCATCCATGGCATTGCTCATGATGAGTCGGTGGATATGCTGGTTTATAAGGACAGGAGCACTATACCACGTGAAGCACGATGTATTATTCTGCTGCTAAAATGCAGCTCTGTGTAATTTGTCATTTTCTTTACAGCCACTGCTGTGCCTCCTCGGGTTAGTTTAATGGTGAAACGCTCTTAGCAGCTCCTCGGGTCAATTAGAGGTCAGAATGACTTTATTTTTTAGTATTTTCTTTGAAGTGCGACACAGAAATTTGCACGCGTGACACCTTAGGTGTGACGAAAATATCGCAAAAGTTTAATTATGCAGGAGCAATATTGAGACAGAGGATGCAGCGTTTTGTAAGGACGGGAACATTATACCGTGTAAAGTCTTAAAATGAAGGGTGGGTTCACTGATCAGTCAGGGTGCAGGTGAGAACTCTGGGGTTGTTTGATTGACAGTGAATTAAGAAATTATGGACAATGTGAACTTGGAGAGAGATGCCTGAAACATACAGCATTTTATTTTATTCATTCATGAAGAAGGGGATTGACTACAAGAGGTAGAAAATGTTAATTATCCAAATTGGAAGAATCACTCAGAGAAGCGGGGTTATTGTTATGAAGAGAGATTTGAGATGTTAGACCTAAGAGAGGTTGTCAAGATTATGAAGGGTCACGATGAGGTAAATGATTCACTGGCGCCAAGATAGTAACAAGAGAGCACAGATTTAACGTCATCAGAATTAGGCCTAGAAATTTGTTTATGCCAGTTTCCAAACACCAAAGGCATCAATCCCTGCGCCCAAAGACACAGGCCCGAGGGTTCCTTGATGTTGGTCCCCGGGCCTCCTCTAAATAATCACGGTGAGCTGCTGCCGCCTGTCACGGCTCCACAGGCAGCTCGCCCGACCGAAGGATCAAATTTCAGGTCACCTGCCTCACCTGCAGCAGTCTTCAGGTAAGTCCCGGGAGAGAAGGTCCCGATCGCAGCCAGCAGGGGTGCTGTGGGGACGGGAGGAGCACTCCGTTTCCTCCTGGCTCCACATCAACTTTAAAAAAAATAATACCTTTTTGGCGACTGCCACTTACTGGGACGTAGCCACTTCTCGAAACCCTGAGCAGAGCAGGCCCAGCTCCCAAGTCAGCCCAATTTTCCCAGAGAGGTCCAACAACAGGTGTTCGGCCCTTCATAAATTGAAGTGAGGGCGAAGGGGACCAGGGTTAAGAGTCAATCATGAGCAGGATGACTCAATCAGGTCTGGTGGAATAAATTTGCTTGGGATTAAGAGTGACACAGAAGCATTACTGGAAGTTTTACACAAAGGCCTTATAAGAAGTGTGTGATACCATATGCTACGTACAAAAATTTTAATCTATTTCAAGTTGATCTCCCAAGACATTGCTCACCGTGAGTCAGATGATATGCTAAAGTGTGACATAGAGTCATAGGGCTCGATTTTGCCAGGCCCGAGAAGGCGGGATTGGAGGCGTGTGAGTTGTTAAAATCGCCAAAAATGGCGGGCCGGCCCAATCCCGCCTCCATCCCACCTCTGTGCAATTTTCCCAAATGCGTGTTTTCTGACCCCCTTTCCATCCCGCCTCCAAGAGGTGGGATAGGCCCTTAAGGCCCTTAACAACCACTTAATTGCCTCTATAATCCCATTTTGAGAGGCCTTTCTGATTTTTAGACATTCCCCCGATCCTACACGCCTCCTCTGGAACACGCCAGGTAATGCTGGCTGCCTCACAAGTGGATTGCTTACTCACAGCTGCAGCTCCACCATTACAAAGGAGTTGTCACCAATGATCATTTGCAGGTGGCAGAACTTTGTTGTCTCAGGTCTGGGGGAACTTTTAACAGGCATACTCATTGTTGTGGAAGTTTGGAGCCTGACACCCATCTCCAGTGTGACCTCCTGGGAAACCCCTCTCCCCACCTTGACTGAGCGCTTCCTCAACTGAGGCATATACCAGAAGCATGGCGACCATTTAGAAACATAGAATCTAGGAGCAGGAGTAGGCCATTCGGCCCGTCGAGCCTGCTCCACCATTCAATACGATCATGGCTGATCATCCAAATCCAGTACCCTGTCCCTGCTTTAATCCCCACAGTACACATATCCCACCCGACCCCCGTAACCCCACGTATTTAATTCCCCCTAACATATCCCATCCTATCCCCATAACCCCATAAATTTAGTTCCTTTCCTCCTGGACATCAGAGTCGGACGCAGACCAGCCGTGGCAGCAGCAGAACCATGAGCAACAGCAGCACCTCAACAGGAGCATCAACAGGAGCGCCAAGCTGCTAGTCACCCACCTGAAGATGCACAGGCCAGAAGGCGCCAACATTGCTGCCCGGGATGCAAGGGACGCACTCATCCTGGCCAGATTTGCTTAGCCTGCACAATCAAACACTTTAGTCTTGCTCCTTCTTACCAGAGCATCGACAATGGACAAGAACCTACGGAATCCTATCACTCTGACCACCATTCTGATAATCGCAAGGCGCCCTAAGCCCTCAATGTGAAAGTCCCATATGCGAAATGACACAGGCCACAACTTCAACAGTTTGCCATCAAAACACTTTATAATACAATCACAATGATGGCTGGTCCAAAAACAAAACAACACAGCACCCAAGTGACTACCCTTGTGACTACTTGTGCTATATTTTCCTCTTACGCATGCTCCTACGTGGTGCTTCCCCTGTGGCTTCAGCAGATGTGGAGGCCCCTTGCTCACTCTCTTGCTGCTCCTGTCTCGATGCCTTTGGCGGGCGTCCTCTGGGGTGGCGAACCTGTGCGGGCTCGCCAACAGTCTGCTGCTCCTGCGGCTGTGCAGGGGCTGAGACGCCCTTCTCAGTTGGGTGAGGACTCTGGTGGGGCTCTGACCGAGGGCTTTGCTGTGGCATGGTCGTGTGAGCACTTGGAGAGGAGCCCCCACTTCCTTGTTGTCTGCCACCAACATCCCTCTCATGGGTCAGCCCCACTTCAGAGCTAGCAAGTGGCTTGACAGCACCTTGCTGCACTGCAGGGGGGCCATGAGGACCCATTTCTGCACTGGAAGTCCTACTCCAGAGGACTTGCATGAAGGTCTGGTTTGTTTGCTCAATAGCTGACCATCGCTCCTCAAGAGATGTCATTCTATTCTAAATAATGACCATGTTTTCAATACCCTGGTGCCTAAGCTCCTCCATGGCCGTAGCCATCCTCTCCTCTACTGTAGCCATCCTCTCCTCTATGGTAGCCAGCCTTACCATGGAGGTAGCCATCCTTTCCACATAGGTTGCCATCCTTTCCGCGGTGATGCGTTCATGCGCCAATGTCTCACAAAGGCTCTGCTCATGTTCGCGATGGACTCCTCCATTCACTCCACACTCGCAGCGACCCTGGAGACAAAACCTGCCAGAGACTCCTGCACCTGTTCTTGGAGTTCCAGCACCGCTCTCCTTCTGGATGGACCCAGAGGCACAGGGTCAACATGCAGCTGAGCCGAGCTGGCAGAGTCCTGCGTCCTCCGACGAGGCCTCTCCACAGCCGTCCCTGTCTCCACCATCTGCTGATGCTCACTTGTGAGCTGTGATACACCAGGTGACAACACTACTCTATCTCGCAAAGGTCCCACCGAGGTGTGAGTGTCTGCGCTGGTGCTGGGTGCGCTGAATTCTGCTGACGCTGCGCCCTCAGAGGTTGCAGCTTCCTCTGAGGAGTCTGGAGGCTCAGGCTGTTCCTCCTGGATAATGGGGACGGGGTCTTTCGATGGTCCTGTGGGGGAATAAAGGAAAGAGTTAGAGATGTGAGGCCAAGGTTACATGCACATTGAATATTGCAGATGATCATAAGTCAATCTGTTGGAGCATCAGAATCATTATCAGTGACTCATGCTATGTCAATGAGAGAGATTCCAAACTATTCTGTCACCAGCTTGCTGTGATGCGCTCGTCTGTCCGTCCCCCACTTGGGTATCCTCCTCAATCCCAGCAATTTCCAGGGCCGCCTCCTCCCAGGGGTGAGCTGGGCTACTGAGGGTGGCCCTCCTCCTGTCATGGCTCTTTCCCTCTTATTGTGGGCACTCTTTTCCTGCAATGAGGGACACAAGTGGAGTTTGAGTGAGAATGAAGGAGTGAATGTAGAAAATCCATAGCCTAGATGCTTAGAAGGAGACAAAGGGCCCTCCCTGTGTGTTGAAAGTTGTTGTTGTCATGGCATCACAGTGATAGGGAGTGTGAGGGCTGCATGGTCGAATAGTTAAGTGAATGTGACAATAGAGAGAGAGGGAATGGGTAAGGGTGCAGGGATGTAAGTGTCAAGTGGCAAGCGGAGGAAGAGGTTGGCAAAGCAGAGTGCTGGTGAGGAGAAACGATAGGGATCAGATTGAGGGTGATGGGAAAGTCATACTCACATTTCCTGTGCGGAGAAGGTCATGAAACCTCTTCCTGCATTGCAGCCAGGTTCTGCGGCTCATCGAGATGGAGTTCACCTCCTCGGCCACTTGTAGCCACACAGCTTTTGTCTGCTGGGGTGGGTTTTTTTTCCCTGAGGAAGGGAACAGCACCTCCTTATTACAGCTGGCTCTGTGCACCAGAGCTTGGAGGGAGGGCTCATCAAATCGAGGCGCACACTTTTGCTTGATCGTTGACATTTTCCACAATTCAACTCCTTCATATAAATTGCAGAGCCTTTGCAGTCTCCAGAAGAATCAAGGCTGCTTGCAGGCCTTAAATCCAACAGCATTGATGATGTCATCGGAGGCGACTTTCTGGATGAAAAGACTCATTGGGCCAGGTGTTCCCACACGCAGTTAAATCAATTGCCCAATTAGGGGAAAATCCCACTTTTTCAACACATCACTTAGGAGTCGGGGTCCTGACACGATTTCCACCTGAAACGCCCCAGCCTGCCCACACTGACAAAATCCAGCCCATAGAGTCATAGGGGGAGAAATTCGGTATAGCCCCGTTTGGGGCGCAATTATCGGCCAGGCGCAAAGTTTAGCGCCTGCCGCTAATTATCACCTCCGACTGCAAACTTGACTTCTATCGCCCCTGGAGGTGATTGGAGCGCTAAATCAGGCGCTACACACCTCTCTTAAGGTGCTAACGCTGAGGAGCGAGGTGCTACCTCAGAGCGCTGGCGAAGCTCATGTGACGTCAGTCAGCAATGGAACACAGACACACTGGCGCCAGCCAGTTCTTAAAGGGGAGGGTCGATCTTGCTCTCCGTCCACATCCTGCTCATTGCAGCCTTGAATCTCGGCCTGGAGAGACCTGTACATCAAATCTGCTGGAAAGAACAATGGAGAGGCCCAGGGAAAGAGCTCAGAGTGCAGCCCCCACAGTCTCTTCTAAATCGATGCAAGGAAGATCAAATCAAAATGAACCTGCAAAGTGCTACTCAGTACCAAAAACTCCTCAACACAGCTGTTGAATATCTCCAGAAGTCTCTCTCTCTCACTCAGAATGCGTGGTGCAAAAATGTCGCCAACAAAAAAAGGCAGGAAGCGGTCGCCTTTAAATAGCGCTCCCCCAGTCCCTTCCCGACTGCAAAACGCTCCCCTCAACCTGTCGTTGCTAGCGGCAGGCGTTAAGGCAGGGGCGCCACTCAATATCCGGTCCGGGGCGCTACCGGGGCGTTGCACGCTCGACTGACGTCACGATCTGCAGGCGCAGGAGATCGTGGCGGTAATGTTTAGCACCGCCGCAAAATGTCTGGTCAATTTCGCGAGCGGCGCAAACATCGCCGCACCCTGGCGCAAGTTGCGTTGCGCCCCATTAGCGCCCACTTAAGGTGCTAATGGGAGGTGCGACCAACCGAATTTTTCCCCCATAGAGTCATAACGGCACAGAAGGAGGCCATTCGGTCCATCGAGTCCGTGCCAGCTCTCTGTAGAGCAATCCAGTCAGTCCCATTCCCCCGCTCTATCCCCGTAGCCCTGCAAGTTTATTTCCCTCAAGAGCCTATCCAGTCTGCCCTTGAAAACATTGAGTGTCTCCGCTTCCACCACTTCTGTCGGCAGTGGAATTGGGATTAAGAGTAACACAGAAGCTGTGAAACATGACAGGAAGTAAAGTGTGATTCTCACAGGAATAGTAATATATTTTATCTATTGTATCTAAAATTATGGATATCTATCTATTACATGTAAATTTGTAGATTTGTAGATAGATATAGTAAAGGAGTTAATCAACAAAGCACCAGCTGCTTTGCTTGGAGTCAGTTCCACATAAATAGAAAATCTTATATTTCCAAATACGTTGAGCAAGTTGGCGGTTTGAATGAGCTGACTTGCTATTTTGATCCTGTGCTTAGGGACAAAGGAGTGAGAGGGACAAAAGAACGACTTTGTGCCAGGAGTCATGGCTGTGCTACTGGTTAATGAGCAGGTGGAGAGAGGAAGCGCTCAGCTCCAGTGATCGAGCTCACAGGCTCCAGCTTTACTGAGTGTCTAGAGGCACCTGTCAAGAAAGGCCATTGATTGGAGGCTGCAAAAAGCACCTGGAGACAGGAGCCACTCTGTTCTGCCGCTGCGGTCCTCTAACCTACCTCCATTGCCTGGAGGCAAAAGGTGCTTCAGTTCTCTGGTCAGGTTTATTACAAGTACGCAACCATTCTGAAAATGTGTAAAGCACAGGATTTCAAAAGATCCTACTGTGGTATTTCCTGACAATTACATCCTTGTAATCTGGATGCTTTTTACATCAGAACATGGAAAAAAATTCCTGTGGTTTTTCAGCTTGGAGGTCAGATCTTCTTTGTTCTTTGTCACGAACCTTCTCACCATTGTAGCCCTCTCGCATTCGTGGAAAGTGGATGGTTTTCAGGACCTAAGAGGAGTAAAATGGAACATGTAGCTAATGTGCAAAATATGGTATGTGCAAGTATCAATTACACATTTGTATAGAATATCGCACTGGTCCCACAAGTATTTGTTTACACGGAACCATGCATGTGCTGTATTACAAGTTTAAAGTAAGAAAGCAGACAAAAGTAATGAAGGATGGGACATGGATAAACAGCGAGCGATTGAACCTGAGGAATAGACACAGCGAGGGAGCAAAGACTGAGGAATAGCATAGTAAGATTAGAAACTGATGTATAAACACAGTGATGAATTAGAGACTGAGGATGAAAAAAGTGAGGGTTTAGAGACATGTATAAACACAGTGAGAGAATAGAAACTTAGCAATGAACAAATTGAGGGATTAGAGATGAAAGGAGATGCATTAAAGGATTGGTGATAGGAATAACACTGAAGGTTTGGAAACGGGAAGATAACACATTGAGGGATTAGAAACAAAGGGCTAAAAATTCGACAACGCTAACAACCTGTCGGTGCCACCGTGGGCCGGTGCTAATGGCTGCCGAAAATGGTGGCGCTGGCAGGACTGGTACATTGGCGCTGGTGGCTAATTAACATTAACCCAGCACTAAACTCGCTGTGCAACTCCGTCCTGGTGCCGTTCAGCCCGGCAGGAGGCCCCAAGGTAGCACAGCCATAGCGTCATTGCAGCAAGAATAGCCTTTGTCCCTAAGCATAGGATCAAAATAGCTAGTCAGCTCATTTCAGAAAGCTGTGCCGCCTCTTAAAGGGGAACTGCCTTCTGAAATGAAAAAAATAAAAATCATGTAAAAAGTAGGCAGTTTTTAGCCCTTAGAGCTCAACTGCCTTCTGGAAAAAAAATTAACATTAAAAAGAATTCCCAAATGGGAGTCATCAGCTCCTAAAGCTGAATTCCCTTCCTAAACTCAAAAAATGGGGAAAATGCCTCAGCACTAACACAAATGGCTCAGCAAGCCAGGGCAGGGGCACACAGGGTCGTGCATGCAGCACTCGAGTTTTGTGCAGGGGGTCAACACTGCAAGACTGGCCCTCTACCCACAGGGGCCAGGAGGCCCTCCAGAAAGAAGGATGTGGACCAGATCACGAGGCCGTCACTGCGAGAAGTGTCGCCCCCACGTTCTGTCTCCCGTGCCCAAAGAAGCTTCATGACCTCAGACAAGTGGTCAAGGTCAGTGAATGCATCTCCAAAAACCATTTTCTACCAACTGCACTACTAGCCTCACACACTTCTCAACGCATGAGTTCCCCGCCACCCCCACAATCACTCACCTACCAATAATCTGTAGCAAATACAAGACACACCTTCCATTTCTAGCTCACCTCACCCCCTTGGAGGAGACGGTGCAGGCCATCCTTGGTAGGGGCCATAGCTGAGCCCTTGGCCAGTGGCGGGGCTGAAAGGATACAAGATGCTGGTATCCTCATACGTTATCCTCTTTCTTGCATGCACCTCTTGCTTTCCTGCCCTCCCCTCACCGCAACTCCACCCTTTTGCCTTCCTCATTTCACACACCCAGGAAATGCAGCCTGCACAGCCAGTGGTTGACCAAGAAGAGGGAGAGGAAAGTGAAGAAGAAGAAGAAACAGAAACACCATCATTCAATTTGACACACCCAGCCACCAGCTACTCAAGGTCGATCTGCAAGGCCATTTGCATTGTCCTCCACTGAAGGTCAGCAGTCTTCCACCAGCCATGCTGCAGCCATGGGGGTAGCACTGTTTGACATCAGCAGCATAGGCAAAGGCACACACAAGATAGTCACTAAGGGATTGCATCTAGTTGATGAGTTGATTTCTTGATGTCATATTGGATAGATGTATAACGTTGGATTAGATAGTTTGCTTGATGGTGGCTTTTATTTCAGCATTGCAGCCAAGAGGACGCTGTAATGGTCAGTAACAGAGCGAAGGTAAGGTGTGGGACAAATGTGGAAAGGGGAACTGGGGTTATGGTCATTGGTACTGCAGGCGGATGATTCCATCCTGGATATCTCGCTTTTCGGAAGGAGCTTAGGACCCAGCGCTAGACTCAGCGCTGAGGTCGAAGTTCGCAGAGCGTGACGTTAAGTCGACATTGCACGCCGACTGACGTCATGCTCACTTCCTTTACATCTCCAGGGCCATCGTTGCTATTGGCAGCGCTAAGGTCCTCACCAACATGGAGGCCGCCAAGTCCCGGGCCAGAGAAGGGTGCTAGAGTGACGGCCGCCATTTTTCGCCATGATTCCAGCGCTAATGGGTAGCAGTAAGCAGCCCAATTTCTGGGCCAAAGGAATTACACAATAAGAGTTATGGGATGGAGCAATTACACATACATAGATTAGAGATGAGAGATAAACAGAGTGAGGGATTAGAGAGTGAGTGATAAACAGAGTGAGGGATTAGAGAGTGAGTGATAAAGAGAGTGAGGGATTAGAAAGTGAGTGATAAACAGAGTGAGGGATTAGAGAGTGAGTGATAAAGAGAGTGAGGGATTAGAGAGTGAGTGATAAACAGAGTGAGGGATTAGAGAGTGAGTGATAAACAGAGTGAGGGATTAGAAAGTGAGTGATAAACAGAGTGAGGGATTAGAGAGTGAGCGATAAACTCATTGGAGGTTTAGAAATGGAATGAGAACACATTGAGGGATTAGAGGTGGAGGGATGAACATACTGAGGGATTAGAGACAGAAAGATTGATGGATCAGCAAGGGAGAAAAAACAAGTGCTGAAAAATGGGATAACATCAGCACGAGAGTGTCTCCAATCCCTCAGTATGTTATCCCTCCTTCTCTGATGCCTCTGTGCATTATCTCTCCATCTCCAATCCCTCAGTATGTTACCCTCTCCGCTCTAAACTGTGTGTTGGATGAATAAACATACCGAAGAACTGGAGATGGAGGTATGAGAAGCGGGGAAGGGAAATAGACACACTGATGTTAATTTCATGCTGGAGTGTTGCTTTGTTTTTTTTCTCAACAGAGCTGGAGATTAGGTCTTTATTGGTTAATTGGGGAGCAGAAATTTACTGCCCATGACTCATTACACAACACAGTAATATGTTTAATTGGAACACAGTAATCATTATTCCACTAGGACGTCCAAGCAGTACTCCAATAAAATGCCTTCATTCCAGTTGAGAAGAAAACAAATATGAAAACAGATTAAACCATTTAACTCATCAGACTTACTGCTTCTGATAAACCGCATCAATAACTCCTGTGAGAGTCTCCCTAATTTATTGACCCCATGCAGTGGTTAACAACCAGAGGTGAAACCCTAAAGAGAAAACTGAATTTTCCTAATTCCTAAAAGCATTTTACAAAAACTCCAGGATATCAGTTTGTTATTATCATCCACATAAACCTCCCCCTAGGCTCCTACCTGTCCTATTCCTGATTCCACATCTTTCTCTAGTTTTTCTATCTCCCCTCATGCCTTCTCCATGCTCACGTGAGTGCAAAAGTCAAGACTGAAGCTCTTGAAGGACAAGGGCAGCAGGCGCATGGGAACACCATCATCTCCAAGTTCCCCTCCAAGTCACACACCATCCTGACTTGGAAATATATCGCCGTTCCTTCATCGTCGCTGGGTCAAAATCCTGGAACTCCTTCCCTAACAGCACTGTGGGAGCACCTTCACCACACAGAATGCGGCAGTTCAAGAAGGCGGCTCACCGGCACCTACTCAGGGCAACTATGGGTAGGCAATAAATACCAGCCTTGCCAGCGACGCTCACATCCCAAGAATCAACATTAAAACAAATCTTGTCCATGAGACCCCCCTTCTGATCCCTTGACCCTGTTTCCACTATTTCCAGGTGACATTGTAAATGGTTCCCTCTCCCCAGGTACTGTCCCGCTTGCTTTAAAAACTGCCACCATCAGCCCCCTCCTCAAAAACGTATTCTCGACCCCTCTGTTTTTGCAAACTGCTGCCCCTTCTCCAACCTCCCTCTTGTCTCCAAAGTCCTTGAACATGTTGTCGCCTCCCAAATCAGTGCTCATCTTTCCCGCAGCTCCATGTTTGAATCTCTCCAATGAAGTTCCTGCACCTGCTACAGCACTGAAACAGCTCTAATCAAAGTCACAAATGATATTCTCCGTGACTGTAATTCATTTTCACTCCTCAACTTCTCTTTAGCCTTTGACACAGTTGACCACACCAACCTCCTCCTCTGTTATCCAGCTTATTAGGACTGCTCTCACATGGTCATATCTGGTCATAGCTAGAGTATCTCCAGCAATGACTTCTCATCCTGTTCCTGCACCATTACCTCTACAGCCCCCCCCCACCCCAAGGATACATACTTGGCCCCTGCTTTTCCTCATCTAGAAACTGACTCTCTCTTTTAAGGGGTTAGTATAATATAGGTCCTTTTCTCTAATAATGGTAAGAATTTTGGAGTTAGAAGGTGTTCCTTTTTGTTGTTGTTCTAAATCGTGTATGAATTGTAGATATTGTTTAACTCTAGGTCCTTATTTGTCGAGTATATAATAAATGATCCTTTCCTTCTAAAGCCCTGGTTAATGTCAGCAGTTTCTTATTAGGATAATTAGCCCATTAAGTTAAGCATAAAATGTAAACTTTGTGGAGATAAAAAGATTTCCTCAGATTAAAGAATAAAATCACCTGGCTTTTTTTGACCCTACACTCTGCAAACAATGTTCTTTTAAAAGTAGGACATGTGAAGCCTGAGTTTTCTTTCTCTAGCACATCTAGAGGAAAAAGAAAGACTTGCATTTCTATAGCGCCTTTCACAACCTCAGGACGTCCCAAAGCGCTTTACAGCCAAAGAAGTACTTTTGAAGTGTAGTCACTGTTGTAATGCAGGAAACGCGGCAGCCAATTTGCGCACAGCAAGATCCCACAAACAGCAATGTGATAATGACCAGATAATCTGTTTTGGTGATGTTGTTTGAGGGATAAATATTGGCCAGGACACTGGGGCGTACTCCCCTGCTCTTCTGTGAAATAGTGCCATGCGATCTTTAACATCCACCTGAGAGAGCCTCGGTTTAACACCAAAGAGGTTAATTGGAAAATCCGGGCTTGTTAGTCATAAAGCATAAGAGACTGACACTGGAGACACCGCCATACCCTCCTACCCCTCCCCTCCCACTCCGACAACCATCCTCCCCTTCAGTTCCCAAAACAAAAGATAAAATAAGACAAACAATTGTCAACCATGAGTAAATTGAACAAATACTAATAGCATAGCCACATGGATACAATGGAGCAAAGAATCCTCCTCTAAATCAATATCTTAGTAAAAACACAATTTCTATTTAGTCCTACAGAAGATGAAATGATTATCACATAGATAGGGAGAGTGTAGCAGTTGTTATCAGAGACCAGAACATTGGATATTAACTGTGGTCAATTCAATGTCCAACCTACAGTGGCTGATTAATAATTATTCCATTCCCTTATCTGTCCCGATTGCTCAGGTACTTCAGACGTGTTGTAAACGTATTCCCACATTAACCATTTTTAGCCCAGCCATTTAAAATCCTTTTGCTGCCCCGCTGGCAGCACCTGGTGTTGGACTGAGCAAGAAGGACAAGGAAGATCCCAAGTTAGATTACTGGGCTATGTTGAGTGAGCTGATTTCATTGCTATCAGCAGTCAGGAGTGTTGCCATTGGTTCCACTTCCCACCTGCGAGGAAGGGAGGGGAACAATCAACCAGGGTTCCCATTCTTGATCGCTAGCCAGCGACTCCTGCTGGAAAGTGCAAGTGTGCGGACACTCGCTGAGAGCAGGATCAGCTTTGGCTGCTATTCGGTGCCCAGCACCCCCCCACCGCCGCCTACCCCAACCCCGCCGCCTACCGCCCCCCCCCACCGCCATGGTCATATTACCTGCCAATGGCAACACTCATAAATGAACAATAGACATGAAACAAGGTGCCAGTGGAACTGTACCCACAGCATGAGGCAGCACTTTCAGAGGAGGAGGGCAGAAAAGGAGAAGATAACTAACTTTCATTGTGCAAGATCCCATAATTTCCTGATAACAGTCAGCGAACCCTGGAATAATACACAATGGTAACTGTATAGGATGGTAATAGAGAGAAAGAACTTTCAGTTATATAGCACCCTTCATATCCTCAGGATGTCCCAAAGTGCTTAACAGACGATAAATTACTTTTGAAGTACAGTGACTGTTGTTCTGTAAGCAAATGTGGCAACCAGTGTGAATACAGCAAGAACCCACAAGCAGCAATGAGATCAGTGACCAGTTCAACTGTTTTCGTGGTGTAGGGATAAATGTTGGCCAGTTCACCATGGAGAACTCAACTGCTCTCCTTCAAACAATGCCCTGGGATCTTTTACATTCAACAGTCGCAGTCGGCGCAGACTCCATGGATTTTTAGATTATGAACACATACCCTTATTAAAAACTGGACAGGCTGTTTGGGGGGGGAAGCTGTGGAAAAACACTCAAGCTGAAGGTGGCTGACGTAACCAGGTTGCATTCGTATGGTAACGGACTGTCCTTGGGAACAATGGCCCGAGAGGCCCACTCCCAAGTCATGAATAACGAGGCTGGCGACTCATTGTTTCTGAAGAAGATGAGCTCGTTAAGTTAAATCAGGCTGGGAGATCGAAACGAGATCTAAACCATCCAAACCTTGGAGGAGGCCTGGAAACCATTTCCCTGAGGCCATGTGTCCACAGACAGCGGTCTGGGTATTGGGGAGGATATCAGAGAGCCGTTTGGATAGCTCTCTCTCTCTCTCCTGCCCTCCCCACAACGGAACATCAAGAGGAGCTGAGCCTTGCTCTTCCAACCAAGACGGACTTCGACTCAGACTGGAACTCGCATGCCGCAAGGCCGGTACAGAACCAGGTAGCCGAGACGTACGGAGGAAGCTACAAGCAAGATCAAGGGCAATCTAGGTGAGCATTACCAAGCCTGCACACCCACAAGATCACTTAGCTGTGTGAGGGGGTGCCTGTGTGTTCCGACCAAACCAGAGGGGGTTTAGCGTTGGAAGGGTCCTGTGATAGTTTAGTTCACGGGAGGGTGTTTATAGGCCGTGATAAGTCAGCACGGCAGGGGCTTGTTGGACAAGTCAGGGTTGTACTGTTTTAAACTGTACTGTTGTGTTCACACCGCTCGTACTGTATGCGAGTGGAGTGGTTTTGTCAACCTTAATAAACACTGTCTTCCTCCCATGGTGTGGGACGATGATGACCCAGAGGACGGGGCGGTAAGGAGGAGCAGTCGGCTCCCATGGCCTAGGGTGCCGTGGACGTCTCCCTACTCACCGACCGCGAGCCGCAAGAGGCCCCGACGGGAGAGGTCTTAAATGGGGCGCTCGTTAATGCGGCAGGGAACACTGCAAATATTTTGTAAATAATCAAAACCAGATCGTGGAGGAAAACCCTCTCACAGAACGGAACTATTTTGCTTTTGTTTTGGCAGGGAACCAAAGGAGATCGGAGGAACAAGGGGATATGGCCAACAAATTTATCGTACTTCTATTCCTAATGATGATCGGGACTGGCAGCATGGAAAGAGGAGACACCGAGGTGTCCTTCCTCTACGGCTGCACAGGAGGGAACAGGCCTACCGTGACACAGGGGGGTAGGACAGGGGACACGGACGGAATGGCCACGTACTTCCACGAGGGAAGGTGGCCAGGGTGGCTGGGATCGAACTTGACTCGGTACTCCAGCAGCGAGGGTTTCACGTATGGAGAAGCTTCCCCATACCGTGTCCCAAACTGCAGCTCACAGCCACATGGGTTAGGGTGACCGAGGGGAAACGCGTCTGTCTAAGATGTGAGGGACACATTCCCTTGGGACGGTGGTTAAGGAAGTTGGGCCAGGCCAAGGTTAACCGATCCGTGGACTGGGAGAAACTGGGGGTCGATACGTACTGACAGATTATGGGGGCGAGGGGGGGAGTAGAAGAGTGCTGGAACAAATGGTGGAAAGAGGAACAGGGAATTTACGTGTGTATGTGGGGGTCGGAACGGGTCTGCCCGGCGGGTGTGTCGATCGCCTTCTTGCGGCGATGGCAGGATTCCGGGGCCGGGATCGGATGGGATCAGAGTGGGGACTCCTGAGTGATCCCAGACCCTCGCAACACAGTAAATTCCACAGAACTGGTAGCACACGAGAGGAAGCCCCTGCCCACAGCCCCACCGGTACAGGAAACACAGATTAGTTGCCCCGCTACCACACCGGGACCGAGGAATGGGTTAGTGTTAGTCCCGACCGGCAAGATCTTGTACCAAGACGTTCACTACGAAGTCGCGTCGGTCATTCTAAATTTAACCCGGGTACAGCTGCCCCGGTGGTGTCCGGTAGAAACGGGAAAATTATATGAGGCCCTGTTGAAGGAAATGTTCCGACAATTTTACGAATTAAGTTACGGGGACGTGAATCTGGAAAGTCTGTACGATTTAATTGTAAACCATCGAGTTGGTTCGGGGAGATCTAGACGGGGGGGTATTTAATGATGCTGCTACAGCCTTCAGCACGAGCACGTCCATTATCAACAGTATGGACGATGCACAGTTGCAGATGCAGGTCAACACCTTAAGGGACCAGCTGTGGAAGATACTGGGGGAGGGTAACGAGCTAGAGGGGTCGGAGTTACGGGAAGATCAGGCTATGACTATACATTTAAAGGACGTCATAGCCGAGCTGGAGGCACATGCTCAGACGATCAATAGTTTGATCAGGGAGGATCAGAATGCCTCGGCGCAGGCAGCGAAAAACGATGCGTGTGTGTTGTACAGTGCGTGGCTGCTGAACGAAGGGCGCAGTAATTTGGAGGACCTACAGCAAGGTTGCGTCCCTTTGTGGGTCAGCAACCGGCACCTCACTGCGCTCAGCCCGTACGAAAATTTAATGAGCCCGTGCCAACTCCGACTGGCCTCAGAGGCATACCCGGTCCCAGTTGACTGTGGCCAGTCCAACCACACTGTAATGGGGATTGTACTCCGGATGCCAGTAATGGGTGGGTCACCGCGGCCAGCGCCAGTATACCGAGTAGAGAATATTGGCGTCCTAAGGGACAGGGTGCACGTGCGACGTCATGGGGCCCCACCGTTTGTTGTAAAGTGGGAGCACGCCATGACCGGCACTGACCTCAATGGATGCCAAAGCAGGGGCGCGCACGTGGTGTTGTGTCCCCAGCATTTGAATGCGTTTAATCGGCCGGTGTGCGGGTTTGAATCAGAGGGTGTGGAGCCCATTAATTGCACCATGGAGGTGATGGCCCAAAGCCACGTTCCACCCCAGGTAGCATATGCGGGCAGAGGGACGTACTGCGTCACGACAAGCGTGGACCAGTACCGGGTACACAACGACACTTGGTGCCCGGTCACCGATAAGACTTTCTGCTTCAAACCCCACACAGAAGTTCAGGTGGCTCAAGAGCGCATCATTCCCATTCCAGAGCCCACCACGGTACACCTCACGGTGAATGATACAATACAAGACCTGCAACAATACATAACACGGTTCGGGTATGAAATTCCTCCTCTGCCCGAACACCTCACAAAATTAATAAAGGAAGTTGAACTCTCCCAAAAGCATTTCTATACCCTCGAGCAACGGAACAGGGAAACGGGGATGAGATAAAAGAACTGGTTTCTCTGCCATGGTGGGACATCGGTCTGAATATCGAGATTCCCCCGTGGATTCGTGTGATTTCTCATGTGATTGTAGTAGTTCAATGTGTGTTAGTGTTTTACCTTCTCCGATTGTCATGCAGAAAGCGAAGTAAAACACTCCGAAACCGGTGGCAAGCTTTGATTAAAGAATAGCCCGGAGTTGACTGTCTGTTTGTATATATACCTGTAACTCTGATGTGATTTGTTGTATAAAGTGTGAGATACAGAGCCCTGGGGTAAAATATGATGTACGGTTTGGTTGGGATATACAGTACACCTCCCGCAGCGGAAGACGACAGAACTTTTGATGATATTTCTGTTTGGGAAAAGTTGAAATATCAAAGGGGGGCCTGAAGCAGTCGGCGCAGACTCCATGGATTTTTAGATTATGAACACATACCCTTATTAAAAACTGGACAGGCTGTTTAGGGGGGAAGCAGTGGAAAAACACTCAAGCTGAAGATGGCTGACATAACCAGGTTGCATTCGTATGGTAACGGACTGTCCTTGGGAACAATGGCCCGACAGGCCCACTTCCAAGTCTTGAATAACGAGGCTGGCGACTCATTGTTTCTGAAGAAGATGAGCTCGTTAAGTTAAATCAGCTGGGAGATCGAAACGAGATCTAAACCATCCAAACCTGGGAGGAGGCCTGGAAACCATTTCCCTGAGGCCATGTGTCCATTAAAACCACAGACAGTGGTCTGTGTATTGGGGGGGTATATCAGAGAGCCCTTTTGGATAGCTCTCTCTCTCTCTCTCTCTCCTGCCCTCCCCACAACGGAACGCCAAGAGGAGCTGAGCCTTGCTCTTCCAACCGAGACGGACTTCGACTCAGACTGGGTCCCGCACGCCGCAAGGCCGGTACGGAACCAGGTAGCCGAGACGTACGAGAGGAAGCTACAAGCAAGATCAAGGGCAATCTAGGTGAGCATTACCAAGCCTGCACACCCACAAGATCACTTAGCTGTGTGAGGGGGTGCCTGTATGTTCCTACCAAACCAGAGGGGGTTTAGCGTTGGAAGGGTCCTGTGATAGTTTAGTTCACGGGAGGGTGTTTTTAGGCCGTGGTAAGTCAGCACGGCAGGGGCTTGTTGGACAAGTCAGGGTTGTACTGTTTTAAACTGTACTGTTGTGTTCACACCGCTCGTACTGTATGCGAGTGGAGTGGTTTTGTCAACCTTAATAAACACTGTACGGGTGAGCCCGAAAACGCTGTCCTGTGTTCCAATCTGTCCTCAGTAATCCCTATCGTCAGAACTTGTAGTAAGGGGGTTTGCGTGCTCGCTACAGGCAGGGCGAAACCACTTGCAATAATTGGCGATTGCGGCAGGGCCTATAGGAAATTGGCCACCGCAGAAACCGGTTACAGAAAGAACAGGCAGACGGAGTCCTCAATTTAACATTTCATCCGAAGGACAGCACCCCCAACAACACAGTCGTCCCTCAGTCCTGCATTGAAGTGCCAGCCTTGATTATGCAGTCCAGTCCTGGAATGGGCCTTAAACTCATGACATTCTGACTCAGAGGCAGGAGTGCTACTGCTGAGCCAAGCTGACAATCCATAGTATGCGATGTTAGCTTTCCCACATCGTCCTGGATCGTGGGGAGGGGGGCGCTCGATGGTCCTGTGGGAGGGTAAAGGCATGATTTAGACATCTGATATTGATGTAGCAGACACAGCCTTTTGTGCACATGATACAAAGCAATTCTCTATGAACCTCATATGCCATTGCAATCAATCACTAAATGTCAATGAGAGGGATGAAACTCTATTATGTCACCAGCTTCCTCTAGTGTGCCCGTCTCTCCATCGCCCACTTCCAGGTCCTCGCCACCTCCAACAATTTTGTGTGCAGCCTCCTCAGCACTGGTCAATGTTGCTAGGGTTGGTCTGCCTCCTCCAGTCAGTGCTCTCTCCCTCTTATTGTGGGTTATCTTTTCCTGCAAGGAGGGACACAAGCAGTGTTTCAGCCACAGTGATGGAGTGAGTGTGAAGAATCCCTACCATAGAAGCTTTGAGGGAGATGAAGAAGGGGTGAGGTGCCAAGAGGAAGCTAGCTCCCTGTGCGTTGTTAGTTGTTGTCACTGCACTGAGGGGTGCATAGGCAGGATGCTGAAGTGATTCAGTGCAGAGACAGAGATGGATTGGTAAGGGTGCAAGGGAAGTAAGGTAAGGTGGTATGTGGAGGAGGAGGCTTACAATGCAGAGTGCTGGTGATGAGAAGAGAAGGGAAGCAGATTGAAGGTAAGTGTGATGAGATACTCACTTTTGATGTTCACACAAGATCATTAAACCTTTTTCGGCACTGGATCCATGAGCGTGAACATATGGACCTTGCGCTCACCTCCTCAGCAATGCGCAGCCAGGCTGCCTTGGTCTGCTGAGGAGGCTTCCTCCGGCCATCAGGAGGGAGGAGAATCTCCCTGCGCCCTCTGACAGCATCCACAAGAGCATGGAGGGACTCATAATTAAATCGAGGTGCTGCCTTGCCTCTGGTAGAAGTCATTGTGGATAGATCAATATCGCTGAGTTTCAGAATGCAGAGGAGAGAGGCTCAGGCTGGATGGCAGCTTTAAAACCAGCTGCTATGATGATGTCATCAGAGGCGGCCAGCTGACCCGATCCACTCATTGGACTGACCAGCGCGCCCCAATGAAATCAACAAGCTCATTAAATCAAAATCGGACATCAGCAGCTGATCCGGCCGGAAGCGGCTCCAGAACCCGCCCTCCACGCAACCCGACTCCAACCCGCCTCGGAAATAAAAATCGAGCCCAACGTTTCAGGTCAATGACTTTTTGTCAGAACTGAAAAAAGTTAGAGATATAAGAGGTTTGAAGCGAGTGCTGAGGCAGGGTAATCAGGGAAGGTCTGTGATAGGGTAGATGGCAGGGGAGCAAACAGATTGGCACGAACCTAGTGTGTACATTCGCTTTGAAAAAGAGAGAAAGACTTGCATTTATATAGCGCCTTTCACAACCTCAGGATGTCCCAAAGCGCTTTACAGCCAATGAAGTACTTGTCGAAGCGCAGTCACTGTTGTAATGTGGGAAACGCGGCAGCCAATTTGCGCACAGCAAGCTCCCACAAACAGCAATGTGATAATGACCGGATAATTTATTTTAGTCATGTTGGTCAAGGGATAAATATTGAGCAGGACACCAGGGAGAACTCCCCTGCTCTTCTGTGAAACAGCGCCACGGGATCCTTTACATCCGCCTGAGAGAGCAGACGGGGCCTCGGTTTAACGTCTCATTCAAAGGACAGCATCTCCAACAGCGCAGCGCTCCCTCATGTTTCACTCATGTCGCTGGGGTGGGACTTGAACCCACAATCTTCCGACTCAGAGTCAGTGCTACCAACTGAACCACTGCTGACAAGCGCTGAAGAGGATTTAAACTGCGGGGAGCTGTGTTCACTGGCTTTGAGATTAGTCCAAGCGTGCCTTGTCTGCCTGTGCGATACAGAACATTGGTCTTTTTAGTATAATTAATTTGAAACATTTTGCACACTAGTTAATCACTAACAACTGAGTTAAAGGCAACAGTTACCTCCTGATTAGCAGCTGATACCATTTTACATTGAATTAGTTGAAACAATAAACTTAACAGCTCCTTTGAAGAGATTCAATTAGCCAGGATTCCTCTTGACATGGATGAACAGGTAGATTCAATTAGAAATAGCCATTGATGAAGGATGAATAATTTTTTCGAGCCTTTTTTTTCCCTCGCCAATGTCTGTTGCAAAATGTCACTGTACATTTCTCTCCTGTTCAACAGTAGTAATTATAATCAACCAGCAAACAGCACCTACCATTTGTGCCACAATGCGACTGAATTTTAATATCAGTTCACGTATATTAATCTGCGGTCACTTAACATCTATTGAGAGCCGTTTAACAAATTAATCTGAGGTAAATTTCTCCATATATTTCGCCTCATTGGCAAACTGCAGTCAGAGGGCAGGCACTAGATCCGATCAAAGGTCACCATCAGTCTCAATCTGAACCAGCCACGGAGAGGCATACGGGAACAATTCTCCATCAGGCTTTTCCTGCCTCGCCTGTGGGGAATTCCAAGATCTCCAATCCCAGTGAGATAATCGGCACTTGATGATCTCACTTAAAGCAACCACAAGAACAGTTGGTGTAGGGAATGCAATTGTCACACTGGTGCAGTAGGAGGCCGCAGAGAGAGGCTGGACTCACAGCAGCAGGAAGCCCCCGGGTTACTAGAACTGTCCAATAGATACTTGGTGTAAAACATGAAGTCGACAGCAACAGCAATAAGGTAATAATTTGGTGATTTTAACTATCGCAGGAGAGACTGGAATAAAGGCAATGCCTGCATTCAGAGTGGGCGATGCATCCAGGACTGCTTCCTAGATCGGTATCTTTCTAGTCCAACAAGGAATGAAGCAATGCTTGATAAAATTCTGGGAAGTGAAGTGGGGCAAATAACTGATATGAGAGTAGGAAATAGTGGCCACAGCACAGGTTCAATGTAAGAAAGGTAAAGGATAATGAAGAATCAATGTTAAGGGCAAAGTTCAATGAGGTAAAAGGGAATTGACTGGCCAGAAAAGTTAACAAAACAGGTCGACAGATCGGCAGTACAATATCTTCAAATACGAGATGCATCAAAGTACGTGGTTCCATAAAGAGATTAAAACTAAATTGCAACTTAAGATGGACACATATGATAAAGTTAGGGTTAACAATAGTAAAGATAATCACAAGAAATATAGAAAATGTAGTAAGGAGGTGAAAAGGTAGATTAGAAAAGCTAAAAGAGATATGATAAAAGACCAACAGATAATAAAAATGGAAATAGTAAGAGCTTTTATCAGCATATAAAAAGAAAAGGATTCGGGCCACTCAGGTATGAAAGGGGCAGTTTAGTTTTGGAAGATGAAGGTATGGCAAAGATACTAAATAAATATTTTGCATTGTTTTTTACAAATGATGACTGATATGAGAATGTAGGTGTACTATGCTCGCTGACCTACATTGGCTCCCGGTTCACCAACACCTCGGTTTTAAAATTCTCATCCTCGTGTTTGAATCTCTCCATGGCCTCGCCCCTCCCTATCTCAGTAACCTCCTCCAACCCTCCGAGAACTCTGCGTTCCTCCAACTCTTCCCTCTTGTGCGTCCCCCACTTCCTTTGCCCCCATCGTTGCTGAACGTGCCTGCAGCCGTTTAGGCCCTAAGCTCTGGAATTGCCTCCACAAACCTCATTGCCTCTCCATCGCTCTCTCGTCCTTTAATACACTGCTTAAAACCTACCTCTTTGACCAAGCGTTTGCCCTAACGTCGTCTTCTTTGGTTTGGTGTCAATTTTTGTCTGATTATGCTCCTATTTAGCGCTTTTGGACATTTTACTATGTTAAAGGTGCTATGTAAATGCAAGTTGTTCTTATTGTTGTTACTATAGGCTATGGAACAATTAGAAATAACTGTAGAAATGGGATTTGTTTTAAAAACCCAGCAGAACACAAGGTGGATTGGTGACTGGGCGTTGATAGTATGCACGCTAGGATGTTGAAAAATGTCAGAGGAGATAGCAAGGGATCCAGCCACAATGTTTCAATCCCCTTCAAACATGCAATTTATGCCGTTGGACTAGAACGTGGCCCTTGTTCATGAAGGGCTAGAAGGACAAACCAGGTAACTATAGACAAGTTAATCTAATGTCAGTGCTGGGCAGAGTGTGAGATAAAATTAGTAAGCATTTAGAAATGCACAGGCTAATTAAAGACAACCATTACGGATATGTTAAAGGCAAGTCATGTTTGACAAATTGAATAGAATTTTTGGAAGAGGTGGATGGATGGATTGGATGGATAAAGGCAATGTAGTGGATATGGATTTTCAGAAGGCACTCGATAAGGTGTCTCAAGAGGCTTGTTAAACAAATTCAGGCATATGATAAAAGGAAATGTAACAGTAGGGATAGAAAGAGTTGTGATAAATGGGTGTTACTCAGATTAGAGAAGGGTTGGAAGTGGTGTACCCCAGGGGTCAGTAATGGGTTCAATGTTGCCTCCAATATGCGCAGGTATAAAATTTAGACTTGAGTATAGGGGACACAACCTCAAAATCTGATGGTGACATAAAAGCCAACCGTGAGGAGGACTGCAAAATACTTCAGGAATGGGCAGACAGTGTCAGATAGCGATTTGATAGAGATGTTTAAAATCATGAAGGGTTTAGAGAGAGTAAATAAAGAGAAACTGTTTCCAATGGCTGAAGGGTTGAGAACCAGAGGGCACAGATTTAAGGTGATTGGCAAAAGAATCAGAGGCGACTTGAGGGAAAAAAAATTTACGCAACGAGTGGTTAGGATTTGGAATGCACTGCCTGATAGGGTGGTGGATACAGATTCAATAGTAGCCTTTGTAAGGGGGCGTGTCTCAAACGGTGCTAGTGCGAGGTTAGGCCTTCGTTGCCTAATACTATTGCTTGCTCTGGTCTCCGGCCAGCCTTTTTGCAATAAGCACCTGTGAGTGGTTCGACCCACTCGCCCTTACGGTTCTGACACCTGGACTTAGATGCAAGGAGCAGTAATGCAGAGAAAAACTCAAATAGACCCGGTTGAATAGCACGAAATGAATATCTTTATTGCATGGCGTCTAAAATCATGAAATACATGTCATAGGCACAGATCAAAGAGAGTACAAGTATACACACGTTCATAAAGCTTGGTCTATGGAAATGGAGAACACACGGCACATCGTAAAAAGGGGAACACATTATACCTTAACCTTATTAAAAACCACCCTCCCTTAACAATACCTACACTACGTCTAGATTTGTAGGATCAGAAAACATGCTCACCACTCGGCTTACTTCAGAGATTTTAAAGTGAGGCACTCAGCTCGTTTCGCTGCAGCGCCTGACTGTCACGTGTTTGGAAGGGTTTCTGCACCCCACTTGTTTACTCTCGCTGCCGCAACAAGCAGGCCAGACTCCCTAATGTCATGAAGTAATCGATGGACTCAGACCGTCTTAGAATTCAAAGAAGAATCTTCCTGTATTACTTTCGGGCGCGGTCGGGGTTTACTGACCGTGGCGGCACGTGGAATTTCTTCTCGTCTTTCTTCTCGTCACTCGGGCCTCCGGGTCCGGACACCGTTTACCGACACTCGGGATGGTGTACCCTATTACTTGCCCTTGTCGAGGCGGCTCATTCCGATTGAGCTTCACCCAACACTCGAATAACCGACCAGTACGGCCAAGAGTCAAAGCAAAGTCCAGCAAAAGCTTCAGGAAGAGTCAGCAGAGAGAGGCCAGGAAGCGAGAGAGCGAATGGACATTTGTCCTCTATAGTTATACCGTTTTGTCGGCCTTATCTCCCGCTCATATCTAAACGTTTATTCTTTGTGTGATTTTTGGCGCTCAAAACTCCCAGCATGGGGCGATTATCTTCTTAACAGGTTTCGGTAGCACCTGAAACTGGTCAACTATCCGTTAATGCTTTCTCCATTGTTGAGCCAGCCAGGATGTGTATGAATCGTCTCCTCGACTGGTTTTGGGGCCCCCCGAATACTGGCTTAATCACCCGCCAATGTCTCTCTCATTGTTGAGCCGGGGGGGTATTTGTGTATTGATGTGTCTAGATGGGTTCTCGATGGCCCAGTTCAATGATCCTTACTGTGCGTAGGAAACGATTCCAGCACTTATATCATTGCTATTGTTCAAAAATGCAAACGGGTTGCATCCTGTCTTTATCAATGTGTACCGAGTATGATCCAATCTCATACTGAATGTATATTCGACGCCATCTTGTCTGCCCACTGTGTCTCTGGAAGCTTCTGCCACGATGCACGGCGGCCATTTTACAGGCTTCTGTGTCCTTTATTATCAGGACAGCATTTCGTTTAATAAAAATGATCAATTGAATCTGCTTCTCTCGTGTTATTTTGAATCGCGAAACTCTACACCTTCAAAAGGGGAATTGGATAAATACTTGAAGGAGAAAAAAATTGCAGGGATCTGGGGAAAGAGCAGGGGGGAGTGGGACTAACTGGATTGCTCTTCGAAAGAGCCGGCGCAGACTCGATGGACCGAATGGCCTCCTTCTGTGCTGTACTATTCTATGATTCTATAAGATACAATTTAATGTGGGTAAGTGTGAAGTACTATTACTTTGGGAGAAAAACAAGGAATGGAAATACACACTTATGGAAAGGCACTGAAGGGTGCAGATGAACGCAGAGAGAGTTGGGGTGTGAACGTGTGAGTGCAGTTGCAAAAAGCCATTAGAATTTTAGGTGTTAGAAATAGGGGTATAGAGTACAAGATTAAAGAAGCAATGATAAATGTTACAAACCATTAGTTAGGCCACAGCTAGAGCACTGTGTAAAGTTTTGATTGCTCCATTATAGAAAGAAAATTAAAGCCACAGAGAATGCACAACATAGATTCCTAAGGATGGGAAACTAGTTATGAGAAGTGACTTGAGATACTGGGACTACTTTCAATGAAGCTGAGAGGGCTAAGAGGAGATTTAAAAGAGATCTTACAATGATGCAGGGTTTTGCTGGAGAGAATAGGGATCGGCTCCTTCCTTTGGTTGGTGCCTCAATGTCGAGGGAGTCATCAAATGAAAATTGCCATGAGTGAGGTGAGAGAGGAAGAGAATTTTTTTGTGCACAGAGGGATGTTAGAGTATGGTATGTTTTGCTACAGGGAATGGTTGAGGTGTAGACCACTGCATCTTTTACAGGAAAACTGGATAAATATTTAAAGCAGAGGAAGATTCAATGCTGTGGAGCAGTGGGATTAGTTTTGCATTATTCTGGAAAGAGCCAGCAGGCACATTGGGCCAAATGGCTTCTTTCTATGAGGTAAACATCTATGGTTCTATGGTTGTGGGTGCACATTCTCTAGGCAGGCACACCAATGTAGTACTGAGGGTGTATTGCTGGAGATGCCACTCTTCAGATGAGCTATTAAGCCGAGGTCCTCTCTCTGCCTTTGCAGATGGATGGTAAAAGTTCCATGGCAATAGTTCACACAATCACAGAAACAAGGAACAGGAGGAGGCCATTTAGCCCTTCGAGCCTGTTCCACCATTTAATGTGATCATGGCTGATCTGTGACCCACTCTGCCTTTGCCCCATATCCCTTAATACCTTTGGTTAACAGAAATCTATCAATCTCAGATTTAAAATTTAAAATTGACCCGGCATCAACTGCCGTTTGCGGAAGAGAGTTCCAAACTTCTACCACCCTTTGCATGTTTTCTAACTTCACTCCTGAAAGGTCTGGCTCTAATTTTTAGTCTATCTCCCCTAGTCCTAGACTCCCAACCAGCGGAAATAGTTTCTCTTTATCTACCCTATCAGTTCCCCTTAATATCTTGAAAACTTCGATCAAATCACCCCTTAACCTTCTAAATTCCAGGGAATACAACCCTAGATTGTGTAATCTCTCCTCGTAATTTAACCCTTGGAGTCCGGGTATCATTCTGGTATGATGGACTGTAAAGAGCAGCAGGAAGTTCTTCCAGTGTGCGAACCAACTTTTCTCCCTCGACCATCATCTCCAAAAACAGATTAATCTTGTTTTTCGTGGGTTTTGGCAGTGAACAAAATAGTGTTCGCAACTCCTCAGATAATGAAGCAGTCCATGCCCGCATGCAGCAAGACTTGGACGACATTCAAGCTTGGGCTGATAAGTGGCAGGTAACATTTGTGCCAAGCAAGTACCATGCATTGACTATCTCCAACAAGAGAGTGTCTAACCATTGCCCCTTGACTTTCAATGGCATTACCATCGCCGAATCCCCCACCATCAACATCCTGGGTGTTACCATTGACCAGAAACTTAACTGGACCAGCCACATAAATACTGTGGCTACAAGAGCAGGTCAGAGGGTGTGTATTCTGCAGCAAGTGTCTCACCTCCTGACCCCCCCAAACTTTTCCACCATCTACAACGCATAAGTCAGGAGTGTGATGGAATACTCTCCACTTGCCTGGATGAGTGCAGCTCCAACAACACTCAAGAAGCTCGACACCATCCAGGACAAAGCAACCACTTGATTGGCACCCCATCCACCACCTTAAACATTCACTCCTTCCACCACCGGCGCACCGTGGCTGCAGTGTGTACCATCTACAAGATGCATTGCAGCAACTCGCCAAGGCTTCTTTGACAGCACCTCCCAAACTGACGACCTCTTCCACCTAGAAGGACAAGGGCAGCAGGCGCATGGGAACAACATCACCTCCAAGTCACACACCATCCTGACTTAGAAGTATATCGCCGATCCTTCATCGTCGCTGGGTCAAAATCCTGGAACTCCCTCCCTAACAGCACTGTGGGAGTACCATCACCACACGACTGCAGCGGTTCAAGAAGGCGGCTCACCACTACCTTCTCAAGGGCAATTAGGGATGGGCAATAAATGCTGGCCTTGCCAGCGACGCCCACATCCCATGAACAAATAAAAAAAAAACTGCCACATTTGGTCACATAACAACTGCAAGTCAACTCTCCTGTACACGTTGTGCGTCAAGATGTTTTAAGAAACTTTCTAAAACATTTTAGTTGTATCATTGTGTAATATAATGCAGTATTATAATTGCTTTGCACTCTTACATCTTTTAAAAACATAAGGGAAAAATTCGGTCGCGCCCCCTTTGGGGCACTAACTTCGCCGGGGCGCTACTTTTAGCGCCCCGAAAAAGTTAGCACCCGTGCGCCGTTAATTGCGTGGTAGCGCCCCAAGCAGGAGGCGGGGCGCTACTGGAAGAGCTCCCACTTTTTCCTGGGGCGCTACCATTCAATATCGCGGCGCTACATGCAACAGCGCCACGCACGTAGCGCCGCAGTATTACAGGCGTCTCACCCCTGATTAAAGGGGAGGGGCCTAGCGCAGCATGCAGCGCGCACCGTGGCCCTGCTGGACCACCGAGGAGTACCGGGCTGACCGATCGCGGCCGGCACCACCCGCATGAGGACGCGCAAGGGGGCAGGTGCTGGCAGGCGGCCCAAAAAAAATGGCCACCCAGCAGCTGCCCTTTAATTTGCACCACGGCGGCCGCAAAAATGCCGCCCTTCCCCTGTCGGCCATATTGTCCGGTGGTAGGTCAGGGGGCGCAACTGAAGTTTGTGGCCGGGGCGCTGCGCACAGTGATGACGTCATCGCCGGAGGCGCGGCGCTACCGGCTACCGCCGCTGCTAACCTCCTGATGAATTTCGCGGGAGGTGTTAGCGGCGCTGTGCCCAGGCGCTCGGGGCTTTGCGCCCCGGGGGGCGCTAATGGGAGGTGCAGAGCAGCCCAATTTTCCCCCCATAGATTATAATGATTCAAGGTTGAATTGAAATGACCTTCTCATATTTAGAAGCGAGTCTTTCAGTTGCCCTGATGGTTCAGTTGGCAAATCTGTTGTGGTACTGAGGCATACAGATCTGAAAGGTCCCAGGTTAAATCTCAAGTCTGTACTGAGTTTACTGATCTCAGAAGGATTGCCAAGATTTGCCTCAGAGCCCCATGCTAAGGAAGAGAGGGGGCAAAAAAAATCACCCACGCTTCCGGCTCCTGTTGGCTAACCAGTGACCCCTGCTGGAAAGTGTGTGTACGTCAAGTAAGAACCGGATCAGGATGGCTCTGATACCCTTCACACGAAAATCGCCTGCTGCCTCTCAGTGTCTAGACTCACACAAAGAATGAATACTTGGCGTGGGTACTAGAAGGTTTTTGGCATCCATGAACTGTACCCCTGCAAATTTCAGCAACTTCAAAAGAAAAAGAAAGCCTTGCATTTATATAGCGCCATTCACGACCACCGGACGTCCCAAAGCACTGCACAGCCAATTAAGTACTTATTTTTGAAGTGTAGTCACTGTTGTAATGTAGGAAACACAGCAGCCAATCAGCGCACAGCAAGCTCCCACAAACAGCAACGTGATAATGACCAGATAATCTGTTTTTGTGATGTTGATTGAGGGATTAATATTGTCCAGGACACCAGGGATAACTCCCCTGCTCTTCTTCGAAATAATGCCAGGGGATCTTTTACGTCCACCTGAGAGAGCGGACGGGGCCTTGGTTTAACATGTCATCCGAAAGACTGCACCTCCGACAGTGCAGCACTTCCTCAGCACTGTACTGGAGTGTCAGCCTAGATTTTTACGCTCAAGTCTCTGGAGTGGGACTTGAACCCACAACCTTCGGACCCAGCGGCAAGGATGCTGCCCACTGAGCCATGGCTGAAACTTTAGGAGAGGAATGGAAAAAATGGGTGGGGGGGTGGGTGGTGGTTGAATGGCTCTCACACATGCCTTTTTTTAATGTCAGGACAGGTTTTACAAGACATAAATGGTTATGATTGTCAGTCCTGAAGCAAAGTGCTGATAGATTATTCAACATCCTTTTGTGTCAAGTTAGATCAGGAATGAAAGGCTGCATATTTCTGTCTTTTTATATGAATTTTGCTCCTCAGATGTTAAAGCTCACAGTTTTGTTGCTTTTCTGCAAATTGAGTGCGATAAATTCAAGTGTGAAATGGGCCTGGACGACAGCTATGATTTTAAACAGAAGAGAGCTGAACTAATGAACAGATTTGGAATGTCCTCTCTCATTAGTTGGAGTGGATGTTGTAAAGAATTGCAGAAATTCTTGTGATACTTAAGTAATGTCTGGTCACTTTCCATTTCTGATGCCTAGACAAAGCCTTATTTAATGCTCTGCTAGTGACTTCAAAATGGTGTACACGCCAAAAAGTTTAATTCTCAGAATTTTTAAAATGGAATTAAATGCTCTGAAGTACCAGACAACAATTTTGTCTTAATTTAACCCGAGGCAAACATAGGGTTGGTACATTGCAGCTACCACATGTTGTACCAATGAGCGGGTTTGTGGAAACAATCCCCTCGCAATGATTTCCCGATCCCATCAGCACCTTTATCAGGAGCTGCTGAATGAAGGTCAAGTGGATTCCAAAAGGAGAGTCACCTTAGGCTGCTCTCATACTCTGCCTAATGGACTACTCCCTCTACTCTGCCCTGACAATGCGACCAACTCTCAAAGCTGTGTGCCCTGCTACGCCAGTGTGACATCGCTGTTTTCGAGGCAGTTTTGTGCTTAGATCCACCCCTACAAGGAATAGGATTGAGGCTGCTGAAACTCCTTCCATTGGAGAAGCTCTGAAGCCAGAGGAAACTTTCAGCTGAGGCGCTGAACCCAGTACCCAGAGATGAAAGGCCAGTTTCTAATCTACTGCACCATCCAGATCCCCATTGCGTGCCTTTTCATGCATTTTGAGTTTGAAAAATCTTTTAGTTGCGAAGTGATACATTTTGGTAGGAAGAACAAGGAGAGGCAATATAAACTAAAGGGTACAATTCTAAAGGGGGTGCTTGAACAGAGAGACCTGGGGGTATATGTGCACAAATCGTTAAAGGTGGTAGGGCAGGTTGAGAAAGCGGTTAAAAAAGCATACAGGATACTGGGCTTCATAAATAGAAGTGAGAAGTCACACAACACCAGGTTATAGTCCAACAGTTTTATTTGAAATCACAAGCTTTCGGAGCTATCGATCGCCCCTTCCTCAGGTGAAGTAAAGAGATACAGAATCGCCAAAGCATATATAGATAGAGAACAATGCATGTGTTACTTACAAAAGCAGACGACTACATTTAAATCACCCTGACTGTTTATCTGCCGAGGTGTGACAAAAGGCAATCAGGTCACATCAAAGACATAGCAAGATACAACTGAGACAATGAGGTGGAGCCACAGGGGGTCCAATGTGTCAAAAGCCGCAGTATGGGAAACGATAAACTTTAAAATTTTTACTTTTTTACTGGGAATCACATCTGTTAACAGATGGGTTTATGTCACGATACATGACGTGATCCAGACTCGAGTCGTCGTTGGCTTGTTAACAGATGTGATTCCCAGTAAAAAAGTAAAAATTTTAAAGTTTATCGTTTCCCATACTGCGGCTTTTGACACATTGGACCCCCTGTGGCTCCACCTCATTGTCTCAGTTGTATCTTGCTATGTCTTTGATGTGACCTGATTGCCTTTTGTCACACCTCGGCAGATAAACAGTCAGGGTGATTTAAATGTAGTCGTCTGCTTTTGTAAGTAACACATGCATTGTTCTCTATCTATATATGCTTTGGCGATTCTGTATCTCTTTACTTCACCTGAGGAAGGGGCGATGAAAGCTTGTGATTTCAAATAAAACTGTTGGACTATAACCTGGTGTTGTGCGACTTCTCATTTTTGTCCACCCCAGTCCAACACCGGCATCTCCGCATCATGACCACTTTCATAAATAGAGGCATGGAGTACAAAAGCAAGGAAGTTATGATGACCCTTTTATAAAACACTGGCCCGGCCTCAGCTGCAGTATTGTGTCCAATTCTGGGCACCGCACTTTAGGAAGGATGTGAAGGCCTCAGAGACGGTGCAGAAAAGATTTACAAGAATGGTTCCAGGGATGAGGGACTTCAGTTACATGGATAGACTGGAGAAGCTGGGGTTGTTCTCCTTAGAGCAGAGAAGGTTGAGAGGAGATTTGATAGAGCTGTTCAAAATCATGAGGGGTCTGGACAGAGTAGATAGAGAGAAACTGTTCCTATTGGCGGAAGGGTCGAGAACCAGAGGACACAGACTTAAGGTGATTGGCAGAAGAACCAAAGGCGACATGAGGACAAACTTTTACGCAGCGAGTGGTTAGGATCTGGAATGCACTGCCTGAAAGGGTGGTGGAGGCAGAATCATTTGTGGCTTTCAAAAGGGAGTTGGATAAGTACCTGAAGGAAAAAAAAATTGCAGGGCTACGGGGAACGGGCGGGGGGAGTGGGACTAGCTGAAGTGCTCTTGCAGAGAGCCGGCACGGGCTCGATGGGCCGAATGGCCTCGTTCTGTGCTGTAACCATTCTAAACTATTCCTGCTTAGCCTTCAAGTAGTGTTGCATACCGAATGATACTTGTGTGGATGCGATTTTCCAAGTTGTTATTAATGAGTGATTGATTGCCATTCACAGAACTTTTTCTCATGTTGATTGTTTGATCTGCTCACTTTGATGGACACCTTTTGGCCATTGTTGCTGTGCTGATTAATTAGGTCGGTTGGGTGGTTAAAGGCTCAGAATGACTATCATGAGTGAATTGAAGCTAGAAAGAGTTGCACATGTAATGTCCTTCCCAGAGTGCTTTAGAGGCAATGAATTACTTTCTGAAGGTGGTCACTATTGTTTTGTAGGAAATGTGGCAGCCTTTAGTGGCTTTTCATTGATAGTTTTCTAACCACTTTCCTCACAATATTCCCTACCTATAGTTTCTGCTGATTTACTTTGAGCCAATCAACTAAGTAAGATGTCAAAAATATGACAACAAGAAGTAAGTGTGACAAACAGAAAGTGCAAGCTATATAGCTGTATATTAAATATACAGATGCTGTTACTCACCTGCACACACAGGTCTGAACAATAAAACCATGATCTTCTGGGCAGATGGAATGAGTCTCCTTTTAAGAGCTTGGTTGTTACTAATAATATTTTTATGAGTGTCTCCAAAATCTAAAAATACCAACAAAAAAAAGCAGACATCAATTTTAACCTCTTTTCACACAGTCACTGTGACCATTGGATAAATTGCCAGATAAACTCATTTCGCGCAGATAAAATTATATTGTAGCCTCATCGAGGTACTTTTCACGACCGATGGGAAACACAACAACCTGGGAATATTAACCTGTGAAGTTTGAGTCTTCATTTACAGCGGCAAATACTGAGAAGCTGCTGCAACACCTGTCACGATGCAGTAAGTTTTATGAGGTAACGCCATCCTAGGTGTGGAACCTTGCTCAGCGGACGGGTCGATTGGACAATCAGGTGCAGTGGTCAGCGTAGTCCAATCAATATTCCAGTTATTAATTTTAATGAATGAAAAAATCAGGAGGGCTATGAATCAGGCACACTGACCTCTGTGCTCAATTGATCTGCCCTTCTGTTGAGAGAAGGTCCATGCCAGGAATGCTAACTAGTAAAATTTACCCCCATAATATCTCTTGCTGCATTTACCTTACAACAGCCACAATAACAACTTGCCTAAAACATTGGAATATAGGGAAAACATAGGAACAGGAGTAGGCCATTCAACCCCTTGAGCATGTTCTGCCACTCAATTATATCAGGGCTGATCTCTATCTTAACTCCATCTAGCCGCCTTGGTTCCATAACCCTTAATACCCTTGCCTAACAAAAATCTATCAATCTCCGTTTTGAAATTTTCAATTGAGCCCCCCAGCCTCAATAGATTTTTGGGGGAGGGTGTTCCAGATTTTCACTACCCTTTAGGTGAAGAAGCCCTTCCTGGCATCACCCCTGAATGGCCAAGCTCTAATTTTACAACCTTTTGTTTAGGACTCCCCCACCAGAGGAGAAAGTTTCTCTCTATCTACCCTATTAGCTCCTTTGATCATCTTAAACACCTTAATTAGATCACCCCTTAATTTTCTATATTCAAGGCAATACAAGCCTAGTCTATGCAATCTGTCCTCATAATTTAACCCTTTTAGCCCCAGTATTATTCTGGTGAATCTGCGCTGCACCCCATACAAGGACAATATATCTTTCCTGAGGAGCAGTGTCCAGAACTGAACACGGTGCTCTAAATGAGGTCTAACCAGAGCTCTGTACAGCTGTAACATAACTTCCACCCCTTTGTATTCCAGCCCTCTTGAAATAAAGACCAACATTCCATTAGCCTTGTAAATTATTTTTTGTACCTGTCCTCTATAATGCCTTTAATGGAGTAAAAACATCCCAATGCGCTTCACAGGAGCATAATCAGAAAAAATTTGACACCGAGCCACATGAAGAGATATTAGAACAGGTGACCAAAGGCTTGGTCAAAGATAATGGCAATATTGGTGCCTCCTGCAGTTCACAGCACCACCTCAACAGATCCTTTATCTCCCCTTTATTCATGGGAAATGTAAAGAGTTGCGAACTCACAGTGCTGGATGTCACCAGTACGATTGATGTGGCCACGGGTAGGCTGAGCAGTGGGTCGGCCTCAATGGACCTTCTCCTGCCACTGGGGGCAAGGTCCGTGGCTAGGTGAAATTTGCAATCCCAAATCTGCTGTGCAGTATAAACCAGGTGGATTCGGTAACAAAACAGAACCGCTTCTGTAAGAAGCAGTTCACCGCATATCCTGTGAGACACCTGTCACAGCCACAGTAGGACATCACGCTTGAGACATCGCGCTCAGATCACATGTCAAGGTGTCAAAAATACAAAAACATAGAGGAAGGCAGGTGATCCTTCCATGCTGGTGCCAGAAATTTACATGTATTTAGCAAACTGTAATCTTCCCTCACCAACAGTAATTAGACTGTACATGACTTATTTACAGTAATTATTTACAGTCATTAGTTGTTTTGCTTATTTACAATCATTAGTCATTTTGGTCTTAAAGGGACAGACCACCTTAAACATAGCTTCAATTTAGCAACAGAAGAATACGCTGTGCATGACATGGTACAACACCCCTGCTATAAAACAGAGCATCATCCAACTTGTTGTGAGCAGCACCATGGGGTATCCTCCAGTATAATATAAACCGGATGGTTTGAAAATGCGCTGTGCAATATTAGTGACAAGAGCAGGAACACATTCAGATGAAATTTCTCCGTCTGCTAGCTTAACACGGGTATTAATCCCGGGTTCCCATCTTAATTAAAAGGGCAGACAAAGAGATTTTCATAAGAGTCTGTTGATGCGTTCATAATTAGCATCGCACAGAGTGATTGCAATCCAGCTATCTGTAAGTTATGGAGGAAAGCGACGCCAGTATAGCAGAAGGGTGTCAGGGTCAATCGAGCTGCAGTGGATTTGTTGCACAACCTGGAAGTATAATGTATATTTATTCTGGAGCTACGTCAGAGTCACAAATCTGTCGTATTTTATAGATCCACTGAAAATGCCAGTCACTAACGTGTCTCAGGGACGGTGCCTTAAGGGGGAAGGGATTCCCGAGAATTACACCTCTGCCCATCTTTATGTCAAAAAATGTATAAGCATTAAAATATTTCAGACTTTATATTAAAATCATTTGGATGTTCTGGTTTCACAGACACTTTGGGCTGGATTTTCAATGACCCATGGAGTCGGGTTTGGAGGCGTGTGGGGGGTTAAAGTTGCGGGGTCGGGGGTCCCGACCCCATCCCGACTCCATTCCGCCTCCACGCAATTTTGACAAAATCGGTCACGGGGTTCCCGACTCCAAGAGGCGGGAGAGGCCATTAAAGCCCTTAACAAGCCCTAAATTGGCTCTGTAATGCCATTTTGAAACGTTTTAGCTAGTTTAACCCTTTTCCGACGTGAAGTACGCCTGATGTGAAACACGCCAGTGAAACCTGGCGGGAGCACAAGTGGATAGCTGACTATCAGCTGCAGGTCCACTATTACAACGGAGATGTGATGAAGGTAGTAGTAGTATTGTGATGAAGGTAGAAACTCTCTCTCTCTCTCTCTCTCTCTCAGCTGCTCATTTTGCATCCAGGTCCACTCACAGCAAAGGCCAAGCAGTTTCTGAGACCAGGCAGTCAGTCTCTGACCTGCAATGATGACATCATCAGAGGCGACTTTCAGACTGAAAACACTAATTAGTTCATGGGTTCCCACATGCTGGAACTCAATTGCCCAATTAAGTTAAAATTGCATCATTCATCTACATTACTCTGGAGTCGGGGGGGGAACACAAAATGCGGGTAACACGACCCCAACCCGACCCCAAGACAAAATCCAGTCCTTTGGGTCTCAAGAAAGAAAATAAAGAACTGGGGGCTAAATTGGGACATGTAGCGGTCGATTTTGGGCGCTACGCAGCCAAATAAGACTTGAAAATGGGGTCTGAGATGTGTGCTCACACTTCCGATGGGAAGTGCACAGCACGCCGTCTTGGCAAAGGGGTTTGCGCGCGTGCCTAATAACCACCGGCAGCATGCAGTGCTGCAAGATAATGACATCAATCAGCGTGCAACACTGATTTGAAGCCACCGCTGTCATTTTCCAACGCCACACTCCAGCCAACACCCTGTCTTAACCTCGCACAGCTGAAGGTGACGTCAAGCGGAGTGAAGGACCCCGCCCGCCCCACCAGCGCTATTTAAAGGGATCATGAAGTACTTACAGGTTAGTTGCTGGATTATTTCTTCTGGCTGCAGGTGCAATTGTACATCGTTTTTGCCGGTTTCCTACATTTGGCTAAAGTTTGAGTTTTCTATAGGGAGTGATCTGGCTGGTCTTGCAGTACTTTTTTTGTCATATAAAATATTGTGCTGAAAGCAGTTGCTTCCAGACATCGGTGTCCTGGTAGGGCTTCCTCTGTGAATTGAACATGTCTGGGAGACTGAAGAGAGGCCACGCAGAGCAGGACAAGCTGCTAGAAGAGGGAGGAGGGGGAGAAGGGCACTCAGCAGGAGGCCATATACGCCGAGGGTCTTCAGGGAGCAATTCTCTTATCCCAACTTCAGCAATGACGAGTGCATGAGACGTCTTCACTTCACAAAAGAGGTCTTGGATGAAATCTGCCAACTGCTGCAGCCACAACTGCACCCTCAAAGCAGGGTAAGGACAGCATTGCTTGTGGCTATCAAGGTGACTGTGGCTCTTAACTTTTATGCATCTGACTCCATTCAACATCTCGCAGTTTGCAGCACACTGCTGTACAATGGAGGTCACAAAGCCTCTCTATACCAAGAGAAACACATTCAACTCCTGCCTCTTGCCAGAGACCAGCAGGAGGAGCGAGCGCGAGGGTGTGCACGGGTTGTAGGCTTCCCCATAGTGCTGTATGCCTTTGGCTGCATGCATACTGCCTTGCGTGCACCTCATCTGAACTCATCCATATTCATCAACAGAAATCGATTCCACTCCCTCAATGTGCAGCTGGTGTGCGACCACAGGCAGCGCATCATGCAGGTGAATGCCCGTTATCCTGGCAGCAGTCACAATTTCTTCATTCTGCGTTAGTCCTCTGTGCCACCTGGCATGAATCTTGTCATTCATGTGGAAATGACTTATGAAATAATACTGGGCGGCCTGCTGGTGGCGCTGTCCAGGGAGAGTATAAATACTCGGGCATGGGCCCAGCTTGCTCAGGACATTCTTTAACAGGAACTAGTGAAGGACACAACTAGACCTCCATGTTGTAAAACAGTTGATTAAAGCCTTGTTTAATACTCAGACCAAGTGCCTAGTAGTTTTCTTACGTCACCACCTGTATTTGACGCACCATGGCAAGTCAAAGGCTAGCTACTGGGCGACAAGGGTTATCCCCTCATGACGTGCCTGGAACCCACGCACACGTGCCCAGCAGGCCTACAATGAGAGCCATGCTACCACAAGCAACATTATAGAGCACACCATCGGTACCCTAAAGCAACGCTTCCCCTGCCTGGGCCACTCTGGAGGAGCCCTGCAGCACTCAGCTGAGCGGGTATCAAGATTTGTGGTAGCATGTTGCTTGCTGCATAACCTGGCCATTATGTGGAAACGGCACTTGCCACCACCTGTCAGGCTAGAAGCTGAGCACCAGAAGCACGAGGAAGAGGTGGAGGAGGAAGTGGAGGAACATGAAGAGGAAAGGAAACTACAACGTAGACACCCCCTTTCTGCCCAGGCTCTACACGATCAGATTATTCATGAGCGATACCAGTAACCTCAACCACAACTCCCCATTCACCAACAGTCCCACACTCCTTACCTTTCCTCTATCACTGACCATCACATCGTCCTCTTTCTGACAACACAAAAGTAAAAACCACCATAAAATGCACATTCTAATCCAATTTTGTAAATTCACTCATTAACTAATGCATACAAAAATAAACTAATCACCCTTGTGCATTCCTTTAGTGCCTGTCTTACATGTGTCTTTGCCTATCTTAGTGCTCCTACGAGGTCCTTCACCAGTGGCTGCAGCTTGGCTGGTGGAAGGCTGCTGACCTTCAATTGAGATTGCAGATGGCCTTCGAGGATGGCCTCGAGCAGCTCTCATAGAAACATAGAAACATAGAATCTAGGAGCAGGAGTAGGCCATTCGGCCCGTCGAGCCTGCTCCACCATTCAATACGATCATGGCTGATCATCCAAATCCAGTACCCTGTCCCTGCTTTAATCCCCACAGTACACATATCCCACCCTACCCCCGTAACCCCACGTATTTAATTCCCCCTAACATATCCCATTCTATCCCCATAACCCCACATATTTAATCCCCCCCTAACACTAAGGGTCAATTTATCACAGCCAAATCAACCTAACCCGCACATTTTTGGACTCAGCCTAGAAGGCCCGGCTTTAGACTGCACCATCCCGGCCTGGGCTGCAGCAGTCTGGGCTGGCTGGCTGACCAGCAACAGCAAGGGCACTGGCGGGGATGGGAGCAGGAATGCTGTCATCCTGAGAGAGGACAGCAGGTTCTTGTTCCATGGAGCCATTGCCACTTTCCTGAGGCAGTGCCTCAGCAATCCTACCGATTTGTTGGAGAACAGATTGATGGAGTGCTTTGAGGCCCTGCAAGCTCCTTTAAACAGTGGTATCCAGAGCCACGATGGCAGCAGCCTAAGCTTGCAAGGCAGCAGTCTGAGATTCCACTGCCGCATTCAGACCTTTGATGGAAGCTGTTTGTGCTGCAATGGAAACTGTGACCTTAGCCATCAGACGCTGCATCATAGTTGGTTCCACAGTTATGTTGATGGAGGTGATCACCCGTTCCATGTTGGAAAGGATGGACTCCAAGATCTACGCAAAGACCTGTGCCATGTTGGAGCTGGAAAGAGGGAAGTGTGTCAGTGAGTGTCGTGCAATATGTTTGGGTGATGTGGCTGTCATGGTTGAATAGTTCCCAGTGTGTGCAAGCAGTGAGTTGTGGATGTGAGGCTTGTAACAGTGCTAAGTGTGTGAAGGTGAGGTAAAGCATATGAATTGAATGGTTGAGTGCTGATTGATAGAGATTGTTGGTAGGTGGGTGATGGGGGTGCAGAGAAATAAGTGGTGGATGAGGCTAGTGGTCCAGTTGGTAGGACTGCTATTTGAAGATGACTCGCTCACCTTGACCACTCGTGTCACATCGTTAACCTTCATGCACTGCATCCGTGTTCTTGGAGCAACACTCCTGGCATTGACCTCCCCTGCCTCCTGAGCATATGTCTGGAGTGCCTCCTGCCCCCTTCTAGCCACTCATGATATCAGGACCCCTGCAGACGCATGCAGTCAATGACTACACGCAGCAATCATGGGAATCAGCAGGCAGCACCAAGTTAACGTCCTGCCTGGAGCGCAATGAACGGGCGCAGGGTAATCGCGCACCACCATCCCCCCACCTGTTTTCGAGTCTTATCCAATTTACACCCCCCCCCTTACATTTATATAGTACATCTATATAAGTGGTATCACATCCTCAGGATGTCCCGAGACATGTTACAGCCAATTACATACTTTTGAAGTGCAGTCACTGTTGTCGCGTAGACAAACATGGTAGTCAATTTGTGCACAGCAAGATCCCGCAGGCAGCAACTGAACGAATGGCCAGATATTCTGCTTTTGGTGGCGTTGATTGAGGAAGGAATGTTAGCCAGGTGAACTCCTTGCTCTTCTTTAAATGGTGCTTTAGGATCTTTTACATCCCCATGAACAGGCAGGTCGTGAACTTGTTTAATGCTTCATCTGAACATCAGCACTTCTGACAATGCAGCACTCCTTTCCATACTGTACTGAAGCACCAGCCTAGACTATGGGCTCAAATCCATGGGGCTGCAACCTACTAACTGCTGACTCAGAGGTGAGAGCCAAGCTTACACCTTAAGACCTTAAAAAGGGAAATGGGGAAGAATAAACCCGCCCATTTTAAATAAAAACAGAAAGTGCTGGAAATGCTCAGCAGGTCAGGCAGCATCCGTGGGGAGAGAGAAACCGAGTTAACGCTCCAGGACGATGAACTTTTGTCAGAACTGGAAAAAAGTTAGAGATGTAACAGGATTTAAGCAAGTGCAGAGGCAGGAAAAGGAGGGAGGGGAAAGAAAGAACAAAAGTGAAGGTGTGTGACAGGGTGGAGGGCAGGAGTGATTGGTACGAGTACAGCACAGAATCTTCTTTTGGTTGTGATTCTCACAGCCACTGAAGAAAAGAGATTTCCATCCCATCAGCCAGCACATGCTGAACTGAGCACAGATAAATTACTGCTTAATCAATTCAGCCCGATAGATATTCTGCTACAGTCACTTCAGTACTAACGTCATTGGATATGATCAATTCAGCACACTGAAGATTTATGAAATAGAAAGTCACAATTCCATCAAACTCAGATGCCTGGAATTTCTGCAGGGTTTCTCGTCTGTGGAAGATCGCGCGAAACCCGAAAGAAACGACATAATCTGCTGCTTACATTGTTTCTGCTGGGTTTACGTCAACCTTCTGTCAAAGTTACATCAGGAGATCGAGAGAACCCCAGCAGAAATTCTACCCCACCTTCTCTTTTTTCCCTCTTCAAAGGAGCCGACTCATGCTGAGGTACAGTTTCACTGATCCTCGTCCCTCTCCTACTTCCTTCATGTGACCAATCGTCATGAATGAGCTTAGACGGTGTCAGGAGGTTCTTTGAATGTGGGGGATAGGGCTTCACAGCAAAGCTCAATCCCGCTGTCAACTGATGGCCACACATGCTTCAGGGGTCACTGAATAGTGATGAGGTTTGAGAACTCCTGGGTTTTCCCTTCCCATGCTCAGGGGTTCGCAATACAGAAGGTATTGCCCCTAATTATCAGCTTGACTCAGTGGATATATTCCGGCCTCTGAATCAGTAAATTGTGTTTTCAAGCCCCACCCCAGGACTTCAGCATGTTTCAGTCTGCAGTACTGAGGCAGTGCTGCGTTGTTGGATGTGCTGTCCTTTGGATGAAGTTAAACCAAAGCCCATCTGCCTGTTCCAGTGATTTGGACGGATGTTAAAAATCCCTTTGCACTATTGGAAGAAGGGCAGAGAGTTGTCCCCGGTGTCCAAGCCAACATTTCACCCACAGTCAGTTAGTCTGATAATACTCACTGTCTAGGCTCCTACATGTGAGTACGGTAGCAGAGGGTGTTTGTGATACAACAGAGGGCTGATGATGTTGGAAGAACTGTACGCCAGAAAGATTCAGTGCCTACAGGAGAAGCCTTTCCTCCTTGTTGGAATGTGATTCCTCTAGTACCTGACCTCCTCTAGTACCATGCTCTAGTGGCCATTAGTTTGTGACTTGACACAATGAGTGTTAGCAGGCTCTCTGATCATGCAAAGGACCACAGCAGAAACTAATCCTATCCTCATCCAATGTCCAGATACATTGGGGTCATTTTAACCCCCAAAAGCGGGCAGGTTGGGGCCAGGTGAGAAGTTACATTTCAAATCTGACCCCGGTTTTAACGGAGGTGGAACGGGGGGTGGGCAGCCAATCCGCTCCCAGGAGACGGGTTGCCATTTAAATAGTATTATAATAAGGCTGGGATCTTTGCATTTAAGCTGTACTTACACCACCCCAATCAAACCCCCCTACCCCATCCAAAGACACCCCCCGGATCGGGGATCAGTCCCCTGGGATCGGATACCACCCCCCAAGCTCACACTAGCACAGCAGCAGGTTCTTTACCTGCTCCTGCAGCTCCGGCCTCCTCTGGAGTGCTCCCCGCCCAACTGGGAGCCAAGTCTGTCAATCAGGCTAGCTTCCGGGCGGGAATCCTGTTTAAAAAAAGATGCAAACTCCACAGCATGCGACCCGGATTTCCGGGTTTCCCAAACGAAACTCCACCCCCTCCATTCGGAAAATCCTCCCCTATCAATTTCGGGGCCGTTCTAACTGCGGGTTACTGTCATTGTATGGTTATGATGCGGAGATGCCGGTGTTGGACTGGGGTGGACAAAAATGAGAAGTCGCACAACGCCAGGTTATAGTCCAACAGATTTATTTAAAACTACAAGCTTTCGGAGCTGTTGCCCCTTCGTCAGGTAAAGGTACAATAAAAGATTGTATCTCTGCAGACAAATTGCTTTCTGTGTTTATATACTGTGTAATACTGTAGATTCCCTCATTGTACCTTTACCTGATGAAGGGGCAACAGCTCCGAAAGCTTGTAATTTTAAATAAATCTGTTGGACTATAACCTGGTGTTGTGCGACTTCTCATTATTGTATGGTTAGTTATTAGGCAGTAGAGACACAGCCCTAAACGTAAGCTGCTCAGACCACTTACAGGAGTGACCAGCGCACTGTACTCTAGAGAAATTTGTAACAGTGCACTTGAAACTACCTGCGTGCTTTATTCAGATCCCCTGTTGTGCTTCTGCTACTAATTTTGATTTAGATTATTTTCCACAGACCTCTCTAAAATTCAAGTTAACTTTGTCTTCCTGCTCTGACACTGTCAAGTCTCATTTGTCCAATCGGATAAGCTATAATTTATCCTGTTATCCTGAACTCTCCTTCCCTTCCCTAGTATTGTTGCAGTTGCCCATGGAAACAGGTCTTAAAGAGAAACTCCAAGAAAATAACAAATCACAACCAAAAAGGGAATTTACTCAGATTAAATTGGCCTGGACTCCCTTGGCACTATTTGAAGAAGAGCAGGGGCTCTTTCGATATCTCGGTCAACATTCCTCCCTTAACAATGGGCTATGATAGTCCTGTACCGTAATCGCTACACTAACAACCCAAAGGTCAAGGGTTCAAATCCCACAATACAAGCTATGAAATTGAATTCAATAAATCTCATTATTTTGTGCCTGATACCAGAAATGAAAAGGACCCTGAAAGCTGCTGTTTTGTCATTAAAAAGCCAACCGCCTCCTGTAATGTCCTGCGGAAAGGGAACCTTCAAGCCCTATCCCGACCTGCTCTGGTCTACATGTGACTCCAGTCCCACATTATATGGTTGACCCTTAATACCGAGCAAGCCCTTCAGTTGTAAAAGCGATTGCTACAAGATAAGGAGGCCCGCAAGTACTTTCACAGGCAAATAGTTATAGGCAATAAATGAAGCATTTCCAGCATCGTCCACATCCCCCAAGAATAAAATAAATTAAATACTAGCAAAAAAAATCCGATTAAATAGTCACTTAGAATCAGCCGTGGCTCAGTGGGTAGCACTCTCGCCTTTGGGCTAGAAGGTTGTGGGTTCACAGTCCCACTCCAGAGAGTTGAGGACAAAAATCTAGGCTGACACTCCAGAGCAATACTGAAGGAGTGCTGCACTGTTGGAGGTGTTGTCTTTTGGCGGAGATGTTAAACTGAGGTCTGCTCTCTCAGGTGGGCGTAAAAGGTCCCATGGCACTATTTCGAAGAAGAGCAGGGGAGTTATCCCCGGTGTCCTGGCCAATATTTATCCCTCAAGCAACATCACTAAAAAAACAGATTATCATGGTCATTATCGCATTGCTATTTGTGGGAGCTTGCTGTGCGCAATTTGGCTGCCGCGTTTCCTACATTACAACAGTGACTACACTCAAAGTACTTAATTGGCTGTAAAGCACTTTGGGACGTCCTATGGTCATGAAGGGCGCTATATAAATGCAAGTCTTTCTTTATATTTCATTGCTGTTTGAGGATGTTTCTGGGACAGAATGACGTGTGTTAGGTGGGCCAATCAGCCACAGTCCCTGATCAATGTCCCGTGTAATTTTCTTTGGTGCCGTGCTGCCCCTTTAAGGGGCTGCACGGGCCATTCACAATAACGCGCGTGCGCGGCTTTTGCATGGAAAAGCTGGCAAGCCGGCTGCGCGGGATCCCTGGAGCGCTGCACCGCCACGTGGCCGCACAGCTTAAAGGAAACATTTGTTCGCTGCACTTCAAAAGTAATTTGCTGTGTGAAGCTCTTTAGATACACTTTGATGTAGTAAGACGCAACATAAATGCATATATTTATTCGTTGTTCCCCTGAAAATGTTTTATGCTGGCAGTCCACCAAAGTGAACGTAATGACAACTAACGCTCGGTCCCACCAGGGTTTAATGTGAGGTGTAATATTTTGTGTGTTGGTTATCAGATAGATTATATTGATAAATAACTGCTGCTTCCCTTTGGAAAAAAATACACTAAAAGCCATTTGTGATGCAAAATTGATGCAGGAGACACACAAACACTTTCATTTTAATAAGAGGGCAGAGAGCTTCCAGTAGCAGCTATTTGTCGTTCAATAATGTGCTCTTTTTTAAAAAGTTCACCACGTATGACTCACTGAAATCAGTTAATAATATGTTCAAGTAAGAAATAGGACATGATAAACATTTCAGCAACTTCAAATACCAGAAATAATTAGTCCCCAACCCGAAAGGATAATGTTAGTAAGATTGATGTAAAACATTCAGTCTCTGGAGTCCCGTTTCTATGGCAATGAATAACCTTACTACATCACGTCTGACAACTTTTTCCCCCTCGGTTTGTCAAGCTGAGGGATGTCAGTGTTGGGGAATGAAAGATTTTCCCACTTTTTGCATCAGGCTGTCAAATTGAGGAAGATTATCTTGCCCTGCAACACACCTCAGCCCCAACCTCAGCAGAGCACCAACATGGACCCTCTTAACAACAACAACAACAACTTGTACTTATATAGCGCCTTTAGCGTAGTAAATCGTCCCAAGGCGCTTCACAGGAGTGTTATAAGACAATAAAATTTGACACCGAGCCACATAAGGAGAAATTAGGGCAGGTGATCAAAAGCTTGGTCAAAGAGGTAGGTTTTAAGGAGCATCATAAAGGAGGAAAGAGAGGCGGAGAGGCAGAGAGGTGTAGGCAGGGAATTCCAGAGCTTAGGGCCCAGGCAACTGAAGGCACGGCCACCAATGGTGGAGCGATTATAATCAGGAATGTTCAAGAGGGCAGAATTAGAGGAGCGCCGCTATCTCGGGGGGAGTTGTGGGACTGGAGGAGATTACAGAGTTGGGGAGGGGTGAGGCCATGGAGGGATTTGAAAACAAGGATGAGAATTTTGAAATTGAGGCGTTGCTTAACTGGGAGCCAATGTAGGTCAGCGAACACAGGGGTGATGGGTGAACGGGACTTGGTGCGAGTTAGGACACGGGCAGCCAAGCTTTGGATGACCTCAAGTTTACGTAGGGTGGAATGTGGGAGGCCAGCCAGGAATGTGTTGGAATAGTCAAGTCTAGAGGTAACAAAGGCATGGATGAGGGTTTCAGCAGCAGATGAGCTGAGGCAGGGACGGAGATGGGCGATGTTACGGAGGTTGTAACAGGCAGTCTTAGTTATGCCACGAGTGTGTGTTCAGAAGCTCATTTCAGGGTTAATTATGACACCAAGGTTGCAAACAGTGTGGTTCAGCCTCAGACAGATGCTAGGGAGAGGGATGGAGTCAGTGGCTGGGGAACGGAGTTTACGGCAGGGACTGAAAACAATGGCTTCGGTCTTCCCAATATTTAACTGGATGTCGGACAAGCAGTCTGACAATTTAGAGACTGTGGAGGGGTCGAGCGACGTGGTCGTGAGGTAGAGCTGGGTGTCATCAGCGTACATGTGGAAACTGACGCTATATTTTCAGATGATGTCGCCAAGGGGCAACATGTAGATGAGAAATGGGAGGGGGTCCAAGGATAGATCCTTGGGGGAACCCAGAGGTAATGATGCAGGAGCAGGAAGAGAAGCCATTACAGGTGATTCTCTGGCTACGATTAGAGAGATATGTATGGAACCAGGCGAGTGCAGTCCCATCCAGCTAGACGACAGTGGAGAGGCATTGGATGAGGATGGGGTGGTCAACCGTGCCAAAGGCTGCAGACAAGTCGGGAAGGACAAGGAGGGATAATTTACCTTTGTCGCAATCACAAAGAATGTCATTTGTGACTTTAGTGAGAGTCGTTTCGGTACTGTGGCAGGGGCGGAAACCTGATTGGAGGGATTCAAACGTGGAGTCTCTCAGACCAGCCGTTCTTGTCACCTCAATGAAACGGCCAATTTTGGTGCCCGTATAAAATTCTTAAGGGCTTGACAGGGTAGATGCTGAGAGGCTGTTTCCCTGGCTGGAGAGTCTAGAACTAGGGGTCACAGTCTCAGGATAAGGGGTTGGCCATTTAGGACTGAGATGAGGAGACATTTCTTAACTCAGAGGGTTGTGAACCTTTGGAATTCTCTACCCCAGAGGGCTGTGGATGCTCAGTCGATGAGTATATTCAAGACTGAGATAGATAGATTTTTGGGCACTAAGGGAATCTAGGGATATGGGGATAGGGCTGAAAGTTGAGGTCGAAGATCAGCCATCTTATTGAATGGCGGAGCAGGCTCGAGGAGCAGTATCGCCTACTCCTGCTCCTATTTCTTATGTTCTAATGTAAGTGTTGACTATGTGATGTTTTTATGCTGGATTGAGACATTTCACGAGCATGGAAAGGGGTGACCTTTCTCCCACCAAGAATGTAGTTCTACACCATTAATTTCCATGGGGCTTTGTCCTGATCATCTGCCATAACTTTGGGGAAAGAGCCACTGAAACCCCAGAGAAATGTCGCAAATGCCGTTTATGCTGTAGGTCTGGTGTTTGTCCTGTTTGATGATCAGGAGAAGCCCAGCAGAAATTCTACCTCACTGATTCGGTGGTTGTGAACACTTTGTTCCGTGTTTTGTGAGCACTCCACACCGTGTTTTATGAGTATTCTATTCCATGTTTTGAGAGCACTACATTCCACGTTCTGTGTTAGATGTAGAAGTAACTGACACAGGAAGTGTTCAGAGAGGGTGTGAGCTATAGCACATGGCTGAAGAAGATGGTGTGACAAACAGCGCACACAATATATCTGAGTTGTTTTTTAATATATTTTATGACTCACAACATTGTGACTCTGGGCAAGACTCAAAAGCAAGCTCCCAGAGATTAAAGCGCACGTGAGTCAACGCATTGGAAGAAAGAAAGAACTTGCCTTTATATAGTGTCTTTTATGACCTCAGGACGTACCAAAGCTCTTTACAGCCAATTAAGTACTTTTTGAAGTGGAGTCACTGTTGTAATGTAGGAAACGTGGCAGCCAATTTGCACACAGCAAGCTCCCGCAAACAGCAATGTGATAATGACCAGATCATCTGTATTTTAGTGATGTTGGTTGAGTAGTAACTATTGGCCAGGACACCGGGGAGAACTCCCTTGCTCTTCTTCAAAATAGTGCCGTGCGATCTTTCACATCTACTTGAGAGGGCCTTGGTTTAACATCTCATCTGAAAGACGGCACCTCTGACAGTGCTGCTCTCCTTCACTATGGCACCAGAGTTTCAGTGTAGATTATGTGCTCAAGTCTCTGGAGTGAGACGTGAACCTTCTGACTCAGAGGCGGGTGTTCTGCCACTGAGCCAAGCCTGTCACCTAACTACCCAACACCCGCCCCCCTTAATTGATAGTACATACACTGCCAGAAGTCGAGGACAGTTGGATGGTGTTGTGATGTGCTGTAGCTGCCATTTTGTTCTATTTCATTGAGGTCAAACCAATGGGCTAACTGACTTTATTTTAAAAATCTACATTAGATTTTACAGAATAGAAAAAACAGACACATTCCCCCCTTAAAACATGAACCGCTTCAGCTGGATTGTTTTCTTGTGCACGTGAATATTATTTTCACACATTGCTCAAGTGGCTCATTCTCAGGAAAACAGCAATACATTATTAATCACTCTATTATTGTATCTATAGCACAATAGTTTTTACATGACTAATTTAGTCAGCCAGCCTTTATATTCTACATTAATTAAACAGATTGTTACACAGCAATCATCCAAGTTAATTTCACAAAACATGTGGTATTGCAACATTTGCAATTACAGATTAAAGTACTGCTCATTAAAAGTCCAGGGAAGGTCTTTTGTCTTTTGATTATTAATGGACATGTAATGTTCCATTGTCTCTGTTCATAGTAGCTTTAAATTGGACTTTCCATGTACACAGTACAGGAAGGCAGCCCACAGCTAAAGAGCCTGACCCCCAGGAGGAGCAGATGTTAATCAAAAGAATGAAAAGAATGGCAGTGTGAAGTTGGAGTGCGCAAGTGTGAATGGCAGTGTAAGGTTAGTGTCTGAGTGTCAATGGCAGTGTAAGTGTGGATTAATTAAGGAAAGCCAGCATGGATTTGTCAAAGGCAAATCGTGTGTAACTAACTTGATTGAGTTTTTGTAACAGAGAGGGTTTTTGTAACAGAGAGGGTTGATGAGGGCAATGTGGTTGACGTGGTATACATGGATTTCCAAAACGCGCTTGATAAAGTGGCACATAATAGGCCTGCCAGCAAAGTTGAAGCCCATAGAATAAAAGGGACAGTGGCAGCATGGATACGAAATTGGTTAAGTGACAGGAAACAGAGAGCATTGGTGAACGGTTGTTTGTTGGACTGGAGGAAGGTATATAGTGGTGTTCCCCAGGAGTCGGTACTACAACCACTGCTTTTCTTGATATATATTAATGACTTAGACTTGGGTGTACAGAGCACAATTTCAAAATTTGCAGATGATACAAAACTTGGAAGTAACAGTGAGGAGGAGAGTGTCCGCCCATTCCACCAACCTGTCTATGTCCTCTCCTCCTCACTGTTCACTTTACTTCCAGAAAAGTGCGAAGTGAAATATTTTGGTAGGAAGACTGAGGAGAGGCAATATAACATAGGATTACATCGGATATACGGCACAGAAACAGGCCATTCGGCCCAACCAGTCCAAGCCGGCGTTTACGCTCCACTCGAGCCTCCTCCCGTCTTTCCTCATCTAAATCTATCAGCATAACCCTCTATTCCCTTCTCCCTCATATGCTTGTCCAGCCTTCCCTTAAATGCATCGATACTATTCGCCTCAACCACTCCCTGTGGTAGCGAGTTCCACATTCTCACCACTCTCTGGGTAAAGAAGTTTCTTATGAATTCCCGATTGGATTTCTTGGTGACTATCTTATATTGATGACCTCTAGTTTTGCTCTTCCCCACAAGTGGAAACATTCTCTCTGTATCTACTCTATCAAAACCTTTCATAATTTTAAAGACCTCTATTAGGTCCCCCCTCAGCTTCTTTTTTCAAGAGAAAAGAGACCCAGCCTGTTCATCCTTTCCTGACATGTATACCCTCACATTTCTGGTATCCTCCTTGTAAATCTTCTCTGCACCCTCTCCAGTGCCTCGATATCCTTTTCATAATATGGCGACCAGGACTGCACGCAGTACTCTAATTGTGGTCTAACCAAGGTTCGATAAAGGTTTAGCATAACTTCCCTACCTTTCAATTCTATCCCTCTAGAAAGAAACCCTAGTGCTTGGTTTGCATTTTATGGCCTTGCTAACCTGTGGCACAACTTTTAGTGATTTGTGTATCTGTACTCCGAGATTCCTTTGTTCCTCTACCCCACCTAGACTCGCACTCTCCAAGTGATAAGCGACCTCCCTATTCTTTCTACCAAAATGTAATACCTCACATTTTTCTGTGTTGAACTTCATTTGCCAATTATATGCCCATTCTGCAAGTTTATTAATATCCTCCTGTAATTTGCTGCAGTCCTCCTCAGTATTGACTATCCCCCCAATTTGGTATCATCCGCAAATTTAGAAATTGTATTTTTGATTCCAAAGTCTAAATCGTTAATGTAAATTGTGAACAGCAGTGGTCCCAGCACTGATCCTTGTGGAACACCACTACCCACCTTCTGCCACTGTGAATAGCTATTCTTTACTCCCACTCTCTGCTTTCTGTCTTGAAGCCAGCTAGCAATCCATTCTGCTACTTATCCCCTGACTCCACATTCTCTGACCTTATTCATTATTCGATTATGGGGTACCTTATCGAAGGCCTTTTGAAAATCTAGATAAATTACATCTACTGCATTACCATTGTCTACTCTCTCTGTTACCTCTTCAAAAAATTCAAGCAAGATTTTCCCTTTTGAAATCCATGCTGACTATTCATGATTATACTTTTCGTTTCTAGATGTTCTTCTATTCTCTCCTTTAGTAGGGATTCCATTATTTTTCCTACCACTGATGTTAAGATGACTGGTCTATAATTCCCTGGACATGTTCTATCCCCCTTCTTAAATATAGGTATTACATTAGCTATCCGCCAGTCCTCTTACACTACACCTTTTTCTAACATTATTAAATATGTGTAGTAATGCCTCTGCAATCTCTTCCCTAGATTATTTTAAAATGCATGGATGCAATCCATCCAGACCAGGGGTTTTATCCTCCTTGAGTTTGATTAGTTTATTTAATATATCCCCTTTTTTATTTTAAATGCACTTATCTCATTACTAATCTCATCATCCAATGTCATGTCCACCTGTTCTATCTCCCTGGTAAATACCAAAGCAAAATAATGATTTAATATTTCTGCCATCTCCCTATCGTTACCTGCGGTATTGTCCTGTCTATCCCTTAATGGCCCTATTCCCATCCCAACATTCCTTTTTTTATTGATGTGCCTGTAAAATATTTTACTATTTTGTTTTATGTTCCTTGATAATTTAATTTCATAGTTCCTCTTTGCCTTCCTAATTGTTTTTTTGACTTCTCTCCTAATCCCTTCGTATTCTCTCTCTTATCATGCACTCCCCTGATGTCTATGTACTTAATATATGCCTCTTTCCTTACCCTCAATTGTTCCCATATGTCTTTATTCATCCATGGAGTCTCATTAGTGTTTAGTTTGTTCTTTCCTTTTAGTGGAATGTATTTTTCCTGCACTCTGTTGAACACTGTTTTAAATGTTTCCCATTATCATTCTACATCATTGTTTGCCAATATTGTTGCCCATTTTATCTTCCAAGTTCTATTCTCAGCCCCTCAAAATCAGCTTTTCTCCAATCTATTAACCTGGTTTTTGTCATACTTATGTCCTTCTCAATTATCATCTTAAAGCGTGTTATATTATGGTCACTATTGCCTATATGTTCAGCTACTTTTACTTCTCTTATCTGCTCTGGCTCATTACCCATACCTAGATCCAATAGCGAATGCTCCCTTGTTGGGCTTTTTGCATATTGGGTTAGAAAGGAGTCCTGTACACATTGTAGGAACTCCATTCCTTTATCCCCTTTACCTACCTCTTCTGTCCAATTAATATTGGGGTAGTTGAAATCCCCCATGGTTATTATTCTATGTTTTTTACTAATTTCTCTAATTTGTCTATATATTTCTTCCTCCACCTCCCTTCCACTGTTAGATGGTCTGTAGACTACGCCTATTAGTGTGATTGATCCTTTATTATCTTTTATCTCTATCCATATGGATTCTATTTTTGTTTTGCTGATATCTATGTCCCTTTTTTCCACTGCCATTATGTTATTCCTAATAAGTACAGCTACTCCACCTCCCCTTATTCCCTCTCTGTCTTTTCTAAATATGTTATACCCTGCAATGTTTAATTTCCAGTCTTGATTTTTCTGTAGCCTAAACTAAGGGGTACAATTCTAAAGTGGGTGAATGAACAGAGAGACCTGGGGGTATATGTGCACAGATCATTGTAGATGGCAGGGCAGGTTGACAAAGCAGTTAAAAAAGCATATGGGATCCTGGGCTTCATAAACAGAGGCATAAAGTACAAAAGCAAGGAAGTTATGATGAACCTTTTATAAAACTCTGGTTCGGCCTCAACTGGAGTATTGTGTCCAATTCTGGGCACCGCACTTTAGGAAGAATGTGAAGGCCTCAGAGAGGATGCAGAAAAGATTTACAAGAATGGTTCAAGGGTTGAGGCACTTCAGTTACGTGGATAGACTGGAGAAGCTGGGGTTGTTCTCCTTGGAGCAGAGAAGGTTGAGAGGAGATTTGATAGAGGTGTGCAAAATCATGAGTCTAGGCAGAGTAGATAGAGAGAAACTGTTCCCATTGGCAGAAGGGTTGCGAACCAGAGGACACAGATTTAAGGTGATTGGCAGAAGAACCAAAGGCAACATGAGGAAAAACTATTTTACACAGCGAGTGGTTATGATCTGGAATGCACTGCCAGAAAGGGTGGAGGAGGCAGATTCAATCGTGGCTTTCAAAAGGGAATTGGCTAAGTACTTGAAGGAAAAAAAATTGCAGGGCTACGGGGAAAGGGCGGTGGAGTGGGATTAACTGAAGTGCTCTTGCAAAGAGCGGCACGGGCTTGACAAACCGAATGGCCTCCTTCTGTGCTGTAACCATTCTTCTATGTAATGTTAGTGTCTGAGTGACATGACATGCGTGGACGAGGGTAGTTCAGTTGATGTGGTCTACATGGACTTCAGTAAGGCTTTTGACAAAGTCCCACATGGGAGACTGGTCAAGAAGGTAAGAGCCCATGGGATCCAGGGCAATTTGGCACATTGGATCCAAAATTGGCTTAGTGGCAGGAGGCAGAGGGTGATGGTCGAAGGTTGTTTTTGTGACTGGAAGCCTGTGTCCAGTGGTGTACCGCAGGGATCGGTGCTGGGTCCTTTGCTGTTTGTAGTGTATATTAATGATTTAGATATGAATGTAGGAGGTATAATCAGTAAGTTCGCAGATGACATGAAAATTGGTGGAGTGGTAAATAGCGAGGAGGGAAGCCTTAGGCTACAGGACGATATAGACGGGTTGGTCAGATGGGGAGAATAGTGGGAAATGGAATTTAACCCTGAAAAGTGTGAGGTGATGCATTTTGGGAGGACTAACAAGGCAAGGGAATACACAATGAATGGTAGGACCCTAGGAAGGACAGAGGATCAGAGGGACCTTGGTGTGCATGTACATAGATCCCTGAAGGCAGCAGGACAGGTAGATAAAGTGGTTAAAAAGGCATATGGGATACTTGCCTTCATTAGCTGAGGCATAGAATATAAGAGCAGGGAGGTTATGATGGAGCAGTACAAAACGCTAGTTAGGCCACAGCTGGAATACTGTGTGCAGTTCTGGTCGCCACACTATAGGAAGGGTGTGATTGCATTGGAGAGGGTGCAGAGGAGATTCACCAAGATGTTACCTGGGCTGGAGTGCTTCAGCTATGAAGAGAGACTGGACAGGCTGGGGTTGTTTTCCTTGGAGCAGTGAAGGCTGAGGGGGGACCTGATTGAGGTGTACAAAATTATATGGGGCATAGATAGGGTAGATAGAAAGGAACTTTTCCCCTTAGTAGAGGGATCAATAACCAGGGGGCATAGTTTCAAGGTAAGGGGCAGGAGGTTTAGAGGGGATTTGAGGAAAAACTTTTTCACCCAGAGGGTGGTTGAAATCTGCAACTCACTGCCTGAAAGGGTGGTAGAGGCAGGAACCCTCAACATTCAAGAAGCATTTAGATGAGCACTTGAAACGTCATAGCATACAAGGCTACGGACCAAGTGCTGGAAAATGGGATTAGAATCGACAGGGCTTGATGGCCGGCGCGGACACGATGGGCCGAAGGGCCTCTTTCTGTGCTGTATAACTCTATGACTATGACAATGGCAGTGTGAAGTTAGTGTCTGAGTGTTAGTGGCAGTATGAAATTGGAATGTCTATGGGGGAAAAATTCGGTTGATTAGCGCCTTTGGAGGGCGCTAATGGGGCACTAGGAACTTAGCACCCGAGCGCGGCGATTTTAGCGCCGCTCGCGAAACTGACCAGTCGTTTTGCGGCGGCACTAAACACTACCACCACGATCTCCTGCGCCCGCAGATCGTGACGTCAGTCAAGCATGCAACGCCCCGGTAGCGCCCCAGACCGTATTGATTCGCACCCCCTGCCTTAGCGCCTACCGCTAGGAACAGGTAGAGGGGAACGTTTTCAAGTCGGGAAGGGGCTGGGGGAGCGCTATTTAAAGGCGGGCGCTACCTGCCTTTGGTTTTAACGCTGTCCTAAGGAGTTTTGGCCCTTGGCACCACTTTTGAGGTTCCTAAGTGCCGAGCTCTTTCCCTGGGCCTATCTATTAGTGCTTCCAACACAATTGCTTCTGAGGTCTCTCCAGGCTGAGATTCAAGGCTGCAATGAGCAGGGTGTGGCTGGCCAGCAAGATGGCCCCTCCCCTTTAAGAACTGGATGGCGCCAGTCTGTCTGGCTTCCATGGTAATTGGCATCGCCTGAGCTTCGGTAGCGTTCTGAGGTAGCGCCTCGCTCCCTGACGTTTGCGCCTTAAGAGAGGTGTGTAGCGCCTGATTTAATGCTCAAATCAGCTCCAGGGGCGATAGAGGTGAATTTTTCAGTCGGAGGCGATAATTAGCGCCGGGCGCTAAACTTTGCGCCCAGCTGATATTAGTGCCCCAAAATGGGCAATACTGAATTTTTCCCCCTATGTCTTTGTCTTCGAAAGAGCCGGCGCAGACTTGATGGGCCAAATGACCTCCTTCTGTGCTGTACAAATCTATGATTCTATCTCCCACTGCTCGTCTGCTGTTTTAACTCCCACATTTTCCAACCAGTTAATCTGGGCTAGGTCTCCTTGCATCCCAGTGAAATTGGCTAATTTCCAGTCCAGCACTTTTTTCCTGTGGCTCCTCTTTTTTGCTTTGCTATTTTCACCATGAACCTAATGAGGCGCTGGCCACTATTTCCCAAATGTTCTACCTTTAGGGTTACTTCACTGTCCTGCTTCATTACCCATGTATGTAAATAAAAATGTAAGTATTATGGCCCCAAATTTCATGGATTTCACTTACACCAAAATTTACGTCGATTTCTGTGCTGATCTTGCCAATGAGAACTTGCACCAAAATCTCCTGCGGAGCTGATTTGCCTACGCTGAAATGTAAAAACCAGCATAAAACTAGCGCAAATGCCATATCACCAATTGGGGTAATAGCGGGGGGGGGGGGGGGCCTGCCATCTTCTGCCATGATGCCTCACTCTTAGCCTCTTGCCTCTATCGCCCCTCTTCCATTATTATACAGAACAAGGTATACCCATTGGGAAGGCTACTGCAGCTTCTTAGTTCTTCTGAACACTTGGGTGGAGGCTTGGTTCCAAAATTTCAGGCGCACGGAGACTGTATAGTGCAGGTCTCGGTAAGAAAATCCTGAAGAAAACGCCTATTAAACTGCAGAAATCTTAGTTACGCTGATATCGGGTGACTTTGAACTGTGCTGTGACGAAAGATATGCCAGCACATTATTCATGTAAATCAAGGACACTTGTATCAGCTTGTCTTTTGTATGGGTGGGGTGGTGGAACTATATCAATGAGCAGCCGAGGGTTTCGACTGATGACTGTCAGAAGCACTGCAAATAATTGAGGAAATTCACGCGTAACCATGTTTCAGCCTAAATCAATTACACTCCAATTTCCTCAGGGAATAAATGGTGCAATGCCACTGTTATGCCGGAACTTTCCAGGAAATTCTGGGCCATATGATTCTAACAGGACTGGCGACAAAAGGCTTCGCTGAGTCTCATGTTTTACAGGCGAATATTCAAGAAGGAAAAGCTCTGTGTGGAACCTTTGACAGGATTTTCTCCGTGTCAGCCTAAGTCACTCGCTAACCTGAAGCATGAGCCGTGCAGAACGCTGATTTATTACATACCCAACTTGATTCACCTACAGGAAACATTGGCAGCATATGATAACATGGCAAGCTGCATCTAGCCATGATTAGACAGTGTCATACTGTACATTAGGTGTTTTTGATGTTGAATTTTTGGTCTTGCTCAGATGAGGGAAGCCTGTGCTTAGGAACCGAATACATTCTGATTTTTAGCACGTAGTATCAACATTATAAGCCATCCCAGGTATAGCAGAACTGGATACAGAATACACTCCATCCTTTCTGTCCCTGGCTGAACCACAATGGAAGAAGGAACATCCTCTACTGCACCAAGTGGCAGATTAGTTTCAAATACCAACAACAACAACTTGCATTTATACAGCACCATTAACATAAAACAGGGAAGTTAGGAATAAGCACAATTATACAGAATTCATTTGCACAATAGAACCATAGAATACATTACAGTGCAAGGAATGGCCATTGAAGTGGACCACACAAGGAATGGCCATTGAAGTGGACCACACAAGGAATGGCCATTGAAGTGGACCACACAAGGAATGGTCATTGAAGTAGACAATACAAGGAATGGTCATTGAAGTAGACAATACAAGGAATGGTCATTGAAGTAGACAATACAAGGAATGGCCATTGAAGTGGACCACACAAGGAATGGCCATTGAAGTAGACAATACAAGGAATGGTCATTGAAGTGGACAATACAAGGAATGGTCATTGAAGTGGACAATACAAGAAATGGTCATTGAAGTGGAGAGTATAAAAGGGTTCAAGAGGCAAGCAGATGTTTCTGGAGAGAGAAGGGATTGAGGAATATGATGAGAAGACAAGTGGGGAGAGGATTAGTGTCCTGAACTATAGGTCTTGGCCCTTCAGCTGGGCTTCTCAATAACTTAAAAACCAAGGACAGTGCTTGAAGGTCAATTATCACAGCCCCAGGACGTCGCTGCAGGAGTTCCTCAGGGCAGTGTCCTAGGCCCAACCATCTTCAGCAGTTTCATCAATGACCTTCCCTCCAACATAAGGTCAGAAATGGGGATGTTCGCTGATGACTGCACGGTGTTCAGCGCCATTCACAACTCCTCAGATAATGAAGCAGTCCATGCCCGCACGCAACAAGATTTGGACGACGTTCAGGCTTGGGCTGATAAGTGACAGGTAACATTTGCGCCACAGAAGTGCCAGGCAATGACTATCTCCAACAACTGAGAGTCTAACCACCGCCCCTTGACATTCAACGGCATTACCATCGCCGAATCCCCCACCATCAACATCCTGGGGGTCACCATTGACCAGAAACTTAACTGGACCAGCCACATAAATACTGTGGCAACAAGAGCAGGTCAGAGGCTAGATATCCTGCGGCGAGTGTCTCACCTCCTGACTCCCCAAAGCCTTTCCACCATCTACAAGGCACAAGTAAGGAGTGTGATGGAATACTCTCCACTTACCTGGATGAGTGCAGCTCCAACAACACTCAAGAAGCTCAACACTATCCAGGACAAAGCAGCCTGTTTTGCACCCCATCCACCACCTTAAACATTCACTCCCTCCATCACCGGCGTACCGTGGCTGCAGTGTGTATCATCTACAAGATGCACTGCAGCAACTCGCCAAGGCTTCTTCTGCAACACCTCCCAAACCCACGACCTCTTCCACCTAAAAGGACAAGGGCAGCAGGCGCATGGGAACACCACCACCTCCAAGTTACCCTCCAAGTCACACACCATCCTGACTTAGAAGTATATCGCTGATCCTTCATCGTCGCTGGGTCAAAATCCTGGAACTCACTCCCTAACAGCACTGAGTGCCTTCGCCACATGGACTGCAGCGGTTCAAGTAGATGGCTCACCACCACCTTCTCAAGGGCAATTAGGGATGGGCAATAAATGCTGGCCTTGCCAATGACTCCCACCTCCCATAAACAAATTTTTTTTTAAATCGCCATTATATCTGTCAATAAACATTCTTATGAGATTTGGCATGAAGAAAGGTTCCTTTAAAAGAAATGCTCATAGTGGTTTGGCAACATTAAAACATGTCTAACAACTAACAAGCTGCAGATTCTAGTCAGGCTATGGGAAGGATCTCTCCATCCATTCATTAATTCAGATTAAAATTCTATAATAAAATATTACATTATCAATTGTGTTGCTCAGCTATTTGAAGATAAATTTAATTATAGAGCTGGCTCTCCCTGGCATCCCTGTGTATTAATAATCTCAAAATGTAATGTTTTTTGACATATAATTTGAATTCAGTGTATTATCTTTTTGTATTGGAAAAACTCTGGTGAAAGGCCAAGGCCCACAGTGCAGAACATCACCAAGGTTGGAAAGAGTAGGAGAGAAGATGAGGTAAATCATGAATTAGTGACAAGTTGATACCAAATTTGAGTACTAGAAGAAAGAGCTTTCATTTATATAGCACCTTTCACACATCCCAAAGTGTTTCACAGCCAATTAATTACTATTGAAATGTATTCACTGCGCTTCCTGTACTGAATCCAGGAGCGTAGCACAATGCTCCTGCTGCTGACTTCTGTGCCACCTCCAGCCAAACCTTCTGCTTCTTCCTCCCATTGCTGGGGAAGAGTAACTCTCTCCGGCTTCTCAGCCCCCAGCAGCACATCAAGTATCATTAAAGTGGGGCGCAGCCTTTGATTGTCCTGATTCCATACTGAGAGTTCTTCCTCTGTTACTTCCAACTCCAAGCTCCTGAAAATTGCATCTTTAGATTGGCTCTTTAAATACTGGATTGAGATCGCGCCATGCGTGTCCTCATCACGCCCGCTGCCATGTAATCAACGTCAAACCGGGAAACAGATGAAACAAAGTTCCATTTAATGCCAGCGGTTGCAGCCCCTCTCTCACTACCTGATGGGGCTGCTCCTTGATGTTTGGCTTCCCTTCTCCCCCACGCTCTTCACTCTTGGTTCCCCAGTGGACAGGGTGAGCAGATTGAAGGACCTCCTGGTAGGCTCACTCCTGGGGCTGGCGAAGTCTGCCATGCACATTCCAGAATGCAGAAGATCACCAGGGCGGGTCTCTCTGAAGCTTGCCCATATTCCTATCTCTGGTACATACCCAAATGACCATGAGGTATAACCACATGGTGCCCACTGACTTGATTGAAGCCTCCTGCGATCGGTGGGCACCGAAGGATATCGGTTGTGGCACTGGCAAAAATAATCGCATTATTACTTAAGCTCATGACCACACACTTTAATTTGAATGAGTTGTCCATTTTATTTTTATTACTAGTGGTGTCATACTTCTGGGGGAGTGAGCTCATCCAAAGACATCCTATTGGCCTGGACAAAAGAGGATCCCTACTGAAGTAAGGGAATGTCGATAACAGCTCATGTGATATCATTACAGGGACCATCTCCCCGCGACTAGCATGAATGCGGTCATAAATTTAGTACCTGTGATGCAGCCCGCTATGTCCCTGATATGTTGTATCACTGCGATCCCACCTCTGGAATACATTGCCAGCTGGTGTGGTGGGTGCTGACTCTCCGCCTTCCAGAGGGAGCTGGACCGGTTCCCGACTGGGCCAGAGATCGCATCGCAAGGTAAGTGTCTTTATAGAGAACACTCGGTCCGTGTGATCTCCTGGACTGGTTTCGATCACCTCAGGGGGTCAAAGAGGAATTTTCCAGAGGATTTTTTCCCTTATTGGCCCTGGGTTTTTTCTCGGTGTTTTTTGCCTCTCCCAGGAGATGACATGGTCGCGGGGGTGGCAGGGAGGGAAGAAGTGTTTAGTCATGGTGTACCAGCCATCGTGAGTGTGGGACAGGCTTGATGGACCAGCTGGTCTTTTCCTGCCTGTCATTTTGTATTTTGTATTTCTTTCACGTGGTTTTAAATTCTGATTGAGTGGGCAGTAAAAAGTTCACAACATTGAAATGTTATACGCAACAAAATATAAACCTGATACAATATCAAATACCATGCATTATTTCACTGCTTTTTGCATATACAGCATTCATGTTTTATTGATCTACATTTTTTTAAATGTGAGTTGTGTGCTCATCAAGGTAAAGGACATTAGCCCTACTGGGTAATGGAACACCTTCCATTTCACACACACACGAGTTAATTTTCCAACTCCAAGCTCCAGTGGGCTCCTTCACACATCAAGAGTATGGGATGGAAATTTGGACATGCACTGCCCATGCTTTTCTGACCATTTGCATGCCTGAATATCCAACCTGTAGTCATGGTGTACAAAATCTCCATGTCAACACAGTAAGGTGTAGAGTAAAGCTCTCTCTACTCTGCCCTAACAACATGCCTAAGATGAGTGCCCCCCATCCCATTGCACCAGTGTGTGACCATTTCCTATTTCTCCCACCAGCCATCATGTGGCCCCTCTAAGATGCTGCCAAGTCATTGGTGCAGTTGGACCCAAATGCTCTAACACAGTTCATGCAGGAGCCTTAAAGCCAGAGCAAGAGGAGACTTTAAGCGCATTAGTCTGGGCTGGACTCAAACCCAAGTTTCTAGAAGTGCAAGGCCGGAGGGAAGAAAATTCGAGAGGGGGGAATAAAAGTGCTTAAAAATAGCTTACGCCTATTCCAAAGGCCATGTGTGCTGTAATATCCAGTGCAGTGGTTCTGTTGAATTATATTATATTGTAATATGCTGTGTATTGATAACATGGCTTGAATCATTTTCTTGCTATTGTTACACCTATTCCGTTATTCATGGATAATCCACAAGCGTTGCTTAAATATACAACCAGACAAAACAAAAAGAAAAACAAGCACAAAGAATGCAGAAACCAGAGAGTAAAAAAATCCGACCTCCATGACTTGCAGCCTATGTTATGTCTTTGTTAAGTTGTTTCTGAACATGTGGAAAGATATCACATTTGGGTCGCTGAATATGAGTACAGTGATAAAATTTATCAAACAAAATAATCCATGGCATATGTAACTAAATAACAGCAAGAGCCATGTTCTTAACGCGGTGAGGTGAGAGGAATTTGTGGCCGTGTTTATATATGCATCAGCTGTTTTTCCAGAAGTTGTCACTTTGACTCTCCTGTGAATGATGGGTAAATCTTTGTGATACTGGCGCTGGCAGAGATGATGTGTGAATGTGATCTGGTCACTGAGAGTTAGTATGTAAGTGCGGTGAGTGACTGTTTTAATCATGGGAGCCTGAAGAAAGAAATAGACAATTGCATAAGACTTGAACAGTGAAACCATCACAAGAGACATTGACCTAAGGGAGGCTTCAAACATAGGGTGAACTCAAAGTGTTGCTTTGTTTTTTTGATGCAAAAGTACTTTAAAGAGGAAGGAAAGTCTTAGGCGAGCACGTTCTGTTTAAAGTAATGTTTCAACCCTGCTAGAAAAAGTATGAGTTGTAAATATATCTGTTGCCATTTATAAAACACCCTCGATTTTGTTTTAAGCTCTGAGGCAACCCACCATTTCAGATCTCAGGATTGTATCTCAGCAGGTTCCCTTCAACAAAGCAATTAGAATGGTGATCCAGACCATAATCTAAATTGCTAAAACAGTAAAGCATAATTTGGAGGATGTCAGATTAAACCACACAGTGTGCTGATCAAACCCTGTCTTGAGTATTGCCTCCAGTTTTGCTCAACAAGACACAAGAAAGAATTCAAACTATGGAGGAAGTACAGTGATAAGCTAAGATAAAATCTCCCCTCTTTGACAAATGTACGGGCCCTAAATAGAATGAGTGAGATCGTTGGTTCAGTGACAGGAAGCAGAGGGTGGTGGTGGTGGGTGGATGTTTTTTCAGACTGGGAGGTGCTTTGCAGTGGTGTTCCCCAAGGGTCAGTTTTGGGTCCATTACTGTTTTCAATTTTTATAAACAACCTAAACTCGGGTGTAGGGAGCAGCATTATAAAGATGCAAATGATACAAAACTTGGCAAAGTAGTGCTGAGGATAGTTATAGGCTTCAGGATGACAGACAGGATGGTGAAATGGGCAGATGGAGCTCAACGTGGAGACGTGTGAAGTAATGCACTTTGGGAGGACAAATATGGAAAATGGCATGATTTTGAGAAGTGTAGATGAGCAGAGAGACCTTGGTGTCCATACACACAAATACTTAAAGGTGGCAGGGCAAGTTGATAAGGTGGCTAAAAAAGCATATGGGTTACTTGGGTTTATAAATAGAGGAATAGAATATAAAAGATCATGCTAAAACTTTATAAATCACTGGTTAGGCCTCAGCTGGAGTATTGTGGACAATTCTGGGCACCACACTTCAGGAAAGATATAAAGGCCTTAGAAGGTGGATGTAAAAGATCCCATGGCACTATTTTGAAGAAGTGCAGGGGAGTTCTCCCCGGTGTTCTGGCCAATATTTATTCCTCAACTCACATTCACTAAATTACAGATTATCTGGTGATTATCACATTGCTGTTTGTGGGAGCTTGCTGTGCGTAAATTGGCTGCCACATTTCCTATATTACAACGGTGACTACACTTCAAAACTACTTCATTGGCTGTAAAGCGCTTTGGGACGTCCTGCGGTTGTGAAAGGTGCTGTATAAATGCAAGGCTTTCTTTATTTTTTCTAACCATATGGCAAAACAGAAAATAAACAGTTAATCCTTTTCTGGTAACCTGGGCAGCCTCCTTTTGCCCAGCAAAGAGCCCTGTCTTTACGAGAACCTCATTTTGCATCAGCTAAAACCATAAAGGACTGAAGTCCCAACATTAACAGAGCAAGTTCGATAGACACTTATTTACTACAGTTTACATTGAGAAAACATTTGAACAAATTTTGAAGAAGGATATCCAGGGAATCTTCTGTTCCCACGGGCCGTTCAATGTTGCTGCATTTAAAGATCCCATGACGCTATTTGAAGAGGAACAGGAAATGCTCTTGGTGTCTTGTGCAATGATTCTCCCCCCACTGATCACCACCAAAAAAAAAGGATTGATTGTTAACCTCATTCTGCTCATGGGAGATTGCTGCATGCAGAATGGCTGCCGCGTATCCTGACAGTACAGCAATCATTACACTTCAAAAGCAATTTTTTGTAAGTGTGGGGCTTTGAGACATTTCAATGTGAAAAAGCACGATACAAATACAAGCCCTTTTGTCTTTGCCTTTATCTTTTTAGCTCACACCTTGTGATGGAAAAACAAACACTAATATTACAGTAATAAATTTACTCAAAAATGCAATCCATTTAATAAAACAACAACAACTTACATTTATTTAGTCCTAGAACATGTTGTCGCCTCCCAAAACCTTGCCCATCTTTCCCGGAACTCCTTGGTTGAATCCCTCCAATCAGATTTCTGTCCCGGCCACTATAATACTGGAATATCAATATTAAATTAAACACATTAGGGGGAAAAATTCAGTTGGTTGCGCTTCCCGTTAGCGCCTTAAGAGGGCGCTAATGGGGCGCAAAGCATCTAGCGCCCAGGCGCGGCGAAGTTTGCGCCACTCGCGAAATTAACTAGACATTTTGCGGCGGCGCTAAACAATACCGCCACGATCTCCTGCGCCGGCAGATCGTGACGTCAGTCGAGTGCGCAACGCCCCGGTATTGCCCCGGAGCGGAAATTGAGTGGCGCCCCCTGCCTTACTGCCTGACGCTAGCAACGACAGGTTGAGGGGAGCATTTTGCAGTCATGAAGGGACTGGGGGAGTGCTATTTAAAGGTGACCGCTTCCTGCCTTTTATTGTTGGTGCCATTTTTGAACCACGCATTCAGAGAGAGAGAGACTTCTGGAGAGATTCAACATTGTGTGAAGGAGTTTTGGGTACTGAGCAGCACTTTGCAGGTTCATTTTGATTTGCCATTCCTTGTATCGATTTAGAAGAGACTGAGGGGGCTGCACTCTGAGCTCTTTGCCTGGTACTCTCCATTGTTCTTTGCAGCAGATTTGATGTGCAGGTCTCTCCAGGCCGAGATTCAAGGCTGCAATGAGCAGGATGTGGATGGAAAGCAAGATTAACCATCCCCTTTAAGAACTGGCTCGTGCCATTGTGTGTGTGTTCCATTGCTGACTGACATCACATGAGCTTCGCCAGCGCTCTGAGGTAGCGCCTCGCTCCTCGGCCTTTGCACCTTAAGACAGGTGTGAAGCGCCTGATTTAGCGCTCCAATCACCTCCAGGGGCGATAAAAGTCAAGTTTGCAGTCGGTGGCGATAATTAGCGCCAGGCGCTAATCTTTGTGCCCGGCCAATAATTGCGCCCCAAATGGGGCGATACTGAATTTCTCCCCCTAAAAATCCAATTTTACTTCAAAATGAGAATATTGGCCCGAAAATTAGACCTAATACGGGAGATTATGCACTGTGTACTCTCACGTATTAGGTCCCGAAGTGCCGGTTTCCTGCATGCACTGCGCATGCGCGGGAAACCGGCACTTTGGGTATTGCGAAGGGGGCGGTTTCTAAGTGAACAGCGTGCACGCTACAGGCTGTGCGCACACGCAGCACACTTAGTTTTTTTTTCAGGTTTGAACGCGCAGGTAAGTGTTGAAGATTTTACACATAAAGAAAGCAGGCGTAAGACCCCCTTTTAACAAGGTAAGTAGTTAATTAAGTATTTTAAAGTTTTTTCAACAGGTTTATCTTTTTTAGAGACTTTAAAGAAAGGTAAGTTTATTTTTATAACTTTTAAAAAGAATTTAAATTTTTTCTAAAATTTAAATTTTTGTTTAAAGTGGTTAATTTATTTAACTATAGTTATTTTATTAATGTGATGGCTTTTTTTTAAATTTAATTGAGGTTTAGCTGTTCTTTTGGGGGCTTGTTGTATTCATAGTTTTGACAGCTCTTCCTGTCAAAACTATGAATGAAAGATGGTGTGCTGCCATTGGCTTTAACTGGCCCACGTGATCCCAGAGGTCGCATCGCACTAACTGCGCCTCTGGGACACGCACACACTGCGCGCCGGCACCAGGGAGAGGCCCAGGAACTGAAGTTCGTGTGGGCCAAAACCATAAAGGCAGGCGCGGAGTGCGATATCGCGGGGGATCCTTACCCCCGCGGCAACCATCGAAGTCCAATTTCTGGGCCATTATTTCCACCCTTTGTCCAATTTCCTCTTAGTTCTCTGTTCTTTCCCATTTTCGGACCAATTGTTATTTCTCTCATTTTAATTGTTCTTTTATTCCTACCTTATCCATCTCCTTAATATTTTTTCAAACTGTAATATATTTTACTCGCTGTCTTTGTACTTTCCCTTGGCTCACACTTTGTTGTTGGCAATAAGAACCAGTTTCTTTTTTTTTTTAAATATACATTTTGATTGGCTAAAAACTGGCTCCATAAAGTGCTATACTAAACAACTAACAGCCAAAACAAATCTGATTGAGGTGATGTGACTAAAGTCACGGTTAGACACATTTCTATCTGTCAAAACAAGAAATGGCGACCGGTAAATGAGAAAGTCTTTGGTGGCTCAGAGAACAATAGCACCCATAGGCCTGGTTAATGACTCTTTCATCCAAAGATGGGCACTTCCTGGTTACGGGCAACAGTCAATGTTCATTGTGGCGAGGCCCTTGACAGCTTTTGTCACAGTTGCTGATAAGTTGTCTGTGATCTTAGGAGTTGGCTCCTGTATAGTCCTGTGTTGGGGCAAATTGGGACATATGGAGGGACAGAGTTAGTTTAAGTAAGTCTGGTCTCCTAGGGCTTGGTTGATTGCCTTAGAGCGTCAGGAAAGATATTCCCAGAAGTTTTCCTGAAATTGGCCATAGTTTCCCTGCTTTTTGGGGCTCCCCAGCAGTTGGTATTACTAGCAGCGAGGAAGGCAGTGAATGAGGTGCCACCAACTTATGGATAGGGTGAGCATGGATGAGCCAGACAGTCTTTTCTCACTTTTTTTGTATGAATTCAATGCATTTTTATATTGCTAAATGTAATGATACATGCTGTTTCCTTCAGCTAATTTATACTGTGAGGCAGCTTTGCCAATACCGGAATAAATCTACATGCACCATTACTGCAAAGCCATGTTTGAGCCTTTAATGTTTTAGTGATGGAATCTTCCCTGACATACAGACCAACAATTGCCAAAGTGCTTTCTGCAGCCCATGCCCAGAATCAAAATGGCAGACGTGAGACAGCCACTTACCGCTACCACTATGGTACTTTGCCTTGAAAGGCACCGAGTGAAACAACTGCCTGGTAAAGATTTTGGTGCTTCTGTATTTAAAGGCAATCCTGTAATTATAAATAGGCCATCGACACATTTTATTTCTCTCACCTGAGGTACATGAGAGCCATTAACACACAGATAACACCTCTCCTGTTTAGTCATTAGATTAAGCTGTTTTATAAAACCATCCTAATTTAGAAAAAGTTCTCTCATATTGACATTTATAATTGGTCTATTTTAGCTGGCAATAATGAGCAGTGTGACATCATCATCTGGTGACAAAATAGTGCTAATGATTTCTTCAGAGCTGCTAATGGCTGCTCTCAGTGAGTGGAAAGCATTCACTTTCAAGTATGGTTGATCTCTTGTAGTAAAAATGATAAAAATGAATTAATGCCAGGAACCAGGCATTAAAAGCGTGCTCTGGGTACTAATTGGGAATTGTTCAGAACTGGACCTTCACTATAAAGCGTGCCGTTATGATTGAAGGAAGTTCCATTGCTGGGGTTCAGTGCTAGAACCTCACCCAAATGGCCTTTCTTCAATTGTGAGAGTGTCAGATGCATACAGAAGCCCATCACTGTGCTCATCTCCAAACCATGTTACCAAGAAATCCACAGAGTCATGGTTGGTTTGCCTGATTTGATGTGAGTATTCTCCTCCCATAGGGGCACATCCTAGTGTGCACAAGGCAATTGCTGGGATGTGAGCAGCTAACATCATGAAGTTTACCAACACAGAGCACTAGTAAGCTTTCTGTTGCTAGCCCAGTTAGGGCCACCCTGCCTATTACGACACTGACCTGCAGGGTTGGCTGGAGCCAAGTGGTAAGAATTGCAGCCCCAGTGACAGCTCTACCCTTCTAGGTCTCGTTAATGAGCCAAGGCTGGTTGGTCAATCATCAATAATCCTCGTGAGTAACGCAGACCTGCCTGGCTCAGGTATCGAATGACTAAATCTGCCATAGAGGGCTGACTTGATTCCAACCTTACATTGTCGGGCAAATCATCGCAGGCCCAACACAACCATAAACAGGATAGTTACCACCTGGTCAGCGTACGTTGGCAGGCTGGCTCTAGTTTGACTTGATCCTTGCTGAGTTAGGTGATCTCAATTGGGCAGAAGTTGGGATCTATAAAGGGTACACTTCATGATGTTAGCTGCTCTGTGTCAGCCAAAGTCCCTGCTCTTAATTGCTAACCTCTGACCCCTACTAGAAAATCCCCATGTGTTAGAACAGGCTTGGACTCAGCTGTGTTTATGTTGTCCTATTAAATAGAGCATTTTCACTTACTACATAGAAACTGGGATAACCCCGTCTCCTTTTTTCAAAGAATAAGAAAAAAAAGAGAATGAATAGTATGGCATCTCAGCCTAGTCAACACCCAAAGCCAAGCAAGGCATGAATGAGGGTCACATGACTGATGTACAAATATAAATTTCACACTAGTGGAGTTATAGAAACTGTTGAGGTTATTAGAAGAGGGAGCTTTGACCTGCATCTACTCCTTGCTATGCCTGACCTCGGCATTTTTAATGCTGCCTATGACTGAAAGGCATTGGGGAAAAAAATCCTTTTCCCAGCAATGACATCCCTCAGCTTCAGGAGCACAAAAAAGCAACTCATCCTCCATATGGTTAGGGTAACAAATGTACTCGCTAATCAGGGTGAACAGAAGGATAATTTTCATTGAAGCAATCCCTCCACTGACCCAGTTTAATGGTTGGCTTCTGCACAGAAGTCCTCAGTGTATATTCCAGTCAGTGACAGCTGCACTATCGACAAGATATGGGTTCAGGTAAATATGGTAGTAATCAAAGCAGATGTTGACCAATGAGCGCCTACAATCCTATTAGAGTTTTATGGTGGCATTAATTCACAACTTCTGTTATATCCAGTATTCACTGTTGGGTTTTCATTTGTTATCCAGATGGCCTGTCCATTGCAAAAGTGCTTTCGTTTTCTCTCTCAGGCCTGTTCCTTCCAGTTACATTTTAATTGCTCTTCTCCATGTTGTTTGATGTGTCTTTGGCAAAGTACATTAAATGGACAATTTTTATTTCTAACTTAATGAGAGTCTTTAATAGCACGACCGATCATAAGGTTCTTCCATTTCAAGATCATCTTTTGTATAGATTTCGATCTAATGTGATTCCTGTTCCATTAAAAGCCCGTCTTCAGTCAGCTCCCCCAATGGGTAAGTGTGTAAAGACAACATGACGTGTGTAAAAAAAAAAAGAAAAATTGCATTTATATAACACCTTTCATGTTGTTAGGACATCCCAAAGCGCTTCACAACCAATGAATTTGTTTGTAACTGTAGTCCCCGTATTTTGGAGGCAAACACAGTAGCCAACATATGCACAGCAATATTCCACAACAGCAAATGAGATTAAATCACCAGTTAATCTATTTAGTTGATGGATAAATGTTGGCCAGAACATCAGGATACCTCCCTGCTCTTCTTCAAATAGTGTCATGGGATCTTTTACATCTACTTGTCTGGCCGTCAATGCCATATGTGCGGCCGTATATGCTCGTCCTGGATTGGGCTCTTCTCCCATCAATGCACCCGTAACAACTGAGACTCATCCGACAATTTGATGGGAGATTCCATCATCATTTGAGCAGGTGGACAGGGCCTGGGCTTAACGTCTCATCCGTGGACAGCACCTCTGACAATGCGGCACTCCCTTAGTACAGCACTTTAGTGTCAGCCCAGCTTATGTGCTCAAGTTCAGAATGGGGTTTGAATCCAAAACCTACAGAGTCAAATGTGCGAGTGCAACCCACTGAACCAAACTGATATTTCCTGAGCCGTACAGACCGGGAGCTAGTCTGTGCTGACTTACGTAATTTCAGCCAGGGCAACATTGGAGCCATTACAGTTGGGCTCAAGACCCCTAGGCCTGGGAGTTGGGAAGCAGAAAATCAGTCATGACTCTTGCTCCTGATCACCATCTAGGGACTTGTACATGTATGTGAGTGTTGGTGTCAGGATCACTTTTGGTTGTGTTGCTCCCTATAGTCAAATAGGCCGCTGATACTCACCATCTATGACAACAGCAACTTGTACTTACAATGTGCCTTTCACATACCAAGGGCTCGATTTTGCCAGGCCCGAGGAGGCGGGATTGGAGGCGTGTGAGTTGTAAAAATCGCAAAAAAATAGCAGGCAGCTCCGATCCCGCCTCCATCCCGCCTCCGAGCAATTTTCCCACATTTGTGGTTTCAGACCCCGTTTCCATCCCCCCTCCAAGAGGCGGGATAGGCCCTTAAGGCCCTTAACTACCTGTTAATTGCCTCTGTAATCCCATTTTGAGAGGCCTTTCTGAATTTAAGACATTTCCCCCGTGCTGCACATCTCCTCTGAAACACGGCAGTTAATCCTGGCGGCCTCACAAGTGGATGGTTTACTAACAGCTGCAGCTCCACCATTAAAAAGGAGTTTTCACCGATGATCATTTGCAGGTGCCAGAACTTTGTTGTCTCAGGTCTGGGTGAACTTTTAGCAGGCCTACCCATTGTTGTGGAAGTTTGGAACCTGACACCCATCTCCAGTGTGACCTCCTGGGAAACCCCTCTCCCCACCTTGAATGAGCGCTTCCTCAACTGAGGTATATACCAGAAGCATGAGAACCATTTATTTCCTTTCCTCCTGGACATCAGATTCGGACAAAGACCAGCCGCGCCAGCAGCAGAACCGTGAACATCAGCAGTACCAACGAAGGGAGCAACAACAGGAGCTCCAAGCTGCAGCTCACCCACCTAAAGCTGCACAGGCCAGAAGGCGCCAGCGCATGGAAGCAGGTTGGCGCAGGAGATACCCCCAAACAGGGTCTACAGACAGAGGATCAGCTACCTCAACATGACTGAGCAGCAGTGCCAAAAGAGGCTCAGACATTCGCGAGAGGTAGTGGGTGACATCTGCGCAATGCTGCAGCAAGACCTGGAGCCCAGAGGAGCGGGTGGACATCCCTTACCAGTGGCCGTCAAAGTCACCACCGCACTCAACTTTTTTGCTTCAGGCTCATTCCAGGGATCAGCAGCAGACATCAGCAGACATGCACACTCTTGCATCACGCAGGTAACAGATGCCCTCTTTGCCATCGCGCACAATTACATCAATTTCTCCAAGTATCAAGCAAGTGTAACTGCGCGTGCGGTTGGATTTGCTAAGCTGGCAGGCTTTCCAAGGCTGCAGGGCACCGTTGACTGCACACATGTGGCCCTTAAGGCACCCAATCACAATCCAGGTATTTTTGTCAACCGCAAGGGCTTCCACTCCCTCAACGTTCAGCTGGTGTGTGACCACAAGAAGGAAATTTTGCATGTTTGCTCCAAGTACCCTGGCAGTTGCCATGACTCCTTCATCCTGCGCCAGTCTAGTGTGCCTCCGCTCTTCAGTCCGCGAGACCAACTTTTCGGATGGCTACTTGGAGACAAGGGCTAGCCCCTGAAGACGTGGCTAATGACGCCGTAAAGGAGCCTTTCCAATGACGCTGAGGAGCGCTACAACTCCAGCCATTTCCACCAGATCCATAATCAAGCAAACCATCGGCTTGTTGAAAATGCGATTCAGATGCCTTGATGGATCAGATGGAGCCCTGCAGTACTCAGCAGCCAGGGTCTTCAGAATCATTGTGGTCTGCTGTGCACTTCACAACATGGCACAGCATCGTGGCTTGCAGCTGCCTAAGGTACAAGTGGCTGATCGCATAGCCTCCTCAGATGAGGAGGAGGAGGAGGAGACCGACAATGAACAGGTTGCGGAGGCACATCAACCAGCGGCAGCAGCACGCGAGCACATTGCTGCCCGTGGTGCAAGGGATGCACTCATGTTGGCCAGATTTGCTTAGCCTGCACAATCAAACACTTTTGCCTCGCACCTTCTTATCAGAGCATCGACAATGGACAAGAACCTGCGGATTCCTATCACTCTGACCTCCATACTGACAATTGCAAGTCGCCCTAAGGCCTCAATGTGGAAGTCCCATTTTCGAAATGACACAGGCCACAACTTCAACAGTTTGCCATCAAATTTGTTTATCATCACAATTCACTGATGGCTTTTCAAAAATAAACACAACAGAACACCCAAGTGACTACCCTTGTGACTACTTGTGCTTTATCTTCCTCTTACTTGTGCTCCTACGTGGTGCTTCCCCTGTGGCTTCAGCAGATGTGGAGGCCCCTTGCTCACTTTCTTGCTGCTCCTGTCTCGACACCTTTGGCGGGCGTCCTCTGGGGTTGCGAGCCTGTGAGGGCTCGGCAACAGTCTGCTGCTCCTGCGGCTGTGCAGGGGCTGAGACGCCCATCTCAGTTGGGTGAGGACTCTGGTGGCGCTCTGACCGAGGGCTTTGCAGTGGTATGGTCGTGTGAGCGCTTGGAGAGGAGCCCCCACTTCCTTGTTCTCTGCCACCAACATCCCTCTCATGGGTCAGCCCCACTTCAGAGCTAGCAAGTGGCTTGACAGCACCTTGCTGCACTTCAGCGGGGCCATGAGGACCCATTTTTGCACTGGAAGTCCTACTCCAGAGGACTTCCATGAAGGTCTGGTTTCTATGCTCAATAGCTGGCCATCGCTCCTCAAGAGATGTCAGTCTATTCTGAACAATCACCATGTTTTCAATACCCTGGCGACTAAGCTCCTCCATGGCCGTAGCCATCCTCTCCACTACCACAGCCATCCTCTCCTCTACGGTAGCCAGCCTTACCACGGAGGTAGCCATCCTTTCCACAGAGGTTGCCATCCTTTCCGTGGTGATGCGTTCATACACCAATGCCTCCACAAAGGCTCTGCTCATGTTCGTGATGGACGCCTCCATTCGCTCCACACTCGCAGCGACCCTGGAGACAAAACCTGCCAGAGACTCCTGCACCTGTTCCTGGAGTTCCAGCACCGCTCTCCTTCTGGATGGACCCAGAGGCACAGGGTCGACATGCAGCTGAGCCGAGCTGGGAGAGTCCTGCGCCCTCTGACGAGGACTCTCCACTGCTGTCCCTGTCTCCACCATTTGCTGATGCTCACTTGTGATCTGTGATACACCAGGTGACAACACTACTCTATCTCGTGAACATCCCACCGAGGTGTTAGTGTGGTGCTGGGAATGCTGAATTCTGCTGACGCTGCGCCCTCAGAGGTTGCAGCTTCCTCTGAGGAGTCTTGAGGCTCAGGTTGTTCCTCCTGGACAGTGGGGACGGGGGCTCTCGATGGTCCTGTGGGGGAGTAAAGGAAAGAGTTAGAGATGTGAGAGAAAGGTTGCATGCACATTGAATTGTGTAGATGATCATAAGTCAATCTGTTAGAGCATCAGAATCATTATCTGTCACTCATGCAATGTCAATGAGAGAGATGCAAAACTATTCTGTCATCAGCTTGCTGTGATGCGTCCGTCTGTCCGTCCCCCACTTGGGCATCGTCCTTCACTCCCACAATCTCCAGGGCCACCTCCTCTGCATTGGTGAGCTGGCCTATTGAGGGTGGCCCTCCTCCTGTCCTCGCCCTTCCCTCTTATTGTGGCCTCTCTCTTCCTGCAATGAGGGAAACAAGTGGAGTTTGAGTGAGAATGAAGGAGTGAGTTTAGAGAATCCATAGCATAGATGCTTAGAAGGAGACAAAGATGGAGTGAGATGCCAAGACCAAGGGCCCTCCCTGTGTGTTGTAAGTTGTTAGCATTGCATCACAATGATAGGGAGTGTGAGGGCTGCATAGTCGAATAGTTCAGTGAATGTGAACATAGAGAGAGAGGGAATGGGTAAGGGTGCAGGGATGTAAGGGTGAAGTGGGATGTGCAGGAGGAGGTTGACAAAGCAGAGTGCTGGTGATGTGAGGCAATGGGGATCAGATTGAGGGTGATGGGAATGTAATACTCACTTTTCCTGTGCGGAGAAGGTCATGAAACCTCTTTCGGCACTGCAGCCGAGTTCTGCTGTACATAGAAATAGCATTGACCTCCTGTGCCACTTGCAGCCACACAGCTTTAGTCTGTTGTGGAGGCTTTTTCCTCCCCGAGGAAGGAAAGAGCACCTCCTTGTTTGCTCTTGCTCCCTCCACCAGAGCTTGGAGGGAGGCCTCATCGAATCTAGGTGCACACTTTGGTCTACTGCTGGACATACTTGAAGAAGGAATCACTCAGAACAATGGTCACAAAGTTGAAAGGCTGAAAAAGAAGCAAGGCAGCTTGTAGGCCTTAAATCCAGCAACATTGATGACTTCATCGGAGGCGAGTTTCTGTCTGAAAAGGCTCATTGGGCCAGGGGTTCCCACACGCTGGAAATCAAGTGCCCAATTAGGGCAAAATCGCACTTTTTTCCCACTTTACATTAGAGTCGGGATCCTGACACGACGACCACCTGACACTCCCCCAGCCCGACCCCAATGGCAAAATCCAGCCCCAAATGTCTTTCACAGAAGGAAAAAAAGGAAAACAGACAGCAGCAGAAAAGGTAAGGAAGGCGATAGAAGGCTTCATTAAAGAGAGAGATTTTGAGCAGCCTTTCGAAGCTGGGAGAGATTTAGACCTCAATATTAATTCCACCCCCCCACCCCCACGATGGGTGGGAGAGGGTCGGTTGGGGGGGGTTAAAAATTCTAAATGGGGAACGAGTCCCCAGCCTGCCGCATACGGGCCTGCCGCTATTTTTACTTCGGCCGATAGCATGCCGTGCGAGTGTCCTGCCTTTGAGAAGCAGGTCTCTTCATGCAATTGGGAGCCTGATTTAAATTTAACACTTGCCCCGCGGGTTTCCTCGGGCTCGGGAAATCCGGCATGAAAGGGAGGCGGGAGCTGCCGGCTCCTGAAGGTAAGTGACGTATGAAAACTACTAGGCACTTGGTCTAAGCGTTAAACAAAGCTTTAATCAACTGTTTTTCAACATGGAGGTCTAGTTGTGTCCTTCCCTAGTACCTGTTAAAGAATGTCCTGAGCAAGCTGGGCCCATGCCCGAGTATTTATACTCTCCCTGGACAGCGCCACCAGCAGGCTGCCCAGTATTATTTCATAAGTCATTTCCACATGAATGACAAGATTCATGTCAGAAAGTACCTTTTACAGCACTTCTTGTGGGCCAGGAGGAGCAGGAGTGTTTCCCCCTGGGTCCTCAAGGCAGCCTTCAGCCTCCCCTCTGCCAATCGCGGGCTCTGTCTTTTCCCCTGCCACAATCGGCGACTCCCCCGGCCCCCAAGCCCCAATCTCTCACTCCCTCCCTCCCGATTGCCAGGGACCGTTCCCAAGGGTCCCCGGCTGCGGCCACCCACCGCTGGTGTTCCCACCCGGCAGCTGGCCAGCCTGTCAATTTGTCTGGCTGCCTGGTGGGAAACAGAAGGAAGAAATGATAATGGGGTCCTGCCGTTAAATTCAGCAGGACTTCCGCGTCCCCAACCTTGCTGAGCTTCCCTTGTGCTCTCCCACACCCTCCCCGTAAGTATCAGGGCCTTAATCTCTGTCCTTTTATGCCACAGAGACTTGCCCTGAGTGCAATGGGAAAATAAGGATCCCAATTTCAGACCACATAATGTCAATTCTGTGCTCAGTACAGAAGCAGAGATTATGATATATTCAAATATTTAAAGAAAAATTACATAGGATTACATAGGATATAGGGCACAGAAACAGGCCATTCGGCCCAACCAGTCCATGCCGGCGTTTATGCCTAACTCGAGCCTCCTCCTGTCTTTCCTCATCTAAATTTATCAGCATAACCCTCTATTCCCTTCTCCCTCATGTGCTTATCTAACCGTCTCTTAAATGCATCGATACTATTCGCTTCAACCACTCCCTGTGGTAGCGAGTTCCACATTCTCACCACTCTTTGGGTAAAGAAGTTTCTTCTGAATTCCCTATTGGATTTCTTGGTGACTATCTTATATTGATTGCCTTTAGTTATGCTCTTCCCCACAAGTGGAAACATTCTCTCTGTATCCACTCTGTCAAAACCTTTCATAATTTTAAAGACCTCTATTAGGTCATCCCTCAGCCTTCTTTTTTCAAGAGAGAAGAGATCCAGCCTGTTCAACCTTTCCTGATCTGTATACCCTCGCATTTCTGGTATCATCCTTGTAAATCTTCTCTGCACCCTCTCCAGGAGGCACATTATTTTTTTAATCTCTTGGTCCTTCGTTTAAACCAAGTGAAATGACAATCCCTCTGTGTGTCAGCTGCAAAGTCCAAATTTAAATTAGTTTGGGATGGTTCCAAGATAGTTCTTAGGGCTGGAGAATGGAACACTTTCTCACACCCACTATCATCCCCCAAATAAAGACACTGCGTTGTCTTAAATGTGACTACTTCAGGTGTGTTAAGTCTTGAGAGTGTAACTTCAGAAGGCAACCAGAGAGAAAACCCATCTTCTATCCCTCCGTCTCTGTAATCCTTCTTTACCTTTACCTCTGCATCACATCTTTCTGTTACAAATCTCTTTCTACTTGAATCTCTTCACTGCACCTCTGTATCTCATCCCAAGCAGCACTGTATTTCATCGCTGCACCCTTGTATTTCACCACTGCACCCCTGTATCTCATCGCTGTTCCTCTGCATCTCACCACTGCAACCCGATATCTCACCGGTGCACCTCTGTATTAAAAGCCCAAGTGGACGGAACTAGTTCCACAATGCAGGACACAAAGGTTGGAAGGAATAGGAAAGAAGATGGGGTAAATCAGCAAAGTGATGGAAGGTGTCATCGACAGTGCTATCAAGCGGCACTTACTCACCAATAACCTGCTCACTAATGCCCAGTTTGGGTTCCGCCAGGACCACTCGGCTCCCGACCTCATTATAGCCTTGGTCCAAACATGGACAAAGGAGCTGAATTCCAGAGGTGAGGTGAGAGTGACTGCCCTTGACATCAAGGCAGCATTTGACTGAGCGTGGCATCAAGGAGCTCTAGTAAAACTGAAGTCAATGGGAATCGGGGGGAAAAAGCTCCACTGGCTGGAGTCATACCTAGCACAAAGGAAGATGGTTGTGGTGGTTGAAGGTCAATCATCACAGCCAAAGGACATCACTGCAGGAGTTCCTCAGGGCAGTGTCCTAGGCCCAACCATCTTCAGCTGCTTCATCAATGACCTTCCCTCCAACATAAGGTCAGAAATGGGGACGTTTGCTGATGACTGCACAGTGTTCAGCGCCATTCACAACTCCTCAGATAATGAAGCAGTCCATGCCCGCATGCAACAAGACCTGGACGACGTTCAGGCTTGGGCTGATAAGTGGCAGGTAACATTCGCGCCACAGAAGTGCTCGGCAATGACTATCTCCAACAAGTTAGAGTCTAACCACCTCCCCTTGACATTCATTGGCATTACCATCACTGATTCCCCCACCAACAACATCCTGGGGGTCACCATTGACCAGAAACGTAACTGGACCAGCCACATAAATACTGTGGCAACAAGAGCAGGTCAGAGGCTAGGTATTCTGTGGTGAGTGTCTCTCTTCCTGACTTTCTAAAGCCTTTCCACAATCTATAAGGCACAAGTAAGGAGTGTGATGGAATACTCTCCACTTGCCTGGATGAGTGCAGCTCCAACAACACTCAGGAAGCTTGACACCATCCAAGACAAAGCAGCCCGCTTGATTAGCACCCCATCTACCACCTTAAACATTCACTCCCTCCACCATCAGCGTACCGTGGCTACAGTGTGTACCATCTACAAGATGCACTGCAGCAACTCGCCAAGGCTTCTTCGGCAGCAGCTCCCAAATCCGCGACCTCTTCCACCTAGAAGGACAAGGGCAGCAGGCGCATGGGAACACCACCACCTCCAAGTTCCCCTCCAAGTCACACACCATCCTGACTTAGAAGATTATCGCCGATCCTTCATCGTCGCTGGGTCAAATTCCTGGAACTCCCTCCCTAACAGCACTGTGGGTGTACCTTCACCACACGGACTGCAGTGGTTCAAGAAGGAGGCTCACCACCACCTTCTCAAGGGCCATTAGGGATGGGCAATAAATGCTGGCCTTGCCAGCGACGCCCACATCCCATAAACTAATTTTTTTTTAAATCAAGAAGCAGTGGGTAGGTTCTACCTAGCTCGGAATATAAACGGTGTGGACTGTAGAATGAAGGGAAGACTGTGGAAGGAAAGGAGCTTCACAGTGTTGAAATCCTGGGAAAGAATGGATGAGATTGAGTAGGAGGATGCTGGGCTGAGGCAAACAGAGGAGCAAGAGAGGAAAATTGAAAGTGACAATGACCAAAGTTGTAGTGGTAAAATACAGAGATAGAAAAGAGAAAGAAAGAAAGTCGGAGGTTAGCGATGAGAGATGGATGACCCAGAAGATGAGAAGCTTGTTCTGATTTTCACTTTTATTGGTGTTTGGGATCTTCTGCATTATTTTTTTTGATTCATTCACGGGATGTGGGCGTCGCTGGCAAGGCTAGCATTTATTGCCCATCCCTAATTGCCTTTGAAAAGGTGGTGGTGAGCCGCCTTCTTGAACCGCTGCAGTCCTCGTCGTGAAGGTGCTCCCACAGTGCCGTTAGGGAGGGAGTTCCAGGATTTTGACCCAGCGACAATGAAGGATCAGCGATATATTTCCAAGTCAGGATGGTGTGTGACTTGGAGGGGAACTTGGAGGTGATGGTGCTCCCATGCGCCTGCTGCCCTTGTCCTTCTAGGTGGAAGAGGTCGCGGGTTTGTGAGGTGCTGTTGAAGAAGCCTTGGCGAGTTGCTGCAGTGCATCTTGTAGATGGTACACACTGCAGCCACGGTACGCCGGTGATAGAGGGAGTGAATGTTTAAGGTGATGGATGGGGTGCCAATCAAGCGGGCTGCTTTGTCCTGGATGATGTCGAACTTCTTGAGTGTTGTTGGAGCTGCACTCATCCAGGAAAGTGGAGAGTATTCCATCACACTCCTGACTTGTGCTTTGTAGATGTTGGAAAGGCTTTGGGGAGTCAGAAGGTGAGACACTCGCTGCAGAATACCTAGCCTCTGACCTGCTCTTGTTGCCACAGTGGCTGGTCCAGTTAAGTTTTTGGTCAATGGTAACCCCCTAGGATGTTGATGGTGGGGGATTCGGCGATGATAATGCCGTTGAATGTCAAGGGGTGGTGGTTAGACTCTCGCTTGTTGGAGATAGTCATTGCCTGGCACTTGTGTGGAGCGAATGTTACCTGCCACTTATCAGTCCAAGCCTGAACGTCATCCAGGTCTTGTTGCATGCGGGCATGGACTGCTTCATTATCTGAGCAGTTGTGAATGGCAATGACCACTGTGGTGTCATCAGCAAACATCCCCATTTCTGACCTTATGTTGGAGAGAAGGTCATTGGTAAAGCAGCTGAAGATGGTTGATCCTAGGACACTGCCCTGAGGAACTCCTGCAGCGATGTCCTGGGGCTGTAATGATTGACCTCCAGCCACCACAACCATCTTCCTTTGTGCTAGGTATGACTCCAGCCAGTGGAGCATTTTTCCCCCGATTAAGAACATAAGAACATAAGAAATAGGAGCAGGAGTAGGCCAATCGGCCCCTCGAGCCTGCTCCGCCATTCAATAAGATCATGGCTGATCTGATCCTAACTGCCAATCTACTATCTATCACAGAACCATCTCCTGCATCTAACAGAATTGCACACACGAAATAGGAGCAGAATCAGGCTACACAGTCCCTGGGCCCGCTCCACTAACCACAGGGCCATGACCGATCCGAACCTAGACTCATGTCCAATTTCCTGCCCGCTCCCCGTAACCCTTAATGCCCTTTACTTCTAGGAAACTGTCTATTTCTGTTTTAAATTTAATTAATGTTGTAGCTTCTACAGCTTTTTGTGGCAGCATATTCCATGGACCTACCACCCTCTGAGTGAAGTAGTTCCTCCTCATCTCAGTTTTGAAAGAGCAGCCCCTTATTCTAAGACTATGTCCCCTAGTTCTCGTCTCACCCGTCATCGGGAACATCCTCCCCGCATCCACCCGATCCAACCCCTTCACAATCTTATATGTTTCAATAAGATCGCCTCTCATTCTTCTGAACTCCAATGAGTAGAGTCCCAATCTACCCAACCTCTCCTCATATGACCACCCCCTCATCCCCGGGATTAACCGAGTGAACCTTTTTTGCACTGCCTCGAGAGCAAGGATGTCTTTCCTTAAGTAAGGACACCAAAACTGTATGCAGTATTCCAGGTGCGGTCTCACCAATACCTTGTACAACTGAAGCAATACCTCCCTATTTTTATATTCTATCCCCCTAGCAATGAAAGCCAACATTCCATTTGCCTTCTTAATCACTTGCTGCACCTGCATACTAACCTTTTGAGTTTCGTGCACCAGGACCCCCAGATCCCTTTGCACTTCAGTACTCTCCAGTTTCTTGCCATTAAGATAATAAATTGCTCTAGGATTTTTCCTGCCAAAGTGCATCACCTCACACTTTCCAGTGTTGTATTCCATCTGCCAAATTTCTGCCCACTTACTTAGCCTGTCTATGTCCCCTTGCAGGTTTTTTATGTCCTCCTCACTCACTACTTTCCCTCCCATCTTTGTATCATCTGCAAATTTTGATATGTTACACTTGGTCCCTTCCTCCAAATCGTTAATATAGATTGTGAAGAGTTGGGGACCCAGCACTGACCCCTGTGGAACACCACTAGTTACTGATTGCCAGTCTGAGAATGAACCATTTATCCCAACTCTTTGCTTTCTGTTAGATAGCCAATCCTCTATCCATGCCAGAATATTACCCCCAATCCCGTGATTTTTTACCTTAAGCAATAATCTTTTGTGTGGCACCTTGTCAAATGCCTTTTGGAAGTCTAAATACACTACGTCCACTGGTTCCCCTTTATCCACTCTATATGTTACTTCCTCAAAGAACTCCAGCAAATTTGTCAAACATGACTTCCCCTTCGTAAAACCATGCTGACTTTGTCCTATTAAATTATGATTATCCAAATGTCCTGTTACTGTTTCCTTAATAATGGACTCCAAAATTTTACCTACCACAGATGTTAGGCTAACCGGTCTATAGTTACCAGCCTTCTGTCTACTGCCCTTTTTAAATAAGGGTGTTACATTAGCAGTTTTCCAGTCTGCCGGGACCTTAGCGGAATCCAGGGAGTTTTGAAAAATTATTACCAATGCATCTACAATCCCTACCGCCACTTCCTTCAAGACTCTAGGATGTAAGCCATCAGGTCCAGGTGATTTATCCGCCTTGAGTCCCATTATTTTACGGAGTACCACTTCCTTAGTGATTTTGATCGTGTTTAGCTCCTCTCCCCCTATAGCCCCCTGTTTGTCCAGTGTTTGGATATTCTTAGTGTCCTCTACTGTAAAGACTGATACAAAATATTCATTCAGTGTTTTTGCCATCTCCATATTTCCCACCATTAATTTCCCGGTCTCATCCTCTAAGGGACCAACATTTACTTTAGCCACCCTTTTTCTTTTTATATAACTATAAAAACTCTTACTATCTGTTTTTATATTTTTTGCTAATTTACTTTCATAATCTATCCCATTGACTTCAGTTTTACTAGGGCTCCTGGATGCCATAATCGGTCAAATGCTGCCTTGATGTCAAGGGCAGTCACTCTCACCTCACATCTGGAATTCAGCTCTTTTGTCCATGTGTAGACCAAGGCTGTAATAAGATCGGGAGCCGAGTGGTCTTGGCGGAACTCAAACTGGGCATCAGTGAGCAGGTTATTGGTGAGTAAGTGCCGCTTGATAGCACCGTCAATGACACCTTCCATCACTTTGCTGATGATTGAGTGTAGACTGATGGGGCAGGAATTGCCCGGATTGGATTTGTCCTGCTTTTTGTGGACAGGACATAACTGGGCAGTTTTTCACGTTGTCGGATAGATGCCAGTTTTGTAGCTTACTGGAACAGCTTGGCTAGAGGCGCGGCTAGTTCTGGAGCACAAGTCTTCAGCACGACAGCCGGGATGTTGTCGGGGCCCACAGCCTTTGCTGTATCCAGTGCGCTCAGCCGTTTCTTGATAACATGTGGAGTGAATCAAATTGGCTGAAGACTGGCTTCTGTGAAGGTGGGGACCTCAGGAAGAGGCCGATATGGATCATCCCTCGGCACTTCTGGCTGAAGATGGTTGCAAATGCTTCAGCCTTGTCGTTTGCACTCACGTGCTGGGCTCCACCATCATTGAGGATGAAGATATTCATGGAGCCTCCTCCTCCCGTTAGTTGTTTAATGATCCACCACTATTCACGACTGGATGTGGCAGGACTGCAGAGCTTTGATCTGATCCGTTGATTGTGGGATCACTTAGCCCTGTCTATAGCATGCTGCTTCCGCTTTTTAGCATGAATGTAGTCCTGTGTTGCAGCTTCCCCAGGTTGGCAGCTCATTTTTAGGTATGCCTGGTGCTGCTCCTGGCATGCTCTTCTGCACTCCTCATTGAACCAGGGCTGGTCCCCTGGCTTGATGGTAATGGTAGAGTGAGGGATATGCCGGGCCATGAGGTTACAGATTGTGGTGGAATACAATTCTGCTGCTGTTGATGGCCCACAGTGCCTCATGGATACCCAGTTTTGAGCTGCTAGATCTGTTCTGAATCTATCCCATTTAGCACGGTGGTAGTGCCACACAACAATATGGAGGGTGTCCTCAGTGTGAAGACGAGACTTCATCTCCACAATGACTGCAATATAACTGCATTTCTACTGTACTTCAATGGCTTTGTGAAGGTATTTAAATCCCACGTTAGCTACAACGCCCCTATGCATTCATGCCCCTTGTCAGTGGTCAAATGTGATACTTATCAATGTTCCCTCTAAGCTGTGCGGCTGTAATGGGAAAGGTCCCGCACAGGCCACTCACCGGCTTCTCCACTGTAAATACCGTGCACGCGTGGAATTGAAAGGGCCCGCGCACTAAAAGAAACCGGCCGTGCGGAACAAAGTGCAGCTTACAGGGAACACTGATGCTTATATATGATACAGGATGCCAGGTTTTGTCTAAATGTAATGACCTTTCCCGAGTGTACACAAGCCCCTCACTGTGCATGCTTCAATGGAATGGCAGGTTTTATGCCACATCAACTATCAATATCACATAAATGTAACATCTTTGAAGGCTAGGGCTAATTTTATTCAGTGGGTTCAATTACAAACATCAATTTGACTTCATTGTTCCAATCAAAATCATCAGTATTAATGTGTCAATCCACTATCATCTTGAAACTGTTCAAGACGTGACAGTTAAAACAGCTTAGCTCAACTCTTCGGCTCTTCTGTCTAACTCAGCTTCCTACTACCATCTCTCAACATCTGCAAACCCTTTTCATTCTCGAGATACATTAATATTCATTGGACCAGGGCTATATTTGCAGCACAGAAAGTAGCCAGCTGTGTTAGTATCAGCTGCGAGCTTTTGCACCCAACCCAGGACATGATTGACATGCATGGAAGAGATAACTGCACTTTAAAATACATCAGGAACCAGCCATCCAACCAGATGACCCAAAACAAAATGACTTGAATTTCCACAAATTTTAAGTTATGTTAACTCCAACCAACTAATTTGTTTTGAAAGTTATTCCTAGTGCAGATAACTAGGGGTGAACTTGGCCGAAGTTTTGCCGGCGCTGAGAGGACGGGATCCAAGGCGGGTCAGCTGTGAAATTTGAAATGATTGACAGCGGGTCGGGACCCCGCTGTCAACCCGCCTCCACGCTAGTCTCCCAGGTGTCGGGTCTGTCAGCGCTGAACAGACCCGACACCAAGTGGCGGGGGAGGAAATTTAGATCATTAGCTGGATCGTTAAGAGGCAATTAAGCATTATTTTAAGCTTACCTTTAGATTTTTAGTGGTCACCAATGGCTTCCCTGCTGCTCAGGAATCATGTCAGGTAAGGTCGGGAGTTGTGTCAGAATGGGATGATTTATTAACTTGGCAGCTGCAAATGGTCTATAAAAGCTCCCATCTCATAGGTCTTCACTTTCCCAGGTTAGAAGCTGTTGCTTACTGCATTTAGAAACATAGAAACATAGAAAAATAGGAGCAGGAGTAGGCCATTCGGCCCTTCGAGCCTGCTCCGCCATTCAATATAATCATGGTTGATCCTCTATCTCAATACCATATTCCCGCTCTCTCCCCATACCCCTTGATGCCTTTTGTGTCTAGAAATCTATCTATCTCCTTCTTAAATATATTCAGTGACTTGTCCTCCACAGCCTTCTGTGGTAGAGAATTCCACAGGTTCACCACCCTCTGAGTGAAGAAATTTCTCCTCATCTCAGTCCTAAATGTCCTACCCCGTATCCTGAGATTGTGACCCTTCATTCTAGACCCCCCAGCCAGGGGAAACATCCTCCCTGCATCCAGTCTGTCAAGCCCTGTCAGAATTTTATACGTTTCAATGAGATCCCCTCTCATTCTTCTAAACTCTAGTGAATACAGGCCTAGTCAACCCAATCTCTCCTCATACGACAGTCCTGCCATCCCAGGAATCAGTCTGGTGAACCTTCGCTGCACTCCCTCTATGGCAAGTATATCCTTTCTTAGGTAAGGAGACCAAAACTGCACACAGTACTCCAGGTGTGGTCTCACCAAGGCCCTGTATAACTGTAGTAAGACATCCTTGCTCCTGTACTCAAATCCTCTTGCAATGAAGGTCAACATACCATTTGTCTTCCTACCTGCTTGCTGCACCTGCATGTTTGCTTTCAGTGACTGGTGCACAAGGACACCCAGGTCCCTTTGTACATCAGCATTTCCCAATCTATCACCATTTAAATAATACTCTACCTTTCCGTTTTTCCTACCGAAGTGGATAACTTCACATTTATCCACGTTATACTGCATCTGCCATGTATTTGCCCACTCACTCAACTTGTCTAAATTGCCTTGAAGCCTCTTTGCATCCTCCTCACAACTCACAATCCCACCTAATTTCGTGTCGTCAGCAAACTTGGAAATATTACATTTGGTTCCCTCATCCAAATCATTGATATATATTGTGAATAGCTGGGGCCCAAGCACTGATCTCTGCGGTACCCCACTAGTCACCGCCTGCCACCCCGAAAAAGACCGATTTATTCCTACTCTCTGTTTTCTGTCTGTTAACCAATTTTCAATCCATGCCAGTATATTACCCCCAATTCCATGTGCTTTAATTTTGCACACTAACCTCTTATGTGGGACTTTATCAAAGGCCTTCTGAAAATCCAAATACACCACATCCACTGGTTCTCCCTTATCTATTCTACCAGTTACATCCTCAAAAAACTCCAGTAGGTTTGTCAAACACGATTTCCCTTTCATAAATCCATGTTGACTTTGTCTAATCCCGTTGATATTTTCTAAGTGTCCTGTTATCTCATCCTTTATAATAGACTCTAGCATTTTCCCTACTACTGATGCTAGGCTAACTAGTTCCCTGTTTTCTCTCTCCCTCCTTTTTTAAATAGTGGGGTTACATTTGCCACCCTCCAATCTGCAGGAACTGTTCCATAATCTATAGAATTTTGGAAGGTGACAACCAATGCATCCACTATTTCCGTGGCTACCTCTTTTAGTACTCTAGGATGCAGATTATCAGGCCCTGGGGATTTATCAGCTTTCAGTCCCATTAATTTCTCCAGCACTATTTTTTTACTAATACTAATTTCCTTTAATTCCTCCTTCTCATTAGACCCTTGGTTCCCTAGCATTTCTGGGAAGTTACTTGTGTCCTCTTCCGTGATGACAGAACCAAAGTATTTGTTTAATTGCTCAGCCATTTACTTGTTCCCCATTATAAATTCTCCCGTTTCTGACTGTAAGGGACCTACATTTGTCTTCACTAATCTTTTTCTTTTTACATACTTGTAGAATCTTTTACAATCCGCTTTTATGTTCCTTGCAAGTTTACTCTCATACTCTATTTTTCCCCTCTTAATCAATCTCTTGTTCCTTTTTTGCTGAACTCTAAACTGCTCCCAATCCTCAGGCTTACTACTTTTTCTGGCAACTTTATATGACTCCTCTTTGGATTTAATTGGATAAATTTGGAAGACAGACTGCGCTTTATGCAGCTAGCAAGTGTTTGGAGCAAACTCTCTATCCCGTGTCACCTCATTGGAACACCATTGACAGATTGCTTCTGTCATCTCAACCTCATTTTTGTTTCTTAACTTGTCCCATTACCATCTCCTTTTGCCTTGCACCATCATCCCTTTTGCCTTTTAATCTCTCCTGCCTTCCATCCTATCACAGACCTTCCCTTTTATTCTTTCCTCCCCTCCTCCCTTTCCCTGCCCCTACACTTGCTTAAAAATCTGTTACATCTCTAACTTTTTCCAGTTCTGATGAAGGGTCATCGACCTGAAATGTTAACTCTGTTTCTCTCTCCACAGATGCTGCCTGACCTGCTGAGTATTTCCAGCATTTTCTGTTTTTATTTCTGAAACTTGCTCCTGGGAATAAACAGGTATAATGCACTTTAACAGATTTGTTAACCAGCAATTAATGGGAACATGCAAATTTATTCAGGATTTCCTTAACTCACACGTCACATTCATTTAGCAGATTGAAAATGGTGAAAAATACTAAAGGGTGCAAGCAGAGCTGGCGGAGTGAGCAGAGGATGAGATAATTTACAGTATTAATAAAGCGGGAGTCTTTTGGTGAACCCTGCATTATGGATGTTGTCGCAAGTATCTCAATGATAAGGTAGATGGCGATAAAATATCTCCTCTGATGGGGGAGTCCAGAATAAAAGGGTATAATCTTAAAATTAGAGCTAGGCCATTCAAGGGTGATGCCAGGAAGCACTTCTTCACACAAAGGGTAATGCAAATTTGTAACTCTCGCCCCCAAAAAGCTCTTGAAGCTCAGTCAATTGAAAATTTCAAAATAGTGATTGATAGATTTTTGTTAGGTAAGGGTATTAAGTGATATGAAAATAGAATCGAGCTGCAGATCACCGTGATCTAATTGAATGACGAAACAGACTTGAGGGACTGAATGGCCTGCTCCTATTCCAAAGCTCCAATGCTCCATATTTTGGAGAATGAGCAGGAAACCTTGGTCTGAGAGGTTCAGGACCAGAGCAGATGGACTTTTAGGACTTGTGACTACCGAATGCATTGCGAGTACTGTGTCATCCCCCACCTGGAACTCAATGAAGCTCCACAAGAGCTCGACCTTAGACCCATGTCAGCGCCAAAACCAGACTGCAGCCAAACAACAACACCTGTGCAATGCAAAGGAAAGTGACCATCATACTCAACTCTACACCATTGGCTGCTACCATGCATCAACAGGAGACATCATTCTGATCAGCTGCGATGCAGTTCATTGCTAGATTGTTGAGGTAACATAAAAACAGACATAAAAACAAATTGTAAAAGCTTGTTTAGGTATGTAAAAAGAAAGAGATTAACGAAAGTAGACATGGGTACCTCATAGCAGAGACATGAGAAATTATAATGGGGAGTAAGGAAATGGCAGAGACATTAAATAAAACTGAAGAAGACACAAAAAACATTCTGGAAATAGTGGGGAACCAAGAGTCCAGTGAGAATAAGGAACTTAAAGAAATGATTAGTAAAGAAATAGTATGGGAGAAATTAATGGGACTAAAAGCAGACAAATCCCCTGGACCTGATGGCCCACATCCTAGGGTTTTAAAAGAGGTGGCTGCAGAGATAGTGGATGCATTGGTTTTGATCTTCCAGAATTCCCTAGATTCTAGAACGGTCCCCGTGGATTGGAAGGTAGCAAATGTAACCCTGCTGTTCCAAGAAAGGAGGGAGAGAGAAAACAGGGAACTATAGGCCAGTTAGCTTGACATCAGTAGTAGGGAAAATGCTAGAATCTATTATTAGGGACGTGGTATTAACAGGGCACTTAGGGGGAAAAATTCAGCTGCTTGCGCCTCCCGTTAGCGCCTTAAGAGGGCGCTAATGGGGCGTAAAGCAGCTAACGCCCGGGCGCAGCGCCGCCCACGCCTCCCGAAAAATTTAGTGGGAGGTTAGCGGCGGCGGCAGCCGGTAGCGCCCTGTGGCGCTGCGCCGCCGGCGATGACGTCATCGCCGTGCGCAGCACCCCGCTCGCGCCCCGGCCGTGATCTTCAGTCGCGCCCCCTGATTTACCGCCAGACGCTATGTCCGACGGGTTCAGGGAGGCGTACGTGCGGCCGGGGCGGCGATATTTAAAGCGGAGGTGGCAGGCGGCCATTTTTGTTGCTGGCCGCCTGCCAGCACCTGCCCCCGGCCCCCGTGAAGCCCCCCCACCGTGAAGTGCCGGCTGTGCTCCAAGAGCCCGGCACTTCTCTTGAGTGCCGGGCTCTTTTGCCGGCACTCCCGATCCCTGGGGGCCCAGCTGGGCCCCGGTTCGCGCTGCGCAGAGTCCCTCCCCTTTAAGAAGGGGAGGAAGGCTTGCAATACCGCGGCGCGACGTGCCGCAGCGCCAGGATATTCACTCGCAGCGCCCCAAGAGGGATGCGGGCTGCTTCCAGTTGCGCCCCGCTTCCCTCTTGGGGCGCAACCACTGAAGTTCCGGCGCGGGGCCGCTAATTTTTTCGGGGCGCTAAAAGTCGCGCCCTGGCGAGGTTAGCGCCCCAAATGGGGCGCGACTCAATTTTTACCCCTTAGAAAATCATTATGATTGGGCAGAGCCAGCACGGATTTATGAAAGGGAGTAAAAACAGAAAATGCTGGAAATACTCAGCAGGTCAGGCAGCATCTGTGGAGAGAGAAACAGAGTTAACATTGGCTCTGTTTCTCTCTCCACAGATGCTGCCTGACCTGCTGAGTATTTCCAGCATTTTCTGTTTTTATTTCAGATTTCCAGCATCTGCAGCATTTTGCTTTTGTATTTATGAAAGGGAAATCGTGTTTGACAAATCTGTGAGAGTTTTTTGAGGTTATAACTAGCAGGATAGGTAAGGGGGGAGAAGTGGATGTAATGCAAAGCTCCCTCTAATTTTCTTTTCGTGCGCGGTCCCTAAATTTGCTGCGCAGCCGCGCATGCGCAGTATCTTTACCGGCGGCAACAGCTGGTGAGCAGCCTGCGCTGGGCACCTTGGCAGGAACGCTGATGTGGTGTATTTAAATTTTCAGAAGACATTCGATAAGGTGCCACACAAGAGGGCTCATGGGATTGGGGGTAATATACTAGCATGGATTTAGGATTGGTTAATGGATAGAAAACAGAGAGTAGGAATAAACGGGTCATTTTCAGGTTGGCAGGCTGTAACTAGTGGGGTACCGCAAGGATCAGTGCTTGGGCCTCAGCTACTCACAATCTACATCAATGATTTAAATGAAGGGACTGAGTGCAATGTATCCAAGTTTGGTGATGATACAAAGTTAGGTGGGAAAGTAAGTTGTGAGGAGGATGCAAAGAGGCTGCAAAGGGATATGGATAGGTTAAGTGAGTGGGAAAGAACATGGCAGATGGAATATATTGTGGAGAAATGTGATAGGAAAAATAGAAAAGCAGAATATTTTTTAAATGGTGAGGGACTGGGAAATGTTAGTGTTCAGCGGGACCTGGGTGTCCTTGTACACAAATCACAGAAAGTTAACATGCAGGTACAGCAAGTAATTAGGAAAGCCAATGGCATGTTAACCTTTATTACAAAAGGATTGGAGTATAAGAGTAAAGAGGTCTTACTGCAATTATATAGGGCCTTGGTGAGATCACACCTGGAGTATTGCGTACAGTTTTGGTCTCCATATCTAAGGAAGGATATACTTGCCATAGAGGGTGGGCAACAAAGGTTCACCAGACTGATTCCTGGGATGAGGGGATTGTCCTATGAGGAGAGACTGAGCAGACTAGGCCTATAATCCCTAGAGTTTAGAAGAATGAGAGGTGATCTCATTGAAACGTATAAAATTCTTAAGGGGCTGGGAGGGTGTTTCTCCTGGCTGGGAGTCTAGAACTAGGGGTTACAGTCTCAGAATAAGGGACCAGCCATGTAGGACTAAGATGAGGAGAAATTTCTTCACTCAAAGGGTTGTGAGTCTTTGGAATTCTCTACTCCAGAGGGCTGTTGAGTATATTCAAGACAGAGATCGATAGATTTTTTAATATTATGGGAATCAAGGGATATGGGGATAGTGCAGGAAAGTGGCGTTGAGGTAGAAGATCAGCCATGATCTTATTGAATGGCGGAGCAGGCTCAAAGGGCTGAATGGCCTACTCCTGCTCCTATTTCTTATGTTCTTATGTAACAGATACTGGGGGAAAAATTCTGTATTGCCCCGTTTGGGGCGCGATTATCGGCCGTGCGCAAAGTTTAGCACCTGGCGCTAATTATCGCCTCCAACTGCAAACTTGGCTTTTATCGCCCCCGGAGGTGACTGGAGCTCTAAATCAGGTGCTACACACCTCTCTTAAGGCGCAAAGGCCGAGGAGCGAGGCGCTACCTCAGAGCGCTGGCGAAGCTCATGTGATGTCAGTCAGCAATGGAACATAGACACAATGGCGCCGGTCAGTTCTTAAAGGGGAGGGTTGATCTTGCTCTCCATCCACATCCTGCTCATTGCAGCCTTGAATCTCGGCCTGGAGAGACCTGTACATCAAATCTGCTGGAAAGAACAATGGAGAGTACCAGGGAAAGAGCTCAGAGTGCAGTCTCTTCTAAATCGATATAAGGAAGGGCAAATCAAAATGAACCTGCAAAGTGCTGCTCAATACCTAAAACTCCTTCACACAGCGTTGAATCTCTCCAGAAGTCTCTCTCTCTCTCTCAGAAAGCGTGGTGCAAAAATGTCACCAACAAAAAAAGGCAGGAAGCGGTCGCCTTTAAATAGCGCTCCCGCAGTCCCTTCTTGACTGCAAAACGCTCCCCTCAACCTGTCGTTGCTAGCGGCAGGCGGTAAGGCAGGGGGCGCCACTCAATATCCAGTCCGGGGTGCTACCGGGGCGTTGCACACTCGACTGACGTCACGATCTGCCGGCGCAGGAGATCGTGGCGGTAGTGTTTAGCGCCGCCGCAAAATGTCTAGTTAATTTCGCGAGCGGCGCAAACATCACCGCGCACGGGTGCTAGTTGCTTTGCGCCCCATTAGCGCCCTCTTAAGGCGCTAACGGGAGGCGCAAACCAACTGAAATTTTCCCCCACCGTCTTTTGCCACACGTCAGCTTACATAAAGTACAACACCAGCTGGAGACGCAGATCTCATTTTGCCAGTCATGTGACATTCCCTAAATACAAGGTACCACTGATAGCATTCATATCGTCACTCGTGCACCTACAGGTAGTCCCCTCCTTTTTGGTTACTAATCCCTTAACATTCAGATGGTATATGACCAGCAACAAAAAATTATGCACATTTTCAAGGAAGTCCTCATGACCCATACATTTTCAAGGAATCGAGGGTATCTCAACCGGGTTGGAGGTGGGGCGGGGCGGGGGGCCGGTGGGAGACAGAATGCCAGGCTGGCTCCTTGAAGACCTGACTGTTGACACCTCTCCAGAGCCCCCAGACCTCTCCACCCTTCCACAAGAAAAGCCCTACTATGATGCGCATTTGCGAGGCAGAAATTTAGTCTGCGCCCACTCAAAAGAAGGTTTCCGATGCTTGGACTGCTCTGGTCGGTGCCCTGCAGTGCGAGCCAAAGTTAGTCAGTGGAATGATGGGATGTTGGATGCTGCACAGTCCGGCTATTGAAGGAAATGTGTACACCCGCTGCCTGAAACGGAGCAACAGCAGATCAGCCCCCTGGAAGAGTATGAGGGGAATATTAATCCTCAACAGCAACTGAGGCAGTGCCCAAAGTGCACAGATACAATCGGCATTCACCAACCGTTTGTTTTCCTTGAGGCCTGCCCACAGCCTTTTCAGCAAACAGTTAATACAGATGCCCAGCTTGGGGGGGGAGTGGGGGTGGTGTTTCACAAGATTAAGTGCTTAATATTTTCTCCCATTGCTATGTGTAAAGCATTGTTTGGATTTATCTTAAATTAAAAAGTACCGACTACAATCTTTACGCTGTTGAACAATTGCTTTTTATTGCTGTAAGACTGCATGTGTGCAATATGGTTCCCCTGATGCCCCTCTGTGGTAACCCCTTATGGCCGGTGTGCTAGTCTATGTTCTCGCTCCTGTACTACTCCTAAATAAGGTCTTATTGGAAAGAGCAGGCGTGGAGGATTCCTGTAAAGGTCTGCTGAGAACCTGCATGTCCTTCCACTGGTCACCGATCACTAAGGGCGCGATTTTCCCATTGGAGGTGGGTTGGAGGCGGGTTTCGGTTTGGGTGGGTTCCAAACCCGCCTCCACTGTCAGGTGGGAAAAATTTGCGATTTTCCCCTAATTGGCCAGTTGATTTCAGAGGTGTGGGTTCCCCTGGGCCAATGAGTGTTTTGGGACTGAAACTCGCCTCTGCTGACATCACTTATCCAGCTTCATTTAAGGGCTGCTTGCTGCCTTGGCTCATTCCACTGGTTTTTGGTCGATGCTGCACCACCTCCAAGCTGTTATCTCCTTGAAGAATGGCCAGCTCCAAGGCAAGGATCTCCCCGAGGTTCTCTTTTGAGGAGCTGGGTATGCTGGCTGAGGGGGCGAGAGCTTCCCCTCATCTGGGAGGAAGAGGCCTCCCAAAGAAACCAAGGCTGTGTGGGTCCTGCTGGCAAGGGATATAACCTCCAGATCTGTGTGCAGATTGGGTGATTGTTTCTGTTTATTGATGAAATGCCATCCCTGTGTGAATGTATTAAAATTAGGTGATGGCAAACTGTTGGCATATGTTATTTCGGTTTCAGCAGCTCCACATTGCGGGCTCCGTGACACTTGCGTGGTCAGGTTGGTGGTCAGAGTGAAAGGAGGCCAGAGAGTCATGTCCATTGTCTATCATGTGTTAAAAAGAAGCCAAGCACATGTGGCACAATGGGCAAACTATGCAAATCTGACCAGGATGAGTGCATCCCTTGCATCACAGGCAGCCATGTGCTCATGTGCTGCCGATGCTGCTGGTAGATACGCCGCCGCTCGGTCCTCCTCTTCCTCATCTGAGGAGGCTATGAACTGAGCCACTTGCTCATCAGGGAGCTGCAAGCCACAACGCTGTGCCATGTTGTGCAGTGCACCGGAGACCACGACCATTCTGGAGACCCTGGCTGCTGAATACTGCAGAGATCCACCTGATTTGTTAAGGCATCGGAATCGCATCTTCAGCAAGCCAATGGTTTGCTCCATGATGGACCGGGTTGAAATGTGGCTGGCATTGTAGCGCTCCTCAGCCTCGTTAGCTGGCCTCCTGATCAGCGTCATTAGACACTTCTTCAGGGGGTAGCCCTTGTCACCAAGGAGACATCCGTTAAGTTGGTTTGGTTGATTGAAGAGCAGAGGAACACTGGAGTTCCGCAGGATGAAAGAGTCATGGCAACTACCACAGAACTTGGCGCAAACATGAAAGAACTCCTTCTTGTGGTTACACACCAGCTGTACGTTGAGGGAGTGGAAGCCCTTGCGGTTGACAAAGATAGCTGGGTTGTGATGAGGTGCCCTAAGGGTCACATGTGTGCAGTCTATGATGCCCTGCACCATTGGCAAGCCTGCCATATTTGCAAAGCCAACTGAATGCGTGGTTACACTTGCTTGATCCCTTGAGAACTGGATGTAATTGTGCACCTTTGCAAAAAGGGCATTGGTAACCTGCGTGATGCAACTGTGGGCGGCCGACTGGGAGATGCCGCTGATGTCTGCTGATGATCCCTGGAAGGAGTCTGAGGCAAAAAAGATGAGTGCGGTGGTGACTTTGACAGCCATTGGTAAGGGGTGTCCACCCGCTCCTCTGGGTTCCAGGTGTTGGTGCAGCAGTCCACAGATGTCTCCGACAACCTCTCGCGAAAGTCTCAGCCTCCTTTGGCACTGCTGCTCACTCATGTTGAGGTAGCTCATCCTCTGTCTGTAAACCCTCTGTCGGGGGTATCTCCTGCGGCGAGGTGCCTCGATGCGCTGGCGCCTTCTGCCCTGTGCAGCATCAGGTGGGTGAGCAGGAGGTTGGGGCTCCTGCTGCTGTTACTGCTGAGCTGCCTGGTTCTGCTGCTGCCGTGGATGCTCCTCATCCGAATCTGAGGTCCATGATGAAAGGAAATAAATGGTTCCCATGCTGCTGGCAGATACCTCCATTGGGGAAGCGCTCAGTACAAGCGGGGAGAGGGTCTTCCAAGGAGGTCCCACAGTTGACAGATAGAAGCTGCAGCACCTCTGACTTCGGAAGGCCTGCTAAAAGTGCTGAAAGACCTGTGGAACAAAAGTTCTGCCACCTGCAACTGCTCCCTGATGAAAGCTCTGTTTCAATGGTGGAGCTGCAGCTGTGAGGAGGCCACCCACTTGTCAACCCGCCAGGATTAGCTGGCGTGGTTTAGGAGGGTCGTGGAACACACTGAAAATGTGGTAAAATATCAAAGGCCTGTCAAAATAGGATTATAGAGGCCCTTAACGACTATTTAAGGGTCTTAACTACCTCTCCCGACTGATGGAGGCGGGACCGAATCGCACCCATCAAACCCGCCTTCGGCAAAATTGCGCAGAGGCGGGTTGGAGGCGGGTTCCGAACCCTGCCCTCACTTTTTGCGATTTTGTCAACTGTCCCGCCTCCAAACCCGCCTCCTCGGGACTGGGAAAATTGCCCCCCAAGGGCTGGATTTTGCCAATGGGGAGCTTTTGGAGGCGGGACTCCCACTTGTCGGGTTTCAGTCCCGCCTCCATCAACTTCTGGCCAACCCACGCTATTTTCCCTTGATTGACCTTATTAAGCCCGCACACACTGACATTCTCTGTAGTTTGATGAGTTCTTGAATTCAAGACCTCCTCAAACCTCTTTCTTTTGCAGAAATTAGATGGTTGTTGCATTGGAGAATGCAATGGCCATCTGTCATCTCTGCCACAGAGATGCGAGACTCTCCGCATACCCACCGACTGAAGCCTGCAGGAAGAAACAAAGGTAAGTAAACTTTTTCTAACACTTTCCACTTACCTCACATACTCACCTCTCCACACTTGCACCCATCACTTACCTTCACAGCGCACTTTTGCACCCCGCAGACCCCCGCAGACCCACTACTCGCCTCATTGACCCTGGCGGTGTTTGGAGCCTTTGGGAAGCCCGCACTTGTATGGGCAAAATGGGGATAATCCTCTTATCTGCCTGTTAACTACCTGTTAACAGGCAGTTAAGTGGCTGTAATCCCTTCCCGCCTCCAGGAGACGGGACCCGGCGCGCGACAGCTACCCAACTCCTGGCAAGATGGCACAGAGGCAGGTTGGGGGTGGGTTGGGCACCCGCCCCCAAATTCTGCCATTTTCCCGGCAGTCCCGCCTCCAAACCCGCCTCCCCAGGGCTGGCAAGATCCAGCCCTAAGTGTTACAAACCCAGAGGATCCTGGTTAAGTGGCAAGAATAGCCAGCCCTATTCTGTCTGCTGGTGAGTGCACACACCGGGGTTCCTCTCGCTAGAGGCAGGTGCTGCCAGCTCACTGTTGGAGACTTGAGAAGCAGTTGCTTGTCTCTCTGCTCCTGTGTGCGTGCTGCTACTGGAAGCCAAGTCCTGCAGCTACTGACATCTTTGTACAGAGATCACGGGCTGGATATTTACTGGGGCGGGTTGCATAGGTGGGAGGGGGGGTGGTGAGTTGGCGGGGGGCGGCATTTCAGTCAGGAAACCCGGAAGTCTGGAAGTTTTATCTGCACAGCATGCGACTTTTGGTCCTGAATGGTTCCCCGACCGAATGCCGGCCTGATTGACAGGCTTGGCTTCCAGTCGGGCGGCGAGCACTCCGGAGGAGGCCACAGGACCAGGTAGGTCCGATCTCCGACCACGGGGGGTGGGATTCAATCCTGGGGGAGTCCGATTCCCAATCCCAGAAGGGGGTCCGATCCCATGGAGGGTCCGATCCCCGACTTCGGTAGGGGGGGATTGTATTGGGGGGTGGGGGGGGGCTCTGATGGTGGGGGAGCTTGGGGGGCCGGGAGGAAGCACTCCTGCTCCTCCTGGCCCACATGGAGTCACTGTGAAGGCACTTACCTTCTCCCCGAGGCTGTCCTCGTCTCACTGCAGCTGTCGGGCCCGGGAAGCTCGGCCGGCCACAGTAAAACCTGCAAAGCAGGTTAAACCCGAAGCTTGCAGCCTCGTTACTATATTTAAAATGCCGCCCTGGCTGCCCGATCCTTGTCCCGCCTCAGTAAAACCCGAAAGTCGGCAAGTTGGAGCCAACATCCCTATGCTCTCAGAATTTTTATGCTGTAGGTGATCATGCAGGCATAGGGGATAAGTCATTGGAGGAGATGATGCAACACGTAGGAATGGAATCGTGAAACAGCAGTGACACAAAGGTGGACCACGGAGGAGAAGCAATAGGTGAGGACAGGGTGGTTGGCCGTATCAAATGCAGCAGCGAGGTCGAGGAGGATGAGAAGGGATAATGGCGATGGCCACAGTCACACCAAGAATCAACACGGTGGCATAGTGGTTAGCACTGTTACCTCACAGCGCCAGGGACCCGGGTTCGAATCCGGCCTTGGGCGACTGTCTGTGTGGAGTTTGCACATTCTCCCCGTGTCTGCGTGGGTTTCCTCCGGGTGCTCCGGTTTCCTCCCACAGTCCAAAGATGTGCGGGTTAGGTTAATTTGGCTATGATAAATTGACCCTTAGTGTTAGGGGGATTAAATACGTGGGGTTACGGGGACAGGGTGGGATATGTGTCGGTGCAGGCTCGATGGGCCGAAATGGCCTCTATCTGCACTGTGGGGATTCTGTGAATCGTTGGTGATTCTGACCAGGGCAGTTCTAGCGCTGTGGCTGAGATAGAAGCTAGACTGATGGAATTTGAACAGGCAGTGGCAGGAGGGATGGGCACAGCATTAGTTGGCGATGACACATTTGAGGGCCGTAGAGAGGAGAGGAAGCTAGAGTTCGGGTGGTATTTACAGAGGACAGTGTGAGCAATGGTGGGCTTTTTAAGGAGGGAGTTGGCCACAGCTGTTTTGAGAATGGGGGGTTGTAGCAATAACACACATCTGCAGCTCTCTTCCCATGTATTTGCATTTCCACAGCTTTTTGCCTCAGTTTCCCTTCTATATATCACATTTCTGCAGCTTCTCTTTTGCATTTTTCAACTCTGTCTGCAACTTCCAGATAAATGTCATTTCAAAAAGCACTCAGTGAATCACAAGAGGGTCAAACAAAAGGAATGAAAGGGAGAAGCTTCATAGTGATACCAATTTGTTTTTTTAAAGTAGGGCATTATGGGTCCTATTCGTTCCTTTAAATTTCATTTCTTAGGATACTTTAAAGGAGCCCACTCAAGCCAAGTAACTCTGGAACATATATCTCATCAATATTTCAACAATTTGCAAATGGTGTTTGAGGTGGGTTATAAATTGTTAGGTAACTTTTGAGTTACAATTACTGCTCAATGTTGCAATAAGATGCTGTGGGGACTGCTTCACATTTGATAATGACAGAAAATACCAAAAATGCAAAACTAATTGTTTCTTTCTGCCCTATTAATCATTTTCTGATGAAAATGAATTAAGAGGATGATGCCGGTTAGTCTTTTGTTGGCGTGCGCGTGCTGCGTTTGAATCTTCTTTCCTGACAGATGGTTGGATTAATTATTGCTCTGGTGATGGTTGAATGGGTAATGATTTGAGTTTTGCTTTAGTGTCTCTGGTCCCTTTTATGTTTCAAACATTTTGTGGAGCTTTTGTTGCTATTGAACTAGGACTAGCTAATCCGGAGTTAATTGAGTGTCAATTGCCTTTGCTGCAGATGTTTCCAGTGCTTATACTGTTATTTCCTTGTCATCTGTTCCCCCTGGTATGGAGGAGTTTGATTGCGATTCCCCTTTGAGTGAGCAATGAGATTGATACCTTGTGCTAGAAGCTGGAGCTACCAGGATATTTGGCAGCACAAAAGCATCAAATCTGCTGAAATTCCGTCCAGGGGTTGGAGGCATTGCAATCTGAATGTAATCAATATTTTATTCAAATTGTGTATAATAAAAAAAGTGCTAAACTTGTGGCTTTTTTTTTAATGAAGCATTTTCAGCCATTTTTATATTGTTATTAAGCGAACAGCTTCTGTAGTTCGGGTCTCTCACAGCCGGTGACCAGATGAACATGACACTACAATAAGAACATAAGAACATAAGAAATAGGAGCTGGAGTCGGCCAATTGGCCCCTCGAGCCTGCTCCGCCATTCAACAAGATCATGGCTGATCTTCTACCTCAACTCCACCTTCCTGCACTATCCCCATATTCCTTAATTCCCTTAGTTCCCCAAAATTTAACGACCTCTGTCTTGAATATCCTCAGCGACTGAGCATCCACAGCTCTCTGGGGTAGAGAATTCACAACCCTCTGAGTGAAGAAATTTCTCCTCATCTCCGTCCTAAATGGCCTACCCCTTATTCTGAGACTGTGACCCCATGTTCTGGATTCCACAGCCAGGGGAAACATTTTCTCATCATTAAACCTGTCAAGCCCCTTAAGAATTTTATGTGTTTCAATTAGATCACCTCTCATTCTTCTAAACTCTATGGAATATAGGCCTAGTCTACTCAATCTCTCCTCATAGGGAAATCCCTCATCCCAGGAACCAGTCTAGTATGTCTTTCCTTAGGTAAGGAGACCAGAACTGTACATAGTACTCCAGGTGTGGCCTCACCAATGCCCTGTATAATTGTAGTAAGACTTTGTTACTCATATACTCTAATCCCTTTGTAACAAAAGCTAACATACCATTTGCTTTCCTAATTGCTTGCTGTACCTGCATGTTAACTTTTTGTGATTCATGTACAAGGACACCCAAATCCCTCTGAATGCAAACATTTCCCAGTCTCTCACCATTTAAAAAATGTTCTGCTTTTTTGTTTTTCCTACCAAAGTGGATAACTTTACACTTCCCCACATTGTATTCCATTTGCCATGTTCTTGCCACTCAGTCAACCTGTCTATATCTCTCTGCAGCCTCTTTCCATCCTCCTCAAAGCTTACTTTCCCACTTAACTTTGTATCATCACCAAACTTGAATATGATACACTCAGTCCCTTCATCTAAGTCATTAATATAGATTGTAAATAGCTGAGGCCCAAGCACTGATGCTTGCTGGTACCCCACTAGTTACAGCCTGCCAACCTGAAAAAGGTCCCGTTTATTCCTACTCTCTGTTTTCTGTCCATTAACCAATCCTCAATCCATGCTAATATATTACCCCCAATCCCATGACTTCTAATGTTGTGTAATAACCTCTTGTGTGGCACCTTATCGAATGCTTTATGAAAATCCAAATACACTACATCCACTGGTTCCCCCCATCCATCCTACTAGTTACATCTTCAAAAAACTCTAACAGATGTGTCAAACTCGATTTCCCTTTCATAAAACCATGTTGACTCTGCCTAATCATATTACAATTTTCTAAGTGCCCTGTTACCACGTCACGAATAATAGATTTGAGCATTTTACCTACTATTGATGTCAGTGTGGAAGAGGTCCTCTGGCCGCTCTCATGGGAATGGTACTGATTATGTGAAGGCACAAGCAAGCAAACTGGGAGAAAGCAAATAGCTTTATAAAGAGGGAATTGCACCATCCTCAACAAAAGATTGATCACAAAAATATCACCAATCATTCTGTGCTTAAAAACCTCACTAGACAGGTTTGGATGAAGAAGGCCCTGCAAGCCCATTTGATTTAATTCATCCAGAACACCAACCCTACCATCTCCCCATTACAATATCAGGCTGTTTCTAAATGAGTCCAGTGTCCTGGCCTCAACCACCCTTGCTGGCAGCCCGTTCCAGCGGCTGATCACTCTCTTGTCTGGTCTGGTCACGTTCTGGTCTCTGTCTTAAACCTACCCTTCATAACCATGCATCACTCTTGTCCTTCTACCTTGGTATATCTGAAAGTATTGTTCTGGCTTTTACTCGCGCTATATAAGTATCTTGTATAACTCTACAAGGTTTGCACTGAAATGTCTCTTTTTAAAAGCAAAACATCCCTAGCTAATCCAAGGCTTTGCCATTTATCTTCCTTATTTCTCTTCTGCAAACAGTTTTTTTTCCCATTTTAACTAATTGTATTGGAATTAATATCTGGTGCATCAATGCCAATGCCTGGTGTTCTGAGTCCGGGTGATGTCAGTGACCTTCTAGGAGGACATCTCTAGAATTACTCGGGATTATCATTAGAAGATTGAAAGGGAAGTTAGAAGATTTTTTTCACACAGATCATTAAAACAGGGAATGTTTTACCACAAGTGGCTATGAAGGCAGAGACTACAACATCACTTAAATGGGATCAGAGTAGATAGCTACTTTTGCAGAGCTCATACCAGCAAGAAATTCCATGATTCTAATCCCTATTGATCTGGAGGTGTGAAATGCATAGGCATTGTGTAACCCCATTGAACTCAACTCCTAGAGCTTCAACAAAAAACTTTTCTTCTTCCTTTCCGATGTCAAGGATCGCAAGCTTCAACAACTCTCGGACACTAACGCCCCTCCGGAACCTTCTTCCCCTTCACTTTCCTCTGACCCCCCTTCTCCCAATCTCACCCCCTGCCGCGTTTTCACTATCCCCTCTGACCTTCCCCTCTCTGACTCCGAACGATCACTCCGCAGCAAAGGCCTGACCTTCATCCCCTTACGCCCCCATCTCAATGAATTTCAAGCTCGGCATGATGCTGAGCTCTTTTTCCGCCGCCTCCGTCTCCGTGCCCACTTCTCTGGCCAGGAGTCTTCCCCCCGCACGGCTGACCCTTTCTCCCGCTTTCAGAATTCTCGTTCCACCTGGACCCCTCCCTCTGGCCTCTTACCCTCTCTAGATCTTTTCATTGCTAACTGCCGCCGTGACATCGGCCAGCTCAATTTCTCTGCTCCCCTCACTCACTCCAACCTACCTCCCTCTGAACTTGCAGCACTCCATTCTCTCCGATCCAACCCTGACATTGTCATTAAACCTGCTGACAAGGGTGGCGCTGTTGTTGTTTGGCGAACCGACCTCTACCTAGCGGAAGTTGAACGCCAACTCTCTGACACCTCCTCCTACCTCCACCTGGACCATGACCCCACTACTGAACATCAAGCCACCGTGTCCAAGACCGTCACTGACCTCATCTCCTGTGGAGATCTTCCCCCCACGGCCGCCAACCTCATAGTTCCCCAACCGCGCACAGCCCGCTTCTACCTCCTTCCCAAGATCCACAAACAGGACTGCCCCGGTAGACCCATCGTTTCAGCCTGTTCTTGCCCCACGGAACTTATCTCTTCCTATCTCGACTCTATTTTTTCTCCCCTTGTCCAGTCTCTTCCCACCTACATCCGCGACTCTTCCGATGCCCTCCGCCATTTTAACAGTTTCCAGTTTCCCGGCCCCAACCGTCTCCTCTTCACTATGGACGTACAATCCCTCTACACCTCCATTCCCCACCAGGATGGCCTGAGGGCGCTCCGCTTCTTCCTTGAACAGAGGCCCAACCAGTCCCCATCCACCACCACCCTCCTCCGCCTGGCTGAACTTGTTCTCACATTAAACAACTTCTCCTTTGACTCTACCCATTTCCTCCAAATTAAAGGTGTTGCTATGGGTACCCGCATGGGTCCTAGCTATGCCTGCCTTTTCGTGGGATATGTGGAACACTCTTTGTTCCAGTCCTACTCGGGTCCCCTCCCTCACCTCTTTTTCCGGTACATTGATGACTGTATCGGTGCCGTCTCCTGCTCTCGCCCTGAACTAGAACATTTCATTCACTATGCTTCCAATTTCCACCCTTCCCTCACCTTCACATGGTCCATCTCCGACTCTTCCCTTCCCTTCCTCGACTTCTCCATCTCCATCTCTGGGGATAGGTTATTGACTAACATTCACTACAAGCCCACTGACTCCCACAGCTACCTGGACTACACTTCCTCCCACCCCGCCTCCTGTAAGGACTCTATTCCATTCTCCCAGTTTCTCCGTCTCCGCCGCATCTGCTCTGATGATGCCACCTTCCATACCAGTGCTTCCGACATGTCTTCCTTTTTCCTCAACCGAGGATTCCCCTCTACCGTGGTCGACACGGCCCTCGACCGTGTCCGTTCTATCTCCCGCACTTCTGCCCTCACCCCTGCCCCTCCCTCCCGGAACCACGATAGGGTTCCCCTTGTCCTCACCTTTCACCCCACCAGCCTCCACATTCAACGGATCATCCTCCGCCATTTCCGCCACCTCCAGCGTGATCCCACCACCAAACACATCTTCCCCTCACCTCCCCTTTCAGCATTCCGCAGGGACCGCTCCCTCCGCGACACCCTAGTCCACTCCTCTACCACCCCCAGCACCCCTTCCCCTTCGCCCGGCACCTTCCCGTGCACGCGCAGGAGATGCAACACATGCCCTTACACCTCCCCTCTTCCCACTGTCCAGGGCCCCAAACACCCCTTCCAGGTGAAACAGCGATTTACTTGTACTTCCTGCAATTTAGTATACTGTATTCGCTGCTCACGATGTGGTCTCCTCTACATTGGGGAGACCAAACGCAGATTGGGTGACCGCTTTGCGGAACACCTCCGTTCAGTCCGTAAGGGGGACCCCGAGCTCCCGGTGGCCTGTCACTTTAATTCACCGCTTCACTCCCACTCTGACCTCACCGTCCTCGGCCTATTACACTGTTCCACGGAAGCGCAGCGTAAGCTCGAGGAACAGCACCTCATCTTTCGTTTAGGCACGCTACAGCCCTCTGGACTCAATATCGAGTTCAACAATTTTAGATCATAACCTCAGCTCCAATCACATTTATATTTTATTTTTTCCACCCTTTTATTTGCCCCCCCCCCCACCTTTTTTTTTCCTCCTAGAAGCTGGCAGCTGTCCTTCATTCTGCCAGTGGATTTCACACTTCTTTCAGCCTTAATCTGTCACATTAACACCACCTCTAGCCTTGCATATCTCTTAATGTCTCTTAATGTCTCTTCATCTCCCCCTTTGTTCTTTTATCCCCTCCCCCTTTTCCCAGCTTTACTCTGGCCTTAAATCTAAATGATTTCCGGCTCTTCACAGTTCTGACGAAAGGTCATCGACCTGAAACGTTAACTCTCTTTCTCTCTCCACGGATGCTGCCTGGCCTGCTGAGTTTTTCCAACGTTTTCTGTTGTTATTCCTAGAGCAATTGGTTTTGCTGAAGATCCAAGTGCCGTTTAGCAGATGAAGTGTGAAAGATGTGAACTACATGGGTTAACAAACAGAAAATCAATAGTTGGTAAACCAGGTATTGGTTAGCTGCCCCTTAGCACCTGGCTGCCCCTTAGCGAGTTAAGTGAAAATTCAGATAAGATTGCTCAATGTTAAGTGGCAGCAATTACTAAACACAGCTAACGAACATAAATGGGACTCAGGCTAAGCATAGTAACTGCTTTTAAACAGTTAATGGCTCTTTTTACAACAGATAGAGGGACTGGTGTAAGTGCCAGGATGTGCCGGCACAGGACCACCAACGTTGACATGAGCAAAGTTCATGGGGTCAGGGGGTTCCCTTCATTTATTGGGAATGGGATGCATGTTGTGTGCCTACCTGTCCTCCAGAAGCTGCACTCAAGGCGCAGGTTAATGGGTTTAGGTCGGGTGCTGGGCTGCCCCTTCCCCCAGAAAGGAGAGAGCAGTTCTCCCTTGGCTCCCTTTGTACAACATCAACAACAACCTGCATTTATATAGCACCTTCAACAGAGTAAAACATCCCAAGGTGCTTCACAAGAGCGTTAACAAACAAAATGTGACACCAAGCCACACAAGGAGATATTAGGACAGGTGACCAAAAGAGGAAGGTTTTAAGGAGCATCTTAAAAGGAGGAGAGAGAGGCCGAGAGGTTTAGGGAGGGAATTCCAGAGCTTAGGACCTAGGCAGCTGAAGACACGGCCGTCAATGGTGGAGCGATTTAAAATTGGGGATGGGCAAGAGGCCAAAATTGGAGGAACGCAGATATCTTGGAGGGTTGTAGGGGCCTGAAGTGGTTTTTTAAAACTCTGAATCTTCAGCGGTCCAGGCCACGATCCAAACTAGTACCCCCAGGTGGTCCCCCTTCTGCCTTTCAAACTAATGTTAACTTTCAACAGCCTTCTGGTTTCCAGTCTATTTCTGTTGAAGCAGGGAGCAAATTAAGAGTGCTGATGACATCAACAGAGAATTGGCTTCAAGAGTGACTACGAGTGTGATATGAAGCTGAGCTGGCAGGCACGCAGTTGAAATGGTGTGATTGCTAAAGCGCCCTTGGTTAACAGTTGTATTACTTCAGCTCCCTTGCACTGCTGGGATCAGTAATTATTCCAGCCCGCTTTCCTCAATGATGTCATCAGCGTGCACTATGTCGGAGCAAAAAGGTGCAAAGTGATTTTACACTTTAATTTGGGGAATTGCCTTTTTATCTCCACAAGGTTTCATTTTATTTTTAACTTAATGGGCTCTTTTTCCGAAAGAAACTTCAGGCACAAACCATGGCTTTACAAAGAAACCAGTCATTTATTATGAATTCACTAGAAAAATTAACATTAGAATTAAACATCTTCCATAAGGCCGCAGCCCAGGATCAGTTAAGTTTTGTTTTGTGGTGGGTTGGGGGTGGGGGGAGGAAACACTCCTGCTCCTCCTGGTCCACAAGCAGTGCTGTAAAGGTTCTTGCCTTATGGATCCAGCACCTTCTCGCCTCCTTTCACCTGCCGGATTTGCCGAGGCCCGGGAAACCCGGCTGACGTGGAATAAAAATAGAAACATTGCCAACAAGGAGGCAAGCAGCCTCCTTAGAAGGTTTCAACGACCAACTCGCCTCCTGAGAGCGGATGGGTCGCCCGCACGCCATCCCACCTCCGTTAAAACCGAAAATGGGCGGGTTTGAGGCGGGTTGGGGTTGTGTTTGAAATGTTTTACATTTTTACTTTCCACCCAACACAAACCCACCTGTTTTTGGCAGTTAAAATTAGGTTCTCTGTAAAAGGTATCCGGATGGTGAGACTCCCTCTTTAAGTCATTTTTATTTTATTGAGGTAAATGGCTACACCAGGACAGCACAAAGGTTGAACAGAGTAGGGCTTGAAATGCACTGGTTAATCTGGTCACATCAAATGCCTTTGCGTTCTGTTTTAGCGAATTTGTTTGCCCATTTATTTCCAATGTAATTTGTTAAAATAGCAACACATGGGGCCCGATACCAACATGAAGCTGAAAGTAGCGAGCGACTCCACTTGTTTCATTAGTTCCTGCCCTTTTTTTAAACCTCCCACAACAATTGGGAAGTTAATGTCTAGGACGATTTGCTTCAAAATCAATGAACAAAGTTGGCTTTGTAATCCATTTTTATGATTGTTTTATTTCTGCTGTTGCATTATGAAGGAAATGATTTATTCATTGCGAAGGTTCTTTTATGAAGTGATTTCTTCCCCCCTCCTTTCCCCCTCGGTTGCGTCTCCCCGCACCAGGCACAATTCTCAGTTGGGAGGACAAGGGCCCAGCTGTTCCCAGACATCCACCAATCCTGTTTGGGAGCCAGCTTCTGAGGCCTTCATAAGAGTAGCCTCTTACAGCTCTCCCTCTGATTTCTTTCCCCATGGATGAAGAAAAAAAGAAAGAACTTGCATTTATATCGTGCCTTCCACAACCTCAGGGCATTCCACAGTGCCCCACAGCCGATGAAGTAAATCTGAGGTGTAGTCACTGTTGTTTTGTAGGCAAAGACAGCAGCCAATTTACACACAGCATTATCCCACAAACAGAGCATGAGATCAATGACCAGTTAATCTACTTTTGGTGGTGTTGGTTGAGGACACTGAGAAGATTTCCAGCTCCTTTTCAAATAATAACCTTCAAAGGGAATTGAATAAATACTTGAAGGGGAAAAGTTTGCAGGGCTATGGACTAATTGGATAGCTCTTTCAAAGAGCAGGCACTGGCACGATGGACTGAGTGGCCTCCTGTGTTCTATCATTCTATGATTCTATGAATGTCGTAGAGTCTTTTGTGTTCACACAAACTGACAGACAGGGCCCCAGGTTTAACATCTCAGCTGAAAGACGGCACCTCCAACAAGGCAGCACTCCCTCCGTACTGCACTGAATCATTAGTCTAGTTTATGTGCTTCCTTCTCTAAAGGGCATTAGTGAATCAGTTGGAATTTTATGACACTCCAACAGCTTCATGATCACCTTTACCGATTCCAGCCTTTTATTTCCAGATTACTTTTAAAAACTGCATTAAAATTCTCAAACTGCCATGGTGGGATTTTAACTCATGTTCTCTGAATTACTGATCCAGTAACATAAACCACTATGCTACTGTGCCTCTCAGGTGAGCCCTGATGTGCATAATCCTGAGTTGATGATAACAAGCCATCTGCATGTTCCCACTTTCCCACAAATGACAACGCAGTAACAGTAGGGGATTTCAACTACCCTAATATTAACTGGGATAGAATCAGTGTAAAAGGTATAGAGGGTGCAGAATTCTTAAAATGCATTCAAGAGAATTTTTTTAGCCAGTACGTAGCAAGCCCATCAAGAGAGGGGGCCATTCTGGACTTAGTTTCAGGGAATGAAGCTAGGCAGGTGGAAGGGGATCAGTGGGATAGCATTTTGGTGCTAGTGATCATAATTCAGTTAGATTTAGCGTAGTTATGGAAAAGGACAAGGATAGACCAGGAGTAAAAGTTCTCAATTGGGGAAAGGCCAATTTTACGAAGCTGAGATGTGATTTAGCAAAAGTGGACTGGAGACAGTTATTTGAAGGTAAATCAGTGTCAGAGCAGTGGGAGGCATTCAAGGAGGAGATAGTGAGGGTTCAGAGCAAGTATGTTCCCACAAAGAAAAAGGGGGGGCTCCCAAATCTAGAGCCCCCTGGATGTCAAGGGGCATACAGGGTAGGATAAGACAAAAAAGGGAAGCTTATGTCAGATACCAAGAACTAAATACTGCAGAAAGCCTAGAGGAATATAGAAAGTGCAGGGGTGAAATTAAAAAGGAAATTAGGAAAGCAAAGAGAGGGCAGAAAAAAATATTGGCAAGTAAAATCAAGGAAAACCCAAAGATGTTTTATAAATACATAAACATTAACTAAGGAAAGAGTAGGGCTGATTAGAGACCAAAAAGGTAACCTGTGTGTGGAGGCGAAAGATGTGGGTATGGTTCTTAATGAATACAATTGGCTCGATTTTGCCATTGGGGTCGGGCTGGGGGAGTGTCAGGTGGTCGTCATGTCAGGACCCCGACTCCAATGTGAAGTGGGAAAAAAGTGCGATTTTGCCCTAATTGGGCACTTGATTTCCAGCATGTGGGAACCCCTGGCCCAATGAGCCTTTACAGACAGAAACTCGCCTCCGATGAAGTCATCAATGTTGCTGGATTTAAGGCCTGCAAGCTGCCTTGCTTCTTTTTCAGCCTTTCAACTTTGTGACCATTGTTCTGAGTGATTCCTTCTTCAAGTATGTCCAGCAGTAGACCAAAGTGTGCACCCAGATTCGATGAGGCCTCCCTCCAAGCTCTGGTGGAGGGAGCAAGAGCAAACAAGGAGGTGCTCTTTCCTTCCTCAGGCAGGAAAAAGCCTCCACAACAGACTAAAGCTGTGTGGCTGCAAGTGGCACAGGAGGTGAGTGCTATCTCAATGTGCAGCAGAACTCGGCTGCAATGCCGAAAGAGGTTTCATGACCTTCTCCGTACAGGAAAAGTGAGTATTACATTCCCATCACCCTCAATCTGATCCCCACTGCCTCTCATCACCAGCACTCTGCTTTGTCAACCTCCTCCTGCACATCCCACTTCACCCTTACATCCCTGCACCCTTACCCATTCCCTCTCTCTCTATGTTCACATTCACTGAACTATTCGACTATGCAGCCCTCACACTCCCTATCATTGTGATGCAATGCTAACAACTTACAACACACAGGGAGGGCCCTTGGTCTTGGCACCTCACTCCATCTTTGTCTCCTTCTAAGCATCTATGCTATGGATTCTCTAAACTCACTCCTTCATTCTCACTCAAACTCCACTTGTTTCCCTCATTGCAGGAAAAGAGAGCCCACGATAAGAGGGAAGGGCGAGGACAGGAGGAGGGCCACCATCAATAGGCCAGCTCACCAATGCAGAGGAGGTGGCCCTGGAGATTGTGGGAGTGAAGGACGATGCGCAAGTGGACGACGGACAGACGGACGCATCACAGCAAGCTGATGACAGAATAGTTTTGCATCTCTCTCATTGACATTGCATGAGTGACAGATAATGATTCTGATGCTCTAACAGATTGACTTATGATCATCTGCACAATTCAATGTGCATGCAAACTTTATCTCACATCTCTAACTCTTTCCTTTACTCCCCCACAGGACCATCGAGAGCCCCCGTCCCTACTGTCCAGGAGGAACAGCCTGAGCCTCAAGACTCCTCAGAGGAAGCTGCAACCTCTGAGGGCGCAGCGTCAGCAGAATTCAGCGCACCCAACACCACACTAACACCTCGGTGGGACGTTCACGAGATAGAGTAGTGTTGTCACCTGGTGTATCACAGATCACAAGTGAGCATCAGCAGATGGTGGAGACAGGGACAGCAGTGGAGAGTCCTCGTCGGAGGGCGCAGGACTCTCCCAGCTCGGCTCAGCTGCATGTCGACCCTGTGCCTCTGGGTCCATCCAGAAGGAGAGCGCTGCTGGAACTCCAGGAACAGGTGCAGGAGTCTCTGGCAGATTTTGTCTCCAGGGTCGCTGCGAGTGTGGAGCGAATGGAGGAGTCCATCGCTAACATGAGCAGAGCCTTTGTGGAGGCGTTGGCGTATGAACGCATCACCACGGAAAGGATGGCAACCTCCGTGGAAAGGATGGCTACCTCCATGGTAAGGCTGGCTATCGTAGAGGAGAGGATGGCTACGGCCATGGAGGAGCTTAGTCACCAGGGTATTGAAAACATGGTGATTGTTCAGAATAGACTGACATCTCTTGAGGAGCGATGGTCAGCTATTGAGCATAGAAACCAGACCTTCATTGAAGTCCTCTGGAGTAGGACTTCCACTGCAGAAATGGGTCCTCATGGCCCCCCTGAAGTGCAGCAAGGTGCTGTCAAGCCACTTGCTAGCTCTGAAGTGGGGCTGACCCATGAGAGGGAAGTTGGTGGCAAAGAACAAGGAAGTGGGGGCTCCTCTCCAAGCACTCACATGACCATGCCACTGCAAAGCCCTCGGTCAGAGCCCTACCAGAGTCCTCACCCAACTGAGATGGTCGTCTCAGCCCCTGCACAACCGCAGGAGCAGCAGACTGTTGCCGAGCCCTCAGAGGCTCGCAACCCCAGAGGACGCCCGCCAAAGGTGTCGAGACAGGAGCAGCAAGAAAGTGAGCAAGGGGCCTCCACATCTGCTGAAGCCACAGGGGAAGCACCACGTAGGAGCACGCGTAAGAGGAAGATAATGCACAAGTAGTCAGAAGGGTAGTCACTTGGGTGTAATGTTGTGTTTAATTTTGAAAAGCCATCAGTTGCTTATTGTCATAAAAAATTCTGATGGCAAACTGTTGCAGTTGTGGCGTGTGTCATTTCGCTAATGGGACTTCCACATTGAGGGCTTAGGGCGACTTGCAATTGTCAGTATGGTGGTCAGACTGACAGGAATCCGCAGGTTCTTGGCCATTGTCGATGGTCTGATAAGAAGGTGCAAGGCAAAAGTGTTTGATTGTGCAGGCTAAGCAAATCTGGCCAAGATGAGTGCGTCCCTTGAATCCCGGGCAGCAATGTGGTCCCGCGCTGGCGCCTTCTGGCCTGTGCAGCTTCAGGTGGGTGAGCAGCAGCTTGGTGCTCCTGTTGTTGATGCTGCTGTTGTTCAGGGTTCTGCTGCTGCCGCGGCTGGTCTTTGTCCGAATCTGATGTCCAGGAGGAAAGGAAATAAATGGTTCCCATTCTTCTGGTATATGCCTCAGTTGAGGAAGCGCTCAGTCAAGGTGACGAGAGGGGTTTCCCAGGAGGTCACACTGGAGATGGATGTCAGGCTCCAAACTTCCACAACAATGGGTATGCCGGCTAAAAGTTCCCCCAGACCTGAGACAACAAAGTTCTGCCACCTGCAAATGATGATTGCTGAAAACTCCTTTTTAATGGTGGAGCTGCAGCTGTTAGTAAGCAGTCCACTTGTGAGGCCGCCAGGATTCACTGGCGTGTTCTAGAGGAGACATGCAGCACGGGGGAAAAGTGGTAAAATCAGAAAGGCCTCTCAAAATGGGATTATAGAGGCACTTAACTGGTTGTTAAGGGCCTTAAGGGCCTATCCCGTCTCTTGGAGGCGGGATGGAAACAGGGTCAGAAAACACGCATTTGGGAAAATTGCTCGGAGGCGGGATGGAGGCGGGATCGGGCCTGCCCGCCATTTTTTGAGATTTTACCACCTCACACACCTCCAATCCCGCCTCCTCGGGCCTGGCAAAATCGAGCCCTGTGTGTCTGTCTTCACAAAAGAGAGGAACGATGCAGACATTATAGTTATGGAGGAGGAGTGTGAAATATTAGATGAGATAAACATAGTGAGAGCAGAAATATTAAGGGGTTTAGCATCTTTGAAAGTAGATAAATCGCGAGGCCTGGATGAAATGTATCCCAGGAGGTTAAGAGAAGCAAGAGAGGAAATAGCGGAGGCTCCGACCATCATTTTACAATCCTCTTGGAGGACTGGAGGACTGTTATCATTGTACTGTCATTTCAAAAGGGAGAAAGGGATAGACCGAGTAATTACAGGCCAGTCAGCTTAACCTCGGTGGTGGGCAAATTATTGGAAAAAGTTCTGAGGGACAGTATTAATCGTCATTTAGAAGGGTACGGATTAATCAAGGACAGTCAGCATGGGTTTGTTAAGGGAAGGTCGTGTCTGACTAACTTGAGTGAACTTTTAGAGGAGGCAACGAGGAGGGTCGATGAGGGCAGTGCGTTTGATGTAGTCTACATGGATTTTAGCAAGGCTTTTGACAAGGTCCCACATGGCAGACTGGTCAGAAAAGTAAATGCCCATGGGATCCAAGGGACAGTGGCAAGTTGGATCCAAAATTGGCTCAGTGGCAGGAAGTAAAGGGTAATTGTCGACTGGTGTTTTTGTGACTGGAAGACTGTTTCCAGTGGGGTTTCACAGGGCTCAGTACTAGGTACCTTGTTTTTTATGGTATAAACAATGATTTAGATTTAAACGTAGGGGGCATGATTAAGATGATACAAAAATTGGCCGTGTGGTTGATAGTGAGGAAGAAAGCTGTAGGCTGCAGAAAGATATCAATGGACTGATCAGGTGGGCAGACAAGTGGCAAATGAAATTCAATCCAGAGAAGTGTGAGGTAATGCATTTGGGGAGGGCTTACAAGGTAAGGGAATACACAATAAATGACTGGATACTGAGAAGTATAGAGGAACAGAGGGACCATGGAGTGCATGTCCACAGATCCCTGAAGGTAGCAGAACAGCTAGATAAGGTGGTTAAGAATACAGGATACTTTCCTTTATTAGCTGAGGCATAGAATATAAGAGCAGGGAGGTTATGCTAGAGCTGTATAAAACATTAGTTAGGCCACAGCTAGAGTACTGCATTCAGTTCTGGTCACCACTTTACAAGAAAGATGTGATTGCACTAGAGCGGGTACAGAGGAGATTTACAAGGATGTTGTCAGAGCTGAAGAATTTTAGATATGAGGAAAGATTGGATAGGCTGGGGTTGTTTTCTTTGGAACAGAGGCGGCTGAGGGGAGACTTGATTGAGGTTATAAAATTACGAGGGGCCTAGGTAGAGTGGATAGGAAGGACCTATTTCCCTTAGCAGAGAGGTCAATAACCAGGGAGCATAGATTTGATGTAATTGGTAGTGTAATGTATTATCACATGGTTTGGTATGAGCATGCTCAGTTCACTCTGGCCTAATAAAGCAAGCACGTGAACCAGTGTTTTATAAAGGTTCATCATAACTTCCTTGCTTTTGTACTGTATGCCTCTATTTATGAAGCCCAGGATCTTGTAAGCTTTTTTAACCACTTTCTCAACCTGCGCTGTCACTTTCAACGATTTGTGCACATATACCCCCAGGTTTCTCTGTTTATGCACCCCCTTTAGAATTGTACCCTTTAGTTTATATTGCCTCTCCTCATTCTTCCTACCAAAATGTATCACTTTGCACTTTTCTGCATTAAATTTCATCTGCCACGTGCCCGCCCATTTCACCAGCCTGTCTATGTCTTCTTGAAGTCTATCACTATCCTCCTCACTGTTTACTATACTACCAAGTTTTGTGTCATCTGCAAATTTTGAAATTGTGCCCTGTACTCCCAAGTCCAAGTCATTAATATATATCAAGAAAAATAGTGGTCCGAAAAACAATCGTTCACCACTACTCTCTGTTTCCTGTCACTTAGCCAATTTCATATCCATGCTGCCACTGTCCCTTTTATTCATGGGCTTCAACTTTGCTGGCAAGCCTATTATGTGCCACTTTATTAAACACCTTGTGGAAGTCCATGTACACCACGTCAAACACATTGTCCTCATCAACCCTTTCTGTTACCTCACCAAAAAACTCGATCAAGTTAGTTAAACATGATTTGCCTTTAACAAATCCGTGCTGGCTTTCTTTAATTAATCCACACTTGTCCAATTGACTGTTAACTGTGTCCCTGATTATTGTTTCTAAAAGCTTCCCCACTACCGAGGTTAAACTGACTGGCCTGTAGCTGCTGAGTTTATCCTTACACCCTATTTTGACTAAGGGTGTAACATTTACAATTCTCCAGTCCTCTGGCACCACCCCATATCTAAGGAGGATTGGAAGATTATGGCCAGTACCTCCGCGATTTCCTCCTTAACCTCCCTCAGCATCCTAGGAAGCATCCCATCCAGTCCTGGTGACTTATCAACTTTAAGTTCAGACTGTTTACCAGTTCCTCCGCTTTATCAATTTTAATTTCATCCAGTATCTCCACTACCTCCTCTTTCACTATGACTTTGGCAGCATCTTCTTCCTTGGTGAAGACAGATGCAAAGTACTCATTTAGTACCTCAGCCATGCCGTCTGCCTCCATGTGTAGGTCTCCTTTTTGGTCCCTAATCGGCCCCACCCCTCCTCTTACTACCTGTTTATTATTTATATGCCTATAAAAGACTTTTGAATTCCCTTTTATGTTAGCTGCCAATCTATTCTCATACTCTCTCCTTGCCCCTCTTATTTTCTTTTTCACTTCCCCCTGAACTTTCTATATTCGGCCTGATGGAGATTTTTTTAGGGCCAATACCATTATTGAGACCGAAGGTGCCGATGAGAATGTTCAAGCTCAAAATAAAGTAATCCGTGAACGGAAGAAAGCAATTTTTCTAACGGAGATCGGGCCAGATGTCTACGGAATGTTGACTAACCTACTCGCGCCAGGGAAAGCGAAAGATGCGTCGTTTGAAGACATTGTCGAGAAACTCGAGGACCATTTCGACCCAAAGCTGTTAGAAATAGCAGCGAGCTATAAGTTTGGTACCAGAAACCAAAAACAAAGTGAAACCATCAGTGGGTACATTGTAGCTCTTAAGAACCTGTCTTTGCATTGTAACTTCAGCACATTTTTGGATCGTGCGTTGCGAGATAAGTTTGTGTGTGGACTGGTGGATGAGTGCACACAGTCAAAGTTACTGAACACTTCGAACCTAACGTTTGACATAGCATGCAAAATTGCTCTATCTATGGAGATGGTGTCTAAGGATGCTAGGGAGCTCCGTCCAACTCAAGTGACTAGTGCAGCTGAGGTCTACAGTCACAAAGCCACCACCAAACCTAAAGCTGTGAGACCGAGTCAAAAGCATGTCGGTGAGAGCAGTTCAGTGAATTGTTATCGCTGCAATGGAAGTCACTCACCACAGTCCTGCCAATTCAGAAATGCGAAGTGTGTTCACTTCCAGAAGCAAGGCCATATTTCAACAGCTTGCAGAGCTAGATCGAATACAGGAAGTAAGAACCATTCTAGTGGCAATGCAAAGCAGCGACAACAAATGGGAGGAGTTCACAATATTGAAGTGAACACACTGATGTTGAAGAACTAGGCATCTACAGTATCTATGCCACTAGAGGCAACACTAGCAATCATGAGAAAGACTTCCGTACAAAACTTTTGATCAACGAGCAATATATTGATATGTGTATCGACATGGTTGCGGACTGCTCTATCATGAGTAAGGACACATATGAGAGTAAGTTTAATCAAGTACCACTTACAAAGAGTACCATAGAGTTAAAAATCTACTCCGGTGAAATCCTAGAGACATGTGAACAAATGGAATGTACAGTTCAGCACAATGGCCAGTCAGTAAAGCTGCCTATTATGGTAGCAAGCTACAACAACAGGCCAACTTTCATGCGCAAAGACTGGTTGAGAAAGTTAAAACTAGACTGGAAAAACATTTTCAGTGTAGATGCTTCAAAGACACAATGCTGAACAAGTATGAAAGCATGTTCACAAACAGTTATGAGGGCATCACTGGGTATGACGTGCATATCTGCATCAAGTCCAATGAGAAGCCTGTCTATTGTAAGGCAAGGCCGGTCCCCTATGCATTGAAGTCAGGTGGAGGAAGAGCTAGCGAAGCTCAGAGAGAACGGAGTGCTAGTAAAAACTGACAAAAGTGAATGGGCTACCCCGATTGTGGTAGTGCCCAAAGCAGACAAAACTCTACGCTTGTGCGGTGACTACAAAGTTACTATCAACCAAGCAGTTGAGATGAGCAGTACCCATTACCTACATCACAAGTTTTGTATGCAGCACTCTCTGGGTCAAAAGTTTTCTCCAAGCTTGACCTGTCGCATGCTTACGCTCAGCTGAATGTTGACAAAGAGAGTCAACAGTATCTCACTATCAACACACACAAGGGACTGTATTCATACACCAAGCTGTTGTATGGTGTAAAGTCCTCCCCCAAATTCTTCCAGGCTACGATGGATAAGATTTTGCAAGGAGTTCCAAATTGCTTATGCAATCAAGACAATGTGCTGATCACAACAAGCAGCGAGGAATAAAATCTAGAAGTGTTAGATATAGTGCTTCAAAGGTTGAATGCCCACAATGTCAAATTGAAGAGGAGCAAATGTGCTTTAGTGCAGCCCAAGGTTGTGTACCTTGGTCTAAAAGTTGATGCAAATGGCTTGCAGCCAGTGAAGGAAAAGGTTGATGCTGTCATCAATGCTCCAAAGCCACAGAACGTGTCTGAGTTAAGGGGCTGGATTTTGTCTTGGGGTCGGGTTGGGGTCGTGTCATCCGCATTTCGTGTTCCCCCCCCCGACTCCAGATTAATGTGGATGAATGATGCAATTTTCACTTAATTGGGCAATTGAGTTCCAGCATGTGGGAACCCATGAACTAATTAGTGGTTTCAGTCTGAAAGTCGCCTCTGATGATGTCATCATTCCTGCTGCATTGCAGGTCAGAGACTGTCTGACTGGTCTCAGAGACTGCCTGCCTGTTGGTGAGAGAGGACCTGCCTGGCTTTTGCTGTGAGTGGACCTGGATGCAAAATTGATATGAGAGAGAGAGAGAGCATTTTTTTCCTCCAAGTCCTCTCACAGCAAAGGCCAGGCAGTCTCTGAACACATTCAATGCAGCAGCATCAGAGGCGACTTTCAGACCTAATACTACTACTACCTTCATCACATCTCCGTTGCAATAGTGGACCTGCAGCTGATAGTCAGCTATCCACTTGTGCTCCCGCCAGGTTTCACTGGAGTGTTTCACACCAGGCGTACTTCACGTCAGAAAAGGGTTAAACTAGCTAAAACGTTTCAAAATGGCATTACAGAGCCAATTTAGAGCTTGTTATGGGCTTTAATGGCCTCTCCCGCCTCTTGGAGGCGGGACGGAGTCGGGAACACCGCGACTGATTTTGTCAAAATTGCGTGGAGGTGGGATGGAGTCGGGATGGGGTCGGGACCCCCGACCCCGCAAATTTAACCCCCCACACGCCTCCAAACCCGACTCCATGGGTCATTGAAAATCCAGCCCAAGATCTTTCCTTGGAATGGTCCAGTACTACACACGTTTCTTAACTGAGTAGGCGACCATGTTAGCTCCATAGCACGAGTTCCTCAAGAAGGATGTCCAGTGGAAGTGGATGAAACCGCAACAGGAAGCTTACGATGCTTATAAGAGAAGTCTCTCTAGCGATGCTCTACTTGAGCACTACAATACAGAGCGTGAGCTTAAGTTAGCGTGTGATGCTTCCAGCTATGGTTTGGGAGCTGTCTTAAGCCACGTAATGGATGATGACCAAGAGAAACCAATCGCATTCGCATCGCGAACCCTCACAAAGAACAAAAGAAACTACGCGCAAATTGAAAAGGAAGCATTTGCCATAGTGTTTGGAATCAAGAAATTCCAACAGTTCTTGATCGGCAGAAAGTTTACCCTGATAACCGATCACAAACCACTCCTAGCAATATTAGAGCCCAAATCTGCCATCCCTGCAATACCCACATCAAGAATGCAACGTTGGGCAGTGTTGTTGTCACAATATGATTACACGATTGAATATCGCACTTCAAAGCAAAACGCAATCGCAGATGCTTTGTCCAGGTTACCACATGAGGACTCATGTGTTAGGAATGAAGATGCGATTTTAACGCTAGGTGCAGTTGACAAAGGCTTTCCCGTGAATGCAACTGAGATTGCAGATGAGACTCAAGAGGACTCAGTACTGAAAAGTATGAAAACACCTTGAATGGATGGACTGATCAGTGTATGGGCACAGAATTGAAACCATTCCATAACCGTCATACTGAATTGTCTTGTGAGCAAGGTTGTATCAAGTGAGGAAACAGAGTGGTGGTACCTACTTCTTTGAAAGATAGAATTCTGGCTGAACTTCATACTGAATATCCAGGGATTGTCAGTATGAAATTAATTGCAAGAAGCTTTGTTTACTGGCCTGGATTGGACAGTGATCTTGAATCACTTGTCAGCAAATGCAGCGTTTGCCAAAATTGCAGAAACAAACCACCCAAAACTCCACTACAACCCTGGTCATGGCCAAGTAGACCTTTTCAGAGAGTACATGTCGACTTCTGTGAGAAAGCAAATTATTATTTCCTAGTACTTGTAGATAGTCACTCAAAGTGGATTGAAGGGAAACATATAGGTCCAAACAAGTCCGAGATAGAAACAGGGGGCTGGATTTTGATACTGGGGCGGGTTGGGGTCGTGTCATCCACATTTCGTGTTATCCACCCGACTGCAATTGGATGTGGGAGATTGATGCAATTTTCACTTAATTGGGCAATTGAGTTCCAGCATGTGGGCACCCATGAACCAATTAGTGGTTTCAGTCTGAAAGTCGCCTCTGAATATGTCATCATTGCTGCTGCATTGAAGGCTTTCAGACACTGCCTGGTCTCAGACACTGCCTGGCCTTTGCTGTGAGAGGACCTGGATGCAAAATGAGCAGCATCTGAGAGAGAGAGAGAGAGAGAGAGAGAAAAGAGAGAGAGAATTTTTTTTGCATCCAGGTCCTCTCATAGCAAAGGCCAGGCAGTCTCTGAAGACATTCAATGCAGCAGCATCAGAGGCGACTTTCAGACCTAATACTACTACTACCTTCATCACATCTCCATTGTAATAGTGGACCTGCAGCTGATAGTCAGCTATCCACTTGTGCTCCCGCCAGGTTTCACTGGCGTGTTTCACATCAGGCGTGCTTCACGTCGGAAAAGGGTTAAACTAGCTAAAACGTTTCAAAATGGCATTACAGAGCCAATTTAGGGCTTGTTAAGGGCTTTAATGGTCTCTCCCACCTCTTGGAGGCAGGACGGAGTCAGGAACCCCGCGACCGATTTTGACAAAATTGCGTGGTGGCGGAATGGAGTCTGGATCAGGTCCGCCCGCCACTTTTCGCTATTTTAACCCCCCACATGCCTCCAAACCCGACTCCACGGGTCATTGAAAATCCAGCCCAGGGTCTTTGAGTTTGGAACCAAAACAAAACAGCCTGAAAATTGGTTCAACACCAAAACATTCTGTCAGGAAATCAGGAAGGCTCCGCCAGCCTGTTATTAAACTGGATTTGTAGTTCATTTGTAGGATTTGTAGTTCATTTAAAAGAAATGAAACCAGGAGTTTTTGTTATGTGGTACATGTAATGCTGGGAAAGGTGGGACAAAGTTTTATTGTATTTGAGAGGGGAATATATTTTTTTTTTTAAGGGGGAAAGCAGTGAAATGTATTACCACATGGTTTGTCACATGGTTTGGTATGAGCACGCTCAGTTCACTCTGGCCTAATAAAGCAAGCACATGGACTAGCAATTCATCGTGTCTCTGTCTTCATTTGTTCTACCCACATATATTACAGGTAGAAGGATTAGAGAGGAGATGAGGAGAACTTTTTTTCACCCAGAGGGTGGGGGAGGTCTGAAACTCACTGCCTGAAAGGGTGGTAGAGGCAGAAACCCACAGTGCATTTAAAAAATACTTGGATATGCACCTGAAGTGCTGCAACCTACAGGCTATGGGCTAAGAGCTGGAAAGTGGGATTAGGCTGGATAGCTCTTTTTCGGCTGGCACAGACACAATAGATCAAATGGCCCCCTTCTATGCCGTAAAATTCTATGGGGGAAAAATTGGGTTGATTTGTGCCTCTCGTTAGGGGCACTAACGGGGCGCAGAGCCCCGAGCTGCTGGGCAGGGCACTGCTAACCCCTCCCGCGAAATTCAGCGGGAGGTTAGCGGCAGCGTTAGCCAGTAGCGCCCCGCGGCGCTGCGCCACCGGCAATGACATCATCGCCGTGCACAGCACCCCGCCCGTGCCTCGGCCGCAAACTTCGCTTGCGCCCCCTGACCTATCGCCGGACGATATGTGCGACAGGGTCAGGGGGGGGGGGTTTTGCAGCCGCTGCGGCGCTACTTAAAGGGCAGGTGTCGGGCGGCCATTTTTCTTTGGGCTGACTGCCAGCACCTACCCCCTTCCCCATTTTTCCTCATGGTGCCGGCCGCGATCGCTCAGCCCGGCACTCCTCTTGAGTGCCGGGCTGTTTTCATGGCACCCTGCTCTCCGGTGGTCCAGCAGGGCCCCGGTGCACACAGCGCTAGGCTCCTCCCCTTTAATCAGGGGAGGGAAGCCTGCAATGATGCACGTAGCATTGCGATATTCAGTTGTAGTGCCCCAAGAAGGAGGTGGAGCGCTTCCAGTCGTGCTTCACCTCCTGCTTGGGGCGCTACTACTGAATTTCAGGGGGAGGGGCGCTAATTTTCTTGGGGCGCTTAGCGCCGCAAAAGGGGCAACACCGAATTTTTCCCCCCATGATTCTATGATCCTAATGTTGGTGCAGTCAACAAGACACTGCATTTTGGGAAAGGGTGCTGACCGGTAAAAGCTTGCCCACCCCCTTGCCCTTGTGCCTGCTGCTCATGGTCCATACCGAACCTTCATTACAAAGAGTTTCAGTCGCAGGATGAAAGGAGCAGCTCACTGCGCAGTGGTTGATTGAGGTCTGTTCTCCAATGGTGCCCTGAAGATGCCAGTGGTATCGAAATTCAGCACAGTGGCTATCTTTACCTCCACTCACAGTGTTGTTGCTCTGGCTGATCGGCAGATCTTCCAACACCAAATGGCTGAATGAGTTGACAGCCTTGTTGCTCAGCCTGAGCCTCATCAGGCACTACTTCCTGGTGAGCTCCCAATACCTCTGCCATGCGCAGAAGTGTCTCAGCCTGGGGCAACTTGGTAGGCACAAGGCTGAGCTTCCTAATGGGCCCGGAGTCTCCACTCTTTGCTTCCCACAATGTTATAGCCCACAATTGGTCCAGCAATTTTCTGCTGCTAGCAATTGCACACAGGAACAAATGAAGGTCAGTAGTACATCCACAAAATCCTCAACAACAACAACTTGCATTTATCTAGTGCCTTTAACGCAGTAAAACTTCTCAAGGAGCATCATCAGAGAAAGTTTGAAAGCGAGCCACATGAGGAGGTATTAGGACAGGGACCAAGTTTTAAGGAACTTCTGAAAGGAGGAGTGAGAGCGATAGAGGTGGAGAGATTTAGGGAGGGAATTCCAGAGATTAGGGCCAAGGCAGCTGAAGGCACTGCACCAATGGTGGCGGGTGAAGGAAACCGGTGATGCACAAGAGGCCAGAATTAGAGGAGCGCAGAGATCTCGGAGGGTTGTAGGGCTGGAGGAGGTTACAGAAATAGGGAGGGGCGAGGCTTTGGAGGGGCTTGAAGACACGAATGAGAATTTTAAAATTCGAGGCATTGCTGAACCGGGAGTCAATGTAGGTCACCGAGCACAGGGGTGATGGTTGAGCGGGACTTGGTACGAGTTAGGACACGGGCAGACGAGTTTTGGATGAGCTGAGGTTTAACGGAAGGTGGTAGATGGGGGCAGTTGTGATATATTGTTCCTTACAATTGTACCAAACTGCTCCAAGTACCAAATATGGCTACGCTGCAAAATTGTGACTTCCAGGGGATTAATTTGTTGAAACAAATACTCATATGCGGAAACATCAATCATTGGAGTGTGTCGGTACATGATACATGAATTTGGCCCTTTACAGCAGTAAAACCCTGTTGGGCAAATTGAGCAGATTGTTGAACTTCTGATTGCATTGACGTTAAAGGCTCAGCAGAAATGTTTGAAGTGTGATGAGCAGTTTTATATTACACAAGGTTCATTCTTAAAGTAGATGCCTTTCCAAGTAAGTGCCTTAGTGCAATGTATTATAGAAGAATGGAATGGTTATTTAGTTGGTCAACAGGAGAGTTTCCACTAAGGCGTACCTCCAGTGGAATTTTGCCACATGTATGTCTTACTATGCTGAGAGCGCAGGTTTGTCTTGCAACAAAGCATCTTAGATACTTCACACCGAGCTGCAGCTTCATGGAGCCAGGTGGGGTTGGAGCCTGGAGATCATAGCCAACGCCTGTGTCAGTATGGGGATCAAGATGCAGATGATCACCCACATGCCTCTGAAAGCAAACACCCTGGGGGGCGATTTTCGATTTGGGCGGGCACCAGGCATCGGGTAAGGTAATTGCACTGCCCAGCTGATGTCACCGGCAGAAGGAGTTTGGTGATCGGGCCTCATCACAATACAAGCGGCATGGCAGCTCACCAATCAGGGGTGCGGGGAAATCCGTTGGCACCTCGACGGAGTGGAGGCAGCAGGGACTCTGTTCGGGGGGGGAGGGCTGCAGAGGATAGCGGGTGGGGGCTCACATGAGGGGTGGGGGGAACTCCAGATATGAGTTAAAAATCTTGCCGTGAATGTTTTCTGCACGGCCTCCACCAGCGGTCCCTTCAAGGACCACTGGTTTGGCGACTCTACATTTGGTTCCACCAGGCACAGCACGCACTCCGCCCAGCGGAAGATCAAAATCTTAAAGATCAGGATCCTAAATATGTCCATGGATCCCAAATTGAATATATTCATGAGGCTCTGTCTGATTTGGGCTGTCTGTCTAAATCGAGGCCGGCTTGATGGTCACGGTGGATGGGCCTTGGGCAGCAAGTCAGCGGTACGTTTTTTTCTAAACTTCCTTATCGCTGCCACCTCGTTCATGCTGAAAAATAGGGCGGTAGAAGGAGAAAGATGTAAGTCATGGAGGCATAGGGCAAGAATTGTGCTATGGAGAGAGGGGCGTATAATAATGCTCAGTCAATTACTGTTGTTCTAGATACAAATATGGGACTCCAAGGGCTGGATTTTGTCTTGGGGTCGGGTCATCCGCATTTCGTGTCCCCCCGCCGACTCCAGATTAATGTGGATGAATGATGCAATTTTCACTTAATTGGGCAATTGAGTTCCAGCATGTGGGAACCCATGAACTAATTAGTGTTTTCAGTCTGAAAGTCGCCTCTGATGATGTCATCATTGCTGACTGCCTAGTCTCAGAGACTGTTGGCGAGAGAGGACCTGCCCGGCTTGGACCTGGATGCAAAAATGGGGGGGGGGGGGGGAAGAGAGAGAGAGAGAGAGAGAGAGAGAGAGGCCAGTCTCTGAACACATTCAATGCAGCAGCATCAGAGGCGACTTTCAGGCCTAATACTACTACTACCTTCATCACATCTCCGTTGTAATAGTGGACCTGCAGCTCATAGTCAGCTATCCACTTGTGCTCCCGCCAGGTTTCACTGGAGTGTTTCACACCAGGCGTACTTCACGTGGGAAAAGGGTTAAACTAGCTACAACGTTTCAAAATGGCATTACAGAGCCAATTTAGAGCTTGTTAAGGGCTTTAATGGCCTCTCCCGCCTCTTGGAGGTGGGACGGAGTCGGGAACCCCGCGACTGATTTTGTCAAAATTGCATGGAGGCGGGATGGAGTCGGGACCCCCGACCTCGCAAATTTAACCCCCCACACGCCTCCAAACCTGACTCCATGGGTCATTGAAAATCCAGCCCCAAGTTTCTACCCAGCAATGGCCAGTCAATCTTTGGTTTAGGTGGTGTTGGTTGAGGGAGGAATGTTGGCCCAGGACACCGAATGAACTCTCTGCTCTTCTTCAAATAGTGCCGTGGGATTTTTAACAGCCGATAAATCAGGCGAAGGACACCTCAGTTTTAACATCGAATCTGAAGGGCAGCACCTCCCAACAATGCAGCACTCCCTCAGCATTGCACACTACACTGTGTCAGCCTGCAATTTGTGCCCAAGTCCTAGAGTGGAGCTTGAACCCACAGCTTTCTGAATCAGGGAGTGCTAGCAACTGAGTCAAGCTGACAGTCGATGTTATATTAAAATGGGTTAACAACTTTTTTTTTTAAAAGCGGACAAAAAAATTTAAACTGAACATGTTACTACATTCGTTACTAATATCCTGAAATCCAATTCAAACCCAAAATAGGGACGTGCATCGTGACATCCTCAGCTTACCAATTTGGGCAATCACTTCATGTTAAATTGGCAGTCGGCCATCTGATTCTAATTATTATTTAATATAATATTTGTAACCAATTTAAAACCGGGCTTACATTCTCTCATATCAAAATGTCAGAGTTACATTAGACAAGGCTTGACCAGGAGGATTAAATTTGGAGAGATATTTTGTGTCTGCCTTTAGTTGTAGACTATAATTGCGGTGTATTGAATATCTTGGCTCTGACTCAATAAAGCTCTGGGGTCTCTTGTTCATTTTTCTTGAGCAGACTTATCTAAGACTCACATCGCATACGGAAAACATTTATTTCAATGTAACAGCGATTTACACCATGAGCGATCATTTCAAAGTGAAATACAAACTGAAATTGGACTGTCCACAGAGAGAATGTGAGATCAGAATATTCAGTATAAGTGTGCAGCAGATTCCGCCAACTTAAATGTAGCTGAAACATCTTCATGGCACAAAGCAAAACAATGTTACCTTTCAATAAGCAATGAGGCACAGTGAAATATAAGTGAAATAATCCCAGTAAGGAACAAAAGGTTCTACAGTCTACATAAAATTTTAAAATAACTTCATTGGCCAATAGCAACCATGTGACTATGGTCCCACTTTCTCCCAATCACATGACTGTTCCATTTGTGTCGCTTTCTAGCAATCTCATTCGCTGCTATTAAGCATGAGGCTGACCTGATTGCTCCATATTTGATTGATAAGAGCAATGGGCCAATGCTGTTACAGGCAGCCCAAGTAGGGGCAGGGATTTAGTGGCTTTCAGTTCGTACAGTATGTCAACCAGCTCCATCCGAGTCCTGGCACTAGTCTTCGCTTCAGGATAGCTCAGAGAGGGTGCAAGCTATTCCTCTTCTACACTGCCAAACAATATCCCTGCTTCCACCACTAGCCATAGCACCTCTGCTACCTTGACTACCAACACCCTTGCAGCCACAGATTTCAGCTTGAAAGAAAGCCCCAGATAAAGAGACTCCCTTACCTCAGCTCCAAAATGTGATACTATCTACAGAATGCACTGCAGCAACTTGCCACGGCTTCTTTCACAGCACCTCCCAAACCCATGAACTCCACCACCTATGAGGACAAGGACAGCAGGCGCATGGGAACACCATCACCTCCAAGTTCCCCTCCAAGTCACACACCATCCTGACTTGAACATATATCGAGGTTCCTTCATCGTCGCTGGGTCAAATGTCTGGAACTCTCTACCCAACAGCACTGTGGCAGTACGTTCACCACACGCTGCAGTGGTTCAAGGAGAAGACTCACCACCACCTTCTCAAGGACAACTCGGGATGGGAAATATATGCTAGCTACACCCATATCCCGAGAATGAATTTGTACAAAGCCCTTGCAAATACTAATACACTCCTGGGGGCTCCCTGCAATATTCATACATTCCTAGGGACCCGATGTAAATATTGATACATTCCCTGGGAGTCCCATGTAAATAATGACACACTCTATCCCAAGGCACTTCATTCAGGGGAGAGAATATTAAGACAATTAGGATAGTTGACCGAAAGCATGGTTGAAAAGATCAGTTTTGTGCAGTCTCTTAAAGGAGAGAGAAGTAAGGGGGAACAGGTCTAGGAAGGGAGTTCCAGAGGGTGGGGTCAAGGTGGCTGAAAACATTTCCACCAAGTGAGGAATGTCAGGAGAAGGGGAGATGCACAGGAGGCTTGGGATCATAGGGCACAGGCTGCGATGTATCAGTGATAGACTGGGCCAAGGTCAGGGAGGAATTGTTAAACAAGAGCCACACTACGAGGCTAGTCCAGGTAGGATCAACCATTTTATTACGTAGGTCTTAATATGGTTTTAACGCTATGAAGTGTGTCGACTGGCATGTAGCACAAGAAGGACCTAAATCTGATCCTATTCCTTTCTGAGCAGAATTAAAAGGGGATTCCGTTTATTGTACCAAACCTTTTGGGTATTAATGTTTGGGCGACTGAACATGAAGAAAATGAATGTGCTTTACTTTGGATCGTGTTGTTCAAAGAGCAGTGTGCCTTTTCTCTTGACCCATAAGGAGACAGTGGGTCGGCCCAGTCTCTTCAACCCAAATAAAAGAAATTTAACAAAAGTACCCCATTTTTAGAGGAGCACAACTAATAGAATCCCAACTCATCCAAAACAAAGGAAGCTTAACAGACCAAATAATAATATTATTTCCATTATGCACAACACACTCCGGTCCCAGCGGTGCCAAAGGGCACGAGGTAAGGGGTTGTAGTGAGTCCGAGCTGTTTTGATGTTCTCTCTTCTATTCCAGTTTGGGCCTCTTCCCCTCCTGAAGGTGCCGACTCTGCTGGATGCCGGCAGCCCTCCGATGTCTCTTCCAGTCACCCTATTTCATGTGTGAGCCAGGATAGTGTAGGCCCGATTTTAACCCTGCCCGCCCAGCAGAAACTGGGTGGGCGGGCAGTTCAACTCAGGAATAGAAACTTGCCTCCCTCAGATTCTGCTGCAATCTGCTGCTGTCTTTAGCAGGTGATCGGGACACCCGCGAGGAGGCAGCTCAGACTCCCATGACATCATCGGGGCCCAGACTCCAATTTTAACTGCTGGCCTGCACACGGAACCCGTCGTGGCTTCCCCACCAGGCCAACCGGGTGGCAAGTGGATCCGCGGCCAGAAGAGGTCCAGGAAGGTAAGTTCATTTTAACGTTGTTTTGGTTCCTTGTGGGCCAGGGTGAGCCGGAGTGTCCACAAAACCAATCCGTGGGAATCTCATGCCTTGGCTTTCCATCCCCCATTCTGACTGCGATATCCTCCCGACATCTCAGGAAAAGCGCTTTACAGCCAATGAAGTATTTTTTGAAGTGTAGTCACTGTTGTAATATAGGAAACACGGCAGCCAATTTGCGCACAGCAAGGTCCCACAAACAGCAATGTGTTAATGACCAGATAATCTGTTTTAGCGATGTTGGTTGAGGGATAAATGTTGGCCAGGACACCGGGGATAACTCCCCTGCTCTTCTTCAAAAAGTGTCATGGGATCTTTTACGTCCACCTGAGAGAGGTTTAACATCTCATCCGAAAGACGGCACCTCTGACAGTTGTAGGGGGTGGTGTGTGGGGTCAGCCTCACCTCTGACTCAGTGAGCGGTTCGAATCACTCCCACGCCCCTGGTTCTAGACCTTGGACTTATTTAGGGGTTGTGAACAAATATGTAGTAGACAACAGGTTTTGATGAAAGAATTTTGACTTTATTAAAAAGAAAAAGGTAATAAACTTAAAACACACTTAACACTTAAACACAGGTTGGGGAACACGCGGTACAGGCGAGGGAAATAACATTAGAAGAATACTTCACCCCTCCCAATCCCACTTCACTAGCTAGGTTGGACTCTGGAGAACCAGGGATAATGCTCACCAAACGAATCCTTGACAGTTGAGAGTTAGGGTTTAGAGTCTTTTGAGTGAAAGGTTCCGTAAGGCCCTTGTTGCCGCGAGGTGTCCGATGGTCACTGAGGCGGTCGCTCTGGTTTCTTCTTGCGTGTCGGTCTGCTTGTGAAGTTGTTGGCCTTCTTTGTTGAACTTCTTGCTGTAACTCTGCCTCTGTTTAAACCGTCTTCTTCCGAGCTGTGGCACTGCCTTCTTGCAGAACTGTGGAAACTGCCTTCTGCCTGCTTGTCCTGAACTCTGTCACTCCAGCACTGACTTCCGCTGAAAACAGGCTTTCAAATTGAATTTGAAAACTGCAGAACTGCCTTCTGTTGAACTTGAACTGTTTTACTGGAGAACTCGAACTTGTAACTGTTGTAACTGCTTGATGGGCCTTCAATTATACTAAATTGAAGTGGCCTTGTCAAAACCAAATCAAATCCTGGTCATTGTAAGACCTCGTTAACAGTAACGACTTTACTAAGTGTCAAATGGCTTGCGTCCTGTCGATCACTTCGGTTGATTACAGGTGATTGGTTTCGTGTTTTGGGTTTCTAGGCTGGACTCGAGTTTTTCTATAGAATGGTCTTGAGCGATTTGAATTATGCATGGTTTTGATGGGTCTGTGATAGGTTTTAATGGGGCCTGTGTTTTGGGTGGGGCTGCCTTCTCCCAGGGTCTATTGTCCAAATGTTAATGCTTGCTGGGGCTTGAGTGAGGTCATCCCGATTCCCCAGACAATGCAATTTAACTGCAATACCCAAAACTGCTTTTACAGAGGTCGAGCCCCACCTCCTGTGCAGCCTTTTCACCCTTACAGGTCCAGACATGTTTTTAAAATGCTAAAACTTGGTTTTTGGTCTTAAATTCCTTATGTTAGGCCCAAATGCATTTTTATCGCTCTGGGGTAGTTCCAAAGTCCTTTTTCCTTAGGTTTTGGGGATCTGCAAATTTTGGAAACCTTACACAGTTCAGGGCTCCCTCAGCACTGCACTGGAGTGTCAGCCTAGCTTTATGTGCTCAAGTCCCTGGAGTGGGACTTAAACCCACAACCTTCTGACTCAGAGACGAGTGTGCTACCCACTGAGCCACGACTGACACTCCTATGCACTTACCTGACTGACGGGGCCTGCTCTGTCGGGGCTCTGGTGGCGGCTTCTTGACGCACAAAATCCTGCTCCCGCCTGCCAGCGAGCACTTCCCGTCGTGTTCGGGCGGGAGTCTAACACCAGACTAACACCAAGCATGCAGATGAGGTCCAGGAGTTAAAATCTTCCGGGCGTCACGCTCCGTACGGCCGGGCTATTTGGCGTCCGCCTCAACTCCTGCCCACACGACTCTCACCGGGAGTTAAATTCGGGCTTGTGTGTCAGCAGGCGGTTTAACCGCGGGGAACATCACAACTAAGCCTGATCCTGCCATCAGCCAATTGTGCAAAGCAAGATCCTTCAAACAGCGAACGAATGAATGACCAGATAATCACTTTTGGTGCTGTTAGCTGAGGTACAAGTATTGACCAGGACAACCAGGAGGATGCCCTTCTCGTCCTCTGGGATTTTTTACATCTACCTGAACAGGTAGCCGGGGCCTCATTTAAGACCTAACCCAAAAGACGGCATCTCTGACGATGTACTGCACGGGAGTGTCAGCCCGGATTGCATACTTAAATAGGTTGCAAGGCTCAAACCTTTTAATTGAGAGCAAGAAAGCTACCAACTGATCCACGTCGACAGCGAACAATAGATTAGACACTGCTCGCATTTGACATTGATAGAGTATGAATTTTACATCGTGGGTGGTATCGAGTGGCACTGGGTGGGCTACGAAAGCTCCAGGATCCAGGAGCTACTGAATTCTCCCAGCGTCCAACAGACTCTCCCTCGATCTGATGATAGGTCTAACCGAGATATCGATGAAAGCCTTCAGAATGACCTTCTGCCCGTTCTCCTTGCTGTCTCTCTGGGCTGCGGTCAGTTTGCAGCTTCTGAGGAAGCAAAACGATCAGCCCAAGTCTGGGCTGGGAGCAGATGGTCCTCCTTCAGCAGCACATTAAACAGTCAGTTAATTACTGCTCGCTGTAATTAAACTTTACACAAATTAGCTGTCAGCCACACTAAAGGGATTCATCTCTTCTCAAAATGCCACCTTGAATTGCTGAGTTGAGAAACTATATACGCAACATAATTGAAGGCAGCCACAGGAAATGAGATAAACTTGTACGCTGGGCTGATTAAACTGTACAAAGCCTGAACTGACTGGTTAAACCCAGATTAAACTGGAAAAGGCCTGATTCAGCAATTAGAAACCGGGCGATCATTACATATTATTATTGTTAATTGTATGTTCTTTGCTTGGGGAAAGTTAGGTTTGATCGCATCAGAAGCACTCGAGATGAATCCTGGAAGCTGGGGCCTGCATTTAGAAATGTATCCCCGAATAAAACAGTTCCTGGCCTGGAAATGCAAAGTGTTTTGGGCACGCAGGGGTGCGGGCAGGGCACAATACCTCTGCCTGAATGGAGAGGCCCGAGGCCCCCCCCCCCCCCAAGATTGGGCTTCACGCCTCATCTCCATGAAGTGGCGAGCTGCGGAGAGTAAGAGGCAGCTCGGCCGGCGCAGCGTGTTTGAAGATCGGGCCATTGCTACGTGACCCCCAGGTAAGTGAGGAGGGGCGAGTGAGCAGGTCGGGAGGGGCGAGCGACCGGGTCGGGAAGAGCGAGCGGGTCGGGAGGGGCGAGTGAGCGGGTCGGGAGGGGTGAGCGGGTCAGGAGGGGCGAGCGAGTAGGGAGGGGCGAGCGGGTCGGGAGGGGCGAGCGAGTAGGGAGGGGCGAGCGGGTCGGGAGGGGTGAGCGGGTCGGGAGGGGCGAGTGAGTAGGGAGGGGTGAGCGGGTCGGGAGGGGCGAGCGTGTCGGGAGGGGCGAGTGAGTAGGGAGGGGCGAGCGGGTCGGGAGAGGCAAGTGAGCGGGTCGGGAGGGGCGAGCGGGTCGGGAGAGGCGAGGGAGTAGGGAGGGGCGAGCGGGTCAGGAGGGGTGAGCGGGTCAGGAGGGGTGAGCGGGTCAGGAGGAGCGAGCGGGTCGGGAGGGGTGAGCGGGTCAGGAGAGGCGAGCGTGTCGGGAGAGGCGAGTGAGTAGGGAGGGGCGAGCGGGTCGGGAGGGGTGAGCGGGGTCGGGAGGGGGCGAGCGGGTCGGGAGGGGCGAGCGGGTCAGGAGGGGCGAGTGAGTAGGGAGGGGCGAGCGGGGTCGGGAGGGTTGAGCGGGTCGGGAGGGGCGAGCGGGTCGGGAGAGGTGAGCGGGTCGGGAGGGGCGAGTGAGTAGGCAGGGGCGAGCGGGTCGGGAGGGGCGAGCGGGTCGGGGAGGGGGCGAGTGAGTAGTGAGGGGCGAGCGGGTCGGAGGAGCGAGCGGGTCGGGAGGGGCGAGCGGGGTCGGGAGGGGCGAGCGGGGTCGGGAGGGGCGAGCGGGTCAGGAGGGGCGAGTGAGTAGGGAGGGGCGAGCGGGTCGGGAGGGGCGAGCGGGTCGGGAGGGGCGAGCGGGTCGGGAGGGACGAGCGAGCGGGTCGGGAGGGGCGAGCGGGTCGGGAGGGGCGAGCAGGTTGGGAGGGACGAGCGAGCGGGTCGGGAGGGGCGAGCGGGTCGGGAGGGGCGAGCGGGTCGGGAGGGACGAGCGAGCGGGTCGGGAGGGGCGAGCGGGTCGGGAGGGGCGAATGGGTCGGGAGGGGCAAGTGGGTCGGGAGGGGCGAGCGGGTCGGGAGGGGCGAGCGGGTCAGGAGGGGCGAGCGAGCGGGTCGGGAGGGGCGAGCGGGTCGGGAGGGGCGAGCGGGTTGGGAGGGGCGAGTGAGTAGGGAGGGGGCGAGCGGGTCGGGAGGGGCGAGCGAGTAGGGAGGGGCGAGCGGGTCGGGAGGGGCGAGCGGGTCGGGAGGGGCGAGCGGGTCAGGAGGGGCGAGTGAGTAGGGAGGGGCGAGCGGGTCGGGAGGGTTGAGCGGGTCGGGAGGGGCGAGCGGGTCGGGAGAGGTGAGCGGGTCGGGAGGGGCGAGTGAGTAGGCAGGGGCGAGCGGGTCGGGAGGGGCGAGCGGGTCGGGAGGGGCGAGTGAGTAGTGAGGGGCGAGCGGGTCGGGAGGAGCGAGCGGGTCGGGAGGGGCGAGCGGGTCGGGAGGGGCGAGCGGGTCGGGAGGGGCGAGCGGGTCAGGAGGGGCGAGTGAGTAGGGAGGGGCGAGCGGGTCGGGAGGGGCGAGCGGGTCGGGAGGGACGAGCGAGCGGGTCGGGAGGGGCGAGCGGGTCGGGAGGGGCGAGCAGGTTGGGAGGGACGAGCGAGCGGGTCGGGAGGGGCGAGCGGGTCGGGAGGGGCGAGCGGGGTCGGGAGGGACGAGCGAGCGGGTCGGGAGGGGCGAGCGGGTCGGGAGGGGGCGAATGGGTCGGGAGGGGCAAGTGGGTCGGGAGGGGCGAGCGGGTCGGGAGGGGCGAGCGGGTCAGGAGGGGCGAGCGAGCGGGTCGGGAGGGGCGAGCGGGTCGGGAGGGGCGAGCGGGTTGGGAGGGGCGAGTGAGTAGGGAGGGGCGAGCGGGTCGGGAGGGGCGAGCGAGTAGGGAGGGGCGAGCGGGTCGGGAGGGGCGAGCGAGTAGGGAGGGGCGGGCGGGTCCGGAGGGGCGAGCGGGTCGGGAGGGGCGAGCGGGTCGGGAGGGGCGAGCGGGTCGGGAGGGGTGAGCGGGTCAGGAGGGGCGAGCGAGTAGGGAGGGGCAAGCGGGTCGGGAGGAGCGAGCGGGTCAGGAAGGGCGAGCGAGTAGGGAGGGGCGAGCGAGTAGGGAGGGGCGAGCGGGTCGGGAGGGGTGAGCGGGTCGGGAGGGGCGAGCGGGGTCGGGAGGGGCGAGCGGGTCGGGAGGGCGAGCGGGTCGGGAGGGGCGAGTGAGTGAGTAGGGAGGGGCGAGCGGGTTGGGAGGGGCGAGCGGGTGAGTAGGGAATGGCGAGCGGGTCGGGAGGGGCGAGCGAGTGAGTAGGGAGGGGCGAGCGGGTCGGGAGGGGCGAGCGAGTAGGGAGGGGCGAGCGGGTCAGGAGGGGTGAGCGGGTCAGGAGGGGCGAGCGGGTTGGGAGGAGCGAGCGAGTAGGGAGGGGCGAGCGGGTCAGGAGGGGCGAGCGAGTAGGGAGGGGCGAGCGAGCGGGTCAGGAGGGGCGAGCGACTAGGGAGGGGCGAGCGGGTCAGGAGGGGTGAGCGGGTCAGGAGGGGCGAGCGGGTTGGGAGGGGCGAGCGAGCGGGTCAGGAGGGGTGAGCAGGTCGGGAGGGGCGAGCGAGCGGGTCAGGAGGGGCGAGCAGGTCGGGAGGGGCGAGCGAGCGGGTCAGGAGGGGTGAGCGGGTTGGGAGGGGCGAGCGAGCGGGTCAGAAGGGGTGAGCGGGTTGGGAGGGGCGAGCGAGTGGGTCAGGAGGGGTGAGTGGGTTGGGAGGGGCGAGCGAGCGGGTCAGGAGGGTTGAGCGGGTCGGGAGGGGTGAGCGAGTGGGTCGGGAGGGGAAGGATGCACGGTTGGAGGGAATCAGTGCTGTCCAGGCTGGGGACGGGAAAATCGGACCACGTTCTTTTAATGCGGGGTCCGGGAGGAGCAATCCTTCCGGCTCCACATTCAGGTTTTTTAAACTTACCTTGTTTTTTACGGCCTAACAGGAGGTCCCTTTTAAGACCAGCTGTTAGGCGGCATGTGGACCTGGTTTCCCCGAGTTCCCCAGTAAAAGAAAGTACAGTTGATTTTCCTAGCTTATATTCCAGGTTAGGCCTCAACCGGGTGCGTTCCCTATGATTTTTCCATCCATTTACTTTAACGAACAGAAGATGGCGGGCCCGCCACTCCAATTTCCGTTCTGCCTTCCCGGTAAACAAGGATCCCCAGTAGTCGCACAGGCCCAGAAAACGTACCACCGTGCATTTTCCACATCTCCCATATACAGTCCCCACCACAGATAGAGAGCGCGTTCGTGCTAAGGCGATTTGCCCGCTACACGGGGTGGATGGTAAATCTGGAGTCTCTTATCACGCCCTCTAAACAGGAAAGATCGAATTGCTGCTGCTTCCTCACACTATTGTATCTCCCAGCCACGAGTAGTTATGCCAGTACAGACTACACGGTCTTCATTCTGCTTAGCAGAACCACTTTAAATAATAAAAATAAAACTGCCCTTGTCAATTTCAAAATTTCTGACCTGCTGCCACCACGTTTTGAATGTTAGCCTTGAGTATAGAAGATGATGGGGTGATCTAATTAAGATGTTTCAGATGATTAAAGGAGTTAATAGGTAGATGGAGAGAAACTATCTCCTCTGGAGGGGGGAGTCCAGAACAATGGGGCATAAACTTAAAATTAGAGCCAGGCCGTTCAGGGGTGATGTCAGGAAGCACGTCTTCACACAAAGGGCAGTGGAAATCTGGAACTCTCTCCCCCCAAAAAAGTTGTTGAAGCTGGGGGTCGATTTAACATTTCAAAAGTGAGATTGATAGATTTTTGTTAGGCAAGGGTGTTAAGGGTCGCGGAACCAAGGCGGGTAGATGGAGTTAAGATACAGATCAATCAGCCCTGATCTAAATGAATGGCAGAACAGGCTCGAGGGGCTGAATGGCCTACTCCTGTTCCTATGTCCTTTTAATGTCTTTCAGAAATTAACACTTAATCAGGGGGGCGATTCAGATACAATAAAATAGTGGACGGGGGGTGGCCGGAAGTTAACCCTGAACAGCTGCTTAAATGGCCCAAAATAGCCGGCCCTCTTAATACGGTTTTGTAATTGACACCTATGGTAATGAAATTGGTTGGTGCAATTTGCCTGGCATAGGCGGCTGCCCATGATACACGGGGCAGTGGAAGTGAAGGGGGCTGTACCTCTTTTTAACGTTAAGTAAAGTTTGAGGCAGACACTCAATACAAGTTAAGGACTGCTTTTCAATCAGGGACAGCAGATGAACTGTTATACGTGAAATAACAACAGAAAACGCTGGAAAAACTCTTTGTTCCAGTCCTACTCGGGTCCCCTCCCTCACCTCTTTTTCCGCTCCATTGATGACTGTATCGGTGCCGTCTCCTGCTCTCGGCGTGAACTAAAACATTTCATTCACTATGCTTCCAATTTCCACCCTTCCCTCACCTTCACATGGTCCATCTCCGACTCTTCCCTTCCCTTCCTCGACTTCTCCATCTCCATCTCTGGGGATAGGTTATTGACTAACATTTACTACAAGCCCACTGACTCCCACAGCTACCTGGACTACACTTCCTCCCACCCCGCCTCCTGTAAGGACTCTATTCCCTTCTCCCAGTTGCTCGGTCTCTGCCGCATCTGTTCTGACGATGCCACCTTCCATACCAGTGCTTCCGACATGTCTTCCTTTTTCCTCAACCGAGGATTCCCCTCTACCGTGGTCGACACGGCCCTCGACCGTGTCCGTTCTATCTCCCGCACTTCTGCCCTCACCCCTGCCCCTCCCTCCCGGAACCACGATAGGGTTCCCCTTGTCCTCACCTTTCACCCCACCAGCCTCCACATTCAACGAATCATCCTCCGCCATTTCCGCCACCTCCAGCGTGATCCCACCACCAAACACATCTTCCCCTCACCTCCCCTTTCAGCATTCCGCAGGGACCGCTCCCTCCGCGACACCCTAGTCCACTCCTCTACCACCCCCAGCACCCCTTCCCCTTCGCCCGGCACCTTCCCGTGCACGCGCAGGAGATGCAACACATGCCCTTATACCTCCCCTCTTCCCACTGTCCAGGGCCCCAAACACCCCTTCCAGGTGAAACAGCGATTTACTTGTACTTCCTGCAATTTAGTATACTGTATTCGCTGCTCACGATGTGGTCTCCTCTACATTGGGGAGACCAAACGCAGATTGGGTGACCGCTTTGCGGAACACCTCCGTTCAGTCCGTAAGGGGGACCCCGAGCTCCCGGTCGCCTGTCACTTTAATTCACCGCTTCACTCCCACTCTGACCTCACCGTCCTCGGCCTATTACACTGTTCCACGGAAGCGCAGCGTAAGCTCGAGGAACAGCACCTCATCTTTCGTTTAGGCATGCTACAGCCCTCTGGACTCAATATCGAGTTCAACAATTTTAGATCATAACCTCAGCTCCAATCACATTTATATTTTATTTTTTCCACCCTTTTATTTGCCCCCCCCACCTTTTTTTTCCTCCTAGAAGCTGGCAGCTGTCCTTCATTCTGCCAGTGGATTTCACACTTCTTTCAGCCTTAATCTGTCACATTAACACCACCTCTAGCCTTGCATATCTCTTAATGTCTCTTAATGTCTCTTCATCTCCCCCTTTGTTCCTTTATCCCCTCCCCCTTTTCCCAGCTTTACCCTGGCCTTAAATCTATTTGATTTCCGGCTCTTCCCAGTTCTGACGAAAGGTCATCGACCTGAAACGTTAACTCTTTCTCTCTCCACGGATGTTGTCTGGCCCGCTGAGTTTTTCCAGCGTTTTCTGTTGTTATTTGGATTTCCAGCATCCGCAGTATTTTGCTATCGTAACTGTTATACGTGTCTTATTTTAACGTCTTGTCTGCTTTGTGTGACTCGACGTCGTTGTCTGGTTCACAGATGTGATTTCCAGTTTTAAAAAAAGTAAAAAGCTTAACTGCAGACTGCAGCATTTGACACGTTGGACCCCCTGTGACCCCACCTCATTGTCTTAGCTGTGCTCTGCTGTGTCTTGGATGTAATGCCTCCCTGACGGATTGTATCTCTGCAGACACATTGTTCTGTGTCTATATATACTTTGTAATCGATTTGTATTCCCTCACTGTACCTGACGAAGGAGCAGCGCTCCGAAAGCTCGTAATTTCAAATAAAACTGTTGGACTATAACCTGGTGTTGTGCGACTTCTCATTTTTGTTTTAACATGAAACACAACCCGATGGTGCGGCGCCCAACACAATAGCAGGCTCTGTGCACTCTCAGCCCTTTACACCAGTCAGTTATGCCCCAGATATAAAACCCAGCTGCAGCCTTGTGACGTAACCCAGGCTATCCATTATGTAACAGGACTGCACGAACCGATCTGCAAACCCCAATGGTAAATTTTAAATATTTCAACGCACTGCTTGTATTTTTAGCGGTTTTGCTCGAAGCAAACTTAAATAAATTGCCAAAATGCTCATATTCGTTGCTGTGTAAAATTAACATAACTGAAAATGCAGATTTAATTACAGTTATGGGATATAATGAAATATTTAACAGCATCTCTTATCTGCAAGATTTTTAAGTGGCAAGATCTGAAAGTACAGGACTGCACTGGTAACCAGGAGAGCAAGACCCAAATAAAAGCATCAATTGTTTTCTAGTTAAAACACATTGCAAGCAAATGTCCACTGGTTGCTATTTATAGGGAATTCATAAAAGCATTTAGTTAACAATCGGAGAAAATCTCCCTGTCACGTTTAAAATGCCACTAACACCAAGCTTGGGGGCTCTCTATGTGGGAGACCTCCCTTTATCTATTGGAGACTTGGCCTGGAGGGTGTTGCACGGAGCAGTCCTGTGCAATATGGTTTTAAACAGGTTCACAGACTCCCAGGCTGCCTGCCTTTTCTGCGGCCGAGAGGAGTCCATGTTCCATGTATATGTTGAATGTGTGAGGCTGCAGCCCCTCTTCCATTATTTGAAGGGGCTGCTCCTCGATTTTTGGCTGCACTTCAGTCCCACGCTCCTGATCTTTGGTCACCCGGTGTGGAGAGGAGCGGGCAGATTGGGGGACCTCCTCGTAGGACTGCTCCTGGGCCTGGCCAAAATGGCCATCAACTGGTCCAGGCAGCAGGCAGTTGGGGGGGTCGTTCGGTCCGACTGCCTGCCTCTCTTCCGCGGCCACGTTCGCGCCCGGGTGGCCCTGGAGATGGAGCACGCAGTGTCCGCCGGCACGCTCGAGGCCTTCCGCGACCAGTGGGCACCGCAGGGACTGGAGTGCATCCTCACGCCCGGGAATACAATTTTAATTTAATTTGTCAAGTTTCATTTAATGTTTTAAGTTAAGCTACAGTTTTAGGGGGAAAAATTCAGTTGGTTGCGCCTACCGTTAGCGCCTTAAGAGGGCGCTAATGGGGCGCAAAGCATCTAGCGCCCGGGCGCGGCGAAGTTTGCGCCGCTCGCGAAATTAACTAGACATTTTGCGGCGGCGCTAAACACTACCGCCACGATCTCCTGCGCCGGCAGATCATGACGTCACTCGAGTGCGCAACGCCCCGGTATCGCCCCGGAGCGGATATTGAGTGGCGCCCCCTGCCTTACCGCCTGACGCTAGCAACGACAGGTTGAGGGGAGCGTTCTGCAGTCATGAAGGGAAAGGGGGAGCGCTATTTAAAGGTGACCGCTTCCTGCCTTTTATTGTTGGTGCCATTTTTGAACTACGCATTCTGAGAGAGAGAGGGAGAGACTTCTGGAGAGATTCAACGTTGTGTGAAGGAGTTTTGGGTACTGAGCAGCACTTTGCAGGTTCATTTTGATTTGCCATTCCTTGTACCGATTTAGCAGAGTCTGTGGGGGCTGCACTCTGAGCTCTTTGCCTGGTACTCTCAATTGTTCTTTCCAGCACATTTGATGTGCAAGTCTCTCCAGGCCGAGATTCAAGGCTGCAATGAGTAGGATGTGGATGGAAAGCAAGATTAACCATCCCCTTTAAGAACTGGCCCGTGCCATTGTGTGTGTGTTCCATTGCTGACTGACATTACATGAGCTTCGCCAGCGCTCTGAGTTAGCGCCTCACTCCTCGGCCTTTGCGCCTTAAGACAGGTGTGCAGCGCCTGATTTAACGCTCCACTCACCTCCCGGGGCGTTAAAAGTGAAGTTTCCAGTCAGTGGCGATAATTAGCGCCAGGCGCTAATTTTTGCGCCCGGACGATATTTGCGCCCCAAACGGGGCGCGACTGAATTTTTCCCCCTTATTGTTTTAACCAGAAGAGAACACCAAGCTTGGAAAGAATAAGAACATAAGAACATAAGAACATAAGAAATAGGAGCAGGAGTAGGCCAATCGGCCCCTCGAGCCTGCTCCGCCATTCAATAAGATCATGGCTGATCCGATCCTAACCGCCAATCTACTATCTATCACAGAACCATCTCCTGCATCTAACAGAATTGCACACACGAAATAGGAGCAGAATCAGGCTACACAGTCCCTGGGCCCGCTCCACTACCCACAGGGCCATGACCGATCCGAACCTAGACTCATGTCCAAATTCCTGCCCGCTCCCCGTAACCCTTAATGCCCTTTACTTCTAGGAAACTGTCTATTTCTGTTTTAAATTTAATTAATGTTGTAGCTTCTACAGCTTTTTGTGGCAGCATATTCCATGGACCTACCACCCTCTGAGTGAAGTAGTTCCTCCTCATCTCAGTTTTGAAAGAGCAGCCCCTTATTCTAAGACTATGTCCCCTAGTTCTCGTCTCACCCGTCATCGGGAACATCCTCCCCGCATCCACCCGATCCAACCCCTTCACAATCTTATATGTTTCAATAAGATCGCCTCTCATTCTTCTGAACTCCAATGAGTAGAGTCCCAATCTACCCAACCTCTCCTCATATGACCACCCCCTCATCCCCGGGATTAACCGAGTGAACCTTTTTTGCACTGCCTCGAGAGCAAGGATGTCTTTCCTTAAGTAAGGACACCAAAACTGTATGCAGTATTCCAGGTGCGGTCTCACCAATACCTTGTACAACTGAAGCAATACCTCCCTATTTTTATATTCTATCCCCCTAGCAATGAAAGCCAACATTCCATTTGCCTTCTTAATCACTTGCTGCACCTGCATACTAACCTTTTGAGTTTCGTGCACCAGGACCCCCAGATCCCTTTGCACTTCAGTACTCTCCAGTTTCTTGCCATTAAGATAATAAATTGCTCTCGGATTTTTCCTGCCAAAGTGCATCACCTCACACTTTCCAGTGTTGTATTCCATCTGCCAAATCTCTGCCCACTTACTTAGCCTGTCTATGTCCCCTTGCAGGTTTTTTATGTCCTCCTCACTCACTACTTTCCCTCCCATCTTTGTATCATCTGCAAATTTTGATATGTTACACTTGGTCCCTTCCTCCAAATCGTTAATATAGATTGTGAAGAGTTGGGGACCCAGCACTGACCCCTGTGGAACACCACTAGTTACTGATTGCCAGTCTGAGAATGAACCATTTATCCCAACTCTTTGCTTTCTGTTAGATAGCCAATCCTCTATCCATGCCAGAATATTACCCCCAATCCCGTGATTTTTTACCTTAAGCAATAATCTTTTGTGTGGCACCTTGTCAAATGCCTTTTGGAAGTCTAAATACACTACGTCCACTGGTTCCCCTTTATCCACTCTATATGTTACTTCCTCAAAGAACTCCAGCAAATTTGTCAAACATGACTTCCCCTTCGTAAAACCATGCTGACTTTGTCCTATTAAATTATGATTATCCAAATGTCCTGTTACTGTTTCCTTAATAATGGACTCCAAAATTTTACCTACCACAGATGTTAGGCTAACCGGTCTATAGTTACCAGCCTTCTGTCTACTGCCCTTTTTAAATAAGGGTGTTACATTAGCAGTTTTCCAGTCTGCCGGGACCTTAGCGGAATCCAGGGAGTTTTGAAAAATTATTACCAATGCATCTACAATCCCTACCGCCACTTCCTTCAAGACTCTAGGATGTAAGCCATCAGGTCCAGGTGATTTATCCGCCTTGAGTCCCATTATTTTACCGAGTACCACTTCCTTAGTGATTTTGATCGTGTTTAGCTCCTCTCCCCCTATAGCCCCCTGTTTGTCCAGTGTTGGGATATTCTTAGTGTCCTCTACTGTAAAGACTGATACAAAATATTCATTCAGTGTTTTTGCCATCTCCATATTTCCCACCATTAATTTCCCGGTCTCATCCTCTAAGGGACCAACATTTACTTTAGCCACCCTTTTTCTTTTTATATAACTATAAAAACTCTTACTATCTGTTTTTATATTTTTTGCTAATTTACTTTCATAATCTATCTTCCCTTTCTTAATCAATCTTTTTGTTATTTTTTGCTGCCTTTTAAAGTTTTCCCAATCCTCTGTCCTCCCACTAGATTTCGCTACCTTATATGCCCTTGTTTTTAGTCGAATACTATCCTTAATTTCTTTACTTAGCCACGGATGACTGTCCTTTCTTTTACACCCTTTTCTTTTCAGTGGAATATATTTTTTTTGGAAGTTGTAAAATAACTCCTTGAATGTACACCACTGATCATGTGTCGTCTTACCCTTTAATCTATTTTCCCAATCCACTCTACTCAATTCCGCTCGCATACCTTCATAGTCTCCTTTATTCAAGCTTAGCACGCTTGTTTGAGATCCAACCTTCTCACCCTCTAATTGAATATGGAATTCAACCATGTTATGGTCACTCATTCCAAGGGGATCCTTTACTAGGACATTTTTAATTAATCCTGTCTCGTTACACAGGACCAGATCTAAGGTTGCTTGCCCCCTGGTCGGTTCAGTTACATACTGCTCAAGAAACCCATCCCTAATACACTCAATGAACTCATCCTCAAGGCAGCCCTGCCCCATTTGATTTGTCCAATTAATATGATAGTTAAAATCCCCCATAATTATAGATGTTCCCTTATTACATGCCTCAACTATTTCCTGATTGATACTCCGTCCAATAGAGTTGCAACTGTTCGGAGGCCTATAGACTACGCCCACTAATGTTTTTTTCCCCTTATTATTCCTTATCTCCACCCAAACTGTTTCATTATCATGATTTTTTGACCCAATATCATTACTCTGTATTACAGTGATTCCTTCCTTTATTAACATAGCCACCCCACCTCCCCTTCCTTCCTGCCTGTCCTTCCTGATCGTTAAATAACCTGGTATGTTTAATTCCCAGGCATTGTCACCCTGCAGCCATGTTTCTGTAATGGCCACAATATCATAACCATATGTAGTTATTTGTGCCATTAACTCGTCTATTTTGTTACGAATGCTACGTGCATTCAGATAGAGAACTTTCAAATATGCTTTGTGGCACTTAGTTCCTGCTTTTTCACTTTTTACCAGTTTACCTTTTACTCCACACACTCTGTCCCTTCCTGCCACGCTCTGATTTGTGATTCCCCTACTGCTACCTATGTCTATGACCCTCTCTGTTGTCATTTTTATTTTTTGCTCTCTTGAAACCTCCCCCCCACTAATTAGTTTAAAGCCCTCTCCACAGCCCTAGTTATTCGATTCGCCAGGACACTAGTCCCAGCACTGGCCAAGTGAAGTCCGTCCCAACGGAACAGCTCTCTCCTGCCCCAGTACTGGTGCCAGTGTCCCAAGAAGCAAAACCCATTTTTCCCACACCAGTCTTTGAGCCACGCATTCAACTCCCTGATTTTATTTACCCTAGCCAAATTTGCTCGTGGCTCAGGTAGTAATCCAGAGATTATTACCCTCGAGGTTCTGCTTTTTAATTTGGCCCCTAGCTGCTCAAACTCCCTCAGCAGAACCTCTTTCCTTGTCCTATCTATGTCATTGGTACCAACATGGACCACGACAACTGGATCCTCCCCCTCCCACTCCAAGTTTCTCTCCAGCCCAGAGGAGATGTCCTTAACCCTGGCACCGGGCAGGCAACACAGCCTTCGGGACTCTCGCTCTTGGCTGCAAAGAACCCTATCTATCCCCCTAATGATACTATCCCCTACCACTACAACATTTCTTTTTACTCCCCCCACTTGAATGGCCCCCCTTACCACGGTGCTGTGGCCAGGTTGCTCATCCTCCCTGCAGTCCCCGCTCCTATCCACACAGGGAGTAAGAGCCTCGAACCTGTTGGACAAGAGCAAGGGCTGCGGCTCCTCCAACACTACCTCCTGGATCCCTGTACCTGCCTCACTCGTAGTCACACCTTCCTGTCCCTGACCACGGGCTACTTCTGAATTAGTTACTCTAATTGGTGTGACTACCTCCTGAAACACGGAGTCCAGGTAACTCTCCCCCTCCCTGATTGTCGCAGTGTTTGAAGCTCGGACTCCAGCTCATCAACACGGAGCCGGAGTTCCTCGAGCAGCCAACACTTACTGCAAATGTGTTCACCGTGAACATCAATGGTGTCCACCAGCTCCCACATATTGCAGCAGTAACACATCACCTGCTCTCCCATTCTATGTAATTAATTAAAAATGTATTATTTACCCTTCAGTTAATTTATGCCAGCAGTCTCTGCTACACCACAGATACCCGAGAAACAATAAAATTGAAGTTTTGTATTAAAAAAAAGAGAAATACTCACCAACCAATCACTTACCTGCTTTCTGGTGACGTCACACTTCGATTATTTTTTACCTCTCTCCTGCTCTCGGCTTGGTGAAAGCCTACCTGGTCGCTGCCGCCTTTTACCGCCGCCGCCTCTGTGGGCCTACCTGGTCGCTGCCGCCTTTTACCGCCGCCGCCGCCTCGCCGCTGTTGCTCCACCCAGGTCCGCCGCCTCTGTGCAAGACAAGAGTAAGCAAGTCAAGAAGGATTGGTTGGGTAACATGCAGTTTGAGTTTTAAAAGCTTGTAGATTGTAGGAGTAAGGAAGGACTCCTGATCTGAGCGCAGGGAGATCGAGTTAGATTAGGCCATGGTGTGATGGGTCTCGATTTCAACACAGCGAGCATGCAAAGTGGAGCAATGAGAAAGCAGAATTCAGAGGAGCGATAGGAAGTGATTCGGTTCATTAAGATTCTTCACATTGGGAAAGGAACCAGTTCATTGGAATTCTTTGGAACGGGAGTGAACTGGCACATCGGAGAACTTACTTGTGATTATAACTCTTGCTGAGGTAAAGTTTTATCTTGAGATAGTCACAGCACAAACTTCAGAAGGACAACATGTTCAGATGGCTCACAAAAGATCACAAAGGTAAGTGGAGACAAGGGAGGCCATTAGGCCAACTAGCTCACCCTACCATAGAAACCTATAGCGCCCCCAACACAACACCGTGAAGGACTGAAAGGTTTGTACCTCCACTACCCCACCCAGAGACCATTCCAGGTATTGATCGCTCTGTGTGAGGAAATGCTTCCTGACGTCAGTCCTGGATTCGCCTTTTTATCAGTTTGTACCCATGTCCCTTGCATTTGAGTAAGAATGATCTCCATTCTGGTTAGTAGCAAGGCATCAGCAGGATTTACACAATGCAGACCTTGAACCATTCATATCCAATATGAGCACAGAAATTCAAATCTGCAAAGTTCACATACTCATACTACATTAGGTTGCTCTCCGTAGAGCAGAGAAGATTGAGAGGAGATTTGATAGAGGTGTTCAAAATCATGAGGGGTCTGGACAGAGTAGATAGAGAGAAACTGTGCCCATTGGCGGAAGGGTCGAGAACGAGAGGACACAGATTTAAGGTAATTGGCAGAAGAACCATAGGCGACATGAGGAAAAACTTTTTTACGCAGCGAGTGGTTAAGATCTGGAATGTACTGCCTGAAAGGGTGGTGGAGGCAGATTCAATCACGGCTTTCAAAAGGGAGTTGGATAAGTATCTGAAGGAAAGAAATTTGCAGGGCTACGGGGAAAGTGTGGGGGAGTGGGACTAGCTGAAGTGCTCTTGCAGAGAGCCGGCACAGGCTCGATGGGCCGAATGGCCTTCTTCCGTGCTGTAACCATTCTATGATTCTATGATTACTGTTTGCACTGTTTTTAGGCAGGTGCTGACCCACTTATTTTAAACAAGTTGGCACCTGCGTAAAATAGCATGTATGGGAATATAGTACAGGCTCATTAAGCGTTCGGATGTGAACTGCTCTTCCTGGCCAGATAAGGAAAGTCAAAAAAGTTTATCAAGGAACGTACCTTTCTGGGCCTCCTCTGGCCCTCACTTCTCTTCCTGCTAGGTTGGCCTGGTGGGAAACGCACAGTGGCCTCCCCGCAGGGGACTCCGGTTAAAATAGCGGTTGGGCCCGAACGTCACCGGAGCCTGATCTACAGATTCAAAGAAGGACCCTTTCCACCTGCTCAGAGGAGCAGGTTAAAATCGGACCCTGCAGGAAGAGAGCGGGACCTCGGCGAGTAAGTCCCACTGGCGACTTTAACTATCAGCCCGCCCAGTTTCAGCAGGCGAACAGGGTTAAGATTCCTGAGGTAACGGTTGTTATAAAGTTTGTAAAACATTTTAAAATTCATTCCGGACAGTCAGAATCTTTACAATTTAAGACTGAGCTTTGTTGTATCCTGGTTGCTATGGATTTCTTTCCCAAGGTGCTTCAGTGTTTTTTAACCCCTGGGCCCTATTTCCCTCCATGGCCTGCTCAAGAGTTTCCCCCAGCCTGCGATAGATGTAGACAAACTATGAACAAGTCGGCTTTTATCCTAAGGAAGGTCTGGGTATCCATCCCTTTACAAAATAAAGTGTAAATTGGTGTCATCTGGTACATTTTAATCATATTTTTGGAAAACTAAAAGGAAGACTTGTATTCTTATCGTGCCCTTCACTACCTCTGGATGTCCCAACGCAGTTTACAGTCAATTAAGTACTTTTGAAGTGTAGTCACTGTCGTAATGTTGGGAAACATGGCAGCAAATTTGGCCACAGCAAGTCCCACAAACAAACAATGACCAGATGTTGGTTGAGCGATAAATATTGTCCAGGACATGGGGAGAACTCTCATTCATCCTTCATACCTCACCCGAGCAGCCATTATTTGTGCCCGAGTCTAGATGGCACGCGTGTCCAGGTTATCCAACCAAGGGGCATCACAGTCGAGCCTGATCTTGTCCTCCTTCAATGCCCATTCAATACTGTCTGTAGCCGCGGTCGCCGGACTGTGATCAGGAGCCGGAACCCTGGCCGATTCTTTTCCCCCTCCCAACCCAAGTTGTTGAAAGTAATTTTAGCTACCAACAGCTCGACTGAGATCAGTGAACCCAGCACAGGCGGAGAGTAAACCTGGGGCCTTCCCAATCTGCAGGGCTCGGCTCAGCACTGGCTAAACTCGGCGAGCCCTGTTGGGTTGATGGAGGTCAGCAGAGAACCAATGGGACAGCCTGCTCACACGTGCAGAGCTCCATTCTCCCTGAACAAAAGAACAGCTGGCAGTATAACCTCATTCTCAGCAGGTACTGTATCTTAGACCAGAAGTATAACAATGGTTTGGACTTAACACATTCGCATAAAATTGCTTTGTGAGCTGCTTAACTTTGTTCTTGCTCTGTCTAAAGTGAGTAGGCGACTCCATCAACAGAGTACACCAAAAAAACGTTTCACACGGCAGTGCTGAGAGAGCAAATGAAGCCTGCTGTCTCTTTATAAACTACAGCTGGCTTCAGACTAATATATCAGATCCAGCCAGCAATTGTAGTCACGTGGAATCTTGGTGACACAGTTGGTTGGACACTGGCTTTTGACTTCTGGGACCTGGACTCGAATCCAGCCCAGACTCTGGTGGGATGAGCATCTCCGCTGGCTTCACGGCCCTGTGTGAAATTAGCCTGGCAGTCTCAATAAGTTCCTAATAGTTATGGCCCGATTCACAAAACTGTGCCTAACTCGGCACTAATTAGTAATCTCATTCAGGGAGGCCGCAGGTCGTTGATAATGGGAAATTTGACCCTGGTGCAGTAGGGGGGGTGCTCGTCTCAGGTTGGGGCTGAGGCACATTTGTTGGAGGCTGCGTACGGGGAGCTTTGTTCTGCAATCTAGTTGTGGTACACCTGACCTGGCTGCCCATAATGGGAAGAATTCCATTCCCCAACACTAGCGTCCCTCAACTTGACGAGTACAAAGAAAATCGATTCTAGTCCAAACAGTCATCAAACAATACCCCACATACTCCCATTGTTTGAATCCCTTGATCCAAGCACAGCACCTAACCATAAATTCCTCGCTCATGAAGAAAATATTTCCCTATTATCCAATTTTTAATACTTAGTATTTTAATCACACTGAACCTACAGCCAAACTGCATCAGGAAATCAGACTGTTCAGAAACAAAATCCCTTCATGTATTTTTTATTGTCTGGTGTTCAATTGAACTGTTGAGCTTGGCTGTGGTGTGATGATTTGCAAATTGGTTATTTTTATCCATGCAAATCCTGATTTTTAAGTGTAACATTTCCAGTTACATGTGTTTCTCACGACCTGACTGACACTGAGCTTTTAATAAAGCAGAAATATTCCAGCTGTGATAAAAGATGATCTATTGTTTAATAATAGCTACTCAGCTGTAAATAATTTATACTTATTTAGCAAGAAAGGCTAGAAGTTACTGCTGGTGATAGTAGTTTAGGAATGCTTAGCGAAGATGCGAACCTAAGCTCGTTAGTTGTCTAATGACCAACTGGTGACTAGGCAGGAGGTCTTGTTCGGGGTTGAGGTAACTCCAAGATGGCACCAGGCAATGGAAGTTCGGAGCTCGGTCAACCCTCTGGCTTCTCAATATCCAAGCTAGGCAGGTCTGCAGTACTCCAGGGCCCTGCCATTTAGTGAATCACAGAATCATAGAGATTTATGACACAGAAGGAGGCCATTCGGGCCATCGTGTCTGCGCCGCTCGAATAAGAGCTCTCCAGCCTAATCCCACTTTCCAGCTCTTGGTCCGTAGCCCTGCAGGTTACAACACTTCAAGTGCATATCCAAGTACTTTTTAAATGTGATGAGGGTTTCTGCCACTACCACCCTTTCAGGCAGTGAGTTCCAGACCCTCACCACCCTCTGGGTGAAAATTTTTCTCCTCAACTCCCCTCTAATCCTTCTACTAATTACTTTAAATATATGCCCCCTGGTTATTGACCTCTCTGCTAAGGGAAATAGGTCCTTTCTCATAATTTTATACACCTCAGTTAAGCCTGCCCTCAGTCTCCTCTGCACCCAAGCTCTCTGAACTTACATAAGTGGGCTGGGACCCTACAGGGAAGGGGGATATCGGGCAAACAGAAACTCCCTCTGTGTGGACTTCGCAGTCGTTTGGTTTGGAGAATCAAACACAGAGGTGGGTTTCTGTACATATCGGACACCCTTCTGGCCAAAAATCCTACACTTAAAAACAGTGTTCATGTCTTATTATTTTAATGCACTGTCTGCTATTTTTATAGGCGTGTTACCCACTTTAACACATCTGATATTATTACCAACATGAGCTTGAACAGTCCATGACCAGCTTTACTTAAATATTACTGTTATAATTAATTTTAGGCTAAACTTTAATATTTCTAGTTAAATAAGCATCGTAAAAATAGATCATAGATAATGGGAAAAACTAGGAAAGTTCGCAATGGGACTTCAACGCACAACCTTCATTGACGCAGAGGTAAGTGTGATACCAACTGAGCCAAGCTAATGCTAAAGACAGTGACAAGAGTATTCCACAGGGGTTCTTCCAATCTCCCACTGTAACATTGGTGAAAGATCAGCGGAAACACTGGAGAAATGGTGGAAATGGCTGTCACAAATTTTCTGTAAGAGTTTGTCCCTCAAGAAGGTAAGTGAAAACCCAAGACTAATCAAACGCCAGACTTTGGAAGACCTATTCTACTCTTCCGACAAGGTTCTGGAGGGACAGGGCTTCCACGCGCCCCAACCCTGACGCATTTCCCTGGGTCAGGTGTCAGTTGATCAGATTCCACTGCCGAGTGTGAGGGTGGAAAATCCTGACAGCGCCAGGATTTTTGAGAAAGGAGAGGAAGACAGAAAGAGAAACAGGAAGAATGGCTGAGTTTGGAGGGGTGGGACAGAAGCTCCCCCCTTCCAATTTCCACAAGATGAGCCCCAATATCATACGGGTTATACTGTGGGACAGCAGCATAGTCAGAGGCCTGGGGGCAGGTCAGGGAATAGATTATGGAATGCAAGAGCACGTAAAGCAAGCCAGGATACAAGAAAAAATAGAGAGTAAAAATAGAAATAGAAATATTAAAGTATGTTTAAGTTAATGTCAATTTAAAGTAATACTTTATGCTGTTTCAACTGACACTAGGTGGGCCCCATCAAATGGATGCTTATAGTTTCAGCATTGGTAATAGAGCATGAACTTGGCATTAATAAGCTGACATTTAATGATTACAGGCCAACAAGTCTTTTTAAAGAGTATTTGCAGTATGTATTGTTACACAGTCAATAAAGTATTTCAAAGTTTAGATTGGATTTATATTCGAGTTATTTAATCTGTACTTTAACAATGGTCTGTGGTAGGACAAACTTCAATGGTTTAATGTTCTCTGCTGTGATTTCTCTGCCATATTGCAGAATGTCCTTGTGGATTGAAAGGCCTCTATTGTTTCGTTATGCTACAGTATAAACCTTCTGGGACCTGGGTGCAATTCCAACCCAGACTGATAAATTCAAAGCTTTTTCGACTGTTGGGAAGGTTTGAACACAATTTTTTAGCAGATTTGTGTGCGCAGCATAAAACAGCTTACTGTTTGGTATTAAATTTGCAATCTCCAGATCTTCCCATTTAGTTCTATATTAAACCATTCCCAGACCATGAAATTCAGCAGTTTCCGTGGCACTGGCTTTGCACTCTTGAGCTGACCATCGGCAGGTCTGTGAGGCAGGATCCTAGATAGAAGTTAGTAAACAACCAAAGTTTCCCTGCCTTCTTCCCTGGACTACACCCGTCCTCCACACACCCCAAAACACTGCCGCCCTCCCCCCCCAAAGACTGTGAAATCTAGAACTCATTCTTTATAGAAAGGCAGGTGAGAACCCATCAGTGTCCCACCATTGCATGGCACCGTCTACTGTAGAATGAATGAACTACATTGTCTCAAGGTCAACTGTAGCTTTCCTTTTGTTGGCATTTTTTGTTAATATATATTAAGGTGAAGGATGCCAGTGCTAGGGAATAAAACACTTTTCCACTTTGACCACCCAACTGGACTACCTGGTCAGATTTAGCAGTTAGCTGCAAAGCAAAGTTCCTTACACTACCCTAACCTTCAAAGAACAATCCTTACTGCCCATCTCCCGTACCAGGCATCTTTCTAGCCTTTGTTACCTCTAGACTTGACTATTCCAATGCACTCCTGGCCGGCCTCCCACGTTCTACCCTCCATAAACTTGAGATCATCCAAAACTCTGCTGCTCGTGTCCTAACTCGCACCAAGTCCCGTTCACCCATCACCCCTGTGCTCGCTGACCTACATTGGCTCCTGGTTAAGCAACACCTCGATTTTAAAATTCTCATCCTTGTTTTCAAATCCCTCCATGGCCTCGCCCCCTCCTTATCTCTGTAATCTCCTTCAGCCCTACAACTCTCCGAGGTCTCTGCGCTCTGCCAATTCTGGCCTCTTGAGCATCCCCGATTTTAATCGCTTCTCCATTGGTGGCCGTGCCTTCAGCTACCAAGACCCTAAGCTCTGGAATCCCCTCCCTAAACCCCTCTGCCTCTCTACTTCTCTTTCCTCCTTTAAGACTCTCCTTAAAACCTACCTCTTTGACAAAGCTTTTGATCATCTGCCCTAATATCTCCTTATGTAGCTCGGTGTCAAATTTTGTTTGATAACGCTCCTGTGAAGCGCCTTGGGACGTTTTACTACATTAACATAGGAACATCGGAACAGGAGTAGGCTTTTCAGCCCCTCGAGCCTGTTCCGCAATTCAATGAGATCATGGCTGATCTGCGACCTAACTCCATATACCCGCCTTTGGCCCATATCCCTTAATACCTTTGGTTAACAGAAAGCTATCAATCTCAGATTTAAAATTAACAATTGATCTAGCATCAATTGCCTTTTGCAGAAGGGAGTTTCAAACTTCTACCACCCTTTGTGTGTAGAAGTGTTTCCTAATTTCACTCCTGAAAGGTCTGGCTCTAATTTTTAGACTATGCCCCCTAGTCCTAGAATCCCCAACCAGCAGAAATAGTTTCTCTCTCTCTACCCTATCTGTTCCCCTTAACATCTTGAAAACGTCAATCAGATCACCCCTTACCCTTCTAAATTCTAGGGAATACAACCTTAATTTGTGTAAACTCTCCTCATAACTTAACCCTTGAAGTCCGGGTATCATTCTGGTAAACCTATGCTGCACTCCCTCCAAGGCCAATATATCCTTCCTAAGGTGTGGTGCCCAGAACTGCTCACAGTGCTCCAGGTGTGGTCTAACCAGGGCTTTGTGTAGCTGCAGCATAACTTCTACCCCCTTGTATTCTAGTCCTATTGATGTAGAGCAGCAAACCATTAGCCTTTTTGATTATTTTCTGTACCTGTTCATGACGGGGGCGATTTTCCCAATGGAGGCGGGTTGGAGGCGGGTTTCGGTTTGGGTGGGTTCCAAACCCGCCTCCACTGTCAGGTGGGAAAAATTTGCGATTTTCCCCTAATTGGCCAGTTGATTTCAGAGGTGTGGGTTCCCCTGGGCCAATGAGTGTTTTGGGACTGAAACTCGCCTCTGCTGACGTCACTTATCCAGCTTCATTTAAGGGCTGCTTGCTGCCTTGGCTCATTCCACTGGATTTTGGTCAATGGTGCACCACCTCCAACATTTTTTCTGCTTCAACAATGGCCAACTCAAAGGCAAGGACGTCTCCGAGGTGCTGGGAATGCTGGTTGAGGGGCGAGAGCCAGCAGGGAGGTGCTCTTCCCCTCATCTGGGAGGAAGAGGCCTCCCAAACAAACCAAGGCTGTCTGGGTACAGCTGGCAAGGGAGATCACCTCCAGATCGGTGTGCAGCAGAACATGGATGCGGTGCTGTAAGATCAGGCAAAGTCAGTATACCTTCAGCTTGACCCTCCTCCTGCTCCCCTTCTCCTCCTCCTCCTCTTCCTCCTCCTCATCATCATCTGAGGAAGCTATGAACTGAGCCACTTGTTCATCAGGAAGCTGCAAGGCACGACGCTGTGCCATGTTGTGCAGTGCACAGCAGACCATGACCATTCTGGAGACCCTGGCTGCTGAATACAGCAGGGCTCCACCTGATCTGTCAAGGCATCGGAATCGCATCTTCAACAAGCCAATGGTTTGCTCCATGATGGACCTGGTCGAAATGTGGCTGGCATTGTAGCGCTCCTCAGCCTCGTTAGCTGGCCTCCTGATCGGCGTCATTAGCCACTTCTTCAGGAGGTAGCCCTTGTCACCAAGGAGCCATCCGTTAAGTTGGTTTGGTGGATTGAAGAGCGGAGGAACACTAGAGTTCCACAGGATGAACGAGTCATGGCAACTACCACAGAACTTGGCGCAAACATACAAAGTCTCCTTCTTGTGGTTACACACCAGCTGTACGTTGAGGGAGTGGAAGCCCTTGCGGTTGACAAAGATAGCTGGGTTGTGATGGGGCTGCCCTAAGGGCCACATGTGTGCAGTCTATGATGCTCTGCACCACTGACAAGCCTGCCATATTTGCAAAGCCAACCGAACGCGCGGTTACACTTGCTTGATCCCTTGAGAACTGGATGTAATTGTGCGCCTTTGCAAAAAGGGCATTGGTAACCTGCGTGGGCAGCCGACTGTGAGATGCCGCTGATGTCTGCTGATGATCCCTGGAAGGAGTCTGAGGCAAAAAAGTTGAGTGCGGTGGTGACTTTGACAGCCACTGGTAAGGGGTGTCCACCCGCTCCTCTGGGCTCCAGGTGTTGGTGCAGCAGTGTGCAGATGTCTCTGACAACCTCTCGCGAAAGTCTCAGCCTCCTTTGGCACTGCTGCTCACTCATGTTGAGGTAGCTCATCCTCTGTCTGTAAACCCTCTGTTGGGGGTACCTCCTGCGACAACGTGCTTCCATGCGCTGGCGCCTTCTGCCCTGTGCAGCATCAGGTGGGTGAGCAGGAGGTTGGGCTCCTGCTGCTGTTGCTGCTGAACTGCCTGGTTCTGCTGCTGCCGTGGCTGCTCCTCATCGAATCTGAGGTCCATGGTGAAAGGAAATAAATGGTTCCCATGCTGCTGGCAGATACCTCCGTTGGGGAAGTGCTCAGTCCAAGCGGGGAGAGGGTCTTCCAAGGAGGTCCCACAGTTGAGAGATAGAAGCTGCAGCACCACCGACTTCGGTAAGCCTGCTAAAAGTGCTGAAAGACCTGTGGAACAAAAGTTCTGCCACCTGCAACTGATCCCTGATGAAAGCTCCGTTTTAATGGTGGAGCTGCAGCTATGAGGAGGCCACCCACTTGTCAACCCGCCAGGATTAGCTGGCGTGGTTTAGGAGGGTCGTGCAACACGCTGAAAATGTGGTAAAATAATGAGGGCCTCGCAAAATAGGATTATAGAGGCCCTTAACTGCTATTTAAGGGTCTTAACTACCTCTCTGGACTGATGGAGGCAGGACCGAATCGTACCCTTCAAACCCACCTCCGGCAAAATTGCGCAGAAGCCTGTTGGCGGCGGGTTCCAAACCCGCCCTCAGATTTTGCCATTTTGCCAACTGTCCCGCCTCCAAGCCCGCCTCCTCGGGGCTGGGAAAATCGCCCCCGACATTTTAATGATCTATGTACCTGGTCCCCCAAGTCTCTTTGGACCTCCACCGTTTTCAGCCTTTCACCATTTAGAAAGTATCCTGTTCTATCCTTTTTTGGTCCAAAGTGGATGACCGCACATTTGCCTACATTGAAATCCATTTGCCACAGTTTTGCCCATTCACTTAATCTGTTGATATCCCTTTGTAATTTTATGCTTCCATCTACACTGCCTACAATTCCACCTATCGTTGTGTCATCGGCAAATTTGGATATATGACTTTCTATGCCATCATCTAAGTCGTTAATAAATACTGTGAATATTTGAGACCCCAACACACATCCCTACGGGACACCACGAGTCACCTCCTACCAATTTGAGTACCTACCCATTATCCCTACTGCCTGTCTCCTGCCACTCAGCCAATTTCCTAACCAGGCCAATAATTGCCTTCTGGAAGTCCAGATAAATAACATCCATAGACATTCCCCTGTCCATTACTTTAGTCACCTCTTCAAAAAATTCAATCAGATTTGTCAGGCATGACCTACCTTTCACAAATCCATGCTGGCTCTCTCTGATCAACGGAAAATTTTCGAGGTGTTCAGTCACCCTATCCTTAATTATAGACTAGCAATTTCCCAACAACAGATGTTAGGCTAACTGGTCTATAATTCCCTGGTTTCCCTCTCACACCATTTTTAAATAGCGAAGTGACATGCACAATTTTCCAATCTAAAGGAACGGTTCCTGAATCGAGAGAACTTTGGAAGATTATAGTTAGGGCATCTGCAATGTGCTCACTGACTTCCTTTAAAATCCTGGGATGGAAACCATCTGGTCCTGGGGATTTGTCACTCTTTAGTGCCATTATTTTCTTCATTACTGTTATTTTACTTACATTAATTTTATTGAGTCCCTGCCCCTGATTTACTTTCCTTGGGATTTCTGGCATGCTATACTCTTCCTCTACAGTAAATACTGATGCAAAGTAATTATTCAACATGTCCACTATTTGCTTATTATCATTGATAATATCACCGCTTTCAATTTTTAAGGGGCCAAAATTGCTCATGACCATCCTCTTTTCCCTAATATAATTGTAAAAAAAGTGTTGATTTTGATATCCCTTGCAAGTTTCCTTTCATACTCCCTTTTTGTAGCCCTTACTATCTGTTTTGTGACCCTTTGGTGTTCTTTGTTAAAGGTGCTATATAAATGCAAGTTGTTGTTGTTGAATGAGACTGTATAATTTAGTGATGATTTGTTTTCAAATTGTGGACAGTTTTGTGCTATAAACACATTTAATATTGTGCCCTTATAGGCAGCAGCAAGGTTTTTTTTAAACTTGCACATTAATTGTTTGACACGACTAGTAAGTAAACACATAATTCGAAATGAACATAAACACTCATGAGCTCGGATTGTCTTTCATAAGATAAAAGAACTTTGACTCCCCATCTCTGCTAAGACACCTTTATTCAATGGATGCATAGTGACACCTGCCCACTTAACCATAAAATTTAACATGATTGAAAGTACAAGATTAGAAATCTGGGAGGAGGCTGGGGAATTACAATCAGGAAGTGCTGTGGATCCTGTTCTCTCAGGCACATAAACTTACAAGGACATAGCTGAAGAGCTCCATATCACACCGTTACAAAGGATATTATTAGAAACTACCATCGAAAATCAAGGCCGTTGAATATATTTTACTAAGGGACTTCTTAGGACTGTGTGGGACCAAGTTTAACTGTCTCCGCCCGGCGGGAATGGGCGATAGCGCACTGAAAATCGTGGTGATATACTTACCGGCCAATTCCTGCTCCGTTCCCACCGGCCACCAGCTTAGTTGGGGCTTCTACATGGGTGACCCAGAGTCACATCGGACCAGGCACAGAGCAGGTCGCTCAGAAAAGGGAAGTTTTTGTTCTTTTTACCAAAAAGAAAATTGCCCCCCGACCAAAATGGCGGCCGGTGGGAACAGAGTAGGAATGGGGCAGGACGTGTCACTGATTTTTGTAGCACTGCCGCCCCATTCCCGCCCGACTGAGGCAATTAAATTCGACAAAAATCTTCAAGCCGGCTGCAGTCCCAAAATTCCAATCTGGTGAAGATCACTTGATTGAACACTGGAAAGTGGCTACACGTGGTTCGCCTTGTATTTTTGATCCTGCCATTTTACAGTGTGGGGTGGGGGGGCATGGAGGCCTCCTCTCCCGCAATTTCCACGTCCCTGTCTCCCCCCCCCCCACCCCCCAACGAAGGATAAAATCACAGCCGACTGAATCGCTGCCCCTCCCCCGAGCGGTAAACAGCCCATTATTTCCCCTTCCCCTCCCACACTGTAAAATGGCAGGACCAAGACTACAAGGCGGAACCCGGTGTAGCCATTTTTCCAGTGTTTGATCAAGCGATCTATCTTCCTCAGATCCACCCAAGGCCGGATTGCAATTTTGGATCCACTCTTTCCTATACACAGAGTGGTGTTTGGAGTCAGATGAAGACCCTGTAATCCCAGGGTTTACATGGGTCTTTATCATAGTGAAGAGAGCTTTATCTTTGAATGTGCTTAATTTGTTTTTAATCACACTTCCCAACCCGGCAGACTAACACCATTTTGATGGCATTTAGTTTCAGGAAGTATCGATCTGGAATTTGCTTAATTTGCTTTCTTCATGCTGCTCACTCAGACTGATTCACAAACATGGTGCAATGTACACATCAGTAAGGGACGAACCAGACAGAAAAGCAAAAAAGACAGAATAATCAGCACACATGTTGGCTAAAAGGAAGTCATGATAAATGTGGCCACTAATGAGGAAGGCTGGAGAAGTCCTGAGGTCATTTGCTAAAGTGCTCGGTAGTTAACCTATCATACTGCTCCTTGGAATATTCTGCTTATACTGGGAGTTTAAAAGTTGTTTTAATTTATATCTGTGTGGCATTATGGGGCAACATCCCCACAGTGAAAATATTTAACCAACTACTTTTCTGTGTTACTGACTGAGGTGACTAATAGGATTCCTGAAATTAGATCAAGGCTTTCTAGATTTAAAAAAAAGACAAATTCACTGAGGAAACAAAAAGAACATCTGTAGACTCCCAGCCTGCCACACACAGGCCTGCTGAGGCTGTAATTCTGAGAGCCCTGGAATCAATTTTGGCTCCAGCTGAGATTGCCATTGACTCCAAGCGGTCAATTGGAGAATTCCTCAGCTGGGTCCAGATCAATAAAATAGAACTCCAAGAGCGAAACTCCTCCTGTTTTCAATGTTAAAGGCCCTTGGTGGGCCTCTGTGACCATTTGAACACCTCAACCACTTACTTGCAAAGCCAAATAACAGCAAGAGGCTTACTCTCAACATACATGCCAGACTATTTAAAAACCTGTAAATTGGCAAAAAGAAATGTGGAACCAGCAGGGTTTGAGACTCCCATTATTTTCAGTCCAGTTCCAAAATATCTCAAGGTTGCCAACTATACACACTGTTTGCAGCCAATTTCACTCCATGTTAAACCTCCTGGTTAAATTGTGCAGTTTAAGCAACTGAAAGTATATTGCGTAACTCAAAATTTCTTTGTTAGATTCTTCATCATGTTGCCACGTTTCATTATCGGTCTGCTCTACTACACAGTGGCTGTGTCATTCTCTCTGGTTTAAGCTGGTCACCTTCACCAGCATTTTGTCTTCGTGGGCCCCATAGGTTTCCACCACAGAGCCTCAAGGGGCACATATTAAGGGGAGGTCTGATTGAGGTGTTTAAGATGATAGGGTAGATAGAGCTAGATAGAGATAAATTATTTTCTCTGGTGGGAGAAGTTCAGGACAAAGAGGCATAACCTTAAAATTATAACTAGTTTGTTCAAGGGTCATGGACATTTGGAACTCTCCCCCAAAAAGCTATTGAGGCTAGGGGTCAATTGAAAATTTCAAAACTGAGATTGATAGATTTTTGTTAGGCAAGGGTATTAAGGATTACGGAACCAAGGCGGATAGATGGAGTTAAAATACAGATCAGCCATGATCTAATTGAATGGAGGAACAGGCTCGAAGGGCTGAATGACCTTCTCCATGTTCCTATGTTCTTCATATAAATCCATGTTCACATTAATTTGCATACAGCTCAGGCTGTGGACATTAAACCGATCTTGAGGTTACGATTTAGGATTTATTCAGCAATGAGGCAACAGAACTGAGCAAAGTCCTTTCCAACCCTCCAGCCCACAAAATTCAAATCGAACACAGCAGGACAAGTAGGACTGAGCTGCCTGGGCTTTGAGGAGATTGCCAATGCTCAGGGAACAAACGTGGGCTGCAGCTTGGACTTGCCCTACTCAGCCTATTAATGCGTGCCTTTTAGAACTCCAACAATGATTATCGCAACATTTAAGGTGATTGGCAAAAGAACCAGAGGCGACATGAGGAAACATTTTTTTACACAGCGAGTTGTTGTGATCTGGAATGCGCTGCCTGGTGGTGGAAACAGATTCAATAGTAACTTTCAAAAGAGAACTGGATAAATACTTGAAGGGAAAAATATACAGGGCTATGGGTAAAGAATAGGGAAGTGGGATTAAAAAGAGAAAATGCTGGACAAGAGTTAAAGGCCGCAATTTTCTTGATCGATGCGGCTTGGGAGAGGGTCAGCTGCCTTCCGCGTTCCAGTCCCGCCCCCAACTACATCCGGCCCACAGACGTGATTTTACGTCAATTGGCCTTGTTAAGCCCGCTCTGCGCGCTTGCCGGCCAATTCAGACAAAGCCGGTCAGATGACGTCATTTGATGACGCATCATCTGCCGGTTTTCTTAAAGGGACCATGCACAATTTTTTTTTGACAGCTGATTTCTCAGTGTTTGACAGCATTGAGGTACTGCAAACACTGACAATCACTGTACAAAGATGAACTCTTGCACCCAGGCTCTCCAGTGACTCCCTCCTTGGGCTAGAACAGCTGGCAGCTGCAGGTGAGGTTACAGAAGTGATCTGTCACTGCTGAGAGAGGATCTCCCAATGAGGTGGGACTAGACATACAATTCAAAACTTGTTACCTACAGAAAAGTCTAAATGCATTAAAAATGATTTTCCCAACATTTTCTTACCTCTGAAACTCACCAGTGCACCATTGGATCCTTCACACCACTCCTGCAGCTGTCATCAATGCAGAAACATTACAGCAGACTCACAACACGCCACACTTACCTGGCGTGGTGTCCGGACATCGGAAAGCCCGAAGTAGAAGTGTCAAAATTGAAAAAGAGCCTGTTAACTGCCTGTTAACTACCTTTAACAGGCAGTTAAGTGGCTATAATCCTCTTCCCGCTGCTAGATGTCGGGTCCCTGCGCAAATCGGGGACCCGACACTTGGGAAGATTGATTGAAGGCGTGTTGACAGCGGTGCTTCCAGCATTTTCTGACTTATTTCAGATTTCCAGCATCCGCAGTATTTTGCTTTTGGGAAGTGGGACTAATTGGATAGCGCTACCAGAGAGGCGGCACAGGCACAATGGGCCGAATGGTCCCTTCTATGCTGTATAATTCTATAATTCTATGAATTACATGGAGAAGTTGGCCTCGTATTCTCGGAGCTCCTGATGTTGAGCAGTCGATGGGAGAGGAGTGGGGGGAGGGGGAGTGGGGGGAGAGGAGCGGGGAGAGAGGAGTGGGGGGAGGGGAGTGGGGGGAGAGGAGTGGGGAGAGAGGAGTGGGGGGAGGGGGAGTGGGGGGAGAGGAGTGGGGGAGAGGGAGTGGGGGGAGAGGAGTGGGGAGAGAGGAGTGGGGGGAAGGGGGAGTGGGGGGAGAGGAGTGGGGAGAGAGGAGTGGGGGGAAGGGGAGTGGGGGGAGAGGAGTGGGGAGAGAGGGTGGGGAGAGAGGGTGGGGAGAGGGAGAGGGAGTGGGGAGCTGCTCCCACTGTATGCCCAATCTCCCATCACCACCCCAGAGGATTGGGGGGATGCTCCGAAAGAGCTCATTAACACCAGGCGCGGAGGGGCGAGATGCCGAGAGCTTGCTAGAATCGAGCTCACATTAGAAGTAACTGACTATCTTAAGGAATAAGAAGTCCCCACCCTCCCAATCAAAGAGCACTCAAAATGGTGTGGAGCCCTCAGTTCAGAGGAGGCCACAGGAGCCTTCACACTTACCAGATGCAAGATACAAGATTCCGAAAACTGGGGAAGTATTTGATGGGCCCAGCGCGTTGAGTCCAGGCATCTGTGAAAATATTATCAGCTGTGGAACATTCTGTCTCCACCCTGGCAACGAGACAAACACATTCCAGTTACACAGCCACCCTTGGGATGTGGCTCTGTACAGTTCTACAGTCCAGCTCGTCAGCACGGTAACTGTTCTGTGGAGAGACTGGAGAAGCTGGGATTGTTCTCCTTGGAGCAGAGAAGGTTAAGGGGAGATTTGATAGAGGTGTTCAAAATTAAGAGGGGTTTTGATGGAGTAAATAAGGAAAAACTGCTTCCACTGGCAGAGGACACAGATTTAAAATAATTGGCAAAGGAACCAGAGGGGAGATGAGGGGAAATATTTTTTTACTCAACAAATTATGATCAGAAATGCCCTGCCTGAAAGGAAGCGGATTCAATAATAACTTTCAAAAGGGAATTGGATAAATACGTGGAAAAGGAAAATTTTGCAGAGCTATGGGGAAGGGCAGGACTAATTGGCAGCTCTTTCAACGTGTCAGCACAGTCAAGATGGGCCAAATTGCCTCCTTCTGTGCTGTAAGATTCTCGGGCCTACAAAGTGGAGAACTCTGGAAACCTGCCGGTGACATTGGCGGCCAAGGATAACGGCCGCCGGCCGAGAGAGCGCGGGCGGTACCGACGTTTTGGCGCTGCCCGCTCATTAACATCAGCGTGGCGCTGATTTTCTAGTGTAAGGCCCTCTTTGCAGCGCTAGTGTCAGAAGGAGGCCAAAGGTCGCCTCGGTCTCCCGCTAGCAGTGTAGGGGAGCGGTGAAGAAAGGAGCGACCCGAGCAGTTGCCATACTTGCTCCAAAAATATTAGCTGCCACCCATATTCGTGGATTTTTGAATAGTTTATGAAATGAATGCATCTGCGTTCTCTGTAACACTAATCTTTCCCCAATGGTTACTCTTGAAAGTGTTTGTTTAAATGTGTAGTCATCGTGGCAGCTTTTAGTGGGTCTTGCATACTCGACCCAAAATAATTATTTGATTAATAATTGGTTATGGAATTTTGAATAAATTATTTATAATTCCTTATAATCTTTAGCAGTCGAGTCCAGATTTGCGACGTTCTGGTAACGCTCGCATAAAGATGAAAGAGATCTTCAGAGATCATCTTCAGTCGTTGCAATGGAGCTCACCCATTGATTTACTGACCCACAAACACCGAAGGCCTCCCGGAAAGCTGCCAGAAAATGCAACCTCCCCCTCCTCCCCCACCCCCCCAAACCCCGCCACTGATGGGCAAAATAAGAAAGTTGAAAAGAAGAACCTTGGCGAAGGAGGCGTTTGAAGTTCCGGCATCTATCTGAGGTGTTTTCCACTTGTCAGCGCCCATCCTCGCAAGTCCTGCCCGACTTCTCATGGCCGTTAACGCTGCTGAAACACCCTCTAGTGGCAGCACTCACTGGTGTGATTTAGCGCGGGCGGCAATGGGAGCGGCAGACCCCAAAATGGACGAGCTGGCGTCAACTCGGCGCTGCATGCCGCTTGACGTCACGCTCCAACTCGTTAAAATACTTTCGCCAATGGCAGGCAGTGCCAGCGCTGTCGACCGGTCGGAAATGGCGGCTGCCCTGGGACCCGCCACTAGGTGGCGGAAGAGCGCCGGCTGCCGTTTATTCACCAGTCATGGCGGTAACGGGTGGCGTCAACCACCCAAAATTCTAGGCCTAGAATTCTATGATTCTATGAAATCTTCTGCGATTGTTGCTCCATGCCAGTTGCTCAGATTAAACAACACCGTACTGCCTTTGGGAGGGTGGACAAAAAGTCACAGAATTGGGCCCATTCCCGATTTCCCCAAAGTGCTCCATTCAGTTCGTTTCCCTCATCCAATTTGCCCCACCGCCCTCTGTGGCTTAAGCAACTCGTTTACTTCAGAAAAATGTGTCTTTATATTTACACTAATAGGGTAGTTTAAAACACCTTAAAGACATTTATATTGGCTAGACACTGGCAGTTAGTGAAATGAGGTGTTAAACTAACCATTTTAGATGAACAAACAACAGATTAGTGTTTGTAAGGATGGGAATGGGGGCATTAATCTACCACTTAAATGTGCATTCTGTGCACTGGCTGAAAAGCTACATCCTGAAATGAAAATTACTCGAATTGTTATTAAACTAACGGAATAGAATCCATTTCAATAAACAGGTACATTAGAGCTGTAAGGCACTTACATTTGAAAAATGCCTTCACGTCATCAACTCTGTTTTTTTCTTCAGTTGAGAAATCTAGATGATGGGCAGGGGTCCATTGTGCAGAAACAACCACAAATGAGAAGATGGGTAAGTTAAGGAGTGGCGGCTTGTTCTGCAAAGCTTGGGTTTTGAAAGGGTGCCGATTGAAGGGACAACCAAGGGAGGTTATGGGAGAGATTGAGTTAGAGCAGGAGACCGTGTGATGGCACAGAGTCTCAATGTACGCAAACGTAGGCTCAAGTTAGGGCAAAAGTACCATAGGCCCGATTCACCGACCTGTGCCGCTGGACAGCCCTTGGATTTCAATCCATTGGCAATGCTGGGTGCAGGAACAATATGTAGGTTGGTGTGTTTGGTGCTTAGTAGGAATGAGAGAGTGCAATTCAGAGGAGGAATGGCCAGAATATATTCAATAAAATGAAAAGAGCCAAGAAGGGTTGTAATTTCTAACACAATTTCTAAATTTGCAGACGACACTAAATTGGGGGATAGTCAATACTGAGGAGGATTGCAACAAATTATGAATAAACTTGCACATAATTGGTAATGGAATTTCAACGTAGATAAGTGTGAGGTATTACACTTTGGTAAGAAAAGTAATGAGGTCACATATTACTTGGAAAATAAGAACCTGAATGGGGTAGTGGAGCAAAGGGATCTGGGAGTACAAATACACAAATCACTAAAAGTAGCAACACAGGCTAATAAGGCCATAAAAAAGGCAAACCAAGCACTAGGGTTTATTTCTAAGGGATAGAATTGAAAAATAGAGACGTTATGCTAAACTGGAATCGAACCTTGGTTAGGCCACACGAAGGACTATGTACAGTCTGGTCACCATATTATAAAAAGGATATAGAGGCACTAGAGAAGATGCAAAAAAGATTTACAAGGATGATACCAGAACTGCGAGGTTATACCTATCAGGAAAGGATGAACAGACTGGGTCTCTTTTCTCTTGAGGCTGTGGGGTGGCCTAATAGAGGTCTTTAAAATTATCAAAGATTTTGATAGAGTGGATACAGAGAGAGAATGTTTCCACTTGTAGGGAAGAGCAAAACTAGAGGCCATCAATATAAGATAGTCACCAAGAAATCAGATAGGGAATTCAGGAGAAACTTCTTTACCCAGAGAGTGGTGAGAAGGTGGAACTCGCTACCACAGGGAGTAATTGAGGTGAATAGTATAGATGCATTTAAGGGAAGGCTAGATAAGCATATGAGGGAGAAGGGAATAGAGGGTTATGCTGATAGAGTTAGATGAGGAAGGATGGGAGGAGGCTCGAGTGGAGCATAAACACCGGCATCAACTGGTTGGGGCGAATGGCCTGTTTCTGTGCTGTATTTTCTATGTAATTCTCTGTAATGGAGAGAGAGACAGTTGGAAGTTGGAAGGGAGTGAAGGATTACCCATTAGGTGGCAATCAGTTTTTGCATCCAATCCAAAAATGCGAAAGAGGTTTTAGAAAACAATGATTTGAGCTTTATATGAGCTATTGTAAGGGATTCCTGACCCTGCGTGTCTCGTAGCCTGTGAGATTCACGCGGCTCTGTGCAGCCTGTATGTCAGTGCGGGTCTAGGCCTGGTTGCCTGTTCTGGTCTCCAGCCAGTCTGGGAACACTAGACACACCTGTGAGTGGTTCGAATCACTCTCCCTTACGGTTCTAGACACTGGACTTAGATGCGAGAGCAGTAATGGAGATAAAACTCATGTAGACTTGGTTTGAATGGTACGAAATGGAAAATCTTTATTGCATGATACTTAAAATTATGAAATACATGTCATAAGCACAGATTAATGACAGTACAATCTTACAAACGGTTATATAGTCGATCTTAGGGAAACGAGGAACGAACGGCACAACGTAAATAGGGGCACACATTACAAATATCCTTAATCTTTAAACCCTCCCCTATCAATATCTATCCTAAACTAGCTTCGTAGGATCTCGAGACTCATGCTCACCACTCGTGACAACTCGGAGAAATTCCGAATAGCTGATCGGATGTTTTTCACCGCAGCACCCACGTGTCGGTCAGGAGATCTCCTGGTCCCACTTGTTTACTTGCTTCTGCTGCTCCGGCTAGTAGGCTGGACCGTCCGCTGTGGTGAAGACCTCTGTTGGTGGGCTTCACAGTTTAGTCTTGGAGCACCGTTGTCAATATCATTGATACGATGTGTTTTCCACGCTCCAACCTCCTTAGAAGTTTAAAGAGGAAAACTTCCTGGCGAGAAAACTTGGCTGATCGACCTACAGGCGCGGTCGGGATTTACTGACCGTGGCGATGGATATGGTCTTCTTCTCTTCTCCTCTCATCTCATCTCATCTCATCTCATCTCGGGCCTTTGGTTCCGCTGCCAGTTACCAACATAGGTCTTCGTTACGCGACACGAGGTAGATCCGAACGGATCAGAAAGTTCAACAGTCTTTTCAGAAGAGGCAACAGGCACGCAGAAGCCCAACTACGAGTACACAGGAGCAGCCACGAGGTTACGAATCGACCGGATAAAAGCACAGGAGCAAGCGAGCGAATGCAGGAGCAAGAGCAAGAGAGCGAATGGACGGTTTGGAGCCTGCAATTATAGTGCAAAAATCTTCCGTTTCCCGCCCAACTATAATGTCCATTCTTTTGTTTAGGGTTTGGCGCCCAAATGTCTTGTATGGGTGATCTCCGTCCTTAATGGGTTTCGGGGCTACTCATGAATGTTTGAGTACCTGTTAATATTTCTCCCATTGTTAAATCGGTCGGTGTTCTCCCTGGAGGGGTTTGGGGCTTCCAAGTGTCCTGTATAACTACCTGCTAACGGCTCTCTCATCGTAGAGTCGTTGGGAGTTTACATATTAATGTCCTTTGGATGGGCCCTTAAGTACTCGGTACAATGGCTTTCCTTTGTACCTGGGAGACCGATTCCAGTATCTATGTTTATACTGCAAACCCATAATGTCTCGTGTATTATCTTCACTGTGCTGAATCGTTATCGATCTTGCAAAAATGTTTAATGGAACGCCATCTTGTCTGCCTGTTGAAAAGTCTAGAATGTTCTGTCACGAGGTGCGGCGGCCATTTTACAGGCTGCTTGTGTCCAATTTAAACCTGCCAGCATTCTGCTGAAATAAAAGCTGTTTGAACGAAACTTTGTGTTTTCTCCTTATTAATCAAATCGCGATAAATTGCGAATTCTACACTATTGAGAATTATTCATGAATTGACTTCACCCTTGTTGTACAATGATTTGAATTTACTCTTAACTTTACGATACTTTTAATGCGAAAGTGGAATTTTATCGAGGGAGGGAAGAAGCACTAAATCTGAAGTACTGCCCGCAGAATGTCTGCATATTATGGTCACACAGACTGCCACCTCCACTGGTGATATTCTCCAGTTTCCTGCTCAAATTGCAGATTCTACAACTCCAAAAACAACTTAAATTCATACAACGCTGAGCATGGCAAAACGTTCCAAAGTGGTTTCGCAGTTGGGGGCTGTACCCAAGCAGGAACAGGAGGGGAATTCCATTAGGTTAGTTTTAAGGAAGATTTTGGAGGCGGGGAACGGAGAATCAAGACACGCAGGCTTGGGGAGCGAGTTCCACATGAGGAGGGCAAGGTGTCTGAAGGGCCTGCCTTAATACATGTACATGGGCAGCAAGGGAGAGCATGACAAGAGAGAATACGAAGAGATTAGGAGAGAAGTCAAAAAAACAATTAGGAAGGCAAAGAGGAACTAGGAAATTAAATTATCAAGGAACATAAAACAAAATAGTAAATTGGGGGGTGATTTTCTCAGCCCCGAGGAGACGGGTATGGAGGCGGGACTGCCGGGAAAATGGCAGAATTTGGGGGCGGGTGCCAAACCCGCCCCCAACCCAACTCCATGCCATCTTCCCAGGAGGCGGGTTGCCGTCCTGCGCCGGGTCCCGTCTCCATGGAGGCGGGAAGGGATTAAAGCCAATTAACTGTCTGTTAACAGGTAGTTAACAGGCAGAAAATAGGATTATCCCCTTTTTGCCTTCACAAGTGCGGGCTTCCCGATGGCATCAAAACCCGCCAGGGTCACCGAGGCGAGTAGTGGGTCTGCGGGGGTCGGGGGGGGGGGATGCAAAAGTGTGGTGTGAAGGTAAGTGATGGGTGCAAGAGTGGAGAGGTGAATATCTGAGGTAAGTGCAAAGTGTTTTTAAAAGTGTACTTACCTTTGTTTCTTCCTGCAGGCTTCAGTCGGTTTCTATACGAAGAGTCTCGCACCTCCGTGTTGCAGATGAGAGATGTCCGTTGCATTCTCAGATGCAACAAACATCTCAATTCTTTAAAAGAAAGAAGGTTGATGAGGTCTTGTATGCAAGACCTCATCAAACTACAGAGATTGTCACTGTTTGACAGCTTCAAACGATGACAATTCATCTGTCAAAATTTTTTGACAGATGACACATCATATGTTGACGTGCTCGGCAACCGGCTTTCCCTTAATTGGCCTGCTAAGCCCGCTGGGCGGGCTTAACAAGGTCAATCAAGGGAAAATAGCGTGGGTTAGCCACAACTCGATGGAGGCGGGACTGAAACCCGACAAGCAGCAGTCCCGCCTCCAACCCGCCTCCATTCACAAAATCGCCCCCCTATTTTACAGGCACATAAATAAAAAAAGGTCAGGTTGGGAATAGGGCCACTAAAGGATGGACAGGATAATAGCACAGGCAACGATGGAGAGATGGCAGAGATATTAAATAATTACTTTGCTTCAGTATTTACCAGGAAGATAGAACAGGTGGAGATGGCATCGGATGATGAGATTAGTAATGAGATAACTGAATTTAAAATAAAATGAGGAGATATATTAACTAAACTAATGAAACTCAAAGAGGATAAAACCCCTGGTCCGGACGGATTACATCCGCGCATTTTAAAAGAATCTAGCGAAGAGATAGCAGAGGCATTATTACACATATTTAGTAATTTGTTACAAAAAGGTGTAGTGCCAGAGGACTGGCAGATAGCTAATGTAATACCAACCTAATGGAATTGTTTGAAGAGGTAACAGAGAGAGTAGACAAGGGTAATACAGTAGATATAATTTATCTAGATTGTCAAAAGGCCTTCGATAAGGTACCACATAATAGACTAATGAATAAGGTCAGAGAATGCGGAGTCAGGGGACAAGTAACAGAATAAATAGCTGGCTGGCTTCAAGACAGAAAGCAGAGAGTAGGGGTAAAGGGCAGCTATTCAGAGTGGCAGAAGGTGGAAAGTGGTGTTCTACAAGGATCAGTGCTGGGACCACTGTTGTTCACAATTTATATTAATGATTTAGACTTTGGAATCAAAAACACAATTTCTAAATTTGCGGATAACACCAAATTGGGGGGATAGTCAATACTGAGGAGGACTGCAACAAATTACAAGAGGACATTAATAAACTTGCAGAATGGGCAAATAATTGGCAAATGAAATTCAACACAGATAAATGTGAGGTATTACACTTTGGGAAGAAAAATAGAGAGGTCACTTATTACTTGGAAAGTAAGAATCTAAATGGGGTAGAGGAGCAAAGGGATCTCGGAGTACAAATACACAAATCACTAAAAGTTGCGACACAGGTTAACAAGGCCATAAAAAAAAAGCAAACCAGGCACTAGGGTTTATTTCTAGAAGGATAGAATTGAAAAGTAGTGAAGTTATGCTAAACTTGTATCGAACCTTGGTTAGACCACACTTGGAGTACTGCATACAATTCTGGTCACCATATTATAAAAAGGATATAGAGGCACTGGAGAGGGTGCAGAGAAGATTTACAAGGATGATACCAGAAGTGAGAGGGTATACATATAAGGAAAGGATGAACAGGCTGGGTCTCTTTTCTCTTGAAAAGGTGACGTAATAGAGGTCTTTAAAATCATGAAAGGTTTTGATAGAGTAGATACAGAGAGTGTTTCCACTTGTGGGGAAGAGCAAAACTAGAGGCCATCAATATAAGCAAGTCACCAAGAAATCAAATAGGGAATTCAGAAGAAACTTCTTTACCCAGAGAGTGGTGAGAATTTGGAACTCGCTACCACAGGGAGTGGTTGAAGCGAATAGTATAGATGCATTTAAGGGGCGGTTAGATAAGCATATGAGGGCGAAGGGAATAGAGGGTTATGCTGATATAGTTAGATGAAGAAAGATGGGAGGAGGCTTGAGTGGAGCATAAACACCGACATGGACTGGTTGGGTCGAATGGCCTGTTTCTGTACTGTATATCTAATGTAATCCTATGTAATAAAGTTCATATAGACCAGGTACAACAAACCAAATTGGTGAGCGGTCGGTCGGCATGCTCCCCTCTTGGGTGTAAAATTATTCCATTCTCCAGCACAGCCCCCTTTCAGGCTGATCAGCACTAAGGAAGAAGCAACCACAAATGGAAAAAAAAAATAAGAGCTTTGATTTAAGAGCTTAATAAGCAAAGTGAAGTAAAACTGGCTTCCCTTTACTACATGTTGCACAACAGGCCTAAATTCATGTTCAATCCTGCTGGACATATATTTCAGGAGATCCAAGGCTTCTCTACGAGTGGCTCGACATGCGGAAAACTTTTTTACGCAGCGAATGGTTAGGATCTGGAATGCACTGCCTGAAAGGGTGGTGGAGGCAGTTTCAATCGTGGCTTTCAAAAGGGAATTGGATAAGTACCTGAAGGAAAAAAAATTGCAGGGCTACGGGGAAAGGCAGAGAGCCAGCACGGGCTCGACGGGCCGAATGGCCTCCTTCTGTGCTGTAACCACTCTATGATTCTACAATTCCCCCGCCTACACGAGTGTCAGCTTGGCTCAGTTTGTAGGACTCTTTCTTCTGAGTCAGAGGGTTGTGGGTACAAGTCCAACTCCAGTATTTGAGCACATAATTTGGGCTGTGGGAGTGCTGCAGTTTGAGGTACTGCCTTTTGGTTGTAATATTAAACTCAATGACCTGCCTGCAATGATTCAGGTGGATGTTAAAGATCCAATGGTACCATTTACCATTTGAAGGAGAGTAGGGATCAAGATAGAGTCCTGGCCAATATGCCTCCCTCAACTGTCAACACTAGAAACAGATTAACTGGCCATTGCTTTTTGTGGGACATTGCTGTTTGCAAAATGGGCATACGTACATACATCCGTGCAGAATAATAGTTACTGCACTTCAATGTAGTTCATTGTCTCGCAATCATTTTGAGATGTTCCTGCAAGATGCCATAAGACAATATATAAATCCAAACCATTTTTTCCTCGTCTCCTGTCACTTCATCAACTAGCCAGACAGTAGCACGAAGAATTTAAATATAAGTGGGTTTTCTCTCGTTGTAGTGCTCTGACACACTGGTTGAGTCTTCACTAGATGTATCTCTTTCAGCTTTAGCGCCATTTATCAAGAATGAGTGTTTATCATGGAATTCCACTTTTGCAGTAAAGAGGCCGTGGACCAGGAAGATCAGTCAATAAGACGAATATCGTGACTTCAACATGTTCCATTAAGGAGCCGTAAAGAAACCACAATGAAACTTATGACACATCCTCACTGCATGAAAGGAATGTACAGCCAGTTAAACCATGGAAATCCTTTGAAAAGCAAGAGAACTAAAAACAGTTGAAATGGAGCGTAAAAAAATCTTCATTTTTTTAACTGAATCCAGAAAATTTGGCTTGTCCCATAGAGTGACTAACAAAACAACAGAGTGGAATTGTGCGTGTAATCATTCATGCACTATTAGTGGTCTATGCACAAAAAAAGTGAAAAGTCAGCAGTATGGAAACAAAAGATGGGTCTAGAGGAGGTATATTAAAAACAGAAAGTGTTAGAAACACTCAGCAGGTCAGGCAGCATCTGTGGAGACAGAAGCAGAGTTTTAATTACCTTAGCGACGGGGCGGGTGCGTGTGGGCCGGCTAGCGGGTCGCCATCCCATAGTTTTCAACGGCGCGTTCTGCACTGCGCATTTAACGCAATTACATCAATTGAAACAGTCATGCGGGTTTCCTGGCCAATTAAATGAAGCAGGTCTGATGACGTCACCGCTGACTCGCTTTCAGCTCAGATATTTAATGGAGTCTTGCACACCTCCCAGTTGAAGATTGTTAGAGGAGGCATACAGGCGGTTGGAAGAGTGGTTATTGCTATATTTCAAAAAGATTTGTGAGGGTGCAAGGAAGGATGGAGTCAGAGTGCCGGAAGGCTGCGCCCAAGTTCTCGGATGCCTCCCTGGAAGTCCTGGTCCAGGGAGTCAGAGCACGCAGGGAGGTACTATTCCTGGCAGCAGCAGGAAAAGAGCAGCTAGAGAAACCATGGCTGGAGATCGCACAAGAAGTGAGCAGCAGGGGTGTTGTCAGCCGCTCCTGGATACAGTGCCACAAGAGATTTAATGATCTCATGAGGTCAGGAAAGGTGAGTACAATGCCACATTCAAGTACATCCTGATGTGCGTGCCACCCCAACCCCATCATTCTGCATTCCCAAACCTACTCCTGCATGTCACTCCTCACACCAACCTACCTTGCAGGTGCAACCATCCCTCACTGTCTATGCACCTACTCACATCCCCATCTGACTATCCACCATTGACACTCACACTCAGCCTAATGAAATCCTAGAAAGTAACGCCACAGAAGGAGGCCATCTGGCAATGTCACGCCACTCCCTCATTGTGACCCTCGACAGATACATCCCTTACACTCATTCCATCACTCTCACTCAAAGTTCTCTTCTTTCCCTCCTTGCAGGAGTAGAGAGCACAGAACAGGAGAGAAAGAGAGAGAACCGGAGGTGGCCCTCCAATATATACTAATTTGACCCCAGCAGTGGAGGAGGCTCTCGAAATAAGTGGAGTGACGGATCTGATGGCGGTGGGAGATGGAGAGAGGGGGACCTTCCAGGAACCCAGTGACAGAATTCAATATCCCACATGGCCTACAACGGTCACTCATGGTGACTGATGTCAGCAGCCAGTGAAATATCATCATATGCATAATGGTAACGTCACACATTCTTATCATGAGAGGTCTAATTCATGTCCTTACTCTCCCACAGGTTCATCAATTCCCCCCACCGCCCCCCCCCCCCTCCCACAGTGTCCAGCCAGAGGAGGAAGACAATTCCTTAGAGGAAGCTCCATTCTCTGAGGGTGCACAGTCACCAGACCCATGCGCACCCAACACCAGCGCAAATACGTGCACGTCAGTGCATCCTGCGAGACATAGAGTAATGTTGTCACCTGGTGTCTCACACATCACAAGTGAGCAAGAGCAGATGGTGGAGACAGAGACAGCAGTGGAGAGTCCTCGGTGGAGGGTGCAGGATGCTCCAAGCTCTGCCCAGCTGCATGCAGATGCTGAACCTCGGGGGCCGTCGACAAAGAGGTTGTACTTGGGGGAGCAGCAACAAATGCGCGAGGCTCTGGCAGCTTTTCTTGCCGTGATGTGCGCAATTGTACAGTGAATGGAGGAGTCCATCTCCAACATGAGCAGCACCATATCACATGGCGACGATGTGCTGTCCCATGGAAAGGATGGCCACCTGCATGGAATAGCTAATGCACCAGTCGAACGAGAACATGCTTGCTATGTACAACAGATTGCAGACTCTCATTGACCTCATCTCTAGGAGGGATACCAACATAGACTTGGGCGTTCATCACCCCACTGATGTGCAGCAAGGTGCCCTCCAGCTCCTTGCTAGCAGGGAAGTGCGTGTGGCTCAGGAGAGGGATGATGGTGAGAGGGGACATGGAAGTGGGGGCCTCTGCTCAAAGTGCTCCCAATTCTCCCCCGTTGCCTCCCCCTCAGTCAGACCCCACATGCTGCCTCGGATCCCGATGGCCGAGTCTGCCCCTGCACAGTTGCAGGAAGAGTAGTCTTTGGCAGGGCCTTCACAGGCCCTAAAACTCAGAGGACGTCCGCCAAAAGTGTCGAAGCAGTCACAGCAGGGAAATGAGCAGCCTGCCTCTACCTCTGCTGAAGCCACAGGGGTTGCACCTCTTAGAAGCACGCGGAAAAGAAAAAAGATACAATCATAGATGCACAAGTGTATGCTGATGGGTGTTTGCCAAAATGTTAGTGTTAAGTTTCAGTTCTATTTATGATGCACATAAATTTATTTCTTTGCACTACTTTCCCATCTTGTCCATTTTTGCCTGCTACCTGGGATGCGGCCTTGTCACTTGGCGTGAATAGTGAGACATTACTTAACCTCAAGCAATGGGTGTTTGGTTGACAGGAATAGGTTTGGTCATTTTAGTGGTGTTGTGGTGTTGGTGGGACAGAAGGGGGGGGTGGGGGGGGGGATGTTGGAACAGCATCTGAGAGCCAGATAGGTGGACTGGTGCAACTTAAGTAAATAAGGTCATTATGAGGCCATCCTGGGCCTCCCGGGCAGCAATTTGCGCCACTGCTGGTGCCATCTCCACCTCAGGTTCCTTCTCCTCCAACTCGTTTTCCATCTGTTCCTCCTCCGCCTCCTCCTCTGAAGAGGCTGTGTGCTCTGCACCTTGGTCCTCCTGCAGCTCCAATCCTCGCTGCTGCACTATGTTGTGTAGCGCACAGCATACGACGATGATTCTGGAGACCCTGGCTGGTGCGTACTGAAGGGCTCCTCCTGATCTGTCAAGGCATCTGAAGCGCATCTTCATAATGCCAATTGCTTGTTCTATGACACATCTGGTGGACATGCGGCTTTCATTATAGCGCTCGACACCATTGCTCGGCCTCCTCAAGGGTGTCATCAGCCACGTCTTGAGTGGATAACCCTTGTCTCTGAGCAGCCTGCCGGTAAGTCTGTTTGGAGGTGCGAAGAGCTGAGGGAGGGTGGACTGCGCAGGATGAAAGAGTCATGACAGCTCCATGGGAACCTGGCACACACATGCATGATGATCTTTTTATGGTTGCAGATGAGCTGCACATTGAGGGAGTGGAAGCCCACCTGTGGGGAGCCAGCTGGAGCCGCAAAGCCGAGCGCCCGCTCTGTAACACTGGCTTCATCAGTGGCAAAGTTTACATAAGTGGCTGGCTTGTGAAACATGGCATTGGTCACCTGGGTGAGGCATTTTTGGGGGGCCAGCTGCAAGATCCTGCAAATGTTTGCTGAAGATCCCTGGAAGGAGCCTGAGGCGAAGAAGTTGAGGGTGGTGGTGACTTTGATAGCCACTAGTAAGGCGTATCCACCAGGTCCTCTGGGCAGCAGGTCTTCTTCCAGCAAGCTACGAATGTCTGCCACAACCTGGCGCGATAGCCTGAGCCTCCTGAAGCACTGCTGCTCAGTCATGTCCAGGAAGCTCATCCTCTGCCTTTATACCCTGTGTTGGGGGTATCGCCTCCGGTACGGTGCACCCCTGTGCTGATCCCCTCTCTCCTGTGCAGCATCAGGTCGGTAAGGAGAAGGCTGCTGTTGGTGTTGTGTCTGCTGCTGCTGCTGGTGTGGCTGGTGTTGTTGGTGCTGGGGCTCACCTTGGTCTGAATCAGAGGTCCAAGGTGAGACAGCATAAGCGGCACCCATGCTGATCTGATAGATGCCAGGTAAAGTGGAGATCAGAGGCACAATCCTCCAATGTAGTGAGAGTGACTTGCAATGTGGTGAGAGTGGCTTCCGAGGTTGCAGAAATCACCTGCAAACTCCTGAAAGCAAAATCTCTGCACAAAATGGTGTCAGCAAGAGCCTTTCCCTTAGGCAGGGAAGCAGGTGTGAGCTGTCTGTATTTATGTGCTTTTTCCAGCTGTCACTTAATGAAGTAGCACAATGGCTACTGAGCTCCCGCCTTTGCTTCACAGGCGAGCTTCCCGAGGTCCATGAATCCCGTGTGCAACCAGTTAAAGTTGAAACCTCAGGTTAAAAATGCCGTTAAGGGTCTCTCAACAAGCAGTTAAGTACATCAATAAGGTCACCTGCCTCTCCCGAACGGGTCCGTGGCGCGCGAAACACGCCCCAGTTAAATGCGGAACTTGGCGGGATGACGGCGTCTTCCCGACGTGCTGTCAATTTCAGCGCTTTTAACCGCTGCCCCGCCCCCCAAACCCGCACACTCTGCAATGTGAAAACTCCGGCCAATGTTTCAGGTCGATAACTGTTTTGACGAAAGGTCATCGACCTGAAACGTTGACTCTGTTTCTCTCTCCACAGATGCTGCCTGGCCTGCTGAGTGTTTCCAGCACTTTCTGCTTTTATTACAGATTTCCAGCACCCGCAGTGTTTTGGTTTTTTGTTCCAGAGGACACATAAATGGTGCAGGATCTTCCAGAAAAAATGGGAGCGTTGGTCCAGGTCTCTTGTTTATTTACTTGCCCCATTATCACCTCCTTTTGCCTTACACCATCATCCCTTTTGCTGTTTAATCACTCCTGTTTTCCACCCCTTTTGTCTCCTTCCTGCTCCCTTTTTCCTGCCTCTGTACTTGCTTAAAAGCTGTTCCTCTCTAACGTCTTCCAGTTCTGACGAAAGGTCATCGATCTGAAACGTTAACTCTGTTTCTCACTCCACAGCTGCTGCCTGACCTGCTGAGTAGTTCCAGCATTTTCTGTTTTTATTTCAGATTTCCAGCATCTGCAGTATTATGCTTTTGCCCTATAAATGGGGTGCTGTCCTCCCAGGTTACACTCTACCACTTGGTCGTTGCATTGCATTCATTGGTGCTAGTCCGCGGTTCTTTCTTCACTTCCACTTCTTACTCCTGGGCTGCATTCTGCTTTTCAGATGAATCGGAGGCAGGATGGAGGACTACACACACACATAGGATACATGGCACAGAAACAGGCCATTCGGCCAAACCAGTCCATGCCGGCATTTATGCTCCACTCGAGCCTCCTCCCACCTTTCCTCATCTAACTCTGTCAGCATAACCCTCTATTCCCTTCTCCCTCATATGCTTGTCTAGCCTCCCCTTAAATGCATCTATACTATTCACTTCAACCACTCCCTGTGGTAGTGAGTTCCACATTCTCACCACTCTCTGGGTAAAGAAGTTTCTTCTGAATTCCCTATTGGATTTCTTGGTGACTATCTTATATTGATGGCCTTTAGTTATGCTCTTCCCCACAAGTGGAAACATTCTCTCTGTATCCACTCTATCTGGCTGATTTTTATTCTCTCTCACCCAGGGACGCTGAGGCAACTGAAGTGTTGGGGCCTCAGCTATTTACAATCTATATTAATAACCTAGATGAAGGGACCGAGTGTAATGTATCCAAGTTTGCTGATGATACAAAGCTAGGTGGGATAGTAAGCTGTGAGGAGAACACAAAGAGTCTGCAAAGGGATATAGATAGACTAAGTGGGCAGTAAGGTGGCAGATGGAGTATGTTGTAGGGAAATGTGAGGTTATTCACTTTGGTAGGAAGAATAGAAAAACAGAATATTTTTTAAATGGTGAGAAACTTTCAAATGTTGGTGTTGAGAGAGATTTGGGTGTCCTCATGCAAGAAACACAGAAAGCTAGCATGCAGGTACAGCAAGCAATAAGGAAGGCAAATAGCATGTTGGCCTTTATTGCAAGGGGGTTGGAGTAAGAAAGTCTTGCTACAATTGTAGAGGGTCATTTGGTCTCCTTATCTAAGGAAGGATATACTTGCCTTGGAGGATGTGCAATGAAGGTTCACTAGATGGATTCCTGGGATGAGAGGTTGTGTAGAATGGGCCTGTACTCTCTGGAGTTTAGAAGAATGAGAGGTGATCTCATTGAAACATATAAGATTCTGAGGGGGATTGACAGGGTAGGTGCTGAGAGGTTGTTTCCCCTGGCTGGAGAGTCTAGAACTAGGGGGCATAGTCTCAGGATAAGGGTCGGCCATTTAAGACGAAGATGAGGAGGAATTTCTTCACTCAGAGGGTTGTGAATCTTTGGAATTCTCTGCCCCAGAGGGCTGTGGATGCTGAGTCGTTGAGTATATTCAAGGCTGAGATCGATAGATTTTTGGTTTCTAGGGGAATCGAGGGATATGGGGATCGGGAGGCAAAATGGAGTTGAGGTCAGTGATCAGCCATGATCCTATTGAATGGTGGAGCAGGCTCGAGGGGCTATATGGCCGACTCCTGCTCCTATTTCTTATGTTCTTATTAGCATGCCTACCTCCATACTGGTGGAGATCAGCTGTGTCTGCGCAGGTCCGAGAATTCATTCGGGGCCCTCTTGGCATCTGTGGCTGAGTTCCACGACAGGTGGGGTATTTACTCCCAAGGAATGCCATTCTTTCCTGTTGGCAAACTGAATAATTTACAGGATTGTATCAAGTGTATATTGAATGGTTTAACATAGTACCATTGGTAAACCAAACATGTGGTACATTACATGTGGTACATACCGTGTGAGCACTTGAGCAAAAAGTGGGTGGCATTCCTCCACATTTATTATAGGGAGGGTAGTTGCTGAACATTTCATGGCATAGCGCTCCCAGAGCAAAGCAAGAGCATGAAGAGAATGCACATCAGGAACTTGGGCACAGAGGTCAACGTATCAGGGGCACAGGGGTCAGAGTATCCAGGGCCCACGGGGTCAGCGCAGCCTGCGAATTGGAGAGCACTAAACTCTCCGTGCAAATTCCCAGTATGTGGTTGCGCTGCGCAAAGCCAGGAGATCGAAAGCGTTAAAACTGGCCCTTGCACTTCGAGTACGAATGAAGACAATCCAAGGTGAAATCGAGTATGGTTGTTCCTGAGCTAATGGGATCATGGAATTGGCATGTCAAGGAAGGCAACAGGGCAAACAGGAAAAGCCGGGGCGTAAGGTTAGGTAAGTATTCTAGTGTGATGCTTCAATTACTTTTGGAAGAAGCCGGGAGCACATTTGCAGAATGTCGAGAAATTAAATGGGTTGCAGCAGAGACCTTGATAGGATAGATTGTACGTGGTTTGTGGAAGCAAATTAAATGGAGAAGCTAACTGCCTTTCGCTCATTAAATGCTTCCTTATGGCTTTCTAAATGTACCTGTGGTTCTTATAACTCACCGTAAGACACCAAGGAAATCAAGAAAACCTTGTAACTTAGATCAGGGAAATCACTTTGAAGTTCCTTGATGTGTTCGTCGAGATTGAGCTGTGATTTAATGCTGTGGCAAGACACACAGCAGTACACTGTCTGTCACAGCCAACAAATGTAAATGTTTAATTAAAACCTGTTTTAAATGATTTGAATAATTGATAGGCTGTTATCTAATTAGTTAGCTGCTTTGCTTTGTTTATGACCCAAGTTGTTGTCAATCTCCTGCAATTCTGTGTTGGGAGTCAGCTGTGCGCCATGCTACAGAGGCAGTTCCACAGCCAGCTTCAGACTGGCATTATTCCCCTCGGGATTCAGGCCTACCATTGGTCCTCCTGCCAGCCTCAGCGCACATTCCTCTGGAAAGCTCTCATGGATTACTTTCCCTGCGGAGAATTATTTTGCCATTTTTTTCATTTTGTATCTTTCGGGTCAGACGTTAAACCGAGGCCCCGCCTGCTCTCTCAGGGAGGGCGCAAAAGACCCCGCGGCACTATTTTGAAGAGGAGCCGGGGCGTTCTCCTGGTGTCCTGGCCAAGATTTATCCCTCAACCAACACCTAAAAACAAATGATCTGGTCATTTATCTTGTTAATGTCTGTGGGATCTTGCTGTGCAAATTGGCGGCCACGATTCCCACGTTACAAAACTGACTACACTTCAAAAGTACTTCATTAGTTCTGAAGTCCTCTGGGACGTCCTGAGATGATCAGGACATTCCAAGGCGCGATATAAAAAAGAAAAAAGAAAGACTTGCATTTATATAGCGCCTTTCACGACCAACGGACAGCCCAAAGCGCTTTACAGCCAATGAAGTACTTTTGAAGTGTAGTCACTGTTGTAATGTGGGAAACGCGGCAGCCAATATGCGCACAGCAAGCTCCCACAAACAGCCATGTGATAATGACCAGATAATCTGTTTTAGTGATGCTGATTGAGGGATGAATTTTGGCCCCGACACCGGGGATAACTCCCCTGCTCTTCTTTGAAAAATAATGCCATGTGATCTTTTACGTCCACCTGAGAGAGCAGACGGGGCCTCGGTTTAACATCTCATCTGAAAGACGGCACCTCCGCCAGTGCAGCACTCCCTCAGCACTGCACTGGAGTTTTGTGCTCAAGTCTCTGGAGCGGAACTTGAACCCACAGGTGCACCACTTTTGCAACTTCTTTCTTTTCTTTCCCCAGTCATTGCTCTCAGCTCCTGAAGACACTGGCTTCACTTCCCATGCGAAGGACAGGATCTTTGACAAGGCAGCCCTTTCCCAACACTGCACGGTAAGGTCAGCCTAGATTATGTACAAGAACCTGAACCCATTGCCTTCTGATTCATAGCATAGAATCATACAGCACAGAAGAAGGCCATTCGGCCCATCGTGCCTGTGCCAACTCTTTGAAAGAGCGATCCAATTAGTCCCATTCCCCTGCTCTTTCCCCATAGCCCTGCAAATTTTTCCCTTTCAAGTATTTATCCAATTCCCTTTTGAAAGTTACTATTGAATCTGCTTCCATCACCCTTTCAGGCAGCGCATTCCAGATCACAACAAATCGCTGCATAAAAAAAATTCTCTTCATCTCCCCTCTGGTTCTTTTGACAATCATCTTAAATCTGTGTCCTCTGGTTACCGACCCTCCTGCCAGTGGAAACAGAAACAGATTCAGCGCTAAGAGTGCAACCCATTGTTTGTGTGATCCAGACACAGCCAGTGTTAGGATCGTGAGTGAGGAGGACACCTTGTACTCACAGCAAAGAGATCATCCATTATCAAATCAGAGTGCACACTTGGAGAATTCTACACAAAGCGTGTGAGGCAGGCCCCCCCAGTGGATTAGTGGGAAAATGGTACTATACTGAGCCATACAGGACAGGAAGTGCCCAGGTTCAATACCCAGCCAATGATAAGTTGTTTGATCTCAGGCAGAGTACACAGAGACACAGGAACCAGAATTCAACACCACTGGACTCGAGAGAGGTTGAATCAGCCAATATTCCAACAGTCCAGTGACGCTCTGCCTGAAAGTGGTGGTGTGTTGACATTGGACGAGGATATACAAGGGCAATGTTCACTTCCAGCAATGAGAGCTGAAGAACAAGGATTACAGGGCTGTAGCCCCATCTCTGAACCGCACTCACAAGCGATGCGAGTTGCAGAACAAGGGCTACCAGGCCCCAAACTCCAACCCAGAGTATGGCTTCCCCACCAGCTGTACAGGACCACAGAATTTGCTCTTATATCCTCTCCCAATTTTGATACACCAGAACCTTCAGGCAGGGGGGTCACCATACAGCAATCAGGAGCGGGAACCTTGGCTGATTTAACCTCTAGGGCTGGGCTCAGTTTGGATGCCACACTCGGTCAGAGAGCTTATCTACACTTGCTATCAAGGCTGGCACTGAAGAATGGCCAAGGAAGCAAGTTACCAGAGGGTGCCAACCGGCACGCCATTGAGCTGGATCTTGGGGAGAGGTGGGAGAAAATGGGAAAAAAATGATTTTTTGAGAAAGTACATTGGGTGAAATGATCTCACGATGAAAGATAACTGGAGAATTACAAAGTGTTTCCTGAATGCCTTTATACCTCAGCCAATCACATGATGGTGCAATGCAACAGTGATTACATCACAAAGTATTGCAAATGATATTCTTCTGCGAGTCACTAAATCTGTGCCGCTCAGCTTCAACTGATCAAAGTAAAAGAAAGACTTGCATTTCTATAGCGCCTTTCACGACCACTGGACATCTCAAAGCGCTTTACAGCCAATGAAATACTGATGAAGTGTAGTCACTGTTGTAATGTAGGAAACGTGGCAGCCAATTTGCGCACAGCAAGATCCCACAAACAGCGATGCGGTAATGACCAGATAATCTGTTTTTGATATGCTGATTGAGGGATAAATATTGGCCAGGACACTGGGGATTACTCCCCTGCTCTTCTTCGAAATAGTGCCATGGGACCTTTTACGTCCACCTGAGAGAGCAGACGGGGCCTCGATTTAACGTCTCATCCGAAAGTCGACACCTCCGACAGTGCAGCGCTCACTTGGAGCGTCAGCCTAGCTTTATGCACTCAAGTCTCATGGAGTGGGACTATGAACCCACAACCTTCTGACTCAGAGGTGAGTAGTGCTGCCCACTGAGCCACAGCTGGCACTTAGTACAACCAGCTTAGCAAAAAAAACACACATATCTACACACAATCTAAATGCAACTGGGGTCACTTACCCATAGGCAACTTCCTCAAACTGTTTGTACCAGTTGCACCTCCTAGAGTGCCCTTTGTTGGTGCAATCGTTCAGTTTTTCCAGTTGGTGTGTTTCTCTAACCTGTTTGGATTGCAACGAACGACTGTAATTCAATCAAAACAATGTTATATAAAATATGTATGAGATTGTTGGGGGAAAAAATTATGAGCAAGTTGCATTTTTGCAACATTGCCTTCCCAGCGCACAGCTTCACACCACGGGAGACCAAATTGGGAGTGTGGGCACAGAGGGTCAGACTGCTTCAATTCCCAGCTCCCAGGATTTCCTGATAATTAACTTTAATAAAAGGGGAATTGGGCAGGCAGTGACTTTGGGCATGCTGATCTCCGTGCCCGAATTTCCAACACGCCGCAAGATTTTGCGCCGGGGTGCGAGACTGCTAAATGAGCACCGCTGAGTTGCAGCCTCGTACCTTGTTCCATAGGCTTTGATGCTAACCAAATTCCAGCTTTGGAGATGGGACAGAAGAGGAAGAATTGGTCTGTTATATGTAGCGACATCGTGAATGCTTTCAGTGTTTACGATTTCAGTAGAAATACTGACCAGAGGAAATCTTCATGGAGGTAGTTACGTTGTCGGAATTTTCACATTGCAGAGCGTGCGGGTTTGGGAGCGGGTCGGCAGTTAAAAGCGTTGAAATTGACAGCGCGTCGGGAACCCGCCATCATCCCACCGACTTCCACATTTAACTAGGGCGCGTCTTGAAGCGCGTCACAGATCCGCTCGGGAGAGGAGGGCGACCTTATTGAAGTACTTAACTGCTCATTGAGGGACTTAAGAGACGTTTTTAACGTGAGATTTCATCTTTAACTGTTTGCGCACGGGATTCACGGGCCTTGGGAAGCTCGCCTGTGAAGGCAAGACGGGAGATCAGTGGCCATTGTGCTACTTCATTAAGTGACAGGTGCAAAAAGCACATAAATACACACAGCTTACACCTGCTTCCTTGCCTAAGGGAAAGGCGCTTGCTGTTCAAAAAAGAATGTAAGAATAAACCCAGCAACTACAGGCTGATCAGTTTAACCTCGGTAGCGGGGAAGCTTTTAGAAACGATAATCAGGGACGAAATTAACAGTCACTTGGACGAGTGTGGATTAATTGAGGAAAGCCAGCACGGATTTGTTAAAGGCAAATTGTGTTTAACTAACTTGATTGAGTTCTTTGATGAGGTAACAGAGAGGGTTGATGAGGGCAATGCAGTTGACATAGTGTACCTGGATTTCCAAAAGGCGTTTGACAAAGTGCCACATAATAGGCTTGCCAGCAAAGTTGAAGCCAATGGAATAAAAGGGACAGTGGCAGCATGGATACGGAATTGGCTAAGTGACAGGAAACAGAGAGTAGTGGTGAACGGTTGTTTTTCGGACTGGAGGAATGTATACAGTGGTGTTCCCCAGGGGTCGGTACTAGGACCACTGCTTTTCTTGATATATATTAATGACTTGGACGTGGGTGTACAGGGCACAATTTTAAAATTTGCAGATGACACAAAACTTGGAAGTATAGTGAACAGTGAGGAGGAGAGTGATAGACTTCAGGAAGAAATAGACAGGCTGGTGAAATTTAATGCAGAAAAGTGTGAAGTATTACATTTTAGTAGAAAGAATGAGGAGAGGATATATAAAATAAATGGTACAATCCTGGAGGGAGTGCTCGAACAGAGAGACCTGGGGGTATGTGTGCACAAATCGTTGAAGGTGGCAGGGCAGGTTGAGAAAACAGTTAAAAAGGCTTACGGGATCCTGGGCTTCATAAATAGAGGTATAGAGTACAAAAGCGTGGAAATTATGATGAACCTGTATAAAACACTGGTTTGGCCCCAACTGGAGTATTGTGTCCAATTCTGGGCACCACACTTTAGGAAGGATGTGAAGGCCTTAGAGAAGGTGCAGAAAAGATTTACGAGAATGATTCCAGGAATGAGGGACTTCAGTTACATTGATAGACTGGAGAAGCTGGGGTTGTTCTCCTTGGAGCAGAGAAGATTGAGAGGAGATTTGACAGAGGTGTTCAAAATCATGAGGGACAGAGTAGATAGAGAGAACCTGTTTCCATTGGCAGAAGGGTCAACAACCAGAGGACACAAATTTAAGGTCATTGGCAAAAAAAACAAAGGCGACGTAAGAAAAAACTTTTTTATACGCAGCGAGTGGTTAAGATCTGGAATTTACTGCCTGAGAGGGTGGTGGAAGCAGATTCAATCACAGCTTTCAAAAGGGAGTTGGATAAGTATCTGAAGGGAAGAAATTTGCCGGGCTACGGGGAAAGGGCGGGGGAGTGGGACTAGCTGAAGTGCGCTTGCAGAGAGCGGGCACGGGCTCGACGGGCCGAATGGCCTCCTTCCGTGCTGTAACCATTCTATGATTCTATGATTCATTCTATGATTCTATGACACCATTTTGTGCAGAGATTTTGCTTTCAGGAGTTTGCAGGTGATTTCTGCAACCTCGGAAGCCACTCTCACCACATTGCAAGTCACTCTCACTACATTGGAGGATTGTGCCTCTGATCTCCACTTTACCTGCCATCTATCAGATCAGCATGGGTGCCGCTTATGCTGTTTTACCTCGGACCTCAGATTCGGACCAAGCTGAGCCCCAACACCAACAACACCAGCCACACCAGCAGCAGCAGCAACCACAGCAGCCTTCTCCTCAATGACCTGATGCTCCACAGGAGAGAGGGGGTCAGCACAGGGCTGCACCGTACCGGAGGCGATGCCCCCAACACAGGGTATAAAGGCAGAGGATGAGCTTCCTGGACACGACTGAACAGCAGTGCTTCAGGAGGCTCAAGCTATCGCTCCAGGTTGTGGCAGACATTTGTAGCTTGCTGGAAGAAGACCTGCTACCCAGAGGACTTGGTGGACACACCTTAGCAGTGGCTGTCAAAGTCACCACTGCCCTCAAATTCTTCGCCTCAGGCTCCTTTCAGGGATCTGCAGCAAACATTTGCAGCATCTCACAGTCAGCCGCCCATAAATGCATCACCCAGGTGACCAATGCCATGTTTCACTAGTCAGGCACTTATGTGCACTTTGCCACTGATGAAGCCAGTGTTACTGAGTGGGCGCTTGGCTTTGCGGCTCTGGCTGGCTTCCCACAGGTGCAGGGCGTCATCGACTGCACAGATGTGGCCATCAAGGCACCCCCCAGATCACCCAGGAGTGTTTGTGAACCGGAAGGGCTTCCACTCCTTCAATGTGCAGCTCCGTCTGCAACCATAAAAAGATCATGCATGTGTGTGCCAGATTCCCAGTGAGCTGTCATGACTCTTTCATCATGCACCAGTCCACCCTCCGTCAGCTCTTCGCACCTCCAAACAGACTTACTGGCTGGCTGCTTGGAGACAAGGGCTATCCACTAAAGACATGGCTGATGACACCCTTGAGGAGGCCAAGTAATGAGGCTAAGGAGCGCTATAATGAAAGCCACATGACAACCAGATGTGTCATAGAGCAAGCAGTCGGCATGCTGAAGATGCGCTTCAGATGCCTTGACAGATCAGGAGGAGCCCTTCAGCATGCACCAGCCAGGGTCTCCAGAATCATCGTCGTATAAAGAAAGAAAAGAAAGACTTGAATTTATATAGCGCCTTTCACAACCACTGGACGTCCCAAAGCGCTTTACAGCCAATGAAGCACTTTTTGAAGTATAGTCACTGTTGTAATGTATGCTGCACGCTGCACAACATAGCACAGCAGTGAGTATTGGAACTGCAGGAGGAGCAAGGCACAGAGTGCACAGCCTCTTCAGAGGAGGAGGAGGAGGAGAAACAGGTGGAACACGAAGAGGAGGAGGAAGAACCTGAGGTGGATATGGCACCAGCAGTGGCGCAGATTGCTGCCCAGAAAGACCGGGATGGCCTCAGAATGGCTCAATTTAGTTAAGATGCACCAGTGCACCCATCTGGCTCCCAGATCATGTACCAACTCACCACCACGGCCCCCCTCCCCCCGCCCCAACAACATCACAAAGCAGTTCTAAAATGACCAAACCATTTCTGCCAAACACACACCCTTTGATCAAGTTAAGTAATGTCTCACCATTCACTCCAAGTGACAAGGCCACTTCCCAGGTCGCCGGCAAAAATGGACAAGATGGAAAAGTGGAGCAAAGACGTAAATTTATGTGCGTCATAAATAGAACTGAAACTTAACACTAACATTTTGGCAAACACACTTGTGCATTTACCATTGTATCTTTTTTCTTTTCCGAGTGCTTCTACGAGGTGCAACCGCTGTGGCTTCAGCAGAGGTAGAGGCAGGCTGCCTCGACACTTTTGGAGGACGTCCTCTGGGTTTCAGGGCCTGTGAGGGCCCTGCCAAAGACTGCTCTTCCTGCAACAGTGCAGGGGCAGACTCGGCCATCGGGATCCAACGCAGCATGTGGGGCTCTGACTGGGGGTGTGGGGGGGGGCGGATGGGGCGCAATGGGGGAGAAGTGTGAGCGCTTTGAGCAGAGCCCCCACTTCCATGTCCCCTCTCACCATCATCCCTCTCATGGGCCACCCGCACTTCCCTGCTGGCAAGGAGCTGGACAGCACCCTGCTGCACATCAGTGGGGCGATGAACGCCCATGTCTACATTGCTATCCCTTCTAGAGATGAGGTCAATAAGAGTCTGCAATCTGTTGTTCATAACAAGCATGTTCTCGTTTGACTGGCTCCATGCAGGTGGCTGTTGAAAACAATGTTGAAAACAGACGGGTTGTTTCTCTTTACTTGAATAGTAACAAAAGTAATTGTTGCTTCAGATTCAATGGCCCAAAAATTCGTGAGGGAGCCTTCGTGCGAGGGTAAGGCTTCCCCGCGATCTCTCACTGCGCGCTGGCTTTTTCAGTCCGAGCTCGCACGAACTTGATGTTCTGGACAGCAGCTGTGCTGGGCTTTCGTATCCCACAGGCGCAGTTAATTCGTGCGAGCTGTGGGATCACGTGACTCAGTTAGAGCCAATGGCAGCACACCATCTTTCATTCATAGCTTTCACATAAGTGCTGTGAAAGCTATGAATCTATACCCCCCCAAAAGAACAGCTAAACCTCAATTAAATTTAAAAAAACACCATCACATTAATAAAATAAGTATAGTTAAATAAATTAACCATTTTAAACAAAAAATTAAATTTTTTAAAAAATTTAAAATCTTTTAAAAAGTTATAAAAATAAACTTACCTGTCTTTAAAGTCTCGATATACCTGTTAAAAAAAATTCAAAATAATACTTAATTAACTACTTACCTTGTTAAAAGAGGGTCTTACGCCTCCTTTCTTTATGTCTAAAATGTTCCATGCTTACCTGCGCGTTCAAAGCACTAAGTGCACTGCGTGCGCGCAGCCTGCAGCGCGCACGCGGTTCACCTAGGAACCGCCCCCTTTTGAATTCACCAAGTGCCGGTTTTCAGCGCATGCGCAGTGCATGCAGAAAACCGGCAATTGGAGACAGAATACGCGAGAGTACACAGTGCGTACTCTCGCGTAGCGGCACTAATTTTTGGGCCAATACCTTTATTTCTGCATTCAGTATGCAAAGCAATTTTATAAGCGAGGTAGATCAGATACAGAGTACAATAAATGTAAGCAGCATTCTAACATTGCACTCAACTTTAAAACACAGAATGTCTGTTTTTATATGGTTCTTGTACCTTACTAAACTCAAATTTGCCTCTTTCTTTGATTGGGTGTCTTCTGTCACCTGATCTAATATGACACATTGGGCCAAAAATTCGGCCCTTCCCGGGTGAGTACGCACTGTGTACTCACCTGTAAGGCGTCCTGAAGTGCCGGTTTCCTGCATGCACTGCGCATGTGCGGGAAACCGGAACTTCCGGTCTGGTGAAGGGGGCGGTTCCTAGGTGAACTGCGTGCGCGGTAGAGGCTGCGTGCACGCAGCAAACTTAGATTTTTTTTCAGGTTTCTACGGGAGGGTAAGTATTGAAGAAACTACGCTAATAAAAAGGAGGCGCAGGACCCGTTTTCAACGAGGTAGTGGTTAATTAATTATAATTTAAAAATATTTTCAACAGGTTTATCTTTTTTAGATACTTTAAAGAAAGGTAAGTTTATTTTTAGCACTCTTAAAAAGTATTTTAATTTTTTCAAAAATTAAAATTTTTGTTCAAAGTAGTTAATGTATTTAACTATAGTTATTTTATAAATGTGCTGGTTTTTAAAATTTATTTTAAGTTTAGCTGTTCTTTTGGGGCCGATTTCAATTCATAGATTTGACAGGTCTTCCTGTCAAATCTATGAATGAAAGATGGTCTGCTGCCATTGGCTCTCCATGGCCCACGTGATCCCAGGAGACGCATCGCACTAACTGCGCCCCTGGGACACGCACGCACTGCGCGCCGGCACTTGGAGCAGAACCAGGAGCTGAAGTTCCCGTGGGCCCAGAGGTCAACGGTAGGCGCGGTAGGTAAGTGCGCGCGTGATCCTTACCCCCGCGGCAAGCCGGAGAGGCGAATTTCAGGGCCAATGTTAGGATTTGCTTTGTGTCAGGTGTCCCATCAAAGTTAGATGCCAGCATCTCAAGAATCATTATTAGGATATGCTAATATTGGAGATTAGTCAGGACAATGGGGGAGTAGGGAAAAGCCAGACAGGTTGGCAACGTCCCACGTGAGGTGCTAATGTGAGATTGGCCAGAACAATGGGGGCACTGCAGCTAACACATAGCAGGGTCACTTTAACTATTGCATGGTTTAGCTGCAATAGTCTCTATTCAATCTTCCACTTGTTTTCCTGCTAAACCAGTTACTTCGTCCTATATAAGCCTTACCTTCCCATCAGCCTCTCTGGGCTGGATTTTCCAAGCCCCGAGGAGGTGGGCATGGAGGCGGGACTGCCAGTAAAGTAGCAGAAAGTGGGGGTGGATGGCAAAGCCGCCCCCATCCCGCCTCCGTGCCCTTTTGCCAGGAGGTGGGAAGATGTGCAGCTTCGGGTCCCGTCTCCTGGAGGCGGGAAAGGCATTTAATCCTTTTAACTGCCTGTTAACAGGCAGAAAAAAGAATTAGTGCCATTTTACCTTCTCAGGTGAAGGCTTCCCGACATCGGAGAACCCCGCCGGGTTGGAGGAGACGTGAAGGAGGTCTGCGGCGGTCGGAGGCACCTGGAAGTAAGATGTAGAGGTGAGTGATGGGTGCAAGTGTAGAGTGGTAAGTATGTAAGATGAGTGATCAGTGTAAAAAAATGTTCACTTACCTTGTTTTCTTCCTACAGCCTTCATCCTCTCTGGATCGGGAGACCCAACATCTTCGTTGTCAATTTCATCCTCCGATCCATCAGCCATCTGAAATTTACAAAGTTGAAAGGTTTGATGAGTCCTGAACACAAGGACTCATCAAACTGAAGAGAATATCAGTGTTTGACAGCTTCACAGAGCTGTCAAACGCTGACATTTATTCTTTCAAGAAGTCTTGACAGATAGTACGTCTGACGTTGACGTGCTCTGTCAGTGACTTCTTCCTTAATTGGCCTGCTGAGCCCGCAGGGCAGGCTTAACAAAGTCAATCAGGGGAAAATCCCTCTGGTTGGTCAGACGAGGATGGAGGCGGGACATTGACACGACAAGCAGCAGTCCGGCCTCCAACTCGTGCTCCCCCAAGATCAGCCTCTTTGTCGACGGCCCCCGAGGTTCAGCATCTGCATGCAGCTGAGCAGAGCTTGAAGCATCTAGCGCCCTCCACCGAGGACTCCACTGCTGTCCCTGTCTCCACCATCTGCTCTTGCTCACTTGTGATGTGTGAGACACCAAGTGAGAACAGTACTCTATGTCTCGCAGGATCCACCGACGCTGGTGCTGGGTGTGCATGGGTCTGGTGACGGTGCACCCTCAGAGAATGGAGCTTCCTCTGAGGAGTTGTCTTCCTCCTCCGGCTGGACACTGTGGGGGGGGGTGAGGCAATTGATGAACCTGTAGGAGAGTAAAGACATGAATTAGACCTCTTATGATAAGAATGTGTGACATTACCATTATGCACATGATGATATTTCAGTGGCTGCTGACATCAGTCACCATGAGTGACCGTTGTACGCCATGTGGGATATTGAATTCTGTCACTGGGTTCCTGGGAGGTCCCCCTCTCTCCGTCTCCCACCGCCAGCAGATCCGTCACTCCACTTATTTCGAGAGCCTCCTCCTCTGCTGGGGTCAAATTTGTATATATTGGAGGGCCACCTCCGATTCTCTCTCTTTCTCTGCTGTTCTGCGCTCTCTACTCCTGCAAGGAGGGAAAGAAGAGAACTTTGAGTGAGAGTGATGGAATGAGTGTAAGGGATGTATCTGTCGAGGGTCACTATGAGGGAGTGGCGTGACATTGCCAGATGGCCTCCTCTGTGGCGTTACTTTCTAGGATTTCATTAGGCTGAGTGTGAGTGTCAATGGTGGATAGTCAGATGGGGATGTGAGTAGGTGCATAGACAGTGAGGGATGGGTGCACCTGCAAGGTAGGTTGGTGTGAGGAGTGACGTGCAGGAGTAGGCTTGGGAATGCAGAGTGATGGGGTTGGGTGGCACGCACATCAGGATGTACTTGAATGTGGCATTGTACTCACCTTTCCTGACCTCGTGAGATCATTAAATCTCGTGTGGCACTGTATCCAGGAGCGGCTGACAACACTCTTGCTGCTCACTTCTTGTGCGATCTCCAGCCATGCCCTGTTGGTTTCACTGGCTGCTCTCTTCCTGCCACTACTAGCGAATAGGACCTCTCTGCGTGCTCTGACTCCCTGGCCACAACCTGGGTGCAGCCTTCTGGCACTATGACTCTATCCTTCCTTGCACCCTCACAAAAGTCTTCAATAGATAAGAATAGCCATCTCTCCCAACCACCTGTAAGCCTCCTCCAACAATCTTCAACTGGGAGGTGTGCAAGGCTCCTTTAAATATCTGAGCTGAAAGCGAGTCATCGGTGATGACATCAGACCCGCACCATTTAATTGGCCGGGACTAAATGTAACATTTCCAAATTTGCTGATGATACAAAGCTAGGTGGCAGTGTCAGTTGCGAAGAGGATGTGAAGAGGCTTCAGGGGGATTTCGACAGGCTCAGTGAGTGGGCGAGAACATGGCAGATGGAATATAATGTGGATAAATGTGAAGTTATCCACTTTTGGTAGAAAAAACAGAAAGGCAGAGTATTTCCTAAATGGTAAAAGATTGGGGAATGCAGATGCTCAAAGGAACCTGGGTGTCCTTGTACATGAGTCACTGAAAGTGAATATGCAGGTGCAGCGAGCCATTAGGAAGGCAAATGGTATGCTGGCCTTCATTACAAGAGGATTTGAGTACAGGAGTAAAGAAGTCTTACTCCAATTATATAGGGCCTTGGTCACCTGGAGTACTGTGTACAATTTTGGTCTCCTTACCGAAGGAAGGATATACTTGCCATAGAGGGAGTGCAACGAAGGTTCACAAGATTGATTCCTGGGATGGCAGGAATGTCGTATGAGAAGAGATAGAGTAAACTAGGCCTGTATTCTCTTGAATTCAGAAGAATGAGAGGGGATCTCATTGAAGCATACAAAATTATTACAGGGCTTGATAGGGTGGATGCTGGGAGAATGTTTCCCTTGGCTGGGGAGTCTAGAACCAGGGGCCACAGCCTCAGGATAAAGGGTAGGCCATTCAGAACTGAGATGAGAAGAAATTTCTTGAGAAGTCGCACAACACCAGGTTATAGTCCAACAGCTTTATTTGAAATCACAAGCTTTCGGAGCGGCTGCTCCTTCGTCAGGTGAAGTGAAGTCACTTCACCTGACGAAGGAGCAGCAGCTCCGAAAGCTTGTGATTTCAAATAAAGCTGTTGGACTATAACCTGGTGTTGTGCGACTTCTCACTTTTGTCCACCCCAGTCCAACACCGGCATCTCCGCATCAAGAAATTTCTTCACACAGAGGGTGGTGAATCTTTGGAATTCTCTACCCCAGAGGGCTGTGGAGGCTCAGTCATTGGGTATATTCAAAACAGAAGTCGATAGATTTCTGACAAGTAAGGGCATCAAGGGATATGGCGATAGGGCCGGGGAATGGAGTTGAGGCAGAAGATCAGCCATGATCTCATTGAATGGCAGAGCAGGCTCAAGGGGCCAAATGGCCTACTCCTGCTCCTATTTCTTATGTTCTTATGTTAAGCCCGCATGACTCTTTCAAATGATGTAATTCAGTTAAACACGCAGTGCAGAACGCGCTGTTGAAAACTTTGGGATGGCGACCGGCCCACATGCACCCGCACGGACTCTAAGGTGAAAATTCCAGCCGTTGTCACTGCAGCTAACAGTAAATCTGCATGTGTTGGTTGCTCACGGACTCAATCGTGAGTGAGTGAGAAAATTACCTTAATCAACATAACAGGGAAATATTTGATAACTATCTAACTGTTTCAAGATTTGTAAAAAAAAACGTTCTTCTGATCTTTTCTCAGAACGAAAAATATATTTAAAAGAAATGACTGTAGCACATTCTTGAAAAGCCCTGTATTCAGATCTTCCTGATGTATAATATAATTAGTCAACAGGCCCTTAGAGTAGGCAGAGCCTGCCAAAACACATAAACCATCCCTTTGACGTGCCAAGTGGATGTGCTATTTACTTAATGAATCTGTTCTCAGAACTAACTATAGTGAAAGTCTTTCTCAAGGTCTCTGTGGGAATCTAAGTAGCTTTGTATAATATTAGAGAATGGTTTTCATTGAGTCTGCAACAATGCATGTAAACTCAACACCAAGAGCGCACAAGAACGGGAACCAAAACAAACTGGCAGATATTTTTTTGTTAGTTGTTAGTAAGCAGATATGTGTGGACTGAACGATTAGCGTTTGTAACTTAGGCCCTGAAAATATGCTGTGAGATACATTCTGCCAAAACTATGGGCTTCTTTTCTCCACTACCAACCATCCCCTTAAACTCCTTTCTCCTGCCCCCTCACCCTCACCTCCACCAACAAAGTGCAAGCAGCTCCTGGACTTCTTTATTACTAAGGTTGTGGCAAACCTTTTAGCTGCCTCTGCTGCTTCCCCTCCAAGCCAAACTTCCCCCACATTCATCCTTGCCCTGAGTCTGCAAGTTTCCTCGATCTCCTCTCATGCTCTCTCTGAGCTCATCTTGTCCACGAGACCCACCTCGTGCTCCCTTGATCCCATTCACACTAAACTGCTGACCACCTAACTTCTCTTCCTGGGCCCCATGCTAGCTGACGTTGTAAATGGCTTACTCTTCTCTTCAGACCCCTCCTCAATAAGCCCACCCTTAACCCCTCTGTCCTTAAAAACTACCGAAGGATGAACTAAGATGGGCCAAATGAGCCTTAGTCATGCAAAATTATCTTGTGATGTTGTAAACAGGAGAAAGGACAGCTCAGGGGAGATCTTATTGTGATATTCAAGATCCTAAACAGTATAGATCAATTAAACCAAATAATACGTTTAACAGAATTATAAACAGTACAATAAGGTTCAAGCTCAGAAGATCTTGTTACAGACAGTTTAGACTTAACTACTTTCCAAAGAGGACAGTGAAATAAGGAACGGACTGCCTGGGAGGCAGAGATTGTAAGCAAATTCAATAAGTAACCGGATAGATATTTGGCAGAGAAACCAATTGCAGTGTATGAGAAATAGAATAGTGCCCAGGTGGACAGAGGAAACACTTCAAGGACACCCTCAAAGCCTCCTTGAAAAAGTGTAACATCCCCATCGACACCTGGGAATCCCTGGCCCAAGACCGCACAAAGTGGAGGAGAAGTATTCAGGAAGGCGCCGAACACCTCGAGTCTCTTCGCTGGGAGCAAGCGGAAGCGAAGCGCAGGCAGCGCAAGGAGCGCACGTCAACCCAAGCACCCCACCCACCCGCCCCTTCAACCACCGTCTGCCCCACCTGTGAAAGAGACTGTAGGTCCCGCATTGGGCTCATCAGTCACCTGAGAACTCATTTTTAATGTGGAAGCAAGCCATCCTCGGTTCCGAGGGACTGCCTAAGAAGGAGAAGAGTGCACAATATTTTTGAAACATTGGCAAACCAACAGATAGACCACGATGGTCTTTACATGCCTCACACTGGTTTCACAATGGGCTCTACACTCCTCACAAAGGCCTCTAAATACCTCACAATGGGCTCTACACTCCTCACAATGGGCTCTATATTCCTCACAATGGGCTCTATATTCCTCACAATGGGCTCTATATTCCTCACAATGGGCTCTATATCCCTCACAATGGGCTCTACACTCCTAACAATGGGCTCTATATTCCTCACAATGGGCTCTATATTCCTCACAATGGGCTCTATATTCCTCACAATGGGCTCTATATTCCTCACAATGGGCTCTATATTCCTCACAATGGGCTCTATATTCCTCACAATGGGCTCTATATACCTCACAATGGGCTCTATCTTCCTCACAATGGGCTCTATCTTCCTCACAATGGGCTCTATGTTCCTCACAATGGGCTCTATATTCCTCACAATGGGCTCTATATACCTCACAATGGGCTCTATATTCCTCACAATGGGCTCTATCTTCCTCACAATGGGCTCTATATTCCTCACAATGGGCTCTATCTTCCTCACAATGGGCTCTATATTCCTCACAATGGGCTCTATATACCTCACAATGGGCTCTATCTTCCTCACAATGGGCTCTACACTCCTCACAATGGGCTCTATATTCCTCACAATAGGCTCTATATTCCTCACAATGGGCTTTATATTCCTCACAATGGGCTCTATATTCCTCACAATGGGCTCTATATTCCTCACAATAGGCTCTATATACCTCACAATGGACTCTATATTCCTCACAATAGGCTCTATATTCCTCACAATGGGCTCTATATTCCTCACAATGGGCTCTATCTTCCTCACAATGGGCTCTATATTCCTCACAATGGGCTCTATATACCTCACAATGGGCTCTATATTCCTCACAATGGGCTCTATCTTCCTCACAATGGGCTCTATATTCCTCACAATGGGCTCTATATACCTCACAATGGGCTCTATATACCTCACAATGGGCTCTATATTCCTCACAATGGGCTCTATATACCTCACAATGGGCTCTATATTCCACACAATGGGCTCTATATTCCTCACAATGGGCTTTATATTCCTCACAATGGGCTCTATATTCCTCACAATGGGCTCTATATACCTCACAATGGGCTCTATATTCCACACAATGGGCTCTATATTCCTCACAATGGGCTCTATATTCCTCACAATGGGCTCTACACTCCTCACAATGGGCTCTATATTCCTCACAATGGGCTCTATATTCCTCACAATGGGCTCTATATTCCTCACAATGGGCTCTATATTCCACACAATGGGCTCTATATTCCTCACAATGGGCTCTATATTCCTCACAATGGGCTCTACACTCCTAACAATGGGCTCTATATTCCACACAATGGGCTCTATATTCCTCACAATGGGCTTTATATTCCTCACAATGGGCTCTACACTCCTAACAATGGGCTCTATGTTCCTCACAATGGGCTCTATATTCCTCACAATGGGCTCTACACACCTCACAATGGGCTCTATATTCCTCACAATGGGCTCTATATTCCTCACAATGGGCTCTATGTTCCTCACAATGGGCTTTATATTCCTCACAATGGGCTCTATATTCCTCACAATGGGCTCTATGTTCCTCACAATGGGCTTTATATTCCTCACAATGGGCTCTATATTCCTCACAATGGGCTCTATATTCCTCACAATGGGCTCTATATTCCTCACAATGGGCTCTATATTCCTCACAATGGGCTCTATATTCCTCACAATGGGCTCTATATTCCTCACAATGGGCTCTATGTTCCTCACAATGGGATTTATATTCCTCACAATGGGCTCTATATTCCTCACAATGGGCTCTATATTCCTCACTATAACAACAGAAAACGCTGGAAAAACTCAGCAGGCCAGGCAGCATCCGTAGAGAGAGAAAGAGAGTTGACGTTTCAGGTCGATGACCTTTCTGATGAAAGGTCATCGACCTGAAACGTCAACTCTCTTTCTCTCTCTACGGATGCTGCCTGGCCTGCTGAGTTTTTCCAGCGTTTTCTGTTGTTATTTCGGATTTCCAGCATCTGCAGTATTTTGCTATCTATATTCCTCACAATGGGCTCTATATACCTCACAATGGGCTTTATATTCCTCACAATAGGCTCTATATTCCTCACAATGGGCTCTATATTCCTCACAATGGGCTCTATATTCCTCACAATGGGCTCTATATTCCTCACAATGGGCTCTATATTCCTCACAATGGGCTCTATATTCCTCACAATGGGCTCTATATTCCTCACAATAGGCTCTACACTCCTCACAATGGGCTCTATATTCCTCACAATGGGCTCTATATTCCTCACAATGGGCTCTATATACCTCACAATGGGCTCTATATATCTCACAATGGGCTCTATATTCCTCACAATGGGCTCTATATATCTCACAATGGGCTCTATATTCCTCACAATGGGCTCTATATTCCTCACAATGGGCTCTATATACCTCACAATGGGCTCTATATTCCTCACAATGGGCTCTATATTCCTCACAATGGGCTCTATATATCTCACAATGGGCTCTATATTCCTCACAATGGGCTCTATATATCTCACAATGGGCTCTATATTCCTCACAATGGGCTCTATATTCCTCACAATGGGCTCTATATTCCTCACAATGGGCTTTATATTCCTCACAATGGGCTCTATATTCCTCACAATGGGCTCTATATTCCTCACAATGGGCTCTATATACCTCACAATAGGCTCTATATTCCTCACAATGGGCTCTATATTCCTCACAATGGGCTCTATATTCCTCACAATAGGCTCTATATTCCTCACAATGGGCTCTATATTCCTCACAATGGGCTCTATATTCCTCACAATGGGCTCTATATTCCTCACAATGGGCTCTACACTCCTCACAATGGGCTCTATATTCCTCACAATGGGCTCTATATTCCTCACAATGGGCTCTATATTCCTCACAATGGGCTCTGCTCACCTCACAATGGGCTCTATATTCCTCACAATGGGCTCTATGTTCCTCACAATGGGCTCTATATTCCTCACAATGGGCTCTATGTTCCTCACACTGGGCTCTATATTCCTCACAATGGGCTCTATATTCCTCACAATGGGCTCTATATTCCTCACAATGGGCTCTATATTCCTCACAATGGGCTCTATGTTCCTCACAATGGGCTTTATATTCCTCACAATGGGCTCTATATTCCTCACAATAGGCTCTATATTCCTCACAATGGGCTCTATATTCCTCACAATGGTCTCTATATTCCTCACAATGGGCTCTATATTCCTCACAATGGGCTCTATGTTCCTCACAATGGGCTTTATATTCCTCACAATAGGCTCTACACTCCTCACAATGGGCTCTATATTCCTCACAATGGGCTCCATATTCCTCACAATGGGCTCTATATTCCTCACAATGGGCTCTATATTCCTCACAATGGGCTCTATATTCCTCACAATGGGCTCTATATTCCTCACAATGGGCTCTATATTCCTCACAATGGGCTCTATATTCCTCACAATAGGCTCTACACTCCTCACAATGGGCTCTATATACCTCACAATGGGCTCTATATATCTCACAATGGGCTCTATATTCCTCACAATGGGCTCTATATATCTCACAATGGGCTCTATATTCCTCACAATGGGCTCTATATTCCTCACAATGGGCTCTATATACCTCACAATGGGCTCTATATTCCTCACAATGGGCTCTATATTCCTCACAATGGGCTCTATATATCTCACAATGGGCTCTATATTCCTCACAATGGGCTCTATATATCTCACAATGGGCTCTATATTCCTCACAATGGGCTCTATATTCCTCACAATGGGCTCTATATTCCTCACAATGGGCTTTATATTCCTCACAATGGGCTCTATATTCCTCACAATGGGCTCTATATTCCTCACAATGGGCTCTATATACCTCACAATAGGCTCTATATTCCTCACAATGGGCTCTATATTCCTCACAATGGGCTCTATATTCCTCACAATAGGCTCTATATTCCTCACAATGGGCTCTATATTCCTCACAATGGGCTCTATATTCCTCACAATGGGCTCTATATTCCTCACAATGGGCTCTACACTCCTCACAATGGGCTCTATATTCCTCACAATGGGCTCTATATTCCTCACAATGGGCTCTGCTCACCTCACAATGGGCTCTATATTCCTCACAATGGGCTCTACACTCCTCACAATGGGCTCTATATTCCTCACAATGGGCTCTATGTTCCTCACAATGGGCTTTATATTCCTCACAATGGGCTCTATGTTCCTCACACTGGGCTCTATATTCCTCACAATGGGCTCTATATTCCTCACAATGGGCTCTATATTCCTCACAATGGGCTCTATATTCCTCACAATGGGCTCTATGTTCCTCACAATGGGCTTTATATTCCTCACAATGGGCTCTATATTCCTCACAATAGGCTCTATATTCCTCACAATGGGCTCTATATTCCTCACAATGGTCTCTATATTCCTCACAATGGGCTCTATATTCCTCACAATGGGCTCTATGTTCCTCACAATGGGCTTTATATTCCTCACAATGGGCTCTATATACCTCACAATGGGCTCTATATTCCTCACAATAGGCTCTATATTCCTCACAATGGGCTCTATATTCCTCACAATGGGCTCTATATACCTCACAATGGGCTCTACACACCTCACAATGGGCTCTATATTCCTCACAATGGGCTCTATATTCCTCACAATGGGCTCTATATTCCTCACAATGGGCTTCATATTCTTCACAATGGGCTCTATATTCCTCACAATGGGCTTTATATTCCTCACAATGGGCTCTATATTCCTCACAATGGGCTCTACACACCTCACAATGGGCTCTATATTCCTCACAATGGGCTCTATATTCCTCACAATGGGCTCTATATTCCTCACAATGGGCTCTATATTCCTCACAATGGGCTCTATATTCCTCACAATGGGCTCTATATTCCTCACAATGGTCTCTATGTTCCTCACAATGGGCTTTATATTCCTCACATTGGGCTCTATATTCCTCACAATGGGCTCTATGTTCCTCACAATGGGCTTTATATTCCTCACAATGGGCTCTATATTCCTCACAATGGGCTCTATATTCCTCACAATGGGCTCTATATTCCTCACAATGCCCTCTATATTCCTCACAATGGGCTCTATATCCTCACAATGGGCTCTATATCCTCACAATGGGCTCTATGTTCCTCACAATGGGCTTTATATTCCTCACAATGGGCTCTATATTCCTCACAATGGGCTCTATATTCCTCACAATGGGCTCTATATTCCTCACAATGCCCTCTATATTCCTCACAATGGGCTCTATATTCCTCACAATGGGCTCTATATTCCTCACAATGGGCTCTATGTTCCTCACAATGGGATTTATATTCCTCACAATGGGCTCTATATTCCTCACAATGGGCTCTATATTCCTCACAATGGGCTCTATATTCCTCACAATGGGCTCTATATTCCTCACATTGGGCTCTACACACCTCACAATGGGCTCTATATTCCTCACAATGGGCTCTATGTTCCTCACAATGGGCTTTATATTCCTCACAATGGGCTCTATATTCCTCACAATGGGCTCTATATTCCTCACAATGGGCTCTATATTCCTCACAATGGGCTCTATATTCCTCACAATGGGCTCTATATTCCTCACAATGCGCTCTATATTCCTCACAATGGGCTCTATGTTCCTCACAATGGGATTTATATTCCTCACAATGGGCTCTATATTCCTCACAATGGGCTCTATATTCCTCACAATGGGCTCTAAATACCTCACAATGGGCTTTATATTCCTCACAATAGGCTCTACACTCCTCACAATGGGCTCTATATTCCTCACAATGGGCTCTATATTCCTCACAATGGGCTCTATATTCCTCACAATGGGCTCTATATTCCTCACAATGGGCTCTATATTCCTCACAATGGGCTCTATATTCCTCACAATGGGCTCTATATTCCTCAGAATGGGCTCTATATTCCTCACAATAGGCTCTACGCTCCTCACAATGGGCTCTATATTCCTCACAATGGGCTCTATATACCTCACAATGGGCTCTATGTATCTCACAATGGGCTCTATATTCCTCACAATGGGCTCTATATATCTCACAATGGGCTCTATATTCCTCACAATGGGCTCTATATTCCTCACAATGGGCTCTATATACCTCACAATGGGCTCTATATTCCTCACAATGGGCTCTATATTCCTCACAATGGGCTCTATATATCTCACAATGGGCTCTATATTCCTCACAATGGGCTCTATATATCTCACAATGGGCTCTATATTCCTCACAATGGGCTCTATATTCCTCACAATGGGCTCTATATTCCTCACAATGGGCTTTATATTCGTCACAATGGGCTCTATATTCCTCACAATGGGCTCTATATTCCTCACAATGGGCTCTATATACCTCACAATAGGCTCTATATTCCTCACAATGGGCTCTATATTCCTCACAATGGGCTCTATATTCCTCACAATGGGCTCTATGTTCCTCACACTGGGCTCTATATTCCTCACAATGGGCTCTATATTCCTCACAATGGGCTCTATATTCCTCACAATGGGCTCTATGTTCCTCACAATGGGCTTTATATTCCTCACAATGGGCTCTATATTCCTCACAATAGGCTCTATATTCCTCACAATGGGCTCTATATTCCTCACAATGGTCTCTATATTCCTCACAATGGGCTCTATATTCCTCACAATGGGCTCTACACTCCTCACAATGGGCTCTATATTCCTCACAATGGGCTCTATGTTCCTCACAATGGGCTTTATATTCCTCACAATGGGCTCTATGTTCCTCACACTGGGCTCTATATCCTCACAATGGGCTCTATATTCCTCACAATGGGCTCTATATTCCTCACAATGGGCTCTATGTTCCTCACAATGGGCTTTATATTCCTCACAATGGGCTCTATATTCCTCACAATAGGCTCTATATTCCTCACAATGGGCTCTATATTCCTCACAATGGTCTCTATATTCCTCACAATGGGCTCTATATTCCTCACAATGGGCTCTATATTCCTCACAATGGGCTCTATGTTCCTCACACTGGGCTCTATATTCCTCACAATGGGCTCTATATTCCTCACAATGGGCTTTATATTCCTCACAATGGGCTCTATGTTCCTCACACTGGGCTCTATATTCCTCACAATGGGCTCTATATTCCTCACAATGGGCTCTATATTCCTCACAATGGGCTCTATATTCCTCACAATGGGCTCTATGTTCCTCACAATGGGCTTTATATTCCTCACAATGGGCTCTATATTCCTCACAATAGGCTCTATATTCCTCACAATGGGCTCTATGTTCCTCACAATGGGCTTTATATTCCTCACAATGGGCTCTATATTCCTCACAATAGGCTCTATATTCCTCACAATGGGCTCTATATTCCTCACAATGGGCTCTATATACCTCACAATGGGCTCTACACACCTCACAATGGGCTCTATATTCCTCACAATGGGCTCTATATTCCTCACAATGGGCTCTATATTCCTCACAATGGGCTTTATATTCCTCACAATGGGCTCTATATTCCTCACAATGGGCTTTATATTCCTCACAATGGGCTCTACACTCCTCACAATGGGCTCTATATTCCTGACAATGGGCTCTACACTCCTCACAATGGGCTCTATATTCCTCACAATGGGCTCTATATTCCTCACAATGGGCTTTATATTCTTCACAATGGGCTCTATATTCCTCACAATGGGCTCTATATTCTTCACAATGGGCTCTATATACCTCACAATGGGCTCTATATTCTTCACAATGGGCTCTATATTCCTCACAATGGGATCTATATTCCTCACAATGGGCTCTATATTCCTCACAATGGGCTCTGCTCACCTCACAATGGGCTCTATATTCCTCACAATGGGCTCTATATTCCTCACAATGGGCTCTATATTCCTCACAATGGGCTCTATATTCCTCACAATGGGCTCTATATTCCTCACAATGGGCTCTATATTCCTCACAATGGGCTCTGCTCACCTCACAATGGGCTCTATATTCCTCACAATGGGCTCTATATTCCTCACAATGGGCTCTATATTCCTCACAATGGGCTCTACACTCCTCACAATGGGCTCTATATTCCTCACAATGGGCTCTATATTCCTCACAATGGGCTCTATATTCCTCACAATGGGCTCTATATTCCTCACAATGGGCTCTATATTCCTCACAATGGGCTCTATATTCCTCACAATGGGCTCTATATTCCTCACAATGGGCTCTATATTCCTCACAATGGGCTCTATATTCCTCACAATGGGCTCTATATTCCTCACAATGGGCTCTGCTCACCTCACAATGGGCTCTATATTCCTCACAATGGGCTCTATATTCCTCACAATGGGCTCTATATTCCTCACAATGGGCTCTACACTCCTCACAATGGGCTCTATATTCCTCACAATGGGCTCTATATTCCTCACAATGGGCTCTATATTCCTCACAATGGGCTCTATATTCCTCACAATGGGCTCTATATTCCTCACAATGGGCTCTATATTCCTCACAATGGGCTCTATATTCCTCACAATGGGCTCTATATTCCTCACAATGGGCTCTATATTCCTCACAATGGGCTCTATATTCCTCACAATGGGCTCTGCTCACCTCACAATGGGCTCTATATTCCTCACAATGGGCTCTATATTCCTCACAATGGGCTCTATATTCCTCACAATGGGCTCTATATTCCTCACAATGGGCTCTATATTCCTCACAATGGGCTCTATATTCCTCACAATGGGCTCTATATTCCTCACAATGGGCTCTATATTCCTCACAATGGGCTCTATATTCCTCACAATGGGCTCTATATTCCTCACAATGGGCTCTATATTCCTCACAATGGGCTCTATATTCCTCACAATGGGCTCTACACTCCTCACAATGGGCTCTATATTCCTCACAATGGGCTCTATATTCCTCACAATGGGCTCTATATTCCTCACAATGGGCTCTATATTCCTCACAATGGGCTTATATTCCTCACAATGGGCTCTATATTCCTCACAATGGGCTCTATATTCCTCACAATGGGCTCTATATTCCTCACAATGGGCTCTATATTCCTCACAATGGGCTCTATATTCCTCACAATGGGCTCTATATTCCTCACAATGGGCTCTATATTCCTCACAATGGGCTCTATATTCCTCACAATGGGCTCTATATTCCTCACAATGGGCTCTACACTCCTCACAATGGGCTCTATATTCCTCACAATGGGCTCTACACTCCTCACAATGGGCTCTACACTCCTCACAATGCTCTCAACATCGCTATATTTCTAACTGATATAAAATTGAAGATATATTTCTGAACAATGATATAGAAGATATTAAATTCAATGGTTGAGCTGGCATCAGTGTTTATGATTCTTACGAGGAGTTCACAAAGTTGCCGTCGGATTTCAAAGGCACATAATCTATGCTGACACCAATGCAGCCCTGAGCAAATGCCTGTTAAGGTGGTCACAAAAGATGCTGTGGTGTTTTTCAAAGAAGATCAAGGAGTTTCGCCTTATGTCCTGGCCAACATTCCTCCTTCGACCACATCCAATTAACTCTTTTACAGTTTGTGGGACTTTGCTGTGTGCAAATCGGCTGCTGTGTTTGCCTGCAAGACAGTGACTAGACATCATTGTATCAATGAAGTACTTCGGGATGTCATGGAGTTGGGAAAGCTGCTATATAATTTATCTCTAAAAGTATTCTGTATTCAAGCATGAAGGGTTTCAGAAAAAACATTAAACAACACTTCATTACAAATGGTGACTAACCTGCTGTGTGTTTCCAAAAACATTCAATGCATAGATTCATATCAGTCCATGAACAAACTGAATTGACATCAGTGCAATCAACCTCCAAGGCCCCGTGTTCAGTGTTCCCCTGACTGTAGTTTAATAAGTGTACTTCTCAAGGTAATTGAGAAGAATACTTAAATGTGGAATAAAAACTGGAGATTCTGGGAATGCACAGGAGGATGATTAGAGGCAGCTTGGGCTAATCGGAATGATAATTATTAAATCTTTACATCAATGCGCTAATGACTGATTGAGAAACCTTGATGAAGTGCCATAGCCTGTAGTGGAGGACACACACATTGAAGAGGGACAAAATCAAGAAGCAGTCGTGGTTCGGTAATGCCATGCTTGGGATTTAAAAGATTGTGGACTGTACAGGAATTCAATAGGCATTTTAATGAATGAACGCCCCTTCACATCATAACCAAAGTGACAAAACAAAAGTCTGTTTTTTTAAAACAAGGACAGATTTTTGATGTTTTAGAAATTCATGCCTTAAAAATTAAAAAAAACTGGACTGCGCAAAACAGGGTAGTAGAAATTTGGAACTCCAAAAGGTTGTGGATGTTGGGATAATTGGAGCTTTCAAGACTGAGATCAATAGATTTTTGTCAGGTAAGGGTATCAAGGGATATGGAGTTAAGGCAGGAAAATAGGTGCAGATCGGCTATGATCTAATTGAATGGCGGAGCAGGCCTGAGGGGCTGAACGGCCTACTCCTCTTCCTAATGTTCCCAAATTCCTAAGGCAGCAGATGATTTTCAGCCCCTCAGGCCGTGAGTTAGCCCCTTTTCTAACCACCTCTTACACCTTTCCTGCTTTATAAAAACAACCAGCAATGAAAAAGGCACCACTGGTCCCTGACGCACTGGTCCCGTGCAGCCATTTTTAAAATTGGGTCTTGTTGATGGCCACAGCAAACTCCAGCAGATTTAACTTTGGCTTCAGTTGGCGGCGTGAGACAGGAACCGGCGGTGCCTTCATGGATCTCATGTGGTATAAAACCAGCTTAGTAAAGGGCTGCGACTGCAAGTGGAAAACGTTAGGCCTCAGGCTTCACCGCTGGATGTGAGGGGCAGTTTTCCGGCTTTGCGTTGCTGGCAGTGGCCCTTGCCCGCCGGTAGTATACATAGTTAGACACGCTTTTCTGCGCAAATAAACGGTCAGAAAAGCACGCGCAACGCTTGCCTGAGTTTCCGACGCCTGTTGCCAACAGGCAAGGCTCCCTGCTCGCAGCGTGAAGTCAGAAAATTACCATTGTTGTCTCAGAACACATCTTGACATCCTGTTCATCCATGTGTTGTGCTGCAAAATAAATACAGTGCAGCAAGCGGTGTGTCGTTATAGAAAAAAGGTTGATTTACATACAAGACCATGTTTTTTTCTGTAGTGGTAAATTGTTTCAGTTCATCCACCTCCTTCCTGCTCTCCATTCAAACCAGGAGGAGGGAAGGGGATGGAAGTTACAGTAAGCACAAGATGTGGATTAGCCTGTCAGCATATCCATTACTATAATTGCATAGAGAACAGCAAAACTCGAGCTACTGATATAATCAAACTCCAGGAGCATCTTGTAGTCTGGAATGCATTCATAACAGTCTTTGAGTTTTTCCTTCTTTCTAAGCTTCCCTGAAAGAGATTTAACCACTCTTGGTTCATATGTTTTTTATCTGAGGAAGGATGTTCTTGCCATGGAAGGAGTTCACCGAAGATTCACAAGGCTGATACCTGGGATGGCAGGAATGACATATGAGGAGAGATTGGGTTGATTGGGCTTATACTCGCTGGAGTATAGAAGAATGAGAGGGGATCTCATCGAAACATATAAAATTCTGACAGGTCTGGACAAACTAGATGCAGGAAGAATGTTGCCGATGGTCGGAGAGTCCAGAACCAGGGGTCATAATCTAAGGATAAGGGGTAAGCCATTTAGGACAGAAATGAGGAAGAATTTCTTCACCCAGAGAGTGGTGAACCTGTGGAATTCTCCACCACAGAAGGTAGTTGAGGCCAAGTCATTAAATATATTCAAGAATGAGTTAGATATATTTCTTAAAGCTAAAGGTATCAAGGGATATGGGGAGAAGGCAGGTACAGGGTACTGAGTTTGGATGATCAGTCATGATCTCATTAAATGGCAGAGCAGGCTCAAGGGGCCGAATAGCCTACTCCTGCTCCTATCTTCTATGTTTTACACCCACCTATTTTTCCGTACCACTATTAGTGAAAGAAGAAAGAAAAATGTGAACTGGCACCTGATGTAGCACCTTTCATGTCCTCAGGATGTCCCAAAGCACCTCATAGTGAATGGACTACTTTTGAAGAGCAGTCACCGTTGTTCGGTAGGCAAACGCAGCAGCCAATTTGCATGCAGGAAGACCCCACAAACAGCAAATGAGATGAATCACCACGTAATCGTTTCTGGTGATGGTGGTTTAGGCCACGAGTGTTGGCCAGGACCCTGGGAGAATTCCCCTCCTCTTCAAAAAAGTACCATGGCAAGGGCAACACGATGGCATAGTGGTTAGCACTGGTGTCTCACAGCGCCAGGGACCCGGGTTCGAATCTGACCTCGGGTGACTGTCTGTGTGGAGTTTGCACATTCTCCCTGTGTCTGCGTGGGTTTCCTCCGGGTGCTCCGGTTTCCTCCCACAGTCCAAAAATGTGTGGGTTAGGTTGATTTGGCTATGATAAATTGACCCTTAGTGTTAGGGGGGGATTAAATATGTGGGGTTATGGGGATAGGATGGGATATGTTAGGGGGAATTAAATACGTGGGGTTACGGGGGTAGGGTGGGATATGTGTACTGTGGGGATTAAAAGCAGGGACAAGGTACTGGATTTGGATGATCAGCCATGATCGTATTGAATGGTGGAGCAGGCTCGAAGGGCCGAATGGCCTACTCCTGCTCCTAGATTCTATGTTTCTATGTTTTACATCCACCGAAAAGCTATCAATGCTAGAGATGCCGAGTTGCGTCAGATGACTTCTTATCACTTAACAGGAAGTTTTTCTTGCAACAGACTCATTATTTTGGACTGATAGCATGACCTGAAGGAATATAAAAGAAACATAGAGCCAATGGTCCCACTAAGGTGCGCGCGCGGCCGCGCAGTAATGGGAAAGGTCCCGCGCAGGCTGCTCACCGGCTTCTCCATTGTAAATACCGCACGTACGCAGAAATTGAAAGGGACCGCGCACTAAAAGAAACAGGCCGCTCAGAACAAAGCACCGCTTACAGGGAACATTGCATAGAACCATACAAGTTTACAGCACAGAAAGAGGCCATTCAGCTCATCGTGTCTGTGCCTGCTCTTTACTAGAGTAATCCAAGACTAGTCCCACTGTCCTGCTCTCTCACCATAGACCTGTATCTTCCCCTAATACAAATAGTTATCTACTCGGCCTTAAAAGATGCTATTACATTTTTGTTAAACCTGCCCCTCAAGCCTGTTACCGGGGAGACTATAACAACAAACATTGTGTCAGGACAGGCTTGGTACAAGCTTTTGCCTGTAGCTGGCTGTTAAACTCTTTAAGCAAAATAACTAATTTTAAAGAGACAGCCACTAAATCAAATACTCCATTACAGTCACAGATGCAATGGTCTCTGCCTCAACTATTCCCTGAGCAAGGCATTCCATCCTCTAACAACTCTCTGCATAAAGAAATATCTCTTAAACTCTCGTAGTGACAATTTTAAATTGATAATCGGTCACTGCCAGAGTTAACTCTTTCCCTATTCTCCCGATCACAACCTGACAATTAGATCTCCTCTTAGCCTTTTCTGCTCCAATGGAACTAGAGCCAGTATTGGAACAAGCCCAAAAAGAAGCAAAAAAAAAGCACCAAGGGTCACAGAGAGGAGGAAAGAAGATGAGATAAAGCATAGCAGTGGTTAGTTGGTGTCAACTTAGGTCCTAGAAGCCTAAGAGGAAGAGAAAACTGCGGGAGGTAAGGAGCTGAGAATAAAGAGGAGTGCAATGAGTCTTGATTCCAACACTAGTGAGAAAAAAAAAGAAAGACATGCATTTATATAGCGGCTGTCATGTCCCAAGGCTCTTTACAGCCACTGAAGTACTTCTGAAGTGTAGTCACTGTTGTAATGTAGGAAACGCAGCAGCCAATTTGCGCAAAGCAAGCTCCCACAAACAGCAATGAGATAATGACCAGATAATCTGTTTTTTTTATGTTGATTGAGGGATAAATATTGGCAAGATACCGGGGATAACTCCCCTGCTCTTCTTCAAAATAGTGCCGCGGGATCTTTTACATCCAATTTAGAAAGCAGTTTAACGTCTCATCCAAAAGACAGCATCTCTGACAGTGCAGCATTCCCTCAGTACTGCACTGGAGTGTCAGCCTAGATTTTTGTGTTTAAGTCACTGGAGTGGGACTTGAACCCACAAACCTTCTGACTCAGAGGCAAGGGCACTACCCACTGAGCCACAGCTGACGCAAGTGAGAAATCAAGGAGGAGGAAGAGCATTATACTGTGCTACTGCTTAGTGCCCGTGATAAGAATACTATACACTGTCAGCTCCTTCCTGAACTGCCAATTTTAAAATAGATTCATACTTATGAGTCAGAGAGACAGAAAATTAGACCGAGTAAAATGATGAAAGCTGTTTTGCAGTGCAGGTGGTGAAGGGGCACTCATCCTATTAAGTAAATTATACAAATAAAGACTGTGAATAAGAAAAGTGAATTAACAGTCTGTTTCCCCAGGGGTAGTACAAATGCAAAGCAACCCTCATCTGCAAGGGCAAAAACTTGAAAGGTTTATAACCAGCAGTAGAAGCCTGGCATTGAATTGGAGCCTTATATCCTACTTGTATTGTGCAGATGCTTGCACTGGAAGTGGTTTTGTAATGAGATGTGGCTGCCCATATCCTCAATCGTTTGCACTGTGGGCAGATTCCAAGGTCCGCAGCAACACTGGGCGTGTACAGGATTCAGGAACATCGGATAAGGAGGAGGCCATTCAGCCCCTCGAGCCTGCTGTGCCATTTAATTAATCCTGTCTGATCTGCACTTCAACTCCATTTACCCGCCCTATCCCCTTGATACTCTTACTTAACCTAACAGTCTAGAAAGCTCCAATTGTCCCTCCATCCACAGCCTTTTGGTGGAGGAGAGTTCTTGATTCCTACTACCCTTTGTGTGAAAAAGTGCTTCTTGATTCCCTCCTAAATGGCCTGGCTCTAATTTTAAGATTTATGTCCCCTTGTTCTTGATTCCTCCACCAGAGGAAATAATTTCTCTGTATCTACCCGATTGAATCCTTTTATCATTTGTGCAACTACAGCTGCTTTATAGTCACAGTCCCAACTTTAAGTTCTGGCGGTGGATATAACACACATGGAATGATCATTTGCCACCAGCATTTCTGGTCCCCGGCCAAAGCTCCTCGACTAATAGGAGGTGTTTGGCAGAAGGTCATCAGGAAGCACACTAGTCAGTGTATATCATTGGACGGTATTGTGCCAATTTATTATCTATAAGTGTAGATATAAAAACAGTCCAAGTAGCACATGTTTTTCCTGTCATGCTTCGGATGCCACACTCCAGACCTCACACTTTGTTACAGATGTAAATAATTTAAAAATCAATAAAAAAGTTAGTCACTTAATGTCAGGTGCTTCCGACTCACAGCCTGAAATTTACAACATTTTCAATCAGCTCAGCCCCCTCACCAAACAATTTGTTGCTGATTGACACAAGGTGGCCTTAAAGCATAGCATCCCCTTAACAGAATACCATCAGTGTGCATTACACGGCACAACACTCCTGTCCTTATAAAACAGTGCATCATCTAACTTACCTTCAGAAACACCATAAAGGACCTGCATGCATCCATCAAAGTCCAGACAGCAGATTCGAGGCATTACACTTCAAGGTCTTGAGTTGTTACAGATTTAAAAATGATCTGGGTAATAAAAGGAGAAAGAAAGCCCATTATTTACCCAGGGCCTGAAATTCACAGGCAATTTACTAATCTATAATTGGCCTCAGCTCCAGTTACCTGGATTCCCATCGTGGGTACTTGAACACTGGCCTTAGATGGACAGGCCTGCTTAGCAGTGAAACGTTACAACTGTCTCTGTTTTGCACACTACCTATGGACAATGCCAAGGAAGATCCGCTAGCAACCGTTTCAAGGAGCAATACTGTACCAGTCATTGTACCGAAACACCGGCCGGAATTTTCCGGGGGTCAGCGGGCGGGATCAGTAGCGGGTCGGGTGGGAAATTTGATTTTTTTGACAGCGGGTCAGGACCCCGCTGTCAACCCGCCACAGCATGTCTTTCCCAATGTCAGGTCTGTCAGCGCTGAGCGGCAGGCAGCTCAATGAAACTCATTAGCATCTAGTTGACAGATCATTAACAGGCTTTTTTAACTTATTTTTTCACTTTAACTCCATGGCCACGGGAACCACGCTGCTCAGGGACCACGGCTGTCACCCTGAGGCGGGAGTTCAGTGGCCATTGCTTTAGCTGATTAATTGACAGCTTCAAATATACAGTAAAAACTCCCACCTGACAGATCATCACTTTCCTCAGCCACAAGCTGTTTCTCAGTCCATTTCCAGCACACATTCTGCAGGCTTTCCACTTTCCACTCTCCATTCACTCTTACCTCATTGGAAGAACTCTCTCACCATTGACAGAATGCTTCTGTCATCTCTACCTCACCTGCCATCTACTCCATCAACATGGGTGCCCTTTATACTCTCTCACCTTGGTCCTTAGAATCCAACCATGATCAGCCCCAACACCAGCAGCACCAGGCACGCCAGCAGCACCAACAACAACACCAACCTTCTCCGCAATCACCTGATGCTGCACAGGACAGAGGGCATCAACACCCGAGCACATTGCTGCCCGGGAGGCCAGGGATGGCCTCACCATGGCCAGATTTACTTCACTTGACGCTGTACACCCTGGATGCCACATGATGCGCCAGGATGGTATGTTGCCTCCCTGGTGCCAGGGTCAAGGATGTCACTGAGAGTCTGCAGAACATTCTGAGGGGGGAGGGTGAACAGCCAGAGGTTGTGGTCAGTATTGGTATCAACAACATAGGTAGAAAGAGGGATGAGGTCCTGCAGGCAGATTTTAGGGAGCTAGGAAAGAGATTAAAAAGCAGGACCTCAAAGGTAGTAATCTCCAGATTACTCCCAGTGCCACGAGCTAGTGAGGATAGAGCAAATGAATGCGTAACTGGAGAGATGGTGCAGGAGGGAGGGCTTTAGATTCCTGGGACATTGGGATCAGTCCTGGGGAAGGTGGGACCTGTACAGGCCGGACGGGTTGCACCTCCACAGAGCTGGGACCAATGTCCTCACAGGGGGGTTTGCTGGTGCTGTTGCAGAGGGTTTAAACTAATTTGGCAGGGGGATGGGCACCAGGATGTAGCATTAGAAAGGAGAAACAAGGTGCATAAAGGATGGGGAGAGACAGATAGCACTAGAGTAAGAAATAGTACGGTATTAGATGGGGTCAGACTAAGAGAAAATACAAGAAGGTCTAAGATAGGTTTACAGTGCATGTGTGTAAATGCACGAAGCGTAGTAAATAAGGTTGGTGAGCTGCAGGCGCAATAGACACATGGGAATGTGATGTTGTGGCGATAACGGAGACCTGGCTCCAAAAAGGGCAGGATTGGGTACTAAGTATTCCTGGATATAAGGTGCTCAGGAAAGATAGGGAAGGAAAGAAAGGAGGTGGGGTGGCAGTATTGATTAAGGAGAATATTACCGTGCTGGAGAGAGAGGATATACTGGAGGGGTCAAGGACAGAATCTATTTGGTAAGAGTTGAGAAACAATAGAGGTGCCATTACACTACTAGGTGTATTCGATAGGTTGCCAACTAGTGGGAAGGATATAGAGGAACAAATTTGCAGGGAAATTACAGAGAGGTGCAAGAACTATAGAGGAGTGATAATGGGGGACTTCAACTATCCCAATATAGACTGGGACAGTAATAGTGTAAAGGGCAGAGAGGGGGAAGAATTTCTGAAGTGTTTTCAGGAGAACTTTCTTGATCAGTACGTTTCTGCCCAATGAGGAAGGAGGCATTGCTGGATCTGGTTCTGGGGAATGAGGTGGGGCAAGTAGAGCAAGTGTCAGTAGGGGAACATTCAGGGAACAGTGATCACAGTATCATAGGGTTTATACTAGCTATGGAAAAGGACAGGGAGCAATCTAGAGTAAAAATACTTATTTGGCGGAAGGCCAATTTCAGTGGGTTGAGAATGGATCTGGCCCGAGTAATTGGAATCAAAGATTGACAGGCAAAACTGTACTCGAACAATGGGCTGCCTTTAAAGAGGAGATGGTTCAGATACAGTCGAGGTATATTCCCACGAGGGTGAAAGGTAGGACAACCAAAATGAGAGCTCCATGGATAACGAAAGAGATAGAGAGTAAGATGAAGCAGAAAAATGTCAGATTGAGAATACAAGTGAGAACCTGGCTGAATATAGAAAGTTCAGAGGGGAAGTGAAAAAGGAAATAAGGGGGACAAAGAGAGAGTATGAGAATAGATTGGCAGCTAACATTAAAAGGAATCCAAAGTCTTCTATAGGCATATAAATATGAAACGGGTAGTAAGAGGAGGGGTGGGGCCGATTAGGGACCAAAATGGAGACCTATGCATGGAGGCAGAGAGCATGGCTGAGGTACTAAATGAGTACTTTGCATCTATCTTTACCAAGGAAGAAGATGCTGCCAAAGTTATAGTGAAAGAGGAGATAGTTGAGATACTGGATGGGATAAAAATTGATAAAGAGGAGGTACTAGAAAGGCTGACTGTACTTAAAGTTGATAAGTCACACCAGGACTGAATGGGATGCATCCTAGGATGCTGAGGAAAGTGAAGGTGGAAATTGCGGAGCTCCTGGCCATAATCTTCCAATCCTCCTTAGATACGGGGGTGGTGCCAGAGGACTGGAGAACTGCAAATGTTGCACCCTTGTTCAAAAAATGGTGTAAGGATAAACCCAGCAACTACAGGCCAGTCAGTTTAACCTCGATAGTGGGGAAGCTTTTAGAAACGATAATCCGGGACAAAATTAACAGTCACTTGGACAAGTGCGGATTAATTAAGGAAAGCCAGCAAAGATTTGTTAAAGGCAAATCGTGTTTAACTAACTTAATAAAGTTTTATTGATGCGGTAACAGAGAGGGTTGATGAGGGCAATGTGGTTGACATGGTGTACATGGACTTCCAAAAGGCATTTGATAAAGTGGCACATAATAGGCTTGCCAACAAAGTTGAAGCCCATGGAATAAAAGGGACAGTGGCAGCATGGATACAGAATTGGCTAAGTGACAGGAAAGAGAGAGTAGTGGTGAACGGTTAATTTTCAGACTGGAGGAAGGTATACAGTGGTGTTCCCAAGGGGTCGGTAGTAGGACCACTGCTTTTCTTGATATATATTAATGACTTAGGGGGAAAAATTTGGTTGTCTAGCGCCTCCCGTTAGCGCCTCCGGGAGCGCTAATGGTGAAGGGATAATTACTAGTCCGAGCTCCTTTAGGGCTACCCCGGATCAGGCGTATTCCTCAGACGTTCACTTTCAACTAAAGTTTGGGGTAGCCGAATCCTAAAGACGCTTAATTGTGTCTAAAGGTCCGGATTATCTCTCCCTAAAGGAAAGGAACAACCCAAGAATGTTACTGTCCTCCAGATAGTGCTTTTAATAAGTTTAGCTAGACTGTAACATTCCGGATATTATGAGGGTCTGGAAAACTCCCCCAGAATTCTGCAACTCCTCACCAAAGAGTGTACAGAGATTGAGTTTGTGAGTTTGATACAGAAGTCTTATGTGAGACAATTCTAAAAATATAAAGATTTATTAAAGAACCGACATGTAATTTACAGTTGGTGAGTCAATCGCAACATTAACAGTTCCAAAAATAGAAAGCTTACAATTCTATTATCAGAGAACCTTACTCTCAAATCTTAACTTCATTACAGTTTTACAGTTCTTAGTGTTCTACAGGATATCCACCAAAATCAAAATCAAATACCTTTGATCCCCGAGGTACAAAGAGTTGGAGACTTACAGAGCCGCCTCTGAAGCCGAGAATCGCTTTGCCCCTTTAAAGCGAGTCTACTATCCCATTTGAGAGTTCAATATTTATACCCTTTTCCAGTGGTATTTCCTTTAAGGTTTTCTGCTGATGTAAGCTAATTATCTCTAGTCATTTTTCTGCTGACCCCTGCAGTTCTTACAGTCACCTCAGCTGGTAGCATTACTGAATTATGTCTCTTCTCTAGGTGTTCTAAGTTTACCATAAAAAACGGTGTAACGGCAGGTGTGTTTTACTTGATGTCATTTTTACAAAGGCAGATGTTTGTGCTTCTTTACGAAGTGTAAATTAGAACACCTTGTACAGGGTGAACCATTGTTTTGTTCCCAAAGGTTCAGCCTACCGGAGCCTTTAACCTTCTGTTTCAATAAGGTTATTGATTCAGTGTCAACAACTATCTTATCTCTATAGCCAGAATGCTTTCACAGCTTTTTCATAGTTAGGTTTCTAGATTTCCAAACCCAGTTTGTCATGTTTTAATAAGGCCGGAATTCTTTCATAGGATGGTGTATTTTTCTGAATAGGTTATATGGCTTATTCCTTCACAACGGGGCGCTAACGACTTACCGCCTGAGCGCGGCAATTTTAACACCGCCCGCGCAATTGACCTGCCGCCACGATCTCCTGCGCCCGGAGATCATGACGGCATCCAAGCACGCATCGCCCCAGTAGCGCTCCGAACCGGAAATTGATTCTCGACCCTGCCTCAGCGCCTGGCGCTAGGAACGACAGGTAGAGGGGGATGGTTTGCAGTCGGCTGGGAGCTGGGGGAGCGCTATTTAAAGGTGTGCGCTTCCTGATTTTTTCTGTCGGCAAAAGATTCTGCAAACGCAGGTTGAGAGAGGGAGAGAGGCGTCTGCAGACATTTAACGCAATCCTATTTGAAGGAGGTTTGTTCCTCAGTAAGACTTTTCAGCTTCCCATCTCTGTCAGCTTTGTTACGGCCACACGGGGCCTCGTCCTCCAGCTTCACCGTCTGAGGCAGCTGAGGCGGAGAGAGAGAGTGGAAAACATGGCCAGAGGGAGGAGGGCCAACAGGGCTCTGCACAGGAGACCTTACCCTCCCAGGCTATTCCGGGAGCAATTCTCATATATCCATCTGTCCGAGGAGCAGTGTTTTAGAAGGCTCCGCTTCAGCAAGGAGGTGGTCACTGAGCTCTGCCACCTCCTGCAACCAGAGCTCCAGCCTCAGCTCAGGACCAGGATGTCTCTGTCGGTGGCAGTGAAGGTGACAGTCTCTCTCAATTTCTACGCCAGCGGCTCCTTCCAGGCTTCAACAGGGGATATTGCGAACATCTCCCAATTCGCCGTCCATTGTTGCATTTGGGAGGTCACAAATGCTCTATACAAGAGGAGAAGGGAGTATATCTCTTTCCCCATGACCCCAAGACAAACAGCGTGAACGCGCATGTGGCTTCTCTAGGATAGCGGGCTTCCCCATGGTTCAGGGCGCCATTGACTGCACGCACGTGGCATTGCGGGCACCTCATGAAAATGCAGAGGTGTTCCGCAACCACAAAGGCTTCCACTCTCTGAACGTGCAGTTGGTGTACGACCACAGACAGCGCATCCTCGCCGTCAATGCCCGCTATCCTGGCAGCAGCCATGATGCGTTCATCCTGCGCCAGACTGGTGTCCCAGAACTGTTCCAACCACCGCATCAAGCTCGCGGCTGGCTCCTCGGGGACAAGGGTTATCCACTCTGCACCTGGCTGATGACACCGCTCCGTAACCCCAACACTCCTGCTGAGCTCGCCTACAATGAGAGCCATAGCGCTACTAGGAACCTCATTGAACAGACGATCGGTGTGCTGAAGCAACGGTTCTGGTGTCTTGCCCGCTCTGGAGGAGCCCTGCAGTACTCCCCTGATCGAGTATCGGTTTTCATTGTTGTGTGCTACATGCTGCACAAACTCGCAATTCTGAGGACCCAGCCATTGTCACCAGGGATTGGTGGGCCACCTCAGGAGGAGGAGGAGGCAGAGGCGGAGGATGAAGCGGAGGATGAGCAGCAACAACGTGGGAGGGAGGCGCTCAATGTTGCTTCTGCAAGGGCCATTCGTGAACGCCTCATAAGACAGCGTTTCTGATGAATGACGGAGAAGATGGTTTTTGGGATCAACAAGCACATCATTACAGCCTTCCCGCAGCCCCTATTACCGGGCAAAGTTCCAATGAGTAACATGAGGAGATTTGTAACATTTCAATAAAAAATTTATTTTTCTGACCAACTGTGTCTTATTAAGCACAACCAATAACAAAGAAACACAACAATTCATTAACAAACAAAACTAGTTCTTACCACATCGAAATAAGTCTTAACAGAATGAACAATATATTTACATACACATCCAACTTTGGCACAAACATTCCCCCCACATGTTAGAGAAATTTTAGTTGTTCGCCGCTCGAGAATGATCTCCCTCCCCTTCGCAATTCCCCCCTTCCCACCCTACTGCTCCTCTGTAATGTGGCCCCAGTGGCTGCAGCAAAGCTGGCGGACGGCTGCTGAATATCGTATCCAGAGACTGCAGATGGCCTTGAAGGACGACCCTGACCAGCTCCGGGCCTGGAGGGCCCGGCTGCAGACTGTACCAACTCTGCATAGGCGGCAGCAGTCTGGGATGGCTGGGTTACAGGCTGTGGCAAGTGCAATGGGGAAGTGGCAGTGGTGGCAGCAGGAATGCTATTGTCCTGAGAGAGGACAGCACCCTCCTGCTCGATCGACACACTGCCACTCCCACGGGGCAGTACCTTCAGCATTCGGAGCAATCTGCTCGAGCAGAGATTGCTGGCCTGCTGCGGCGCCGTGAGATCCCCGGGGCAATGTGGTCGACCCAGCTACGATGGCAGCAGCCAGCACTTGCGTGGCATCAATCTGAGACTGCATCAGAGCAGTCTGAGATTGGATGGCACCAATCAATGACTCGATTACAGCACTAAGCTGTTGTGTTGCCTCGGCCTGCAATAGATGCTGCCACCTCACCCATTATATGCGGCATGGGGTCTGGGTCCCCACGGTCTCTCTTCAAGTCAACCATCCTCTGCAACGAGGCAAGGATGGGTTCAAGGGTTTGCGCACAGATGACAGCTGTGCTGGTGGCGGACTCCTCCACACTCCTAGTCAGTCCATCCATGCTCTCAGGCACCCTTGCCATTGCACCCATGAGCTCAGTTATGCACGCTCATCACCTGAGTATTCATCGACACGATATCGAGGTCCTCATCCGAGTCCTGTGCAGCAGAACGCGTGCGTGCACTCACCCTCCAGGAAGATGGCCCTCCGAGCTTCACTTTCCCCCATGGCATTGCTGTAGCCGGCTGGGTCCCGGAGCTTCACCCACATCAGATCCAAATCTCCTGCTCCCCTCCAGTGAACGCGTGACTCCAGTATCGGATGTCTCGCCCTCATGAGACGTAGGCGGTGAGGCGCCGGCTTCGTGTTCCTCCTCCTCTCCCGCATCGCTGCCACTGGGAGGCTGAGGGGCAGGCTGGTCAGATGGTGACTCACTATCTGAAAGCAGGAATGTACAAGAGTGGGTTTAACGTGGGGTGGGGGGGGCAGGAAGGGAGCAAGGAATGGAGACATTATAGTTAGATGGAAAGTGGGAAAGGCTGGTGTTGTGAGGGGGAAGTGGTATGAGAGAAGAGAGAGATGATGAACATACCATTGCTGTCGCCAAGGGGGTCGACCTCTCCAACTGCCACTGCGCCCACGACATGACTCGTGATGAGTCTGTGAACTCGCTCCTCCAGCTCTGTGAGGGGGTGCAGCTCTGCCTGACCTCCTCCTGTGCATTGTTGCTCCCTCTGGTTTTGTGAAAGCTTGGCCTGCAAGAAAAAGGACAGCGTGTGAGTGAGTGTGCGGCCATGTGTTTGGTAGATGTGCCTACCATAGTTGAATAGCCGTTAATGTCTGCAAGGTTTGGGATGTGGATGTGACTTTTAGTAGCTGGGCATAGTTGTTGGGTGAGTGTTGGGGATTTTGTACTTTACACCGTCTGTGCACAGAGTGAGGTTGAGATGGTGGGATGTTGAGATATTTCATGTATCTACTCACCCTGACCACCCGAGTGAGGTCGTTGAACTTCTTGTGGCACTGCGTGTGAGTCCTTTGGACCAGGTTTCTGGACGAGACGTAATGGGCTACCTTCCTCCACACCCTTGTGAACTCCCGGGGCAATGGCCTCCTGCCAGTGTCTGGAAACAGCACTGCCCGTCGACGTTCCACAGCCACAACCAGAGCCACCAATGCCTGGTCGCTGAACCGGCGAGCTCTCTCACTGGGCCTCTGAGCAGCCATGATAATCTTTGGTGATGATTTGCACCTCCTTGCAGGCCCAATTCAAATGCAGCAATGATCAGGGTGAGGCTGTACAGCATGATGAACCCTCCCCTTTAAGAACTGGAAGGTGCCAGTCTGTCTGAGGACTAGGTAATTGACAGCGCCTGAGTTTGAGTACCGCTCTGAGGTAGCGTCCCGTTCCCCGACGTTAGCACCCTAAGAAAGGTGTGTAGCACTTGATTTAGCGCTTCAATCACCTCCAGGGGCGCTAGAGACAAATTTCCTGGTCGCCGGCGATAATTTTGCGCTGGGCACTAAATTTTGCGCCCAGCCGATATTAATGCCCCAAAATGGGCAATACCGAATTTTTCCCCCTTAGACTTGGGTGTACGGGACATAATTTCAAAATTTGCAGACGACACAAAACTTGGAAGTATAGTGAACAGTGGGGAGGATAATAATAGACTTCAAGGGAACATAGACAGGCTGGTGGAATGGGAGGACACGTGGCAGGTGAAATTTAATGCAGAAAAGTGCGAAGTGATACATTTTGGTAGTGTAAGATGTGTGGAATTACCCCTCACCCCGTCCAACAAGTTATAAAGTTCGGACTTGAGACTTATGAGAAATGACACCCGACACACCGGTTCTGTCTCTAACCTTTTATTGTTCCTAAGACAGATTGAAAACCCCAACCACTATTCAAGCAGTACATAGAAGCACCCTCGCAATCAATATGCTACACAGTTTAGCTAAACGTACATGAAAGCTTCCCCGCAATTTATGCTAATGCTCAGCACTCCATATGCCCACAGTTAACCGTACACAAAAGTACTCGTTAGCAATATCTATGCTATATATCCAACTTCCATACATACTCTTATCCCAGGGTGATCAGTCCGGAAAGGTAGCAAGTTTTGAACATGGACTGGCCAGTCAAATCGCTTCCTTTGTCTTCTGAATTTCCCGCTTCTGGGCTTTATAGTGCCTTTCTGCCCGCTCCCCTCGTATATCATGTCTGCCACCCTCTGATAGGTCTGTTTCACTCCCAACCTTCCCTGATTGGAGTTCCTTCTGCATGACACGTTCATGTTCCTGTGATGTGTGTGGGGGCAGGACTTCCTCTTCACCCAGTGTTTCTCCTTCCTGTCCATGTGAACTCACAAACAAAGGACCATGTTGAGTCCTTACAGGCAAAGGACCCTCTGCTGACTTCCTCCATTTTGTTTCCTCACAGACAACGGAACACATGGGGACTTCCTACATTTTGAGTCCATTTCGATCTCCACACAGTAGCAGTGGTTTTATTACGGTTTTAAGAATCTTACAGTAGGAAGAACGAGAAGAGGCAATATAAACTAAAGGGTACAATTCTAAAGGGGGTGCATGAACAGAGAGACCTGGGGGTATATGTGCACAAGTCATTGAAGGTGGCAGGACAGGTTGAGAAAGTGGTTAAAAAAGCATACAGGATCCTGGGCTTCATAAATACAGGCATAGAGTACAAAAGAAGGAAGTTATGATGAACCTTTATAAAACACTGGTTCGGCCTCAACTGGAGTATTGTGTCCAATTCTGGGCACCACAGTTTAGGAAGGATGTGAAGGCCTTAGAGAGGGTGCAGAAAAGATTTACAAGAATGATTCCAGGGATGAGGGACTTCAGTTACGTGGATAGACTAGAGAAGCTGGGGTTGTTCTCCTTAGAGCAGAGAAGGTTGAGAGGAGATTTGATAGAGGTGTTCAAAATCATGAGAGGTCTAGACAGAGTAGATAGAGAGAAACTGTTCCCATTGGCAGAAGTGTCAAGAACCAGAGGACACAGACTTAAGGTGATTGGCAGAAGAATCAAAGGTGACATGAGGAAAACTTTTTTACGCAGCGAGTGGTTAGGATCTGGAATGCACTGCCTGAAAAGGTGGTGGAGGCAGAGTGATGGGGATGTCATGAGAGGCACAGCAGGATGAGGTTGAGTGTGGCTTTGTACTAACGTTTCATGATCTAATGAGATCATTGAAACATTTGCGCCACTGCACCCAGGTCCTCCTGATGACATCCCTTCTTGTGACCTCCTCTTCAATGTGCAACCAGGCTGTGTTGGTCTCCTGGAGAGGTGTCTTCTGCCCATCGGAAGGGAAGAGGACCTCCCTGCATGCTTATGGAGGGAGTCATGGGAGAGCCTGGGTGCAGCCCTGCACCTCTGTGCAGTCACTGTCAGTGTTTGCAGCACCTCAATGCTGTAGAACACTGACAACACAAATGTTAAAAAAAAGTTGGCCATGGTCCCTTTCAGGAAACTGGCTGATGACGCGTCATCAAATGATGTCACCAGACCCGCTTCCTCTAATTGGCCCAGGAAACAGGCTGGGCAGGCTTAACAAGCCCTATCAACGGAAAATCATTTTCCAGAGCGGGATGGAGCCAGCAGCGGGGTCGGGACCCGCCACCGACGTCGCCCGCCACGGACCCGCCAAGGTAAGGAAAATCTTGGCGGGTTTGTCTGATTGCTGAGTAGCTGTGGGCACTTCCTGCACCATCTCAATTTGTGTGACTGTGTTACATTATCGGACAATGGGCACTACTGATGTCCATTGTTCACACGTTGTTTATCTGAGAAACAAATATTCCAGTTGTCGCCGGATAGCAAAGATACCCCCACTATAGATAAACCACACAACGTAGAAATTACAAGGCAAAGGCGCTCACTGTAAATTGTCTTTTGTTCCTAAGCTGAGGCTTCTCAGCCAGGGATGTCAGGGGACACGTGACAGTATGTGTAGGATACATAGAGAACAGTGGGATACACTGTACCGATTAACTTCACACTGGGCTTCTATTTTCGATGGAGTATGAGGTAGTTATTAACCTTAATATCCCATCAGGCAAACAATTGCCTTCATGGGCTCTTCAAAAAGAAAAAAGAACTGATAGATGAAAACAAATCCAAGGGAAAGTTTCCTCTTTACTCAGGGGCAGACAGTAAATGAGCTTTTAAAAGCTTTTTGTCACCAGGTGATGATGTCACACTGCTGGTTGCCGACTGAAATACAATTTAGGCCTTTGAAGTTACACTGCGTGAATCGAAAGAACTTGCGTTTTTGTAATGCCTTGCATAGCCTCAGGATGTCCAAATGTGCTGCACTGCCAATGAATTACTTCTGAATTGTAGACAAACAACAAGCACATAACACGCTGGTCTAATGTGTTTTACCAGCACTCCCTTTTCAATTTTTGACCTCATGCATTTATTTGCCAGATTTTTCTCTCCATCTCCATTTTCCCCCATTTTCAGTTGTGTCTCGCCTTTTCACTCTCTGAACTATTTTTGTGTTTTGTTCCTTTAATGATCTTGCATTGCCACACTGAGATGATCTTGTATATCATCTAAGTTTTCTGCTAAGCAGTTCGAAGCTCATTGAACCCATATCTTCATCTCTGTGATGGAAGTATCTGCAGTTTCTTCCCATCACTACCTTTCCCAACTTCACAAAAATGCAGGAATAGAAAAGAAAGACTTGGGGCGGGGTGGGGGGGGGGGGGGGGCGGGAAATTTGGTTGCAAACCAACTGGCGCCCGGACGCGGCGCCTTAACGCTTCACGTGAAATTCAGCAGGAGGTTAGCGGTGGCAGTAGTCGGTAGCACCCCGCGGTGATGCGCCTCCGGCGATGACGTCATTGCCGTGCGCAGCACCTTGCTCGCGCCCTGTCGGAGACGTGGCTTGTGCCCCCTGACCTACCGCCGGACGTTATATCTGACAGGGTCAGGGGGGCGTTTTAGCGGCGGGGCGGCGATAATTAAAGGGCAAGTGCCAGGCAGCTTTTTTTCTTGGGCCGCCTTTCAGCACCTGCCCCTCTCACCTCCCCCCGCGGGGTGCCGGCCGCAAACCGTCAGCCCGGCACTCCTCTTGAGTGCCGGGCTCTTTTGCCGGCACCCCGCTCCCCGGTGGTCCAGCAGGGCCCCAGTGCATGCTGCGCTAGGCCCCTCCCCTTTAATCAGGGGAGGGAGGCCTGCAGTATGACAGCGCTACGTGCCAACGCGCATGGCGCTGCTGCACGTAACGCCGCGGTATTCAATGGGAGCGCCCCAGGAAGGAGGGGGAGCGCTTCCAGTAGCGCCCCACCTCCTGCTTGGGGTGCTACCATTCAATTTCAGGCGCGGGGGGAGCTAACTTTTAGCGCCCCGGCAAAGTTATCGCCCCAAAGGGGGCGTGAGCCAATTTTCCCCCCTTGCATTTATATAGTGCCTTTCATGACCACCGAACGTCCCAAAGCGCTTTACAGTCAATGAAGTACTTTTTGCAATGTAGTCACTGTTGTAATGTAGGAAACGCGGCAGCCAATTTGCACACAGCAAGCTCCCACAAACAGCAATGTGGTAAAGACCAAATCATCTGTTTTTTTTATTATGTTGATTGAGGGATAAATATTGGTCAGGACACTGGGGATAACTCCCCTGCTCTTCTTTGAAATAGTGTCATGGGATCTTTTACGTCCACCTGAGAGAGCAGACAGGGCCTCGGATTAACGTCTCATCCAAAAGACGGCACCTCTGACAGTGCAGCGCTCCCTCAGTACTGAACTGTTGTGTCAGCCTGGATTTTGTGCTCACGTCTCTGGAGTGGGACTTGAACCCACAGCCTTCCGACTCAGAGGTGAGAGTACTACCCACTGAGCTTTAAATAGCTTTACATTTTTTAATCTAAGATGCTAACCTATCCTTTCCGTTTACAGATGCTGACTGGCGTGCTTTGTAAGCCAGAATGTTCTCGTTTTATTTCAGCATTCGCAGATTTTCACTTTCCTCTTTACTTGTACACACTTGTTTAACATTTCTTTGTCAGCCTGCATTTCAATGGCAGACAAAGGGATGGCATATGTTACGGGTTCATGTGTTAACATTCTCACAGCATAATTTCAAGGCCTGGGGACATTTACACTGTGGAATTATTGCACTGCATTGGAAAATGTTTTCATCTTCCAAGAGTCGGTCAGGGCCGCCAATGGCACAACGCAAGTATGAATAAACCCCAACTCCGCACAGCCTGACCCCAGTGTCAGCCGTGGCTCAGTCGGTAGCACTCTCGCCTCTGAGTCAGAAGGCTGTGGGCTCAGAGTCTCGCCCCAGAGAACTGAGCACTAAATCTAGTCTGACACTCCGATGCAGTGCTGAGGGAGTGCTGCACTGTTGGAGGTGCCATCTTTCAGATGAGAAGTTAAACTGAAGCCCTGTCTCCCCCCTCAAGTGGGTGTTAAAAGATCCATGGCAATATTTGAAGAAGAGCAGGGGAGTTCTACTTGGTGTCCCGGCCAATATTTATCCTTCAACTAACATCACTTAAAACAGATTATCTGGTCATTATCTCATTGCTGTTTGTGGGAGCTTGCTGTGCGCAAATTGGCTGGCGCTTCCTACATTACAACAATGACTACATTCCAAAAGTACTTTGGGACGTCCTGAGGGTCATGAAAGGTGCTATAGAAATGCAAGTCTTTCTTTCTTCAACATCAGCTGCTGTTTTCCATGTGTGAGTGGACCTGGTTAGCATTCACAGAGTTTTTAAAGAAAATAGGCTGATTTTAGACTGGGCAGAAGCTGGACATCCTGTATGAGCTGCCCCTGAAGTTTCAGGGCCGAGGTGATTTTCAGGAAGACCCACTGGGCTTAAAATAAGGTCAGGGTTTCTTTTAATCTAATAGCCATGAACAAAATTCATCCAGGACATTGGCCCAAAACTTCGGCTGAATACGGGTGAGTACGAACTGTGCACTCTCGCGTATTCGGTCCCGAAGTGCCGGTTTCCTGCATGCACTGCGCATGCGCAGGAAACCGGCACTTCCGATATTGCTAAGGGGGCGGTTCCTAAGTGAACCGCGTGCGCACTACAGGCTGCGCGCACGCAGCACACATGATGAAAGGAGGCGTAAGACCCCCTTTTAACAAGGTAAGTAGTTAATTAAGTATTATTTTAAATTTTTTTCAACAGGTTTATCTTTTTTAGAGACTTTAAAGAAAGGTAAGTTTATTTTTATAACTTTTAAAAAGAATTTACATTTTTTCAAAAATTTAAATTTTTGTTTAAAGTGGTTAATTTATTTAACTATAGTTATTTTATTAATGTGATGGTTTTTTTTTAAATTTATTTGAGGTTTAGCTGTTCTTTTGGGAGCAATTTGTATTCATAGTTTTGACAGTTCTCCTGTCAAATCTATGAATGAAAGATGGTGTGCTGCCATTGGCTCTCCATGTCCCACGTAATCCCAGAGGTCGCATCGAACTAACTGCGCCTCTGGGACACGCACACACTGCGCACCGGCACCAGGGAGAGGCCCAGGACCAGAAGTTCGTGTGGGCCCGAAACACAATGGCAGGCGCGGTAGGTAAGATCGCGCCGGATCCTTACCCCCGAGGCAACCATCGAAGTCTAATTTCTGGGCCATTATCTGTAATTAGCCAAAGAATGTAACATTGAGAAACAGGTCACAACGCCGGAGAGATGCTGTGTGAAATCGACCAAACGCAATCCCGATAATTCATTACAGTCACTGAGTTTTTCCACCAAATTGCAATTCCAAGTTGTCAATCACAGCCAGCGAGGTGTGTTTGAACCTTGAATTAGAACATAGAACATAGAACAGTACAGCACAGTACAGGCCCTTCGGCCCTCGATGTTGTGCCGAGCATTGTCCGAGACCAAGATCAAGCTATCACACTCCCTATCACTCTGGTGTGCTCCATGTGCTTATCCAATAACCGCTTGAAAGTTCCTAAAGTGTCCGACTCCACTATCACAGCAGGCAGTCCATTCCACACCCCAACCACTCTCTGAGTAAAGAATCTACCTCGGACATCCCTTCTATATCTCCCCCCATGCACCTTATAGTTATGCCCCCTTGTAACAGCTGCCTCTCCCCGAGGAAATTGTCTCTGAACATCCACTCTATCTATCCCCCTCATCATCTTATAAACCTCTATTAAATCGCCTCTCATCCTCCTCCGCTCTAAAGAGAAAAGCCCCAACTCCCTCAATCTTTCCTCATAAGACCTCCCCCCCAAACCAGGCAGCATCCTGGTAAATCTCCTTTGCACTCTTTCCAATGCTTCCACGTCCTTCCTATAGTGAGGTGACCAGAACTGCACACAATATTCCAAATGTGGTCTCACCAAGGTCCTGTACAGTTGCAGCATAACCTCACAGTTCTTAAACTCAAACCCTCTGTTAATAAACGCCAACACACCATAGGCCTTCTTTACTGCTCTATCCACTTGAGTGGCAACCTTCAGAGATCTGTGGATATGAACCCCCAGATCCCTCTGCTCCTCCACGTTCCTCAGAACCCTGCCGTTGACCCTGTAATCCTTATTCAAATTTGCCCTACCAAAATGAATCACCTCGCACTTATCAGGGTTAAATTCCATCTGCCATTTTTCGGCCCAATTGTAATCACACTTACTTTCTGAAACCTTTGTTGGTCTTTTAAGGTCAGAGCTGAGAAGGGAGGGGGAATAAAAGCTCCCTTTTCAAAACAGTATTTTTCTAAAAGATTTTTGTTATATCTGTTGGAGCTGTGTTTTGCAATATTAGGCCCAAAGAAAGACCTGTTTAAATTGTTGGACCAACATGTTCATCTGATACAAAATGGCCATGTGGCATTGAGCTAGAGAACAGGAAGGTCGAGGTCCAGGTCCAGGTCCCGATCTGAGCTGAGATATTTAAGTTGATCTCAGACAGCAGCTGAAGAAGAATAACTGTCCTCAGTCCCTGTGACCTGCAGAGCAGGAGGAAAAACAATCAGCTAGAGTTTGAACCCCTGATTGCCACCCAGTGACCCATGCTGGAAAGTGCCTGTGTGTTTGTGGGTGCAAGGTGAGGAAGTGATCGGACTTGGCCGAGATGTCCTCCTACAGAGGAGCATAGCAGCCTGCTGACATTCACTAGCAAGACTCCTGTGCTCGCTGAACTACATTGGTTACCAGTCCTTTGCATCCGAGGTTGAATAAGAAGGAATAATTTTAGTAAGGTTTTAAAAAAACTATAGGATACATTTAGGGGTGTTGGGGTCGGGGGGGGTGGGGTGGGGTGGGGTGGGGGCGGTGGTGGTGGTGGAGGTGTGGGGCAGGTGGGGGAACTGTAATCCCGGAGTGGGAGTCTCACCGGACAGGAGCACGAGTCCAAGATGGGACCATAAAACAATAGCCCAACCCCAGTTCCTGGACTGCAGCCCCACTGAATTTGCCCTTATTGACAGCAGCAATTCAGCCCCTGGCTGGTGCAGTCTGCCACAAACCAATCATCTACTTTAGGAATGCCGCAGTTATTTCCCATCACAAGGTGCTGAAGCACATTCCATGGAGTCGCGAAAGCTACATTAAAACGTACATTCCTTCATTTGCATTCGTCTCAAGTTGCTGATTGGAACAGATCATGCTTTTCTGATTTAGGACTTAGCCACCAATGAGAGTGCAGGAAGTTCAAGCATGGCAAAAGAGCAAGTAAAAAATATACCGGACATTCCATGCATTCAGCAGTGAAGATGTGCCGACAGAGAGCATGGGGGCAGAGATTGTGTGACAACATTGTAGTTTTGATTCTCTGCCCCACTGTCCCTGGAAGTGCAGCTCCCCAATGGGAACATGGCCTACTAGAACTACCCCTTGTATATTTGCGTAGGCCTTGTGGGCCGGGTCACTAGGGTTTGGGGCCCAGGCACCAGTTTAGACACCCCTGGTCTTTGTGATATATTGCCAGATACTTCTTGTTAAAGGAAAGAAATAATTTGCATTTATATAGCACGCTTCACAACCTCAAGACGTTCCCAAAGCATTTTACAGCCAATGAGGTGGAGTCACTGTTGCAATGTAGGAAAGGCGGCTTGCCAATTTGCACACAGCAAGATCCCACAAAAAGCAATGTGATAATGACCAGATAATCTGTTTTAATGATGTTGGTTGAGGGATAGATATTGGCCAGGACACCGGGGAGAACTCCCCCCTGCTCTTCTTCAAAAAAGTGCAATGGGATCTTTTACGTCCACCTAAGAGGGCAGACGGGGCTTCGGTTTAAAGTCTCACCCAAAAGACGACACCTCCGACAGTGCAGCACTCCCTCAGTCGTGCCCTGAGTGTCAGCCTCGATTTTGTGCTCAAGTCTCTGGAGTGGGACTTGGACCCACAACCTTCTGACTCAGAGGTGAGAGTGCTACCCACTGAGCCACAGCTGTTAACAGAATTATGCACTCAAACTGATACATAACATTGACACTTAACTAAAGTAAGGAACAGCTATAAATGCTCACACCATGTCATTACACAATCCGCCTCCACTATCTCCCCTCCAGTCTTGTACCTGTATTCACCACCCTCTGTGTAAAGTACTTATATCTAAATTGTCTGTTCACCTTCCCTTTTTCTGAGTCTGTCTCATAAATATTTAATTAAAAGAAAACACAACAAACCCACAGATAGAAAAATAGTATTCAATTTGAGAATTCCCCAGTAAGAATTTCCCAATAGCAAATTCCTTGATGCATCAAATCTCTGTCTAAACCAGGAGACATTTTATATGCATCAATATGAAATATTGATGGGGAGCCGGTTCCAGCAATAAGACTGGAGTAGCAGCAACTGTGAAAACAGCAACTCATTATAACAACACTCATTTCTCGAGCCACTTCGCTGTAAACACAGGGGGTGAATTTCCTCGGAGTTTTTCCTGCTCCGCTGTCGAAACTTCATCGGAAACTCTGTTTACCCCATTTACATAAATATAATCCTGTGATGAGGGGATGGGGAATTATGGCCCAGGTTATCACCCTTTGTCTTACTAGACTAGAGATGAGGAAACCATCCTTCTCCGAGATATTTAGGGCCAATTTACACCAACCCAATTGCAGTCATGCCCCAGCCCATGATATCCTAGCCCACGGTGCCCCAGCCCCATGGACCATAACCCCATGGGCACTAGCCCCTCGATGCCCCAACCCCTCGGTACCCCAGCCCCACGCTGCCCCAGCCCCACGCTGCCCCATGCCCACGGTACCCCATCCCCTCGGTGCCCCATCCCCACACTGCCATAGCCTCACACTGCCCCAGCCCCACGCTGCCCCAGCCCCACGCTGCCCCAGCCCCACGCTGCCCCAGCCCCACGCTGCCCCAGCCCCACGGTGCCCCAACCCCACACTGCCATAGCCTCACGGTGCTCAAACTCCCAACTGAAATACTGAAAAAAAGACAAAGCTACACTGTGGGGTACTCCAAACATCTGGGCAGGGCAGAGGACACCGCAACGGGCAACAAAATAAATACCTTGGATTAAGCATGTGGGATAGGAGGGGAGCTATGGAAGCTGGAAATCTTTACGATAGACATAGAATTAGCTCAGGGAATTCTTACTGAGGTTATCAAGATTCTAAAGCTAAAAGGAATGGAACAGCAGAGAGACAGGGCACACAAAATGGGAAGACTAGATGATAAAACTGTAAAAAATATATATGTAAAGGATTGTGTACTTTTTGTCTGTGTTTAATTGTTATCTTTTGCATTGCTAGAAACAGCATGCAAGGGGTTAAGAGCCACAGTCACACAGAAAACTCCACAGGAAAGTTATCAGTTCGGACTGGCTGCAAAGATCTCACAAGGTGCAAGTTTCAAAGGCAAGTACAGTGGGCTGGGCCATCGCATTCAATCACAAGTACATTAGCCGGTCAAAGGTTGTTTATCTATTCAATATTGACGGATGCCCGTTGATCTGAGGTAGTTATGAGAGGTGCAGTCTAACTTCAACAGACTCAGATCATGGAGCGGGTTTTAACCCTACCCGCCCAGCCCAAACTGGGAGGGTGGGCAGCTAAAAACTCCTGGGTGACTTACTCGCCAATTTCCTGCCTGGATCCCGGAAATCCTGATCTTAACCTGCTCTTCTGAGTAAACAGCAAAGGCGTCCGCCTGAAGCCGGTGGGGTCCTTCTTTAAATGTGAAGGTCAAGACCCGAGGACATCATCGAGCCCCGACTGAAATTTTAACTCAGGCCCGAGCGGGAAGCTGCTGCAAAGCTCCCGCCAGATTGAAGCGGATCGGAAAAGGATCAGGAAGAGAAGAGGCCCTGTGCGAAAAGTTTCTGTTTACTTTCCTCTGAGGCAGAGTGCTCGTCCAGGCCCCACAAGGAAAGTTTAGGCCTTCCAGTGCCCCGGACTCCACTCCCGGAACCTGGTGCTAAATTTTCAAAATTTCAAAAGTTAGCTCCCGAAACGGGACGATACCCAATTTCACCCCCTTGATGTCCTTCTTAAAGTATGCATGATGCGGAGATGCCGGTGTGTTGGACTGGGGTGGACAAAAGTGAGAAGTCGCACAACACCAGGTTATAGTCCAACAGCTTTATTTGAAATCACAAGCTTTCGGAGCGCTGCTCCTTCATCAGGTGAAGTGAAGAAATACATATGGGCACAGCATAAATAGTCAGAGAACAATGCCAGATGGCTACAGTTAATCTTTCTAACATTGTCTTTGTTGTATTTTGCTCTCGTCTTTGATGTAATGTTTTCCTGACTGACCTGGTTGGACACCATCCACACCTTTGATTGCCGTGATTGTCTCTCTGCCGAGGTGTGATAAAGGGCAGTTAGAAACATTAACTGTAGTCGTCTGGCATTGTTCTCTGCACAGGCATTGTTCTCTGACTATATACAGGAAACTCTTTGGTATCCGGCACCGACGGGACCGGCGTGGTGCCGGTTGATCGAAAGTTCCGGATAACGGAGAGTTATATCTACCGAGGCTATTTTTAACATAAAAAAATCAAGAAATGTGCAGTATACAGTATTTGGTTACTCACCTACAGAATGTTGTGTTAAATGGATGGTGGAAGATGCTTGATTAAGTACAGTACTGCCAGTTGAGGGTAATCCATAACTCTTTAATTACTTAACAGTAAGTGAGACTCCCGGCAGCGCGGGAGAATCAGACTCCTGTTACTGCAGTGTTCGGACTTCCGACAGCGCCAGGAGGCCGAGTAGTGGCACTTTGGAGAACTACCCCCACTGACTAACTCGGCGTTCGCGGGAGACTCGGACTCGGACTCGGCAACATTGCCGGTTACTTGAGAGGAGTTTTCGGAGTACTCGGCGTTCGCGGGAGACTCGGACTCGGACTCGGCAACATTGCCGGTTATTTGAGAGGAGTTTTCGGAGTATGATTTTTGCCGGTTAAGAGAGAATTCCGGATATTTAGGTGCCGGTTAAACAAGAGTTTCCTGTATGCTGTACCCATATGTATTTCTTCACTTCACCTGACGAAGGAGCAGCGCTCCGAAAGCTTGTGATTTCAAATAAAGCTGTTGGACTATAACCTGGTGTTGTGCGACTTCTTCTTAAAGTAAGATGCCTAAACCTGGACAAAACTGGAACTTAACCATTGATTTGTATGTCTTTAGTATTGCCTCTTTGCTTTTGTACTCTGTGGCCCTATTTATAAAACCTATGATCCCTGTAGATTTTTGTGATATTTTCTCGGGTTCAGCATCTCGGGTTCAGCGAATCCCGAGCTGTAAGTGGACCTGTTTCCTACAATCCAACAACAGCTTGCAATTATATATCACTTTAACGTCGAAAAACATCCCTTTACAGGGGTTTAATCGGACAAAAACGAATGGCAAGGCAAAGAAAGAGATATTCTATGGGGTGACCAAAGCTTGGTCAAAGAGGTGGGTTTAAGGAGGGTCTTAAAGGAGAAGAGGGAAGTGGAAAGACGGAAGGGGTTTCCAGAGGGAATTCCAGTGTTTGGGGCCCAAGATAGTGGGGCAGCCAATGGTGGGGCGGGTGGGGCGGTGCAAAGGAAAGGGGAATGCACAAAAGGCCAGAATCAGAGGAACAGAGAGTTGTGGGGCGGGAGGGGGCTGTAGGGCTGGAGGAGGTTAGAAATGGTCGAGGGCGTCCTGCAAGGCCATCTGTAGTCTCTGACACCGACACTCAGCAGCCTTCCACCAGCCCTGCTGCAGCCACTGGGGAGACACTGCGTAGGAGCACTAGATTAGGAAAGAGGACTGTAAAGAGGGGAGGCAAGGGTTAGCACAAGGGTGATTAGTCAATATTGTTGTTGTATATATGTGGTTAATGGTTTTTGATAAATTTATTACTGGAATGTTGCAGATTTGGTGCTGTGTCTCATTTCAGTTCCGGGGTGTGGTATGGAATCACAAAGTGATGGAATGATGGTGACGTGCTCAGCCACCGGAACGAGGACTCGAAGTCACTGGAAATGAAGTCTGATGAGGCGGTCACGGACCGACCTTACAGAACGCCGATTGAGTGGCTGCCTCCTCCGTCACTGCTGTTCTTCCTCCTGTTCCTCCTCCTCCTCTCGTCCTCGTCCTCATCCCCGTCCTCCTCCTCCTGAGGTGGTGCGGCTATGACTGGTGGCAATGGCTGCGCCCTCACAATAGCCAAGTTGTGTAGCATGTAGCAGATGACGACGAAAATTGCCACCCACTTAGCCGAGTTACTGGAGGGCTCCTCCCGAGCGGTCAAGGCAGCGGAACCGTTGTTTGAGCACTCCGATGGTCTGCTCAATGATGTTCCTGGTGGCAGCATGGCTCTCATTATATGAGTGCTGGGCAAGAGTGTTGGGGTTATGGAGGGGAATCATGAGCTAGGTGGAGAGCGGATAGCCCTTGTCTCTCAGCAGCCAGCCGCAAGCTTGATGTGGTGGCGGGAATAGATCTGACACAGGATGAAGGCATCGTGGCTGATGCCAGGATAGTGGGCATTGATGGTCAGGATTTGTCGTGTGTGGTCGCACACCAACTGCACATTAAGTGAGTGGTAGCCTTTGCGGTTACAGAATACCTCAGGATTGTTATGAGGTGCCCGCTAAGCGACGTGGGTGCAGTCAATGGCGCCCTGCACCATGGGGAAGCTCACTATTGGACACATTTTGCATTCTTTCTCTGTGCCTAAGTTGCCTCCGACATTGACGCTGGAGGGTGAGGTCCAGTGCCAGTACAGCCCCCATGAAAGGATCCAAATATTGCACTTTTAAATCTCCCCTCAATGAAACTGAAGAATCTTTATGTGCCAGAACACTCGTTACAATGCAAAGCGCTCAAATCGGTCAAAAGGCCTCTTTGCCTGTGTGAAACTAACAGCAGCATTGTTGGCTGATGAAAACTAAACCGGATGTGGACGCCTTTAAATAGCGCTCCTCCAGGGGACATCCGATTGAAAGCCGCCTCCTCTACCTGTCGTTGAGATCAGGGCGCAACGTCTTACCACTGCCGCAAAACCCCCGCCGAATTTAGCGGGAGGCGTTAATATCGCCGTGCCCGGCCGCAAACCCATTTGCGCCCCGTTAGCACCCCCCGGAGGCGCTAACAGGAGGCGCAAAGGAGCCCAATTTCTAGCCCTTGTTGAAAGGCTATGGGGTAAAAATTCACTTGGTTGCGCCTCCCGTTAGCGCCTTAAGAGGGCGCTAATGGGGCGCAAAGCCGCTAACGCCCGGGCGCAGTGATGTTTGCGCCGCTCGAGAACTTAACTTGAGATTGTGCGGCGGCGCTAAAACTTACCGCTGCGACCACCTGCGCGCGCAGATTGTGACGTCATTCCATGGTGCAACGCCCTTGTGGCGCCCCGTAGCGGAAATTGAGTGGCGCCCCCTGCCTTACCGCCTGGCGCTTCCAACGACCAGAAGACTGGAACGCTATCAATCGCTGTGGGGCTGGGGGGGGCGCTATTTAAAGGGGGCCTCTTCCTGTCTTTTATTGTTGGTGGCATTTTTGAACTACGCATTCTGAGAGAGAGAGGGAGAGACTTCTGGAGAGATTCAACGTTGTGTGAAGGAGTTTTGGGTACTGAGCAGCACTTTGCAGGTTCATTTTGATTTGCCATTCCTTGTATCGATTTAGCAGAGACTGTGGGAGCTGCACTCTGAGCTCTTTGCCTGGTACGCTCCATTGTTCTTTCCAGCACATTTGATGTGCAAGTCTCTCCAGGCCGAGATTCAAGGCAGCAATGAACAGGATGTGGATGGAAAGCAAGATTAACCATCCCCTTTAAGAACTGGCCCGTGCCATTGTGTGTGTGTTCCATTGCTGACTGACATTACATGAGCTTCGCCAGCGCTCCGAGTTAGCGCCTCACTGCTCGGCCTTTGCGCCTTAAGAGAGGTGTGCAGCGCCTGCTTTAGCGCTCCACTCACCTCCCGGGGCGGTAAAAGTGAAGTTTCCTGTCAGTACCGATAATTAGCGCCAGGCGCTAATATTTGCGTCCGGACGATATTTGCGCCCCAAATGGGGCGCGACCTAATTTCTACCCCTATAGATTTACTACCAAGCATGAGAGACTTTAAGAGGGGAGACTGGGGCTCTTTTCATTAGAACAGAGAAGTTTAGGAGGAGATCTGAGAGAGGTCTTCAAAATTATGAAAAGGCTATTTCCACGAAGGGGGACCATTAGGTGAATTTCTTTTCATGCAAAGAGTTGTTAGGACATTGAATGCTCTACGAGAAACAATGGTGGTATCCGGATCCACAACAGCTTTTCAATGGGTGAATAAATATCAGAAAAAGGAAAAAGAAGAGGATATGGGGAACGGGCAGGGGAAATAGAATTGAGAATGGCTCTTCCAGAGATCTAGCACAGGTGCGATGGGCTGAATGACCTCCTTCTGTGCTGTAAAACTCTATGGCCCAGAAATTCCCTACCTTATCGCACGAGTTAACGCCGCAATCCTAACGGCCTTATCTGGCACAGGACTTGGTGGCCACCGTTTTGGTGAGGGCCTTAGCGCCCCCCCCCCACCCCCCCCCCCTTAGCTGGCCCTGGAGATGCAAATATCGAGAGCATGACATCAGGCTGTCTTAATGTTGCGCTCTGGGAACTTTGACCTTAGTGCTGAGTTTAGCGCTGGGTCCTAAGTGCGCTCTGAAAAGCAAGCGTGCAGCAGACCGACAGAGATGCTGTCAGCACTTCTTAAAGGGACACACACCTCTTTCAGGTAAGTTTGCATTTAAGCTTTTGGACTGGATTTTTTATTTTATTGAAGTAGTGGCTTGGTGCACGACATGTTAAAAGTTTTTAATTGTGCAGGAAGTGCTGCTGGACACTTGCAAGGCCTCAGATGGTAAAGAAAGGTCTCTGAGAAGACAGAAAATGCTGGAAATACTCAGCAGGTCAGGCAGCATCCATGGAGAGAGAAACAGAGTTAATGTCTCAGGTCGAGAGGCTGCCTGACCTGCTGAGTATTTGCAGCATTTTCTGCTTTTATTTTTCAGATTTTCAGCATCCACTCGCAGAGGGAAGAGGAAGACGCAGAAAAGGGAGACACAGAAGAGGAGGAAGCAGAAGGAAGGATATAACCCAGACAGCCCATGTCTGGCTGGGATACACGGGATGGAATCATCTGCCTGCAGTACCAGTGACCACAACCCCAATTCCCCTTTCAACATTTGTCCCGCACCTTCCCTCTGTTGCTGACCATCACACCATCCTCTTGGCCACACTGCTGATATAAAAGCCACCACAAAGCAAAATTTCCAATCCAACTTTATAAATCTATCCATCCAATATGACATCAAGAAATCAACTCATCACCCTTAAGCATTCCCTTAGTGACTGTCTTGTGTGTGCCTTTGCCTATCCTACTGATGTCACGCAGTGCTACCCTAGTGGCTGCAGCATGGTTGGGGAAGACTGCTGACTTTCAGTGGGGGACACTGCAAATGGCCTTGCAGGACGGCCTTGAGGAGCTGGTGGCTCAGAATGTGAAATCAAGTGACGGTGTTTCTTTTTCTTCTTCTTCTTCACTCTCCTCTCCCTCTTCGTGGTCAACCACTGGTTGTGCAGGCTGCTTTTCTTGGGTGTGTGAATTGAGGAAGGCACCGTTTCTTCAAGGGGATGAGGTGAAGCTAAGAATGGGTGGTGTGTCTCGTGTTTGGTACAGATTGCTGGTAGGTGAGTGATTGCGAGGTTGGAGGGGTGGTGGGGGGAAGTCATGCATTGAGAAGTGCGTGAGGCTAGTGATGCAGTTGGTAGGAGACGGCTTTTGAAGATGCATTCACTGACCTTAACCACTGGTCTGAGGTCATGAAGCTTCTTTGGGCACTGGAGCTAGGTGGTGGGGGCGACACTGCTGGTAATGATGGCCTCGGTGATGTGGTCCCACCTCGTTCTTTCTGGAGGGCCTCCTGGCCCCTGTGGGTCGATCTGCTGCACAAAGCTGGAGTGCTACGTGCAAGACCCTGGGTGCCCCTTCCCTGGCTCGCTGAGCTGTTTGTGGTAGTGCTGAAGCACTTAAGCATTTTTTCTAGGTGCAGAAGGCAATTCAGCTTTAAGAGCTGAAGATTCCCATTTGAGAATTCTTTTTAATGTTAATTTTTTTTCCAGACGGCAGTTGAGCTGTAAAGGCTAAAAACTGCGTATTATTACATGATTTTTATATTTTTCATTTCAGAAGGCAGTTCCCCTTTAAGGAACCAAACTGCTTTCTGAAATGACAGCCTTGCTTTAAGACAAGGCTGTTCATGTTGCAATGACGCTAAGCCACGCTATATTGGGGCCTCCTGCCAGGACGAACGCCACCACGACAGCCTTGCACAGTGAGTTTAGCGCTGGGCGAATGTTAATTAGTCCCCAGCGTCAACTTACCGGTCCTGTCAGCGCCATCAATTTAGACGAACGTGGCACCGGCAGCTTTATACTGATGTCGAATTTCTAGGCTTTTGATTCTAAAGTATATTTCACATAATTAAAAAACTTCTACAACAATAGCTCACAAATTCAAGCTGAAAGGGAAGTTGAACGCAGTTTAGATTTAATTATTTTACACAAGAGGGTGATAAATATATGGAACAGACTGCCTGAGGAAGCAATGGAGGTAGATCCAAGTGGACATTGGCTAGCTGGAGAAAGCAATCAAAGGAGTTACGAAATAGAAATGTTAGGATATTTTCCAAACTATGTGACTAGCTGGATGTGCCACAATGGTCGCCTTTGGTCCTGACATTCCTGTGCAACCAGGAGCTAGGACCAGATTTTCAGGAAGTGAGGCGGTTTAGTTGCAAATGACTATTTTCATAACTTGCGATGAGTAACATTTCACATTTCTGTGTCACTGTCGGCATTAAACGCTGAACGCTTAAGGAATGCGTGATTTTTTAAACAAATGAGTCAAATGTAATAAAAAGTGAACATCAAATGTAATTATACAGCAGTCAGGAATCAGTGCTGTCTAAAAGCTTTTAGAAAGACTTTTGATTTGCGCAGATGCTCTCATTACTTTGCATGCAGGAACTGCCTCCATCTTACTGCTATTGTGTCACATGGGTTGGATGCATTGAGGCATTCTCTCTCTCTGCATTTCCAGGACAATGAAAGCAATTCATGCATTTATGTAGCGCTGCTTATTGCATCAAATATATCGATGTGATTCACATAATGATCTTCTTTGAAGTGCAGCGGATGTTACATTGGCAAATGTGTCTGTCATTCTGTACCAGCACCACCTCACGGACAGCAATGACCAGGGCGACTCTTTTTGGTTGGTGGTACTGGTTGAGGGAGGAGCATTGATCAGGACAGCAGAACCCCTTTCTGCTCCTCTTCAAATAGCGCAATGGCTTCTTTAATGCATAGGTTTTCAAGTCGGGATCCTTAAGCCCTACAGTGTCCATAAGACGCCATCCAGGACAAAGCAGCCCACTTGATTGGCACACCATCCACCACCTTAAACATTCACTCCATCCACCACGGTGGCTGCAGTGTGCACCATCTACAAGATACACTGCAGCAACTCGCCAAGGCTTCTTCGGCAGCACCTCCCAAACCCATGACCTCTTCCACCTAGAAGGACAAGGGCAGCAGGTGCATGGGAACACTACCACCTCCAAGTTCCCCTCCAAGTCATACACCATCCTGACTTAGAAGTATATCGCCGATCCTTCATCGTCGCTGGGTCAAAATCCTGGAACTCCCTCTCTAACAGCACTGTGGGAGTACCCTCACCACACGGACTGCAGCGGTTCAAGAAGGCAGCTCACCACCACCTTCTCAAGGGCAATTAGGGATGGGCAATAAATGCTGGCATTGCCAGCGACGCCCACATCCCATATACGAATTTTAAAAAAAGACCAGATTTCTATCTGCATTTCTTCAGTCTTCCATACGTCTTCTGCAGCGATGGCTCCATTTTCTTTTGATAGTTCACCTTGTCTTTCTCAACTTATGTCGTGGGGATTGGGGGGGTGGGTGGGCGGCGTCCTCAGGAGTGTGTCCACGTTAGCAAGGGATACCCAGCAATCTTCCAATGTTTACAGAGGGTGCTCCCCAATCAGCAAGATTTGATAAACCACTGATTTAATGTCCACCTTATGGTCCAAAGGCAGACTTGGTTTACTGTCTCAGCAGATGGATGTCAGCTTGAAGAATGGAGCACTCCACCAGTACGGCCCTGAAGTGTTGGCCTGGGCCATGTGGTCACAGCCTGGTGGAGGGCTTAAATCTACCACCAGAGTTATGGATGAAGAATAGCAAGGGGTGCAGCTAAATTCCTGGTATGTTCTCCAGCACACCAAGCTATGTGTCAGAAGCACCACTTTGGAAAGTCCTCGGTCTTCAAAACAGCTTTGAACTCACGAGCTACTCACTGGAGCTGCAGGATGGCGGCTTCTTCTTCCCCCAGTGACACCTAGAACGCAAACGTTTTATCCTCTGATAAAATCTAGTTATTCTATCTCTCTCGCTCCCCAATAAATATTGCCTGAATCATGCATTGCTTCCTGAAAGCATATTTAAAAAAAAAATTGGTGCCATTTACACAGAAGTCATTTCACTAATAAGAAAAATCTTTTTTAGATTGTTGTTTCACACAGATATTACACTGTCATCTTTCTATTAGCCATTATGCTTTCATTTTCACTTAATAGAAGTCTTTTTGTCAAACTTCACGAGCCGTCCCATTATTCTCGTCTTGTCAGCTGAACTGCCTTAAAGGGATGTGGAGGCTGTTTATACATCAGTTTTGGAGAATTTCTGTGACAAGTCAGTCTGCTATTAGTGCCTTCGCATTTCTTGAAACCTTGCATGCTTCTTTTCAAAGCAGGTGACCCGCATTTAAACCAAATGAAGTTTGTTTACTTTAGCAGCGCTCATCTGTCAGGCTCACAATTAACTTTCCTTTCATTGCAGACAATCGCTTATCGCTAGTTATGCTGAGCTACTGCAGCTCAGCAATGTTGACTGGTATCTATAAGGGCGGTGGTGCATTATTTTTAGACTCAAATACTGTAGTACGTCAGGCAGAGATAAATGGATCTGCAGTTATTTTGGAAAGGGTTCGATGCAGCCGTGTTCATCAGCCTGAGAGCTGCCATTACTGGGGAATAGAACGTCTATTGCCACTTCACATTCACCAACGGCGTTCGTGTCACTTATGACAGGAGTTAGGAACAGTGATTCTTTCAACATACCTCAGTTGCAACACTCTTATATCAATGGGACTTTCTCCCCCATTTCTCATACTTTCTATCCATGAGGCCAAGATCTCTGGACAGTTCAATTGATGTCATTTAATTGCAAATTTGAGGGCCGTTTACTGCTGTAAATTGAATCTGACAAAACTCATTTCACTTTTCAGTTGTCAGAACTTCGTGTGTGGCTGATTTAAGATCAACATTCCAGAGATGAATAGGCAGCATATTAACTTACTGTTGTAATGTCCAGTTGAACTTCAGGAAAGCTCCTTAAGCGCACGTGGCTCAATTAGTGAATGTATGCATCATGTGCTACTGAGCCATAGGAACAGAAGTAGGCTATTCCACCCCTCGGGCCTGCTCCCCCATTCAATTAGATCATGGCTGGTTTGCACCTCAACCCCATTTTCCTGGCTTTGCTCCATATCCCTTGCTAGCCTTACCTAACCATACAGTCCAGGAAGATCCCAGATAAATTCCTAGTCTACACTGAACTAGCTGATCTCAGCCAAAGTAGCAGTGAGGCCCTACAATTGGCCTCGGGCGTTTGGCCTGGGGAAGGGAAAATTCAACCAGGGTTTCGGCTGTTGATTGCTATTCATGGGAACACCACCACCTCCATGTTCCCCTCCAAGTCACACACCATCCCGACCTGGATGTATATCGCTGTTCCTTCATCGTCACTGGGTCAAAATCCTGGAACTCCCTCCCGAACAGCAATGTGGGAGTACCTTCACCACATGGACTGCAGCGGTTCAAGAAGGCGGCTCACCACCACCTTCTCAAGAGCAATTAGGGATTGGCAATAAATGCTGGCCTTGACAGCGACGCCCGCATCCCATGAAGGAATTTTAAAAAGCAGCTGAACTTTCCCTTCCTTAAGGGAAGGAACTTTTGTTCTAGTCTATAAATCCCTCCATGGCCTTGTCTCACCCTATCTCAGCAATCTCCTTCTGCCACATGTCCCCTTCCAAAGGCTCCAGTTCTCTGATTCCAAACTTCTGTGCATTCTCACCCTACATTCACTCCATGTACACACACACATGCGCACACGCACACACGTCAGAGCTTTCAGTAGCCTCAGTCCTACTCTCTGGAACTCCTTCACAAAACCTCTTCCTGCAGTTCTCCAATATTGGACTGGCCTTGGGAAAATTACAGAAAAACTGCAATCTCATGCCATAGTATGCAGTTTTCATTACCAACCATACCCTTAGCTAAAATAAATCCCTACCTTTCATTATCAACAACAAACCTGTCACATTTAAACAAGTAATGCAAGACTAATTAAAAGAAAGAAAGAAAGACTTGCATTTCACGACCACCGGACATCTCAAAGCGCTTTACAGCGAATGAAGTACTTTTGAAGTGGAGTCACTGTTGTAATGTGGGAAACACGGCAGCCAATTTGCGCACAGCAAGCTCCCACAAACAGCAATGTGATAATGACCAGATAATCTGTTTTGGTTATGTTGGTTGAGGGAGAAATATTGGCCAGGACACCGGGGATAACTCCCCTGCTCTTCTTCAAAATAGTGCCGCGGGATCTTTTACGTCCACCTGAGAGAGCAGATGGGGCCTCGGTTTAATGTCTCATCCGAAAGACGGCACCTCCAACGGTGCAGCACTCCCTCAGCGCCGCATTGGAGTGTCAGCCTAGCTTTATGTGCTCAAGTCCCTGGAGTGGGACTTGAACCCACAACCTTCTGACTCAGAGGCGAGTGTGCTACCCACTGAGCCACAGCTGACACTATTATTATTATTAATAAAATAATACCATTATTATTATTAAAATAATAATGGACAAAGCTTTCCTGGATGTGGGCCTTTAATTTAATTATGTTACTTTATGTTACTCCATGTTGGCTGGTGATGTTATGGGCTGAATCTGAACCTTGAACCCAGCTTTTTTTTGTGGTACTCATGTTAGTGGAATGTATGATTTTGGCAATGAAACCCAAGGCACACATTGAAGTATTTAAGCTCTTGGTGGGTTCCCTGATGGTTCAGCGGATGGTTCTCTTGATGAACAGAACCATTCAGGCCCGATTCAATTCCCGGTCAGCGGTGATTAGCAGATCTCGGCAGTCAGGGAACTACAATTGGCTTCAGTGCCTTTGGGCTAGAGAGAGGAGGGGGAGAAAGTTCAATCAGGGTTCCTGCTCGTGACCACTATCCAGTGACTCCCTACTGGAAAATGTGTCTATGTGGATGTTGGCTGAGGACATGTTTGGGCTCAGCTATGATATCCATTGGTCAAAAAGCCAGCTGCCACATGGATGGGGTCTCAGTGTACTCGACCATGTCCTAGTCCAATGGACCAATGTCTTCAGAAGAAGGGGATAAAAGGACATTCAACTGTTCAACATTCATTTTAGAGCAGTTAGAATTCCATAGTAGGTACTAGAAGACATAATGGGCCGAAAATTGATCCCGGGACGCGAGAGTACGCACTGCGTACTCTCGCGTATTCCCACTCCAATTGCCGGTTTTCTGCATGCCCTGCGCATGCGCTGAAAACCGGCAATTACTCTTCTGAAAAGGGGGCGGGTCCTGGGTGCATCGCGTGCGCGCTACAGGCTGCGCGCACGCTGTGCACTTCATGCTTTGGACGCGCAGGTAAGTAGGGAAGATTTTGGAAATGTAAAAAGGAGGAGTAAGACCCGCTTTTAAGAAGGTAAGTAGTGAATTAAGTATTTTTTTGAATTTTTTTTTACAGGTATATCTTTTTTAGAGACTTTAAAGACAGGTAAGTTTATTTTTATAACTTTTTAAAAGATTTTAAATTTTTTCAAAAATTTAATTTTTTATTTAAAATGGTTAATTTAATTAACTATACTTATTTTATTAATGTGATGGTTTTTTTTTAATTTAATTGAGGTTTAGCTGTTATTTTGGGGGGGTGTAAGATTCATAGATTTCACAGCAGGTCTGTGAAACTTATGAATGGAAGATGGTGTGCTGCCATTGGCTCTAACTGAGTCACGTGATCCCACAGCTCGCACGAATTCACTACGCCGCTGGGATACGCAAGCCCAGCACAGCTGATGTCTGGAACATCAAGTTCGTGCGAGCTGGATCTGAAAAAGCACAAGCGAGGTGAGACATCGCGGGGAAGGCTTACCCCCGCGGGAACAGAGCGAGATCAATTTCTGGGCCAATATCAATCTGTGCTAGTCTGAGGGGAGATACATTAATACTCAGTAATGTACCCACTCAGGTCAAGCAACGGCTTCATTATTAAAAATAAGGGAAATATTCTGGGGTTGGGTCACTGACAAAGTAATTCTTATAGTAGACCTGAAACCATGATCTCCCTCCCCATCCTGAGCAGCTAGAACAGAGACACAGATTCTGCTGAGTAGGTTCAGTATGTGTACATTTTGTTTAAGGTGTGGTGAGCACACTGTAAGCTCCTATTAGAGCAAACTATTCCCTCAGTGTACGATGGCTGCTTTGATCCCCAGGGATACAGCCAGGCATAGGCTATACTATGAAAAAAGTACATCACAGCCTGTATCACCTGGATTATCTATTCTCCCTTTCTCCCTCTCTCCTCAACCCCCTCACTGCAGTAATGCTATGAAGGCCATTAAAAAGCTTTGGGAGTGGCACATTGGTCAACACAAACAAGTTGGTACTTTGAGCGCTAGTGCAAAAGAGAAAGGGCTGTACAATAGTTGGCACACTGAGACATGCTTTGACTGAGATAGATTGTAAGAGCTTCTACAAGTATGTAAAAAGGAAGAGAGTAGCAAAAGTAAGCATTGGTCCCTTAGAGGCTGAGACAGGAGAAATTATATTGAGGAACAAGGAAATGGCAGAGGCTTTAAACAAATATTTTGGGGTAGAAATTAGGTCGCGCCCCATTTGGGGCGCAAATATCGTCCGGACGCAAATATTAGCGCCTGGCGCTAATTATCGGCACTGACGGGAAACTTCACTTTTACCGCCCCGGGAGGTGAGTGGAACGCTAAAGCAGGCGCTGCACACCTCTCTTAAGGCGCAAAGGCCGAGCAGTGAGGCGCTAACTCGGAGCGCTGGCGAAGCTCATGTAATGTCAGTCAGCAATGGAACACACACACAATGGCACGGGCCAGTTCTTAAAGGGGATGGTTAATCTTGCTTTCCATCCACATCCTGTTCATTGCTGCCTTGAATCTCAGCCTGGAGAGACTTGCACATCAAATGTGTTGGAAAGAACAATGGAGAGCACCAGGCAAAGAGCTCAGAGTGCAGCTCCCACGGTCTCTGCTAAATCAATACAAGGAATGGCAAATCAAAATGAACCTGCAAAGTGCTGCTCAGTACCCAAAACTCCTTCACACAATGTTGAATCTCTCCAGAAGTCTCTCCCTCTCTCTCTCAGAATGCGTAGTTCAAAAATGCCACCAACAATAAAAGACAGGAAGAGGCCCCCTTTAAATAGCGCCCCCCCCCAGCCCCACAGCGATTGATAGCGTTCCAGTCTTCTGGTCGTTGGAAGCGCCAGGCGGTAAGGCAGGGGGCGCCACTCAATTTCCGCTCCGGGGCGCCCCAAGGGCGTTGCACCATGGAATGACGTCACAATCTGCGCGCGCAGGTGGTCGCAGCGGTAAGTTTTAGCGCCGCCGCACAATCTCAAGTTAAGTTCTCGAGCGGCGCAAACATCGCTGCGCCCGGGCGTTAGCGGCTTTGCGCCCCATTAGCGCCCTCTTAAGGCGCTAACGGGTGGCGCAACCAAGTGAATTTTTACCCCTTTGTATCTGTCTTCACAGTAGAAGACACATAGGGCTCGAAATTCATTATAGCCAAGGAATGGGTGGTGTCAGTAGAAAAGTTGGAGAATTAGCGCCAGGCGCAAATGCTTCAGACTGCACACAAAATTCATCCTCACTGCTCAATAAAATGATTGGAATCCTAGATGAAGTCTTAAAACCCAAGCTCATTCGCGTTAGACTTAAAGGGTGCAGTCTCATCGCAACTCATCATTGTCACAGGCTTGTTTCACTACTTAAAGTGGAGGTTCATTGATGCTGCAGCACCTCATTCTCAGCATTGCTGACTGTGCAGCTGCCTCAGCAAGCAGAAGCAGAACAAAGAGAAGGAGCTGGAGGACTGAACCAGGTGTGCTCATGGCAGGTTCATGCCCCAGCGAGAGAGCCCGCAGATTCTCTGATGAAGCATTGGAGGCATTGGTTTTCACTGTGGAGAGACAGAGGGCAGTGCTCTACCCGGCAAGTGGCAGGAGGCCCTCACCACAAGTCTTCCACACCATGTAGAGGGAGGTAGCGCAGCACATCTCGGGCAGCACTGTGGTCCTCAGGACCCACACACAGTGCAGGAAGAGATTTAACGACCTCATTCGGGTGGTCAGGGTGAGTGAATGCTTCAACAAATGCTACAAACCACCATCTGAACCATACTCTTCACACACTGCCCAATGCACCACACCCCCAGCACTCAACCACCAACCATCTCTACCGAGTAACACTCACACCCACATCTCACACCTTACACACAATGACAGCTATTCAACTATGGCAGGCACAAGGGTCAATAGTTATTAGAATTCATGTGCTATGTGTGATATGTTTATAAATACATTTATTAATGGTCTTTGGAATAATTTGTGGTCTCTCTCATTTCACCTTTGCGCCCAGGAGGATGCTGTGATACGCTATGAGACAGGGATTGCATGATGGGAATGTGGCGAGCTACGGGGATCTGGGGTTTCATTCATGTGACTCGGAGTCTGATAAGCTGGTCACGGATAGCCCGTCCCGAAGGCCAATTATCTCATTGCCTCCTCCCTCCTTCCTGTTCCTCCTCCTCCTCCTCATCCTCCTCTAACTTGTCCTCCTCCTGAGGTGGTCCCACAATCCCTGCTGGCAAGGGCCGCGCCCTCATGATGGCCAAGTTGTGGAGCATGCAGCAGACCACCATGAAATGGGACACCCGCTCTGGCGAGTACTGGAGGGCTCCTCCTGAGCGGTCAAGGCAGCGGAACCGTTGCTTCAATAAGCCGATGGTCTGTTCGATGATGTTCCTGTTGGCAGCATGGCTCTCATTATATGAGTGCTGGGCACAGGTATTGGGGTTGCGGAGGGGAGTCATGAGCCAGGTGCAGAGCGGATAGCCCTTGTCTCTGAGCAGCCACCCTCGAGCTTGATGTGGTGGCTGGAAGAGTGCTGGCACACCGGTCTGGCACAGGATGAAGGCATCATGGCTGCTGCCAGGATAACGGGCATTGACATTAAGGATTCGCTGTGTGGTCGCACACCATCTGCACTATAAGTGAGTGGTAGCCTTTGCAGGTACAGAAGATCTCAGGATTGTTATGTGATGCCCGCAAAGCCACGTGGGTGCAGTCGATGGTGCCCTGCACCATGGGGAAGCCCGCTATCCTGGCAAAGCCACATGCACGCTCGTCCTGCTTCTCTCTGGTGATCCAGAACCCTTCTCCTGCTGTAGAGAGCCTCAGTGACCTCCTGGATGCAGCGATGGATGGCGAACTGTGAGATGTTAGCTATGTCTCCTGTTGCAGACTGGAAGGATCCATTGGTGAAGAAATTGAGGGCGACGGTGACCTTGACTGCCACTAAGAGAGCCGTGGTCACCCTGATCTGAGGCTGGAGGTCTGGTTGCAGGAGGTGGCAGTGTTATGTGACCACCTCCTTGGTGAAGCGAAGCCTTCCAATACACTGCTCCTCGCTTAATTGAAGGTAGGAGAAGTGCTCTCGGAATACCCTCGGAGGGTAAGGCCTCCTGTTGAGAGCCCTGATGTCCCTCCTCCTCCCTCTGCGCATATGTTCCCGTATTTCTCACTGCCTATTCTCCCTCCGCCGTAGATCCTGGAGGGCGAGGTGGCATGTCAGTACAGACCCCGCTAATGTTACCAAGTGTAGCAGTTTGAATCTTTGAAGAATAAATGTAGCTACTTTTTAGTTGCCACAACACTCCTGATACAAAAGAACCTTGAAATTACTGAGTGAAACTGTTGCAGTGGGTGAAAGTAACAAAAAAAACACTGAAACTGCACTAACCTTACGGGGGTAGGGTGGGATATGTGTACTGTGGGGATTAAAGCAGGGACAGGGTACTGGATTTGGATGATCAGCCATGATCGTATTGAATGGTGGAGAAGGCTCGATGGGCCGAATGGCCTACTCCTGCTCCTAGATTCTATGTTTAACCTGGCAGCTGCGAGTGATTACTGATGATCACTTTAAATAACGTCCCTGGAGCCGGTTTCCTGGTCCTGCACGCCAGCTCTCCCTGTCGGTGTTTACACCAGGCAGTGAGGTAGGTGAGGTAGAGAATCAATTATGCAAATTGGGCGGTCAGTGAGCATTGCACACTCTACCTGGCGTTGACGTTCCCGGCAATACCGCTTACCGGCGGCGCTATGGGGTGGGGGGGGGTATTTGCCGCGCACTGTTGGATTCACCTCACCCCAGTGATACTGCTCTAGTGCCCCATTAGCGCCATCTACTGGAGCTAATGGGAAGCGCTAAGGGGATGAATTATTCCCCCCAAAATTATACGAAACATAGAGGGGAACCAAAGAGCTAATGAGAGCGTGGAACTTAAAGTAATTAATATCAGTAGAGAAAAAGTTCTTGAGAAACTAATGGGACTAAAATCCGACAAATCCCCTGCACCTGATGGCCTACATCCTTGGGTTCTAAAAGATGTGGCTGCAGACTCTGCAGGGATAGTGGATGCATTGGTTGTAAGCTTCCAAAATTCCCTAGATTCAGGAAAGGTCCCAGTGGATTGGAAGGCAGCAAATGTAACCCCGCTATTCAAGAAAGTAGGGAGAGAGAAAACCGTGAACTACAGGCCAGTTAGCCTGACATCAGTCATCGGGAAATTGCTGGAATCTATTATGAAGGAAGTTTTAGTACTTAGAAAATCATAATATGATTAGGCAGAGTCAACATGGTTTTAAGAAAGGTAAATCGTGTTTGACAAATTTATTAGAGTTTTTTGAGGATGTAACTAGCAGGGTACATAAAAGGTAACCAATGGATTTAGTATATTTGGATTTCCAAAAGGCATTTGATAAGGTGCCACATAAAAGGTTGTTAAGCAAGATAAGGGCTCATGGGGTTGGGGGTTTGGTATTAGCATGGATAAAGGATTGGTTAATGGACAGAAAACAGAGAGTAGGGATAAACAGGTCATTTTCAGATTGGCAGGTTGCAACTAGTGGAATGCCACAAGGATCAGTGCTTAGGCCTCAGCTATTTACAATCTATATTAATGACTTAGATGAAGGGACCGAGTGCAATGTATCCAAGTTTGCTGACGGTACAAAGCTAGGTGGGAAAGTAAGATGTGAGGAGGACGCAAAGAGCTTGCAAAGGGATATAGACAGGTTAAGTGAGTGGGCAATAAGGTGGCAGATGGAGTATAGGCCACAAATTTAATTGAGGAGGCGGGATGGGGGCGGGACAGCTGGTTTCCGGGTTCCGGTCCCGCTCCCAGCTGCCTTCGCTCTGCAGACGCGATTTTACCTTGATTGGCCTTGTTAAGCCCGCCCTGCCAATGTCCATGTGAAGTTTCTGGTAATGTGTTGTCATACAGTGAAATCTTTTTAAAAAGTGCCCCTTATTGGACAGATCTGAGCGCACCTTGAGAAGTGTCTTACTGCGTTCAGTGATTGTTCAGTCATAACTCCACCCCCCACCCCGCTAGAGTGATGAGCGTGCATGGAATGGCTTGGACATTAAAGGGATGCTTCACGGTGCTGGTGTGGGCTGGTGTCAACCTGGCGCATCATGTGGCAGCCAGGGTGTACAGCATCAAGTGAAGAAAATCTGGCCATGGTGATGCCTCCCGGCCAGCAATTTTATCAGGGGCTGATGCCCTGTGTCCAGTGCAGCATCAGGTGATGGCGGAGAAGGTTGGTGATGAGGTTGGTGATGTTGGTATTGGGGCTGATCGTGAAAGGATTCGGAGGACCAAGGTCTGATTATTTCATTGGCTCCGATGTTGCTGGAATAAACGGCAGCTGCAGGTGAGATTACAGAAGCGATCTGTCAATAGTGAGAGAGGTTCTCCCAATGAGGTGGCACTGGACATACAGTTGGATCTAAAAACTTGTAAGCTAAAGAAATCTCTATATGTATTAAAAATGCAGTCACCAACATTTTCTGTGCTCTGAAACTCACCATCTGCAACATTGCATCCTTGACACCACTTCTGCAGCTGTCAGCTTATCACAAACATCAGAGCAGACTCACAGCATGCCAGGTTGAGCTGGCGTGTTCCCTGAACAGCAGGTAACCCGTGGAGGAGAAGGTAAAATTAGATTTAAGCCTCAAAATACTCTTCAATTGGCTCTTACCAAGCCATTTGAGTAGCTGAATTGTATTCCCCGCCGCTTGGTGCCGGGTCAGTTCTCCGCTGACAGATCCGACACCTGGGAGACTCGCGTGGAGGCGGGTTGACGGCGGGTTTTCTACCCACTGTCAATCTTTGCGATTTTGACAGCGGACCCACCTCCAAACCCACTCACTCAGCGCGATTAATTTCGCAGCCATAATGTGGGGAAATGTGAGGTTATTCACTTTGGTAGGAAGAATAGAAAAACAGAATATTTTTTAAATGGTGAGAAACTAGTAAATGTTGGTGTTCAGAGAGATTTGGGTGTCCTTGTACACGAATCACATTAGCATGCAGGTACAGCAAGCAATAAGGAAGGTAAATGGCATGTTGGCCTTTATTGCAAGGGGATTGGAGTAAAAGAGTAAGGAAGTCTTGCTACAATTGTACAGGACTCTGGTGAGACCACACCTGGAGTATTGTGCACAGTTTTGCTCTCCTTATTTAAGGAAGGATATACTTGCCTTGGAGATGTTACAATGAAGGTTCACTAGATTGATCTCTGGGATGAGAGGATTGTCCTATGAGGAGAGATTGGGCCTATACTCTCTGGAGTTGAGAAGAATGAGAGGTGATCTCATTGAAACATATAAGATTCTGAGGGGGATTGACAGGGTAGATGCTGAGAGATGGTTTCCCCTGGCTGGAGCGTCTAGAACTAGGGGGGGCATAGTCTCAGGATAAGGGGTCGGCCTTTTAAGACTGAGATGAGGAGGAATTTCTTCACTCAGAGGGTTGTGAATCTTTGGAATTCTCTGCCCCAAAGTGCTGTGGATGCTGAGTCTTTGAGTATATTCAAGGCTGAGATAGATAGATTTTTGGACTCCAGAGGAATTAAGGGATATGGGGATTGGGCAGGAAAGTGTAGTTGAGGTCGAAGATCAGCCATGATCTTATTGAATGGCGGAGCAGGCTCAAGGGGCCATATGGCCGACTCCTGCTCCTAATTCTTATGTTCTTATGCTTTAGGAGTTAAGGTTACCTGCTCACTAAGCAAATAAATTACCAGAGCAGCTTCTTAGAGAGGAGGTATATGGTGCTGCCCCAGAATGGCTACCTTCACCTGGTCGACATCATTTAATAGCTTCTTTGATTAGATTGAAAGGGAAATTCTGAGATTCGGTGCTCCCAGCAAGGAGCCATCCTCACTGAGGGGAGGTTGAAGAACCGGGGCTACAGTCTTTGGCTGCATTCCCTTCAAGCACAGCTCCTCTTCTGGCGGAACGTGATTGTAGAATTAACATTTAAACAACTTCTCTCCCGCACTCAAACTCCTCCTATGGCACCTTGCCCAGCCACGGGATCTTCATGGAGACTTGCCAATCTATAATTAGTTGTGGTTGTAACTGAAAGTGGTGATAGGAGAAAAATAAAGGCATATTTACATAGTGCCTCGTCACATGTCAAAACACTTCCCTCCAAAGAATTGTTTTGTAATACTGTTGTTATCAAGACAAATGCAACAACCAAATTATACACAACAGGATGCCACAAGCAGCAAATTAGATGATTAATCTGTTATGGTGGTATTGGTTGAGGAAGAACATTGGGGCCAGGGCATTAGGAAAAGGCTGTTCTTTTTCAAATGGAGCCTCAACTATTCACTGTATTTATTAATGATGGGATAGAAAGCCACATATCCAAATTTGCAGATGACACAAACATAGGCGGCGTTGTAGGCAGTGTAGATGAAAGCATAAAATTACAAAGAGATATTGATAGATTAAGATTAAGGCAAAACTGTGGCAAATGGATTTCAATGTAGGCAAAAGTGAGGTCATCCACTTTGGACCTAAAAAGGCTAGAACAGGATACTTTCTAAATGGTGAAAAGCTAGAAACAGTGGAGGTCGAAAGAGATTTGGGGGTCCAGGTACATAGATCATTAAAATGTCATGAACAGAAAATAATCAAAAAGGCTAATGGAATGCTGGCCTTTATATCTAGAGGACTAGAGAACAAGGGGGTAGAAGTTATGCTGCAGCTGTACAATGCCCTGGTTACACCACACCTGGAGTACAGTAAGCAGTTCTGGGCGTCACACCTCAGGAAGGATATATTGGCCTTGGAGGGAGAGCAGTGTAGGTTTACCAGAATGATACCCGGGTTAAATTACGAGGAGAGATTACACAAATTAGGGTTATATTCCCTGGAATTTAGAAGGTTAAGGGGTGATTTAATGAAAGTTTTCAAGATATTAAGGGGAACAGATAGGGTAGATAGAGAGAAACTATTTCCACTGGTTGGGGATTCTAGGATTAGGGGGCATAGTCTAAAAATTAGAGCCAGACCTTTCAGGAGTGAAATTAGGAAACACTTCTACACACAAAGGGTGGTAGAAGTTTGGAACTCTCTTCTGCAAACGGCAATTGATGCTAGATCAATTGTTAATTTTAAATCTGAGATTGATAGCTTTTTGTTAACCAAAGGTATTAAGGGATATGGGGCAAAGGCGGGTATATGGAGTTGGGTCGCAGATCAGCCATGATCTCATTGAATGGCGGAACAGGCTCGAGGAGTTAAATGGCCTCCTCCTGTTCCTATGTTCCATGGGATCACCTGAAGAGACAGACTGGATCTCATTTTAGTGCCTTACAACACCGCCCCCCAGCAGTGCACACTCCTGCAGGACTACATCGAAGTGTCAGCCTAGATGTTGTACTCAAGTCCTGGAATGGGGCTTGAACCCACAACCATCTGATTCAGAGACAAGAGTTCTACTAACCGAGCCAAGGTGTCACTACATTTTTTTCTACCTCATCTTCTATAACTGTTGATGTTCCAATATGCATTAATTTACATTTATCCAGGTTAAAATCCATCCGTCATTCTTTAGCCCATCTCCTTTTGCTCTTGAACTCAGCTTTAAAACTCTTCTAACTACCTTCTCTCTTTCAGCTCTCTCTGTTATCAAGCTCCTTTCATTACATGTTAATGCTTCATGTGTCACTAATAACCTGCCAATCTGCTAGAGCCGTCCACAAACAGCTACCGAGAATCTCCAGAATAGTTAACAGTTTGAAAGTTGAACTTCGCGTCTACAGCATAGAAACAGGCCATTCGGCCCAACTGGTCAATGCCAGTGTTTATGCTCCACACGAGTTACCTCTCACCCCTCTTCAATTGTTAACTTAGATTATGTGCTCACATCCTGGAGCGGAGCTTGAACCCATAATTTATAACTCAGGGGCGAGAGTGCTACTACTGAGCCAGGGTTTAACCCACATGCTGTCAGGAGTCAGCATTCCGGGCCCTTTACTTCTACCTGTTCTCTCTTCTGCCTCCTTTGTCTTCATTTCTAGAAGGAGCTCGCTTATCCTCTAGTTTCCATATCTGAGGAAGGGTCTATACCTAAAAGGTTAACCTGTCCTGTGATAAACTTTTTGGACCGACGGTATATTTTCAGCATTTTCTGCTCTTATTTCGAAATTTCCATTATTCCTCTAGAGGCTCCCCTCCATTATGGTGGAATGTGGCGATTTCACTGTACTTATCCCTGTACTGAAATTCTTCCATAAATACCAGCGACTGTAGGTGGCTCGCCATTTACAGTGTTTTCTGTGAAAGCTAGTATTAAACTGAACAAAAATGTTACCCCAGTCTACCGGTTAAACAAGGTAAGTAGATCAGATTAACTCAACATATTCCAGCAACTGACATTTGCAGAATACAAGTATGAGCCTTGGAAGGAGCATTAGCTGTGGAGAAGAGGCTGGGACAAGCTTAAAGTAGTTTACTGTGACATTCGCAACTGTGAACACCAATTTCCTCCTGTTTCATTTCAATCACTCTCACATCTCAGTGTTTAAATTCATGTTATTTGTGTTGTACATGTCCTTATCCCTGCACTATATAGGCAAGGCGAAACTTTGGAGATTCTCAATTATCCACTCATTTCCATTGGGAAGTTTTAGAGGAACCCACAATCCTGCAGGTCAGGTGATGGAGTTCCAGAAATCCTTTGCCAGCATCCAATTTCCAGTCTCTCTCCCTCCACCCTTTCTCTTGTTCTATTCTTCTTCCCTCATTTTGTCTATCCTTAGCATCTCATCATATCCCCCAGAAACATCCCAAAGCACTTCACAGCCAATGAATTAGTGTGGTGTTTGTTGTTATGAAGGCAAATTGCAGCATTTGATTGGCTCAAAACCAACTCAAAAGATCAACTCTGCATCTAATTGAGAAGTCAGAAGAGTGAAGATCACAACAGTCAATCCCTGAGGTGTTTTTGTGCATCAAACTGGGAAGGGGCCAGAGAACAGGTGTACCTGTTGGTGTGCCAGAGAAGTTAACTCACCTGCAGCTCAATAAGCATTAACAAGGAAAAGTGAAACTATTTTGTTGTTAGTTGTGTCAACAATGACAACAATCCAGAGTGTGTTGTAATGATTAAATCTGGCAGATTGCCCTGTTGTTCAGGGAAGTGATTTTAACCAGCGTTAAGATATCCTCTTTGGCAAACACGCTGCTGTACCTCTTCTGATGATGAAGTCAGCACAAGCAATTAACCATCTGAGCAGGGCAATAGGATCAGATGACACGTGGTAGCTAATTCAACCAGCAGATGCAAATTTAATTGAAGACCACAAGCAAGTGTGGAACATGATGGAGTCGTCAGCCCATCAAGCCAGTTCATTCCGCAAACAAATCCCAATTTACCTCATCATTTACCGGAACACTACTCCAACTGAAATCAAACCATGACCGGAGAAGGGAGGTCGAGGAACAGCACCTCATCTTTCGTTTAGGCACCCTACAGCCCTCTGGACTCAACATCGAGTTCAACAATTTTAGATCATAACCTCGGCCCCTATCACATTTATATTTTTTTATTTTATTTTTTCATCCACCCTTTTGTTTGGCCTTTTTTTTCCCTCCCAGAAGCTGGCAGCTGTCCTTCATTCTGCCAGTGCATTTCACACTTCTTTTAGCCTCAACCTGTCACATTAACACCACCTCTTGCCTTGATCATCTCTTAATGTCTCTCAATGTCTCTTAATCTCTCCTTTTGTTCTATCATCCCCTCCCCCTTTTCCCAGCTTTATCCTTGCTTTAAATCTATTTCATTTCCTGCTTTTTTCCAGTTCTGACGAAAGGTCTTCGACCTGAAACGTTAACTCTGTTTCTCTCTCCACGGATGCTGCCTGGCCTGCTGAGTTTTTCCAGCGTTTTCTGTTGTTATTTCGGATTTCCAGCACCCGCAGTATTTTGCTATCGTACCGGAGAAGGGAGCGCTGGTTCAAACTGGAAAAGGCAAATTTAGGTCTGATGTCAGAAAACTCTTCACAAAAAGAGTGGTCAGTACATGAAATGGGCTTCCAGGTATGGTTGTGGAGATAAAGGCCAGAATTTTCTGAGGTAAGAGCGGGTGGGTTGGAGGCGGGGGAAGTGAAATTTGAAAAATGTGAACCCCGACCCCAACCTGCCCACTTTCACCTTTATTCAGGGGGAGGGGGGAGCAGGCTAACCCACGGGATTCCCGTTGGCTGCAATGAGGTGGACAAGTTTCGGGGAGCAAGGCTTGTGGGCCGGGAGGAGCAGGAGTGCTTCCTCCCAGCCCCCCCAAGCTCCCCCACCATCAGCCCGCACCCCCGGGGTCGGGGATCTGACCCCCCCAGGGATCAGACCCACCCCCCAGGCCTGGAACACCCCGGGGATCGCGACTGAGCCCCGGGTTCAGGAATTGGACTCCCCCCACCATGGAGATCGTGACTCCGATCAGGCCCCCCCACCCTCGGGGAGTCGGACCCCACCTCCGGCCTTGGACCCCCCCCATCACCCACCATCCTGGGCTCAGCACTTACCTGTTGCTGCGGCCTCCTTGTCCAAGTTCCCCGCATGTGTGGAAGCCAGCCTGTCAATCAGGCTGACTTCTGGGGAGCGGAACCCGCCCCTTGATGTCGCACACACGCTGGGAAACCTGACCTTCCGGGAAAACCAGCCCGAAATCTTTGGGATCATTTAAGAAATAATTTGATACAGTGATGGGAGATTTTTTTCCTGGATGGTTGAACTAGGATAGGCTAAATGATCTTCCTCAACCAAATCTATCAGGTGATCTTGTGATCCTACCCCAACATGATTAATCTCTTGGGGGAGGTGTACTGTGAAATTTCACCCTCACCTCCTAAGATAGAGTTTATTTTGAGGATATCCATCTAACGTTACAACCTATATCAGGAGTTCTCAACCTTTGTACTTCTGAGGCCCCCTTCCCATGTTATACAAATTCCACAGACCCCCTGTAACACAACACAAGTATTTTTTCTGTATAAAAATTCTCTCCTCATCACTCCCACTCACCATGTTACTGCTGCTGCTATCCCAGCACTGCAGAAAATACTGGTCCCCACACCCATCCCACTCCCCCTTTTGCTCCACATGAGCCCCAATCACCTGACCCCCAGTCTCCCTCTTTCCCCCGCAACCCCCGACTCCCTCACTGACTGTTCCCAGCACACCAGCCAGTCCCGGTTCTCTGCTTGATTGTCAGTCAAACAACCTTTTTTCCCCCTTCGCCAATATTTTTAGAACTAATAAACAAATGTCTGCAATGAAGATGAAAAAAAACGTAATTTTTTTTTATGGCCCATTTGATTTTTCTTCCAAATTGCTCGCAGTGTCCAGATTCAACTCCAGGACATGCCTGGAAGGCTGAAATCCTAGCTGCAGGCTAACATTGAGTGTGGACAATCAGGTCTGCCTGTGATGCCCTCCTTGGTAGAGCTAGACTACTAACACTCAAGGTGTAGGCTCACAGGTGAAGAATGAATGAGGTTAGGCACCAAAGTGAGAAGTCGCACAACACCAGGTTATAGTCCAACAGCTTTATTTGAAATCACAAGCTTTCGGAGCGCTGCTCCTTCATCAGGTGAAGTGAAGAGATGCATATGGGCACAGCCTATATAGTCAGAGAACACTGCCAGATGATTACAGTTAATCTTTCTAACTGCCCTTTATCACACCTCGGCAGAGAGATAATCACGGCAATCAAAGGTGTGGATGGTGTCCAAACAGGTCAGTCAGGAAGACATTATATCAGTTAGGCACCAAAGGGCAGCCTTGTAACTATGCTACAGTGTGAGTCAACACTTTGAAGACAGCAGGAGAGAAAACAGGAAACATTAGACAGTGCAGAATATTTAAATGAGTTTGCAAACTCAGTTTTGCTGGTACAGTGTCAATCCAAATAGTTTCCGAATGTTGACATATTCCGCTCTTCTTCCTCCATGAAGTCAGCGACTCACTGTTTGACCCCAGCAGCTCCTTTCCTCCTTGCAGCTGCCGCCTATTTCCTTGCCACTTCTTCATTTGATTGACAATCGCGACCGCGCGAATAACAAAATAAGGGCAAAAAAATTTCAAATCTGAAACGGAGCCGCCATCGGCTGGTTTCAATAGTTGCGGGATGCTTAAACTGAATGGGTTACAGTTGCCGCTGGTGACGTATGGCAGGGAGAGGATTCAGAGAGCGAGGGGTGAAAGTAGAAGAGCAACTGCCGCAATTAGCCCTGGGGAAGGGGGGAACAACATTAGGACAAGTGTGGGGGAAGATGAAATATACAGTGGGACCTGGCGGGAGGAGAGCGGAGGACGGAGAGCTCAAGCCGTGAGGATCTGTGCTCAGCGATCAGAGACCGCTGCCTCTCTCCCTGCTCAGCGAGCGGGGGCCTGGGCTCAGTGGCACCTGCCTCTGTCATCGCACAGACGTTCGGGAGGGGGGGGAACAGAGGTCTGAGTCAGGGCCGGAGCCACCAGTTTGCTCAGCTCGATCCCACCTTTACGCGATGATGTATTTTTCTTCTTGTTTTCAATCTGATTTTTTTAAAATCCCGGAGGTTATTTATGGCGGGCCCCTTGAAACCTTCTCGCCCGCCCCCCACCAGGGGAACGCGGACCCCCAGTTGAGAACCCCTGGTCTATATTGTTCAACCGTGACCTATTACATTGCACAGGTGAAGTTCTCATAGTTGCCAGCAGCACGTAAACCATTGTGTTCCACAGGGGATTTGATCATCAACAACTACTACCATTTTCTGTACCAGTCATAGTAAATAACACTAGCGCCAATTTGTATCATAATATGGCAAGATTTGTGCTGTGCACACTAGGAATGAGTTAAGACCTACACATAGCAATTTCATGTTGAGCCTTTATAGCCAGCAGAGAAAGAAGGCTTTTGTTGCATTCGCCTGCGCTAGATTCAAATGCAAGCTCCAAAGTTGAAAGGATAAAGTGCTCACCCCGAGACCATTCAATCACCACTAGAATTTACTTAGCAAAATGCACAAAAAGAAACAACTTGCATTTCTATAGCACCTTATTACATCAGGATGCCCAAACCAATGGATTACTTTTGAAGTGTGTTCACTGTGGTTATGTAGGCAAATCCAGCAGCCAAATTGTGCACGGCAAGATCCCACGAACAACAAATGAATGAATGACTGTACATCTGTTTTTGCTGGTGTTGTTTGAGGAAGGAAAATCAGCTATGACACTGGGTGAACTCACGGCTCTTTTAAACAGTGCTACGGGATTGTTTATTTCACCCGAACAAGCAGATAAAGACAGCACCTCGAGCAATGCAGCAATCCCTCAATAAGTACTGAAGTATCAACAGAGATTTTTTTTTAAATTCTGGGGATATAGGCATCGCTGGCAAGGCTGGCTTTTATTGCCCATGCCTAGTCGTTCTTGAGAAGGTGTGTGGTGAGCCTTTTTTCTTGAACCGTTGCAGTCCGTGTGGTGAAGGTACTCCCACAGTGCTGTTCGGTGGGGAGTTCCAGGAGTTTGACCCAGTGTTTGTCAAGTCCTGGAGTGAGGCTTTTACCTGCATCCTTCTAATTCACAAGCAAAGAGACATGCAGAAACATTAAAATGTTGGCACAACTGAAAGTAAAGCGCATGATACAACTTCCTAACTGATGGTTTGGAATGAATTTGCCTCTTTACAAACGTGCACAGATCAACACTTAGAGAATGGATTGTCTCATTTAATTAACGGAAATTAAATCGGAAATCAGTATAAAGTTGAAAGGTAAAACCCCAGGCAGACGACATCGCAAAAGATTTTTATCACTGCTTTGCAGACTAGATTTTGCCAATACAGCCAAATGCCATTCAAAAGTATTGACAATGAAGGCTCCTCCCAAAAGACCTGTTGCCCCATCCTCTCTTTCCCCATATCTCTGCTCAATGCAGATGACAGTATACAAGAGAAAGATCTGTCTGGAATATTAGAAAGGTTCTAACTGAAGTTAGTGAACAAGGCCCATAATGGTTTCATTAAAATCCTTCATTTGGCAAAAGGAAATGATTCTTTGCTTTTACCCATAGAATGCTGGGAGCTAATAGATTCCCAGTGCCAACTGTTGGTTTTTAAACTTTTGTAATAATATAAATAATACTTGCAATTCTATCGCACCATATAACAATAAAATGTCTCAATGCCCTTCCCAGAATGAATGATATTGAAGTGCCGTGACTGTTATTATGTATGCAAATAGGGCAAGCTTACCACACCAACCAGATCTCACAAACAGCAGTGAGACAAATAGCCAATTTGTCTGGAATGTTCTCCAGGAGAACTCATTGTGCTTCTTTGAATAGTTCATTGAGATCTTTAACATCCTCTTCAACCACCTGAATGGGTTGACAGAACTGCCATTTAACCCCTCTTCTGAAGGATAGCGCCTCCAACAATGCAGTGCCCCCTTTCAGCTGGTGCACCATGATTCTGGACCAGGGTGTGGTTAGTTCCAGATCTTGAAAGTGATAGCTTGCTTCTTTTGGCTTGAGAGTGAGAGGTTGAAGGAGTTGCATTTTATCCCAGTGCCAGCAACTGATAATGTAGCCGTGGTACAGAGCTGAAGCAGAAAAGGGTCGTAAGGATACTGTAGAGAAAGGAGAAGAGGCAGAGGGAGTGGAGTACTGTTCCAGTACAGCTACAACACTGGCACCTATCCGACAATGTGGAAAACTGCCCAGGTATGTCCTGTCCGCAAAAAGCAGGACAAATCCAATTCGGGCAATTACTGCCCCATCAGTCTACTCTCAGTCATCAGCAAAGTGATGGAAGGTGTCATCGACAGCGCTATCAAGCTGCACTTATTAACCAATAACCTGCTCACTGATGCCCAGTTTGGGTTCCACCAAGACCACTCAGCTCCCGACCCCATTACAGCCTTGGTCCAAACATGCACAAAGGAGGCTGAATTCTAGAGGTGAGATGAGTGACTGCCCTTGACATCAAGGCACCATTTTACCGAGTGTGGCATGAAGGAGCCCTAGTAAAACTGAAGTCAATGGGAATCGGGGGGAAAACTCTCCACTGGCTGGAGTCATACCTAGCACAAAGGAAGATGGTTGTGGTGATTGAAGGTCAATCATCACAGCCCCAGGACATCGCTGCAGGAGTTCCTCAGGGCAGTGTCCTAGACCCAACCATCTTCAGCTGCTTCATCAATGACCTTCCCTCCAACATAAGGTCAGAAATGGGGATGTTCGCTGATGATAGCACAGTGTTCAGTGCAATTCGCAACTCCTCAGATAATGAAGCAGTCCATGCCCGCAAGCAACAAGACGTTCAGGCTTGGGCTGATAAGTGGCAGGTAACATTCACGCCACAGAAGTGCCAGGCAATAACTATCTCCAACAAGAGTCTAACCACCGCCCCTTGACATTCAATGGCATTACCATCGCCAAATCCCCCACTATCAACACCCTGGGGGTCACCATTGACCAGAAACTTAACTGGACCAGCCACATAAATACTGTGGCAACAAGAGCAGGTCAGAGGCTAGGTATTCTGCGCCGAGTGTCTCACCTCCTGACTCCCCAAAGCCTTTCTACCATCTACAAGGCACAAGTAAGGAGTGTGATGGAATACTCTCCACTTGCCTGGATGAGTGCAGCTCCAACAACACTCAAGAAGCTCAACACCATCCAGGACAAAGCAGCCCGCTTGATTGGCTCCCCATCCATCACCTTAAACATTCACTCCCTCCACCACCGGCGTACCGTGGCTGCAGTGTGTACCATCTACAAGATGCACTGCAGCAACTCGCCAAGGCTTCTTCAGCAGTACCTCCCAAACCTGTGACCTCTTCCACCTAGAAGGACAAGGGCAGCAGGCGCATGGGAACACCACCACCTCCAAGTTCCCCTCCAAGTCACACACCATCCTGACTTAGAAGTATATCACCGATCCTTCATCGTTGCTGGGTCAAAATCCTGGAACTCCCTCCCTAACAGCACTGTGGGAGTACCTTCACCACACGGACTGCAACGGTTCAAGAAGGCAGCTCACCACCACCTTCTCAAGGGCATTTAGGGATGGGCAATAAATGCTGGCCTTGCCAGCGATGCCCACATCCCATAAACGAATAAAAAAAAAATGTAAACTCGGGAACAGATTTTGGTCACAGAAGACCAACTGCTTATTTGTACATAGATGGGACATGCATGTTCAAGACTTGTTTATAATTGAGTAAAATCCATTTGCCTCACAAATGGCAGCACAGCCTTCAATCCTGTGGGTCATACACTCTGGAATTACCTTTGTAAACCTCTCGGCCTCTCCGCCCTCCTTTTAAAACCTCTTCAAAACCCAAATCTCTAACTATGTTTTTGGTCACTCCTTCTAATCTCGCAGTGGTATCACTCGCAATTCAGAAGTTGTGCGTTGAGACTTGAGCACAGAGTCTTGACGGATATTCCAGTGCAGTGCTGAGGGAGCGCTGCACTGTCAGATTTGCCGTCTTTTAGATGAAATATTAAACCGAGGCACCGTCTGCCCTCTCAGGTGGACATACAAGATTCCATGGCACTATTTTGAAGAAGAGCAGGGAAGTGCTCCCCAGTGTCCTGGCCAACATTTATCCCTCAATCAATACCTAAAAACAGATTATCTGGTCATTATCACATTGCTGTTTGCTTGACTTTGTGCGCAAATTGGCTGCCTACATTTCAACAGTAACCACACTTCAAAGTTACTTAATTGGTTCTAAAGCACTTTGGGATGTCATGAGGTCATGAAAAGCGCTTTCTAAATGCAAGATCTTTCTTTTCTTTCCCAGTTCAGTGTCTCATTACACCTATTAGTGAATGGATTTTGTGTGTTCTTAACGTTAAATTTGCATTACACATGGAAGTTATTTCTGCGGATGATGTGACTGGTTCAAGAGTTGAGTAATTAGGGTTTCTACCAAAGCGAGTTACTGCAAAGTGAGCTTTACAGTATGATACTGGTATGTTTGAAGGATGGATTAGAGTCCAATAAACTACACTAAATTAAGTTATTGAGGATAATCATTTATGCTTCAGCAGTGTGGAGTAATTAAGTAGGTTTGTGTCTGTGATATAACGCAGACTAAAGGGATGACATTTTTCTGGTGTGAAAAAAAACAAGTTTTTTCAACTGTGTTATTGAAATGCTAATGATTTTTTAAAAATTCATTCTCGAGCTGTGGGCATCACTGGCAAGGCCGACATTTATTGCCCTTCCCTCGTTGCCCTCGAAAAGGTGGTGGTGGGCCTTCTACTTGAACCGCTGCAGTCCGTGTGGTGAAGGTGCTCCCACAGTGCTGTTAGGGAGGGATTTCCAGGATTTTGACCCAGCGACGATGAAGGAACGGGCGATATATGTCCAAGTCAGGATGGTGTGTGACTTTCAGGTGAACTGGAAGGTGGTGGTGTTCCCATGCACCGGCTGCCCTTGACCTTCTGAGTGGTGAAGGTTGCAGGTTTGGGAGGTGCTATCCAAGAAGCCTTGGTGAGTTACTGCAGTGCATCCTGTAGATAATATACACTGCAGCCACGGTACGCCAGTGGTGGAGGGAGTGGATGTTTGAAGTGCTAGATGGGCTGTCAGTCAAATAGATTGCTTTGTCCTGGATGGTGTCGAGCTTCTTGAGTGTTGTTGCAGCTGCACTCAACCATCCAAGCTGCAAATATGAGCAGCTTGGAGATTTAACCCAAACTATCTCAGGAAGTGTATACTATAGGCCACCAAGTAGTGGGAAGGAACACATTTTCAGGCTAGATTAGTCAAAAGAGGATTGTGAGAAGTCAATAAGGATATTTCCTTCTCGAGGTGGGGAGTTGTAAGAAATCGTGAATTGGAAGAAATAACTTGAGACAAAAAAGTCTCTTCAGACTGGTGTTAGAATAATTGGATAGACGCTTAGAATTTGCTGATGTTCTTGGTTCCCTGCGGATGTTATAACATTCTGCACCGTGGCGGTGACCTTGTTTCCAGACTTGCTGTCTGCTGTTTGTGTGCTAGAAAGGTTGTTGACTGTATCTTTGATAATTTACCCTAGGCCCACCCCTAAAAAGAGAGCAAAAGAGATATCTAAAGAGCTTTTAGCACAGACGGTGAAGGGAAGGGAAGAGCTGTTTGCGCACACCAGCCGTCTGTCCGATCGGGACCGATACCAACTGCTTGTCACGGTCGTGTGTCTACTATGTCTATCTTGATTGCGTGTTGTACTTAACTTAAACTACCACTCCTTAATAAAATGCCTTACAACTCCGAAGACCCTTTGGGTAATCTGTGTGAAACTTGTGATCCAAATCTGGTGTCAGAAGTGGGATCACAGAGTTGGGAGTTGGAAGGTTCCGGTTGTGGGGACCGGAGGGACTTGGTTGCGCGTGATCAGTGCTTAAGACTAAGTAGAAGACTCCCTGAAAGAAGGGAGAGGGAGAGAGTGGGGTAAAGGTAAAACCAGAGATAAAAATGGCATTGGCATACCATCGGGAACAGCTAGTAGACAGCCTGACAGAAAAAGGCGACACGCCCGCAGTAGCGGAACTCCTAAAAACTTTAGAAGACAGTAATGGGGACAATGACTACACCCTTGATAAACTCTCTGAGGATGTTCAGAAAAACAAACTTTAAATAAAGAGCGGTCGAGACAGGTTAGCTTACGGGGCACACTTGTGCGCTGCCCACTGCCTCCTCCGAAGCAGACCGTGGCCCGTGCTTAGAAAAAATCCAACAGCTGCAGGCACAAATTGGCCAACAACGGGCAGTGGTGGCTGCTGTCTCCAAAATCAAACCGAAAGATCCCGGCCTTTGCTGGGACAATCTAGTTGAAGACCCCACTCCCTCTGCTCCCTCTGCCCCGCCTCCACCGTACAAGGATGGCGAAGCAATCAAGGTGTGGTCACTCGGGCCAATGCGGCCCGCCAGACTCAGCACCAGACTGAAGAGGAGGTGGAAGGCGTCCAATCCTTCTCCTCGACCACTAATGACGGGGGAAACCGTCACCACGACCACACAGAGGCCCCTTTCCACTGTTGAGGTCGGGGTACTAAAGGATAACCTGGGGACAGTGGACCTGAACACCAGCCCCCTCGACCTCAGGCAGCGGTGGAGGATTTTTATAATCACCCACCCAGAACTAGAAGGGGACGGCCTTAAACAGGTCCTCCTGGCTGCGTGTTCCTCAGAATTAAAACAAGAAATGGATCAGGACATTCTGGTGTTTGGCGTGATAGAGGATATTGAGGTAGAACTATGCCAAGCACTAGGGGAGGAGGGTATCGACTTCCACCAAACAGGCCCTGCTGAAAGCCCGAATGCCTTCGCGCATAATCTCCATGGCATTTTCCAGCGCACCAGGGGTGGTAGAGGGAACTACTTTAACTCCCCGGGCTTCAAAACCCTTTTTTTTGAACGGCCTCCAACCATTGGTCCGTAACGCACTGGGCGTTTACGTCCCCAAAGACACCCCGTGGGAACAAGAGCGCACCCATGCCAGAACTGCTTGTGATCAGCCCCGTACCAATATCCCTGGGACACCTGCTAAAGCTGCAATGGCGGCCGTCGAAGGGCCCACTGTCTAACCCAAAGTCAGGGCCATTCAAAACTCCCGCGCCAGGAAAAGCTGCCTCGATGCGTTGCTACATCTGCCACCGGCTAGGCCACTTTGCCCGTCAATGCAACAACAACCCCCCAAGACAAGCAGACACCGACCTGGTCGAACAGCGACTAGAGAGAATAGAGGCAGCCATAGTGGCTTTGACCATCGGACTGGGAGCCCGACCGGTCGCTGCGGCGCGTCAGCAACCCGAGTCGACGGATTCGTTTCCACCTCCCCTGTGACTCCCACAGGCCTCTCAGATGGAGGTAACTTCCCCTCTCCGATACGATGGTGGTGGGAGACTGGTAGTCCACACTGTGATTCTGGAGCCCGTCAACAATTAATGTTAGTCGACTCCGGCTCTCCGCCACCATCATCACGATCCCCACCCCGATCCTACAAAGGGCGTGTCCCAAGTTTTATTGGGCTTTGACAATTCAATCCAGACAACTATACCAGGATCCCTTCCCTTGGAGCTAAAGCCAGGTGTTGTTCACAAAGGCTCGTCCACGGCCAGCTCCCCAGTTTGGCCGGTTAGAAAACCAGGTGACTATCGGATGACTATTGACTATCGCAAACTCAACTCGGTCACCCCCGCGTGTGCCCCAGGTGGCTCGGGAGACACCTACCCTACTCTCCCAGATTCCCAGTGGCAGGAATCAGTACAGAATGAGATTCAGTAGAAAACATCAGAAATTGAAAATTGGCTCATGGGAAAAAGGATAAGATTACTCTATGATGAAATAAAGAAAGGAGAAAAGGAAAGATTCTGTCCCTTTTCTACTTTCAGTGTAGTGTCCCTTTTAAAAAAAAAAGCCTGTATGAATGTTTCGAAGATAAAAGCAGAGGAAACAAAAAAAAGTTTGTTTAACAAAAGATTAATTTTCAGTCTAAGATTTAATCTTGGAGTTGCAGTTGCTATTGTGAATTTTCAAGGCTGTTGGATTTGTTTTGTTTAAATGTGAAAACCAAACTGTCTTTTTCGATCGGGAAAGTTTTTTTAAATTTACGTGAAGTGACGCAATTGCTTGTGTCTGACAATATTTGCTCCGCCTTCTTATAAACCTGCAAAGAAGTTAACCCTTTCCGCTGACAGCTGTTTTTTTAAACTGGTTCACCAAACAACTTTGATCTATGTTTTCTATCTTTAATATTGTATTGGACAGTAAAGTTTATCCAGACGCTCATGAATGAGATAGAATCTGGTATTAATGGGAATTTTCATTCTAGGGAAAGTCAGGAAAATGTAGTTACGAATAGTAAATTGCTAGCTTTCTCCTGGAGACATTTGTGTCCTTGCCTATGTACCTTTTAAGAAAACTGCATTGATAGCCTGGCCACTATCCAAGACATCGGGACCATGTAGAGGGAGATGAGCAAAGAACTCCAGACGACTACAATCTTCACCCAACTAACTAACACCCAACTTTTTATTTCAGATCTCCAGCATCCGCAGTATTTTGCTTTTGTATTAGTGCTGACTACAAGCTTTTGATAGGATCACCTGAAAGCCCGAGAATGGCTTGTATCGGATGGCACATGTGGCACAATATTGATACCGATGTGAGTGTGCAAATGTGATCTGTAACGTATGAAGCAATTACCATCCGGAAATGCATGGTGAATTTGCACTGAAGAACGGGTCTCAGACATGCTCAGTTACTTGACAACAGTACGACATGAAATGGTTAATGTGGCTCAGGAGAGCGAGACAACTTTTAAAGCATTGACACATACTCCATCGAGAAACTATCTAATGAATGAAACAATCAGAATAGAGCTAAACACACTGGTACCTGTTAGAGGAATTGAAATTGAAGTTGAAGCGGAGAGTTACATGGAATTTGATTTTGGGACAATTGAGGGCTAAGGAGAAATCATGTTTAGCAAGAATTATCCACAAGATGGATATAAGTAAAAGAGATCTGGAGAATCTTTTAAGTCCATGACTTGTTGATTAGATGTTAAACTGTAATGTCCCTTGAAATGATTGTAAGACTGAATTTAACTGTGACTGTAATAATTGTGTTTTGTAGATAACAGAGCGTGGGAAAAACCAGTACGAATCCAGTATGAGGTGGTTTTGGTGGTGCCTCCTGTGTCACTACTACCGCAACTACCATGCTTTACGGGTCTAACAGGACCTGTCCCATCAACCAACACGTTTTACTCAATATCAAAACCTATGCTCAAGTGAAACTGACAGTAAATTAGATACTTAAGTATGAGCTGCACAATTATGTGGCAATTCGGGTAATACATTCCCCTGTTGTCTAAGGGCTTCAGTGAGCTCGTGATGCGCCTGAACTCCTTCCTAAAGCAATTTTAGATTTTGCAGCAAGACAACTCGAGAATAGATATTGAAATTGACAGCATAGGGGACAACTCACACTGGTGGGATATTGGGCTTAATACATCAGCACACCCTTAGCTTCATAATGGCCCAGAAATTGATCTCGCTCTGTTCCCGCGGGGGTAAGCCTTCCCCGCGATGTCTCACCTCGCTTGTGCTTTTTCAGATCCAGCTCACACGAACTTGATGTTCTGGACAGCTGCTGTGCAGTGCTTGCGTATCCCACCGGCGTAGTGAATTCGTGCGAGCTGTGGGATCACGTGACTCAGTTAGAGCCAATGGCAGCACACCATCTTCCATTCATAAGTTTCACAGACCTGCTGTGAAATCTATGAATCTTACACCCCCCCAAAATAACAGCTAAACCTCAATTAAATTTAAAAAAAAACCCATCACATTAATAAAATAAGTATAGTTAATTAAATTAACCATTTTAAATAAAAAATAAAATTTTTGAAAAAATTTAAAATCTTTTAAAAAGTTATAAAAATAAACTTACCTGTCTTTAAAGTCTCTAAAAAAGATATACCTGTTAAAAAAAATTCAAAAAAATACTTAATTCACTACTTACCTTCTTAAAAGTGGGTCTTACTCCTCCTTTTTACATTTCCAAAATCTTCAGTACTTACCTGCGCGTCCAAAGCATGAAGTGCACAGCGTGCGCGCAGCCTGTAGCGCGCACGCGATGCACCGAGGACCCGCCCCCTTTTCAGAAGAGCAATTGCCGGTTTTCAGCGCATGCGCAGGGCATGCAGAAAACCGGCAATTGGAGTGGGAATACGCGAGAGTACGCAGTGCGTACTCTCGCGTCCCGGGATCAATTTTCGGCCCATTATTTCACACGCTCTGGTAGTTCTCCAACTTGTAACCCATGTAGTAAGACTTTGATACATAAGCCAATTGTGTACTCATGCCTATGACTAACCAGCACTAACAAATTAACTGAGCACACCGAAAGAGAAGATCGAAGCAACATAGCGGAGACCCCAGGCGGGGTAAGATCAGGAAAGATAGAAGAAACAGCGGATACCCCAGGCAGGGCAGAATTGGAACACCGGAACAGTGAACTGAAACTGTGTAAGGAGTCAGAGGTTGCTCCTCCCCCTCAAAAGAATGGACTGTAAGGAAGGGGTAAATCTTCATTTCTGAGTCTCCCTACTAACTAACACCCAAGTTGAGAAAGCAATAAGCAAATTAGGGGACTATGATTGGTGGGAAGTAGCTTATAATGCCAGCCAGCATCCCTGGACACGAATGGTATCAGCGGGTCGATAACTTAGAACTAGCTAGATTAGTCAAAAGAGGATTGTGAGAAGTCAATAAGGATATTTCCTTCTCAAGGTGGGGAGTTGTAAGAAATCGTGAATTGGAAGAAATAACTTGAGACAAAAAAATCTCTTCAGACTTCATAACTGGATAGACGCTTAGAATTTGCTGATGTTCTTGGTTCCCTGCGGATGTTATAACATTCTGCACCATGGTGGTGACCTTGTTTCCAGACTAGCTGACTGCTGTTTGTGTGCTAGAAAGGTTGTTGACTGTATCTTTGATAATCTACCCTGGGCCCAGCCCTAAAAAGAGAGTAAAAGAGATATCTAAAGAGCTTTTAGCACAGACGGTGAAGGGAAGGGAAGAGCTGTTCACGCACGCCAGCCATCTGTCCGATCGGGACCGATACCAGCTGCTTGTCACGGTCAGATAAAAAGGAAGAGAGTATATAAAAAGGAAGAGAGTAGTTAAAGTAAACGTTGATCCCCTAGAGGATGAGTCTGGGGAATTAATAATGGGAAACAGGGAAATGGCAGAGACTTTGAACAAATATTTTGTATCGGTCTTCACGGTAGAAGACACTAAAAGCATCCCAATAATGGATAATCGAGGGGCTATTGGGGTGGGGGGGGGACTTAAAACAATCACTACCACTAGAGAGAAAGTACTAGGCAAACTAATGGGACTAAAGGTGGACAAGTCCCCTGGACCAGATGGCATGCATCCTAGAGTCTTAAAAGAGGTGGCTGCAGAGATAGTGGATGCATTGGTTGTAATCTACCAAAATTCCCTGGATTCTGGAGAGGTCCCAGCGGACTGGAAAATCGCAAATGTAACACCTCTATTTAAGAAAGGAGGGAGACAGAAAGCAGGCAACTATCAACCTGTTAGCCTAACATCTGTCATTGGGAAAATGCTGGAGTCCATCATTAAGGAAGTGATAGCAGGACATTTAGAAAATCATAATATAGTCAAGCAGAGTCAGCATGGTTTTATGAAAGGGAAATCATGTTTGACAAATTTGCTGGAGCTCTTTGAGGATGCAATGAGCAGGGTGGATAAAGGGGAACCAGTAGATGTGGTGTATTTGGATTTCCAGAAGGCATTCGATAAGGTGCTACATAAAAGGTCACTACACAAGATAAGTGCTCACGGGGTTGGGGGTAATATATTAGCATGGATAGAGGATTGGCTAACTAACAGAAAACAGAGAGTCAGGATAAATGGGTCATTTTCAGGTTGGCAAACTGTAACTAGTGGGGTGCCACAGGGATCAGTGCTAGGGCCTCAACTATTTACAATCTACATTAATGACTTGGATGAAGGGGCTGAGTGTAATGTAGCCAAATTTGCTGATGATACAAAGATAGGTGGGAAAGCAAATTGTGTGGAGGACGCAAAGAATCTCCAAAGGATATAGATAGGTTAAGTGAGTGGGCAAAAATGTGGGAAAATGTGGGAAAATGCGAGGTTATCCACTTTGGTAGGAAAAGTAAAAAAGCAAATTATTATTTAAATGGAGAGAGATTACAAAATGCTGAGGTACAGAGGGATCTGGGGGTTCTTGTACATGAATCACAAAAAGTTAGCATGCAGGTACAGCAAGTAATTAGGAAGGCAAATGGAGTGTTGGCCTTTATTGCAAAGGGAATGGTGTATACCAAAGAGCCGCACAGACACGATGGGCCGAATGGCCTCCTTCTCTGTTGTACTATTCTATGATTCTACCCATGATTTAATTCTGACTGTGTGCGTGTCTATCTCTCTTTGTAACTCTCTCGCATGAAAAGTCAATGACCAGGGTCATCACCATTAGTTAAGAGCAACAGGCCAGAATCAATCTGTCAAAAAGTGGTGTCAGTCATAGGTCAGCAATCAAGATCGATTATGAAGTAGACCAGCAGAGCAACCGAAACCTATTCTCCCCCTATAACACAACAGCCGCATGTTCACCATTAATGACACTGCCGTTTCCACGGTGATGGTTTCAGGCCTAATTGCAGAGTCAAACCACAGAAAGCCTCAAATGCTCCCTGGCAGGAGGCTATGGGACAAACCCAGGTGTTTTGCCTCAGGCTTCTGCCCACACAAATACACACAGGCACAAAGCCAGTGATTATATAAATTAGCTTCTTTTCGACAATGCCTACTGAAATGGGAAGTGGTAAAAAATGCCATGATATGCAGCACTAACGCCCATGGGTTTAATTTTGCTTGTCTAGCACTGATTGTGCATAAAATGAGAATCAACTTTCCTTCTTTCTTTAGCAGACTTGCCGATATGAACAGGTTTACTCTGAGCTATGGCTAATGCACAACTACATGGCCAATCAGAGAAAATCTGCAGTAATTGTGTCGATGCTTCTTTATCGAGTAGGCGAGGCCATGCGTTTGTTAAGTATCAACGTTTTATTAACTCAATACAATTTAAACTAACAGGAGTTGCAAGAGCCAGAGCTGAGAGTTCCACAAGTCAGCAGCCCAACCTCGACACACGAGAGAGAGAGAGAGAGAGAGAGAGAGAGAGCGCCACGTGTCAGACACGTGACGGCGACGCAGGCACCACGCACGTACAGCAAACGATCAGCCGGCGTCACATCTTTCCCCTCACAGAAGAAGATATAAGGTCTTCGACCTGAAACGTGAACTCTGTTTCTCTCTCCACGGATGCTGCCTGGCCTGCTGAGTGTTTCCAGCGTTTTCTGTTGTTATTTCGGATTTCCAGCATCCGCAGTATTTTGCTATCGTAAGATATACTGTCTGCCCATTTCAGAGTTCAAGTGCGTACATAGTGGAACTCTGAAATTTAACCAACACAAATCACGCAATCACAAACAGGCACTACGACAAAACATTGTCCTTCAACCGAGCCGAAAGCTTGTGCTGTCTTCCAGACCTGCGATCGGCGATTGGTGTCTGAATATCAGACGTTTCTGGTAATGTAGGTGCTGCTGCTTGATTTGGAGACTGTGGACATTTCAGATGACCGCTGGGGACCTGCGTTTCAGAAGCGTCCTCAATCTCAGGAGTGTTGCTTGCAGGTGTCTCATCAGCATAAATCAACTGACGCCGAATCCTGCGGTATGATGAGTCTCCGACTTGCTCGTCATAGCTTCTGGGACCCACCACACTTGTACATGTACCAGCACTCCCAAGTACTCCGGCCAGGGAGTTTTATCCGCACTGTATCACCAGGGTGTATTGCTTGAAGTGGTTTAACATGCATGTTGTAGTAACGCTGCTGACGTTGCTTCATGCCGACAAGTGCATGAGTGTCTTCCTCAGAGGAATATCGAGGCTGTAGGAGTGTTCCCGCTATAGGAAGTAGTGTCTTGCACCTACGACCCATAAGTCTCTGTGCAGGGCTTGTACCTTCACCTTCACTCGGCGTGGTTCACCAATCTAACAGAGCTAAGAACTCTGATTGACCGGACTCCTTGCATTTTGTGAAGAGTCGTTTGGCAGTCATGACGACATTCTCGGCTTTGCCATTGGACTGCAGGTAGTGAGGTGATGACGTTACATGTTTAAATCCCCCAAGTCTCGGTAAACACTGCAAATTCTGCTGATGCAAATTGTATACAGTTATCCGTTACTAGGATGTCTGGTAGTCCAAATCTCGCAAACATTTCCTTGAGTTCTCAGAACGCTACGTGTAGTAACTGAAGTGAGGTTGGCTACTTCGATGAAATGACTGTAGTAATCTCACACATGACAAGCTGGGTGCGGCCATGTTGCTCACGAAGGTCAGCCCAACCTTTGCCAAGGCTTAGCCACAATCTCGTGCTGTAGTAGTGGTTCCTTACTTGGAGAACTGCGATGAGCCAAACAAATAGCAGACTTTGCGATGTAATGTTTAAGCTCTGATGACATCCTGGGCCAACAGAAGTTGTCACAGACTCAGCGGATACAATCTTCTATGCCGATGTGCGTTGAATATGCTACTGACGTTATTTTCTTGTGTAGTGCAGCTGACACCGCGAGTTGCTGTCCCTTGTATATCATGATGCGGAGATGCCGGTGTTGGACTGGGGTGGACAAAAATGAGAAGTCGCACAACACCAGGTTATAGTCCAACAGTTTTATTTGAAATCACGAGCTTTCGGAGCGCTGCTCCTTCGTCAGGTAAAGTGAAGGAATACAAATCAGCAAAGCATATATAGACAGAGAACAATGCCTGTGTAGCGTACAATGTCAGACGACTACAGTAAATCTTTCTGACTGCCCTCCATCACACCTCGGCAGAGAAACAATCAGGCCAGTCAGGAAGGCATCAATTCACCTTGGACTGTTAGTTCATCTCGAAAGTCAAAGTAGGGGTCAAAGCATTCAGGTCTTGATCCCAGGCCAGCCCCGATCCCAGATTACACGCAGCGGCTTCTGAACTGGGTCATCCGCTGCAGCATGATTGAGTTGTTACCAGCGTGAGTCTCCAACTGGAAGTGATTCGCGATGATCAATTTTTTCCAGCTCACATATCCAATCACAGGCGCTAACTTCTGCCAGGTCTGCTCTGCCAAGTGTATCAGCTAGGACCATCTTCTCCCCTTTCTTATAGGAAACTTTCAGACTGTATTCTTGGAGTCTCAGCAACATTCTTTGAAGTCATTACGGCGCGTTGTTTAGTGGCTTGAGCACTATTGATTCTAACTGATGGTGGTCCATGTCAATATTTACCATGACCCAGCCACAGATGTAGGTTTTAAATTTATTGCAGGCGAACACGCTCACTAGTCGTTCTTTCTCGATTTGTGCATATCTCGTCTCTGCTGATGTTCATGCTCTTGATGCATAGGCGACTGGTTGTCCATTCTGCATTATTGCTGCTGCAAGTCCAGATTGAGATGCGTCACATTGTAGGGTGATTTCTTCCCTGAGATTGTAATAATGGCAGACTGGCGTGCTGGTGACTGCTACTTTGAGTTATTGCAACGCCAATTCTTGTGATTCGCGCCAGAACAATTCCACGTCCTTCTGTGTCAAATCTCTAAGCGGTTTTGTAACATTTGACAGATGCGGGAGAAACTTACTTAGACCTGTCCAAACAGTCGTCGATCACTGCTACATCAGTTGGTGACGGCATCTCCAAAATTGCTTTAACTTTGTCTGATCAACACAATGTCCTCTTCCCGTAGCAATGTGTCCAATAAAAGGTACTTCTTATCTACGAAGTTTCAGTTTTTCCATATTCAACACACCACTTTTGTTGCATTGATGAAGAAAAGCTTCCAGGTGTTTGTCATGGTCTCGAATTGCTTCTTCACGTTTGTCTCCATCATCAACTGTTACAAAATCTTCTGCAATGACCCCTATCCCTTGCAGTCCTTCCACCAGCTCATGCATCTTGCATTGGCGTTGTCCCGAAGCTTGCCTCTGTCACGCCTTGGGGTCTCCTTGGCTTTCTGTACGGCACTCATGCTCTGTCCACTCGAATCCCTGATGACTTTGAGTTGCACCACCACGCTTTCATTTGCGCGACAAATCTTATCCGTCTTCAACAGGGTTAGATCAGCCTCTCGAAGCAGACTCTCTCGCACCCTCCTATCTGCAATCGCAACCACGCGTTGGTCTCGGAGTATCTCTTCTGGCGTTCGTAGAGTGGAAATCCCAGCCTTCAGTGAGTTTTCGCAGTGTTGTACGATACGGTCATCAATGTTCCCTGTTAATTGTCTTTGTTCTTCGCGGCCTGTTTATTTCAATGTGGGTTCCTTTAAATTTCGGCGCATGTGCGGTATTTCAAATGGAAAAGCTTGTGAGCGGCCTGCGCGGTACCTTGGAGATTACTGCGCGGCCGCACATGCGCGCAGCTTAGCGCGAACATTGCCAGTCGTATGTTTCAGCTAGTTTCTTGTATTCTCCTGTTGTACCTCTCAAAGGGAATGCTCGTGCGCGGTTGGCAGTACTGCGAGAACTTCATCAGCACTGGCGCCATCTTGTCTCTGTCTCCAGCTACAGCCCAGATCAACCACGTAGAGTAGACTTAACGTGCTTCTTCCCCGATCATTGTGAGACGTGTCGCGACCCGCACTCGTTCCGGCTTCTTATCGAGCTCCGTCGTAAGAGAGTAGTTTTTCCAGGCTCGCTCAAATCTCTTCCACTTTTCTGAAGCGGTCGCGTCGTGGATGTCGAGACCCGGACGTGGTGTTAGAGCCCACCCTGACACCATCTTCAACACACTTTAGTTGTCGAGTAACTGTTTTTAAAAGTTGTGCAGGCCGTCGCTATGTCCACCAATTGTGAAAGTTGTTTCAAACAAATCACTCCCACTGCTGCCGCGGATGTGCCGATACTTCTTTATAGAGTAGGCGAGACCATGCGTTTGTTAAGTTTCAATGTTTTATTAACCAAATACGAGTTAAACTAACAGGAGTTGCAGGAGCCAGAGCTGAGAGCTCCACGAGTCAGCAGCCCAACCTCGACACACGAGAGAGAGAGAGCCATGTGTGAAACATGTGACAGAAGGCTCGCACATACAGCAAACGAGCACCTCGCATCACTGTAATGGTGCTGAATAATGTGTTAGACCGCCACTCCCCTTAGTAGGCACGCAAGCACTATATCACAGAATCACAGAATCCCCACAGTGCAGATAGAGGCCATTTCGGCCCATCGAGCCTGCACCAACACATATCCCACCCTATCCCCGTAACCCCGCGTATTTAATCCCCCCTAACACTAAGGGTCAATTTATCATAGCCAAATCAACCTAACCCGCACATCTTTGGACTGTGGGAGGAAACCGGAGCACCCGGAGGAAACCCACGCAGACACGGGGAGAATGTGCAAACTCCACACAGACAGTCACCCGAGGCCAGATTCGAACCCGGGTCCCTGGTGCTGTGAGGCAACAGTGCTAACCACTATGCCACCGTGTTGCCTGGTATATAAAGCTCAGTGCCCCAACCCAGCTGTGCAGCCGCAAACTGGAGCACCGATGGAGAGAGTAAGGTGTAGGAAGGCCCATTTTACTATCGAAGTCTGAAATAACAACAGAAAATGCTGGAAATACTCAGCAGGCCAGGCAGCATCCGTGGAGAGAGAAACAGAGTTAACGTTTCAGGTCTGGGACCCTTCATCAGAACTGGAAAAAGCTGGAGATGTAACAGATATTAAGCAGGTGCAGAGACAGGGGGGGTTAGGAGGGGAGGAAGGAATTGAAAGAACATACTGTGCTTATGTAAGAGGCAGGAAAGATAAAATGTTGCAAATGGGAATGGCAAAATCATACAGCATGAAAAATGGGGGCAGGGATTATTGTTTGAAATTGTTGAACTCGATGTTGAGTCCAGAAGGCTGTAAAGCGCCTAATCGAAAGATGAGGTGCTGTTCCTCGAGCTTACGTTGAGCTTCATTGGAACTGTGTAAGGGGCCGAGGACGGAGAGATCAGAGTGGGAGTGAAGCGGAGAATTAAAGAGACAAGCGACCGGAAGCTCGGGGTCCCCCTTACGGACTGAACAGAGGTGTTCCGCAAAGCGGTCACCCAATCTGCGTTTAGTCTCCCCAATGTAGAGGAGAGCACATCGTGAGCAGCGAATACAGTATACTAAATTGCAAGAAGTACAAGTAAATCGCTGTTTCACCTGGAAGGGGTGTTTGGGGCCCTGGACAGTGGGAAGGGAGGAGGTAAAAGGGCAGGTGTTGCATCTCCTGCGCTTGCACGGGAAGGTGCCAGGCGAAGGAGAAGGGCTGTTAGGGGTGATTGAGGAGTGGACTAGGGTGTCGCGGAGGGAGCGGTCCCTTCGGAATGCTGAAAGGGGAGGTGAGGGGAAGATACGTTTGGTGGTGGGATCATGTTGGAGGTGGCGGAAATGGTGGAGGATTATCCGTTGAATGTGGAGGCTGGTGGGATGAAAGGTGAGGACAAGGGGAACCCTATCGTGGTTCTGGGAGGGAGGGGAAGGGGTGAGAGCAGAAGTGCGGGAAATGGAACGGATTTTGCTATTGTATTACTATCGAAGTCCTTGGGAACTGGCAGACACTAAGGGCTGGATTTTCAATGACCCATGGAGTCGGGTTTGGAGGCGTGTGGGGGGTTAAAGTTGCGGGGTCGGGGTTCCCGACTCCGTCCCGCCTCCAAGAGGCGGGAGAGGCCATTAAAGCCCTTAACAAGCCCTAAATTGGCTCTGTAATGCCATTTTGAAACGTTTTAGCTAGTTTAACCCTTTTCCGACGTGAAGCACGCCTGATGTGAAACACGCCAGTGAAACCTGGCGGGAGCACAAGTGGATAGCTGACTATCAGCTGCAGGTCCACTATTACAACAGAGATGTGATGAAGGTAGTAGTAGTATTAGGTCTGAAAGTCACCTCTGATGCTGCTGCATTGAATGTCTTCAGAGACTTCCTGGCCTTGCTGTGAGAGGACCTGGATGGAAAAAAAATTCTCTCTCTCTCTCTCTCTCTCTCTCCTGCTCATTTTGCATCCAGGTCCACTCACAGCAAAAGTCAGGCAGGTCCACTTAGAGCAAAGAGAGAGAGAGAGAGAGAGAGAGAAGGGTTAAACTAGCTAAAACGTTTCAAAATCGCATTACAGAGCCAATTTAGAGCTTGTTAAGGGCTTTAATGGCCTCTCCCGCCTCTTGGAGGCAGGACGGAGTCGGGAACCCTTCAACTGATTTTGTCAAAATTGCGTGGAGTCGGGATGGGGTCGGCACCCCCGACCCCGCAAATTTAACCCCCCACACGCCTCCAAACCCGACTCCATGGGTCATTGAAAATCCAGCCCTCAGTCTCTGACCTGCAATGACATCATCAGAGGCGACTTTCAGACTGAAATCACTAATTGGTTCATGGGTTCCCACATGCTGGAACTCAATTGCCCAATTAAGTTAAAATTGCATCATTCATCCACATTACTCTGGAGTCAGGGGGTGGGGGGACACACGAAATGCGGGTAACACGACCCCAACCCGACCCCAAGACAAAATCCAGCCCGAAGGGTTGCAGCATCAACAATAGTTCTGGTTTGTGTGATGATAATCAAATACGTACTCTGTGACAATCATTTTCACTTTCATCAGTGGTGTTTGTGCTCTGCTGTCATAGCAACGACATGAGTAACAATACCCATGTGCTAATAACAGAAAGGCTACGAGCCCAGGAGGAGGGGGCCACAGCACAGCCGATCTCTCACGTTCACCTCAGCACTCAATGGCATGCTACATCACTTGAGACAGATGACAGCCCAGCTATATATATTTCAGAGGGTACTAATATGTTTTCTGAGTTACTGATCGTGGGTGAAGAAGAAATCAAACATATTTTCAGAGGCCTCACAACACTGCAACTATCCCTGCACACACAGATCATTGGCTGCAGTCAGGACGAGGCACCCCAAAGCATGCAGGTCCTCACAACTAGAATGGCCACGGGTCTGGGAGTGCCCAAAGTAGAGAGAGGTGATTGACCAAGAAGCTGGCGGCAGGCTTGCGCCGGAACCCCTCTCCGATCAGACAGGCTCGAGCTGAAAAGGGCCAAAATAGGTAAATTCAATATTACTCCCTGGAGCCTTCTGGCTGATGTTCTCCAGCAGACAGAAGGCCCCACGGCCGGTGGCCAGACCTGCAGCTGTGCTCCTTTCTCCTTCCCCATTGTCTGGCGCAAGCAGAGGTCTGGCCTGGGCTGGGGTGAAAGTGCACCATGATAATGGCCCGGCATACCAAATTCAGGCGCTGTTCGGGCAGGACAGAAAGAGTCCAGGAAAATCAGCCCCATTTACTCCAAGGGGCAAGTTTAACAGTACAACACAACAACTTGTATTTATATAGCGCCTTTAACGTAGTAAAACATCCCAAGGCTCTTCACGAGAGTATTAAAAGACAAAAAAAATTGACACCGAGCCACATAAGGAGAAATTAGGGCAGGTGACCAAAAGCTTGGTCAAAGAGGTAGGATTTAAGGAGCGTCTTAAAGGAGGAAAGAGAGGTAGCGAGGCGGAGAGGTTTAGGCAGGGAATTCCAGAGCTTCGGCAACAGAAGGCACGGCCACCAAAGGTTGAGCGATTATAATCAGTACGGGCAACAGAGACACACCAAAAGATAACACTTCCATGATGCAGCAAGATTAGAATTCAACAAAAGAGATCATTCTTCTGGTGTCAGCCGTGGCTCAGTGGGTAGCCTTCTCACCTCTGAGTCAGAAGGTTGTGGGTTCAAGCTCCCACTCCAGAGACTTGAGCACAGAATCTAGGCTATTGAGTACTGAGGGAGTGCTGCACTGTCAAAGGTACCGTCTTTCAAATGAGACATTAAACCAGGCCCCCCATCTGCCCTCTCAGGTGGATGTAAAAGATTCCATGCAACTATGTTGAAGAAGAGCAGGGGTGGTCTCCCTAGTGTCCTGGACAATAGTTATCCCTCAACCTACATCACTAAAACGGATTATCTAGTCATTTATCACATTGCTGTTTGTGGGAGCTTGCTGTGCGCAAATTGGCTTCCACATTTCACACATTGCAACAGTGACTACGGGCTGGATTTTCAATGACCCATGGAGTCGGGTTTGGAGGCATGTGGGGGGTTAAATTTGCGGGGTCGGGGTTTCCGACCCCATCCCGACTCCATCCCGCCTCCACGCAATTTTGACAAAATCAGTCGCGGGGTTCCCGACTCTGTCCCGCCTCCAAGAGGCGGGAGAGGCCATTAAAGCCCTTAACAAGCTCTAAATTGGCTCTGTAATGCCATTTTGAAACGTTTTAGCTAGTTTAACCCTTTTCTGACGTGAAGTACGCCTGGTGTGAAACACGCCAGTGAAACCTGGCGGGAGCACAAGTGGACAGCTGACTATCAGCTGCAAGTCCACTATTACAACGGAGATGTGATGAAGGTAGTAGTAGTATTAGGTCTGAAAGTCGCCGCTGCTGCATTGAATGCCTGGCAGAGGACTTGGATGCAAAAAAAATTCTCTCTCTCACTCTCTCTCTCTCCTCTCTCTCTCTCTCTCTCTTTCCCCCCCCCCCTGCATCCAGGTCCACTCACATCAAAAGCAAGCCAGGCAGGTCCTCTCTCACCAACAGTCTCTGAGACTAGGCAGTCAGCAATGATGACATCATCAGAGGCGACTTTCAGACTGAAACCACTAATTAGTTCATGGGTTCCCACATGCTGGAACTCAATTGCCCAATTAAGTGAAAATTGCATCATTCATCCACATTAATCTGGAGTCGGGGGGAAAACACAAAATGCGGATTACACGACCCCAACCCGACCCCAAGACAAAATCCAGCCCATAAAAGTACGTAATTGGCTGTAAAGCGCCTTGGGATGTCCTGGGGTCGTGAAAGGTGCTATATAAAGGCAAGTTTTTCCTTTAAGTTCTTCCTTATTCAGCCTGACAGACAGAAGTGCACAGTAAACTTACATTTACCCAAGGCCAACAAAATAAAAGGAGATTGTAACTAATGTGTTTGCTAACACACTGAATTGCTACTCCAGACACACACTTGGCATGTGCGCTCACTCCAATACACAAAGCAAATTAGAGCCGTCAATGTTTATCAACAGAAGTGAAAGTTTTGACCTAAATTGGTTTCTACCATATAATAATCTCACAGCCACAATCTTAACAACAACCATTTATATATAGTGCCTTTAATGTAGAAAAATGTCCCAAAGCACTTCATAGAGGCATCATCAAAATATGAATGCTGAGCCAAAGAGGCTGATATTGGGAGGAATGAAGAAAAGCTTGGTCAAAGAGGTGGGTTTGAAGGAGGGCCTGAAAAGAGGAGAGGGAGGGGGAGAGGCGGCAGGGGTTTAAGGGAGGAATTCCACAGCAGGGGGCCTAGCCAGCTGAAGGTTGAGCCACCAATGGTGGGAAGAAGAGAGGGGAGGACGCACAAGAGGCCAGTCTGAATTCAGTTGCTCACAGCACAAAACTGCCTCTAATTCGATATTAGTTGATATTACATTTGAGGTCTCTCTCCACATAGCTGAATGGCTGGTGTGGGAAGTAGAAAAGTGGGGAGCGATGTGGGGGGGGGGGGGGCGGTGCGAGGGGTGGGAGGGAGCGGTGGGGGAGGGGTCCTGGGGCGCGGTGCGGGGGGTGGGGGAGGGTCCTGGGGCGATGCGGAGGATGGGGAGGGGGTCCTGGGGGGCGGTGCGAGGGTTCCGTCGGGGAGGGGGTCCTGGGGGTGGTGCAAGGGATGGGGAGGGGGTCCTGGGGGGCGGTGCGAGGGTTCCGTGGGGGAGGGGGTCCTGGGGGAGGGGGTCCTGGGGGTGGTGCGAGGGATGGGAGGGGGTCCTGGGGGAAGGGGAGGGGTTTGGTGGGGGAGGGGTCCTAGGGGAGCGGTGCGAGGGGTGGGAGGGTTCAGTGGGGGAGGGGGTCCTGGGGGGTGGTGCGAGTAATGGGATGGGAGGGGGTCCTGGGGGAAGGTGCGGGGGTTGGTGGGGGAGGGGTCCTAGGGGGGCGGTGTGGGGGAGGGAGGGGGAGGTGGGGCGTGGGGTCGTGGGGGGTCGGTGCGGGGGGTGGGAGGGTGTGGGGGAGGAAGGGGGCGGTAGGGGAGAGGTCCTGGGGGGGCAGGGCGGGGGCGGGAGGGAGAGGTGGGGGAGGAGTGAGGTTCATCTAAGGTGCTTAGTTTTTACTTAGCTTGGTATCTAACATGCCCAGAATCCCATTGCCGTATATAAGAGCTTCCAATCAAGCTACTGAAAAGTCAAGTCGAAACAGTGATTTACTTGTACCTCTTTCAAGTTAGTATACTGTATTTGCTGCTCACAATGCAGTCTTCTCTACACTGGGGAGACCAAATGCAGATTGGGTGACCGCTTTGCTGAACACTTCCATTCAATCTGCAAGCGTGACTCTGAGCTTCCGGTCGCTTGCCATTTTATTTCTCCGTCCCACTCCCACACTGATCTCTCTGTCCTCGACCTCCTACTTTGTTCCAATGAAGCTCAATGGAAGCTTGAGGAACAGCACCTCATCTTTCGATCAGGCACTTTACAACCTTCCAGACTCAACATTGAGTTCAACAATAACCATTGCTTCAATTTATTCATGATGCGGAGATGCCGGTGTTGGACTGGGGTGGACAAAAATGAGAAGTCGCACAACACCAGGTTATAGTCCAACAGTTTTATTTGAAATCACGAGCTTTCGGAGCGCTGCTGACAACGCAAAATCTTTGAGCAGAAACTGATAGCCAAGTTCGCACCCATGAGGACGGCCTCAACCGGGATCTTGGGTTCATGTCACGCTACATGACGAAGAGTCATCCAGACTCGAGTCGTCGTTGGCTTGTTCACAGATGTGATTTCCATTTTTTTTTTAAAGTAAAAAGCTTAACCATACAGACTGCAGCATTTGACACGTTGGACCCCCTGTGACCCCACCTCATTGTCTTAGCTGTATTTTGCTGTGTCTTTGATGTAATGCCTTCCTGACTGACCTGATTGTATCTCTGCCGAGGTGTGATGGAGGGCAGTCTGTAAGATTTACTGTAGTCGTCTGACATTGTACGCTACACATTGTTCTTTGTCTATTTATGCTTTGCTGATTTGTATTCCTTCACTTTACCTGACGAAGGAGCAGCCGCTCCGAAAGCTCGTGATTTCAAATAAAACTGTTGGACTATAACCTGGTGTTGTGCGACTTCTCATTTCAATTTATTCAGACAGCAGATGCCGGTAATGGTTCTGCTGTTGCCATTTACAGCTCCTCTAGACCCATCTTTTGTTTCTTTACTTATCCCATTACCACCTCCTTTTGCCTTGCACCATCATCTTTTTGGCCATTTAATCTCTCCTGCCTTCCACCCTATCACAGAGCTTCCCTTTTGTTCTTTCCTCCCCTTTCCCTGCCTCTGTACTTGCTTAAAACCTGTTGGGGGAAAAATTCAGTTGCTTCACGCCTCCTGTTAGCGCCAGCAGCTGGCGGTAATGGGGCACTGATGCAGCAGCGCCGGGGCATGGCGAATCCAGCGACACATGGCAAATCCGGACCCCCCGTTGTGGTGCCGTTATGAGGTACCGCCAGGGACTTCAACGCCAGGCAAATCATGACGTCAGTGAGCATGCAATGCTCACTGGGCGCCCTGATCTACAAAATTGATTTTCGCCACCTACCATAGCATCTCGACCAGACAGCGACAGGGCGAGGAGGCGTCAAGCAAGAGGAAGCTGGCTCCAGGGACATTATTTAAAGAGATCATGAGTAATGAGTCCCAGCTGTCAGGTTAATGGAGTTTCAGTGCTTTCTTGTCAGTTTGACATTGTGCAACAGTTTCATTCAGTAATTTAAAGATTCTTTTGTATCAGGAATGTTGTGGTAACTAAAAAGTCGTTACATTTATTCTTAAAAAATATCAAAGTGCTACACTTGGCTTACATTAATGGGGGCTGTACTGGCAGTCTACCTGGCCCTTTAGGATCTATGGCAGAGGAAGCGGAGGCAGCGACAAAGACTGGAACATGTGGCCAGAGGGAGGAGACGGGCCATCAGGGCTCTCAAGAGGAGGCCTTACCCTCTGAGGGTATTCCGACAGCACTTCTCCTACCTCCAATTAAGCGAGGAGCAGTGTATTAGACGGCTCCGCATCACCAAGGAGGTGGTCACAGAACTCTGCCACCTCCTCCAAACAGACCTCCAGCCTCACACCAGGATGACTTAAACCACAGATCCCTTTTGCTCACCACATGCCCATCATACCATCCCTGTGTCGTGCCATATCACAGCGTCCTCCTGGGTGCAAAGGTGAAATGAGAGAGACCACAAAATATTGCAAACTCCATTAATACATTTATGCATAAACATATCACACATATCACATGAATTCTAATAACTAATGACCCTTGTGCCTGCCATAGTTGAATAGCTGTAATTGTGTGCAAGGCGTGAGATGTGGGTGTGAGTGTTGGTAGGTAGAGATTGTTAGTGGGTGAGCGCTGGGGGTCTGGTGCTTTGGGCAGTGTGTGAAGCTTGTGGTACAGATGATGGTATGTAGCATTTGTTGAAGCATTCAATCACCCTGACCACCCGACTGAGGTGGATCTTCCATGAGCACACCTGCTTCAGTCCTCCGGCTCCTTCTCCTTGTTATGCTTCTGCTTGCTGAGGCAGCTGCACAGCCAGCAATGCTGAGAATGAGGTGCTGCAGTATCAATGAACCTCCTCTTTAAGTACTTTGCTTTAGTTTTACTGAGAGATCTTTACAGGTAAGGTTTCTGATTGTCTAATGTGGAGTTCACACTCTCTCCCTGTAAGAATTTACCTCACAGGGAATCGAGGGGTTATGGGGATAGGGCTGGAATGTGGAGTTGAGGTAAAAGATCAGCCATGATCTTATTGAATGGTGGAGCAGAATCGAGGGGTCGTATGACCTACTCCTGCTCCTAATTCTTATGTTCTTATCATACAATTTAGACACAGGTTGGGTTAGCCAAGGCTTAGGGATCCCCAAGTGCACTCCGGCTACTGACTTAAACTCTGAAAAAAAACGTGCAGCTTACCCGTACAGAGGACCATCTTACCTGTTAGAGTTATGTGGAGCACAGTAAAAAGAGCCCCAGCCAGAGTAATGGCTTTGGCCATGAATGAGCCAGGCTGACTAGCCAATCAGCATCAGCACCCTGGAGTTCTATGAAACTGCATCACTCGGGTGTCAGGTCGGCCCTAAGAGGCCCCGCTTACCTCCACCCTTCTGTGGCACGTTGTTGGACATTACTCAGCACTTAAATGTGGTAGAAAAGACTATATAAAGGCCAAAGGGATTCTGTCGTTTACACTTCGGGATATTGAATATAAAAACAAGGAAGTGATGTTGAATTTCTACAACACATTGGGCCGGATATTCCGATCCCTACGGGTGGGTACGCACTGTGCACCCACCCGCAGGGACATCGGAAATGCCGGTTTCAGGCATGCGCTGAAAACCGGCATTTCCGATCTGTCAAGAATGCTCTTGACAGATCGGACGCCTGCCCTAGAGAAGGGCCTCTGCGGGCGGATAGTTCCGCTTTCTGGAGCCCCTCCGCCCGCAGAAAACCTTTAGAATTCTTACGCCTGGTAAAAGCAGGCATAAGGCCTGCTTTTACCAGGGTAAGAGTTGAAAAAAGTAAATTTATCATTTAAAAATACTTTAAAAAAAGGTAAGTTTATTTTTAGCCCTGTAAAAAACTTTAATTATTTTTTTCAAAAAATAACATCTTTGTTTAAAATATTTAATTTATTGTAATTTCAACTAACTTTAAAAATGTGATTTTTTAAAAAAATTGATTTAATGTTTTGACGTGTTTTTGGGGTGATCTCCATTCATATATTTGACAGGTCTATCTGTCAAGTGTATGAAGGGAGATTCCCTTCTTTGATTGGCTCTCCATGGCCCACGTGATCCCAGGGACGCTGCGAGCCGCAGGCGCCCCTGGGATACGTAGGCCCTGCACACTTGGAGTTCGAGAGGCCCAGCATCGGAACTATACGCACCTCGGGAGCCCTCAGGTAAATGCGGGAAGCCTCCGATCGGAAAATACGGCCCAATAGTTAGGCTACAGTTGGAGTATTATATACAGTGCTGGGCACCCCAGTACAGGAAGGAAGTTAGAGCCACAGAAGGTGGTACAGCAAAAGTTCACTAGAATATAAGGAATGAAGTGCTGTAGTTACAAAGACAGGCTTCAAAAAGCAGAGCATTTTCACTGGAAGAGAGAAATCCAAAGGGGATTTGATAAAGGTTTTCAAAATTATGAAAGGTTTTGAGAGGATAAAAAGTGAAAGATTGTTTCCGCTCTTTGGTGAATCAACAACAAGGGGCATAGACTGAGAATTATCACTGGAAGAACAAAAGGGATCATAGGAATTACTAGTCTAAAAACGACCACGGCCCATCTAGTTCACCTTCTACCATCCTGGTAATCACATGATACAATGATACTGGTCTAATGCTGACTAATGATGGCAATCAATCTCTATCAGTGAGTCTACAACAGACCCAGACTTGAGGTGAAGAAAACCCCCAGTGCTGGAGAGTCTTGGGAAACACAGGTCCAAAGTCACCTGTTCCTCCCAAGCACGCTACACTTACCGTATTTCATGTCTCAAATTACTCATATACCGTATCCCAAAATGCTATTTTCTGAAAGAAATTCGTCTAATTTGCATTTGAAGGGAATGTAGAAGAACTTTTAATCACATAGAGGCTTATTAGAACATGGGATGTTTCACCACAAATGCCTATTGAGGCAGACACTATCACATCAATTAAAGTGGCACTGGATAAGTATTTGAAAACAATACTGGGAAAGGGTATGGAACTGAGATCGCACTGGATAGCTCCAGTTGAACAGTTAGCACGGGCACAGCCATGGTGAAACAAATTTGCCTCCTTCTGTGCTGTAAGTTTTCTGATTCTGTGAAAAGTGCTATAAACGTGCAAGTTGTTGTTGCCCATCCCAGTCTACCCGCTGTTGGATGTGTGCATCAGTAAGATGTGTGAACGCCTGACTAACTGTAATGTTGGATGGCCTCTCAGAAGTGCCCCATGCACAATATGCCAGGCTCTCAGTGGCACTGCAAGAAAGCCAAGGTGATCAAGAGCCAGCCTGATTGGCCACACCTGTCAAGGTACCACCAACCATTTCTGCAGACCCTCGCTCGCCCACCTGTTAATGACCGGGGAGGAACTGTCTCAAAAACACAATTTCTAAATTTGCGGATGACACCAAATTGGAGGGGGGGATAGTCAATACTGAGGAGGACTGCAATAAATTACAGGAGGACATTAATAAACTTGCAGAATGGGCATATAATTGGAAAATGAAGTTCAACACCGATAAATGTGAGGTTTTGGTAGGAAGAATAGGGAGGTCACTAATCACTTGGAGGGTGCGAGTCTAGGTGGGGTAGAGGAACAAAGGGATCTCGGAGTACAAATACACATACACTAAGGGCTGGATTTTGATACTGGGGCGGGTTGGGGTCGTGTCATCCACTTTTCGTGTTATCCACCCGACTGCAATTGGATGTGGGAGATTGATGCAATTTTCACCTAATTGGGCAATTGAGTTCCAGCATGTGGGAACCCATGAACCAATTAGTGTTTTCAGTCTGAAAGTCGCCTCTGATGATGTCATCATTGCTGCTGCATTGAAGGTCTTCAAAGACTGCCTGGCCTTTGCTGTGAGAGGACCTGCAAAATAAGCAGCAGCCCTAAGTCTGCTCCCAGATATTTTTACACCACCACTCCCAGATCTGTCTCCTCTCTATCCATCCATATATGCATATATGCATCCCCATAGCCAGCCAGCGTCAACTATCCATATCGAATGTGCTCCCGCCAGGTTTCACAATCGTGGTTCAGAACAGGCGTGCTTCACGTACAACAAGGGTTAAAATCACAAAGGCCTTTCAAAATGGCATTATAGAGGCAATTTAGTGCTTGTTAAGGGCCTTAACAGCCTATCCCGCCTCTTGGAGGCGGGACGGAGTTGGGACCAGCAGACACGATTTAATGAAAATGCGTGGAGGCGGACTTGTGCCCGCCCGCCAGTTTTCGCAATTTTAACCCCCCACACGCCTCCAAACCTGCCTCCACGGGTCAATGAAAATCCAGCCCTAAAAGTTGCAACACAGGTTAACAAGGCCATAAAAAAAGCAAACCAAGCACTAGGGTTTATTTCTAGAGGGATAGAATTGAAAAGTAGGGAAGTTATGCTAAACCTGTATCAACCCTTGGTTAGACCACACTTAGAGTACTGCGTACAGTTCTGATCACCATATTATAAAAAGGATATAGAGGCACTGGAGAGGGTGCAGAGAAGATTTACAAGGATGATACCAGAAATGCGAAGGTATACATATCAGGAAAGGGTGAACAGGCAGAGTCTCTTTTCTCTTGAAAAAAGAAGGCTGAGGGGTGACCTAATAAAGGTCTTTAAAATTATGAAAAATTTTCATAGAGTGGATACAGAGAGAATGTTTCCACTTGTGGGGAAGCGCATAACTAGAGGCCATCAATATAAGATAGTCACCAAGAAATCCAATAGGGAATTCAGAAGAAACTTCTTTACCCAGAGAGTGGTAAGAATGTGGAACTCACTACCACAGGGAGTGGTTGAAGCGAATAGTATGGATGCATTTAAGGGGAGGCTAGACAAGCATATGAGGGAGAAGGGAATAGAGGGTTATGCTGATAGATTTAGATGAGGAAAGACGGGAGGAGGCTCGTGTGGAGCATAAACACCGGCATGGACTGGTAGGGCCGAATGGCCTGGTTCTGTGCCGTATATCCTATTTAATCCTATGTAATCCGATGTAATCTTCAGGGTTCTGCAAGACAGCCTCTCACGCTGTACAGACTGAGGGGATTGTATACAACTGTCACTCTGAAGTACTGCAAGATATTGCTATGGGAGATCATGGCAAGTCATCAATGCAAGACTGCAGCATAATTTATCTACTAAGGTCAAGAGCACTCCAGTCTACTTTAAAATGTGGGACAACTGAGGTAATTAAATTATCTGCCAGCCTGTTCTCTGAGGGGAGGCTGCTTAACACTCGATGAACTGTAGTCATTATGTCCACTTTTAACATCCCAGGTTCGCACTGTAAGAGAAACACTCACCACATGAACCGGTTCAGCTAATTAACTTCCATCATATAATTCCCACTCCAAACACAAAGGAAATTTGGATTATACACTGCCTCATGCTCCAGTGGATAGAAGTTCCTGGTCCTAGTTTCTATCATATCCTATCAACATAACACACTTAATTGAATGCATCTCCACGCATAATCTACTTAAGTGCAGTTAGTCTGATTCCAGCCAGCATTCTCACTGAGACAGGACCAGAGACTGTGTCACTTCATGAAGTATAAATGCATTCAAAATCAATATGAACAATTTATTATAATACATGGTTTTATTATTTTATAAGTTTACTAGCAAATCTCCCATAATGTTTCCCATGGTAAGTCAGATTTAGGAATATAGGAACAGGAGAAGGCCATTCAGCCCCTGGAACCTGCTCCACCATTCGTGGCTGATCTATACCTCAACTCCATTTACCTGCCTTTGCTCCATAGCCCTTGGTACCCTTACCCAACAAAAATCTATTGATCTCAGTCTTGGAAGCTCCAATTGTCGCAGCATCATGCTATGTAACCACAGGAGCGTTATCTGCGCTCCTCCAACTCTGGCCTCTTGAGCAACCCCGATTTTAAACACTCCACTGTGCCTTCAGCTGTCTAGGCCCTAAGCTCTGGAATTCCCTCCCTAAACCTCTCTGCCTCGCTACCTCTCTTTCCTACTTTAAGACGCTCCTTAAAACCTACCTCTTTGACCAAGCTTTTGGTCATCTGCCCTAATCGCTCCTTATGTGGCTCGGTGTCAAATTTTCTTTGATAACGCTCCTATGAAACGCCTTTGGGACGTTTTACTATGTTAAAGGCGCTATATAAATACAAGTTGTTGTTATACTGTGTAATGTTCAATGCATTCTGCTGCTCAGGTGTAGCTGTGTTTAACTTGGCCTGTCTGTTTAAGGTCCTGGAATCTGATTGCTGTCAATAGCAACATCCTGAGGGAAATTGCTTTTGGCGATGAAATCTGCAGATTGGCAGGTTCGTTCAAATTCCTGGCTCCAGGTCAGAAGACACCTACAGGAAATGACTGGTTTTCATTCTTTGACTTTGATATTTTTGACATTTTGAAGTGTGCCACCTTTTAATTATTTTTTTTGGGTGGGTCTCGGAGGAGCAGGGTCTAGGAGGAGCTGGAATGCCACTGAAGGTGTGACATTCTGTAATTGGGGTGCTTCAGAGTAAACAACCGATGTTCTGGTTAGTCGGGTATTGGCATATCTTAATGATACCATTATCTTAATGATGGGTTTGCCATCACAGCTCTTTTGGGAAGAGGAGTCTCTGTCAGCAGCAGTGGTCTGTCAAAGCGAGGGTTTGTTCACCTCTCTCTGCAGATGAGGGTATGCGGGTACCAATGTGAGGGTACAGAGCATTTCTTGGTTAACTTGACCTGCTTGGCATCCCTCCATAATCTTTCTTTTCTTCCAGATATGTTAGATAGGAGGATTTCCATGAACAAACCCATTGGTGCTAGATTGAGAGAAAAAAAAATAATTTACATCAATTAGCACAAAGGGTCATGAGAACCAAAGTGCAAACAGAAAAAAAATGAAGAAACTTGGTTAAAAAATGACTAAAAAACACTTACTTGCAAATTCATAGGCCGGAATTTTACCAGCGCTCAGAGTGTAGGTTTGGAGGCAGGTCCGTTGTCAAAATCACAAAGATTGACAGCAGGTCGGTATCCCACCTCCTTGTCAGTTTCACAGAATCACCACAGTGCAGATAGAGGCCATTTCGGCCCATCGAGCCTGCACCGACACATATCCCACCCTATCCCCGTAACCCCATGTATTTAATCCCCCCCTAACACTAAGGGTCAATTTATCATAGCCAAATCAACCTAACCCGCACATCTTTGGACTGTGGGAGGAAACCAGAGCACCCGGAGGAAACCCATGCAGACACGGGGAGAATGTACAAACTCCACACAGTCACCCAAGGCCAGATTCGAACCCGGGTCCCTAGCGCTGTGAGGCAACAGTGCTAACCACTATGCCACCGTGTTTCCTAAGTGTTGGGTCTGTCATCCTGGAACAGACCCGACACCAAGTGGCGGGTCAGCCAATTTAGATAGTTAAAAGCTTATTAAAAGGTAGTTAAGAACTATTTTCCCATCTAATTACCATTTTAACAGGTTTTCAACGAGGTTCCCGGAGAGTGGGTATCACGTCAGGTAAGTATGTCGTGTTCTCAATGACTGTGGATTGCTGTGAATAGGTGACAGCTGCAGAAGTGGTATAAAACCTATCATTTCACAGCTGTTCACTTCCCAATCTTAGAAGCTGGAGCATTAATGATTTGGAACCCACTTTTGAGCTTTATGCACTTTTGAAGTGTTTGGAGTAATCTCTCTATCCACTGTCACCTCCTTGGAACAACCTATCTCAACATTGACCGATTACTTCTGTCATCTCAACTTCACCTGCCATCTATTCCATCAGCATCGGTGCCCTTGAAAAAATCTCACCTTGGTCCTCAGAATCCCAACACGATCAGCCCCAACACCAGCATCACCAGGCACACCAGCAGCACTAACATCCACACCAGCCTTTTCCGCTGATGCTGCACTGGACACAGGGCATCATCACCCGAGCACATTGCAGCCCGGGACACCAGCAATGGCCTCACCATGTCCAGATTTGCTTCACTTAACACTGTACACCCTGGCTGCCACATGATGCACCAGGTTGGCACCACCCCACACCAGCACCATAAAGCAACCCAACGATGCCCAAGCCATTCCTTTCACACTCATCACCATTGGGGGGGGACGTTATGTCTCACCATTCACTGGAACTCACTAAGACACTTTCAAAGGTGCACACAAATCTGTCCAAGAAGGCAAAGTGGTGAAAATAAGGATTTTAATGCTTGACAACACAGTAACTGAAAGTTTACACAAACATTGGCTAAAACACCCAATTGCCTACACTTGTGTGTTGTTAGTTGGTATGATTGCACTAGGATGAGGGTGAGTGTGAGGGGTGGCTAGTGAGATGCGGATGTGATAATATAGATAGGGAGGGAGGGATGGGTGGAGGTGCAAGGTAAGTTGGTGTGAGTAAGGATGTGCAGGAGTAGGGTAGGGAAGGCAGAGTGATGGGGATGTGATGAGTGGCACAGAGGATGAGGTTGAGTGTGGCTTTGCAGTAATGTTTCGTGATCTACTGAGATCATTGAAAGGTTTGCGCCACTGCAGCCAGGTCCTCCTGACGACATCCCTGCTTGTGCCCTCCTGTGCAATGTGCAACCAGGCGGTGTTGGTGTCCTGGAGAGGTCTCTTCCGCTCATTGGAAGGGAAGAGAACCTCCCTGCGTGCTGTGACTCCCTCCAAAAGTATATGGAGGGAGTCATGGGAGAGCCTGGGTGCAGCCGTGCACCTCTGTGCAGTGCTTGTCAGGTGTTTGCAGCACCTCAATGCAGTAGAACACTGACAGCACAACTGTCAAAATGAATGTGGGCATGGTCCCTTTAGGGAAACCGGCTGATGACGCATCATCAGATGACGTCATCAGACCCGCTTCCTTTTAATTGGCTGGGAACCTCGCAGGGTGGGCTTAACAAGCCCAATCAGGGCAAAATCACTTGGAGGAGGCGGGATGAAGACAGGATCAGGGTTTGAGTCCGCCACCTACTCCAGCTGCACAGGACTTGCCACAGCTGGCGAAATCGCGGCCATAATGTCCAGGGTACTCACTGCCACCTATCAATCATGGATGTCCATTTAAAATGGGCTTAATTAAGATTTGACATCCTGCACACTAGAACTGTGGGAAGTGCCATTTGAGGCAATTGCTTCAACCGACACTGGGCCCACTTACCGTAAAATGCATCAGAACACAGACCCAGCGCATTGCTGGTGGGGAGGGATCTCCACCGACTATTCTCAGCCATGCACTCTGGTACTACCCGAAACGCTGGCTGTCGGGCAGGAGACCCGCTGAAAAATTTAAAAGACGTCCTGCGGTTCATCTCTGCAGGACGTCCGGGAAACCCTTACTTCCGGGTTTCCCATCCGGAAATTCCTCACCCCCGGCCACCCTCCGCTCTCTTCCAGAGCCCGAGTAAATAACGGGGCCGTCCTTTCCCTGGACCAACTCCTTCAGCCCTTCCTACCTCCTTCAGACTTTTAAACCCGAGTATGGCATCACCGAGTCAATACACTCTAATTATCTCATCTTCTCTGAGACTCTACGGACCTTGGCCCATCACCTTGACTCCTCAATATATTTTAAAAAATCACAATTGTTCATCTTTCAGTGCTGCAGAATCAACGCACATGAATTACACTGAGCACACTGACTGTCAGAGTCTACCGTACATTCTCTACCAGTCAAAACACAGGCTCAGAGTCAGATTAACGCTATTACAGGAATACCACTGCGTATCGTTAGCCTTTAAGACACTAGCATGAGTGATGAGTTTACCTCTGGATAAACAATGAGCTCAATTCACAGGCCCTTCCTGTTTTGATGTGTGTAACCCTGTCCATGTCAGTCAGCGCCCTTCTGGCATTGTGTCAGCCTGTGAAGGAATAAGCCATATAACCTATTTAGAAAAATACACTATCTTATGAAAGAATTCTGGCCTTATTAAAACATGACAAACTGGGTTTGGAAATTTAGAAACCTAACTATGAAATAGTTATGAAAGGATTCTGGCTATTGAGATAAGACAGTTGTTGACCCTGAATAAATAACCTTATTGAAACAGAAGGTGCATGGCTCTGACAGGCTGACCTTTTGGGAACAAAACAATGGTTCACCCTGGATAAGGTGTTCTAATTTAAACTTTGTAAAGATGGCACATAAGATAAGGAACATCTGCCCTCATAAAGATGACATAAAATAAGGAACACCTGCCTTTCACACCGTTCTATATGGTGACCCTAGAACACCTGGAGATGAGACAAGATTCTGGCTGATGTAGCAGTAAGAATTGCAAAGGTCAGCAGAAAGATGAATAGGGATAATTAACTTGCATCAGCAGAAAACTTAAAGGAAATACCACTGGAAAAGGGTATAAATATTGAACTCTCAAATGGGATATCAGACTCGCTTTAATCGGGCAAAGCGATTCTCAGCTTCAGAGGTAGCTCTGTAGTCTCCAACTCTTTGTACCTTGGGGATCAAAGGTATTTGATATTGATGAATATCCTGTATAAGAAACCTTTAAGAACTGTAATACTGTAGCGAAGTTAAGATTTAAAAGTAAGATTCTCTGTTAAAAAGATTGTATTTTTTCTCTTTTCAAAACTGTTAATATTGCGATTGACTGATTCACCAACTGTAAATTGCATGTCGGTTCTTTTAATAAATCTCTATATAGCTGGTAGCACTCTGCCCTCTGAGTCAGCAGGTTGTGGGTCCAAATCCCACTCCAGAGACTTGAGCACAAAAATCTAGGCTGGCACTCCAGTGCAGTGCTAAGGGAGTGCTGCACTGTTGGAGGTGCCGTCTTTTGGATGAGATGTTAAACCGAGGCTCCGTCTGCTCTCTCAGGTGGGCGTAAAAGATCCCACAGTGCTATTTCGAGGAAGAGCAGGGGAGTTATCCCCGGTGTCCTGGCCAATATTCATCACTGAAACAGATTATCTGGTCATTATCACATTGCTGTTTGTGGGAGCTTGCTGTGTGCAAATTGGCTGCCGTGTATCCTACAGTGACTACACTTCAAAAAGTACTTCATCGGCTGTAAAGCGCTTTGGGACGTCCTGAGGTCGTGAAAGGCGCTATATAAAGGCAAGTTCTTTCTTTCTTTCCTTTGACTGGTGAAAAGGAAAACAGCCCTTAAGAGGTGGGTTTAAGCCAATCAGGATCCATTTCACTGAAAGTTCATCCCAACTTCAGAATGGAAGGTAAGAACCAAAAGAAAGTAGAAAGAAAATCATTAAAAAATAAAAATCAGAAAAAAAAATTAGATTATGCAGGGAAAAAAAGTCAAATAGAAAAATGCAATAGAGATAGAGAATGCAAAAGGAAGAGAGAATGAAGAAAAAGGGACAACAGAAGAAGTAGAATATATGTTTAAATTTTCTTATTATCAACTAACATTTGTATTTTAGGAGTTTATGATTACTATTAGCAGTAAAGAAGCTCCTGGATTCCGCTGTACACCATGGACCCCATGTTTCGAAGTGTGCTCCAGGTGCAGGCCCCGCCCACCAGTGGCGCCTATTGGAAAATCCCGGCTGTGCTCTCCATGATTTTCCAGCCATTAAAATCAATGGGCAGAACATGGTAGGGAGAGCAACTGCGATTTCACGCTAAGAGAAAAGGAAGACTTGCCTTTCATGACCTTAGGACGTCCCAAAGCGCTTTACAGCCAATGAAGTACGGTTGAAGTGTAGTCGCTGTTGAAATGTAGGAAACGCGGCAGTCAATTTGCGCACAGCAAGGTCCCACAAACAGCAATGTGATAGTGACCAGATAATCTGTTTCAGTGATGTTGGTTGAGGGATAAATATTGGCCAGGATACCGGGAGAACTCCACTGCTCTTCAAAATAGTACCTTGGGAACTTTTACCTCCACGTCTCATCTTAAGAACCTCAGTACTGCATTGGAGCGTCAGTCTGGATTTTGTGTTCAGGTTTCTGGAGTGGGACTTGAACCCACGACCGTCTGATTCAGAGGTGAGAGTGCTCCAACTGAGCAATGGCTGACAGGCCATCTGTGAGGCTGCGTAATATGTTAAACCATGCTTTCAAAACAAGTGATGCCAATACTCCCTATTTTGTAATTTTTTTTTCAATGTGTGCATGGAAAGAAGACAGAGAGAAGGAATATTCTGCTGTAGTGAACTGCCAAAATTTTGGTCACCTGTCTTAATATCTCCTTATGTGGCTCGGTGTCAAATTTTGTTTGATAATGCTCCTGTGAAGCACCTTGGAATGTTTTACTGTATTAAAGCACTAATAAATGCAAGTTGTTATTGAAGAACCAACAAGAGCATTAGAAGCATCACTTTGTGGGCCTCACTTCGAACAGCCAAATACATTGACACTGCAATACTGAAAATGTCAAAAACGGTGCTGTCAATTCAGAGACTTTTACTCACCCTTAATGTGACCACAGCAAATGCTGAGAGTGAAAGAGTCAAACATTATTCTCATCATCAACACTATGCCATGGAGTACAGAAGAAGTGTGAATAATAATGTCACCAGCTAATTATCTGCTGGCACTGTTTTCATTCATCATCTGTCTTCAATGTAAAATGTGAGCGCATTGTGAAGGGGAAGATAAGCAGTAATAGGCAAACGACACAGCAACCAAGGGGCGAGGTCATGCAAAATGTTAACATTTATGGGCCAGAATGTACTGTCAAAATAAAGGTGAGGCTAAAAGTGCTCACCGTTATTTATCCGCAAATTGCACAGCAACTTCAGGCGAGGGCGGAAGAAAGTCCGAAAGTTGCTGTCCGAGATGCGCCGCTCCGCTGTTAACTTCCCGAAAACGGCATCTCACTGTCTGACTCATCATTCAAATGTATTGAATGGCATGAAGTTCCTGTACTGGCATGGTAGATACAAATTAAACTCGGCACAGAAAGTTAGGGCTTGTCCATTTCAGTCTAAGTATCCTTTTTAACGGTTTGATAAGTCTTAATTACACCAAACAACCTCCCTGGCACTGAAAATTAACTTTTACAAGTGTGGAGTCTCATTCCTTCAGCTTTTAATTGTTGTAGGAGATTTATTTTTAAATTACGTTTTTTTATATTTTTTCTGTCTCCTTTTTTCTCTCTCAATCCAATCTTTCTTTCCCTTTCTTTATTTTGCTTTCTGTACCTGATTTGACATTGAATTCACTATTCTGTCTTACACTTCCTGGTTCAGACACCGTGCTATTCATTTCACAATACTTCAATCTGATTGGTTAAGGAGAAAAAAAAGAAAGACTTGCATTTATATAGCGCCTTTCACGACCTCAGGATATCCCAAAGCGCTTTACAACCAATGAAGTATTTTTTTGAAGTGTAGTCACTGTTGTAATGTAGGACGGAGACACACAGTTGCTTGCCCTGTTCACACTGGACCCAGATGGCTGTAGAGGGTGCTGGGCCATTTCAATCTCCCACTTACAGCAACTTCCAGTGCAACATCTCACGGAAATTAAACAGGCAAGGGCAAGTCTAACTAACTGCTGGCGCCTTTTGTTCACCGGCTATAGTAAACACTGGCTCAATGTCTTTAGGTCAGTGGTTGAGAAGGAAGTGCTGCATGCTTACCGCCCAAGCATTAACTGTTCTCCACTTTCGCCAGAGCACCATGAATTAGAAAACCCGATCAACAGTGAGAGTAACATGAAATTATTCAAATGATTCAGCTTGACAATAGGAGCTTAACCTTGGGGAAAATGGATTTTCAAAAGAGACATTTTCAAGTGTGTGTTGATCTGCTACAAAGAAAATATTGAATCTCCAGAGGAACTGCTCTAGTTAAATCAGAAGATATGATGTTTTATGAGGATAGTGGGTGTAATACAAGAGGGAAAGAAAGAGTTTGCATTTATATAGCACCTCTTGTGTCCTCAGGATGTCCCAAAGTGCTTCACTCCCAATGAATTACACACGGCAAAAACACAAACAGCAAATAAGACAAATGAGCAGATAACGAGCAATTGCGCCAGGATCGCACCCACCTCCAGTGCTGACTCCGCCAGAGTTCGGCTCAGTGAAAGGGAGCCTCGCTTGCAGCCTACCCATGCCACTACAGGTGTATCTCGAGTGCCTGCCAGCCTCAAGCTGCTGGACACTGTGGTGCCCGGCTGCCATTGGAGGGAAATGCCCAGTTTCACCCTCCTAAGGAACCGATGCGGTCGTTCCCTTAAGTGTACCATTCAGCCTTAAATTTTTCAAATACTAATCCTGGATCCCCCTTCACCCAAATGGGGTCCACGTCTGGCCTTCTGGAGTCCAATGTGCCTTATCACACTGGGTGTAACGGTCTCCAGTCGCACACTAGGTCCCTTATGGACTGGTGAACTGGGAACACTCAGCGTAAGGTGTCCCCAGCCCCTCTCCCGCTGACATGACTAGCCTTGTAAATGGGTGGGGGGCGGGGGAGCCTCTGGTCCTTACGTGGCCAACTGGAGTTTTCCAATTAAGTTTGGAACGCAATGTATTTGGGTTCCAGTCTTTTCCTGAGCAATTCAATCAGACCTCCCCCCCCACCTGAGACAACGGGGGAGTCTGCCAGAAATGCTGAGGACATTTGGCCACAATCTGTTTTGGTGCTGTTGATTGATAGATGAGTGTTCGGCGAGAAATAAATGTTGGTCAGGACACTAAAAGAACTTCCTGTTCTTCTTTGAATAGTGCCATGGGATCGTTTACATCCATCTGAACAGGTGTACAGGGCCTTGAGTAAAAGTCTCATCCAAAAGATGGCACTTCTGACAATCCAGTGCTCCCTCAGTACTGCACTGAAGTGTCGCCTTAGATTATACAGTCAAATCCTAGAGTGAGGCTTGAACCCATACCTTCCGCCTCAGAGATAAGAGTACTACCAATAGACACAAGCTGACGCAAAATGTATTGGCCCGAAAATTAGACCTAATACGCAAGAGTACGCACTGTGTACTCTCGCGGATTAGGTCCCGAATTGCCGGTTTCCTGCATGCACTGCGCATGCGCGGGAAACCGGCACTTCGGGTATGGTGAAGGGGGCGGTTCCTAAGTGAACCGCGTGCACACTACCGGTTGTGCGCACGCAGTGCACTTAGTTTTTTTTTCAGGTTTGAACGCGCAGGTAAGTGGTGAAGATTTTACACATAAAGAAAGCAGGCGTAGGACCCCCTTTTAACAAGGTAAGTAGTTAATTAAGTGTTATTTTAAATTTTTTTCAACAGGTTTATCTTTTTTAGAGACTTTAAAGAAAGGTAAGTTTATTTTTATAACTTTTAAAAAGATTTAAAAAATTTTCAAAAATTTAATTTTTTGTTTAAAGTGGTTAATTTATTTAACTATAGTTATTTTATTAATGTGATAGTTTTTTTTAAATTTAATTGAGGTTTAGCTGTTCTTTTGGGGGCTTGTAGTATTCATAGCTTTGACAGCCCTTGCTGTCAAAACTATGAATGAAAGATGGTGTGCTGCCATTGGCTCTAACTGAATCACGTGATCCCAGAGCTCGCACAAACTAATTGCGCCTCTGGGACACGCAAGCACTGCACAGTTGCAACAGGGAGAGCCCCTGAAACTGAAGTTCGTGTGGGCCCGAAACAAAAAGGTAGGCGCGGAGTGCGCTATCGCGGGGAATCCTTACCACCGCGGGAACCATCGATGTTTAATTTCTGGGCCAATATTCCACTGCAAGCTGGAGCTGTGTGTGATCTAGCATGTCCCTCTAAAGCCACAGGTCCAATTGCTGTAAATGGGCCTTCCCTAAAGTCAGCCAGATGTTAAGTATTGTTAGGCTCATTCTGAGGTAAATTAGAGGGTCATTGCTGTTGCTGGGAAGATTTTCAGTAGATTGGCATCTGCTTCTAAACCTCCATTCCTCTCCAAGGTCAGAAGAAACCAGCATTAAATGTCTGACATACTATCTCTTTTTTTATACTATTTTTAAAAAGTAAGACTACGAAATTTGCCTACATGACAAAATGAGACACCTGAAGTGTGACAGATGTGGGCTAGATGCAAAATGTTGATGTGTGTAGATTTATTGAAAGAAAGGAGACAACTGTAGGATTTGGAAGCCTACACTAACTGTGCATCATGAAACTGCCCTCTCAATTTGTCATTGAGAAACCAAGAAGTGGAAAGCTGCAGAAACTATCTCAATGGCTCAATGGAATTAGTAACATATTTTTCCCAACCATTGGCATCCACCTTGGCCCAATATGGCCGAGCAGTTCCATTCATGTTTATGGAAGTCAATGCTTTATTTGGATTTTCAGAAGGCATTTGATAAGGTGCCACACAAGAGGTTATTAAACAAAATTAGGGCTCATGGGATTGGGGGCAATATACTAGCATGGATTGAGGATTGGTTAATGGACAGAAAACAGAGAGTAGGAATAAACGGGTCATTTTCGGGTTAGCAGGCTGTAACTAGTGGGGTACCGCAAGGATCAGTGCTTGGGCCTCAGCTATTCACAATCTATATCAATGATTTGGATAAGGGGACCAAATGTAATATATCCAAGTTTGCTGATGATACAAAGCTGGGTGGGAATGTAAGTTGAGGAGGATGCAAAGAGGCTTCAAGGGGAGATAGACAGGCTAAGTGAGTGGGCAAGAACATGGCAAATGGAATATAATGTGGAGAAATGTGAAGTTTTTTTTATTCATTCATGGGATATGGGCATTGCTGGCAAGGCCAGCATTTATTGCCCATCCCTAGTTGCCTTGAGAAGGTGGTGGTGAGCCACCATCTTGAACCGCTGCAGTCCTGTGTGGTGAAGGTGCTCCCACAGTGCTGTTAGGGAGGGAGTTCCAGGATTTTGACCCAGCGACGATGAAGGATCGGCGATATACTTCCAAGGAGGGGAACTTGGAGGTGGTGGTGTTCCCATGCGCCTACTGCCCTTGTCCTTCTAGGTGGTAGAGGTCACAGGTTTGGGAGGTGCTGCCGAAGAAGCCTTAGCGAGTTGCTGCAGTGCATCTTGTAGTTGGTACACACTGCAGCCACGGTGCGCCGATGGTGGAGTAGAGTGAGTGTTTAAGGTGGTGGATGGGGTGCCAGTGAAGCGGGCTGCTTTGTCCTGGATGGTGTCGAGCTTCTTGAGTGTTGTTGGAGCTGCACTCATCCAGGCAAGTGGGGAACATTCCATCACACTGCTTACTTGTGCCTTCTAGATGGTGGAAAAGCATTGGGGAGTCAGGAGGTGAGACACTCGCTGCAGAATACCTAGCCTCTGACCTGCTCTTGTTGCCACAGTATTTATGTGGCTGGTCCAGTTAAGTTTCTGATCAATGGTGACCCCCCAGGATGTTAATGGTGGTGGATTCAGCGATGGTAATGCCGTTGAATGTCGAGGGGCAGTGGTTAGACTCTCACTTGTTGGAGATAGTCATTGCCTGGCACTTCTGTGGCGCGAATGTTACCTGCCACTTAACAGCCCAAGCCTGAATGTCGTCCAGGTCTTGTTGCATGTGAGCATTGACTGCTTCATTATCTGAGGAGTTGTGAATGGTGCTGAACACTGTGCAGGCATCAGCAAACATCCCCATTTCTGACCTTATGTTGGAGGGAAGGTCATTGATGAAGCAGCTGAAGATGGTTGGGCCTAGGACACTGCCCTGAGGAACTCCTGCAGTGATGTCCTGGGGCTGAGATGTTTGACCTCCAACCACCACAACCATCTTCCTTTGTGCTAGGTATGACTCCAGCCAGTGGAGAGTTTTCTCCCCAATTCCCATTGACTTCAGTTTGACCAGGGCTCCTTGATGCCACACTCGGTCAAATACTGCCTTGATGTCAAGGGCAATCACTCTCACCTCACCTCTGGAATTCAGCTCCTTTGTCCATGTTTGGACCAAGGCTGTAATGAGGTCTGGAGCTGAGTGGTCCCAACGGAACCCAAACTAGGCATCAGTGAGCAGGTTATTGGTGAGTAAGTGCCGCTTGATAGCACTGTCGACAACACCTTCCATCACTTTGCTGATGATTGAGAGTAGACTGATGGGGCGGTAATTGGCCGGATTGAATTTGTCCTGCTTTTTGTGGACACAATATACTTGGGCAGTTTTCCACGTTGTCAAATAGATGCCAGTGTTATAGCTGTACTGGAACTGCTTGGCTAGAGGCGCGGTTAGTTCTGGAGCACAAGTCTTCAGCACGACAGCCGGGATGTTGTCGGGGCCCACAGCCTTTGCTGTATCCAGTGTGCTTAGCCGTTTCTTGATATCACATGGAGTGAATCGAATTGGCTAAAGACTGGCTTCTGTGATTTTGGGGACCTCAGGAGGAGGCCGCTATGGATCATCCACTCAGCACTTCTGGCTGAAGATCGTTGCAAATGCTTCAGCCTTGTCCTTTGCACTCACGTGCTGGGCTCCGCCATCATTGAGGATGGGGATATTCATGGAGCCTCCTCCTCCCGTTAGTTGTTTAATGGTCCACCACCATTCACGACTGGATGTGGCAGGACTGCAGAGCTTTGATCTGATCCATTGATTGTGGGATCGCTTAGCCCTGTCTATAGCATGCTGCTTCTGCTTTTTAACATGCATGTCGTCCTGTTATCCACTTTGGTGGGAAAAATAGAAAATCAGTGTATTTTTTAAACGGTGAGGGATTTGGAAATGTTGGTGTTCAGAGGGACCTGGGTGTCCTTGTACCTGAATCACTGCAAGTTAACATACAGGTACAGCAAGCAATTAAGAAAGCAAATGGTATGTTGGCCTTTATTACAAGAGGATTTGAGTATAAGAGTAAAGATGTCTTACTGCAATTATATAGGGCCCTGGTGAGACCACACCTGGAATATTGTGTACAGTTTTGGTCTCCTTACCTAAGGAAGGATATACTTACCACAGAGGGAGTGCAACGAAGGTTCACCAGACTGATTCCTGGGATGGGGGGATTGTCCTATGAGGAGGGATTGAGTAGGCTAGGCCTATATTCTCTCGAGTTTAGAAGAATGAGAGGTGATCTCATTGAAACATACAAAATTCTTACAGGGGTTGACAGGGTAGATGCAGGGAGGATGTTTCCCCTGGCTGGGGAGTCTAGAACCAGGGGTCACAGTCTCAGAATAAGGGGTCGGCCATTTAGGACTGAGATGAAGAGAATTTTCGTCACTCAGAGGGTGGTGAATCTTTGGATTTCTCTACCCCAGAGGGCTTTGGAGGCTCAGTCGTTGATATTCAAGTCAGAGATCGATAGATTTTTGGATATTAAGGGAATCAAGGGATAGTGCAGGAAAGTGGAGTTGAGGTTGATGACCAGCCGTGATCTTATTGAATGGCGGAGCAGGCTTGAGGGGCCAAATGGCCTACTCCTGCTCCTATTTCTTATGTTCTTATGTTCTTTAGAGCTGCCTAGATGCCAATATGAATGGATCCAATTTGCTGCATACTCAGCCAATACCAACCTTCCCTGCCAGATAGGGCTCCAATGACACCATCAGGGCCCGATTTGGTATTTTAACCTGAGGCTTGAGCGGGAGAGCAGACGGCAAAACCTGCCAGGAACAGGAGCCAGGGCCAGCATGGTAACTTTAAAAACATTTGTTTTTAGTTTACGGGGCCCCACCAGGAAACCTTGGGCCTCCCCTTCCTTTTTTGGTCGGGGCGTCGGTAAACGGCATGCTAATGAGGTCCGGCCATTAAAACCAGCCAAGCCTCCCTACTACCGCTGCCCTGCTCGCTCTGCCGTGTTCCCGCCCGGGAGTTAATATCGAGCTCCATGTCAACCTTTATAGACTAGGGGGTAAAAATTCACTTGGTTGCGCCACCCGTTAGCGCCTTAAGAGAGCGCTAATGGGGCGCAAAGCCGCTAACGCCCGGGCGCAGCGATGTTTGCGCCGCTCGAGAACTTAACTTGAGATTGTGCGGCGGCGCTAAAACTTACCGCTGCGACCACCTGCGCGCGCAGATTGTGACATCATTCCATGGTGCAACGCCCTTGGGGCGCCCCGTAGAGGAAATTGAGTGGCGCCCCCTGCCTTACCGCCTGGCGCTTCCAACGACCAGAAGACTGGAACGCTATCAATCGCTGTGGGGCTGGGGGGGGCGCTATTTAAAGGGGGCCTCTTCCTGTCTTTTATTGTTGGCGGCATTTTTGAACTACGCATTCTGAGAGAGAGAGGGAGAGACTTCTGGAGAGATTCAACGTTGTGTGAAGGAGTTTTGGGTACTGAGCAGCACTTTGCAGGTTCATTTTGATTTGCCATTCCTTGTATTGATTTAGCAGAGACCGTGGGAGCTGCACTCTGAGCTCTTTGCCTGGTGCTCTCCATTGTTCTTTCCAGCACATTTGATGTGCAAGTCTCTCCAGGCCGAGATTCAAGGCAGCAATGAACAGGATGTGGATGGAAAGCAAGATTAACCATCCCCTTTAAGAACTGGCCCGTGCCATTGTGTGTGTGTTCCATTGCTGACTGACATTACATGAGCTTCGCCAGCGCTCCGAGTTAGCGCCTCACTGTTCGGCCTTTGCGCCTTAAGAGAGGTGTGCACCGCCTGCTTTAGCGCTCCACTCACCTCCCGGGGCGGTAAAAGTGAAGTTTCCCGTCAGTGCCGATAATTAGCGCCAGGCGCTAATATTGGCGTCCGGACGATATTTGCGCCCCAAATGGGGCGCGACCTAATTTCTACCCCTAGGTTTGATAGTTAGTTGAAGGGAAAGGGGAGAAAAGGGATATGAGAACGGAGACTACGGGCTGGATTTTGAATGACCCATGGAGTCGGGTTTGGAGGCGTGTGGGGGGTTAAATTTGCGGGGTCGAGGCTCCCGACCCCATCCCGACTCCATCCCGCCTCCACGCAATTTTGACAGAATCAGACGTGAGGTTCCCGACTCCGTCCCGCCTCCAAGAGGCGGGAGAGGCCATTAAAGCCCTTAACAAGCCCTAAATTGGCGCTGTAATGCGATTTTAGCTAGTTTAACCCTTTTCCGACGTGAAGTACGCCTGATGTGAAACACTCCAGTGAAACCTGGCGGGAGAGCAAGTGGCTAGCTGACTATCAGCTGCAGGTCCACTATTACAAAGTCGCCTCTGATGCTGCTGCATTGAATGTCTTCAGAGACTGCATGGCCTTTGCTGAGAGAGGACTTGGATGCAAAAAAAATCTCTTTTCTCTCTCTCTCTCTCTCTCACATATTCATCCAGTGCACTCACAGCAAAATCCAGGCAGGTCCTCTCTCACCAACAGCCAGGCAGTCAGTCTCTGACCTGCAATGCAGCAGCAATGATGACATCATCAGAGTCGACTTTCAGACTGAAACCACTAATTAGTTCATGGGTTCCCACATGCTGGAACTCAATTGCCCAATTAAGTGAAAATTGCATCATTCATCCACATTAATCTGGAGTTGGGGGGGGAAACACGAAATGCGGATGACACGACCCCAACCCGACCCCAAGACAAAATCCTGCCCAACTTGCCTGGAGCAGGAACACCAACAATGATTGGTTGGGCTCACAGGCCCGTCTCTTTATAATTTCTAGGTCATTATCAGGGAATTGCATAGAACCACAAGTTGCACTGGTGGATTCTATCGACTGCCATCCATTATCTCAATCTTGGGACTTGTAGATTATGCAGTAAATTTAGGCTGCTTAACAGTTTAAAAGAACATCTATTAACGAGAGGCTTCTGCTGTCTTTATGATTCATTCTCTGACGACCCAGCTCGAGGTTATTCCAGTTTCCGCACCTGGTTTTGCCTCATCAAGTTGTTCTGTAGTCCTGTCTAGCTGTCCCTAAAAGCTAGTGCACAGGTACAGAAAGAAATCGAAAAGGCTAATGGTAAGTTGGCCTTTATCTCAAGGAGGTAGGAATTCAAAAGTGAGGAAGTGATGCTTCAGTTGTACCGAGCTTTGATCAGACCCCATCTGGAGAACCATCTTCAGTTTTGGTCACCGAACCTCAGAAAGGATATATTAGTCTTGGAAGGAATATGGCGCAAATTCACCAGGATTATACCAGGGCTTAGAGGGTTGAATTATGAGGATAGGTTGCATTTCTTTGTGTTTAGTAGGTTGAGAGGTAATGTAATCAAGGTGTTTAAAATGATAAAGGAATTCAATAGGGTAGATACGGCGAAACTACCTCCCCTGATGGGGGAATCCAAAACAAGAGGACATGATCTTAAAATTAGAGGTAGGCCATTTAAAATCAGGAAGTAATTTTTCATGTGCAGGGAATTCTCTCCTCCAAAAGGCTATGGATGCTGGGTCAATTGAAATTTTCAAGACTGAGATCAATAGATGTTGGTTGGGTAAGGGTAGCAAGCAATACGGCGCAAAGGCGGATAAATGGAGTTGAGGTACAAATCAGCCATTATCTAATTGAAGGGCTGAACAGGCTCGAGGGGCTGAATGGCCTACTCCTGTTCCGGGGCCTGTTCCTGTGCTCAATAAATGGAAGTCTTTTGTTTTGCAGCCAGTCTGATGAAATAATCATTAGGCTGCCCCTACTTTAGACTACGAGGAGAGATCCTCCCACATCCTTTCCAGGATAGGAGCGCAACACCATTTTAATATGCTGGATGCTCATTAAGTAAAAAGCCTCATTTGTACGTCTGTGGAGCTACTCTTGTCAACATTTAATTGGATGGGTCAGAGTGGCTCAGGGTTTTATGGAGAGGCACTCGAAAGATCTAATTATATTGTGGTCCATTATGTAGCCTTTAAATGCAATCACTTATTTTTAATGCATGGACATTCTTCGCTGCCATTTTTTATAAATGAGTGTTGGGCCCTTTGCATGGTTCAGCACAGGTGCCAGGGAAGGAATTATCTTGCACCAGCACAGTTAAAGGGCTACTGAAAGAGAAATCGGACAGCAACGCAGTCTAGAACATGCGGGGGAATTTTCTGGTCCCAACCCTGGAATCTTGGCGCAGGGAGCACTGATCCATCTCATGGGATTTCCCAAGACCGGGTCCATCACACATTCATAGCGAGCTCCATTGTCATTGTAGCGTGCGACCAGCCAGGATGGGAGAAGGCGAACTAGACAAACCATGGTCTTTTTTCATCTAGTAATTCTATGTTCCCTTTCAATGCAAAGCTGCAATTGCAGCCGTGATTTACAGAGGCTGATGTTGATGACGTTCCACAGAAGAAGAACTGGCTGCGGCGAGGAGCACGTCAGCTTCATTTTCTGGCTGGTATTTGGTGATTCTTTTCCATGAAGTACAGCACGGAAGGGTTCTTTGGCCTCCCGGAGTGCTTTCTCTGCCAAGAAATATGCATGCTGCTTGGCAGGAGGTGGTTGATAGGGTGAATCCTGTCTCCAACATACGAGGTGGAGGAGGAAAAAAGTTAATAGCCTCAGGTCTGCCAAGGTAAGGCTAGTCAGTGTTTCGCTGCATCAAGTTAATGGGCAGACCTGTATTGGAGGAGGGTCCCCGAATCTTAGTCCTCTCACTGAGTGTGAACGGACCAGGCTTGACACGGTTGCAGTGGAAAACAGAAATGGCCTAGCTCACTAAAAAGAACTTGCTTCTAGCTGGGAACATTCTGGGATCAAGCCCCAATCCAGGATTTTGAGCACATTGACAATCCAGTGCAGCACCGAGGGACCTGCTGCATTGTTCGAGGTGCCAGTTTTCAGGTGAGAAATTAAAGTGAGGCCCATGTGTGCCTGTTCAAGTGGCTCAGGTGGCTATTAAAGATCCCATGCTACTGTTTGAAGACAAATCTGCAAATTCGCAGGATAATTATGGATGAGGAAAGCTATTCGGCCCATCTTAGTTCATCCACCCAGAGGCATCCACCGTTCTGCCTCAACCTCCGCCCGTCCGTCCGTTCCAGGGGTCGGTAAACCGTTCTCATCTGTTACGGGTTGTATGTCTACTATGTCTGTCCTGATTGCGTGTTGTACTTAACTTCAACTGCTGCTCCTTAATAAAGCGACCTATGACTCCGAAGACCCTTTGGGTAATCCGTGTGTGACCTGTGATCCAAATCTTACAGTGGTGTCAGAAGTGGGATCACAGAGCGGGAGTCATACGGACCTCGGTGTTGTGAGAACCGGGAAGACTTGGTCGACCGCGCGTGATTGTCGCTAAGACTGGGTAGGGAACTCTCTGAGGAGAGAGAGAGAGAGAGCGTGCCAAATAAGTGAAACCAGAGATACAATGGCGTTGGCATATCACAGGGAACGGTTGATGGATAGCCTGACGGAGGTGAGGCATAAAGAGCAGGAGAGAGAATGGGAGGTAGAGAGGGGAAAAGATCTAAGCTGCATGCTAACCCATCTGAAAACTCAGCAAAGGAAGGAAAAAAACAGGGAACTAGGGAATAAGTTGCTGAGACAATTTAAAAGGAGTAAAAAAGAAACTTAGGGCTAGAAATTCGGTGCATTTGCACCTCTCGTTAGCCTGCTCAGGGGTCGCTGACGAGAGGCGGAAACGACTTTTCACCCGGGCTCGGCGCCGCTAACGACTCCTGCTAAATTCAGCGGGAGTTTAGCGGCGGTGGTAACCGGTAGCGCCCCGCTCCATTGCGCAGGCGATGACAACGTCATCACCATGCGCAGCACCCCATTTTCGCCCAGCCTGTAAAATTGGCCCGTGCCCCCTCAATCTGCGCCGGGCGATGACAGCGACCGATTCAGGGGGCGGGAACAGAGCAGCAGGAGGCTCACAGGGCGCGAACTAAAGGGGAGGTGGCGGGCAGGGATAAAATAAAAGTTGGCCAACTTACTTGTCGCGGCCCGTTGTCTCTTTGAACGTGGGGTCCTTGCCTCGATCTGGCAGCCCGGCACTTCTCTTGTGTGCCGGGCTGCTGGCACGGCACCCCGCTCCTCGGTGGTCCAGGTAGGGTCACAGAATCACAGAATCCCCACAGTGCAGATAGAGGCCATTTCGGCCCATCGAGCCTGCACCGACACATATCCCACCCTATCCCCGTAACCCCACGTATTTAATCCCCCCTAACACTAAGGGTCAATTTATCATAGCCAAATCAACCTAACCCGCACATCTTTGGACTGTGGGAGGAAACCGGAGCACCCGGAGGAAACCCACGCAGACAATGTACAAACTCCACACAGACAGTCACCCAAGGCCGGATTCGAACCCAGGTCCCTGGGGCTGTGAGGCAACAGTGCTAACCACTATGCCACCGTGTCCTGCAGAGTTGTGGGCTTGGGCTCTCCCCTTTAACTACGTGGCCCAGTGTGCAGCGCTGCAGAACACACCACCCCGATATTCAGGGTTAGCACTCTAAGAAGGAAGTGGAGCACTTGAATTAGCGCTCCACCTCCCTCTTGGGGCGCTAAAACTGAATTTAGCGATCGTGGCGCTATTTTTCACTGGGCGCTAAATTTAGCGCCCAGGCGATGTTAACGACCCAAAATGGTTGCTAACAAATTTTTCCCCCTTAAAGTTGAAACTGACATGGAAGCTTTCTGTGCCGAGAAAAATTAAAACACAAGATTTGCTGAGTGAAAGGAACCTTAAAAAAAAATGCTGGAATTTCAGTTTGTGTGAAAGTGTGTGTTAAAGTGTGGAAGTTTTCCTGACTATGAATGTTTAAGAAGTTACAGTATTCCTTTAGTCTGAAAGTCTGTCTTTAAAAGAAAGTGTCTGTTATGTTTGTTTTAGCTCCACTCACTTCTCTGTGCATAGAGCTAAAAGCCGTTTAACCCTTTGTAGTCTTGTCTTGGCTGTTGGAAGTTTTAAGAAAGTGTGAATGTGTTGAGTATGTTCATTTCAATTTAAGATTGTGTACCTAGAAGTGGGAGAAACTTTGTGATTTACATTTTAAGTTAAAGACACTGCTGTGGATATATGTTGACTGGGACGGCTTGTACAGCAAACTGTAAATCAGAGGCAGCTTGCTTTACAAAAGTTAAGCTTTAGCCTTGAAGTTACGGTTGCCATGGTTTCTGATCGTGTCTGGTAGAAAATGAATCTGGACTTTTGAAAGTATTTTTTTTGAAGTACACATTTTTAGTTGGATTACAATTTTAAAAAATTGCTATTTTTTTGTTGTTTCAATGAGAAATGTGTGATTTTATTTTAAATCAATTTGAACGTTTACAAAGCACTGTATTCTTAATTTGGTTACTGCGAGTCCGAGACACCCACTCTCTCGAAGCTTTTGACAAGTAGGAAGTAATCAGTAATTATAAATTTGGTTGAAAGAAAAAAAATTAATTAGTCAATGATGAAATAAAAGAGAAAAGGAAAGATTCTGTCACTTCTCTACTTTCAGTGCAGTGTCCCTTAAAAAAAAACTTGTATGAATGGGCTGGATTTTGTTAATGGGGAACTTTTGGAGGCGGGACTCCCACTTGTCGGGTTTTAGTCCCACCTCCATCGACTTGTGGCCAACCCATGTTATGTTCCCTTGATTAACCTTGTTAAGCCGGCCCAGCGGGCTTAGCAGGCCAATTAAGAGAAAGCTGGTTACAGGAGATGTCAGCGAGTGACGTTTCATCTGTGACAGATGAAATGTCAGCGTTTGATGGCTCTGTGAAGCTGTCAATCACTGACAATCTGTCCTATAATTTCAGTCCTGTCACTCAGGCTGTGTTAGAGAGCTCTCCTGAGCAGAAAGCAGAAGGCTGCAGCTTTTGACAGTTCAGCGGCCATTCTGCTTTCTGTGCTGGTGAGCTGAGGGACTCCCGAGACCTGAAGGGAGGAAGCCTGCAGGAAGAAGTAAAGGTAAGTAAAGCTTTTAAAACACTTTACACACACCTCACACAATTACCTCTGCACGCATGTACCCATCACTCAACTGCACACCAGACATCTCGGCCCCACAGACCCCCACAGACCGACGGCCCGCCTCGCTGACCCTGGCGAGGTTCGGAGCCGTCGGGAAGCCCACACTTCAGGGCTCAAAATGGGGATTAGCCAAAAAACTGCCCTCCTGGGAAGATGGCACGGAGGCGGGTTGGGGGTGGGATGGGTACCCGGCCCCAGATTCTGCCATTTTGCCAGCAGTCCCACCTCCAAACCCGCCTCCCCAGGGCTGGCAAAATCGCCCCCATTTGTTTCGAAGTTACAAGCTGAGGGAAGCTCTGCCCTCTTTTCCTTTTGTGTAAAATGTTCATGATTTGTTTAAATGTGAAAAACTAATTGTTTTCCAGTTAGTTTCAGTATTTTACAGTCATTTGGAAAGGCATCTGAAGAAAGGACAATAAGAAATATGGTGTAATTTACTGTTTTCTGCAAGCATGTGCTATTTTGTTTTGTTTTATCTGTTCTGTATTGTGGTTAGTTAATAAAATATTGGTCTGAATTAAATAGGAATTATTAAAGTTAACTAACCTATTAAATTGTGAAAACCCAACTGTCTTTTTCGATCGGGAAAGTTTTTTTTAAATTTACGTGAAGTGACGCAATTGCGTGCGTCTGACAATATTTGCTCCGCCTTCTTACAAACCTGCAAAGGAGTTAGCCCTTTCCGCTGACAGCTGTTGTTTTTTTAATTCACCACACAACAACTTTTGTGTTGCTGAAAGAAATTTAAAGATATTGGACATTATTAAATTTAAGTTTTTTAATTTTAAGTGAATATTTCCCCACAGTGACAGAAGGAAAATTATGATTTGACAAATTAACCCCTTGGGCTCTTAAGCAGAGCCACACTGGATTCTCTGCTTTCTTTTGTTATGTGGAAGTTACCTTGTAAACTAATTGTAGCACTTCTGTCTCTAATGTTAAAACACCGTGTAAACCACCTAGCCTGGAATCACTTGTTTCTCAAATTGGAACTGATAAGATAAGATACGAGAAGGGGACATCTACCTGAAGTTAAAGGGGATAATTAAATTTTCATTCAAATAAACTGGTTGAGAGCAGTCTAGGTGGTCGTGCCAATTGCTGTGTATCAATGGAAGAAAGTTTGTGGGGAAATAAAATTGAGCATTGACAAAACCTGTCAGTTCAACAATACTGAAATAATAACTTGGACCAAGTGGGAACATTTGATTTTTGTTTTAAAGAGGTTATGAGAATATTTGTATTGGATAGGAAAGTTCCTCCAGGGCTCATGAATGAGACAGAATGGTAATTAATGGGATGTGTAAAATGGAGAGAGGAAGTGATTGAGGGTGTAAGATTGAAACAGGAAAATTACACCATCAAATGAGAATTGTCCTAACTTTCTAGTGAAAGTCAGGAAAGTGTAGTTAAGAACAGTAAATTGACAGCTTTCTCTTGGAGACATTTGTGCCCTTGCCTATAATGAACTTTTTAAGAAAACTGAATTTGATAGCCTGGCCACTACCTGAGACATCGGGACCATGCAGAGCTCCAGACAACAGCACGACATGAAATGGTTAATGTGGCTCAGGAGAGTGAGACAACTTTTCAAATCATCATGGCAGTGATACATAGTCCAAAGAGAAACCGACTTTGAAACAATCAGAATCGAGTTAAGCACACTGGTACCTGGTAGAGGGATTGAAATTGAAGTTGAAGTGGAGAGTTACATAGAATTTGGATTGGGACAATTGAGGGCTAGAGAGAGATCATATTTAGTTAGAATTATCCCCAAGATGGATATGAGTAAAAGAGAGATCTGGAGAATCTTTTAAGACCATGATTTGTTGATTAAATGTTAAACTGTAGCTTTCTTTACAATGTCTGTTTTCTTGTCTGCGCGTAAGCCAATTGTGTACTCATGCCTATGACTAACCAGCACTAACAAATTAATTGAGACACCGAAAGAGAAGATCCGAAGCAACCTAAAGGAGATCCCAGGTGGGGTAAGATCAGGAAAGATAGAAGAAACAGCGGATACCCCAGGCGGGGCAGAATTGGAACACCGGAACAGTGAATTGAGCTTGTGTGAGGGGTTGGAGATTGCTCCTCCCCCTCAAAAGGAGTGAACTGTAAGAAAGGGGGAAATCTTCATTTCTGAGTCTCCCTACTAACTAATTCCCAACATGAGAGAGCAATAAGAACTAGCTAGATTAGTCAAGAGCCGATTGTGAGACGTCGATAAGGATATTTCCTTCTCAAAGGTGGGGAACTGTAAGAAATCATGAATCAAAAGAAATTGTGAATTGTAAAAGAAATAATGGTTTTATGAAAGAAATGGGTTTGCCAAGCTCAGCAGCCAGGATAAGCTGACGACACAGAAGAAACCAATCATGTCAGTTAAAGAGTTGCACAAAGAGCTGAGGTCGTTTACAAGGGCAGAACGCAGAAACAGGCCTTCATGTAGGTACAGCTAGGCCCGATAAGAGGTCAGGTAAGAGTCTTATGATAAACAAACTGTCTAGAAGAAAGTGCAAGATGTCCAAACAAGAGATAAGCGGAGGGATGATCTCATGGGGACAGACGGAGTTTGCTGTAGGTGCCTATTCCCCTGTAATTGGACAATTGAATGGGTAACAAATGATTGACATCAGGTATCCACCGGCCCACCGAAATAAGGTATATAAACGGGCAGCCAAAAGAGAAAAACTGGCAGAGAGGGGGAGAGCTTCTCTGAGGTGGATTTCATGCTAGCTTCAGCTTAACAACTCCGCCAGCTCGGGAGACGACCAAAGGGGAAGAGACCGCTGCCGCAGGGATCCAAGACCATCGTTCTGCCTTACTCTCCGTCCGTCTGTTCTGGGGCCGGTAAACCGTTCTCATCTGTTACGGGTTGAATGTCGACCATGTCTATCCTGATTTAACTATATTTGAACTGCTGCTGCTTGATAAAACGACCTATGACTCCTATGACCCTTTCGATAATCTGTGTGTGACCTGTGATCAAAATCTTACATTATATATCTCTCAGATGCCTCCTTTCTAGACTGAAAGTGTCAGCCGTGGCTCAGTTGGTAGCACCCTGGCCTCTGAGTCAGAAGGTTGTGGGTTCAAGTCCCACTCTAGAAACTTGAGCACAAAAATCTAGGCTGACACTCCAGTGCAGTGCTGAGGGAGTGCTGCACTGTCGGAGGTGCCGTCTTTCGGATCAAATGTTAAACTGAGGCCCCGTCTGCTCTCTCAGGTGGACGTTAAAGATTCCATAGCACTATTTCGAAGAAGAGCGGGGGAGTTCTCCCCGGCGTCCTGGCCAATATTTATCCCTCAATCAACATCACTAAAACAGGTTATCTGGTCATTATCACATTGCTGTTTGTGGGAGCTTGCTGTGCGCAAATTGGCTGCCGCGTTTCCTACATTACAACAGTGACTACACTTCAAAAAATACTTCATTGGCTGTAAAGCGCTTTGGGACGTCCGGTGGTCATGAAAGGCGCTATATAAATGCAAGTCTTTCTTTCTTTGAAAGGCCCAAGGTTTCTCCAGTCTTTCCTCATAATTCATGCAACTTTGTATCTCTTCCCTGCACAGCCTCCATTGCTTGAAAATATCTCTTCTTGGTGACCAGAACTGAGCTCAATATTCAAGGTGCAGTCTGACCAGAGCACTATAAAGTTTGGTTACTATCCCCTCCGACTTATGGTTTACTGTTTTGGTTGTGTAGTTCAACATAAGAACATAAGAAATAGGAGCAGGAATAGGCCACTTGGCCCCTTGAGCCTGCTCCGCCATTTAGTAAGATCATGGCTGATCTTGGGCTCAAAGCCACTTCCCTGCCCGCTCCCCATAACCCTTCACTCCCTTATCTTGCAAAAATCTGTCTATCTCCACCTTAAATGTATTTAATGACCCAGCCTCCACAGCTCTTTGGGGAAGAGAATGCCAAAGATTCATGACCCTCTGAGAAGAAAAAATTCCTCCTCATCTCAGTTCTAAAAGGGCGACCCTTTATTCTGAAACTATGCCCCCGAGTTCTAGATTTCCCCACGAGGGGAAACATCCTCTCTGCATCTAGCATCCTGTTGGCTTTGTTGATTGTTGCTCTGCACTAGTTGGACATGTTTAGATTTGGATCTACAAAGATTCCTCGGTCTCTTTCAACATCTCCTTCAGTTACATTAACACAATTCATGAATTATGCGTGTCATCTATTTCTCCTTCCTATGTTTAGCACTTTACATAGTATCCTGGACCACATTCCTCCCGCAACACCAACATCGAAAAAAAAGCAGTTTGACGGCATTGGTGGGATCTGATGGTTGCCGCACTTGCCTACATAATAGTTCAAAGTAATTTATTGTATGTGACGAGCTTTGAGAAACACGATAAGGTACTATATAAATGCAAGTCTGACTTTTCCCTCAGAATAGCGTACCCGGCTAATCTCTGTGTCTGAAGTATGCCATTTTATATACAGCAATCCCACCGTATAACACTGCTCTCAGGAGCCAAGTGTTATATTGAGGCAAGTGTTGTTTGTGAAGTCAGTTCAATAAACAGTAACGAGTGTACCTAAACTGTGCAGCTACTATACATCGTAATCAGCTGTGTTGTTCAGGAGTAGTCAGACACTCCTCAGAATGGCACATTTAACAAGCTGTGAAATGCTCTATCCAATCGAATGCAAGCTAAATTGTGCCATCAATCGTGTCACTTATTCATTCATTGAAATTGATCAATAGAAGACTGACTAGTGGACATTCCACAGAATAGCAGACCTAACAAGGAGCGAGATGCTTTGTTTCATGCAGTTAAATCATTATCAATTGTAGCACTTATTCATTCATTGAAATTGATTCATGGAAATTGATCACCAGCTCCCGTCACTGAGTAGCAGAATTAACGAGGTCCCAATACTTCTGTCCAAATACTTCTGTTTAATCCTTTTGCTGTTCAACTATAAAAAAAAGCTTCTGCCAACCATCATCTAGCTGAAAAAGAATGATACAATGTAAATCTGGGAATCAAGTAAAAATAGCGCTGCATCTAAAATAGTGCTGTAAAAGAGTGTATTGTGGGGAAACTATGCAATGGATTTAGTGAATGATGCTTTTACCTCTGATCAGAAGGTTGTAGTTTGAAGCTCCACCATAGGACACGAGCTAAAATTAAGTGTAGTATTCAGCGAGTATTGGATTGTCAGAGGTGCTATCTTTTGAATGAGCTGCTAAACGGAAGCCCTGCCTGTTCAGGTGGATATAAAATAGGCTTGCATATAGTGACACCATAGTCCTGACCAGAATGGAGGTGATTGAGTAATTCCCCCATCAATCACACCTGGCCGGCCTCCCATCTTCCACCCTCCGTAAACTTGAGGTCATCCAAGATTCTGCTGCCCGTGTCCTCGCACCAAGTCCCGTTCACCCATCACCCCTGTGCTCGCTGACCTACATTGGCTCCCGGTTAAGCAACGCATCGATTTAAAAAAAAAACTCATCCTTGTTTTCAAATCCCTCCATGGCCTCGCCCCTCCTTACCTCTGTAATCTCATCCAGCCCCACAACCCTCCGAGATCTCTGCGCTCCTCTAATTCTGGCCTCTTGAGCATCCCCAATTTTAACCGTTCCACCATTGGCGGCCGTGCCTTCAGCTGCCAAGGCCCTAAGCTCTGGAATTCCCTCCTAAACCTCTCCGCCTCTCTTTCCTCCTTTAAGACGTTCCTTAAAACTGACCTCTTTGACCAAGCTTTTGGTCATCTGCCCTAATATCTCCTTATGTGGCTCGGTGTCAAATTTTATTTTATAATGCTCCTGTGAAGAGCCTTGGGACGTTTTACTATGTTAAAGGCGCTATATAAATGCAAGTTGTTGTTGTAAGTGACTGGGATTGATTTGACACACACATAATTAGTATTATTTAACTATCGTCCACTCACTGCATTTTGCTGGAGAAATAATCTGCTTTTATCAGGAGACACTGCTGTAGTTTCGGTCATGATTTCCATTTGCTGTTGTTCATAGAGACTCTGATTAAATAGACTCTGTGTGCTGTTTGCTGAGTAAATAGACTCTGTTTGCTGTGAGTCCCGCTGTAAATCCCACCTCACCTCCAACTCATTGGCTGACACTGTGGTGTCAATACTCCCTCCGTATAAAATATTCCATTACACTATGTGAAGTTAAAGGACTGGGTGGTTCAGTAGGTTTGACAGTGTACAGGTCTTTCAGCTGTGAGATCTAAGAAAGAAAGAAAGACTTGCATTTATATAGCGCCTTTCACGACCACCGGACGTCTCAAAGCGCTTTACAGCCAATGAAGCACTTTTTGGGGTGTAGTCACTGTTGTAATGTAGGAAACACGGCAGCCAATTCACACACAGCAAGCTCTTATAAACAGCAATGTGATAATGACCAGATAATCTGTTTTTTGTGATGTTCATTGAGGGATAAATATTGTCTAGATTCAAATTTACCCCAGATAGTGTTCTCTGTCTGCTGTCGAAAAGAGCCCACTTGGGCAGTCTCAATATAAATCCTAGAGTAAATGAACCACGAAAAATTGGCCCTAATTCAGTACTAATTGGCAGTCTCACTCAGGTAGACCATACAATATGTGGTGTGGTAAAATGGAAAAATGTCACACTGGGGCATTGGGGGTGGGGCATTCTTCTGAAGTTGGGACGAAGGCCCATTGTTGATGAATAGTAGAGAGAGCTTTATTCTCAAAATGCCTGACCTGGGAGATCTTCATGGGTGCTCATAATGGAAAGCGTTCCATTTTCCAGCACGACCATCTCTTACCTGGCTGAGCATAAAACTCACAACAACAAAAAAGCTAAAAATAGGAAGCGATATTGATGGTGAGAACCCCACCCTCTTTTAAAACCCGATCAATGACTAGGGTTATGCGGATTTCATCTGTTCTATGCATATGATTCATATGTTTGATCAACCCCTTAATCAATAAGATGCTATCACAAACCTGGGCACCACGTAATAGACTACAAATGATCTATCAATTACCATTAATGAAGCGCTTTGTTTATAGGGGAAAGCTTTGTGACTTAGTTCCCACCGGGTTACGCAGACAAAAAGCAAGTAATGTCAATACTAACTTGATAATACACACAATGTACTAACAGTCCTGGAGACATTGTATCTTGTGATAAACCAGGATTTAGATTATATTATGTGGTTGAGTGTAGAAATTGAATTTTTAGACTCCAATAAAGCCTCAGAATTCCACACCCGAAGGAATGAAAATGCCACTTAAAACGTCAGATCAAATGACGCATCCAAGTGGAGATGTTTTCATTCTGGCATAAACTCTGAAGTGCAGGTACCACATTGTCCATGTGTTTGCAATTCCAATTTATCTGATTTTCTTTTTCTATTTCTGATATTCTCTGTGTCTGTCTGCATGTGTCTCTCGCTCTTTTCTCAGTCTTGCACTACTTGCTCCATTTTATAGATCTAATGGGGTAAATGTTACAATTTCATGCTCCTGGCACAGAGCTTCATGCAACCGGGAGCGCATGTCAGGAATTAGCGGACAGAAAATTGTGCAGCCCAGTCTCCTGGCCAATATTCATCCCTCAACCAATACCACAAATTAACAAAGTTCTCTAACTTTTTCCAGTTCTGACGAAGGGTCACAGACCTGAAACGTTAACTCAGTTTCTCTCTCCGCAGATACTGCCTGGCCTGCTGAGTGTTTCCAGCATTTTCTGTTGTTATTTCAGATTTCCAGCATCCGCCGTATTTTGCTGTTGTACCACAAATTAACTGGTCATTATCTCACCTTGCTGTGTGAACATTGGCTGCCGCATTTGCCTACATCATCACAGCGACTATAATTAAAAAATAATTAATTTGGCACATCTTGAGAATGTGAACTTTAGCTACACACGGGAATGTTGGGGTGCAGCTGCAACAGTCTTGTCAATGGACACGAGGAGGATGAGGCAAACGTGAAGAATTCTGACGGTGCCACTTCAGTCTTTGTTTTGTGCAGAACTGATGGAGAGCGGTCCGTCCAGTGGAGTGGCTGTTGTCATCAGCTCTAGCATCTTCACACACAAAAGAGCGCTCAGCACTTGAAATGGACTTCTGGGTAGGGGAGTGGAGGCAAAAAGCCTTGGAATAACTACAGTTATATAGGGCCCTGGTGAGACCACACCTGGAGTACTGTGTGCAGTTTTGGTCTCCTTACCTAAGAAAGGATATACTTGCCATAGAGGGACTGCAGCGAAGGTTCACCAGACTGATTCCTGGGATGGCAGGACTGTCGTATGAGGAGAGATTGGGTCGACTAGGCCTGTATTCACTAGAGTTTAGAAGAATGAGAGGGGATCTCATTGAAACGTATACAATTCTGACAAGGCTGGACAGACTGGATGCAGGGAGAATGTTTTCCCTGGCTGGGGGCTCTAGAACGAGCGGTCACAGTCTCAGGATATGGGGTAGGACATTTAGGACTGAGATGAGGAGAAATTTCTTCATTCAGAGGGTGGTGAACCTGTTGAATTCTCTACCACAGAAGGCTGTGGAGGCCAAGTCACTGAATATATTTAGGAAGGAGATAGATAGATTTCTAGACGCAAAAGATGTCAAGGGGTATGGGGAGAGAGCGGAAATATGGTATTGAGATAGAGGATCAGCCATGATCATATTGAATGGCAGAGCAGGCTCGAAGGGCCGAATGGCCTACTCCTGCTCCTATTTAAGATTCAAGTATAGTAACTTGATTCAGTCGGTCACTTCATTCACATAGATCATTTTTTATCTTAAGGCATTGTTGGGTGCTGCAATGGGAGGTTCACAGAATCCCCACAGTGCAGATAGAGGCCATTTCGGCCCATCGAGCCTGCACCGACACATATCCCACCCTATCCCCATAACCCCATGTATTTAATCCCCCCTAACACTAAGGGTCAATTTATCATAGCCAAATCAACCTAACCCGCACATCTTTGGACTGTGGGAGGAAACCGGAGCACCCGGAGGAAACCCACGCAGACACAGGGAGAATGTGCAAACTCCACACAGACAGTCACCCGAGGCCGGATTCGAACCAGGGTCCCTGGCGCTGTGAGGCAACAGTGCTAACCACTATGCCACCGTGATGATAGGTTTTAGAAAGGTGGCGCCAAATGGCCTTCCTCATCTACATGTCCTAAGCCCAAAGAAACATATCAGCTCCAACAAATTAAGGTCAGATTTGTTGGATGAAGCCAAGAAGGAAAAAAATTGAGATGATAACCAGTCACACCTGTAGGGACAAAAAGTGCAATGTAATCTTCAATAACAACAGAAAGTGTTGGAAACACTCAGCAGGTCAGGCAGCATCAAGGAGAGAGAAACAGAGTCAATGTTTTGGGTCGAACCCTTCGTCAGAACTGGAAAAGGTTAGGGAAGATAGATTTTTAAGCAGGGGTAGGGAGGAGGGGAGGAAAGAACAAAGGGAAGGTTTGTGACAGGATGGAAGGCAGGAGAGATTGACTGACAAAAGGGATGATGGTGCGAGGCAAAAGGAGAGGTAATGGGACAAGTTAAGAAACAAAAGATGGCTCGAGATGAGGTGTGAATGATGTGCAAAATACTGCAGATGCTGGAAACCTGAAATTGCAAAATACTTGCAATGTAATCTTATTCTTTACTTAATTTGGGGAAGTACCTTTTTAATCCCAAAACAATCAAAATTTTATATAATAAAAACAGAAAATGCTGGAAATACTCAGCAGGCCAGGCAGCATCTGTGGAGAGAGAAACTGAGTTAACGTTTCAGGTCGATGACCCTTCGTCAGAACTGGAAAAAGAACGGGACGAAGGTTCATCGACCCGAAACGTTGACTCTGTTTCTCTCGCTACAGACGCTGCCTGACCTGCTGAGTGTTTCCAGCATTTTCTGTTTTTATTTCAGATTTCCAGCATCCGCAGTATTTTTACTTTTGTTTTGAATCAAAATTTGATATTCAATTTATCAGTCTCTTTCTCTTAATAAGAAGTTCCAGGCATAAATCATGGCTTCATAAAAAGATTGTGTAATACTCTAAAGGAATGAGCCATATTTCAGAAAAATACACCATCCTATGAACAGAATTCTGATATTATTAATATATGACAAACTGGGTTTAATAATCTAAAATCCTCAACGACACAAGCTGTAAACAGAAATACAGGCTTCTGAGATAAGATGAAGTGTTAACACAAAGCTGTAAACACCATACAAGCTTTTGAAATGGGAAATGGTTATTGACACAGAGACAATGGCCCTATTGAAGAAGCAAAGGCTTGCTTCCAAGGAGTTTGCAGTTTGCAACCAACACAATAGCTATACCTAGTTTAAAGTGTTAAAAGCAAACACTTTGAACAGGAACACAGAACATTAAAAAACCATGTGCCTTTGTAAAAGTAACATCAAATGAAACAGGAAACACAATTATATATACAACCAATTGAAGTTGCTAAGAAATGCATGGAACACCATGGTTGAAGTGGTTTTGATTTACATATTGTAAATATAATACCTACAGAACACTTTGAAGATATAATATCAATAGATGTACCAAGCAATCACATTGTGTTTGTATTGAACTTGGAACAGCTGGGAGACATGACGTCTGCTTATAACCAGTTAAGGGGATTTTAAGAATTCAATAGAAGACCTCGTAAGAGTGGCATCAAATAGATAAATCTGTTAAACCATATTTGATAAGTTATGAAACACCTATACAGCAGACAGGATTCTGAGAGTTAGCAGCTGAACTAACGGTAAGAATAGAAAGAAGTCAACAGAAAGACTGACTAGAGATAATTAGCTTACATCAGCAGAAACCTTCAAAGGAGATACCACTGCAAAAAGAGTATAAGATATGGGATTTTCAAATGGGAAAACAGAAGTCGCTGGAAAGGGCAGGCGATTCTCAGCTTCAGAGGCAGGCTCTGTAAGTTTTTAACTCTTTGAGTCTTGGGGATCAAATGGTACTTTAATTGATTTTGGTGGATATTCTGGATTAAGAATAAGACTTTGAAATGTAAAAATGTAACGAAGTTAATATTTGAGAATAAGGATCTCTGAGAATAGAATTGTAAGCTATTTGTATTTTGAACTGTTAAAGTTGCGATTGACTCATCAACTGTTAACTAAATGTCGGTTCCTTAATAAATCTATATATTTTTAGAACTGTCTCAGAGTATTTCTGTATCAACCTCGTGAACTCAAATCTCTGTACACTCTTTTGTGAGGAGTTGCAGAATTCTGGGGGGGTTTCCGGACCCTCATAATATCCGGAAGGTTACAGTCTAGTTAAACTTATTAAAAGTGCTATCCGGAGGACGGTAACATCTTCAAGTCATTTCTTTCCTTTAGGGAGAGATAGTCTGGACCTTTAGACCCAATTAAGCGTCTTATGGGATTCGGCTACCTCAAACTTTAGTTGAAGGGGAACGTCTGGGGAATACGCCTGATCTGGGGTAGTCTGAGAAGGGCTAGGACTTGTAATTATCCCTTCATACAGACCAGAACAATTAGGAGTTAAAGAAGTTCAAGGTTTTTAGAATTGCTTTAAAGAGGAAGAAAAGCTTCACACCCCAAAAGGCATATCCTTATTAAAGGCAAAGGCCTATACAATACTAACCCTAGAAAATAAAGGTTTAAGTACCCTTAGGATTGTTGAGGCCTTGTAGATATCTCAATGCCTGTGGGGAGCGGATTAGCACACGTTCTCTTCTCAGGATCAGGATAGCCATGGGGGAGGTAGGCTGGAAGAAGCAGCTGGAAGAGAGAGGGAGAACATAAGAAATAGGAGCAGGAATAGGCCCCTCGAGCCCGCTCCGCCATTCAATAAGATCATGGCTGATCTTGGGCTCAAAGCCACTTCCCTGCCCACTCCCCATAACCCTTCACTCCCTTATCTTGTAAAAATCTGTCTATCTCCACCTTAAATGTATTTAATGACCCAGCCTCCACGGCTCTCTGGGGCAGAGAATTCCACAGATTTACGACCCTCTGAGAGAAGAAATTCCTCCTCATCTCAGTTCTAAAAGAGCGACCTTTTATTCTGAAACTATGCCCCCGAGTTCTGATATCCCCACGAGGGGAAACATCCTCTCTGCATCTACCTTGTCGAGCCCAATGTCCTCCCCATGGTCATTTGTGTAGTCCCCTTGATTGGGATGCCATCTTCAGGGTGGTTATTTAGCACCTACAGGATTCTTTCCCAAGTTCCAGGGTTTCCCGTTCCAATTCCATATATGGTTCGCATTGAGTTTTCTCATCTACAACTGGCTCCTTTAGAATACAGCTCAGGAATTGATTGACACTCCCCTTACCCTTTGTCTTCAATGTGGCTCAGTTATGCATGTTTCCATGGTGAATCGTGCTTCTTTTGTATCAACTATGAGACATGACTCTGTAGTTCTTGCAGACATTTCTTTTGACTTCAGCCAGCCCAGAGCCAATTCATTTTACCCTTTTTATATGAAAAAGTTTATTTTATTATTATTTATATATTTTTTTATTATACACTACACCAACACCATCTCCACAGCCAAGAGGGAGATTAAAATTTTAGGCCATAAGTAATTCAGGGCATAAGAACAACAGCGTGCATTTATATAGCGTCTTTAACACAGTAAAACGTCCCAAGGCGCTTCACAGGAGCGTTCTCAAACAAAGTTTACAATATAGTTGAACATACGGACAAAGGCCCATCAAACCCACCTCATTCAGACACAACGCCACCACGTACACAACTGAACTGCAACTTAATCGCACAATCCCTGGGAGAGGCAAAGAAAGGAGAAAAAAACCTGCAGTCGGTTCAAGAAAAATTCTCGGAAATTCCACTTCAACCTCCTAAGATGCCAAGAGAGTGCAATAACCCAGTGCTCTTCATTATCCCAGCTAACTAACCACTGATTTTTTTATAACTGGAAATGTTCTCTTCATTCCGAAATGTGTCAAGTTGCGTTTTAAAGGTCTGCCGTGAATTCATACCCACTACACATTTTGGCATTCTGTATCAAAGTGAGACTGACTTCTGCTAAAGTGGTGCAGGGCCAGCAGACTAGAATTATACAGTCTTGCTCTGCATAGCTCTCCAGCCAGCTCTGCTTATCTATATAAGCACGCAACATCTCTTCACCTGTTAAAACATATCACAGCCAAGTTCAGGTCTCCTCATATTATCAAAATATTCCCTTCATTTTTTCAGAAGAGCATAACGTATTCTTTGCCAAGTTGAGGTGTTGTTAGCTCAGTTGGCAGCACTCTCGGGCCCGGGTGAGTTAAAGCTCCATATTCAGGGTATTGGCGCATAATCCAACCTGGCACTACAGTGCAGTACTTGAGAGAGTGCTGCATTCAAAGATTGAAGTGAGGATTGACACCACTGTGTCAGCCAATGAGTTGGAGATGGGGTGGTACTTATGGCAGGACTTACAGCAAACAGTCTATTTTACACAAAGCAGAGTCTATTTACTCAGCAAACAGCCAGCAGAGTCTATTTAAACAGCACACTACAGCAGTCTATTTATGCAGGAAACAGAGTCTATTTAAACAGAGTCTCTATGAACTACAGTAAACAGAACTCATGACTGAAACTGCAGCAAAGTCTCCCGATAAAAGCAGGATTATTTCTCCAGCAAAATTCAGTGAGTGGAGGATAGTTATTTAATACAAATTATGTGCATAAAATCAATTCCAGCCGCTTACAGCAATGCGATATCCAGGCGGAATTGATGGGGGAATTACCTAATCACCTCCATTCTGGTCGTGACTTGTGGTGTCACTATATGCAGCCTTCATAGATATGTTAAACAGAGGCCCCCTCTAGGTGTTCAGGATCTCGTGGCAGCATCTGAAGACCAGAGAGCAATGTCCCCTCTAATTTATTTTGGGTGCGCGGTCCCTTTAACAGGCTGCACAGCCCATTCAAATTTTCCTTCATGTGCGGTTTCTTGCATTTAAAAGCTAGTGAGCAGTCTGCGCGGGACTTCCAGACCGCTGCACGACCAGGCGGCCGCACAGCTTAACGAGAACATTGCCAAGGAGGTATCCAAAACAACATTCCTCCCTCAACTAATACCGCCTACAATCAGTTTAACTGGTCACTCTTTTTACTGCTTGCGAGAATGTTGCCAGTGCAGAATGATTGCAGTGTTTCCCTACTAGCAACGATCAATATATTTCAATATTCACTTTGTGAAGCATTTGAGATATTTGGGCAGTATAGAAGCTGTATTAATACAAGTAGATATAAATATATATATATATTATAAATCCTTCACAGTAATTACTGAAGTTGCAGACCGTCCTGCTTCATATTATAGATTTGACACTTTTGGTGCAGAAAAGTTTTTATAATCATTTGTAACTACCGGAAACTTTACAGTTCAGTTGTTGGCACTTTGTGATTCATGAAGATTTCGCATGATAAAGTACATAATGTAAAATAAATAGAAGATTTCTCATGGGCGGTAGTGAGACACGATGAATGTTGTCCTAACTGAGCCTACTGAACATGTCTCAAGCAACAAGATTGTGTGTGAGTTATGGTCTGCCTCACAAACGGAGATATTTATCATATTTCATTGCTACTATTCTATTAATAACGTGGTTAAAACGCAATTTGAAAATTAATGTTATGCATTCATAACAGTCCAAGTGGGAAGGGATTAAAAAAATCTCTGTACGTTCCAGACCATGAATTGATTGATTGAAAACCCATTTCGAGGGACGTTGAAGATTGTTGGGCAACTTGATACCAATAATATTGCAAAGCCCTGCCTGTGTATTTCTCATTCTGCACTAGAATTTCTCTAAGTGTTTGAGTTAATTTCTCCTAACTTAGGCATCTCCAGTGGTGTCATGGTACAACCTGAGGACCACTTGCAGCCCATCTTACTTTCAACTCTGGCCTTCAGCATGCCTGCTCTCCACGTGCCCCTGGTGCAGTAGGGTATTACCTGGAGTTGGAATTCAGTGTTATGCAGAGGGAGAAAGTAATAGAATTATATTACAGAAGTCCCAGTATTCATAGACAACTGAAGGAACTCGATAATCGATGGAATCTACAATTGCAACTGTTAGCCATGTTTTTGTTTCCCTCGTTCTTCCTTGGGAGAAGCATCTGCTCTCCACGAGGCATCTGCCCATGGTAGCATGTTTAGAATCAGGAGCTCGCTATGAAGGCGACTGGAGTGTAGGTCCTCATCCCATTTCTCCAAGCTGCAGCCTGTTGGAGAGTAGCTGTCGAGCAAGACCTCCATCCAAGATATCATGAAAGTTAACATGAGTAAGTGGGCTTCAGAATTTGGGGAGAATCTTCAGGCATCATGGTCGAAGATGGACTGCTATGATTTCAGGGAGGATTCAATTTTAGTTTTTGAGAAGGGCTTCAGTGTTAATCCAGGAGATACCAAAGTTTAATAAAGGCGTGAATTCACTGGCCATATCCTTAATCTGCTCACAGAATATGCTATGAACAAAAGAGATACCAGCTAAAGGAGAACTTGGCAGGTTGAAGATCCTTTTCTCTTAACACTGTAGTCAAGAAGTTCCTCTTCACACAAAGAGTGATCAACACGTGGAGTGGACTTCTGGGTCGAGTAGGAGAGGCAGAAACTATGGATTCATTTAAGTGGCAGTTGGATGCTGTTGTGGGGGGACAGTAGGCTTTTCTGGATGGATGAGCTAGGATGGGCTGAATGACCTTCCTCCTCCATGTCTATCTTGTGAACTCTTTGCAGATCTTCATGAACTTCCCAGTCTGACCTCAGGTAGCCTTTCTGGAAGCAATTTCATCTCTACCTTGCCTGAAATGGCTATGCTGCGTGAATGAAAAATAAAGAACAAAGTTAAGGGAGCTGAATGCTGTGATGTGCTGTGAGCTGGAGGTCAACTTGCTTAGACACAGAGCCATAGCAAGGGTTCACACAGGTGAGAAATCAGGGTCAGTCTGAGCCACCATTGTGGTGCCCTTACTAGCCAGTTTCAGAGAAGCACTGTCCGATGTCTTGGAGTAGATTACCTAGCTAACATCTCAACCAGGTAGAGTGTGCAAAATCTGAGACCCAAGAAAAGAGGTTGAACTTCAAAGGAAACATAAAGAAGCGTAAAAATCACCTACTGGTATGTGGCGAATACCTATAACTGTTTTTGTCATAGTTTTCTATTTTACTGGCTTTTTGTAACCTATTTAATGGTGAAATTAGGTGGAACTTTTGTCCTATGCTTGTATTCAGTTAGTGTGGGTATGGACATCAGAAACAATATAAAAGAATGACTTGTATTTATGTAGCGCAATTTTCTTACTCAAGATGTCCCAAGGTGTTTCACAGCTCTTGGAATTACTTTTTGTAGTCACTGTTGTTGTGTAGGCAAAGATGGCAGCCAATCGGCACGTGGCAAGGTCCTACAAACAGCAATGCGATGAATGACCAGTTTTGATTGTGTTGATTGAGGGATTAATGTTTGTTCGGACTCTGGGAGAACTCCACGCTCTTCTTCCAACAGTGCCATGAGATCCTTACGTCCATCTGAACAGGCACATGGAGCGTTGGTTTAATGGCTTATTCAAAAGACATCGCTTCCGACAATGCCGCACTCAAGTCTGCAGTAGGGCTTGGACCCACAACCTGCCGACTGAGAGACTAGAGTGCTGCTGAGCCAAAATTGGATTTCAGTCGAACATGGTCAGTGGGGGGGGGGGGGGGGAGGGGGTTGGCTCTTTGTTCGATACGAAAAGAAACCAGAACAGAACTGAGGAAGAGTTTATACCTGAAATGTCAACTGACTCGTGGTTTCTTAACAGATGCTGCCTGACCTGCCCAGTATCTCCAGTGTTTTACTGTTTTGGTTTCGGATTTCCAGTGTCTGCAGAATTTTGCTTTTGGTCCATGCAAAGAAACCAGCTGGCTTTGTTGTGCAGGAACTTGATGAACCGGGATGGATTGCAAGGACCTGATCTGTGATTGGCATCAAAAAACTAAAATTAGCTCAGGGGCAAGAGAGCTGTCAACCTGCACTTTGAATATATGTTTAGTGGCGCAATAACAGACTACAGCTGATTCAACTGTAACAGGGAACGTTTCTTCAGGATATTTGATTCTGATTGCTGGGTATGCAGAAACATCGGAGAAAGTGCACTGTGCTATCAATAGGCAAGTTACGGATGTCCCATTGAATAATGCATGTTCCGGCAAAATAAAACATTGTCTCCAATATTAAAATAGCACACCTTGGTGGATAATATTGTCTCCTTGGAGTACACGCTTCGTCTACTGTCATCTAGTCTTCTCTCAAGTGAAACTGGATCAGTCATTTTTATATGAAAGCTGTGTTTCTGTTGAGTCAGGCTTTTATTTGACTTTTTCCAATTTGTAAGTGGATCTGAAACAGATGTAAGTGGCTTGGGAACAATTACTCAATCTGCACCTGTTGACATTTCAGTAAATGCCATCAGTGATTCAATTTGTGTGAGAATATCTGCTCTGCATAACGTATGTCTTTGGCCAGCGTAGGTTGTTTGCAAGCAGCTCATGCCTGCCTGTTCCAGTTGGTTAAGAATGACATGCTAATGCCAGTTTAGTGCAAGCACGACCTGATTTGAGAAGAAAGCAAAAACAAACCCAAAGACTGAACCAAACAACTAGCCCTTGTAGTTTAACTGCAACATGTTACAAATCTTTCAATTGCTAGTTAATTGATCCAGATTTGCTGGGGAGGGAGATCATTCTCAAAGGGCGAATAACTAAAATTTTTCTAGCATATGGGGGGAATGTTTGTCCCAAAGTTGGGTGTGTATGTAAATATATTGTTCACTCTGTTAAGATTCATTTCGATGTGGTAAGAACCAGTTTTGTTTTGTTAATGAATTGTTGTGTTTCTTTGTTATTGGTTGTGCTTAATAAGACACAATTGTTCAGAAAAATAATTTTTTTTATTGAAACAATTCAAATTTCCTCATGTTACTCATTGGAACTTTGCCCAGTAATGTAATGATGTGCTTGTTGATCCCAAAAGCCATCTCTCTGCCATTCGTCAGAAGCGGTGTCTTATCAGGCGTTCACGGATGGCCCTTGCAGAAGCAACACTGAGCGCCTCCCACATTGTTTCTGCTCATCCTCCTCTTCATCCTCCTCCGCCTCCTCCTCCTCTCCCTCTTCCTCCTCCTGAGATGGTCCACCAATCCCTGGTGGCAATGGCTGTGTCCTCAGAATTGCGAGGTTGTGCAGCATGCAGCACACAACTATGAAAACCGATACTCGATCGGGGGAGTACTGCAGGCCTCCTCCAGAGCGGTCAAGGCAGCGCAACCGTTGCTTCAAGATGCCGATGGTCTGTTCGATCAGGTTCCTGGGGGCGCTATGGCTCTCATTGTATTGGAGCTCAGCAGGAGTATTGGGGTTACGGTGCGGTGTCATCAGCCAGGGGCAGAATGGATAACCCTTGTCCCTGAGCCAGCCACAAGGTTGATGCAGTGGTTGGAACAGGTCTAGGACACCAGTCTGGCGCAGGATGGATGCATCGTGGCTGCTGCCAAGATAGCGGGCATTGATGGCGAGGATGCGCTGACTGTGGTCGCACACCAACTGGACGTTCAGAGAGTGGAAGCCTTTGCGGTTGCTGAAAACCTCTGCATTTTCATGAGGTGCCCACAATGCTATGTGTGTGCAGTCAATGGCGCCCTGAACCATGGGGAAGCCCGCTATCCTAGCGAAGCCACATGCGCGTTCACGCTGTTTGTCTCGGGTCACGGGGAATGAGATATACTCCCTTCTCCTTTTGCAGAGAGAATTTGTGACCTCCCCGATGCAACAATGGACAGCGAACTGGGAGTTGTTCGCAATATCCCCTGTTGAAGCCTGGAATGAGCCACTGGTGTAAAATTTGAGAGCCACCGTCACCTTCACTGCCACCTACAGAGACATCCTGGTCCTGAGCTGAGGCTGGAGCTCTGGTTGCAGGAGGTGGCAGAGCTCTGTGACCACCTCCTTGCTGAAACGGAGCCTTCGAAAACACTGCTCCTCGGACAGATGGATATATGAGAATTGCTCCCGGAATAGCCTGGGAGGGTAAGGTCTCCTGTGCAGAGCCCTGTTGGCCCTCCTCCCTCTGGCCACGTTTTCCACTCTCTCTCCGCCTCCGACGGTGAAGCTGGAGGGCAAGGCCCCGTGCCAGTACAGCCCCCATTAACTCTTCTAAATGTGGTAGTAATAAAGCTTACGGACCTGGGAACCTGAAAAGTCTTGCTGATGAACAAAACTCCTTCAAGTAGGATAGCGTTAAATGTCTCTAGACGCCTGCCTCTCTCCTCTCAACCTGCGTATGCAGAATCTTTTGCTGACAGGAAAAAGCAGAAAGCGCACGCCTTTAAATAGCGCTCCCCCAGCTCCCAGCTGACTGCAAACTGTCCCCCTCTACCTGTTGTTCCAAGCGGCAGGCGCTGAGGCAGGGGGCGAGAATCAATTTACAGTCCGGGGCGCTACCAGGGCGATGCGCGCTTCAATGACCTCACGATCTACGGGCGCAGGAGATCGTGGCGGTAGTGTTTAGCGCCACCGCAAACCGACAGGTCAAATTCGCAGGCGACGCTAAAATCTCCGTGCTCAGGCGGTAAGTTGTTAGCGCCCCCCGAAGGCGCTAACGGGAGGTGCTAACCAACCGAATTTTTCCCCCTAAATATTCATTTAACGTCTCTGCCATTTCCTTATTCCGCATTATAATTTCTCCTGTCTCTGCCTCTAAGGGTCCCACGTTTACTTTCGCTAATTGTTTCCTTTTTACATACTTGTAAAAGCTCTTACAATCTGCTTTTATATTTCTTGCTAGTTTACTCTCACATTCTATTTTCTCCCTCTTTATCAATTTCTTGGTCATCCTTTGCTGGTTTTTAAAACCCTCCCTCAGAGAAAATGGGAGCACATTGAAAAAACTCAACATCCAATTCGTATGTTAAGGGGGACCCAGGTTAGGCTATCGTATAAGTAGATAAGTAGACACAGACACACCCTTAAGAAGTAGGCTGCTCAGAATGCTTACGGAAGTAGCCAACACAATGTAGCCAAGGCAGTATCTAAGCCAAGATCCAAGATGGAGTAGGGACCCTTCACCACAAATGATGACCGGGTCCCACATGAAATGTAATTTGTATTTTCTCTTTCAGAAGCTGATTGATTTGATGCGCATTCCCAGTGTTTCCATTTTCGTTTCAGATTTGCAAGCATTTGTATCTCTGTATCTCAATTAAACAAAGTGCTGGTGAATCTGTCTTCTGCCTATACACACGGTTGTATCTTTCCTTAGCAGTGTATTTTGTACAGTAAAATCAACAGTTCCATTTTTCTCAATGCAACTGAACAGCAGAGACTGGGAGTAACAAATAATAAAGACGGAATAGTTTGGTCATTAAAGGAGAGTGGAGGAAATCCTTCTTCCTTACTGCCGCTTAAGCCGTGAGGCCGTTTGAAAAAACGACAATGTACTCAAGCAGCTGAAGGTCTCTCAGAGAAAGCGGAGGGAGGAAATAAATTAATTTCCTCGGCATAGGTTCGATGATTTTGGTTTGGTTGTGGTGCCTTTTGTGGCTCCTGGTGCTTGCTGTAGAATGCAGCAATTTCCCCTCCCGCTCCAGAAACACCTCAAATTTAAAATTCTCATTCTTGTGTTCAAATCCCTCCATGGCCTTGCCCCTCCCTCTCTCTGTAACCTCCTCCAACCCCACAACCCCCCTCCTCCAATTCTGGCCTCTTGTGCATCCTCGATTTTCTTCGCTCCACCTTTGGCAGTCGTGCCTTCAGCTGCCTGGGCCCTAAGCTCTGGAATTCCCTCCATAAACCTCTCCACTTCTCCACATCTCTCTCCTCCTTTACGACGCTCCTTAAAACCTCTCTCTTTGACCAAGCTTTTGGTCATCTGTCCTAATATCTCACGTGGCTCGGTGTCAAATGTTGTCTGATAACACTCCTTTGAAGGGCCTTGGGACGTTTTACTACGTTAAAGGCGCTATATAAATGCAAGTTGTTGATGTTGCTCATATCTCAGTGTCAGCAACAAGGAACCCCGGTTCAGTCATACCACAAAATAAATCTCCCCTCGCTCTTCTACAATAACGAGCTCTATCCCCAACAACAGAAGAGCAGTCTCTGCTCTACCAGTGTGACATTTCAACTTCTCCCTGGCTGACACTCCAGTGCTGCATTGTCACAGGTGCCGTCCTCTGGATGTGATGGTAAACCAAGACCCCCCCTTTCTACCTACTTCAGTGGTTCAGATGGACATTAAAGATCCAATGGCACTATTTCGAAGAAGAGCAGAGAATTCTCCCAGTGTCCTGATCAACCCTTCTCCTTCAACCAACACCACCAAAAACAGACTTATTGCTTGTTAATTCTATTGCTGTTTGGGGGATCTAGCCATGTGCTAAAAAGCCGGCACATTTATCTACATAACAAGACTTATGCTGCATTTCAAAGGAATTAATTGTACGTGCAGCGCTCTCAGATGATTCTGCAAGACATGGTAAGTGCTATATATATATATATATAAATGCAAGTATTTTAAACCTTTACCCAGGCTAGTGGTCTCTCAGACTCAAGTGAGTGTGACATTGTGGGCAGTTTAGCGTGGCACATTTGTGGTCGCTCGGCAGTGAGTTGTCACTAACAAAGTTCATTAGATTCTTTATATCCTGCGACGTGAGACATCTCATCATCTGGGCTGGATTCAGATCGGATCCCGGAGGTGAAAGGTCAACGCTACATTCAGCTCTGCTACAAAGCTTTCACATTCTCTATTCTTCGTTTCAGAGTTGGCGATTTATTGCCGAAGAATTCATTTTAGTTTTCCTTTTTTTTCTTAACCATTATAGGGTGGTAAGTGTGTGTGTGGGGAGGGGAAAGTGGGAATGCCAGTACCAAATGAAGAAGATTGCTGTGAGGCTTTGTTCAAACCATTTTGCTGCATGGACCGTCACAATTTCATTCAGTTGGTAAATTTGTTTCTGAAAGCTCGATTTCTCACATCATCTCGAATTATGCCACAAGCCACTCAGGCTTTTCTACCTGATTTCCTGGTGTCAGTTTCAATCCAGGAGCGAGCCTTTGGATTAGTGGTGGCATTCCCGTCACGGAGTCGGAAGGTGCTGGGTTTGAACCCTGCTCCAGATAGTCCAGGCGAGTGGAGCTCTGGCTCGGAATAATGGGTTGGCATCCAGCGGCTTGCTCGCGTCTGGTGGGTGTGAGTATTGGTTTTATTTTATTCGTTCGCGGGATCTGGGCGTCGCTGGCAAGGCCAGCATTTATTGCCCATCCCTAATTGCCCTTGAGAAGGTGGTGGTGAGCCGCCTTCTTGAACCGCTGCAGTCCGTGTGGTGAAGGTACTCCCACAGTGCTGGTAGGGAGGGAGTTCCAGGATTTTGACCCAGCGACGATGAAGGAACGGCGATATACTTCCAGATCAGGATGGTGTGTGACTTGGAGGGGAACTTGGAGGTGGTGGTGTTCCCATGCGTCTGCTGCCCTTGTCCTTCTCGGTGGAAGAGGTCGCAGGTTTGGGAGGTGCTGCTGAAGAAGCCTTGGTGAGTTGCTGCCGTGCATCTTGTAGATGGTACACACTGCAGCCACGGTACGCCGGTGGTGGAGGGAGTGAATGTTGAAAGTGGTGAATGGGGTGCCAATCAAGCGGGCTGCTTTGTCCTGGATGGTGTCGAGCTTCTTGAGTGTTGTTGGAGCCGCACTCATCCAGGCAAGTGGAGAGTATTCCATCACACTCCTGACTTGTGCCTTGTAGATGGTAGAAAGGCTTTGGGGAGTCAGGAGGTGAGACACTCAGCGCAGAATACCCAGCTTCTGACCTGCTCGTGTAGCCACAGTATTTAGGTGGCTGGTCCAGTTAGGCTTCTGGTCAATGATGACCCCCCAGGATATTGATAGTGGGGGATTTGGCAATGGTAATGCCGTTGAATGTCAAGGGGAGGTGGTTAGACTCTCGCTTGTTGGAGATAGTCATTGTCTGGCACTTCTGTGGCATGAATGTTACCTGCCACTTATCAGCCCAAGCCTGAATGTCGTCCAGTTCTTGTTTCATGCGGACATGGAGTGCTTCATTTTCTGAGGAGTTGCGAATGTAACTGAACACTATGCAATCATCAGCGAACATCCTCACTTCTGACCTTATGATGGAGGGAAGGTCATTGATGAAGCAGCTGAAGATGGTTGGGCCTAGGACACTGCCCTGAGGAACTCCTGCAACAATGTCCTGGGGCTGAGATGATTGACCTTCAATCACCACAACCATCTTCCTTTGTGCTAGGTATGACTCCAGCCAGTGGAGAGTTTTCCCCGATTCCCATTGACTTTAATTTTACCAGGGCTCCTTGATGCCACACTCGGTCAAATGACACCTTGATGTCAAGGGCAGTCACTCTCACCTCACCTCTGGAATTCAGCCATTTTTGATAGCACTGTTGATGACACCTTCCATCACTTTGCTGATGATTGAGAGTAGACTGATAGGACGGTAATTGGCCGATTGGATTTGTCCTGCTTTTTGTGGACAGGACATACCTGGGCAGTTTTCGACATTATCGGGTAGGTGCCAGTGTTGTAGCTGTACTGGAACAGCTTGGCTAGAGGTGCGGCTAATTCTGGAGCACAAGTCTTCAGCACGACAGCCGGGATGTTGTCGGGGCCCATAGCCTTTGCTGAAACAGTGCGCTCAGCCGTTTCTTGATATCACGTGGAGTGAATCAAATTGGCTGAAGACTGGCATCTGTGATGGTGGGGACCTCAGGAGGAGGCCAATATGGATTATCCACTCAGCACTTCTGGCTGAAGATGGTTGCAAATGCTTCAGCCTTGTCTTTTGTACTCGCACTGAGGATGGGAATATTCATGGAGCCCCTTCCTCCCGTTAGTTGTTTAATGGTCCACCACCATTCACAACTGGATGTGGCAGGACTGCAGAGCTTTGATCTGATCTGTTGATTGGGTTGTGTGAGCCCGTAAAACCCTCCCGCTGTATAGGACTAACCATGCCATCAGCTGGTATTAGAATGGGTACGGCCATGGAAGGAGCAATCACGTTTCGGCCTGTCTGACTGTTAATCAGCCTGTGAATCCTTTCACTACTTCACATTATTCTCCAAGGGAAGATATGAAAACAATAACAACTTTCAATAAACCTGAAATGTTAACTCTGTTTCTCGCACCACAGATGCTGCCTGGCCTGCTGAGTATTTTCTGTTTTTATTTCAAATCTCCAGCAGTATTTTGCTTTAGAACAACTTTCAATCTCTGGGTTTTCCACAGATTCCCCATTATGTTTAAAAATGGGGGGGAAGAGAGCGAATCATCCCAACAGCAGGTACATAAATGTATAGAATAGGCTAACCCCAGGGTTGAAATGATGTTCATATACGTATTTCCAGATGCCACAGCCTTTAACTGGATGAGATTTAGGGATAGATTTTCCGCTCCCAATGTGGAGATTCGCCCACCAGGTACTCTCATCAAGAAATTTTGTGCAAGTTCCCACTAGAAGAGGCGGTAAGGGTACTGCAACTGACCTCAGGGAGAAGAAAAGTCAGCCATGATTACTATCCAGTGACCTCCAGTGGAAGGGCGCATGTATGGACAGTGGGTGAAGAACGGATGATGATTAGCCCTTCCCAGTCAAATGGCCTCTCAATATTCAATTCATACATGGAGAACGGCCACTTGAGTGTTGACAGGCTGTTAGACTGGGGGGTGGAACATTGCAGTTAAGCCTGATCCTATCCTCAGTTGATGTCCACATATCTGCACTTTCCACCAAGGGTAGCGGTCAGGATCAAGATCTCTGGTGATTTTTCCCAGTCTCTAGCCCAGGGCTACTGAGGTCACTTGGTGCTCTCCACTGCTACCTCAACTGAGATCCGTCAACTCAGCACATACCAGAGATCAAATCTTGTGCCTTCCTGTTCTGTGTGGCTCAGTACCAGACAATACAGTTAACCAGGAGAGCCACTGTAATCTTTTTTAAAGAGAGAAAGACTTGAATTTCTATAGCGCCTTTCACGACCTCAGGACCTCCCAAAGCGCTTTACAGCCAATGAAGTACTTTTTGAAGTGTAGTCACTGTTGTAATGTAGGGAAACACGGCAGCCAATTTGAGCACAGCAAGCTCCCACAAACAGTAATGTGTTAATGACCAGATAATCTGCTTCAGTGATGTTAGTTGCTGGATAAATATTGGCAAGGGGTGAACTACCCTGCAGTTCTTTGAATAGTGCCGGGAGATATTTTACGTCCATCTGAGAGAGCAGACGGGGCCTCTGTTTAACATCTCAGCCAAAAGGCAGTACCTCCGGCAGTGCAGCATTCCCTCAGCACTGCACTGGAGTGTCAGCCTGGATTATGTGCTCAAGTCTCTGGATTGGGAATTGAACCCACTACCTTCTACCTCAGAAGCAAGAGTGCTACCCACTGAGTCAACCTTCATTTGTCACGGATTTGGTGAAGATCTCAGACAGCTGCTGGGCCCATATGTATGACAAGCACCTCTGCACACAGCTGGGCCATTGTTAAGCGTGGGCACACACAGAATCACACAGAATCCCCACAGTGCAGATAGAGGCCATTTCGGCCCATCGAGCCTGCACCGACACATATCCCACCCTATCCCCGTAACGCCACGTATTTAATTCCCCCCCTAACACTAAGGGTCAATTTATCATAGCCAAAATCAACCTAACCCGCACATCTTTGGACTGTGGGAGGAAACCGGAGCACCCGGAGGAAACCCACGCAGACACGGGGAGAATGTGCAAACTCCACACAGACAGTCACCCGAGGCCGGATTCGAACCCAGGTCCCTGGCGCTGTGAGGCAACAGTGCTAACCACTATGCCACCGTGTTGCACTACTTGTTGGGAGCCTTGCTCGCAGACTGCAGATATCCGGAGATCGGCAGCAATGCGTTGGTTATGTTCCAGAGGCGTCGAGTCAAGGATCCCCATCGGTAGTATCAACTCATAAAATCCGCCCCGATATAGCCATTTACTAACTTGACCTCAGGTTCGAAACAGAAACAGTGACCAGGAACGCAGCTTTGAGATCTTGTGCCTTGGCAATTCACTTCTTCTTAGAGAATTAACCTCTTTCTACTGGGTTAATGTGAAATCTGAAATTCTCATTGCTAGAACAAAGGGATTTATTTCTCTCCTGCTGCTAAAGGCTTTCACAGTCCAAGAAATATGTTTCTGCTCTTACTAATGCAATAACAGTCAGAAAGGATTAACTGTACAAGCCAATAAATGTTAAGTGCTATGGAAATATTTCCCCATCAACAACTCAATTATTGCAAGCTACACAGCCAGTCACTGGTTATTCTAAGCCTAGGGGAAGGCAAGCAGGGCCACAACACTTCCAACCAACATTATCATAGCTGTATACCCCTCACAGATCGGCCCCGATTTTAACTCCAGGGGAATTCTCCGCTTAGGCCTGAGTTATAATTACAGTCGGGTTTCAATGATGTCATCGCGCCGCAACATGCATATGTAAAGGAGGACCCTGTTGGGTCCGGGCGCCTGTCCTTGCGGCCTGTGATGTTGCGATCAAGGCGGCTTTCGGACAGCTGAGAGCCATGGCGATTTTAACTGCCCACCCGCCAGGTTTCTGCTGAGCGAGTAGGGTTAAAATCGTCCCCGATATTCCCGTTTGATATTGTTTTTGCTTAAATTTCCTCAAATATATTTAATGTAAAATAAAATGGCTATTGCGTTATTATCGTGAAGGAATATATTTAAATCCTATCTGATATCCTCACAGGTAGCCTGGAGCACATCCAGTTGTTAAGGTGGAGCTACTTTTCAACTAGCCTGTCCCTCAAGCCCACTATTTGGCAACTCCCTGTGGAGAGGTAGTCTAAATAGGCGCATCCTGGGGTAAAGTGGAAGCTAATTGCTGCTGTTCAGGGAGGTTTGTCGCTGGTTTGGCAGCTGATGCACATCATCAGCTCCCTCCCTCACCAAAAGGCCAGGTTCTTTCGAGGACATAAAACCAGCAGGAAAATGGCTGGCTTTCATGACTTTGCTTGTTGGGTTTTGAGATTGTTGAGTTGCGATTTGTTACTTGGCCAACATTCCTCAACCAACCAACCCCCACCAGAAAAAGACAAATGAACTGCTCGTTTGTCTCATTTTACCATTACCCGGAGTTTGCAAATTAGTTGCTGCATTGGCCTGCGCAACAGTGACTGTAATTCAGAAGTAATTCCTCGGAGGAGTGGCGCTTTAAAATATCCCGAGAGTGCGAGGAGGTGCTATATGAATGCAAGTCCTTTCCAAAACAAGCGAGCAAACTGTAGCACCACAAATGCCCCAGTTGAAATCAGCAATCACAGCACGAGCCCAGGGATCGGGCCGGTGTTGACTTGTCAGCCTTGGGCGTGGCCTGGACTAGGAGCTTCATCGATTAGCGAAACAGCAACTGCTGCAGCTCTCCATACTCCTTTCAGGGGGCTTGAAGAAAACCAGTCTTGCAGATACAGTCAAACTTTGATAGACCCGTTGCTGGATTGCCAAGAAATTTTATATTTGGGGCAGATATCCACAGACAGCTTACAGAGGGGGGAAAATAAGAAGCAATTTGTATCGCGGTCCATTTAATCTCTCACGCTGTGACTGAATGGAAATTAAAACAGTTTTATTATGCAAAATATGATCTTTTACACAGGGCTATTACTGTGCGAGTGATGACTGACGGGCCTTACTGACAATACTCAATGCACTGAGAAATGAAAGCATGAGTAATTGGGGAACGTTTTATGCTTGGGTAAAGATTAAGCAATAAAGTATTATGCCTAGATCAGAAAATCTACACAATGAGACGGAATGGCAAGTGGTTTTAATACGCTGTCGGTATCTGCGTGAAGGTATAGTTGTCAAATTCATTTTTTTTTTAAATGAAAGTTCTTCAAAAATGGTTGCTGAGTGGGACAATGGGTTAGACACTGGGATCTGGATATAAATCCACCCTGGATTGAGGGTACACAAGTCTACGCTTGCCCCTCAGCTCCAAGTGTCCAAGTGAGATGAGTTCCGGCAGTTTCAATCCAATTCCCAGCACAGATCTGGCACTATATTGGCAGTTTCACTCACGAGTGCCGCAAAATGGCCGGCATAGAAATCAGAACCATGTCCCTCTGGTGCAGTAGGAGGTATTCCACTGAGGTCGGTGCCGAGGCGTATCATTCTGGCAGAGTAATGGGAGCTTTACTGTCCATCTGACCTGCCAGAAATTTTTTAAAAGGTGTTTCGCCCCCCACCCCCACGTGATGAGCACAAAATGAAGTAAGAAAAAAATAATAGCTGTTGACCCCGTGGTCAGTTCGAAGAAGAATATAGTCATTTCTAAATGCCTGGCAAGCTGGTGCTCCAAAGTCGCAGGCCTCTCCGAGGGTTTACGGCCTGCTTTTGAGAGGTCGTCCAGCAGGCCGAGGTGGAAAATTGGTCGGAGATGCATTATATCCGATCCGCATTGATTCCAGCCACTTCCAAGATGTTCCATCAGAAGTAACGACCCCTTATTCAAGTAAGGTAGTAATGGCAGAGTAACGTTACATCACATTCCTGTCAGTACTGTTTTAGCAACTTTGGACGCTAGGAAGGTCAGTATCTTACTGTCGTCCACTGTTGCTAGCGCTGGCAACTTAAACGGCCCACCACAGTGAGTGCTGTTGAGATGCACTCTCCACTACCAGCAGAACTTGGCAGTTTCATTATGGGCTCCATTCTTCCTTCTGCTCAGGAGACAGGCGTCTTCTTTAAGCTGCTGCTGGTAGTAGAAATCTGCCGCCCACCATGGCAGGTTTCCCCAACACAGGACAGAGCACCACACCAGGTGCTCACCAAAAGAATTCCAATTAGGCTGACCCCAGGAAAGCTGCTGGGGTCAGCGATAGGACATTCAGGCGGGCGCAAAGCGTATCCCAACAGCTTCATACCGCCAATACTGTAGAAAATCTCGGCCTACAGAATCATAGAACGTTACAGAACAGAAACAAGCCATTCAGCTCATCACATATGTGACAGTCTTTTTCAAAGAACTATCTCATTTCTTTTATAAAGAATTTATGGGCTCTCCTTCACCAACAGTTTATGGCAGAGAATTCCACAATCCCCCTCTGTGTAAAGAATTTTTCACTAATCGTCCCTTTAATTTTAGGAGAGGAAAGGAAGAAAGAGAGAAAAAAAGAAAAAGAAAGATAGATGTTGTTTGAGGAATAAATATTGGCCAGAACTCCCTTACTTTTCTTTGAAATCGTCCACCTTAGAGAGCAGACGGGACCTCGGTTTAATGTCTCATCCAAAAGACAGCACCTCCAACAGTGCAGCGCTCCCTCAGTACTGCACTGAAGTGTCAGCCTGGATTATGTACTCAAGTCTCTGGGAGTGGAATGTGAACCCATGACTTTCTGACTCAGAGGCGAGAGTGCTACCCACTGAGCCAAGGCCGACACCAACTAAAAATGAAAGGAACAGTACAGGCTAACTACTGCTGCTTTCGTTCCGAGTGCTTGTTTTCACCTTTCACTTGCTCCTGCTCAAAAGCTCTTTCTGATCTTGTTTCTCGCTGGAAACAGTAAGAAATGCAACCATTTTTAAAAAATTCTTATTAAAACACAACAAACTTTAGAAAAGGTGAATGAGTTACAGGCTGGAATCTAATTTAGAAGTCAGAGCCCTAAAGCCCGATTCCCTTCGATTGCAGGTGCCACTACATTCAAACTGTATTCAGACCAATATCATAGGATAGTTTTATAAACCATCTGATCTCCACGATTATATTCCAGCCTTAACTCACTCCTGGTGTCCATTATTCTATATTTAAAACATCCAAACTCCTTGATTAGATTCCAGGCTGAAACTCACCCACAGGTATCTGTTATCATTCAAAAACACATCAGGTTCCACATGTACGCTGACAACACACAGCTCTACCTCACCACCAACTCTCTCGATCCCGCCACTGTCTCAGATTTGTCACGCTGCTTGAACCCCATCCAGTATTGGATGAACAGAAGTTTCCTCCAATTAAATATTAGGAAGACTGAAGCCAACGGGCTGGATTTTCTCAGCCCCGAGGAGGCGGGCATGGAGGAGGGACTGCCGGTAAAGTAGCAGAAAGTGGGGGCAGATGGCAAACCCGCCCCCATCCCGCCTCCGTGCCCTTTTGCCAGGAGGCGGGGAGATGTGTTGCTTCGGGTCCCGTCTCCTGGAGGCGGGAAAGGGATTAAATCCTTTTAACTGCCTTTTAACAGGTAGTTAACAGGCAGAAAAAAGGATTAGTGCCATTTTACCTTCTCAGGTGAAGGCTTCTCGACCTCGGAGAACCCCGCCGGGTTGGAGGAGACGTGAAGGAGGTCTGCGGGGGTCAGAGGGACCTGGAAGTAAGATGTAGAGGTGAGTGATGGGTGCAAGTGTGGAGTGGTAAGTATGGAAGGTGAGTGATAAGTGTTAAAAATGTTCACTTACCTTGTTTTCTTCCTATAGCCTTCATCCACCCTGGATCGGAAGACCCGACATCTTCCTTGTCGATTTCACAGACTGGCTGTTGGATCCTCCGACCCAACAGCCATCTGAAATCTACAAAGTTGAAAGGTTTGAGGAGTCCTGAACATAAAGGCTCATCGAACGAAAGAGAATGTCAGTGTTTGACAGCTTCACAGAGCTGTAAAACGCTGACATTTCTTCTTTCAAGAAGTCTTGACAGATAGCACGTCAGACGTTGATGTGCTCCGTCAGTGACTTCCCCCCTAATTGGCCTGCTGAGCCCGCAGGGCGGGCTTAACAAGGTCAATCGGGGAAAATCCCTCTGGTTGGTCAGAAGATGATGGAGGCGGGGCATTGACCCGACAAGCAGCAGTCCCGCCTCCAACTCGTCTCCATTGAGAAAATCCAGCCCATTGTTTTTGGTCCCCGCCACAAACTCCGTTCCCTAGCCACCAACTCCATCCCTCTCCCTGCCCATTGTTTGAGGCTGAACCAGACCGTTCACAACCTTGGCATCCTATTTGACCCTGAGCTAGCTTCTGACCCCATATCCTCGCCATCACCAAGACTGCCTACTTTCACCTCCATAACATTACCCATCTCCGCCCCTGTCTTTGTTACCTGTCGACTTGACTATTCCAATGCTCTCCAGGCCAACCTCCCACCTTGCACCCTCTGTAAACTTGAGCTCATCCAAAACTCTGCTGTGTGTATCCTAACTCGCATCAGGTCCCGTTGACCCGTCACCCCTCGCTGAACTACATTGGTTCCCGGTCCGGCAATGCCTCAATTTTAAAATTCTCAAGCTTGCTTTCAAATCCTTCCATGGCCTCACGTTTCCCTATCTCTGTAACCTCCTCCAACTCTATAACCCTCTGAGATCTCTGCATTCCTCCAATTCGGGCATCTTGGGCATTCCTGATTTTCATCATGCCACCATTCAGCTGCCTAGGACTTAAGCTCTCGAATTCCCTCCCTAAACCATTCCGCCTCTCTATCTCTCTTTCCTCCTTTAAAAAACTCCTTAAAACCTACCTCTTTTGTCAAGCTTATCACCTATCCCAATATTTCCTTATGATAACGCTCCTGTGAGGCGCCTTGGGACATTTTACTACGTTAAGGGCATTATGTAAATGCCAATTGTTCCTGCTATTCTACGTATTAACCATCTGAACCCGAGCTGCCGAGGAGGAGCGGACCTAGCCGGGAACCGGAGCAGAGGCCAGTAAATAAAGAGCGCGGTCGGAGAGGGGCCTGAACTCACTGCGAGCAGCCAAGGAGGAGCGGACCGAGCTGGGAACCAGAGCAGAGAGGAAAAAAATCCAGGAGTCCAAAAAAACAAGGTGTGACGTCACAGGACTTATTTGGGAGAAGCCAGCAGACCTGGGCAAGACCAGTGTGGGAGCAGAGCGAGAGAGGCAGCATCTCAACAGAGGCAGAATCCGAAAGAGTGACGTCAGAGTAGAAAAGTGACATCGGCACAAGGGAAGGAGCTGATTGATGAGTAGCTGGTGATGAGTAGCTGGTGAGTGTTTTTTTTTTAAAGTTTTAAGTTTATTTCTGCTAAGTTAGTTCTTAGTCTATTAAATAGAGGCATGGCAGGGCAGCTCAGTCCCGTGGAGTGCATATCCTGTGCTATGTGGGAAGTCCTGGATGCTTCGCGTAGCCTGGACGATCACATGTGCAGGAAATGTCACAAGATACGGCAGCTCGAGATCCGTGTTTCAGAGCTTGAGCGGCGGCTGGAGTCACTGCGGTGCATCCGCGAGGCTGAGAGTTACGTGGATAGCACATTTCTAGAGGTGGTCACCCCGCAGCTTAAGAGTGTGCAGGCAGAAAGGGAATGGGTGACCGCCAGACGGAAGAGGAGGACCAGGCAGGTAGTGCAGGAGTCCCCGGAGTGCATCTCAATTGCCAACCAGTATTCTGTTCTGAGTACTGGTGAGGGCAATGGTTCCTCTGGGGAGTGCAGCCAGAGTCAAGTCCACGGCACCACGGGTAGCTCAGCTGCACAGGGGCGGAGGAAAAAGAGTGGAAGAGCAATAGTGGTAGGGGATTCGATAGTTAGGCTGCAGATGTGACTCCAGAATTGAAGGGATAATTACTAGTCCTAGCCCCTTTAGGGCTAGCCCAGATCAGGCGTATTCCTCAGACGTTCACTTTCAACTAAAGTTTGAGGTAGCCGAATCCTAAAGACGCTTAATTGGGTCTAAAGGTCTGGACCATCTCTCCCTAAAGGAAAGGAACAACCTGAAGATGTTACCATCCTCCAGATAGCACTTTTAATAAGTTTAGCTAGATTGTAACCTTCCAGATATTATGAGGGTCCGGAAAACTCCCCCAGAATTCTGCAACTCCTCACCAAAGAGTGTACAGAGATTGAGTTCGCGAGTTTGATACAGAAGTATTATGTGAGATAATTCTAAAATTATATAGATTTATTAAAGAACCGAGATGTAATTACAGTAGGTGTTTCAATCGCAACATTAACAGTTCCAAAAAGAGTAAGCTTACAATTCTTCTATCAGAGATCCTTATTCTCAAATCTTAACTTCGCTACAGTTTTACAGTTCTTAGTTTATTCTAGGATATCCACCAAAATCAAATACAGTACCATTGATCCCTGGGGTACAAAGAGTTGTAGATTTACAGAGCCTGCCTCTGAAGCTGAGAATCGCTTTGCCCCTTTACAGCGAGACTATCATCCCATTTGGAAGTTCAATATTTATATCCTTTTTCAGTGGTATTTCCTTTGAAGTTTTCTGCTGATGTAAGCTAATTATCTCTAGTTATTTTTCTGCTGACCCCTGCTATTCTTAGTCAGATCAGCTGGTAGCATTAAGAATTATGTCTCTACCCTAGGTGTTCGAAGCTCACCATAAAAAACGGTGTAACAGCAGGTGCATTTCACTTGATGTCATCTCTACCAAGGCCTTCTGTTTGTGTCTCTTTACAAAGTGTAAATTAGAACACCTCAACCAGGGTGATCTATGCAATTCTTAAGTCACCTCAGCTGGTTGTAACACAGACTCGTGTCTCTCCTCCGTAGGTGTTCTAAGTTTAACATAAAAATGATGTGACGGCAGGTGTTTCTTTTACTTGATGTCATTTTTACGAAGACATATGTTTCTTAATTTTATGTGTTTCTTTCCGAAGTGTAATTTAGAACACCTTAACCAGGATGCACTATTGTCTTCTTTCCAAAGATTCAGACCGTTAGGAGCCTCCAACCTTCTGTTTCAATAAGGTTATTGATTCAGTGTCAACAACTATCCCATCCCCATAGCCAGAATGTTGTTACCAATACAGCTTCTCCATTGTTAGGTTTTTAGATTTCCAAACCCAGTTTGTCATGTTTTAATAAGGCCAGAATTCTTTCATAGAATGGTGTATTTTTCTGAATAGGTTTTATGGCTTATTCCTTCACAGGATGGTATGTTGCCTCCCTGGTGCCAGGGTCAAGGATGTCACTGAGCAGCTGCAGGACACTGAGGGGGGAGGGTGATCAGCCAGAGGACATTGTCCATATCGGTACCAATGACATAGGCAAAAAGAGGGATGAGGTCCTGCAGGCAGGCTTCAGGGAGCTAGGAGAGAGATTAAAATGCAGGACCTCAAAAGGTAGTAATCTCCGGATTACTCCCGGTGCCACGTGCTAGTCAGTACAGGAATAGGAGGGTAGAACAGATGAATGTGTGGCTGGAGAGATGGTGCAGGTATGAAGGAATAAAATATATAGGGGTAAAAATTGAGTCGCGCCCCATTTGGGGCGCTAACCTCGCCGGGGCGCGACTTTTAGCGCCCCGAAAAAATTAGCGGCCCCACGCCGGAACTTCAGTGGTTGCGCCCCAAGAGGGAAGCGGGGCGCAACTGGAAGCAGCCCGCATCCCTCTTGGGGCGCTGCGAGTGAATATCCTGGCGCTACGTGCCGCAGCGCCACGCGCTGCGGCACGTCGCGCCGTGGTATTGCAGGCCTTCCTCCCCTTCTTAAAGGGGAGGGACCCTGCGCAGCGCGAACCGGGGCCCAGCTGGGCCCCCAGGGATCGGGAGTGCCGGCAAAAGAGCCCGGCACTCAAGAGAAGTGCCGGGCTCATGGAGCGCAGCCGGCACTTCACGGTGGGGGGGCTTCACGGGGGCCGGGGGCAGGTGCTGGCAGGCGGCCAGCAACAAAAATGGCCGCCTGCCACCTCCGCTTTAAATATCGCCGCCCCGGCCGCACGTACGCCTCCCTGAACCCGTCGGACATAGCGTCTGGCGGTAAATCAGGGGGCGCGACTGAAGATCACGGCCGGGGCGCGAGCGGGGTGCTGCGCACGGTGATGACGTCATCGCCGGCGGCGCAGCGCCACAGGGCGCTACCGGCTGCCGCCGCCGCTAACCTCCCACTAAATTTTTCGGGAGGCGTGGGCGGCGCTGCGCCCGGGCGTTAGCTGCTTTACGCCCCATTAGCGCCCTCTTAAGGCGCTAACGGGAGGCGCAAGCAGCTGAATTTTTCCCCCATAACCTTTTTAGAAAACCATACTATATAGCTTTTTTGAGAAAAATACACTATCTTATGAAAGAATTCTAGCCTTGTTGAGATAAGACAATGATTAGAAACATAGAAGATAGGAGCAGGAGTAGGCCATTCGGCCCCTCGAGCCTGCTTCGCCATTCAATGCGATCATGGCTGATCATCCAAATTCAGTACCCTGTCCCTGCTTTCTCCCCATATCCCTTGATCCCCTTAGCCTTAAGAAATATATCTAACTCCTTCTTGAATATATTTAATGAATTGGACTCAACTGTCTTCTGTGGTAGAGAATTCCACAGGTTCACCACTCTCTGGGTGAAGAAATTCCTCCTCATCTCAGTCCTAAATGGCTTACCCCTTATCCTTAGACTGTGACCTCAGGTTCTGGACTCCCCCACCATCGGGAACATCCTTCCTGCATCTAGTTTGTCTAGTCCTGTTTGAATTTTATAAGTTTCAATGAGATCCCCTCTCATTCTTCTAAACTAGCGAATACAAGCCCAATCGACCCAATCTCTCTTCATACGTCATTCCTGCCATCCCAGGTATCAGTCTGGTGAATCTTCGCTGCACTCTCTCCATGGCAAGAACATCCTTCCTCAGATAAGGTGACCAAAACTGCACACAATACTCAAGGTGTGGTCTCACCAAGGCCCTGTACAACTGCAGCCAGACATCCTTGCTCCTGTACTCGAATCCTCTCACTATGAAGGCCAACATACCATTTCCCTTCTTAACCGCCTGCTGCACCTGCATGCTTACCTTCAGCGACTGGTGCACAAGGACACCCAGGTCTCGTTGCATTTCCCCTTTTCCCAATCTATTGCTGTTCAGATAATAATCTGCCTTCCTGTTTTTGCCACCAAAGTGGATAACCTCGCATTTATCCACATTATACTGCATCTGCCATGCATCTGCCCAATCACCCAACCTGTCCAAATCATATTGGAGTTTCTCTGCATCCTCCTCACAGCACACATGCCCACCCAGCTTTGTGTCGTCTGCAAACTTGGAGATATTACATCTAGTTCCCTCGTCTAGATCATTAATATATATTGTGAATAACTGGGGTCCAAGCACCGATCCCTGCGGTACCCCACTAGTCACTGCCTGCCACTCGGAAAAAGACCCGTTTATTCCAACTCTTTGCTTCCTGTCTGCCAACTAGTTTTCTATCCAAGACAGTACCTTGCCCCCAATCCCGTGTACTTTAACTTTGCACGCTAATCTCTTATGCGGGACCTTATCGAAAGCCTTCTGAAAGTCCAAATACACCACATCCACTGATTCTCCCTTATCTATTCTACCAGTTACATCCTCAAAAAATTCCAGTAGATTAGTCAAGCATGATTTACCTTATGTAAATCCATGTTGACTTTGTCCGATCCTGTCACTGTTTTCCAATTGCTCTGCTATCTTTTATAATGGACTCTAGCATTTTCCCCACTACCGATGTCTGGCTAACTGGTCTATAATTCCCCGTTTTCTCTCTACCACCTTTTTTAAATAGTGGGGTTACATTAGCTACCCTCCAATCCATGGGAACTGTTCCAGAGAATTTTGTGAAGATGACCAGCATTGCATCTACTATTTCTAGGGCCACTTCCTTAAGTACCCTAGGATGTAGATTATCAGGCCCTGGGGATTTATCGGCCTTCAATCCCGTCAATTTCCCTAACACCATTTCCCTACAAATACTAATTTCATTCAGTTCCTCCCTGGTTGACCCTGAAGAGTACCTTATAAGGAACTCTACCTTATAAATTCTTTAAAACATGACAAACTGGGTTTGGAAATTTAGAAACCTAACTATGAAATAGCTATGAAAGAATTCTGGCTATTGAAACAGGACAAGTTGTTGACCCTGAATAAATAACCTTATTGAAGCAGAAGAATGGGGTGGCTCCGAGTGGCTGGCCTTTTGGGAACAGAACAATGGTCAATCCTGGATAAGTGATATAAATTCAACTTCGTAAAGATGGCACATAAGAAAAGGAACATCTGCCCTCGTAAAGATGACACATAAAATAAGGGACACCTGCCTTTCACACCTTTTTTATATGGTGAACCCAACCAGAACACCTGGAGATGCGGCAGATTCTGGAATATTACAAGCTGATGTGGCAGTAAAGAATTGCAGAGGTCAGCAGGAAGATGAATAGTGATAATTAACTTGCATCAGCAGAAACCTTAAAGGAACTACAACTGAAAAAGGGTATAAATATTGAATTCTCAAATGAGATAGCAGAGTCGGTTTAATCGGGCAAGGCGATTCTCGACTACAGAGGCGGCTCTGTGGTCTTCCACTCTTTGTACCTCAGGGATCAAAGGTATTTTGATATTGATGGATATCTTGTATAGAAAATTTTAAGAACTGTAATACTGTAGCAAAGTTAAGATTTAAAAGTAAGATTCTCTGTTAAAAATAAGATCGTATTTTTTCTCTTTTTAGAACTGTTAACGCTGCGATTGACTGATTCACCAACTGTAAATTGCATGTCGGTTCTTTTAATAAATCTCTATATATTTTTAGAATTGTCTCACATAAGTCTTCTGTATCAATAACTCACGAACTCAATCTCTGTATACTCTTTGGTGAAGAGGTACATTTTTCTGAGGGGAGATCTCTGGACCCTCATAATATCCAGGACGTTACAGTCTGGCTAAACTTATTAAAAGCGCTATCTGGAGGATGATAACATTCTCGGGTTGTTCCTTTCCTTTAGGGAAGAGATAGCCCGGACCTTTAGACCCAGTTAAGCATCTTTAGGGTTCGGCTACCTCAAACTTTAGTTGAAAGTGAACATCTGAGAAATATGCCTGATCCGGGATAGTCCCAAAGGGGCTAGGACTAGTAGATATCCTTTCACAGGGGGGAGGGCTTTAGATTACTGAGGCATTGGGACCGTTTCTGGGGAAGGTGTGAACTGTACAAGCCGGACGGGTTACACCTCAACGGAGCCAGGACCAATAGTCTCGTGGGAATAATGCTAGGATAAAGGGAAAGGAGGGGGAGGAATTTCTGAAATGTGTTCAGGAGAATTTCCTTGACCAGTATGTTCTTGGCCCAACTAGGAAGGAGGCATTGCTGGATCTGGTGCTGGGGAATGAGGCGGGCCAGGTCGACCAAGTGTCTGTGGGAGAACACTTGGGTACGAGTGATCATTGTATCATAAGATTTAGATTAGCAATGGAGGGGAGCAAGGAACAATCTAGAGCGGAACTTCTAAACTGGAATAGGGCTAACTTCAATGGGATGTGAAAGGATCTAGCCAGGGTAAAATGGAACCAAAGACTGACAGGAAAAACTATAACAGAATAATGGGTGATCTTTAAAGGAGGAGATGTTCCAAGTACAGGCTAGGTACATTCCAACAAGAGGGAAGGGTAAGGGAACCAATGCAAGGGCTCCTTGGATGATGAGGGAGATAGAGAAGATGATGAAACAAAAAAAGAGGGTGTATGATGCATGTCAGGTGAATTCTTCAAGGGAGAACCAGACCAAATACAATAAGTTGAGAGGGGAAGTGAAGATCAAAATATGATTGGCAAAAAGAGAATATGAGAGTAGAATGGTGGTTAACATAAAAGGGAACCCCAAAATCTTCTACCAGCATGTAAACAGTAAGCGGGTAGTAAGAGGCGGGGTGGGGCCTATTAGGGACAAAGAAGGTGATATATGCTTAGAGGCGCAGGGCAAGGCTAGAATACTCAATGAGTACTTTGTATCGGTGTTTACTAAGGAGGTGGATGCTGACAAAATATCGGTAGAAGTGGAAAAGGTAGAAGCGGAAAAGGTAGAAGCAATGGAAGGGGTGAAAATTGATAGACAGGAGGTACTAGAAAGGCTGGGTATGCTTAGAGTGGATAAGTTGCCTGGTCCAGATGGCTTGCATCCCAGGTTGCTAAGGGAATTGGGGGAGGCGATAGTAGAAGGGCTTGCCATAATTTTCCAATCTTCCCTAGATGCGGGGGAGGTGCCTGAGATTGGAAAGTGGCAAATGTGATACCATTATTCAAGAAAGTGTAAGGACAATCCTAGTAACTACAGGCCGGTCAGTTTAATATCAGTGGTGGGTAAAGTTTTAGAAACAATAATCAAGGAAAAAATTAACAGGCACGTGGAGAGGTTTAAGCTAAGTAAGGAGAGCCAACACAAATTTGTAAAAGGCAGATCGTGTTTGACTAATCTAATTGAATTTTTTGATGAAGTAACAGGGAGGATTGATGAAGGGAATGCAATGGATGTTGTCTACATAGATTTTCAGAAGGCGTTTGACAAAGTACCACATAGAAGGCTGGTTAACAAAATTGAGGCTCATGGAATAGGTGGGTCAGTGGCAGCTTGGATAAGGAATTGGCTTGAGGACAGAAAACAGCGAGTTGTGGTAAATGGCTGTTTTTCAGACAGTGATGTTCCCCAAGGGTCAGTGCTGGGGCCACTGCTTTTTTTGATATATATATATATAAATGACCTGGGTATTGGAATATTGAGTAGCATTTCTAAATTTGCCGATGACACCAAATTTGGGGGTGTGACAAACAGTGAGGATGATACCAATCGACCACAACAGGACATAGAAAGACCAGCAGAATGGGCAGACAAGTGGCAGATGGAGTTTAATACAGAGAAGTGTGAGGTGATACATTTTGGCAAAAGGAACAGGGAGAGGAAATATACACTTAATGGCACAGTTTTAAAGAGTGTGCAGGGTCAGAGGGACCTGGGAGTTAATGTGTATAGGTCCCTGAAGGTGGCAGGACATATTGAGTGAGTGGTTAGCAAAGCATATGGGATCTTGGGCTTCATAAATAGAGGTATAGAGTACAAAAGTAGAGAAGTAATGCTGAACCTTTATAAAGCGCTGGTTAGGCCACAACTGGAGTATTGCATCCAGTTCTGGTCACCACACTTTAGGAAGGATGTGAAGGCCCTTGAGAGGGTGCAGAGGAGATTTACCAGAATGGTTCCGGGGATGGGGGATCTTAGCTACAAGGACAGGTTGGAGAAGCTGGATTTATATTCATTAGAGCAAAGGAGGTTGAGGGGTGATTTGATCGAGGTGTACAAGATTATGACAGGTTTGGATAGGCTAGACAGGGAAAGGCTGTTCCCACTAGTTGATGGTACAAGGACTAGGGGACACAGATTTAAGGTTTTGGTCAAGAGATACAGGGGGGATGTGAGGAAAAACTTTTTTTACGCAGCATATGGTGAGGACCTGGAATTCGCTGCCGACGGAAGTGGTGGAAGCAGAGACACTCAATGTTTTCAATGGGAGACTGGATAGGCACTTGAGGGAAATAAACTTGCAGGGCTACAGAGATAGAGCGGGGGAATGGGACTGACTGGATTGCCCTACAGAGAGCCAGCATGGACTCGATGGGGCCGAATGGCCTCCTTCTGTGCAATATGACTCTATGATTAGTTTACAGCCTGTAACTCGCCACTCAATATCTGTGACATTGGACTCGATAGAAATTACAACAGAGAAACAGGCTGTACAGCCTGTTGGTCTGTGCTGGCGTTTATCATGTACATGAGCAGTGGTCTTAATCCCATGTGCCCACCCTGTTCACGTATCCTTTTATCCCCCATTCCTTCAACCACCTATCTGACCTATTCTTACAAGTTGATACTTTCTCTGTTTCAACCACTCACTCAAGCAATGCAATCCACAGCCTCCCAACCCTCCCTGTCCTAAATGTCCAACATTTCGTCTTATACCTTTGTTCTAGGACCCAGAACCACTGGAAACAGCCTGTTTCTATCTATTCTGTCCCATCCCTTCATAATTTTAAACACCTCTATCAAATCACCATCATCTCCTCTGTTCTAATGAAAACCGCAATTTTTTCCAGAGTCCTTCTTCGTATTTGTACTTCCTTATACCAGGCAGCTTCCTAGTCAATCTGTGCTGGACCCTCTCCAGTGCATCAACATCCTTTCTATAATGTGTAGCCCCAAGCCACACACAGTACTCCAACTGTGGTCTTACTAAGATTGTATATAGATTCACCATTACATCATGAATTTTATATTTTATAGCAGTATTCCATTAGCTTTTTGTTGTGGCCTTATCCACTTGACATTCTGCTTTTAATGATCTCCAAAATCCCTCCCTGCCCACTTGATTAGGATACAGCCTGTAACTCAGTCCCAGGTACCTGTTATTCTATGTATAAACCATCTGAACCCCTTGATGAAGATATAGCCTATAACTTGGTCCCCATTATCTGTTACTCTATGTGTAAACCACCTGATCCCCTTGATTAGGATACAGCCAGTAATTCACCCCTAGGTATCTGTTATTCCATGTACCGACCATCTGAACCCCCTCGATTAGGATACAGCCCGTAACTTACCCCAAGGACCCCTTTCCAATGTTTAAAATGTATTCTGGAAGATGCTAAACATGGTGACAGTTTTAAAGTTTAGTAAACGGTTGTTGTACAGTTTGCTAATGATCTGAATTATTCAGATGAAAATTGGCTACTGTGAAAGTCTTGTTAATTAGACAAATAGAAATACAGATAGTATATATCTGGATGGCCAATATTAAGTTGTTGTCAGTGTCTGTCCTCTTGTTACTGCAGCGAGTTAGCTGTTGATATTTATAAGCTAATTCTAGGCACAAGTTGTCTAAAGCTGTGTTTATTGATCCCTGCGCTACCCACTGAGAATCTGCAGACACTCCAAAGTGTTACAGTTAGGAACAAAAGTAAATAGAATCCGAACTACAGTCTCAGAGCCATCAATGCCACTTTCACAATGTTGCCAACACATGCGATTTCATTCATGATTTATTGGTGTTTTAACATGTGCAATTTATGGGGATAGACGGGAGAGAGAGGAATATTAGTTATCTCCAGCTTGGTCCCCTCATGCTCGGTCTCTCACTCTTTCTCTGAATTTGTCTCTCTTGCTCTGTCTTTTCTCTCTCTATCGCGGTCTCATATTCTATCCGTGTGAACTGCACACATCTAAAAAGCAGTGCAGAATGAATAAATCACTAACTAAATTCTGAGCTTTGTCAATGCTGCAGTCATAAGTATCGTCATTTCGCCTGCTCTCAACGCTTACCTATAAATAACGGGCAGCTGACACGATAACGCTTGTTTAGCGTTACCGCCCATGAGGAATTTCTACCCACTGTCTCAAGAGCTCTCTGGTGGGAACCTGACGAGCCCAAAGAGCTTTCCTTAGACATACGGCTCACGGGTGAAAATCTGACACTGTGATTGGCTCGATTTGGATAGCTCTCATTGCCACTTGTTGGGCAGAGTCACTGCAGTTGTCCATATGAAACACAGCAAGTTCAATAAATACCATTGTTTAGTTCAGATCGACTGTGCTGCAAGTACAGGCCCAACCCGTAATCATGAAGGGGTAATCTTGAAGTTAAGGAACTTGCAGTCAGTGTTGCTCATTATCTTGTTGTCCAACACAACCGCCGGATTTGCAGCCCATTACAATACCACCCACACAGACCGTTATTAATTGTCCTTTCCTGGCTTATTGTTCGTGTGACAGATAAGGACAGGATTCTGCTGGTTAACGGTAATCATCCTCATAATTACAATGATGACATTTACAATGCAGTCTATCGCATTCCCATTACCTCACTCTGTCCTACACTGCTAGGCATACCAATTAAAACGGTTCACATTCAATTTTAGCAAAATGTGCGTGACCATTAAAGCAACAATATTCTAAGTCAATAACTCTGGTTTTATATTTGCAAATCCAACAACATGTCTGGCACATTATTTAGTTTACAAACAGAGCCAAATCTGGTTCATATGTAAATTTGGACAACGTCCAATGTGTTTTCTTATCTGGTTCTAGTGAACTCCCAAATGCTGAATTGGACCAGACCCAAAACTGGCTTTGTTCTGAGGCCCAGACCAATTGAGAACCCAACACTTAAATTCAGGGGCATACCGAGGAGTTTGAAAAGACCCACAACTGAGTCTGGGTCCGAGGCTAGACTGGTGCTGGGGTTGGAATCACAGCCAGTTTCGGAGAGTTGGCAATTCACTCAAAGGGAATCCCAACACAATACCCAAGCAAGAATGTTGAGGGGACATCCAAGTGGAGCTGGAGGAGTCAGGGAGCCTCTCTAGGCTCTGCTTTGAAGCTACATTGAGAAATCTGCTTGTAAGTTGACCCGGGACTTCCTTTGACTGAGCCACAAGTGTTGTCGGCAACTGCGCTAAGAATAAAACAGAGGCATAACTTTACCCTTGCACTTGCGGTGGTGTGTGTATACCCAATCCTGAATCCCGTTCGCCTGTTGCCCCCAGCCAATCCCACCCTCTCATAGTTAGCTCCTCCTCTTGTGCCATGTGCTTCCCCCTGACTACCCAACACTTGAATCCAACTCCAGAAATAAATAGGGGTTAGAACAGACAGGGTTCAAAATTATGGCTTGAGTTATGAGGGGTAATTAAGCAATCCTGCTGCTCCCAGGAGGGAAGTCTCACTGGCAAGGGGGTGTGGGTCGGGAGACAGCAGTACAACATTATCGCCCCAATTCTCCAACCCACATTTCCTGCCAGTGTGACTCTCCAGCAGGATCATGGAATTCCCACTATAATACTTGCCTTAATAAGGATTGAAATCTAAACAGGTTCATTGATATAAAAGGTAACTCCCAGCAAGAGAACACGACGGAGGCACGGCTAACCCAGCATCCGTAGCCATGAAAACCCTCTATTGAGCCCGTCATTTTCAGCAGCCAGCAATTAAAAGGTTAACATCCTACATCTGACTCAGATGCAGAAATGGAGACAGTCACTCTGTGACCTTCAGAGCGACAAAGCAATCCGCACAGTTGCTTTATTCCATTGACTCCCAGAGCAAGTCAAACAAAATAACGTATTAACGAAAGACAAAAGCTTTGAGCTGAGAATTGATTTGGATAATGCAGCGAGCGGCACAGTGGTGTGTGTTTTACAAAGCTGCGTACAATTATCCAGCAGCTTTGCTTATACAGGCTGCACTCAGAGGGCGACAAGCTGATGAGTTTCTGATACGTTACTGATAAGACTCTGATATGATTTATAAAAGCTACTCATGCGGCAATGAATGAGAAGGGCTGAGCTTTGTGTGAGTTGGTGCATCAGTGTTTGTCTGAGCAAGCGTCACAAAAGCTCATGAACAATTAGCATCTTGGCCAGATTATTGTGTAAACGATGTGCTATACCTCGTGTGTTACTATGTAATTCACACGAGAGCACAGTGTATCATTATATCTGGATATATATATATAAAAGTCTTCGCTCTAGTGTGCATCTGCCACACTCTTGCTACAAAGTGCCGAAAGTATTTTTTTTTTAAAAAGCCAGCCATTTGGTCCTGAGTTTTTTCTGACCTGGAGTGGGAAATACAAGCTCCTGCTACTCTGCAAACTCCACCCATCAACATCAGGGTGCAATACTTAACAGCAACTAGACTTTGCGGCATTAAAGGTCCAGACAAGGTTAAGCATAGCGCCGCTTTAGCAGCAGAATACTACATTGTGCATTAGGTGGTAAAACGCTCCTTGTGAAACTGCACCGAACTTACCTTGAGCAAAGGCCATGAGAGATCAACATATTCATATAGCATTATGCCTCTGTGACACAGTGTATTGTTATGTAATACTAAGCAGATCTCCTGTGGCATTGCTCATGAGTGATCTGGGGGCCTGGCTCCAGTCTGAAGGCCCGGACCTTCTCTTCCCACTGTGAGATAGTCCTTCTGCTGTGGTCACAATTCTCATGCCAGCAACACTCCGGTTACGAATTTAAGTCTCCCATAGACATCTTCTCGGGTTCAGTGGCGTCAGTTATTCCCGTAAACAATGAAGGAAAGAACTGACATTTATATAGTGCTGTTCACGACCTCAGGGCATCCCAATGTGCTTCACAGCCAATTAATTACTTTTTAAGTGTAGTCACTGTTGCAGTGTCGGGAAACGTGGCAGCCAATATGTGCACAGAAAGCTCCCACAATCAGCAATGACATGATGGCCAAATAATCTGTTTTAATGATGTTGGTCGTGTCCGAGGATCTTTTACATCCACCTGAGAGAGAAGATAGGGTTTCAGTTTAACACCTCATCTGAAAGATGACACCTTTAACAACACAGTATTCCCTCAGCACTGCAGTGGAGTGTCAACCTGGATTATGTGCCCAATTACCTGGAGTGGGGCTTGAACTCGCAACCTTCTAACTCAGAGGTGAGAGTGCTACCACTGAGCCATGGCAGACAAGTAGCCTGAATATCTTACTTTGATAGGAGTTGACTCATTCTGCTCTATATCTACTTGTATGATAGCCTAGGGATGTAACAATAGTAACCACTTGTGTCCTGAACCAGATGTTCATATGTTGCATGTGTACCTCGTCAATCTCTCGGAATGTGGACTAAGTGAACACTTGGTCAGGCAAGGCTTGGTATCAATCGTTAAGCTGCTTTACTTCCCAGCAAGTGAACTTACAGAGCAAGTTCTAATCAAATTCAATTAGCTCAATCAATACAATTTATCTTCATGTAATAATCTGACTTTCTGCAGCTCTCTGTTTAAAAGCCTCAGTCTTCTCTCTGCCTACCTCACTATGTCTCTCTTTTCATCTCCCTCTTCCAGACAGACAGAACTTTCCAGCACACTGGCTTTATTGATTACCCAGACAAGCTAACAAATTGCTTCTTGTTCAGTCTCGGAGGGAAAACAACTTCCACTTAGCATCTTAACCACCTTTCATATAGGTGCTAAAATAAAACCAGAGCATGCTGGAAACACTCCGCAGGTGAGGCAGCATCTGTGGAGAGAGAAAAACAGAGTTCACGTTTCAGTGACCAGATTTCAGATTTACAGCATTCGCAGTATTTCGCTTTTGATTTCAATTAGGCGCCTTCTTTTTAAATTTAGGAGCATACCTCCTGCTTCAAAAGATTCAACAGCAGCTCATGTTTTCAATCCTTTCTGTGGAAAAATGGTTAGAAAATCCTGAAACGTAGCAAGTCCTTTGAGTCGCTTCTGGAGTCTTAACCAATGAGGAGGGAGAAATGTGAAGTTATCCACTTTGGTATGAAAAATAAAAAAGCAGAGTATTTTTTAAATGGTGAGAGACTGGGAAATGTTGGTGTTCAGAGGGACCTGGGTGTCCTTGTACACAAATCACTGAAAGTTAACATGCAGGTACAGCAAGCAATTAGGAAAGCAAATGGTACGTTAGCCTTTATTACGGAGTGATTACTTTCAACGCATTTTTGACACTGCGCATGTGCGCCCGCTTGGTACCGCACAAGCTCACTCGATCCGGTCGCTCATGCACAGTACCCAGCGGTGCAGCGGCGGCCTGCATCACCATGCTTCCCTCCACTCGGCTCCATGCAGAAAAGGGCAAGGGATCAGAGGGTGAGAGAGAGGGGATTGGAGGGGGGAGAGAGAGAGGGGATTGGAGGGAGGAGAGAGAGAGGGGATTGGAGGGGGGAGAGAGAGAGAGGGGATTGGAGGGGAGAGAGAGAGGGGATTGGAGGGGAGAGAGAGAGAGGGGATTGGAGTGGGGAGAGGGGGGGAGTGAGAGGGGATTGGAGGGGGGAGAGAGAAAGAGGGGATTGGAGGGGAGAGAGAGAGAGAGAGAGAGAGAGAGAGGGGATTGGAGGGAGGGGGGGAGAGAGAGGGGATTGGAGGGGGGGGAGAGAGGGGATTGGAGGGAGGGGAGGAGAGAGAGAGGGGATTGGAGGGAGGGGGGGCGAGAGAGAGGGGATTGGAGGGAGTGGGGGAGAGAGAGAGGGGATTGGAGGGAGGGGGGGAGAGAGAGAGGGGATTGGAGGGAGGAGGGGAGAGAGGGAGGGGATTGGAGGGAGGGGGGAGAGAGTGAGGGGATTGGAGGGAGGGGGGAGAGAGAGAGGGGATTGGAGGGAGGGGGGAGAGAGAGAGGGGATTGGAGGGAGGTGGGAGAGAGAGAGGGGATTGGAGGGGGAGAGAGAGAGGGGATTGGAGGGAGGGGGAGAGAGAGAGGGGATTGGAGGGAGGGGGGAGAGAGAGAGGGGATTGGAGGGAGGGGGGGAGAGAGAGAGGGGATTGGAGGGAGGGGGGGAGAGAGAGAGGATTGGAGGGGGGAGAGAGAGAGGGGATTGGAGGGGGGAGAGAGAGAGAGGGGATTGGAGGGGGGAGAGAGGGGATTGGAGGGGGGAGAGAGAGGGGGGATTGGAGGGGGGAGAGAGAGGGGGGATTGGAGGGAAGAGAGAGAGGGGGGGGATTGGAGGGAAGAGAGAGAGAGAGGGGGGGATTGGAGGGGGAGAGAGAGGGGATTGGAGGGGGGAGAGAGAGGGGGGATTGGAGGGGGGAGAGAGAGGGGGGATTGGAGGGAAGAGAGAGAGAGGGGGGATTGGAGGGAAGAGAGAGAGAGGGGGGGATTGGAGGGGGGGAGAGAGAGGGGATTGGAGGGGGGAGAGAGAGGGGATTGGAGGGGGGAGAGAGAGAGGGGATTGGAGGGGGGAGAGAGAGAGGGGATTGGAGGGGAGAGAGAGAGAGGGGATTGGAGGGGGGAGAGAGAGGGGATTGGAGGGGGGAGAGAGAGAGGGGATTGGAGGGGGGAGAGAGAGGGGATTGGAGGGGGGAGAGAGTGGGGATTGGAGGGGGAGAGAGAGAGGGGATTGGAGGGGGAGAGAGAGAGGGGATTGGAGGGGGGAGAGAGAGGGGATTGGAGGGGGGAGAGAGAGGGGATTGGAGGGGGGGAGAGAGAGGGGATTGGAGGGGGGAGAGAGAGAGGGGATTGGAGGGGGGAGAGAGAGAGGGGATTGGAGGGGAGAGAGAGAGAGGGGATTGGAGGGGGGAGAGAGAGGGGATTGGAGGGGGGAGAGAGAGAGGGGATTGGAGGGGGGAGAGAGAGGGGATTGGAGGGGGGAGAGAGAGGGGATTGGAGGGGGGAGAGAGAGGGGGGATTGGAGGGGGGAGAGAGAGGGGGGATTGGAGGGAAGAGAGAGAGGGGGGGGATTGGAGGGAAGAGAGAGAGAGAGGGGGGGATTGGAGGGGGAGAGAGAGGGGATTGGAGGGGGGAGAGAGAGGGGGACTGGAGGGGGGAGAGAGAGGGGGATTGGAGGAAGAGAGAGAGAGGGGGGATTGGAGGGAAGAGAGAGAGAGGGGGGATTGGAGGGGGGAGAGAGAGGGGATTGGAGGGGGGAGAGAGAGGGGATTGGAGGGGGGAGAGAGAGAGGGGATTGGAGGGGGGAGAGAGAGAGGGGATTGGAGGGGAGAGAGAGAGAGGGGATTGGAGGGGGGAGAGAGAGGGGATTGGAGGGGGAGAGAGAGAGGGGATTGGAGGGGGGAGAGAGAGGGGATTGGAGGGGGGAGAGAGAGGGGATTGGAGGGGGAGAGAGAGAGGGGATTGGAGGGGGAGAGAGAGAGGGGATTGGAGGGGGGAGAGAGAGAGGGGATTGGAGGGGAGAGAGAGAGAGGGGATTGGAGGGGGGAGAGAGAGAGGGGATTGGAGGGGGGAGAGAGAGAGGGGATTGGAGGGGAGAGAGAGAGAGGGGATTGGAGGGGGGAGAGAGAGAGGGGATTGGAGGGGAGAGAGAGAGAGGGGATTGGAGGGGAGAGAGAGAGAGGGGATTGGAGCGGAGAGAGAGAGAGGGGATTGGAGGGGAGATAGAAAGGAAAACGGAGGGGGGAGGAGACGAGATCAGACGGGGGGGGAGAGAGAGGAGATTGGAGGGGGGAGAGCAAGGAGATCGGTGGGGTGAGAATGAGGGAGAATCGGAGGGGGGAGAGAGAGAGGAGGGAGAGGAGAGGGGATCAGAGGGGTGAGAAAGAGGAAATCGGAGGGAGAGAGAGAGGGGAGATCAAAGGAGGAGGGAGAGGAAAGGGGATTGAAGGGGAGAGGAGAGGGGAATCGGAGAGCTCGGAGCTCGGAGAGAGAGGAATTTGGAGAGAGAGGAGCTCGGAGTAGGGGAGAAGGCTGGGAGCTTGAGGGGGGTGGCGAAGTCAGGAGCTCGGGGAGAGAAGGTCAGGAACTTGTTGGGAGGGAGCACAGTGAGAACAGTGGGGAGAGGGGAAGAACGTAATCCAGGTCTAAATGGGAGGTGGGGGAATAGAGCAAGAACGTGATCCAGATGGGAAGATAGATCACCTTCTCCCGCCCTCGTTAGGCCTGGATCACATTCTAACACGCCCACCCCCTTTTCACCTGCAGCACGTTCGCCCTCCCCTCACCCCCACCCCGCCCCAGGGGTTCAAGAAGGCAGCTGATTATCTCCCTCTCAAGGGCAACTAGGGATGGGCAACAAATAAATGAATTTTTAAAAATGAGGGCATATTCTGTGCTGGTCCTACAACACGCTTAACATTACATTTATGTGTTATTTGTCGGATTCAACTATTCCAAGGTTCTCCTGTCCAGCCTCCCATCTTCCATCACCACTTGCTGTTATTCTCCCTTTGTTTCCTACATTGCTCATTCTGACGCTCTACCGCCAGTTCTGTAGCTCTCACTTGTTCATTACTTTTTCCTTTAATGCATTTTTATGCTTATGAAGGTGAGCAATATCAGTACAGTGGAGAATGGAACACTTTCCCATTTCTGGAACTCCAGAATCGAGCACTCGCAGGGTGAGGTATCTATAGCACAGCCAAATGCATCACAAAGCTCCCTCCATTTTTGCCCCATTCCTGAGCTTCAACCTCAAACTCAGAAGACCACTCCTTACTGCATCAATGCAGCATGCTCCATATCCAATACCAATCACACTTAGACCTCTCCTGGTGCCTCTTGCAGCCAGTATAGAAGACTTTCATCATATTGGTCTGTGCTGGATTTGAACCTTGGTCCCAGAGGTGAAAGGTCAATAACTAACCCACTACATCACCCAGGCCAGTTCCCCCTTTAATACTTCTTAAAATTTTGACTTTCTTCTTTGAATTCTGTGTCTCGCTTTTATTAATTGTTTTCCTCCTCTACCTCTTTCCTCGTCTTTTTCCCTTCAGTCCTGCAGATTCCATTTTTTTGTTTGTGGCTTTGTCTTCTCATCTCATGAGGCTTGGAGCAGCTCACCGGAAGCGTCGATCATGTCACTGTGGAGCTAAAGTCAACAGTGCATGGTACTGCGTCGTTCATTATAATCCAGAAAAGTGCAGCATCCGTGCAACTTAGAAAGATTTTCCATGTGTCGTGTCCACAAAAACACAACGGTAATTCCAGGAAGGAAACAAATTACACCAGTAAATAATCAAGTACAACAGCCAAAATGATACCAGATCTCCCGTGGCATTGCTCATCAGGGTCTGGAGTACTGTTTGAATATTTAGCTGCTGAAATGGAGCTGTGTTTAACCTGGCCCATCCCTTTAAGGCTACTGATCAGGTATTCCCTGTGCAGAAATCATCTGAACAGGCACCTCCTAAAATAATAAGGGACTAATCATTGAGGGAAGTTTCTGTAGACTGGCAGCTGCTTGTAAATGCCCTCAGGGAGAGGCTAGGCTATCAAGGTCAGGAAAAAAAATAGCAGGAACTGACTGGCCTTCTTCCTCATTTATTACATACTTTTGCATTTTGTTGAGTGTGACACTGGGCCCCGATTTTAACTCCAGGAGGATTCCCCGTTTAGACCTGAGTTAAAATATCAGTTGGGTCTCAATGATGTCATCAGGCCGCAACATGCATATGTAAAGAAGGACCCTGTTGGCTCCGGGTGCGTGTCTTTGCTGCCTGTTCAGGAGAGCAGGTTAAAATTGCAGATGTTGCGACCATGGCGGCTTTCAGACAGGTAAGAGCCAGGGCGATTTTAGTTGCCCACCCGCCAGGTTTGTGCTGAGCGAGTAGGTTTAAAATCGGCCCCCTGGTGTGTGATACGTGAAATATTGGGGGGGGGTGAAAATGGACACAGGCGGTAGCACATTGGCCGTCTGTTATACGCCCCGTCCGCTATTCAGTTCCATCGCCTTCAGTAGAACTGAATATCAGCGCGTCGAATAACAGGCGGAAAAAGCAATTCTGCCTGGTTTGCATCCCATGACCAATTTCACCCGCATGGTGTCTGACATGTGAACGGAGATTTTCCTGGATCTATGCCCAGGAACAGTGGATCACCCAAGATGCGGGAAATCAAGCGGGTCGGAGCGTATGCCTCTAAAGGAATCCACCTGGTTTTCCTGCATTTCAATGAATGATAATGGGCCAAAAATTCATCCCGCTGCGCGAGAGTACGCACTGCGTACTCTCGCGTATTCTCTCTCCAATTGCCGGTTTTCTGCATGCCCTGCGCATGCGCTGAAAACCGGCACTTGGTCTTTTGAAAAGGGGGCGGTTCCTCGGTGCACCGCGTGCGCGCTACAGGCTGCGCGCACGCTGTGCACTTCGTGCTTTGGACGCGCAGGTAAGGACGGAAGATTTTAGAAATGGAAAAAGGAGGAGTAAGACCCACTTTTAACAAGGTAAGTAGTGAATTAAGTATTTTTTTGAATTTTTTTTAACAGGTATATCTTTTTTAGAGACTTTAAAGACAGGTAAGTTTATTTTTATAACTTTTTAAAAGATTTTAAATTTTTTCAAAAATTTAATTTTTTATTTAAAATGGTTAATTTATTTAACTATACTTATTTTATTAATGTGATGGTTTTTTTTTTATTTAATTGAGGTTTAGCTGTTATTTTGGGGGGGTGTAAGATTCATAGATACTTATGAATGGAAGATGGTGTGCTGCCATTGGCTCTAACTGAGTCACGTGATCCCACAGCTCGCACGAATTCACTACGCCGGTGGGATACGCAAGCACTGCCCAGCTGATGTCTGGAACATCAAGTTCGTGCGAGCTGGATCTGAAAAAGCCAACGCGGAGTGAGAGATCGCGGGGAAGCCTTACCCCCGCGGGAACAGAGCGAGATCAATTTCTGGGCCAAAAAATCAGGTGGGTTCTTTCACAGGCGCGTGCTCCAACCCTGCCGATACGTGCTGGGCACTGGATACTGGCCATCCAGTGTACCCGGGCACACAACCAGGGAAATCTCACCTGTGATGTAACGTCTGGGGTATATCATGGTATTTTTGAAACAGCCTTTGTTCTTCACTCAGTTCATGCTCTCTCAGTATCAGTACCCGTTTCCTCAGACGCTCAATCCTCCCGCACCTTCTAATTCCTCTGGGTCCTCCGATCTAGTTGAATCCTAGAATATTAGACGTTTACAGCAGAGGAGGAAGTTATTCAGGCCATCACATCAGTGCCGCCACTCTCAAAGAGCTATCCATTTAGTCGCACTCCCCTGCCCTTTCCCCGTACCATTTTCATTTTTTACTGTTCAAATATTTATTCACTTCCCTTTTAAAAGCTGTTATGGATTGTGTTTCCTCCAATGTTTCTGTCAGGGTATTCCATGTCCCAACAACTGTTACCATTCAAAAAAAAACTCTTTTAATCCCTCACATTAGTTGCTTTGGTGTTGAGCTGAAATTGATGCCCTTTAGTTACCAACCCACCATCCAGTGCAAATCGTTTTTTTTGCTATTTACTTTATCAAAACCCCATGCAATTTTTTGAACAGCTCTATCAGATATCCTCTTATATAGTAAAAAATAAACTTCTGGTCTCCCCTCATAACCTCTGATCCCTGGTATCATCTTTGTAAATCTCTTCTGTACCCTCTTCATGGCCATGACATCCTTTCCAAAATAGGCACCCAAAACTGGGCACAATATTCTAACTGTGGTCTAACCAATGGTTTGCACTGCCTGTCTATTGTTGCGCTCTAAGCCTGTGTATATAAAACCTACAGCTTTATTAATATATTCTCCCTACATTTCTCTGCTTTTCTACCCCTTTAAAAGATTGAATAATTTAGTATATATAATATGCATCACTTCACATTTCTCCCTATTAAATAAATTTCATTTGATATCTATGGTACCAGGGATGAGGGACTTCAGTTACGTGGATAGACTGGAGAAGCTGGGGTTTTTCTCCTTAGAGCAGTGAAGGTTAAGGGGAGATTTGATAGAGGTGTTCAAAATCATGAACGGTTTTGATAGAGTAAATAAGGAGAAACTGTTTCCAGTGGCAGGAGGGTCGGTAACCAGAGGACACAGATTTAAGGTGATAGGCAAAAGAACCAGAGGCAACACGAGGACATTTTTTTTACGCAGTAAGTTCTTGTGATCTGGAATGCACGGCCTGCAAGGGTGCTGGAAGCACATTCAATAGTATCTTTCAAAGGACAATTGGATAAATACTTGAAGGGAAAAATCTTACAAGGCTATGGGGACAGAGCCGGGGAGTCAGACTAATTGGAGAGCTCTTTCAAAGAGCCGGCACATGGGTGATGGGCCGAATGGCCTCCTTCTGTGCTGTATCATTTTATGATTCTATCTGCCAAAGCTACTAAAACAAAAAAAATACTGCAGATGTTGGAAATCTGAAATAAAAAAAGGAAATTCTGGAAACGCTCAGCAGGTCAGGCAGCATCTGTACAGCTTTAATTCTCCACCTCAATCTGACCTCTGTCCTTGGCCTCCTAAACTGTTCCAATGAAGCTTAACGCAAGCTCAGGAACAGCTCCTCAACTTTCAACGGGGCACTTTACAGCCTTCCAGCCTCAACATTGAGTTCCAACAACTTTAGAATATAACCACCGCTCCCATTTTCTCGGACAGCAGTTTATAGTCAGCTGATGGTCCAACATGGACCAAGAATCCCAGATGTTCCCTTTCCCTCTCCAAAGTCCTTTACACCCACTCCATTACATCCCTTATCCTGGCACCTAGGAGGCAACACAACATTCAGGACTCTTAACTGTGACTATTAAAGCGCCTGTCCTTACACCTGACCTCCTTTCGCACTGGTGCCACAGTGTTGCTCATGTTTGCACCCCCCTCCCGCCGGTTGTTGTCATTATTACGGGCATGCAGTACAGAATATCTGTTTGTCAATTCAACACTCTCGCAGGATCCCTGCATGCCTCCTGAGTACTGAAGAACTACCACTGACTCTTATTTCCTGCGAAGAACCTGACAGATAATAAGTCTCATCAAACCCTACCACTGAGCTGCTTCTGAGGTGGGGGCGGGGGGGGGAAATCAGCCGCTGGCGTCGTAGGTCAGAGATTAAATCTCAGGTGCTTCTGTGAAGTGTCCCATCAAACATCCTACACACACCTCTTCAATATATATTTTTATTTTCAATTTGCTACTCGGTTTTCAGTAACTTGCTGAATGCAATGCAGCAGCTGTTTTTGTTAGTGATGTAGCTTAATTGCCAGTCGAGGTGTTTAAATGAAAGGTCTCTCTTCTACATCTGTCAGCCTCGACAGCTTCTAACAAGCTCACTTATCACATGGATAAGAACTACCTGACACCTGCTACTGACCTTGTGAATTGGTTTCCACTTTAACCCCTTCACTGCTGCAGTAGGTTTTACAAGATTTTCAAATGCCATGTAATTCATCTAGGGCCTATAGCACACCTGGACCACAAGGTATAGAGGCGATAATTGATATTCAGAATCGCATTATAATTTAATTATTATTTGGGTAACGTCACTATATTGTACATAGTTACTATTTTTTGTTTATACTTGTGGTGCCTTGGAACACTTGCCTTAATGTTTTTTGTTCTGGTCTGGTGACACTTGGGCATCTCAGTGTCACCCCTACAAGGATTTGTTTTTAAAACTCCCCTGCATTTTCCGGGAGAGTGATGCACAAGATCCCAATCTCTTGCCCTCCTACCTCAGAGGTGCTCAGATTTTACCAGCCCAAACACCTGTCTTAACTGGCAGAATTGAGAATGAGTATACAAGAGGTTGGTGGGCTGGTACATTTTCTTGTTTACTCATTGGTGCCTGGATTTGAATCCAGGCCAGACTAATGGGATGAACGGCTCCCCTTTCTGCTGGACCTTATATGAAATGAGCTTGACTGGCCAGATTCTAGTTCCAATAGTTTACCAAAGATTAACAGGCTTAGTTAACGGAATTCACAATAACAGTTGGTGTGAGAAAGAGAAACGTCACTTGGGTACGACAGGCATACTCTTCTGAAGTTGGTGCTAATTCTATGACATTAAAAGCAACTGGCATTAATCTTCTAATAATGTGGTGTTAATTTGGTTCAAAACGTTTTCATATTTTTAGGAGAAGAAGAGACTGTGGGCAGTGGCTCTGTTTCACCACTCACCTGCTAGCCTTTCTATTCTATCTTAACTGTCTCTTAAGGGTGAGGTGACTCTATCAGTCATTGACTTGCAAAGACTGGGAACAAAATAAATAAAAGTCACTTGAAACCAAAACTTAAAAGTAAAATGAATGCAGAAAAGTCGTTAATGGATAAGCTATTTTCAAAAATATGAAGGGACTTGACAAAGTTGATTAACAAAGTTGGCAAACTGTTCACTGTAAAGACGGGTTCGAATGTGAGCGGACACAGGATAAAAATGAGGAAGTTAAGAGTAAGGAGGGAAATCTGGCACAAACTCTTTTATACAAAGGATAATAGAGTTATGGAATAATTTACAGGGACTGCTATTAAAGCGAGCAGTATAATGGGTTCAAAAGACAATTGGTTGTGTTTCTGAAGAGAGAAGGATTTGAGGGAGACAGTGAGATGCCAGGGTGGCTCATCTACCAAAGAAGGTACAGTCTTCATAGAATCATAGAAATTTACGGCACAGAAGGAGGCCATCCGGCCCATCTTGTCCGTGCCGGCTGACAAAGAGCTCTCCACCCTAATCCCACTTTCCTGCACTTGGTCCGTATCCTTGCAGGTTACGGCACTTCAAGTGCATATCCAAGTACTTTTTAAATGTGATTAGGGTCTCTGCCTCTACCACCCTTTCAGACAGTGAGTTCCAGACCCCCACCACACTCTGGGTGAAAACATTTCTCCTCAACTCCCCTCTAAACCTCAGACCAATTACTTTAAATCTATGCCCCCTGGTTATTGACCCTTCTGCTGAGGGAAATAGGTCCTTTCTATCCACTCTATCTCGGCCCCTCATAATTTTATACACCTCAATTAGGTCTCCCCTCAGCCTCCTCTGTTCTAAAGAAAACAACCCCAGCCTCTCCAATCTCTCCTCGTAGCTAAAATTCCCCAGCCCAGGCAACATCCTCGTAAATCTCCTCTGCACCCTCTCTAGTGCAATCACATCCTTCCTGTAATGTGGTGACCAGAACTGTATACAGTATTCTAGCTGCGGCCTAACTAGTTTTTTATACAGTTCAAGCATAACCTCCCTGCTCTTATATGCCATGCCTCGGCTAATGAAGGCAAGTATCCCATATGCCTTCTTAACCACCTTATCTACCGGTCCTGCTACCTTCAGGGATCTGTGGACATGCACTCCAAGGTCCGTCTGATCTTCTGCACTCCTCAGTGTCCTACCATTTATAGTGTATTCCCTTGCCTTGTTAGCCCTCCCCAAATGCATTACATCACACTTCTCCAGATTGAATTCCATTTGCCACTGTTCTGCCCACCTGACCAGTCCATTGATATCTTCCTGCAGTCTGCAGCCTTCTTCTTCATTATCAACCACACGGCCAATTTTTGTATCATCTGCAAACTTCTTAATCATACTTCCTACATTCAAGTCCAAATCATTGATATATACCACAAAAAGCAGAGGACCCAGTACTGAGCCCTGCGGAACCCCACTGGAAATAGCCTTCCAGTCACAAAAACACCCTTCGACCATTACCCCTTGTTTCCTGCCTCTGAGCCAATTTTGGATACAACTTGCCACTTTACCTTGGATCCCATGGGCTTTTACTTTCGTGACCAGTCTGCCATGTGGGATCTTATCAAAAGCCTTGCTAAAATCCATACAGACTACATCAAATGCACTACCCTCATCGACCCTCCTTGTTGCCGCCTCAAAAAATTCAATCATTAGTCAGACACGACCTTCCAGTGACAAATCCATGCTGACTGTCCCTGATTAATCTGTGTCTTTCTAAATGAAGATTTATATATTCCAGTGAGAAAGAAAGATTTTAAGAGAAGGGAGCACCATCCGTGGCTAACTAAGGAAGTAAAGGATGGTATCAAATTGAAAACAAAGGCATATAATGTTGCTAAGATTGGTGGGTAACCAGAGGTTGGGAAATTTTTAAAAACTAGCAAAGAATGACTAAAAAAAATAATAAAGAGAGAGAAGATGAATTATGAGAGTAAACTGGCAAGAAATATTAAAACAGATAGTAAGAGCTTCTACAGGAATATAAAAAGAAGAGAGTAGCTAAAGTAAATGTTGGTCCCTTAGAGGATGAGACTGGGGAATTAATAATGGGGAACGGGGAAATGCCAGAGACTCTGAACAAATATTTAGTATCTGTCTTCACGGTAGAAGACACTAACAACATCCCAATAATGGATAATCAAGGGGCCACAGGCAGGGAGGAACTAAAGATAATCACTATCACTAAGGAAATAGTACTTGGTAAAATAATGGGACTAAAAGATGACAAGTCCCCTGGACCAGAGATAGTGGATGCATTGGTTGCAATATACCAAAATTCCCTGGACTCTGAAGAGGTCCCAGCAGATTGGAAAACTGCAAATGTAACACCCCTATTTAAGAAAAGAGGGAGACAGAAAGCAGGAAACTATAGACCAGTTAGCCTAATATCTGTCATTGGGAAAATGCTGGAGTCCTTCATTAAGGAAGCAGTAGCAGGGCATTTGGAAAATCATAATGCAGTCAAGCAGAGTCAACATGGTTTTATGAAAGGGAAATCATGTTTAACAAATTTGCTGGAGTTCTTTGAGGATGTAACGAGCAGGGTGGACAAAGGTGAGCCAGTAGATGTGGTGTATTTGGATTTCCAGAAGGCATTCGATAAGGTGCCACATAAAAGGTTACTGCATATGATAAGAGCTCACGGAGTGGGGGTAATATATTAGCATGGATAGAGAATTGGCTAACTAACAGAAAGTAGAGAGTCAGGATAAATGGGTCATTTTCCGGTTGGCAAACGGTAACTAGTGGGGTGCCACAGGGATCAGTGCTGGGGCCTCAACTATTTACAATCTACATTAATGACTTGGATGAAGGGACCGAGTGTAATGTAGCCAAGTTTGCGGATGATACAAAGATGGGTGGGAAAGCAAATTGTGCAGAGGATTCAAAGAATCTGCAAAGGGATATAAAGGGATACAAGCTGGATGGATTACACCTCAGCAGAACCGGGACCAATATCCTCGCAGGGGGGTTTGCTAGTGCTGTTGGGAAGGATTTAAAGTAGTTTGTCAGGCGGCTGGGAACCTAAGTGTGGGCCCAGAACAGAGAGAAACAAAGCTGGAAGTGCAAGTTAGAAAAGTAGTCAGCAAAACTAGTAGGGAGCAGAAACAAAGGGCAACAGTAAAGAGGGTCAAAGTGCAGAAAAGTATTAAACAGGCAAAGTTGAAGGCACTTTATCTAAATGCACGTAGCATTCGCAACAAGGTGGATGAATTAATGGCACTAATAGAAGTAAATGGGTATGATGTAATTGCCAATACAGAGACATGGTTGCAGGGTAACCAAAGCTGGGAACTGAATGTTCCAGGGTACCCAACATTTAGGAAGGACAGACAAAAAGGAAAAGGAGGTGGCGTAGCACTGTTAATAAGGGATGAGATCGGTACGGTAGAGATAAAAGATCTTGATTGGCAGATCGTGATGTAGAACTGGAATCAGTTTGGGTGGAGCTAAGAAACAGCAAAGGGCAGAAAACATTGGTGGGAGCTGTGTATAGGCCACCAACAGTAGTGGTAATGTAGGGCACAGTATCAATCAAGAAATTAGAAGTGCATGTAACAAGAGCAATACGGTAATCATGGGGGACTTTAATCTACATATTGACTGGGCAAATCAAATTACCACTAATGGTGTGGAGGACAAATTCTTGGAATGCATGCGAGATGGTTTCCTGGATCAGTATGTGGAGGAACCAACCGGGAAACAGGCTATTCTGGATCTGGTACTGTGTAATGAGAAAGGGTTAATCAATAATCTTGTGGCAAAGGGGCCTTTAGGGACAAGCGACCATAATATGATTGAATTTTACATTAAGTTTGAGAGTGATGTAGTCCAATCTGAAACTAAGGTCTTCAATCTAAACAGAGGAAACTACAAGAGTATGAGGGACAAGTTGGCCATGGTAGATTGGGAGACTACACTAAAAGGTATGAAGGTGGACATACAATGGCTAACATTCAAGGAAATAATGCATAATTTGCAACAAACATATATTCCTCTAGGGCATAAAAACACAAAAAGGAAAAGTGATCCAACCATGGCTAACAAAAGAAATTAAAGCTAGTATTAAGTCAAAGGAGGAAGCTTATAAAATTGCCAGAAAAAGCAGTCAGCCTGAGGATTGGGATCTTTTTAGAAATCAGCAAAGGGGGACCAAGAAATTGATAAAGAAAGGGAAAATGGAATATGAGCACAAACTAGCAAAAAATATAAAAACGGATTGTAAAAACTGCTATATTTATGTGAAAAGGAAAAGGCTGGTGAAGGTAAATGTAAGTCCTTTACAGTCAGAGACGGGAGAATTTATAATGGGGAATGAGGAAATGGCAGAGAAATTAAATGAATACTTTGTTTCTGTTTTCACGGAGGAAGACACAAAAAACCTCCCAGAAATACGAGAAAACCAAGGGTGTGGCGAGAATGAGGAACTTAAAGAAATTATTATTATTAGTTAAAAAACAGTACTAGCAAAATTAATGGGACTCAAAGGTGATAAATCCCAAGGACCGGATGACCTACATCCTAGGGTTTTGAAAGAGGTGGCCATTGGGATAGTGGATGCATTGGTTGTCATCTTCCAAAATTCTATAGATTCTGGAACAGTTCCTGCAGATTGGAGGATAGCAAATGTAACCCCGCTATTTAAGAAAGGAGGGAGAGAGAAAATGAAGAACTACAGACCTGTTAGCCTCATATCAGTAGTTTGGAAAATGCTGGAATCTATTATAAAGGATGCAATAACTGGGCACTTAGAAACTAATAGTAAGATTGGGCAGAGTCAACATGGATTTATGAAAGGGAAATCCCGTTTAACAAACCTATTGGAGTTCTTTGAGGATGTAGCTAGTGGAGTAGACAAAGGCGAACCGGTAGATGTGGTGTATTTGGATTTTCAGAAGGCCTTCGATAAGGTCCCACACAAGAGGTTGGTGAACAAAATTAGGGCACATGGAATTGGGGTAATATACTAGCATGGATTGAGAATTGGCTAACAGACAGAAAACAAAGAATAGGGATAAACGGGTCTTTTTCAGGATGGCAGGCTGTGACTAGTGGAGTACCGCAAGGATCGGTGCTTGGGCCCCAGCTATTCATAATCTATATCAATGATTTGGATGAGGGGACTAAATGTAACATTTCCAAATTTGCTGATGGTACAAAGCTAGGTGGCAGTGTCAGTTGCGAAGAGGATGTGAAGAGGCTTCAAGGGGATCTCGACAGGCGAGAACATGGCAGATGGAATATAATGTGGATAAATGTGAAGTTAGCCACTTTGGTAGAAAAAACAGAAAGGCAGAGTATTTCCTAAATGGTGAAAGATTGGGGAATGCAGATGCTCAAAGGGACCTGGGTGTCCTTGTACAAGAGTCACTGAAAGTGAATGTGCAGGTGCAGCAAGCCATTAGGAAGACAAATGGTATGCTGGCCTTCATTACAAGAGGATTTGAGTACAGGAGTAAAGATGTCTTACTCCAATTATATACGGCCTTGGTGAAACCAAACCTGGAGTACTGTGTACAATTTTGGTCTCCTTACTTAAGGAAGGATACACTTGCCATAGATGGAGTGCAACGAAGGTTCACGAGATTGATTCCTGGGATGGCGGGACTGTCGTATGAGAAGAGATTGAGTAAACTAGGCCTGTATGATGCTAGATGCAGAGAGGATATTTCCCCTCGTGGGGAAATCTAGAACTCAGGGGCATAGTTTCAGAATAAAGGGTCGCCCTTTTAGAACTAAGATGAGGAGGAATTTCTTCTCTCAGAGGGTCGTAAATCTGTGGAATTCTCTGTCCCAGAGAGCCGTGGAGGCTGGGTCATTAAATACATTTAAGGTGGAGATAGACAGATTTTTGCAAGGTAAGGGAGTGAAGGGTTACGGGGAGCGGGCAGGGAAGTGGCTTTGAGCCCAAGATCAGCCATGATCTTATTGAATGGCGGAGCAGGCTCGAGGGGCCAAGTGGCCTATTCCTGCTCCTATTTCTTATGTTCTTATGTTCTTATCCTGTCCCTCAGAATTTTTTCCAATAATTTTCCCACCACCGGAGGTTAGGCTGACTGGCCTGTAATTACTTGGTCTATCCTTTTCTCCCTTTTTAAACAACAGTCTTGTTGGGCTTCATAGTCTTTTCCAGTTTTTATAAATTCTTATCCTTTACCATTCCCAGTATATTGTCATAGGCCCCGATATTTACGGGTAGGCCGGAACTGCAGAGGTCCTGCCGAATTTAATGGCAGGACCTCATTTGAATTTTTTTCCTCTTTTTCCTGGCCGGCAGCCGGGATTGAGAGGCTCCCCCGTGAGGATTTCTCAATGACTTGCGTTTGAAGACACTTAAACATGGTCCTGGGTTTCTTTGTGCGTCATACACCCAGCTGACCAAAAAATAGGTGATGTATGAGGGGGAACGTTATGGGCTGGATTTTGCCAGCCCTGGGGAGGCGGGTTTGGAGGCGGAACAGTTGGCAAAATGGCAGAATCTGGGGGCGGTTTCCCAACCTGCCCCCAACCCGCCTCTGTGCCATCTTGCCAGGAGGCGGGTAGCCGTCGCACGCCGGGTCCCGTCTCCTTGGAGGCGGGAAGGGGATTACAGCCACTTAACTGCCTGTTAACAGGTAGTTAACAGGCAGATAAGAGGATTATTCTCATTTTGCCCTCACAAGTGCGGGCTTCCCGAAGGCTCCGAAACCCGCCAGGGTCACCGAGGCGAGTAGTGGGTCTGCGGGGGTCGGGGGGGGGCAAAAGTGCGCTGTGAAGGTGAGTGATGGGTGCAAGTGTGGAGAGGTGAGTATCTGAGGTAAATAGAAAGTGTTAAAAAAATATTACTTACCTTTGTTTCTTCCTGCAGGCTTCAAGAGTTGGGTATGCGGAGAGTCTCGCACCTCCGCGGTAGAGATGACAGATGGCCGCTGCATTCTCCAATGCAACAACCATCTAATTTCTGCAAAAGAAAGAGGTTTAATGAGTCTTGTATTTAAGAACTCATCAAACTACAGAGAATGTCAGTGTTTGACAGCTTCACAGAGCTGTCAAACCATAACAATTCATCTGTCAAAAATTTTTGACAGATGAAACGTCATACGTTGACGTTCTCTGTAACCGGCTTTCCCTTAATTGGCCTGCTAAGCCCACTGGGCGGGCTTAACAAGGTCAATCAAGGGAAAATAGCGTGGGTTGGCCAGAAGTTGATGGAGGCGGGACTGAAACCCGACAAGTGGGAGTCCCGCCTGCAAAAGCTCCCCATTGGCAAAATCCAGCCCTCTGACTGGGCTTCATAAAATCATAGGAAAAGTTTGGAAGATTACAGATTCAGCCCAGCTGTTACAAATGTCGTGAATCTACAACAGATATTAACGTCAACAGTCACTCCCATAGGTGGACCTCACGGCCCCGATGATCTGGAAAGCACCGTTACTGCTCAATAGAGTTAAACAATTGCGTGACCCAGAGATTTTAACAATAGAGCCCTTGTGTGGACTTGATACTATGATCTCGCACATATCACCATGTGCATTTTTCTGGAAGGCAGACTGAAAAGCATTCTAGTGAGACAGGCTAATTGTAAAACAAGATACTGGCTTACCTGAAATATATGAATCAACAGAATACAGTTTCCCACTGAGATGTGTCTATTTCCTACCATTCTTCATACCTTAAAAACAACGAATAGGAACTTAGGAACAGGAGCAGGCTATTCAGTCCCTGAAGACTGCTCCGCCATTCAATTAGATCATAGCTGATCCGTAGCTCAACTCCACTTACCCGCCTTAGCTCCATATCCCTTGATACCCTTACCTAACAAAAATGCACAACTCTGTCCCTGTTGTAGGCTAAATTCACTTACAAGTTAGCAGTCCTTGGACTAACTGGCACTATTTTTTTGTTTTCATAGCTCAGCCTAGAGTCTCTCAGCCTCTCTGTCTGACTACAGAATTAATCAGTCTATTCCAGGCTGCTCTCTCCTGACAGAGAGAGAGAGAGAGAGACAAAGGCTACTTCCCCAATTCCGTGTGATGAGGATTGCTCTGTTGAGATGCCAATCAAAGTTACCACCTTGAATGTGGAAGCTCACGGGACCTGCATCATCCGTCCAGCTCAGCTCCACTGGCAAGCATATTGTACGAGAACCCATTCTAGCATCAGGGTGAGAATTGCTCCGGGATCTGTACTACAACTGCCCATTGCAGCAAAACGCAAAAGTAAACCGTGTATGATGGCTATAATGGCTGGCTCATTGCTATTCCCCCCGGATCCAACCTAAACAATATTCCATATACCTGGTGTATTTCTGAGAGTTAACTGTGGTGAGATGAATTTGACTTCATAGTATTATCATAACATAAATTAAATCAAAATCCATTCTAGGCCAAATAAGTAAAATCCTAAAATGTTACACCACTGTAGCTCATTTACTTAATAATGCTCCCAGGCCTAATCTGCAAAATGTAACTTGAAAGCTCCTACTGTTCTGTTCTATTACCATGTCTGGATGATTATTCCAAACATTTATCACTCTTTGCATAAATAAAGTCTTCATATCAATTTTTAAATTGTTTTCCATTAATTTGAATTTATCCTACTAGCCTAAATGACTTTTAAGTAATTCTTGGCTTATCTCTCTGTAACATTTCATATTTCATAGATCTCAGTGAGGACTACCCTTAATTATCCACTTGCTTGAATGTAGAGCTTGCCTTTTCCTGATCTTCATGACGATCTTCCTCACTAGTGAAAAAAAAACATATATTCCTTACGCATAATTTGGTTGCACTGCAACAATTTATATTTATATAGCCCCTTTTATGTAACAAAACACCTCAGGGGCTTTACATGAGAACCAAGCAGGAAGTAAAAGAGGATTTTGAGGAGTTGATGAAAGGTAGAGTCACAGTTTGGGAAGGGGCAGGTGGGGGGGTGTTTGAAGGAGAGGAGAGAGGTTACAAAGTGAAGAGGCGTAGGAAGAGAATGGCAGAGTGCAGGACATTGATGGCTGAAGGATGTGCCACCAATGCTGGCGAGTGGGGAAACGCTCAGTAGGCCAGAGTGACAAGAGCCGAGGGTGCATTTTGGGATACGGGAGAAGATTTTGGCGGTAGGTGGAGTAAAATGATGAGGAGATTTGAAGGTGAACGTGAATATATTTTTTTATTCATTCATGGGATGTGGGCGTCGCTGGCAAGGCCAGCATTTATTGCCCATCCCTAATTGCCCTCGAGAAGGTGGTGGTGAGCCGCCTTCTTGAACCATTGCAGTCCGTGGGGTGAAGGTACTCCCACAGTGCTGTTAGGGAGGGAGATCCAGGATTTTGACCCAGCGACGATGAAGACAAAGATCGCACATCTGTACAGAGAATATATTTAAAGTAATACAGCTCTGTTCAACGGCCTTGCCTTCCGCTTTCATGTAGGTTTAAACACAGAGGGCACTTTAGAAGTGCCGATGATCTCATCTGAGGCTCACGTCCTCATCAGGAACAGAGTCCAAGGGCTGGATTTTGATACTGGGGCGGGTTGGGGTCGTGTCATCCACTTTTCGTGTTATCCACCCGACTGCAATTGGATGAGGGAGATTGATGCAATTTTCACCTAATTGGGCAATTGAGTTCCAGCATGTGGGAACCCATGACCCAATTAGTGTTTTCAGTCTGAAAGTCGCCTCTGATGATGTCATCATTGCTGCTGCATTGAAGGTCTGCAAAGACTGCCTGGCCTTTGCTGTGAGAGGACCTGGATGCAAAATGAGCAGCAGCAGCCCTAAGTCTGCTCCCAGATATTTTTGCACCACCACTCCCAGATATGTCTCCTCCTCATCCATCCATCCAGATATGTCTCCTCCTCATCCATCCATATCAGCCAGCCAGCCAGCCAGCCAGACAAATGTGCTCCCGCCAGGTTTCACATTCGTGGTTCAGAACAGGCGTGCTTCACGTAGAAAAGGGTTAAAATCACAAAGGCCTTTCAAAATGGCATTATAGAGGCAATTTAGTGTTTGTTAAGGGCCTTAACAGCCTATCCCGCCTCTTCGAGGTGGGACGGAGTCGGGACCAGCAGACACGATTTAATGAAAATTGTGTGGAGGCGGGATGGAGGTGGGCTTGTGCCCGCCCGCCAGTTTTCGCAATTTTAACCCCCCACACGCCTCCAAACCCACCTCCACGGGTCAATGAAAATCCAGCCCCAAGTCTCTGTGGAACTCAGTCCGCTTCTGGCTGTTATGCAGTGATGATGCGTGAGGGGATGATGAAGGCAGCAAGAATTTGTTCTAAAAATAGAGGCCGCAATTTCGCCAGTGGAGGCGGGATCGTGGCGGGAGAGGTGGGCAGCGAGTCCCGGTCCCGGTCCCAGCCCGCTCTCTCCAAGTGATTTTACGTAGATTGGGCTTGTTAAGCCTGCCCTGCGCGTATCCCAGCCAATTAAAAGGAAGCGGATCTGATGACGTCATTTGATGACGCGTTATCAGCCGGTTTCCTTAATGGGACCATGACCACAATCTTTTTGACAGTTGTGCTGTCAGTGTCATTGAGGTGCTGCAAACACTGACAAGCACTGCACGTCTGCGCCCAGGCTCTTGCCCGACTCCATCCATATGCTTATGGAGGGAGTCACAGCTCACAGAGAGGTTCTCTTCCCTTCCCATAGGTGGAAGAGACCTCTCCAGGACACCAACACAGCCTGGTTGCACATTGCACAGGAGGACACAAGCAGGGATGTCGTCAGGAGGACCTGGCTGCAGTGGCACAAACGTTTCAATGATCTGAGCAGATCACGAAACATTACTGCCAAGCCACACTCAACCTCATCCTGCTGTGCCACTCATCACATCCACATCACTCTGCCTTCCCTACCGTACTCCTGCACATCTTTACTCACACCAACTTACCTTGCACCTCCACCCATCCCTCTCTCTATCTACATTATCACATCCCCATCTCACTAGCCACCCCTCACACTCACCCTCATCCTACTGCAAGCATGCCAACTAACAACACACAAGGGTAGGCACTTGAGTTGTTTAGCCAATGTTCAGGTGAAGTTTCTGTTAATGTGTTGTCAAACATTGAAATCTATATTTTCAACACTTTACCTTTTTAGACAGATCTGTGCTCACCTTTAGAAGTGTCTTACTGAGTTCCAGTGAATGTTGAGACATAACACCACCGCCACCCCCCACCCCCCCACCAATTGTGATAAGTGTGAAAGAAATGTCTTGGACATTATAGGGATGCTTTATGGTGCTGGTGTGGGGTGTTGTCAACCTGGCGCATCATGTGACAGCCAGGGTGTACAGCGTCAAGTGAAGTACATCTGGCCATGGTGAGGCCATCCCTGGCCTCCCGGGCAGCAATGTGGTCGGGTGCTGATGCCCTGTGTCCTGTGCAGCATCAGGTGATTGCGGAGAAGGTTGGTGATGTCGTTGGTGATGTTGGTGTGCCTGGTGATGTTAGTGTTGGGGCTGATCGTGGAGGGATTCAGAGGACCAAGGTGAGATTTTTTCAAGGGATGTTGCTGGAATAAATGGCAGCTGAAGTTGAGATGACCGAAGCGATCTGTCAATGGTGAGAGAGCTTGCTCCAAGGAGGTGACAGTGGATAGAGTTTACTCCAAACACTTCCAAACTGCATAAAGCTCAAAAGTGTCTTCCAAGTCCTGAAAGCTCAAGCTTCTGATTTTGGAAAGTGACCAGCTGTGAAATGGTAGCTTTCAGACCACTTTTGCAGCTGTCACCTATTCACAGCAATGGGGAGACATAGAGAACCCGACCTACTTACCTGACGTGATCCCCGAGTGATGGGAACCTTGTTAAATAAGTGGTAAAATAGAAATAGGCTGGCAAAATTGTAGTTAACAAGCATTTAACAAGCATTTAACTATCTTAAATGCCTCCCCCGTCGCTTGGCATCGGGTCTGTTCTGAAATCGCAGACTTGACACGATGGAAACTTTGTCAGTGGACCCGCCTCTAAACCCGTGCTCTGAGCGCCAGCAAAATTCAGCCCATAGTCTCTAATTGAATTATTTAAAACAAATTTTTAAAGAAATTCCTGTATCAAAGTAAGAGTTTTGATGATCAAATAGTGCCATGCGTTGTTTAATAATTGGAATAGGAAGGCATGGCCTCATTTTAATGTCTCATCTGAAATACGACACTTCTGACAGTGCAGCACTCCCTCAGCACCGCACTGAGGGAGTGCTGCACCTAGATGAGGTCTTCAAGTCTCCGGGGCAAGGCTTGAACCCAGGACCTTTGTAAGCAGTTTTTGATCCTAGCCCAATTGCTAGACGGACGGTTCGAATCGCCCCCACCTTACGAAAGTTCTATACCCGGGAATTATTATTCGGAGTGTAAATGAAATAAGTCACGGACAGGAATGCTTCGGTGAAAAATCAAACTTATATTTATTTGGTCTAACATACACTGGCTAAAACATGCACTACTAAACGAAATCACTGTCTCTGTGGAGAATAAAAATCCAGGTTACAAACAACATACATACAGTACCCAACTGGGGACTATGACAAGCAGTAATTCCCTTGTTGCCATGGTGGACTCTAATTCCACCCCTACCAACGAATTACCCAGTCGCATAAGCCCCTTCGCCTGGCTGAACCAAACGAAGCTCCCACCCTCGGAATAGCCCAAAAACTTCACTTCTGAGAAAAACTCTGAGCCTTCTGGTTACCGGCTTGGGACAATGGAGACCATGCTTACCCTCACACGCAGTCCGTCTCGATCGCTCCGCTTAGCTGCTTCTTCCTCTGGTACTTCTTCTTGTCTATCTTTATAGGAGTCTCGCTACCCCTATCTTTCCCGCCAATCTTTAAAATCCTTTTGTTTCGAAGCACTCCGGTGCTTAATCAGTGATGGGTCATCCTCAGACCCATGAGTATTCCGTGATTGGACTAATGGCCCTAAGTCTGGGACATATTTCGGTCTTTGTGTTGGGAAAAACTGGCTCCTCTCCGGCTGGCTAGGCCAGTGGGTTCATTGTTCTGATTCTCTTCTGAGATGGAGGTGGACAAAAGTGAGAAGTCGCACAACACCAGGTTATAGTCCAACAGTTTTATTTGAAATCACAAGCTTTCGGAGCTGCTGCCCCTTCGTCAGGTGAAGTGAAGGAATACGAATCGGCAAAGCATATATAGATAGAGAACAATGCTTGTGTAGCGTACAATGTCAGACGACTACAGTTAATCTTTCTGACTGCCTTTCATCACACCTCGGCAGAGAAACAATCAGGTCAGCCAGGAAGGCACCACATCAAAGACATAGCAAGATACAACTGAGACAATGAGGTGGGGTCACAGGGGGTCTAATGTGTCAAATGCAGTCTGTATGGAAAACCATAAACTTTAAAATTTTTACTTTTTTTTACTGGAAATCACATCTGTGAACAAGCCAACGACGACTCGAGTCTGGATGACTCTACGTCATGTAGCGTGACATGAACCCAAGATCCCGGTTGAGGCCGTCCTCATGGGTGCGTCACTTGGCTATCAGTTTCTGCTTGATGGAGGTGAGAAGTGCTTTTGCATATTAGAGTGGTTTTCTAATAGGTTCAAGTTCAACGGGTGCCTCAGGGTCCTCAGCCCCTTTGTCAATGGCCCCCCTTCCTTTTTCCAGGACTGTCAGGCGAACCTATACATTCGGGATGACTGACAGTTCTTTTGTCACAGCCAACTGCCATGCGTTCTCTGGAGTTTTAACAAACCAGTTTTTCACATATCTGCACAGGGTGATCCCATCACAGGGAAAATACCCTCAGAAAAATCCCATAAAGCCCACAAAATATTCTCGACTGAGTCCATTCTTCAAACAGAGACTTTGCGATCTCTTCACCTTCTGACTCAAAGGCAAGAGTGCTACCAGTAAGTCAAGGCCAGCGCTTCTAATAACTACCTCAGTGAGACAATAAAAAGGTGTAGAAATAGCTAATGTGAAAAAACTGGACTAAGCTCTTCAGGTTTAAGATGCTTACGAGGTTTCCAACTAGCAGAGAGAGGAGACTTCCAACCCATCAGTCTAGACTGAAATTAAAACCATGTTAAAGGGGTCTGCTCCAACCCTGTGTACCATCCAGTTCCTGAGTTCTTTCCTTTTAACAGTCTGGGTGACCAATAAACCTCTTGAAAATGGAAACAAAAGCAACCACTAGAACTTAAAGCACTAAATTTATGAGAGTGCACAGCCAGCACCGAGCCTCCCTAGATATAGGCATGGGCCGGAAGCACGGCTCCGATTCTCTGGCCCGCACTCACTGCTATTGAGGCTCCACACCAGCAGCACAATTACTCCTCCTTTTTAACACAATTTTTCCAACTTTCTTCCCTCATCTCCTGAAGGCCCAGTCTCATGCTTGTTCCCGGGCTGGCTGCCCTCTGGTATCCCACCCAAGTGGCCACCTTTCACATGAGCGCCTCGGCCATACTCACGCATCTTCCAATAGGGGTCACCAGGAGTGGGAACCATGGCCTAGCCAAGGGGCATTGAAGACAATTGGACTTTCTTGGCTGAGAGCTGGCCTTTAATAGTAAATAGCGGATGCCAATGAAGTAAATCATTTTCTTCAAATAAAAAAGAAACTCAGAAACAAAATCTAATAATACTTGCACCTTACGACATCAAAATGTCTCAAAGTGCTTCACACAAAGAATTGCTTTGCAGTGCAGTAACTATTATGTATACAGACTATCGACAACATGCCATAAACAGCACTGAGGTGAATGAGCAGCTCGTCTGGTTGAGAGATGAGAGTTGGTCAGGAGAGCTCCCCGCTCTTCTCTAGATTGCGTCACGAGATCTTTAATGCCCAAAACAGGCATGTAGGTTTAGGGTTCAGCTGGGTGCCTGGCACTTCCAACAGTACAGCACTCAGCACAGTCCTAAAGGTCTTTGTAACAGTTCCTGGATACTGCATTGGAGTGTCAGCCTAAACCTGGGCTCTCCAAACTGCAGCCCCTGAGCCCTGGTGAGTCAGCCCACCAAGACCAGGCAACCTGGGCCTATTTATGTTTATATTTCGATATTCGCGTGTTTGCCCTGCTGAATTTTGTGAGCCTGAAGATTTGCAATGGGCTGTTCTTCATGCTGCCTTATTGATGGGTAAATCCTAAATCATATCGCCAAGATCTGTTAGCATCAGCAACTTGAGACAGATGCAAATTAATGCGAACATTGATTTAAACTTTACATAATTTACACATTTATTTTCTTGGGAAGCATACTGTGGCGATTATGTACTCAAGTCTGGGTGTGAGGCTCAAACCCATAACCTTCGAAGCATGCAAGAGTGCTACTAATTGAGCCAAGATGATACAATTTACTGAAACCACATGACTTGCACCCCTAGCGTTCTTTGCAGCAAAAACTTCCCGGTGAAATAAACTACCACCAGAAAATCTATGTGGCATGTTCCAGAGAAGATTCCGAGCAAGCTGATAGCTAAGCCTGTGGTATCAAGGCCAAAGTGTAATTTGTTCAGTTGCAGCAGGTTTATCCTTTTGTTTCTTCTTTGCAGACCCATTAACACCCCTAATCAACAAGCATCTCAGGAGGTATGAACAACTCATGATCAAGAAAGCCACTAAGCAAGGTAGAATGAGTTATCAGTGTTACTGTTTAATTTTGGCATTAGTATCAGGTACGCTATTCTAAATGTCACTTAGCTACTTACCATCATCCCTCTTTGTACAGTTATCTCCTCAGATTTTTAATTCAAAGATTTCCTTTGATATTTCTCTTGTATATGATACCATGGTGATTAAGTTGGCTACAATCCTAGTTTGATAAGCTTCCACGCAGTATTCGGCTAGAGCAAATATATCCTTTGAATTTGTCATTTAATTTCCTTTATACTGCTGCCTTATATTGATTTGTCTTACTTGTGGAAGGGAAGAGCCAGACTGAATCACTCTCTTCTCCCTCACTTCAACTGCACCATGTGTGATTCTTCAATGAAGAGGCCTGCTCCTAGGCCCCGTGGCAAGACGTTAGCAGTTGTGTGAAAGGTGGACTTGGTGACTCACCCGTTGATTCTCACTCCCTTCCGATGGCAAAACTCCAACTAACTGCACCATTGCACGACGGGTTTAGTAGCATTCAAATGTATGAATCTTCAATAAAATAGCCAGAGACCATAGGCCTAAAGTTCCTTTCCTAACGACTAACAGAATGTGCAGCTTTGAAACGTACAACTTCTGAGAATATATTTTTTCATTAGTGGATCATCAATTGAAGAATATCTGGTTGATTTTATAATCCAACACTCCCAGAGGGGAAACCATGCTTGCAGAGAGCGCAGGTCGGAGATAGGGCTACAACACTATTGCCCCAATTTTCCACACACTATTCCTGCGAACACAGCTTCCCAAATGAAGTGCAGGATTGCAGAATCACCCTTATACATCAATTTACTCTCCTATGACATAGAAATTAGGAACATAGGAACAGGAGTAGGCCATTCAGCCCTTTGAACCTGTTCCGCCATCGAATTAGCTCATGGCTGATCTGTATCTCATCTCCATCTATCCATCTTGGTTCCATATTCCTTAATACCCGTGCCTAACAAAAATCTATCAATCTCAGTTTTGACATTTTCAATTGACCCTAGCCTCAACAGCTTTCTGGGGGAGTTCCAGATTTCCACTGCCCTTTGTGTAAAGAAGTGTTTTCTGGCATCACCACTGAATGGCCGAGCTCTAATTTTAAGGCTATGTCCCCTTGTTCTGGCTTATATCACCAGAGGAAATAGTTTGGAAAGTCAATTTGTAGAGAATCACATTGATGAAGAAAGTTCAGTGACTGAAGATGGGAATCTTCATTATAACCTTTATTAGAATCAGATTTGAATGTAGGTTTAGGCTAATTTAGGAATGGACACTAACTCAAACGTTGGTGAAACATCAGCAAAGAGCAGCTTATGTCAATACAGACCTATCGAAAAAATCCACAGCAAAGAAACACTTTATCGATCATGATTTTGTATAAACTGTCCCTTTTACAAGTACAAAACACATCAAGGGCCAACAAAGGCTGCAGAGTGACAACCAACTAACAGAAATCGCAAAAAGTCGATCATTTCACTAAGGGGTGAGGCTGGTCAGATACCAGACAAAGTCAGGAACCGAGCTCTTCCGTTCTTACTCTAATTATCTTCTCTGTCTTGAAGACCAATAAATATAAAAAGGATATTGATTTACTGTGTGCTGGTACCAACACTATTTGTTATGGCAGAGACAGGATTTCCTCGTGAGAGTTGCTGTGTGTTTCATTTGGGTATCTCTGGCGATGACAAGGATGATAGCAGCAGCCCGATGGAGCGGGTGGTTGGGAATGCTTAATGAGGTTGAAGCTTAGAATTCTTCCCACGTGGCAAGAACAGCCCACCTGATTGCTTCACTGGGGACTTATTCTGCCACGTGGCCGCAAACCGATCTTGAATGGAAAATTCCACAATAAGACTCGTTACCAGCTTTATCATAGAGTTTTTTTTTAATTTGTTTGTGGGATGTGGGCGTCGCTGGCAAGGCCGGCATTTATTGCCCATCCCTAGTTGCCCTTGAGAAGGTGGTGGTGAGCCGCCTTCTTGAACCGCTGCAGTCCGTGAGGTGAAGGTACTCCCACAGTGCTGTTAGGGAGGGAGTTCCAGGATTTTGACCCAGCGACGATGAAGGATCGGCGATATATTTCCAAGTCAGGATGGTGTGTGACTTGGAGGGGAACTTGGAGGTGGTGGTGTTCCCATGCGCCTGCTGCCCTTGTCGTTCAGTGGAGGTGTCCACTTTGCAGTCTTGGGGCTACAGGCAATCCCTCAGCTCTGGCAACCTGCCCCTCAAAGCACGGGCAAGTCGGGCCTATTTGCACTCATACTTCTCATTTGCGGGTTGGCCTTGTTTGAATTTTCTGGGCCTGGAGATCTGGAAGGGGTTGTCTTTAGTGCTGTTGCCTCATTGATGGGTAAATTCTAAATCAGAACACCAAGATCTGTTAGTACCGGCAACTTAAGGTGTACACACATCAACAGGGATTTAAACTTTAGACATCACCCTCTTCTACGGTCCAGAGAGGCAAAAAGCCTGGTCCTGGAGGAGGGAAGGTATTGATATAGCCTCATGTTGGAGTCTTTTCCATTGTGAAATGCTCACCACTAAAATACCTTTCAATCCTTCCAGCCTTCATGACTGGGCTTCCAACAAGAGTTTCTGGGGCTAATATTAACTTTGGCCGATAGTGTAAAACGGACGATGTTGGATCAGCCGCCCATTGTATGTTTCAATGGAAGTAAAGAGAATGTGTCTAACTGGTGGCCAATTCGATATTGCCTGTTTTACACTATCACCAATAGTCAAAATTGCCTCCCCATGTTTTTTCTTCTTTTTATTGCTTCTTGCTTCTCGGAATGGTTATACTGTAATATGAATTATGTATTCCTTGTAAATCATGCTCCTTTAGTATCCCTAACTTGGAAATTTCTCTTTTTTCCCCCTTTGAAATATGAGCTTTTTAAGTGATTAAAAAGTACTCATCTAAATATAAAACATTTTTGGATGCTTCCATCACTCCCCAGACATCGCACTCTAGATGTAACGTCTCAAAGCTTCAGAAAGTACAAAAACTGGAGCAGGGAAGCCCATCATTTCATGGTTTTTTTTTTCTGATCTGGAGCCTGAAATCTACAAGCGCCTGCCCGTCTGTGAATGTCCCTCAGCAAACAACAGGTAAAGTCTGATTGACTTCAGGACCAAGAGACAACTATCCCTCTGGGAGCTTCTGAGCAGTGGTCTTAAGTGGACTGAGACAGCCAGGTTAACAGCTAAACATCACAAATCACCTCCAGACCCCAGACCACCTGTGGTCAATGCCCTAACAGACAGCTTGGTATATTCAAAATAAAAGCACAATTGGGTAATTCAAAATACGTTTGGAAAAGTCACCTCAAACCTATGCAGATTTCTTCTTCTTACAACCTAAATGAAGGTTTGCAAAGAGTCGTTAACATTCACCAAGATGTCACAGCTCAGTCTCGAATCAAAAGTTTAGCAGGAAAATGATGTGAGGTTGCACCCTGAAGTATTCAGTACACCATGTTGCTTTTTGAGTAGACTTGCTATTAGAATTCATCAAGGTGAGAGATCTCAGGGCCAGGGATCACACACTTTTCACTTTTAATATTCAGTGTCATTATAAAACTACTTTGTCCCAACAATGTACTTTATCCCCTCTTGCATCAATGTGACATCCTTATTCCCCACACCAGCCTCCTTGTGGCCTGTGACGGTGAGATTTCCAATTTATGAGTCATTTGGAGCTGCCCAAACTAACTTTTTGAGGACCCTGAAATCTGCCAGAGAGAGGAGTCTTCTATCCTATCAATTTAAGCTGGATTTGGATCTGATGCTTGATGGAATGTGTTGTTCCATTCCATGTTTTATATCTGACAGTTGATGGGAGTGTATTGATTCTTTTCATGTTCCGACATTTGGGGGGGAGTTTTGCCAGTCCTGGGGAGGCGGGTATGGAGGCGGGACTGCCAGGAAAATGGCAGAAACTGGGAGCGGGTACCGAACCCGCTCCCAACCCGCCTCCGTGCCGTCTCCCCGGGAGGCGGGTCCCCGAGTCGCGCAGGGATCCGTCTCCTCGAGGCGGGACGGGGATTACAGCCATTTAACTGCCTGTTAACAGGTAGTTAACAGGCAGTTAAGAGGATTATCCCCATTTTACCTCTGCAAGTGTGGGCTTCCCGACCGCTGCGACCTCGCCAGGGTCAGCGAGGCGAGCAGTGGGTCTGCGGGGGTGAGAGGGATCGAAAAGTCCGCTGTGGAGGTGAGTGATGGGTGCAAGTGTGGAGAGGTAAGTATGAGAGGTGGGTGTAAAAAGTTTACTTACCTTTGTTTCTTCCTGCAGGCTTCAACCCTTGGGGATCCGGAGGCTCCTCATCTCAACGGCAGAGATGACAGAATGGCTGCTGTATTCTCAGATGCAGCAGCCATCTGATTTCTGCTGAGGAAAGAGGTTTTGGTGAGCTTTCAGTACAAGGGCTCACCTTAGAACAGAGATTGTCAGCTTCTCAAAGCTGTCAAACGCTGACAATTCATCTGTCAAAAATTTGACAGATGAAACGTCATACGCTGACGTCCTCTGTCACCGGCTTTCCCTTAATTGGCCGGATAAACCCGCAGGGCGAGCTTAACAAGGTCAATCAAGGGAAAATAGCGTGGGTTGGCCGGACGTCATTGGGGGCAGGACTAAAACCCGAAAACCAGCAGTCCCGCCCCCAACGTGCCCCCATTGACAAAATCCAGCCCCTAATGTAGGATATCGATCCACTCCATGTTTTGCACCTGACAACTACACAGGCCGATCATCAGAGGTCAGAGGTGAGAATGCGACTAGACGAGTCCCAAGTCTTCACCCATTACACAGCCCTGGCTCATACGAACAATGACGGACAGGTAGAGACCCCCTGGTCCAGCCCGTCCCACACAATTGAGATACCTTGTGCAACACAATACATACACTCCCCACCCCACCCGAAACCATGGGATCTCCTGGGAGAGGCGAAAAATCAGATAAAAACCCGGGCCAATTTGGGAGGGAAAAAATATGGGAAATTCCTCTCTGACCCAGCTAGGTGATCGAAACTAGTTCAGATCATCACTCTGGCCCTGAGAAAACATGAATATCTTCATATCTTCAGGGCAACACGGTGGCATAGTGGTTAGCACTGTTGCCTCACAGCGCCAGGGACCCGGGTTCGAATCCGGCCTCGGGTGACTGTCTGTGTGGAGTTTGCACATTCTCCCCGTGTCTGCGTGGGTTTCCTCCGGGTGCTCCGGTTTCCTCCCACAGTCCAAAGATGTGCGGGTTAGGTTGATTTGGCTATGATAAATTGACCCTTAGTGTTAGGGGGGGATTAAATATGTGGGGTTATGGGGATAGGATGGGATATGTTAGGGGGAATTAAATACGTGGGGTTGAATACATTACAAACCACACTTAAAGCTTTCAACACACTTCACCCAATCTGTTATTCTAAACATAATGTGTAAATGATTATTTTTGTGGAGCAAAAAGATTTTACCGAAGTCAGAGGGTTTCTCATCGCAAGAAAATTGCATAATTTCAAAACATACTTTGTTGCAAGTGAATCATTAAAAGCTGCCAGTTTTCTTCCTGTACCAACAGCTCAAAGCTTTTATTCATCTGTCACTGCTGATACTCTCACCGACCAGTGAAATACTCAAAAAACATAGCAGCAGGTGCAATAAAAGATGATAATTCATTACACCGAATTATCGCCTAGCTGTCAACATCGCTCATAGGGTTGCCAACTCTGGTTTGACGTAGTCCTGGAGATTTGATCATGTGACATTTGATCGCGTGGCATTCGATCATGTGACACCGCTCATGCGATGCTTAATCACATGACATTTGATCACCTGCCCACTGTTTGCAAATGTTATTGCATTTACCGCAGTTGAGTGTCTCAGTATTACCCAGCCCCGAATAAAATATTTGACTTTTTATTTTATAGTGAGATGAATAACATAATTTATAAATCAAAGAAAGAATATAAATGAATAGAAAGATTTAAGGATAGGTGATGTTTAAATAAAAACTACACCTGTGATGTTTCTACAGTATCGACCGCAATGAGAAGCATCAAGTAAATACCACTGATTCAACAAAAAACATCGGTATCAGGAACTTCTAACTAACGTTTTCGTACAATTTTATGACAATACACAGCAAGTTATAAAAATAATTAATAAAACCTAAACCAATCCTAACACAATTCACTGACTCCCACACCCCACCACTGAAGCCCAGCTTCAGGGAGGTGAGGCTCAGTCCTCAGGGAAAAGCACCAAAGCTGCCCAACTCCCGAAATAAAACACATTATACAACAGCACACATCACAGGCCGACATGAACTCTCCCTCTCCCAGTGTGTTTCTCACTCCCTTCCTCCCAGTTTGTGTTTCTCTCTCTCCCTCCCTCCCTCCCCAGTTTGTGTTGCTCCCTCTCTCCCCCCATTTTGTGTTCTTCTCTCTCTTTCTCTCTCCCCCAGTTTGTGTTTCTCGTTCCCTCCCTCCCCAGTTTGTTTTCTATCTCTCTCCCTCCCTCACCCAATTGCTCTCTCAAGATTCACGGAGATTCCAGGTGACTTTCATTGGCCCCAATGTCGTTTTCCTCACAGCTGACAATGAAGCAGTGTTTCTGAAAATTGGGGAACCAGCAGGGCTCAGACAACGGGGTTTGGTTGCAAGCCATGACAGCCGGGGTACTGGGCATGTGGGAATCGCGCCTACAGGGACCATTTCACCCGAGTGGCCAGCAGCAGCGCCGGGGAGACTGATCACCCATTCCCGGAGATTCCCGCCCAAAGCAGGAGGGTTGGGAACCCTAATCACCAACTTCATCCTAAATAAAAGTCATTAACAACAGGGGGCTTTATTGGTCCAGTGTGTCAGATTTGTAACACCATTATTTTTACTTCAGGGACCCAAGTCTAACTTCAAACCAGAGAGATGGGATAAGTCTCCTGCATCTCCCTTAGAGTGCATTTATGGTCAGAGTGAAGCAATTATAGCGTCATACCGACATTAATCTGGGAGTATAATTCAGGATCCAAACCGACTCCGAAGTGAATTGGAGCGAGACTCCTCAGAAAGGCTAGTCTGGCATTACTTCATTTTGACCCTGCGTGCAGTATAAATCCAGTGCAGTGCCAAACCTGGTTTACAACGTTCTCAGGGGTAACCCCATCGGGATGTTTTTAAACCCGCCTCACCTTAATTTAGATGATGAAAGATTGGGGATTCTCCGCTCCCCAGTCTCTAAGGAGCTGCTGAAGGAGCTCAGTCTAAGCCAGCACCCAGGAAATAAACAGCTCTCGCCTGGGCAAGACTGATACAACGCCAGCTAGGCTGCAAACCAGGCTATAAGGAAACTGGCTACATTCTTTATATTAACCTTAGCTTTTAAGTGAGTTTCCGTTAGTCATGTTCAATTAGTAAAAGGGATTCCAGTCAGGCAGTGCTTTAGCTGATAAGGTGAGGCTACAAAACTGTCTCACTTACCTCCAGCCTTGAAAAGGCACCTGCACCAGATCTGGAAAATTTAGAGAGTGAGTCAACTTATTGGGAGTTATTCTTGTTAAAACTGAAGTCCAGCTAATTGGAGGAGGTAATACCTTGAAACATGCGGATTCTCACATAGCCAGAGTGAAAGAAAGTTATAAAGAGAGGGGTGTTGGAATCGATACTTCAGAATTCGACAAGGCCTGGACAGCCCTTACCCTCGAGCTTGAAACCTGTGACACGGTGAATTCTCCATACCTTGCACCATAAGTGTGACCCTGAGTATATGTGTAGTTATTGGTAATAATAGTTATCATTGTATACTTATTTCCAATGAAAGCCAATAAATGCCTTTGAACCCCATTGTGGAATATCTCATAAATTTATAAGAACATCCATTCTCTAACAAGGCATTGTGAGCACGGTTCTGCCTGATGTGACAGTGCTGGTCTCAGACGGCAGAGTCAATGCTGCCTAAGGTATCAGCCATTTCATGGACACAAATCCATACCACAAAGCTGCCAATAATTCAGTGTTAATTGGTTAATTTTCATAAAAGTGCCCATGAAAGTGGGAAGTGGAAATGTAATGGGGTTGCTCTACTCCAATGGAGGAAGACACAGTTCATGAGGAAGCTTTACCCTGATCCTACGCCATGATGCACTTTCATCAGGAGTGCTTGCTGCTAGAAGGTGGTCCACTCCTCAGCACGGATGCCCCCAATCTGTACCCCGCCGTCTGACTGTATGTGCCCCGCCGTCTGACTGTATGTACCCCGCCGTCTGACTGTATGTGCCCCGCCGTCTGACTGTATGTACCCCGCAGTCTGATTGTATGTACCCCGCAGTCTGACTGTATGTACCCCACAGTCTGACTGTATGTACCCCACAGTCTGACTGTATGTACCCCACAGTCTGACTGTATGTACCCCGCAGTCTGACTGTATGTACCCCGCAGTCTGACTGTATGTACCCCACAGTCTGACTGTATGTACCCCACAGTCTGACTGTATGTACCCCGCAGTCTGACTGTATGTACCCCGCAGTCTGACTGTATGTACCCCAGTCTGACTGTATGTACCCCGCAGTCTGACTGTATGTACCCCAGTCTGACTGTATGTACCCCGCCGTCTGACTGTATGTACCCCGCCGTCTGACTGTATGTACCCCGCCGTCTGACTGTATGTACCCCGCCGTCTGACTGTATGTACCCCGCCGTCTGACTGTATGTGCCCCGCCATCTTACTGTATGTGCGCCGCAGTCTGACTGTATGTACCCCACCATCTTACTGTATGTACCCCGCCATCTTACTGTATGTACCCCGCAGTCTGACTGTATGTACCCCACCATCTTACCGTATGTACCCCGCAGTCTGACTGTATATACCCCGCAGTCTGACTGTATATACCCCGCCGTCTGACTGTATATACCCCGCAGTCTGACTGTATGCGCACCGCAGTCTGACTGTATGCGCACCGCAGTCTGACTGTATGCGCACCGCAGTCTGACTGTATGTACACAACCAGCCAACAAAGCATGTTCACTTAAATTCAAATCTGTAAATACAAAGGGTAAAACAAAATCACTGCAACATTTGTACTAGGAGCAGTTGAGACGAATAGCATAGATACATTTAAGGGGAAGCTAGATAAGTACATGAGGGAGAAAGGAATAGAAGGATATGCTAATAGGGTGAGATGAAGTAGATTGGGAGGAGGCTGGTGTGGCACATAAACACCGGGTTAGACTAGTTGGGCCGAATGTCCTGTTTCTGGGTACTAATAATTTTCAGAGACTGTGAGATGTGTATCATGAGATGTAATGGAAGTAGCAAGGGTTAATTAATTGGAAAACGGATCATATTATTGACTGATTCATTTGGGCAGAGGAAGTAGGGCTTCAGGCATATGATAATTGTTCAGCAGAGTTACCCTGATCCAGGTAAGATTAGAAGTGGATAACATGAAGAGGCGAAGGAATGTAAAAAATTACTCCACCCTGTTAATGAGCGGACCTTATTGTTTCCTTTGGTCCTGAAAAAGTCTTTGATCGCGGCACTCAGCATTTCATGCTGGGCACACTCAGAGGTACGGGTTGTAGGATTTTGTTCCTTTGCTGAAAGCCAACTTACAATCCAAGCCAAAAGCAGTGGTTAAAAACTAGCATTGTGTCCGTGTTATTTCAGCTCTGCATCGGTACGATGCAGAAGTACCCTCTGCTGCCCCCAGTGGTTAGGTCCGTCAAAGCAGAGATCTAAAACGCAGCTGAGGTGGAAAGAGTCAGCTAAGAACTGAAATAAAACCCTTTGCCTCAGTACTGCTCTCTTTTACATCTTTATGCTGGTCACCTCCCTGTTCAATGTGTTGAAGGAGTTGAAGAATTCAGGAGAAAATTAGATTAAGAGCGAACATGATTCAGGTAATTAAAATGCTGATGACCATGGATTAAATGCATATAAACAGGTTGTTTAACAAACTATATTTGTAAAGCCGAAGGACACGAGTACAAAATTGCCGCGCCTCAATCAAAATTAAAGATTAGAAGATTTTTTTTGCCTCCAACACAGGGGATGCATGGGATAAAGTCTGTATTGGTGGGTGTCTGATTGTGGAAGATCACAAGGATAAGTGGAACAAATATTAATTAAACGCTCAATGTTGCTCCAGCCTTGTTTTGACTAAAGGATTGTCATCTGGAGAACTGAACAGGTCAAGATGAAATAATCTCCAATTTATATCATGCATGTTTTTGCTCAATTATCGGAGACCATTGCATCTATTTGGCTAGTCCCAAAGCTTGATAAATCCTATACACTATGACATCCCTCATATCCCTCAAATGCTTTATCTGCCAAATATCTATCCAGTTCCTTCTTGAATTTTCAAACGCTGGACAGTCTGTTCCATATAATCTGCAGATTCTGTGTAAAGTAGTTCAATCTAAACTGTTCAGCTTTCCTTTTCTAATCTTGAATCTGTTCAGAGTTTGTAAATATATCAAATATATTATTAGGATTCAATTTATCTTCCACAGAATATTCACTACCCAATTAAGATCTTTCTTAACCTTTCAAATTCCATGCCTTGATCAATCTGTGTGAAGAACAACGACCTGACATCTGTTCTAAATTTGCCTTTTACTAGTTTGAACCTGTGTCGCCTTGTCCTAACCTTGCAATTTATTTTGAAGTAATCTTCTGGACTGCTTTTCCATAACCTTAACTGTCTTGTATACCTCAATAACATCAACTTTCAGCTGCCTCCTTCGCAAACTGAAATTTCTCCAGTCGTTCCTCATATTTAAGACCCCTGATATCAGCTTTTGGCTCTTTCCTGCACTGCCATCAACATTTGAATATCTCCCTGTTTCTCAGTGACCAGAACTGGACACAACAAAAAGAGAAAGAAAGATTTGCATTTATATAGCAACTTTCACGACCTGAGGACGTCCCAAATCGCTTTACAGCTAATGAAGTATTTTTTGAAGTGTAGTTTAAGCATGTTGTTTTGAAGCCAATTTGCGCACAGCAAGGTCCCACAAACAGCTAATGAGATAATGACTAGATCATCTGTTTTAGGTGTTGGTTGAGGGATAAATATTGGCCAGGACACTGGGGAGAACTTGCCTGCTCTTCTTCAAATAGTGCCCTGGGATCGTTTACATCCATCTGAGAGAGCAGACGGGGCTTTGGTTTAATGTCTCATCTGAAAAATGGCACCTCAGACAGTGCAGCACTCCTCAGTACTGCACTGGAGTGTCAGTCTAGATTTTGTGCTCAAGTCTCTGGAGTGGGACTTAGAACACCCAATCTTCTGACTCAGAAGGCGAGAGTGCTACCCACTGAGCCACAGCTGATGCAGTACTCACGGTGTGGACTGAGCAGATTATTGAACAGTTTGATCACAATTTCTTCTGGCTTCCATTCAACTCTCTGCATAGTTCAACATGCTAGTGGCTTTGACGATTGATGCTCTGCATTGGTTGGACACATTGGGCCCGATAGTAACTCGGAGCTGGGAAGAGACCGGGGGGGGGGGGGGGGGGGGAGTGGGGGGGGGGGGGTGGGGGCAGGGGGAGGATTTGCCAACGGGAAACCCGGAAGTAAGAGTTTCCCGCAAATCCCGATGAATTTAACGGCGGGACCTGTTTTAAATGATCTCAACACGTTCCCCGCCAGATAGACGGCCAGATTGATAGGCTGGCTATCTGCTGGGCGGGAAAGCAGCCAGGGAGCAGATGGCAGGCAAGTCCGACATCGCGGGGATGGGCGGGTGATATCTGCTATCACGTGGGCGGGGGGGTGGGGGGGAAGATCGAAGATAGCGGAGGGGTTCGAATATTGAACATTGCGGGTGAGGGGCGGCCCGTCTGATCGTGGGGTGTTTATAGGTGAGCTTGGTGGGCCTGGGGGGGAAGCACACTTGCTCCTCCAGGCCCACACGCAGTGCAATAAAGGCACTTACCTCATGGATCCGACCCTTCTCGCCTTCTTTCATCTCCCGAGTCCCAGGAAACCGGGCCTGCAGAAGTTAAAAATAAAAGATGAGTTAAAATGGAGGCACGCAGCCTCCTTCAAATATTTTAGTGCCCGGCCCACCTCCTGAGAGCGGGTTGGTCATCCGCCCCCTGACCCGCTTCTGTTACAACCGGAAGTGGGCGGGTTGGGGACGGGTTTCCTGTTTTTTTTATATTTAATCCCCCCCCCACCCACCCCACCTACCTCCTCCCCCACCTATCCTGGGGGGTTAAAATCCCTCCCAAATTGAGTGTCAAAGTCTACTAAGACTACTAGGTCTCTTTCAGCTTCACCCTCAGCTATTGCAACACCATTCATGGAGCGCTTATACATGCTGCTTATTTTCCCTTCCTATGTGCTGAGCTTTGCACTTGTCCGCATTAAATTTCAGCTGGCCTTGATCTGCCCACTGATTTTGTGCAGCTCGTTCTGTCATTTTCTGAGCTGCCCCCTCCAATTCCGCTGCCCCTCCCGGTTTGGGCTCATCGCTGGATGAGACAACCCCACCCTGAGCCTAAACGTTAAGCGGATTTCTTTTAACAGGCAAACAAAAAAGCATTAAGCACAATTAATAACACTCCCTCCTTCTAAAACACCTTGGCAGGAGATCACGCCACGCACAGTTGCAGGCTGCGCAATTGAGGCAAATAATTGTGGACACCAAGGACATAGCGGCTAACAGCCAGAGAGCTATGGGATTGCTTTTTGTCATCCTTGCCTCAGCAATATCTACCTTCAACAGATTATTAAAAAGTCTGTCCCCAAAAAGACTGGAAAGTCCGTTATAACTAATCTATGGCTGACAGTGCATATCTTTCAAAACTACTGATTAATATTACACAATTCAGACCTTGAATGCGTTGAAATAACACTGTGTAATATTTGAAATGAATATGTTAATGTGTTCAAACAGAACTCTCAGCCTCTATTTTAACAAGGAGGTTTAACGCATTAAAAATAAATAGGCCAACATCTTCATTCACATAGAGCAGGAAGGGATTTCATTTAGGCATGCTAATGAGTTCATTATTAGCATCGCACAGCATGATTCCAACCAATAAGACACTATCCCAGGCTAGCACCAAACTGTACACAGCAGCAGTGCTACTTAAAGCAACACGGCTGTACTATCACCAGCCCACATTCTCTGCAATGAGTTAAACCTGGCCAATATTCCTCCCTCAACCAATACTACCAGAACCAGATTAATTGATCATTCATCTCATTGCTGTTTGTGGCATCTTGCTGTGCGCAAAATAGCGGCGATCACCTATAATAATGGCCATGATGCGGAGATGCCGGTGTTGGACTGGGGTGGACAAAAGTGAGAAGTCGCACAACACCAGGTTATAGTCCAACAGTTTTATTTGAAATCACAAGCTTTCGGAGCTGCTGCCCCTTCGTCAGGTGAAGTCCTATAATAACCTATAATAATAACAGGGATGTTTCTGAGAGAATGCAGCACTTTATTTTCACCAACTCTTCCAATAACACAAGAAGCTTTTAAGTTAATTGGCAAAGAAAACGGCCGAGAAAAAAAAGCCGGAACACAATTAAGATAAAGAGGAAAGTATCAGATGCAACAGGTCATCTCTATCGCCAGGACTACGAGAGCCCAGATAAGATTCATCCCAGTACGTTGCTGCTGGCTTATTGTAAGATGCTTAATGGAGTTGTCAAAATACAAATGCAAGTATCATTTCTAATATTATGGGAGGTCAACCTGAGGTGACCAAACTGTCATATATTGTACTATTGTAAGATTGCCAAGAAAAATATAGATTAAAAAGAACTCATCTTACCAAACAGGCATGAGAGGAATGAAATGTTGAACCAGGAGCTGCCATTTCTGGAATCCCTAGTTTTGAGCCGATGAAACAAGGGAATGAAGGCAGCTCCTTAGCCATGGTTTTGAAGTGATGATTGTGATAGCATTCAGGCGTGGCTGCTCCCTTAGGATGCCATTGGCTCCAGACGGGATGCAGATATAGCAAATGGTAATGTATTCATGGCCAGAAGTCACTGATGATGAACAACTGGAATTGAGCCAACATGGAAGAGTAGACTAGAACTTCACCTTTCATTTTTTCTTCTAACAAAAAAAGCCCATTTATAAGCTGCTCTGACGTCAGTAACTGGGGGTGAGAGGCAGGGAGGGAGTGCACTTCTAAGGCTTGGGCCCTGATTTTAACCCAACCCCGCCCGGCAGGTGAGCGGTTAAAAAATCACAAAATTCGACTTACCACCTCGTTCCCGTTGGAAACCCTCCAGCCAGTAAAAATGTGGAGCTGGCGAAAGCAAACACGCCTGGAGGAAAGAGGTGGTGCCTCGTGAATAAATTACATTATTTGGACCTCGATCCACTTTTAACTGTGAGTCAGAAGCTTAGCCCAGGAGTAAACCCGCTGAGTAAAAGCTAGCGGGATTGGCTTCGCAATTCGACTGACATGACTGCAAGCTATATTTAAAGGGGCACTCACCTGCAGGCATTTAGGCCATTAAGATTGTGAGCAGAGCATTTCCAAGGCAGTCCTGAGCTCCCAGTTTGCTTCTTTCCACCCCCCCCGCCCCCCTTAGCTACCCTCATTAAGCACTCACTGCTTGTCATGAAGGCTGTTTTTGCTTCAATCTTTTGGATGGACAAATAGTTAGAGAAAAATCAGCAGTAGCCTGAACAACCAGGACAAGTAGTAGGAACAGCACCTCATCTTTCGATTAGGCACTTTGCAGCCTTCTGGACTCAACATCGAGTTCAACAATTTCAGTCTATAACCTCGGTCCCCATGTTTTCTTTTCTCTCACATGGCAGCTGTTGATGATTCTGCCATTGCTATTTACACTTCATCTAGAGTCATCTTTTGTTTCTTAACTTGTCCCATTACCATCTCCTTTTGCCTTGCACCATCGTCCCTTTTGTCATTCAATCTCTCCTGCCTTCCATCCTGTCACAGACCTTCCCTTTTGTTCTTTCCTTCCCTCCTCCCTTTCCCTGTCCCTACACTTGCTTAAAAATCTGTTACTGCTCCAACTTTTTCCAGTTCTGACGAAGGGTCATCGGCCTGAAACGTTAACTCTGTTTCTCTCTCTACAGACGCTGCCTAACCTGCTGAGTATTTCCAGCATTTTCTGTTGTTGTATCAAGCAGTAGGTGGGCCTTATAGAAGACCGCAGGTGAGCGGAGCTACCCGTAGAAGGCCTTAACCAGCCCACAGGTCTGTAGGCAAAGAGTTTCTTGAATTATTTTTGAGGGGCACTGCATGAGGAGGTAGTGCTTCATCAGGCAGGCTGTAGCTGGCCTATGCTGTCTGCTGAACGAGATGGCCTTACTTTGCCAATGGCTGTCAAAATCACCATCACTCTTAACTTTTTCACTGCAGGCTCCGTCCAGGCTGCTACAGGAGATATCAGTGGTATCTCCCAGTCTGTAGTGCACAGATGCATCAAGCAGGTCACCAGTGTCCTCCTTGCCAGAGCAAAGCAATGCACTCCATCCAGGTCCTGGGGGTGATGCTCCTATAGCTAATAATCTCTGCAATGTCTCTCCATGCCTGGTGGATTTGATGCTTTGGGGTCCTACTCCCACATGGCTAGAAAGAGAACTTCCTTCCTCACCCTGACTTCCTTCATTTTATGTGAAGTGGATCACAATGAAACACACAATATCCTCAAAATGGAAGGAGAGTGCAGGAGAATATTTTAATGTTTAAAGTACTCCTTACTTTCCATTGATAAGTGTATACATGGGCATAAAAATAAGCATTGACCTTTTTTAAAAAGGCTAAGCTTTGTACCCAAACAAAGAGCTGTCATGTTGGGTCTTGTTGCCTTCCAGGAAATGCCAGTCCGCAATATGCAACTGAGCCCAGGCGGTATTATGGTTCCACATCAGCTCCCAGGCCAGTTCAGTCACAACACCCATAGCAACCAATGAGATAGCATGAGGCTCCTCTTCATCAGTGACATCACCATGGAGACCAACATTTAGATTTAAAGTTTCACTATTTTAAAACTTTGAAGGAATAATTTTGTGCGTTTTTCCAACTGACATTGAGAGAGTACGATGAACAAAAAGTTGACGTTAATGTCTTTTATTCAATCTACTCACCACTATAGTGAAAGACTTTTCACACACACCATTCAATAAACAGCCTGAGTCTGGCCAATGAATTTTCAAGAGCCAAGAACAGGTTACTTCATTGGGCTACATTAATCAATGTGTCAGAGCAGGTTTGTATCAGAGACCAATCAGAGTGTGCATCGTTTTGATTGGCTAATGTCCAGATTATCACCATGCTTTGTTTGAAGTATACTTTTATTCCAAAATTCATTGCTTATTCTTCAGACTTACAACTATATTCCCAGGAGCTTTGGAAAACGCTGAAAGGTTTATCTCCAAACCAGGAGATTTGGGTCGTCTGCATCAATAATTTGAGCTTAATCACTGAGATGTCTACACATCTATTTATAATCATTTCCATTAATGTCACAGAACCAGGTCCAGTGGAGCCCACTTATAATGTAGGATGAATTCAAAGCACCGACAGTGACAACGAATAACTGCGCACGTGCAATTGCTCATAGTTTGTGTTAGAAACTGTTGCCTTTCTGACCATAGGACTTCCCAGACATTGGAGGAAGGCCTACACAGGCCAATAATGCACAGATTGACTGACAGCTCCGTCCACCTGGAACTACAACAAATTTGCAATTTGTCATTTGTGATATGTTGGCCCCAGATGCCCCTTGGAAATCGGTTTGTAAAGTGGGTTTCACTGCCTTTGGAAACATCTTGCTTATACTGCCCCTGATGCAAGGCCCATAACATAAATACTTGCATTAGTACTTGCATCACACTGAATAGTGAAGGTTTGTGGTGCATCAGTGCTGAAAGAGGAGTAGAAATATGACAAGTTTTGGGAACAGGTAAAGGTCATTACATCCAACAAGCCTGTCCCTTTTTGGTAGATCAGCTCTAACTACCTGTCTTCTCACCAGATCCTTCAAACGGTTCTCTCCAGAAATGTACCTAATTATCTTTTGAATCTATTTCGACTGTCTGTTTCAATATCCTAGTAAATTGGGAATAAATTCCCTACCTTAGCGCTACCCATTAGCGTAATGTCACGAAAGCGGCGGCCGCTGCGCTGACACCAGCTTATGACGGGTCCCACGGTGTCCTTCATTTTCGAAGTCCTGGTAGCGCTGCCGTTCTGAAGTAGCACCCTGCAAAAAAAATGGCAGAGTGGTGATATCAGTCGGCGTGCAACGCCAACTTAACGTCGCTACAGTGAACTTCGACCCTAGCGCTGAGTTCAGCGCTGGGTCCTAAGCATGCCTGGTAAACCCAGCATGCACGCAGATTGACATAGGTGCTGTCAGCGCCTCTTAAAGGGACACGCACATCTTTCAGGTAAGTTTGCATTTAAACTTTTGGGGGGGAGAAATTCATTATCGCCCCATTTGGGGGCGGTAACATTTGAAAGCTGGGAAACTTAGCGCCAGGCGCTAATGATCCCCAGCTTTCACGAATTGGGTTTAGCGCTCCAGAAGGACGTGGGGCGCTAAATCAAGCGCTCCACGTCCTTCCTGGAGCGCTAAAGGACGCAGGCTGTGCAGCGCTGCACAATGTCCCGTGCAGCGCTGCGGCGTTCCGAGGCTCCTTCCCTCCATTAAAGGGAAGGGCCATCGCTGCAGGCTCTGCATTTGGACCAGTTAGCGGATCCCCGACGGAGGCCGCGATTCGGCTCGATCAGCCCCATGCACTCCAGCAGAGTGCCTGGATGATCGATCGCGGCCTCAGAGAAGGAAAAAAAAATTGACCTTGACCATTTCAAAAAGTTAGGGACTTACCTCGGCAACCTCCCCTTTAACTTTTGCACCCGAAGAACCCGGCCTCCCGACCAAAGCCTCCTGCAGCTGTCGGTGTCATCGCCCGGCGATGCTGCAGGGGACGGAATGGAAGTTCGGGTCTGTGGCGTTACCGGGGCGATGCGCACAGCGACCACGTCACGATCTCCTGGCAAAGGAGATCGGGGGGGGGCAACGCCATACCGCCACCGCAAACCTCCTGCCAAATTTAGCAGGAGGCAATATTCTCACCGCACCTGGGCGGTAAGTGGTTAGCGCCCAATTATCGCCCCCCGGAGGCGATAACGGGAGGCGCAAAGGTATCCAATTTCTCTCCCTCGGATTAGTGGCTTGTTGAAATAAATGTTAAAAGTTTTTTTTAAGTAAGTAAGGAGTGCTGCTGGATGTTTACAAGACCTCGGATGGTAAAAGAAGGCCTCTGAGAAGACAGAATGCTGCAAATACTCAGCAGGTCAGGCAACATCCGTGGAGAGAGAAACAGAGTTCACTTCTCAGGTCGAGATATTGCCTGACCTGCTGAGTATTTCCAGCATTTTATGCTTTCATTTCAGATTTACAGCCTCCGCTCGCAGAGGGAAAAGGAAGATGCAGAAGAGGAAGAAACAGAAGAAGAAGAAGCCAAGGAGGAGGAAGCAGAATCATAGAATGGTTACAGCACAGAAGGAGGCCGTTCAGCCCATCGAGCCTGTGCCAGCTCTCTGCAAGAGCACTTCAGCTAGTCCCACTCCCCCGCCCTTTCCCCGTAGCCCTGCAAAAAAATTTCCTTCAGGTACTTATCCAATTCCCTTTTGAAAGCCATGATTGAATCTACCTCCACCACCCTCTCAGGTAGTGCATTCCAGATCCTAACCACTCGCTGCGTAAAAAAGTTTTTCCTCATGTCGTCTTTGGTTCTTCTGCCAATCACCTTGAACCGACCCCTGGGGAACACCACTGTGTACCTTCCTCCAGTCCGATAAACAAGCATTCACCACTACTCTCTGTTTCCTGTCACTTAGCCAATTTCGTATCTCTGCTGCCACTGTCCCTTTTATTCCATGGGCTTCAACTTTGCTGGCAAGCCTGTTATGTGACACTTTATCAAACAGAAGAGAAGGAAGCAGAAGGAAGGATGCAACCCAGACAGCCTTTCTGGCCTGGATATCCGGGATGGAATCAACCTCCTGTGGGCCCAGTGGACACAACCCCAATTCCTCTTTCAACATTTGTCCCACACTTTGCCTTTCCTCTGTTAATGAGCCTCTTGGCCACAGTGCTGAAATAAAAGCCACCACAAAGCAAACTTTCCAATCCAATTTTATGCATCTATCCATCCAATATGACATCAAGAAATCAACTCATTACCCTTATGCATTCTCTTAGTGACTGTCTTGTGTGTGCCTTTACCTATCAAATGGCTTTGATGGTCGACCTTGAGGAGCTGGTGACTGGGAGTGTCAAATCAATCTTCTTCTTCTTCTTCACTCTCCTCGCCCTCTTCTTGGCCAACCATTGGCTGGGCAGGCTACATTTTTTGGGTGTGTGAAATGAGGAAGGCACAAGGGTGGAGTTGTGGTGAGGGGAAGGCAGGAAAGCAAGAGGTGCATGCGAGAAGGAGGATAACGAATGAGGATACCCGCATCTTGTATCCTTTCAGCCCCGCCGCTGGCCAAGGGCTCAGCCATGCCCCTGCCAAGAATGGCCTGCACCGTCTCCTCCAAGGGGGTGAAGTGAGGCTAGGAATGGGAGATGCACCTCGTGATTGGTACAGATTGTTGGTAGGTGAGTGATTGTGGGTGGGAGTCGTGCATTGCGCACTATGTGAGGCTAGTGATGCAGTTGCTAGGAGACAGCTTTTGACCAGTGGTCTGAGGTGATGAAGCTTCTTTGGGCACTGGAGCCAGGTGGTGGGGCAACACTGCTGGCAATGATGGCCTCGATGATGTAGCCCCACATCCCTGTTTCTGGAGGGCCTCCTGGCCCTTGTGGGTAGAGGACCTCTCTTGCAGTGTTGAACCCCTGCACAAAGCTGGAGTGCTGCGTGCGAGACCCTGGGTGCCCCTTCCTTGGCTTGCTGAGCCATTTGTGATAGTGCTGAAGCACTGTTCCAATTTTTTGAGGTTTGGAAGGGCATTTAGCTTTAAGTGCTGAAGACTCCCATTTGGGACTTCTTGTTAATGTTATATTTTTTTTTGAAAGGCAGTAAGGGCTGAAAACTGCATTTTGATTTGTATCAGTTCTGAGTGCATGGCCCCTTTAATTCATAGCCCTTTTAACTGCCCACAATTCCTTGCGAATGCCACAGCCTCGCTCGCAGAGACTGTAAGAAGCTGTGACCCTGCTCCTGGACGGGAACTTTGGGTCAGATGCCTCCACTAACGCCACCAGGAGGGCGTTACATGGTAAGTTAGCGCTGCGCTACAAATCTCCAGCTCCCAGCACGAATTTGTGCCCAGTAGTGCTGCAGCTGTAAACTCGAGGCTGCGGTGACCTTGGCCGGCCTTTAATTCCTAATTTTATAACCCTCTACACGTTACGCTTAACTTCACTGCTTATACTGAGTTCAGCTAACTCAGCACAGGCCTTGGGGAAGTACTGAACTGGGGACTTCTCTACTCCATATGACTTGATCAATTTTGTCAAATCTCTTAATGCTAATTTTTCTCCTTTTTCCTACCTCCCCTCTCTTCAAAGGACTGCCACCTTAATATTGCGTGCTTCTGTGATTTCCATGAGCTACGCCAATGGGTTCTGATAGGGCTACTCAAGATCAAAGGGTGAACACCAGACAAAAGGCAATTCCCTTTTTCTCTGGTTTGGGATTGGACCTGAGGCTAACAATATCATTCCAGAAAAACATGGCCGTTATGGAATCTGAAAGAAGTGGGAACCAGCCTACATGTCTGAATGGAAATATCGTTAAGATAATGACCATCGCAAAAGTTGCAAGAACCATTTTCTGAATGTTAACCGTGTAATCATCTGCCTAAATAAACTTCGGTCTGGCCACCAGAGGGAAGAAAGGGTTGATTGCCCTCTATTACCTCACTCAAGTGGTCATTATTCATGCATGAGCCTAGTTGAAAAGTATTGGCAGGCTATGTATCATTTCAGCTAATCCCAATTCTATCCTTACCCCATGTTTATACATGCATACGTTTCAACAGGGGCCATTGGATAGTGATCAGGAATGTGAATGCTGGCCGATTTAGCCCTGGGGTACAGATGACATTTGTAACGTTGCAGTAAAATGATCTAACTCATCACAGACCTGGGAGGAGGGGGGGAATCGAACTGGGCACTTTCTTATTCTATATAGCTTAGAGACACACTGACTACTATTGGAGAGTTGCATTAAGTGCTAGCTGCGCTACACATGATTACATTTATTCCCATGGTGCATCCTCCTTGTCGCCTGTGTCTAATTCTTAGCTGACTTTACTGTTTAACTGGTAAATCATTCTTTCTCCATTCTCCTGCCTCTCCAAATAATTTTGCAGGCCAACAAATAGCTCGATCCACTGGGGCCTCATTTTAATTAAACTGTAATTAATAAATTCAATGAAAATGAATATTAATGATTTGTTTTAGTTAATAATGAATTTTAGCACAGTAGTGGGCTGGCAGAAGCTGACATGCTGCTCAAATTTGGCAGCGATGATAAAGTGGGCCAGCAGGTCCCCTCTACACTCTTCATTCAATACACTGCAGACACATACATAAGAACATAAGAAAATAAGAAATAGGAGCAGGAGTAGGCCATTTGGCCCCTCGAGCCTGCTCCACCATTCAACAAGATCATGGCTGATCTTCTACCTCAACTTCACTTTCCCGCACTATCCCCATATCCCTTAATTCCCTTCGTTCCCAAAAATTTAGCGACCTCTGTCTTGAATATACTCAATGACTGAGCCTCCACAGCTCTCTAGGGTAGAGAATTCCAAAGATTCACAACCCTCTGAGTGAAGAAATTTCTCCTCATCTCAGTCCTAAATGGCCGACCCCTTATTCTGAGACTGTGACCCCATGTTCTAGATTCCCCAGCCAGGGGAAATATTTTCTCAGCATTAACCCTGTCAAGCCCCTTAAGAATTTTATACGTTTCAATTAGATCACCTCTCATTCTTCTAAACTCTAGGGAATATAGGGCTAGTCCACTCAATCTCTCCTCATAGGGCAATCCCTGTTGAGGATATAATACAGAGCAATAGTAAGCTTCAAAGTACTCCGCGCAATGAACTACTTTGAAGTGCATTGACTGTTGTTATGTAGGCACACACAGCAGGCATTCTGTGCTAGCAATGACCCAGCAACAGCAATAAGGTGAATTGCCAGTTGCCCTGCTTTTTTTGAAATGAGTTGGTTGAGGAAGAAATGCCAGGTAGGACTCCTGGAGGGTTCCCTGCTCCTCTTTGAGTTGTGGCACGAGACTTTTACTGCTCACCTGAACAGGTCGACAGGGTCAATGTCGGGTAGGGTAGCTTCCCATCAATACACACAGAAGATAGCACCGCAGACGGTCTTCAGAAGGTAAAAGAGGCTTTAGAATAAGTGTTCAATTTACTAATATGAAGAGGTCACATGCTGAAGCTGCAATGTTGTGCTGCCACAAACTAGCAGCACAGGCCAATGCCCACAGTTCAAACCACTGATCTCAGCTGCCTGCCCACAAGAAGGGAGGGAAGTAAAGCCCGGAGGGCCAGTAAACCCCAGGGCCAGTTTCGCACACCTGCTGGTGGCTAGCTGTTGACCAAGATTGATAGAAACCGAAGAGCAGATTGGCCACATGCCAGCTTGCCCATAGGCAGCTCAGGTTGGCTCAGAACAGGGGAAGGAAGTGAAGAAAAATAGAAAACAATGCAGATTTATTTTTGGAACACATAAGACAGTCATCTCTCTGTGGACAAGAATGGGTAGTTGTTGATCTTTACATGCAATTCTTTTTTAACTAGCATCATGCTCAAGGCATCTACCCTGGAACAGAAATGACTCCCTGCTTGAACTTTTATGAAGCTGTATATATATATATATATATATATATATTGTATACATCACACTCCAGATTGATTGATACTATAGATATATATATAAATATACAAAACCTTATGTCTATGTGCAGTTCCTATATAGAGAACCTTACTTCCTGTGTCACGCTTTTGTGTTAACTTTTTCTATTATATATTTCTGTATCCACATATTATAATGGGTGTTGCCTATGTAAACTTGTCAGGCTGTAATTACACCCTCCAATCAGTGGTGGCACTGTTGTGCCTCAGTTTTGTATCTCCCAGCTCCTCCACTTGTACTTGAAGAAACTCCTAAACTCCAATTAATTCCATTTCTCTGCTTCCCAAAATGTCATAAGTTTTGCTATTTAATTATAAATAATAATATAAAATCAAAGTATTCCATAAAAATAGGCACAGAAATGTATGGCTTTAAAATGAGGACTGAATTATGTTTGTGCGTCCTATTATCAACCACCTTCCAGCCCTGCTTCACCCTGAAGAGTATACTTGGTCTTGACTTCCCACATGGAACACCACGGGACATCGACTAAATATGTGTATATATAAAAAACACTTTCACTCAGGATTGAAACTCTATTTTCATCACACTGGGTTCCCTGCGCACCTTAGCGGGAACATTGGTTACCACATCTTCAAACTAATTGTCATTTCAGTTGGAATGCCTGCGAGGAATTGGACGTAATATTGTGATGTGGGTCGGTAATTGGTTGGAAGATTTGCATTTATATAGCACCTTTAACATAGTAAAATGTCCCAAGGTGCTTCACAGGAGCGTTATCAGACAAAATTTGACACCGAGCTACATAAGGAGATACTAGAACAAGAGGTGGGTTTTAAGGAGCATCTTAAAGGAGGAAAGAGAGGTAGAGAAGTGGAGAAATTTAGGGAGGGAATTCCAGAGCTTGCGGCCTAGGCAGTTGAAGGCACGGCTGCCAATGGAAGGGCAAAGGAAATCAGGGATGTACAAGAGGCCATAATTGGAGGAATGCAGAGTTCTCAGAGGGTTGTAGGGCTGGAGGAGGTTCCAGAGATAGGATAGGGCGAGACCATGGAGGGATTTGAATAGAAGGATGAGAATTTTAAAATTGAGGCATTGTTGGACCAGGAGCCAATGTAGATAAGCGAGCACAGGGGTAATGGGTGAACGGGATTTGGTGTAAGTCAGGATACAGGCAGCAGGATAAAGGAACTTGCTCTGATTGGCAGGATGTGACAAATGGCATTCCCCAGGGGTCTGTAATGGGGCTTCAGCATTTCACCATATATATTAATGACTTGGATGAAGGAATAGATTGTTGAATATCCAAGTTTTGTAATATTTGCAGATGACATTAAGTTATGTGTCACAGTAAGTTGTGCAGACAAGAGCAGAAAGTTGCAAAGGTACATAGACAGACTAAGGTAGTGGGCAAAACTATGGCAGTCGGAGTTCAATGTGCTGAAGTATGAGGTATCTGAGAAAGACGAATTGAAAGATTTTCTAAATGGTGAGAGACTAGAAGCTGCAAAGGCACACAGAGATTTGGATGTCCAGGTGCATACATCACTAAAAGCTAGTGAACAGGTACAAAAAGTAATCTAAAAGCCGAATGTAATGTTGATAGGAATACAAAGGGGAGGAAGTTATGAGGCCAGATTGCATAAATTTGGCTTGTATTCCCTTGAATTTAGAAGATTGAAGTGTGATCTAATCGCGATGTTTCAAATGATGAAGTGACTATGTTAGATGGAGAGAAACTATTTCCTCTGGTGGAGGAATCCAGAACAAGGGGATATAATCTTAAAATGAGAGCTTGGCCAGTTAGGAATGAAATCAGAAAGCATTTATTCACGCACACGGTAGTGGAAATCTGGAACTCTCTACCCCAAAAGGCTGTGGATACTAGGTCAATTGAAATTTTCGAGATGGATTGATAGATTTTTGTTGGGTAAGTATATGAAGGGATATGGAGCAAAGTCGGTAAATGGAGTTGAGGTACAGATCAACCATGATCTACTAGAATGGCAGAACAGGCTTAATGGGCTGAATGGCCTACTCCTGTTCCTATGGGCTGGACTTTGTCAATGGGGGCGCGTTGGGGGCGGGACTGCTGGTTTTCGGGTTTTAATCCCACCCCCAACGACGTCCGACCAACCCACGCTATTTTCCTTGATGGACCTTGTTAAGCCCGCCCTGCGGGTTTAGCCAGCCAATTAAGGGAAAGCCGAAGGTCAGAGTATGACGTTTCATCTGTCAAAAATTTTTGACAGATGAATTGTCAGCGTTTGACAGCTTTGAGAAGCTGCCAAACACTGACAATCTCTGTTCTATGGTGAGCCCTTGTACTGAAGACTCACCAAACCTCTTTCCTCAGCAGAAATCAGATGATTAGATGGCTGCTGCATCAGAGAATGCAGCAGCCATTCTGTCATCTCTGCTGTTGAGATGAGGAGCCTCCGGATCCCCAAGGGTTGAAGCCTGCAGGAAGAAGCAAAGGTAAGGAAACTTTTTCTAACATTTTACACTCACCTCTCATACTTACCTCTCCACACTTGCACCCATCACTCACCTCCACAGCGGACTTTTCGATCCCTCTCACCCCCGCAAAACCACTGCTCGCCTCGCTGACCCTGGTGAGGTTCGCAGCCGTCGGGAAGCCCGCACTTGCAGGGGTAAAATGGGGATAAGCCTCTTAACTGGCTGTAATCCCCTTCCCGCCTCGAGGAGACGGGTCCCTGTACGACTCGGGGACCCGCCTCCCGGGAAGATGGCACGGGGCAGGTTGGGAGCAGGCTCAGTACCCGCTCCCAGTTTCTACCATTTTCCTGGCAGTCCCGCCTCCCCAGGGCTGGCAAAATTTCCCCCTAAAGTTCCTATGACAACGGACAAACCACTGATTTATCCTTCTGTCAAAGGGCCTTCAAGAAAGGGTGGGAATTTCAGAAAAGATAATGAAGATACTTTGCCTATTATAATATATTGTTTACCTTCTGGCCATGTGATACCATTTTAGGTCTTTTCTTTTCAGAGTTACTCTATTGATGTGAATTACAGGAAGAGGCAACCCAAGGTGGCTTCATTCATTTAACAGGAACCAACACTTCAGAATGGCCTGAGAGCTAATCTGGGGCCCATACAGATACACTGCATCTGGGCCTGTGCTATACTGGATGCTGACACTGGTTGCCTAAAATGGGAAGAGTTCCACTCTCCAGCACTAACCTTGATCACCATAAAAATTAAAGTTGGAAAAAAAAAGACAGCAATTTGATCCAAACCCATTAAACTTTTATACTACAAGCTCACAAAACATAATTTACAGGGCTGTATTTTTTTAAAAAATCAGTCATCTTTAAGTAATACTTTTGTTCCATTATAAATTTAAATGGTAATCTTCTAGTTTAAGTGCCATAAATAACAATGTATTTTAATTACAATATGAACTGCTAGTAGTGCCTTTGTTATTACATAGAACTTCATTGTAATTCTGGTTAATTACAAGTTATCCGGCTATAATTGCACTGTTAGCCACAGAACCTCAATGAAATACGATATGATACTTAAGGTACTACTATGCATTAATGCTGTAATTATAAGGTTATTACATTGCTATTCACAGAACTAAACATGTTCCCTTTAAGAGTAGTCATTTGGTAATTAAACTGATGCATTCTAGATGTTGTTGCTTGGTATTTTTACTTGTCAGTCACTCCATATACGCCATGTATTTTTACCTCAATGTAGCCTAGGCAGGAAAAGCCCATTATTTTGACTCTCCACATTTGGAATCAATGTATGAAGCAGTCTGAAAAGTAGCCAAAGCTCTATAGTTCAGGACATCACCAAGACTAAGTAACGCAGGAGAACATATGAAGAAAATGAAGAGGTAGTATTTCTCGACACCATGGGGGCGATTTTCCCAGCCCCGAGGAGGCGGGTTTGGAGGCGGGACAGTTGGCAAAATGGCAAAAACTGAGTGCGGGTTCGGAACCCGCCTCCATTGGGAAAATCGCCCCCCATGGATGGGTTTTAAAAGTCTGCAGATTGGAAAGAAAGAAAGACTTGCATTTCTATAGCGCCTTTCACGACCACCGGACGTCCCAAAGAGCTTTACAGCCAATGAAGTACTTTTGAAGTGTAGTACTGTAGGAAACACGGCAGCCAATTTGCGCACAGTAAGCTCCCACAAACAGCAATGGGATCATGACCAGATAATCTGTGATTTGATTGAAGGATAAATATTGGTCAGGACACCGGGGATAACTCTTCTTCAAAATAGCGCCATGGGATCTTTTACATCCACCTGAGAGAGCGGACTAGGGCCTCGGTTTAACATCTCATCCGAAAGACGGCACCTCCGACAGTGCAGCATTCCCTTCGTCCTGCACTGCACTGGAGTGTCAGACCTAGATTTTTGTGCACAAGTCTATGGAGTGGGACCTGAACCCAAAACCTTCTGACTCAGAAGGCAAGGGTGCTACCCACTGAGCCACGACTGACGTAGGAGGAAAGAAAGATTGAAGGAGGTAAAGGGCGTCACAGCCTTAAGATTCTGGGAAAGATTGAGTAGGACAAGATGCAATGAGTTTTGATGGCAACATGATGAGAATGCAGGGAAGAGGAAAGGTATTTTGGTCCCACAATTGCAGGGTTCCCGTTCCATTGGACAAAGAGTGACGTGGCAAGGCTGCTGGCTGCCCCTCGCGGTTCACACTGACCCCATCCCAAATTGCGGGGATGGAGGTCATTTACGTACTTGGAGAGGTGGCCCACATCTGTGCAGGTGCCACAGAGGTGCCCACTTCTATTGCCCACCAGAAAATCAGAGCAGCACTCTGTTGCTCCGAAAAAGGTAACAAGAAAACCTTAAAGGACTGAAGGTTCAAGGATGTGAAGTTTTTCTTTTCCCCACAGGGATGAATTGGGTTTTAGTAGAAAGGTAACTGATCTCCACTGAAATCGAGTAGCTTTCTCTCGGCACTTTTGAGGCCTTTACTAGGTCACAATGGAATTCACGCCAGCTGAGAGTTGATGGGAGCTCCACTGAGCCGAGGCGAGTGTAATGGGTGAAATTTGCATAGTATGGAGGTGAAAGTAGGCGGTCTTTGTGATGGAGAGGATATGGGGTCGGAAGCTAAGCTCAGGGTCAAATAGGATGCCGAGGTTGTAAACAGTCTGGTTGAGCCTGAGACAGTGGCGAGGGAGGGGGGTGGATTGGTGACGAGGGAATGGAGTTTGTGGCGATGGTCAAAGACTATGGGCTGGATTTTGATACTGGGGCGGGTTGGGGTCGTGTCATCCACTTTTCGTGTTATCCACCCGACTGCAATTGGATGTGGGAGATTGATGCGATTTTCACCTAATTGGGCAATTGAGTTCCAGCATGTGGGAACCCATGACCCAATTAGTGTTTTCAGTCTGAAAGTCGCCTCTGATGATGTCATCATTGCTGCTGCATTGAAGGTCTGCAAAGACTGCCTGGCCTTTGCTGTGAGAGGACCTGGATACAAAATGAGCAGCAGCAGCCCTAAGTCTGCTCCCAGATATTTTTGCACCACCACACCCAGATATGTCTCCTCCTCATCCATCCATCCAGATATGTCTCCTCCTCATCCATCCATATCAGCCAGCCAGCCGTGCTCCCGCCAGGTTTCACATTCGTGGTTCAGAACAGGCGTGCTTCACGTAGAAAAAGGGTTAAAATCACAAAGGCCTTTCAAAATGGCATTATAGAGGCAATTTAGTGCTTGTTAAGGGCCTTAACAGCCTATCCCACCTCTTAGTGGCGGGACGGAGTCGGGACCAGCAGACACGATTTAATGAAAATTGCGTGGAGGCGGGATGGAGGCGGGCTTGTGCCCGCCCGCCAGTTTTCGCAATTTTAACCCCCCACATGCCTCCAAACCCGCCTCCACGGGTCAATGAAAATCAAGCCCTTTGGCTTCAGTCTTTCCAGTGTTTAATTGGAGGAAATTGCGGCTCATCCAGATGAATATTACAACAAAATATAAGAAAAAGAGGGATATTAAGATATGGCGAACAAGCGGGAGAGCGGGATTAGACTAGCTGGCTCATGAAAAGAGGGCAGACAGGGCCTCGGTTTAACATTTCAACTGAAAGACAGCACCTCTGACAGTGCAGCACTCCCTCAGTACTGCACTGGAGTGTCAACCTAGATTTTGTGCTCAGGTCCCTGGAGTGGGACTTAAACCCACAACCTTCTGACTCAAAGGTGAGAGGGCCACCCACTGAGCCAAGGCTGACACCTTTGAGATAAAAACGCTGGTGCAGACTTGATGGTCAAATGGCTTGTTTCTGTGCTGTAGGAATCCATGGGTAAATGTACGCTCTGCATTAAATCCCTGCCGAGCGTCAGGCCAGGTGGGCACTTTTTGGTAGGAATTGCTTCTCAGGTGACTGGGGAAGCATCTTTACTTTCATCAATACACATAACTTTGGACAGTAGCAGACACCCCAGGGGCAGGCTTGTTGAGCCCCTTATAGCTTGTCCAAGATGCTACTAGACTGCAGTGCTTGAGATCAGTCAGCTTTCAAAGCATTGTAGGGAGCACAATCTCAGTCAATCAATGCAAGTGTTTAACTGCTACAAAAGTACTCAAATCTGCAATGCGCTATTAATTCTACTGAAGATAAGTCAGTCCTTTGACGATCATCTTATGCAATGACTGTTGTGACCAGTCTATGCTGCAATAAATGAATGTTCCATAAAACATAACCTATCGGAAAAATAAATTAAAAAGTTGGACTCGGGTCACTGAACAGTAACACCTTTCTCTGCGGATCCCAATTGTTCACTCTCTTTCTCCTATTGTGTGTTCACAAAACATCTCATTAGCCTGAAACAAAAGCAGAATAATGCTGGACAAGTATGGTGGGTGTGATGAAGCGAGAGGCGTGGGTAAAGTTAGTCAGCAGCTGAAAAGTGAAAAGACAAGATCACATTTTTGGAATGGACCTTTGTCAAACTGTATCAGACTTCCAGCAATTGTGGTTTTTCTTCAACCTCCTTCATTTTCCTCTTTATCCACCATTACTCTTTTTCTGTTTCCTTTTACTGTTTCTTTTTTATACATCGTTCTCCATCTCAGCCTCACATCCTTCCTTGCACAGAATGTCCTCAGGCTATTAACCTCTATTAATTGTTCTCTGTAATGGAAAGTGGCCTGGCAAACCGTTCAGTTGTAAATCAACCACTATGAAACAAAACAATCTGAAAAATACGGGATGGACCTATCGGTAGAGACTCAACATTGTATCAGCACAAAACTCGGGCAAATCAAGCTTAGGTGACCCTGAAAATCCTCTTACCAATATCTGGAAACTGGTGCCCAAGTTGGCAGAGCTGTCCCAAACAACAGCCTCACATAATCGTACTCACGGAGTTATAGAAACATAGAAACATAGAAACATAGAAGATAGGAGCAGGAGTAGGCCATTCGGCCCCTCGAGCCTGCTCCGCCATTCGATGAGATAATGGCTGATCATCCAAACTCAGTACCCTGTCCCTGCCTTCTCCCCATATCCCTTGATACCTTTAGCTTTAAGAAATATATCTAACTCATTCTTGAATATATTTAATGACTTGGCCTCAACTACCTTCTGTGGTAGAGAATTCCACAGGTTCACCAGCCTCTGGGTGAAGAAATTCCTCCTCATTTCTGTCCTAAATGGCTTACCCCTTATCCTTAGACTGTAGACCCCTGGTTCTGGACTCTCCGGCCATCTCTCAGCCGACGTTCCTACCTCCTCCGTCGCCATCCCTGGGTTTGTCCTGTCCCATCAGCAGGATAGACCCACCAGAGGTGGAGGCAGAGTGGTCCACAGTCCCGGGAGATCTCAACATCGACTCCGGCACTAGGAAGGTTCATGGCTTCAGGTCTAATGAGGTCAAGCAAACCTGCTGCTGATCATCACACAACATCCCTCCCTCGACTGTAAAGTCAGCACGCCTCCATATTGAACACCACTTGGAGTAAGCGTTGAGGGAAGCAAGGGCACGAAATGTACTCGATAAGGAGGACCAAAATGACCATCATCAAGTGTGGCTTGGTAGTACCGCCACTCATCAAGATGGCTGAGTCCTATGGGATATAGCTGGCAGACTGGGCCTGTGTCAGCTTGTGAGGGGATCAACACAATGGAATAACCTGTTTAACTTTGTCCTCACCAACCTACCTGTAACAGAAACATTTGTGCATAACATTATTAGTGGGCGTTGACGTAAGAAAACTACTAGGCACTTGGTCTAAGCGTTAAACAAAGCTTTAATCAACTGTGTTACAACATGGAGGTCTAGTTGTGTCCTTCGCTAGTTCCTGTTAAGAATGTCCTGCGCAAGCTGGGCCCGTGCCCGAGTATTTATACTCTCCCTGGACAGCGCCACCCGCAGGCCACTCAGTATTATTTCATAAGTCTTTCTTTCATGAATGACAGATTCATGTCAGGGTGTGATCACCGGGAAGACACCCTCCATCGTGTAGTATGGCACTACCAGTGTGCTAAGTAGAACAGACTAAGGAGAGATCTGGCAGCCCAAAGTGGGAATCCATGAGGTGCTTTGGGCCTTCAGCAGCAGCATAATTGTACACCAACTCAATCAGTAACCTTCAAGCCTGGCACATCCATCTGTCACTCCTCCATCTCTATTGAGCTGGGAAATCAACCCTGGCTCAATGGCGAGTGTAGGATGGTGTACCAGGAGCAGCACCAGGCATATCTTACAATGAGCACCAACCTAATGAAGCTACAATACATGACAACCTGCATGCTAAACACCTAAAGCAGTAGATCACAGTGAGAGCAAAGCTGTCCCACAGCCTACAGACAAGAGCAAAGCTCTGCAGCCCCACAACATGTGTTCATGAATGGCAGTGGGCAGCCAGGAAACTAACAGGAAGAGAAGGCTCCATGAACATCCCATTCTCAACCATGGTGGAGCCCAGCACATGTGTGCAAGAGACAAAGCTGAAGTGTTTATAATGGCCCAGAAATTAGGCTCCCTGGCTTCCCGCGGGTGCAAGGATCGCCGCACGCACCTACCTACCGCGCCTGCCGTTGACCTCTGGGCCCACGGAGACTTCAGCTCCTGGGCCTCCTGCAGCTGCCGGCGCGCAGTGCTTGTGTATCCCAGGGGCGTAGTTAGTGCGATGCGTCCCCTGGGATAACGTGGGCCATGGAGAGCCAATGGCAGCAGACCATCTTTCATTCATAGATTTGACAGACCTGTCAAATCTATGAATTGAAATCGGCCCCAAAACAACACCTAAACTTCAAATACATTTTTTAAAAAACCATCACATTTTTAAACTAACTATAAGTTAAATAAATTAACTACTTTAAACATTGACAAAATTAAAATACTTTTTAACAGTGCTAAAAATAAACTTACCTTTCTTTAAAGTATCTAAAAAAGATAAACCTGTTGAAAAATTTTTAAATTGTAATTAATTAACTACTTACCTTGTTGAAAACGGGTCTTGCGCCTCCTTTTTAAAAGCGCAGCTTCTTCAATACTTACCTTCCCGGAGAAACCTGAAAAAACCCCAAAGTTCGCTGCGTGCGCGCAGCCTCTCCCGCGCACGCGGTTCACCTCTCAACCCCTCCCTTCACGAGACCGGATGTTCCGGTTTCCCGCGCATGCGCAGTGCATGCAGGAAACCGGCACTTCAGGAGGCCTTACGGGTGAGTACACAACGCGTACTCACCCGGCAAGTGCCGAATTTTTGGCTCAATGTTTGCAAACATCTTCGGCCAGAAGTGCCCAGTGGAGAATCCTCCTCGGCCTTCTCCTGACACCATCATAGATGCCAATGTCCAGCCAATTCACTTCACTCCACATGGCATTAAGAAGCAGCTGGCTTCATTGGGCACAGCAAAATTATGGGACCTGACAACATCCCGGCTGTGATGCTGAAGAGATGTCCACTGGAACTAGACATCACCCAAGACAACAGCCAAGCTATTCCAGTACAGCTATGATGCTGGCACTTACTCCACAATATGTAAAATTGCCCAGGTATGCATTTTCTACATAAAGCAGGACAAGTTTAATCCTTATCAGCCTCTTCCCAAGCATCAGCAATATGTTGGAAGAAGGAATCAATTGTGACATCAAGCAACACCTACTCACCAATAACTTGCTCAATCATGCTTAGTTCAGGTTCTGCCACAACCACTCAGCTACTGACCTCATCACAACCTCAATCCAAAGATGAACGCAAGAGCCGAACGCCAGAAGAGAGGTGAGAGTAGCTGCCTTCGTTATTAAGCAAGCCGGCCAGAGGGACATATGTGAGCCCCGCTAAGAGGAATGCAGCGGAACTCGTCGTTTGAACCTGGGGCTTCCCTTCCTCGGAGCAGCAGCGGGGAAAGTGAGACCAGCACAGGCCCTTGCTGCACTCTAGCCTTTCAAATCAGCAACTCCGAAATCCCACCGAGTTCGTGGTGTGGGCGCCCCCTGCATTGCCGCCACTGGCACAGGCTCCAGTTCTCAGGTGTGGCTGACTCCATCCCCAGGATCTGGGACAGGGTCATGGTGGCGACGAAGAAGCAGACAGAAGTTCTGCCCCACCTCACCTCCAATGGCACTGCTGGAATGTCAATGCTATAGTCTATCCTATGCTAAAGCTGGCCTCTCACTGCTGCTTACTAACCTAATTCTGTACAACTTAAGATATCTTGGGCTAGATTCTCCACCTATTGACAAGGCATGAGTGCATAATTCAGCTCCTTGCTCCTTAATATACCAAAAGTGAGAAGTCGCACAACACCAGGTTATAGTCCAACAGTTTTATTTAAAATTACGAGCTTTCGGAGCTGCTGCCCCTTCGTCAGGTAGAGGCCCTTAATATACCAGTTAACAAATAACCCCTTATTTCCATATAATACTATCTTTAAAACTACCCTATATATTTAACTTAAGTGTACTATGACAAAGAAACAAGTAGTTTTTATTTGGTGAATGGCAGAAGAGTGGATAGGAAAAATAAATTAGTAATGGACTGTTGAGGCTTTAGGGAAGAAGACACAAGCCTGCCCTCACCTTCCAGTCGCAATAGATTCTGTGCCTACCACAGATTAACCATGTAAAATAAGGAAAAGCAACGTTAGAACCATAGAGCCACAGAAGTTTACAGAACAGAAGCAGGCTTTTTGGCCCATCATTTCTGTGCTATCTCTTTGCTAGAGCATTCCAATCCCACTAATCTATTCTTTCCGTAAAGCCTTGTATCTTCTGTGCTTCAAGTAAAACAAAAATAAAGACTGGGCCTATACTGTTCTGTGTTGGTTTTCTGAGATACAGAGATAACAACAGCTAAGCAAATTCAAAAATGTTTATAGTACCTTCAATAACCTCCAGTGCATCACCAGCTCAGCAACGAGCTTCTCCATGGACTGGCATTGGAGCAATTTTGAAGTATCGCAATGCCCCCAATGGCAGTTTTGAAAAGCTTCTAGAGATCGAAATCCCTGCCAACTCTGCAGCACAGGATTACCGTGACTGTCGGGTCAGATGAGGAGCTGTGAGGCTACAAGCACCGCAAAGGTTTTTGCCGCCAGGTTGAGTTCACTGTTGGATACCAACACGCAGAGATTGCAGCTGACATGGTTCCTGTTTACAGTTGATGTGCCAAGCTTTCTTGAAGCAATGAAAGAAAGAAAAGAAAGACTTGCACCTCTCCTGACCTCAAGACATCCCAAACCGCTTTACAGCCAATTAAGTACTTTTGAAGTGTAGTCACTGATGTAATGTAAGAAATACAGCAGCCAATTAGCTCACAGCAAACTCCCACAAACAGCAATGTGATAATGAACAGATAATCTGTTTTAGTGATGTTGGTTGAGGGATAAATATTAGTCAGGATACTGGGGAGAACTCCCCTGCTCTTCTTTACATAGTGCCATGGGATCATCTATGTCCACCTGAGAGAGCAGATAGGGCCTCGGTTTAATGCCTTCATCTGAAAGACAACATCTCTGACAGTGCGGCACCCCCTTGGTATTGCACTGGAGTGTCAGCCTACATTTTGTGCCCAAGTCTCTGGAGTAGGACTTGAACCCACGAGGTTAGAGAACTACCCACTGAGCCACAGCTGGCATCCCAACGAAATGTAAACCACAAACCATCCAAAGTGGCCAGATTGGCTAGTGCATCACCCAAGGCCATGGAGTGTGATCATTAAATGAGTATATTGGTCTTTATTCAAAGACACCCCAAACTTCTGGCTGCACAGCAGAGCACATAAGTCTAAAGATTCAGCGAGGCAGTTCAAGTTTGGATGTTTAGGCAGGCACAAGTCTATATTTGTGGGACCTATCGGGAATTCACCTGAAGGTAGGGCAACTAAAGCCAGAGCTCCCTGGATGACAAAGGTGATAGAGAGTAAGATGAAGCAGAAAAAAAGCACATATGACAGATGTCAGGTTGAGAATACATCTGAGAATCAGGCTGAATATAGAAAGTTCAGAGGGTAAGTGATCAAGAAAATAAAAGGGCCAAAGAGAGAGTATGAGAGTATATTGGCAGCTAACATAAAAGGGAATTCAAAAGTCTTTTATAGGCATATAAATAATAAACGGGTAGTAAGAGGAGGGGTGGGGCCAATTAGAGACCAAAAAGGAGACCTACACATGGAAGCAGAGAGCATGGCTGAGGTACTAAATGAATACTTTGCATCTGTCTGCACCAAGGAAGAAGATGCTGCCAAAGTCATAGTGAAAGAGGAGGTAGTTGAGATACTGGATGGGATAAGATTTGATAAAGAGGAGGTACTAGAAAGGCTGTCTGAACTTAAAGTTGATAAGTCACCAGGACCGGATGGGATGCATCTTAGGACGCTGAGGGAAGTTAAGGAGGAAATCGCGGAGCTCCTGGCCATAATCTTCCAATCCTCCTTAGATACGAGGCTGGTGCCAGAGGACTGGAGAATTGCAAATATTACACTTTTGTTCAAAAGCGTGTGTAAGGATAAACCCAGCAACTACAGGCCAGTCAGTTTAACCTCAGTGGTGGGGAAGTTTTTAGAAACGATAATCAGGGACAAAGTTAACAGTCACTTGGACAAATGTGGATTAATTAAAGAAAACCAGCACGGATTTGTTAAAATCATGTTTAACTAACTTGATCGAGTTTTTGGATGAGGTAACAGAGAGGGTTGCTGAGGGCAACGAGATTGACGTGGGGTATATGGACTTCCAAAAGGCATTTGATAAAGTGCCACATAATAGGCTTGCCAGCAAAGTTGAAGCTCATGGAATAAAATAGATTTGAAATTGGCTAAGTGATAGGAAACAACGAGTCGTGGTTAACAGTTGTTTTTCGGACTGGAGAAAGGTATACAGTGGTGTTCCCCAGGGGTCAGTACTAGGACCACTGCTTTTCTTGATATATATTAATGAATTGGACTTGGGGGCACAGGTCACAATTTCAAAATTTGCAGATGACACAAAACTTGGAAATATAGTGAACAGTGAGGAGGATAGTGATAGACTTCAAGAGGATATAGACAGGCTGGTGAAATGGACAGGCACGTGGCAGATGAAATTTAACGCAGAAAAGTGCAAAGTGATACATTTCAGTAGGAAGAATGAGGAGAGGTACAATCCTAAAGGGGGTGTCTGAACAGAGAGACCTGGGGGTATATGTGCACAAATCGTTGAAGGTGGCAGTGCAGGTTAAGCGGTTAAAAAAGCATACGGGATACTGGGCATCATAAATAGAGGCACAGAGTACAAAAGCAAGGAAGTTATGATGAACCTTTATAAAACACTGGTTCAGCCTCAACTGGAGTATTGTGTCCAATTCTGGGCACCGCACTTTAGGAAGGATGTGAAGGCCTTAGAGAGGGTGCAGAAAAGCTTTACGAGAATGATTCCAGGGATGAGGGTCTTCAGTTACGTGGATAGACTAGAGAAGCTGGGGTTGTTCTCCTTAAAGCAGAGAAGGTTGAGAGGAGATTTGATAGAGGTGTTCAAAATCATGAGGGGTCTAGACAGAGTAGATAGAGAGAAACTGTTCGCATTGACGGAAGTGTCGCGAACCAGAGGACACAGATTCAAGGTGATTGGCAAAAGAACCAAAGACAATATGGGGAAAAACTTGTTTACGCAGCGAATGGTTAGGTTCTGGAATGCACTGCCTGAGAGGGTGGTGGAGACAGACTCGATCGTGGCTTTCAAAAGGGAATTGGATAAGTACCTGAAGGAAAAAAAATTGCAAGGCTACGGGGAAAAGGCGGGGGAGTGGGACTAGCTGAAGTGCTCTTGCAGAGAGCCAGCACGGACTCGACGGGCCAAATGGCCTCCTTCTGTGCTGTAATCATTCAATGATTCTATGATTCTAAGTTGTCAGGATTTTCTCAGGGTTTAGGAATGAGGTGGAAGAATCTTGTGGAAATTGTCCCAATACCCACGAGGAATCTAATCTCTCAGCTGAAAGAAAATGTTTCAAAGCAAACATATCAAGAATGCTATTTAAATTGGAGAGAATATTCAGCTGTTCTCTTAACCATCATCACATTTCATTCTTAACTCACACATTAGTATACAGACAACTGAACTGGCATGATGAGATCTTAGAGAGGCAATAGGGAGGATATAGTGCACATTCACTAGGATGCTACTGGGATGAGGAAATCCAAATACGATGAAAGACTAGAAAAATGGGGGCTTTTTTTGCTAGACTAGAGGAAATTAGTGGGCGATTTGATAGAAGTGTTTAAATTCTGAAGGGATGGGACAAAGTAGATTGAAACAGGCTGTTACCACTGTTTGATGCGTCTAGAATGAAGGACAATTGTAGTGACAACTGTGGCTCAGTGGGTAGCACTCTTACCTCTGAATCAGAAGGTTGTGGGTTCATAGTCCCACTCCAAGAGACTTGTGCACAAAAATCTAGGCTGACACTCCAGTGCAGTACTGAGGGAGTGCTGCACTGGAGGGAGTGCTGCACTGTCAGAAGTGCCGTCTTTCGGATGAGACGTTAAACCGAGGCCCTGTCTGCTCTCTCAGGTGGACGTAAAAGATCCCCGGTGTCCTGCTCAATATTTATCCCTCAGTCAACATCACTAAAACAGAATATCTGGTCATTATCACATTGCTGTTTGTGGGAGCTTGCTGTGCGCAAATTGGCTGCTGCGTTTCCTGCATTACAACAGTGGGCTACACTTCAAAAGTACTTCATTGACTGTAAAGCGCTTTAGAATGCCCTGAGGCCATCAAAGGCGCTATATAAATGCAAGTCTTTCTTTCTTTAATCTATTGACTGATGCGCTGCAGTAATAGGTGGAAATTTTACTTGAGCAGCCTATTTCCTTGTATTGGTTAGTTTAGCTACTGAACTTTAAACCTGTTGGTAGTTAACTAATGGTGAGTTGGCTTCTAATCCAGAGTTGACGACTCAAGTTTCGACAGGTTGCTCGGAGATTGCGCAGTGTCTCTCACCATAAACACATATAGGACTCCTTTATTGAATCTAAAGGCTTTTTCCTGTTCCTACAACTTCTTTTAAGACCAGGGGGGGTAATTTTGACGATGTGCAACAGTGTAAAACCGGTGATAGGGAATCGGCAGCCCGTTTTACATCTCTCCCGATTTTTATTTCCATTGATGTCCTAAGGTAGCCCGGGAACCGTCACCAAAATGCCCATTGGATGTAAAGGGATGGGTGGAGGAGCCATCCATTGCCCCTGTACAACCAGAAATTAAATAAGGCAGAATCCCAGCAGAACTGGTTTCCACCCCATAACCTGGACCTCCCTGGGCAGAAATCAGGTCGCCACCCTGCCCAGCCCTGGGAATTTCGGGGCCAGTATGCCTGTATTTTAATGTAACATATTGTTGTCTGCTTTTGAAGTAGCGCCGCACATAATACATGTGATATTCATTGTTTAATAATTTAAAGGGATGTTCTACAGGAATGACATGGTCAGTTGGATAATAACATTCTGGGTATCACACACTGTCTGCATATTGAGGGATAGGGGCAACTTGCAGTTGATGTACACCTTCATATTGGTAGCACCTGTATCTCTCTCAATGTACAGTCCATCAGGCCCATCTCTCCGGGCAATGCTGCAGTGGCATAAGATCCTTGCACTGTGGCTAAGTGCCAGTCCTTCAGAACATTGCCCACAACCTAAATGCAGGTGAATATGGCACCTTCAGCAATGCCATGGTAATCTCATCTAGATGTCTGAGAAGACTGGAAAGCAAAAAGAAAAGAATAGAGGGAGTTGAATTTCTGCGGGGGGTGGGGTGGGGGGGGTGGGGGGTGGGGGGTTCTCCTGCCAGAGTCATGGAAGTCCCCCTGGATGCCCCAGAAAAACGGCGTCTGTGCCAATTATTGGAGTTTCCACGGCACTTCCAGCATAGTGACTTTGCACATCGGAAGAAAGCTCGCAGAAATGCACCCTCCGGGAGTTTTAAAGGGTATGGGATCTGAACAAGAAAGTGGAATTAGACCGGGTGGTTTGTGGAGAAAAACTCCAGGGCAGACATGATAGGCCGAATGACCTGTCTCTGTGCTGTAATATTCAATGAATAGCTGTAGTGCCACCATAGTGATCACAAACAGACTCACCCATCAAACCTTACTGATTACCATACCTGGTCATTCTGAACCTCAAATAAGGAGAGCTAGTTTGTTATTTGCCTTTTACCATCTTTGAGCTAAATAGGATTTTCCACCAAGTGACCCTTCCTCCTCCTTTCTTGCATCTCCCATTTACAGCACTGGCCATTTCATTAACAATTTATTGGTTCTGCATGATTGCTTTAACGCATGCGATTCATGAGGACAGAAGGGTGAGAAAGAGAAAGTGCTGTTAATTCTGTGACAGCGTGGCTGCTGCTACAGCAACGATAGTGAGGAAATGGCAAGCAACATTATCGATTCCTCAGAGCTGCAATTAACTTGTTGGAATTGGAGTTAGGAAGCACATGGCTTCAAGAACTGGAAAATGGCAGACTGATTAATATTGATGAGAACCATTCTCCCACCGCAAAAAATTGATTTAATTATGTTTTAGTCCCGCTCCAATAATCCACTGCAATTGTTTTTTTTTTACACCTGTATTTCTCCCTCCGTCTCCCCATCTCTCTTCAAAGTGCTGACTCTCAGGCCGGGTACAGTTCCAACCGGTGATAATAGCCCTCTGAAGCCTCACCTAAGTAGCTGATGTTTGCACGCGACTCTAAACAGATGAAAGAGCGCCGTTCACAATGCGCTCAAAATTGTACAGCGCTCTGCCACTACCACCCCGCTCTCGGCCTTTAGCGCCCTAAGAGAAGTGTTCAGCGCTTGATTTAGCGCTCCACTTCCCTCTTGGAGCTGAAAAGTGAATTTTGCGGGAGGCGAGAATGATTAGCGGCTGGCGCTAATTTTTCAACTTGCAAAGTTTTAGCGCCTCAAACGGGGTGATACAGGCGCTGATCATTGTCGACTCCCGCGATATTCATTGTTAGCGCTCCAAGAGGGAAGTGGCGCGCTAAATCAAGCGCTACACTCCTAACTTAGGGCGCTAAACTCTGAGAGCAGGGCGCTACTGGCAGAGCGATACAGTTCAAACAGTACTCTTTAATCACACAGGCTGCTTCCATCTCTGAAAGGGAAGGGCCAATCACGCTGTATAACCTCATAGTCATCAGTAGTGTTTTTCAACGCGACCTGGGCGACTGCCATTGCAGCCCCCATCACTTTCAGAAAGTGTAGCATTTGAAGATGTTTCAGGAAAAGGTGTCAAAAAAATTTCGCGCAGGCAGCAGACGGTGCGATCACTGCTGATGTTCATGATGTTCAAGCAACACGGAAACATTCCCTTTAATTACCGCTCCTGCAGCGCCGTTCTGAGTCCACAACGTCTCCTCTTACTGGTGTTGTCGGCGTCGGGGCCGTTAACGGGGCGTTGCACACACATTGACGTCACCATGTGAGAGGCGCTAGAGGCCTAGGCGCTAACAGTTAGCGCCAGCGCTAATTCGTCACTGAAGGTCGCGTGCGGCATTGGATTGGCCGCGGCCGGGCGCTAACCCCTTAGCGCCCCCGTTAGCGCATCCGCCAGGCGCTAACGGGAGGCGCCAACCTACCGAATTTCGCGGCCTAAGCATTGGTAGGCTGTTCAACCATGGGGGGATGTCGTAGCCAGGTTCACGCTCCTCGTAGCCCAACGTCCGCACACATTGCACTTTCCGGCAGGTGCCACCACCAGCTAGTGAGGAGCAGCAGCAACCTTGGCCATCTCCCTAGCTCAGGGACATGAGCAAACGCCGGCCTGGGCAGACACCCAGCTCAATACACGCCTTGTAACGTCATTGTCTGGGTGTCTCAGCAGCACACTGAGCAGTGCAGTTACTCACTGAGTCATTCGATAACTGGCTATTTTGTAATTATATCATCGAGGAATGTGATGTGATAGTTTCATTGCTGGAAGTAACATTCACTTTCAGAATGACGCTCCCCCATCATTGTTAAATTAAGGGTCCAATTACAGCTTTATCAGAAATTCCCCACATCAGCCAGAGTGATGCCTAGTTTGCCTCCTTGTCTTAATTCATCATGCTCTCTCTCCTCTGAGTTCACGAGCCTCCTATCCTCCCTTAATCTCTCCCTCCATGTAAACTCCCCAAATCATATTCATGGCCACCCCCTTGACCTTGCTATCTCATGGCCTCGTTACTCCCATCGTGCCAATCGCAGATAAGGCCATCTCTGACCACTTCCTTGAATCGCTCTCCACCCACATCCCCCTTCCACCCCCCCCACCCCCCCCCCCAACCCAACTCTACTTCCTTCTGTCTCCGCCCCTGGAAAGAATTCTCTCCCAACTCTCTGACAACTGTACTTATGAAATCCCACCTGTCCAGCCTTTGGCCCTCCATTCACCATGACATTTCTGCAGCTACCGATCTGCACAACCACACCCTCACCACCACCTTTGATGCCCTAGTCCCTAATAAAACAATTGTTCTCTCTCACCCTGGCCGTTCCCCCTGGTACGGCTCTCATCTCCGCTCCCTTAAGTCCAAGGGACGTAGACTTGAAGGGATATGGCGGACAACTGGTTTAGCCATTCACCGCCAGATCTGGCTGGAGCACATAAAGCATTATCGGGTCCTGCTCTCGTCTGCCAAAATTGCTTACTGTTCCAGAATCATTCTGGAATGCAAAGATAAACCCCGGCTCCTATTCTCCACTGCTAACCGTCTTCTTAAACCCCTCTCCCCTGTCTCCTCCACGCTCACCTCCAACAACAAGTGTGAGGAGCTCATGGACTTCTTTGTCTCTAAGATTAAGACCATCCGATCAGCTGCCTCTGTCACTGCCCTTCCTTCCCCTAGCCCACTGGCCAAACTCCCTCTAAGGTTCCTCCTTGCCCGAGCCCTGAACTCACATCTTTCTCCAGTTTCTCTCCGATCTCCCCTCATGACCTCTCCGCGCTCATCTTGTCCATAAGACCCACTTCCTGCTCCCTCGACCCTATTCCCACCAAACTGCTGACCACCCAACTTCCTTTTCTGGCTCCCACGTTAGCTGACATTGTAAACGGTTCTCTCTCCTCAGGTACTGTCCCCCTGTCCCTCAAATCTGCCGTAATCACCCCACCTCCTCAAAAAACCAACCCTTGACCCCTCCATCCTTGCAAACTGCCGCCCCATCTCCAACCTCCCTTTCCTCTCCAAAGTCCTTGAACGTGTTGTCACCTCCCAAATTTGTGCCCATCTTTCCCGCAATTCCATGTTTGAATCCCTCCAATCAGGTTTCTGCCATTGCCACAGTACCGAAACGGCTCTCATCAAAGTCACAAATGATATCCTTTGTGACTGTGACAAAGGTAAACTATCCCTCCTCGTCCTTCTTGACTTGTCTGCAGCCTTTGACACGGTTGACCACTCCATCCTTCTCCAACGCCTCTCCACTGTCGTCCAGCTGGGTGGGACTGCACTCGCCTGGTTCCATTCTTATCTATCTAATCATATCCAGAGAATCCCCTGCAACGGCTTCTCTTCCTTCTCCCACATCATTACCTCTGGTGTCCCCCAAGGATCTATCCTTGGCTCCCTCCTATTTCTCATCTACATGTTGCCCCTTGGTGACATCATCCGAAAACACAGCATCAGTTTCCACATGTACACTGACGACACCCAGATCTACCTCACCACCACTTCTCTCAACCCCTCCACGCTCTCTTTTTTATTTATTCGTTTTTTTATGGGATGTGGGCGTCACTGGCAACACCAACATTTATTGCCCATCCCTAATTACCCTTGAGAAGGTGGTGGTGAGCCGCCTTCTTGAACCGCTGCAGTCCATGTGGTGAAGGTACTCCCACAGTGCTGTTAGGTAGGGAATTCCAGGATTTTGACCCAGCAACGATGAAGGATCGGCGATATACTTCTAAGTCAGGATGGTGTGTGATTTGGAGGGGAACTTGGAGGTGGTGGTGTTCCCATGCGCCTGCTGCCCTTGTCCTTCTAGGTGCTGCTGAAGAAGCCTTGGCGAGTTGCTGCAGTGCATCTTGTACATGGTACACACTGCAGCCACGGTACATCTGTGGTGGAGGGAGTGAATGTTTAAGGTGGTGGATGGGGTGCCAATCAAGCGGGCTGCTTTATCCTGGATGGTGTCGAACTTCTTGAGTGTTGTTGGAGCTGCACTCATCCAGGCAAGTGGAGAGTATTCCATCACACTCCTTACTTGTGCCTTGTAGATGGTGAAAAGGCTTTGGGGAGTCAGGAGGTGAGACACTCGCCACAGAATACCTAGCCACTGACCTGCTCTTGTTGCCACAGTATTTATGTGGCTGGTCCAGTTAAGTTTCTGGTCAATGGTGACCCCCAGGATGTTGATGGTGGGGGATTCGGCGATGGTAATGCCGTTGAATGTCAAGGGGCGGTGGTTAGACTCTCGCTTGTTAGAGATAGTCATTGCCTGGCACTTGTGTGGCGCGAATGTTACCTGCCACTTATCAGCCGTCCAGGTCTTGTTGCATGCGGGCATGGACTGCTTCATTACCTGAGGAGTTGTGAATGGCACTGAACACTGTGCAGTCATCAGCGAACATTGTCAGACTGCTTGTCCGACATCCAGTTCTGGATGAGCAGAAATTTTCTCCAATTAAATATTGGGAAGACCGAAGCCATTGGCCCAGAAATTGATCTCGCTCTGTTCCCGCGGGGGTAAGGAGCAGGCGCGATCTCTCACTCCGCGTTGGCTTTTTCAGATCCAGCTCGCACGAACTTGATGTTCTAGACATCAGCTGGGCAGTGCTTGCGTATCCCACCGGCGTAGTGAATTCGTGCGCGCTGTGGGATCACGTGACTCAGTTAGAGCCAATGGCAGCACACCATCTTCCATTCATAAGTTTCACATACGTGCTGTGAAAGCTATGAATCTTACACACCCCCAAAATAACAGCTAAACCTCAATTAAATTAAAAAAAAACATCACATTAATAAAATAAGTATAGTTAAATAAATTAACCATTTTAAATAAAAAATTAAATTTTTGAAAAAATTTAAAATCTTTTAAAAAGTTATAAAAATAAACTTACCTGTCTTTAAAGTCTCTAAAAAAGATATACCTGTTAAAAAAAATTCAAAATAATACTTAATTCACTACTTACCTTGTTAAAAGTGGGTCTTACTCCTCCTTTTTTCATTTCTAAAATCTTCCGTCCTTACCTGCGCGTCCAAAGCACTAAGTGCACAGCGTGCGCGCAGCCTGTAGCGCGCACGCGGTGCACCGAGGAACCGCCCCCTTTTCCAAAGACCAAGTGCCGGTTTTCAGCGCATGCGCAGTGCATGCAGAAAACCGGCAATTGGAGAGAGAATACGCGAGAGTACGCAGTGCGTACTCTCGCGTAGCGGCATCAATTTTTGGCCCATTGTTTTTGGTCCCCACCACAAACTCCATTCCCTAGCCACTGACTCCACCCTAACATCATTCTGAGGCTGAACCACACTGTTCGCAACTTTGGTGTCATATTTCACCCTGAAATGAGCTTCCGACCACATATCTGCAGCATAACTAAGACCGCCTATTTCCACCTCTGTAACATCGCCCGTCTCCGCCCCTGCCTCAGCTCATCAGCTGCTGAAACCCTCATCCGTGCCTTTATTACCTCTGGACTTAACTATTCCAACGCACTCCTGGCTGGCCTCCCACATTCCACCCTACGTAAACTTGAGGTCATCCAAAACTCAGCTGCCTGTGTCCTAACTCGCACCAAGTCCTGTTCACCCATCACCCCTGTGCTCGCTGACTACATTAGCTCCCGGTTAAGCAGCACCTCCATTTTCAAAATTCTCATCCTTGTTTTCAAATCCCTCCATGGCCTCCCCCCTCCCTATCTCTGTAATCTCCTTCAGCCCCACAAACCCCAGAGATATCTGCACTCCTCTAATTCTGCCCTCTTGAGCATCCCTGATTATAATCGCTCAACCATTGGTGGCCGTGCCTTCTGATGCCTAGGCCCTAAGCTCTGGAATTCCCTGCCTAAACCTGTCCACTTCGCTACCTCTCTTTCCTCCTTTAAGATGCTCCTTAAAACCTACCTCTTCGATCAAGCTTTTGGTCACCTGCCCTAATTTATCCTTATGTGGATCGGTGTCAATTTTTTTTGTCTTAAAATACTCCTGTGCAGCGCCTTGGGATGTTTTACTACGTTAAAGGCGCTATATAAATACAAGTTGTTGTTGCCAGCAATAGCCACATTTTTAAGCACACACTAATCAGTAATCTTGCAACGCCACCTAATCCAAGAATAGCACAACATCCAATATAAAAAAGAAGCCAGGAATCCAACGTAATCAACACCTGAGGCCACAAATAATGTAACCATGTGCCCAGATTTATTAATCTCTCGTCTACAGCCCTTTGTTCTTCATAGAGTTCAACACGTTTGAAGAGTAGGCCAATTACTCAGGCATTGTCCTCACAGATGTCGAGAACTTCAAAAGCACCACATCAACAAAGTGCCATTGTCTGAAATTAAATACACAGCTACTGACAGCAATACTGTAGAGGAATATGTTCTGTTATTAGGCAACCAGGATTTTTTTATCATCTGTGCTCAAAGGCATTAACCATGAGCACGAGGACAGCACTGGTGAGAAAATACACCCACAGATTCCATGTATTCCACAGTTCTTCCCAAACAGGGACATAAATTTACAACCAATGCATTAACATTAATATATAACTATGCTTTAATACACACTTAGTCCATGTGCCAACTCTAACGCACCGAGCAATTCACCCCCTGGCAGATTTGGTGCTTTCCAGTATGTCCATGTGTATATCGGGTTGCCTGAGTCATTTAAGGTGTTAGCCGTGCCTCAGTGTTGGCACGCTCGCCTCTGAGTCAGACCATCCCACTCCAAAGAGTTGAGCACAAAATCTAGGATGACACTCCAGTGCAGTACTAAGTGAGTGCTGCACTGCTGTAGGTGCAGTCTTTTGGATGAGATGGTTAATGGAGGGCCCCGTCTGCCCTCTCGGGTTGAAGTAAAAGATCCCATGGCGCTACTTCAGACTAGAGCAGGGGAGTTCTCCCTGATGTTCTGGCCTGTATTTATCCCTCAACCAACATCACTAAAACGTTGTTGTTTGTGGGAACTTGCTGTGCACAAATTGGCTGCCATGTTTCCTACACTTCAAAAGTACTTCATTGGGATTTCCTGAGGTTGTGAAAGGCGCTATATAAATATAAGTCTTTCTAAGACACATCATAAGAGCATAAAGTATGACATGAGGAAAGACCTTTTAGTCCATCAAGGACACGGATTCCAGGAACCAGGCATTGTATCAATATTTTATACTGCCCAGGTATCAATATTTTATACTGCCCAGGTATCAATATTTTATACTGCCCAGGTATCAATATTTTATACTGCCCAGGTATCAATATTTTATACTGCCCAGAGCCTCAATACCTGAGCTTTCATTCCCCTGTCTGTTTTTGGCAGAGTCATTTTAGCTGAGTCGCTTCCATTTTGAACTTGGTTCCACACTGCTCTCCCCACCCCCACACCCTTGCTTCATACCTCGCGTGTAATCTGAATAAATACAGCACCGCTGATGTAGGCATCATTCTCGCTCAAGCAGAAAATTCTAATGGACCAAATCAATGCACATTAACTCTCATTACACAGGATTCCTACTCTAGTCATAACACTCCAATGCCAGACCTTGATCCAAGCATAACATTCTCCCCAATTTGTATTTTCAGCCCACTGAATATGGTCGATCTTAATCTCACAAAAGCTCAGCAGCCACTGTTGGGAATCAAATTTTTCACCTGCTGGTTCATTTTGATGTATATGTTATAACAGGGAAATTTTATGACATAATTGAATTTAGTTACAGAACAAAGGATTCAGTCAAGTATATATTTGCCAAGCCACTCAATTTGTTCACACTGTTAGCAGATCTCTCATGGCACTGTTCATAGTAAGTCAGATGATGTTCTCGGGGTGACAGCCACTGGCTGTTGCACCCTGGGCAACATAGACTGAACATTATGAGGCACAGGATTACCTGACCAAGGCTAGAAATCTCATACAGTGATTTCTGCAGCTGGGAAACAATTTCTGAGCCCTTCATATTGTTGTGCTTTTCTCCACAAAGACGTGCACTTGCTTCTGACTGCCTCTCACAGAATCAGATCACCAGAACCACCCCTCCCCCTCACAACACCCACAGTCAGGAGTGGGTCTGGCTTTTCCTGCAGACATTCCAGTCCTTGCCATGATAATGTGCTCTTGGTGTGTCTTTGATGTAAGGACACCTTCCCTGAAAGATTGTATCTCTGCAGTTTCTGTGTTTATATACTGTGAAATATTGTAGATTCACTCATTGTAACTTTACCTGAGGAAGGGGCGACAGCTCCGAAAGCTTGTAATTTTAAATAAATCTGTTGGACTATAACCTGGTGTTGTGCGACTTCTCATTTTTGTCCACCCCAGTCCAACGCCGGCATCTCCGCATCATGATAATGGAGGTGGAGGAGGAGCAGCACAGGATGGAGCTAAGGAGAGTCAGGCATTATTCAAGGAGGCTGCAGCCCACCAGGTATTAGCCCCCGCTCCCCCCGCAAAGAACATACAGACAGCACAGCTCATATCAGGACCTCTCTGAGGAGATCTGAGCGAGAAGAGTGGACATAGCCAAAGAGGCAACAGGGCATCTCTGTGACCAGCTGAAAGAAGACTTGAAGCCAGTCTACAGCACAGGGTCATTTCAGGCAGCCACAGGGGAGCATTATGGGCATGCATATCAGGTTACTGATGCCATTTACATCAGAGCAGCCCAATCCATAAGCTTTGGCATAAGGCAGTAGAGAGATAGAGCCAAAATAAAAACAGAAAATGCTGGAGACACTCAGCAGGTCAGGCAGCATCTGTGAAGAGAGAAACAGAGTTAATGTTTCAGGTCGATGACCTTTCGTCAGAACTGGAAAAAAAGCAGGAAATGGAACAGATTTTTAAGCAAGTTTAGGGGCTGGGAAATGGGGGAGGGGATGAAAGAACAAAAGGGAAGGTCTGTGATAGGATAGAAGGCAGGAGAGGTTAAGAGATATTAAGAGATATTCAAGGCAAAAGGAGATGGTAATGGGACAGGTTAAGAAACAAAGGATGGCTCTAGATGAAGTGTAAATTGCGCTGGCAGAATGAAAGACAGCTGCCATGTGGGAGGGAAGAGAAAACACAAACAAAAAGTGTGAATAAAAAATATATATATGATAGGGGTTGAGGTTATGATCTGAAATTGTTGAACTCTATGTTGAGTCCAGAGGACTGTAAAGTGCCTAATCGAAAGATGAGGTGCTGTTCCTCGAGCTTACGCTGAGCTTCCGTGGAACAATGCAAGAGGCCGAGGACGGTGAGGTCTGAGTGGGAGTGGAGCGGAGAATTAAAGTGACAGGCGACCGGAAGCTCGGGGTCCCCCTTACGGACTGAGCGGTCACCCAATCTGCGTTTGGTCTCCCCAATGTAGAGGAGACCATATCGTGAGCAGCGAATACAGTATACTAAATTGCAAGAAGTACAAGTAAATCGCTGTTTCGCCTGGAAGGGGTGTTTGGGGCCCTGGAGAGTGGGAAGGGGGGAGGTATAAGGGCATGTGTTGCATCTCCTGCGCTTGCACGGGAAGGTGCCGGGCGAAGGGGAAGTGGTGCTGGGGGTGATAGAGGAGTGGACTAGGGTGTCGCGGAGGGAGCGGTCCCTATGGAATGCTGAAAGGGGAGGTGAGGGGAAGATGCGTTTGGTGGTGGGATCACGCTGGAGGTGGCGGAAATGGCGGAGGATGATCCGTTGAATGTGGAGGCTGGTGGGGTGAAAGGTGAGGACAAGGGGAACTCTACCGTGGTTCCAGGAGGGAAGGGCAGGGGTGAGGGCAGAAGTGCGGGAGATAGAACGGACATGGTCGAGGGCCGTGTCGACCACTGTAGAGGCGAATCCTCGGTTAAGGAAAAAGGAAGACATGTCGGAAGCACTGGTATGGAAGGTGGCATTGTCAGAGCAGATGCGGCGGAGACGGAGAAACTGGGAGAATGGAATAGAGTCCTTACAGGAGGCAGGGTGGGAGGAAGTGTAGTCCAGGTAGCTGTGGGAGTCAGTGGGCTTGTAGTGAATGTTTGTCAATAACCTATCCCCAGAGATGGAGACGGAGAACTCGGGGAAGGGAAGGGAAGAGTCGGAGATGGACCATGTGAAGGTGAGGGAAGGGTGGAAATTTGAAGCAAAGTGAATGAAATTATCTAGTTCAGGGCGAGAGCAGGGAATGGCACCGATACAGTCATCAATGTACCGGAAAAAGAGGTGAGGGAGGGGACCCGAGTAGGACTGGAACAAAGAGTGTTCCACATATCCCACGAAAAGGCAGGCATAGCTAGGACCCATGCGGGTACCCATAGCAACACTAATACGATAGCAAAATACTGCAGATGCTGGAAATCCGAAATAACAACAGAAAACGCTGGAAAAACTCAGCAGGCCAGGCAGCATCCGTGGAGAGAGAAAGAGAGTTGACGTTTCAGGTCGATGACCTTTCATCAGAACTTTCTGATGAAAGGTCATCGACCTGAAACGTCAACTCTCTTTCTCTCTCCACGGATGCTGCCTGGCCTGCTGAGTTTTTCCAGCGTTTTCTGTTGTTATTACCCATAGCAACACCTTTGATTTGGAGGAAATGAGTGGAGTCAAAGGAGAAGTTGCTCAATGTGAGAACAAGTTCAGCCAGGCGGAGGAGGGTGGTGGTGGATGGGGACTGGTTGGGCCTCTGTTCAAGGAAGAAGCGGAGCGCCCTCAGGCCATCCTGGTGGGGGATGGAGGTGTAGAGGGATTGGACGTCCATAGTGAAAAGGAGGCGGTTGGGGCCAGGAAACTGGAAACTGTTAAAGTGGCGGAGGGCGTCGGAAGAGTCGCGGATGTAGGTGGGAAGAGACTGGACAAGGGGAGATAGGAAGAGATAAGTTCCGTGGGGCAAGAACAGGCTGAAACGATGGGTCTACCAGGGCAGTCCTGTTTGTGGATCTTGGGAAGGAGGTAGAAGCGGGCTGTGCGGGGTTGGGGGACTATGAGGTTGGCGGCCGTGGGGGGAAGATCTCCAGAGGAGATGAGGTCAGTGACAGTTCGGTAGTGGGGTCATGGTCCAGGTGGAGGTAGGAGGAGGTGTCGGAGAGTTGGCGTTCAGCTTCCGCTAGGTAGAGGTCGGTTCGCCAAACAACAACAGCACCACATTTGTCAGCAGGTTTAATGACAATGTTGGGGTTGGATCTGAGAGAATGGAGTGCTGCAAGTTCAGAGGGAGGTAGGTTGGAGTGAGTGAGGGGAGCAGAGAAATGGAGATGGCCAATGTCACGATGGCAGTTTGCAATGAAAAGATCTAGCGAGGGAAAGAGGCCAGAGGGAGGGGTCCAGGTAGAACGAGAATTCTGAAAGCGGGAGAAAGGGTCAGCCGTGCGGGGGCAAGACTCCTGGCCAAAGAAGTGAGCACGGAGATGAAGGCGGCAGAAAAAGAGCTCAGCATCGTGCCAAGCTCGAAATTCATTGAGGTGGGGGCATAAGGGAATGAAGCTCAGGCCTTTGCTAAGGACTGATCGTTCGGGGTCAGAGAGGGGAAGGTCAGAGGGGATAGTGAAAACACGGCAGGGGGTGAGATTGGGAGAAGGGATGGGGTCAGAGGAAAGTGAAGGGGAAGAAGGTTCCGGAGGGGCGTTGGTGTCCAAGAGTTGAAGCTTTCGATCCTTGACACCTGAAAGGAAGAAAAAAAGCTTTTTGTTAAAGCGCCGGATGAGGCGAAGGATGAAATGGAACTGCGGACCAGGACAGCTTTGAGATAGAGTGAGTCGGTGCTGCTGAAGAGAGAGGTCGAGAGTGTTCATGTGGCATTGCATGGCATTCAGCGTGGATCTCAGGATACGGTGAGAGCAGTGGTTCGAGGAACACTGAATATCTTGGAGATATCTGCAGTCCTGGGTGGATCCAAAACACGAAGGGTGCAATTTCAGTTGGAATCCACGTGGAGTAAGTCGGAGCCGGAGACAGTTGCTGAGGAAAGATACGTGGCTGTGAAAGCGAGTTTTGGTAGATACCTGATCAAACACAAGAAGGGAGACAGAAAGCAATGAAGATGAACAAGGTAAAAGAGACAAACGGAACTCCCGTCGGAGAGAAGAGCAGAACCTTTTCAAGGTGGGCATTCCTGGAAGAGAGGGGGCAGTGAATTAAACACTAATACAAAAAGAAAATACTGCAGATGCTGGAGATCTGAAATAAAAACAGAAAATGCTGGAGACACTCAGCAGGTCAGGCAGCATCTGTGAAGAGAGAAACAGAGTTAACGTTTCAGGTCGATGACCTTTCGTCAGAACTGGAAAAAAGCAGGAAATGGAACAGATTTTTAAGCAAGTTTAGGGGCTGAGAAAGGGGGGAGGGGATGAAAGAACAAAAGGGAAGGTCTGTGATAGGATAAAAGGCAGGAGAATTAAAGAGACATTGAGAGATATTCAAGGCAAAAGGAGATGGTAATGGGACAGGTTAAGAAACAAAGGATGGCTCTGGATGAAGTGTAAATTGTGCTGGCAGAATGAAAGACAGCTGCCATGTGGGAGAGAAGAACAAAAGGCACAAACAAAAAGTGTGGATAAAAAATATATATATGATGGGGGCCGAGGTTATGATCTGAAATTGTTGAACTCTATGTTGAGTCCAGAGGGCTGTAAAGTGCCTAATCGAAAGATGAGGTGCTGTTCCTCGAGCTTACGCTGAGCTTCCGTGGAACAATGCAAGAGGCCGAGGACGGTGAGGTCTGAGTGTGAGTGGTGCGAAGAATTAAAGTGACAAGCGACCGGAAGCTCGGGGTCCCCCTTACGGACTGAACGGTTCCTCTCTTACCTGTTCATCCCTCAATCTGTTGCTGAAGGGTGCAGCTTGACTCTCTCTTTAAAGGCTGCACAGGAGTTTCCATGTGGTTCAGCTGCTTACACCCATTTTACGTGGGTTTTATGCTAATGACTGCATCAATGGGAATGCAATTGAGCTGACCCAGGAATCTCACGTGTACTTCCCTCTGCAGGCCGCCAGCAGGCGCCATATTTTTTTACTGGTGCAACAGCAGTGTAACTTACTTTGAGGATGTTCTCGGCTATTGTTGAGCAACAAACTGCTGGTAAGACTGAGCTCTGTGGAAACTGTCTGGTCTCTAAAGGCAAAAAAGTCCAGTTGCTGTTAATAGGCACATACTGATAACAATTAGAGTTGAATCGCTGTCAGTGAGGGACATTCCCAGGTTGGCAATGGCTTGTAAATTCAGGCCTTCAAGTCAGCAGAAATCAGCATGAAATGACTGGCTTCCTTTCTCTTTTTTTTATAGATTTCTGATGGTGTGAAGTGTGACATCTTCATTACGACAGGCGTGCGCACTAAAAAGAAAGACTTGCCTTTAAATAGGGCTTTTCATGCCCTCGGGACATCCCAAAGCACTTTACAGCCAATGAAGTACTTTTTGAAGTGTAGCCATTTGTTGTAATGTAGGAAACGAGGCAACTAATGCAGCAAGCTCGCACAATCAACAATGTGATAATGAGCAGATTATCTGTTTTAGTGATGTTGGTTGAGGGATAAATGTTGGCCAGGACACCGGGGAGAACTCCCCTGCTCTTCTTCGAAATTGTGCCGTGGGATCTTTTACGTCAACCTGAGGGGGCAGACAGGACCTCGGTTTAATGCCTCATCTGAAAAACGGCACCTCCGACAGTGCCGCACTCCCTCAGTACTAGACGGGAGTGTCAGTCTAGATTATGTGCTCAAGTCTCTGGATCGGGACTAAACACTAGAGTCAGGAATTTGGTTTATATATGGACACCATGGAGTGTGGGCTTTTACTGCCCGTGAGTTATTTCTTCGCCATTGTTAACTGTTTGATTTCTGCTCAACATAGGGGAAGGATATCAGTGCTCTAAAATGGCTTAATTTGCCACTTTTTGGATCTAGTGCCAGAAAGTACTCCAAGGTCAGGTATCATTCACCTGGCATTGAAATATTAGCTAAGGATCGCTTCAGTATTGATTAGAATCAGAAATTGAAGATGTGCAGCTCACTTGCCATTGGTGGTGGGGGGAGGGGGATGGGAGGAGACAATTTTTTCCAGTTTCTACATGTAACAAATTGTAAAGACATCTTTTAGCAGCGTGTTTCCTGCATCATCACAGATCGCGAATGTCCCCTTTAGTTCCCGTTCACCAATTACAATTTACAAGAAGACAGGCTGAAATGTTAAAACATTGAAATCACGGCTTAACCAAATGGCATTTGCTGAAATTTGAAGGATGTCCTCTGACAAGTAATAATTCCGATCAACCCTTACTTCTTCTCTTGCTCCTCCCTCCACCACTGCAGCTGATATAAGAGTCTGTCTTTAACAATGAAATTAATTACTTTCCACTCAGCTTCGCAAATCTAGTTTTGATGTCCATCCTATCTACTTCATTCCGAGTGATTATGATCCTGATTAGGCTTCTGTCTATCTGCACCAGCTCCCTTAACGGTTTTATTACATTTCTTCACACAAAAGAAATGAGTTGGTTCATTGCCCATAGATCCACAGCCAACACTCCCCTCTGTAATGTCTCCCATGCTGCCTTCAATGTCTTTGTTGGTTCATTGATCATATTCTTCACACACTTTTCGTACACGAGTCTACAGAGTACAGCAGTGAATCTTTGGCAAGTTGTCCACCAGTACTCTGCTGCAGGTAACAGTTCCTGAGATCTACCGTGGTGTGGCTTATATCCGTATGACAATTTCATCGCTCTTTTCTTTTAGGAGGGTAAATCTCCTCTTCATCCACTCCAATAAATGTCCCCTAAGATATTGCATCACCTTGCCTCAGTTGGTGTCACGCTTGAGCTTTGGTCACAACATTGAGGATAATATTCGAAGAGGAAGAATCCCTAACAATTTTCCCACATTGTAGGGGGTGGTGGTGTGTGTGTCAGCTTCACCTCTGACTTCTGAGCGGTTCGAATTGCTCCCACTCCCTTGGTTCTAGACCTTAGACTTATTTGGGGGTTGTGACAAAAGTGCAACAGACAACTGAGTTTTGATCCAAGAACTTTGATCTTTATTCAAGAGAGTAAAACACAACACAAACAATCTTAACACTCTAATAAAAGGGGGAACACTTCGGTACATACGAGGGAAAATCACATTAGAAGAATACCTCACCCCTCCCAATCCCACTTTACTAGCTAAGTTGGGCTCTAGAGAACCAGAGATAATGCTCACCAAACGAATCCTTGACAGTTGAGCTGGTTCGCGGTTTCGGGGTTCGCTGGATTGGATTTATCGGGTGAGTACCCACTTTTCTTTGGTTAGAGGTAGGGTTTAGAGTCTTTTTAAGTAAAAAGTTTCGTAAGGCCCTTGTTGCTGCGAGGTGTCCGATGGTCACTGAGGCGGTCGCTCTGGTCTCTTCTTGCGTGTCGGCCTACTTCTGGAGCTGTTGGCCTCCTTTGTTGAACGGTCTTGTTTTCGAGCTGTCGACCTCCTGGCTGGACATGTAACTGCTGAACGGTTGTACTGGAGAGCTGCTTCCTTGCTGCTTGCTGAACTTGTTTCTGTTGAACTGTGTACGGTTGTACTCGAGAACTCCTTTCTGTTGTAACTGTGTAACTGCTCCACCCTTGAACTTGTAGAGAACTTGTTGTAACTGCTGAACTGACTTCTTGAGAAAACAGGCCCTCAATTATACTAATTGGGGCCTCCTAATCAGTCCCGGTTTATTGTAAGATTTTGGCGGGCTCGACAACAGCAACCTTTTTGTAGATGTGTGAAGTGGTTTCGGGATGGCTCCATCCTGTCAATCTGCTGCTTGATTGTAGTTGATAGTTCTCAGGTTTTGAGTTTCTTGACTGGGCCTGGGATTTCTATAGAGTGGGTCTCAGTGATCTGTTTTATGCACGTCTTGATGGATCCTGTAATTTGGGTGGAGACTGTTCTTCCTCGGGTCTATTGTTAGGATGTTAATATCTGATAGGGGCCGATTAACTCCAAGCGAGGTTATGCGGTTCCCCAGACAGTTTGCATTAACTCCAATATCCAAACTGTCTTTACAGAGGTTGAACCCACCTTCCTTTATAGCCTTTTCTCCCTTACAAGTCCAGACATGTCTTTTAAAATACCAAATCTTGGTTTTTGCTCTAAAATGTCCTTCGGTTAGGCCCAATGCATTTCACCACCCTGAAATAGTTAGAAAAAGAGTCCAAAGTCTTTTTGCTTCGGGTTTGTCTTCGAGTTTTGGGGGATCTGTGAATTTTAAGAATCTTACAATATATACTTTCAAATCAGTCTTAATTACTTAAAAAAGTTTCAATGCACAAATATACTGGGGGCGATTGTAACCTTACAGAGAAACTGGGGGCGGAGGGGCGGGGGGGCAGATAAAATTCCCAAGGTCACTTTAGCCGCCCTGGAGCTGCCAGGAGCTGACCTGTCACTATTGTAACCAGCTCCACTGAGCAAGAGGCAAGGACACCCACCCAAAGCTGGCGGGGTCCTCTTTAACATATGACATAATCGGGACCTGACGGCAATTTTTACTTGGAGGCCTGAGCAGGAAACGGCAGTGAGTTTTCCACCCAGCACAAAAGTGGTCCAGGGCCAGGAGAAGCCTGAAAAGGTCAGTTTTAATTCCCTGGTGGACTCAGAAGGTGCAGCAGTGCCCCTCCAGGCCCCACAATGAAATCTTAGGCCTCCCTTGATGTGACTTGCCCTCCCCTGCACGCCCCCACCCCCCCGTCTCCCGGACACATGCACCCCCGTGGGAGCCGATCCACACACTCACCTGCTCAGTGGGCCGACTCCAGGCTGCGCGAACTTCCGCCGCTCCCACCAGGAGTTGGCCGGCAGCATTTATCGGCGGAGGTAAAATACCCTGGGCCTCTTTGCTGCAGCAGGCGAGTTTTTAACCGATACCAAAACCCTCCCGTTGAAAACTGACCCACCGTTAAAATCAGGGCCGGTCAACTTGCCAAGTTGGGAGCAAAAACAGTAGCCAGCGGTCATACACAATGAAAAGTGAAGCCTCCTTCATTTTGATGAAACATAAATTCACCCGACCAAAAAGAAATCTGGAAACAAATCTTCAACTGATTGCCCAGTCCCCCAAGAGATGGAAGAACAGGCGTGAATTCAAGCTTCAGCCTGAATATTCTAAAGTAACCTGAGGCCCACCTGCAGTCCTCAGCCAGCCTGTTGTGCCTGGGTGTCTCTGGGCCTCCTTTCGTGGCCTGCTTGCTGTGGATTGTCGATTGAGCTGGAATTCAGTGTTGTTCTTTCTCCACTTCTTGCTCACCACCTAACAAAGGCAAGGGTATGCTAGCAGGATGCAGGATTATCCCAGCTCCCATTGAACTATTTACAAAACCAGAAGCTCGGAGGCATGAACCCAGGTCTCAATAGTTTATGGTGCAGAATGTTGCCATTCCCAAGAGTGAGCCTCAAGCAGGAGGGGCCTGTAGCCCCGGCCAAGAAATTAGTGAGTATCATTCGTTCAAAGGAAGCTTGAGCTGTCCCAGAAGATTGACTAGTTTGACTGTTATATGTTGCTGCTACACAGCTCCAATTAGCATCAAACTCCGTTGGCTTAATAGATCTTGCTTCAGTCTCCTTATTGCTTGTGATAATCAGTAGGCCAGTCCTATCCGTATTTATTGCAACAACTTTACATTATTTTCAGCAGTTATTAAAAAATAAATTAATTATTTTTTCAAAAAATCTATTTTTTTTTATGCGTTCAAAGGAGCAGGTAAATAGGGCCATGACTGTTGCAGAAGAACACGCTATGGTAATCTCAGCAAAACCAAAGGGGCACTACCCACCAATCGGATATAAGGGAGCAACCACTGGGGAGCGGGGCCATTGAGGTAAACAGGTCTCCTCCCCATATTTTTGTGGCATGTTCCAAATTCCAGGATTTCCCCTTCCCCCCCAAACTTTATAGTGGTTCCATCACATGGGCTAGAGAGGCACTGCACAATGGCCAATGAGTTGTGTTGATAGTAAGACTGCCTCTTTACAATGGCTCTTGATGACAAGAAGGATGAGTCAGATGGGCTGAATGGACTCCCTCGTCTGTACTTATCGTTGTGGCTACCTCTTTCAATGTTTGATTGGGGCAGCTATCTAATGTTATGCCAAAATTGTGTCCGTTTCGCTTAGTTGGTTGCATTTTGCCTTTGAGTCAGAAGATTATAGGTTCAAGCCCAACATAGGCTAACAGCACAAACCCGAGAGGTGATCTAGTTGAAACATATAAAATTCTTAAGGGGCTTGACAGGGTTAATGCTGGGAAAATATTTCCCCTGGCTGGGGAATCTAGAACACAGGGTCACAGTCTCAGAATAAGGGGTCGGCCATTTAGGACTGAGATGAGGAGAAATTTTTTAACTCAAAGGGTTGTGAATCTTTGGAATTCTCTACTCCAGAGGGCTGTGGATGATGCTCAGTCGTTGAGTCTATTCAAGACAGAGGTCGATCCATTTTTGGGAACTAAGGGAATTAAGGGATATGGGGATAGTAAGGGAAGGTGGAGATGAGGTAGAAGATCAGCCATGATCTTGTTGAATGGCGGAGCAGGCTCGAAGGGCCAATTGGCCTACTCCTGCTCCTATTTCTTATGTTCTTATGCAATGCTTGTGGAGTGTTGCATTGTCAGAAGTACTGTATTTTGCATGAGACCTTAATCAAAGGTCCTGTCTGCCTGTTCTGGTGGATGTAAAAGTTCCATGGCATTACTTGAAGAGGAGAGGGATTTTATTTCTGGTGTCCTGGTGGATTTAATTGATTATTTCACTCAGCCATAACATTTCATCCTCCTTTTCTTTCCCTTTCCTATAACATTGCCCAAGTTGATTTGCTGCTGAAGCGGGAAACACAGAGGGTTGAATAATGCAGTGAGCTAACACACAGGGCTGGAACAGGAGCACATGGGTTTGGGTGCTGGTGGGACGTTAAAACCGGTGAAATTGACAGCGCGTCGAGAAGCCAGCTCCGACCCGCCGACTTCCGAGTTTCACCCGAACGTGTTAGGCTGCATGTGCACAACCCCCTCAGGAGAGGCGGGTTGCCACTTAACATATGTTAATCGCTCAATCAGAGCGATATTGACATGGGATTTTTACTTCAACTTTGGGTCCATGTGTTTCCCTGGCTTCGTGGAACTCGCCAGTGAAAGCAAGGCAAGAACACAGCGGCAATTGAGGGGGCTGAAGCCATGCCAATAAGTACTCAGTACTCACAGCTGCTTTCTTACCTGCTTGTGGAAAGGGTGTTCACAATACTTGTGAAGATGCGGAGATGCCGGTGTTGGACTGGGGTGGACAAAAGTGAGAAGTCGCACAACACCAGGTTATAGTCCAACAGCTTTATTTGAAATCACAAGCTTTCGGAGCTGCTGCCCCTTCGTCAGGTGAAGTGAAGAAATACAAATCGGCAAAGCATATATAGACAGAGAACAATGCCTGTGCAGAGTACAATGTCAGACGACTACAGTTAATCTTTCTGACTGCCTTTTATCACACCTCGGCAGAGAGACAATCAGGTCAGTCAGGAAGACATTATATCAAAGACATAGCAAAATACAACTAAGACAATGAGGTGGGGTCACAGGGGGTCTAATGTGTCAAATGCTGCAGTCTGTATGGAAAACCAAAAACTCTAAACTTTTTACTTTTTTTACTGGAAATCACATCTGTGAACAAGCCAACGACGACTCGAGTCTGGGTGACTCTACGTCAGGTGGGGTTACATGTAGCGTGACATGAACCCATGATCCCGTACTTGTGCTGAGAGGTTACTTTACACAATTTGGAGGTTTCTTCAACACTTTGGATGTGTCATCTCGACTTTGGAGGTTCGGAGGTCTGATCTGCACTTTGAAGCTCTGAGCTATCGGATCAGGGTGGGTGCCGCTTATGCTTCCTTAGATTGGACGTCAGATGAGGACCAAGATGACCAGCAACAGCAACAGTAGCAGTCTGCTGGTCACGGGCCTGTAGCTCCACAGGAGAGAGGGGAGCAGCAGAGAGGTGCAGGAGGCCATACCCGGCACACAGGGTCTACAGGCAGAGGATAAGCTTCCTTGACATGTCTGAACACCAGTGTCTCGGGAGGCTCAGGGTATCGTGTCAGGTGGTGGTAGACATTTGCCGCCCGCTGGAACAAAACCTGCTGCCAGCTGGACCTGGTGGCCACGCTTTACCAGTCAAAGTCACCACTGCCCGCAGTTTCTTTTGCCTCTGGATCCTGCCAAGCCTCTGCTGGAGACATTTGCAGGATCCCGCAGTCAGCAGCGCACAACTGCATAAGACAGGTGACTGATGGCTTGTTTGCCAGGGCCGCCAGTAAAGTCAACTTTGCCTGCGATGACGCCAGTCAGAACGAGCGGCCGCTCGGGTTTGCGGCTCTGGCTGGCTTCCCACAGGTGGCAATCAGGGCACCCATAGAACCCCCAGGAGTCTTCGGTAACCACAAGGGCTTCCACTCCATCAATGCGCAGCTGGTGTGCAACCACAAAAAGATCTTTATGCTGGTCTGCGCAAGATTCCTGGGAAGCTGCCATGATGCCTTCGTCCTACGGCAGTCCACCCTCCCAAAAGGCTTCGCACCTGGAAGAAGAGTTAGCAGCTAGCTGCTCAGAGACAAGGGAAACCCAATTAAAAAGTGGCTGATGACACCTCTCAGAAACGCAAGGAATGAGGCCCAGGAGCGCTACAGTGCATGCCATATGACTACAAGATGAGTCATCAAACAAGCCATCAGCATGCTGAAGATGCGTTTCAGGTGCCTGGACAGATCTGGAGGTGCCCTTCAGTACACACCAGTCAGGGTCTCCAGAATGGTCGTGATGTGCTACATTCTGCAGAACATTGCCCAGCAGCGAGGTTTGGATCTGCAGGAGGACCAAGGCGCAGAGCACAGAGCCTCTTCAGAGGATTTGGACGATTCAGAGGATGAAGACGGGGAGGCGGAAGGTGATGAGGGCAATGCATCACCAGCGACGCACATTGCTGGCTGGGATGCCATGATCATTGTGAGGTTCACTTAGGTTCCACCAGTGCACCCATCTCAACCTCATGCAAAAGCCACTTTTGCACCCCTTGCCACCTCCCGACCCGCACCTGCCCCCCCCCCGCCCCCCCACCACCACAATGCCACTAACACAAAGCAGTCCTGCAAACAACCAAGCATCCCTTTCACAACCTCGCATTGGTCGCCGTCAATTCAGGTCTTCCCATTCACCATCATACAGCTGAAAAGGCCACTTGCCAACCAGCATCCAAGAGTGGGCAACATGGGGAAAGTGATTCAAAATTATAATATTTATGTGCATCAAATGAACAAACTAGACTTAACATTACAAAATGTGTAACATACCCATGTGCATACTTTTGTGCAACTACGAATCTTTACTCTTCCTTTTCCTACTGCTCCTACGTGGTGCCGCCCCTGTGGCTTCAGCAGAGGTAGCCGCAGGCGGCTCAGATCCCTGCTCTGACTGTTGAGATGCTCTTGGCCAATGTCTTCTGGGTTTTGGAGTCCGTGAGGGCCTGCCAATAACTGCTCCACCTGTGCAGGGGCAGACTCGGCCATCGGGATACGAGGCAACGTGTCGGGTACTGACTGAGGGGTGGCAACGGGTGAGAAGTGGAAGTGCTTTGAGTGGAGTCCACACTTCCATAGATACATAGATACATAGAAGATAGGAGCAGGAGTAGGCCATCCGGCCCTTCGAGCCTGCTCCGCCATTTAATGAAATCATGGCTGATCCTCCAATTCAGTATCCCGTCCCCGCCTTCTCTCCGTAACCCTTAACCCCTTTTGCCTGTAGAAATACATCTAATTCCCTCTTCCATGTCCCCTTTCGCCATCATCCCTCTCATGGCCCAGCTGCAATTCACTGCTCCCACTGCGCTGGAGAACACTTTGCTGCAGATCAGTGAGACGCTGCAAGGCTAAGGCTAGGGTATCGTTCATCCTATTTAAGGCGGCATCCACAGTCTGCAAACCATTATTGAAGGCCTACATGCACTCGTTCGATCGCCGCGTTTGATGCTCCATGCAGTTGGCCACTCTATCCATGGAAGAAGGCATCATCGCAATGGCCTCCGACAGCTTGAGGCGGACTCATGTTTGTGGCAGACTCCTCCAATCTCTCTGCAATCATGGACAGTGTACTTGGAAGGCTTGTGAATAGATCGCATATTCTCTGCTGCTGCTCAATAAATATCCTCTTCATCTACGGCCCCCAGGGTACAGCATCTGCGTCCAGCTGAGCAGAGCTCGGAGAGGCCTGCGCCCTCTGATGCGGACTCTCCACTGCTGTGCCTGACTCCACCATTTGCCTTTGCTCACTTGTGAAGTGCGAGGCACCATGTGAAAACCCAACTATCTCTGTAACTGGTGCCACAGAAGTGCGAGTATCTGAGCTGGTGCATGGTCTGCATAACTCCTGTGATGGTGCACCCTCAGAATGATCGAGGTCCTCTGAGAATTGGCGGCGGCAGCGGCGGTGACCTCAACCACCTCCTGCTGGACGCATGGTGGCCCTGTGGGAGATAAAAGACATAAATGAGTGCTGTCAAGGTAAGAATGGTTGAGGTTATCATTATGCACATGATTATATCTCACTCGCTGTTGACAGCAAGTCAGCATGACTGAGTGTTGTATGCCATGTGGCTGTCTGATATTTAATTCTGACACTGGGTAGCTGGGACGCCCCCATCTTCCCATCTCTGACGGCCAGGAACGCCGAGACCCCGAAGATCTCCAGCGCCTCCTTCTCTGCAGCTGATCGTGGTGAAATCTGTGGAGGGACTCCTTTGGTTCTCTGCCTCTCCTGGTGTTCTGCGCTCTCTTCTCCTGCAAGGAGGGAAAGAAGAGACCGATGAGTAAGAGTAATGGCATGTGTTTCTCGATTGAAAGAGAGCATTTGTTGAGGGTGACTATGAACGAGAGGCATGACATTGCATAAGGGTGAGGGTAAGTGTCAGTGGTGGAAAGATAGATGCGCATGTGAGGAAGTGCATAGACAGAGAGGGATGTGTACATTTGCAAGGTGAGTTGGTGTGAGGCGTGAGGGGGGTTGGGTGATACGCACATCAGGATGTAGGTGAATGTGCCATTGCTCTCACCTTTCCTGCCCTGCTTATGTCATTGAAGCGCTTCCTTCATTGGGTCCAGGAGCGTGGCACCACGCTTCTGCTGCTGCCCTCTTGTGCCACCTCCAACCGTGCATTCTTGGTGTCCCCAGCTGGCCTCTTCCTCCCGTCGCTAGGGAACAGTATCTCCCTCCAGGTCCTCACAGGCCCCAGCAGCACATCCAGGGAGGCGCCAATGAAGCGGGGCGCAGCCTGTGCCCGTCTACCTTCCACTGCAAGACTTGTTTCTCTCTCCTTCTGGACTCCAACTGCTTCAATGCGCATCTTTTGAGTGGTCCTTTAAATACTGAGTTGAGATCGCGTCATGCGAGTCGTCATCACGCCTGCTGACGATAGCGTGTGGGAAACCCGGAAATCAGATGTTAATGAAGTGGCTGCGTTAAAAAGCCACTGACAGATGTGCTTCACGTATTTCCTGGTTTCCCACGCGCTATCGGGCTCCCCGACTCCTGCACATCTGCTCATTAAAATCCAGCCCACAGCCTTTACACCTCTGGGACCTGGAACTCCCGGCCCAGACAGATAGGGTAAAAATCTAATTTTCTCTGTCACTTTGGCTCAGATGATAACACAGATGGTTGTGAGTTCGAGCTAGGATTGCCCTGGAGTCTCCAGGAATTAAAGACTAATCACCTGGGCACTGCTGCCAGTAACCCGGGAGAAAAATCATGGGGACGTTAAAAATAATTGTGTGATTTTTTTGATTTTTTTTTGCATTTTCTTTGAACACTTTTGTTTATTAGTTAGAAAAATATTGGAGATTGGGGAAAAAAAGGCTGTTCGACGTGGCGGGAGGTCATGTGATGAAACCCCCGGGAATACGGCCAACCAGAGTTGGCGACCCTAGTTCAAGCTCCACTACAGGACTTGAGGACAACCTGTCCTGGGCTGGCAACACCAAATAAGAGCAGATTAACTGGTCATTCATCTCATTGCTGTCTGTGGGACATTACTGCGTGCAATATGGCTGCCACATTCATCGATGTAACAGTGCTCCAAAGTATTTAATTGTGCCTGAAGCGATTTGCCACAGTTTTGTGATCAATGTAATAGGCACTGTAGAGATGCAAGTTCTTTCTTTCTAAGCAAAATGAACTCGGGCAAGCTCAACCTAGCTCCCAATGGGCATGGGCCTATAACACAGAACTGACACGAAGGCCATGAAATTCGACACCTTAGCGCCGGCTGTCAGGCCGGTTTCAGCAAAAAAATGGCTGCCGCCTCGCTTCCGCCCACTTTCGGCATGGGCCGCGGTGGCCGCCATTTTGGGTAGGTCGGTAGCGCGGCAGTTGCCTGCATTTGCCAGAAGAATGGTAATGAGACAGCAGTACGACGGACCCGCCCATCAACGCTACTTAAAGGTACACACGCAACTTTAAGGTAAGTTGCATTTCATTTTGTACTGGCTCCTGTACAGTTTATTTGAGTAGTACCTTGGTGTAAGACATTTAAAAAGTTGTTAATGTGTGCAGGGAGTGCTGCTGGACGATTGCAAGGCTTTGGCTCTTAAAGGAAGGCCTCTGAGAACACCACTTGCTCCCAGTCCTGGGGGCTCTAGTTGCAGTCCCCCTTGGTCTGCAGCATGACATTGGAGATGGAGCAGAGGCAGCAAAGGGGACAAGCTGCTCACAGTGGGAGGAGGAGGAAGAGGAGGAGGAGGAAGCAGAAGGAAGGAGGCAAACCAGACAGCCCCTTTCTGGCCAGGATATCTGTAATCGAATCGTCCGCCTGCGGTACCAGTGACCACAATCCCAATTCCCCTTTCCACATTTGTCCCACACTTTACCTTCCCTCTGTTACTGACCATTACAGCATCTTCTTGGCCACAATGCTGAAATGAAAGCCACCACATAGCAAACTTTTCAATCCAACTTTATCCATATATGCATCCTATATGACATCAAGAAATCAACTAATCACCCTTGTGCATTCCCTTAGTGGCTGCCTTTGCTTATCCTAGTGCTTCTATGCAGTGCTACCCCAGTGGTTGCAGCATGGCTGGTGGAAGGCTGCTGACATTCAGTGGGGGACACTACAGATGGCCTTGCAGGACGACCTCGAGGAGCTGGTGGCTGGGAGTGTGAATTCGAGTCACGGTGTTTCTTCTTCTTCTTCTTCACTCTCCTCTCCCTCTTCTTGTTGACCCACTAGCTGAGCAGGCTGGATTTCTTGGCTGTCTGAAATGTGAAAGGCACAAAGGTAGGGTTATGGTGAGGGGAAGGCCGGAAAACAAGAGGTGCACGCTTACACCAAGTGCAGATTATAAATCAGAAAAGATTGTGGGATGAGGGGACGTGGGATGTGAGAAGGAGGATAACGTATGAGGATACCAGCATCTTGTATTCTTTCAGCCACACCGCTGGCCACGGGCTCAGCCATGCCCCTTCCAAGAATAGCGGGCACCTTCTCCTCCAAGGAGGTGAGGTGATGCATGCAGGCCTGGCCCCCGCCGGTTAAGGTCTGCTGGCGACGGTTATGCACCACCTTTTCCTGCAAGAGAATGGGAAGTGTGTCAGTAAGTGTGGTGTAATATGATGTGGCTGTCATGGTTGAATAACCGACAGTGTGTTCAAGCTGTGAGATGTGGGTGTGAGGCTTGCAGCAGAGGTAAGTGTGAGGGTGAGGTGAAACGAAGAATGTGAGGTGTGAGTCATGTTTGGTAGAGATTGTTAGTAGGTGAGTGATGGGGGGGTTGTGCATTGAGCAGTGTGTGAGGCTAGTGGTGCAGTTGGTAGGCGATGGCTTTTGAAGATGCATTCACTGACCTTGAGGTCTTTTAAACTTCTTTGGGCACTGGAGCCACGACCTGGGGGTGACACTGCTGGCAGTGACCACCTCGGTGATCTGGTCCCACATCCTTCTTTCAGTGTTTCTGGAGGGCTTCCTGGCCCCCTTTGGGTAGACGACCTCTCTTCAAGTGTTCACCCGATGCTAACAGGCCTTGAGTGCTGCGTCCAAGACCCTGGGTGCCCTTTCCCTGGCCTGTTGAGCCATTTTGGGTTTGTGCTGAAGCAGTTTTAACAATTGTGATCACCAGAAGGCAGCTCACCTTTAAGAGGTGCAGACTGCCTTTAAGAGGCATATGCTAGCTTTAAGTAAAGCTAGCCTCACGCGAACGTTGCGAACTTCGGCCCCCCTGCTGAGCGCACAGCCAGTCAGCAACGCGTTCAGCGCTGGGCGATACGCTGCAATCGTGCTAAGTAGCGGGCAGCACGAATTTTAGGTGCCGCCTGAACTCCTTTCAACGGTCGTGGGCAGATCGTGCATCGCGATCCTTGCACCTGTTTGTGGGCTTAATCGAATTTCACCCACTAAGTGTTAAATTTTTCTTGGAAAAGCTGTAAGGAAAGCTAGTGCAGAAAATGGACATTTTCACTATAGGGCAATCAGATATGGCTGGAGTTCAAATGCATTATCAGAGCACAGCAGAGGGAGCTTTACTCTCCGTCTTGTTGTGCTAAACCTAGAGGTTCTGAGCTCTATTTTACATGAACTCCAACTTATCCAGCAGCCCACATTGTAAGTCCTGCTCACCTATCACCTTGTCCATACCAATCTCCATTGGCTCCCCTTTTCCCAATACATCGATTTCAAAATATTCATCTTCACTTACCAATCCTTCCCTAGCCTTCTTCCACTCTACCTCCTTAACTTCCTGAATGCTAAAATCCCAACTCGTACTCTCCTCTTTTCTGACTCTGGTTGATGTGTATCTCCCCCTTGCTCCTTCCACCATCAGTGGCAGAGCCTTTAGCCAAAGCGTCCCTTTGCTCTGAAATTCCCTTCCTAAACCCCTCTGCCTTTTTATCTTTCTTTCCAGTGTGAAAAGCCTACTCAAAGCCTACCTCTTCGACCCTTTCATTGGTCACCTTCCTATCTCTTCCAGCTCCTGCTCGGTGTCCAATCTCTCCTGTGAAGCATCTTGGGGAGTCTCACTGCACTAAAGCCCAAGTTGTCATTGATTTGACAGTGGGTTGCTCAAGTAAGCAAGGTGTTCCACTGTCCAGTGCTGAGCTCCCTCAAAATATATACATTGATAAAAACAGAATCACAGGATGGTGCATTGGAGCGAGGCGAGGACAGTTACGGGGAGAAGGTAAGTGCCTTCACAGCACTGCTTGTGGGCGAGGAGGAGCAGGAGTGCTTCCTCCAGGCCCCCCAAGCTCCACCCCCGGAGTCGGGGATCGGACCTACCTGGTCCTGCGGCCTCCTCCGGAATGCTCCCTGCCCAACTGGAGGTCAACCCTGTCAATCAGCTGACCTCCGGGCGGGGAACCTGTCAGGGTCAAACGTCACACGCTGTGGAGTAGAGACTTCGGGGTTTCCCGTCCGAAATCCCCCCCCCGCCCCCCCCTCCCCCGCCTACGTAACCCGCCCCAGTAAATATCCAGCCCAATGTCTCATCCTCAAAAATTATGAAGTAGCTAACAAGGATAGTTTATACCCTTGGCATAGTTTTGACCGTGATGCAGGAGGGTTTGAACGGGTACAAGAAAAGAGAAGTGATTTAGGCTGAGGAAAAATAGCAGAATGTGGGCACTTTATCCTGGAGTCACAGCGAATATTGTCAGGGGTGTTGCTATCTGGGAACCCTGATAATAAATAGATCGATAAGCAGGAAAAGAACATAGCTGAATGATGTTATAGAATGGGCATGTGGATCAACAGGGGCTGGAGCAATCCATCCAGGCAGACACTGGAGAATAGAGAGTGCACTTCAGAGCGTAGAATAGAGCGTGAGACAGACAGCAATACTGGAGAACGTATGGAGAAATCAATCAATGCCACACAGCAAGTAGGTCCCTTTAAACAAAGCTTTGTGTTCAGGAAGTCTATTAACTGGCACGCAAGGTATGTGCTTTACAGAAAGATATTTGCAAGATCCTGAACCGTGACCAAAAGCGCAGGGTGCAATCTTACATTTAGCTTGATGCATTTGGCACATGCTGAAGAGTGAAAGGCTCGCTGTCTCACATAGGGCACAATCCCAGGAGACAATGGAGCATCATTTGGGCAGTGGACGGTGAAAAGGCGGAATAAACATTTTCACTGAGCAAAGGCACACAACTAAAAATGATGCAAGCAGCAGAAATCAGGTTACATTGGAACTTTTTTTGTTACTGTTTTGTTCACTTATTCAGAAATAGTTCCATTTACAAGGTGTTAATTTGAAAGGAATTGCTTGTAGCACTGGAGACCAATTCAGTAAAAACTGCTCTGTGTGCACCTGATTGAAAGCACAGGAAATGAGTTCAGGCATGTGACAGCTTTCCAGCTAATGATGTTTGACGTATATTGAAGCCCAGATATTATTATACTCTTCGATGGCCCGACAATAACGGCATGATCTTACAGTACAATACGTTATATGTATAATCTCTGTTTATCACGATGCATTCTCACTGCTATTGTGTTTCATATGCGTCCATCAATTACTTTACCATCACCACGAGAGATGGAAAAGCTTATTGTGACACAAATCAGAATATTTCAGATAGCTTCTGTCAGCTATTTCTGCACAATTTAACCCAGTATATATTGGTCTCTCATGTGCATTAATATCCACTGTACACACATGGTAACGTGGAGTCAATTCACACGATTGTCCTTTACTTTAACTTTGAACTGATTGAAGGCAGTTTATTCCAAGCTTATAAATGAAGAAAATAAACAAGCCAGCCCATGACCAGGCACCAGCCAGCCCTTTATCTAGCTCTGTTTCTCTCTTGCTCTCCCTCTCTATGTCAGTCTCTTTACCCTTCTTACTCCCCTCTCTTTCTTTCTCCCCTTGTTCCTCTTCCCTTGAGCGCTTTTTCTTTCCCTCACTTTCGTTACCATTCTCCCGCTCTCTCAGTTTATATTTCTGCAATTTCTCACTCTCCTCTCCTTTCTTGCTCCTGATCCTTCACTTTCTTACTCTGTCTCTTTCCTTTCTCCTGCCCTCTTTCTTTCTCCCTCCCTCTCTCACCTCTTTCTCTACTGATCTGCTCACTCTCGGTGCTTTTTCTTTCCTCTATTTCTCTGTCTTTCTGTGTCTTTCTCTCTCTTCCTCCCCCTCCTCGGTCACTCCTGCTCTCTTTTCTCTATGTCTGTCTCTCTCTGCCGCCTCCGCCTCTTTCTTCCTCCTTCTCTCGTCCTTTTTCACTTCTTTATCTTTCTTCCACTCTTTATCTATGCCCCATCATGATTTTAGTGCTCGGACTCCTTTCACCCTACTCTCTCTGTCCATATATCTATAGTACTGTATTCTCATCTCCTTGGGTATATATTTTGAACAGAATTCATCCTCCAATGTTCTACAGGTGGCAGTTGCTAACCTGCTGTTAAAGGAAAGAAAGTATTTGAATTTCTCAAGCGCCTTTTAAACCTCAGGACGTCCCAAAGCACTTTACAGCCAATAAAGTACTTTTGAAGTGTAGTTACTGTTGTAATATAGGAAACGCGGCAGACAATTTGCGCACAGCAAGGTCCCACACACAGCAATGTGATAATGACCAGATCTTGTTTTAGAGATGTTGGTTGAGGGATAAGTATTGGCCAGGACTCTAAGGAGAACTCCCCTCCTCTTCTTCGAAATAGAATCATAGAATCATAGAATGGTTACAGCACAGAAGGAGGCCATTCAGCCTGTCGAGCCTGTGCCGGCTCTCTGCAAGAGCACTTCAGCTAGTCCCACTCCCCCGCCCTTTCCCCGTAGCCCTGCAAATTCTTTTCCTTCAGGTACTTATCCAATTCCCTTTTGAAAACCATGATTGAGTCTGCCTCCTCCACCCTTTCAGGCAGCGCATTCCAGATCACAACCACTCACTGCGTAAAAAGGTTTTCCTCATGTCGCCTTTGGTTCTTCTGCCAATCATCTTAAATCAGTGTCCTCTGGTTCTCAACCTTTCCACCAATGGGAACAATTTTTCTCTATCTGCTCTGTCTATACCCCTCATGATTTTGAATACCTCTATTAAATCTCCTCTCAACCTTCTCTGCTCTAAGGAGAACAACCCCAGTTTCTCCAGTCTATCTATAAATAGTGCCATGGGATTTTTTACGTCCACCTGGGGAGGGCAGATGGGGCCTCAGTTTAACATCTCATCCGAAAGGCAGCACCTCCGACAGTGCAGCACTCTCTCAGTACTGCATTGGATTGGCAGCCAAGATTTTGTGCTCAAGTCTCTGGAGTGGGACTGTGAACCCACAACCTTCTAACTCAGAGGTGAGAGTGCTACCATTGAGCTGAGGCAAACAGCTGACTTCCTCACACTGGCTGCTTTTACCTGGGTTTAGCAGGGTCCTGAGGTAACAGCTCCCAATTTGCATTTGCAACGTAGTCACGGCAACTCCAAAATAAATCTGCCTGATTCACTAAGTCCATCAAATGTTTATTGAGGATTAATTACACTGAAAGAAATTTAAAATAATTCTTCTATTAATGTTTTTGTTGACGAGGTCAGTGGATTACAGATAGGAGCAGTCCAACGTGATTCTTTTCAAATTTCACAAAATTGTGTTGACAGGAGAGTCAACGGAAAATGCACATTTTTATAAATATATTGGTTAGAGAATAGCTTTGACTTTTAGTCACTGCATAGAATTATAGAAATTACAGCACAGAAATAGGCCATCAAACCCAACTTATCTGTCCAGTCATAGCCAGAGAAATCACCTGCAATGGCTTCTCTTCCCACTCCCGCACCGTTACCTCTGGAGTCCCCCAAGGATCTATCCAAGGATCTTGGCCCCCTCTTATTTCTCATCTACATGCTGCCCCTCAGTGACATCATCTGAAAACACAACGTCAGGTTCCACATGTACTCTGACGACACCCAGCTCTACCTCACCAACAGCCCTCTCGACCCCTCCACTGTCTTTGATTTGTCAGACTGCTTGTCCGAAATCCAGTACTGGATGAGGTGAAATTTCCTCCAATTAAATATTAGGGAGACGAAGTAAAGTCTTCGGTTCACACCATAAACTCCGTTCCCTAGCCATCAACTCCATCCCTCTCCCTGGCAACTGTCTGAGGCTGAAGCAGACCGTTTACAACCTTGGTGTTGCATTTGACCTCGAGATGAGCTTCCAACCACATATCCGCTCCATCACCAAGATTGCCTATTTCCACCTCCGCAGCACACCCGACTCAGCCCCTTCCTCAGCTCATCTGCTGCTGAAACCCTCATCCATGTCTTTGCTAGACTTTACTATTCCATTTCACTCCTGGCTGGCCTCCCATCTTCCACCCTACATAAACTTAAACTCATCCAAAACACTGCTGCCCATATCTTAACTCGTACAAAGTTCTGTTCGCCCATCATCCCTTGCTAATCTACATTGGCTCCCCGCAACTCCTCAATTTTAAAATGCTCATCCTTGTTTTCAAATCCCTCCATGGCCTCGCTTCTACTTATCTCTGTAACCTCCTCCAGCCCTACAAGCCTCTTAGAGCTCTGCGCTCCTCCAATTCTGGCCTCTTGCGCATCCCCGATATTAATCGCTCCACCATTGGTGGCCTTGTCTTCAGCTGCCTAGGCCCTAAGCTCCGGAATTCCCTCCCTGAACCTCTCCGCCTCTACCTCTCTCTCCTCCTTTAAGACATTTCTTAAAACCTACCTCTTTGACCAAGCTTTTGGTGGCCTGTCCTAATATCTCCTTATGTGGCTTGGTGTCAAATTTTGTCTGATAACGCTCCTGTGAAGCGCCTTGGAATGTTGTACTACGTTAAAGGCGCTATAGAAATGGAAGTTGTTGTTTTTGTTGTGCCGGTCTTCATGCTCCGCACGAGCCTCCTCCCACCCTACTTCATCTCACACTATCATCATATCCTTCTATTCCGTTCTCCCTCATGTATTTATCTAACTTCCACTTAAATGCATCAATGCTATTCACCTCAACCACTCCTTGTGTAGCAAGTTCCACATTGTAACAATCTCTGGGTAAAGAGGTTTCTGCTGAATTCTTTATTGGATTTATTAGTGACTAATCTTATATTTTGGTTTAGATTTAGATTTGATGGGGCAATACGATTGTCATGGGCTCCAATTTAGAACTTGATGCCAGGACGAGCTTCTTGACACAGAGAGTGATCGATACATGGAACGGTCTTTTGGGTAGGGAAGTGGCGCCCATGAGGCAGATCCTTCCCTTTAAATGGTTAAACCTGACTCCCTTATCCCGACTCATAGACCCATGGAAAAGTAAGGCTGGGAATTTCCTCGGACCTATTCCCACTTTTCTGCCATAACTACAAGGGGGTTTCCACTGCACTTCTGACAAAGTTACGGCAGCGGTGCTGGAGCAGCTCCAAGGAAATTCCCTGGCCTACATCTGCGATTCCACTGGCAGAATAGGACTCAGGTGGTTTCCTTTTGCCTTCAACGTGGCTTTTATCTTTGGTGTGCCTTCGCTTAGGTGGGCTACAACCAAGGTTAAAGAGCCCCACTTACCCTTCATGATGGGGGGTGGCGTGGGGGGGGCACCATACCCATCGGATACAAGTTTCCCCGCTGGGCATCTATCCAGTATTCAGAGCCTGCACGCTGGGGGCTGTCTGGAATGGGGCTTGAACCCTTACGCCTTCTGACTCGGAGGTGGGAGTACTACCCCTGAGCCAGTGGCCATTCGTCCAGACATGTGTACCCCACTGGATGTCAACCCAGTATTTAGAGACCATCTTCTAGTCTCCACTGGCCGGGGTTGTCTGGAGTGGGGCTCGAACCCTTCGCCTTCTGACTCAGAGGCGGTGCTAATGCAGATCATGTTAAATTCAAGAGTGTAAAGATCAACAAAATGTTCTTGCCTGTTTAAACTCTAATTGCTCAAGTTACCCTTCACGCTCTATTAACTTTACGTCTGAGATGCACTTTCTCGTGTGCTTTTCTTTTGCCTTTCTCTAGATGTCGAAGTACTAAACCTGTTTGAGACAGGTGGGCTGTTCCACATGATTCAACACCGCTTTCTCCTCTATCTGCTGTCACTGATCCTGTTGTTTCAATACAGTGCTTCTGTCATTAGTGAACTGAGGGCCGTTCCTTAACAAAGTTAATAATTGCCTCACTTTGTCTTGGAGATTTGGCAATAGGCCAACTCCACGATAACTAGCCTGGTCCTTTTCTAAAAAAAATAATGAAAATGTCTACCTAGTCAGTCCCACTCCTGCTCAGCTCCTCTCTTGAGAAGATCATGAGGCTCCCTCCTCCTCGTCTGAGGGGCGTCTCCAGCAAGACCCATTCCCAATCCATTCCTTTCCTGGTGAGTCTCTCTGGCCACTTCACTTCCCTCCTCTCATGAGAGTCTGTTCAGCCTCGTCCACTCCTCTCCTGAGGAATCTCTCTCTCTAACTCTCTCCCTCTCCTCCCACTCCATTCTTTTCCCTAGGGGTCTCTATGATTGTTCCCAGTCCTGTTGTCCCCCTCACCCAAAGAGTCTCCCCGACTGCCCCCGGGTCCCACTTTGCTTGCCAAAATATAAGTTCTTTGGTCCTGCCTTGTATTTTTTTTTAAGAAAATCAGGAATTTTGACAAACTTTTCTTAATTTGAAATCTATTCGTGACATTGTTTGGCTTGTCTGTTTATGTTCTGAAAGAACTGGTTTCACATTGATTCTCTTGTAAACATCCATTCACCAAAGCAGTATCATTGATTTCAGTGGAAGATCAGTTAAATGCACAGCCAGTTTAGTGCATATTATGCACTGGCAAAATGATGTGCATTTAATGGGACTTCATGGGGTACTTCATAAATGTATCCAGTGGATTTAATGCAGTTCCAAATTCATCCCATTTATATGTCAGGTGAGGTGGGACATATTCAGTGAACAGAAACAATTATGTAGGCTGGGAGGGACAAGTTGGGGAGCAGAGCAGAATGATTTTACATGGAATTACTTTGAATCTACAGCACAGAAACAGGCCTTTCAGACCAACTGGTCTGTGCCGGCTTTTATGCTCCACGAGCCTCCTCCCACCCCTCTTCAGCTCACGCTATCAGCATATCCTTCTATTCCTTTCATGTGTTTATCCAGCTTCCCCTTAAATGCATCAATGCTATTCAGCTCAACCACTCCATGTTGTAGCGAGTCCCACATTCTAACCACTCTCTGGGTAAAGAAGTTTCTCCTTTTATCTTTTATTAGTTTATGGGATGTGGGTGTCGCTGGCAAGGCCAGCATTTATTGCCCATCCCTAATTGCCCTTGAGAAGGTGGTGGTGAGCCGCCTTCTTGAACCGCTGCAGTCCGTGTGGTGAAGGTACTCCCACAGTGCTGTTAGGTAGGGAGTTCCAGGATTTTGACCCAGCGACGATGAAGGATCGGCGATATACTTCTAAGTCAGGATGGTGTGTGACTTGGAGGGGAACTTGGAGGTGCTGGTGTTCCCATGCGCCTGCTGCCCTTGTCCTTCTAGGTGGAAGAGGTCGCGGGTTTGGGAGGTGCTGCTAAGAAGCCTTGGCGAGTTGCTGCAGTGCATCTTGTAGATGGTACACACTGCAGCCACGGTACGCCGGTGGTGGAGGGAGTGAATGTTTAGGGTGGTAGATGGTGTCGAGCTTCTTGAGTGTTGTTGGAGCTGCACTCATCCAGGCAAGTGGAGAGTATTCCATCACACTCCTTACTTGTGCCTTGTAGATGGTAGAAAGGCTTTGGGGAGTCAGGAGGCGAGATACTCACCACAGAATACCTAGCCTCTGACCTGCTCTTGTTGCCACAGTATTTATGTGGCTGGTCCAGTTAAGTTTCTGGTCAATGGTGACCCTCAGGATCCTGAATTCCCTATTAGATTTATTGGTGACTATCTTATATTTAGATTTAGATTTCATGGGGCAATATGATTTTCATGGATTCCAATTTAGAAATTGATGCCAGGAACACCTTCTTCATGCAGAGAGTGATCAGCACATGGAACAGTCTTCTGGGTAGGGTAGTGGACAAGAAAACCTTAGGTTCCTTCAAAGATGGGGGTGGTCATAAGGTTTTTATCAGACAGATGACTGAACATGGACCAAATTACTTCCTCATCTGTATTTATCAGCCTGAGGTCAGTTAATGTCTGATTGATGTTGCTCGGAGAATTACGCCATCTTGTGTGCCATATAAAAGTCTTGCTTACAGCATGTCCATCACGCTTGCAAGTGTCGCACAATTTAAAAGCCTGTGTCACATATGTACCTGATTGGCTCAGGTACGATACACATGAAACAGCAACAAATTACAACTGAGCAGATTGGGAACCTAACCATGAACAGGTGGAATCTCAAGTGAGCCAGACATTTGCTGCTGGTTTTTTTCTCACCTTGATGATCGAGCCTCTCCCCAAAAGGGGTCAGGGATTCAGCCATTTACAAGCAGCTGCTAATGTGGACACAAGCTTCCCTCCGTAACAGCAATTAGCCACAAACCGACTCCAGTAAGTGCCTACTTACAGCAATTAGGCTTCGTGGCCCAAAAGGGACAGGCCACATCATAGACAGGTCGCAATACCTTTCCTCAAGGCATTTCCTTCATAATTATTAGGAAAGGGCGATCGAGAGGTAAAGACTCCCCTCATTATATAATAATACACTGTGCATTACACTGTACAGCATGCCTGTCGTTATAAAACTCTGCAACCCCCAATATTATCCCAGCAGAGATCTATTGGGATAATATAACAGAAGGCTCATCCGGAAAGTGTTTCACATGAAAAGTAATTGGCAGATTGGCTTGAAAGATTGAAAAGCTTCAGATGAGACACCCTGAAGGTGGAGAAAAATGGAAGATCAGTGTCTTCACTTATGAAAGATTGATAACACTGCCATGATAAGAGGAGGCAGGATGAACTGATAATGCCGTGCAGTTCAACGACCATTGCTGTCAGATATCTGTTGATGTTGCAGTGAAAACAGATTAATTTCTGGTTTGTAACACAGATCTTATCAAGCAATCTAAATGCGCTCAAGTTTCCATTCAGAAATGAATGTGCTATGGATTCTTCTTGGCAACAAGACACCATAAGAAAAATTATAAGGGTCGAAATACTGTTGCCGACGTTATCGTCCAAATGCCTGATGTGACCGTATCCAATCCCTCTCTGCTATTTTTAGGTTGCTTTTGTATTGCAGTCTGGCTCTCAGGAGGACAAGCTAAGCAATATGTTGTCCAACATTTCATGGAATCATAGAAACTTACAGGACAGAAGGAAGCCATTCGGCCCGTCATGCCTGTGCCGGCTCTTTGAAAGGGCAGTCGTGCTTAGTCCCACACAGTTGTCGCGATTTCGCCGACCGAGGCGGGATAAGTGCGGCCGAGGTAGTTGGCGGGCTGCAGCCCCGCTCCCAGTTCCATCCCGCTCTGTTGAAGTGATTTTCCCCTGATTGGGCTTGTTAAGCCCGCCCTGCGAGGTTCCCGGCCAATTAAAAGGAAGTGGGTCTGATGACGTCATTTGATGACGCGTCATCAGCCGGTTTCCTTAAAGGGACCATGTGCACATTCATTTTGACAGTTGTGCTGTCAGTGTTCTATAGCATTGAGGTGCTGCAAACACTGACAATGACTGCACAACAGGTGCAGGGCTGCACCCAGGCTCTCCCATGACTCTCTCCATATGCTTATGGAGGGAGTCACAGCACGCAGGGAGGTTCTCTTCCCTTCCAATGGGCGGAAGAGACCTCCCTAGGAGACCAACGCAGCCTGGTTGCACATTGCACAGGAGGGCACAAGCAGGGATGTCGTCAGGAGTACCTGGCTTCAGTGGCGCCAACCTTTCAATGATCTCAGTAGATCACGAAACGTTACTGCAAAGCCACACTCAATCTCATCTTGCTGTGCCTCTCATCACATCCCCATCACTCTGCCTTCCCTACTCTACTCCTGCACATCCTTACTCACATCAACTTACCTTGCACGTCCACCCAGCCCTCTCTATCTACATTATCACTTCCCCATCTCACTAGCCACCCCTCACAGTCACCCTCATCCTTGTCCAATCATACCAACTAACAACACACAAGGGTAGGCACTTGGGTCTTTTAGCCAATGTTCATGTAGAGTTTCTGCTAATATATTGTCAAACATTGAAATCTTTATTTTGAACACTTTGCCTTCTTGGACAGATTTGTGTGCACCTTTGGAAGTGGCTTAGTGAGTTGCAGTGAATGGTGAGACATAAGGGTACCCCCCGTAATGGTGATGAGTGTGAAAGGAATGGCTTGGGCATTGTAGGACACAGAGCATCAGCACCTGACCACATTGCTGCCCGGGAGGCCAGGGATGGCCTTACCATGGCCAGATTTACTTCACTTGATGCTGTACACCCTGGCTGCCACATGATGCGTCAGGTTGGCACCACCCCACACCACCACCATAAATGCAAGTTGTTGTGTCTCAGTTGTATGTACTTTTACAGATTGACGCTTGTGGTCCTCCCTTGTCAAGGCTAGAATTCTCCGACATATCCGAGCGATGTGTCTCATGGTCACTATGGTCTCTAGGAAGTTATGGTGTTGGTGTGGGGTGGTGCCAACCTGGCGCATCATGTGGCAGCCAGGGTGTACAGCATCAAGTGAAGTAAATCTGGCCATAGTAAGACCATCCCTGGCCTCCCGGGCAGCAATGTGGTCGGGTGCTGATGCCCTGTGTCCTGTGCAGCATCAGGTGATTGCGGAGAAGGTTGATGTTGTTGTTGGTGCTGCTGGTATGACTGGTGATGTTGGTGTGCCTGATGATATTGGTGTGCCTGGTGATATTGGTGTTGGAGCTGATCATGGTGGGATTCTGAGGACCAAGGTGAGATTTTTTCAAGGGTACTGATGCTGCCGGAATAGATGGCAGCTGAAGTTGAGATGACAGAAGCGATCTGTCAATGGTGAGAGAGCTTGCTCCAAGGAGGTGACAGTGGATAGAGTTTACTCCAAACACTTCCAAACTGCATACAGCTCAAAAGTGTCTTCCAAATCCTGAAGGCTCAAGCTTCTAACATTGGAAAGTGAACAGCTGTGAAATGGTAGCTTTTATACCACTTTTGCAGCTGTCCAATATTCAGAGCAATGGAGAGTCATTGACAGCCCGACCTACTTACCTGACGTGATCCCCGAGCGCCGGGAACCTTTTGAAGAAGCTGGTAAAATGTTAAGTACATGGTAAAATTGTGTCTAAGTACCTTTTAACAAGCTCTTAAGTATCTGAATTGGCTCACTCGCCGCTTGGTGTCGGGTCTGTAAAGCACAGACAGACCCAACACTTGGGAAACCGACATGGAGGCGGGTTGACAGCGGGATCCCGACCCACTGTCAATCTTTCCGATTTTGACAGCGGACCCACCTCCGAACCCGCCATCTAAGCGCCGGCAAAATTCGGCCAGTGTTCCCATTAAGCTGCGCAGCCGCAGGTCCCACGCAGCCGGCGAGCTGGCTCTTAACTGGAAAAACTGCGCATGTGCGGAAATTTGAATGGGCCACGCAGCCCTTTAAAGGGGGCGCGCACCCAAAAGAAATTAGAGGGAACATTGATCCCACACACCCCTCGCTTTTTGTCCATAATCCTGTAAGTTCCTCATCCTCAAGTACCTGTCCAACTCCCTTTTAAAATTATTTATAGAATCAGTTTCCATTTAGTTTTGTACCGTGCAGCCACCCTGACTGTAAGCCAGCTGCACCGCGGACGCTCAACGGCCTGCTCTAGTGGCTCTGTGCATGTGTGCTGGATAAAATGTCAAACGATTGAGGGCGTGCTCTCTATCTTTGGGACCTCCTCCAGCCCTACAAGCCTCTGAGATCTCTGCGCTCCTCCAATTCTGGCCTCTTGCGCATCCCCGATTTTCAACGCTCCACTATTGGTGGCCGTGCCTTTCGTTGCCTGGGCCCTAAGCTCTGGAATTCCCTCCCTAAACCTCTCCGCCTCTCTACCTCTCTCTCCTCCTTTAAGACACTCCTTAAAACCTACCTCTTTGGCCAAGCTTTTTGGTCACCTGTCCTAATATCTCTTTATGTGGCTCGCTGTCAAATTTTCTCTGATAACGCTCCTGTGAAGTGCCCTGGGACTTTTTACTATGTTAGAGGCGCCATATAAATGCAAGTTGTTGTGTCTTAGTTGTATGTACTTTTACAGATTGAGTCTTGCAGTCCTCCCTGGTCAAGGCTAGAATTTCCCGACATATCCGGGCAATGTGTCTCATGGTCACTATGGTCTCTAGAAACTTGTTTTGATCGCATTCAGGGATCGGAGAGGAACTTCCCAGAGTTTTTCCCCCTGGATTGGCCGAGGATTTGTTTTCTCTGTGTTTCATTTGCATCTGTGGAGATGATGTGGCTGCTGGTGGATGGGGGCCACCAGGCATCACGATGCTTAGTTGAACCATGATGCTGTGGGACAGGCTCAATGCAACATCTGGGGGTAGAAATTAGGTCGCGCCCCATTTGGGGCGCAAATATCGTCCGCGCGCAAATATTAGCGCCTGGCGCTAATTATCGGCACTGACAGGAAACTTCACTTTTACCGCCCCGGGAGGTGAGTGGAGCGCTAAATTAGGCGCTGCACACCTCTCTTAAGGCGCAAAGGCCTAGGAGTGAGGCGCTACCTCAGCGCACGAGCGCAGCGCAGCTGCTGCCAGTTAGCGAGGGAACACAGACACACTGGCGCCGGACACTTCTTAAAGCGGGGGGGGCCACTTGCTCCCCAGCCACACCCTGCTCATTGCAGCCTTGAATCTCAGCCTGGAGAGACCTGTAATCCATTTTGCTGCCAAGCATGGAGAGGGTGAGAGAACGCGCTCATCGCTTCACCGAGCGGGCCTTGGATGCTCTGGTTGACGCAGTGGAGCGCAGACGATGCATGCTGTTCCCGGAGAGTGGCAGGAGGCCTTTGCCACGCGAGTTCAGAAGAGTGTGGAGGGAGGTGGCTCAGAGCGTCTCCTCCAGGAGCATGGTGCCCAGGACCCATGTCCAGTGCCGCAAAAAGTTCAACGACCTCACTCGGGTCGTCAGGGTGAGTGGCTTTTTCTCAATACCTCTCCATCCCTCCATCTCAACCTCACTCTATGGCCAGAGGGTCTTAAAACCCCAATGCACAACACTCATGCAACACCTATGGCCCTTTCATCAAACACACACACACATTCCACACTTTGCATACAGTAAGGGCTATTCACCTATGGGAGGCACATCAGGCAAGACCATGGCTGCATACAGTAAGGGCTATTCACCTATGGGAGGCACATCAGGCAAGACCATGGCTGCATATTGTAAGGGCTATTCACCTATGGGAGGCACATCAGGCAAGACCATGGCTGCATACAGTAAGGGCTATTCACCTATGGGAGGCACATCAGGCAAGACCATGGCTGCATATTGTAAGGGCTATTCACCTATGGGAGGCACATCAGGCAAGACCATGGCTGCATACAGTAAGGGCTATTCACCTATGGGAGGCACATCAGGCAAGACCATGGCTGCATATTGTAAGGGCTATTCACCTATGGGAGGCACATCAGGCAAGACCATGGCTGTATATTGACTCAGATGCTGTCCTTTTTCTTGCAGGCTAAGCTGGCTCATAATCGGAGACAGCAGCAACGGACGGGTGGAGGGCGGCTTCAGCTGCAACCCCTCAGCGATCTGGAGGAGCGCGTCCACAGGATTGTGGCAAGCCGGGTGATCGGTCCCATCGCCACTGGAGACGCCGACCCCGTTCTGGACAGCAATGGTAAGGTCATCACCTTTTTGTCCTCTGTCCTTCCACTTGTCCCTCACAATACCAGCCTTTGACACTTTCAATCCAACTTGCTAACTCGCTGCACTTATTCCTCCCTTACTGCCACCCTGTCCTCACGCTAAAGCCACTCTTGTACCTCCCTGCTTTCAGATGGTGATTCACCAGCTGAGGAGATGGTCCCTGAAGCTGCCACTGGGAGTGATGCTGTAGCTGAGGAGGAAGAGGAAGCCGGAGCATCAGTGCCACCCTCTCCCGAGGAAGCCCATGGCCACACTGGGAACACGCCTTCCCCGGAGGGGAGCAGGGGGGAAGGGGCTGATGATGGTGAAGTTCCAGGACCCAGCGGGCTGCAGCAACGCCATTGGGGGGGGAGGGAAGAACGGGGGAGCAGGGGGGAAGGGGCTGATGATGGTGAAGTTCCAGGACCCAGCGGGCTGCAGCAACGCCATGGGGGGGGGGAGGGAAGAACGGGAGCCTTCTCCCCAGAGGGAGAGTATGCCAGACACTCCTAATGCAATGGACGCAGAGGAGGAGCGGCTGATTGCAGAAATGAACAGCCAGGCGGTGGGCATGCACACTGAGCTCATGGGTGCAGTGGGAAGGGTGCCCGAATGCATTGAGGCACTGGCAAGGAGTGTGGAGCACTTCGCTGTAGCACAGGCGGATGCCACACTAAAGCTTACTGCTGCAATTCAGTCACTGGCTGCCAGGAACCCATCTGAGACTGCTCTCATGCAGACTCAGATTGAGGCCACGCGAGCACTGACTGCTGCCATCCTCGATGGTTCGTGCACATGTCCCCGGGGCTGTCACCGCGCCGCAGCAGGCCAGCAATCTGTTCTCCGGCAAATTGCTCCGGATGCTGAAGTGCTGCCCCGTGGGAGTGCCAGTGTGTCGGGCGAGCAGGGAGTTGCTGTCCTCTCTCACAATGACAGCATTCCTGCTGCCAACACTGTCACTTCTCCACTGCACTTGCCACCGCCTGTAGGACAGACTGCTGCCGCCCATGCAGAGTTGGTGCAGTCTGCAGCCGGGCCCTCCAGGCCCAGAAGTGGTCGAGGCTGTCCTTCAGGGGCATCTGCAGTGTCAGGGTCTGACAAGCAGCAGCCTTCCACCAGCCTTGCTGCAGCCACTGAGGTCCCATTACGGAGGAGCAGTAGGGTTAGAAGGGGGGAAGTGCGCAAGGGAAGGAGATCACCCTCGAAGGGCAAAAAGTAGGAGGTGTGCCAAAATGCTGGTCATTTTTTTATTAAAGGCCGAGGTTCATGGCCCAACTTTTGTTTAGTGTTTTGGACATTATCTCCAGGTTGTGAGAACCAGTTATGTTATTGACTGTTTTTTTGTGTTTATTTCTATGAGTTTGTCATGAGGAATTGACACACACAGAGTTTGTACAATAAATAAGTTTCTGTATTCAAAATATACATGGCTGGTGGTTGGAATTATTGGTGCCTTGGCCGGCTTAGGGGTTGCGTGCTGGGTTGATTCGTGTTTGTAGCACTGGCAGGGGCCCTAGAAGCGGCTTGCTATTAGTCGTTGACGGACGGCCCTTGCAGTTTGACCATTGTGGGCCGCCCTCCTGCCTTGGTGCTGCTGCTGATCATCGTCCTCGGCCTGTTCCTCCTCTTCCTCCTCCTCCTCTTGTGGTGCTGCAAGGCCTGGTGGCATTGGCTGCGTCCTGAGGATTGCCATGTTGTGCAACATGCAGCACACCACTACGAATTTGGAAACTTGCTCAGGCGAGTACTGCAGGGCTCCTCCGGAATGGTCCAGACAGCGGAATCGTTGTTTGAGCACGCCGATTGTGCGCTCAATAATGTTCCTGGTTGCTTGTTGGCTTTCATAGAAACATAGAAACATAGAAAATAGGTACAGGAGTAGACCATTCGGTCCTTCGAGCCTGCACCGCCATTCAATGCGTTCATGGCTGAACATGTTACCTCAGTACCCCATTCCTGGTTTCTCGCCATACCCCTTGATCCCCCTAGTTGTGAGTGTTATATCTAACTCCCTTTTGAATATATTTAGCGAACTGGCCTCAACAACCTTCTGTGGAAGAGAATTCCATAGATTCACCACTCTCTGGGTGAAGAAGTTCCTCCTCAGCTCAGACTTAAATGGCTTCCCCTTAATCCTTAAACTGTGACCCCTGGTTCTAGTTTTCCCTAACATTGGGAACATTCTGCCCGCATCTAATTTGTCTAAACCAGTCAGGATTTTAAATGTCTCTATAAGATCCCCCCTCATTCTTCTGAACTCCAGAGGATACAAGTTCAGTTGACCCAATCTTTCTTGATATGTCAGTCCGGCCATCCCAGGAATCAATCTAGTGAACCTTCGCTGCACTCCCTCAATAGCAAGAATGTCCTTCCTTAAGTTAGGAGACCAAAACTGCGCACAATACTCCAGGTGTGGCCTCACCAAGGCCCTGTACAACTGCAGCATCACCTCCCTACTCCTGTACTCAAATCCCCTTACTATGAAGGCCATCATTCCGTTTGCTTTCTTGACTGCCTGCTGCACTTGCATTCCCACCTTCAGTGACTGATGTACCATGACGCCCAGGTCTCGTTGCACCTCCCCTTTCCCTAATCTGCCACCATTCAGGTAATAGTCCGCCTCTCTATTTTTACCACCAAAGTGGATAACCTCACATTTATCCACATTGTACTTCATCTGCCATACATTTGTCCATTCACCCAACCTGTCCAAGTCACTCTGTAGCCTCCTAGCATCCTCCTCATTGTTCACACTGCCTCCCAATTTAGTGTCATCCGCAAATTTGGAGATATTACATTTAATCCCTTCGTCCAAATCATTAATATATAATGTAAACAGCTGGGGTCCCAGCACCGAACCCTGCGGTACCCCGCTGGTCACTGCCTGCCATTCTGAAAAGTACCCATTTACTCCTACTCTTTGTTTCCTGTGTGCCAACCAGTTCTCAATCCACGTCAACACATTACCCCCAATCCCATGTGCTTTAACTTTGCTCACCAATCTCTTGTGTGGGACCTTGTCGAAGGCCTTCTGAAAGTCCAAATACACCACATCTACTGGTTCCCCCCTGTCCACCCTATTGGAAACATCCTCAAAAAATTCCAGAAGATTTGTCAAGCATGATTTCCCTTTCACAAATCCATGCTGACTTGGACCTATCATGTCGCCACTTTCCAAATGGTCTGTTATGACATCTTTAATAATTGCTTCCATCATTTTACCCACGACCGATGTCAGGCTGACCGGTCTATAATTCCCTGCTTTCTCCCTCCCTCCTTTTTTAAAAAGAGGGGTTACATTGGCCACCCTCCACTCCATCGGAACTGATCCAGAGTCTAAGGAATGTTGGAAAATGATCGTCAATGCATCCACTATTTCCAAGGCCACCTCCTTAAGTACTCTGGGATGCAGACCATCAGGCCCCGGGGATTTTTCAGCCTTCAGTCCCATCAATTTCCCCAATACCTTTTCCCGACTAATAAGGATTTCCCTCAGCTCCTCCCTCTTACCAGATCCTCTGACCCCTTTTATTTCCGGCAGGTTGTGTGTGTCCTCCACAGTAAACACCGAACCAAAGTACTTGTTCAATTGATCTGCCATTTCCTTGTTCCCCATTACGACTTGCCCTGTTTCCGACTGCAGGGGACCTACGTTTGTTTTTACTAACCTCTTTCTTTTTACATATTTATAGAAGCTTTTGCAGTCCATTTTAATGTTCTCTGCAAGCTTCCTTTCATATTTTATTTTCCCTGCCCTAATCAAACCCTTCGTCCTCCTTTGCTGAGTTTTGAAGTTCTCCCAGTCCCCGGGTTTGCTGCTACTTCTGGCCAATTTGTATGCAACTTCCTTGGTTTTAATACTATCCCTGATTTCCCTTGTTAGCCATGGTTGAGCCACCTTCCCTTTTTTATTTTTACGCCAGACCGGGATGTACAATTGTTGTAGTTCATCCATGCGATCTCTAAATGTCTGCCATTGCCCTTCCACTGATAGCCCCTTAAATATCGCTTGCCAATTTAACCTCGCCAATTCACGCCTCATACCATCAAAGTTGCCCTTATTTAAGTTCTGGACCATGGTCTCTGACTTAACTGTTTCCTTCTCCATCCTAATGTAGAACTCCACCATACTATGGTCACTCTTCCCCAGGGGGCCTCGTACCACAAGATTGCTGATTAGTCCTTCCTCATTACACAACACCCAGTCCAGGATGGCCTCCCCTCGAGTTGGTTCCTCAACATATTGGTTTAGGAAACCATCCCTTAAACACTCCAGGAAATCCTCCTCCACCGTATTGCTTCCAGTTTGAGTAGCCCAATCTATATGCATATTAAAGTCACCCATGATAACTGCCGTGCCTTTTTTGCACGCACCTCTGATTTCCTGTTTCATACCCTCCCCCACCTCACCACTGCTGTTTGGAGGTCTGTACACAACTCCCACTAACGTTTTCTGCCCTTTGGTGTTCTGCAGCTCAACCCATATTGATTCCACATCCTCCAAGCTGATGACCTTCCTAGCTATTGCATTAATCTCCTCTTTAACCAGCAATGCTACCCCACCCCCTTTTCCTTTTATTCTATCCTTTCTGAATGTTGAATACCCCTGGATGTTCAGTTCCCAGCCTTGATTGTTCTGGAGCCACGTCTCTGTAATCCCAATCACATCGTATCCGTTAACATCTATTTGCACAGTCAATTCATCCACCTTATTACGGATACAGCGAGAATTTCCTGGTACCGCAGCTCAGCAGGGGTGTTTGGCGCACGGAGCGGTGCCATCAGCCAGGTGCTCAATGCGTACCCCTTGTCCCCCAGAAGCCAACCAACTGGCTGATGCGGTGCCTCGAAAATTTCTGCCACAGTACTCTGGCGCAGGATGAAAGCATCGTGGCAGCTGCCCGGATAGTGGGCATTGACAGCGAGAATCACCTGTCTGTGGTCACAGACCAACTCCACATTCAAGGAATGGAACCCCTTTCTGTTCCGGAACTCCTCTGCATTCTCTCGCGGAGCACGCAAAGCCACATGCGTGCAGTCAATGGCGCCCTGCACCATGGGGAAGCCCGCTACCCTCGCAAAGCCCATAGCACGGTCATGCTGCTTGTCTGGGGTCATAGGGAAGGAGATGAAGTCTCGTCTCCTTGTGAAGAGGGCATTGGTGACCTGCCGGATGCAGCGATGCACCGCAAACTGGGAGATATTGGCGAGGTCCCCAACAGCAGCTTGGAATGAGCCAGTGGCGTAGAAGTTCAAAGCCACTGTGACCTTCACTGCCACCGACAGAGACGTCCTGGACCTCAGCTGAGGCTGCAGATCTGGCTGCAGCAGGTGGCAGAGCTCAGTGACCACCTCCTTGCTGAATCGCAGCCTTCGCAAACACAGCTCCTCGGACATGTGGATGTAGGAGAGCTGTTCACGATATACCCTGGGAGGGTAAGCTCTCCTGTACATGCGCCTGATGGGCCTCCTCCGTCTGGCCATCATTGCCACTCTCTGTCTGCGTCTCACTATCCTCCGATTGAGCTGGAGCAGGACGACGCCCCCAATCATTGCAGCCCCCATATTCTCTTTGCCAGAAAAGTAATGAGGTACAGCAACGAAAGTAGCAGCAAAGTTAGGATGAACTAGGCAAAACTACCTCACAAAGCGTTGAGTCAATGTAGAAGTCTCTCTCTCTCTCTCTCCGAATCTCTCTCTCTCTCTCAGAACGAGTGGTGCATAAATGTCGACCACAGAAAAAGACAGGAAGAGGCCCCCTTTAAATAGCGCCCCCCCCAGCCCCACACCGATTGATAACGTTCCAGTCTTCCGGTCGTTGGAAGCGCCAGGCGGTAAGGCAGGGGGCGCCACTGAATTTCCGCTCCGGGGCGCCCCAAGGGCGTTGCACCACGGAATGACGTCACAATCTGCGCGCGCAGGTGGTCGCAGCGGTAAGTTTTAGCGCCGCCGCACAATCTCAAGTTAAGTTCTCGAGCGGCGCAAACAGCGCTGCGCCCGGGCGTTAGCGCCTTAACGCCCCATTAGCGCCCTTTTAAGGTGCTAACGGGAGGCGCAACCAACTGAATTTTTACCCCCTGGTCTTTTCCTGCCCGTCATTTTTGCACGTTTGTATAGTGTCCTGTATAGCGACAAGAATAAGCAGAGTAGACAAGTATAAAAAGAGTAAGGAAAGAATAAAATTGCTGGAATATTTTGCTAAACAGGAATAAATAATTGAACGTGGTTAAGGCTAGCCTAACCTACAAGTGATACCGACAATGGACACTGTGCATTGACAATTGCCAGTTTCACCGACCTGAAACGTTGACTCTGTTTCTCTCTCCACGGATGCTGTCTGACCTGCTGAGTGTTTCCAGCATTTTCTGATGTTATGCCAGTTTAATGATACTCAGTTCATGCATATCTCGCCTATTCTGTTTCACAGACATAGTAATGCCACCATATCTAAATATCATCACAACCTGTTCAACAGCTATTTCTGGGGCAAAGGACAGAGGCAACTATCATTGTCCTCTAACAATAACTTGGACATTCGTGGCACCTTTGAGAAAGAAGAACAACGTCTCAGCATGACCTCACGACATCCCAAATGCAGCAGCCAATTTGCATCGAGCAAGATCCCACAAACAACAAATGAACGATGGTCCAAGAAAGAGCTTCAAGCTTCCAGAAAAGAACAAACTGCCTTAGTGCCAGTGCAGAGTCACTGGCTCCAGCTAGCTTGGCACTTGCAGGTCGACAGGTCGGTTTGGGTGTATGCCAATGTGAGTGGCAATATAACTCAGGAATACAGTAAGTCAGAGGTAGTCATAATCAAACTATATAGTGTTCTGCTCGGATCACATTATAGAACCGTAAATTCTATAATTACCTAATTTAGTGGGATTAGTTTAGGATTGCGATAGTAAAGAGCTGGCATAGACATGATGTCCATTCAGCACATTATCCAATTATCCAGAATCCTAAACTAATCCCACTGCTCTGCTCTCTTCCCATCGACTTCAGATATTTACCCAAATTTCCCTTTAAAAGAGCAGTCCGTGCTCCAACCACCCTCTGCGTACAGATATGTCTCCTATACCTCTTTCTTCACTCTTTTTAATGACAATTTTAAAATAATGACCCCTCATGACTGCCTCCTCAACCATACGAATGAGGGCTAGAAATTGCTCCCCTCAGTGCCGCTCCGTAACGCCATTAAAAGGTGCTAAAACGCCGGCCGCCGCTCCTTCACCAGCTGGAGGCGGATCCCGCGACGGCCAGCGTTTTCGTCCCTACCTTTGCACAGCCGGTAACTGGCAGCGCCATGCTGAAGAAAATGGCGGCGTGGTGACGTCAATTGCTGTGCAACGCCGACTTAACGTCACCAACGCGAACTTTGATCCTAGCGCTCAATTCAGCGCTAGGTCCTAAGCACGCCAGGTTAACCTGCCGTGCAAGCAGGCTGACAGTGGCGATGTCAGCACCTCTTAAAGGGACACACACATCTTTCAGGTAAGTTTGTATTTAAGCTTTTGGAGTGTTTTTTTTTTGATTTTATTGAAGTAGTGGCTTCCTGCAATAGATGTTAAAAGTTTTTTTAAGTGTGTAGGGAGTGCTGCTGGATGCTTGCAAGGGTTTAGATGGTAAATGAAGGCCTTTGAGAAGATAGAAAATACTGCGAATACTCAGCAGGTCAGGCAACACCCGTGGAGAGAGAAACAGAGTTCACATCTCAGGTCGAGATGCTGCCAGACCAGCTGAGTATTTCCAGCAATTTATGATTTCAGATTTACAGCATCCGCTTGCAGAGGGAAGGGGAAGACACAGAAGAGGAGGAAGCCGAAGAGGAGGAAGCTGGAGAGGAGGAAGCTGGAGAGGAGGAATCAGAAGAGGGGGAAGCTGGAGAGGAGGAATCAGAAGAGGAGGAAGCTGGAGAGGAGGAAGCAAACGGAAGGAGGCAACCCAGACAGCCCCTTTCTGCCTGGGCTGTCCGTGATTGACTCATCTGACTGTGGTACCAGTGAACACAAGCGCAATTCACCATTCAACAATAGTCCCACACCTTACCTTCCCTCTCTTACTGACAATCACATCGTCTACTTGGCCACAATGCTGAAATAAAAGCCACCACAAAGCAAACTTTCCAATCCAACTTTATACATCAATCCATCCAATATAACCTAACAAAGTCAACTAATCAGCCTTGTGCATTCCCTTAGTGCCTGTGTTCAGTGTGCCTTTGCCTGTCCTAGTCCTCCTATGAAGTGCTACTCCAGTAGCTGCAGCATGGCTGGAGGAAGGCTGCTGACTTTCAGTGGAGGAGACTGCAGATGGCCTTGCAGGACGACCTCGAGTAGCTTTGAGCCTCGAGACCCAGCTGCGGACTGCACAACCTCGGCATGGGCGGCAGCAGTCTGGGCTGGCTGGCTAACAGGTAACAGCAAGGGCACTGGTGGAGTGGCAGTGGTGGGAGGACGAATGCTGTCATCCTGAGAGAGGACAGCAGGTTCGTGCTCCACGGAGCCACTGCCACTCCCGCGGGGCGGCGCCTCAGCATTCCTAGCCATCTGTTGGAGGATAGATTGCTGGAATACTGCAACACCATGCAAGCCCCTTTGCACACTATAATCTACAGCCATGATGGCAGCAGTCTGAGCTTGCATGACTTCAGTCTGAACATCCACTGCAGCACTCAGACGTTGGGTGGCTTCTGCTTGTGCTGCAATGGAAGCTGAGACATCGGCCATCAGGCACTGCATCATGGTTGGGTCCATAAGTGCCCTAATGGATCTGCCCACCCCTTCCATGCTGGAAAGGATGGGCTCCAAGCTCTCCGCAAAGCCCTATGCAAGGTTGGTGCCAGACTCCTCCATGCTCCTTGACATTGCACTCAGGCTTTCTGGCAGGCCTACCAATGCACCAAACGTTTTATTGTGCATACCCATCAGAGTTCTTCTGTAGGCCACCCCATCAAAGTCCTCATCTGAGTTCTGTGCAGCACAACTCATGTGACCTCACCCTTCGGGGAGCTGGCACCTGCGTTATCCATTCCCCTGCCCTGGCAGCAGCCCACTCGTGCCCAGTGACTCACCATATGCAGATTCCACCTCTAAGCTACCCTTTAAAGTACGCGGAGTGCCAGTATCTGAGCTGGTGGCTGCAACTGTCGGATCGAGTGACGGTTTTTCTTCTTCATCATCACTCTCCTCTCCCTCTTCTTCTACAACCACTGGCTGGGCAGGTTGGATTTCTTGGGTATCTGAAATGAGAAAGGCAAAAGGGTAGGGTTGTGGTGAGGGGAGGGGGGAAAGCAAGAGGTGCATGCTTACACCATCTGCAGCTTGTAAATCAGAAGAGATTGTGGGATGAGGGAGAAGTGGGATGTGAGAAGGAGGATAATGTATGAGGATACCGGCATCTTGTATTCTTTCAACTCCACCGCTGACCACAGGCTCAGCCATGCCCCTCACAAGAATGGCGAGCACCATCTTCTCCAAGGGGATGAGGTGATGCAGGCGAGCCTGTCCCCCGCTGGTTAGGTTCTGCGGGCGCCGATTCTGCGCAACCTTTACCTGCAAGAGAAAGGAGTGTGTCAGTGAGTGTGGTGCAATGTGTTTGAGTGATGGTTGAATAGCTGACAGTGTGTGCAAGCTGTGAGATGTGGGTGTGAGGCTTGCAACAGTAGTAAGTGTGTGAGGGTGCGATAGAGCATGTGAATGTGAGGCATGAATCGTGATTGATAGAGATTGTTGGTAGGTGAGTGAACATAAGAAATAGGAGCAGGCGTCGGCCATTTGGCCCCTCGAGCCTGCTCCGCCATTCAATAAGATCATGGCTGATCTTCTACCTCAACTCCAATTTCCTGCACTATCCCATATCCCTTGATTCCCTAAATATCCAAAAATCTATCGATCTCTGTCTTGAATATACTCAACGGCTGAGCCTCCACAGCCCTCTGGGGTAGAGAATTCCAAAGATTCACCACCCTCTGAGTGAAGAAATTTCTCCTCATCTCAGTCCTAAATGGCCGACCCCTTATTCTGAGACTGTGACCCCTGGTTCTAGACTCCCCAGCCAGGGGAAACATCCTCCCTGCATCTACCCTATCAAGCCCTGTAAGAATTTTGTATGTTTCAATGAGATCACCTCTCATTCTTCTAAACTCTAGTGAATACAGGCTTAGTCTACTCAATCTCTCCTCATAGGACAATCCCCCATCCCAGGAATCAGTTTGGCGAACCTTCATTGCACTCACTCTATGGCAAGTATATCCTTCCTTAGGTAAGGAGCCCAAAACTGTACACAATATTCCAGGTGTAGTCTCACCAGGGCCCTATATAATTGCAGTAAGACGTCTTTACTCTAATACTCAAATCCTCTTGTAATAAAGGCCAACATACCATTTGCTTTCCTAATTGCTTGCTGTACCTGAATGTTAACTTTCAGTGATTCATGTTCAAGGACACCCAGGTCCCTCTGAACACCAGCATTTCCCAATCTCTCACCATTTAAAAAATACCCTGCTTTTCTATTTTTCCCACATAACTTCACATTTCTCCGCATTATATTCCATTTGCCATGTTCTTGCCCACTCACTTAGCCTGAGTGATGGGGGTGTGGTGCATTGAGCAATGGGTAAGGCTAGTGGTGCAGATGGTGGGATATGGCACTTGAAGATGAATTCACTGACCTTGACCACTCATGTGAGTTCATTAAATGTCTTCCTGCACTGCGTCCTCATCCTTGGGGCCCCCTGTGGAAAGAGGACCTTTCTTTTCCTATTGATCTCCTGCACCAAGGCCTCCAGTGCTGCATTAGAGAACCTTGGTGCTCGCTCTCTTCCTTGTTGTGCCATCATTAATTGATTTTTTTTTTGCACTGTCTTCCTCAGCCAGCTCACTGATCTGCTGCAGGCAGAATGCACCTCCCCTTTAAGAGGTGCAGTCTGCCTTTAAGTAGTGCAGGCTAGCTTTAATTGATGCTTGCCTTGCATGAACTTGGGCCCCCCTGCTGAGCATTCCGACACTCAGCAGCGTGTTCAGCGCTAGGCTGAGTGCCACAATCATGGGAATGAGCAGAGTTGCTTGCGCATCACTATCCACACGCCCGTTTTCGTGGCCAAATGAATTTCTAGGCCTCGGTACCAGTCCCCACACGGATATGACATATAGTAATAGATACCCGCATTTAGTATAGGCCAGCTGTGAAACTAACAATGATCAAATTAATATACAAGAGGCTCATCCTTATAGATTAAAAGAAAAGAAAGACTTGCATTTCTATAGCGCCTTTCACGACCACCGGACGTCTCAAGGCGCTTTACAGCCAATGAAATACTTTTGAAGTGGAGTCACTGTTGTAATGTGGGAAATGCGGCAGCCAATTTGCGCACAGCAAGCTCCCACAAACAGCAATGTGATAATGACCAGGTAATCTGTTTTTTTTGTTATGTTGATTGAGGGATAAATATTGGCCAGGACACCGGGGATAACTCCCCTGCTCTTCTTCAAAATAGTGCCATGGGCTTTTTTATGCCCACCTGAGAGAGCAGACGGGGCCTCAGTTTAACATCTCATCCGAAAGATGGCACCTCTGACAGTGCAGCACTCCCTCAGCACTGCACTGGAGTGTCAGCCTAGCTTTATGTGCTCAAGTTCCTGGAGTGGGACTTGAACCCACAGCCTTCTCAGAGGTGAGAGTGCTACCAACTGAGCCACAGCTGACACCAATGTAAAGCACCTTGGGATGTTTTTCTATCTTAAAGGTGCTAATATAAATGCAATTTGTCATTGTCAGTGCCTGTAGGACCTCCATTGTACGTGACCATCAATAGGTAATTAAAGTGCTGCAGTTTAACAATCTGCACAGAAAGGGAACCTTCCTTATCAGATTGGAAAACTATTTTGAGCTATTTAGCGTGGGGCAAGTCTCCCTTTCAGTTAATCGAGAGCTTATATCTAATATTAGTGCAGCCAGGTCCTAGGTCAGTCTAACTCCCTGATTCTCCAAAGGAGATGGCTGCACCAAATGGGATGCAGTAATGGAGGAGAGTGACTATGGGGCCAAAAACAGGGCAATTGATGCACAAAATTTCATTGCAGTTTGTGGGATCTTGCTGTCGGGAAATGATTGCTATGTTCACCGACATAACAACAGGTACAACACTTCAAAGTTATTAATTTATGTGAAGCGCTTTGAGACGTTTCTGGGTGATGTGATAAGGCGATATTATGCAAATCTTTTTCCTTCCTTCTCTAGCTACAATCTGATACCACGTAACTTAAATACCCTATTCAGAAATAATAGCACATGACCATATTTGATGTGATACCAGATCATAAACGGGTAAATTATAGAATCACTGATCATTTCCTGTGGTGTTGCTCACAGCCAGTTAGAGGAGTTGCTATTTTATAGCAACATATTAATGCTGTGTAGGGGGTGATATCAGGGCCACTGATTTACAGTGACTGAATAAGTTAAATTCTATTTTTTCAGATGTATTCTTGGATTTTTCCTGGTCCTTTGGGGATTGAAATATCACAACTCTGTCCAATAATCTGTGGAAACTGTAAATGAGCGGCTATTATATAATACAGATATTCCTTTACCTTTATGTTTAGTTTTTATTCCTTAACATTTTTAAAGCGGAGAATACACAGCAGATGGTACGTAAGCTGCACCAACTGGAGGTAGGTACCTGGTGTTTAGCAGTACTGGGGGACACGGAATGGGGTTTAGATGCACTTGGGGCCAATTCAGCACTTGGATATCAAGCAGTCCTTTACTTTGGTAGTGATGGGGGATGGTCATGCAGCTTGGCAGATCTAGGATGGGGGTCCTGAAGTTTGACCATATGCAATGCAGATGCTGGACTTGGCAGCCGGTGGGTGTCCTTTGATCTGGGATCTCTGTGGATGGGGGAACCTGGGCAGAACTATGGAAGGTGTGCCTGGAACTACTGGGGGGTTGAATGTGAGATATGTCTTGCTGGTGGCTGTCAGCAGTGAGAGGAGGGGCAGGGCAGGAGCCTGACATCACTGGCTGGGGGAGTCCCATGTTGGGCAGCACTGGTTTGTGACTTTCTCTAGGCTCTCTGTAAACACTGCATTTGGTGCTTTGTGATGTGTTACTAGACATGTATCTCTGACTCTATCTATCTCTATAGAATGTAAAGGCAAGGAAATGCTACCACAATTATATAGAGCAGTGGACAGACCTCATTTGGAATACCGCATTCAATTTTGGGCACCCATCTTTATAATATTACACTGGCCTTGGAGAAAGTCCAGTGACGTTTCACCAGGATGCTACCTGGGATGAGGGGACTGAGTTAGAAATAGTACAGCACAGAAGGAGGCCATTCAGCCCATCGAGTCTGCACCGGCTCTTTTGAAGAGCAATCCAGTTCATCCCACTCCTCCCGCTCTTTTCCCGTATCCCTACAATTTTTTTCTCCTTCAACTATTTATCCAATTTCCTTTTGAAGGCTACTATTGAATCTGTATCCACCACCCTATCAGGCAGTGCATTCCAAATCCTAACCACTCGTTACATTAAAAAAAAATTCCTCATGTCGCCTCTGGTTCTTTTGCCAATTACCTTAAATCTGTGCCCTCTGGTTATCGACCCTTCAGCCATTGGAAACAGTTTCTCTTTATTTATTCTATCTAAACCCTTCATGATTTTATCAAATCTCCTCTTAGCCTTCTCTGCTCCAAGGAGAACAAGCCCAGCCTCTCTAGTCTACCCACGTAACTCTATTCCCTCAACCCTGGAACCATTCTAGTAAATCTCTTCTGCACCCTCTCCAAAGCCTTCACATCCTTCCTAAAGTGCGGTGCCCAGAATTGGACACAATACTCCAGCTGGGGCCGAACAAGTGTTTTATATAGGTTTAGCATAACGTCCTGGCTTTTGTACTCTACACCTCTAGTTATAAAGCCCAGGATCCCATATACTTTATTAATTAACCTGTCCTGCCAATTTTTAAGATAAATGCACAAGCAACCCCAGGTCTGAAGTAGTTAAACTTAGAATTCAAACTCCAAGTGTTAAGAAGCAGAAGCAACATTATCACTGGGCTTATGCAGCACAATGGTGCCAATACACTGTAGGGGAAAAAAAAGAGTTAAGATAAGAAGCTGTGTAAACTTTGGGTATATTCTTTGGAAGTGAGGTTTTTAAGGGATGATCTGCTTGAAGTGCTAAAATAATGAAGAGACGTAACAGGGTAGATAGGGCACAACTCTTCCCTCTAGTAGGCAAAGCCAGAACAAGGTGACAGAACCTTAGCATTCGAGTTAAACTGGTTAAAAGGGGAAGCCAGCAAAAATTTGTTCACACAAGGAGAAAATGTAGAATGCCCTGCGCCAGACGGCCATAGATGCCGAATCAATTGAGGTGTTTAAAAAAAGGAAATAGACACTTACTTGGGAAGTAAAGGGGTATGGAGAAAGGGTGGGCAATTGGGATTAAAAAGATCAAGAACTGCCATAGCTAACAATAGCTGCTTTTACATTGCAGCCTGGCTCTTGGGAGAGCAAACTAACTGTGCCAACCTCCCACGTTTAGTCTTCCTATAAATCGGCTGCACTGTTGGGGCTTTGATTCCAGCATGCACAGACTAGGCATCACATATTAACCAATGCGTGCATACACGTAGTGGTGTCATGACCTCACTACCAAAATACACTGCTGCTGCTGGAACAGCATGCGTATTGGCCCCAGGAATAAAAACAGGAGTTGGGAAGACCCAGTAAAATTTCCTGGAATTTACGCCCACCTGCTAATCTGCAAAACTTCCCTCGGCAAACAGCAATAAAACTCTAATTGGCCGCAGGAGTTATTTCGATCACAGGACCACAGGGAATACCTGAGCTGAGGCCTTAAGAGAGGAAGACAGGTTAACAGCATAACCATGCTCTAGAGTACCTTGGAGTAACACCACAGGCGATCTATTAGTGTGTACATATAGAAAAAATCTTACATCTCCATGCACATTCAGTCAACACAGCTAGGATTCCTGTTGTAACATTTCAGTTACACTTCCTCTCAATGCAAATTCCAAATTTCTAATGGGTTATTGCCGAGGTCAAAGTTTCACTGTGCCAGCACAATCTGGTCACCAGATTCACAGAAATTGCTCAAAATAAACTTTCTGAAAATTACTTTCAACTGCCATTTTTGTTAAACTGAAATTTCGAATGCCCAAAATAAAGGTTTAAACTTATAAAAAAAAAAGAATTGAACAATTACATATTTCCTAATAACCTGCTTAAATTTTCCAATTGAATTATCTTTTGTGGCTTTCAATGCCTTAATTAAAAGTTATACTTGAAGGCCTCAGTTTCTCCCAGAAATCTGTGCGTGGACTGAATATTTGCGCCTAGACCTGTGATGATGTGAGCAAATTTGGATTATGCCCGTTTTGCACCCAACCCTATTGCATGTTCCGCTGACTTCATTGGAAAGCAAAATTGGGTGGGGTGCAAAAGGGGGCAGCCAATCTGACTCTGGCAGTTTCCCGCCGGGGCAAGGTTAGCTTAAAATTTCCCCCCGAAAGGCATCACAGACCTTATTCTCCAACTTACCACATGCAGCGCCACAGGAGACTGACTCGGGTAAGGTTATGAGAGGTAAATGTCACACCTCAGGGGTCACACATGCGCATTTCTGTGACACGCTTGAAGAAGTATATGAAATGACAGAAAATCCAGACATTTCTTCCTGGCTTTTGAGAAAACATCCCGAGAATAGAAAAAAAAAACCTCGACTTGACCTTGAAATCTCTATCTACAGCAACAAGACCTCATTGGAAAATCTAGGCATCAAGGGGTGGGTCAGGTGGTACACAGCTCCCCCCTTAGCAGCAGAATAATACGGCATGCATTACATGGTTTAATGCTTTTGTCCTCATAAAATAATGTATCATCCAATTCATATTGAGTAACACTACAGGAGATCCACTAAATTCATAACATTTGATGGCACCAAGCTTTGTGGCTCGGGGACCAATAAAAGTGAGACTGAGGTTGTTCAAAAAGGCAAAGAAACAGAAACAGCATCGCTCATTTTCATATCTTTTCACGCCTCATTCTAATTATCCCAAGTCCTTTTATGTAACGTGTTTCTCAGTCCCTGATTTATATAAAAAACTCATAAAAACAATTAAATAGAGGCAATGACTTTGTTGAATTAATGAATGCTATTTTACTGGCGAGGCAAGTCCTGAGCTGGGAGCTCCAGTGTATAACGTAAAATAACACAAGAGGCAGGAGAATGGGCACTGCTCAAAGCGACAAGGAGAGACAGCTTCCGTCAGCACAGCTAAACCTCTCGCTGACCCGCAACAGCCGTCACCTGATTACCCAGAAAATGCGTGAGCAGCTACTTGACGCACAGGCCCACGCAATGAAAGTGGAAGTGGACATGGAGGTAAGGCACAAAGGACGATGACAGCAGAGCTAGGCTCAGAGCTCAGGACCGGAGTTAACTGTAAAACTGTTAACTGTAAAACTGTAAACTAAAAAAACAAAAAGGTTAAAAGCTCAACTGCAGACGGCAGGATTTGACACGTTGGACCCCCTGTGACCCATCTCATTGTCTTGGCTGTGCTCTGGTGTGTCTTTGATGTAATGCCTCCCTGAAAGATTGTATCTCTGCAGACAAATTGCTTTCTGTGTTTATATACTGTGTAATACTGTAGATTCCCTCATTGTACCTTTACCTGACGAAGGGGCAACAGCTCCGAAAGCTTGTAATTTTAAATAAATCTGTTGGACTATAACCTGGTGTTGTGCGACTTCTCATTTTTGTAAAACTCAGAGCATCGCATGGGAACTGGACACGCAAAAGGGAGCATCAGTCAAGGAGTCTTCAGATTGATTTGGTGTAAGTGTTGCAATGGGCTATAAAAAAGAATGTGCATTTATATTACATCTTATCGTGTCCTCAGGGGATCTCACAGCACTTTACATCCACAGAAGTGTAGTCACTGCTGTTGTGTGGGCAAGCACAGCAGTCAATTTGCTTTCAGCAAGATCCCACAAACAACAAATGAATGAATGATCAGATACTGTATTTTTTTTGTGTGATTTTGGTTGAGGAATACATGTTGACCTGGGGAAACTCATTCGGCCTTCCTCAAATTGTGCCATTGGATCTTTTAAATCCACCTGAACAGGAAACATGTGGGGGGGGGGTTAAATTGGATAACCCCTGTAAACGGGCGGAGGAATCGCGATGCGTGATTATCCCACGCCCATTGATTGCAATGCAGGCAGGATGCCAACTTCATGCTGCCCACTCATTTCCATGGTTACTGCGTGCAGGCAGCACTCCCCGCGCTGTTCATTGGCTGCACGCATCAGCAGGGGGCCCGATATCGTGAGTGGTAAGCCCTACTTAAAGCTCACCTACGCCTCTTAAGCAGGAGGTGCAATGTGGCTGCTGGTGGTGCTGGATCATCCTGAAAATTGTGCTGTGAAACAATCAACAATGGCTGACCATGGGAGAGAGCGCGTGCACCAAGGTTTCGGACGCTGCACTGCAGGTCTTGGTGGAGGAGGTAGAAAGAAGGAGTGACGCCCTGTACCCTCAGGGGGGCCGGAGACCCTCCAGACACATGCTCGGAGGGCAGTGGCAAGAGATAGCGGAGGAGGTCAATGCCAGGAATGTAGCCCCAAGGACCTGGATGCAGTGCAGAAGAAGTTTAATGATCTTACACGAGTTTTCAAGGTCAATGAGTACCTCCTCAAATGCCATATCCTACCAACTGCACCACTAACCTCATGCACTGCTCAATTCACCACCCCCCCAAATCGGACTCATATCTAACATTCATATGCTTCACCTCACCCTCATACACTTCACAATGTTGCAAGCCTCACACCTACATCTCACAGCTCGCACACACTGGCAGCAATGCAGCCACGACAGCCACATCACCCAAACATATTGCACAACACTCACTGACACACTTGCTTCTTTCCTGCAGGAGAAGGTGGCACACAACAGGAGGCAGCAGGAATTACCAGGAGGGGGAGAGGCGCGCCCTGCATGTTTTAACCCCCATGGAGGAGACAGTTATGAGAAGGGCCAGTGCTGAGGCCGAGGCCACCGGCGGGGCTGAAGTGATTGAAGATGAGTGTATCCTCATACCTAATCCTCCTTCTCACATCCCACTTCTCGCTCATCCCTCAATCTCTTCTGATTGAGAAGCTGCAGGTGGTGTAAGCATCTACTTCTTACTTTCTCCTCGATCCTCACCACAGCTCAACCCTTCTCCCTTTTTCATTTCAGATGCTCAAGAACTGGAACCTGCCCAGGCAGTGCAGGAATAGCAAGAAGAAAGTGAAGATGAAGAGACACCATCATTCGATTTCACAGTCGTTGCCACCAGCTCAGATACTGACACTGTGCCTAGTCTAGAGGATAGGATAGAGGCGGTATCTGCACATGGTGAGACACCGGGCACAAGTGAGCAGGAGCCAGGGTTGGGGGAAAGGATAGCGCAGGTGCCAGCTCACCGGAGGGCGAGGTCACACACTAGTTCTGTTGCGGAGGATTCAGATAAGGACTTTGATGGGCCAGGCGACAGAACAAGGCTGATGGGTGTACACTCCCAAATGCTTGGTGCACTGGGAAACCAACTGGAAAGCCTGCAGTCAATGTCAAAGAGCATGGAGGAGTCCGGCACCAACTTGGCACAGGGCTTTGCGCAGAGCTTGGAGCCCATCCTTTCCAACATGGAATGGGTGGCCACCAATGTTCCCTTTAATTTTTTTTGCTGCGGAACCTTTTAAGGAAATGCACAGCCCATTCAAAATACCACGCAGCGCAGTTTTCCCTATTTAAAAGCCAGTGAGCCTGCTGCACGGGAGCTATGGAGCGTTGCGTGGCCGCGCAGCTTAAAGGGAACATTGGTGGCCACCTCCATCAACATACCTGTGAGCCAATCGTGATGCAGCCTCTGATGGCCGATGTCTCAGCTCCTTTCCAGCACAAGCAGCATCTACCCAACATCTGAGTGCTGCAGTGGAAGCTCAGACTGCTGTCATCACGGCTGCAGTTACCAGTGTTGAAAGAGGCTTTCAGGGTGTCACAGCAGCAGCTGTCCAGCAATCCGTTCTCCAACAGAGTACTAGGATTGCTGAGGCACCGCCCCGGGAGAGTGGCAGTGGCTCCATGGTCCTCACTCAGGTTGACAGCATTCCTGTTCCCACCCCCCCTGCCACACCGCCAGTGCTCTTGCTGTTGCCCGTCAGCCAGCCAACCCAGACTGCTGCAGCACAGGCCGAGATGGTGCAGTCTGAAGCCGGGCCTTCTAGGCTCAGAGCTGCTCGAGGTCGCCCTCCAAGGCCATCTGCAGTCTGCTCCAATAAAAGTCAGCAGCCTTCCACCAGCCGTGCTGCAGCCACTGGGGAAGCACCTCGTAGGAGCACTAGGACAGGAAAAGACACATGAAGAGGCACTAAGGGGATGCACAAGGGTGATTAGTTTAATTTTGTATGCACTATGGCATGATTTAATTTATAAATTTGGATTGGAATGTATATATTGGGTTGGTTTATATTTTTGCATTGATGGAAAGAGGATGAGGATGCAGGATAATAAGGCCATAAAAAAAAAAAACCAAGCACTAGGGTTTATTTCTAGAGGGATAGAATTGAAAAGTAGAGAAGTTATACTAAACTTGTATCAAACCTTGGTTAGACCACACTTGGAGTACTGTGTACGTTTCTGGTCGCCATATTATAAAAAGGATATAGAGGCACTGGGGAGGGGGCAAAAAACAAGATTTACAAGGATGACACCAGAAATGGTGTCCAAAGATGTGCGGGTTAGGTTGATTTGGCTATGATAAATTGACCCTTAGTGTTAAGGGGATTAAATACGTGGGGTTACGGGGATAGGGTGGGATATGTGTCGGTGCAGGCTCGATGGGCCGAAATGGCCTCTATCTGCACTGTGGGGATTCTGTGAAATGCGAGGGTATACCTATCAGGAAAGGATGAACAGGCTGGGTCTCTTTCCTCTTGAAAAGAGATGGTTGAGGGGTGAACTAATAGAGGTCTTTAAAGTTATGAAAGCTTTTGATAGAATAAACATAGAGAGAGTGTTTGTACTTGTTGGGAAGAGGAAAACTGGAGGCCATCAATATAAGACAGTCACCAAGAAATCAAATAGGAAATTCAGAAGTTCTTTACCCAGAGAGTGGTGAGAATGTGGAACTCGCTAATCAGGGAGTAGTTGAGGCGAATAGTAAAGAGGCATTTAAGGGGAAGCTAGATAAGCATATGAGGGAGAAGGGAATAGAGGGTTACGCTGATAGAGTTAGATGAGGAAGCTCAAGTGGAGTATAAACCCCGGCATGGACTGGTTGGGCTGAATGTGATGGAAGGTGTCATCGACAGTGCTATCAAGCGTCACTTACTCACCAATAACCTGCACACTGATGCCCAGTCTGGGTTCCGCCAAGACCACTCGTCTCCGACCTCATTACAACCTTTGTCCAAACATGGACAAAAGAGCTTAATTCCAGAGGTGAGGTGAGAGTGACTGCCCTTGACATCAAGGCAGTATTTGACTGAGCGTGGCATCAAGGAGCCCTAGTAAAACTGAAGTCAATGGGAATCGGTGTGAAAACTCTCCACTGGCTGGAGTCATACCTAGCACAAAGGAAGATGGTTGTGGCGGTTGGAGGTCAATCATCACAGCCCAAGGACATCACTGCAGGAGTTCCTCAGGGCAGTGTCCTAGGCCCAACCATCTTCAGCTGCTTCATCAATGACCTTCCCTCCAACATAAGGTCAGAAATGGGGATGTTCGCTGATGACTGCACAGTGTTCAATGCCATTCACAACTCCTCAGATAATGAAGCAGTCCATGCCCGAATGCAACAAGACCTGGACGACGTTCAGGCTTGGGCTGATAAGTGGCAGGTAACATTCGCGCCACAGATGTGCTAGGCAATGACTATCTCCAACAAGCGAGAGTCTAACCACCTCCCCTTGACATTCAACGGCATTACCATTGCCGAATCCCCCACCATCAACATCATGGGGGTCAACATTGACTAGCCACATAAATACTGTGGCTACAAGAGCAGGTCAGAGGCTAGGTATTCTGCGGCGAGTGTCTCACCTCTGACTCCCCAAAGCCTTTCCACCATCTACAAGGCGCAAGTCAGGAGTGTGATGGAATACTCTCCACTTGCCTGGATGAGTGCAGCTCCAACAACACTCAAGAAGCTCGACACCATCCAGGACAAAGCAGCCCGCTTGATTGGCACCCCATCCACCACCTTAAACATTCACTCCCTCCACCATCAGCGTACCGTGGCTGCAGTGTGTACCATCTACAAGATGCACTGCAGCAACTCGCCAAGGCTTTTTCGGCAGCACCTCCCAAACCCGTGACCTCTTCCACCTAGAAGGACAAGGGCAGCAGGCGCATGGCAACACCACCACCTCCAAGTTCCCCTCCAAGCCACACACTATCCTGACTTGGAAGTATATCGGCGTTCCTTCATTGTCACTGGGTCAAAATCCTGGAACTCCCTCCCTAACAGCACTGTGGGAGTACCTTCACCACACGGACTGCAGCTGTTCAAGAAGGTGGCTCACCACCACCTTTGCAAGGGCAATTAGGGATGGGCAATAAATGCTGACCTTGCCAGCGATGCCCATATCCCATGAACGAATATAAACAAAAACATGTTTCTGTGCTGTATATTCTACATAATTCTCTGTAATGGCGTCCAGCTCACATCCCGCTGGAAGTGTGCGAGAGCCATTTTCGTAGTTTAGGAGGCTTTATAGCCATGCAGTATCCACTGGGGAAGCACCTCGTAGGAGCACTAGGACAGACAAAGACACATGAAGAGGCACTAAGGGAATGCACAAGGGTGATTGGTTTATTTTTGTAAAACCCAAAAACGCTCCCAAGATCTTGATTTAGCATCACATCCAAAAGACAGCACTCCTTCATTACTTTACTGAAGTGTTAGCCTAAGATAAGGGCTCAAATCCACTGTGGGGCTTGACCCCACAACTTTCTGAGTCACAGATGAGTGTGATACCAACTGAGCCAAGCTGAGGCTTTGCTATATTATGCTTGGTCTAATGCTGAATAGATGTGTAGAATTGGAGTACTCACTATAAGAATGGGTTAATACGCCAAAGAAAAGTGAAATGGTGCTTTGCTTGCTACATATAGGTATGGCATTGTGGAAATAAACATTCATGCCATGTGTTTTATTTTATATTTCTATTTTTGTACTTATTGGCCCAAAAATTCGGCTGAATACGGGAGAGTACGAACTGTGTACTCTCGCGTATTCAGTCCTGAAGTGTCGGTTTCCTGCATGCACTGCGCATGCGCGGGAAACCGGCACTTCTGGTATTGCGAAGGGGGCGGTTCCTAAGTGAACCGCGTGCGCACTACAGGCTGTGCGCACGCAGCACACTTAGGTTTTTTTTCAGGTTTCAACGCGAAGGTAAGTATGGAAGATTTTACACATGAAGAAAGGAGGCGTAAGACCCCCTTTTAACAAGGTAAGTAGTTAATTAAGTATTATTTTAAAATTTTTTCAACAGGTTTATCTTTTTTAGAGACTTTAAAGAAAGGTAAGTTTATTTTTATAACTTTTAAAAAGAATTTAAAAATTTTCAAAAATGTAAATTTTTGTTTAAAGTGGTTAATTTATTTAACTATAGTTATTTTATTAATGTGATGGTTTTTTTAAATTTATTTGAGGTTTAGATGTTCTTTTGGGGGCAAGTTGTATTCATAGTTTTGACAGGTCTCCTGTCAAATCTATGAATGAAAGATGGTCTGCTGCCATTGGCTCTCCATGGCCCACGTGATCCCAGAGGTCGCATCGCACTAACTGCGCCTCTGGGACACGCACACACTGCGCGCCGGCACCAGGGAGAGGCCCAGGACCAGAAGTTTGTGTGTGCCCGAAACACAACGGCCGGCGCGGAGTGTGATATCGCGGGGGATCCTTACCCCCGCGGCAAGCCTCCGAGTCAAATTTCTGGGCCATTAAGACAAGAGCATCAGTTTGGGGAATGTTACATTTTGTCGACCCAGTGTCTGCTTAAGCCGATAGCACAGTTAAGTGTACAGTAAAATTCCTACTGCTCCAACCTAGCAGTGTGCCTCAGCTTAAAACTTAGCAGAGTGCCCCTTCCTGCACCACTGTGTTATTTCCATTTCTTGTATCAGCCATCCCTGTGATGTCGCTGAGCGAGATTGTCAAATCTGGACAACTTATACCTAATTATGAATGGCAACATGCCATTGACTCCTGCTGACTTGAGTTGAAATCCAAACGCATTTCACTCAGGTCTCTTACAACCAAAAGAGAAAAGTTCATCCCATCGGCTTGGACTGAATTCAGAAACAACCAGGGTCATACTCACGATTGCTATTCTCCTGCTGCAAAGTCCACATGCGCGAATGCCAGGTGAGGACAGTATCAGACTCAGCTCTCCACCATCGCTAAATTGTCAGACTGCTTGTCCGACACCCAGTACTGGATGAGCAGAAATTTTCACCAATTAAATATTGGGAAGACCGAAGCCATTGTTTTCGGTCCCCGCCCCAAACTCCGTTCCCTAGCCACTGACTCCATCCTTCTCCCTAGCATCTGTCTGAGGCTGAACCAGACTGTTCGCAACCTTGGTGTCATATTTAACCCTGAACTGAGCTTCTGACCACACATCCGCGACATAACTAAAACCTCCCATTTCCACCTTCGTAACATCGCCCGTCTCGGCCCCTGCCTCAGCTCATCTGCTGCTGAAACCCTCATCCATGCCTTTGTTACCTCTAGACTTGACTATTCCAACACACTCCTGGCTGGCCTCCCACATTCTACCCTACATAAACTTGAGGTCATCCAAAACTCGACTCTCTGTGTCCTAACTCGCACCAAGTCCCGTTCACCCATCACCCCTGTGCTTGTTGACCTACACTGGCTCCCGGTTAAGCAACACCTCGATTTCAAAATTCTCATCCTTGTTTTCAAATCCCTCCATGGCCTCGCCCCTTCCTATCTCTGTAATCTCCTTCAGCCCCACAACCCCCCGAGATATCTGCGCTCCTCTAATTCTGACCTCTTGAGCATCCCTGATTAGAATCGCTCAACCATTGGTGGCCGTGCCTTCAGTTGCCTAGGCCCTAAGCTCTGGAATTCCCTCCCTAAATCTCCCCGCCTCTCTTTCCTCCTTTAAGACACTCCTTAAAACCTACCTCGTTGACCAAGCTTTTGGTCATCTGCCCTAATTTCTCCTTATGTGGCTCGCTGTGAAATTTTTTGTCTTATAATACTCCTGTGAAGCGCCTTGGGACGTTTTACTATGTTAAAGGCGCTATATAAATACAAGTTCTTCTTGTTGTTGTTGTTGTAAATGAGAAGCCCCACACCTAGACCTGGAGGCAATAAATTAGATTAACACTTGACTGACGGAGTGCTGCATTGCTGAAGATACCATCCTTTGAATGGGACGTTAAACTGCGGTCTCCTCTGCCTGTTCAGATCGGCATTAAAGATCGTATAACTGTACTTAACTTAAAAAGGGCATGGAAGTGTACAGACTAATATACCCTGGTTAACCAATACTGCTTAAAAAAAAATAGTCATTCATCTCATTGCCATGTGTGGGGACATTGCTGGCACCAAATGTTTGCCAGGTTTGCCTACATAATAGTCAACGTAATTCATTGTGTGAAGCTCTTTGAGGTGCTTTGATGACCTGCTGGGGAACTATATTAGCTAAGGCTTTCTTTATTCAGCTGGAAATTGGTAAATGAATGAAGTTGAATCCAACAAACGAGCCATTCGTGCAGCCTCACAGCAATCCAGAACATCTGCAGCAACTTTAGTTAAGATAATATTAACTCTGGATCAGGTTGTTGGTTGTGGAAGTGCTGAGATGGCTGATTACTCCCTTTTATGTCATTCACTTTAGTAACAATGGAAGGCATTTATTTTTGCTATGTTACAAAACAGGTCAATCCTCGATGCCTGAGACGGTGGATGCTGGAGTAAAACCAACAGGACCACAGCACAGAATTCAGCATTTCCTCACCCTCCTTTCTAATATAAAGGCAAACTTCACCTCCCACCATGCTCCAACTGCATCCGTCCTGTCCCTCTACCTCCACCTGCACTGCTCTGATCTGTCCACTAGAAAGGGCACAAGAGCACAAGAACATAAGACGTAGGAGCAGGAGTCGGTCATTTGGCCCCTCGAGCTGATCTGATCTTGGCCTCAACTCCACTTCCCTGCCCGCTCCCCATAACCCTTGACTCCCTTGTCGTTCAAAAATCTGTCTATCTCCACCTTAAATATATTCAATGACCCAGCCTCCACAGCTCTCTGGGGAAGAGAATTCCAAAGATTCACGACCCTCTGAGAGAAGAACTTCCTCCTCACATTTCCGATTTAAAAGGGTTTCCCCTTATTCTGAAATTATGCCCCCTAGTTCTAGATTCCCCCACGAGGGGAAACATCTTCTCTGCATCTACCCTGTCAAGCCCCCTCAGAATCTTATATGTTTCAATAAGATCCCCTCTCATTCTTCTAAACTCCAATGAGTATAGGCCCAACCTGCTCAACCTTTCTTCATAAGCAGTCCAGGAATGACTCTTCCATCCAATTTCCCGTCCCGCTCCCTGTGGGGAAAGACAAGGGGCTGGATTTTGTCTTGGGGTCGGGTTGGGGTCGTGTGATCCGCATTTCGTGTTCCCCCCCCCCGACTCCAGATTAATGTGGATGAATGATGCAATTTTAACTTAATTGGGCAATTGAGTTCCAGCATGTGGGAACCCATGAACCAATTAGTGGTTTCAGTCTGAAAGTCGCCTCTGATGATGTCATCATTGTAGAGACTGCCTGGCTTTGCTGTGAGTGGACCTGGATGCAAAATGAGCAGCAGGAGAGAGAGAGAGAGAGAGAGAGATCGTCCATCCAGGTCCTCTCACAGCAAAGGCCAGGCAGTCTCTGAAGACATTCAATGCAGCAACATCAGAGGCGACTTTCAGACCTAATACTACTACTACCTTCATCACATCTCCGTTGTAATAGTGGACCTGCAGCTGATAGTCAGCTATCCACTTGTGCTCCCACTGGAGTGTTTCACATCAGGCGTACTTCATGTTGGAAAAGGGTTAAACTAGCTAAAGCGTTTCAAAATGGCATTACAGAGCCAATTTAGGGCTTGTTAAGGGCTTTAATGGCCTCTCCCGCCTCTTGGAGGCGGGACGGAGTCGGGAACCCCGCGACCGATTTTGTCAAAATTGCGTGGAGGCGGGATGGGGTCGGGACGCCCGAATCTGCAACTTTAACCCCCCACACGCCTCCAAACCCGACTCCACGGGTCATTGAAAATCCAGCCCGAGGTCTCAGCTCGGTGCCCCTGCTGCACAGTATGGCTGAGATCCGGAACCAAAAGTGTGGGAAACACAAGGGGTTTGCCTGCATCAAACTATTCTTTGTCAAAGTGCATGGTGATCCAACACTCGGGGTGCCAACTCTGGTTGGAGGTATTCCAGGAGGTTTCATCATGTGACCTCCCCCCTCCAACCCCTCCGCCTCGCCATTGGTCGCCCGACACGTCCATCCTCGTGGTGCACCGCCTTCCCACGGCCAATCAGTAAGTGAACAGGCTCTTTGTTACCCGATTGGATGATTCTTGACTGTTGGTCAAACATGAATCTTTTTTTCCCATCTGCAATATTTTTATAACTAATAAACAAAATCATCCAAAGAAAATGAACAAAAAATTCATATTTTATTGCCTCAATGATTTTTCTCCTGGATTGCTCACAGCCTTGTCCTGGAGATTAATCTTTAATTCCTGGAGACTCCGGGGCAATCCCGGAGGGATGGCGACTCTATCTAACACAGTCTGCCATTGGACCACATACATCACCTGGGCCTAGAAATTCGTGGCCGCCACAAAAGGTGCCGGCACCACCGTGGCCGGGGAGTTAACGGCCGGTGAAAACGTTGGCGCTTGCAGGACCAAAAAATTGGCGCCGGGGACTAATTATCATCAGCCCAGCGCTAAACCCACAGGCGGAAAATTTTGTGTTCGCCAGCAATTGCCGCAACGCTAACCGAGTGAAATTGAGGGCTGGAGATAGGTGGCGCTGCGCTCACCGTCCATGCAACACCGTCCTGGTGGCACTGCTGGAGGGATTCGGGATGAAGTTCCTGTCCATGTCCAGCGTTGCAGCTTCCCACAGCCAATGGGAGTGAAGCTGTGGAGCTCGCAGGGAATTGTGGGCAATGAAGAGGTCTGAGAATTAAAGGGGCCACGCACACTGAAGCATTACAAAATCAAATGCAGTGAATCCATACATTTTTCAGCCCTTTCTGCCTTTTAAGAAATATTCAATATTTAAAAGAAGTTCCAAATGTGAATATTCAGCTGTTAAAGCTGAATTACCTTCCTAACCTCAACAAATGGGAAAACTGCCTCAGCACTAACACAAATGGCTCAGCAAGCCAGGGAAGGGGCACCGAGGGTCTCGCACGCAGCACTCCAGCTTTGTGCAGGGGGTCAACACTGCAAGAACGGCCCTCTACCCACATGGGCCAGGAGGCCCTCCAGAAAGAATGATGTGGGAGTACATCACTAAGGCCGTCATTGCCAGCAGTGTCGTTCCCCCCACCACCTGGCTCCAGTGCCCGAAGAAGCTTCATGACCTCAGACCACTAGTCAAGGTCAGTGAATGCATCTTCAAAAGCCATCTCCTACCAACTGCACCACTAGCCTCGCACACTGCTCAATGCACAACCCCCAATCACTCACCTACCAACAATCTGCGCCAATCACGAGGCACATCTCCCATTCCTAGCCTCATCTCACCCACTTGGAGGAGATGGTGCAGGCCATTCTTGGCAGGGGCATGGTTGAGCCCGTGGCCAGCGGCGGGGCTGAAAGGATACAAGATGCGGGTATCCTTGTAAGTTATCCTCCTTCTGGCATGCACCTCTTGCTCTCGCCCTCCCGTCAGCACAACTCCACCCTTGTGCTTCCTCATTTCACACACCCAAGAAATGCTGCCTGCCCAGCCAGTGGGTCAACAAGAAGAGGCAGCCTGCCCAGCCAGTGGGACCGCAGGCAGATGATTCCATCCCGGATATCCCAGCCACAAAGGGGCTGTCTGGGATGAATCCTTCCGTCTGATTCCTCCTCTTTGGCCTCCTCCTTTTCTGCGTCTTCCTCTTCCCTCTGCAAGCGGATGCTGTAAATGTGAAATGACAGCATAAGATGCTGGAAATACTCAGTTGGTCAGGCAGCATCTCGACCTGAGACGTGAACTCGTTTTTTCTCTCCACGGATGTTCCATGACCTGCTGAGTATTCACAGCATGTTCTGTCTTCTCAAAAGCCTTCATTTACCATCCGAGCCCTTGCAAGCGTCCAGCAGCACTCCCTACACACTTAAAAAACTTTTCACTTCTATTGCAGCAAGCCACCACTTCAATTAAATTTAAAAAAAGTCCGAACCCTTAAATTCAAACTTACCTGAATGATGTGTGTGTCCCTTTAAGAGCTGCAGACATCGCCACTGTCAGCCACTGTTAGCCTGCTTGCACGCCAGGTTAAACTGCCGTGCTTAGGACCCAGGTCGAAGTTCACGTTGGTGACGTTAAGTCGGCGTTGCACGCCACCACACCGCCATTTTTTTTCCTGGGCGCTGCCAGTTACCAGCAGCACAAAGGGGAAGAGGAATATGGCGGCCGTCGCGGGACCCACCAGCAGCTGGCGAAAGTGCGGCAGCCGCCATTTTATTGCCATTTCATGGCGCTATGGAATGTCGGTAAGTAGATGAATTTCTAGCCCAAAATGTAATGCCATCCTGTTGGCGTTGGTCCTGGCAGCAGGCCCCGATGTGGCGTACCCAAGCGGCGTTGCTGCTTCAACAGCCTCAGACAGCGAGGCTGTGATTTCACAAAGGATTGTGGGATTCTTAAAAAGGCTATGCATTGTCATTTTATTAAAAGCGCAATGCCTTCTGAAATGATAAAAATAAAAATAATGTAAAAATATGCAGTTTTTAGCCCTTACAGATCAACTGCCTTCTGAAAAAATATTAACATTAAAAAGAATTCCCAAATTGGTAGTCTTCAGCGCTTAAAGTTGAATTCCCTTCCACACATAAAAAAATGGGAAAAATGCTTCCGTACTAACACAAATGGCTCAACAAGGCAGGGATGGGGCTCCCAGGGTCACGCACGCAGCACTCCAGCTTTGTGCAGGGGTTCAACACTGCAAGAGATGTCCTCTACCCACAGGGTCCAGGAGGCCTTCCAGAAAGAAGGATGTGGAATCACATCACCAAGGCCGTCACTGTCAGCAGTGTCGCCCCCACGACCCCATGGCTCCAGTGCCCAAAGAAGTTCATGACCTCAGACCACTGGTCAAAGTCAGTGAATGCATCTTCAAAAGCCGTCTCCTACCAACTGCACCACTAGTCTCACACACTGCTCAATGCATGACTCCCTCCCCCAATCACTCACCTACCAACAATCTGTACCAAACACAAGGCACACCTCCCATTCCTAGCCTCATCTCACCCCTTTGGAGGAGATGGTGCTGGTCATTCTTGGCAGGGGCATGGCTGAGCCCTTGGCTAGCAGCGGAGCTGAAAGGATACAAGATGCTGGTAACCTCATACATTATCCTCCTTCTGGCATGCACCTCTTGCTTTCCCGCCAACCCCTCACCACAACTCCACCCTTGTGCCTTCCTCATTTCACACATCCAAGAAATGCAGCCTGCACAGCCAGTGGTTGGCCAAGAAGAGGGAGAGGAGAGTGAAGATGAAACACCGTCACTCGATTTGAAACTCCCAGCCACCAGCTCCTAGAGATCGTCCTGCAAGCCCATTTGCAGTGTCCCCCACTGAAAGTCAGCAGCCTTTCACCAGCCATGCTGCAACCACTGGGGTGGCACTGCGTGACATCAGTAGGATAGGCTAAGGCACACAGAAGATAATCACTAAGGGAATGCATAAGGGCGAGGAGTTGATTTCATTATGTCATATTGGATGGATAGATGTATAAAGTTGGATTGGAGAGTTTGCTTTTTGGTGGCTTTTATTTCAGCATCGTGTCCAAGAGAACATTGTGATGGTCAGTAACAGAGGGAAGGTAAGGTGTAGGACAAATGTTGAAAGAGGAATTGGGGTTGTAGTCACTCGGGCCACAGGCAGATGATTCCATCCTGGATATCCCGGCCAGAAAGGGACTGACTGGGATGCATCTTTCCTTCTGCTTCCTCATCTTCTGCTTCTTCCTTTGCTGCATCCTCCTCTTCTCTCTGCGAGGGGATGCTGTAAATGTGAAATGAAAGCATTAAATGCTGGAAATACTCAGCCAGTCAGACAGCATCTCTACCTGAGACATGGGGGGTAGGTTTGGAGGCGGGACATCCATCAAAATCGCAAAGATTGACAGCGGGTCAGAATCCTGCTGTCAACCCGCCTCCAAACAATCTTCACAGGTGTCGGGTCCCCGATTTGCGCATGGACCCAACACCTATCAGCGGGAAGAGGATTATAGCCAATTAACTGCCTGTTAACAAGTTGTTAACAGGCAGTTAAGAGGCTTTTTGCAATTTTGACAGGTGTACTGCGGGCTTCCCGACGTCCGGACACCACGCCAGGTAAGTGTGGCGTGCTGTGGGCCTACTGTAATGGTTCTGCATTGATGACAGCTGCAGAAGTGGTGTGAAGGATCCAATGGTGCACTGGTGAGTTTCAGAGGTAAGAAAATGTTGAGAAAATCATTTTTAATGCAGTTACACCTTTCTGTAGGTGACAAGTTTTGGATTGTATGTGTAGTCCCACCTCCTTGGGAGAACCTCATTCACCAGTGACAGATCGCTTCTGTAACCTCACCTGCAGCTTCCATCTGTTCCAGCCTAAGGAGGGAGTCACTGGAGAGCCTGGGTGCAAGAGCTCACCTTTGTACAGTGATTGTCAGTGTTTGCAGCACCTCAATGCTGTCAAACACTGAAAAATCAGCTGTCAAAAAAAATTGTGCGTGGCCCCTTTAAGAAAACCAGCAGATGACGCGTCATCAACTGACGTCATCTGACAACAGCTTCCTCTTAATTGGCTGGCAAGCCCACAGGGTGGGCTTAACAAGGCCAATTGATGCAAAATCATGTCTGTGCGTCTGATGTCATTGGGGGCAGGACTGGAACCCGGAAGGCAGCTGTCCCACTCCCAAGCCACCTCGGACTGCAAAATCGCGGCCATGAACTCTGTTTCTCTCTCCATGGATGTTGCCTGACCTGCTGAGTATTTCCAGCATTTTCTGCCTTCTCAGAGGCCTTCCTTTACCATCCGAGGCCTTGCAAGCATCCAGCAGCACTCCCTGCACACTTAGAAATCTTTTACCATGTATTGCACCAAGCCACTACTTCAATAAAAAAATTTTAAAATCCAGTCCAAAAGCTTAAATGCAAACTTACCTGCAAGATGTGTGTGTCCCTTTAAGATGTGCTGACAGCGTCTCTGTCAGTCTGCTGATTGCTGATTGTTCCTGGTGAGCTTAGGACCCAGTGCTGAACTCAGCGCGAAGGTCGAAGTTTGCTGAGGTGACGTTAAGTCGGTGTGCACGTCACCCTCTCTGAATTTACATTTCCAGGGCCAGCGCTGATATCAGCAGCGCGAAGGCCCTCACGAAAATAGCGGCCACCGAGTCCCCCACCAGAGAAGGGCGCTAGCGTGGCAGCCGCCATTTTTAGACCGGATCTCGGCGAAAACCCGTGGCAGTAAGTGGGCCAATTGCTAGGCCGTGGCCTTTAAAAATACCACACAGTGGTTTTGTCATTAAAGGTGTTGCAGCAGGTTTGTACTCCAATGCACGGTGCCCACAGAATGGCAAAATTCAGGATAGTGCCTTCAATTCCTATCAATCCTGAGGCACTTTATTCAGGCACAGTCGGCAGAGCTTTCTTCTGCATCTAGCTGCACTGTATCTGACATGGGTGTGCTTGATGCTGACACTGGGTGCCTGATATGGGAAGATTTCCCTTCCCCAGCCCTAATCCCCCTCATCTTAATCAGCACGGAAAAATCTATGTCTAAAAATCTGTTTCTTCAAATGATTACATTAAGCAGTGATCCCATTCCCAACCTGTCCTAGTTCCGGATAAAAAGCTGAGATTCGGCTAACTTGCTACAAGGCAACAACCTGGTCCATCTGGATGTAATTTGCCGAGCTCTGATCGCTGGCCAAGTTTCTGCAAACAACCTGCAGCCTGCCACACCACATGAATTTCTATTTGACACAATAACCCCCATTTATCCTGGAGATACAAAGCCCTGTGCAAACTCAGTGTGTTGAGTGTTCCATTCCACACATCGCAGACAGCCCAGCTCAACCCTCATGTACTTTACACACACAGTCAGGCGCACGTATCCCTAGTCGATAGGTTGTTTCTGTGGCTGCCATACATTCTGACAATTCATTTTCGAAGGTAGCTAAGCCTACATTGTTACTGCGAAACCGTTTAACCTTTTTGAGTGAAAGTGATTGTCGACTGCTGTCGCTACCAGGTGTCAGTGTGGCCCAGTCCCAGTTGTTCTGGATGTGATGTGAAAGGCTTTGCTTGACATTTTTTGTTCAGATGAGTGTTATCTTACAGTCACAAGTTCCCCTAATTTACTGAGAAACATTGCATTCATGAGGAAAGGCAGAATGTGGCATCAGTTTTATTGTAAGGATTTTTTTTTTGTTGTTTTTCTAATGAAGTCTGAAGGGAATTAATAATAAGCTCCCCAGTCCATCTCTCTGTGTATCACTGTTTCTGCATTATTTTCAAGTAACTTGTATATTTAGGAAATAATTGGCAATGTAACTTTCCTTGGAGTATATAATCTTTTGGTTTGGAGTTCGGCTATTTTTATTAAACACAGTTGAACAGTAACGTTTTTCCAATCGATCTGGTACTGCAGCCCTGGTGGGAGTAGCAATAGAAGCCGATTCCCTAGAAATTCATATCGGATGATGGCGCAAGACAGGCTGTGAGTAAGGCTGGCGTATAATGGGCGGCTGAGCCGATAACACCCGTTTTGCGCCACTGTCTGAGACGAATTTCAAGGCCAATGCCAGACAGGGACATAGCCAGGCATTGGGGGAGATAGATCAGGGTATATGGAGTTAGGTCACAGATCAGCCATGATCTCATTGAATAGCGGAACAGGCTCGAGGGGCTAAATGGCCTCCTCCTGTTCCTATGTTCCTCTGGGAGATGGTCGAGCAGGAGATGCAGATAAAAGGAAATACTGGAAACTAGGAGATGGAGAAGGACAGCAAAAGAGGTGGGAAAGACAGGTGAAGTTAAACACAAAGGGGGTAGCAGAGTTAGGACCAGGAAGTGGAGAAAGGCAAAGCCAAGAAAACATAAGGAGCTAAAGAAGATGGAGGACAGATCCAGGAGATTGTAGAAACAGAGCAGGAAGATGGAGAAAGACTGACCCAGAAAATAGTAAAAGCAGAGCAGGGAAATGGAGAAGGACAGAGCGAGATGATTGTACAGACGGAACAGAAAGATGGAGGACAGAATGAGAGAAAAAGAACTTAGAGAATAAAATGAAAAGGAGTAAATACAAAAATAGCATTTTTTACTGCAGAAAGAAAGAGAACCAAAGGCGGGCTTCATCATGGACCAATATAAAGGAAGAATGTATCAGGATTTCAGAGACAGCCTCCGTTTACATGGGTGCTGATCCAGCTTGCTATAACTAGACAGTAAACAGGAGCTGCAGATAGTGACTGCACTATGGCTGGCAGTAGTTGAGACTGAAGAGTTTAGACAGCGCGATGTTAAAAATGCACACCTTCATGTTTGAAGTTTTTATTTTGTTGATCAAGTATCACAGACAGCTTCTATTGTGAAAATGGAAACAAGTTTATTGTGTTAAACTCTGTTCCCTGTAATGAAAACTCTGAATAAAAGGAAATTCAAACTGTCTGACCTTTAGCTAGAACATACACAATACTGAAACATTGACTTTAATACTATGAGCAAGGCTGGCAGCATTAATCATGAGCAATAAGACTCTAAGGAGAAGTTATGCCATGTAGCAATTTGAGCATAATGTAACAGTCTCGATTTTTCTGGTGAATTTTGTTTTAACTTCATATTTTTATGGTCTCTTTTTTGCATCCTTCCATGGTATGATGGTTGGAGGGCCCTGGGACCTTGCACGCTGTGACCAGGCCTGTCCTTGTTTGTTCTCCTGGTCTGCTGCTAGAACTTCTGGATTGCCTCATAAGAGCTAGTCCATTCAAAGGAGCATTCATTCACCAGCCCCCAGATATTAGTAGAGGTGGATCATATGATTTGAGTTGCACCTGTTCATAAATGGTCTCGCGAGCACTAATATCACTACAGTGGTACATCCATTATCTACCATAGTGGAAGGGACCCCATCCCCCATCCTAAGGGACAATCAAAACATAAGGTTAATCAAGAATCCTCAAAATGTGGTCTGACACATATGGTATTCTCAGCACGGAAATGAAGTCAGGTATAATATAAATAACTAAAAAGAAACATTCCGTTGATTTCATAGAATGATACAGCACAGAAGGAGGCCATTCAACCCATTCTGCCTGTGCCGGCTCTTTGAAAGAGCTCTCCAATTAGTCCCACTCCCCTTCCCCACGGCCATGCAATTTTCTCGCCTTCAAATATTTATCCAATTCCGTTTTGAAGGTTACTATTGAATCTACTTCCACCATCCTTTCAGGCAGTGCATTCGAGATCCTAATAACTCGCTGCTTAAAAAAAAATTACCTCATCTCACCTCTGGCTCTTTTCCCAATTACCTTAAACCTGTGTCCTCTGGTTACGGTCTTCTGCCACTGGAAACAGTTTCTCCCTATTTACTCTATCAAAGCCCTTCATGATTTTGAATACCTCTATTAAATCTCCCCTTAATCTTCTCTGCTATAAGGAGAACAATCCCAGCTTCTCTAGTCTCTCCACATATTTCAAAATGGAGATGAAATACAAACATAAGTTAGCATTAAGTGAGGCAACATCTTGAACAAGGCTTTGTGCCATGAAAAGTCCCCGAAATAACTGCAATTGGTGGGCCGATAGTGTGGGATCCGAGTTCATTCATCCAGAAAAAAAGGCTACGGTTCCCCGTCACAGCATCAACTGTTTAGCCTACTTTCATGGTTTAACCTGAAGTAGTGTTCTAGATTTACTTTTCCATATCATTTACTATCCATGAGATTCCCTCTTCGTCACCGACTGTTAGTGGTGAAGAGCCCAAATTTCTCCAAGTATTTCCTCATAACTTGGTCTTTCTCCGCATCCAGAGCTCGAATGACTCCTTCGTGTCTTAGAGACTAAGGGCTAAAAATTGAGTAGCGCCCCTATTTTTAGCGCCCCGGAAAAATTAGCGCCCCCGCGCTGGAAGCACCCCGCATTCCCCTTGGGGCGCTGCGAGTCAATATCGTGGCGCTACGTGCCGCAGCGCCATGCGCAGCAGCATGTCGTGCCGCGGTATTGCAGGCCTTCCTCCCCTTCTTAAAGGGGAGGGGCCTTGCGCAGCGCGACCCGAGGCCTAGCTGGGCCCCCGGGGATTGGAAGTGCCGGCAAAAGAGCCCGGCACTCAAGAGAAATGCCGGGCTCTTGGAGCACAGCCGTCACTCCGCGGTGGGGGGCCGTTCAGGAGGCCGGGGACGGGAGCGCTGGCAGGCAGCCAGCAACAAAAATGGCCGCCCCGCACCTCACCTTTAAATAGCGCCTCCCCAGCCGCAGGTAGCGTCTGGCGGTAAGTCAGGGGGCGCTCCCGAAGATCGCGGCCGGGGCGCTGCGCATGGCGATGACGTTATCGCCGGCAGCACAGCGCCGCGGGGCGCTACCGGTTAGCGCCGCCGCTAACCTCCCGCTGAATTTCGCGGGAGGTGTGGGCAGGGCCGCGCCCAGGGCGCAAGTTGCTTTGCGCCCCGTTAGCGCCATCTTAGGGCGCTAACGGGAGGTGCAAAGCAACCCAATTTTTCCCCCTAACACTGGACACAGCACTCAAGGTGCAGTCTCAACAGAGCCCTGTATAAGTTGGACATGACATCCTCTGACTTATACTCTACTGATTCAGCAACATGGACTTTTGAATTTGTCATAAACCAGCAGAATGCTGCAGTCTGCTTCTTGCGGAATCAGCGAACTTTCAGAAAGGATTTTTTCTAAGACGTAAATAAAACTTCAAAGTGAAGATTTTTACTTTCAGATTCTTTCAAAGATCTGGTGGACGAGGGACACATCACAAAATATTTATGAAATGTTTGCATACCTTTCAAGGAAGCCGAGAAGGAATGTTATAGAAACCTCACATGTAAGTAAAGGTAAATGGGTCACACCAATTACTACATCGCGCACTATCAGAAATAGAAAGATGTTCTTGAAATCACTTCCCGACTGACTCAGCAAGTCAAAGTTCTGAATTAGATTAGGAAAATGCAAACAAACAAGACGGTTGCAGTCAGCGATACCGCTCCTGTGTGATAGCACCCTGAGTTTGACAAGTAATTCTTCTCTTGTGACTATTTCAGATCGGACCCGAGCCCACATTGTCTGAGGTGCCAGTGGCTGATTTGTATGTCGATCCTGTCCTAAGGTAATGACAAAGAAAGCACAAAGCTGGGAAGTGAAGTCATTATTTGCAATTATAACTGGGACAGGCAGTGCATTCGTGGGAGAATGCTACATTCCTGCCAGGTTTCTTACAAATAATTACATTGGTTTACCACCAAAATGTTTGAGTTTGCTTTTTGGAAAGGATACAGGGTTCTCCTGTAACAGGAGGCTGTTCCCATTGTAACCCCAACCCATATCCACTGAGTGGGAAGTTAAGGATCCCAGTCAGTGGCCCTCCTTATACCATGGATTAACGTTTGTTTTTAAACATTATCTGGAATTTTTGATTAAAATGTTCGAACTGATTATCACTAACTGACCAACTTTACACTCTCCATTACACCACTATGGCTAGTCATTGACCGACGACACACCTCCCAGTATAGTGTAACTGTAACTCATTGATTGACAACACACCTCCCAGTATAGTGAAACTGTAGCTCATTGACCGACAACACACCTCCCAGTATAGTGAAACTGTAACTCATTGATTGACAACACACCTCCCAGTATAGTGTAACTGTAACTCATTGATTGACAACACACCTCCCAGTATAGTGTAACTGTAACTCATTGATTGACAACACACCTCCCAGTATAGTGAAACTGTAACTCATTGATTGACAACACACATCCCAGTATAGTGAAACTGTAACTCATTGATTGACAACACACCTCCCAGTATAGTGTAACTGTAACTCATTGATTGACAACACACCTCCCAGTATAGTGAAACTGTAGCTCATTGACCGACAACACACCTCCCAGTATAGTGTAACTGTAACTCATTGATTGACAACACACCTCCCAGTATAGTGAAACTGTAGCTCATTGACCGACAACACACCTCCCAGTATAGTGAAACTGTAACTCATTGATTGACAACACACCTCCCAGTATAGTGTAACTGTAACTCATTGATTGACAACACACCTCCCAGTATAGTGTAACTGTAACTCATTGATTGACAACACACCTCCCAGTATAGTGAAACTGTAACTCATTGATTGACAACACACCTCCCAGTATAGTGTAAGTGTAACTCATTGATTGACAACACACCTCCCAGTATAGTGTAACTGTAACTCATTGATTGACAACACACCTCCCAGTATAGTGTAACTGTAACTCATTGATTGACAACACACCTCCCAGTATAGTGAAACTGTAACTCATTGATTGACAACACACCTCCCAGTATAGTGTAAGTGTAACTCATTGATTGACAACACACCTCCCAGTATAGTGTAACTGTAACTCATTGATTGACAACACACCTCCCAGTATAGTGTAACTGTAACTCATTGATTGACAACACACCTCCCAGTATAGTGTAACTGTAACTCATTGATTGACAACACACCTCCCAGTATAGTGTAACTGTAACTCATTGATTGACAACACACCTCCCAGTATAGTGTAACTGTAACTCATTGATTGACAACACACCTCCCAGTATAGTGTAACTGTAACTCATTGATTGACAACACACCTCCCAGTATAGTGAAACTGTAACTCATTGATTGACAACACACCTCCCAGTATAGTGAAACTGTAACTCATTGACCGACAACACACCTCCCAGTATAGTGAAACTGTAACTCATTGATTGCTGACACATCTCCCAGTATAGTGAAACTGTAACTCATTGATTATAAGAACATAAGAACATAAGAAATAGGAGCAGGAACAGGCCACTTCGCCCCTCGAGCCTGCTCCGCCATTCAATAAGATCATGGCTGACCTTGGGCTCAAAGCCACTTCCCTGCCCGCTCCCCATAACCCTTCATTCCCTTATCTTGCAAAAATCTGTTTATCTCCACCTTAAATGTATTTAATGACCCAGCTTCCACAGCTCTATATGGCAGAGAATTCCACAGATTTACAACCCTCTGAGAGAAGAAATTCCTCCTCATCTCAGTTCTAAAAGGGCGACCCTTTATTCTGAAACTATGCCCCCGAGTTCTAGATTTCCCCAGGAGGGGAAACATCCTCTCTGCATCTACCTTGTCGAGCCCCCTCAGTATCTTATATGTTTCAATAAGATCTCCTCTCATTCTTCTAAATTCCAATGAGTATAGGCCCAACCTGCTCAACCTTTCCTCATAGGTCAACCCCCTCATCTCTGGAATTAACCTAGTGAATCGTCTCTGAACTGCCTCCAATGCAAGTATATCCTTCCTTAAATAAGGAGACCAAAACTGTACGCAGTACTCAAGGTGTGGTCTCACCATTACCCTGTACAGTTGTAACAGGACTTCCCTGCTTTTATACACCAACCCCCTTGAAATAAAGGCCAACATTCCATTTGCCTTTTTGATTACTTGCTGTGCCTGCATGCTAACTTTTTGTGTTTCATGCACAAGGACCCCCAGGTCCCTCTGAACTGTAGCATTTTGTAATCTCTCTCTATTTAAATAATAATTTGCTTTTTTATTTTTCCTGCCAAAGTGGATAACCTCGCACTTTCCCACATTATACTCCATCTGCCAAATGTTTGCCCACTCACTTAGCCTATCTATATCCCTTTGCAGATTCTTTGAGTCCTCTGCACAACTTGCTTTCCCACCCATCTTTGTATCATCCGCAAACTTGGCTACATTACACTTGGTCCCTTCATCTAAGTCATTAATGTAGATTGTAAATAGTTGAGGCCCCAGCACCGATCCCTGTGTCACCCCACTAGTTACCGTTTGCCAACCGGAAAATGACCCATTTATCCCGACTCTCTGCTTTCTGTTAGTTAGCCAATTCTCTATCCATGCTAATATATTACCCCCAACTCCGTGAGCTCTTATCTTATGCATTAATCTTTTATGTGGCACCTTATTGAATGCCTTCTGGAAATCCAAATACACCACATCCACTGGCTCACCTTTATCTACCCTGCTCGTTACATCCTCAAAGAACTCCAGCAAATTTGTTAAACATGATTTCCCTTTCATAAAACCATGTTGACTCTGCTTGACTGCATTATGATTTTCCAAATGCCCTGCTACTGCTTCCTTAATGAAGGACTCCAGCATTTTCCCAACGACAGATGTTAGGCTAACTGGTCTATAGTTTCCTGCTTTCTGTCTCCCTCCTTTCTTAAATACGAGTGTTACATTTGCAGTTTTCCAATCCGCTGGGACCTCTCCAGAGTCCAGAGAATTTTGGTATATTGCAACCAATGCATCCACTATCTCTGCAGCCACTTCTTTTAAGACCCTGGGATGCAGGCCATCTGGTTCAGGGGACTTGTCGTCTTTTAGTCCCATTATTTTACCAAGTACTATTTCCTTACTGATAGTGATTGTCTTTAGTTCCCCCCTCCCTGTGGCCCCTTGATTATCCATTATTGGGATGCTGTTAGTGTCTTCTACCATGAAGACAGATACAAAGGGCTCGATTTTCACCGGCCCGTGGAGGCGGGATTGGGGGGTGTGTGGGGAGTTAAAATAGCAAAAAATGGCGGGCGGGCCCCATCCCGCCTCCGCCAAATTTTCCCAGTTGTGAGTTTTCAGATCCCATTCCCGTCCCGCCTCCAAGAGGCGGGATAGGCCCTTAAGGCCATTGACAACCACTTAATTGCCTCTATAATCCCATTTTGAGAGGCCTTTCTGATTTTAACACTTTTCCGACGTGATGCACACTTCCTCTGAAACACGACGGTGAAACCTGGCGGTAGCACACTTGAATTGCTGACTATCAGCTGCAGGTCCACCATTAAGAAGGAGATTTGATCAATCATCATTCTGGGGGAACTTTTAGCCGTCATAGCCATTGTTGTGGAAGTTTGGAACCAATAGTAGTGGTGGTGGTGGTGGTGGTGAAAAATTCTGGGAGCAGATTTAGGTCTCTTGCTGCTCATTTTGCCTCCAGGTCCCTCTCACAGCAAAGGCCAATAGCTTCCCAGTCTTTGCAGACCTTAAATGCAGCAGCAATGATGACATCATCAGAGGCGACTTTCAGACTGAAAACACGAATTGGGTCATGGGTTCCCACATGCTGGAACTCAATTGCCCAATTAGGGGAAAATCGAATAATTCTCCCACATCCAATTGGAGTCGGGTGGCTAACACGAAAGGTGGATGACACGACCCCAGCCCGCCCCAATGACAAAATCGAGCCCAAAATATTTGTTCAGAGTCTCTGCCAATTCCCCGTTCCCCATTATTAATTCCCCAGTCTCATCCTCTAAATGACCAACGTTTACTTTAGCTACTCTCTTCCTTTTTATATACCTGTAGAAGCTCTTACTATCTGTTTTAATATTTCTTGCCAGATTACTCTCATAATTCATCTTCTCTTTCTTTATTATTTTTTTAGTCATCCTTTGCTGGTTTTTAAAAATTTCCCAACCTCTGGTCTCCCACCAATCTTGGCAACATTGTATACCTTTGTTTTCAATTTGATACCATCCTTTACTTCCTTAGTTAGCCACGGATGGTGCTCCCTTCTCTTAAAATCTTTCTTTTTCACTGGAATATATTTTTGTTGAGAGTTATGAAATATCTCCTTAAATGTCTGCCACTGCATTTCAACTGTCTTACCTTTTAATTTGTTTTTCCAGTCCACTTTAGCCAGTTCTGCCCTCATGCCATTGTAATTGCCTTTGTTTAAGATCAGGACAATCAATATGGAGATTAAAATCACCCATGATTATTACCGTACCTTTTTTACAGGCCTCCATTATTTGTTGATTTATACTCTGTCCAACAGTATTGCTACTGTTCGGGGGCCTGTAGACTACGCCCACCAGAGACTCTTTCCCCATATTATTTTTTATCTCCACCCAAACCGATTCTACATCTTGGTCTTCTGAGCCAGTATTACTTCTCACCACTGCACTGATCCCATCCTTTACCAACAAAGCCACCCCACCTCCCTTTCCTTTCTGTCTATCCTTCCAAATTGTCAAATACCCTGGAATATTCAGTTCCCAGCCCAGGTCACCTTGCAACCACATCTCTGTAATGGTGATCAGATCATACCCATTTGTATCTATTTGTGCCGTCAACTCATCTATCTTGTTACAAATTCTGCGTGCATTCAGATATATTGACAACACACCTCCCAGTATAGTGTAACTGTAACTCATTGATTGACAACACACCTCCCAGTATAGTGTCAGTGTAACTCATTGATTGACAACACACCTCCCAGTATAGTGTAACTGTAACTCATTGACCAACAACACACCTCCCACTCTTCTTCATAGGCAGTCCCTCGGAACCGAGGATGACTTGCTTCCACATTAAAAATGAGTTCTCAGGTGACTGAAGAGTCCAATGCGGGATCTACAGTCTCTGTCACAGGTGGGGCAGACGGTGGTTGAAGGGATGGGTGGGTGAGGTGCTTGGGTTGACGTGCGCTCCTTGTGCTGCTTGCGCTTCGCTTCCGCTTGCTCCCGGCGAAGAGACTCAAGGTATTAGGCGCCTTCCCCAATGCTTCTCCTCCACTTTGTGCGGTCTTGGGCCAGGGATTCCCAGGTGTCGGTGGGGATGTTGCACTTTTTCAAGGAGGCTTTGAGGGTGTCCTTGAAGTGTTTCCCTCTGCCCACCTGGGGCTCTCTTGCCGTGACAGAGCTCCGAGTAGTGCGCTTGTTTTGGAGTCTCATATCGGGCATACGGACGATGTGACCCGTCCATCGGAGCTGATCGAGCGTGGTCAAAGCTTCGATGCTGGGGATATTGGCCTCAGCGAGAACACTGACGTTGGTGCGCCTATCCTGCCAATGGATTTGCAGGATCTTACGGAGGCAGCGTTGGTGGTACCTCTCCAGTGCTTTGAGGTGCCTGCTGTATATGGTCCATGTCTCTGAGGCATACAGGAGGGCGGGTGTTACTACTGCTCTGTAGACCATGAGCTTGGTGCCGGGTTTGAGGTCCTAGTCTTCAAACACTCTCTTCCTCAGGCGACCGAAGGCTGCACTGGCACACTGAAGGCGGTGTTGGACTTCATCATCGAAATCTGCCCTTGTTGACAGTAGGCTCCCGAGGTATGGAAAGTGGTCCACGTTGTCCAAGGCCTTGTCGTGGATTTTGATAATCGGGGGGCAGTACTGTGTGGCGGGGGCAGGTTGGAAGAGGACCTTTGTCTTGCGGATGTTTAGTGTAAGGCCTGTGCTCTCGTACGCTTCGGTGAAGGTGTTAACGATGGTTTGGAGTTCGACCTCCGAGTGTGCACAGATGCAAGCATCATCTGCATACTGTAATTCGACGACAGAGAATGGGACGACCTTGGATCTGGACTGGAGGCGACGGAGGTTGAACAGTTTCCCGTTTATTTTGTATATTAGCTCCTCTCCAGTATAGTCCACTAAGGAACCACCCCCTTTGCCATACACGAAGTGCCGGTTTCCCGCGCATGCGCAGAGCATGCAGGAAACCGGCACTTCGGGACCTAATACGCGAGAGTACACAGTGCGTACTCTCCCGCATTAGGTCTAATTTTCGGGCCATTGACCGACAACGCACCTCCCAGTATAGTGTAAGTGTAACTCATTGATTGACAACACACCTCCCAGTATAGTGTAACTGTAACTCATTGATTGACAACACACCTCCCAGTATAGTGTAACTGTAACTCATTGACCGACAACACACCTCCCAGTATAGTGTAAGTGTAACTCATTGATTGACAACACACCTCCCAGTATAGTGTAACTCTAACTCATTGATTGACAACACACCTCCCAGTATAGTGTAACTGTAACTCATTGACCGACAACACACCTCCCAGTATAGTGTAACTGTAACTCATTGATTGACAACACACCTCCCAGTATAGTGTAACTGTAACTCATTGATTGACAACACACCTCCCAGTATAGTGTAACTGTAACTCATTGACCGACAACACACCTCCCAGTATAGTGTAAGTGTAACTCATTGATTGACAACACTCCTCCCAGTATAGTGTAACTCTAACTCATTGATTGACAACACACCTCCCAGTATAGTGTAACTGTAACTCATTGATTGACAACACACCTCCCAGTATAGTGTAACTGTAACTCATTGATTGACAACACACCTCCCAGTATAGTGTAACTGTAACTCATTGACCGACAACACACCTCCCAGTATAGTGTAAGTGTAACTCATTGATTGACAACACACCTCCCAGTATAGTGTAACTCTAACTCATTGATTGACAACACACCTCCCAGTATAGTGTAACTGTAACTCATTGACCGACAACACACCTCCCAGTATAGTGTAACTGTAACTCATTGATTGACAACACACCTCCCAGTATAGTGTAACTGTAAGTCATTGATTGACGGTAAAACTCCCAGTACAATGAGCCTGTAATTCATTGACTGACATTACGCCTCTCAGTACTGTGGGACTATCACTTATTGACTGACACTATGGCCTCGATATTTACAGGGAGCTGGGAAGGGTGTGAATGAGGCTGAAAATAGCTAAAGAACATGGCAAGGCTAGGGGCGCAGATCATCTTCACGGCAGGGCCTCATTAACAACTTGTAGAACCGCTTCCTGCCCGGCAGCTGGACAAGTGGGCGGCCTGGCCAGCCGGCGGGCGGGAGGGAACACTAGCAGCAGGAGGCCGCAGTCAGGGTCAATTGGCCACGGTCCCTGGCAATCGGCAGTGGGGGAAGGTTGCCAATCGGTGGTGGTGGGGGGGGGGGGGGAGAGGCATGTGATCAGGGCTGGAGGAGGCCAAATGCTTCCCTGAGAGGCCTGGGGGGGAAGTATTCCTGCTCCTCCTGGAACCACAAGGAGTGCTGAAAGAGCCTCTTCCCTTGGGGAGCCGGCAGCACTGCCGAGTTTCTCAACATCTGTGGGAGCCCAATTTGAATATGTTAATTAAGCGCAGCGTCTCTCCACAGCGGGCGCCCCGCTATCTGCTGCCATTTGGTTCGTGCGCGGCGGGTTGGGGTCAGGTTCCGCGCATTTCATTTTTTAACCACTCTCCCGCCCGTCATGAGGGGGTTAATAGTAAGGCCTATGTATCCCTGTACAGTGGGATGTTTAGAAATGAAGAAAACTAATAATAAATAGTAACCAATTGCCTGAAAGGTTTTTATTTTCCAAATTGCTCGGCAGAGAGATCAGGGAAGAAGAAAGACTCACATCGAGTCTGGTTCAATAATGTCACTGTTAACAAAATCACAGAATGGCCTCCTCTGTGACTGAGATTGGCTTACTCAACGATGAGATATGAGTCTGCCGGACGATAGATGTCCAAGCAGAGGTAGCAGAAGGAATGCCTGATATTCAGTAAAATATAAAAGGAAAACTCGGAATTTAATTCTTTTGGGGCGTGGGAGCCGGGGTGGTGGGGTGGGGGGGTGAGAGAAAATTAACTCATTGTCGGCCAGTGGGAGCCCATGGTGAAGAAAGCAACATGAAGGTGGAATGTGCCTGTCGAAAGGTCAACAACACCCACCACAGAAGGACTTGAGAATTCACTGTGTTTATTTTATATTCTAATAAAATTTATGGCAAAACACATTGCAAACAGAAGCAATTGGAATCTCTGTGGTTGCAGCTGTGAGCGATGTTAACTAGCTCAGGGTCAAGTAATGTCCGCTTTTAAGACGGCCAAACTCTGAATCAAAAGAGAGGCAGAGAATGCAACAACTAGTTAAACTAGTCATTAGAAATTCATTGACAGTAAATGGCTAATTGCATACACACAGCGCTAATATACCCTGGAGGGTAGTTATTAAAATATTTAATTTCTTTGGGATTTCTGGCTTCAACTATTTACCAGTTGTCAGAATATGCTAGTATCAATAAATATTGTGAAATGTGTTCAGGAAGAACTGAGCAAAAATATTTATGTAATATCATCTTTAAAATACTCATCTCCTTTTTCCAATCCCTCCATTGATCGCACTCCACCCTCCTTCTATCACGCTTTCCAACCCTATGTCACAGCATGCACTTTCTACCATTCCAACTCTGATCTACTGTTTGCCCGCTCTGCCCCATTCCACATCGCTGGTAGGACCTTCTGCCACCCTCCCCCACACATTAAACTTCTCTTTAAATTCTCATTGCTCTGATACATCTCTTCTCTCTTTCAAAAGCCTCCTCAAGATCTACCTCTTCAACCAGTGGCGGAGCCAGTGGGGTGGTCGGGGCAGGCATGACCTCCGCAATCATTCTGACCTCGGCCAAAGCAGCTTTGGATGACTGCCTGTATTTTACTCCCAGAGATACCTCTGTCACTCGTCTTATCCTCCAGGTTCGGCCTGCAAGTCTGTGTGGTTTCCGGGCTTGGCCTTCAGGCCAGGTATGTCAGGATTCCTAAGTTCCCAGCTTGATCCCTTTCCTGCCAAGTCAGTTAAATCGGAAGTTCGACCCCGGCCCCCCCCTCCCCCCCACAACCCCATCTCCCACCCTCCAACCAGTCAGCGAAATTTAACTCCGCCACTGTCTTCAACCATGCTTTCAGTCAACTTCCCTGATTTCCCATCCTACTCCTGGTTGAATGTTGACATTAATGGAAAGGAAAGTGCATAAAGGGCATCCGATTCGCTACCACCCATTTTGTGCCCCCACCGCAGATGAATTTCACCCCTACGCCTCTGCCGATGCAACCCACGAGTACAAGGAGGAAATCAGTAACGTACATTGTGCCGAATCACAGCCAGCTACCATAGCACATTCATCAACCCTGCTTACAGTGTGAAAGGGCTGACAAATTTCTACATTTGTTTTGCATTCAACGGGTTGTTAAGCATTATTATTTTTGAAAAGAAAAGAAAAAGAAAAGTCCTCGCCGTAGTTCAGTGGGCTCTCTCTCTCGCCTCTGAGTCAGAAGGTTGTGGGTTCAAGTCCCACTCCAGAGATTGAGCACAAAACCCAGGCTGACACTCCAGTGCAGTGCTGAGGGAGTGCTGCACTGTCAGAGGTGCCGTCTTTCAGAGGAGATTTTAAACCGAGGCCCCGTCTACTCTCTCAGGTGGACGTAAAAGATCCCATGGCACTATTTCGAAGAGGAGCAGGGGAGTTATCCCCCAGTGTCTTTGCTAATATTTATCCCTCAATCAACATCACTAAAAACAGATTATTTGGTCATTATCACATTGCTGTTTGTGGGAGCTTGCAAATTGGCTGCCGCGTTTCCTAAATTACAACAGCACTTTAAAAGTACTTCATTGGCTGTAAAGCGCTTTGGGATGTCCCAAGATCATGAAAGGCGCTATATAAATGCAAGTCTTTGGGGGAAAAATTCGGGGGCGCCCCCTTTGGGGCGCTAACTTCACCGGAACGCTACTTTTAGCACCCTGAAAAAGTTAGTGCCCTCTGCCGTAAATTCAGTGGTAGCGCTCCAAGCAGGAGACGGGGCGCTACTGAAAGCGCTCCCCCTCCTTCCTGGGGTGCTACCAGGGAATATCGCTGCGCTACGTGCAACAGCGCCACACGCGTTGGCACGTAGCGCCACGGTATTGCTGGCCTCCCTCCCCTGATTAAAGGGGAGGGGCCTAGCGCTGCACGCACCGGGGCCCTGCTGGACCATTGGTGAGCGAGGTGCCAGGAAAGCAGCCCAGCACTCAAGAGGAGTGCCGGGCTGAGCGATCACGGCCGGCACCCTGAATAAAAGAGAGGAAGGGGACAGGTGCTGGCAGACGGCCAGAAAAAAAAATGGCTGCCCGACACCTGTCCCTTTAAATACCGTCGCCGTGGCTGCAAAAATGCCCCCCCTGACCCTGTCGGACATATCGGGCTGGATTTTGTCAATGGGAAGCTTTTGGAGGCAGGACTGCTGCTTGCCGGCTTTCAATCCCGCCTCCATCAGCTTCTGGCCAACCAGCGGGATTTTCCCCTGATTGACCTTGTTAAGCCCACCCAGCGGGCTCAGCAGGCCAATTAGGGGGAAGTCACTGACAGAGCATGTCAACGTCTGACGTGCCATCTGTCAAGATTTCTTGAAAGAAGAAATGTCAGCGTTTGACAGCTCTGTGAAGCTGTCAAACACTGACATTCTGTGTAGTTTGATGAGTCCTTGGGGGAAAAATTCAGTTGGTTGCGCCTCCCGTTAGCACTTAAGAGGGCGCTAATGGGGCGCAAAGCAACTAGCGCCCAGGCGCGGCGATGTTTGCGCCGCTCGCGAAATTAACGAGACATTTTGCAGCGGTGCTAAACAGTACCACCACGATCTCCTGCGCCGGCAGATCGTGACGTCAGTCGAGTGCGCAACGCCCCGGTAGCGCCCCGGAGCGGATATTGAGTGGCGCCCCCTGCCTTACCGCCTGCCGCTAGCTGAGGGGAGCGTTTTGGAGTCAGGAAGGGACTGGGTGAACGCTATTTAAAGGCGACTGCTTCCTGACTTTTTTTGTTGCCGACATTTTTGAACCACGCATTCTGAGAGAGAGAGAGAGAGACTTCTGGAGAGATTCAACGCTGTGTGAAGGAGTTTTGGGTACTGAGCAGCACTTTGCAGGTTCATTTTGAGTTGCCCTTCCTTGTATCGATTTAGAAGAGAATGTGGGGGCTGCACTCTGAGCTCTTTCCCTGGGCCTCTCCATTGTTATTTCCAGCAGATTTGTTGTACAGGTCTCTCCAGGCCGCAATTTAAGGCTGCAATGAGCAGGATGTGGATGGAAAGCAAGATCAACCCTCCCCTTTAAGAACTGGCCGGGGCCATTGTGTTTGTGTTCCATTGCTGACTGACATCACATGAGCTTCGCCAGCGCTCTGAGTTAGCGCCTCGATCCTCGGCCTTTGCGCCTTAAGACAGATGTGTAGCACCTGATTTAGCGCTCCAATCACCTCCAGGGGCGATGAAAGTCAAGTTTGCAGTCGGAGGTGATAATTAGCGCCAGGCGCTAATCTTTGCGCCCGGCCGATAATTGCGCCCCAAACGGGGCGATACTGAATTTTTCCTCCCTTGTGTTCAGGACTCATCAAACCTTTCAACTTTGCAGAAATCACCTGGCTGTTGGTTCAGAGGATCCAACAGCCAGTCTGTGAAATCTACAATGAAGATGTCAGGGACTCTGGATCCACAGCGGCTGAAGGCTGTAGGCAGAAACAAAGGTAAGTGAACATTTTATAACACTTAACACTCACCTTACATACTTACCACTCCACACTTGCACCCATCACTCACATCTACATCTCACTTTCAGACCCTGCGACCCCTGCAGACCGCCTACTCGCCTCCTACACCCTGGCGGGGTTCTCAATGGTCGGGAAGCCGGCACTTCGGAGCTAAAAATAGGGATAATCCTATTTTCTACCTGCTAACTACCTGTTAACAGGCAGTTAATAGGCTTTAATCCCTTCCCGCCTCGAGGAGACGGGACCCAGGGCGGGACGGCTTCCCGCCTCCTGGCAAGAGGGCACAGAGGCAGGTCGGGGGCGGGTTTGCCAGCCGCCCCCAAATTCTGCAACTTTCCCGGCAGTCCCACCTCCATACCCGCCTCCTCGGGGCTGGCAAAATCCAGCCCATCATCCGGCGATAGGTCTGGGGGCGCAGCCGAAGTTTTCGGCCGGGGCGCGAGTGGGGATTTGCACACGGCGATGACATCATCGACGGATGCGCAGCACCGCAGGGCGCTACCGGCTACTGCCGCCGCTAACCTCCCGCTGAATTTCGCGGGAGGCATTAGCGGGAGACGCAAAGCAACCCAATTTTTCCCCCTTTCTTTTTTATTTCTGAAAATAAAAATGATTTCCTAGTTAATTTTTCAGCCTTGATATCTCAATGCAGTCTGTCGAAGCAGCTGGCCACCTCTTACGCCTCATTGCTATGCATCTAGTGCACTTCATGAGTCAATGTTCTCAATTATTGTACAACAATAACTTGCACTTGTAAAGGGGCCTTAATGTAGTGGAACATTCTAAGGCACTTTAAGCAGTGATTGGGGAAGAGTTAGGAAATGTGAGTGAAGAGATGTTTGAAGAAGTGCATTTTAAGAAAGCTTCTGAAGGTGGGGAGAGATATAGCAGGAGCAATGGGTTTAGGAAGGGAATTGCAAGCTGGAGGGATCATAGAATCAAAGTAATTTACAGCACAGAAGGAGGCCATTCAGCCCATCGTGTCTGTGCCGGCCGAAAAAGAGCTATTCAGCCGAATCCCACTTTCCAGCTCTTGATCCGTAGCCTTGTAGGTTACGGCACTTCAAGTGCATATCCAAGTACTTGTTAAATGCGATAAGGGTTTCTGCCTCTACCACCATTTCAGGCAGTGAGTTCCAGACCCCCACCACCCTCTGGGTGAAAATGTTTCTCCTGATCTCCCCTCTAATCCTTCTACCAATTACTTAAAATCTATGCCATCTGGTTATTGACCTCGCAGCTAAGGGAAATAGGTCCTTCCTATCCACTCTATCTAGGCCCCTCATAATTTAAGACACCTCAATTAGGTCTCCCCTCAGCCTCCTCTGTTCCAAAGACAACAACCCCAGCCTATCCAATCTTTCCTCATAGGAAGGGTGATGCAAGGCTTTGACAAGGACCAGAAATTATTATGCTAGGGAACAAGGAGCTGGAGGGGATCAGCAGGACAGGGGTGATAGGTGAGTGGAACTTTGTGTGGGATAAGGATTTGGCCATCAGAGCTCTGGTGAATTAGAGTAAGTGGACGTTAGGAGACAGGTGAGGAGAGCGTATGAGAAATTTCAATATGACATGGCTCTCCTGAAAGAAATATTCAAGACGAACTATCTTGCATGAATTTCAGTACGAAATTAAACTGTTCACTCTTGACAGAGAACCACTGTGGGTTTTGTGGAGATATTGATTACATTGCCTGTTTAGTGGGAGCTGTGAGCACTTGCCTCTAACTGGTGTCAAAAGCAAATGATAATGAAGTTCTTACGGGCATGAAAATGCATGTATAAAAGTGTGACAGTAGACAGGAACTGACAATTACATGGTGACATTGTCAGATTAAAATGAACGGAGAATTATTGCAAACAGTTGATAGTCCAGGAAAAGAAAGTGACATTAAGGGTGGAAGTGAGAATAAGAGAGATGACAACAATTAGAATCTTCCCCCCCTGCCGCCAAATATTAAAGTCTCGCTTGATAAATATACTGAGATCAAGCGTCCCAATTATGACTCTGAATTTTAAACGTGGTATGCTAAGATCTCTGGAGCTGCCTAGTCATCAGCTCTGTCAGAAGCTTGGTAGATCTTTTGCATACTATTAGGTGGCGTGCTTAATGGTGGTCAACCTTTCTACCTTAGTAGTAAAGAAAGACGAGTGGGAAACCACGGCGAAGGGCCATGGCTCTCAGTGCATTGCACCAAAAGGTGGAAAAGAGTAAAAGGAAAGACGCTGGATTTTGAAGTTGGAGTCGTGTTGAGGTCGGGAATCACACATTCTGGCTTGTGAACCCGCCTCCATCGAGATATGGCCAACCCACTGTATTTTCCCTTGATTGACCTTGTTGAGCCCGCCCAGTGGGCCCAGCAGGCCAATTAAGGGCCACCCGGCAACAGGTGACGTCACAGACTGACATATCAGCGTTTGACAGCTCTGTGAAGCTGTCAAACACTCACAATATGATTTCTATCTTCAGTCCTTCCTGTCAGGCTGAGTTAGAAATCATTCCACCACAGAACCACGGCTTTCCTGCTTTCTGTGCCGGTGAGATTTCTGACTCCCGAGAACTGAAGGGCTGACACCTGCAGGAGGAAGTTAAGGTAAGTAAAACTTTTTCAACACTTAGCACTTACCTTACACACTTACCTCTGCACACATGCACCCATCACTCACCTGCCCACCGGACATATCGACCCCTCTAACCCCTGCAGACCCACGGTCCGCCCCGATAACTTGGAGTGTTTGCCACCTGTCGGGAAGCTCACACTTTTCCTTTGAAAATAGGGATTATGCAAAAAAACTACCTGTTAACAGGCAGTTAATTGTCACTAATCCCTTCCCGCCTCGGGGAGTCGGGTCTCAGACCAGGTCGGGTACCCGCCGCCAGAGAAACTGGCATGGAGGCGGGTTGGAGTCGGGATGGGGTCGGGACCCCCGAATCTGCAACTTTAACCACCCCCCCCCCCGCCTCCAAACCCGACTCCACGGGTCATTGAAAATCCAGCCCAAGGTAAATCCAGGAATTTGTGGTTATAGGATGGCAAACGTGGGGTTTAAAAGCTTCAATATTGTAGAAGGAAAGAAGACTGAGGGATATGCGGAGTTCCCAGGCTTTAAGGCCATGCAAAGGACTGATTTAAAGTAGTGAGAGTTATGATGAGTTTTCAACACATTGTGGAGTAGGGAGGAGGAAGATTGTATGGGACAAAAGATTAGGAGGAACAAGAAAGGAAGGCACAGAGGAGCACCTACGCCTTGAATTTATTTTGTTCTCCTCATGTGTAGGAAGACATCTTAGAGCATTTTATAATAAGGAGGAAAGGGATACGATGGACGCTGTGTCAGATTTTGAGATTTTTTGGCCATTAGGTTTAGAAGGGATTTCTGGTTCATTTCTAAATGAGCATCAGTCAGTTCAGTGATACTGACTATTGAAGTGATGGTAGGCCCATATCAAAGGCAAAGTTTGCATAATTTATTATTTTTGGATGTTATGAGGAGCAAGGGGTCTTATTGTTGCAGCTTCTTGGTCTGAGCTTGAGCACAGAGCGTGGAGGCAGAGCTGGGAGATCACAAACAGAGTGAATCACAAGCAGAGTGGAGGAATTTTGTGAGTGCAGGAATCAGTGGAGAAGAGGAAGGCGGTGGAGACGTCTGACTGAAAAGGAGGAGTGGAGCCACAGAACTCAAGGTGTCTAAGTTAATAGACACGAGAGTGGACCTGCGGGAGAGCAAGAGGAGTGGCCGCAGATAAAGGTAGGCCCAAGACCCCAGAGGGAGCGCGAGCGTCAGGGAGCGAGGTAAGTGACGTCAGCGCAAGGGAAGGAGCTGATTGGTGAGTAGCTGGTGATTGTTTTTTAAGTCTTAAGTTTATTTCTGTTAAGTTACTTAATAGTCTATTAAGTAGAGGCATGGCAGGGCACCTCGGTCCAGTGGAATGCACATCCTGTGCCATGTGGGGACTCCAGGACGCTTCCCGTGTCCTGGACAACCACATGTGCAGGAAGTGCCGTCGGCTGGAGGAGCTCAAGCTCCAGGTTTCGGAGCTTGAGCAGCAGATGGCGTCACTGCAGTGCATCCGTGAGGCTGAGAGCTACATGGATAACACGTTTCAGGAGGTGGTCACCCCGCAGCGTAAGCGTGTGCAGGCAGAGAGGGAATGGGTGACCGTCAAACAGACAAGGAGGACTAGGCAGGTAGTGCAGGAGTCCCCTGAGTGCATCTCGCTCTCCAACCAATACTGGTGAGGGCGATGGTTCCTCTGGGGAATACAGCTAGAGCCAAGCCCATGGCACCACGGGTGGCTCAGCTGTACAGGGGGGGGAGGAGGAAGATCGGGAAAGCAATAGTGATAGGAGATTCGATAGTTAGGGGAACAGACAGGCATTTCTGTGGCCGCAGACGTGATTCCAGGATGGTATGTTGCCTCCCTGGTGCCAGGGTCAAGGATGTCACTGAGCGGCTGAAGAACATTCTGAGGGGGGAGGGTGAACAGCCAGAAGTCATGGTCCATATTGCTATCAACGACATAGGTAAAAAGAGGGATGAGGTCCTGCAGGCAGATTTTAGGGAGCTAGGAAAGAGATTAAAAAGCAGGACCTCAAAAGTAGTAATCGCTGGATTAGTCCCGGTGCCACGAGCTAGTGAGTGTAGAAATAGGAGGATAGCGCAGATGAATGTGTGGCTGGAGAGATGGTGCAGGAGGGAGGGCTTTGATTCCTGGGATATTGGGACTGGTTCTGGGGGAGGTGGGACCTGTTCAGGCCGGACGGGTTGCACCTCAACAGAGCCGGAACCAATATCCTCACTGGGGGGGCGGGGTTTGCTAGTGTTGTTGGGGAGGGTTTAAACTAATTTGGCAGGGGGATGGGCACCAGGATGTAGCATTAGAAAGGAGAAACAAGGTGCACAAAGGATTGGGAGAGACAGATAGCACTAGAGTAAGAAATAGTACGGTATTAGGTGGGGTCAGACTAAGAGAGAATACAAGAAGATCTAAGATAGGTTTACAGTGCATGTGTAGGAATGCACGAAATGTGGTAAATAAGGTTGGTGAGCTGCAGGCGCAAATAGCCACATGGGAAGATGGTGGCATGGCAATAATGGAGACCTGGCTCAAAAAAGGGCAGGATAGGGTACTAAATATTCCTGGATATAAGGGGGTAGAAATTAGGTCGCGCCCCATTTGGGGCGCAAATATCGTCCGCGCGCAAATATTAGCGCCTGGTGCTAATTATCGGCACTGACAGGAAACTTCACTTTTACCGCCCCGGGAGGTGAGTGGAGCGCTAAATTAGGCGCTGCACACCTCTCTTAAGGCGCAAAGGCCTAGGAGTGAGGCGCTAACTCAGCGCACGAGCGCAGCGCAGCTGCTGCCAGTTAGCGAGGGAACACAGACACACTGGCGCCGGACACTTCTTAAAGCGGGAGGAGCCACACCCTGCTCATTGCAGCCTTGAATCTCAGCCTGGAGAGACCTGTAATCCATTTTGCTGCCAAGCATGGAGAGGGTGAGAGAACGCGCTCATCGCTTCACTGAGCGGGCCTTGGATGCTCTGGTTGACGCAGTGGAGCGCAGACGATGCATGCTGTTCCCAGAGAGTGGCAGGAGGCCTTTGCCACGCGAGTTCAGAAGAGTGTGGAGGGAGGTGGCTCAGAGCGTCTCCTCCAGGAGCATGGTGCCCAGGACCCATGTTCAGTGCCGCAAAAAGTTCAACGACCTCACTCGGGTCGTCAGGGTGAGTGGCTTTTTCTCAATACCTCTCCATCCCTCCATCTCAACCTCACTCTATGGCCAGAGGGTCTTAAAACCCCAATGCACAACACTCATCCAACACCTATGGCCCTTTCATCAAACACACACACACATTCCACACTTTGCATACAGTAAGGGCTATTCACCTATGGGAGGCACATCAGGCAAGACCATGGCTGCATACAGTAAGGGCTATTCACCTATGGGAGGCACATCAGGCAAGACCATGGCTGCATACAGTAAGGGCTATTCACCTATGGGAGGCACATCAGGCAAGACCATGGCTGCATATTGTAAGGGCTATTCACCTATGGGAGGCACATCAGGCAAGACCATGGCTGCATATTGTAAGGGCTATTCACCTATGGGAGGCACATCAGGCAAGACCATGGCTGTATATTGACTCAGATGCTGTCCTTTTTCTTGCAGGCTAAGCTGGCTCATAATCGGAGACAGCAGCAACGGACGGGTGGAGGGCGGCTTCAGCTGCAACCCCTCAGCGATCTGGAGGAGCGCGTCCATAGGATTGTGGCAAGCCGGGTGATCGGTCCCGTCGCCACTGGAGACGCCGACCCCGTTGTGGACAGCAATGGTAAGGTCATCACCTTTTTGTCCTCTGTCCTTCCACTTGTCCCTCACAATACCAGCCTTTGACACTTTCAATCCAACTTGCTAACTCGCTGCACTTATTCCTCCCTTACTGCCACCCTGTCCTCACGCTAAAGCCACTCTTGTACCTCCCTGCTTTCAGATGGTGATTCACCAGCTGAGGAGATGGTCCCTGAAGCTGCCACTGGGAGTGATGCTGCAGCTGAGGAGGAAGAGGAAGCCGGAGCATCAGTGCCACCCTCTCCCGAGGAAGCCCATGGCCACACTGGGAACACGCCTTCCCCGGAGGGGAGCAGGGGGGAAGGGGCTGATGATGGTGAAGTTCCAGGACCCAGCGGGCTGCAGCAACGCCATGGGGGGGGGGAGGGAAGAACGGGGGAGCAGGGGGGAAGGGGCTGATGATGGTGAAGTTCCAGGACCCAGCGGGCTGCAGCAACGCCATGGGGGGGGGAGGGAAGAACGGGGGAGCAGGGGGGAAGGGGCTGATGATGGTGAAGTTCCAGGACCCAGCGGGCTGCAGCAACGCCATGGGGGGGGGGAGGGAAGAACGGGAGCCTTCTCCCCAGAGGGAGAGTATGCCAGACACTCCTAATGCAATGGACGCAGAGGAGGAGCGGCTGATTGCAGAAATGAACAGCCAGGCGGTGGTCATGCACACTGAGCTCATGGGTGCAGTGGGAAGGGTGCCCGAATGCATTGAGGCACTGGCAAGGAGTGTGGAGCACTTCGCTGTAGCACAGGCGGATGCCACACTAAAGCTTACTGCTGCAATTCAGTCACTGGCTGCCAGGAACCCATCTGAGCCTGCTCTCATGCAGACTCAGATTGAGGCCACGCGAGCACTGACTGCTGCCATCCTCGATGGTTCGTGCACATGTCCCCGGGGCTGTCACCGCGCCGCAGCAGGCCAGCAATCTGTTCTCAGGCAAATTGCTCCGGATGCTGAAGTGCTGCCCCGTGGGAGTGCCAGTGTGTCGGGCGAGCAGGGAGTTGCTGTCCTCTCTCACGATGACAGCATTCCTGCTGCCAACACCGTCACTTCTCCACTGCACTTGCCACCGCCTGTAGGACAGACTGCTGCCGCCCATGCAGAGTTGGTGCAGTCTGCAGCCGGGCCCTCCAGGCCCAGAAGTGGTCGAGGCCGTCCTTCAGGGGCATCTGCAGTGTCAGGGTGTGACAAGCAGCAGCCTTCCACCAGCCTTGCTGCAGCCACTGAGGTCCCATTACGGAGGAGCAGTAGGGTTAGAAGGGGGGAAGTGCGCAAGGGAAGGAGATCACCCTCGAAGGGCAAAAAGTAGGAGGTGTGCCAAAATGCTGGTCATTTTTTTATTAAAGGCCGAGGTTCATGGCCCAACTTTTGTTTAGTGTTTTGGACATTATCTCCAGGTTGTGAGAACCAGTTATGTTATTGACTGTTTTTTTGTGTTTATTTCTATGAGTTTGTCATGAGGAATTGACACACACAGAGTTTGTACAATAAATAAGTTTCTGTATTCAAAATATACATGGCTGGTGGTTGGAATTATTGGTGCCTTGGCCGGCTTAGGGGTTGCGTGCTGGGTTGATTCGTGTTTGTAGCACTGGCAGGGGCCCTAGAAGCGGCTTGCTATTAGTCGTTGACGGACGGCCCTTGCAGTTTGACCATTGTGGGCCGCCCTCCTGCCTTGGTGCTGCTGCTGATCATCGTCCTCGGCCTGTTCCTCCTCTTCCTCCTCCTCCTCTTGTGGTGCTGCAAGGCCTGGTGGCATTGGCTGCGTCCTGAGGATTGCCATGTTGTGCAACATGCAGCACACCACTACGAATTTGGAAACTTGCTCAGGCGAGTACTGCAGGGCTCCTCCGGAATGGTCCAGACAGCGGAATCGTTGTTTGAGCACGCCGATTGTGCGCTCAATAATGTTCCTCGTTGCTTGTTGGCTTTCCTGGTACCGCAGCTCAGCAGGGGTGTTTGGCGCACGGAGCGGTGTCATCAGCCAGGTGCTCAATGCGTACCCCTTGTCCCCCAGAAGCCAACCAACTGGCTGATGCGGTGCCTCGAAAATTTCTGCCACAGTACTCTGGCGCAGGATGAAAGCATCGTGGCAGCTGCCCGGATAGTGGGCATTGACAGCGAGAATCACCTGTCTGTGGTCACAGACCAACTGCACATTCAAGGAATGGAACCCCTTTCTGTTCCGGAACTCCTCTGCATTCTCTCGCGGAGCACGCAAAGCCACATGCGTGCAGTCAATGGCGCCCTGCACCATGGGGAAGCCCGCTACCCTCGCAAAGCCCATAGCACGGTCATGCTGCTTGTCTGGGGTCATAGGGAAGGAGATGAAGTCTCGTCTCCTTGTGAAGAGGGCATTGGTGACCTGCCGGATGCAGCGATGCACCGCAAACTGGGAGATATTGGCGAGGTCCCCAACAGCAGCTTGGAATGAGCCAGTGGCGTAGAAGTTCAAGGCCACTGTGACCTTCACTGCCACCGACAGAGACGTCCTGGACCTCAGCTGAGGCTGCAGATCTGGCTGCAGCAGGTGGCAGAGCTCAGTGACCACCTCCTTGCTGAATCGCAGCCTTCGCAAACACAGCTCCTCGGACATGTGGATGTAGGAGAGCTGTTCACGATATACCCTGGGAGGGTAAGCTCTCCTGTACATGCGCCTGATGGGCCTCCTCCGTCTGGCCATCATTGCCACTCTCTGTCTGCGTCTCACTCTGCTCCGATTGAGCTGGAGCAGGACGACGCCCCCAATCATTGCAGCCCCCATCTTCTCTTTGCCAGAAAAGTAATGAGGTACAGCAACGAAAGTAGCAGCAAAGTTAGGATGAACTAGGCAAAACTACCTCACAAAGCGTTGAGTCAATGTAGAAGTCTCTCTCTCTCTCTCTCCGAATCTCTCTCTCTCTCTCAGAACGAGTGGTGCATAAATGTCGACCACAGAAAAAGACAGGAAGAGGCCCCCTTTAAATAGCGCCCCCCCCAGCCCCAGACCGATTGATAACGTTCCAGTCTTCCGGTCGTTGGAAGCGCCAGGCGGTAAGGCAGGGGGCGCCACTCAATTTCCGCTCCGGGGCGCCCCAAGGGCGTTGCACCACGGACTGACGTCACAATCTGCGTGCGCAGGTGGTCGCAGCGGTAAGTTTTAGCGCCGCCGCACAATCTCAAGTTAAGTTCTCGAGCGGCGCAAACAGCGCTGCGCCCGGGCGTTAGCGCCTTAACGCCCCATTAGCGCCCATTTAAGGCGCTAACGGGAGGCGCAACCAACTGAATTTTTACCCCAAGGTGTTCAGGAAAGATAGGGAAGGAAAGAAAGAAGGTGGGGGGGGCAGTATTGATTAAGGAGAATATTACTCTGCTGGAGAGAGAGGATGTCCTGGAGGGGTCAAGGCATAAGAACATAAGAAATAGGAGCAGGACTAGGCCATTTGCTCCGCCATTCAATAAGGTCATGGCTGATTTCTACCTCATCTCCACTTTCCTGCATTATCCTTCCACCATCCCCTGAGTGAAGAAATTTCTCCTCATCTCAGTCCTAAATGGCCGACCCCTTATTCTGAGACTGTGACCCCTGGTTCTAGACTCCCCAGCCAGGGGAAACATCCTCCCAGCATCTACCCTGTCAAGCCCTGTAAGAATTTTGTATGTTTCAATGAGATCACCTCTCATTCTTCTGAACTCTAGAGAATATAGGCCCATTCTACTCAATCTCTCCTCAAAGAACAGAGAACGTCAACGTATTTTTGACAGATGAATTGTCATCGTTTGACAGCTCTGTGAAGCTGTCAAACACTGACATTCTCTGTAGTTTGATGAGTTCTTGAATTCAAGACCTCATCAAACCTCTTTCTTTTGCAGAAATTAGATGGTTGTTGCATTGGAGAATGCAGCAGCCATCTGTCATCTCTGCCGGTGAGATGCGAGACTCTCCGCATACCCAACTCTTGAAGCCTGCAGGAAGAAACAAAGGTAAGTAAACTTTTTCTAACACTTTCCACTCACCTCACATACTCACCTCTCCACACTTGTACCCATCACTCACCTTCACAGCAGCACTTTTGCACCCCGCAGACCCCCGCAGACCCACTACTCGCCTCGGTGATCCGGACGGGATTCGGAGCCTTCGGGAAGCCTGCACTTAGGTGGGCAAAATGGGGATAATCCTCTTATCTGCCTGTTAACTACCTGTTAACAGGCAGATGCGGCACTAATCCCCTTCCCGCCTCCAAGGAGACGGGACCCGGCGCGGGTCAGCTACCGGCCTCCTCGCAAGATGGCAAGGAGGCAGGTTGGGGGCGGGTTGGACACCCGCCCCCAAATTCTGCCATTTTCCAGGCAGTCCTGCCTCCATACCCGCCTCCTCAGGGCTGGCAAGATCGCGCCCTACATTTCTGGCCCAACGAGGAAGGAGGCATTGCTGGATCTGGTTCTGGGGAATGAGGTGGGGCAAGTAGAGCAAGTGTCAGTAGGGAAACATTTAGGGAACAGTGATCACAGTATGATAAGGTTTAGAATTGCTATGGAAAAGGACAGGGAGCAATCTAGAGTAAAAATACTTAATTGGAGGACTGGGTAAACTGGAATCAAAGATTGGCAGGCAAAACTGTAATTGAACCTGCCTTTAAAGAGGAGATGGTTCGGGTACAGTCGAGGTACATTCCCATGAGGGGGAAAGGTAGGGCAACCAAAGCCAGAGCACCCTGGATGACGAAAGAGATAGAGAGTAAGATGAAGCAGAAAAAGGGGGTGTATGGCAGATGTCAGGTTGAGAATACAAGTGAGAACCAGGCTGAATATAAAAAGTTCAGAGGGGAAGTGAAAAAGGAAATAAGAGGGCAAAGAGAGAGTATGGGAATAGATTGGCAGCTAACATAAAAGGGAATCCTATAGGCATATAAATAGTAAACGGGTAGTAAGAGGAGGGGTGGGGCCAATTAGGGACCAAAATGGAGACCTATGCATGGAGGCAGAGAGCATGGCTGAGGTACTAAATGAGTACTTTGCATCTGTCTTTACCAAGGAAGAGGATGCTGCCAAAGTCATAGTGAAAGAGGAGGTAGTGGAGATACTGGATGGGATAAAAATTTACAAGGAGGAGTTGCTAGAAAGGCTGCTTGTACATAAAGTAGATAAGTCAGCAGGACCGGATAGGATGCATCCTAGGATGCTGAGGGAAGTAAAGGTGGAAATTGCAGAGGTACTGGCCATAATCTTCCAATCCTCCTTGGATACAGGGCTGGTGCCAGAAGACTGGAGAATTGTGAATGTTACACCCTTGTTAACAAAAGGATGTAAGGATAAACCCAGCAACTACAGGCCAGTCAGTTTAACCACGGTAGTGGGGAAGCTTTTAGAAATGATAATCCGGGACAAAATTAACAGTCACTTGGACAAGTGTGGATTAATTAAGGAAAGCCAGCACGGATTTGTTAAAGGCAAATTGTGTTTAACTAACTTGATTGAGTTTTTTGATGAGGTAACAGAGAGGGTTGATGAGCGCGATGCAGTTGATGTGGTGTACATGGACTTCCAAAAGGCGTTTGATAAAGTGCCACATAATAGGCTTGCCAACAAAGTTGAAGCCCATGGACTAAAAGGGACAGTGGCAGCATGGATACGGAATTGGCTAAGTGACAGGAAACAGAGAGTAGTGGTGAACGGTTGTTTTTCGGACTGGAGTGGTGTTCCCCAGGGGTCGGTACTAGGACCACTGCTTTTCTTGATATATATTAATGACTTAGACTTGGGTGTACAGGGCACAATTTCAAAATTTTCAGATGACTCAAAACTTGAAGTATAGTGAACAGTGAGGAGGATAATGATAGACTTCAAGAAGACATAGACAGGCTGGTGAAATGGGCGGACACGTGGCGGATGAAATTTAACGCAGAAAAGTGCGAAGTCATACATTTTGATAGGAAAAACGAGAAGAGGCAATATAAACAAAAGGGTACAATCCTAAAGGGAGTGCATGAACAGAGAGACCTGGGGGTATAGTTGCACAAATTGTTGAAGGTGGCAGGGCAGTTTGAGAAAGCGGTTAAAAAAGCATACGGGATCCTGGGCTTCATAAATAGAGGCATAGTACCTGAAGGAAAAGAATTTGCAGGGCTACGGGGAGAGGGCAGGGGAGTGGGACTAGCTGAAGTGCTCTTGCAGAGAGCCGGCACGGGCTCGACGGGCCAAATGGCCTCCTTCTGTGCTGTAACCATTCTATGGGGGAGAAATTGGGCACCTTAGCGCCTCTCATAAGCGGCTCCGGGGGGGGGCTAAAGGGGCGCTAAGCACTTACCGACCGGGCGCGGCGAGAAGATCGACTCCCGCTAAATTCGGCGGGAGGTTTGCGGCGGCAGTATGGCGTTGCGCCCCGATCTCCTTCGCCCGGAGATCGTGATGTCATCGCCGTGCGCATCGCCCCAGTAGCACCCTGGACCAAAACTTCGGTTTTGCCTCCTGCAGCATCGCCGGGCGAAAACACCAGCAGCTGCAGGAGGCGTTCATTGGGAGGCCGGGCGCTTCTGGGGTGATACTTAAAGGCGAGGTGGCTGAGGTAAGTAAAAACATTTCTGAAATGCTCTTTCTCTTTTTTTTCTTGTCTTCGTCAGCGATCGATCAGCCCGGCACTTTGCTGCAGTACATCGGGCTGATCGGGCCGGATCGCGGCTGCCGTCAGGGACCAGGTAAGTTTTGCCCTTGCAGAGCCTGCAGCGATGGCCCTTCCCTTTAAGGGAGGGAAGGAGCCTTCCGACGCAGCAATGCTGCACGGCCCAGTGTGCTCACCTACCGCCCCGCCTGCGACCTTTAGCACTCCAGGAAGGAAGTCTTCTTCTTCTCTTCTTAGGCAGTCCCTCGGAACCGAGGATGACTTGCTTCCACACTAAAAATGAGTTCTCAGGTGTGACTGATGAGTCCAATGCGGGACCTACAGTCTCTGTCGCTGTTGGGGTTGTCCATGAGGGTCCTGACGTTCCAGGTCCCGAACTTCATTTTAAAGGGTGGAAGATGCCTGTGCGTGAATTCTTTTAACGTGGGGTGGCCGTTGCACACCAGCTACCACACGGGCTTGACAGAGCAAGGTCTTGGTCCAGTGGCAAGGGGATCCAAGACGATTGGAGACCAGGCTCTGCTACATCAGCCGAGCACACACACACAAACATACTGCTACTGTCCTCCTCCCTCCTTCCCGCAGGTCCTCTCTGCCTGGGTTTCATAGGCTGCAGTGTGGTCCTCCCGACCCCGCTGCTGGTCCATGCTGCTCCACTCCTGGGCCTCGACTTATCAACTTACAGAGTAACAGAGTAACAGTGTAACAGTTTTAGACAGGAGAAAGCCAGCCGTCCATCTAGCCCTCCTAACCACAGTATTCCTTTGGTAGATATCTAAAAGCCCTGTATCACATTTATTGACAAGGTTCTGACTATCCAGGAAGGAAGTGCACGCTTGATTTAGCGTCCCAGCTCCTTCCTGGAGTGCAAACCCCGAATTTTTTTAAAAGCTAAAGACGTTAGCGCCTGGCGCTGACTTTTTCAACTTTTAAAAGTTAGTGCCCCAAACGGGACGATACTGAATTTCTCCCCCTAAGATTCTATAATGCAATCGTGTAATTAAATATTGGCCCAGAAATTTGACTCGGAGGCTTGCCACGGGGGTAAGGATCAGCGCGCGATATCACATACTGCGTCTGCCGTCCTTGTTTGCCCCCGCAGGAACTTCGGGTCCCGGGCCTCTCCCTAGTGCCGGTGCGCAGTGCTTGCGTGTCCCAGGGGCGCAGTTAGTGCGATGCGACCCCTGGGATCACGTGGGCCATGGAGAGCCAATGGCAGCAGACCATCTTTCATTCATAGATTTGACAGGAGACCTGTCAAATCTGTGAATTGAAAGAGGCCCCAAAAGAACAGCTAAACCTCAAATAAATTTTAAAAAAAACCATCACATTAATAAAATAACTATAGTTAAATAAATTAACCACTTTAAACAAAAATTTAAATTTTTGAAAAAAATGTAAAAAAAATGTAGAAGTTATAAAAATAAACTTACCTTTCTTTAAAGTCTCTAAAAAAGATAAACCTGTTGAAAAAAATTAAAAATTATACTTAATTAACTACTTACCTTGTTCAAAAGGGGTCTTACGCCTCCTTTTTACTTGTGTAGTATCTTCAATACTTACCCTCGCGTTGAAACCTGAAAAAAAACCTAAGTGTGCTGCGTGCGCGCAGCCTCTAGTGCGCACGTGGTTCACCTAGGAACCGCCCCCTTCACCATACCGGTTTCCCGTGCATGCGCAGTGCATGCAGGAAACCGGCACTTCGGGAACGAATACGGGTGAGTACGCACTGAGTACTCACCCGAGAACGGACGAATATTTGGCCATTAGGTAGTAAAGGTGCTCTCCAGGCCCTAGAGGACTGGAGGTCTGATTATGAATGTGCCCAGTGACACCAGAACCAAGAGAATAGCGAGTGCAATACTGAGTATGGGGGAAGGGAAGGGAAATTTATAGATAATACTTGGTCCATGCATTCTGCAGGACTGGTTTTGAACGCCTAAAGGGTTCGGAGAAGAATATTCCAGAGTAATTTTCTCCCTTATTGGCCCTGGGTTATTTTTTTTTGCCTCTCCCATGAGATTACATGGCTGCAGTAGGTGGGGCTGAAGGGAGGGTGTGTAAGTGTTTAGTGGTGATGCTGGTCTTTTCCTCCCCCGTCAATTTCATATGGAGAGGCTGCAATGGGGAACCAGAGGGATGGTTGAACAGGAATACTCTTGAAAGAAGGGAGGGCGGGGGCAAAGTGGAGGGAAGTGGGTAAAGAAATCCAGAGCAGTGGAACAGTGCCAGTCGTGGAGTGGATGGAGCAAGGAGTGAGGAGAAGATCGATGTTGGACAAGCAGAGGGTGTGGGCAGAAGGTGACTAAAGTAGGCTGTGGAGAGATTTGAAAATAAAGCTGAGAATTTTGAAATCAACACATTGGGGCCACAAGGGGCGCGTGGAGCTTGCAGAGGCTGGTGGGAGTGTTTGAACTCATTAGGCCATGGGCTGCAGCATTTGGGTGAGTTGAACCTCATGGAGGGTTGATGAAAGAAGGCCAGATAGGGCAATAAGAGGGAGCAAGAAGATTGTAATAAAGATAGAGATTAGAGAAGGATTTCCTATCAGATGACAACTCGGACTATACCTGGGGTTTTCCATTCAAAGCTCATCTCCTACCAACCGTAGAGCAACACTGAAACCTTTGTGCAACAACACATAAATGTGAATGAGGCTACAATCCCTTTGAAAGTAAAATTGTGGTTAGGGTAGTAATCACATCTCTCTCTCTCGTTCTCTTTCTCCCCTCTCTCCTCCTCCCCCCACCCACCTCTCTTCCCACAACTTGCACATACCTAAATACTTCTATTTTTCTGCCAGGTATATTGTACTGAAACTGATGGTGTATGTTAGAAATCTAGCCACAACTGTTTGTTATTGGCTCATATTAATTAAAAACACTCAGTGACAGCGTTATACAGTTCGGGGCTTCCTAAAACAGGAATCTCTTCATGCCCCCATGTCCAATTATCAGGAGACCAGAGCTGAGGGGAGGAAAGTGGGCTGTGGTAAAGATTTTCTGTCCCTGAAAGCCTTGTAAATGAGCTACAATATAGTATTTACTTAATATACTAGTGGCATCTATGGACAGAATGTCAATGCTGCATCAACATCACATTTATTCTGTTGAAACAAGCCATATATTGATGTGCGATTTACTGTTGTTGTGGTAAATAGTTTGGATATTGATTTATTTCAGATGTTAAAATAGCACTGAATGTTCTGGAAGTCCTGGAAGGAAATGGAGGACATTACAAAAGTATCTTGGTGAATCTAGGATAGTCCTAGTTAATGATAGGCCTTGGTTTTATTATTGTGCATGATAGTCTAATTGTTCCATGTGCTATCAAGCTTATCCCTGTGAGTGAGATGTCCATGGTTTTTCCACATTTGACCCTCTCTGTTGCACAAGTATTGACAGATAACTGAATAATACAAAACTTCTACCCTGGACTACATAAAAGGACCAGTTTGCATTTATATCGTGCCCTACCACATCCTCAGGATCTCCCGAAACACTTCACAAGCAATGAGTTACTACTGTTGTTATATCAGCAATCAGCAAGATTCCACAAACAGCGAATGAGATGAGTGACCAGTAACCTGTCTTTGGTTTTGTTGTTGGAGGGAGAAATGGCCAGGATGTGGGGAGAGCTCCCTGCTTTCTTCCGAACAACGGCTTGGCTCTTTTACGCTCACCTTAATGAGTAGACGGAGCCTTGGTTTAAGATCTCACATGAAAGATGGCACCTCTGATAATGGACTACATAAAACTTAGTGTGTTCAACTTAGAAGAGCAACAGGAGTCATTGAAAGCGGCAAAGATGATTTGAAGCCTAAGAAGACTATTCTATTTAAGAGCATGTTTCAGCCTGTGACTGACTGTACTAAATCGATGTTAGTAACGAATTCCTTTGCATTTACTCTTCAGTGCACAAGCTCTAGTAACCTAAATTCGGACAAACTGATATCCAAACTCATTCTTCTTGCTGTTCTCTGATATAATTACTCCTCCGATATGGTCCTCCTAATGAAAACAAGATGTTCGGCTGTCCAACTATTAAATCCACACTTGAGAGGGATTTTAACTGTCGGCTGGTTTCAGTTAGATTCCTGCCCACGGAAGAATGAGGCCACGTCGATTTTAAGCGCCAGGCCCCGTTAACATGTCACCAACCAACTTCCTGCCTGGAGGAACGGGCAAGAAGTGACCGAGAAGCAGCTGCCGGCCTGCGGCATTGTGGGCGGCATTGGCCCCCATGTCAGCCCTCAGTGTGGGCACCGGGGGTTCTGGGGGATGTCTCGCAGTAAGGAAGGGAGGGGGAGTTCGGGGCAGGGCGGGCCTAAACTTTCCTCGTTTGCATCCTGCTCCTCCTGGCCCCACAAGGAAAAATAAAGTACTTATCTCGAATGACCACTTCTGCTTCCGACCCACTTCTCACCTGACGATACCTGGCGGGAGAGCTGCAGCAGGCTTCCCCGCTGAGGTCGGCGTTAAAATAATGATCAGGGCCCGAAGATGTCATCGGACCCCGATCTGCATATTTAACGAAAGACCCACCAGCTTCAGATGGGTGCATTTGCCGCCTGCTCAGAAGAGCAGGTTAAAATTGAAGACCGCAGGGTCCAGAATATTGGCGGACAAGACACCTGGTTGAGTTTAACTGCCTACCCGCTCAGTTACGCTGGGCAGGTAGGGTTAAAATCAACTCCTTAGCCTCAGCAGAGACCACAATGTCAGCCTCAGTGGGGAGCAAAGTCAGATGGAGTGCATATAAATCAGAGTAAGATGTGTTTGGTAGTGCAAGACCATAGACAAGAATAGGACCTACCCCTGTCCTCATCCTTAAGGTCTGTAGAAACTCTAGAACCAACTGGAACCCAAAAGGCCACCACATGAAAAACAGAGGGTGAGATGATAGGAAGCCTATAATGGACTATTGGTGGAGAAAAAGGAATTCCAATGAACGAGTTTCTTTATTCAGGTTAGTTGGCAGAACTTTGGAAATTTAGAGGCAATTTAAAATGTACAATAGTGCTACTTGATTAAGGGCTTTGGAAACCCCAATCTGACTCTGTGATGAACAAGCTTGGCTTTTCAATCTGATCAGAGCCCAAGCTTGTTTGTTCATTTTTAGCAGCAGTTGTGCTGTGCTCTTGCGAAATCAGATGGCTCTTGAATCCAGATCCAGGTCTTCCTGACAATCATGTACATCAGTGATGCATGTGAGGGATTTTGGCATTCCCCAGATGAACTGCTGGATAAAATACCACATGGATGATAGAATCACAGTATCTCACAGAGGAGTGAGGAAAGGCATATGCCAACTGAGAAGAAAGGAGCGTTCAAATCAAGGTAATGGTCCACAGCTGATTTGATTGCCTGCCCCAAATTAAAAGAGGTTGCAAGATGCTGATAGCTTATAGAGGGAAATACGAGATGGAATGCAAAAAGAAAACATGACTGCTTCATAGACCATCAGAAAGGCAAGGATGCAAAAGTTGGGTAATTGTGCTGTGCCAGCAATGTTTTTGCACTATCCTTGGGGTCCCCAACATTTATCAGGTGCAAAACTGAGCAGAGGATGGTGTTGGGAGCGGGCAAGAGGCATGGGTTGGGCAAAAAAAAAGGCAATTGCATGGCTTCAACATTCAACCACTATTGCGGGTACATTTATTTCAATGCTTCTCCTTTCCTAGCTAGTAGTGCCCTGGTGGTTTTGCAGCCATGGAAACAGGTCAAATCAGTCCAGTTTTAATATTGCAATGTAAACCCCCCCAATACCACTGAAGAATCCAATGAAATCCTAACAAAACTCAAACAATAACCAGTAGAAATGCATTTTTACATGAACTCTGGATTCGTATCCTTTAAAGTCAGTTTTCAATATGTGTCATTCTTTCTCTTGATGCGGAGATGCCGGTGTTGGACTGGGGTGGACAAAAGTGAGAAGTCGCACAACACCAGGTTATAGTCCAACAGTTTTATTTGAAATCACAAGCTTTCGGAGCAGCAGCTTCTCACAATTATTTCTCTTGGTTTAACTTCTTCCTCTCTCAAAAGATATGCTATTCCCTAGTTACCAGAGAGAGGCTACCCACAGGGGCCAATCTCAATTATGTGTTGCTGATTCCCTTGTCCACTGTCGGTGCCCTTTTCCATTGCCAAGCAACCAGGAGATATAAAGCAACATAGGAATACAAAGAAAGAGGTGCTAAAATGGAATATGAAAAAAAAATTGCAAGAGATATCAAAGCTAACAGTACAGGTTTTTATAAATATATTAAGAGAAAGAGAATGGTAAAGGGGAATGTGGGCCCATTAACTTATTGGATTTAATACAAGTAAAAAATGGAAATGGAGAAAATAATGGGACAAGATTGACAAATCGCCAGGACCTGATGGTTTCCACCCCAGGTTATTACAAGAAATAGGTGAGAAAATTGTAGATGCACTAGTCATAATTTTCCAAAGCTCTCCAGATTTGGAAACTGGAAAATTGCAAATGTCACTCGATTATTTAAGAGAGAGAGGCAGAAACCAGGAAAGTACAGACTGTCAGATTAACATCAGTTATGGAGAAGTTACTGGAATCTTTCCTCAGGGACAGAATGATTGAGCACATGGACAAGTATGAGCTGATCAAAAAGAGCCAGCATGGGTTTGTGAAGGGAGGTCATGTCTGACTAATCTAGTTGAATGTTTGAGGTCAGTAGCATGATGGATAGGGGAGAGTCTATGGATGTAGTTTATATGGTAATTGGTTGGAAGGTAGGAGACAAGAGTAGGGATAAAGGGAATGTACTCTAATTGGCGGATTGTGATAAGTGTTATTTTCCAGGGATCTGTACTGGATCCTCTAATTAAGGTGTTTAAAATAATAAAAGGATTCGATAGGCTAGATTCAAAGAAACTATTTCCTCTGATGGAGGGAATCCAGAACAAGAGGGCACAATCTTAAAATTAGAGCTATGCCATATTATGAGTGAAATCAGGAAGCACTTTTTCACACAGAGGTTAGTGGAAAGGCTGTGGTTACAGGGTTAATTGAAATGCTCAAGACTGAGATCGATATATTTTAGTTAAGTAAGGGTATCAAGGGATATGAATCAATGGCGGATAAATGGAGTTGAAGTACAGATCAGTCATGATCTAACAGCTCAAGAGGCTGAATGGTCTGCTCCTGTTTCTATGTTCCTATGCCACAGTAGTGCTGCATCTCCTGGTTGTTTGGCAGTCTCATGTTTTCTCCCAGCTTTCTAAGATGTGCCACTCACATCTCTCACTCACATAGAAGGATGAAAGGCTGAGTGAAAGCTGTAACATTGGAACCTAATAACTTCTTGCTTCAAGTCCAACACTCAATCGTGTTACATGGCCTTCTAGGTGAACAACAATGTAGGCAACTTGCCTCTGCCCATGCACAGCAGTACTTGATAATGACCCAAATAGGCACATTGTGCTTCAACCCCCATCTTTCCCTCTCTGCTGGTAGGCAATTATCCTGCATTCACCTGGTGCCCTTCTCACACTCATTGCTTCCCACACAGCTACCACAGCCGAGATGACTTGTCACTTGGGGCATCACGGTGGCTTCTATAAACCTTCAAACACCCCGCCCTAAATATTTTGCAGTAAAAGTAAAGAGCTGTTCAGAGACACAAAATAAGGGACCAACTCGTGATCAAACATCTACCACGATTCCTGTATTTTTCAAGAAAAATGTTGTAGCAGAGGAAGAGAAACAACATGGACTGGCTGCTTCAATCGGGCTCTGGGCATCCCATTAGTTCTGTGCTTGACTCAGTCTGATTCCGAAAGGTACCTTAATATGCCATCGCTGGCTAATGAAGTGAGTGGGACACAAATAAAATTCTGTACTGGTTACCGAAATATCAGCAACTTCATTGGTTCCACATTGTTCTGTGAATATAAATAGGAAAAAAGGCAAGCTGTGCAGTGCAAAGGAAAAGCCGGATTGTAGCTAAGGGCGTACTGAGATTTCAACTGAGAGTTCATGTACATTAAAAGCATTTAGCATTCTGTGGTGATTCATATGAGTACAGTTCCTCTTTCCTTACTCACAGTGTCCTTTGCATGAATCTAAAGAAAAAAATGATTAAGTAATGTTCACTTATGGGTTACATTACCTATCAGAGGTGCTGTGCTTCTTGACATGTACTTCATTGTTCAAACTCAAATGCCCCATGGGCCCGAGCCCAGCGTGCAATCGCTAACGCTGATGTGAATTGACATCTGAGGCGACGCTTGTGCTGTTTCTGAAAGAACTCGTACGCCTATTAGAAATTTCTACACGAATGCCCAGTCTCAGTCCTGGATTGAATCATTTTACGACTATGCTTTGTCACAAGCAAGAAAGTGGGTGACAGTGTGAGCTGGTGAATGTAGAGTCTGTGCTGTTTAACAGTGAAATAAGGGGAAAAAAAGAAAGACTTGCATTTACATAGCGCCTTTCACGACCACCAGACGTCCCAAAGCGCTTCACAGCCCACACAGTACTTTCTGAAGTGTGGTCACTATTGTAATGTAGGAAACGCGGCAGCCAATTTGCGCACAGCAAGCTCCCACAAACAGCAATGTGATAATGACCAGATCATTTGTTTTTAGTGATGTTGGTTGAGGGATAAATATTAGCCAGGACACCGGGGAGAACGCCCCCTGCTCTTCTTCAAAATAGTGCCGTGGGATCTTTTACATCCACCTGAGAAGCCAGACAGGGACTTGATTTAATGTCTCAGCTGAAAGACGGACCTCCCTCAGTACTGGCGCTGGAGTGTCAGCCTAGATTTATTGTGCTCAAGACTCTGGAGTAGGGACTTGAACCCACAACCTTCTGACTCACAGGTGAGGGTGCTACCCACTGAGCCACGGCTGACATTGGAAGTGACAATGGAAATGGTACGGCAGGTGCAACTCAGTTTTCGTTGTAAATATTTTTCAGACAGTCTCAATAAAATGTATTTTCAAGTTCTCCCTGTCCTCAGTGGGTAAATGCGCTCCCTAATGTGTTAATAAAGCCACCATCCGATTCCTGCTCTGTGCTGAGTTTACTGAGCAAGCAGAAGACTGTGATTAAACTGGGTGGCTCATGTGGAGAAAAACACCAGTGCAGACTTGTTGGGCCCAGTGGCCTGTTTATCAATTGGGTCGTTCTATGATACTGTGGTCACGAGCTAATAGAGAGAAAGAAGCAACACCCAAACAGAGAGGGAAGCTGGAGGCCGGGTGGTTGCCGAGATTGCCCATCAGCTGACCAGCTTTCTCTTGTACTTGTGAGAGAGGCTACCTGCTTCCACAAAGCCCCCGCCTCCCCCAGGTGAAAGAGCCCGTTGACACTGACTATCTGGGCTAACACAATAAAAAATGGCCACCTGGCCAACGTACCAGAGTGCTGCCGCCCATGGGACCGCACCTGCTGGATGATGCATGTGTGTGCAAGTTGTTCAACAACCAAGGTGAAACTCAAGGCCCCGTTGTGCAGGGTGCTCACAAGGTTGAAAAGAGCAACGGAGAAGACAAAGTAGAGCAGGAAGTCGAGATTCAGGCACGCCAAGGGGTTTGAAAAGCCGAAAGGCTGTAGGAAGCAGGGAAGACTGGAGAATGGAGAAGAGTTGTTTCCCCCGGCACTAAATTCACTCGGATTAGCACAAAAAATTGCCAAGATATAATAACCAAAAAAGGGCTCATCTCCTGTGTACAGCATGGGATCTCTTAAATTTGTATTTAAAATACCAGTTGATATTTTGGTTTGCAGGCACCAGCTGTGAATTAACAGTAACACTTAGTCATATAATTTGAATTGTTTTTGTAGAATTCTGCTTTAAACCTCCTTTTGGCTGCTTAACAAAAGGCCTGACGATCAGCTCTTGTTTAAGATGAATGTGACTTCATTCTCCAAAGGCCAGATACCGCACAAGCCCCTCACTCTTACCTTAATGCACTCTGATGCACTTGTACACTGTTTATGGCTCCTTACTTATCAGGAACAATAAAAAAACAGCCTCTCATCTCGCAAGCCTCTCGCTGTGACATACTTACCCCACAAATTCACAGAGACAGTCTTTGCGTGCGTGTGACATTCGAGCCCATTTCCAAATTACAGCTTCATGGAGAAGATGGAGAGGAATGATTCGCAGCTGATTTACTGCGTTACTCACAAGCTTTGCTTTGCTTTGAAGGCTGCTAAGCATTCAGGCCGCTGAATATTCCCATTAGATCTGCTAATAGAGCTGTGCTGTGGTGCCATTGAGTAAGGTCACTGATTTGATGTCATAGTGATATCGAAATCTTCCTTCAATGGGAATATCTCCCCCCATCCTATAATATCTACACACAGTCAATTCCTCTCTGGCTATTAATCTTGTCCCCCCACACAAATTCACTCACTTATCATGAACTGAGTGAAATACTAACAGTTTGGTGTAAAGTATTTTCCGAAACGTAAAGAAATTACACTCCAGTATCAGTAACAAATATTTCAATAAGCACCGATCAAATTTCTTTATCAGCCTTTCTTTATGTAATTTCATTTTATACAAGAAGTTTACTCTCTCAGACGATACAAGGGTAGATTTTATGCACGTAACCAAGTACCTCGCTCATCGTGAAGGCACATTGGAAAACTGCAGCGACTTCCCAACGTATATTTGCAAAGGTTCCTCATCCCATTTGAGGAATCTTAAAATCTACTCAAAAACAGCAGCTTGCATTTGTATAGCACATTTAACAGGGTAAAATGCCCCAGGGCGCTTTACAGGAGCGATTATCAAGCTAAATTTGGCACCGAGCCACATAAGGAGATATTAGGACAGTTGAAAGAGGTGGGTTTTAAGGGGCATCTTAAAGGAGGAGAGAGAGAGGTGGAGAGGTTTAGGGAGGGAATGCCGGAGCTTAGGACCCAGGCAGCTGAAGGCACGGCCGCCAATGGTGGAGCGATTAAAATCGGGGATGCGCAAGAGGCCAGAATTGGAGGAGCGCAGAGATCTCGGAGGGTTGTAGGGCTGGAGAGGGAGGTTACAGAGATAGGGAGGGGCGAGGCCATGGAGGGATTTGAAAACAAGGATGAGAATTCTAAAATCGAGGCGTTGTCGGACTGGGAGCCAATGTAGGTCAGCGAGCACAGGAGTGATGGGTGAACGGGACTTGGTGCGAGTTAGGATCAATGTTCCCTGTAAACTGCGGGGTCACGCGGCCGCGCAGCTTTCCAGGGAACCCGCGCAGTGGGCTTGTCGGCTTTTCAATATAAAAACTGCACACGCACGGTATTTTGAGTGGCCTGCGCAGACCCTTAATGGGGCCACGCGGTGCCAAACAAAATTAGAGGGAACATTGGTCAGGATACGGGCAGCAGAGTTTTGGATGGTCATTCGAGAACTCAAAAACGACGCTAAAGAGTGCTTGCTGATACACATATTTCACAATACAGGCAACTAATCCAGTGATGGCCATACATATTTACAGGGGTAGAAATTCATCCGAGCCCATTTGCGGGCACAGATTCGACACTGTTCAAACATACGCCAGAACTAAGAGGCAGGAAACTGGGCCTCGAGCATCATCTAAATATTCCAGGCACCCATCATGCCTCCAACAGGCAGCTCGCCCTTCAGGAGGATTGTGGACAGATTGAGGCTGCTTCCCTCGCCGGCAGTGGCCCCAGGTAAGTCCTAGGAGAGTGGTGGGGGGGGCAGTGGGGGGAGAAAGAAGGACAGCAGGAGGAAGGGGGCCGATCGAGGCCGGTAGCAGTTGTTAAGAGTGCTGTGGAGACAGGAGAGCAGCAATCGTGCTCCTCCTGGGTCCACATTAAAATTAAAAACAGCATTTGTTACTTACCTTTTTGGTGGCGACTGTTTGCCAGGCCGAATCCACGCCAGCGAAGCCTGAGCAGAACAGGCCCAGCATCTGCTCCGGTCAGGGCAGTTCAATTTGCCCGACTGGTCCTAAAACAGATGGTGGCAAGAGGCCTAATGTCTGCTATAGGCAGCTGCCCGGATGCCTGAAAATTGTCCGGTGCTGCATGAGTAGGTCTTTGTTGGCGTTGTGCAGGGTGCTGTGGTCCAACTCCTCAGTAAGCAGCCCTTTGCCTGATTTTTTAGGAAGAGCATTAACCCATAGTCGATGTCTTTGTGGACAGAAGAACTTCAAACATGTTAGACATTATTATATCATCACTCTGTACAATTGCAGCCCAAAAGAGTTTCTGAGACGGTTGAGTTGTTAGTGCTATCAACAGAAAGCAAAACCATGCATTTACATAGAATTTACAGCACAGAAACAAGCCATTCAGACCAACTGGTCCAATGTGCTGTTTCTTCTTCTTCTTCTTAGGCAGCCCCTCGGCACCGAGGATGACTTGCTTCCACACTAAAAATGAGTTCTCAGGTGACTGATGAGTCCAATGTGGGACCTACAGTCTCTGTCACAGGTGGGGCAGACGGTGGTTGAAGGGGCGGGTGGGTGGGGTGCTTGGGTTGACGTGCGCTCCTTCCGCTGTTTACGCTTGGCTTCCGCTTGCTCCCGGCGAAGAGACTCGAGGTGTTCGGTGCCTTCCTGGATGCTTCTCCTCCACTTTGTGCAGCCTTGGGCCAGGGATTCCCAGGTGTCGGTGGGGATGTTGCACTTTTTTAAGGAGACTTTGAGGGTGTCCTTGAAGCGATTCCTCTGCCCACCTGGGGCTCTCTTGCCGTGTCGGAGCTCTGAGTAGTGCGCTTGTTTTGGGAGTCTCGTATCGGGCATGCGGACAATGTGGCCCATCCATCGGAGCTGATCGAGCATGGTCAAAGCTTCGATGCTGGGGATGTTGGCCTGAGCGAGAACACTGACGTTGGTGCGCCTATCCTGCCAATGGATTTGAAGGATCTTGCGGAGGCAGCGTTGGTGGTACCTCTCCAGTGCTTTGAGGTGCCTGCTGTATATGGTCTGACATAAGAAAACTACTAGGCACTTGGTCTAAGCATTAAACAAAGCTTTAATCAACTGTTTTTCAACATGGAGATCGAGTTGTGTCCTTCACTAGTTTCTGTTGAGGAATGTCCTAAGCAAGTTGGGCCCATGCCCGAGTATTTATACTCTCCCTGGACAGCGCCACCAGCAGGCCGCCCAGTATTACTTCATACATGAATGACAAGATTCATGTCATGGTCCATGCCTCTGAAGCATACAGGAGGGTGGGTATCGCTACTGCTCTGTAGAACATGAGCTTGGTGCCGGGTTTGAGGTCCTGGTCTTCAAACACTCTCTTCCTCAGGCGACCAAAGGCTGCACTGGCACACTGAAGGCAGTGTTGGACTTCGTCATCGACGTCTGCCCTTGTTGACAGTAGGCTCCCGAGGTATGGAAAGTGGTTCACGTTGTCCAAGGCCTCGTCATGGATTTTGATAATCTGGGAGCGGTGCTGTGTGGCGGGGGCAGGTTGGCAAAGGACCTTTGTCTTACGGATGTTTAGTGTAAGGCCCATGCTCTCGTACGCTTCAGTGAAGGTGTTGACGATGGTTTGGAGTTCGACCTCAGAGTGTGCGCAGACGCAAGCGTCATCTGCATACTGTAATTCGATGACAGAGGATGGGACGACCTTGGATCTGGACTGGAGGCGACGGAGGTTGAACAGTTTCCCGTTTGTTCTGTAGATTAGCTCCACTCCAGCGGGGAGCTTACTGAGGGTGAGATGGAGCCTTGCAGCCAGGAAGATCGAGAAGAGCGTTGGTGTGATGGCACAGCCTTGCTTGACCCCGGTCCGTACGTGAATTGGGTCGGTGGTCGATCCGTTGGTCAGGATCACAGCTTGCATGTCGTCGTGAAGCAGGCGGAGGATGGTGACAAACTTTTGAGGGCAGCCGAATTTGAGGAGGACACTCCATAATCCTTCACGGTTGACGGTGTTGAAGGCCTTTGTGAGGTCAAAGAAGGTCATGTGCAGCGGTTGGTGCTGTTCCCTGCATTTCTCTTGTAGTTGACGCGCGGTGAAGATCATGTCCATTGTGCCCCTTAGTGGGCAGAATCCGCATTGCGACTCTGGGAGGAGCTCTTCAGCCACTGGGAGAAGGCAATTGAGGAGGATTCTTGCAATGACTTTCCCTGTGGCAGACAGCAGGGAGACTCCTCTATAATTACCGTAATCGGACTTGTCACCTTTCTTGAAGATGGTCACGATTACGGCATCTCTGAGATCCCCTGGTATGCTCTCCTCCTTCCAGATAAGAGAAATGAGTTCATGTATTCGCACCAATAGTGCTTCTCCGCCACGTTTTAGCGCCTCGGCAGGGATTCCATCCGCTCCTGAGGCCTTGTTGTTCTTCAGTTGTCGGATGGCCTTTTCAACCTGGGGTTGTGCTGAGGTGGTGGCGGGTAGCATGCTGCGGGATGGAGTTGAGGACACTCGCGTCGAAGACAGAATCTCGGTTAAGGAGATCTTCAAATGCTGCTGTTTATGCTCCACATGAGCCTCCTCCCACCCAACTACATCTCACCCTATCTGCATATCCTTCTATTCCTTTCTCCTTCATGTACTTATCCAGCTTCCCCTTAAAGGCTTCAATGTTATTCGTGTGTCAGCCTTGGCTCAGTGGGAGCACTCTCACCTCTGAGTCACAAGGATGTGGAGTCAAGTCCCACTCCAGAGACTTGAGCGCTTCAGTGCACCCATATATTTCAGCATGAGGCACTGCATACAATCAGGGATCCCTGGCTGATTTTCCCCCCTCCCCGGCCCAGGTGCCTATAGTGTTCCTACTCTTGCCCAAGCTGAGATCAGAGCTAACTCAGCACTGAGCAGAGATTGAACCTGGGCCTTCCTAGTCTGCATGCCTTAGTACTACAATAGATAGCGCACTTGCCCACTCAAGCAATGGGGAAACCCTGTGATTGACATCAAGGCAGTATTTGACTGAGTGTGGCATCAAGGAGCCCTAGTAAAATTGAAGTCAATGGGAATCGGGGGGAAAACTCTCCACTGGCTGGAGTCATACCTAGTGCAAAGGAAGATGGTTGTGATTGTTGGAGTCCAATCATCTCAGCCCCAGGATATCGCTGCAGGAGTTCCTCAGGGCAGTGTCCTAGGCCCAACCATCTTCAGCTGCTTCATCAATGACCTTCCCTCCATCATAAGGTCAGAAGTGGGGATGTTCGCTGATGACTGCACAGTGTTCAGTGCCATTCGCAACTCCCCAGATAATGAAGCAGTCCATGTCCACATGCAACAAGACTTGGATGACATTCAGGCTTGGGCTGATAGGTGGCAAGTAACATTTGCACCACACAAGAGCCAGGCAATGACCATCCCTAACAAGACAGTGTCTAACCACCGCCCATTGACATTCAACGGCATTACCATCGCCGAATCCCCCACCATCAACATCCTGGGGGTCACCATTGACCAGAAACTTAACTGGACCAACCACATAAATACTGTGGCAACAAGAGCAGATCAGAGGCTGTGTATGACTCCCCAAAGCCTTTCCTGACTTGTGCCTTGTAGGTGATGGAAAGGCTTTGGGGAGTCAGGAGGTGAGACACTCTCCTCAGAATACCCAGCTTCTGACCTGCTCTTGTTGCCACAGTATTTAGGCTACCAGCAGGTACTTATACAAGGAAAAGCTTATCTGCTAATAGATGATTCTTCTCCTCTCTAGAGTCCAACCTCTCTCTCTCCCTCTGGCAACCTTTCTTTCCTTTCATCTATTTTATCTCTGGTGTTTGATGCACTGGACTTTCTTGTTTCTCTAACCTACATTCTATTCCATCTTCCATGCATCCTCCGTGTATTGAAATCGAGAGCTGTCGCACTTGTCTTCTCCTCCAACTCATTCATTCCAGAACCTCAAAAATATGGAATTCCCTCTCCGTTCCCTTTCTCCTACTATCTCCAGCCTTTTAAAATCTCAAGCTTTGGTTTCACCTTCCCACAGCTGGGAGTTGGCATCCCCTAGGCAGAGGGCAGAGGAGAGCAGAGCAGAGGCCCCCTTATGTCAGGACTCTCTGCTTGTGCTGCCCCAAGATTTCCTGGCCCTTTCGCAGGATACCTGTCGTGCACCTGTCGTGGGCATTGGTCTGGCATTCGCATTTAAATGAATTGGGAAAGGGGTGTCCTGGGACTCCTGCTTCAACTTCTTCTAAATCTGCTTGTTGGGCTGCCTTGCCTGTCAGAGGGGCACCAGTTCAAAGCTGGCACGAGGGCCTGCTCCCAGACCCCTCCTGAAGAGGCGATAGGAGGCAGGCTTAAGATGATGCAGGCAAGTGTTCAATTATATTTAACACCCCCATCCTCCAAAGACAATCAGGCACTTGAGGCCTTCAGGCTCTGGTTTCCAGCAAGAGTCAAAGGGCCATGGTGTTTGCAGCCTCTCACGTTTCCTCCACTACTTTTAAGCACAAGGCCCAGCCAAGGGGTGGTCCTACACCAGGAGCTCCCCCAAGCCGTTTCCAAGGCTTGGGGGAGGGAAAAAACAGAGGGAGCTACTTCCTCACAGGCACAACACACCTCATGTGTACTGTGCCTATCAGGCATCTGTAGAGAAAAATCTTTCCTCTCCTTGATTTATCTCGTCTCAGCTCTACCCTTTTCAACCTCAATGTGGTTGTGGACTGTGGGCTTTGGCCATTCACTGAGGTTTCTCATGTAAGGAAATATCTCTCAGCCATTGAGACACTGCAGCTTTATGAAGCTGCATCATGCTGTTACAAACCTGCTCATGTCTATGAAGTCCCGGAGCTGGGGATTCCCTGGATAATTACTCCTACACTTAAAATCAAGCCACCCACCAGCTAGCTATAAATACATTGCCGGTCACAGATAAAGCACTTTACTACTGACAGAATGTGATGGTTCAGACTTTCTGCATAACTACAGAGGGAACACTAACTAGTTAACAGCAGGGGTTGGGGGTGGCGGGGGGGTTAGTGAATGCCAGCATTGGCTCAGGTACAGCGATATCTGGACTCAACATTTAAAATTGGCAGATTTTGTCGCCTATCTTCATTAAAAAAATAAGTAGTCATTTTTTTTTAATTACTAGCAGACAGCAAATCTGATGAAAACAGAAAATGCTGGAAACACTCAGCAGGTCAGGCAACATCTGTAGAGAGAGAAACAGAGTTCACTTTTTTGGTCGATGACCTTTCATCAGAACTGGAAGAGGTTAGCGATTTAGCAGTATATAAGCAAGTACAGAGCCAGGGAAAAAGGGAAGGGGTGGTGGGGGGGGGCGGGGGGGGGGGGGGGGGGAGGGTGGAGGGGGGGGGTGAACAAAGGGAAAGAAAGTCTGTGAGGGTGGAGGGCAGGAATGATTAAATGACGAAAGGGATGATGACGCAAGGTAAAAGGGGGTGGTAATGGGACAAGTAAAATGGGTCCAGAGGAGGTGTAAATGGCAACAGCAGAACCATTACCAGCACCTCAAAAAGCACTTCACAACGTTGCTTTACTTCCAGCCTCAACATTGAGTTGGGGGGGGGGGGGCGCGATTGAGTTCAACAACTTCAGATCATATCCACCGCTCTCATTTTCTCAGACAGCAGGTATTGGTAATTTCATCCTTCGCTCCAGCCACTGTCTTAGGTTGAACCAGACAGTTTGCAATCTCGCCGTCCCATTTGACTCTGAGCTGAGCTTTTGACCCCATATCCTCTCCAGTAGAAAGACTACAACTTCCACCTCTGTAACATCGCCCACTACTGCCTCTACCTCAGCCCATCGGCTGCTGAAACTCTCATCTATGCCTTTGTCACCTCCCGACTCGACTATTCCAACACACTCCTGGCCCATCCTCCATGCTCTGTTGATTTCACCTCATCCAAAGCTCTGCTGCTGGTATCTGAACGGTCACCAATGCTCACTCACCCATCACTCCTGTCCTTGCTGACCTACATTGACTCCTGGTCCTTCAACACTCCCAATTTAAACTTCTGAGGGAGTGCTGCACTGTCGGAGGTGCCTTCTTTCGGATGAGATGTTAAACCGAGACCCCGTCTGCTCTCTCAGGTGGACGTAAAAGATCCCACGGCACTATTTCGAAGAAGAGCAGGGGAGTTATCCCCGGTGTCCTGGCCAATATGTATCCCTCAATCAACATCACTAAAACAGATTATCTGGTCATTATCACGTTGCTGTTTGTGGGACCTTGCTGTGTGCAAATTGGCTGCCACGTTTCCTACATTACAACAGTGACTCCACTTCAAAAGTACTTCATTGACTGTAAAGCGCTTTGAGACGTCCGGTGGTCGTGAAAGGCGCTATATAAATGCAAGGCTTTCTTTTCTCATCCCCGTGTACCTGCTCTTATTTGGAAGAAAACAAAGTGAGCGAGAAAGAAAGGAGAAAAAAAAGGAAGGAAGGAAGCAAGTAGGGACGTCAATTCTGGAGTTTGAAACAGACCGGGGAAATATTACCCACAGCCAATTGAACGTTGTCAGGATAGCCCCAACAAAGCTGTCCTCTGTCATACACTGTCCTGCGGTCTATCAACGTGACAGTGGTCTGGGGAGGGCATGGGGGCGAGGAATTGATAGAATCAGCACAGGAACAGGCCATTCTGCTCATCAAGCCTGTGCTACTGTTTTTCTCCACATTAACGTCTAATCCTACTCTCCTGTTGCCTCCTCATATCCTTTAATATTCAAGTAACTATGTCATTCCCTTTTAAAGGAGTTTATGAACTCACACCGGTTTCTGGCGGAGAATTTCACATTCGAACCACCCAACAAGTAAAACATTCTTTCTACTCCTCCCTTTAATTTTGTGATTATCTTAAATTTGTGCCCTCAGTGCAAGCAAGTTGTTACCATTTACCTTATCATAAACTTTCATAATCTTCACCCCTAAACCTTTTTAGCTCTCGTGAAAAAGCTCTAACTTGTCAAACCTCTCTACATAACTGTAACCCCTCGTCCCTCGTAACATAGGATTAGGAACAGAATAGGCCATTCTGCCCCTCGATACTACTCTGCCATTCAGTTGGATCAAGACTGATCTGCACCTCAACTCTATCCTAGTCAATCGGCTCTGCACTCGTTCTGTTGTTTCAGAAGGACAGTTTCCTTATATCATGGAGGAGTCAATAGAGTCAACAAGCGAGAGTCTAACCACCTCCCCTTGACATTCAATGACATTACCATCGCCGAATCCACCACTATCAACATCCTGGGGGTTACCATTAACCAGAAACTTAACTAGACCAGCCACATAAATACTGTGGCAACAAGAGCAGGTCAGAGGCTAGGTATTCTGCGGCGAGTATCTCACCTCCTGACTCCCCCAAAGCCTTTCCACCATCTACAAGGCACAAGTCAGGAGTGTGATGGAATACTCTCCACTTGCCTGGATGAGCGCAGCTCCAACAACACTCAAGAAGCTCAACACCATCCAGGACAAAGCAGCCCGCTTGATTGGCACCCCATCCACCACCTTAAACATTCACTCCCTCCACCACCGGCGTACTGTGGCTGCAGTGTGTACCATCTACAAGATGCACTGCAGCAACTCGCCAAGGCTTCTTCGGCAGCACCTCCCAAACCCGTGACCTCTTCCACCTAGAAGGACAAGGGCAGCCGGCGCATGGGAACACCACCACCTCCAAGTTCCCCTCCAAGTCACACACCATCCTGACTTAGAAGTATATCGTCGATCCTTCATCGTCGCTGGGTCAAAATCCTGGAACTCCCTACCTAACAGCACTGTGGGAGTACCATCACCACACGGACTGCAGCGGTTCAAGAAGGCGGCTCACCACCACCTTCTCAAGGGCAACTAGGGATGGGCAATAAATGCTGGCATTGCCAGCAACGCACTGATCCCATAAACAAATTTTAAAAAAACTCTTTGAAGAAAAAGATTTGCACGACAATTTATCACATCTCAGAAACGTCGCAAAGTGCTGCATATGGAACAACATACTTTGAAATGCGATACTACTGTTGTGTAGGCAAATGCAGCAGCCAATTTGCACAGAGCAAGATCCCACACAACCCCAATGCGATGAATGACCACTTAATGTATTTTGATGGAATTGATGAGGGACCAGTACTCCACTACAGTGTCAACCTAGGTTGTGTGTTGAAATTCTAGGAGAATGCCTTCAACCCCACCAGCTGAGTCAAGCTGACTCTTTCGTTGCTTTGTTAGTCACATTCTAGACTTTTACTTCATGAATCTTGCTAACTGTCTTATTCAACAGCTTTTTCTCTGCCGTTTTCTCATGTATCAGGACCTCGGGGTCCTTTCTCTCCAGAGATTAATAGTTTGAAATACTTCTCGGCCATTATGAAATGCTCACAGTCTTGCGTCGCTTTTTTCTTTCCTTAAGTAGCCATAAATATATAATCAGCAATGCGAACTAAAAGCAGTACAGAATACCACAATGTGATGCTGTTAAATGAAACTTGTCTTCGCACAGTTGCTAGCACCCTGTTACCATGACGACCATGTAGCCGCTGCTTTTCCCTGAATCACACTTCACTTCATCCATCCTCTGCTGGCTGGCTCCTTGCACGGCACAGCTTCTCAGCAGGTGGGCTTCAGTACAAATTAACACAGCGTAACTTAAATTCGAGCATGTCCGTTCTCTAAAACAAAGTCAGGAGGCACTTATTCCGACTTGTAAAGGGGGGAGAACTTCTACCGTCTGAACCTGCATCCGCGATTGTGCCTTTATGATGTGAAGTACACATACATCATGGATTTTTTTTGTATATATTACCCTTCATAGAAATGTAGAAACTGTCAGTCAGTAATGATGAATAGGTTGCGGAGGTTTGTTATCTGTGTCTCTATGTGAACTTTACCAGCTAGTCCCTAGCAGGAGACAGAATGAAAGGAGAAGAAGCCATTCAGCCCCTCAAGCTCATCCTTCCACAACTTATCCAGTCACGGCCTCTGCCGCTGATTAAGATAGGCACCGTCTCCCCTATTTTCCTGTCTGCTTCTCCCATCCATCTTGCACTCTATTTTTCTCCATTGTGGGGCTGTTTTAACCCCCTCCATGTCTTTTTAATGCATTTTCACTACCTGACTGAAATGGTCGAGGTGCACCACCCAGCAGTTTCTCTTCTGTTTGTAACTTTAAAAGAAAATCTTTCCACAGGCTATTAAACTGTTTCTATTATAGTTAGCACATTGTTACTTATTCTCCCCTCTTCACTTTGTTTGGTCTTGTAAAGGGGCTCTTCTACCTTCCCCTTTCAGTTCCTGTCTCCTCACTTTTCAAAAGATGATGGATAAGCTGTGTATATCCAGTCTTTAATAAAAACAGAAAATGCTGGAGATACTCAGCAGGTCAGGCAGCATCTGTGAAGAGAGAAACAGAGTTAACGTTTCAGGTCGATGACCAGTCTTTGCTGTTTTTAATCAGTGTACTTTACCCCACCCATTTAATCTCCTTCTACCATCCATGTGCAATATCATGGATTCTACCAATCTACTTACATAGGATTACATAGCATATATATGGCACAGAAACAGGCCATTCGGCCCAACCAGTCCACGCTGGCATTTCTGCTCCACTCGAGCCTCCTCCCGTCTTTCCTCATCTAAATCTATCAGCATAACCCTCTATTCCTTCTTCCTCATATGCTTATCCAGCCTCCCCTTAAATGCATCTATACTATTCGCCTCAACCACTCCCTGTGGTAGCGAGTTCCACATTCTCACCACGCTCTGGGTAAAGAAGTTTCTTCTGAATTCCCTATTGGATTTCTTGGTGACTATCTTATATTAATGGCCTCTAGTTTTGCTCTTCCCACAAGTGGAAAGACTCTCTCTGTGTCTACTCTATCAAAACCTTTCATAATTTTAAAAGCCTCTATTAGGTCTTTTTTCAAGCGAAAAGAGACCCAGCCTGTTCATCCTTTCCTGATAGGTATACCCTCGCATTTCTGGTATCATCCTTGTAAATCTTCTCTGCACCCTCTCCAGTGTCTCTATATCCTTTTATAATATGGTGCCCAGAATTGTACAAGTTTAGCATAACTTCACTACTTTTCAATTCTATCCCTCTAGAAATAAACCCTAGTGCCTGGTTTGCTTTTTTTATGGTCTTGTTAACCTGTGTTGCTACTTTTAGTGATTTGTGTATTTGTACTCCGAGATCCCTTTGCCCCTCTACCCCACCCAGACTCATACCATCCAAGTAATGTGACCTCCCTATTCTTCCTACCAAAATGTAATACCTCACATTTATCTGTGTTGAATTTCATTTGCCAATTATATGCCCATTCTTCAAGTTTATTAATGTCTTCCTGTAATTTGTTGCAGTCCTCCTCAGTATTAACTATCCCCCCACCCCACCCCCCGATTTGGTGTCATCCGCAAAGTTAGAAATTGTGATTTGATTCCAAAGTCTAAATCGTTAATATAAATTATAAACATCAGTGGTCCCAGCAATGATCCTTGTGGAACACCACTTCCCACCTTCTGCCACTGTGAATAGCTGCCCTTTACCTCTACTCTCTGCTTTCTGTCTTGAAGCCAGCCAGCAATCCATTCTGCTACTTGTCCCCTGACTCTGCATTCTCTGACCTTATTCATAGTCTATTATGTGGTACCTTATTGAAGGCCTTTTGAAAATCTAGATAAATTACATCTACTGCATTACCCTTGTCTATTTTCTCTGTTACCTCTTCAAAAAATTCAATGAGGTTGGTCAAGCAAGACTTTCCCTTTTGAAATCCATGCTGACTATTCATTATTATATTTTTGGCTTCTAGATGTTCTTCTATTTTCTCCTTTAGTAGGGATTCCATTATTTTCTTACCACCGATGTTAAGCTGACTGGCCTATAGTTCCCTGGACATGTTCTATCCCCCTTCTTAAATATAGGTATTACGTTAGCTATCCGCCAGTCCTCTGGCACTACACCTTTTTCTAATGAATTATTAAATATGTGTAGTAATGACTCTGCTATCTCTTCCCTAGATTCTTTTAAAATGTGTGGATGTAATCCATCCGGACCAGGGTTTTTTTCCTCTTTGAGTTTGATTAGTTTATTTAATATATATCCTCTTTTTATTTTAAATGCAGTTATTTCATTACTAGTCTCATGATCCAATGTTATGTCCACTTGTTCTATCTCCCTGGTAAATACTGAAGCAAAGTAATTATTTAATATTTCTGCCATCTCTCTATCACTGCCTGTGGTACTATCCTGTCCATCCCTTAGTGGCCCTATTCCCATTCCGACCTTCCTTTTTTTTATTGATGTGCCTGTAAAAATTTTTGCTATTTTGTTTTATGTTCCTTGATAATTTAATTTCATAGTTCCTCTTTGCCTTCCTAATTGTTTTTTTGACTTCTCTCCTAATCTCTTTGTATTTTCCCTTATCATGCTCTCCCCTGCTGTCCATGTACTTAATGTATGCCTCTTTCCTTACCCACAAATTTTCCCTTATGGTTTTATTCAACCATGTGTCTCATTAGTGTTTAGCTTTTTCTTGTTTTTTAGCGGAATATATTTTTCCTAGACTCTGTTGAACACCGTTTTAAATGTTTCCCATTGCTGTTCTACATCATTGTTTGCCAATATTGTTGTCCATTTTATTTTCCCAAGTTCTATTCTCAGCCCCTCAAAATCAGCTTTTCTCCAATCTATTACCTGGTCATCGTCTTACTTATGTCTTTCTCAATTATTATTCGAAAGTGTATTATATTATGGTCACTATTGCCCAGATGTTCCCCTACTTTTACTTCTCTTATCTGCTCTGATTGAATTTTTTACATATTGGGTTAGAAAAAGAGTCCTGTACACATTGTAGTAACTCCATTCCCTTATCCCCTTTACCTACCTCTTCTATCCAATTAATATTGGGGTAGTTGAAATCTTCCTCCACCTCCCTTCCACTATTAGGTGGCCTGTAGACTAACCCTATTAGTGTGATTGATCCTTTATTATCTTTTATCTCTATCCACCATCCTGACTTAGAAGTATATCGCCGATCCTTCATCGTCGCTGGGTCAAAATCCTGGAACTCCCTCCCTAACAGCACTGTGGGAGTACCTTCACCACATGGACTGCAGCGATTCAAGAAGGAGGTTCACCGCCACCTTCTCAAGGGCAATTAGGGATGGGCAATAAATGCTGGCCTTGCCAGCGATGCCCACATCCCACAAAGGAATAAAAAAAAATCATGGATTCTATTTCTGTCTTGTTGATAGCTGTGTCACTTTTTTCTACTGCCATTATGTTATCCCTAATAAGTACAGCTACTCCACCACCCCTTTTTCCCTCTCTTTGGCCGCGATTTTGCCGGCGCTCAGAGAACGGGTTTGATGGCGGCTCAGATGTTAAATTCGATTTGATTGACGGCGGGTTCTGAATCCGCCGTCAACCCTCCTCTAAACAGCTTTCCCAAGTGTCGGGTCCCCGATTTGCGAATGGACCCGACACCTAGCGGCGGGAAGCAGATTAAAGGCAATTACCTGCCTATTAACAGGTAGTTGTCAGTAATTTTCAGCCTGTTTTTGGATTTTCCCACTTCTCAGTCAGCTTTCCCGACGTCCGGACACCATGCCAGGTAAGTGTGGTGTGTTGTGAGTCTGCTGTAATGTTTGTGGAATGATGACAGCTGCAGAAGTGGTGTGAAGGATCCAATGTTGCACATGGTGAGTTTCAGAGCGAAGAAAATGTTGGTTACTGCATTTTTAAAACATATAGGGGGAAAAATTCAGTTGGTTTGTGCCTCCCGTTAGCGCCTTCAGAGGGCGCTAATGGGGCGCAAAGCAACTAGAGTCCGGGTGCGGCGCTGCCCACGCCTCCCGCGAAATTCAGCGGTAGGTTAGCGGCGGCGCTAACCGGTAGCGCCCTGTGGCGCTGCGCTGCCAGCGATGACGTCATCGCCGTGCGCAGCGCCCCGCTCGCGCTCCGCTCACGATCTTCGGTAGCGCCCCTTGACTTACTGCCGGACACTATGTCCGACGGGGTCAGGGGGGCCTACCTGCGGCCGGGGCGGCGCTAGTTAAAGGTGAGGTGGCGGGCGGCCATTTTTGTTGCTGGCCGCCTGCCAGCACCTGCCCCCGTTGCTGTCCCCGGCCCCTGTGAAGCCCCCCCCCCGCGAAGTGCCAGCTGCGCTCCAAGAGCCTGGCACTTCTCTTGAGTGCCGGGCTCTTTTGCCAGCACTCCCGATCTCCGGGGGCCCAGCTGGGCCCCGGTTCATGCTGTGCAAGGCCCCTCCCCTTTAAGAAGGGGAGGAAGGCCTACAATACCGCGGTGCGACGTGCCGCAGCGCCTGGCGCTGCAGTACATAGCGCCATGATACTGACTCGCAGCGCCCCAAGAGGGATGTGGGACGCTTCCAGTAGCGCCCCGCTTCCCTCTTGGGGCCCAACCACTCAATTTTCAGCACGGTGGCACTAATTTTTATGGGGCACTAAAAGTAGTAGACTCAATTTTTCCCCCATACAGATTTCTTTAGCTTACAAGTTTTTAAATCCAACTATATGTCCAGTGCCACCTCATTGGGAGAACCTCTCTCACCAGTGACAGATCGCTTCTGTCATCTCACCTGCAGCTGCCATCTATTCCAGCATATGGAGGGAGTCATTGGCGAGCCTAGGTGCAAGAGGTCACCTTTGTGCAGTGATTGTCAGTGTTTTTAGCACCTCAATGCTGTCAAACACTGAGAAATCAACTGTCAAAATAAAATTGTGCGTGGTCCCTTTAAGGAAACCGACAGATAACGCGTCATCAAATGACGTCATCAGACCTGCTTCCTGTTAATTGGCCGGCAAGCCCGCAGGGTGAGCTTAACAAGATCAATCAAGGTAAAATCACGTCTGTGGAGCGGAGGTAGCTGGGGGCGGTACTGGAAGCCGGAAACCAGCTGTCCCGCACCCATACCGACACCGCTGACAAAATTGCGGCCTATCTTTTCTAAATATGTTATACACTGCAATGTTTAATTCCCAGTACTGATTTTTTCTGTAGCCATATCTCAGTAATCCTTACTATGTCTGGTTCCTCACAATGCAAGCTTGCCTCCAGCTCCCCTGTTTTATTACGGACACTGTGTGTGTTGCTATACAGACAGATTAACTCATTTTTAATAGCAGTTCCTTTCACTTTATGTTTAACCATCTTTTTACACTCCTGTTCTATAACTCTATTTATTCCCTGGCCATCAATGTCCTCCCTTACTTTACTCTTTCCTACGCTCTCCTTTCCTGTTTTGTTTATATTTAGGCTGCTTTAATTTCTTGTACATCCCTCCTCCCATCTTACTAGTTTATTTTTATTTAATCTCCTTCCACAGATCATACACAATCTTCCTTATCATGAATTCTACCCCATCCATTTAATCTCCTTCTACCATCCATGTGCAATATACCTTATCATGGATTCTACCCACCCATTTAATCTCCTTCCACAGATCTTTCTTGTCATGGACGCGACCATACCCGTTTAATCAGCAGGAAAATTTACATGAATATTCCTGATCCCCAAAGTTTAATCAAGCAAAACTCCAGAACATCCATCCATCCTCATATCTCCACTGTTCAGTCCCAGCCTTTTGTTCTCTACAGATAACTGCTCCTCCCAGGAGCATAGCAATCATTGTGTCCCATGGATTGTTGTACTATCTCAGTCTGTCCTATCCCTATAACCTCGAAACCAGTTCCTGACCAGATGTGTCAGCCATGGCTCAGTGGGTAGCACCCTTGCCTCTGAGTCAGAAGCTTGTGGGTTCATAGTCCCACTCCAGAGACTTGAGCTCAAAAATCTAGGCTGACACTCCAGTGCGGTGCTGAGGGAATGCTGCACTGTCGGAGGTGTCATCTTTCAGATGAGATGTTAAACCAGGGCCTTGGTCTGCTCTCTCAGGTGGATGTAAAAGATCCCACAGCATTATTTCAAAGAAGAGCAGGGGAGTTATCCCTGGTGTCCTGGCCAATATTTATCCCTCAATCAACATAACAAAAGCAAATTATCTGATTATTATCACATTGCTGTTTGTGGGAGCTTGCTGTGTGCAAATCAGCTGCTGTGTTTCCTACACTTCAACGAGTACTTCATTGGCTGTAAAGTGCTTTGGGACATCCGGTGGTCATGAAAGATGCTATATAAATGCAAGTCTTTCTTTTGTTATAGGTGTACCTGTGTTTTTCACTAACTTTTTATCAAGAGCCGCGGGGGGGGGAGGGGTAGAAATGTGTCTTGGGCGGTGGCAGAAAGCAGACGGTATCTCATTGGCCGCTTGTTATACTCCCCACTTGATACTCAGTTCTGTTGGAGTCAATGCATCTGAATATCGGGCGGGACGTATTACAGGAGGCCGACGCGGTACCGCCCATTTTGTTCTACCTCCCAACCCGTCAGGAATAACGTGTTGCATGAGGAATGCTGCATCACGGGACCTGGGCCTGTAGATCCCTACACAGCCCCCAAATGTGTCACTCCGGCCGGTTTCCAAGTAGAGGTCCGCGGGGAAGGGATTAAAGGCTGGGACAGTCCTAATGTCTAACAGCAATCTTTCGCTATGGGTGCACAGAAAAGAGAAGGGGGACTCATTGCTTGGTCAGCATCCCACCGATGGTTGCCCCCTGAATTCAGTCTGTAAGGTCCATGAAACAGAAGCTCTGCCAAGGGCCACAGCTGACGTAGAAGCAGGTAACAACGGCCCTAGGGTATAATTTGAGCGCGGCAGCTTTATACTCGGTTCCTTAGTTCTTCCAATAGCCATTATAAATTAATGAAGAGCTTTATGTCTTGTTGGGTAGGATGGGGCAGAAATCTCTATATTTTCCAGTTGTTAAGATCTCCTCATGATGTTTACAGCAGCACAAAAGCCTGAGAATGTATTTCATTCGCCTGTCTATTGTCAGCCGTCCTCTTTCCTCTTTAGTGTGTCAATGTCAACAGCCTTGACGTGCTTAGAGACACCACAGTTATATTCTATTACTGCTGTACTGCTGGACACAGTGGGCTACCGACCACAATATCATGACACACACACACAAAGGGAAATAACCAGGAGATTGCACAGGGTGTCTGAGAGGTTGAATTGGTTTTAAATCGTCACTGCGTATTTTTTCTTTCTGGACAATGTTTGTGTTTGACAAGGAGAAGGATTTCAGCACTGAGGAGAGGGATACTTTTATCCACTTTTATGATCCATTGTCAGCACTGAGCACTCCCAGGTCACGTATGGTGCAACTGCCTGCCGAGTGAAGCTCCCTCTACTCTTCCCCGACAACGTGTCGCAGCCATAACCTCAGATCATAGGGACAGGAGTAGGCCACTCAGCCCCTCTAGCCTGTTCCGCCTTTCAATGAGATCATGGCTGATCTGTATCTTAACCCCATCCACCTGCCTTGACTCCATATCCCTTTATACCCTTGGGTAGCAAAAATCTATTGATCTCAGATTTAAAATTATTAATTGAGCGAGCATCCACTGCTTTTTGTGGGAGAGAGTTTCACACTTCTACCACCCTTTGCATGAAGATGTGTTTCCTAATTTCTCTCCTGAATGGCCTGGCTCTGATTTTAAGGTTATGTTCTAGAGTTCCCGCCAGTGGAAAAAGTTTCTCCCTATCTACCCTATCAATTCCTTTCAAAATCCTAAAAACCTCAATCAAATCACCCCACCAACTTCTATATTCTGAGGAATACAAGCCTAGTTTATGTAATCTCTCCTCACAATCTAACCCTTGAAGCCCTGGTAACATTCTGGTGAATCTGCGCTGCACTCCTTCCAAGGCCAATATATCCTTTCTAAGGTGTGGTGTCCCGAGCTGTACACAGTGCTCCAGCTGTGGTCTAACCAGGGCTTTGTAGAGCTGTAGCACAACTTCCTCCCCTTTATATTCTAGCCCTCTAATTATAAACACCAACATTCCATTAGCCTTTTATTTTTTGTACCTGACTACTACATTTTAGTGATCTGTGCACATGGACCCCTAAATCTCTTTGGACCTCCACTGTTCCTAGCTTTTCACCCTTTAAATAATACTCGGTTCTATCCTTTTTTGGTCCAAAATGGATGACCTCACACTTACCTGCCTTGAAATCCATCTTCCACAGTTTTGCCCACTCACTTAATCTATCAGTATCTCTTTGTAATTTTATGCTTCCGTCTACACTATTATGCCACCAATCTTTATGGCAAACTTCGATATATGGCTCGCTATTGTGTTATCTAAGTCATTAATAAATATAATGAACAGTTGAGGCCCCAGCGCAGATCATTGTGGGACACCACTAGTCACTTCCTTCCAATTCAATTGCATGCCTATTATCCAAACTCTCTGTTTTCTACCGCCTAACCAATCTCCTAGCCAGGTCAATAATTTGTCTTCAATTCCATGAGTTTTAATTCTAGCTAACAATCTCTTATGTGGAACCTTATCGAATGCCTTCTAGAAGTCCATATAAACTACATCCATAAACATTGCCCTGTCTACTAATTTAGTTACTTCCTCAAAAAATTCAATTAGGATTGTTAAACATGATCGATCCTTTACAAATCCATGCTGGCTCTCTCCAAGCAGCTCAAATTTATCTAAGTGCTCAGTCACTCTGTCCATAGTTATAGATTCCAATAACTTCCCCAGAATTAACTTCATACCCTAGAAGGTTGTGGGTTCAAGTCCCACTCCAGAGGTTTGAGCAGAAAATCTAGGCTGACACTGCAGTGCAGTATTGAGAGGGTGCTGCACTGTCGGAGGTGCTGTTTTTGAATGAGACGTTAAACCAAGATCCCGTCTGCCCGTTCAGGTGGACGTAAAAGATCCCAAGACACTATTTCAAAGAAGAGCAAGGGAGGTCTCAATGGTGCCCTGGCCAATATTTACCTGGTCATTAAACATTGCTGTATGTGGGGCCTGTGCGCAAATTGGCAGCCGCGTTTCCTATATTACAATAGTGACTATACTTCAAAAAATTACTTCATTGGTAGTAAGACACTTTGGGAGGTATTGAGGCCATGAAAGGCGCTATATAAATGCAAGTCTTTCTTTCATCACTGTGAATTTTTATTCCTCAACCATCCATCCCATGAGCCCTCTGAGTGAGGTTTAGTGCTAAATTCTCTCTGGGACATAAATTAAAGCCGCCCAAACTCTTTTTACAGAGGATCCAAAACTATCCACTATTCCAGAATCATCCTGGAGGCCCAGGATAATGCCAAGCTCCTTTTGTCCATGACCAACTAGAGTCCCCACCACTTACACCGTCCTTGCCTATTCCAGGCAGCCGCCTATATTGGACTAATAGTGCTAACCGTTCGTCATCACCATCGGCTTCAATTACAAAAGTGCAGCTTATAATGTATTAAGCGTGCCGACTATTTTGTGCTGTTCAGTAATAACTGAATTTTTAAAAGCCGATTTTTTTTTTACGGAGGCTTCCAATCAACTTTTCACTTTGGAACATAAACAGAACCCCACAGACATAAATAGAACCAAGACATTGTAGCAGAGGTTGACCTGATCCCACGTTAAACACATCAGGCGATTGAAGCTGTCCGAAGTTCCCACTGCTTCCTGTAGTTGTTAACAGTGAGAACGGCTGATGGAGACTTAGAATCATAGAAAGCTACAGCACGGAAGGAGGCCATTTCGGCCCATCGTGTCCGCGCCGGCCAACAAAGAGCTATCCAGGCAGATTTCAGGCAGATTTAATCAGCTGGTAAGTTTAACATGAGACCAGGTCAATCTCTGCTGCGATGTCTTGGTTCATTCAGATGGATTTACCGGCCATTGAATATAGCGGGCAAATCGCGTTAGCACAGACTCCTTAAACTTCACTCCCCAGTCCCTTCCACCCTCACCTCAAACATAAACTATGAGGGGTTCATGATTTCTTCATCGCCAAGATCTTCTTCACCCACCCCCACCCTCAGCATCTGGGCTCAAACAAATGAGCATGTGACCAAGAGGAGCTGGCACCTGTGGCTCTGTAACATCAGCTGCAGGAGAGGATGGAGAATAACCAGCTCAACCCAACCCACCCAAGTGTCTGAACCCCCCCTTGCCAGTCGTGTCCCATCCCTTCCTGAATGTGAAACATTGTCACAAATGTTGCGGGAAATATCTAACAAAGGGTTAAAATGTAAAGCACGCATATAACACACTGTGATTATACATCAAGTAGCTCTCACCCCTCCTCCTCGCCACCTACCACCAGACCCAGGTTTCGTGTCTGTGGGAAAATAAACCATTTTCAACGAAATTCAAAACCACTCGTAGAAAATTCATTTTCGCAGCCGGTTCAAAGCGCCCCAGTCGCGAGAGCAGTTTTTATTTTCTGTAAAAGCATAATGAGGCCATGTAGCACAGCTGGGAGTGCACAAGATCCAGCGTGTGGTCAAGCACCAGTTATTTCGCATTGTCTACAAGCCCAGCCAGCCAGTGTTAATCGAGTTCAAAGGAAGGTACAGACCCTGACATTGCTGCAATGTAAGGGAGCATAAACCTGGAGCTGCATTCTTGCCCCAAAGTTTTTTTGTTTCCTATTATAATCGACATTCAGCTACATAAAAGTTTCAAGAGCATTTGTCACACTTCAGACAGTACACTTCAAAGCGTTAAAAGTATATAAGAAAAGAGAAAGAAAGACAGTCATTCTATGCTTTTTTTTTCTGAACCAGAACCAGAAATTTACAAATACTTCCCAATCTGCAATTTACCTCACAATGCAGTAATTAAACTCTGATTGATTACAGCAGTTAAACTTTATGACCTTAAAGAGGCAGGGAAACTTAAACACAGCTTTGAGGGAGAGGGAAACTTGAACACAGTTTCAGAGAAACTGTTCCCATTGGCGGAAGGGTTGAGAACCAGAGGACACAGATTTAAGCTGATTGGCAGAGGAACCAAAGCTGACATGAGGGAAAACTTATTTATGCAGCGAGTGGTTAGGATCTGGAATGCACTGCCTGAGAGAGTGGTGGAGGCAGATTCAATCCTGGCTTTCAAAAGGGATTTGGATAAGTACCTGAAGGAAAAAAATTTGCCAGGCTACAGGGAAAGGACGGGGGAGTGGGACTAGCTGAAGTGCTCTTGCAGAGAGCCGGCACGGGCTCGATGGGTCGAATGGCTTCCTTCCGTGCTGTAACCATTCTATGGGGTGGATTTTCCAAGCCCCGAGGAGGCGGGCATGGAGGCGGGACTGCCGGTAAATTTGGAGAAAGTGGGGGCGGATGGCAAACCCACGCCCATCCCGCCTCCGTGCCCCTTTGCCAGGAGGCGGGAAGATGTGCTGCTTCGGGTCCCGTCTCCTGGAGGCGGGAAAGGGATTAAATCCTTTTAACTGCCTGTTAACAGGTAGTTAACAGGCAGAAAAAAGGATTAGTGCCATTTTACCTTCACAGGTGAAGGCTTCCCGACCTCGGAGAACCCCGCCGGGTTGGAGGAGACGAGGAGGAGGTCTGCGGCGGTCGGAGGCACCTGGAAGTAAGATGTAGAGGTGAGTGATGGGTGCAAGTGTGGAGTGGTAATATTGAAGGTGAGTGATAAGTTTTAAAAAGTGTTCACTTACCTTGTTTTGTTCTTACAGCCTTCAGCCGTGGTGGATCGGGAGAGCCGACATCCCCCTTGTCAATTTCACAGACTGGCTGTTGGAACCTCCGTACCAACAGCCATGTGAAATTTACAAAGTTGAAAGGTTTGATGAGTCCTGAACATAAGGCCTCATCAAACTACAGAGAATGTCAATGTTTGACAGCTTCACAGAGCTGTCAAACGCTGACATTTCTTCTTTCAAGAAGTCTTGACAGAGCATGTATGACGTTGATGTGCTCTGTCAGTGACTTCCTTCCTAATTGGCCTGCTGAGCCCACAGGGTGGGTTTAACAAGGTCAATCAGGGGAAAATCCCTCTGGTTGGTCAGGCGAGGGTGGAGGCGGGACATTGACACGACAAGCAGCAGTCCCACCTCCAACTCACTTCCATTCACAAAATTCAGCCCTATAGTTCTATGATTCATCTTAAAGGGACAGGGAAACTTGAACATAGCTTCCTCTTAAAGGGACAGGGAAACTTGAACACAGCTTCACCTTCGCAGCAAAAAATATATCATGTGTTAGATATGTTAAAAGAGAATATCATCCAACTTATCACAATAACTTATGGTTGGCTGCATTCTTCGTGCTTAACATGTTTGTGATGCTATTTGTGACACTATTTTTAAAAATAAAGGATCTGTGAAATGGCAGGTAAAGTAATGACATACACATTTATTATGCGTTCATAGGCTAATACTGCGCACGGAATTTCTGGGCTGTGGGAAGTTTTGGCGAATTTTATGCCTATTGGGCTGAATGATGTTAGTACTGGGGAATGGATTACCTTCCCAGTTCAGGTATTGAGCCTTCCCAGGTCAGCTATACCTCAGAAGGACATCCTTTGCTCCAACAGCTCCACATTGCTATTTTCCACACCAGCCATTCTTGTGAGCTGTCTGAGTGAGATTGCGCCTTTAGTGCCAAATCAGGCACAGTTTTGTGCTAATGGCCCATTCCCATTAAGATCTGGATCAAAACTGCCTCAAGCTAATTTTCACATAGGATCCTTACAGCCAGCAGAGGGAGGAGATTTATCCATCAGTCTGGATTGCAGTCAAACCCAGATCCCAAGAGAGGATAGTGTCGAACTCACTGTACCATACCCCCAGAGGGTGAAAGGATGGTGTCTAAACTACTGTACCATCTACACCATGAGGGATGGGTGTTTCTTTTACTTCTTGTTGTCTCATCATCACCTCCTGCTCCCAGACCTTTGCCACTCGTGTTCTTCAAATCAGCCATTAGAAGACCTGGAAGCAGACAGCCTTTGATATTTTGCTCGGTGTCCCCTGCCCTAAATGGGACGTTCCAGATCAGGAGCGCACTTGAAGGAATTGGGGGTGTGAACCCCCATCCATCCATACCAATGCATGGTACAGCCCATTGGAAGCCCGAGACACCAACACACACACCTCACCCTGTAAAGTGCTGTTTCAAGGTCAATGAGCAGAGCCCATCGGGAGACCCAGAGCGGAAGATTTAAACAGTGGGAGAGAGCCGGCAGCAGCAGAGCTTGGGCCTGGAGTTTCCGCTTTGGGCGCAATCGACGATCTGGGCATAAATTGGGCCCAGAATTGCGCTAGTTTTGAGAAGTGTAAAATCTGCCGTGAACCAGCGCAACCGGGCAGCGTTTTAGAGCGTAATTTTAAGAAAAAAAGTTTTACTTTAAAGAATATTCCGTGATGTGTCTCAGAGCGGTAACGGTGCCGATTTATTAATACAGCTGAAAATGGGTTTATCACAAAATATAAACATTTTTAATCAGAGTGTCGAGTCCACCAGCTGCGAGTAACCCGATTTTAAATAACTGAAAATGCCTTTAAAAAAGTATCCAGAAGCATTTGCTCGTTATATTGGGGCACATCAGTCAGTTTCTTAGTAAATTTTTTAAAAAGTTATATTCAAAAGCTTTTAAAACGTGCCTACTAGTGTTCTCGTGCCTAAATAAAAGCTTCATTTTTCAAGCTTACTCGAAGGCCCGCAAATGGACGCAATTAGCGGAAATTCGCCCTGGTGATTAATTCGATTTGGGGTTGTGGCCATTTTTGAGGGGCCGGCTCCCCGCGCGATGTTTTTTAAACGAGCGCAATAGATCAGCGGAAACTCGATTTGCGCTGGACGTAATTTGTGCTTAAAATTCCTCCATTTTTTTCGCTGGTTTGGCCGATTTCTGGCGAATTGTGCTGAAAAACCAGCACGTCACCGCGGGAAAGCCCACCCTTAGTGTTTCAGTATTAGCTTAATAGTTAAGTAGCCTTAAAGCTAAAAAAAAACAGTTTGAAATAACTGTTCGCTAACATGGCAGGACAGCTGGCGCCCGTCGCATGCACATCCTGTGCCAAGTGGGAACTCCAGAACACTTTGTGTGTCCTGGAAAACCACATATGCAGGAAGTGCCACCAACAGCTCGAGCTCAGAGTCTCAGAGCTTGAGTGGCAGCTGGCGTCACTACATTGCATAGGGGAAGCTGAGAGTTTTGTGGATAGCACGTTTCTGGAGGTGGTCACTCCGCAGCTACAGAGAGTTCAGGGGGAGAGGGAGTGGGTGGCCACCAGGCAGACTAGGAGGAACAGGCAGGCAGTGCAGGAATGCCCTGGGAGTGTGGCGCACACATACCGTTGAATACCAGTGAGGGTGATGACACCTCGGGGAAGTGCAGTCCGAAGCAAATCCACGGCACTGTGAGAGACTCGGCTGCACAGGGGGACACAAGAAAGTGTAGAAATGCAGTTGTTATCAGGGGGATTCAATAGTGAGGGGGGATAGACTATAGTTTCTGCAACTACAGACATGAGTCCTAAATGGTGGGTTCCCTCCCTGGTTCCAGGGTAAAGGATATCACTGAGCGGGAGCAGGACATTCTGTGTGGGGAAGGGGAACAGCCAGAAGTCGTGGTCCATGTTGGAACCAATAACATAGGTAGGGAAAGGGTTGAGGTCCTACAGGCAGAGTTTCAGGAGCTGGGAAAAATATTAAAGAACGGGACCTCAAAGGTGGTAATCTCTAGATTACTCCCAGTGCCGCGTACTAGTGAGTACAGAAACAGGAAGATGGTGCAGGTGAATGTGTGGCTGGAGAATTGATGCAGGAGGGAGGGCTTCAGACTCCTGGGTCATTGGAGGGACCTGTACAAGGTGGACGGGTTGCACCTGAATAAGGCTGGGACCAATGTCCTCGCGGGGAGGTTAACTAGTGCTGTGGGGAAGGGTTTAAACTAATTTGGCAGGGGGAGGGGAACCAGGACGTAGCAGCTGAGAGGAGAAACAAGGTGCATAGAAAACTAGGAGGGACAAACAGCAAGAGACCAAAGAATTGTGTTGTAAAAGCAGGAATTAGATGGAGGAAAAAAGCAAAGCTGACTAGCATGGTGTTGGAATGCATGTGTGTTAATGCGAGGAGTGTTACAAATAAGGTTGAGGAGTTGCAGGCTCAAGTTGACAGATGGGGTTCTGATATAGCGGCTATAATGGAGACCTGGCTTAAACATGGGCAGGAATGGGAACTAAACATTCCTGGCTACAATGTATTCAGGAGGGATAGGGAAAGAGAATAAAGGAGGGGGGAAGAGGGGTGGCAGTATTGATCGAGGGTAATATTACAGTTCTACAGAAGGACAAAATACTAGAGGGTTCAAAGATTGAATCTATTTGGTTAGAGTTAAGGAACAGAAAAGGAGCTGTTACATTGCTGGGTGTTTACATTAGCCAAGTGAAAGGAGATCGAGGAGCAAATCTGTCGGCAAATTTCAGAGAAATGTAAAAATAATAGAGCAGCAATAGCAGGGGACTTCAATTACCCTAATATAGACTGGGGGGGAAACATAGTAAAGGACAAGGAGGGGGAAGAATTTGTAAAATGTGTACAGGAGAGCTTCCTTAATCAGTATGTATCTACCCCAACGAGGAAGGAAGCAGTGCTGGATCTAGTTCTAGGGAATGAAGTAGGGCAAGTGGAGTGTGTTTCAGTGGGAGAAAATCTGGGAAATAGTGATCATAATATAATTAGGTTTAAAGTAGTTATGGAAAGGGACAAAGAAAAATCAAGGGTGAAAATACCCAACTGCAAGAGAGCCAATATCAGTGATTTGAGGAGGGATCTAGACAGGTGGACTGGAAACTAAAATCGTCCAGGAAAACTGTAAATGAGCAATGGCAGGCCTTCAAGGCTGAGAGAGTTTGGGTACAAACCAAACATATTCCCATAAGGAGGAAAGATGGGGCATCCAAAGCTAGAGCTCCCTGAATGACAAAGGAAAGAGAGGTTAAAATAAAACAGAAAAAGATTTATGACAAATGTCAGGTGCAGAATACAGAGAGTGCAGGGGGAAATTGAAAAAGGATATAAGAAGGGCAAAGAGAGAATATGAGAAAAGATTAGCAGGTAACATAAGGGAATCCAAAAATCTTTTATAAACGTATAAAAAGTAAAAGGATATTTAATGGAATGGTGGGGTTGATTAGGGACAAAAAAGGAAATCTTCTTGTGAGGGCAGAGGGCATGACTAAGGTACTGAATGAGTACTTTGCATCTGTCTTCACAAAAGAAGAGGAAGAAGTTAATGTTGCAGTAGAGGAGGGGGCAGTAGAGATATTGGATAGTATAAAAATAGATAGAAAGGAGGTGCTAAAGGAGGTTGGCAACACTCAAAGTTAACAAGTCACCTGGTCCAGATGGGATGCATCCTCGGTTGCTGAGGGAAGTTAGGGTGGAGATAGCAGAAGCCCTGACCACAATCTTTCAATCCTCCTTGGATATAGGCATAGTGCCAGAGGACTAGAGGATTGCAAATGCTACACCTCTGTTCAAAAAAGGGGAGAGGGATAAACCTTGAAATTACAGGTCAATCAGTCTAATGTCAGTGGTATGAAAACTACTAGAGACCATTGTCAAGGACAAAATTAATTCTGACTTGGAGAAGCATGGGTTAATAAGGAACAGCCAGCATGGATTTCTTATAGGTAAATAGTGTCTGAGTAACCTGATTTGATGAAGTAACAGAGAGGGTAGATGAAGGTAGTGCAGTAGATGTTGTATATATGGACTTTCAAAAGGCATTTGATAAAGTACCACATAACAGACTTATTCAGAAAATAGAAACACATGGTATTAAAGGGATGGTGGTTACTTGGGTACATAATTTGGCTAAGAGATAGGAGGCAGAGAGTAGTGGTGAATGGATGCTTTTCTGACTGGAGGGAAGTATGCAGTGGGGTCCCCCAGGGTTTGGTATTAGGATCATTGTTTTTCTTGTTATATATAAATAACCTGGACTTGGGTATAAGGAGTACAATTTCAAAGTTTGCAGATGATACAAAATTTGGTGATGTAGTAAATAGTGAGCAGGAGAGTAACAGACTTCAGGAGGACATAGACAGACTGGTGAAATGGGCAGACACATGGCAGATGCAGTTTAATGTGGCTAAGTGTGAAGTGATGCACTTTGAGAGAAATAACATGGAGAGGCAGTATAATCTAAATGGTACTATTTTGAGAGGGTGCAAGGACAGAGGGACCTGGGGTACATATTCACAAATCCTTGAAGGTGGCAGGGCAAGTTGATAAAGCGGTTAAGAAATCGGATGGGGGACTTGGCATTGTACATAGGGGCATTGAATAAAAAACAAGGAAGTCATGCTAAACCTTTACAAATCACAAGTCTCAGCTGGAGTATTGTGTACAATTCTGGGCACCACACTTTAGGAAGAATGTCAAGGCCTTGGAGAGAGTACAGAGGAGGTTTACCAGGATGATACCAGGGATGAAAAAGAAAGAAAGACTTGCATTAATCAGTTCTGTGGAGAGATTGGAGGAGCTGGGATTGTTCTCCTTAGAGCAGAGAAGGTTAAGGGGAGACCTTATAGAGATCTTCAAAATTATAAGGGGTTTTGATGGAGCAGATTGCAAGAAATTGTTTCCTCTGGCAAGTGGGTCGGTAACCAGAGGTCATAGAGTTAAAATAAATGGCAAAAGAACTAGAGGGGAAATGAGGAGAAATTTATTCACACAAAGGGTTGTTAAGATCTGGAACTCACTACCTAAAAGGGTGGTTGAATCGATTTCATCGGAACTTTAAAAAGGCAAATGGTCATGTATTTGAAGGTAACTAATTTGCAGGGTTATGGGGAAAAAGCTGGGGTGTGGGACTAAATTAGACAGATCTTTCAAAGAGCCGGCACAGGCAAGATGGTGTGGTGTAAGATTCTATGGGCTGGATTTTCCAAGCCCCGAGGAGGCGGGCATGGAGGCGGGACTGCCGATAAACTCAGAGAAAGTGGGGGCGGATGGCAAACCTGCCCCCATCCCGCCACCGTGCCCTTTTGCCAGGAGGCGGGAAGATGTGCTGCTTCGGGTCCCGTCTCCTGGAGGCGGGAAAGGCATTTAATCCTTTTAACTGCCTGTTAACAGGTAGTTAACAGGCAGAAAATAGGATTAGTGCCATTTTACCTTCTCAGGTGAAGGTTTCCCGACCTCGGAGAACCCCGCCGGGTTGGAGGAGACATGGAGGAGGTCAGTGGGGGTCGGAGGCACCTGGAAGTAAGATGTAGAGGTGAGTGATGGGTGCAAGTGTGGAGTGGTAAGTATGGAAGGTTAGTGATAAGTTTTTAAAAATGTTCACTTACCTTGTTTTCTTCCTACAGCCTTCAGCCGCGGTGGATCGGGAGAGCTGACATCCTCCTTGTTGATTTCACAGACTGGCTGTTGGAACCTCCGAACCAATAACCATGTGAAATTTACAAAGTTGAAAGGTTTGATGAGTCCTGAACACAAGGCATCATCAAACTAAAGGGAATGTCAGTGTTTGATAGCTGCACAGAGCTGTCAAACGCTGACATTTCTTCTTTCAAGAAGTCTTGACAGATAGCACGTCTGATGTTGACGTGCTCTGTCAGTGACTTCCTCCCTAATTGGCCTGCTGAGCCCGCAGGGCGGGCTTAACAAGCTCAATCAGGGGAAAATCCCTCTGGTTGGTCAGGCGAGGATGGAGGCGGGACATTGACACGACAAGCAGCAGTCCCACCTCCAACTCGTCTCCATATACAAAATCCAGCCCTATGACTCTATGGCTGCAAATTTATTAGCACTCAGGGGGTGGGTTTGGAGGCAGGTCCGCTGTCAAAATAGCAAAGATTGACAGCGGGTAGGAAACTCACTGTCAACCCGCCTCCACGCGAGTCTCCCAGGTGTTGGGTCTGTCAGCGGAGAACTGACCCAACACCAAGCGGCGGGGGATACAATTCAGGTACTTAAATGGCTTGTTAAGAGCCAATTTAAGACTATTTTGAGGCTTACTTCTAATTTTGCCTTCTCCCCCACAGGTTACCCGCTGTTCAGGGAACACGCCAGCTCCATCTGGCATGTTTTGAGTCTGCTCTGATGTTTGTGAAAAGCTGACAGCTGCAGAAGTTTTTAGATCCAACTGTATGTCCAGTGCCACCTCATTGGGAGAACCTCTCTCACTATTGACAGATCTCTTCTGTAATCTCACCTGCAGCTGCTATCTATTCCAACAACATCCGAGCCAATGAAACAATCAGACCTTGGTCCTCCGAATCCTTCCACGATCAGCCACAGCACCAACATCACCAACCTCATCACCATCCTTCGCCGCCATCACCTGATGCTGCACTGGACACCGGGCATCAGCCGCTGACAACATTGCTGGCTGGGAGGCCAGCGATGGCATTGCCATGGCCAGATTTTCTTCACTTGATGCTGTAAACCCTGGCTGCCACATGATGCATCAGGTTGACACCATCCCACACCAGCAGCGTAAAGCATCCCTTTAATATCCAAGCCATTCCATGCACGTTCATCACTATAGCGGGGTGGGGGGTGGAGTTATGACTGAACAATCACTGGAACTCAGTAAGACACTTTTCAAGGTGCGCTCAGATCTGTCCAATAAAGAGCACTTTTGGAAAAAGAGATTTCACTGTATGACAACACATTACCAGAAACTTCACATAGACATTAGCTAAACCTCTCAAGTGCCTACCCTTGTGTGTTGTTAGTTGGCATGCTTGCAGTAGGATGAGGGTGAGTGTGAGGGGTGGCTAGTGAGATGGGGGAAGTGATAAAGTAGATAGAGAAGGTTGGGTGGAGGTGCAAGGTAAGTTGGTGTCCTGGGGAGGTCTCTTCTGCCCTTGGAAGGGAAGAGAACCTCCCTGCGTGCTGTGACTCCCTCCATAAGCATATGGAGGGAGTCATTGGAGAGCCTGGGTGCAAGCATTCACCTTTGTGCCGTGATTGTCAGTGTTTGCAGCACCTCCATGCTGTCAAACACTGACAGAACAACTGTCAAACTCCATGTGGACGTGGTCCCTTTAAGGAAACCGGCTGATGACGCGTCATCAAATGACGTCATCAGACCCGCTTCCTGTTAATTGGCCAGTAAGTCCGCAGGGTGGGCTTAACAAGGCCAATCAAGGGAAAAATCACGTCTGCAGAGCGGATGCAGCTGAGAGCGGGACCGGAACCCGGAAACCAGCTATCCCGCCACCCCCCCGCCTCCTCCATTAAATTCGCGGCCTATGATTCTATCCTATTTAACAAGGCGATCCATGGCTGTGTTTGGGCACTTTTTTAATCATCAGTTGCTGTTGTTGGGAACCCAGACGTTACTGGTAGAAACTAACAGGAAGTGAAACATTCACCCACCATTATCATTTGTTCATTTTTCTCTCAGGAGTGAGCAGGAGGACTTTTCACTTGCAGAAAAGCCCTCGCCGATTTAATCACCGATAAACTCCAATTTCCACATTTCCTAATTAAAAATGCCCTCCTGTGTAAACATTTCCAATATTCTCTGCACTTTAGCCTGTAGCACTCACATCCTTATGTTGGGAATAATTGCAGGCTGATTAATTTGATATCAGTAATTATAAAAATAATTCAGAATATGGCCAAGGGAACAATTCAACGCACGCTGTTCAAATTTACCGGATTTTCGAAGACATGGCCAAGCTAGTAGATGTGGGTAATTGTACATGTCGGGATAGAAATTGGACCTCGTTGCGCAGCGAAGCCCAAAGACGCCTGAAAAACTCCGAGCTGAAATTGGAACCCTAAAACCGGCAAGGGAGGCTACTCAAAACTCGCTTCTTCAGTCGGGTGAGCTGCCTGTGGAGGTGCGATAGGCACCGGCAGCTCACCACGATTATTTAAATGAGGCCCAAGGACGAATTTCTCACACTCCTCAGGTCAACGTCTTTGGGCCCCAGGGATCGTTCCCTAAGTCCATCTTGTGCCTGAAAACTGGCCTAAACAAATTTCTAAGCGGTTGACTTTTAAACGGTATTTGAACTTCATAGTGGCATATGAAATATTTAATGGGATGGGGAAAACCAGGAACAATACTTCCAGGGCAGCAGGATAGGAAGGTAATGTTCAACGCTGCCTTCTTCCACCTTCGAAACATCACCCATCTCCGCCCCTACCTCACCCTCACTGCCGCTGAGACTCATTTTTATCAACCTGAGATGCGGTTTCTCAAATGTTGTCCTAGCCAGCCTTCCCACTTCCACTCTCCATTATTTACAACTCATTTAGAATGCCGCTGCCCATGTGCTGCTTAAAATCCACACTTCTATCACCCTGATTCTTCTCATGCTCCACTGTCTCCCCTTCCTCTTCAAATCAACCTCGTACCTCCACGGCCTTGCCTCACCCTACCTTAGTGTCCTCCTTCAGGCCTATCCCCCTGCTAGTACCCTTCACTCCTCTGACACTCTTCAGAGTGTTCATCTTCTTCCCTGTTTCCATACTCTTCACTCCACCATTGGCAGCCACTTTGCAACCACCATGTCCCTGCCCTCTGCAACTCCTTCCAAAAATCCCTCCACCTTACTTCCCCCCTCCTTGCTTAGAAATGCATTCTCAAAACTATTTTTTTCACCCGCTCTTCCATTCCACTTCGAATCTTTCTTAAGGGAATCAAGGGATATGGGGATTGGGTGGGAAAGTGGAGTTGAGGTCGATCTTATTGAATGGCAGAGCAGGCTCGAGGGGCCTTATGGCCTACTCCTGCTCCTATTCCTTATGTTCTTGAGTTCTTATATTTCTTCCTGCCCAGTGTTCATATTCTTCTCCGATCTGTGAAGTGCTCTGAGATATCTTTCCTGATGTGAGGAATGCTATGTAAATGTAAGTTGTTGTTGTGAAGGGCAAGGCTAGACAGACCCCAGGAAGTGTTTCTTTACACAGAGGGTGGACAACAACTGGAGCAGGTTGCCAGGAAGGGTGGTTGAGGCCAGGACACTGCTGAAGCTGCTAAACTCTGTATTGGAAAGATGGTAGGGTTGGGTTACTGGAGGGGTGGAACCAAATAGGCCAATGGGTCTTATTCATATGAAACTATCTTGTGATCTTGCAGTTTGATAAAGTGCCTCCCAACAGATTAATAGCAAACAAGAGGGTTTGTGAAATTTGGAGCAATGTTCTTGCCTCATCTACTCCATTCAGTCTGAGCTCAGAGAAGACTTAGGGGGGAAAATTCGGAATTGACCATTTTGGGGTGCTAACATCACCTGGGCACTAACTTTAGCGCCAGCACTAATTAGCGCCCCAAGAGAGAAGTGGCGCGCTAAATCAAACGCTCCACCTCCTTCTTAGGGCGCTAACGTCGGAGAGCGGGGCGGAGACTTCAGCAGCGCTGCACACTGGGCCGTGCAGCGCTGCCGCGTTCAAAGGCTCCTTCCCTCCCTTAAAGGGAAGGGCCATCGCTGCAGGCTCTGCAATTTAAAAATTACCGACCTGGACCAGCAAGGCAGCTGCGATCCCGCGCGATCAGTCCGCCACTCAAGCAGAGCGCTGGGCTGATCGATCGCGGGCAGGAACCCGCAAAAAAAAACGACAACGACAAAGGTAAGTTTTTTTTTACTCATCTCGGCCACCTCGCCTTTAATCCTCGCCCCCGAAGCGGCCAGCCGCCCGATGCACGCCTCCTGCAGCTGGCGGTGTTTTCGACCGGCGCTGCTGCAGGGGGCAGACGTCAATTTCGGGTTCAGGGCGCTACCGGGACGATGCGTACGGCGATGATGTCACGATCTCTGGGCGCAGGAGATTGGGGCGCAGCGCCGTCGCAAAACTCCCGCCGAATATGGCAGGAGTCAATGTCAGTGGCGCGCCCGGTCACAAAGGCATCCAATTTCACCGCCTTAATGCCTGCTCCAACTGATCCCACAAAAATAATTTAAAGCTTACCTCTTGGGGTCTCTTCTGGTTTACTGTCAACAGCTCTGGTCGGAGCATACACGCCGCATGTTCTGCCCAGTTGCCTCCCAAAATGGCGATCGAGGTCCGATGTACATCAAAAGACACTGATTTGCATATTAAAAGGGCCGACCGCCTGCAACAGGCGGACGCATCGGCCACCCAGTGGTAGCCCCTTTAAAAATGGTGGCGGCCAGGGCGCTAAGTCTACTGACGCCATTTTGAGGCAGTTGGCACCTCTTTAACACCAGATTTGGCCCAGTCATAATCGGCCCCACTGTCCCAGAAAGGTATAAATGCAAAGTCAGTTGAGGGGTTTATAAGGGAGGCAGTTGCCAGCTTGGAAAGTAAGGGGATTAAGGGTATGGAGATTAGGTAGGGGGTGGGGATTCCAGTGATAAACCTGCCGCAGCGAACAAAATGGGTGGAGCAGGCTCAAGGGCATGGGGGGGGGGGGGTGCCAGGGGGGCCCAAAGCTTATTGCATTTTATATGCCTGAAGCCTGCTGTCTTGCCTGCCTCACTCTATCTCTCTGTTGCAGACTCCTGTACTATAGTCATTACTCCTCTGAATTTTGCTCACTACCTTGTGTTCTCCTGCACTGAAGAAAAAAGAAAGAAAGGCTTACATTTATATAGCACCTTTCACAGCTGCAGGACGTCCCAAAGAACTTTGCAACCAATGGGTACATATGGGCCAGAAATTCAGCTCTCCGGCTTCCTGCGGGTGCAAGCATCGTGCGCGTACTTGCCTACCGCGCCTGCAGTTGTGCTTTGGGCCCACGAGGACTTTGGGTCCTGGGCCTCCTCCAGCTGCCGGCGCGCAGTGCTTGCGTATCCCAGGGGCGCAGTTAGTTCGAAGCGTCCCCTGGGATCATGTGGGCCATGGAGAGCCAATCCTAGCAGGGCATTTTCATTCATAGATTTGACAGGAAGACCTGTCAAATCTATGAATAGAGATCGGCCCCAAAACCACACTTAAACTTCAAATAAATTGAACAAAAAATCACATTTTTAAAATAACTATAAGTTACATAAATTAACTACTTTAAACAAAAATTAAAATTTTTGAAAAAATTAATAATACTTTTTAACAGTGCTAAAAATAAACTTACCTTTCTTTAAAGTATCTAAAAAAGATAAACCTGTTGAAAAAATGTTTAAATTGTAATTAATTAACCACTTACCTTGTTAAAAACAGGCCTTGCGCCTCCTTTTTAAAAGTGCAGCTTCTCCATACTTACCCTCCCGGAGAAACCTGAAAAAAAAACGAAGTTCGCTGCGTGCGCGCTGCCTCTACCGCGCACGCGTTCGACTTCTGAACCCCTCCCTTCAGGGGAACGGAAGTTCCAGTTTCCCGTGCATGCACAGTGCATGCAGGAAACCGGCACTTCAGATGGCCTTACGGGTGAGTACACAGCGCGTACTCACCCGACAAGAGCCGAATTTCTGGCCCATTAAGTATTAACACTATAGGTATCCAGCCTGCACCTCGGTCTTTCACTAAGAGAAGAGATGCAGTGATGGGCAGATTGACCAGAGATGTCCATGGCTATACTTGTGGGCCCTTCTGCAGCATAACTTTAATGAGAAGAATGTTTTGTTCTGTGGTGTGTTGTACTGTGCATGCATCCTTCATCCAGTCGTGTAAGTTGGCCTGTTTGAGGCCAAAGAAAGCGACTGAGGAAAATGAAGATAATGCTCAAAAATCACCAGAGAAAAAGAATTGGAACATACAGAGGAAACAGGACTCTGCAATAGTGAGATAGAGTGAGGCAGACAAGACAGCAGGCTTCAGGCAAAGTACAACACATTTCAGTTAATGACGGCTAACAAAAGCGCAACATAGAAAAATAAACCCAGAAAAAACAAAATATAAATATATCCAAAATGCTTCGGGCCGCCTTCTCCCCCCGCCGCCCCCCCCACCACAACCGCCAAGTGTTAAGCCACAAAGGGTGGTGGAAGCATAACTTTCAAAGGGGAACTGAAGTGGAAACATTTGCAGGGCGATGGGGAATGAGCAGGGGAGTGGGACTAATTGAGAATGCTCATTCAAAGAGCCGGTACAGGCGCAATGGGCCGAATGACCTCCTTCTGTGCTGTATCATTCTATGATTCTATGATACCAAGGCAAGCCTAATCAAGTCAGAACTTGGATGGTGGGTCATTAATAGTATTATTTTGTCTGCAGCGGTAGATTATTACACGGTACCACCAAGATTAGTGTCATCCATGGTGATATTGGGCCCACTGATATGAGGCCTATTTTTAGGACAGCCCACAATTGTCTAAATATAACAAGGTCAACAGGGCTATATAACCTTTCTCATTTCATATGTTCTTAAATTGTATTGTTCTCACACCAAAGCCATTCTAATAAACAATCCCTTGTCCGGGGACTCTGCAGAACAGCAGTACAAACTGAGGTGATCAGAACCTGTGACCATGTTTGATAGTCAGTTTGATGTTCTAGCTACTCAAAAACTAACCGCTATACATGCCCATCAATCAGGCTCAATTGAATTTGACAAAGAGAGATATCTATTCCCTCGAGATCTCTGCGCTCCTCCAATTCTAGCCTCTTGTGCATCCCCTATTTTAATTGTTCCACCATTGGCAGCCATGCTTTCAGCTGCCTGTGCCCGAAGCTCAGGATTACCCTCTCTAAACCTCTCTGCCTCTCTAGCGTCTCTACCTCTCTCTCCTCCTTTAAGATGCTTCTTAAAACCTAGGGGGAAAAATTAAAGGGGAGGGGCCTAGCGCAGCGTGACCCGGGGCCCAGCTGGGCCACCAGGGATCGGAGTGCTGGCAAAAGAGCTCACGGAGCGCAGCCGGCACTCCGCAGGAGGGGCTGCTCAGAAGGCCGGGGATGGCAAAGCGGGCAGGTGCTGGCAGGCAGCCAGCAACAAAAGTGGCCGCCCGGCACCTTCCCTTTAATTTGCGCAGGTAGGCCCCCCCTGACCCTGTCGGACATATCGCCCGGCGTTAAGTCAGGGGGCGTTACCGAAGATCGCAGCCGGGGTGCGAGCAAGGTGCTGCGCACGGCGATGACATCATCGCCGGCAGCGCAGCGCCACGGGGCGCTAATGGTTACCGCCGCCACTAACCTCCCACTGAATTTCGCGGGAGGCGTTAGCGGCGTCGCACCCAGGCGCTAGTTGCTTTGCGCCCCGTTAGCGCCCTCTTACGGGAGGGGCAAATCAACCGAATTTTTCCCCCCTACTCTTTGACCATGCTTTTGGTCACCTGTGCTAATATCTCCTGTGATCCAGTGTCAAATTATGTTTTTAAAATCGCTCCTGTGAAGCGCCTTGGGACCTTTTACAACGTTAAAGATGCTACATAAATGCAAGTTGTTGTTTTGTTGTTGTTGGTACTGAGCCTTACAGGGAAAGAAGACCCAGGTTCTGTCCATAGTCTGTGCTGTTAGTTGCTCTCAGTTAGGGAGCAGTTTGGCTGTTGTAATTAGTCTCCTAACACTGAGCCAGAGTACAGGGAATCGGCCATGGTTCCCATTCCTGATTGCTATTCAGGAATTCCCTGCTGGAATGTGTTCTTTTTGTGGATGTTGGGTGAGGAAGGGATCGGGCTCGGCTGTCATGCTCTCCCCATCGTTGAATAGTCTGCCAACGTGCACTGTCCAGCTTCACAATGAAAACTGGCCATCTGGGCAAGGAATGCCTTCAGGAAAGGAGGAATGAAAAGGAAAGCGAGCTATCCAGCTAGCTATCTGTACTCGTACAACTGTTTCTCAGTCTTCACTTGTTCTCTCGCCTTTCGTTGGTCAGAGGCAGCCTGGAAGCAACTACCTTGTGTGCAATCCTCTCTTTTGGATGTTATGAATTTAAGAATGTGGCCCACAGCCCTCTATCTCCATTCATGGTGACCCATGATAAATAGAGTTAAGATACAAATCAGCCATGAGCTAATTGAATGGTGGAGCAGGCTCGAGGGGCTGAATGGCCTCCTCCTTTTTCACATGTTCCTAAAACACCCTCTTTACTGCAGACCCCATCCTTCAGTTGGCCAGCTGTTGTCTCCCTATTTCAGGGTCTGGCTCCAGCTTCCTCCCTGCTGGTGAGAATTTGTGCACTGTTACCAGTCATCTGTAACTTCATAACACGTGGAATTTCTCAGAAAGTTGCGATGTTACTGGACAGGAAAGAGGAAAGTTTCATTAAAATCCCCTTGATCTGCTGTATGCCGAACGGAGCCTGCTGAGTTAGGCCGAAAAGTGTGCACATCACCACGTCAGATTCCAGTGTGGCGGATCGCCACCTAAACGGGCGCATTCCACTTTTCCGTCCGTGGACAATAAATCGGGCACCTTGCCTTTAAGGCGCATGCTGCCTTTAAGGCATGAAAAAAGGAGTGGGCGTCGCCCTCAGTGTGAACTTAAAAAGAGCGGGCGTCGCCCTCAACCAGTAGGGTTTTGCAGAGAGAAGTTGTAGCAGCCATTTTGCCAAGGAGTATGTAATTAAAAGCCATGTGCTCCACATATTGACTCGGCCTCAATTCGTGCTTCGCGGCAGCCACAACACCAGCATGATACATCTCCTCCTAAATTGACTCAGAACACACTTTGTCTCAACAAACAGCTTTTATTTTATCCACCCCTGCCCAGCAATCCATTCGAGCTTGATAACAAAAAAGGGGGTCAGACCGTATCCCAAGAGAGGCAAACTGAAAAGGTGCAAGACCCTCATTACAGCAGCAAATACACGTGTGAGACAAAGTGTCCCTCTGAGGATGCACAATGGAATATTTGTTTTCTGCCATTACTTTATCACTGTGATAGCAGGAGGCAGTGAAGTTGGCATCTACGCCTGGAATCTGAGCAACAGAGCAGGCTTTACAAGAATTACACTTTGGCCCAGAAATTGTGATCGGCAGCGTGACTACGGAGTACGCCGCCAACCTACGAAAAGAATTCGAACTTGCCGTCTGCGAGGCCCCACACGTAGACTTGCTGCTCGGCGCTGCAGAGTTCTGCGCTGCGTATTACATCACGAAGGCCAGGAGCGCAGCGTATAGCCTATGCGTAAGGGAAGACACGCCCACAAAATCTGTCAAAACTAAGCCACGTCCACAGAAACTTCTTTCAGTTTCTTCCATTGAAGTTACTTTTTAAAAACATTTGAAAACTTTTAATTAAACTGGTACTTGGACTTATTTCATATATCAGCATTTTGTTAAATTGTGTAACAAAATACCTCCCTCTGAACTTGCACCACTCCGTTCTCTCCGATCCAACCCTAACAGTATCATTAAACCTGCTGACAAGGGTGGTGCTGTTGTTGTTTGGCGAACCGACCTCTACCTAGCGGAAGCTGAACGCCAACTCTCCGACACCTCCTCCTACCTCCCTCTGAACCATGACCCCACTACTGAACATCAAGCCATTGTTTCCAAGACTGTCACTGACCTCATCTCCTCTGGAGATCTTCCCTCCATGGCCGCCAACCTCATAGTCCCCCAAACCCGCACAGCCCGCTTCTACCTCCTTCCCTAGATCCACAAACAGGACTGCCCTGGTAGACCCATCGTTTCAGCCTGTTCTTGCCCCACGGAACTTATCTCTTCCTATCTCGACTCTATTTTTTTCCCCTTGTCCAGTCTCTTCCCACCTACATTCACGACTCTTCCGACGCCCTCCGCCACTTTAACAGTTTCCAGTTTCCTGGCCCCAACCATCTCCTTTTCACTATGGACGTCCAATCCCTCTACACCTCCATCCCCCACCAGGATGGCCTGGGGGCGCTCCGCTTCTTCCTTGAACAGAGGCCCAACCACTCCCCATCCACCACCACCCTCCTCCACCTGGCTGAACTTGTTCTCACATTAAACAACTTCTCCTTTGACTCCACTCACTTCCTCCAAATTAAAGATGTTGCTATGGGAACCCACATGGGCCCGAGCTATGCCGGCCTTTTCATGGGATATGTGGAACATTCTCTGTTCCAGTCTTACTCAGGTTCCCTCCCTCACCTCTTTTTCCGGTACATCGATGACTGTATTGGTGCCGTTTCCTGCTCTTGCCCTGAACTAGAAAAGTTCATTCACCTTCACATGGTCCATCTTCGACTTGTCCCTTCCCTTCCTTGACTTCTCCGTCTCCATCTCTGGGGATAGGCAATTGATAAACATCCACTACAAGCCCACTGACTCCCACAGCTACCTGGACTATACTTCCTCCCACCCCGCTTCCTGTAAGGACTCTATTCCATTCTCCCAGTTTCTCCGTCTCCGTCGCATCTGTTCTGACGATGCCACCTTCCATACCAGTGCTTCCGATATGTCTTCCTTTTTCCGCAACTGAGGATTCCCCTCTACTGTGGTTGACATGGCCCTCGACCGTGTCCGTTCCATCTCCCGCACTTCTGCCCTCACCCCTTCCCCTCCCTCCCAGAACCACGATAGGGTTCCCCTTGTCCTCACCTTTCACCCCACCAGCCTCCACATTCAACGGATCATCCTCCACCATTTCCGCCACCTCCAACGTGATCCCACCACCAAACGCATCTTCCCCTCACCTCCCCTTTCAGCATTCCGAAGGGACTGCTCCCTCCTCGACACCCTGGTCCACTCCTCAATCACCCCCAACTGCCCTTCCCCTTCGCCCGGTACCTTCCCATGCAAGCGCAGGAGATGCAAAACATGCCCTTTTAAGTCCTCCCTTCCCACTGTCCAGGGCCCCAAACACCCCTTCTAGGTGAAACAGCGATTTACTTGTACTTCTTGCAATTTAGTATACTGTATTCGCTGCTCACGATGCGGTCTCCTCTACATTGGGGAGACCAAACGCAGATTGGGCGACCGCTTTGCAGAACACCTCCGTTCAGTCCGTAAGGGTGACCCCGAGCTTACGGTCGCCTGTCACTTTAATTCTCCACCTCACTCCCACCCTGATCTCTCCGTCCTCGGCCTCTCACATTGTTCCAATGAAGCTCAACATAAGCTCGAGGAACAGCACCTCATCTTTCGATTAGGCACTTTACAGCCTTCTGGACTCAACATTGAGTTCAATAATTTCAGACTATAACCCCTGCCCCCATCTTTCAGGCTGTTTATGATTTTGTCATCCCCATTTGCAACATTTTGGGCAGAATTTTCATTGACCCGTGGAGGCGGGTTTGGAGGCATGTAGGGTGGGAAAATAGCAGATTCGGGGGTCCCGAACCCATCCCGCCCCCAACCCGCCTCCATGCCAGTTTCACAGGAGGCGGGTACCCGACCTGTGCTGGGACCCGCCTCCCTGAGGCGGGAAGGGGATTAGTGCCAATAAACTGCCTGTTAACAGGTAGTTAACAGGCAGTTTTTTGCCTAATCCCTATTTTTAGCCCTGAAGTGTGGGCTTCCCGACAGGTCCCAACCACGCTGATTTAGCGAGGTGGACCGTCGATCTGGAGGGCTTGGAGGGGTCGAGATGTCCGGTGTGCAGGTGAGTGATGGGTGCATGAGTGCAGAGGTAAGTGTGTTTGGTGTGTGTAAAGTGTTATAAGAACTTGTACTTCCCTTAACTTTGTCCTGCAGGCTTCCTTCCTTCAGTTCTCGGGAGTCCCTCAGCTCACCGGCACAGAAAGCAGAATGGCCGCGGAGCTGTCAAAAGCTGCAGTCTCTGCTATCTGTGCTGGATTGATTTCGAACTGAGTCTAAGGACAGGGACTCACGTTAGAAATCATATTGTCAGTGTTTGACAGCTTCACAGAGCTGTCAAACGCTGAAATTTCATCTGTCAAAAGCTCTTGACAGATGAAATTTCAATGGCTGACGTCCCCTGTATCCAAGGGACCCTTGATTGGCCTGCTAAGCCCGCTGGGCGGGCTTAACAAGGTCAATCAAGGGAAAATACAGTGGGTTGGCCACAAGTCGATGGAGGCGGGACTACAACCCAAAAAGTGGGAGTCCCGCCTCCATCACGTCCCCATTGACAAAATCCAGCCCTTTATCTCTCCTGCCTCCTACCCTAGCACCTGAATATTCCTTCCTCCCCTCCCCTCTTCCCTGCCTCTGCACCTGCTTAAAATCTGTTACATCTCCAGCTTTTTCCAGTTCTGATGAAGGGTCACAGACCTGAAACGTTAACTCTGTTTCTCTCTCCACGGATGCTGCCTGGCCTGCTGAGTTTTCCAGCATTTTCTGTTGTTATTTCAGATTTCCAGCATCCGCAGTATTTTGCTCTTGCAACGATAATTTGTTATCTGTTTTCCACTTGAAGATCAAAAAAGATAATTTGAGGTCAATGGAAAGATTCTCGTCCTTTGATCGTTTACTAACGTGAAATAAATCATTTAGCTGTTCAATCTTCTATTGGGGTTAAAACAGTTCCTATCACTTGCAAAGTGTATTGAACGTTACGGGCTGGATTTTCAATGACCCATGGAGTCGGGTTTGGAGGCGTGTGGGGGGTTAAAGGTGCAGATTCGGGGGTCCCGACCCCATCCCGACTCCATTCCCCCTCCACGCAATTTTGATGAAATCGTGTGCGGTGTTCCCGACTCCGTCCCGCCTCCAAGAGGCGGGAGAGGCCATTAAAGCCCTTAACAAGCCCTAAATTGGCTCTGTAATGCCATTTTGAAACGTTTTCGCTAGTTTAACCCTTTTCTGACATGAAGCACGCCTGGTGTGAAACACGCCAGTGAAACCTGGCGGGAGCACAAGTGGATAGCTGACTATCAGCTGCAGGTCCACTATTACAACGGAGATGTGATGAAGGTAGTAGTAGTATTAGGTCTGAAAGTCGCCTCTGATGCTGCTGCATTGAATGTCTCAAAGACTGCCTGGGCCTTTGGAGGACCTGGATGGAAAATAAATCTCTCTCTCTCTCTCTCTCTCACTCTCTGATGCTGCTCATTTTGCATCCAGGTCCTCTCACAGCAAAGGCCAGGCAGTCTCTGACCTGCAATGCAGCAACAATGATGACATCATCAGAGGCGACTTTCAGACTGAAAACACTAATTGGGTCATGGGTTCCCACATGCTGGAACTCAATTGCCCAATTAAGTGAAAATTGCATCAATCTCCCACATCCAATTGCAGTCGGGTGGATAACACGAAATGCGGATGACACGACCCCAACCCGCCCCAGTATCAAAATCCAGCCCTACGTTATTTATATTTCATATTGCCCGAAGGAACATTGTAGAGCATTGTAGAGTGTTTTGCTAGCCCTAAGAATTACCTGTGCTGTACTTCAAACATCTCGGCTTTTTAAATTAAGGATGTGTTTGGATTTATTTTATGTAAATTAGGTAAGTTTATTATTCTTTTAAGACTAGCATTTAATATCCTGTCAAAGGTTCATTACGACAGATTGCGATTCAACAGCACTGAAAGGCATTGGCAATGATCCTTTTTATTTACTATACACCATGCACGTATCACACCAGCTGTGGGGCAGCTTTAAAAGTATTATATAAAATAATTAAATCGCAAAATGGTTTTATTTCATACATTTGGAAGAAGTATAAACGATCTGTGCCGAATGCCCAGTTCTTGATCATACAATTGGAGTGCAGAAAACATTGATCATTTTAAATACGAATTGGGCTAGAAATTCATGTGTAGAGCGCCACTCCGTAGTGCCGTGAAATGGCGATAAAATGGCGGGCTGCCGCTCTTTCGCCAGCTGGTGGTGGGTTCTGCGGCGGTAACTGGCAGCGTCCTGGGAAAAAAATAGTAGCGTATTGACGTCAATCGCCGTGCAACGCCGACTTAACGTCAGCAACACGAGCTTTGACCCTAGCGCTGAATTCAGTGCTGGGTCCGAAGCACGCCAGGTTAACTTGCTGTGCAAGCAGGCTGACAGTGGCGATGTCAGCACCTCTGAAAGGGACACACACATCATTCAGGTAAGTTTGAATTTAAGGGGGAGATTTTGCCAGCCCTGGAGAGGCGGGAATGGAGACGGGACTGCCGGGAAAATGGCAGAATTTGGGGGCGGGTGGCAAATCCGCCCCCAACCCGCCCCCATGCCATCTTCCCAGGAGGCGGGTTGCCGTCCCGCGCCGGGTCCCGTCTCCTTGGAGGCGGGAAGGGATTAAAGCCTATTAACTGCCTGTTAACAGGTAGTTAACAGGCAGAAAATAGGATTATCCCCTTTTTGCCCTCACAAGTGAGGGCTTCCCGAAGGCTCCGAAACCCGTCAGGTCAGCGAGGCGAGTACTGGGTCTGCGGGGGTCGGGGGGGGTGCAAAAGTGTGGTGTGAAGGTAAGTGATGGGTGCAAGTGTGGAGAGGTGAGTATCTGAGGTAAGTGCAAAGTGTACTTACCTTTGTTTCTTCCTGCAGGCTTCAGTCGGTTTCTATACGGAGAGTCTCGCACCTCCGTGTTGCAGATGAGAGATGGCCGTTGCATTCTCATATGCAACAAACATCTCAATTCTGTGAAAGAAAGAAGGTTGATGAGGTCTTGTATGCAAGACCTCCTCAAACTGCAGAGATTGTCACTGTTTGACAGCTTCACAGAGCTGTCAAACAATGACAATTCATCTGTCAAAAATTTTTGACAGATGAAACATCATACGTTGACATGCTCCACAACTGGCTTTCCCTTAATTGGCCTGCTAAACCCGCTGGGCGGGCTTAACAAGGTCAATCAAGGGAAAAAAGCGTGGGTTGGCCACAAATCGATGGAGGCGGGACATTGACCCGACAAGCAGCAGTCCCGCCTCCAACGCGGCCCCAATCACAAAATCGCCCCCTTAGGGTTTGGACTGTTTTTTTAAATTTTATTGAAGTGGTGGCTTGCTGCAATAGGTGGGAAAAGTTTTTAAGTGTGTAGGGAGTGCTGCTGGATGCTTGCAAGGGCTCGGATGGTAAATGAAGGCCTTTGAGAAGACAGAACATGCTGCGAATACTTAGCAGGTTATGCAACATCCGTGCCGGAATTTTGCTGGCACTCATTGGGCGGGTTTGGAGGCGGGACCGCTGTCAAAATCGCAAAGATTGACAGCAGGTAGGAAACCCACTGTCAACCCACCTCCAATCAATCTTCCCAAGTGTCAGGTCCCCGATTTGCGCATGGACCCGACACCTAGCGGGAAGAGGATTATGGCCACTTACCTTCCTGTTAACAGGTACTTGATACTTGTTACCAGGCTCTTTTTCAATTTTGCCGCTTCTGCCTCGGGTTCCCTGACGTCCGGACACCACGCCAGGTAGGTGTGGCGTGTTGTGAGTCTGCTGTAAAGTTTCTGCATTGATGACAGCTGCAGAAGTGGTGTGAAGGATGCAATGGTGCATTGGTGAGTTTCAGAGGTAAGAAAATGTTGGGAAAATCATTTCTAATGCATTTACACTTTTCTGTAGGTAAGAAGTTTTGAATTGGATGTCTAGTCACACCTCATTGGGAGAACCTCTCTCACCAGTGACAGATTGCTCTGTGACCTCACCTGCAGCTGCCATCTGTTCTAGCCTATGGAGTGAGTCATTGGAGAGCCTGGGTGCAAGAACTCATCTTTGTACAGTGATTGTCACTGTTTGCAGCACCTTAATGCTGTCAATCACTGAGAAATGAGCTGTCAAAAAAAAATTGTGCGTGGTCCCTTTAAGAAAACCGGCACATGACACTTCATCAAATGACGTCATCTGACCGGCTTCCTCTTAATTGGCCAGCAAGCCTGCAGGGTGGGCTTAAGGAGGTCAATCAAGGGAAAATCATGTCCGTGACAGTACGAGCTTCTACAGGTATATAAAAAGGAAGAGAGTAGCTAAAGTAAAAACATTGGTCCCTTAGAGGATGAAACTGGGGAATTAATAATGGGAAATAGAGAAATGGCAGAGACTTTAAACAATTATTTTGGATCAGTCTTCACGGTAGAAGACATTAAAAACATCCCAATAATAATAGATAATCAAGGGGCTATAGGGAGGGAGGAACTTAAAACAATCTCTATCACTAGAGAAAAAGTACTAGGCAAACTAATGGGGCTAAAGGCCGACAAGTCCCCAGGACCTGATGACCTGCATCCTAGGGTCTTAAAAGAAGTGGCTGCAGAGATAGTGGATGCGTTGGTTGTAATCTACCAAAGTTCCCAGCGGATTGGAAAACCGCAAATGTAACGCCACTATTCAAGAAAGGAGGGAGACAGAAATCAGTAAACTATAGGCCAGTTAGCCAAACATCTGTCATTGGGAAAATGCTGGAATCCATTATTAAGGAGGTAATAGCAGGACATTTAGAAAAGCATAAGACAATCAAGCAGAGTCAACATGGTTTTTTGAAAGGGAAATTGTGTTTGACAAATTTGCTAGAGTTCTTTGAGGATGTAACAAACAGGGTGGATAAAGGGGAACCAGTAGATGTGGTGTATTTGGATTTCCAGAAGGCATTCGATAAGGTGCCATATAAAAGGTTACTGCACAAGTTAAGAGCGCACGGGGTTGGGGGTAATATATTGGCATGGATAGGGGTGTGGCTAACTAACAGAAAACAGAGAGTCGGGATAAATGGGTCATTTTCCGGTTGGCAAACGGTAACTCGTGGGGTGCCACAGGGATCAGTGCTGGGGCCTCAACTATTTACAATCTATATTAATAACTCCCAAGCCACATCCATTTGCAAAATCATGGCCCCCGTCTCAGGTCGACCTAACCAGCTGAGTATTTCCAGCATTTTATGCTGTCATTTCATGTTTACAGCATCACTTGCAGAGGGACGAGGAAGACGCAGAAGAGGAGGAAGCCGAAGAGGAGGAATCAGACGGAAGGATGCATCCCAGACAGCCCCGGGATATCTGGGATGGAATCCTCCACCTGTGGTCCCACTGGCTGGGCAGGCTGCCTCTTCTTCGTCACCCACTGGCTGGGCAGGCAGCATTTCTTGGGTGTGTGAAATGAGGAAGGCACAAGGGTGGAGTTGTGGTGACAGGAGGGCGGGAGAGCAAGAGGTGCATGCCAGAAGGAGGATAACGTGCAAGGATACCCGCATCTTGTATCCTTTCAGCCCCGCCGCTGGCCACGGGCTCAACCATGCTCCTGCCAAGAATGGCCTGCACCGTCTCCTCCAAGGGGATGAGGTGATGCTAGGAATGGGAGATGTGCCTCGTCATTGGTGCAGATTGTTGGTAGGTGAGTGATTGGGGGTCGTGCATTGAGCAGTGTGCGAGGCTAGTGATGCAGTTGGTAGGTTACGGCTTTTGAAGATACATTCACTGACCTTGACCAGTGGTCTGAAGTCATGAAGCTTCTTCGGGCACTGGAGCCAGGTGGTGGGGGCAACACTGCTGGCAGTGACGGCCTTAGTGATGTACTCCCACATCGTTCTTTCTGGAGGGCCTCCTGGCCCCTGTGGGTAGAGGGCCGCTCTTGCACAAAGCTGGAGTGCTCCGTGTGAGACCCTCGGTGCCCCTTCCCTGGCTTGCTGAGCCATTTGTGTTAGTGCTGAGGCAGTTTTCCCATTTGTTGAGGTTAGGAAGGTAATTCAGCTTTAACAGCTGAATATTCACATTTGGAACTTCTTTTAAATATTGAATATATCTTAAAAGGCAGAAAGGGCTGAAAAATGTATTGATTCACTGCATTTTATTTTGTATTGTTTCAGTGTGCGTGGCCCCTTTAATTCTCAGACCTCTTCATTGCCCACAATTCCCTGCGAGCTCCACAGCTTCGCTCCCATTGGCTGTGGGAAGCTGCAATGCCGGACCTGGACAGGAACTTCATCCCGGATCCCTCCAGCAATGCCACCAGGACGGCGTTGCACGGAAGGTGAGCGCTGCGCCACCTATCTCAATGCCCCCCAGACCAATTTCACTCGGTTAGCGTTGCAGCCATTTCCAGCGGCCGTTAACTGCAGTTGCCGGTGACACCGGCAACTTTGCGACCAAACACGTATTTTTCCCCCCTTTATATTTTTAATGTTTCTAAATGTTGCCACTAGGTCCATGTATTTTATTGTGAAGTGATACCAGAATGGTTAACAATCCTTACAGACGCATTCAAATGGGTTCCTTTCACAGTGAAACAGGCTCCTACGCCTGCTTTCACTAACCGTAAAATTTTCGGACGTAATTGCTGGGCAGTTGCTGGGTAATTAGCCCAACTCTGCGCCAGCACTGAGTATTTCCCCGTTGGTGCGGATCATCGGTCAAGACGTACCTTGACACATCGCAAGTTCAGGACTTAGCGCATGTGCAAGCACATGCAGAAATCCCGAACTTACGGTCAATTTCAAAGGCAGTATGACGGAGTACTCTCAGAGTACGCCGTCATACCCAGCGCAAAATCTGCCCCCTTTTTTTTCTTTTTGCTAGTTGATCGACTGCTCACAGGTAAAGTTAAAGGCGTGTTTGCCTCAGCATCCTGACTTGGCTTGCTGATAAATTGAATCCCAGGCTTGTCCAGCCACCCAGAGCTTGACCCGGCCCAGGCTTTCAACTTCAGGTAGGAACTGATTTTTGAATGTTTAGTTACTTGAATTTACTGACTTAAACTTTTTACGTGCAGAAGTGTAATATCTGCTTTTTGTGATTGGTGTCCAGAAAGTGATTTTCTAATCCAATCAGTCTCTGCTAGCAATATGACCAATTATACCACGTGCTTAGTACAGAACAACAGAAACAAGAGAGAGAGACAGAGAGCTACGATGTACTTTCAGAAATTCCGATATATACAAGATCTTTTATTATATAGAGGGGTTTGACGTGCTCAGCTAAAGCGTCCATCCAATCTTTGGTAGTTTAGTGCAGAAGAGGAGAGTTCTTAATTGCGACCGTTTTCATGGTGGGCATTCGTCCATGTCTCCAAGTGGGTTAGATGAAAGGCACGTGGTTGTTTCCACTAACAGTCAACTGTTGAGCACCTATTACAATCCCTCATCTAACAATGAATATCCATTCTAGAGGTTGAGACAGATGTTGCTCACTGTTCCAAATTATGGTGCTGACAAGTTGAATAATCTATGTGCACAATCAGTAAAGATGTAAGACAGAGTACATTATCATCTTCTATATAACTCCTTAGGCAGTTCTGACAGCACACAATTCTGGCAAATTATGCCATTATGGAGGATAAACAACGGTGCAAAATAAACTGGCAGATGCCATGTGCAAACAAACCCATGGGAAAACGAGGCATAGTTATCGGTTTTGGGTTTGGTCTTAATTCTCTTGTAACTCCTCGAGGCCGTTCGCTGAGTGAGTCTTTCCTCTTTAGTTTGTAGCATTCACGAGCCATTTCCAGGACTGAGTCTTGCATATTTACAAGGCTTGCATCAATATTTCCAAACAGGAGAATGGGGAGGAAGCAGACAGCGAGAACAAGTTTCTTTTTTAAAAAGATGGCGCCTAACATTTCACATCTGGTTAAATTCTCTGTACACAGGCTGTGTATCCAACCGTTAGTGTTAGATAAGAAGTCAACATTTATAGGAACTGGAAACAACTACAAGGCCCATCAGGCTCATCTCTTTTTGATAGAACAACTCCACCTATCCACCTTCTCACCATATCTATCAATGAACTTCTCTCTGCAGAAATTGCCTCAAGCCAATGCATATTGTCTACTTCAATAACCTTCATTCGTAATTTACTGCACAACTTTATTCCTCTTCGGGTGAGGTAACAATTCTTTATGCTGAAGAAATGACTAAAAGGCTAATTCCACATTCCCAAGATCCCAGTTGAGAAGTTATGCTGGAAGGGAGCGCAGGTCAAAGATAGGGCTATGATATTTTAGCCCCAATTTCCGACTCACACGCTCTGCCAATGCGGCTCCTTGCTAGGAGTGGAATTAGTCTGTAAGTCTGCGATCCTGGCGATTGAATGGAAGGATGGGAATGGGCCAGCTGAGTGAGAGAAGAACTAGCTTTTTAGTCTTTGAGGAGGTTTACACATAAGCTTTGTCTTTGGTGAAAACTGTTCAGTTTGGTGAGGAGAAAACATGGTGGCTATGAGTCCATACTTCCAGCCAGGCAAAAGAGAAAGCATGAGGTTGAGTCCACTAACAATCAGTTGTTGAGCATCCAATATAAATTCTAGTTGGATTATTTCCAAAGGTCAAGAGATTCCTGGAAATTATAGGGAAGATGATTTTTCTCCACAGGAACTCATTGGGATAATACTAAACTAGGCTTGAAAACCCCTAAAGATTCATCTTTAAACCCCCTTCTCTTCCACAATTACAAGCTGCCCCTTGGCAACATCATCCACAGACATGGAGTCAGCTTCCATACGTACACTGATGACACCCAGCTCTACTTCTCTGCTGCCGCTGTGTAGTCATCGAGTCTTGGATGAGCCATAATTTCCTCCAGTTAAACATTGGTAAGACCAAAGTTATCATATGCAGACTCCACCAGAAACTCCAAGCTCTCGTCACTGATCTATCCCCCTCCCTGGCTACTGTCACAGACTGAGCCAATCTGCCAACAACCTCGACATCTATTCGACTCCAAGCTGATCATCCGACCTCATATCCTCTCCATTACAAAGACTGTCTATTTTCACCTCTGTAACATTGCACATCAGCCTACCAATGGCCGTCACGCTCCTACATGCCATTGTCACACCCTGACCAGCCTCTCATCTTCCACCCTCCATAAACTTCATCTCATCCAAAACTCTGTTGCCTATATTCTATCTTGTACCAAATCTCGTTTGCTTATTGCCTTGCCCTCACTGAACAAAGTGGTTCCTGGTTCCCCCAGTGCCTTAAATTTAAAATGGTCATTCTTGCGTTTAAATCCTCCATGGCCTCGCCCCTCCCTATCTCTGTAACCTTCAGGCCTACAATCTCCACCCTCTCCCACTCTCCATTCTGCTGATTCTAATCTCTTCTGTGCCCTCTTCGTCCCACCGCTGCCATACCATTAGTCGCACCCCTGAACTCCTCCACCTCTCCACCTCTCTCTCTTTCTTTAAGACCATCCTTAAAACCCGCCTCTTTGACCAAGCTTTAGATCACTCATTCTAGTCTCTCCTTTCATTCAGCGTCCTTTTTACCGTATGCACCCTTTTGGCAGGTTTTTCTATGTCGCTGTAGAAATGCAAGTTTTTGGGTTGTTGTTCAATACTAACCCAGCTTTGAAATCCGATCGTATCCCAAGCTTGGGTGGTCTTGTAGAACCAAATCCAACGGAGCTTGGCAAGATTCCAGCTTTTTTCTCTCCCCATCCCATTGCACAAATCGATTGAACTTGAAGGGGGAATGGTTTTCACGCATCTGGATACGGCCTGGGCTCAGGAAAAGAGGCCGCTGACTCATCCTTTGGCATCCACACGTCACATTTTTACTCCGCTCTCGGCTCAGGGGTCTACTTATCCTGCCAGTCAGGCGAATTGACACGGAAAGGAAAACAAAATCGGCAGAATTTTGCGAGCAGTGTCAGTTTTCAAGGCTTGATAATTAGAACTTCCGGCCAAATGTTCTATTCATGCGTTGAGTGAATGAAACCAATAATTACCGTACCGAGGGATAGATTTCAAAGCTATGATTTGGTATAATTGATACCATAGCTCACCCAGTAGCACAGGACCTCATGTAAGGCTAAATAGAGCAATGGTCATTGAGTCAGAAAGGTGCATTGCTCTTTATTGCAAATGATACTCCTGACAAGTTGGATAATGTACAGGCCCAAATCAGCGAGGACATAAGACAGAGTGCATTACCACTTAGTAATACAACTCCTTAGGCACATCTGACAGGACATATTTCTTTTAAACTGTGTCATTACATAGAGGATAAACAATGGTGAATTCCTGGGCAGATATCACAATCAAGTGGTTCAAGTAACCGAACCCATGGGAACGCTTCCCCGGTGGCTCAGCTGGGACATGAACTGCCCTGTGCAGAACTGCGCCATAAGGCTCAGGAAGAAAACAGGTTCGATGCTTGGTCTGTGCTGAGTTAGCTGATCTGAGCCAGATGGTGTGAAATGTTCTGAAGTTGATGGGGTGGGAGCCTCAAGCACCCCTGGTCTGGGACAGGGGTGACAATAGTCAGAATTTCCACCATAGATGGGGATGGAGCAGGCAATGGTGATCCTGGTGGAGGGAGGGAAGTCCCGGTCAGGGCAGTAAGGCGATAATTTTTCCAACATTACCCCTCGTGTTCCCGCCCGATTAATACCGCAGACTTCACTATATAGCCTCCATTTGTAAGTATTGTTCTCCAGGTTGGTCCATTCTGTCTATCTGTTGTCAAAGTGAATTTTCCAGGATTAGGAATTTGTAGACTCCTGCAGTTTATCAGCCACTGTAGACTTCTTTAGTGGGCAGAGGCAAGATGGGCTTCTGGCACTTGTGCCTTCGACCTGTGATTCCAATAGGCCTATTCAACACGGTTATCTAATACCAGGTACTCCCAGCTCAAGTATAACGCAACCAGATATACAGGTACATTTAACTCATGCTTGCTCCCATGGTGAAGTCTCGCCAACCGAGAGCACATACCAGGAAATAGCAAACACTCTGCTCACAAATTTCCAACAGGAGCGTGAATTCAGGACTTTGCCATATAACAGGATGGTGCATTAAGCATTTTACCATATAACAGGATGGTGCATTCAGCATTTTACCATATAACAGGATGGTGCATTCAGCACTTTGCCATATAACAAGAGGGTGCATTCAGCATTTTAACAAAAAACATAAGTGTGCATTCAGCACTTTACCGTATAACAGGAGCATGCATTCAGCATACACTGCCATGTGTGGTATTGAAGATCCCAGATTCAATCCCCAATCCGTGCTGAGCTAGCTGATGTGTGGTGGCAGCACTGAGCACTACACTTGGCCTCAGTGCCCCAAATAAGGAGGGGAGAAAATGTAGCCAAGGTTTCCATTCCCAAGCGCAGTGCAACGGCCCCTGCTGGAAACTGCATGTGTGTGGAAGTTATACAATAGCAACCACTTGCATTTATATAGCAACTTTAACGTAATACGTCCCAAGGCACTTCATAGCGTTATTAGACAAAATTTGACACCGTGCCACATAAGAAGATATTAGGACAGGGGAGCTTGGTCAAAGAGGTCGGTTTTAAGGAGCGTATTAAAGGAGGAGAGAGAGGCGGAGAGGTTTAGGGAGGGAATTCCAGAACTTAGGGCCCAGGCAGCTAAAGGCACGGCCGCCAATGGTGGAACGAAGGGAAGTGTTGGATGCACAAGCGGCCAGAGGTGGCGGAACGTAGATATCTCGGAGTGTTGTAGGGCTGGAGGAGATTACAAAAATTGAGACGGCCGACGGAAGGATTTGAAAACAAGGATGAGAATTTTAAATTTGAGGTGTTGCTGGGCGGGGTCAGAATGTGTGAGGAAATTATATGAGGAGAGGGTCAGGTTTGGTGTGATGGCTCCCATGGTTGTATAACTGGGTGGCACTCACCATCGAAGCTCACACATAAGATCGGCCACTTGGGCAAGTAGGACCCTGTAGAACTGTAAGCTCGGAAGAGTCAACACCTCCAGAAAAGAAGATGATATAATTGGTGGGGAAATGTAGTGATTGTTAGCCAATAGGCTTAGCAGGCAAGGGCGATAGGCCTGTAAAATGGTTCCCGAATCGTGCCATGTTAAATCTAGCAAGCACTGCTGTGACCCTTCTCCCGGGCACACGCACAGCATTGGATGGCTCTGCTTGCCATTACAATAAAGGCAGATTTCAATTCTGCAAAGGTGTTTGTGGAAATGCTGAGAAAGAAGCTGCAGGCCATTGCAAACTAAAGACATTGAAAAATAACCAAGCAGGCACTTGGCGGTGTGTGTGAAGACAGTGGGCTGCAATCGTTCAGTAAATACTGACTTTTTTTTGGCAAGGGTTAGGTACGAGACCATCCAGGTTCCGTGGCACATTCTCTTCTCGGACACCTCATATCTCATGGTTAAATACAGCAGACAGCGGGTGAAAGCAGACAGTTTGCTTGCACCTGGTACTCCGTGACTCCCACACATGTGTGCTGTGAACTGGTTTAAACTGTTTGCTCAGCACAGCAGAGGAGCTGATATTGAAGAGCGTGACAAGCTGTGTCGGTGATGGGGAAAACCTAGGAATCATTTGTCTGACACCTCAGCAGCTGAATAAACGGAATAAAGCATCAGGGCCTGTACGAGCGGTATGCATCTCCCGTATAAATGCATGCAGCTCCTGTATGCTGTGCAGGCGATGCATGGCGGCAGCGTTTCCAGCACGTACAAAGTGTCACTGTGACTGGTGAAATGATCGCAGTTAACAGTATAATGATAATTGGGATGTTTCAGGACCATTTATCTTCCTCCTCCAGACAAAGTGGACATGTTCGTATGAGGTAAAATTGTTCGAGGGAGTGTCAGACACTGGACATTTCATCTATCAACATTCTTGGCCTCAAACTGAACCTCCTCATCTCCTTCATAGCTAAAGCTGCTGTGACAAATAGGGTGTTTCATTGGATATCGAGCCATATAAAAAATATACATTTATCCGTGAGATGAGCCACTTCAAACTTGCTGTTTCCCCCAGGCTAGAGAGGATACACATTGCTGTCTGGAAGGCAAAAGGTCAGTTCAAAGGCACTGTTCCTATATAAATACATGTTGATTGCAAAGCAAGCAGAAGTCACTTAACATAACAACTTCCTTTTATATTGCCTTTAAGGTGCAAAAACATCCCAAGGCACTTCACCGAGGTGTGAAGAAAAACAGATGTCGAGCCTAAGGAGGAGTGACCAAAGGCTTGGTCAAAGAGGTCTTAAGAAGGGTTTTAAGGGAGGATAGGGAAGTGGAGCGTTGTACGGAGAGAATTCCCCAAAGTGGGACTTAGTCATGGCCGTCAATGGAGATGATTGGAGGTGGGATGCAGAAGAGCCCGGAGTCAGGAATGAAGATTTCGGGGAACTGGAGGAGGTTACACAGAGATAGGGCCCGTGGAGGGATTTCAACACAGACTGCTTGCTTTGTCTTGAGGTAAAGTGCTTGGTAAAGTACTGCCTTTTTGGGCAGGCAGCTGATCAGCAGTATGTAGATGAGGCCCAGGAGTTAAAATTGCCCAGGCCTGAAATCTGGGCCTGCGAGTGCATTTTCCACTCACCACGCCCGCCTGAAATTTTGCTGGGGGTTAAAATCAACCCCATATTGTCAGCTTGGCTCAGTTGGTAGCATTCTCTGAGTCAGATTGTCGTGGCCTCGAGCCCCACTCCACAACACCCTGTGGGCTTGTGAGATACCAGAGGGCCAATTGTCCAAGTGTGCTGCCTGGTAGGTCACCTTGCCCACTGGCTGAGCACATCGGGAAGCGATGGACCGCCCACAATTCTCCATTCAAACATTTCCCAATATTCACAGGAATTGCAGCTGGCCACGAGGACTCAGAAAATGATCTCCAATATTTATGTAAGCTGAGGAGGAGACAAGATCAGGAAGCACGCAAGTGATATCTGGTGACTCTTGCACCTCATGGTCGATCCTTGTGTGGGTATCCTGTGATCATGAATTAGCATCTGTTGGCCTGTTTTCGGCGTATGGCCCTACTCCGACCAATGATCTGGCATTTTCCACTGTGCTTTGGTCATTCTCTTTGTTTCGTTGAAGAAAATGATCAAGTAAGCAAGTTCCGAAAGAGTAACTATCTGTTGCCAGTCCAAGGAGCACCTGCCAAGAGTTAGAAGCAAGTTTGATCAGGAGGTACGGGCTTGACTTTGTTTGGCTGGAGCCAGGCCAAACCACTGGAGCCTGCCGTGCTATCATTCATCTTCAAAAATTAAAAAGAACAGAACGATCAGCCTTCTAACCCAGAGCCCATTAATCCCGCTGTATCCGAAGCTTCGCTCTCAGATCCTTTTCTTCAGTTGTTGACAGGCAGCTGAAAAGAGCGGAAGTGAATCATCAAGTCGCTAGATCATACGCGTTAAACTCTCCTTAGTACTTTTACTAATAAGAGGCTATTAGCTGTAGGCACAGACATTAGAAGGAGATCCCTCCACCTAGTGGTGTTTGTGCAGGTGTAGGCATTTATAGTGGGGCGGGGGCGAGTGGTGGGGAAGAGAAGGGGTTGGGTGTCTGCATGTGCATTAAAAAAAAACGCTTCTGTAAGAAAGAACTTCTCTGCTCATTAAAAACAAATGAGCTACCAAGATGGCCCGGCAAGTTTATGCAATGAATAGCTGAGCTGTATAGTCCAGGAGAATCCCTGGCTTGATCTCCGGCTGTGCCGAGTTAACTAGTTTTAGCCGGGGAGGCGGTAATGCTTTAGAAAATGGCTCTAGGTTAGGGTGGAGAAAATTGGCCAAGGTTCCTGCACCTGATTGCTATCCAGCAACTGCTGCTGGATAGTGCACGTGCGTGGGCATTGGGCGGAGGCAGGATCCGACTTGGCTGTGATGCTCCCATATTCAAATGGTTGAATAGCCTGGCACTCATTGTCACGGCTCAGACAGGACTAATATTCACTTGAATGAGATATCAGAGGGTGGCAACCACACTGTCCCAATAAGAGGACGATAAATGTCAGGCGAGGAGGTGGGAAAACCGGCGAGAAAAGGAAAAGATAGTGAAAACCAAAACCATTTTAATGACAACCTGTTCAAAGGGAGCTACGAGCACCCATTCAGCTCCAAATCTACACATCGGCCTGATCCAAGTATAATTCAGATCCAAACAAGAATTTCCAACATGCCTGGATCTCTTCCCACTCATTTCTGGTATATACAGTTCCTTGTCCAAGTAAAACAGTTAAAACGTATAACATGATCCATAATTTAGCACGAAATCGGCAGTCTCAGTCACTGGGCACAGGATGGTGTGGGAAAGGGAAAAATGGCACATTAGTGCAGTGATGGGGCTGGGGGATGTTGTTGGAATAAAGCAGTAAGACCTTTACTCTGCAATTAACCCATGCTGCACCTGACCCGAGAGTGCTTGATGGGGTACAGTATACCTGATCTTGGAAGGCTTAATTAGAGTATTCTAGATGAGAGCTGACAGCTGGGGTTTACTCTACATCTAATCTGCACGACAGTCTTTGAGGTGGTAAAAACAAACTTACTTTTATATAGTGCCATGTCACCTCCTTAGAACTTCCCAAAGTGCTTTCTAGCCAATGAATACTTGTGAGGTGCTGTCACTGTCATTACTCAGCCGGGTCCCAACAGCAGCAAACATGACCAGAGGTTGTGTTGGCTGAGAGAAGAATGTTGGTTGGGACACTCCCTGCTCTTCTTTGAATGGTGTCGGGGGGGCGGGGGGGTAGAGTTTCCGCCAGTAATATCACCGCATTTTGGGAGGAATCAGCCGAACCAGCAAAAACAAAATTGGAAAATTTTAAACGGAAGTGAGTTACGCCCAAAACCACCAGCGTTCCTGTTTTCCGCGATCTTTTGCACTGGTTTAAGATTCAATTCGCCAGGAGCAGGCCCCGCCCACAGAACTGGCCCCGCCCCCAGATCGACATTGTGAGATTCCACCAATTGCGCTGGTTCGGGAAGGCTCTTCAAATTGTATTCATTTTCTTAGGTGCACAGGCACTAGTCGGCACGCTTTAAAAACTTTCATATCATGAAATAGTTAATTTACAAAGAAACTGACTAGTGTACACCAATGAAATTATTAAATGGCTCAGTATAGTTTTTTAGTCATTTTCAGTGATTTTAACTCACATTACTCACAGGTGGAGGACGGGACGCTCTTATTAAAAATGCTTATTTTTGCTGAGAAACCCATTTTCAGCTGTATTCGTAAAACGGGACCAGTTTACTACTCTTAAATACATCAAAAGTGAGAAGTCGCACAACACCAGGTTATAGTCCAACAGCTTTATTTGAAATCACAAGCTTTCGGAGCGCTGCTCCTTCGTCAGGTGAAGGTGAACCTGACGAAGGAGCAGCGCTCCGAAAGCTTGTGATTTCAAATAAAGCTGTTGGACTATAACCTGGTGTTGTGCGACTTCTCACTTTTGTCCACCCCAGTCCAACACCGGCATCTCCCCATCATAAATACATCAAGGAATACTTTTTATCTGGAAAGAAAAATAAATGGTTACGTTCTGTTACACTACCCAATGGCACTGGTTCATGGAAGATTTTCTGTTTGTGATTATGCAAATCATTTTTAATAAAACCTTGGGGCTAGAAATTCGTCTCAGGCGGTGGTGCAGAATGGGCAGTATCGGATCGGCCGCCCGTTATACGTAGCGACTGATATTCAGTTCCACTGACTGCAATAACGGGCGTATAACGGGCGGTCAATCCGATACTGCCTGTTTTGCGTGACTGCCCCAGACGAATTTCTAGACCTTAAACTGCAGCCTAACCAGCGCAATTTTGAGCATATTTTTGGCACAATTTCCTGATTTTTTTTTTTACATCCCCCTGAACTGGGAGTTAGCCTGGGTCTCATACAAAAGACTGCACCTCCAATAATGCAACATTCTCTCAGAACTGCATTAAAGGCCGGAATTTTGCCTACCTGGGCGGGTCCGGTGCGGGCGGTGTCTGTGGCGGGTCGCGACCCCGCTGCTGGCTCCATCCCGCAGCAGAAAATGAACTTAACTTAATGGGACCTATTAAGCCCCGCCCAGCACGTTACCTGGCCCAATTAGATGGAGCGGGTCTGGTGGCGTCATTCATGACGCGTTTTCAGCTGGGATCTTTAAAGGGACCATGGCCACATTAGACCTTATCTAAAATAGTGAGTGTTGAATCTTTACTATAATATAATAAAAGTTATATATGAGTGACAAAGAAATATTTAAATATTATTATCATTAAGTAATATGACTCCATCTACAAATACGATCAAGAACATAATTTAAAAAGTACATTAATTGGGAAGTTATTGACGCTTTAGTCACAAATCTATAGACTTTTGTATCAGTAACTGGTACAAATATAATGTGTGTGTGTATAGGTAATATATAAAATTAGCAGATTTTAAATGTAATTGTAAAGGGGTGGATTTACAATCTTATGCAAGTTCAGCGGAAGAGCTGCGGAAACCCTGACAAACAGTATAAGTGGTGTTTACAATGTGTTTCTGGGATTTCTGCAGCTCTTCCGTTGAAGGTAACAACGGACAAGTGAGAGAATCTCCGCATAAATTCACCCTCAAAGTCTCAGACTGAAAATTCATATTCAGGAACTGAAAGCAAATTGAACCAGTGGAATGGGTGATGAGAATGAAATTGTTACAGTTGATGACTTGATTTAATCTGTAACTGGACAATCACAGTATACTGTGAGAAAAACCTGACCAGAAACAACACAAAAATGTATTTAAATGGTGTATGTAATGTTTTATAGTGCAGATCAATTCACTGCAATTACTGTTGAGTTGGAAGGCAACAGTCGAGAATGGCCAGTGAAAAATGTATTTCCCTCACCATCCAGGGTAGCACTTACATCCCTTCAGGAATTTCTGAATTAACATTTACCAGTAGCTTTTCAAGTAGAACAGAATCTCCATCAATCTGTTAGCTGATGTAATCAACATGTTTTTATTTTGGTTTGTTTTCCATGCTGTCAAGTAATCAGCTGGAGCAATGGCCACGGAACTCCCGCCTCAGGTTGACAGACGTGGTTCCCGAGCTGTGTGAATCCCAAGGCCTTGCAGGGAAATTTAAAAAGTAGAGGGGAAAAAGGCTCTTAAGTGCCTGTCAACTACATGATAATGATCTCAATTGGGTCGCCCGCCTCTGCCGGTCGGGTTGGCTCCGCGATGACAGACCCGCCTGGGGGAAAGGCGCGGGGGAGCGAGATGACAGTGGGTTCCAGACCCGCTGTCCAAAATAACAACTTTCCCACCTGACCCGCCACTGATCACACCCGCTATCACCCCGGAAAATTAAGCCCAAAGTGTCAGCTTAGATTCATAATAGAGGTTGTACCCACAATCTTCCAACTCAGAGGCTGAAGTCCTACCAACTGAGCCAAGCTAGCACTATGCAGGAGAGACCATGGGCGCGATCTTGCCAGCCCTGGGGAGGCGGGTATGCAGGCGGGACTGCCGGGAAAATGGCAGAATCTGGGGGCGGATGCCCAACCCACCCCTAACCCGCCTCCGCGCCATCTTGCCAGGAGGCGGGTAGCTGACCCACGCCGGGTCTCGTCTCCTTGGAGGCGGGAAGGGGATTAGTGCCACTTAACTGCCTGTTAACAGGTAGTTAACAGGCAGAAAGGAGGATTATCTCCATTTTACCCACACAAGTGTGGGCTTCCCGAAGGCTCCGAACCCCACCAGGGTCACCGAGGCGAGCAGTGGGTCTGCGGGGGTCGGAGGGGTGCAAAAGTGCACTGTGAAGGTAAGTGATGGGTGCAAGTGTGGAGAGGTGAGTATGTGAGGTAAGTGGAAAGTGTTAGTAAAAGTTTACTTACCTTTGTTTCTTTCTGCAGGCTTCAAGAGTTGGGGATGCGGAGAGTCTCGCACCTCCGTGTCAGAGATGACAGATGGCCGCTGCATTCTCCAATGCAACAACCATCTAATTTCTGCTAAATAAAGAGGTTTGATGAGGTCTTGAATACAAGAACTCATCAAACTACAGAGAATGTCACTGTTTGACAGCTTCACAGAGCTGTCAAACGATGACAATTCATCTGTCAAAAATTTGACGTTCTCTGTAACCGGCTTCCCCTTAATTGGCCTGCTAAGCCCGCTGGGCGGGCTTAACAAGGTCAATCAAGGGAAAATAGCGTGGGTTAGCCAGAAGTTGATGGAGGTGGGACTGAAACCCAACAAGTGGGAGTCCCGCCTCCAAAAGCTCCCCATTGGCAAAATCCAGCCCCTTTAGTCTGCATCTCCTTGACTTAGGAGTGCTTGATGCTGATCCCGAAATGGAATGCGTTGTATTCCCCAGTATTAACACCCCTCACCTTGATTCGCAAAAAAAATTGAAAGACAGATCCCTCATTATTAGGAATTTTATGCTTGGTATTTTCGGTGTACAATATCCTTCAATTTATCATACACTGTTTTAATTGATTAGCTGAATGATTTAAGTATGTTTCAGTGCAAAGATCTATCAATTCTAATTCTCTCTTCTATCGGCCCAGTATTCCTGGTCCGAGAGCCCAGGAGCTGAGCATCCCAGAGGCACAAGGGCAGGATCTGGGGCGTTGGGTCTTTGCCCCTTTAATGCTGCGCCAGGGTTACCGGGGCTTTCCTTGGGGTGGAGCCTGGCCTGCACCCGCAGAAAGCACAGGCCAGACAGAACCTTTCATGTGAGGTGGGAGCGGGCATTCCCTGCCTCCCAGTCCACTACGCTTGCTGGGCTCCCAAGCACGGGATGCCCAGAGAAAAGCTGACGCTGTGGCCTAACCCTGAACCAGTGCTGACTGGAGGGTCTCGCGGCAAGCTGTACTTTTGAAGTGTAGGAAACGCGGCAGCCATTTCACGCACAGCAAGGTCCCACAAACAGCAATGAGCTAATGACCAGATAAACTGTTTTTTAGTGATGTTGGTTGAGAGATAAATATTGGCCAGGAGACTGGGAAGAATTCCCCTGCTCTTCTTCAAAATAGTGCCATGGGATCCTGAGAGAGCAGACGGGGCCTCGGTTTAACGTCTCATCCAAAAGCCAGCACCTCCAACAGTGCAGCGCTCCCTCAGCACTGCACTGGAGTGTCAGCCTAGATTTTTGTGCTCAAGTCTCTGGAGTGGGACTTGAACCCACAACCTTTTGACTCAGAGGTGAGGGTGCTACCAACTGAGCCACGGCTGACACATCTGGTCAGGAACTGGTTTCAAGGTTATAGGGATAGGACAGACTGAGATAGTACAACAATCCATGGGACACAATGATTGCTATGCTCCTGGGAGGAGCAGTTATCTGTAGAGGACAAAAGGCTGGGACTTGAACCTCAGCCACAGCTAACACCTAAGAAACAGAAGTGGATAGAGAGAGAAGCCAAGAGAAAGAGAGAGACGGAAGCAAAAGAGTAGAAAAGAGGGATAAACAACAACACAACAACAACTTGTATTTATAGAGCGCCTTTAACGTAGTAAAACATCCCAAGGCGCTTCACAGGAGCGATTATCAAACAAAATTTGACGCCAAGCCACATAAGGAGATATTACGGCAGATGACCAGAAATGTGGTCAAAGAGGTAGGTTTTAAGGAGCATCTTAAAGGAGGAAAGAGAGGTAGAGAGACGGAGAGGTTTAGAGAGGGAATTCCAGAGCTTAGGGTCTTGGCAGCTGAAGACACGGCCGCCAAAGGTAGAGCGATTAAAATCGGGGTAGAGCGAGAGGCCAGAATTGGAGGAGCCCAGAGATCTCGGAGGCCATGGAGGGATTTGAAAACAAGGATGCTCATTTTAAAGTCGAGGCATTACTTAACTGGGAGCCAATGTAGATCAGAGAGCACAGGGATGATGGGTGAACGGGACTTGGTGCGAGCTAGGACACGGGCAGCAGAGTACAACAGTGACAGATAAGAGAGAGACCATATTGTACTATTTACAGTGTGCAACGTCACAGGAAATCGATTAGTATACCACATATTTGTTTGTTTATTATGAGTTTATAGGTAACAGATGGTTAGTGATTCACTATCCTAATTAACTGTCAAAAACATACAATTCAAAATCTGATATGCTGCTTAATGATTTATTGGGTGAAAACAGCACTCGGCATGGTACTGAGCCACACAGACTGGAAGGTCCCAGGTTTGATTCCCCTTTATTGCTGAGTTAGTTCAGCTGGGGTTGCACGTGAGGTGCTACCATTGGCTTCAGTGTTCCTGGGTGAGGAAGGGAAAAAGAGAAGACTGGTTCACACTCCTGTTCACTGCCCAGTGACTCCTGTTGAAAAGTGCTTATGTACACGAACGATGACACGACAGGAAAAGGACCTCCGGGTCCCTGTCCCACATAACTGCGATGCCATTGAGCATCGCAGTTCACACACACGCCCCACCCCTTCCGAAAGGCACGTGATCTCCTGGGAGAGACAAAAAAAAACTTGATAAAAACCCAGGCCAACTCGGGGAAAGAAAATCTGGAAAATTCCTCTCCGACCCCCCACCCCCGCTTAGGAAATCGAAACGAGCCCACTCTGGCCCTGATTAATGTCATATGGACAAAAATGAGAAGTCGCACAACACCAGGTTATAGTCCAACAGATTTATTTAAAATTACAAGCTTTCGGAGCGCTGTTCCTTCGTCAGGTAAAGTTACAGTAACTTTACCTGAGGAAGGGGCAGCAGCTCCGAAAGCTCGTAATTTTAAATAAATCTGTTGGACTATAACCTGGTGTTGTGCGACTTCTCATTTTTGTCCACCCCAGTCCAACGCCGGCATCTCCGCATCAATGTCATATGGTACCGACCTTTTGTACGAGGTGATCTCGGAAACAGCCAGAAACAGGTCCAGCTCTCACTTGAAGGTATGGATTTTGGATACGATCAGGCTCAATTGGAATGACCGGCGCAGTCGAATATCCAGCAGTTTAGGCCCACAGATGAATAATGGGCAAGACACCAGAGGTAGCTAGTGTGCTTGGAACTGCCCTCACGTCATAGAGTGATCCATCTTTGAGACGAGTGGAAGCACAGTTGCAACTGGGGAGACCAGTTTCTCATTTTGGAAAGTTTTTTGAGTTGGGTTTAACTGCTGTCTTTATACCTGTACGGAGCTTGTGACCACCTTTTCCCAAAACATTAGGATCTTCTTTTAAAATAAACCAAAGGCATTTGTGGAATTCGCTTTTTTTTTGTTTACATCCGTGCAAGTCCATTGCGGAATAGCTCCTCTCGAAAAAGTACGTGAGCGGATTCTACAATTCAGATGAATTATTCAGAATCTTCACTTCAACAGAACACTGGGCTCCGTATTATCTCAAAATGTATTAACATCAGATAGAATCACAGCACACACTTGATATCTGGTGGCTGGCCAGTTGTGCTGATTAATAGAATGCCAAGGGCTGCACTAACAGCCGCTTCCATTAAGTGGTACGAGGATTAGGCATTCTGTGTAGCACATTCCAAATGTACAACTATTCTATAACAGGAAGTGCAGTGTCGGCCTCTGAGAGCAATCAATAAGATCAAATAGTTTGATACGGTGTAATTTTTCTTAAACCACTGAGCCCTTTAATGCACCTTGAAAAGCCGATGTTTCTTTTTATCGTTGTCTATTTATTAGTGAATTCAGTTTTTGCCAGGTTCCCAGGCCATGAAATTCCTGTGCTTAGCGCCGGCTGTTATGGCCGGTTTGAAGAAAAAATGGCGCTCACCATGCTTCCGATGAATTCCAGCATGGATCGCGCTGGTCGCCGTATTGGGAGGGGCGATAGCGCGGCCGGAAGAATTCAAATGAGGCAGGTAGTGACGTCAATCAGTGTGTAATGCTGATTTGATGCACGACCCGCTATTTTGGACATCATGCTCCACTGTACACACTCTCCTAAGCACGCACAGCTGAACGTGCGTTCAGCTGCACAATGGAACCCCCACCAGCGCTACTTAAAAGGACATACGCAACTTTAAGCTAAGTTGTTTTTTCGTTTTGTACTGGTTCTTGTACAGTTTATTTGATCAGACCTTGGTGTAAGACATTTAAAAAGTTGTTAAAGTGTGCAGGGAGTGCTGCTGGATGCTTGCAAGGCATTGGCACTTAAAGGAAGGCCTCTGAGAACACCACTTGCTCCCAGTCCTGGGAGCTCTAGTTGCAGTCCCCCTTGGGATGCAGCATGGCATTGGAGAGGGAGCAGGGGCAGCAACGGGGACAAGCTGCTCGCAGAGGGAGGAGGAGGAGGAGGGCTCTCAGCAGGAGGCCTTACCCACCTAGGGTCTTCAGGGAGCACTTCTCCTACCTGCACCTAAGCCAGGAGCAGTGTGTTCATCGGCTCCGCTTCACCAAGGAGGTGGTCGCAAAACTCTGCCACCTCCTGCAACCAGACCTGGAGCCTCAGAGCAGAGCGAGGACGGTACTGCCCATGGCCCTCAAGGTGAATGTGACCCTGAATTTCTTCGCCAATGGATGCTTCCAGGCTGGAACAGGCGACCTAGCTAACATCTCGAAGTTTGCCATCCATCGCTGCATCCAGGAGGCCACAAAGGCTCTATATGCTAGGAGAGGGGACTTCATTGGTTTCTCTCTAAACAGAGAGAAGCAGGAGGAGCATGCACGTGGCTTTGCCAGGATAATAGGCTTCCCCATGGTGCAGGGCACCATCGACTGCACACACGTGGCTTTGCGGGCTTCGCATCTCAATGCTGAGATGTACCTCAACCACTTAATGTGCAGTTGGTGTGCGACCACGCCCAGCACATCATGCTGGTGAATGCCCGCTATCCTGGCAGCAGTCATGATGATCTTCATCCTGCGCCAGGCTGGTGTGCCAGGAATATTCCAGCCACCACGTCAAACCCAAGGATGGCTGCTCGGTGAGGAACCACATCGAGCAGTCCACCGGGGTGCTCGTGCAATGGTTCCGTTGCCTTCACCGCTCGGGAGGAACTCTCCAGTAATCGCCGGAGTGGCTGTCCCATTTCGTCGTGGTTTGCTGCATCCTCCACAACTTGGCCATCATGAGGGAGCAGCTATTGCCAGCACGGGTTCCGCCACCACCTCAGGAGGAGGAGAAAGAGGAGGAGGAAGAGGAGGAACGAAGGAGGCAGCCTGCCAATCCACATTTAGGACAGGCTGTGAGCACATCATCAGACTCTGGTACCCCTGACTTAAAACCCAGATCCCCATTGCTCAACACTTCCCCACCTGACCATCCCTCTGTCACAGACCATCACTGTTTCCTCTTGGCCACAATCCTGAAATGAAAGCCAACACAATACAAACATTCCAAACAAAATTTATCAATCAATCAATCAAGTGATCCATATCAAAGTCAACTAATCACCCTTGTGTATTCCCTTAGTGCCTGTCTTGCGTGTTCCTTTGCCTGTTCTAGTTCTCCTACACAGTGCTACCCCAATGGCTGCAGCATGACTGGTGGAAGGCTGCTGGTTTTCAGTGGGCGAGACTGCAGATGGCCTTGCAGGATGACCTTGAGCAGCTCTGGGCCTGGAAGGCCCGGCAGCAGACTGTACCACCCCAGCATGGGCGGCAGCAGTCTGGGCTGGCTGGCTGACAGACAGCAGCAAGGGCACTGGGGGAGCGGCAGTGGTGGGAGGACGAATACTGTCCTCCTGAGCGAGGACAGCAGGTTTGTGCTCCACGGAGCCACTGCCACTCTCCCGGGGCGGCGCCTCAGCAATCCTCGTAATCTGTTGGGGGATAGATTGATGGAGTGCTGTGACACCCTGCAAACCTCTTTCAACACTGGTAAACCCTGCCATGATGGCAGCAGTCAGTACTTGTGTGGCAGCAAGCTGAGCCTGCAGGAGAGCAGTCTGAGCTTCCACTGCAGCACTCAGACATTGGGTCACTTACGATTGTGCTGCAATGGAAGCTGAGACATCGGCCGTCACATGCTACATCCCAGTTGGGTCCATAAGTGCGCTAATGGAGTTGCCCATCACTTCCATCCTGAAAATCATGGTCTCCAAGCTCTGCGCAAAGTCCTGTGCAAAGTTGGTGCAGAACTCCTGCACGCTCCTCAACAATGACAACAGGCTTTGTGACAGACCTGCCAATGCACCAAGCCGTTCATTGTGCATGCCCATCAGCGATCTTCTGTCGGCCGCCCATCAAAATCCTCATCAAAGTCCTGTGCAGAAGCACTCGTGTGCGATCTCGCCCTCCAGGGAGCTGGCACCCTGTGCTACCCTTTCCCCTTGACCAGGCTGCAGCCCACTCATGCCCTGTGAGTCACCACGTGCAGCTCCCGCCTCTATATTACCCTCTAAAATCAGCGCCGTGGTCAGTATTTGCGCTTGTGCCTGCGAGTGTCAGATCGAGTGATGGTGTCTCCTCTTCTTCAACAATCTCCACTTCCATCACTGGCTGGACAGCTTGGAGTGCTTGGGTATCTAAAAGGAGAAAGGCACAAGGGTAAGGTTATGGTGAGGACAGGAATGGTAGCATAGTGGTTATGTTACTGGACTAGTAATCCAGAGGCCTGAACCAATAATCTGTAGGACATGAGTTTAAATCCCACAATGGCAGCTGGGGAATTTAAATTCAGTTAATTAAATAAATCGGGAATGAAAAAGCTAGTATCAGTAATGGTGACCATGAAACTACCGGATTGTCATTAAAAGCACAGTGGGGAGAAATTCGGTATCGCCCCGTTTGGGGCGCGATTATCGGCCGGGCGCAAAGATTAGCACCTGGCGCTAATTATCGCCTCCGACTGCAAACTTGGCTTTTACCGCCCCTGGAGGTGATTGGAGCGCTAAACCAGGCGCTACACACCTGTCTTAAGGCGCAAAGGCCGAGGAGCGAGGCGCTAACTCAGAGCGCGGGCAAAGCGCAGGTGATGTCAGTCAGCGATAGAACGCAGACACACTGGCGTCGGACTGTTCTTAAAGGGGAGGCTCGATCTTGCTCTCAGGCCACAACCTACTCATTGGAGCCTTGAATCTCAGCCTGGAGAGACCTGTGACTACATTTTCCAGCCAAGGACTATGGAGAGGGTGAGAGAACGAGCTCAGCGCTTCAGCGAGCGGGCCTTGGAGGCTCTGGTTGGCGCGGTGGAGCGCAGAAGATCTATACAGTACCCTGAGAGTGGCAGGAGGCCTTTGCCGCGCGACTACAGAAGAGTGTGGAGGGAGGTGGCTCAGAACGTCTCCTCCAGGAGCATGGTGCCCAGGACCCATATACAATGTCGCAAAAAGTTCAACGACCTCACTCGGGTTGTCAGGGTGAGTGGCTTTTTTTCAATACCTCTCCATCCCTCCATCTCAACCTCACTCTATGGCCAGAGGGTCTTAAAACCTCAATGTCGAACACTCATCCAACACCTATGGCCCTCTCATGAAACACACATGCACATTCCACACTTTGCATACAGTAAGGGCTATTCAACTATGGGAGGCACATCAGGCAAGACCATGGCTGCGTACATTAAGGGCTATTCACCTATGGGAGGCACATCAGGCAAGACCATGGCTGCATACAGTAAGGGCTATTCAATTATGGGAGGCACATTAGGCAAGACCATGGCTGCATATTTACTCAGACGCCGTCCTTTTTCTTGCAGGCCAAGCTATCTCATAATAGGAGACAGCAGCAACGGACGGGTGGAGGGCGGCCTCAGCTGCAACCCCTCAGCGATCTTGAGGCGCACGTCCACAGGATTGTGGCAAGCCAGGTGATTGGTCCCGTCGCCCCTGGAGAGGTCGTCCCCATTCGGGACAGCAATGGTAAGGTCATCACATTTTTCTCCTCTCTCATTCCACTTGTCCCTCACAACACCAGCCTTTGACACTTTCAATCCAACTTACTAAATCGCTGCACTCCTTCCTCCCTTACTGCCCCCCTGTCCTCACGCTAAAGCCACTCTTGTACCTCCCTGCTTTCAGATGGCGATTCACCAGCTGAGGAGACGGGCCCTCAAGCTGCCAGTGGGAGCGAAGCTGCAGGCGAGGAGGAAGAGGAAGCCGGAGCATCAGCGCCACCCTCTCCCGAGGAAGCCCATGCCCACATTGGGAACACGTCTTCCCTGGAGGGAAGCAGGGGGGAAGGGTCTGATGAGGGTGAAGCTCCAGGACCCAGCGGGCTGCAGCAACGCCATGGGGGCAGGGAAGCTCGGGGGCCTTCACCCCGGAGGGAGAGTAGGCCAGCGAGTCCTGCTGCACTGGACGCAGAGGAGGAGCGGCTCATCGCTGAAATGAACACCCAGGCGGTGGACATGCACACTCAGCTCATGGGTGCAGTGGGAAGGGTGCCCGAATGCATTGATGCACTGGCAAGGAGTGTGGAGCACTAGGCTGCAGCACAGGCGGATGCCACGCTAAAGCTTAGTGCTGCAATTCAGTCACTGGCTGCCGTGATCCAATCTCAGACTGCTCTCATGCAGACTCAGATTGAGGCCACGCAAGCACTGACTGCTGCCATTGTCGCTGGTTCGGACACATTTCCCCGGGGCTCTCACTGCGCCGCAGCAGGCCAGCAATCTGTGCTCCAGCAGATTGCTCCGGATGCTGATGTGCTGCCCCGTGGGAGTGCCAATGTGTTGGTCGAGCAGGGAGTTGCTGTCCTCTCTCACGATGACAGCATTCCTGCTGCCAACACTGTCACTTCTCCACTGCACTTGCCACCGCCTGTAGGACAGACTGCTGCCGCCCATGCAGAGTTGGTGCAGTCTGCAGCCGGGCCCTCCAGGCCCAGAGCTGGTCGAGGCCGTCCTTCAAGGGCATCTGCAGTCTCAGGTTCTGACAATCAGCAGCCTTCCACCAGCCTTGCTGCAGCCACTGGGGCCCCATTACGGAGGAGCAGTAGGGTGGGAAGGGGGGAAGTGCGCAAGGGATGGAGATCACCCTCGAAGGGCAAAAAGTAGGAGGTGTGACGAAATGTTGGTCAATTTTTTATTAAAGGCCGAGGTTCGTGTTCAAACTTTTGTTCAGTGTTTTGGACATTATCTCCAGGTTGTGAGAACCAGTTATGTTCATGAATGATTTTTTGTGTTTGTTTCTATTAGTTTGCCATGAAGAAATGACACACACAGAGTTTGTAAAATAAAAACGTTTTTGTATTCAAAATGTACAGGTTTGGCCTTTGGAATCATTGCTGCCTTGGCCAGCTTTGGGGTTGCGGGTTGCTTTCCATCATGTTGTTCTCCATGGCAGAAGCCATTTCCTCAGTAGGGGCCCTAGAAGCGGCTTGTTATAAGCCGTTGACGGACGGCCCTTGCAGTTTCAACATTGTGGGCCTCCCTCCCGCCTTGGTGCTGCTGATGATCATCCTCCTCCTCTTCCTCCTCCGCTTCCTCCTCCTCCTCCGGTGGTGCTCCAAGGCTGGTGGCATTGGCTGGGTCCTGAGGATTGCCAGGTTATGCAGCATGCAGCACACAACTATGAAGAGGGAGACTCGCTCAGGCGAGTACTGCAGGGCTCCTCGTGAGTGGTCCAGACAGTGGAACCGTTGCTTGAGCACGCCGATCGTCTGCTCAATGATGTTCCTGGTGGCAAGTTGGCTCTCGTTGTACCGCAGCTCAGCAGGGGTGTTGGGGTTACGGAGCGGTGTCATCAGCCATGTGCAGAGTGGATAACCCTTGTCCCCGAGGAGCCAACCACTTGGCTGATGCGGTGCCTGGAAAAGTTCTGGCACAGCAGTCTGGCGCAGGATGAAAGCATCGTGGCTGCTGCCAGGATAGCGGGCATTGACAGCGAGTATCAGCTGTCTGTGGTCACAGAGCAACTGGACGTTTAAGGAGTGGAACCCCTTGCGGTAGCGAAAATCCTCTGCATTCTCATGCGGTGCACGCAATGCCACATGCGTGCAGTCAATGGCGCCCTGCACCATGGGGAAGCCCGCTATCCTCGCAAAGCCCAATGCGCGTTCATGCTGTTTGGCCCGGGTCATCGGGAAAGAGATGTAGTTGCATCTCCTTTTATAAAGGGCATTTGTGACCTGACGGATGCAGCAATGGACCGTGAACTGGGAGATATTGGCGATGTCCCCAGTAGCTGCTTGAAAGGAGCCAGTGACATAAAAATTCAGAGCCACTGTGACCTTCACTGCCACCGACAGAGACATCCTGGTCCTCAGTTGAGGCTGCAGATCTGGCTGCAGCAGGTGGCAGAGCTCAGTGACCACCTCCTTGCTGAAGCGCAGTCTGCGCAAACACTGCTCCTCAGACAAATTAATGTAGGAGAATTGGTGGCGAAATACCCTGGGAGGGTAAGGTCTCCTGTGCAGAGGCCTGTTGGCCCTCCTCCGTCTGGCCATGATTGCCACTCTCTCTGCGTCTCTGTTGCCTCCGATTCTGCAGGCGCAGGACGAAGCCCCGAATCAGTGCAGCCCCCAAGTCTCTTGGTAATCGAAGTAATGAAGGTCAAATCCAAAAGTACCTGCAAAGAGTTGCTCAGTAGCGTTGACTCTCTGCAGAAGTCTCTCCTTCTCTCTCTCAGAATCTCTCTCACTGTCAGAATGAGTCGTGCAAAAATGTCTACCACAGAAAAAGCCAGGAAGAGGCCGCCTTTAAATAGCGGCCCCCCCAGCCCCACACCGACTGGGAAACGTTCCAGTCTACCTGTCGTTGCTTGCACCAGGTGGAAAGGAGGGGGGCGCCACTCAATATCCGGTCCGGGGTGCCACAAGGGCGTTGCACGCTCGACTGACATCAAGATCTGCGGGCGCAGGAGATCGGGGCGGTAGTGTTTAGAGCCGCCGCAAAATGTCTGGTCAATTTCGCGAGTGGCGCAGACATCGGCGCGCCCGGGCGCTAGTTGCTTTGCGCCCCATTAGCGCCCTCTTAAGGCGATAACGGGAGGCGCAAACCAACCGAATTTTTCCCCCATCTGGTTTACTAATGCCCTTTAGGGAAAGTAATCTGACATCCTTACCTGGTCTGGCCTCTATGCAACTCCAGACCCACAGCAAAGTGGTTGACTCTGAACTGGCCTAGCAAGCCACTCAGTTGTGCTCACCACCACCTTCTGATGGGCAATAAATGCTGGCCCACACAGTGACGCCCACATCCCGTGAATGAATTTTTTTTAAATTGTGTGGATGAGGGGGAACTTGGATATGAGAAGGAGGATTAAGTATGAGCATACCATCATTGTGAATGTTTACACTGTCGGCATTCGCCATGGCCTCACCGTCTCTTCCATGGGGGTGAGGACGTGTAGACTTGCCTGTCCCCTGCCAGTTTGATGCTGCTCTCTCCTGTTATGAGCCACCTTGGCCTGCAAGAGAAAGGAAAGTGTGTCAGTGAGTGTGGTGCAATGTGCCTGTCATGGTGGAATAGCTGGCATGGTGTGAGATGTGGGTGTAAGGCTTGCAGCAGTGATAAGTGTGTGAGGGTGAGGTGTGCCTCGTGTTTTGTAGAGATTGTTGGTAGGTGAGTGAAGGGGGTGTGGTGCATTGAGCAGTGTGTGAGGCTTGTGGTGCAGTTGGTAGGAACCGGCTTTTGAAGATGCATTCACTGACCTTGACCACTCACCTGAGGTCATTAAGCTTCTTTCGGCACTGGAACCACATCCGGGGGGTGCGAGACTGCTGGCAGTGACTGCCTCGGCAATCTGGTCCCACATCCTTCTTACTGTGTTTCTGGAGGGCCTGTGGGTAGAGGACCTCTCTAAACAGACCTGCCCAAAGGCCTCGAATGCTGCGTCCAAGACCCTGGGTGCCCTTTCCCTGGCCTGTTGAGCCATTTTGGTTTGTGCTGAAGCAGTTTTAACATTTTTGATAACCAGAAGGCAGCTCAACTTTAAGAGGTGCAGACTGCCTTTAAGAGGTGCAGGCTAACTTTAAATAAATAAAATAAAGCTAGCCTCGCACGAACATCAGCCCCCTGTTGAGCGCACAGCCAGTCAGCAGCATGCTCAGTGCTGGGCTGTGCGCTGCTATCATACAAAGTAGCAGGCAGCACAAAGTTTACATGCTGCCTGCACTCCTTTCAACGAGCGCGGGCCAATCACGCATCGCGTAGCCCGCGCCCGTTTTCGGGGGGCTGTCAAATTTAGCAGCCCTAGTTTCTTCACTTGAATTGTTGAACAAAAATTACTAGAACGATGTTTTTGAAAATGTTTGCCAGAAAGATCAAGAATGGTTGGTCATTTAAAGACCGTGTGAATGGGGTCACGTCCATGGTGTAAATGCCGCTGTGTGTTTTGTGATACAGACACATTGGGCATGAAATTGGAATTTGGCGATAGTGTAAACTAGGCGATAACAACTCGGCCGCCCGTTTCACACCCACCCGGTTGAGGAAAGGATATTCGATAGGCATCTTTCTTTAAGATTATGAAGGAATTCGATCAGTTGGAGGCAGGTATGTTTTTTCAGAGCACGAGGACATAAATTCAAAATAAGGAAAACTAAAGCAAGTGGGCAATTCAGTCAGAATTTCTTTTGTAGAAGATCAATATATGGAACAAACTACCAGGGCAGGTGGCAAATGGAAACTTTTAAGGAGTTTCAATGCAGACAGGGTCCTGCTATCTGCAAGGCAGATCTCCTGTGGCATTCCTTGACGCCAGTCAGATAACATGCCGTCTTAAAACGACAGAAATTTGGCACCACATGGCAGGCAATGTATTATTGTGTTGCTAACAGGTAGCTGTGTGTAACCTGATCTATCTCTGTAAGGTCACATGGAATAATTGCTGTAATATTCTGAGGTCAGTTAGCGGCTAATTGCTCTTTGGGATGTCCTGAATCAATTAGAAGCCATTTTCTGTTGCTGAGGAAGATTCTCTGTAGATTGGACATGACTGGTTTTCTTTCCCTTATTTTTAAGTGTAACACAGGACGATGCCTTCAAAATATATCTAAAACAACAACAACCTGCATTTATATACAAAAGCAAAATACTGCAGATGCTGGAAATCTGAAATAAAAACAGAAAATGTTGGAATCACTCAGTAGGTCAGGCAGCATCCGTGGAGAGAGAAACAGAGTTAACGGCCGCGATTTTTCGATCTGATGCGGCTTGGGGGTAGGACAGCTGCCTTCCGGGTTCCAATCCTGCCCCCAACGACGTCCGACGCACAGACGCGATTTTGCGTCAATTGGCCGTGTTAAGCCCGCCCTGCGGGCTTGCCGGCCAATCAAGAGAAAGTCGGTGTCAGATGACGTCAGTTGATGACGCGTCATCTGCCGGTTTTCTTAAAAGGGGGCACAAACAATTTTTTTTGACAGCTGATTTTTCAGTGTTTGACAGCATTGAGGTGCTGCAAACACCGACAATCACTGTACAAAGGTGAGCCCTTGCACCCAGGCTCTCCAGTGACTCCCTCCTTAAGCTAGCAACAGATGGCAGCTGCAGGTGAGGTTACAGAAGCGATCTGTCACTGGTGAGAGAGGTTCTCCCAATGAGGTGGGACTACACACACAATCCAAAACTTATCACCTACAGAAAAGTCTAAATACATTAAAAAATGATTTTCCCAACATTTTCTTACCTCTGAAACTCACCAGTGTGCCATCTGGCCAGGGATGGCCTCAACTTGGCCAGATTTACTTAACTTCACGCTTTACACCCATATGGCTGCCGCATGCTGTGCCAGGCTCCCACCACCCTACAGCAGCACCATAAAGCATCCCTACAATCACCAGGCCATTCCTTTCACACTGACCACTATTGCTGGAGGTAAAGTTATGCCTCACCATTCACTCCAACTCACTAAGCCACTTCCAAAGGTGCACAGGAATTTGGTGAAAATAAAGATTTTAATCTGTGACATCACAGTAACGGAAACTTTACAGAAACATTTAATAAAACACCCAAGTGGCTACCCTTGTGAAACTACTTGTGTTTCATCTTTCTCTTACATGTGCTTCTACGAGGTGCTACCCCTCTGGCTTCAGCAGAGGTAGAGGCAGCCTGCTCACTTTCCTGCTGCGACTGCACAGACCCTTTTGGCGGATGTCCTCTGGGTTTTGGAGCCTGTGATGGCCCCGCCAAACTCTGCTCCTCCTGCGACTGTACAGGGACAGACTCAGCCTTTGTGATCTGAGGAGGCAACTGGGGCTCTGACTGAGGGGTGGGGTGGGGGGCAAAGGAAGAGAAGTGTGAGTGCTTTGAGAGGAGCCCCCACTTGCATGTCCCCTCTCACCATCATCCCTCTCATGGGCCAGCCGCACTTCCCTGCTAGCAAGGAGCTGGCGAGCACCTTGCTGCACATCAGTGGGGCCATGAGGACCCATGTCTACACTGACATCCCTCCTAGAGAGGACGTCTATGAGCCTCTGCCATCTATTCTCCATAGAGACCATGTGCTCATATGAGTGGCGCATTAGCTGCTCCATGCAGATGGCCATCCTTTCCATGGAAGAGCCTACAGTCGCCATTGCCTGCGACACGGTGGTGCTCATGTTGGAGATGGACTCCTCTATTCTCTGGACATTTGCAGACATCGCAGTCGCAAAATATGTCAAAGCCCCCTGCACTTCTTGCTGCACCTCCAGGATCGCCCTCTTTCTGGATGGTCCCCGAGGCTCAGCGTCTGCATGCAGCTGAGCAGAGCTGGGAGTGTCCTGTGCCCTCCGGCGAGGAGTCTCCACCGCTGTCCCTGTCTCCACCATCTGCTCTTGCTCACTTGTGACTTGAGAGACACCAGGTGACAACAGAACTCTATCTTGCGTGGGACCCACCCAGGTGTGCATATCTATGCTGGAGCTGGGTGCGTTTATGTCTAGTGATGGTGCACCCTCAGAGGCTGGAGGCTCCTCTGAGGAGTTGTCTTCCTCTTCCTCCTGGACAGTTGGGTGGGGGGAGGCTCTTGATGGACGTGTGGGAGAGTAAAGAGAGGAGTTGGACATGTCATATGAAGAATGGGTACAGGTACCATTATGCACATGATGAGCATTCACTGGCTGCTGACATCAGTCCCCATATGAGTGACAGCTGTATGCCATGTAGTTGTATGATATGTAATTCTGTCACCAGGTTGCTGAGATGTCCCCCTCTCTTCATCTCCCACCTCCAGCTGCTCGGCGACTCCAGAGACTTCCAAGGCAGCCTCCTCTGCTGATGTTAAGGTGACCAATGATGGAGGGCCACCTCCTGTTCTCTCCCTCTTATTGTGGGCTCTCTTCTCCTACAAGGAGGGAAAGAAGAGAAGGTTGAGTGAGAGTGATGGAATGAGTGTAAGGAATGGATGGGTTACATCTGTAGAGGGTGATTATGATGGAGTGGGGTGGCAATGCCAAGTGGCCTCCTTGTGTGTTGTTAGTTGGTATGATTGCATTAGGATGAGGGTGAGTGTGAAGGGTGGCTAGTCAGATGGGGAAGTGATAATGTAGATAGAGAGAGAGGGATGGGTGGGCGTGCAAGGGATGTTGGTGTGAGTAAGGATGTGCAGGAGCAGGGTTGGGAAGGCAGAGTGATGGGGATGTGATGAGAGGCACAGCAGGATGAAGTTGAGTGTGGCTTTGCACTCACCTTTCCTGATCTAATGATATCATTGAAACATTTCCGGCATTGCACCCAGGTCCTGTTGACCTCCTCTGCTATTTGGAGCCGGGCTCTTTTTGTCTCCTGGGGAGGTCTCTTCTGCCCATTGGAAGGGAAGAGGACCTCCTTGTATGCTGGGAGTCATCCGATGAGTCAAGACGTCAGGTCCCATTGCTCATTTCTCGTCCGATTGAAAACCTCGGTCCCCAATGCCCACTCCATGCTCACCTCCCACTGACTCAACTCCTCCGACAAGCCTTGCTGTAGGTCACGTCTTATCTGGCTGCACTCCTGAAGATTCCACGAATGTCGTGTACAGAGAAATAGCAAAATGTCACAAGGTTTTTCCTTAAAAGCCGGAACCCAACTCTTAAAGGTCTATTCTTGAGGTTGAACAGAGGGGTAAACATGCTGGTTCGGGGCTTTCTGCTTCTGTGCTCATAAGCCTGCAATTTGCCTCCCATTCATTTTACCGCCTGAATTGGAATGTGTGTATCTGTGCATTGGAACTACTCTTCAGAAGCAAAACTAGACAAATCTACACCTCATGCAAAGCTCCATTGAAAATATATTAAATAAACTGGAGAGAACATTATAAAAGCTCAGCTGATTGGTTTGGTGACTTATCACTACCATTTTATATTTATGTTCTCTGCCAATTTCCCCCCCACCCCCCCACCCTTCTGAATGTGTTTACGAGGGTCTGTTCTCGTATGTCCTCCACTCACAGTAACCATTACTCATGCGCCAGCTTTGACCACGGGTGTCAGCAGTCTATTCGATTATGGGGAGCTCTGTTGACCTCATCCAACGCCCCGCGCCCCACACAACCACTTCCACCAGCGATTGTCAGATAACCATTCAGGAAATGGACCCCGGCTGACTTTCCTCTCCCGAACCCAGGAGACGCTGAGGCAAACTGTAGAACACTTAGGGGGAAAAATTCAGTTGGTTGCGCCTCCCGTTAGCGCCTTAAGAGGGCGCTAATGGGGCGCAAAGCAACTAGCGCCCGGGCGCAGCGATGTTTGCACCGCTCGCAAAATTAACTAGACATTTTGCGGCGGCGCTAAACACTACCGCCACGATCTCCTGCGCCGGCAGATCGTGACGTCAGTCGAGTGCGCAACGCCCCGGTATCGCCCCGGAGCGGATATTGAGTGGCGCCCCCTGCCTTACCGCCTGACGCTAGCAACGACAGGTTGAGGGGAGCGTTTTGCAGTCAGGAAGGGACTGGGGGAGCGCTATTTAAAGGCGACCGCTTCCTGCCTTTTATTGTTGGTGCCATTTTTGAACCACGCATTCTGACAGAGAGAGACAGACTTCTGGAGAGATTCAACGCTGTGTGAAGGAGTTTTGGGTACTGAGCTGCACTTTGCAGTTTCATTTTGATTTGCCCTTCCTTGTATCGATTTAGAAGAGACTGTGGGGGCTGCACTCTGAGCTCTTTCCCTGGTACTCTCCATTGTTCTTTCCAGCAGATTTGATGTGCAGGTCTCTCCAGGCAGAGATTCAAGGCTGCAATGAGCAGGATGTGGATGGAAAGCAAGATCAACCCTCCCCTTTAAGAACTGGCCGGTGCCATTGTGTGTGTGTTCCATTGCTGACTGACATCACATGAGCTTCGCCAGCGCTCTGAGGTAGCGCCTCGCTCCTCGGCCTTTGTGCCTTAAGACAGGTGTGAAGCGCCTGATTTAGCGCTCCAATCACCTCCAGGGGTGATAAAAGTCAAGTTTGCAGTCGGAGGCGATAATTAGCGCCAGGCGCTAATCTTTGCGCCCGGCTGATAATTGCGCCCCAAACGGGGCGATACTGAATTTTTCCCCCTTAATGACATCCAAGCTGAGGTCTGCTGACTCAGCAAAGACTAGGGGGGGGGCCAAATTGGGTGCCTTTGCGCCTCCCGTTAGCGTCCCCGGGGGGCGCTAACGGGACACAAATGGCTTTGCGACCGGGCGTGGCGCTGACATCGACTCCCGCCATACGCGGCGGGTGTTTTGCGGCGGCGCTACGGTGTTGAGCCCCGATCTCATTCGTCCAGAGATCGTGACGTCATCGCCGTGCGCATCGCCCCGGTAGCGCCCCGGACCCGAAATTGACTTCTGCCCCCCCTGCAGCAGCGCCGGTCGAAAACACCGACAGCTGCAGGAGGCGTGCATCGGGCGGCTGGCCGCTTCGGGGGCGAGGATTAAAGGCGAGGTGGCCGAGGTAAGTAAAAAAAAACTTACCTTTCTTGTTCCAGTTTTTTTCACGGGTTCCTGCCCGCGATCGATCAGCCCGGCACTCAGCTTGAGAGCCGGGCTGATCGCGTAGGATCGCGGCTGCCTTGGCGGTCCAGGTAGGTCATATTTAAATTGCGGAGCCCGCAGCGATGGCCCTTCCCTTTAAGTGTGCAGCGCTGCTGAACTCTCCGCCCTGCCTGCTGCCGATTGCGCTCCAAGAAGGAAGTGGAGCGCTCGAGTTAGTGCTCCACTTCCTTCTTGGAGCGCAAAGGGCGAATTTTTCAAAAGTCTGAAATTGTTAGCGCCTGGCGCTAATTTTTCAAACTTTAAAAAATTAACGTCCCAAACGGGGCAATAGTGAATTTCCCCCCCTAGGGATTGTATAATACACCTGCCTGGTCTGTACATCTCAGGCGCGCACCAGATAAACTCATCAAACCATAGCTGTGGGGGATAAGAAAACAAGAATATATTATCTGTACTTATGGATAGAACTAAAGCAGATCTTTTTTGTTAAATAAAAATACATATTCTGCCTAACGTTGTTGAGAGATATTCACGCTTTTACAAGGGAGGAAGGTTTTACTGCTGTGTGGTTTATGTATTTACTGCAATTAACCTCCAGTCTTCGTGCCTGGGTTCCATTTCTGTAACTTGGCAGAAACTCAGTTCCAAAGCAAAGGAGCATATGTGTCGTGCAAACTGACCTCTGCTGCAAAAGCTTCGACATCTTCATAAGAAATGACACCAGAAAGAAAATATTTTTGAAGCTCCAACGCACGGGTTATGAAAAATTGGTGAAACTAGGGGCAGCTGATGGTGTTAGTTAAATATTTATAATGAAATAGAATCATGCGTCAATGCCTCCTTGCCCCCAAACATGGTTGGGAGAGTCATAGTCAGGGTGCACAGTAACCCTTGGGGGAGGGGGGCGGTCCACTCATCTGAGACACAACAAGAACCATTCTGAATGCTAACACGGCTACCCCATCTATTAAGGAGCAATCCAGTAAGTGCAGTCCAGTGCTCAATGCAGTGATGGAACAGTATGTTTTGAGGAATAATTCATGTGTCAAAGTGTTTTCAAATTGTGCAAAGTAAATAGAACCTAGCCTGAAACTAAAATGATTAAAATATGATATTTTTAGAATATAGGAATATTCCAGATCGGAGACGACCGCTCCAGTCCATTTGGCCAGTCCCAAAGTTCAATAGCACAGTATACAGATCACCTCCTATATCCTTCCCGTCATTTTCTCATCAACTGCCTATCCAACAACCTCTTAATATTCCTGATAGTCTCAGCCTCAATCTGGTCATTTCATTCCAAACATTCACCATTTTCTGAGTGCATTAGTTATAACTAACCTGTCCATTCACCTCACGTCTTCCGAGCTTCATCCCATTCCCCTTTATTGCCATTGTCATTCTTGGAGCCAAATCTTCAGAGTTTTGGAGCTCCTGGTTTGGGCACAGGTCCACCATTTATGTTTTCCTTCCGTCACAGGGTCATCAGATAAACAATTTCTATTCGAGAGACCTCACGTTATGGCTCTTCCATACCCTTGCCCTGATCACATCTCTTTCTCTAGCTTCTCCCCATCTCATCTCATGCCCTCTCTGAGCTCACCTTGTCCATGAGACCTATCTTCTGCTCCCTTGACCCCATTCTCACTAAACTGCTGACCACCCAACCTCCCCTCCGATCCCTATGCTAGCTGGCATTGTAAATGGTTCCCTCTCCAGAGCTACTGTCTCCCTCCCTTTCAAAACCGCATCATCATTCCCCCCTCCTCAAAAAACACACTTTTGACTGCTCTGTCCTTGCAAATTACCGCCCCATGTCCAACCATCCTTTCTTCTCAAGTCCCTGAACATGTTGTCACCTCCCAAATCCATGCCCATCTTTCCTGCAACTCCATGTTTGAATCTCTCCAATCAAGTTTCCGTCCCTGCTAAATCACCAAAACATCCCTAACCATCACAAATGACATCCTTTGTGATGGTCACAGTCTCCTATTGTCCTCCTTGACCTCTCTACAACCTTTGACATCGTCGATCACACCGTCCTCCTCCAATGCCACCTCTCGGTTGTCCAGCTCAGTATGACTGCCCACGGTTGGTTCCACTCTTGCCTATCTGATCATAGCCAGAGCATCTCCAACAATGCCTTCCTTTCCCACTCCTGGAGTCCCAAAAATCTATCCTGGCCCCCTCTTCTTCCTCATCTACATGCTGCCCTTTGACGAGATCATCCACAGACATCATGTATGCTGACATCACTTAGCTCTACCTTTCCACCACCTCTCCCGACCCCTCCACTGCCTGTGTTGTCAGACGACTCCACATTAAGTTAAGCACCAAGAACACTGAAGCCATGGCCTTTTGCCCCCACCACAAACTCCGTACTGTTGCCACTGTCTTAGGCTGAACCGGAGTGTTCACAATCTCAACGTCCTATTCAATCCCAAGCTGGGCTTCCAGCATTTCCTGCAGAGCCGGGAGCAGCTGTTACAATATGGTGAGTGGGAGCAGTCCCGAGGGAAGAACAGTCAGTAAAGGGGCGAGTGGGAGCGGTGCTGAGGGAGGAGCAGTCAGTAAAGGGACGAGTGGGAGCGGTCCCGAGGGAGGAGCAGTCAGTAAAGAGGTGAGTGGGAGTGGTGCTGAGGGAGGAACAGTCAGTAAAGGGGTGAGTGGGAGCGGTCCCGAGGGAGGAGCAGTCAGTAAAGGGGCGAGTGGGAGCGGTCCCGAGGGAGGAGCAGCCAGGTGAGTGAAACCTGGGGACCTTATTGTGGGTAAATGGTGAGAGATTATTTCCAGTGATGGGCGAATGGGGATTAAGGCAACAGAGACTGAGGAATGGGATTCTCACTGGACGAACCAAGGTGAAAGGAGAAGGAAAGTTTCCACACCGAGCACTTCACCATAAGTGGCTATTTGGCAGAGGCTAGAACATCATTTAAAAAGGAATGGGATAAGTATTTGAAACGGATTCGGGGAATGGTATTCGAGGAGAGACCTCCTGTTGAATCGTAAGCTCCAACACAGGCACCAGGGGCTGAATGGCCTCCTCCTGTGCAGCAATTTCTATCATTCTATGAAAACTCTCCTTTATCAAGCCTGAGCCTGGGGAGTGGTTTAGAAACGTGGGTGCTGTGCTGAGTTTAGGAGGTTATGCCCCGTGAGAAGTGCCCTAAATACCCAGCCCGCTGCCTTTTTGTGCGATCTCTCAGTTTGGTTCAGGTCGGTTTGTGCCGGACAGCTTTGGTTTCCGCCCCTTCAACGTGGGAAGTCCAAGTACAGATCGGCTCAGACCGAGAGTCCCACATTGAGAGTTATCACCTTCACACAGAACCAGAGTCAAAACCAGAGTCCAAGGAGATAGCGAGAGAGATCGAACCTGTTAAAAGTGGCGTCAACAGTACTTGTGCAGTGCAGGAGGAATCTGGCTGTAGTTACAGGGTGAATATCAGCGGGTTATAGGATTCCTATTAGTTGCAGGTAGGATATTGGGGTGTTACACCTATTACTAGCAGTTACATATAGACTATCAGTGAGTTTTGTATTACTATTGGTTACCCCCAACCAGAGTTGGCAACACTAGTGTGGGAGGAGTTTTCTAGGTTACTGTTAATCCCAATGATGGACCAAGCCATGAGCCCGTTGCTCAAGTGCAATGTTCTGACCATTAAATAACCGCTATGAGACCCAGATATCCATGATATATATATATTTATATAAAGAAGGTTTAGTAAGCACAAGCCAGGATGAACAATAGCGCAGTAAACAAGCAGTCAAAGAGGTACACTTACAAACAAGAAGTCTGAAGGGATTCTAGAAGCACTGTATGAACACCCACTGTGGGGAAATAAACCGAATCCCCATGTCTGGATTTATACTTTGGCTCCAAGCCAAATAGAGCATGTGCCACGCTCCTCTGGCTTTCATATTTCTTCTGGTTCTAATGTCCACAGATTTCTGAACTTCTCAAGTCTTCTGGATCTGTGTCACTATTTGGGGTTATGATGGACTTGTGAAGAAAACTATAGCAAATCCATGGATAATTGCCATTTGAGCAGTCTCAATCAGAGGGCAATCATGCCAGCCATTTTCCACATAGCAAAATCCCATTCACAGCAATGGGATGAATGTCCATTTGATCTGCTGTTGGCTGAGGGAGGAGTATTGGTCAGGAGACCTGCCTGCTCTTTGAGTAGTGTGATGGGCTCTTTAGCATCCATCTGAACCTCAGGGACAGGCCGAGGGGGCCTCAGATTAATGTTTCATTCAAAGGGTAGAACCTCTGACAATGCAGCACTCCCTCACTGGAGTGCCAACCGAGATGATGCTCAAACTCCTGGTAGAGGGCTTGAAATCTTCTGATCTAGAGATAAGGGTGTCTCCGTGTTAAACTGACATTCGCATACAATACTGAACAACTGCTGGACTGAATAGCGAAATGACGCGTTGTTTTGAGCATGGTCAAACCATTGTGATATGCAGTAGCCTGTTTTAACATCAATGCGCTGCACTAAATGGGGGAAAAATTCAGTTGGTTTGCACCTCACGTTAGCGCCTTAAGAGGGCGCTAATGGGGCGCAAAGCAACTAGCGCCCATGCGCGTCGATGTTTGCGCCGCTCACGAAATTAACTAGACATTTTGCCTGCGGCGCTAAACACTACCGCCACGATCTCCTGCGCCGGCAGACCGTGACGTCACTCGAGTGCGCAATGCCCCGGTAGCGCCCTGGACCGGATATTGAGTGGCACCCCCTGCCTTACCACCTGCCGCTAGCAACGACAGGTTGAGGGGAGCGTTTTGCAGTCAGGAAGGGACTGGGGGAGCGCTATTTAAAGGCGACCGCTTCCTGCCTTTTTTTGTAGGTGACATTTTTGCACCACACATTCTGAGAGAGAGAGAGAGACTTCTGGAGAGATTCAACGTTGTGTGAAGGAGTTTTGGGTACTGAGCAGCACTTTGCAGGTTCATTTTGATTTGCCCTTCCTTGTATCGATTTAGAAGAGACTGTAGGGGCTGCACTCTGAGCTCCTTCCCTGGTACTCTCCATTGTTCTTTCCAGCAGATTTGATGTACAGGTCTCTCCAGGCCGAGATTCAAGGCTGCAATGAGCAGGATGTGGATGGAGAGCAAGATCAACCCTCCCCTTTAAGAACTGGCCGTGCCATTGTGTGTGTGTTCCATTGCTGACTGACATCACATGAGCTTCGCCAGCGCTCTGAGTTAGCGCCTCGCTCCTCGGCCTTTGCACCTTAAGACAGTTGTGAAGCGCCTGATTTAGCGCTCCAATCACCTTCAGGGGCGATAAAAGCCAAGTTTGCAGTCAGACGCGATAATTAGCGCCAGGCGCTAATCTTTGCACCCGGCCGATAATTGCGCCCCAAATGGGGCGATACTGAATTTCTCCCCCAATATCTCCTATAATTCACAAATGGCAGTGAGAAGTAGAAGGACCAGTATCATAGATTTCGCCTACAGGTGTGTGACAGGATGAATAAATGGCCGGGAATCCAAGGGCACCATACACTTCATCAGTTTTGTGGATGATAAAACTGACCTTCAGATGTCATTAAATTTCACTTTAAACTTCACCAAAAAAAGCTCGCCAGAGTTTAGCAAAATGTTAATAATATGATGTTTCACCATGTCATCCAAATGTCTCAAAGCATCTCACCCAATTAATTACTTTTGGAGTGTGCTCGCTGACCTACATTGTCTCCCGGTTAAGCAGCGCCTCGATTTCAAAATTCTCATCCTTGTGTTCAAATCTCTCCATGGCCTCGCCCCTCCCTATCTCTGTAATCTCCTTCAGCCCCACAACCCCCCGAGATTTCTGCGCTCCTCTAATTCTGCCCTCTTGAGCATCCCTGATTATAATCGCTCAACCATCGGTGGCCGTGCTTTCTGCTGCCTGGGCCCTAAGCTCTGGAATTTCCTCCCTAAACCTCGCCGCCTCGCTCCCTCTCTTCCCTTCTTTAAGATGCTCCTTAAAACCTACCTCTTTGACCAAGCTTTTAGTCATCTGCCCTAATTTCTTATGTGGCTCGGTGTCAATTTTTTTGTCTTATAATACTCCTGTGAAGCGTCTTGGGACGTTTTACTACTTTAAAGGCGCTATATAAATACAAGTTGTTGTTGAGTGCGTTGACTATTATGTGGGCAAGCACAGCAGCCCTTCTGTGCCAGCAACATTCCACAAACATCAATGACATGAATGGCCAGTCAATCTGTTTTTGGGTGGTTTTGAATGAGGAAGGAATGTTGCCCAGGACATCAGTAGAACTCTTTGCTCTTCTTCAAACAGTGCCATGGGATCTTAAACACCCACCTGACTAGGCAGATGGTACCTCAGTTTAACATTTTATCCGACAATTCTGCAATCCCTCAGTATTAGAGGTGGTAATTTTAACTCACAGACAGGAACGCGGCCTCGCGAGCGGCCGATTTTTGGGAGCGGCAGTGTGAGGTCCGGCCAATCTTAATGGCAGGGCCTCAGTAACATGTCGCCGGCTGAGTTCCCGCCCAAAATGACAGGAAGTCGTCAGGAAGCAGTGAAAAGTTGGGCAGCCCGGAGGCAGCCTGCTGGGCACACGGTAAGCACAGGGGGTGTGTGGTGGGGGGGGGGGGTTGCGGGGGAAGGGGTTCCAGGGCACTCAGTGGTCTGGGAAAGGAGGGAGGGCAGTCTCAGCAAGGGAGGTCTAGACCTCCCTTGTGGGGCCCAGAGAAGCGCTCCTGCTCCCCTGCACCCACAAAGTAAAGTTTTAAGCTCACGTTACCCGTCCTTTTCGGTAGTCTAATCAGGTTCTTGAAGTCCGGGTGTCTCGTTCACTTCCTGGTTAAGATGGCTTCGGGGTCCTATTGCCATAATAGGACCCCGATTTACATAAAGAATCAGGCATTTTAAAATTGCAACGAATTGAGGACAAAGCGGGCACCATTTTAACTGCCCCCCTAACCCCATCTAGTTTCCGCCGGGCAGAGGGAGTAAAATTCCCCCTTGAGGGTCAGCCTAGATTGTGAGTTAAGTTGATATGTACCACTTGAACCCACAACCTTTAGACTTAGTGGCGAGACTGCTGCCAACTGATTCAATCTGAGAGACTACTACTGAGCTCGGTTGCAGCTGCATAGAGACAATTTCTGAAACGTTGTAAACATATCTGTATGACACAGGTAGCAGAGCAATAGCAGGAATAGTATGCCAAAAGTTTTGTAGGAACCGAATTTAGTTACCAGCCATTTTGTCCGGCAATAAAACTTAAATGTTAGTTGTATTTGTGACAAGAAATAGACTCATTTACTAATTGGACCTAAAAAGGGACCAGTTATGGCTCTAGAACCGACTTCAAATGCAGCTCCTGCTAATCACAGATCTAATTGAATGGCTGGAAAGGGCTCGAGGGGTTGAATGGACTCCTCCTGTTCCTATGTTTAGAATCATAGAATAGTACAGCACAGAAGGAGGCCATTCAGCCCATCGAGTCTGTGCCGGCTCTTTTGAAGAGCAATCCAGTTAGTGCCACTCCCCCACTCTTTTCCCATATCCTGCAACTTTTTCACATTCAAGTATTTATCCAATTCCTTTTTGAAGGCTACTGTTGAATCTGTATCCACCACCCTATCAGGCAGTGCATTCCAAATCCTAACCACTCGTTGTGTAAAAAAGTTTTTTCTCATGACGCCTCTGGATCTTGACTCCAAAATATTCTTTTGTGGATAGCCTACCCTTTCATCCCAGTTACTGGAGCAGAAAATTGGGGTCGATTATTCCTGCTCCAAATCCCAAAACTCTGCTCATTGCAAGCGAGGGACAGGTGGGAGAGAGGTAACTGTCCACTTTACGCTACAACTTAGAGCTGAAGAGCTTTGCTCTGGGGAACATCATTCACTGGCCGCAAACCAGCTCACCAAGCCTTCGTCTGAGAATTTCAGTTGGAATTGAAATTAGCCATGGCTTCAATTTGCTGCTTTATTCAAGTAATGAGATCAAGGCTCCCTTGGTAACGCAGAATAACCTCTCCAAGGTGTTAATGAAACTCAGTGGAACAGTTCAGATAACCATTGTTCACCTTGGGACTTTCGAAGGATGCATTGATTGAGAGAGAGGATGAAGGAAATGAAGCTAGTCAACCAACAAATGCAATGTAGAAGATAATAAACATCTTCTAAAATGGATTTATATCAAGCAGGGAGGAATTCTAGGCACAATTTGCCTGCTCGAGTTTATTAAGCCAATCCCAATTCTGTGCGTTTAGTAAGACAGTGAAAGAATTACATTTTCATTCCAGAACTCACTATTTCCCCACTAAGAACAAAGGGGAAATTTACAACTTCACCTTTTTTCAAATGAATCCATTCTCACGGTGTTGTTGCAGGCACAGTTTGTGAGAGAGTTCTGAGCCAATTAGCAATCTCGCTCCGAAAGGCTATGAGGATTGTTGGTGTGGAAAATGGATGTTCACTCTGGTGCAGTTGGGAATCCACTTATGAGATTGGGGCTGAGGCAAATTGTTTTGGGCAGAACACAGGGACCTTTACCCTGCGGCTGGGATGTATTATATCTGGGCTGGGAATGCTTGATGTGATACTGAGTGCCAGACATTCTAATCACCTCTCTCACCGCATCTCAAAGTGCTCCTCATGCAATTAATCACTTTGAAAAGTGGCACCCTGGCTTAGGAATTGTGAACCAGTGATTCCCTGTTGGATGTTGAAGTCGGATGAGGGCAGGATCCGGCTTGGCTGTAATGTCGTCCACGGTCGAATTCCTGTCGACACTCTCTCACACATGAAGAACGGCCACTTGGTTGAGATACAGCGGAGCAGCTAACAGCTGTGGAAGCAAAGCCAATTTTAACCCTGCCCCCCACCCCCCTCCCCTGCCACTCGAAATCCTGCTCCCGCCCTCCGGCTTCCTGCCAGGTCCGGGCGGGAGACTGACGGGGGGACTAAAATTTCCCAGGCCTTACACTGCGGAGGGCTGACCAGTCTCCCGTCCGCTTCAGCCTCCCGCACGCACACACTCCCGCTGGGAGTTAAAATCAGAGCACTCTTTCAAAAAGAATAAGGAATTTGGGAGAACCTTTTACCAGAGAGCGGTGATTAATGTGGAACTCGCTACCACATGGAGTGGTTGAGGCGAATAGCACAGATGCATTTAAGGGAGAGCTAGATAAACACATGAGAGAAAAGGGAAGGATATGCTAGGGTTAGATGACATAGGGTGAAAGAAAGACTTGCATTTCTATAGTGCCTTTCACGACCACCAGACGTCTCAAAGTGCTTTACAGCCTAATGTGGGAAACACAGCAGCCAATTCGCACACAGCAAACTCAAATGTGATAATGACCAGATAATCTGTTTTTTTGTTATGGGATAAATATTGGCCAGGACACCGGGGATAACTCCCCTGCTCTTCTTCAAAATAGCGCCATGGCATCTTTCAGGTCCACCTGAGAGACCAGACGGGGCCTCGGTTTAACGTCTCATCCGAAAGACGGCACCTCCGACAGTGCAGCACTCCCTCAGTACTGCACTGGACTGGACTGTCAGTCCTAGCTTTATGTGCTCAAGACCTGAACCCGCATACCTTCTGGAACTCAGAGGCGAGTGTGCTACCCACTGAGCCACAGCTGACACTGTTGGTGGGAGGAGAATCGTGTGGAGCATAAACACCGGCACAGACCGAAGGGCCTGTTCATATGCTGCAGTTTCTATGTCATTGTATGTAATGGGACTGAAGCTTTCCGAGGTACATTAGTGGTAAATTCTCCAAACCTCGCACTTCCAAGCTCCCAGATTGGAGCCTCGCCCACCAAGAGGATGTATCAGAAACTTGAGTATGAACTTCAACAACAACTTGCATTGATTTTTCAACCACTTAAAATAATGGGTCATAAAATTGTGCATATTTCCAATATTTCCAATATGCAGTCTTGGTGCGAGAGGCTCCCAACTGTCAGCAGAAGGCCAGAAAATGACACATTTTGTGTCTGCGAGAAGTAATTTGCAATGATCCAGTCACTACAGCCTGGTCTCAGCTTTGTCACTCTGGATTTACGGCTGGGGGAGGTGGGAGGAGGGGGATTAAAAATATCACTTTGGCCACAAATCACTAATTCTTCAGAAAGTTTATTCCCCATAAGAAATAACTTTCAAACCACTGCAGGCCAGTTTTTTTTCCACGCTTGCCCAGTGTGACACCCTGCTAGAATCATCAATTAGATTGTCTGTGTCTTTACTCGGCTCCACTGCAATCTTTCCTTTTCTGAATAGAATGAAAAGCAGGGCTTACAGTGTTCATGGAAATTGCACTTGGCAGAATTCTGCTTTCATCAAAAAGAGGTTTGCTCCTGCTCAGCCTTTCCACCTTACATGCAGCACATATAACACATTTTCTTTGAGTCCCTATTTATCTCCCTCTCTCTTTCTTAAGAAATATAAGAAAGCACAGATGAAGAAAAAACACCTTTCAGGCACTAAACCAGCTCCTTCCAAAGATCTTGTACAATTTATCCCTTCCTGTTCCAGTGGATGTTAAAGATTCCACAGCACCATTCAAAAAAGAGCAGGGAGTTCACCTGATGTCCTGGCAAACATTCCTCCCTCGACCAACACAGTCGAACACAGATTAACTGGCCACTCGTGCCAGTTCTGTGCTGTTTGCGGGGTCTTACTGTGCGGAAAATGCCCGCTGCATTTGCCTACATCGCAACAGCGATTGTGCTGCAAAGGAATTCATTGTATGTGAAACTCGTTGACACACTTTTGAGACACAATGACTTGTTATATAAATGCAAGTCTTTCTTTCTGTCCTTTCATGGCCTCTCGCCCACTTGTTGCAGCTCCTCAGGCAACTGGGAGCTTGATTCTGGACACTCAAATCAACCCTGGTTATTTCAGTTTAAGAATGTTTCTGTCTTTCTTATTCTCTTCTCACATTTCATCTCTGACTTACCAGCCCCAATTTAAAGCTGGGTGGGCCTGTGTTTTTGGTTGGATGCCACCGTATCCTGGAGTTTGGCCGCAGTTCACATTGGAGCATGTGGCACAATTCAGTTGCACTCTCCCTGGTGAACCTTAACTGACACACTGACTCTTCATTAGACAGCTCCAGTTAAGTCCATTGTTTGTCTATACGGTTTGGAGGGTAACAGCATGTGGGAACAGTCCTCCTGTGATGTAATCTGAAGTGCCTGGCATCCCCGCCATCCCCCCCCCCCCCCCCCCACCCCAACCACCCCCCTCACCCCCCACCCCAACCATCGCCCCCCCAACCCCCGCCCCCGCCCCCGCCTCCACCCCCCCAACCCCCCCCCGACCCCACCTCCCCCCGCCCCCCCTCACCCCCCACCCCCGCCCCCACCCCCCCCCACCCTGCCCCCACCACCCCCCACGCCACCCCCACTCCCCCAACCACACCCCGCCCCCACCTCCCCCACCCTGCCCCTACCACCCCCCACCCCACCCCCACTCCCCCAACCACACCCCGCCCCCACCTCCCCCCGCCCCCACCACCCCCCCCCCACCCCGCCCCCACCCCCACCACCCCCCACCCCGCCTCCACCCCCCCAACCCCCCCGCCCCCACCTCCGCCGCCCCCCCTCACCACCCCCCCACCCTGCCCCCACCCCCCCCGCCCCCATCCCCACCACCCCCCCCACCCCCGCCCCCACCCCCCGCCCCCACCCCCCCCCCACCCCGCCCCCCCAACCCCCGCCCCCGCCCCCACCCCCCCCCACCCCGCCCCCACCACCCCCCACCCCACCCCCACTGCCCCAACCCCACCCCGCCCCTACCTCCCCCCGCCCCCCTCACCACCCCCCCCACCCCCGCCCCCACCACCCCCCCACTCCCGCCCCCGCCCCCACCACCCCCCCCACCCCGCCCCCCCAACCACTGCCCCCCCACCCCCACCACCACCCCCTCCCCACCCACCCCGCCCCCACCACCCCCTCCCCCACCCCCCCACCCCCTCCCCCACCCCCCCCCGCCCCCACCACCCCCGCCCCCCCACCACACCCGCCCCCCCCAACCACCGCCCACCCCCACCCCCACCCCCCCCCCGACCCCACCCCCCCACCCCCGCCCCGCCCCCCCCACCACCTCCAGCCCCCACCACCCGCCCCCCCAACCACCGCCCTTCTTCCTTCAAACAAGATTAATACAGAGCGGTTTCCATAGGGACACCAATTGGTCCAATTTACATACAAAAAAATTTACATCGAATTTAGAGTACAGAAACAGGCCATTCGGCCCATCTGGTATTGATGCTCCACACAAGCCTCCTCGCACCCGACTTCATCTCACCCTATCAGCATAACCTTCTATTCCTTCCTACATACAAGATTCTGAAGGGGATTGACAGGGTAGATGCTGAGAGGTTGTTTCCCCTGGCTGGAGTGTCTAGAACTAGGGGGCATAGTCTCAGGATAAGGGGTAGGACAATTAAGACAGCGGGGGAGGAGGAGCCTTTCTTTCTCTCTCCCACAGAGTGGTCGGCAGCGGGGAAGGAGAAGCGGACCTGGTTGGAGCGGCAGGAGCGGCGGCGAGTCAATAAAGGGAGGCCCGAGGCTCAGGTAGGCCTCAGACCAACGTCGACAGCGGGGGAGGAGGGGCCTTTCTTTCTCTCTCCTACAGAGCGGTCGGCAGCGGGGAAGGAGGAGCGGACCTGGTCGGAGCGGCGGAGGCCTGAGGTGAGTCATTAAACTCACCTACGTGGCCTTTTTCCCCAGCGGGGAAAGAGCTTCGCGGGCTTTTTCAAAGGCAGGGGGCGGGGCCAATTCATTGGTACCCGTATATAGGTGGAGCGGTTGCTAAACCCGAGACACTACACTAGTAGTGACTCCCACCCTCCCACCTCCTCTAACCTTTAGGGGTAGAGGGAATTTAAAAGGTAGGTTTGATTTTATATTTTGTTTTCAGGGACTTAACTCCTGGACCTAAGATAAATAAGTTTAAATTTTAGTAATAAAGTAACATAAGGGTTAAGTCATGACAGGAAGTCTCGGACCCGTTTCATGCTCCTCCTGTGCCATGTGGGAAACCAGGGACACTTCCAGTGTCCCTGACAACTACGTGTGCGGGAAGTGTGTCCAGCTGCAGCTCCTGACAGCCCGCATGGTGGTGTTGGAGCTGCGGGTGGACTCACTCTGGAGCATGCACGTTGCCGAGAACTCGGTGAATCGCTCATTTAGTGAGTTGTCCACACCGCAGGTAAAGGCTAGGACAGACAGTGAATGGGTGACCAAGAAGCAGGGCAATATCAGGAAGGTAGTGCAGGAGTCCCCTGTGGTCATCTCCCTCCAAAACAGGTATACCAGGGGAAGGCACCAGCAGCCAGGTTCATGGCACCATGGCTGGCTCTGCTGCACAGCAGGGCGGGAAAAAGAGTGGTAGGGCTATAGTGATAGGGGACTCAATTGTAAGGGGAATAGACAGGAGTTTCTGTGGCCGCAACCGAGATTCCAGGATGGTATGTTGCCTCCCTGGTGCAAGGGTCAAGGATGTCTCGGAGCGGCTGCAGAACATTCTGAAGAGGGAGGGTGAACAGCCAGCTGTCGTGGTGCATGTAGGTAACAACGATATAGGTAAAAAGCGGGAAGAGGTCCTACAAGCAGAATTTAGGGAGCTAGGAGCTAAATTAAAAAGTAGGACCTCTAAGGTAGTAATCTCTGGATTGCTACCAGGGCCACGTGCTAATCAGAATAGAGAGAACAGGATAGTGAGATTGAATACGTGGCTTGAGCAGTGGTGCAGGAGGGAGGGATTCAAATTCCTGAGGCATTGGAACCAGTTCTGGGGGAAGTGGGACCTGTACAAAAGGGACGGTCTGCACTTGGGCAGGACTGGAACCGATGTCCTCAGGGTAATATTTGCTAAAGCAGTTCGGGAGGGTTTAAACTAATATGGCAGGGGAATGGGAACCTATGTAGTGAAACAGGGGGAAGTAATATGCAGTCAGAAACAAATGTTAGAAGGGTGAGAAACAATAGGGGAAGGCCGAGTAAACAAAGGCAAGAAACACAAAGGGCCATACTAAATCATAAGTCTAAAAGGACAAAGGATGTTAATAAAACAAGCCTAAAGGCTCTGTGTCTTAATGCAAGGAGTATCCGTAATAAGGTGGATGAATTGACTGTGCAAATAGATGTTAACGGATACGATGTGATTGGGATTACAGAGACGTGGCTCCAGAACAACCAAGGCTGGGAACTGAACATCCAGGGGTATTCAACATTCAGAAAGGATAGAATAAAAGGAAAAGGGGGTGGGGTAGCATTGCTGGTTAAAGAGGAGATTAATGCAATAGCTAGGAAGGACATCAGCTTGGAGGATGTGGAATCAATATGGGTTGAGCTGCAGAACACCAAAGGGCAGAAAACGTTAGTGGGAGTTGTGTACAGACCTCCAAACAGCAGTAGTGAGGTGGGGGAGGGTATGAAACAGGAAATCAGAGGTGCGTGCAAAAAAGGCACGGCAGTTATCATGGGTGACTTTAATATGCATATAGATTGGGCTACTCAAACTGGAAGCAATACGGTGGAGGAGGATTTCCTGGAGTGTTTAAGGGATGGTTTCCTAAACCAATATGTTGAGGAACCAACTCGAGGGGAGGCCATCCTGGACTGGGTGTTGTGTAATGAGGAAGGACTAATCAGCAATCTTGTGGTACGAGGCCCCCTGGGGAAGAGTGACCATAGTATGGTGGAGTTCTACATTAGGATGGAGAAGGAAACAGTTAAGTCAGAGACCATGGACCAGAACTTAAATAAGGGCAACTTTGAGGGTATGAGGCGTGAATTGGCGAGGTTAAATTGGCAAGCGATATTTAAGGGGCTATCAGTGGAAGGGCAATGGCAGACATTTAGAGATCGCATGGATGAACTACAACAATTGTACATCCCGGTCTGGCGTAAAAATAAAAAAGGGAAGGTGGCTCAACCATGGCTAACAAGGGAAATCAGGAATAGTATTAAAACCAAGGAAGTTGCATACAAATTGGCCAGAAGTAGCAGCAAACCCGGGGACTGGGAGAACTTCAAAACTCAGCAGAGGAGGACGAAGGGTTTGATTAGGGCAGGGAAAATAAAATATGAAAGGAAGCTTGCAGAGAACATTAAAATGGACTGCAAAAGCTTCTATAAATATGTAAAAAGAAAGAGGTTAGTAAAAACAAACGTAGGTCCCCTGCAGTCGGAAACAGGGGAAGTCGTAATGGGGAACAAGGAAATGGCAGATCAATTGAACAAGTACTTTGGTTCGGTGTTTACTGTGGAGGACACACACAACCTGCCGGAAATAAAAGGGGTCAGAGGATCTGGTAAGAGGGAGGAGCTGAGGGAAATCCTTATTAGTCGGGAAAAGGTATTGGGGAAATTGATGGGACTGAAGGCTGAAAAATCCCCAGGGCCTGATGGTCTGCATCCCAGAGTACTTAAGGAGGTGGCCTTGGAAATAGTGGATGCATTGACGATCATTTTCCAACATTCCTTAGACTCTGGATCAGTTCCGATGGAGTGGAGGGTGGCCAATGTAACCCCTCTTTTTAAAAAAGGAGGGAGGGAGAAAGCTGGGAATTATAGACCGGTCAGCCTGACATCGGTCGTGGGTAAAATGATGGAAGCAATTATTAAAGATGTCATAACAGACCATTTGGAAAGTGGCGACATGATAGGTCCAAGTCAGCATGGATTTGTGAAAGGGAAATCATGCTTGACAAATCTTCTGGAATTTTTTGAGGATGTTTCCAATAGGGTGGACAGGGGGGAACCAGTAGATGTGGTGTATTTGGACTTTCAGAAGGCCTTCGACAAGGTCCCACACAAGAGATTGGTGAGCAAAGTTAAAGCACATGGGATTGGGGGTAATGTGTTGACGTGGATTGAGAACTGGTTGGTACACAGGAAACAAAGAGTAGGAGTAAATGGGTACTTTTCAGAATGGCAGGCAGTGACCAGCGGGGTACCGCAGGGTTCGGTGCTGGGACCCCAGCTGTTTACATTATATATTAATGATTTGGACGAAGGGATTAAATGTAATATCTCCAAATTTGCGGATGACACTAAATTGGGAGGCAGTGTGAACAATGAGGAGGATGCTAGGAGGCTACAGAGTGACTTGGACAGGTTGGGTGAATGGGCAAATGTATGGCAGATGAAGTACAATGTGGATAAATGTGAGGTTATCCACTTTGGTGGTAAAAATAGAGAGGCGGACTATTACCTGAATGGTGGCAGATTAGGGAAAGGGGAGGTGCAACGAGACCTGGGCGTCATGGTACATCAGTCACTGAAGGTGGGAATGCAAGTGCATCAGGCAGTCAAGAAAGCAAACGGAATGATGGCCTTCATAGTAAGGGGATTTGAGTACAGGAGTAGGGAGGTGATGCTGCAGTTGTACAGGGCCTTGGTGAGGCCACACCTGGAGTATTGTGCGCAGTTTTGGTCTCCTAACTTAAGGAAGGACATTCTTGCTATTGAGGGAGTGCAGCGAAGGTTCACTAGATTGATTCCTGGGATGGCCGGATTGACATATCAAGAAAGATTGGGTCAACTGAACTTGTATCCTCTGGAGTTCAGAAGAATGAGGGGGGATCTTATAGAGACATTTAAAATCCTGACTGATTTAGACAAATTAGATGCGGGCAGAATGTTCCCAATGTTAGGGAAAACTAGAACCAGGGGTCACAGTCTAAGGATTAAGGGGAAGCCATTTAAGACTGAGCTGAGGAGGAACTTCTTCACCCAGAGAGTGGTGAATCTATGGAATTCTCTTCCACAGAAGGTTGTTGAGGCCAGTTCGCTAAATATATTCAAAAGGGAGTTAGATATAACACTCACAACTAGGGGGATCAAGGGGTATGGCGAGAAAGCAGGAATGGGGTACTGAGGTAGCATGTTCAGCCATGAACGCATTGAATGGCGGTGCAGGCTCGAGGGACCGAATGGTCTACTCCTGTACCTATTTTCTATGTTTCTATGTTTCTATGACCAAGATGAGGAGGAATTTCTTCACTCAGGGGGTTGTGAATCTTTGGAATTCTCTGCCCCAGAGGGCTGTGAATGCTGAGTCTTTGAGTATATTCAAGGCTGAGATCGATAGATTTTTGGACTCTAGGGGAATAAAGGGATATGGAGATCGGGCGGGAAAGTGGAGTTGAGGTCGATGATCAGCCATGATCTTATTGAATGGCGGAGCAGGCTCGTATGGCCGACTCCTGCTCCTATTTCTTATGTTCTTATGTTCCTCCCTCATGTGTTTATCTAGCTTCCCCTTAAATGCATCGATGCTATTCGCATCAACCACTCCAAGTGGTAGCGAGTTCCACATTCTAACCACTCTCTGGTTTAAAAAGTTTCTTCTGAATTCCCTATTTGATTTATTGGTGACTATCTTACATCTAGTTTTGGACTCATTAGACCCTATGCTCATTGCCAGCTATTGTTGAGAGAATTTGTGGCAAACAAAGAAAAGGTAGCCCAGAACCCATGCCACAAACTTCCTTTGGCTTCTCATTTGGCCAACGGAAGTATGGAAAAATAAACAATTGGAAACCATACATTAATGAGCAAGTTGTCCCTTTAAGTAACTTTGTATTGAAGGTGCAGCCTAGGACGCAAGGGTGGCCAATTTACATGACTGGTGTTAAGAGGTGGTATATTCTGGGAAATGGCATTGACTTTTAAATTATATCACTTGCACCACATTATTATAGTGTAATAAACCTCCTGCCTATTTCTGGCACAAACTCCCTGCCCCTGATGTAAACCCAACATGTGGGCAGATACTGAGTGCGATCTGAGTTCAGCTTGGTCCCTGTCGTCCCTCCTCCCCACTGTGTATTTTGATATATTTTGCACTATGTAAGAGTAGGAATAGACTGGATGTCCGGCAGTTCTTCTTTTCCCAGAGAGTAGTGAGCCTCTGGAATACATTGCCGGCCGGTGCGGTGGGCGCTGACTCTCTGTATTGCCTTCCAGAGGGAGCTGGACCGGTTCTGGACTGGGGCAGAGATCGCATCATAGAGAAGGTAAGTGTCCGTGTGGTCTCCTGGACTGGTTGTAATGGCCTGAGGAGGTCGGAGAGGAATCTTACAGAGTATTTGTTCTCTTATTGGTCCTGGGTTTTCTCTCTGTGTTTTTGCCTCTCCCAGGAGATTACAAGGCTGGGCGAGGGTGGGTGGGAGGGAAGGAAGAAGTGTTTAGTCATGATGTTCCGGCCATCATGGTGTGGGGCAGGCTTAATGGACCTGCTGGTCTGTTTCATATGTTCGTATGTCTTGCATATCAGGGAAGAGGAATGTTCCACGGGGAGAGACTACCGTTTAGAAAATCGAAATCAATCTGATTTGGGAAGTTCTGATCTTCCCAACTTTACCCAAGGTACTGGATTCTGGATTTGTTAAACAGGGGGCATTGGTACCAATAAAGCTGCAGGAAAAAGTACACTTAGACCAGTACAATTCTTTGAAATCTTCTCCTTTGTTATTCTCACTAGTTTAGATTTTGCGGTCACCCCGTTTTAACCTGGGCCATTAACTGCAGGCCTGATGTGGAGTAAAACACTCACTTCTCAGTCTGACAGTGCAGCTGCGAAATGCTGCACGCATTTGTCCATAATGTGGCTGACAAGACCGTAACAAGTCAAAATGAACTTGCGAGTGGCAGGTGGGCAGATTTAAAATTGGCTCTTTTAATGTTTTCGCTTCCGCAGCTGTTGGCTCCTCCGCTGTATCTCACCCAAGTGGCCATTTTTGCTAATGTGCGTTAATCCATTTCTGGCGAGTTAGGAATTTTCACAGAGCAGTGCTAAACACAGACACAAGTCCCTTTTCTACTAACATTATTTGCCTACCCTGTTTTTTTTTTGTTGCTTAAAATTGGCTGCAGTTGCTAAAATATGATTGGGGATCCTGGGCTATAAAGTCGGCATCCTCTACAGGGCTTTGCTTTTGGGCTTTGCTTTTTCAATGGCGAGCAAGAGGGAGCGGAAGTTTTCTCCCAGACTATCTTTTAGTAAAACAGAGTGATTGAAATATTAAACATAGCGTTGCTATGGTAACCTGCCAGTTTTTGACGAGCACAGAAGAAGTGGCATGACGGACTTTGCTTATCGCAGCAAGTCGCCGCAGCCTGTTCATGCATAAGGAGAGGTGATGAGACTCAGTGCTGCTGACACGAGCCTGCCTTGTGTGAGAGATTCTGAGGCACAGTCTCAACCACTTGCAGTGCCAATTTGTCTGCACCTCTGTATTCTCTAGCCCCTAAGAAATAATGGCTTGCAGCCTAAACACAAGTGCTGTCTGAATTCTGACAGTGGTTATGTATATCATCTGCATATTACATGTGTATCCCATGGGAGCTGTCCACTACACAGAACATCTATATAGTTTACAAAAGCGCCAGGGACGTTAGCAAATGATTGTTGAGTCTTTCTTGTCAACAACACAGCTTTGCCTTCTTTCAACTGCAACTGCTCCCCTATGGCAAGCATACCCACTTACCCGGCTCACATTATACATGTAGGGATATGACACTGAGTTATAGAATCATCGGGTCATACAGCGCAAGAGGCTCTTTGAAAGATCTGTCCAATTAGTTCCACTCAGACCTCACCGTCCTCGGCCTCTTGCATTGTTCCATGGAAGCTCAGCGTAAGGTCGAGGAACAGCACCTCATCTTTCGATTAGGCACCCTACAGCCCTCTGGACTCAACATAGAGTTCAACTATTTCAGATCATAATCCCGGCCCCTATCACATATATATTTATTTTTTTATTTTATATATTTTTTTATCCACACTTTTGTTTGGCCCTTTTTTTCTTCCCTCCCGCACGGCAGCTGTCCTTCATTCTGCCAGCGCAATTCACACTTCATCTCGAGCCATCCTTTGTTCCTCAACCTGTCCCATTTCCACCCCCTCTTGCCTTGAATATCTCTCAATGTCTCTCGATGTCTCTTAATCTCTCCTGCTTTCTATCCTATCACTGACCTTCCCTTTTGTTCTTTCATCCCCTCCCCCTTTTCCCAGCCTCTAAACTTGCTTTAAAATCTATTTCATTTCCTGCTTTTTTCCAGTTCTGACGAAAGGTCTTTGACCTGAAACGTTAACTCTGTTTCTCTCTCCACGGATGCTGCCTGGCCTGCTGAGTTTTTCCAGCGTTTTCTGTTGTTATTTCGGATTTCCAGCATCCGCAGTATTTTGCTATAGTTCCACACCCCCCTGTTCTTTCCGCATAGCCCTGAAATATTTTACCTGAAGTATTTACCCAATTCTCTTTTCAATGTTACTGTTGAATCTGCTTCCACCATCCTTTCAGGCAGCGCATTCCAGATCACAATAGCTCGCTCCGTAAAAAAATTCTCCTCATCTCCCCGGATTCTTTTGCCAATGATCTTAAATCTGTATCCTTTGGTTACCGGCTCTCCTGCCAATGGAAGCAAGTTCTCCCTATCTACTCTATCAAAACCCTTCATCATTTTGAGCATACGCAGGACACACGATATATGATATGGAGGAACTTTAAATTTGCCCAGGTGAGTATTTTACAGGAGTCATCCCAGAGACATATTTGACCCATATAGTACCAGACTGAGTGAACTGAAAGAAAAACTTTATCATTTATCATCTCTCAGAAACCTCTCAAATTGCTTTACGTACAATGAATTCTTGCCTATAAATCAAGACATTGTGGATTTAAGCCCTACTGCAGAACTTGAGCACATAATTTAGGCTGACACTGTAATCCAATATTGGCGGAGTGCTGCAATGTCAGAGATGTTGTCTTTCGGTTTAGACGTTTGTCTGTTCAGGTAGACATAAACATTTCTGTGGCACTTTTTTGAAGAACAGCAGAGATCACTCAGTGTCATGGCCAACACTCATCCCTCAAACAACACTTCCAAAAAACAGATTGATTATTCTGCTTGTTGCTGTCTGTGGAACCTTGCTTTGTGCAAATTCACTGTTACATTTGCCTGCATTACAACAATCACTGGAGTTCAAAGGTAATTCATTCGCTGAGAAACACTTTAGGATATCCAAGGCACTAGATAAATGTCAATTCTTTCTTATGGCGGCAATGTAGCAGCCATTTTGCACACAGTAGGATCCCACAAATGATGATGAAATGAATGAGCAGTTAATATATTTTTGTGGTGTTGATTGAGGGAGCAATGCTGACCAGGACACCTGGAGAATTTCCTACTTTTGGGATCTTAACATCTATCTGATGTAGTGAGCAGTCAGGCAGGTCCTGATTGCTCATCTGAAGGACAGCACTTCTGACAATGCAGCGCTCCTTCACTAGAGTGTCACTGTCGCTCATACGCGTTAGCCCTGGGGTGGGGCTTGACCCCCACATCATTCCGACTCAGAGGTGAGATTGGTGCCAACTCAGCCCAAGCTGACCTGTGCACCAGCTTTTACCTGGTATGCCGTGTCCATGTATAAGAAACAACTCAGACACATGCATAAGTAACATAAGCTGTCAGTTTTTAACCCAATGTGTCATGTCCATGTACAGAAGCAGGCATTGGAATACAAACATATATACTGTAAGAAACTGGAGAATAACCTCTTGGACCCAATGATACATCTCATTCTCAGTCCAATTTGCGAGTTAATTACAGATGAGGAAGGCTATTTGTCCCATCTTAGTTTCTTATCGACAAAGACCCTACATTCCCCTGATTGCAGCATCAAATTATTTCTTAAATGACCTTTGCCTCTACTACTCTTATCTGGAAGCCCATTCCATGTGTTGATCACTCTGTGTTAAGAAGTCATGATGTGGAGATGCCGGCGTTGGACTGGGGTGGACAAAAATGAGAAGTCGCACAACACCAGGTTATAGTCCAACAGATTTATTTAATTTTACAAGCTTTCGGAGCTGTTCGCTCCTTCCTCAGGTAGGTTAGCAGTGAGAGAATCTCCCAGAATTCACAATTTAAACACAGACAAAATCTATTCAAATCTTTCCCTACATCAAAGACACACTAAGAGCACAGCCAAGACAATGAGATGTGTCCCAGGGGGTCCAACGTGTCAAACCACCTGCTGGCTGCATATCCTGTCAATTTGTGTTGGTTCTTGTGTTAGTCTTTTTAAAAAAAAAAACACCTGGGAAGACCAGCCATGATGTCAAGTCACGTTCTGTATCGTGACATGAACCCGATATCGCGATTGAGGCCATCCTCATGAGTGCGGAACTTGGCTATCAGTTTCTGCTCTATGATTTTGCGCTGTCGTGTATCCCGAAGGCCGCCTTGGAGAACATCATGAGGATGGCCTCAATCGCAATATCGGGTTCATGTCACGATACAGAACGTGACTTGACATCATGGCTGGTCTTCCCAGGTGTTTTTTTTTTTTTTAAAAAGACTAACACAAGAACCAACACAAATTGACAGGATATGCAGCCAGCAGGTGGTTTGACACGTTGGACCCCCTGGGACACATCTCATTGTTTTGGCTGTGCTCTTAGTGTGTCTTTGATGTAGGGAAAGATTTGAATAGATTTTGTCTGTGTTTAAATTGTGAATTCTGGGAGATTCTCTCACTGCTAACCTACCTGAGGAAGGAGCGAACAGCTCCGAAAGCTTGTAAAATTAAATAAATCTTTTGGACTATAACCTGGTGTTGTGCGACTTCTCATTTTTGTGTTAAGAAGAACTTCCTTTACACTAGTTTGAACCTGTGGGCCTTGCCCTACTCTCACAATTCATATTTGAATGTCATTTTCCAGATTTATCTTTTCCATACCTTTAACTGGTGCATATATTTCTCTAAGATCACTTTTCAAACAGCTCAATGCCAGGCTGAAATTTCTCCAATCTTTCCTCATAGCTCAGACCTTTAATACAAGGCATCATCAGCCTTGTATCTCTTCCCTGCTCTGCCTCTTGTGCTTGTTTCTTGCCAACCAGAACTGGACACTGTACGAAGATACCATCTGACCAGAGCATTGTACAGTTAATCATGACTTCCACTGTTTTAGTTGTGTAGTTTAACATTCTATTGGTTTTGTGGATTGTTGCTCTGCATTGATTGAACATGTTGAGCATCCAATCTACTAAGTCTCTTTCAACGACATCCTTAGTGATTTCAACACAATTTTACTTCCTAACTGCTGTATTTGTCTGCATTACGTTTCATCTGCCATTTTCTGCCCACGTACTTATTTTCTCCAATTAATTCTGTCATTTCTGAGCTGCCTCCTTCAATCCCACTGCCCCATCTGGTTTCGTATCATCTGCAAATTTGACTAATTTACATTTAAGATTTCTCAATCCACGTCATTGACATAAATTAGAAACAGCAGTCATCCCAACACTGAGCCCAGCACACCCCTCTCAGTACCTCCTTCCACCCTAAAAAAAACTCCTCTAACTGGGGCACACAATACAAGTGTAAAGAAGTAAAGACAATGGGGGAGAAATTCACTATTGCCCTGTTTGGGGGGCGCTAATGATTTCAAACTTCTGAAAAATTCGCCCTTTGCACTCCAAGAAGGAAGGGGAGCGCTAAATCAAACGTTCCACTTCCTTCTTGGAGCGCAATCGGCAGCAGGCAGGTCGGAGACTTCAGCAGCGCTGCACACTTAAAGGGAAGGGCCATCGCTGCAGGCTCCGCAATGTAAAAAGTCCCTACCTGGACCGCCAAGGCAGCCGCGATCCCGCGCGATCAGCCCAGCATTCAAGCAGAGCGCCGGGCTGATCGATCGCAGGGCAGGTACCCACGAACAAAACTACAACAAGAAAGGTAAAGTTTTTTTTACCATATATGCCATTACTAATAGAGATTTAAAATCTATGAATATACAAGTAACAATTGGCTTCAATATGTACCATGACTGCTCCAATTATGCAAAATGTATGTATAGCTGATGACAAGTTTATCAACACATCGCAATTTATTGGCACATTCCTCAATCTTATCAGCTAAGTGCTGAATACAGTGTCCACTTGGATTATCATCCGTTGGACCACTTAATCCAGTCAGAACCTGAAAAATAATGGACAGCAAATTTGTGGATATAATGATTTTATGTCGATGCGATTGCTGGCCTATCGCTCCACTGCCTCTTCCTTCCAGGACAGGGCAGCAGGAATCAATTGTATGATTTAGTGTTCACGGGGCAGTGCTTCATTGGATGGGAGCACATGTCAGGATTTCAGACTCGGAGATCAGCATGCCCAATTCTTAGCCCGCCTGATTTGCTGCTCAATTAGGTGCACTGCCCTTTGCGCTCAAAGTCCCTGTTTTGCTAATTCGTTACATGTCTCCCCTTTTCCCCTCAAATCTGTAGCCACCTGATTAGGAAGCCATGACGTCAACCAATGAGCTGCCAGATTCCATTCTCCCGCATCCCCTCCCCTCCAATCTGCTTCATTTCTTCTTTTCTCAGCTTGACTCAGTTGGTGGCTCTCTTGCCTTTGAGTCAGAAGGTTGTGGGTTGACTGTCGCGTCTGCCTACATAACAACAGCAGCTGCACTTTAAAAGTAATTTGTTGATTGTGAAGCTGTTCTGGACGTCTTGAGGATGTGATAAGGTGCTATATAAATGCAAATTCTTTCTTTCCCCTTCTTTGCTAATGACACCAACACATACTATGGTATGGTTCAATGACTGCCAGCAGCACACCTCCCCCGTCACTTAAATTCCTATCTTAGCCTGAATAGATTATTTGTCTGTACAGGATATCACAGCCGACCCCAATCCTTCCCACGACTGATGTTCGCCTGTGCACTTTCCAACAGATGTTATTAGATAGTGATCAACAAAGGGGGTTTTCCACCCTCCAGGTGCACTGAGACCAATTGCAGCATCCCGATTACGCCCTAGCTAAGATGCACTTAATCGGGGAACAGACCCAGGAATTACTTGGCCATTGTTGCTCAGTTGCACACTGAGCAGTTACTGAAAGATTTCCCATTTTATTCCACTGCACTGTACATTACTCTACCCCAAGGCACTGTTGCAATGCTCGTTGTCCCAGCTGTTATCCAGTATTTTAATTCATTTATTTATTAGCTTAAATCAAAGGTGATTTTCATGAGAATTTTGTTTTGTTATGATTCGACTAAAGTCAGTCAATATCTTTCTTTAAGGGTTCACAAGCAACACATTTTCCTTAATATTTGAGTTTTTTTTTTACCCAAACTGAATTACACTGATAAAACAAAGTTCTCAGCTTTTATGTTTAATCAATTTTTAAATACAGCTGGCATAGAGTGACAAGAAGATTGGACAGTGTCCTTCTGAAGTACAGTACACTGGGCACTGCAGGTCTGTCAGACAGCGATAAGTGACTGCCTGCATATTTAGAAGTTGCCTGAAGAGAAAAAAGGAATGCACAGAACCGATTGAAGAAAAAAATCCCACTCCATCCCTCGCGCAGTGGGAATTTAACTCTCAGCAGACCGGAAGTTTAAATGTGACCGTCCCCCCGCCCCCCTCGGAACATTGGGAGTTTAACCCTCGGACCACTATTATCCTATTATCCTATGGGGTACTAGCCTAAAAAACAGTTCATGTGTTGTCTGAAACTCCTCTCTGTTGTTTTGTAGAGATATCATTTCATGGTTATGCCTAAGCGTTAAAACAAGAATTAAAAAACAGATGAAAAAATGACAAGAACGATGGACACACGCCCAGTACGGTAATCGCTCATAATACAAAATTACAATGCCACGTAATGCAGATGGTCTGTATTCTAATTGAACCTTCTCATTATCTCTGACCTCAGCACCCTTGGCCTTAATTATGACTCCGGTGACTGTATGGAGACATTAGTTCGAGGCCCCGTCTGCTCTCTCAGGTGGGCGTAAAAAATCCTATGGCGCTATTCGAAGAAGCACAGGGGAGTTCTCCCCGGTGTCCTGGTCAATATTTATCCCTCAACCAAAATCACTAAAACAGATGATCTGGTCATTATCACATTGCTGTTTGTGGGAGCTTGCTGTGCGCAAGTTGGCTGCCGCGTTTCCTACATTACAACAGTGACTACACTTCAAAAGTATTTCATTGGCTGTAAAGCGCTTTGGGACATCCTGAGGTCAGGCAAGGCGCTATATAAATGCAAGTCTTTCTTTTAACGATGTTCAGCTCATGCCCTGGGATGTCACACAGGTTTCATCAACCCAGTCTACAGTGGATGGATGGCCTTGATCTCGCAGGATCTATCCCGCAACTGCTCTTTCAGGGTGGAAGAGTAGTCACGCAGGACTGCCTTAAACAAAGGCATGGTGGCAGCGGCCAGCTCATTTACTGCATGGCACAGTGCGACTGCTACTGGAGCTGCACCACGAGGAACGGGAATCTTTTCGAGTTGGCTTTTGTGGCGACTTAGACCACAGAAGCATGTCTGGCCACGTCGCTTCAATCTATGATTCCTTGGATCTTTGGGAATCCTGCCACTCTGTAAAATTGCAGCACTCTGTCATGCTGACACCGGTTGTCCATGGGGAAGGAGATGAAATTACTTGTTCTAGAAAACCATGCATCAGTGACTTGCTTAATGCATCTGTTCACAGCTGATTGGTTAATGGTAGTGATGTCCTCAGTGGCAGCCTCGAATGATCCGTAGCATAAAAGCTATGGGTTGGCTGTGACCTTCATAGCCGCTGGTAGTGTGGTATAATGAAATAGAAAAAGTGAAAGTGCTGAAATAGAAACAGAAAATGCTGGACATATGCAACAGGTCGATCAGACAGATGACAGCGTTTTGAATGTGTACCCTTCATTGGCTGTCAGCAGTGGCTCAGTGGGTAGCACCCTCGCCTCGGAGTCAGAAGGTTGTGGGTTCAAGTCCCACTCCAGAGCTGAGGCGTTAAACCGTGGCCCCATCTGCCCTCTCAGGTGGATGTAGAAGACTCGTGGTGGATGTGGGATCGAGGTTAAGTTGCAGCAATGTGCATGTATTCAGTAACAGCTTCCTTCATAAAGCAATGCCCAGCTCCTGGAGCAACTGCCGATATATCCTGAATGGAAGTGCCGGGAGGTGGGAGCTGAGCACCTTCAGTGGGGCAGGACCAGCCTGGAATCCCTACATTGCTCTTCCCCTTCGCCTAACAAAAATAAATTTTCGATGGAAACCTATTGTGGCCCGTCTGTAAATGGGGATGGGTGGAGAGGAAATGGCAGTACCACAGCACATAGCACAGAGGCAAATGGGAAAGTGTTTAGGAACAGCAAAAAAAAATCAACAATTCGAGTCCGAAATTAAGCTTCTGGAAATACCACAAATATAGCTGATGTATAAATACAAGTTCTTTCTTTCTGTGTGTTCTCAGATTCACTTCAGCCTTTTCTACAATGCCTACGAACTCTGGACACCTGTGTTACACAGGCTTCAACATGACCTGGGAACATGACCTGGAGTAATGAGGTGAAAATAACAGGAAATGGAATATATGACATGATCTGGACATCATCACCTCACATGCCAAAAATGGACGGGCACTTCCAATCCACGGAAGATGGGGCAGGCACTAAAGTGGGCAGTGTTCTGGTGGAATACAGCTGACCTCCCAACTGCTCAAATTACACTGCTAAAGTGAACAACCAGGAGGAGGAAATCTAGACTATCAGATGGATAGTCACAGGAGTAGACGGTAAGGGCACAGTGCGGGTCAATTTTTTTTTCACATTTTCTCTGTCATTTTTCTTCTCTCCTATTCCTGTCCTGAGGGCACTGACTCCTTGCTAGGATATGGCTCCACATATGCTGCCCCCTCCCCGCCACCAGTGCCTCGCCCAAGCAGCTACCATTTGATTGACAGCAGGCCATTTGACTGCAGAAGGTATCACAGCTGAGCCTAATCTATCCTCAGGTGGCATCTACCCCTACACGAATCACTGGACAGCAATCGGGAATGGAAACCCTGGTTCGATTTTCCTTCCCTTGACCCATGGGCTCGAACGTCAATTGTAACATCCCATACTGCCACCCGATATCAGCTAACTCAGTAAAGACCCAATCTGGCAGCTTCTTGGTCGACATAGCTCAGCTACTCAATAGATAAGCTCAGTGGGTCTTTGGAAGATTTTTTTAATGAGAAAGCAAAGTGAAGGGCCAAGGCACGACTGAAATTGAAAAGTGTGGGAGAGAAGATGAGATAACTCACGTTGCAGTTAAGTGATACAGAAGTTGAGTTTTAAAAGCCTGTGGATTGTGGGAGGAAGAGAAGGTGGGGGTGGAACAGAAGGAACAGAGTTGAGGAGTTCCATATGTTTAAAGTGTAATGTTCTTATTTGAACTTGTTTTTTAGGGATCTTTGTAACCCAAGATTGAATTAAAAAGAATTTAAGATTTTAAGCATTATATATTTTATATACACCAGTGTTCAGGAGTTCAGCTTCTGCTTATAAAACTCCATCTTCAGTGCTCTGCTGCAGCAAGCTGACTGCAACCCATTACCAAACGGATGCAGTTACTGATAGTTAAAGGGAAGTCTCTAAATTAGATATTCAAAATCAAATGTAACATTAACACTCACTGAAGTAAGAGAGCACGCTCATATTATATAATTACACTGACATGCTGGGAAACAATGAGTTAATGCTGCTAGTTTGGTAGAAAGGTGATAGTATTTCCACTTACATGGATGAGATAATGTTGCTGGGAGGATGCGAGCTAAAATTGAGCAAATGAATCATGATTCACAACAGGAAACAATCCTCTCGACTTTATCTATGACGCAGCCAAAGAAAAGAAGCAAAAATATCAGTGGCAACACCTAGCAACCAAAAGCCATGCTATGGGGAAGCTGAGCTAGACCTGATTGCCAGGAACGTTGTAAGAGGTAGCAGATGTTCTAAGATAGGTGTCTCATACCAAAATGTAATTGCTACACCCAAAGCCCTCAGTCATCTACAACAGAAACTATTTCCCTTCCCCAGCCAGAATGTGCACTGACCCGCGCAGGGTAACAGCTTACCCATTCCAATCCAGCTGCACCAGATGTAGAAATCCTCGCACAGTGACTCCAGCATCTTGACAAGTTCATCTTCAAATGGTGTCTGGACAGCCACAGGAACTCCATCTTGCAGATGAGACGTTACACCGAGGCCCCGTCTGCCCCTCTCAGGTGGACGTAAAGGATCCCATGGTACTATTTCAAAAAGAGCAGGAGAGTTTTCCCCGGTGTCTTGGCCAATATTTATCCCTCAACCAACAGCTAAAACCGATGATCTGGTCATTATCTCATTGCTGTTTGTGGGACCTTGCTGTGTGCAAATTGGCTGCCGCGTTACATTACACCAGTGACCGTACCTCAAAAGTGCTTCATTGGCTGTAAAGCGCTTTGGGATGTTCGAGGTCATGAAAGATGCTGTATAAGTGCAAGGACTTTCTTTCTTTCCTTCATACGTACACTTCAAACAGTTCCCCAAGCAGACGGGCAGGAGTTTCCTCCTAAACTTTAAGAACTGCTCTAAAGGATCACTTTCTGGAGCTCATCTTCCCCATCAAACTCCTGGCTGGATGTGGGAACTGAAGCTCCCCTGTTAGCACCTCTCTACAATCTGCCCTTCACTGACCTTCAGGACATAAGTGAGAAGTCGCACAACACCAGGTTATAGTCCAACAGCTTTATTTGAATTCACAAGCCTTCGACGAAGGAGCAGCCGCTCCGAAAGCTCGGTGATTTCAAATAAAGCTGTTGGACTATAACCTGGTGTTGTGCGACTTCTCACTTTTGTCCACCTCAGTCCAACACCGGCATCTCTGCTTCAGGACATAGGCCCAGAAGAATCAGGTAATGGCAGTATGGTCAACAGCCAAGGAGATCTTCGTATGACTGAAGATGTGTTTTTGGGTATGTCAGTCCTTTCCGACACAAAGGAAACTCTTTGAGTCACTTGCTGACAATGGGTTCAAAAGTTGGCATGAGAGGGGCATCAGAATACTCGTGAAAGCCAGATCATGCAGTGAGTATGGATTTGCTGCAGTAATTTAAAGGGGAACTGAGTGAAGAGAACATTTCCAGTTATAAAAGGTCAGTTGTTAGTTAGCAGGGATGAAGCTGAGTAATGGGCTATCACAACCTCCTGGAGCTTGCTGGATTGCCTTGGGGTCAGAAAGGTATTGGTTAAAATTCTTCCTGAATTGGCTACAGGTTTTATCCTCTGTTTTTATTTTGCCTCTCCTAGGAGATTGTGTGGTTAAGAACTGTGTAAGTGCTATGGGTGCTTGCCCCATATCTGGACGGAGTGGCTTTAATGGGCCTGACGGTCTTTTCCCATCCTCTTTTTGTATATTTGCCTGCATGTTTTCCAATAACTAACCGATCAGCTCCACCTTACACAGCCTTGTCTAACCCTCTACTTCCAGGACTCGGTACCACTTCCCGAACCAGCCCACCTGTCCACCTCAACTAACCTGTACCTCCACAAGTAAAAAAATCCCTGCAGATCCATCTGCATCCTGTGTTCCATGGCAACAGACAGCAGAGAAAGCCAAAACAAATCTTGGGAATATGACCTTGCTTGTCAAACAATGCAAGAGAAATTGGGAAAGGTATTGAGACAAAAGCTCAGCAGAACAAGAAATCCAACTGAAAATCACCAAATCGCCAACCCAACGTACATAGGATCCAGCACCCCAAAAGTCACACTCCCGTATATGAGTTGGTCATGTCCTAGCGTCTATCTATTCCAACTGAACAAACCCTTCTCTCCAAATGTCACGGATTATCCAAGCTATATTAAGCAACATGCCATGAGGAAACACATCCACTTTCTAGAAAAGGGAAGGCTGAGGGGTGACCTACTCGAAGTCTTTAAAATTATGAAGGGGTTTGATAGGTTAGCCGAAGAGAAGATGTGTCCACTTGTGAGGGAGTCCAAAACTAGGGGCCATAAATAGAAGACAGTCACTAATAAACCCAATCAGGAATTCAGGAGAAACTCATTTACTAAGAGAGTGGTGAGAATGTGGAACTCGCTACCACAGGGAGTGGTTGAGATGAACATGAGGGAGAAAGGAATAGAAGGATATGCTAATACGGTTTGATGAAGTAGGGTGGGAGGAGGCTCGTGTGCAGCATAAACACCAGCATAGATCAGTTGGGCCGAATGACCTGTTTCTGTTATTTATTGTAAATTCTATGTAATTCTATGTAATAGGACTGAACCTTTCTAGGGTACATTAGGACTAAATTCTCCAACCTTGCACTTCAATCCCACGATAAAGTTGCTGATCTAGCAGCACCTGTCTCAGCAGATCATGTACATCTTCCTGCTGGCGCTGGGAAATATTGGGCGATAGGCGCACTTTCCTGTAAATCTATGGGGTCACCCACAGGGACATCCCAAAAAGACCAGCCAGCAAAAGCAGAGCAACAAGAACATAATGCTCCACCCCCCCCAAACCCCACAACGCGCAGTGACCTAACCCAGCTGCAGCAGCGCACTCACTCTCCACGGAGCCACAGCCAGTCTTCTGATCTGAGCTCCTTGTCCACAGTGCCACCTAAGCACATACGAAAGTCATCCCCCTCACACTCGGAATCAATTTTAGTTGCGCTTCTCCATTGCCGGCATACCGCTCTTTGTAATCACGGTGCACCTTGTAACTGCCCACTGGGTATTCCGTGACGATCCTGCCACCCCCACCATAACCACAACTGGCTCCGTGGGTGAAGAGGGCACTGCTGTAGATCCTACAGCTCCGTGATGCAGTGTGTTGAAGCCTCCAAAAGCTGTACCAACACCCCCCCCCCCCCCTCCACCCCCCCACCCTCCGTACCACCCACAGGGGGAGAAAATAACCCACCAAAAACTGCACCACAAGAAATTATTTGTTTTGTTTTCTTTTCCAAAGTGTATTATAGGCAAACAGTATCATCGAAGTCTCACAGTTCAATCACAGAGAAACTTTTTATAGGCACGCAGTAGAAAATACACTTCCCACAAATGCTGTGAAAATTGGCAGTTACCATGGAAACAGCACTGGCTACTGGTAGTAATTATGTGTACGGGTTTGACAAAAAAGTACAGATTCTATTTTAATTATAGCTGAGAAAATTGCAGCACAAGATATACATTTATTGGGACGAGTCTTTATAAATATGCACTCTTTTATAAAAAATGTCCTGCTACTGACAGTAAGACTGCTGATCGTTCCTACCAGTTAAGCGTAATCATAAATTTAGATGTCAAGCGATATCCATTTAATTGTAACGTACCAGCCAGGTCCAAATAAAACTTGGTTTATATGTTGCAGATGTCATGGTTGCCCCATCAGTGCAAGCAAAAATAAACATATCAAAATAAACCACAGGTCACCACGGAAACAAACTGCGGCAGCTGGGGACAACTGCACCGTTGCTCCGGTCTTAGCCCGGGCCCAAACCATGCGCTAAAATAGATACAGTTGTGCCAAAGCCTAATTGATGCACGGCCGTGAGCTTGTCTCTTCCACTTGGTCAGTGCTGTTCATAATGTGGCCTGGGGGCTACCTGAGGCCAACCTTCCCTTCACCTGTGGCCTTTGGCTGACTTACTGCTCCATGTGCCTCAGGCTCTTGGTTTACAGCCCATCATGGCTGTAAAATGCTCTGAGCTGGGATTTAGTGCTATTCCCTCCCTTTTCCTTGCTCTCCAGTAAGAGAAAGCAATAAGAGTCAGGGTGACCCTGGCAATCCCTACAGCAAGTGGAAGGGCCCTATTTAATAAAACTACTGGTCTTCATCATTTTAGCTACTCTTCCTGCGGAGAAGTGTCTAGCCTCCATTTTGTGACTGCCCACAGCGGCATTATTGAGGAGTCCCCAGTAACACAGATCCACGCCACGTCATTCAGTGGTGCAGCTTGTGGCACCATTACTGAGAGCTCCTTGAGCAAGACACTGCTTGGCATTGTGGTCTTTGGCACAAAGGTAGTGAGTACTGTTGCATTTTGTCGTGGTGTTGTGGGATTATTTTATTGTTCTAAAGAAGGGCTGGGTGGGCATTGTCTTGACGATGGTGATCATTGTCTATTTGACTTCACAACAGCAGCTGTGGTCCATCTTGTCTTTACAATGGCAGACAAGACCTACATTAAAAAAACAGATGCTATCATCATGAGGGAGCTGAAAGAAAGTTAGAGTAAAACCCTGATATGATCAGGTGCAGTTTGCTACTGCTAGAAAACAGATTTGTGATTGTCCTATATCTGTGATTATATCAGGATAGTTCCATTATCATTATCACCAGGTAGGCCTTGCTTGTATGACAAGACATATTTTACACAAATCTTACGTAGTGATCATTAGGGCAAAAAAGGCACTCTCCGACATATATTCTGGCCATGTCCCCACAGCCATCCAGAGACCACTTGGACCATGACTGGTCTAGCAAGCCCAGATGAGCCAGTTCAGTATATGTTGGGCCTGCCCATCAGAAAGGGAGTTCCTGCCACCAAGCCCACCCCACCACTGCCCCCCCCCCACCCACCCCCCGCTCCCAGCAGGGTGCAGGCTACCACAACTCCCGCTACTAGCAACAGGAAATTGCATCCCCCCCCATCCCCGACGTCCACCTGAGAGGGCAGTTGGGATCTGCAAGTCCCCTTAGGGATCCACGGTGCCCGTGCACACTTCTGACATGAAGCGCGTCGAACGCCATCTTGGTTAGCATGCGCGCACTTAGGGCTGGATTTTGAAGTTGGAGTCGTGTTGGGGTCGGGAATCACACATTCTGGCTTGTGAACCCACCTCCATCGAGATGTGGCCAACCCACTGTATTTTCCCTTGATTGACCTTGTTGAGCCCGCCCAGTGGGCTCAGCAGGCCAATTAAGGGCCACCCGGCAACAGGTGACATCACAGACTGACATTTCATCTGTCAAGAGCTTTTGACAGATGAAATATCAGCGTTTGACAGCTCTGTGAAGCTGTCAAACACTCACAATATGATTTCTAACTTCAGTCCTTCCTTTCAGACTGAGTTAGAAATCATTCCACCACAGAAACCAGAAGGCTGCTGTTTTTGACAGGTCCACGGCTTTCCTGCTTTCTGTGCCGGTGAGATTTCTAACTCCCAAGAACTGAAGGGCTGACGCCTGCAGGAGGAAGTTAAGGTAAGTAAAACTTTTTCCAACACTTAGCACTTACCTTACACACTTACCTCTGCACACATGCACCCATCACTCACCTGCCCACCGGACATATCGACCCCTCCAACCTCTGCAGACCCACGGCACGACCCTTTGGAGTGTTTGCCACCTGTCGGGAAGCCCACACTTTTGTTTTTAAAATAGGGATTATGCAAAAAACTGCCTGTTAACTACCTGTTAACAGGCAGTTAATTGTCACTAATCCCTTCCCGCCTCGGGGAGTCGGGTCTCAGAACAGGTCGGGTACCCGCCGCCAGAGAAACTGGCATGGAGGTGGGTTGGAGTCGGGATGGGGTCGGGACCCCCGAATCTGCAACTTTAACCCCCCCCCCCCACCTCCAAACCCGACTCCACGGGTCATTGAAAATCCAGCCCTTAATGTCCGTCAGAAGTATGCAGAGCAGGCAGATCATGACGTCAATCAGCGTGCAATGTTGATTTGACATCAGCGCTGCCATTTTGGAGCTCTGCGTTGACGCCCTCTCTTAACCTCACACAGCTGAATATCCGTTAAGCAGCATGAAGGACCCCCCACCAGCGCTATTTAAAGGGATCATCAACAACTTACAGGTTAGTTGCTTGTTTATTTCTTCTGGCTGTTGCTACAATTCTATATGTTTTTGGTGCTTTCCATTGTTATTTCAAGTTTCAGAAGTCTACAGGGAGTGGTGTGGCAGGTGCTGAAGGACTTTTTGCTGACTTCAAGGCTTCTGCACAAACCAGTTGCTCCCAGACGTGGGTGCACGAGTATACCTTCCTCTTGGAATCGAGCATGACTGGCAGAATGAACAGAGGCCACACAGAGCAGGACAAGCTGCTAGAAGAGGAAGGAGGAGGAGGGGGAGCAAGAAGAGAAGGACGAGGAAGGGAATGAGGTGGAAGAGGAGGAAGAGGAAGGGAGGCTGCAGCCTATATAGCCCCTTTCTGCCTGGGCTGTATGTGAAGAACTAATTCAAGTGCAATACCAGTAATCTGAACCCCAATTCCCCAGTCATCAACAGTCCTAAACTCTTTACCTTTCCTCTGTCACTGACCATCACATTGTCCTCTTGGCTACAATGCAAAAATAAAAGTCAACACAAAATACACATTCCAAACTAAATTTATAAATTAAATCATGCTATATTGAATACAAATGTAACTAAACACCCTTGTGCATTCCCTTAGTGCCTATCTTCTGTGTGCCTTTGCCTGTCCTAGTGCTCCTACGCAGTGCTACCCCAGTGGCTGCAGCATGGCTGGTGGAAGGCTGCTGCCTTTCAGTGGAGGAGCCTGAAGATGGTCTTGGAGTATGACCTCGAGCAGCTCTGGGCCTAGAAGGCCTGGCTGCGGACAGCACCATCTCGGCATGGGCGGCAGCAGTCTGGGCTGGCTGGCTGACAGGCAACAACAAGGGCACTGGCGGAGTGACAGGGGTGGGAGCACGAATGCTGTCATCCTAAGAGAGGACAACAGGTTCGTGCTCCATGGAGCCTCTGCCACTCCCCCAGGGCGGCGCCTCAGCAGTCCTAGCAATCTGTTGGAGTTGACTGCAGGACTGCAAGCCCCTTTGCACACTATAATCTACAGCATGATGGCAGCAGTCTGAGCTTGCACAACTTCAGTCTGAGCATCCACTGCAGACGTTGTGTGGCTTCTGCTTGTGCTGCAATGGAAGCTGAGACATCGGTCATCAGATGCTGCATCATGGTTGGGTCCAAAAATGCGCGAACGGAGTTGGCCACCCCTTCCATGCCCTGAACTCACATCTTTCTCCAGTTTCTCCCTGATCTCCCCTCATGACATCTCTGCACTCATCTTGTCCATGAGACCCACTGCTTGCTCCCTCGACCCTATTCCCACCAAACTGCTGACCACCAAACTTCCTTTGTGGCTCCCATGTTAGCTGATATTGTTAACGGTTCTCTCTCCTCGGGTACTGTCCCCCTGTCCCTCAAATCTGCCGTCATCACCCCTCTCCTCAAAAAAACAACCTTTGACACCTCCGTCCTAGCAAACTACTGCCCCATCTCCAACCTCCCTTTCCTCTCCAAAGTCCTTGAATGCGTTGTCGCCTCCCAAATCCATGCCCATCTTTCCTGCAACTCCATGTTTGAATCCCTCCAATCAGGTTTCTGCCCTTGCCACAGTACCGAAACAGCTCTCATCAAAGTCACAAATGACATCCTTTGTGACTGTGACAAAGGTAAACTATTCCTCCTCGTCCTTCTTGACTTGTCTGCAGCCTTTGACACGGTTGACCACTCCATCCTCCTCCAACGCCTCTCCACCGTCGTCCAGCTGGGTGGGACTGCACTCGCCTGGTTCCATTCTTATCTCTCTAATCATAGCCAGAGAATCACCTGCAATGGCTTCTCTTCCCGCTCTTGCACCATTACCTCTGGTGTCCCCCAAGGATCTATCCTTGGCCCCCTCCTATTTCTCATCTACATGTTGCCCCTTGGCGACATCTTCCGAAAACACAGCATCAGTTTCCACATGTATGCTGATGACACACAGCTCTACCTCACTACCTCTTCTCTCAACCCCTCCACGGTCTTTAAATTGTCAGACTGCTTGTCCGACATACAGTTCTGGATGAGCAAAGATTTTCTCCAATTAACTATTGGTAAGACCGAAGCCATTGTTTTCGGTCCCCGCCACGAACTCTATTCCCTAGCCATTGACTCCATCCCTCTCCCTAACATCTGTCTGAGGCTGAACCAGACTGTTCACAACCTTGTTGTCATATTTGACCCTGAAATGAGCTTCCGACCACATATCCACAGCATAACTAAGACCGTCTATTTCCACCTCTGTAACATTGCCCGTCTCCGCCCCTGCCTCAGCTCATCCACTGCTGAAACCCTCATCCATGCCTTTGTTATCCCTAGACTTGACTATTCCAATGCACTCCTGGTCAGCCTCCCACGTTCTATCCAACATAAACTTGAGGTCATCCAAAACTCAGCTCTCTGTGTCCTAACTCGCACCAAGTCCCGTTCGTCCATCACCCCTGTGCTCGCTGACCTACATTGTCTCCCAGTTAAGCAGTGCCTCGATTTCAAAATTCTCATCCTTGTTTTCAATTCCCTCCATGGCCTCGCTCCTCCCTATCTCTGTAATCTCCTTCAGCCCCACAAGCCCCCGAGATATCTGCGCTCCTCTAATTCTGCCCTCTTGAGGATCCCTGATTATAATCGCTCAACCATTGTTGGCCGTACCTTCTGTTGCCTAGGCCCTAAGCTCTGGAATTCCCTGCCTAAACCTCTCTGCCTCGCTACCTCTCTCTCCTCCTTTAAGACGCTCCTTAAAACCTACCTCTTTGACCAAGCTTTTGGTCACCTGCCCTAACTTCTCCTTACGTGGCTCGGTGTCAAATTTTTTTGTCTTATAACACTCCTGTGAAGCGCCATGGGACGTTTTACTACGTTAAAGGTGCTATATAAATACAAGTTGTTGTTGTAGGAAAGGATGGGTTCCAAGCTCTGTGTAAGGCCCTGTGCCAAGTTGGTGCCCGGCACCTCCCTGCTCCTTGATATTGACCGCAGCGTTTCTGGCAGGCTTCCCAATGCACCAAGCATTCTGTTGCGCATACCCATCAGAAACCCTGGCTGATTTTCCTCCCCAGGCCCCGAGCCCAGTGGTGCTGAGTCCAATTGCAGGGGAATAGTTGTTGTACTGGCTGAGCTCAACTAAGTCAGCTCCAGCGACAGAACCTGGGAGCCTCCTGGACTGTATGGCTCAGTCCCACACTGGCTGCTGTACTTCCCTACTAAGCTACCAGAAGAGCTATATGTAGCCACTTAAATTTAAATGTTAATCTGACACGAAAAGGATAAGGAAAAGATTTTTTTTCTGATTCTTTTTTATGATTCAAATTAAACCAGAAGGAAGCAGACCACTCCAGCACGGGAACAGGCGAGGCATAAAAATGTTATCCATTTTATTACTGTAACACTTTCTCCCCCTGATCTTTTAGTGTGAGACTTGACCTTATTAACAAGTGTTGACAGTCAGTACTGGGTTTATAGGCAATATCTCTGGCAAGGGGTCTGAAGAACAAGCTGGTGCATGTGACAGAAATACACACTGTGACGCCATAACTCTTCAGCACAGAGGGGAGGCCATTGCGTCTACATCCAAGCGCCCAGGCTGATCCATTCTGCACATCTCCGTATCTGTGCTTTTCACACTGTATCCCAGCGCTTATAAGATTCTGTGCTGTGCTGTAAAGCTCCGCACCTGTATTCTAAGCGTGATTTTGCCAATGGGGGCGCGTTGGAGCCGGGACTGCTGCTTGTCGGGTCGTTGTCCCGCCTCCATCGATTTCTGGCCAACCCACGCTATTTTCCCTTGATTGACCTTGTTAATCCCGCCCAGCGGGCTTAGCAGGCCAATTAAGGGGAAGCCGGTTACAGAGAACGTCAGCGAATGATGTTTCATCTGTCAAAGATTTTTGACAGATGAATTGTTATCGTTTGACAGCTCTGTGAAGCAGTCAAACACTGACATTCTCTGTTGTTTGATGAGTCCTTGTATTCAAGACTCATCAAACTTCTTTCTTTAACAGAAATTAGATGGTTGTTGCATCGGAGAATGCAGCAGCCATCTGTCATCTCTGCCGGTGAGATGCGAGACTCTCCGCATCCCCAACTGTTGAAGCCTGCAGGAAGAAACAAAGGTAAGTAAACATTTTCTATCACTTTTCACTCACCTCACACACGTACCTCTCCACACTTGCACCCATCACTTACCTTCACAGCGCACTTTTGCACCCCTCCGACCTCCGCAGACCCACTGCTCGGTGACCCTGGCGGGGTTTCCCGATGTCGGGAAGCCCGCGCCTCTGTTGGAAAAATGGGGATAATACTCTTAACTGCCTGTTAACTGCAGTTAAGTGGCTGTAATCCCCTTCCCGCCTCCAGGAGACGGGACCCGGCGCGGGTCGGGTACCCGCCTCCTGGGAAGGTGGCACGGAGGCGGGTTGGGGACGGGATGGGCACCCGCTCCCAGATTCTGCCATTTTCCCGGCAGTCCCGTCTCCATACCCACCTCCCCAGGGCTGGCAAGATCGCGCCCTAAGTGTCTATACCCATTATCCATGCACATTATACAAATCGCTACTCCTGTGATATTGGCCTAACAAGTCTAACTCATTCCAGTGAGTGTCATTGTTTTATGCCGGTGTGTAACCTTTCACTGTGAATGAGCTCCCCTCCAGCTTTATTCACTTCAATGGGTTTGCCTATATCCCTGATTTTCTCAGGAAACCTCACTGTTCCCAATGGCCTGACCTTGGCAAGTCTGATAAAACTATACCATGGACTGCATTGTTGTGGAAAGAAGATAACACTCAGCACAAATGATTATCGTGTAACGATTTTTGTTCCTTAAATGGGCATATCAGGACACGTTAAATCTTTAAACTCTGGCAGATGCTTTCCCTTCATGGACATGCTGACCTAAAGTGACCAATGAAAATGGTCGCTACTGTCAAGGACATGGCAACAACTGCCGCACCAATTAAAACAATACCAGTCAGGAACAATCCAAGGACCAAGTTATCAAAGTTTAGACTGTCAAATATTTTCTTTTCATTGCTCCGAGATGAGGTCTGGGGATTGAGTTTAACTCTCACCACTGGGCAGAACACTGGCAGTAGCGAATCGATCGTCCGTTACACACCCCACCCAACTTTCCTTTCAAATTTGGGCAGGGCGAATAACAGGCAGTCGATCCACTACCTCAGCCTCACCACGTACAAAGTCTGCCTCAGTTTTATTTCTATCTACTAATCTCTTTTTATTCAATTATCACCTTTTTTCCCCTCCTCGCTTGAATACAGTGACTCACAGAGTGGTGGCAGGTCCACAATCAACAAGTGCCCTCCAGTTCCTTGCCCAAGTGACCTTTCTTCATGAGTCACATCAAAAAAAGAGACGTACATTTATATAGCGCCCTGTCACCTCCCACAAACAGCTCAAAACACTTCACCTAAATGAATTACTTTGAAGTGCAGGGTCGTAGAAAAAAAAGACAGCCATTTTGCACAAAGCAAGATCCAACAAGTGACAGAGATGAAGGAACAGTTAATCTGTTCTCTTGGTGGTGTTGATGTTGAGGGAAGAATGTTGGCTATCTTCCAACGTTCATAAACTTAAGATCATCCAAAGCTCTGCTGCCCGTATCCTAACTTGCACCAAGTCTTGTTCACTCATCACCCCTGTGCTCGCTGACATACATTATCTCCCGGTCTAACAACAGCTCGATGTTAAAATTCTCATTCTTGTTTTCAAATCCCTCCATGGCCTCGCCCCTCCCTATCTCTAACCTCCTCCATCCCCCCAACCCTCCGAGTTCCTGTAATTCTGGCCTCTTGTGCATTCCCTATTTCCTTTGTCCCACCATTGGTGGCCGTGCCTTCAGCCCTCGAGGCCCTAAGCTCTGGAATTCCCTCCCTAAAACTCTCCTCTACACCCTAAAACTACCTCACTCTCCTCCTTTAAGATGGTCCTTAAAACCTATCTCTTCAACCAAGGTTTTGGTCACCTGTCCTAATATCGCCTTATGTGGCTCATTATCAAATTTTGTCTTATAACGCTTCTGTGAAGCACCTTGAGACATTTTTCAATGTTAAAGGCTCTATATAAATGCAAGTTGTTGTTGTTGTAGGACACCAGGAAAACGTTCTTCTCGTCTTCAAATACTGCCTATCGATCTTTGCTATCCACCTAAACAAGCACAAGAGGCCTTCATTGAGTAAGTCATCAGAAAGATAGAATCTCCAATAATGTAATACTCCCTCAGTATTTCACCAAAGTGTCAGCCTAGATATGTGCCCACGTCGTGGAGTGGGGCTTGAACTTACAATTTTCTAACTCAGAGACAAGAGCATTCCCAACTGAGAAAAGGTCAGTGAGCATTGACAGGCCATTCACCATGGAGAGCAACAGAGTCATGTCTAATCCGGTCCTCACTCAACATCCACATGCATATTTAATATCAAGAGATACTGCACAGCAGTCAGTGGGGTGTGGGAATTCTGGCTCATTTTTTCTCCTCCCGCGCCTACAGCCTATTGCTATCACAGCTAAAGTTAGCTAGCTCAACACAGACTGAAGATCGAGCCTGTTCTGACCTTTAATATACTCGAATGTGTCATTTGCATTTGTGTAGCATCTACAAGAGGCGCTGCAGCAACTCGCCAAGGCTTCTTCGGCAGCACCTCCCAAACCCGCGACCTCTACCACCTAGAAGGACATGGGCAGCAGGCGCATGGGATTACCACCACCTCCAAGTTCCCCTCCAAGTCACACACCATCCTGACTTAGAAGTATATCGCCGTTTCTTCATCGTCGCTGGGTCAAAATCCTGGAACTCCCTCCCTAACAGCACTGCGGGAGTACCTTCACCACACGGACTGCAGCGGTTCAAGAAGGCGGCTCACCACCACCTTCTCAAGGGCAATTAGGGATGGGCAATAAATGCCGGCCTTGCCAGCGACGCCCACATCCCGACAATTAATTAAAAAACTCTTCATGTCCCCACTCAAACTTATTACCCTGCATCTATGTCTGAGATTGGGGTCAGGGCGCATTCTTGCGAAACAGCAGACAGAGCTTTGTCCTGTATCTACTTGTTCTATACCCAACCTGGGAGCATTTGATGCTGGTACTAAGTGCAAAAATTGGACAATATTCTGTTGTCAAGCACAGGCATCGAGTGAGTGCAAAACTCAAGCAGAACAATGCTAATAAGCAAAATAACTTTCCCATAAAGTTTCCATTTACTTCAGCCAAAAGAATGTTCCAGATTCTGTTTCTCTTAGTGAAATGCAGTACAGAAATATATCTATCTGACCAGCACAGATAACAGTCTCCAATCATGTGAGATGACAATTTACTGCGAGTAATAACTGTTAAAACTACACAACACAGAACACGTTTCCCATCGACTAGGAAAGATATTAATCTGATCCAGTCCGTGTCCCTTATATTTAATCCGGTGAGTGCGACCAGTCTCACACTGTGCCAGTTCCACTGACCAAGGCTGATTGACTTTGTACAAACTGCATTTCAGAACATTAATCATTTGTTATTCCACTTGTTTTTTTTGTCGTGACTTGCTGCTATTTTGTTGCTGTAAATGAGATCACATTAGCAGGAATCCCGTGTTCCTGTAAAAAAAACTGTGATGAATTATAATTTTGTTGTGCTTCTCTCTCCCTGCTAATTATTATTTTTGGGGGGGATTTCCGTACAAGGAGTGTGCACGGACATGATGTGATCCAGAGTCGGTGCTGTAAAAGAGATTTCGCAATACTTGCAGATAGGTGCAATAATAGTCAATTATACCGTGAGGGTGCTCAGTGGCAGGGCCCACTTATTCCTGTCAGGTAGCATTCCAGAAATCCTTTTCCCTTCTTGTTCATTGCCATGATGTGGTGATCCAAAGGAACAAATCACTCCCATTAATTCCCATTGTACAGAACTCAACACACCCTACCCCTTTTTGCATTCCATTCCATTGGCCAGATTCCTAGTGCGCCAATCTAGTCTCGTTACTGCTAATTAAACCCCTTTGCATTCCCTTCTCATTGTGCAGCGTTCCAACGTACCGGGCCACTTCCCATTCACTGGAATGGTATGGAATTTCTGGTCCAAAATTTTTAAAAAGGGTTTCCTAATTATCCATTCCAATTGCTCAATGAATCAGCTTGCTAAATACTTCCAATCTGCGGCCAAGTGTCAGCTACAGACAGCAGCACATTTGGTTATTTTTTTTTGTTTGAAATGTGTTCCCATTCAGTGTTCTCTGTTGTTTTTGTTGAGGTTGAATTGCTGAATCGATGATTAAATGGGCTGCACTACAGGATTTGCCAACTGGCCACTTCCATCTGCAGTTTATAGAAATACTGATCCAAGCATAATATTTATTGGCAAGCTGTATGCTTATCCGGATTCAGCAGTAACTGCTGCAGCTCCTGTGTTAGCTCAGAATCACTGAGATTTCACTCAGCGTCCCTTAAATGAATACCCGATAAAGGAAAAGTGTTAAGCATACAGAAATTGAGCATCTAAATTATTTTACGTCTACTCCCATTCTACTCAATCCTGTTGAAGGAATATTAACTGTAAATATTGAATGAAAACAAAAATCAATATACATGCATATATATAATAGTTTCCGTCCAGCCTGCACCTATCACACTTATTGTGTCATATTTAAGATGTCAGGTTTCAAATATCATGCTTCAGTGTGTCAATTTTTTTTTAAGAAGAGCAATATGCAGTTATTTCATGGTGATTTCTTTTAACTGCAACCAGAAATTTAGAAGCACATGCCAATCTGAATACTTCCCTCAACCAATTAACCTCAATTTAGTCTCACACTCTCCTACTTACAGCCTTAAAGGTACAGGCCCGGCTAAACCCAGCTCCGCCTCAGCAGCAGAATGCTACAGTCTGTGTTCCGTGGTACATTGCGCCTGCCTTTAGGAAACAGCGTACAACTTACTGTCAGCAGCAGGAGAGATCTGCTAGTAGTCAATCAAAATAAAGGGTTCAAATCTGTTTTTTTTTTCCATTTTAATCCTTAGCCCTTGGAAAGATCAGCCTGTGAATGTTTAATGTGTTCACGTGCCGCTCCTTGTCTTCTCTTTGACTGAGCTGTTAACCCGCTTGTTTTAAACGGCTCCAATAAAAAGGAAGTGCAGAAGAACATGTTAAGCATTTGTACGTCAATCTTTGGGCAGAGGAACTTCTAAGCCTTCGTGCACTTGTTGAGCTTGCTGGTCAAGGCAACCTCATCTTCTGGAGTCTAGCTGAAGAGTATTCGCAGTTGGAATGTAGCAGCTTCCTGTTGTCATGCATAAAAACATATTGAAGGGCTGAGGCTAATATGCCGCCATGTCAAACTTGAGATCTTCGTCAATCGACGGGCTGAGAAACATGTATCTGGAGCAGATGCTTGGACTGATTAGACAGCAAATTAACAAAACCAGATGGGCAACACGGTGGCATAGTGGTTAGCACTGTTGCCTCACAGCGCCAGGGACCCGGGTTCGAATCCGGCCTCGGGTGACTGTCTGTGTGGAGTTTGCACATTCTCCCCGTGTCTGCGTGGGTTTCCTCCGGGTGCTCCGGTTTCCTCCCACAGTCCAAAGATGTGTGGGTTAGGTTGATTTGGCTATGATAAATTGACCCTTAGCGTTAGGGGGATTAAATACATGGGGATAGGGTGGGATATGTGTCGGTGCAGGCTCGATGGGCCGAAATGGCCTTTATCTGCACTGTGGGGATTCTGTGATCTGGTCATTTATCACATTGCTGTTTGTGGGAGCTTGCTGTGTGCAAATTGGCTGCCGCGTTTCCCACATTACAACAGTGACTACACTCCAAAAGTACTTCATTGGCTGGAAAGCGCTTTGAGATGTCCAGTGGTCGTGAAAGGCGCTAGAGAAATGCAAGTCTGTCTTTCTTTCGCGTTCTTCAAAAATTCTTCCCAGCTCCAATAGGCAGTGGAGGGATGAAGCAACTGGGTAAGTGCCCCGTGAGTTTAAACCTTAAAAATGATTAAAATAGTTAAGGTTGATTATATTAGTATAAGTAAAGTGGAAATAATAAAAATAGGACAAGGAGAGAAGGGGGAAGAGAGAATTGATATGGTGAGCGTAGGTAAAGCCTTTCTTTTTAAGTTGTGTTTTTTAACATTTAAGTTAGTAGATCAGGGTTAATATTTCAGTCATAAAGCTATTCCTGTTGTTTAAGTATCTTTATTACAGCGATGTTTGTGTTTATTTGGGTGTAACAGTGCACGAGCTGAAAACTGACACAATTGGTGAGCCCAGAGACACAGAAATTTCCCTGGGCCAGGCAGCAGTTTCTGCCCTTTGCACAAAGCTCACAACGCTTTAGTTAACTCGAAATTGTGCTAAATCGCACTGATTGAGAGATGAAATCGTGCGCAATTGTAAAAACACTCTTGCCGATCTATTAAAAACCGTGTCACACAGCCTGTGCCCAGGCAATGAAGTTCTAAAAATAGGATTCTAACAGACCCTGCCTTTGCTTTGCCTTGATATGTTTTTACTTGTTTTCTGTCACACAATCAAGCTCAGTGACTGACTGCAATTTTCAAGTCAAGCCTCTGGGCCAACACAGTTAAAGGAAATATCAAGATACACATCGGCGAACACTTAGCACTTTTGAAAACATGCAGATTTTCAAAACTGGCTGGCTGTCCTGAAAAATAATGGCCGACCCTGAGTTTCTTTACTGGGACGAACAGAATCATAAATTGTTTGCCGATACCATCTGAGCGGACAGACAATTATAGATTTATGTGAGGAGAACTGCAAGCGCCCATTTCCTGGTGCCATATTTTATCAGTACTTGTTAAAGCCAAACACCTGCTGCAAACATCTTGTCAATTTTCTGCATTCAAACACGTTACAATTGCATAGGTCAAGTGGCTTAATAAATATAACTGTTTTTCACCGACCACAGGGTTAGCACAGTATGGGATTAAAAATTCGATTGCGTTTCGCCCAGTTGTTAGGCGCTAAATCGATGTTCCAGATACAAGTTCCGCAATGGGACACCCCAACACGGCAGAAACGCGCCGAAATGCGGCGGCCGCCATATTGGTTTATGCGCTCTTTGGGCATCCCGGGCGGCCGCCTGAAATGAATGCCGAGCACTTTAAGTAATTTAAATTTGGGTTCTCCCCGCTTTAATTAGAACCCTTTCAGGAAATTGGTGCCTTGGAGCGTTTGATTCAATCATTCTGAAGCCCGCCCAGAAAAACATGGCTTGTTCACTCAGGAGACAATGGAAGAAAGAAAACGTTTGTATTTATATCGTGCCTTTCATGACCTCAGGACATCCCAAAACGCTTTGCAGCTAATCAAGTGCCTTTGAAGAGTAGCCACTGTAGTAATGTAGGAAGTGGGCACAGCGATATTTAAAGGGAGCCCCACCTCCATTGAGGTAAATCTGTGGATAGTTGTTTTTGGCTGATGGGGACATTTGCAGCCATTTTTTGGCTGCTTTGATTGAGTTTGAAAGTCTTTTATACTATCTGGAGAGCAGGCCTTTGGCTGCAGCTGTACTCTGTCCTTTCACTGGCTGCGGGTATACTGGGAAAGGTGGGAAAGTTGCTGGCATTGCCATTGAGGCTGCCACACCAGGGGGAACAGCAACAGCAGCAAGCACAGGAAAACAGACCTGTGGAGGGTCAAAGAAGACGGCGAAGGAGGCAAGGGAAAAGGAGGCCTTACAGCACGCTGGATGTCGTACCTGAACATAAGTGAGAAGTCGCACAACACCAGGTTATAGTCCAACAGCTTTATTTGAGATCACAAGCTTTCGGAGCGCTGCTCCTTCGTCAGGTGAAGTGAAGAAATACAAATGGGCACAGCATGTATAGACAGAGAACAATGCCTGTGCAGAGAACAATGCCAGACGACTACAGTTAATCTTTCTGACTGCCTTTTATCACACCTCGGCAGAGAGACAATCAGGTCAGTCAGGAAGACATTATATCAAAGACATAGCAAAATACAACTGAGACAATGAGGTGGGGTCACAGGGGGTCTAATGTGTCAAATGCTGCAGTCTGTATGGAAAACCATAAACTTTAAACTTTTTACTTTTTTTACTGGAAATCACATCTGTGAACAAGCCAACGACGACTCGAGTCTGGATGACTCTACGTCAGGTGGGGTTACATGTAGCGTGACATGAACCCAAGATCCCGGTTGGGATCAACCCAAGACCCAAGACCCAAGAGGACAGCCTGTGACCCCACCTCATTGTCTTAGCTGTATTTTGCTATGTCTCTGATGTGGTGCCTTCCCGACTGACCTGATTGTCTATCTGCCGAGGTGTGATAAAAGGCAGTCAGGAGGATTAACTGTAGTCGTCTGACATTGTACGCTACACATGCATTGTTCTCTGTCTATATATGCTTTGCCGATTCGTATTCCTTCACTTCACCTGACGAAGGAGCAGCAGCTCCGAAAGCTTGTGATTTCAAATAAAACTGTTGGACTATAACCTGGTGTTGTGCGACTTCTCACTTTTGTCCACCCCAGTCCAACACCGGCATCGCCGCATCATGTACCTGAACATGACAGAGGAGCAGTGTATGAGGAGGCTGCACCTCAGCAGGCAATCACTGGCCTATGTCACCTATTACAGCAGCAATTGGAGCCAAGCAGCAGGGCACACATAACACTGCCTGTGGCTGTGAAGCTCGGCTGCTCCTCAACGACTAGGCCGCAGGCTTATTCCAGGCGACAACAGGTGACGTCAGCAACATCAGCCAGATTGCATTGCATTGCTGCACATGGTCATCCAGCAGGTGACAGGTGCCCTGTTCGCAGGGAGACAGCAATATATCACCTTCCCAATGCAGGCTATTGATCAGAGGAGGAGAGAGCTCTCGGCCTTGCCCGCATCCCTGGGTTTCCCCAGGTGCGAGGCCTCATTGACTGAACACATGTTGCCCTGCCTTGCCCCTGTCAAGAACCAGCCATGTTTTATAACAGAAAGAGGTTCCACGCCCTGAATGTTCAGCTGGTCCGTGATCAAAGGCAGCGACTAACACAGGTCTGTGCCCGATATCCTGGCAGCAGTGAAGGTGCCTTCATACAGTGCCAGTCATTAATTCCGCCCAACCCAACTCCCCCCGTATTCCAACAGACCAGTGGGTGTCAGGCTGCGGATGCTGGAAATCTGGAAAAAAAAGCAGAAAATGCTGGAAATACTCAACAGGTCCGGCAGCATCTGTGGAGAGAGAAACAGAGTTAACGTTTCAGGTCAATGACCTTGCATCAGAACTAGAAGATGTTAGAGATGTAACAGTTTTTAAGCAAGTACAGAGGCAGGGAAAGAGGGGGGAGAACAAAGGGTATGGTCTGTGATAGGGTGGAAGGCAGGTGTGATTCAATGACAAAAGGGATAAGAACTAGGAGCAGGAGTCGGCCATACGGCCCCTCGAGCCTGCTCCGCCATTCAATAAGATCATGGCTGATCTTTGACCTCAACTCCACTTTCCCGCCCGATCCCCATATCTCTTGATTCCCCTAGAGTCCAAAAATCTATCGATCTTAACCTTTAATATACTCAAAGACTCAGCATCCACAGCCCTCTGGGGTAGAAAATTCCAAAGATTCACCACCCTCTGTAAAGAAATTCCTCCTCATTTCAGTCTTAAATGGCTGACCCCTTATCCTGAGATTATGCCCCCTAGTTCTAGACTCTCCAGCCAGGGGAAACAACCTCTCGGCATCTACCCTGTCAATCCCCCTCAGAATCTTATATGCTTCATAGAAACATAGAAACATAGAAAATAGGTACAGGAGTAGACCATTCGGTCCTTCGAGCCTGCACCGCCATTCAATGCGTTCATGGCTGAACATGCTACCTCAGTACCCCATTCCTGCTTTCTCGCCAAACCCCTTGATCCCCCTAGTTGTGAGTGTTATATCTAACTCCCTTTTGAATATATTTAGCGAACTGGCCTCAACAACCTTCTGTGGAAGAGAATTCCATAGATTCACCACTCTCTGGGTGAAGAAGTTCCTCCTCAGCTCAGTCTTAAATGGCTTCCCCTTAATCCTTAGACTGTGACCCCTGGTTCTAGTTTTCCCTAACATTGGGAACATTCTGCCCGCATCTAATTTGTCTAAACCAGTCAGGATTTTAAATGTCTCTATAAGATCCCCCCTCATTCTTCTGAACTCCAGAGGATACAAGTTCAGTTGACCCAATCTTTCTTGATATGTCAGTCCGGCCATCCCAGGAATCAATCTAGTGAACCTTCGCTGCACTCCCTCAATAGCAAGAATGTCCTTCCTTAAGTTAGGAGACCAAAACTGCGCACAATACTCCAGGTGTGGCCTCACCAAGGCCCTGTACAACTGCAGCTTCAATGAGATCGCCTCTCATTCTTCTATACTCCAGAGAGTATAGACCCAATATACTCAATCTCTCCTCATAGGACAACCCTCTCAGCCCAGGAATCAGTCTAGTGAACCTTTGTGCACAGAATTATGGTGCAAAGCTAAAGGGGATAGTAATGGGGCAAGTAAAGAACAAAAGATGGGTCTAGAGGAGTTATCAATATTAATGACCTAGATGAAGGGACCGAGTGTAATGTATCCAAGTTTGCTGATGATACAAAGCTAGGTGGGACAGTAAGCTGTGAGGAGAACACAAAGGGGGAAAAATTCAGTTGGTTGCGCCTCCCGTTAACACCTTAAGAGGGCGCTAATGGGGCGCAAATCATCTAGCGCCCAGGCGCGGCGATGTTTGCGCCGCTCGCGAAATTAACTAGACATTTTGCGGCGGCGCTAAACACTACCTGCCACGATCTCCTGCGCCGGCAGATCGTGACGTCAGTCGAGTGCGCAACGCCCCGGTATCGCCCCGGAGCGGATATTGAGTGGTGCATCCCTGCCTTACCGCCTGACGCTAGCAACGACAGGTTGAGGGGAGCGTTTTGCAGTCATGAAGGGACTGGGGGAGCTGCTATTTAAAGGCGACCGCTTCCTGCCTTTTATTGTTGGTGCCATTTTTGAACCACGCATTCTGAGAGAGAGGGAGAGAGACTTCTGGAGAGATTCAACGCTGTGTGAAGGAGTTTTGGGTACTGAGCAGCACTTTGCAGGTTCATTTTGATTTGCCATTCCTTGTATCGATTTAGAAGAGACTGTGGGGGCTGCACTCTGAGCTCTTTGCCTGGTACTCTCCATTGTTCTTTCCAGCAGATTTGATGTGCAGGTCTCTCCAGGCCGAGATTCAAGGCTGCAATGAGCAGGATGTGGATGGAAAGCAAGATTAACCATCCCTTTTAAGAACTGGCCCGCGCCATTGTGTGTGTGTTCCATTGCTGACTGACATCACATGAGCTTCACCAGCGCTCTGAGTTAGCGCCTTGCTCCTCGGCCTTTGCGCCTTAAGACAGGTGTGAAGCGCCTGATTTAGCGCTCCAATCACCTCCAGGGGCGATAAAAGTCAAGTTTGCAGTCGGTGGCGATAATTAGCGCCAGGCGCTAATCTTTGCGCCCGGCCGATAATTGCACCCCAAATGGGGCGATACTGAATTTCTCCCCCAAAGAGTCTGCAAAGGGATATAGATAGTCTAAGTGAGTAGGCAGTAAGGTGGCAGATGGAGTATAATGTAGGGAAATGTGAGGTTATTCACTTTGGTAGGAAGAATAGAAAAACAGAATATTTTTTAAATGGTGAGAAACTTTCAAATGTTGGTGTTCAGAGAGATTTGGGTGTCCTCGTGCAAGAACACAGAAAGCTAGCTTACAGGTACAGCAAGCAATAAGGAAGGCAAATGGCATGTTGGCCTTTATTGCAAGAGGGTTGGAGTATAAGAATAAGGAAGTCTTGCTACAATTGTACAGGGCCTTGGTGAGACCACACCTGGAGTACTATACACAGTTTTGGTCTCCTTATCTAAGGAAGGATATCGTTGCCTTGGAGGCGGTGCAACAAAAGTTCACTAGATTGATTCCTGGGATGAGAGGGCTATCCTATGATGACAGATTGTGTAGAATGGGCCTGCACTCTCTGGGGTTTAGAAGAATGAGAGGTGATCTCATTGAAACATACAAGATTCTGAAGGGGATTGACGGGGTAGATGCTGAGAGGTTGCTTGTCCTGGCTGGAGTGTCTAGAACTAGGGGGCATAGTCTCAGGATAAGGGGTAGGCCATTTAAGACCGAGATGAGGAGGAATTTCTTCACTCAGAGGGTTGTGAATCTTTGGAATTCTCTGCCCCAGAGAGCTGTGCATGCTGAGTCTTTGAGTATATTCAAGGCTGAGATAGATGGATTTTTGGACTCTAGGGGAATCAAGGGATATGGAGATCGGGCGGGAAAGTGGAGTTGAGGTCGATGATCAGCCATGATCTTATTGAATGGCGGAGCAGGCTTGAGGGGCCGTATGACCGACTCCTGCTCCTATTTCTTATGTTCTTATCTCAATGGCAACAGCAGGATCATTACCAGCACCTGCTGAGTGTTTCTAGCATTTTGTGTTTTTATTTCATATTATCTGGTCATTTATCTCATTGCTGTTTGTGGGACTTTGCAGAGTGTAAATTGGCCACTGCATATAGAATAGAATAGAAAATAGAAATTTACGGCACAGAAGGAGGCCATTCGGTCCATCGTGCCTGCACTGACCGAAAAAGAGCTATCCAGCCTAATCCCACTTTCCAGCTCTTGGTCCGTAGCCTTGTAGGTTACAGCACTTCAAGTGTATATCCAAGTCGGGTCCCGCTGGGAGTCAAACCCAGGATCTCCTGTTTAATAGACAGGAACCTTAACCAAACTAAACATTTCCCAACAGTGACAACATTTTAAAAGTATGCGATTTGGAATGTCATAAAAGGTGCTATATAAGAAAGCAAGTTCTTTCTTTTCCAGACAATAAATGTTGGAGGGCAGTAAAGTCCAGCCTGTCTCCACCAAACAGCCACACATTCTGCACCAGGAGTCACTGCGTAACATTGGCTGATCTTTAACCCAGGGATGCTGCAGCCAACTGTAGCAATTGTACCTCCGTCCAGCTGAAATGAGTGAACTCAGCACAGACCAGGAATCAAACCTGGCTCTTCCCATACATAATTCCGATGTTTTTGCCAATTCAGCTCTGTTTAGAAAATGTGAAATACACAGTATCGAAGGAGATCATTTGGCGGCTGAATTTTGCTGTTGACAGATTCAGAACACAGATTGATTAGGTCTAAACCATGCACGGGAGGATTTATTAACACTAGCACTCTGTTGCAGAAGAATGTAGCTGTTGATTGAACACTTGGCTCCACCACTCCTCTTTTCTGTTTGTGGCCCAGATATATCCAGCTGTTTGTCTTCATCATACATCCGTTAATCTTGCACATCTCCACTGCTACCTCTAGTTGTGAACGCAGGTCAGAGATAGAGCTATAACACTGTAAACTCGATTCTCTGACCTGGTCTCACAGCTAGAGACTCCGCATTGGCTGGAAAGCCTTGTCAAATTACCCTACAGCATTATAAGGAATCCCAGAATATGTAATGTGGGATTTTCTCTCATGTCCTTCTTGCCAGCCTTCCTTCCTCCACTCTCCATATACTCTTAACTTGTGCAAACTTAGCTGCACGTATTATGTCCTGCACTAAGTCCCACTTGCCCATCAGCTGTGCTCGCTGACCTCCCTGTCCCAAAAGCGTTGAATTTAAAATCCTTATCCTCGTCTTCAAATCTTTTTATGGCTTCATCCCATCATGTATCTGCATTCTCCTCTAGCCTTATATCCTCAGTGCCAGCCATGGCTCAGTCAGTAGCATAGGCCCTGTCTGTCCTCACAGGTGGATGTAAAAGATCCCATGGCACTATTCAAAGAAGAGCAGGGGAGTTGTCCCCAGCCGTTCAGGCCAGTATTTATCCTTCACTAAAGAACAGATTGTCTGGTCATTATCGCATTGTTGTTTATGGGGGCTTTCTGTGCATAAATTGGCTGCCGCGTTTCCTGTATTAGAAAAGTGACTACACTTCAAAATTACTTCATTGGCTGTAAAATGCCTTGGGATGTCCTGCGGTCGTGAAAGCCACAATATAAGTGCAAGTCTTTCTTTCCCCTGCACCCTTTGGTGCTCCAACTCTGGCCTTTTGAGCATCTCCCCCTCTCTGTCCCACCATTGGTGATAAAGCACTTCAGCTACCTCAGTCTTATTCTCTGGAATTCTCTCATTAAACCCGTCTGCTTTTCCACTTCTCCGCCTTTGAAATCTTCTCAAAACCCATCTTTCCAACTAAGCTTTCAATCACCTCTCATAGCTGTTGCACCATTACTGTTCTCTTCTCCCATTTTTCTATTTTTTTTTTCTTCTGCCCCCCCCCCCCCCTCTCCTGTGAAGCACCTTGGGACATTTTCTACGTTAAAGGTACTGTATAAATGTCAGTTGTTACCGATGAATGAAAGAAAGCTATTTGGTCTATCAAACTCTGTTACTCCTCCAGGCCATGTACAATCTGCTCTTATCGTGGATTCTACCCCACTAATTTAACCACGTGAGGGAAAGTTCTGTATAACGCAAGATTAAATGAGCTCCAAAGACAATCAAATGAAAGTAGTCTGTCCTTACATATCCACTATTCAACCGCGGCCTGCTCTGCTCCACAAATCAAATTTCACCCTCCCAGATTGTCAGCCCAAGTTCACATTTGTTGGTCTTATTGTATGCAAAATGGCTGCTCTGTTTGGCCTGCACAACCAATATACAGTACTTCAAAGTAATTCACTGTATGTAAACTGCTTTGGGACTTTTCTGTTAAGACGTTACATAAATGTTGAGTTTTAGATGTCTACGCTCTAATGGAAAGAGATGTGAGAAGTCTATGGGGACACTGATTTTTTTGAGGCTGTCAGATGATAAAATCTTTTTGAAAATAGGTTTTCTTTTCTGCAAAGTAGTTAATTGTGAATGGTCCCTTATTTCACTGACAGCAACAGAAGGAAATCTGAGCGATGTGACAGGCCCCGCAAATAAATCTCAGGTGCTCCTTATTGGCCTTTTAGTGGCTAAAAGGATCTTCCTCATGAATTACAAGTTGCAGGTCAGGCCCTCCCTGCCACTTGTTTTGGTGAGGTAATGGATACAGTGCTGATGGAACAAATTAATCTTAGTGTTACGTTAAAGGGCAATATGAGCTTTTCTTTAAAATCTGTTTCCCCGCCATCACACCAAAGTTTGTCCATTCAGCCCCTTATCAAATAACAGTGCACCCAAATCTCTGCAGATTTATTCAGCCTGCCTGTTTTTCTCTGCCGTTCCTTCCCCAGCCACCCCTTTCTGCGCGTTGTCTTGTTGCTTTCCTGCTCCCAGGCCAATCTGCTTTGGCTGACTTCCTGGCTTTCTTCTGTAGTTCTGGCTTTACGAGCTTGGTGATGTTGTAAAGCTGCAGGCTGTTGTTTTTTTCTTTTGTGATTTTATTCACCCTTCTACGCTGTCGAGCCAGTAGAAAACGGGTCTCGCAGCCAGCAGTCTTAGCGGATCCTGGCAGTCTCACCCACAGGTTCCAGCGAGACCCACACGTCAGAACAGATGTTGCGAGAACAGTGCCTCGCCCAGTAGAATGTCATTCTTTTGGAGAGACAAGAAACATATAAAATATGAATATTCATACCCTGGGCACACAGATCTGGGAGAGTGCAGTATTAAATAGTGTGCAATACTTTATACAACAGTGGTTTTGGCCGTGGTTCATGCGCCAACAACACCCGTTCAAAGACGAAGGGAGGCAAGCTTCCCACGCATTCGTGGTTAATGAAAGTTAATGAGCCCCAAAGGCACCTGGCATGGAGATGTCTACAAAAAAGAGATGGAGTCAATAGGCCCATTACCCAACTCTCTGGCTAGACGACCGAGAGATTTATCCTCCCTCTGATAACTCTTCCACCTTTGAGACAGTTTTAAAGCACATTCTTGAATTCTCTCCCTCTTTCTCGCTCTCTCTGTATCCAGGCGTTCACCCTTGCTGCCTTCTCCTCTCATTCTCTCTCACAGTCTTTATCTCTGTAGCTGCTCCAGCTAATGCAGGCGCCATGATTGAGCTGCGGCTTCATGGCCGAGGATAGGTGTAGACACCAAGTTATAAAGAATGTGAAGCTTCAGCAACAAATGTAGCATGTGATATATTGTGCATGAAATCAAAATGTTTACTTGAGCTAGTTGCCATGTGTAAACATATACCAAAGTGGGGCCTGATGAGACAGGCCTGAAAGTGGGTGAAGTATAGAACTTGTGCAACATTGCATTTTATATAAATTGCTTTCTTTCTGTTACAATGTGTGCCTTGGACTCTACTCAACCCTGCTGTTACAGCCAAGGTTGTTTCCCAACACTTGTAAGTTCCCAGTTATAGAATCACAGAATGATTACAGCACAGAAGGAGGCCATTCAGCCTGTCGAGCCCGTGTCGGCTCTCTTCAAGAGCACTTCAGCTAGTCCCACTTCCCCCCGCCCTTTCCCCGCAGCCCTGCAAATTTTTTCCCCTCAGGTACTTATCCAACTCCCTTTTGAAAGCCGTGATTGAGTCTGCTTCCACCAACCTTTCAGGCAGTGCATTCCAGATCATAACTGCTCGCTACGTAAAAAAAAATGTCCTCATGTCGCCTTTGGTTCTTTAGCCAATGACCTTGAATCTGTGTCCTCTGGTTCTCGACCTTTCTGCCAATGGGAACAGTTTCTCTCCATCTACTCTGTCCTAGTCCCTCATGATTTTGAACACCTCTATCAAATCTCCTCTCAACCTTCTCTGCTCCAAGGGCAACAACCCCAGCTTCTCCAGTCTATCCACGTAACTGAAGTCCCTCATCCCTGGAATCATTCTCGTAAATCTTTTCTGCACCTTCTCTAAGGCCTTCACATCCTTCCTAAAGTGCAGTGCCCAGAATTGGACACAATATTCCAGTTGAGGCCGAACCTTGTTTTTAAAGGTTCATCATAACTTCCTTGCTTTTGTACTCTAAGGGCTGGATTTTGATACTGGGGCGGGTTGGGGTCGTGTCATCCGCATTTCGTGTTATCCATCCGCCTGCAATTGGATGTGGGAGATTGATGCAATTTTCACCTAATTGGGCAATTGAGTTCCAGCATGTGGGAACCCATGAACCAATTAGTGTTTTCAGTCTGAAAGTCGCCTTTGATGATGTCATCATTGCTGCTGCATTGAAGGTCTTCAAAGACTGCCTGGCCTTTGCTGTGAGAGGACCTGCAAAATGAGCTGCAGCAGTCCTAAGTCTGCTCCCAGATATTTTTACACCACCACACCACCACTCCCAGATATGTCTCCTCTCCATCCACATAGCCATCCATATATGCATCCCCATCCCCATAGCCAGCCAGCCAGCGTCAACTATCCATATCCAAATGTGCTCCCACCAGGTTTCACATTTGTGGTTCAGAACAGGCGGGCTTCACGTAGAACAAGGGTTGAAATCACAAAGGCCTTTCAAAATGGCATTATAGAGCCAATTTAGTGCTTGTTAAGGGCCTTAACAGCCTATCCCGCCTCTTAGAGGCGGGACGGAGTCGGGACCAGCAGACACGATTTAATGAAAATTACATGGAGGCGGGATGGAGGCGGACTTGTGCCCGCCCGCCAGTTTTCGCAATTTTAACGCTCCACACGCCTCCAAACCCGCCTCCACGGGTCAATGAAAATCCAGCCCTATACCTCTATTTATGAAGCCCAGGATCCGGTATGCTTTTTTAACCGCTTTCTCAACCTGCCCTGCCACCTTTAACGATTTGTGCACATATACCCCCAGGTCTCTCTGTTCATGCACCCCCTTTAGGATTGTACCCTTTAGTTTATATTGCCTCTCCTCATTCTTCCTACCAAAATGTATCACTTCGCAGTTTTCTGCATTAAATTTCATCTGCCACGTGTCCACCTAGTTCACCAGCCTGTCTATATCTTCCTGAAGTCTATCACTATCCTCCTCACTGTTCACTACACCTCCAGGTTTAGTGTCATCTGCAAACTTTGAAATTCTGCCCTGCACTCCCAAGTCCAAATCATTAATATATATCAAGAAAAGCAGTGGTCCTAGTACCGACCCCTGGGGAACATCACTGTATACCTTCCTCCAGTCCGAAAAACAACCGTTCAGCACTACTCTGTTTCCTGTCACTTAGCCAATTTCATATCCATGCTGCCACTGTCCCTTTTATTCCATGGGCTTCAACTTTGCTGGCAAGCCTATTATGTAGCACTTTATCAAACGCCTTGTGGAAGTCCATGTACACCACGTCAAACGCATTGCCCTCAGCAACCCTTTCTGTTACCTCATCAAAAAACTCAATCAAGTTAGTTAAACATGATTTGCCTTTAACAAATCCGTGCTGGCTTTCCTTAATGAATCCACACTTGTCCAAGTGACTGTTAACTTTGTCCCCTGATTATCGTTTCTAAAAGCTTCCCCACTACCGAGGTTAAACTGACTGGCCTGTAGTTGCTGGGTTTATCCTTACACCCTTTTTTGAACAAGGGTATAACATTTGCAATTCTCCAGTCCTCTGGCACCACCTCCGTATCTAAGGAGGATTGGAATATTATAGCCAGTACCTCCGCGATTTCCTCCTTAACCTCCCTCAGCATCCTAGGATGCATCCCATCCGGTCCTGGTGACTTATCAACTTTAAGTACAGCCAGCCTTTCTAGTACCTCCTCTTTATCAATTTTTATCTCATCCAGTATCTCAACTACCTCCTCTTTCACTATGACTTTGGCAGCATCTTCTTCCTTGGTGAAGACAGATGCAAAGTACTCATTTAGTACCTCAGCCATGCCCTCTGCCTCCATACATAGGTCTCCTTTTTGGCTCCTAATCGGCCCCACCCCTCCTCTTACTACCCGTTTACTATTTATATGCCTATAGAAGACTTTGGATTCACTTTTATGTTAGCTGCCAATCTATTCTCATACTCTCTCTTTGCCCCTTTTATTTTATTTTTCACTTCCCCCTGAACTTTCTATATTCAGCCTGATTCTCACTTGTATTCTCAACCTGACATCTGTCATACGCGCTCTTTTTCTGCTTCATCTTACTCTCTATCTCTTTCGTCATCCAGGGAGTTCTGGCTTTAGTGGCCCTACCTTTCCCCCTAGTGGGAATGTACCTCGACTGTACCCGAACCATCTCCTCTTTAAAGGCAGCCCATTGTTCGATTACAGTTTTGCCTGCCAATCTTTGATTCCAATTTACTCGGGCCAGATCCGTTCTCAACTCACTGAAATTTGCCTTTCTCCAATTAAGTATTTTTTAATCTAGATTGCTCCCTGTCCATTTCCATAGCTAATCTAAACCTTATGATACTATGATCACTAAATTCCCTAAATATCCCCCTACTGACACTTGCTCCACTTGACCCACCTCATTTCCCAGAACCAGATCCAGCAATGTCTCCTTCGTCCTTGGGCCGGAAACATACTAATCAAGAAAGTTCTCCTGAACACACTTCAGAATTCTTCCCCATCTCTGCCCTTTACATCATTATTACTATCCCAGTCTATATTAGGATAGTTGAAGTCCCCCATTATTACTATTCTATAGTTCTTGCACCTCTCTGTAATTTCCCTGTAAATTTGCTCCTCTACATCTTTCCCACTAGTTAGTGGCCTATAGAATACACCTAGTAATGTAATGGCACCTCTATTGTTTCTCAACTCTAACCAAATACATTCTGTCCTTGACCCCTCCAGGACATCCTCTCTCTCCAGCACTGTAACATTCTCCTTAACCAATACTGCCACCCCAACTCCTTTCTTTCCTTCCCTATCTTTCCTGAACACCTTATATCCAGGAATATTTAAAACACAATCCTGCCCTTTTTTGAGCCAGGTCTGCATTATCGCCATGGCATCATATTCCCATGTGGCTATTTGCGCCTGCAGCTCACCAACCTTGTTTACCACACATGGTGCATTTACACACATGCACTGTAAACCTATCTTAGACCCTCTTGTATTCTCTCTTAACCTGACCCCACCGAAGACCTTACTATTTCTTACTCCAGTGCTCTCTGTCTCTCCCAATCCTTTGTGCACCTTGTTTCTCCTTTCTAATGCTACATCCTGGTGCACATCCCTCTGCCAAATTGGTTTAAACCCTTCCCAACAGCACTAGCAAACGCTCCCACGAGGACATTGGTTCTAACTCTGTTAAGGTGCAACCCATCCGGCCTGTACAGGTCCCACTTCCCCCAGCACCGGTCCCAATGTCCCAGGAATCTGAAGCCCTCCCTCCTGCACCATCTCTCCAGCCACACATTCATCTGCGCTATCCTCCTATTTCTACACTCGCTAGCGCGTGGCACCGGGAGTAATCCAGAGACTACTACCTTTGAGATCCTGCTTCTTAATCTCTTTCCTAGCTCCATAAAATCTGCCTGCAGGACCTCATCCCTCTTTCTACCTATGTCGTAGGTACCGATATGGACCACGACTTCTGGCTGTTCACCCTCCCCCCTCAGAATGTTCTGCAGCCGTTCAGTGACATCCTTGACCCTGGCACCAGGGAGGCAACATACCATCCTGGAATCACATCTGTGGCTGCAGAAACGCCTGTCTGTTCCCCTAACTATTGAATCCCCTATCACTATTGCCTTCCTGATCTTCCTCCTCCCCCCGCCCCCCCTAGGCTGAGCCACCCGTGGTGCCGTGGACTTGGCTCTAGCTGTACTCCCATTGCCCTCACCAGTTGGAGAGCGGGGTGTACTCAGGGGACTCCTGCACTATCTGCCTGGTCCTCCTTATCTGTCTGACGGTCACCCATTCCCTTTCTGCCTGCATGCTGTTACGCTGCGGGGTGACCACCTCCTAAAACGTGCTATCCCCATAGCTCTCAGCCTCATAGATGCGCTGCAGTGACGCCAGCTACTGCTCAAGCTCCGAAACCCGGAGATCGAGCTCCTCCAGCTTACAACACTTGCTGCATTTGTGATTGTCCAGGACACGGGAAGCGTCCCGGAGTCCCCACATGGCACAGGATGTGCATTCCGCGGGACTGAGGTGCCCTGCCATGCCTCTATTTATTCGACTATTAACTAACTTACAGAAATAAACTTAAGGCTAAGGGGGAAAAATTGGGTTCATTTGCGCCTCTCGTTAGCGCCCCCCCGGCGCAAATCCCCGAGCGCCCGGACACGGCGCCACTAACGCCTCCCGCAAAATTCTTCGGGGTGCCGGCCGCGATCGCTAGGGCTCTTGAGTGCCGGGCTGTTTTCACGGCACCCCGCTCCCCGGTGGCCCAGCAGGGCCCTGGTGCGCGCAGCGCTAGGCCCCTCCTCTTTAATCAGGGGAGGAGGCCTGCTATGACGCGGCGCTATGTGCTGACGGGCGTGGCGCTGTTGCAGGTAGCGCCGTGATATTCAGTTGTAGCGCCCCAAGAAGGAGGTGACGCGCTTCCAGTAGCGGGAGAGGGGATGTAATTTTTTCAGGGCGGTAAAACTATCACCCCAGCATCGGTAGTGCCCCAAACGGGGCGACACCCAATTTTCCCCCCTAAGAGTCTTAAAAGTCGGGCCTACCTTTACCTCCGGCCGCTTCTCTCGCTCTCTTAGTTAAAGTCTTTATTCACACCATTATTTAGAGTTATGTTAATTCGTTTATTTAGAGAATAAAACGCGAATGCTCATCCACCAATCACCTACCTGCAGTCCTGTGACGTCACTCCTTGATTTTGCTGTTCTTTTGGAATTCGCTGGATTTGCTCGGTTGAAGTACGGCCGCCTCTGATACCGACTCCTTCCAGTTATGAGAAGTCGCACAACACCAGGTTATAGTCCAACAGTTTTATTTGAAATCACGAGCTTTCGGAGCGCTGCTCCTTGGTCAGGTGAAGTGGTTACCGCCGCCGCAAACCTCCACTTCAACTTTGTGGGCATCAGTACTGTCGCCGCGCCCGGTCGCTAAGCCGGTAGCGCCCATTAGCGCCCCCCGGAGGCACTATTGGGAGGTGCAAAGGTACCCAATTTATCCCCGGTGTCTTGGCCAATATTTATCCCTCAACCAACATCAAGTAATAAAGTATTCCCTCACTTTACCTGACGAAGGAGCAGCGCTCCGAAAGCTCGTGATTTCAAATAAAACTGTTGGACTATAACCTGGTGTCGTGCGACTTCTCATTTTTGTCCACCCCAGTCCAACACCGGCATCTCCGCATCCTTCCAGTTAGATTACACTTCGCAGGTGACAGAATCCATCATGACAGAAGAAAAGAACTATCAGGAGAGAATGAACAAGCTGGGGCTCTTTTCTCCAGAAGGCTGAGGGGTGACCTATTAGAAGTCTTTGGGAGAGAAATAAAAAGAAGGACTTGCATTTCTATAGCGCCTTTCACGACCACCGGATGTCTCAAAGCGCTTTACAGCCAATGAAGTACTTTTTGAAGTGGAGTCACTGTTGTAATGTGGGAAACGGGGCAATCAATTTGCGCACAGCAAGCTCCCACAAACAGCAATGTGATAATGACCAGATAATCTGTTTTTGTTATGTTGGTTGAGGGATAAATATTGGCCCCAGGACACTGGGGATAAATTGGGTACCTTTGCGCCTCCCGATAGTGCCTCCGGGGGGCGCTAATGGGCGCTACCGGCTTAGCGACCGGGCGCGGCGATAGTACCGAGGCCCGCGAAATTGAAGTGGAGGTTTGCGGCGGCGGTAACCACTAGCGCCACGCTCTCCTGCGCCCGGAGATCATGACGTCATCCGGCTGCGCAGCGCCCCGGCCCAGAAATTCACTCTCGCCCCCTGCCTGAGCGCCTGCTGTGAGCCACGACAGGTAGAGGAGGCAGTTTGCAGTCGGATGAGCGTGGAGGAGCGCAATATAAAGGCGTTTTAATCCGGTTTATTTTTAGTCGGCAAAGACTGCTGCCTTGTCAGTTTGACATCGGCAAGCAGGCGTTTTGAGCGATTTCAGCCTTTTTCAGTTGAAGGAGTCTTCTGCCTCAGAAAAATTATTCACTTTCATTTAGGTGAGATTAGAAAGTGCAACATTTCCATACTTCAATGGGGGCTGTACTGGCACTGGACCTCGCCCTCCAGCGCCAACGTCGGAGGCAGCGGAGGCAGAGAGAGAGATTGCAAAATGTGGCCAGAGGGAGGAGGGCCAACAGGGCTCTCAACAGGAGGCCTTACCCTCCCAGGGTATTCCGGCAGCATTTCTCCTACATCAATTTCACTGAGGGACAGTGTCTTAGAAGGCTTCGCTTCACCAAGGACGTGGTCACAGAGCTCTGCCACCTCCTGCAGCCAGACCTCGATCCTCACATCAGGACCACCACGGCTCTCAGTGGCAATCAAGGTCACCGTCGCCCTCAATTTCTATCCAGCAGATCCTTCCAGTGTGCAACAGGAGACATATCTAACATATCGCAATTCGGCGTCCATTGCTGCATCCACAAGGTCACAGATGCTCTCTACAGAAGGAGAAGGGACTACATTTCCTTCCCCATGACCAGAGAGAAGCAGCGCGAGCGCTCATGTGGCTTTGCCAGGACAGCGGGCTTCCCCATGGTGCAGGGTACCCACATCGCTCTGTGGGCACACCGTAACAATCCTAAGGTATTCTGTAACCGCAAAGGCTTCCACTCACTTAATGTGCAGTTGGTGTGTGACCACACACAGTGAATCATCACCGTCAATGCCCGCTATCCTGGCAGCAACTACGATGCCTTCATTCTGCGCCAAACCGGTGTGCCAGCTCTGTTCCAGCCACCACATCAAGCTCACGGCTGGTTGGTCGGAGACAAGGGTTATCCGCTCTCCACCTGGCTCATGACTCCCCTCCACAACCCCAACACTCGTGCCCAGCACTCATACAATGAGAGCCATGCTGCCACCAGAAACATCATCGAGCAGACCATCGAGGGGCTCAAGCAACGGTTCCGCTGCCTCGACCGCTCGGGAGGAGCCCTCCAGTACTCGGCTAAGCGTCGTCGTCTGCTGCATGCTGAACAACTTGGCCATTATGAGGGCCCAGCCATTGCCACCAGTCATAGCCGCACCACCTCAGGAGGAGGAAGAGGGAGACAAGGAGGATGAGGACAAGGACGAGGAGGAGGAGGAGAAGGAGAAGGAGGAACAGGAGCACGAACATCAGCAACGGAGGAGGCCGCCACTCAATCGGCCTTGAGGAAGGGCAGTCCGTGACCGCCTCATCAGCCTTCGGTTCCAATGAATTGGAGGCCACTTCCTGGTTGCTCACCACATCCCCATCATTCCATCAATGTCTCATTCCATACCACACCCCAAGGCTGAAATGAGACACAGCCCCAAATCTGCAACATTCCAATCATAAATTATCCAAATTCAGCAACCACATATATACAGCAACAATATTAACGAATCACCCTTGTGCAAACCCTTACTTGCCCTCTTTACAGTGCCTTTCCCTAATCTACTGCTCCTACGTAGTGTCTCCCCAGTGGCTGCAGCAGGGCTGGTGGAAGGCTGCTGATTGTCGGTGCCAGAGGCCTTGCAGGACGCCCTCGACCAGCTCTGGGCCTGGAAGGCCCGGCTGTAGACTGCACCACCTCAGCATGGGCAGGCGGCAGTCTGGGCTGGCTGGTGGGAGCAGGAATGCTGTCATCCTGAGAGAGGACGGCAGGTTCCTGCTCCACTGACCCACAGCCTCTCCCCCGGGCCAGCACCTCAGCATCCCTAGCAATCTGCTGGAGCACAGATTGCTGGCCTGCTGCGACACCGTGAGATCCCCGGTGGACTGTGGTGGACCCAGCGATAATGGCAGCAGTCAGAGCTTTCGTGACAGCAAGCTGAGGCTGCATGACAGAAGTCTGCGACTCGATGGCAGCAACCATTGACTGCATTAGAGCACAATGGAAGCTGCCACATCGCCCATGACATGCGTCATAAGGTCTGGATCCGTACGGTCTCTCTGGGAGTCCACCATCTTCTGCAGAGTGGATATGATGGGCTCCATGGTGTGCGCAGAGCTCTGTGCAATGTTGGAGGCAGACTCCTCCACACTCCTTACCATTGCCGAGAGGCTCTCGGGCAGCCTTGCCATTGCACCTATCATCTCGGAGTGCATAGCCATCACCCTTCTTGTGAACGCCTCCCCATCGAGGTCCTCATCTGAGTCGTGTGCAGCAGAACTCACGTGCGAACTCGCCCTCCAGGGAGCTGGCTCCTGAGCTACCCTTTCCCCCTGGCCTTGCTGCTGCCTGCTCATCCCCGGTGCATCACCCAGTGCAGAACCCTCTACTAAACTTGCCTCTAAAGATCGCGTAGTCCCAGTATCTGAGGGGGTGCCTGCGGGTGAGAGATGCAGTGATGCGGTGCTTTGCTCCTCCTCCTCTTCTCCTTCCTCACTCTCAGTGGGAGGCTCAGGGACAGGCTGGTCATCTGGTTGCTGATTACCTGAAAGCATAAAGGTACAAGGCTCGCGTTAAGGTGAGGGCAGGGGGCAGGAAGGGAGCAAGGAATGCAGACAGTATCAGGAGCTGGAAAGTGGGAATGGCTTGTGGTGTGAAGTGGAAGTGAGATGAGTGAAGGAGAGGGGATGAAGATACCGTTTTTGCCCCCAACGGGGTTGACGTCACCGACGGCCACGGCGCCCACCACCTGCTGCCCAATGAGTCGCAGCACTCGCTCCTCCAGGTCTGAGAGCTGCTGAAACTGCACATCACCCCCGCCTGTTCTCTGCTGCTCCCTCCTATTGTGAGCCATCTTGGCTTGAAAGAGAAACGAACGTGTGTGAGTCAGAGTGTTTGGGAGATGTGTCTGCCATCGTTGAATAGCTGTGATTGTAGGCAAGGTGTGAGATGTGGATGTGAGTTTGAGTAGGTGGAGATGCTTGGTGGGTGAGTGGTGGGGGTGTGGTGGTTTGTGCAGTGTGTACAGACTGAGGTTCAGATGCTGGTATGTAGGACCTGTTGAAGCATGTACTCACCCTGACCACCCGAGTGAGCTCGTTGAACTTCTTCCGGCACTGTGTCAGGCTGCGTACGACCACACTACTGGCCGAGACCTCCTGGGCCACTTCCCTCCACATTGCCCCGAAGACCTTGGGCAATGGCCTCCTTCCAGTGTCTGGGAACAGCACTGCCCTCCTTCGCTCCACTCCAGCCACCAATGCCTCGTCTGTGAAACGACGAGCTCTCTCCCTGGGAATGGGATCAGCCATCACGATCAGGCGGTTGAGTTGTTAGCAGGTCGCCTTCACCTGCACAATGATGCAACCTCCCCTTTAAGAGCTGGAAGGGGCCAATGTGAAGGATCATTCCCGATTGCATAGCCCCTGAAATTCATTATCGCTCTGCTGGTAGCGCCCCTGTAGCGCCCTGCTTAGGTCATTAGCGCTTGATTTAGCGCTCCAGCTCTTTCCAGGAGTGCTAACAGCCAATTTAGGGAAACTTCAGAATCATTAACGCCTAGCGCTAATTTTTCACAATTTCAAAATTTAGCGCCCCAAACGAGGTGATACCGAATTTCTCCCTCTTTAAATTATGAAGGGGTTTGATAAGGTGTTTCCACTTGTGGGGGAGACCAAAAATAGGGGGGTGAAATTGGGTTTGGGGCGATACCTTTTAAAAGATTGGAAAATTAGCGCCAGCCTCTCTGGGCTGGACTGCCGGTAAAGTAGCAGAAAGTGGGTAAATTCGGAGAAAGTGGGGGCAGATGGCAAACCCACCCCCATCCCGCCTCCGTGCCCTTTTGCCAGGAGGCAGGAAGATGTGTTGCTTCGGGTCCCGTCTCCTGGAGGCGGGAAAGGTATTAAATCCTTTTAACTGCCTGTTAACAGGCAGAAAAAAGGATTAGTGCCATTTTACCTTCACAGGTGAAGGCTTCCCGACCTCAGAGAACCCCGCCGGGTTGGAGGAGACGTGAAGGAGGTCTGCGGCGGTCGGAGGCACCTGGAAGTAAGGTGTAGAGGTGAGTGATGGGTGCAAGTGTGGAGTGGTAAGTATGCAAAGTGAGTGATAAGTGCAAAAAAATGTTCACTTACCTTGTTTTCTTCCTATAGCCTTCATCCTCTCTGGATCGGGAGACCCGACATCCTCGTTGTCTATTTCACAGACTGGCTGTTGGATCCTCCGACCCAACAGCCATCTGAAATCAACAAAGTTGAAAGGTTTGATGAGTCCTGAACACAAGGCCTCATCAAACTACAGAGAATGTCAGTGTATGACAGCTTCACAGAGCTGTCAAACGCTGACATTTCTTCTTTCAAGAAGTCTTGACAGATAGCACGTCTGATGTTGACGTGCTCTGTCAGTGACTTCCTCCCTAATTGGCCTGCTGAGCCCGCAGGGCGGGCTTAACAAGGTCACTCAGGGGAAAATCCCTCTGGTTGGTCAGGCGAGGATGGAGGCGTGACATTGACACGAAAAGCAGCAGTCCCGCCTCCAACTCGTCTCCATTCAGAAAATCCAGCCCAGTGTTTTTTGAACTTTAAAAAAATTGGTTTTCTCGCTCCAAGAGGGAGGTGGAGTGCTAAATCAAGCGCTCCACTTCCCTCTTGGAGCGCGATCGGCAGCAGGCAGGGCGGTGAGTTCTTCAGCGCGGCACACTGGGCCGTGCAGCGCTGCCGCGTTGGAAGGCTCCTTCCCTCCCTTAAAGGGAAGGGCCATCGCTGCAAAAGAAAGGGCACCTGCCTGGACCACCAAGGGAGCGGCGAACCCACGCGATCAGCCCGGCTCTCACTCAGAGTGCCGGGCGGATCAATCGCGGGCAGGAACCCGCAAAAAAAAACAGATTAAAAAAGGTAAGTTTATTTTACTTACCTCGGCCACCTCGTCTTTAAGCTTTGCCCCCGAAGCGGCCGGTCGCCCGACACACGTCCCTTGAAGCTGGCATTGTTCTCGTCCGGCGATGCTTCAGGGGGCAGAAATGGATTTCGGGTCCAGGGTGCTACCGGGGCGATGCACGGCCGGGTGACGTCACGATCTCCGGCCGCAGGCGGGCGTGGCGATAAGGGTTACCGCCGCTGCAAACCGGCAGGTGAATTTCACAGGCGACAGTAACATCGCCGCGCCCGGGTGGTAAGACCTTAGCGCCCTGTTATCGCCCCCTGGAGGCAATAACGGGAGGCGTGAAGGCACCGAATTTCTAGCCCCATGGAGTCATAAATATAAGATAGTCACTAATAAATCCAATAGGGAAGTCAGGAGAAACTTCTTTACCCAGAGTGATGAGAATGTGGAACTTGCTACCACATGGGATAGTTGAGGTGAATAGCATAGATGTGTTTTAGGGGAAGCTAGATATGTACATGAGAGAGAAAGGAACAGAAGGATATGCTGAATAACAACAGAAAACGCTGGAAAAACTCAGCAGGCCAGGCAGCATCCATGGAGAGAGAAACAGAGTTAACGTTTCAGGTTGAAGACCTTTCGTCAGAACTGGAAAAAAGCAGGAAATGAAATAGATTTAAAGCAAGGATAAAGCTGGGAAAAGGGGGAGGGGATGAAAGAACAAAAAGAGAGATTAAGAGACATGGAGAGACATTAAGAGATGATCAAGGCAAGAGGAGGTGTTAATGTGACAGGTTGAGGCTAAAAGAAGTGTGAAATGCACTGCAGAATGAAGGACAGCTGCCAGCTTCTAGGAGGGAAAAAAAGGGGGGGGGCAAACAAAAGGGTGGATGAAAAAATAAAATATAAATGTGATAGGGGCCGAGGTTATGATCTAAAATTGTTCAACTCGATGTTGAGTCCAGAGGGCTGTAGGCTCTAGGATATGCTGATAGGGTGAGATGAACTAGGATAGGAGGAGGCTCATGTGGAGCATAAACACCAACATATAGATCAGTTGGGCCAAATGGCCAGTTTCTGTACTGTGAATTCTATGTAATTCTATGTAATTTGCATTTATATAGCACCTAATTAAAAACATCATCAGGATGTCCCAAAGCACTTCACAACCAATGAGTTATTTTTGAAGTGCCGTCACTATTGCAGTGCAGGAAAATATGCAACAGTTGGCCACAGCACGGTCCCAAGGAGAGTAAATAAACAAAGCACCAAATAATCTGTACTGGCCAGGACACCAAGAGAACGCTGTGTTCTTCTTCAAATACTGACATGGGAACTTTCACATCTACTTGAACAGGCAGGCAGGGCCTCAACTAAAAGAAGAAACCACTAACAGCGCAGCGCTCCCTCAATCCTGCTAATCTAAATTATACACTTCAATCCAAAGTGGGTCTTGAATTCACAATCTTCTGACTCAGAGGAGAGAATGCTACCAACAGAGCCAAGCTGATACAAGGACCTAAAGCTGTATCTTTCTTCTCCACCATGTGCGGCGGTTAGCATAGCCCAGGTTTAAGAAGGAACCCTGACTTACCGACAATTTGTTGCTGAGTTTAGGAACTATGTTAATACTGCCCAAAGTCATTAATTGAGGACTCCTAGCAACACGAGAGAGAAATAACCAGTATCAATCAACAACAATAACTTGTATTTATATAGCACCAGTAACACAGTAAAACATCCCAAGGTGCTTCACAGGAGCGTTATCAAACAAAATTTTTGACACCGAGCCACATAAGGAGATATTAGGGCAGATGGCCAGAAGGTTTTAAGGAGCATCTTAAAGGAGGAAAGAGAGGTAGAGAGGGATTTCCAGAACTTTGGGCCTTGCCAACTGAAGGCACGGCCGCCAATGGTGGAGCGAATAAAATCGGGGATGCTCAAGTGGCCAGAATTGGAGGAGCGCAGCGATCTCTGATGGCTGTAGGGCTGGAGGAGGTTACAGAGATAGGGAGGGGAGGGGAGGGGAGAAGTTTTTGAAAACAAGGATGAGAATTTTAAAATCAAACCAAAAAATTGACAACAGACCAATCCAAAGTAAAGTCATGAGCCTCTATCTAACAGCACAATGATACGCAGCAAGAGACCAGCATCGGCCCTCCTGTGCTGCTGGTCTAAGTTACCTCTCTTTATAGTGGCATAAGTTGCATCAGCATGACTGAATTCAGGACTTGTGGGATTCTCCTCTTTGGGGTGGATCACTGGTGGGGTGGAACCTAAGAACATAGGACCTCTGTCCACTCCTTCGATTCCGCCCCAATCACAATCCATTTCTCTGGGTTGGGGGGTCACTATTGATGCAGGGCAAGCTCCCAGTGGCATTCTCGCTGCCAAGAGGGAGCAGGCCTGTGCCTGGCCACAAAACCCCGGCAATGCTTCAGTGGGACACCCACTGCAGCATCAGAAGAGGTGGTGCGACATTTAAAGAGGCAGAGGAGACCTAAAAATTAAGGGATAACCAAGGCTCACACAGGTATGTGAGTGGAACCCTATATGGATGGAGGGGAGGCCTCTGCCAGGCTCTGTTCCACCATTTCCTGACCTCGGCGGCACTACCCCGGGCCTACTGCTACCTCCTATATGGCGGTCACAGAAAGTGATGGTAACTGGAGGGAACTGAACCCCTCCGCACGCCCGATCGCGTTTGTATGCGGCTTACGGGGTAGGTGTGGTCAGCATTGGTCCCAGCGGCGTCAGGAGGAGGGAAATTGAGGTCGAGGCAGTGAGACAGCAGTTGACCTCGATGCCTGATTTTGCCTCATTCTCCGCCTGGCTTGTGCACTATTTCAGACGGGTTGATGGAGGAGAATCCAGTCAACGATGTCATCCTGGCCGAAACCATCATTTGCATGGATGCACTCTTGCTGAGGCGGACACATCCTACATCCTTCCTCACTTCCAGCGAATTTAGGGTGTAACTTAGACCCAATATATCCGGTCCAAGTCCCAAATTCCAACCCCCTTCCCCGGGTAGATCCACCACGATTGCACCCTACAAAACCACTGAGATTTAGGGACCACAGAGTTTTAAGCCACAGTAGGAGGCCATTCGGCCCATTGCGCATGTGCCAGCTCTCTGAAAGAGCTACCCACTTAGAACCATTCCCCTGCCCTTTCCCCATAACCGATTCTATTTTTCTTATTCAAATATCCATCCACTTCCCTTTTAAAAACTATTATAGATCCTATTGCCACCATTGTTTCTGGTACAGCATTCCAGGTCCTAACAACCCGTGTGTAAAAAAAAAATTTCCTAACCTGTCTTTACATGATGATCTTAAATTTATGCCCTTTAGTTGCCAACTGATCTAGCAATACAAATAATTTTCCCCCTATTTACTTTATCAAGGCCTTTAGTATTTTGAACGGCTCGATCACATCTCATCTTTTTGTGTTTGTGTTTTTTCCATGAGTTCCCTTGCCCACCTCTTCCAAGTTCCGTTTGAGCATTGATGAAACACCTCTTACAAGCTTCTTCCCGTAAGTATTTCAGATCTCAGTCCTTTGCCTTTGGCTGTGGTGTTTTGCAATGCTTTGAATTGTAAAGATGTCTCCACTCGCTTCAGCTTGAACAAGCCTCCCCAAACACCAGTCTCCATCCCTGGCAGACACATTTTTTTCTGTACTGTAGCCAAAGAAAAACCTGATAAGAACGCACCCAGGACTGTTATCAACTCTCGGCAGTGAATGAGACTGCACAACCAAACCCAGGCTCACAAAAAGGCAGAAACAGCTGAAATCGAGAGAAACATGAATTAACAACGCAAATTCAATTCAACATTAAAACCAATAAATTTAGGCTTTCTCACTGTAAACACAATCCCTACTGCTGAGGATGTCAGGTTACCTGAGGAGAACGAACTCGCGTCTGTTTTCTTGGTGCTTGCCTGTATGTGCGTGCTGTTTTGTTGGCTTGATTCCATTCTTTGAACTCCCTCAGCAACGACATACTCAACCCTGCCTCTTTCTGGATAAACAGAAAAGAATAAGTAATAAGAGACTGTCACAGAGGCTGTCTAGCCGCCCCTCGTAAACTCTCTGGATTTATTAAATAGACAATAGGGTAGATCTTGACTTTGTGCGATAGTGTAAAACAGGTGCGAGCGAATTGGCAGCTCGTTTTACAACTCTCCCGATTTTTATTCCCATTAAAATCAGGGCTGCCAAATCACTATCACCCTGTTTTACACAGTCAAACAAAGTCAAGATCGACCCCAATGTGTTAAGAGTTTCTTCAGTCTCTGCGTGATATAACAGCGTAAATGCGTTTGTGACAATTTCTTCTGTTGTGTATCTCTAGCACAGTTGTAAATATTTTCCATTATTACTTGATTATAAGCACATTCCACAGAGGCCTAGTGGTATTCGAGTCGGTTTTCTGAAGCCACACTCCCGGCAGGAAGTCACACTCCCGGCAGGAGGTAAGCATCAGGAAAACAGGCCATTGTCGTTCGTCCACACAGTTCCACTTAAAGATACAGCCTACTTAAGGCATAAGTGAGAAGTCGCACAACACCAGGTTATAGTCCAACAGTTTTATTTGAAATCACAAGCTTTCGGAGCGCTGCTCCTTCATCAGGTGAAGTGAAGGAATACGAATCGGCACAGCATATATAGACAGAGAACAATGCCTGTGCAGCGTACAATGTCAGACGACTACAGGCAGTCAGAAAGATTAACTGTAGTCGTCTGACATTGTACGCTGCACAGGCATTGTTCTCTGTCTATATATGCTTTGCCGATTCGTATTCCTTCACTTCACCTGACGAAGGAGCAGCAGCTCCGAAAGCTTGTGATTTCAAATAAAACTGTTGGACTATAACCTGGTGTTGTGCGACTTCTCACTTTTGTCCACCCCAGTCCAACACTGGCATCTCTGCATCATACTTAAGGCATCTAACAGAGACATCAATTGAGAGCTCAGGCAACCAAAGCAGAGACAAGAGCCTACATTTACCAATGGCCAAAACCGACCGGGAATCAGGGCAGAGATCCATGATCTCTGTTCATTTAGCACCATGTCCAATTTTGCGATGTTTGGTTTGAAAGGTGCCGGATGCCTCCGCCAGTTCATGGGCGAATCTATGAGACCAACATGACCTCACAATGCCCCAGCATTCAAACCGGCATAGCACTGATTCACGTGCACCCCCATACAAAATAAAGTCAACGAAATAAAGTCGTTGCGCGTGCGCGGTTCCAATGGTTTCTTGGTTGTTCTTGCCGCACTTCGTAGGCCGCAGTCACTCTGATATATTAATGTGGTTTGTTCGTGAAATAAATCATTGTAATTATCAGAAGTAAAGATACTCGCGGTTTCCACTCATTTCGATCGTGTTTCTGGTCACCGATGTGGTGATTTGATGGTGGGGTCCGGCTGGGCTCCGGGTCCCTCACGCGTAGCTGGTGGGCTTGAGAAACGAAAGCTCCTGGAGTTTGTCAACAATCAGCATCCACTGAGCTTTAAATTGAAGTAATAATAGACCTGGCTGAGGATGGTTTAATGTTAAATATTACCAACAATAGGGAGGGGGTGGGGAAAAGGGATCGCTGCCGCCGAACTGAGCCGAAAAGAAAATTAAAGTTAAAATTGGAATTGGTGTTTCTATCGGATTAATGAAAGTTATGAAAGTTGACATTTAGGCGCAGAATGCTTCTGCGCAGCTTCCGGCAGCTTCTGGTAGCTTCCGGTTCGTTGGCTGCAGTCACCCTGATAAAATAAACATCCATGGTCACTCGTGACCATGCTGTTTACAGGTGTAGTTTTAAACAACAACTTGTATTTATATGGTGGTAAAACCTCCCAAGGCACTTCACAGGAGCGTTATCAAGCAAAATTTGACACCGAGCCACATAAGGAGATGTTAGGGCAGGTGACCAAAAGCTTGGTCAAAGAGGTAGGTTTTAAGGAGCGTCTTAAAGGAGGAGAGAGAGGTAGCGAGGCGGAGGTTAGGGGGCCTTGCCAGCTGAAGGTCCACCAATGGTGGAGCGATTAAAATCAAGGATGCTCAAACGGCCAGAATTAGAGGAGCGCAGAGATCTCAGGGAGTTGTGGGGCTGGAGGAGATTACAGAGATAGAGAGGGGCGAGGGCCATGGAGGGATTTGAAAACAAGGATAAGAATTTTAAAATCGAGGCGCTGCTTAACCGGGAGCCAATGTAGGTCAGCGAGCACTGGGGTGATGGGTGAACGGGACTTGGTGCGTGTTAGGACACGGGCAGCCGAGTTTTGGATGACCTCGAGTTTATGGAATATGAATGTGGGAGACCGGCCAGGAGTGCATTGAAATAGTCAAGTCTAGAGGTAACAAAGGCATGGACGAGGGTTTCAACAGCAGATGAGCTGAGGTGGGGTGGAGTCGGGTGATAATATGGAGGTGGAAATATGCGGTCTTAGTGATGGTGCGAATATATGGTCGGAAGCTCATCTCGGGGTCAAGACAATGGCTTTGGTCTTCCAAATATTTCGTTGGAGAAAAATTCTACTCATCCAGTACTGACGTGTGTTTTCGGATGATGTCGCCGAGGGGCAGCATGTAGATGAGAAATAGGAGGGGGCCAAGGATAGATCTTGGGGGACACCAGAGGTAACGATGCGGGAGCGGGAAGAGAAGCCGTTGCAGGTGATTCTGTGGCTACGACTGGATAGATAAGAATGGAACCAGGCGAGTGCAGTCCCACCCAGTTGGATGACGGTGGAGAGGCATTGAGGAGGATGGTGTGGTCAACCATGTCAAAAACTGCAGACAGTTTGAGAAGAAGGAGGAGTGATAGTTTAGCTTTGTCACAGTCACATAGATGTAATTTGTGGCTTTGATGAGAGCTGTTTCGGTACTGTGGCAGAAGCGGAAACCTGATTGGAGGGATTCAAACATGGAGCTGCGGGAAAGATGGGCACGGATTTGGGAGGCGACAACACGTTCAAGGACTTTGGAGAGGAAGGGAGGTTGGAGATGGGGCAGTAGTTTGTAAGGGCGGAGGGGTCAAGGGTTGGGTTTTTTTTGAGGAGAGGGGGTGATGACGGCAGATTTGAAGGAGAGGGGGACAGTACCCGAGGAGAGAGAACCGTTAACAATATCAGCTAACATGGGGAGCCAGGAAGGGGAGTTGGGTGGTCAGCAGTTTAGTGGGAATAGGGTTGAGGGGGCAGGAGGTGGACATCATGAACAAGATGAGCTCGGAGAGGTCAAGAGATAGGAGAGAAAGATGCAAGTTCAGGGCTAGGGCAGGGGGGAACCTTAGAGGGAGTATGGTCTGGTGGGGAAGGGAAGGAAGCGGCAGAGGCTGCTGATCGGAAGGTCTCAATCTTAATGATAAAGAGCCCTATATAATTGTTAGGAGGATTTGGAGGATTTTTTTTGCACTATTTGTCTATTGTTAACTTTTTTCTGTTGCTACTTATGTTGTCAAAAGACTTTGGGCAATTGTTTACACACTATCCTTTTTGAACCACCTCCACAACAGTGGCACAAAGGGTTTCCACGTGGGAATCCCCCTTTTACTGGTTATTTTTGGAAAAAGAACAGAAGGACCAATGGAGGGGCCAACCAGGTCACCCCTATACAAAAGTCTGCAGCCATGGTCATACTGTGAGAAGTAGTCATTGTCGTAAGAATGAGCCTTACGCGTGGTGAACTTAAAGTAAGCTTTAATCAACTAAAAAGGTGCTACATACAAAAGAGGTCTTACTCCATGCCTCTCCAGGATCCAACTGATCAGTCCAGTATTTATCCTGGACTAATCACAGGAAGTGATGCAATAAAGTTCGAGTCACAGGAAGCTGTATTGTGTTACCACAGTCATTAAAAGACTACTCTTTAAAGTATCAACATCGGGATTATCACTGGATAAATGAAAGGGGATCTCATTGAAACGTATAAAATTCTGACAGGGCTAGACAGACTGGATGCAGGGAGGATGTTTCCCCTGGCTGTGGGGGGGTGTTGAGAACGAGGGGTCACAATCTCAGGATACGGGGTCGGACATTTAGGACTGAGATGAGGAAAAATTTCTTCACTCAGAGGATGGTGAACCTGTGGAATTCTCTACCACAGAAGGCTGTGGAGGCCAAGTCACTGAATATATTTAAGAAGGAGATAGATAGATTTCTAGATGCAAAAGGCGTCAAGGGGTACGGGGAGAGAGCGGAATTATGGTATTGAAATAGAGGATCAGCCATGATCATATTGAATGGTGGAGCAGGCTCGAAGGGCCGAATGGCCTACTCCTGCTTCTATGTTTCTATGTTTCTATGTAACTGAGAAGCAATGTTTTCAAACAGATTTATTCGAACTTTACCACAATTGATTTTTGGAGCCAGAGACTATAATGTCATTTAAAATGGAACTGGATAATTATTTTGAAAGAAAGGACATAAAAAGATACAGGGAAAGGGCAGCGAAATGTGATTGGAGTAGACAGCTTCAGTTGCAGAGCTAGCAGTGGCTTAGACACGATGGGCCAAATGGCCTCCTTCTGTGCTGTCATTTCTAGGCTTCTATGATGAGATCCCACTTTTAAAAGTTAAAAAAAAGTCCTCACTAACTTCAGGACCATTTGATTATTTCTGTCTTTCTGTGGCTTTGATTTGCTAACACTCACCGTCAAGGATCATCGATAAGCAACAGTGAGATAACAAAGGATGACTCATCCACGGAACCACGGCAAGAATTCAGCACCTTGAGGAGAAGAGGGAATGGAAGAAAATCTTAAAGAGGAAAAAATATTTAAAAGATAGACCTGAGGAATATCTTTAAATGATGTCACTGTTATTGCTTCCATTTTCCCTCAAATATCCTTAGTTAAGTTGCTGTAACTTACTCCCTGGGGTGGTCCTTTGTCTTTGACCTCACTTGCACATTTCTCACACCCTCTTTCCTGAGCCTTGTGCCAAGGTCAACGCACAGATGCCTGAGGACACCCTTCGTACCTCAATGCTCAAGCAATTCGAATTGAGAATTCCACTCACGTTGCCCTGATGGCGCTGAGCCTTGCATTGAGATAAAACTCCGATTTGAACTTTCATTACTTTAAGTAGCAATTCACCAAGGTGTCGAAGAGAAGCCATTTCACCTTCTCATAAATCCACGCTGAACTCTATTTCATATTGCACAATACAAAACACAGGTATGACGATTGAGTAAAGCTTCATTTATTCCATATTAGATTGTACAGCTATGATGCATGGATATATCCCATCTTTTATAAATCGTCCTACAGTGATAATGTATGAATATAATATTCCATGTTTCATACCCCATTATGCAGTGTTCAGTGGTGAGATCTGGGTCTACAATCCTTTTGGGTAAATAATGTTTTTTTTTAAGTTGTTTCAGGATTTTTTGTAATCCAAAGTTGATGGAAAGGAAAAAGCATTATTAAAGTTTCAAAACACTACTGTGTCACTACTCAAGGTGACATGATGCTCTGTTGAATAAGGACAGGAACATTATACAATGTAAAACACAATGCATTATTCTGCTGTTAAGGTGGGTAACACTTTAAAAGAAGGAAAGAACTTGAATTCATATAGCACCTTTCACATCCTCAGGGTGTCCCAAAATACTTCACAGCCAATTAATTACTTTTGAAGTGTAGTCACTGTTACATTTTCAGCATGCTCAGCAGCCAATTTGTACACAGAAAGATTCCACAAACAAAAAAATGAGATGAATGAGCAGTTAATGGGCCGAAAATTGATCCCGGGACGCGAGAGTACGCACTGCGTACTCTCGCGTATTCCCACTCCAATTGCCGGTTTTCTGCATGCCCTGCGCATGCGCTGAAAACCGGCAATTGCTCTTCTGAAAAGGGGGCGGGGCCTGGGTGCATCGCGTGCGCGCTACAGGCTGCGCGCACGCTGTGCACTTCATGCTTTGGACGCGCAGGTAAGTAGGGAAGATTTTGGAAATGTAAAAAGGAGGAGTAAGACCCGCTTTTAAGAAGGTAAGTAGTGAATTAAGTATTTTTTTGAATTTTTTTTTACAGGTATATCTTTTTTATAGACTTTAAAGACAGGTAAGTTTATTTTTATAACTTTTTAAAAGATTTTAAATTTTTTCAAAAATTTAATTTTTTATTTAAAATGGTTAATTTAATTAACTGTACTTATTTTATTAATGTGATGGTTTTTTTTTTTAATTTAATTGAGGTTTAGCTGTTATTTTGGGGGGGTGTAAGATTCATAGATTTCACAGCTATGCTGTGAGACTTATGAATGGAAGATGGTGTGCTGCCATTGGCTCTAACTGAGTCACGTGATCCCACAGCTCGCACGAATTAACTACGCCGCTGGGATACGCAAGCCCAGCACAGCTGATGTCTGGAACATCAAGTTCGTGCGAGCTGGATCAGAAAAAGCATAAGCGAGGTGAGACATCGCGGGGAAGGCTTACCCCCGCGGGAACAGAGCGAGATCAATTTCTGGGCCAATCTGATTTTACTGGAGTTGGTTGAGGGAGGAATGTTGCCCACGACACTGGGAGAGCTCCCTCCTTTTCTTCAAATAATCTCAAAAGTTTTATTATTAACAAACTCAGAAACAAGCCAGTGGCTAAGGGAGTGATTGTAACTACCACACTCAAACTGATATATAAAATTACAAAGCAAATTGTGCCAGGGGACTGGAGGGTATCCAGTGTATCACCTTTGTTCAAGAAGTGAGGGAAGGATAACCTGGGTAATTATAAACCAGTTAGTTTAATGTCAATTACGGGTGAACTCTTAGGGGGAAAAATTTAGTATCGACCGTTTTCGGGTGCTACCATCGCCCGGGTGCAAACTTTAGCGCGCGCCAGTGACTGCAAAATTCAGTTTTAGCGCCCCAAGAGGGAAGTGGAGTGCTAAATCAAGCGCTACACACTTCTCTTAGGGCGCTAACGTTGGGGAGTGGGGCGCTACCTTCAGAGCGCTAATCAAGTTCAGGCGCTGTCAGTGACAAGTACTCAGACAGACTGGCACCTTCCAGTACTTAAAGGGGAGGGTCCATCATGCTGCACAGCCTCACCCTGATCATTGCTGCTTGTGACCTGGGCTTGCAAGGAGCTGCAATCCATCAACCACAAATCTCATGGCTGATCAGAGGCCCAGGGAGAGAGCTCGCCAGGTTCAGCGACCAGGCATTGGTGGCTCTGGTTGTGGCTGTGGAACGTCGAAGGGCAGTGCTGTTCCCAGACACTGGCAGGAGGCCATTGCCGCAGGACTTTAGAAGGATGTGGAGGGAGGTGGCCCAGTACATCTCGGCCAGAAGTGTGGTCCACAGGCCTCACACCCAGTGCCGCAAGAAGTTCAACAACCTCACCCGGGTGGTCAGGGTGAGTACATGCTTCAAAAACCTCTACATCCCACCATCTCAACCTCACTCTGTGCACAGACGGTATAAACCGCCAAATTCCCAACACTCACCCACCAACTATGCCCATCTACTAAAAGTCACATCCACATCCCACACCTTGCAGACATTAACAGCTATTCAACTATGGTAGGCATATCTGCCGAACACATAGCTGCACACTCACTCACATGCTGTCCTTTTTCTTGCAGGCCAAGCTTGCTCATAACAGGAGGGAGCAGCTATGCACGGGAGGAGGTCAGGCGGAGCTGCACCCCCTCACACAGCTGGAGGAGCGAGTGCACAGCATCATCGCGGCCCAGGTCGTGGGCGCTGTGGCAAACAGAGAGGTCAACCCCCTTGGGGACAATAACGGTATGTTCATCACCTCTCCCTCTTCTCTCATACCACTCCCCCCTCACAACACGAGCCCTTCCCACTTTCCATCTAAGGAGACTGTCTCCATTCCTTGTTCCCTTCCTGCCACCCCCCCACCCCCACGTTAAACCCACACTTGTGCCTTAATGCTTTCAGATAATCAGCCACCATCTGACCAGCCTGTCCCTCAGCCTCCCAGTGGCAGCGACGCAGGAGAGGAGGAGGAACACCAAGTGCTGCCATCTGTGCGCAAACCCTCGAGCACATCCTTGCCACTTTGCAAAGGATGGTTGACTTGCAGAGAGACCGTGGGGACCCAGACCTCATGCCGTGTGTAATGGGTGAGGTGGCAGCAGCTATTGCAGCACAGGCCGAGGCAACGCAACAGCTTAGTGCTGTAATGGAGTCAGTGGTTGGTGCCATCCAATCTCAGACTGCTCTGATGCAGTCTCAGGTTGATGCCACACAAGCGCTGACTGCTGCCACCCTTGCTGGGTCACCCACAGTCCACCGGGGATCTCACGGTGCCGCAGCAGGCCAGCAATCTGTGCTCAAGCAGATTGCTCCGGACGCTGAGGTTCTGCCCCATGGGAGTGGCAGTCTGTCGGTCGAGCAGGAAGGTGTTGAACTCTCTCAGGAAGACAGCATTCCTGCTCCCACCACTGCCACTCCGCCATTGCACTTGCCGCAGCCTGTAACCCAGCCAGCCCAGACTGCTGCCGTCCATGCAGAGTTGGTGCAGTCTGCAGCCGGGCCTTCCAGGCCCAGAGCTGGTCGAGGGCATCCTTCAAGGCCATCTGCAGTCTCTGGATCCCAGACTCAGCAGCCTTCCGCCAGCCTTGCTGCAGCCACTGGGGCCACATTACAGAGGAGCAGTAGGGTTGCGAGGGGGAATTACAAAGGGGAGGGAAATCATTGAGGAAGGCCCAGTAAATAAAATGTTAATAGCAAATGGGGGGAGTGTGTGTACAAAAGTTGATGGGGAAAAATTGGGTATCGCCCATTTTGGGGCGCTAATATTGGCCGGGTACAAAGTTTAGCGCCCGGCAGTAATTATCGCCTCCTACTGTAAAATTCACCTCTATCGCCCCTGGGGGTGATTTGAGCTCTCAATCAGGCGCTACACACCTCTCTTAAGGCGCTAACGTCGGGGAGCGAGGCGCTACCTCAGAACACTACCGAAGCTCAGGCGATGTCAGTAACCATGGAAGCCAGACAGACTGGCGTCGTCCAGTTCTTAAAGGGGAGGGGCCATCTTGCTGGCCAGCCACTCCCTGCTCATTGCAGCCTTGAATCTCGGCCTGAAGAGAACTTGAAGCAATTGTGTTGGAAGCACTAATGGATAGGCCCAGGGAAACAGCTCGGCGCTTAGGAACCTCCAAAGTGGTGCTGAGGACCAAAACTCCTTAGGACAGTGTTAAATCTCTCCAGACGTCTCTCTCCCTCTCAACCTGCGTGTACCAAGAATTTTGCCGACAAGAAAAGCAGGAAGCGCCCGCCTTTAAATAGCGCTCCCCCAGCCCCTTCCCGCCTTGAAAACGTTCCCCTCTACCTGTCGTTCCTAGCGGCAGGCGCTAAGGCAGGAGACGCGACTCAATTTCCGGTCCAGGGCGTTGCACGCTTGCATGACGTCACGATCTGCAGGCGCAGGAGATCGTTGCAGTAGTGTTTAGCGCCAGCGCAAAACGACAGGTCAATTTCGCGAGTGGTGCTAAAATCGCCGCGCTCGAGCGCTAAGTTACTAGCGCCCCGTTAGCGCCCCCCGGAAGCCCTAACGGGAGGCGCTAGCCAACCGAATTTTCCCCCCGATGTACTTGTAAATATATTGTTCAGTTTGGTAAGAAATAGTTCCGTTTGCTAAGAACCAGTTGTGTTTGTTCATAAATTGTTGTGTTTGTTTATTATTGGTTGTGTTTGATAAAAGAGAGTTGTGCAGAATAATCAATCTTTATTTCATCGTAGCAAATTTTGAGCTGTTTCTCATTTGACCTTTGCCCGGTGATAGAGCTGCGAGCTGGCTGTAATGATCTGGTTGTTCTGCGCAAACGCCATGTGCTCTCTCATTTATCGGAAGCGCTGTGTAATGAGGCGTTCACGAACGGCCCTTGCAGAAGCAGCATTGAGCGCCTCCCTCCTACGTTGGTGCTGTTCCTCCTCCTCTTCATCCTCCGCCTCCACCTCCTCCTCCTCTCCCTCTTCCTCCTCCTGAGGTGGTGCACCAATCCCTGGTGGCAATGGCTGGGCTCAGGAAGTGCACGTCTTTAAATAGCGCTCCTGCAGCTCCCAGCCGACTGCAAACCACCTCCTCTACCTGTCGTTCCTAACGGCAGGCGCTGAGGCAGGGGGCAAAAATGAATTTCCGTTCCGGGGCGCTACTGCGGCGATGCGCGGCTGGATGACATCATGATCTCCGGGCGCAGGAGATTGTGGCGGTAGTGGTTAGAGCCACCGCAAACCGCCAGGTCAATTTCGCCAGCGGCGCTAACATCGCCGCGCCCGGGCGGCAAGTCATTAGCGCCCACCCCCCACCCCCCCCCGAGATGCTAACGGGAGCCGCTAACCAACCGAATTTCTCCCCCTTAGAATTCATAATTTCAGATCAAATTAGTGAGCATTTAGAGATGTGTGGAATAATTATGAACAGCCAGCATGGATTTGTTAAAGGCAAGTCATGTTTGACCAATTAAATTTTAAAAAATTGAAATTGTGACTGATGATCCATATGGATTTTCAGAAGGCATCAATAATGTGTCTCACAGTAGACTTGTAACAAAAAATCAGGCATATAGTGCAGGAGGAAATGTAGCAGCATGGATACCAATTTGGTTGATGGACAAGAAATAGTTAAAGCTAATGCCTCATACGCAGATTGGAGGAGGGTTATAAGTGATGTACCCCAGGGATCAGTGCTGATTCCTCTTTTGTTCTCGATATGTAAAAATGATTTGGACTTGGACATGGAGAGCATGATATTGAAATTTGCTGATGACAAAAGCAAGGGTTTTGACATTTGGCATCTTGGGAAGAATAACAATGAATGGGAGTATACATTCAATGGAAAGATGCTGAAGGAAATGCATGAACAGAGAGATCTGGACTTCAAATACATCATTCCTTGATAGTGCAAATGCAGATAGATAAAGCTGTAAAAAAAAGGTCAGCATCATTTGTGGATTGATAAATAGGGGTATATAGAATCATAGAATGGTACATCACAGAAGGAGACCATTTGGCCCATCGAGTCTGTGCCGGCTCTTTCGATGAGCAATCCAGTTAATCCCACTCCTCCGCGCTTTCCCCACATCCCTGCAATTGATTTCTCCTTCAAGTATTTATCCAATTCACTTTTGAAGGCTACTATTGAATCTATATCTACCACCCTATCAGGCAGTGCATTCCAAATCCTAACCACTCGTTGCGTAAAAAAAGTTTCCATCATGTCGCCTCTGGTTCTTTTGCCAATCACCTTAAATCTGTGCCCTCTGGTTATTGACCCATCAGCCATTGGAAACAATTTTTCTTTATTTACTCTGTCTAAACCCTTCATGATTTTAAACACCTCTATCAAATCTCCTCTTAGCCTTCTCTGCTCTAAGAAAAACAACCCCAGCTTCGCCAGTCTATCCGCATAACTGTAATCCCTCATCCCTGGAACCATTCTAGTAAATCTCTTCTGTACCCTCTCCAAAGCCTTCACGTCCTTCCTAGTGCCCAGAATTTGACACAATACTCCAGATTGGGTTTTATATATGTTTAGCATAACTTCCTGGCATTATTTAGAAAGCCCAGGATCCCACATGCTTTATTAACTGTTTTGTTAACCTGTCCTGCCACCTTCAAAGATTTGCGGACAAACACCCCCAGGTCTCTCTCTTCTTGCACCCCCTTTAAAATTGTACCATTGAGCATGTATTGTCTCTCCTCATTCTTCCTACCAAAATGTATCACCTCACACTTTTCTGCATTGAATTTCATCTGCCATGTGTCTGCCCGTTCCACCAGCCTGTCTATGTCCTCTTGAAGTCTATTACTATCTTCCCCACTGTTTACTACACTTCCAAGTTTCGTGTCATCTGCAAATTTCAAAATTGTGACCTGTGCCCCCAAGTCCAAGTCATTAATGTATATCAAAAACAGCAGTGGTCCCAGTACTGAACCCTGGGGAACACCAATTGATAAAGAAAGGGAAAATGGAATATGAGCACAAACTAGCGAAAAATATAAAAACGGATTGTAAAAGCTTCTATTGGTATGTGAAAAGGAAAAGACCGGCGAAGGTAAATGTAGGTCCTTTACAGTCAGAGACGGGATAATTTATAATGGGAGAGAAATTAAATAAATGCTTTGTTTCTGTCTTCACGGAGGAAGACACAAAAAACCTCCCAGAAATACGAGAAAACCAAGGGTGTGGCGAGAATGAGGAACTTAAAGAAATTATTATTAGTAAAAAAATAGTACTAACAAAATTAATGGGACTAAAAGTTGATAAATCCCTACATCCTAGGGTTTTGAAAGAGGTGGCCATTGGGATAGTGGACGCATTGGTTGTCATCTTCCAAAATTCTATAGATTCTGGAACAGTTCCTGCAGATTGGAGGATAGCAAATGTAACCCCGCTATTTAAGAAAGGAGGGAGAGAGAAAACGGAGAACTACAGACCTGTTAGCCTCACATCAGTAGTTGGAAAAATGCAGGAATCTATTATAAAGGATGCAATAACTGGAATTTAGAAACTAATAGTAAGATTGGGCAGAGTCAACATGGATTTATGAAAGGAAATCCTGTTTAACAAACCTATTGAAGTTCTTTGAGGATGTAACTAGTGGAGTAGACAAAGGGGAACTGGTAGATGTAGTGTATTTGGATTTTCAGAAGGCCTTCGATAAGGTCCCACACAAGAGGATAGTGAACAAAATTAGGGCACATGGAATTGAGGGTAATATACTAGCATGGATTGAGAATTGGTTAACAGACAGAAAACAAAGAGTAGGGATAAACTGGTCTTTTTCAGGATGGCAGGCTGTGACTAGTGGGATGCTTGGGCCCCAGCTATTCACAGTCTATATCAAATTTGCTGATGATACAAAGCTAGGTGGTGGTGGCAGTGTCAGTTGTGAAGAGGATGAGGCTTCAAGGGGATCTCGACAGGCTCAGTGAGTGGGCAAGAACATGGCAGATGGAATATAACGTGGATAAATGTGAAGTTATCCACTTTGGTAGAAAAAACAGAAAGGCAGAGTATTTCCTAAATGGTGAAAGATTGGGGAATGCAGATGCTCAAAGGGACCTGGGTGTCCTTGTACATGAGTCACTGAAAGTAAATGTGCAGGTACAGCAAGCCATTTGGAAGGCAAATGATATGCTGGCCTTCATTACAAGAGGATTTGAGTACAGGAGTAAAGAAGTCTTACTCCAATTATATAGGGCCTTGGTGAGACCACACCTGTGGAGTACTGTGTACAATTTTGGTCTCCTTACCTAAGGAAGGATACACTTGCCATAGAGGGAGTGCAACGAAGGTTCACAAGATTGATTCCTGGGATGGCGGGACTGTCGTATGAGAAGAGATTGAGTAAACTAGGCCTGTATTCTCTTGAATTCAGAAGAATGAGAAGGGATCTCATTGAAGCATACAAAATGATTACAGGCCTTGATAGGGTGGATGCTGGGAGAATGTTTCCCTTGGCTGGGGAGTCCAGAACCAGGGGCCACAGCCTCAAGATAAAGGGTAGGCCATTCAGAACTGAGATGTGAAGAAATTTCTTCACACAGAGGGTGGTGAATCTTTGGAATTCTCTACCCCAGAGGGCTGTGGAGGCTCAGTCATTGGGTATATTCAAAACAGAAGTCGATAGATTTCTGACTAGTAAGGGCATCAAGGAATATGGCGATAGGGCCGGTGAATGGAGTTGAGGCAGAAGATCAGCCAAGATCTCATTGAATGGCGGAGCAGGCTCGAAGGGCCGAATGGCCTACTACTGCTCCTATTTCTTATGTTCTTACCACTGTATACCTCCCTCCAGTCCAAAAAGCAACCATTCATCACAACATTCTCTTTTCTATCCCTTAGCCAATTTTGTACCCATGTTGCTGCTGCCCCTTTTATCCCATGGGCTTCAATTTTGCTAACAAGCCTAATATGTGGTACTTTATCAATGCCTTTTGAAAGTCCATATACACAACATCAACTGCACTGCCCTCATCCACCCTCTCTGTTATCTCATCAAAAAGTTCAATCAGGTTAGTCAAGCACGATTTGCCTTTAACAAATCTGTGCTGGCTCTCCTTTATTAGTCCCTGCTTGTTAATGTGGCTGTTAATTTTCCCCCGCATTATTGTCTCTAAAGCTTCCCCACCACAGACGTTAAACTGACTGGTCTGTAATTGCCAGGTTTATCCTTTTCCCCTTTTTTGAACAAGGGTATAGCATTTGCAATCCTCCAGTCCTTTGTTTACACCCCAGTATCTAAAGAGGATTGGAAGATTGTGGCCAGCACCTACACAATTTCTACCCTTACTTCCCTCAGTAACCTAGGATGCATCCCATCCGGACCGGGTGACTTATCCACTTTAAGTACTGTCAGCCTTTCTAGTACCTCCTCTTTATCTATTTCTATCTCATCAAGTATCCCAGCAACCTCCTCGTTTACCGTAGCTTTGGCAAAGTCTTCTTTCTTGGTAAACACAAATGCAAAGTACTCATTTAGTACCTCAGCCTTGCCTCCACCAATAGATCTCCATTTTGGTCTCTAATCGGCCCCACCGCTCCTCTGACAACCCATTTACTGTTAAAATGCCTGTAGAAGACCTTAGGATTCCCTTTTATAAGAACATAAAAACATAAGAAATAGGAGCAGGAGTAGGCCAATTGGCCCCTCGAGCCTGCTCCGCCATTCAATAAGATCATGGCTGATCTGATCCTAACCGCCAATCTAGTATCACAGAACCATCTCCTGAACCTAACAGAATTGGACACACGAAATAGGAGCAGGATCAGGCTACACGGCCCCTGGGCCCGCTACGCTACCCACAGGGCCATGACCGATCCGAACCTAGACTCATGTCCAAATTCCTGCCCGCTCCCCGTAACCCTTAATTCCCTTTACTCCTAGGAAACTGTCTATTTCTGTTTTAAATTTATGTAATGATGTAGCTTCTACAGCTTTTTGGGGCAGCATATTCCATGGACCTACCACCCTCTGAGTGAAGTAGTTCCTTCTCATCTCAGTTTTGAAAGAGCAGTCCCTTATTCTAAGACTATGCCCCCTAGTTCTAGTTTCACCCATCATCGGGAACATCCTCCCCGCATCCACCTGATCCAACCCCTTCACAATCTTATATGTTTCAATAAGATCGCCTCTCATTCTTCTGAACTCCAATGAGTAGAGTCCCGATCTACCCATCCTCTCCTCATATGTCCATCCCCTCATCCCCGGGATTAACCGAGTGAACCTTCTTTGTACTGACTCGAGAGCAAGTATGTCTTTTCTTAAGTATGGACACCAAAACTGTATGCAGTATTCCAGGTGCGGTCTCACCAATATCTTGTACAACTGAAGCAATACCTCCCTATTTTTATAGTCTATCCCCCTAGCAATGAAAGCCAACATTTCATTGGCCTTCTTAATCACTTGCTGCACCTGCATACTAACCTTTTGAGTTTCGTGCACCAGGACCCCAAGATCCCTTTGTACTTCAGTACTTTCCAGTTTCTTGCCATTAAGATAATAACTTGCTCTACTATTTTTCCTGCCAAAGTGCATAACCTCACACTTTCCAGTATTGTATTCCATCTGCCAAATCTCTGCCCACTTAGCCTGTCTATGTCCCCTTGCAGATTTTTTATGTCCTCCTCACTCATTACTTTCCCTCCCATCTTAGTATCATCTGCAAACTTTGATATGTTATACTCGGTCCCCTCCTCCAAATCGTTAATATAGATTGTAAAGAGTTGGGGACCTAGCACTGACCCCTGCGGAACACCACTAGTTACTGATTGCCAGTCTGAGAATGAACCATTTATCCCAACTCTCTGCCTTCTGTTAGATAGCCAATCCTCTATCCATGCCAGAATATTACCCCCAATCCCGTGATTTTTTATCTTAAGCAATAATCTTTTGTGTGGCACCTTGTCAAATGCCTTTTGGAAGTCTAAATACACCACATCCACTGGTTCCCCTTTATCCACCCTGTATGTTACTTCCTCAAAGAACTCCAGCAAATTTGTCAAACATGACTTCCCCTTCATAAAACCATGCTGACTTTGTCCTATTAAATTATGATTATCCAAATGTCCCATTACTGTCTCCTTAATAATGGACTCCAAAACTTTACCTACCACAGATGTTAGGCTAACCGGTCTATAGTTTCCAGCCTTCTGTCTACTGCCCTTTTTAAATAAGGGTGTTACATTAGCAGTTTTCCAGTCTGCCGGGATCTTTGCTGAGTCCAGGGAGTTTTGGAAAATTATTACCAATGCATCCACAATCCCTACCGCCACTTCCCTCAAGACCCTAGGATGTAAGCCATCAGGTCCAGGTGATTTATCCGCCTTGAGTCCCATTATTTTACCGAGTACCACTTCCTTAGTGATTTTGATCGTGTTTAGCTCCTCCCCCCCCCATAGCCCCCTGTTTGTCCAGTGTTGGAATATTCTTAGTGTCCTCTACTGTAAAGATTGATACAAAATATTCATTCAGTGTATTTGCCATCTCCATATTTCCCACCATTAATTTCCCGGTCTCATCCTCTAAGGGGCCAACATTTACTTTAGCCACCCTTTTTCTTTTTATATAACTATAAAAACTCTTACTATCTGTTTTTATATTTTTTGCTAATTTACTTTCATAATCTATTTTCCCTTTCTTAATCAATCTTTTTGTTATTTTTTGCTGTCTTTTAAAGTTTTCCTAATCCTCTATCCTCCCACTAGATTTGGCTACCTTATAAGCCCTTGTTTTTAGTCAAATACTATCCTTAATTTCTTTACTTAGCCACGGATGACTGTCTTTTCTTTTACACCCTTTTCTTCTCAGTGGAATATATTTTTTTTGGAAGTTGTAAAATAACTCCTTAAATGTACACCACTGATCATGTATCGTCTTACCCTTTAATCTATTTTCCCAATCCACTGTACTCAATTCCGCTCGCATACCTTCATAGTCTCCTTTATTCAAGCTTAGCACGCTTGTTTGAGATCCAACCTTCTCACCCTCTAATTGAATATGGAATTCAACCATGTTATGGTCACTCATTCCAAGGGGATCCTTTACTAGGACATTTTTTATTAATCCTGTCTCGTTACACAGGACCAGATCTAAGGTTGCTTGCCCCCTGGTCGGTTCAGTTACATACTGCTCAAGAAACCCATCCCTAATACACTCAATGAACTCATCCTCAAGGCAGCCCTGCCCAATTTGATTTGTCCAATTAATATGATATTTAAAATCCCCCATAATTATAGATGTTCCCTTATTACATGCCTCAACTATTTCCTGATTGATACTCCGTCCAACAGAGTTGCAACTGTTCGGAGGCCTATAGACTACGCCCACTAGTGTTTTTTTCCCCTTATTTGGTTTGAGTTTCCCATCTGCAAATCCTCCCCTTCTAATACCCTGTAAAATGAATTTAAAACAGGAAAAAGGGAGGGTGAGAGAGAACCCACAAAAACAGAAAGGCAGGTTGTGAAATTGAGCTGAATGAATCTGGGAATTTGTGGGGCCGGCACTAGAAAAAAGTGATCATGAAAGCTGCCGGATTGTTGTAAAAACCCAACTGGTTCACTAATGTCCTTCAGGGAAGGGAACCCGCCACCCGGTCTGGGCCGACACAAGACTCTGGCCTCTATGGGAGGAGAGAGAGGTGGGAGGGGGAGGGGTGAAGGAGAGCGACTTTATAGATCTGCAACTCGACTAGAACTTAGCCGCCGATCTATTCTCATATTGTCTCTTTGCCCCTCTTATTTCCTTTTTCACTTTCTCTCTGTACTTTTTATATTCAGCCTGATTCTCCCTTGTATTTTCAAACTCACATCAGTCATACACCTTTTTCTGTTTCATCCTACTCTCTAACTCCTTCATCATCCAGGGAGCTCTGGCTTTGGTTGCCCTCCCTTTCCCCCTTGTGGGAATGTACCGAGACTGTAGCAGAGCCATCTCCTCTTTAAAAGCCGCCCATTACTCCATTACATTTCTACCTGCCAGTCTTTGACTCCAGTTTACCCTGGGCCAGATCCCTCCTCAATTTGCTGAAATTATCCCTCCTCCAGTTAAGTATTTTTATTCTAGATTTCTCCTTGTCCTTTTCCATTACTAATCTAAACCTCACGATACTATGATCACTATTCCCGAGATGCTCCCTGACTGTGACATTCTCCACTTGACATATTTCAATCCCCAGGACTAGATCCAGCAATGCTTCTTTCCTCGTTGGGCAGGAAACATACTGATCAAGAAAATTCTCCTGAACACACGTCAGAAATTCCTCACCTTCTGTTCCAATGTTTATCCCTCAACCAACATCACTAAACCAAATTATCTAGTCATTATCACATTGCTCTTTGTGGGACCTTAGAAATTAGAGATGCATGTAACAAGGGTAATGCAGTAATTATGGGGGACTTTAACTTTCATATAGACTGGGCAAACCAAATTTGCAGAAATAGTGCAGAGGAAGAGTTCATGGAATGCATTCAAGACAGTTTTCTAGATCAGTATGTCAAGGAACCTATGAGGGAATTGGCTATTTTAGATCTAATACTGTGCAATGGGACAGGGTTAATGAATAACCTTGTAGTAAAGGAGCTTCTGGGGAGCAGTGATCATAATATGATAGAATTTTATGTTGAGTTTGAGAGTGATTTAGTTAAGTATGAAACTAGGTTCCTAAACCTGAACAAAGCAAACTACGTAAGTATGAGAGGCAAGTTGGCTAAAGTAGGTTGGGAAAGTAAATTAAAAGATATGACAGTAGAAAAGCAATGGCAAACATTTAAAGAAATAATTCATAATTCGCAATGAATATACATTCCCTTGAGGAATAAAAACACCATGGGAAAAATGGTCCAACTATGGCTAACAACAGAAATTAAATATAGTATTAAAGGAAGAGGCTTATAATGTTGACAAAAAGAATAGTAAGCCTGAGGATTGGGAGCATTTTAGAATTCAGCAAAGGAGGACCAAGAAATTGATAAAGAAAGGGAAAATAGAATGAGAGTAAACTAGCGAGAGACATAAAAATAGATTGTAAAAGCTTCTATAGGTATGTAAAAAGATTAGTGAAAGTAAACATGGGTCCCTTACAGGCTGAGACAGGAGAAATTATAATGGGGAATAAGGAAATGGCAGAGAAATTAAACAAATACTTTTCCCAGCCCTGGGGAGGTGGGTATGGTGGCGGGACTGCCAGGAAAATGGCAGAAACTGGGAGCGGGTACCGACCCTGCTCCCAACCCGCCTCCGTGCCATCTTCCCGGGAGGCGGGTCCCCGAGTCGCGCAGGGACCCATCTCCTCGAGGCAGGAAGGGGATTAGAGCCAATTAACTGCCTGTTAACAGGTAGTTAACAGGCAGTTTTGAGACTTTTTGCCCCATTTTACGCCTGCAATTGCGGTCTTCCAGACTGCTGCGAACCTCGCCAGGGTCAGCAAGGCGAGCAGTTGGTCTGTGGGGGTGAGAGGGGTCGAAATGTCAGCTGTAGAGGTGAGTGATGGGTGCAAGTGTGGACAGGTAAGTATGAGAGGTGAGTGTAAAGTGTTGGAAAAAGTTTCCTTACCTTTGCTTCTTTCTGCAGGCTTCAGCCTTTGAGGATCCGGAGGTGCCTCATCTCAGCAGCAGAGATGACAGAATGGCTGCTGCATTCTCAGATGCAGCAGCCATCTGATTTCTGCTGAGGAGAGAGGTCTTGGTGAGCCTGTGTGCAAGGGCTCACCTTATAACAGAGATTTTCAGTGTTTGACAGTTTCTCAAAGCTGTCAAACGCTGACAATTAATCTGTCAAAAAATTTTCGACAGATGCAGCGTCATATGCTGACGTCATCTGTCACCGGTTTTCCCTTAATTGGCCAGTAAGGGAAAATAGCGTGGGTTGGTCAGACATCGCTGGGGGCAGGGACTGAAACCCAGAAACCAGAAGTCCCGCCTCCAGCACGTCTCCATTGAGAAAATCCAGCCCTTTGTGTCTTGTCTTCACAGAAGAAGACGCAAAAAACCTCCCGGAAATAGTGGAGAACCAAGGGTATAGTGAGAATGAGGAACTGAAGAAATTAGTATTAGTAAAAAAATAGTACTGGAGAAATTCATGGGACTGATAGCCGATAAATCCCCTGCACCTGACGGCCTACATCCTAGGGTTTCAAAAGAGGTGGCTATAGAGATAGTGGATGCATTGGTTGTCATCTTCCAAAATTCCATAGATTCTAGAATGGTTCCCGAGGATTGGTAGGTAGCAAATGTAGCCCCACTATTTCAGAAAGGAGGGAGAGAGAAAACGGGGAACTACAGACCAGTTAGCCTGACATCAGTCGTAGGGAAAATGCTAGAATCTATTATTAAGGACGTGGTAACAGGGCACTTAGAAAATAATAATAGGATTGGGCAGAGTCAACACGGATTTATGAAAGGGAAATCGTGTTTGACAAATCTGTTAGAGTTTTTGAGGTTGTAACTAGCAGAATAGATAAGGGGGAACCAGTGGATGTCGGTGTATTTGGATTTTCAGAAGGCATTCGATAAGGTGCCACACAAGAGGTTATTAAACAAAATAAGGGCTCATGGGATTGGGGGTAATATACAAGCATGGATTGAGGATTGGTTAATGGACAGAAAACAGAGAGTAGGAATAAACAGGTCATTTTCAGGTTGGCAGGCTGTAACTAGTAGGGTACCGCAAGGATCAGTGCTTGGGCCTCAACTATTAACAATCTATATCAATGATTTGGATGAGGGGACCAAATGTAATATATCCAAGTTTGCTGATGATACAAAGCTGGGTGGGAATGTAAGTTGTGAGGAGGATGCAAAGAGGCAAGAACATGGCAAATGGAATATAACATGGAGAAATGTGAAGTTATCCACATTGGTAGGAAAAATAGAAAAGCAGAGTATTTTTCAAATGGTGAGAGATTGGGAAATGTTGGTGTTCAGAGGGACCTGGGTGTCCTTGTACACGAATCACTGAACGTTAACATGCAGGTACAGCAAGCAATTAGGAAAGCAAATGGTATGTTGGCCTTTATTACAAGAGGATTTGAGAATAAGAGTAAAGACGTCTTATTGCAATTATATAGGGCCCTGGTGAGACCACATCTGGAGTACTGTGTGCAGTTTTGGTCTCCTTACCTAAGGAAGGATATACTTGGCATAGAGGGAGTGCAACGAAGGTTCACGAGATTGATTCCTGAGATCGGGGGGGTTATCCTATGAGGAGAGATTGAGTAGACTAGGCCTATATTCTCTCGTGTTTAGAAGAATGAGAGATGATCTCATTGAAACATACAAAATTCTTACAGGGCTTGACAGGGTAGATGCAGGGAGGATGTTTCCCCTGGCTGGGGAGTCTAGAACCAGGGGTCACAGTCTCAGAATATGAGGTTGGCCATTTAGGACTGAGATGAGGAGAAATTTTTTCACTCAGAGGGTGGTGAATCTTTGGAATTCTCTACCCCAGAGGGCTGTGGAGGCTCAGTCGTTAAGTATATTCAAATGTGAGAAGTCGCACAACACCAGGTTATAGTCCAACAGTTTTATTTGAAATCACAAGCTTTCGGAGCACTGCTCCTTCGTCAGGATCTCTTCACTTCACCTGACGAAGGAGCAGCGCTCCGAAAGCTTGTGATTTCAAATAAAACTGTTGGACTATAACCTGGTGTTGTGCGACTTCTCACATTTGTCCACCCCAGTCCAACACCGGCATCTCCACATCAAGTATATTTAAGACAGAGATCAATAGATTTTTGAATATTAAGGGAATCAAAGGGTATGGGGATAGTGCAGGAAAGTGGAGATGAGATAGAAGATCAGCCACGATCTTATTAAATGGCGGAGCAGGCTCGCGGGGCTGTATGGCCGACTCCTGCTCCTATTTCTTATGTTCTTATGACCTTGCTGTGCACAAATTGGCTGCCTCATTTTCTACATTACCACAGTCACTATATTTAAAAGTAGTTTATTGGCTGTAAAGCGCTTTGGGACGTCCTGAGGTCATGAAAGGAGCTATATAAATGCAAAATCTTTCTTTATTCTGTACACAAAGGTAGTAGGACAGCCCAGGCTCCTTAATGCCTTTGGCCCCTGCCACAATCCTTCTATTTTTCCCTTTTCCGCTCCTGCCCAGCATCCACGGTTTTTGTGCTCCTAATATTAAGAGCTTTGAGATGTCTTCCTGAATGTGAAGAGCTGTGTAGAAATACAAGTTGTTATTGCGGTTATCGCCAAAATGTTTATCAGTCAGCTTCAATCAGTTCAACGATCAGTAAAATAGGATAAAGTACGGAGAAAATGTCTGCAAGGCAGAATTTACAGTGTGTGAAATGGGTCAGTTAAATGGTCAGTAAAATAGACCAGCAGATACAACAAATTGGTTGCTGGTCCAAACTTGACAGCTAGTTAAACCTTTAGTAAAGCATGCTGTTAGGAAATGGCTCCCAGTGCAAATTTTTTAACGGGTCAGTTCAGTGGACTAATAGACGCTGTGTTAAAGAATTGCTCATGGTCTTCAGCTTTAGAGTCAATTAAATGATCAACAAAGTTGTCAGAGACAGAGAGCTCTGAATGTTAGAGCCAGTTACGTGTTACCAAAGTTGCCAGAGACAATAAAAAGGAGCCATATGGCCTGTAAAATCTTCCAAAGAGATTGCGGGCTACATGTGGTTAATCCCAAATCGACAATTGATTGTTGATACAGAAAGGGCAGTTTAAAGCCTCTAAGGGAATTGAGCAAAGCAAGTTGCAATCCCGTTTAAATAAGGTTGTGTTTATTTTCAAAGACTGAAGACACCAATATCGGCCCGAATTTAACCCTGCCCGCCCGACCATGCGGGCAGCGATTAAAATGGTGGCCGGACACTTCTCGCTGAGTTCCCGATGCGTTCAAGCCCGCCACTGTTTTAATTCCAGGGTTTTTGGCAGCGTCAAGGCCGCTCGCCACAGAGTGGGGGAGTCCGATATCGCGTGGGAAACCCGGAAGTATGTTCACCGCGTCTGTCTGTGGCTTTTTAACTCAGCCACCTCATTACCATTTTACTTCCTGGTTTTCTGTCCAATCAGCGGCAGTGGCAGTGATGAGGACCCGCGATCTCAACTCCAGTATTTAAAGGACCAATCCATAGATGCAATTTGCAGGAGCTTGGAGTTGGAAGCAACAGAGGAAGCAGCGTCAGTATGGAGTCAGGACACTCATAGGCTGCGCCCCACTTTAATGACACCTCGCTGGATGTGCTGCCGGGGGCGGTGAGGAGTCGGAGAGAGAAACTCTTCCCCAGCAATGGCAGGAAGAAACCTGCTGCTGATACCAAGAAGGCGTGGCTGGAGGTGGCCCAGGAGGTCAGCAGCAGGAGTGTAGTACTGTGCTCATGGATGCAGTGCAGGAAGCGCTTTAATGACCTAACCAGGTCAGGAAAGGTAACTACAGTTGAACATTCACCTACATCATCCCACCCCCTCACTCTGTCTTCTCAAGCCTACTCCATCACATCACTCCTCACACCCACTTACCTTGCACGCCCCCCCATCCTTCTCTTTCTAGATACTTCCTCACATCCCCATCTATCCATCCACCACTGCCACTCACCCTCATCCTTATGCAATTTCATGCCTCTCCCTGATAGCCACCCTCACCAAATGCACTCCATCCATTGGCTGAACACATGCCATTACCCACACTCAATGGTCTGTTCTTTCCCTTGTTGCAGGAGAAGAGAGCACAGAACACCAGGGAGAGGCAGAGAACCAGAGGTGGCCCTCCACAGATTTCCCAACTTACAAGCGCAGAGGAGGAGGCACTGGAAATCAGTAGATTCTCGGAGTGCCTGGCTTAAGATGGGGAGATGGGAAGCTCCCAGCTACCTGGTGACACAATTAAATATCAGCTACCCACATGTCATACGGCGCTCAGTCATGTTGACTTGATTTCAACAGTGAGTGAAATATGATCAGCTTCATAATGATAACATGCAACATTCTTACCTTGCCATGAATGTCTTTTAACTCCGACAAGGCCTTCACGCATGCAGCAGGAGTTGCTGGAGGTCGCAGACGACAAGTCCTCAGAGGAGCTGAATCCTTCTGAGGGTGCACCGTCACACGACTCATGCATACCATGCTGCAGCTCAGATACTCACACTTTGGTGGGACTGGTAAGAGAGGTAGTTGGGTTTTCACCTGGTGACTCACACTTCACAAGTGAGCAAGAGCAGATGGTGGTGGAAGGGACAGTAGTGCAGAGTCCGCGTCGGAGGGTGCAGCCCCCTCCAAGCTCTGCTCAGCTGGACACAGATGCTGTATCCCGGCGGCCGTCGATGAAGAGGGGAATCATTGAGCAGCAGCAGAGAATGCAAGCAAACTGTCCACGATTGCGGAGAGATTGGAGGAGTCCACCTCAAGCATGAGTGGGTTGATGTCGCATGGCACTGCGATGATGTCTTCTTCCATGGCCAACTGCACGGAACATCAAACGCGGCAACCACACGAGTCCATGCAGGCCTTGAGCAAGGGCTTGCAGAGTCTGGATGCCGCCTGAAATAGGATAACAGATACCCGAGCCTTGGCCTTGCAGCATCTCACTGATCTGCAGCAAAGTGCTCACCAACACAGTGGGAGCAGTGAATTGCAGCTGGGCCATGAGAGGGATGATGGCGAAAGGGGACATGGAAGTGTGGACTCCACTCAAAGCACTTCCACTTCTCACCCGTTGCCACCCCTCAGTCAGTACCCTACACGTTGCCTCGTATCCCGATGGCCGAGTCTGCCCCTGCACAGGTGCAGGTGGAGCAGTTATTGGCAGGCCCTCACGGACTCCAAAACACAGAGGATGTCGGTCAAGAGCATCTGAAGATCCGGAGCAGGAATCTGAGCAGCCTGCTTCTACCTCTCCTAAAGCCACATGGGGTAGCACCTCGTAGAAGCGATAGGAAAAGGAAGATTAAAGATGTGTAGTTGCACAAGGGTATGCACATGGATGTCTTAGACATTGTTATGTTGCTAAGTTTCTGTCTTTACTTGAAGCACATAAATATTATTCTTTTGCACCATTTCCCGTCTCGCCCATTCTTGGTTGCTGGGTGACAAGTGGCCTTTTAAGTTATAAAGACAGAAAATGCTGGAAATACTCAGCAGGTCAGGCAGCATCTGTGGAGAGAGAAACAGAGTTTACGTTTCAGGTCGAAGACCTTTCACCAGAACTGGCCTTTTAACTAGTTTGATGATGAATAGGAAGATGCGAATTGATGACGACCAATGAGAGGCTGTAAAAGGGGTGGTTGGTTGTTTGCAGGACTGCCTTGTGTTAGTGGCATTGGGAACAGGGGCGGAAAAGTGGTTGTTGTATTTGATTGTGAGATGAGTCCACTGGTGGAACCTAAGTGAACCTCGCAATAATCAGGGCATCCCAGTCATCCCAGGCAGCAATGTGTGTCGCTAGTGGTGCATTGCCCCATCATCTTCTTCCTCCTCATCTCCCCCCTCCTCCTCCTCCTCTTCGTCTTCCTCCTCCTCCTCGGAATCCCCCAAAGAGGCTCTGTGCTCTGTGCCTTGGACCTCCTGCAGGTCCAAACCCCACTGCGGGGCAAGGTTGTGCAGAGTGCAGCACACCACAACCATTCTGGACACCCTGGCTGGTGCGTAGCATCTTCAGCATGCCGATGGCTTGTTCAATGACACATCTGGTGGTAATATGGCATTGATTGTAACATTCTTGGGCGTCATTCTTCGGGTTTCTGAGAGGTGTCATCCGCCACGTTTTAAGTGGGTAACCCTTGTCTCCGAGCAACCACTCCGAGGTGCGAGGAGATCAGGGAGGGTGGACTGCCGCAGGACGAAAGCATCATGGCAGCTACCCGGGAATCTGGCGCACACCAGCGTAAAGATCTTTTTGTGGTTGCACACCAGCTGCACATTAATGGAGTGCCCTTGTGGTTAACCAATAGTCCCGGGTGATCTGAGGGTGTCCTGGTTGCCATGTGTATGTGTGCGCAGTCGATGATGCCCTGAACCTGTGGGAAGCCTGCAACAGATGCAAACCCGAGCGCCCGCACTGGTGCTGTCATGGGTCCTTCCCCTTCATCCTGTCCCCCTGCCCGAGTTAAAATCTGTGCGATGGAAACATTGGCTCAGAGTGCTAGGACATTCAGGTGTACCAGTGGTTCCCCCTCACGCAGACTTTACCAGCTCAGCTATCCTTTCAGAGGGAAGAGAGCTAACTGGGGCTTAACTATAAAGAGTGAGAGAAAGGATGTCCTTATCTGAGGAAGGATGTTCTTGCCATGGAGGGAGTGCAGCGAAGATTCACCAGACTGATACCTGGGATGGCAGGAATGGCGTATGAGGAGAGATTGGGTCGATTGGGCTTATACTCACTGGAGTTTAGAAGAATGAGAGGGGATCTCATTGAAACTTATAAAATTCTAACAGGACTAGACAGACTAGATGCAGGAAGGATGTTCCCGATGGCGGGGGAGTCCAGAACCAGGGATCACAGTCTAAGGATAAGGGGTAAGCCATTTAGGACAGAGATGAGGAGGAATTTCTTCACCCAGAGAGTGGTGAACCTGTGGAATTCTCTACCACAGAAGGCAGTAGAGGCCAATTCATTAAATATATTCAAGAAGGAGTTAGATATATTTCTTAAAGCTAAAGGGATCAAGGGATATGGGGAGAAGGCAGGGACAGGGTACTGAGTTTGATGATCAGCCATGATCTCATTGAATGGCGGAGCAGGCTAGAGGGGCCGAATGGCCTACTCCTGCTCCTATCTTCTATGTTTCTATGTTTCTATGTTAAAGGGAAGTGATGCGACAGTGCTCCCACACACCGTGTCGCAGCTGAAGGACACGCAGAGGCCCAAGAGTGGATTGTCGATCCTTCTCCTTTTGACCCAGAAGTGGTGCAGAGCACAGGGAAACCTGAAGAGGTGACAGGAAATAAAACATCAATCAATAAGAGAATAAATAATGATCGCTTCACCAATATAAGTCAGACCTCCCTGGAACTCAGTGCTAAATGCCTGTGGGTGCAAAGGATCGGTATAAAACGCTTAGGGCACAGACTCTCTTGTTGAAACAAAAAATAATTCAATAATCAAAGTCTGAAGCACGTTAGTAAATGGACAGATGGATAATCAGAGTCCAATGAACTGAGTGCATTGGCATCTGCTGTCAACCTCACCCTGACAGCTGACAGGCCTTTTGTTTTCAGAGTATCGCCAGGCCTCAGAGCTGTTAGTGCCACAGCCCGAGGTAATCTATGTTACGTCCCAAGGTCCTAGCAACTGCTGTCGGAGAGCTCCCGAACACACGCTGAGATCATGTACCAATTAGGAGCCTCTCTGAGTGTGCCAGCTATGCTACCTCAGATGGGATGCCTGTTAAGTGAAGGCAGCAGAAAGTGCTGGAAACACGCAGCAGGTCAGGCAGCATCGAGGAGAGAGAAACAGAGTCAACGTTTCGGGTCAAATCCTTCGTCCGAACTGGAAAAGGTTGGGGGAGGAGAGATTTTTAAGCAGGGGCAGGGAGGAGGGGAGGAAAGAACAAAGGGAAGGTCTGTGACAGGCTGGAAGGCAGGAGAGATTGACTGACAAAAGGGATGGTAGTGTAAGGCAAAACGTAATGGGACAAGTTAAGAAAGAAAAGATGGCTCTAAATGATGTGTGGATGATGATGACAGCAACATTAACAGCAACCATGTGAGGAAACAAGAGAAAAAAAAGAAAGAAATACAGGGGCCAATTTATAGTCTGAAATTGTTGAACTCGATGTTGAGTCCAGAAGGCTGTAAAGTGCCTAATCGAAAGATGAGGTGCTGTTCCTCGAGCTTACGTTGAGCTTCGTTGGAACAGTGTAAGAGGCCGAGGACGGAGAGATCAGAGTGGGAGTGGAGCGGAGAATTAAAGTGATAGGTGACCGGAAGCTCGGGGTCAGGCTTGCGGACTGAACGGAGGTGTTCCACAAAGCGGTCGCCCAATCCAGTGTTAAGTGAAGGCCCCTTTGTCACAGAATTTGTCAGGAACACAAAGTTGGCAGGAATTCAAACTGGAATTTTAGTTTCAATTGCGTTAAGAAATTATAGGCCCCCATGTTTGTTTTCACAGTTCGTAGACCTTCTGCAAATTTTGTCACATCTTTCGGATGGTCAATCTAAGTTGAAGTTGTGCATTGTGACTCTTCCCCCGATGGTTTAATTGGTGCAAACACACTGGGCTCAGCCACGGAGACCAGGAAAGTCCCGTGTTCAAAGCCTGGGCCGTGCTGGGTCTGATGATCTGACAGAGTGGCAATGCGCTGGCGTCATTGGCCTCAGGGCTCCAGGACCAGGAAGGGGAAAAGTCTGTCAGGGTTCCTGTTGAAATATACACGTGTGTGGACATGAGATCTGATGCCCTCCATAGTCAAATAGCCTGGCTCACGCGTGGACAATGGAACTGCATCCTAACACGAGAGGAGCAAATGGAAGGGCAGAGGAAAACATTCTTTTCAAACAGTTGCTTATTCTTCGGGCTTTTAACAAACCAATTGAGGACAGCAGGTAGATGAACAAAAATCTAGGCCCGGATATTTACAGGACTGTGCGTTCAGAGTGTGGGAGAGGAGTTACGGACAGAAAATCCATAAGTAGGTTTCCTGCCTGATTGACAGGCTGACGGCCGATCGGGCGGGAAAGCCTACGACACAAGGATGCGGTCAGGGAGAGATGGTGCTCGGGGGGGGGAGATGGTGGTCGGGGGGGGGATGGTGGTCGGGGGGGGATGGTGGTCGGGGGGGGAGATGGTGGTCGGGGGGGGGATGGTGGCTCGGGGGGGGGATGGTGGTCGGGGGGGAGATGGTGGTCGGGGGGGGATGGTGGTCGGGGGGGGGATGGTGGTCGGGGGGGGGATGGTGGTCGGGGGGGGATGGTGGTCGGGGGGGGATGGTGGTCGGGGGGGGAGATGGTGGTCGGGGGGGGGATGGTGGTCGGGGGGGGATGGTGGTCGGGGGGGGGATGGTGGTCGGGGGGGGAGATGGTGGTCGGGGGGGGGGATGGTGGTCGGGGGGGATGGTGGTCGGGGGGGGGGATGGTGGTCGGGGGGATGGTGGTCGGGGGGGGGATGGTGGTCGGGGGGGGGATGGTGGTCGGGGGGGATGGTGGTCGGGGGGATGGTGGTCGGGGGGGAGATGGTGGTCGGGGGGGGGGATGGTGGTCGGGGGGGGGATGGTGGTCGGGGGGAGATGGTGGTCGAGGGGGAGATGGTGGTCGGGGGGGGGATGGTGGTCGGGGGGGGGATGGTGGTCGGGGGCAGGGGGTGGATGGTAATTGGGGGAGTCGGCGCTCGTGGAGCTGGAAGCAGGTTACCTGGAGGAAACACTCGTGCTTCTCCTGGCCCACAAGCAGTGTTGTAAAGGCATTTAACTCCTGGATCCAGCAATTCTCACCTCCTTTTACCTTCCCTGTTGTCCCAAGCCACGGGAATCGCAGCCAAAATGAGTTAAAAATAAAAAATCTTGTTAAAATGGAGGCACACAGCCTCCTTAAAAGTTATTGCTGACCGACCCGCCTCCTGAGAGCGGATTGGTCGCCCGCCCTCTCATTCTGCCTCTGCTAAAACCAGAGGTGGGTGGGTTCGTGTTTGAAATGGGGAATGGTTGTTGTCCTTGTATCCTAATGGTAAACATGGTCTTTGTAAATACAAGTCCATCAGCATCAGGAAGGGGAAAGATAAGTTCACATTTTGGGTGGATCAGAGACAAGTAGGAAAACCCCTTTATGGGATGACCCAACTGGAGAGGGAAAAGGAACAAGTAAAGGTCAAGGGCACAGATGTGCTCCTAGGTTCTGACTTGGGTGGAAAGTTGGGGGAGCAGGAGTGAGGGTGTCAGACACTGACTGGGGGAGGGGAGGCGGCAGTGGTATCTCCTGTTAGTTTATGACAGGTGAGCTGTTACAAATCACTATTCCCTCACCATTAGCTTTCCAAAGACAAATAATACAAAAAAGGTACGACCGCTGTCAAAATTAGAGAACAAGATGTGGAGATGCCGGTGTTGGACTGGGGTGGACAAAAGTGAGAAGTCGCACAACACCAGGTTATAGTCCAACAGTTTTATTTGAAATCACAAGCTTTCGGAGCTGCTGCTCCTTCGTCAGGTGAAGTAAAGGAATACAAAGATGTGGTGCCTTCCTGGCTGACCTGATTGTTTATCTGCCGAGGTGTGACAAAAGGCAGTCAGGAGGATTAAATGTAGTCGTCTGACATTGTACGCTACACACGCATTGTTCTCTATCTATATATGCTTTGTCGATTTGTATTCCTTTACTTCACCTGACGAAGGAGCAGCCGCTCCGAAAGCTTGTGATTTCAAATAAAACTGTTGGACTATAACCTGGTGTTGTGCGACTCAAAACTAGAGAAGTAGAAGGGTGCCCACAACCCCAAGCTCTTTCAATGTTGTGAAATGTCATGGAAGTGATTGACGAAAGAATTCATATTTACATAACGTATTATCACATCCTCAGGACAGCCCAACACGCTTCACAACCAATGAATTACAGCACACTGTTGTTAACCAAGCAGTTTGAACACATCAGCTGTGGCTCAGTGGGCAGCCCACTCGCCTCTGAGATCTAGAAGGTTGTGGGTTCAAGTCCCACCCCAGAGACATGACCGTAAAAAGTCTAGGCTTGACACTGCAGTGCAGTACTGAGGGAGTGCTGCACTGTCAGAGGTGCCCTCTTTTGGATGAGACATTAAACGGAGTCCACGTCTGCTCTCTTGGGTGAATGTAAAAGATTCCCATTGCACTATTTTGAAGAAGAACTTATTTGAAGGGGAGTTATCCCCGGTGTCCTGGGCTAATATTTACCCCTCAGTCAATATCACTAAAACAGATTATCTGGTCATTATCACATTGCTGTTTGTGGGAGCTTGCTGTGTGCAAATTGGCTGCCACGTTTCCTACATTACAACAGTGACTCCACTCCAAAAGTACTTCATTGGCTGTAAAGCGCTCTGGGACATCCTGAGGTCATGAAAGGCGCTGTATAAATTTTTCTTTCTTTTCTTCTTTTGAAGTAATAGGTCACAAGTATTCTGGTTTCAGTGATGCTGGTTGAGGGAGGAATGTTGGCCAGGACTTTGAGATGGCCGACATCAGGTGGACCTGAGACTGACAGCACACCCTGCTCACTGCAGAACATCTCTTGCTCTGTAACATCTCTCTCACAGTCCCCATTTTGTTTTTGCATCATGTACAATGCCTCTGTTCTCCTCCCGTGGTTCCTTTCCTCACTATCCATCTTTTTATTGCTTTTTTTTAATCTTGTTTTCAGTGTGTGGTTTTCCAATTCCGCACTTTTGTGACCATTTCTTTAACTTATCCCTATTCCCTCTTGCTTTTCTCTATTCGGAGCTTCAGGCTGTCTCTCAAACCTCCGCCTGTGCCCTTTCTCCTATTGATCCCCAGCACCATTTCGTTTATATTGCCTCTCTCACTTCTCCTCCCAAAATGCATCGCTTCACACGTCTCTGCATTAAATTTGTCTGTTACTATCCTCTTCACTGTTTACTACGTTTTCAAGTTTTGTGTCATCTGCAAACTTTGAAATTATGCCCTGTGTTCCCAAGTCCAGGTCATATATCAAAAAGAGCAGTGGTCCTAATACTAACACTGGGGGACACCACTGTATACTCCCTCCAGTCTGAAAAACAACTGTTCACCACTACTCTCTGCTTTCTGTCCTGTAGCCAATTTCATATCCACGCTGGCCCTTTAATCCCATGGGCTTCAATTTTGCTAATAAGTCACTTTATTAAACACCTTTTGAAGTCCATATTCACAATACCAACGGCACTAACCTCATCGACCCTCTCCGTTACTTCACTGAAGAACTCAATCAAGTTTGTCAGACACAATTTGCCTATAACGAACGCTGGCTGTCATTTATTCATCATCTTCTGTTGAATCTAAATTGTTTTTTGCCTCATATTTCAGACATGTTAACACAAGTGTGAATGTGATGTTTTCTCTCTCTTTACCAGATCGCCTTGCACCTTCCCCACGCACTCGGAGTTGTAAAATTCCTCTCTGAAAGCAGTTTCCGAGAGAAGTGTTACCGAGGGCGATTCTTGCTCCAATTTTCTTTTGTTGTTGTTGTTGTTGTGAATTTTGTGCTCATCGACATGAGGGATGTTTGTAACATAGAAACATAGAACATAGAGCAGGAGTAGGCCATTCGGCCCCTCGAGCCTGCTCCGCCATTTAATGAGATCATGGCTGATCATCCAAACTCAGTACCCTGTACCTGCCTTCTCCCCATATCCCTTGATACCTTTAGCTTTAAGAAATATATCTAACTCATTCTTGAATATATTTAATGACTTGGCCTCAACTACCTTCTGTGGTAGAGAATTCCACAGGTTCACCACTCTCTGGGTAAAGAAATTCTTCCTCATTTCTGTCCTAAATGGCTTACCCGTTATCCTTAGATTATGACCCCTGGTTCTGGACTCTCCGACCATCAGGAACATTCTTCCTGCATCTAGTTTGTCCAGACCTGTCAGAATTTTATATGTTTCGATGAGATCCCCTCTCATTCTTCCATACTCCAGCGAGTATAAGCCCAATCGACCCAATCTCTCCTCATATGTCATTCCTGCCATCCCAGGTATCAGCCTTGTGAATCTTCGCTGAACTCCTTCCATGGCAAGAACATCCTTCCTCAGATAAGGGAGGAATTGTGCTGGGGAATGGGACACTTTCCAATCCCAAACACCAAAGGCCCGATTTCAACCCTGCCCGCTTACTCCATCCGATCCCACTGCCTTCTCACAGGATGCCATTTTAACCTGCTGGTTTTAGCAGGCGTGCAGGACACCCGCTGAAGGCAGTGGGGCCCTGCTATAAATTTACAGACCAGGCCCAACTGCAATTTTAACCCCAGGCCTGCGGGCCAGCCTGGCAACAAGTAAATCCAGGGCCAGAAGAGACCAGGAAAAGGAAGCAATTTACTCAATGACACCCTGCACCTGTGGGAAGCCAGCTAGAGATGCAAACCCGAGCACCCGCTCATTCTGAGAAGCGAGATCTCAGGCGACGTTCGCATCATTGCCGGCCTTGGCTAACAACCCATCAGTGGCCTGCCTTATGCATTTATGTGCAGCCGACTGGGAGATCCTGGATACGTCCCCGGCAGTGTCCTGGAAGTATCCGGAGGCAAAAAAAGGTGGTGGTGACTTTGACAGCCACTGGTAAAGCGTGGCCGCCAGGTCCAGCAGGGAGCAGGTCTTCTTCTAGGAGGCTGCAGATGTCTGCCACCACCTGACGCGATAACCTGAGCCTACGGAAGCACTGCTCTTCCGTGAGGTCAAGGAAGCTGAGCCTCTGCCGGTGCACCCTGTTATACGAGTAGTGTCTCCTGCCTCTGCTGTTCCCCTCTGGGCTGACCACCTGCAGGTCTCTCCACAGCGGGCTGTTGCTGCTGCTGATGACCAACTTGCTCCTCATCCGAGGTCCAATCTAAGCCAGGCATGGCACCAGCCCATTCTGATCTTGAGTCTCAATACATTCAAAGTGCAGAAAATAGCCTCTTAACACAAGTACTCTCAATAAACCCTTTCCCAGTGGGAGGTAAGAAAGCGGCTGTGAGCACTGAGCATCTATTGCTGTATTTGTCTGACTTTCAATGGAGTGCCGTTCCTTCTCACCTTGGTTTCAATGGAACACTTCAGCAGTCAAGGACATTCAGCCTCGGATCTGCGGGTAAGCGTTCTCCAAGGCAGCCTTCGAGACACACGACAACGCAAAATCATCGAGCAGAAACTGATAGCCAAGTTCCGCACCCATGAGGACGGCCTCAACCGGGATCTTGGTTTCATGTCACGCTACATGACGTAGAGTCATCCAGACTCGAGTCGTCGTTGGCTTGTTCACAGATGTGATTTCCAGTTTTAAAAAAAAGTAAAAAGCTTAACCATACAGACTGCAACATTTGACAAGTTGGACCCCCTGTGACCCCACCTCATTGTCTTAGCTGTATTTTGCTGTGTCTTTGATGTAATGCCTTCCTGACTGATTGTATCTCTGCCGAGGTGTGATGGAGGGCAGTCAGTAACACATTGTTCTCTGTCTATATATGCTTTGCTGATTTGTATTCCCTCACTTTACCTGACGAAGGCGCAGCGCTCCGAAAGCTCGTGATTTCAAATAAAACTGTTGGACTATAACCTGGTGTTGTGCGACTTCTCATTTTTGTCCACCCCGGTCCAACACCGGCATCTCCGCATCATGGTTTCAATGGCGTTTCAGGAAGCCCGGGAATCCCTTGCATGCGCCCTTAAATGTAAATGCCGGTGAAGTTATTGCTGTAATTCATGGATTAACATATTCAAATGGTTAACCCGCCTTCCCAGAGGGGGTTCCGTGCACACGGCCGAACACGCCCCGAGTTAAACCCGGAAGTCGCCGCGTTGGATCCTGCTTCCGGACGCTGTCGCATTTTCGCCGACTTTAACCTGCCACCCGCACCTAAACCCATGCGCTCCTCCAGGTTAAAATCTCCCCAAGCTCTCCAGACTGCCACAGTTCTGACTGAACTTCAATAACTCCACAAGAGCCACTCGTGACAAATTTTAGTGCAGTAAACGCCACAAGGAATCGCAGATCTCTCAAAAATCATCCTGCAGGCTCCAGTTAGACATTTAACTGGTTCTGTCATTGATCTTATCAATGGCCAGAGATGACACTGTCAGATACATCAGCGATCTATTCTGGTTATAAAGCATTATTCTGGATGTTCATAATGATCATTATTTGCTGCAACCCAGCTTCTAAGGGATGTTCTTTAACCTATTGGTTTTAACAGCAATTTTGCTCTTGTGGTTAGATGGTACAATTACTGGGACTGAATAACAGGCTGTCAAATGCTTGCCTACCTGTTATTGGGAAAGGGCTGCAGCAGTGGCTGCTTTAAAGCTGCCTCACCCCCACAATTTATATTTTTATTCCAAGAGTGCTCTTTAAGATAATGAACTCCTGAGAGAAAATAAATTGTCACAATATTGAGCTTAACATTTCCAGATGAGGCAAGACTGGAAAACGCGAGCCTCGTTGAGTTATATAAGGGGGGGCTAAATTGGGCAGGGCCCGAAAATGGGTGCAGGGATCGCGATGCGGGATTAACCCGCACCCATTGCTTCCGATGCAGGCAGCACACCAATTTACATGATTGCAAGGTGTAGTCAGCACTAACCATGCTGCTGAGTGGCTGCACTGCTCAGCAGGGGCCCCTAAATTGTGAGAGGTTAGCACCAGTTAAAGCTAGCCTGCACTACTTAAAGCCAGCCTGCACCTCTTAAAGGGGAGGTGCACTGTGGCTGGAGCAGGTGGTGGAAGTTGTTGCGGAACTCATTCTGTCATGGAAAAATACTGAATAATGACGCAACATGCCAGATAGCAGTCTCCAAGATGTTCTGGCACTTCACTGGAGGCCTTGCTGGAGGAGGTGGAGGAATGTGCTCTATGCACAGGGGGCCAGGAGGCCCTCCAGACAAAGTCTCAGAAGGCAGTGGGACCAGATAACCATAGTGGTCATTGCCAGGAGTCAGGCCCAGAGGACCTGGATGCAGTGCTGCCAAAAGTTTCATCAACTCACACGAGTGGTCAAGGTCAGTGAATGCATCGTCAAATGTCATATTCCACCAACTGCACCACTGCTCAATACACCACACCCCATCACTCACCTACCAACAATCTCTATCAATCAGGGCTCATACCTAACATTCATAGCTTCACCTTACCCTCACACACTTAGCGCTGCTGCAAGCCTCACACCCACATCTCACACCGCCAACTATTCAACCATGACAGCCACATCACCCAACTACACTCACTGACACACTTCACTCTCTCTTGCAGGACAAAGTGGCACACAACCGGAGGCAGCAGGACTACTGGCGTGGGACAACTGTATGGGGGAAAAATTCGGTTGCTTTGCGCCGCCCGTTAGCGCTCTAAGAGGCAAAGCAACTAGCGCCCGGGCGCTGGCGCCGCCCACGCCTCCTGCGAAATTCAGCGGGAGGTTAGCGGCAGCGCTAACCAGTAGCACCCCATGGCGCTGCGCCACCGGCGATGACATCATCGGCGTGTGCAGCGCCCCGCTCGCACCCCGGCCGCGATCTTCGGGAGCGCCCCCTGACTTACCGCCAGACGCTATGTCCGACGGGGTCAGGGAGGCCTACCTGCAGCCGGGGAGGCGCAATTTAATTGCAAGGTGCGGGGCGGCCATTTTTGTCGCTGGCCACCTGCCACCACCTGTCTGCGCTGCCGTCCCCGGTCTCCTGAAACCCCCCCCCACGCAGTGCCGGCTGCGCTCCAAGAGCCTGGCACTTCTCTTGAGTGCCGGGCTCTTTTGCCGGCACTCCCGATCCCCGGGGGCCCAGCTGGGGAGGAAGGCCTGCAATACCGCGGCGTGCTCTGCGGCATGTAGCGCCACAATATTAACTCGCAGTGCCCCAAGAGGGATGCGGGGTGCTTCCAGTAGTGCCCTGCTTCCTGGGGCGCAACCACTCAGTTTCCGGCGCGGGGGCACTAATTTGTCTGGGGCGCTAAAAGTAGTGCCCCGGCGAAGTTAGCACCCCAAATGGGGCGCTACTCAATTTTTAGCCCTATGTCTTTACCCCCATGGAGGTGACAATGCTCGCCAACATTGGAGCAGCCATCGATGAGGCTGTGGTCAGCATCAGGGCTGAAACCATCGAAGATGACGGTATCCTCATACCTAATCTCCTTCCCACATCCCACTTCCCCCTCATCCCACAATCTCTTCTGATTTACAAGCTGTGGATGGTGTAAGCATGCACTTCCTACTTTCCCCCCTCCCCTCACCACACCCTTACCCTTGTGCCTTTCTCCTTTCAGATACCCAAGAACAGCAACCTGACCAGGCAGTGGTGGAAGAGCAACAGGTGGAATAGCAACAAGACACTGATGACGAAGAAACACCATCACTCGATTTCACCCTCGCAGCCACCAGCTCAGATACTGACGCTTGCACATACTTCTGAGGATAGGTTAGACGCGGGATCTGCATGTGGTGAGACACCGGGCACGCGTGACCTGCAGCCAGGGCAGGGGGCAAGGGTAGCGCAGGTGCCAGCTCCCCGGAGGGCGAGGTCACACACGAGTTCTGGTGCAGTGGACTCAGATGAGGACTTCGATGGGGCAGGCTACAGAAGAAGGCTGATGGGTATGCACAATGAAATGCTTGGTGCATTGGCAGGCCTGCTAGAAAGCCTGCAGGAAATGTCAAGGAGCATGGAGAGGTCCAGCACCAACTTGGCACAGGGCTTTGCGCAGAGCTTGGAGCCCATCCTTTCCAGCGTGGAAGTGGTGGCCAACTCCATTAGCATACTTGTGGGCCCAACCATGATGCAGCGTCTGATGGTTGATGTCTCAGCTTCCATTGCAGCACAAGCAGAAGCCACCCAACGTCTGAGTGCTGCAGTGGAAGCTCAGACTGAAGTCATGAAAGCTCAGCTTGCTGCCATCATGGGTGTGGATACCAGTGTTGAAAGAGGCTTGCAGGGTGTCACAGCAGTCCAGCAATCTGTCCTCCAACATTGCTAGGATTGTTGAGGCACCGCCCCGGGAGAGTGGCAGTGGCTCCGTGGAGCACGAACCTGCTGTCCTCTCTCAGGATGACAGCATTCGTCCTCCCACCACTGCAACTCGCCAGTGCCCTTGCTATTGCCTGTCAGCCAGCCAGCCCAGACTGCTGCCACCATGCCGAAATGGTGCAGTCCAAAGCCGGGCCTTCTGAGCCAAAGAGCTGCTTGAGTTTCTCCAATTAAATATTGGGAGGAGCGAAGCCATTGTTTTCGGTCCCCACCACAAGCTCCATTCCCTAGCCACTGACTTCATCCGTCTCCCTAACATCTGAACCACACTGTTCGCAACCTTGGTGACATATTTAACCCTGAAATGAGTTCAGACCCGTATTGGAACAGACAACTTTGAGTTTGATTAGTTTATTTAATTTATCCAGTCTTTTTATTTTAAATGCACTTATCTCATTACTAATCTCATCATCCAATGTCATGTCCACTTGTTCTAGCACCCTGGGGAAAACGAAAGCAAAATAATTATTTAATATTTCTGCCATCTCGCTATCATTACCTGTGGTATTATCCTGTCTATCCCTTAATGGCACTATTCCCATCCCAACCTTCCTTTTTTATTGATGTGCCTGTAAAATATTTTACTATTTTGTTTTATGTTCCTTGATAATTTAATTTCATAGTTCCTCTTTGTCTTCCTAATTGTTTTTTTGACTTCTCTCCTAATCTTTTTGTATTCTCCCTTATCATGCACTCCCCTGCTGTCGATGTACTTAATGTATGCCTCTTTCCTTACCCTCGATTGTTCCCTTATGTCTTTATTCATCCGTGGAGTCTCATTAGTGTTTAGTTTTTTCTTTCCTTTTAGTGGAATATATTGTTCCTGCACTCTGTTTAACACCATTTTAAATGTTTCCCATTGCTGTTCTACATCATTGTTTGCCAATTTTGTTTCCCATTTTATTTTCCCAAGTTCTATTCTCAACCCCTCAAAATCAGACTTATTGCCCTTCTTGGTGGTAGGCAGAGGTCCAGTGAAGTCTATCTGAACACACTGCCACGGTCCCTCAGACTGACCGGTATGTCCTAGAGGAGCCTTTTTCTTGTGCGGATCGGGGTTGTTAGCTGCGCATACCAAACAATTTTTACAGAAATCCTCTACGTCTTCCCTCAGGTGAGGCCACCAGCCCACTTCCTCCACCCATTTCCAGTTCGTCTCCGGGCCGGGGTGTCCAGCCACCGGTCCCCCGTGAGCTAGCTGCATGAATTCCTCTCGGTATCCTTCAGGCACAATCCTATCTCTCTATCTCCTTTAAACAACATGCCTTCCCTGATCTCCACATCTCTGGCCCCGTAGGGCCCTTCCACAGGCTGGCCGGCTTCCTTGTCCTTGAGGACTGCTCTTAATACTATATCCTTTAATTGTATCGTTTTAAGATCCGGAGGAAAAAGAATAGTAATGGTAGCGGCCGCCACTACTCCTGATTGGTACGGGTCCCACGGGACACCTTCCTCCACTTCCATCCTAGCCAACTCGTCCGCCTTCCTATTTCCCTCCCATCCGGGTTCCACTTTAGAATGGGCTTGGACCTTATGGATATAATATTCTTCACCTCCCCTCTCTACGACTTCCACTATGGTTGCCAGCATTGGTGCGATGACCAATGGCTTGCCGTCTGCTGACTTAAAACCTCTCTGCAATTATATAGGGCCCTGGTGAGACCGCACCTGGAGTACTGTGTGCAGTTCTGGTCTCCTTACCTAAGGAAGGATATACTTGCCATAGAGGGAGTGCAACGAAGGTTCACCAGACTGATTCCTGGGATGGGGGGATTGTCCTATGAGGAGAGATTGAGTAGACTAGGCCTATATTCTCTGGAGTTTAGAAAATTCTGACAGGACTCGACAGGGTAGATGCAGGGAGGATGTTTCCCCTGGCTGGGGAGTCTAGAACCAGGGGTCACAGTCTCAGAATAAGGGGTCGGCCATTTAGGACTGAGATGAGGAGAAATTTCTTCACTCAGAGGGTGGTGAATCTTTGGAATTCTCTACCCCAGATGGCTCTGGAGGCTCAGTCGTTGAGTATATTCACGACAGAGATTGATAGATTTTTGGATATTAAGGGAATCAAAGGATATGGGGATAGTGCAGGAAAGTGGAGTTGAGGTAGAAGATCAGCCATGATCTTATTGAACGGCGGAGCAGGCTCGAGGGGCCAAATGGCCGACTCCTGCTCCTATTTCTTATGTTCTTATGTTCTCTCCTGGCCCAAATCGGCAGGTATTCCGCGCAAGAGTTACAGGTTAACTTAGAGTCGGAACAGATTGTATAAGGTGGGGGGAATTTAGTCGGATGCGTTACGACATAGGTTACAGCTGCCAACTCTGCCTGTTGAGCACTAAAGGCAGTGGGCAGCGAAATCGCCAATTCCATCCCCTCCTGTGGGTCATAGACCCCACACCCTGTTTTGCGTTCCCCTTTCTCCACAGATACGCCTTGCCCCTCTGGGTGGAGGCCGGATTTAAATCCACCGCCTGTTTCCCACGTCGACTGTACAGGTGTGGGGTTCCCCCTGATAGTTGAGGTTGGCCGCTAACTTCAGGTCACTTATTGTTTTTACCCTCGGGTCCACCCCGTCTAGTTGGAGTGTCCACCTAGCAATCCCAGCGCTAGACACCGTCCCCTCCTTAACCAGACCGTCTAACAAGAGACGGGTTGGTGTGTGATGCCCAATCTGAGCCTTCTTGGGGTTTACCTTAAAACCTGCTGCTTTGAGCAACTCTAACAGTTCCTCCAGTAGCCCCTCATGTTCCTCCTCACTATCTGAGAACAGCAACAAGTCGTCCACGTATTGGACAAGTTGGCCTGGCTGACTGAACTCTGCCAAGCACTTGGCCATGCACTGGTGAAAATTAGATGGGCTGTTGTGGAATCCCTGTGGCAGGCAGGTCCACGTATATTGCTGCCCTTTGAAGGTAAAGGCGAACTTATACTGAGCCTCTGGGCGTAAGGGAATCGACCAGAACCCGTTGGATATGTGAACACGGTCACGGGACTGGGCATATTGCCGATTAACTCAACCACGGCGGCTACCGTGGGAGCGCAGGTGGGAATGTTTTTATTCAGGACTCTATAATTTATAGTCATTCACCAAGAAGCATCTGGTTTCTTGATTGGCCAAATGGGGGAATTGACAGGCGTCTCGAGGGGCCTCAGTACCCCTTGCTCCACCAAGGACACAACTGCCTTTTCCAAATCTCTCGCCGCTTCCTTGGGGAGCGTGTATTGTTTTTGTGGCCTGGACATCGGTTCTCCCCCCCCACGCACACCTCCACTCCTGCCACCCTGCCACAGTCATGTTTGTGGGTAGCAAAAGCTTCCTTTGCCTTTTCAAACTTCTCCGCGAGCCTTTTCCTACTTTCCCTTTCTTCTTCCAATTCCCTCAGAAGTCGGTTTACCACCGCTTCTCTATCACTGGCCTTATTCGCCAGATCTTCTATCTCCTCTCGCATCTTAATTTTCATGCACTCACCGTTTTTAAACTGTCTCTGGTGTGCCATTAACCAGATGGCCTTCATCGTCCTTGGCCGACACGTGGACCCTTGTGGCCATTGTTCGGCCTCAGAGACTGGGTCACCCTCGTCTATTATGACCCGTACCCATCCCTCTTTGAGGGGTAGCTTCCTGACTAACTCATGCATCGTCTTTGCCATTGTTTGTTCCGAGCGGGTCCCTGTTCGGGCGCCAAAATCTATAAGATGTGTAAATTTTTACTCCAGTCTAACAGCACTTAGAGTTCGGACCCATATTGGAACAGACAACTCGAGACAAAGATTTCAGGGTAACTATTCTTTAATTAAAATCAACAGCGATTACAAGCAAGTACAAGCATACATACGTACTAACTCCAGCGAGTGATTAGTTCGGCGGTGACTTGTAGGTTCTCTTCACTGTGTGACCAATCAAGTCACCCGACTCACTGCAGCAGCCCCTAGTGTCTTTCGACTGCACTTTTTATACCCCAAAACTTAGCAGCCCGCCCAATGCGTACGTGTCCCCGACCACGTTAACAATGGCCAGCAGTTGTTTTTCTTTCTCCTCCCCTTATCTGTTAGTCAGTGGGCTAACAATGTTAACAATGGCTCGAAGGTTTGTTTTACAGAACTCTCAAGGCCCACTTCCTTAGCTGTGATTTTTACAGAATTTGCCCAGTAACACGGCTTTCAGTCTCTCAAGGTTATGCCGGTCCATTAAATTTGGTCAACTTTGAGTTTAGTCAAGTTACTTTACAGTGATGATGTATTCTTACAAAGTGCCTTTCACGACCTCAGGCATTCCAAAGCGCTTTACAGCCAAGTAAGTACTTTCTCTCTCCACGGCTGCTGCCTGACCTGCTGAGTGTTTCCAGCATTTTCTGTTTTTATTTCAGATTTCCAGCATCCGCAGTATTTTGGTTTTGTATAAAGGTACTTTTGAAGTGTAGTCACTGTTGTAACATAAGAAACACGGCTGCCAATTTGCGCATTAAGTTGACGTTTGTATGCAATATGGCAGGCTCTGATTTATAAATTTGGTTTGGAATGTTTATTTTGTGTTGGCTTTTATTTTTGCATTGTGGCCAAGCGGACGCTGAGATGGTCAGTGACAGAGGGAAGGTAAGGAGTGTGGGACTGTTGGTGAATGGGGAATTGGGGCTGCATTTACTGGTATCGCAGTCAGATGTTCACGAACAGCCCAGCCAGAAAGGGGTTGTCTAGGTTGCCCTCTCCCTTCCTCTTCTTCCTCCTCCTGCTCCTCAGCTGTTTGCCATATAGCAGGTGGTAAGGGCTGTGCCCTCATGATGCCGAGGTTGTGCAGCATGCAGCAGACCACCACGAATCTTGACACCCGCTCTGCCGCGTACTGCAGGGCTCCTCCAGAGCGCTCCAGGCAGCGGAAGCGTTGTTTCAGCAAGCCAGTCGTGTGTGCTATCATATTTTATGTGGCAGCATGGCTTTCGTTGTATGCATGCTGCCCAAGTGTGCGTGGGTTGCGTACCAGAGTCAAGAGCCATATCGTCAATGGATAGCCCTCATCATCCAGTCGCCACCCTCTGGTTGTTGTGGTGGCTCAAATACAGATGGCACAGCGGAGTGCCGCAGAATGAAGGCATCATGACTGCTGCCAGGATACCGGGCATTGACCTGCATAATATGGTTCCACACCAGCTGGATGTTGAGGGAGTGGATTCCTCTTTGGTTGTGGTACATCTCAGAGTTGACATGCGGCGCCCGCAAAGCGACGTGCGTGCAGTCAATGGCACCCTGCACCATGGGGAAGACTGCAATCCTCATGAAGCCGTGTGCTCACTGTGCCTGCTGCTCTCTGGCAAGAGAGAATGAAATGTAGTCAGCTCTCTTGGAATAGAGAATCTCAGTGACCTCCCTTATGCAACAGTGGACGGCAAACTGCGAGATGTTGCAAATATCTCCAGCTCCAGCCTGGAAGGATCCCGATGCATCAAAGTTCATGGCCACCTCCCAAACCCACCACCTCTGCCACCTAGCAGGACAAGGGCAGCAGGCACATGGGAACACCACCACCTCCAAGTTCCCCTCCAAGTCACACACCATCCTGACTTGGAAGTATATCGCCATTCCTTCATCGTCACTGGGTCAAAATCCTGGAACTCCCTCCCTAACAGCACTGTGGGAGTCACCACATGGACTGCAGCGGCTCAAGAAGGCAGCTCACCACCACCTACTCAAGGGCAACTAGGGATGGGCAATAAATGCTGGTCTTGCCAGCGATGCCCAGATCCCATGATGAATAAAAAAAGTCACCTTCACAGCCACTGGCGATGCTCTGAGATTGCAGTTGTGGCCGCAGCAGGTGGCAGATTTCAGTGAGGACATCCTTACTAAAGTGTAGGCGTCTCACATACTGTTCCTCGCTGAAGTTGAGGTAGGAGAATTGCTCCCTGAACACCCTGGGTGGATATGGCCTCCTGCTGAGAGCTCTTCTCCCACTCCTCCTCCTTCCTCTTCCAGCAGCTTGCTCTGTTCTGAATCGCCTCTGCTCATTCTCTCAGTCAAGGGGAATGCCTACTACTGCACCCATGTCTGGGAGCAAGTGGTTTGTGCAGAAGCCTTGAAGTCAGGACAAAGTCCTGTAGCACCTGCCACACCACACCCTGTAGACTTTCACAACTTTAAAGAACTCTAGAAAGCACCAAACACTGTACAATTGCAGCAACAGCCAGTAGAAATCAATCAGCAACTAACCTGCAAGCAGTTGATGATCCCTTTAAATAGCGCTGGTGGAGGTCCTTCCTGCTGCTGAACGCGTGTTCAGTTGTGCGAACTTAAGAGAGGGCGTTAGCTGGAGCACTGAGCTCCAAAATGGCAGCACTGGCGTGACGTCATGACCTGCCGACTGGGCATACTTCCAGCGGACACTCACTGCGCGTGCTAACGCCCTCGCCAATATGGCCTCCGGCGCTACTTGCACCAGAGGTGTGCACGCATACAGCGGACGCCATTTTGGACCTGTATGGGCACTCGTAGCACAGAAAAAATGGGCGCTACAGATCCGAACTTTGCACCCCAAGATGCGTAGTCAAATTACATCATGAAAATTGCTTCAAGTTAATCCAGGACAGCAGGTCAGACGCAAACCAAGAGTTAATCAGGATCTCTATGCTGACTGGTCCTGATTAACTCTTGTTTCTCCAAGGAGTTTGTATTTTTATCCTGTATTACAGACTCCAGTAGTGTACCACCAACTGAAGTAAGGAGAAGTGGTCTATAAATTCTTGGCTTATCTTTATCTTTTTTTGAAGAGGGGAGTCCTCTTTGACGCCTTCCAATCCTCTCACACAATCTTCCTTTACACCGTATTTTGGAAAATTATAGTCAGAGCGTCGACTATTCCTTCTCTTGCTTCCTTTAGGATCCTTGGAATATAATCCATCAGGTCCCAATGATTTGTCTACCTTAAGTTCAAGTAACTTCTTCAGTACCATTTCTCTTACACTAACCTCTACTAACAGTTCTACATTAACCTCAGGTGGTTCTACAATCACCATACCCACCTCCTCTGTGAAAACTGAGGCTATTGTGGCTGCCACGAAGCACGAATTGAGGCCGAGTCAATATGTGGAGCACATGGCTTTTAATTACATACTCCTTGGCAAAATGGCTGCTACAACTTCTCTCTGCAAAACCCTACTGGTTGAGGGCGACGCCCGCTCTTTTTAAGTTCACACTGAGGGCGACGCCCACTCCTTTTTTCATGCCTTAAAGGCAGCATGCGCCTTAAAGGCAAGGTGCCCGATTTATTGTCCACGGACGGAAAAGTGGATTGCGCCCGTTTAGGTGGTGATCTGCCACAAGGCAGTTTTTATTTATTATCTCTGCCATTCCTTTATTCTCCACTACAAGCTTGCATCCTTCATCTATTAGCAGTCCTACCCTCATCTTGGCTATCTACTTACAGGAAACTTTCGTTTATCCGGCACCCAAATATCCGGAATTCTCGCTTAACCGGCAAAAATCATCCTCCGAAAACTCCTCTCAAATAACCGGCAATGTTGCCGAGTCGCAGTCGAGTCTCCGCGAACGCAGAGTGCTCCGAAAAATCCTCTCAAATAACCGGCAATGTTGCCGATCCCGAGTCCGAGTCCGAGAACGCCGATTTAGTCAGTAGGGGTACTTTTCAAAAGTGCCACTACTCGGCCTCCTGGCGCTGTCGCAAGTCCGAAACATTGCAGTAGCATGAGTAGATTCTCCCGCGCTGCCTGGAGTCTCTTTGTTAAAAATAGCCTCGGTAGATATAACTCTCTGTTATCCGGTACTTTCGATAAACCGGCACCACGCCGGTCCCGTCGATGCCGGATAAACGAAAGTTTCCTGTACTAGCAATGTGTTTATAGAAAGCCTTTTCATTACCTTTTATGCGTTTTGCTCATTTTCTCTTGTACTCAGGCTTAACCTTTTTAATCTCCCTTTTTTCGTTTTCCTATATTCCTTATATCTGTTCTCGCTATCTTTTCTATCGGCCCTACAGGTGCTAAATGCTTCATTTTTAGTTTTAAGTTTGATCTAATCTCACTATTCATCCATCGAACTCTAAACACTCCCTTTTTCCTTACTGGAATCGGTTGATTTGTACTCTGTCCATCTCCCGTTTAAAGGTTTCCAAGTCTGATCTACATTTCTATTTGCCAATTTCCATCCAAACTGGACAGGACCCTTTTTATCTCGCTAGAAGTTGCTTTTTCCCAATCGAATACCCTTGTCCTTGCCTTTCCCCCCCCGCTATTTTATACTTACACTGAACTAAATTATAGTGTGGTGACTGCTTCCCAAATATTCCCCTACTTGTTCCATTCCATTACCCAGAACCAAGTCAAGTATTGCTTCCTTCCTTGTTGAAATAGCAACATATTGACTGAGAACACAGTCCTGAACACACTGCAAAAAAGTTCCCTTTTCTCACTACATGTTTTCCCTATCCCAATCTATTTTTAGAGAATTAAAATCTCCTACAATCATAATGCTATTGTTAATATGCACCTCTACATATTTCATTCTCAATGTCTATGTCTGGTGGTCTGTAATATAGTCCACCAGTCTGACTGATCCCGTGCTGTTCCTCAACTCAATCCCAATGGATTCTGTTTGGCCACTTCCATTTAAATTCTTAGGGGGAAAATTCGGTTGATTAGCGCCTCCCGTTAGCGCCCTAAGAGGGCGCTAATGGGGCGCAAAGCAACTAGCGCCCGGGCGTGGCAATGTTTGCACCGCTCGCGAAATTCACCAGACATTTTTCGGCAGCGCGAAACACTACCACCACGATCTCCTGCGCCCACAGATCGTGACGTCAGTCGAGTGTGCAACGCCCCGGTAGCGTCCCGGACCGGATATTGAGTGACGCCCCCTGCCTTTCCACCTGCCGCTAGGAACGACAGGTAGAGGGGAACGTTTTGCAGTTGGGAAGGGGCTGGGGGGTAGCTATTTAAAGGTGGCCTCTTCCTGCCTTTTTTTGTCGGCGACATTTTTGCACCACGCATTCTGAGAGAGAGAGAGAGATTCTGAGAGAGAGAGAGAGACTTCTGGAGAGATTCAACGCTGTGTGAAGGAGTTTTGGGTACTGAGCAGCACTTTGCAGGTTCTTTTTGATTTGACCTTCCTTGCATCGATTTAGAAGAGACTGTGGGGTCTGCACTGATTCAGGGCGTCGTCCTGCACCTGCAGAATCGGAGGCATCAGAGACGCAGAGAGAGAGTGGCAAACATGGCCAGAGGGAGGAGGGCCAACAGCCCTCTGCACAGGAGACCTTACCCTCCCAGGGTATTCCGGGAGCAATTCTCCTACATTCATTTGTCTGAGGAGCAGTGTTTGCGTAGGCTGCGCTTCAGCAAGGAGGTGGTCACTGAGCTCTGCCACCTGCTGCAGCCAGATCTGCAGCCTCAACTGAGGACCAGGAAGTCTCTGTCGGTGGCAGTGAAGGTCACAGTGGCTCTGAATTTTTATGCCTGCGGCTCCTTTCAAGCATCTACTGGGGACATCGCCAATATCTCCCAGGTCGCGGTCCATTGCTGTATCCGGGAGGTGACAAATGCCCTTTATAAAAGGAGACGCCAGTACATCTCTTTCCCCATGACCCGGGCCAAACAGCATGAACACGCATGCGGCTTTGCTAGGATAGTGGGCTTCCCCATGGTGCAGGGCGCCATTGACTGCATGCATGTGGCATTGTGGGCACCTCATGAAAATGCAGAGGTTTTCTGAAACCGCAAGGGGTTCCACTCCTTAAATGTCCAGTTGGTCTGTGACCACAGACAGCTGATACTCGCCGTCAATGCCCGCTGTCCTGGCAGCAGCCACGATGCTTTCATCCTGTGCCAGACTGGTGTGCCAGAACTTTTCCAGGCACCGCATCGCCCAAGTGGTTGGCTCCTCGGGGACAAGGGTTATCCACTCTGCACCTGGCTGATGACACCTCTCCGTAACCCCAACACCCCTGCTGAGCTGTGGTACAATGAGAGCCATATCGCCACCAGGAACATCATTGAGCAGACGATCGGCGTGCTCAAGCAACAGGTTCCGCTGTCTGGACCACTCAGGAGGAGCCCTGCAGTACTCTCCTGAGCAAGTCTCCCTCTTCATAGTTGTATGCTGCATACTTCACAACCTGGCAATCCTCAGGACCCAGCCAATACCACCAGGCCTTGGTGCACCACCGGAGGAGGAGGAGGAGGATGATCAGCAGCAGCACCAAGGCGGGAGGGAGGCCCACAATGCTGAAACTGCAAGGGCCGTCCATCAAAGACTGATAACAAGCCGCTTCTAGACCCCTACTCAGAAAATGGCTTCTGGCATGGAGAACAACATCATGGAAAGCAACCCGCAACTCCTATAGCTGGCCAAAGCAGCAATGATTCAAAAGGCCAAACATGTACATTTTAAATACAACAATATTTTTATTTAAAAAACTCTGTGTCATTTATTCAGGACAAACTTATAGAAACAAACACAACAAATCATGAATTTACAGAACTGGTTCTCACAAGCTGGAGAAAATCGCAAAAACAGTAAACAAATGTAATCACACGAACCTCGACCTTTACTACAAACATTCCCACCATTTATTTAGACCTCCTACTGTTTGCCCTTCGAGGGTGATCTCCATCCCTTGCACACTTCCCCCCTTCCCACCCTACTGCTTCTCCGTAATGGAGCCCCAGTGGCTGCAGCAAGGCTGGTGGAAGGCTGCTGAATGTCAGATGCTGAGACTACAGAGGCCCTTGAAGGACGCCATCGACTAGCTCTGGGCCTGGAGGCCCCGGCTGCAGACTGCACCAACTCTACATGGGCGGCAGCAGTCTGGGCTGGCTGTGTTGCAGGCGGTGGCAAGTGCAATGGGGAAATGACAGTGGTGAGAGCAGGAATGCTGTCATCCTGAGAGAGGACAGCACCTCCCTGCTCGACTGACACACTGGCACTCCCACGGGGCAGTACCTCAGCATCCGGAGCAATCTGCTCGAGCACAGATTGCTGGCCTGCTGCGGCACCGTGAGAGCCCCGGGGCAATGTGGCCGAACCAGCGATGATGGCAGCAGTCAGTGCTTGCGTTACATCAATCTGAGACTGCATGAGAGCAGTCTGAGATTGGATGGCAGCAGCCAGTGGCTGAATTGCAGCATTAAGCCATTGTGTTGCGTCGGCCTGTGCTGCAGCGGAGTGCTCCACACTCCTTGCCAGTCCATCAATGCTTTCGGGCACCCTTGTCATTGCACCCATGAGCTCAGTGTGCATGCTCAAGGCCTGGGTGTTCATTTCCGCGATGAGGCGCTTCTCCTCTGCGTCCAGTGCAGCAGGACTCGCTGGCCTACTCGCCCTCCGGGGAGATGGCCCCCGAGCTTCCCTACCCCCATGGCGTTGCTGCAGCCCGCTGGGTCCCGGAGCTTCATCCTCATCAGACCCTTCCCCCCCTGCTCCCCTCAATGGAAGTCGTGGTCCCAGTGTGGGCATGGGTTCCTTCGGGAGACGCAGGCGCTGAGGCTCCGGCTTCCTCTTCCTCCTCGCCTGGGGCGTCGCTCCCACTGGTTGGTTGAGGGACAGGCTGGTCAGCTGGTGGTTCACTATCTGAAAGCAGGGACCTAGAAGAGTGGCTTTAGCATCAGGACAGGGGGGCAGTAAGGGAGCAAGGACTGGAGAGATTTAGTAAGTTGGATTGAAAGTGTAAAAGGCTGGTGTTGTGAGGGACAAGTGGAATGAGAGAGGAGAGAAAGCTGATGAACTCTACCATTGCTGTCCCCAAGGGGGTCGACCTCTCCAGCGGCCACGGGACCGATCACCTGGCTGGCAACGATCCTGTGAACGCGCGCCTCCAAGTGGCTGAGGGTCTGCAGCTCAACCGGCCCTCCACCCGTCCGTTACTGCTGGTGCCTGTTGTGAGATAGCTTGGCCTCCAAGAAAAAGGACGGCGTCTGAGTGAATGTGCAGCCATGTGCTTGCCTGATGGGCCTCCCATAGTTGAATAGCCCTTAATGTATACAGCCATGTGCTTGCCTGATGTGCCTCCCATAGTTGAATAGCCCTTAATGTATGCAAGGTGTGGAATGTGCGTGTGTGTTTTATGAGATGGCCATAGGTCTTGGATGAGTGTTGGGCATTTGGGGTTTTTAAACCCTCTGGGCACAGAGTGAGGTTGAGATGGAGGGGTATTGAAAAGCAGCCACTCACCCTGACCACCCGAGTGAGGTCGTTGAACTTCTTCCGACATTAGGTGTAGGTCCTGGGCACCATGCTCCTGGAGGAGACGTGCTGAGCCACCTCCTTCCACACTCTTCTATATTCGCGTGGCAGTGGCCTCCTGCCACTCTGTGGGTAGAGTATTGATCTTCGGCGCTCCACTGCACCAACCAGAGCCACCAAGGCCCGGTCGCTGAAGCGCTGAGCTCGTTCCCTGGGCCTCTCCATTCTTCTTTCCAGCAGAATTCAAGTTGAGGTCTGTCCAGGCCGAGATTCAAGGCTGCAATGAGCAGGGTGTGGCTGGAGAGCAAGATCGACCCTCCCCTTTAAGAACTGGCCGGCGCCAGTGTTCCATTGCTGACTGACATCACCTGAGCTTCGCCAGCGCTCTGAGGTAGCGCCTCGCTGCTAGCACCTTAAGAGAGGTGAGTAGTGCCTGATTTAGTGCTCAAATCACCTCCAGGGGCGATAGAAGCCAAGTTTGCAGTTGGAGGCAATAATTAGTGCCAGGCGCTAAACTTTGCACCCGGCCGATAATTGCGCCCCAAACGGGGCGACACCTAATTTCACAGAATCACAGAATCCCCACAGTGCAGATAGAGGCCATTTCGGCCCATCGAGCCTGCACCGACACATATCCCACCCTATCCCCGTAACCCCACGTATTTAATCCCCCCTAACACTAAGGGTCAATTTATCATAGCCAAATCAACCTAACCCGCACATCTTTGGACTGTGGGAGGAAACCGGAGCACCCGGAGGAAACCCACGCAGACACGGGGAGAATGTGCAAACTCCACACAGACAGTCACCCGAGGCCAGATTCGAACCCGGGTCCCTGGCGCTGTGAGGCAACAGTGCTAACCACTATGCCACCGTGTTGCCCTTTCTCCCCCTTATGCTGTAATGTAATGATACTGACCCAGTTGCGACAGCTCTTCATCATTTCCAGGAAGTTCCTGGTTGTCTTTTAAGTGGGGGAACCTTCGTCCGCACCTTATAGCAAGTGTAAAATGACAGCAAAGGAGTGGAGCAAGGATTCCCTATGCCAGGATTTCCCACACTATAGGCTAGGCCAGAACTCAGCTTCTCAGTGAAAGCTGGCACATTGAGTGGGGTGAAGCGTATCGACTCCATAAGGGCCGATATATTGGTCCCATCAGTGGGGGTAAGGACAAGTGGCCTGGACCACTGCACCCGCCCTCTGCCCCACCCCCACCCTCCTTCTCGCCCCAAGAAAAGATTTTTATAAAATGGTGAACAGATTTTTCCCCAAAGACACCTTGGGGGCCCAGACAATCAGGAGGCCTGCAATTGGGGCTGGGTGGGGTTGGAGCGGGAGGTGGGGGGGGTGCGTGTGGGTGGGGGGCGGGTGGGTGGAGGCTGGCTGAAGCCAAAGTTTTTGGGCACTTGGGCCAAGCAGGTGCCAGAGATGCCTCCGAAGTGGCGCTCGCGCCCACTTGCCCTGTGATAATTAGGTGCCCTCCCACTCAACCCCACGAACTCCAGTGAGATCAGAACTAGAGGGCACTGGCGGGCGCGGTTCAGGTCCTGAGAAATTTTGTCCCCAACATGATTCATTGCACATGAAATGCTTTGGGATATTTTTAAGAGATGTGACAAAACACCATGGATAAATGCAAGTCTGTGATTAAACATGTGGAGTAGATTTCAAAACCCCTGGAATCGCTGAAGGAAGAGTTGGATATTCTGATGGGGATTGTAGGGCTTGTGAGACTTGTACTGGTGGAGACCAGTTTAAGTCACTTGCCCATTTGGTGGGCAATGGTTCATCGTACATGCTGCCACACTTGAAGGGGTACTTTTTTGTATATAAATTAAATCCAGTCATTTTATTTTCCAATTTAACCCCCTTCTCTCCTGAAGGCATTAAACTGTGTACGGGTAAGGTTCCACAAGCACTTGCCACCCTCCATTCCTTGCTCAAGTGGCAGTCTACGGGCTGAGATTAAGAGTGGTGGCAGACTGTTGAACCCGGGAGAGCATCACAGGAAAGCCGAATCTCAATGCCCACACATTTTCCGGTAAGAGTCACTGAACAGCAACCAGGAACGTGAATCCTGGCTGAATTTCCCCTCCCTATCCCAGGGTACAAAAGCCAATTGTAACACCCTCAGCACCGCCACTACCACGTTCCAGATCTTTATGGCTCAGTTCCACACTAGACAGTGTATTAACACACATGAGTCGCTCCTCTGGCATGTATACCAGAATGGCCTACTTTATATATGTATAGAATCGTAGAATCATAGGGGTAGAAATTAGGTCGCGCCCCATTTGGGGCGCAAATATCGTCCGCGCGCAAATATTAGCGCCTGGCGCTAATTATCGGCACTGACAGGAAACTTCACTTTTACCGCCCCGGGAGGTGAGTGGAGCGCTAAATTAGGCGCTGCACACCTCTCTTAAGGCGCAAAGGCCTAGGAATGAGGCGCTACCTCAGCGCACGAGCGCAGCGCAGCTGCTGCCAGTTAGCGAGGGAACACAGACACACTGGCGCCGGACACTTCTTAAAGCGGGGGGGGGCCACTTGCTCCCCAGCCACACCCTGCTCATTGCAGCCTTGAATCTCAGCCTGGAGAGACCTGTAATCCATTTTGCTGCCAAGCATGGAGAGGGTGAGAGAACGCGCTCATCGCTTCACCGAGCGGGCCTTGGATGCTCTGGTTGACGCAGTGGAGCGCAGACGATGCATGCTGTTCCCGGAGAGTGGCAGGAGGCCTTTGCCACGCGAGTTCAGAAGAGTGTGGAGGGAGGTGGCTCAGAGCGTCTCCTCCAGGAGCATGGTGCCCAGGACCCATGTTCAGTGCCGCAAAAAGTTCAACGACCTCACTCGGGTCGTCAGGGTGAGTGGCTTTTTCTCAATACCTCTCCATCCCTCCATCTCAACCTCACTCTATGGCCAGAGGGTGTTAAAACCCCAATGCACAACACTCATGCAACACCTATGGCCCTTTCATCAAACACACACACACATTCCACACTTTGCATACAGTAAGGGCTATTCACCTATGGGAGGCACATCAGGCAAGACCATGGCTGCATATTGTAAGGGCTATTCACCTATGGGAGGCACATCAGGCAAGACCATGGCTGCATATTGTAAGGGCTATTCACCTATGGGAGGCACATCAGGCAAGACCATGGCTGCATATTGTAAGGGCTATTCACCTATGGGAGGCACATCAGGCAAGACCATGGCTGCATATTGTAAGGGCTATTCACCTATGGGAGGCACATCAGGCAAGACCATGGCTGCATATTTACTCAGATGCTGTCCTTTTTCTTGCAGGCTAAGCTGGCTCATAATCGGAGACAGCAGCAACGGACGGGTGGAGGGCGGCTTCAGCTGCAACCCCTCAGCGATCTGGAGGAGCTCGTCCACAGGATTGTGGCAAGCCGGGTGATCGGTCCCGTCGCCACTGGGGACGCCGACCCCGTTGTGGACAGCAATGGTAAGGTCATCACCTTTTTGTCCTCTGTCCTTCCACTTGTCCCTCACAATACCAGCCTTTGACACTTTCAATCCAACTTGCTACCTCGCTGCACTTATTCCTCCCTTACTGCCACCCTGTCCTCACGCTAAAGCCACTCTTGTACCTCCCTGCTTTCAGATGGTGATTCACCAGCTGAGGAGATGGTCCCTGAAGCTGCCACTGGGAGTGATGCTGCAGCTGAGGAGGAAGAGGAAGCCGTAGCATCAGTGCCACCCTCTCCCGAGGAAGCCCATGGCCACACTGGGAACACGCCTTCCCCGGAGGGGAGCAGGGGGGAAGGGGCTGATGATGGTGAAGCTCCAGGACCCAGCGGGCTGCAGCAACGCCATGGGGGGGGGGGGAGGGAAGAACGGGAGCCTTCTCCCCAGAGGGAGAGTATGCCAGACACTCCTAATGCAATGGACGCAGAGGAGGAGCGGCTGATTGCAGAAATGAACAGCCAGGCGGTGGGCATGCACACTGAGCTCATGGGTGCAGTGGGAAGGGTGCCCGAATGCATTGAGGCACTGGCAAGGAGTGTGGAGCACTTCGCTGTAGCACAGGCGGATGCCACACTAACGCTTAGTGCTGCAATTCAGTCACTGGCTGCCAGGAACCCATCTGAGACTGCTCTCATGCAGACTCAGATTGAGGCCACGCGAGCACTGACTGCTGCCATCCTCGATGGTTCGTGCACATGTCCCCGGGGCTGTCACCGCGCCGCAGCAGGCCAGCAATCTGTTCTCCGGCAAATTGCTCCGGATGCTGAAGTGCTGCCCCGTGGGAGTGCCAGTGTGTCGGGCGAGCAGGGAGTTGCTGTCCTCTCTCACGATGACAGCATTCCTGCTGCCAACACTGTCACTTCTCCACTGCACTTGCCACCGCCTGTAGGACAGACTGCTGCCGCCCATGCAGAGTTGGTGCAGTCTGCAGCCGGGCCCTCCAGGCCCAGAAGTGGTCGAGGCCGTCCTTCAGGGGCATCTGCAGTGTCAGGGTCTGACGAGCAGCAGCCTTCCACCAGCCTTGCTGCAGCCACTGAGGTCCCATTACGGAGGAGCAGTAGGGTTAGAAGGGGGGAAGTGCGCAAGGGAAGGAGATCACCCTCGAAGGGCAAAAAGTAGGAGGTGTGCCAAAATGCTGGTCATTTTTTCATTAAAGGCCGAGGTTCATGGCCCAACTTTTGTTTAGTGTTTTGGACATTATCTCCAGGTTGTGAGAACCAGTTATGTTATTGACTGTTTTTTTGTGTTTATTTCTATGAGTTTGTCATGAGGAATTGACACACACAGAGTTTGTACAATAAATAAGTTTCTGTATTCAAAATATACATGGCTGGTGGTTGGAATTATTGGTGCCTTGGCCGGCTTAGGGGTTGCGTGCTGGGTTGATTCGTGTTTGTAGCAATGGCAGGGGCCCTAGAAGCGGCTTGCTATTAGTCGTTGACGGACGGCCCTTGCAGTTTGACCATTGTGGGCCGCCCTCCTGCCTTGGTGCTGCTGCTGATCATCGGCCTCGTCCTGTTCCTCCTCTTCCTCCTCCTCCTCTTGTGGTGCTGCAAGGCCTGGTGGCATTGGCTGCGTCCTGAGGATTGCCATGTTGTGCAACATGCAGCACACGACTACGAATTTCGAAACTTGCTCAGGCGAGTACTGCAGGGCTCCTCCGGAATGGTCCAGACAGCGGAATCGTTGTTTGAGCACGCCGATTGTGCGCTCAATAATGTTCCTGGTTGCTTGTTGGCTTTCCTGGTACCGCAGCTCAGCAGGGGTGTTTGGCGCACGGAGCGGTGTCATCAGCCAGGTGCTCAATGCGTACCCCTTGTCCCCCAGAAGCCAACCAACTGGCTGATGCGGTGCCTCGAAAATTTCTGCCACAGTACTCTGGCGCAGGATGAAAGCATCGTGGCAGCTGCCCGGATAGTGGGCATTGACAGCGAGAATCACCTGTCTGTGGTCACAGACCAACTGCACATTCAAGGAATGGAACCCCTTTCTGTTCCGGAACTCCTCTGCATTCTCTCGCGGAGCACGCAAAGCCACATGCGTGCAGTCAATGGCGCCCTGCACCATGGGGAAGCCCGCTACCCTCGCAAAGCCCATAGCACGGTCATGCTGCTTGTCTGGGGTCATAGGGAAGGAGATGAAGTCTCGTCTCCTTGTGAAGAGGGCATTGGTGACCTGCCGGATGCAGCGATGCACCGCAAACTGGGAGATATTGGCGAGGTCCCCAACAGCAGCTTGGAATGAGCCAGTGGCGTAGAAGTTCAAAGCCACTGTGACCTTCACTGCCACCGACAGAGACGTCCTGGACCTCAGCTGAGGCTGCAGATCTGGCTGCAGCAGGTGGCAGAGCTCAGTGACCACCTCCTTGCTGAATCGCAGCCTTCGCAAACACAGCTCCTCGGACATATGGATGTAGGAGAGCTGTTCACGATATACCCTGGGAGGGTAAGCTCTCCTGTACATGCGCCTGATGGCCCTCCTCCGTCTGGCCATCATTGCCACTCTCTGTCTGCGTCTCACTATCCTCCGATTGAGCTGGAGCAGGACGACGCCCCCAATCATTGCAGCCCCCATATTCTCTTTGCCAGAAAAGTAATGAGGTACAGCAACTAAAGTAGCAGCAAAGTTAGGATGAACTAGGCAAAACTACCTCACAAAGCGTTGAGTCAATGTAGAAGTCTCTCTCTCTCTCTCCGAATCTCTCTCTCTCTCTCAGAACGAGTGGTGCATAAATGTCGACCACTGAAAAAGACAGGAAGAGGCCCCCTTTAAATAGCGCCCCCCCCAGCCCCACACCGATTGATAACGTTCCAGTCTTCCGGTCGTTGGAAGCGCCAGGCGGTAAGGCAGGGGGCGCCACTCAATTTCCGCTCCGGGGCGCCCCAAGGGCGTTGCACCACGGAATGACGTCACAATCTGCGCGCGCAGGTGGTCGCAGCGGTAAGTTTTAGCGCCGCCGCACAATCTCAAGTTAAGTTCTCGAGCGGCGCAAACAGCGCTGCGCCCGGGCGTTAGCGCCTTAACGCCCCATTAGCGCCCTCTTAAGGCGCTAACGGGAGGCGCAACCAACTGAATTTTTCCCCCATAGAATCTTTCAGCACAGAAGGAGGCCATTCGGCCCATCGTGCCCGTGCCGGCTCTTTGAAAGAGCCGTCCAATTTGTCCCTCACCCCAGCTTTCTCCCCATAACCCTGAAAATTAGTTCTCTTCAAGTCCATGTCCAATTGCCTTTTGGAGGTTCCCATAGAATCTGATTCCACCACCCTTTCAGGTAATGTGTCCCAGATCTTAGCAACCCTCTGGTTGGGAAAAAAATTACTCCTCATTTCCCCTCTTTTGCCAATTATTTTAAACCTATGACCTCTGGTTACCGACCCACTTGCCAGAGGAAACAGTTTCTCCCTACTTGCTCGATCAATACCCCTCATAATTTTGAATACCTCTGTTAGGTCTCCCCTTACCCTTCTCTGCTCGGAGAACAATCCCAGCTTCTCCAATCTCTCCACGTGACTGAAGCCCCTCATCCCTGGCATCATCCTGGTAAACCCCCTCTGCACCCTCTCTAAGTCCTTGACATCCTTCCTAAAGTGCGGTGCCCTGAAATTGCACACAATTCTCCAGCTGCAGTCAAACCAGTGATTTGTAAAGGTTTAGCATGACTTCCTTGTTTTTGTATTCAATGCCCCTATTTACAAAGCCAAGTATCTCATACGCTTTCTTAACCGCCTTATCAACTTGCCCTGCCACCTTCAAAGGTTTGTGAATATGCACCCCCAGGTCCCTCTGCTCTTGCACCCCCTCAAACTGGCACCATTTTGATTATACTGCCTCTCCATGTTGTTTCTTCCAATGTCCATCACTTCACACTACAGGAAACTCTTTATTAACCGGCACCGACGGGACCGGCGTGGTGCCGGTTAATCAAAAAGTCCGGATAATGGAGAGTTATATCTCCCAACGTACGAGAGCCCCGTACACATTGACATGCGCCTGCATTCGGAGCTCCGTCTCCCCGGGGACCGCCAGCTGACCATCTGTCGTGTCCGCTGCCTACCCGGGCTGCACATTCCCCACCCAATCTACACGCTCCGATACAAGGCAAACGCCTCAGGGTTTTTTTTTAAGTTAATTTTAAACGAGAGATGAAGGAAAACCCCGGTTACCTACTCAAGAATTTTGCCGGTTAAGAGAGATTTCCGGATATTTTGGTGCCGGTTAATAAAGAGTTTCCTGTATATATATATAAATACAGTAAACTCTTGTTTAAACGGCACTTTATTATCCGGAATACTTTAATAACCGGCAAAATAGATATATCTCAATACAAAACAACACCTCAATAACCGGTAATCTTGCCGAATCCGTCCAGCACTCATTCTGCCGAGTCCGAGTCTCCCGCGGTGGCCGAGTTAGTCAGTGGTGATGGTGAGTGGAAAAGCAGCACCGTGGTAGGTATACCTCTCTGTTATCCAGAATTATTCATCAACCGGCACCATCCCGGTCCCATAGGTGCCGGATAAGAAAGAGTTTACTATGGCCTAGAAATTCGCGTGGCCGGCTTGCCGCGGGGGTAAGGATTGCGCGCGCACTTACCTACCGCGCCTGCCGTTATGTTTTGGGCCCACAGGAACTTCAGCTCCTGGGCCTGCTCCAAGTGCCGGCGCGCAGTGCTTGCGTGTTCCAGGGGCGCAGTTAGTGCGATGCGACCCCTGGGATCACGTGGGCCATGGAGAGCCAATGGCAGCAGACCATCTTTCATTCATAGATTTGACAGGAGACCTGTCAAATCTGTGAATTGAAATCGGCCCCAAAAGAACAGCTAAACTTTTTTTTAAAACCATCATATTTATAAAATAACTATAGTTAAATAAATTAACCACTTTAAACAAAAATTTAAATTTTTGAAAAAATTAAAATACTTTTTAAAAGTTATAAAAATAAACTTACCTTTCTTTAAAGTATGTAAAAAAGATAAACCTGTTGAAAAAAATTAAAAATTATACTTAATTAACCACTTACCTTGTTCAAAAGGGGTCTTACGCCTCCTTTTTATTAGCGTAGAATCTTCAATACTTACCCTCGCGTAGAAACCTGAAAAAAAATCTAAGTGTGCTGCGTGCGCGCAGCCTCTAGTGCGCACGCGGTTCACCTAGGAACCGCCCTCTTCACTATACCGGAAGTGTCGGTTTCCCGCGCATGCGCAGTGCATGCAGGAAACCGGCACTTCGGAAGGCAATACGGGTGAGTATGCACTGAGTACTCACCCGGGAACGGTCGAATTTTTGGGCCTATATATGTAATATAGCAACTTTCAAAAGGAAATTAGATATATACTTACATACGAACAAAAACGGACAGGTAAAGACCCCCTGGACCATCCAGCCCGTCCCACACAATTGAGATACCTTGTGCAACACAATACATACACTCCCCACCCCACCCGAAACCATGGGATCTCCTGGGACAGGCGAAAAAATCAGATAAAATCCCGGGCCAAATTTGGGGGGAAAAAATCTGGGAAATTCCTCTCCGACCCATCTAGGCGATCGAAACTAGTCCACTCTGGCCCTGATACGATAGCAAAAATACTGCAGATGCTGGAAATCCGAAATAACAACAGAAAACGCTGGAAAAACTCAGCAGGCGAGGCAGCATCCGTGGAGAGAGAAACAGAGTTAACGTTTCAGGTCGAAGACCTTTCGTCAGAACTGGAAAAAAGCAGGAAATGAAATAGATTTTAAAGCAAGTTTAGGGCTTGGAAAAGGGGGAGGGGATGAAAGAACAAAAGGGAAGGTCAGTGATAGGATAGAAAGCAGGAGAGATTAAGAGACATTGAGATATTCATGGCAAGAGGAGGTGGTAATGGGACAGGTTAAGGAACAAAGGATGGCTCTAGATGAAGTGTGAATTGTGCTGGCAGAATGAAAGACAGCTGCCATGTGGGAGAGAAGAAAAAAAGGGCCAAACAAAAGTGTGGATAAAAATATAAATATATATGATAGGGGCCGAGGTTATGATCTGAAATTGTTGAACTCTATGTTGAGTCCAGAAGGCTGTAAAGAGCCTAATCGAAAGATGAGGTGCTGTTCCTCGAGCTTACGCTGAACTTCCGTGGAACAATGCAAGAGGCCGAGGACGGCGAGGTCTGAGTGGGAATGGAGCGGTGAATTAAAGTGACAGACGATGCCATCTTCCATACCAGTGCTTCCGACATGTCATCCTTTTTCCTCAACAGAGGATTCCCCTCTACTGTGGTTGACACGGCCCTCGACCGTGTCCGTTCTATTTCCCGCACTTCTGCCCTCACCCCTGCCCCTGCCCCTCCCTCCGGAACCACGATAGAGTTCCCCTTGTCCTCACCTTTCACCCCACCAGCCTCCACATTCAACGGATCATCCTCCGCCATTTCCACCACCTCCAGCGTGATCCCACCACCAAACACATCTTCCCCTCACCTCCCCTTTCAGCATTCCGCAGGGACCGCTCCCTCCGCGACACCCTAGTCTACTCCTCTATCACCCCCAGCACCCCTTCCCCTTCGCCCGGCACCTTCCCGTGCAAGCGCAGGAGATGCAACACATGCCCTTATACCTCCCTCCTTCCCACTGTCTAGGGCCCCAAACACCCCTTCCAGGTGAAACAGCGATTTACTTGTACTTCCTGCAATTTAGTATACTGTATTCGCTGCTCACGATGTGGTCTCTACATTGGGGAGACCAAACGCAGATTGGGTGACCGCTTTGCGGAACACCTCCGTTCAGTCTGTAAGGGGGACCCTGAGCTTCCGGTCGCCTGTCACTTTAATTCTCCGCTCCACTCACACTCAGACCTCACTGTCCTCGGCCTCTTGCATTGTTCCACGGAAGCTCAGCGTAAGCTCGAGGAACAGCACCTCATCTTTCGTTTAGGCACTTTACAGCCTTCCGGACTCAATATCGAGTTCAACAATTTCAGATCATAACCCCGGCCCCTATCATATATATATATATTTTTTTTTATTTTTTTTATCCACACTTTTGTTTTGCCTTTTTCTTCCCTCCCAGAAGCTGGCAGCTGTCCTTCATTCTGCCAGCACAATTCACACTTCATCTAGAGCCATCCTTTGTTCCTCAACCTGTCCCATTTCCACCTCCTTGTCTCGAATATCAATGTCTCTTAATCTCTCCTGCTTTCTATCCTATCACTGACCTTCCCTTTTGTTCTTTCATCCCCTCCCCCTTTTCCCAGCCCTAAACTTGCTTTAAAATCTATTTCATTTCCCGCTTTTTTCCCCCACTTCTGACGAAAGGTCTTCGACCTGAAACGTTAACTCTGTTTCTCTCTCCACGGATGCTGCCTGGCCTGCTGAGTTTTTCCAGCGTTTTCTGTTGTTATTTCACTCTGGCCCTGAGTTCCCTGGTACTTGAAAAGGAAAAATCTGCAGGGTTACAGGGAAAGGGCGGGGCGGGGGGCGGGGTGTGGGACTAATTGGATAGCTCTGTCAAAGAGGCAGCACAGGTACGATGGGCTGAATGGCCTCCTTCTGAGATATAAGGTTCTATGATCAAACACTCCACCTCAAGTTTCCTGCTATTTTAAAGAGATTGGTTAAGGAGACGCAGTTGCTTGACCTGTTCACACAGGTCCCAGGTGCCCTGTTGGATGGTTGACTGGGGGGAGATGTTACAAACTCGTGCGCAGAGCTTTGTAAGCTGTGGGCAAAGAAGGAAGTCGAGCGCAAAGATCAGTGGGCCCCATGGGACAAAAATTAATAGAATTCAAAAAATCTACCCCATCATCTTATTTTTAAATGAGTTTCTGTTATTCAATCAGGATGGACACGATTGATTAATCCATTCATAAACAAAATCCAATCAATTCATATCTTAAAATCTGAATTGCTCAATACCATGGAGTGATGCTGCACAGGACTACATCTATGGCCTCAATATTGACCCCCCGCCACATTGGCCGTGAGAGGGTCGGGGGTGGGGTTAAAAAGTGTGGCGTGCGACCCCAGCCCACCGTGCATGCGACCACCACCATTTTAATGGCGGCAGATTTCAGGGCGTCTGAGTGTCCCGCCGTGGAGGGGCGGGACACTAATTAACCTATTTAAATCAGGCTCCAACAGTTTGGGAGCCCGATTAGAAATTCACTGATGCTGCAAGGGTTTCCCAGGGGGTCAGAGAAACTCGGCAGTGAAAGGGAGGCGGGAGCTCTTGGCTCCCCAAGGTAAGTGTTTCTTTCAGTGCTTTCCCCCCCCCCAAGGCCCCTCAAAGGAAGCTTTCGGCCTCCCTCAGCCCCGATGTCCAGCCCTCCACACCCGATCGCAGGTTTCCCTTCCCCTCCCCAGTCCCACATCAAAGTGTCAGTCTTGAACATGTGCTCAAGGAAGAAAGACTTGCATTTCTATAGCGCCTTTCACAACCACCAGACTTCTCAAACCACTTTACAGCTAATGAAGTACTTTTTGGAGTGTAGTCACTGTTGTAATGTAGGAAACGCAGCAGCCCAATTTGCGCACAGCAAGCTCCCACAAACAGCAATGTGATAATGACCAGATAATCTGTTTTTGTTATGTTGATTGAGGGATAAATATTGGCCCAGGACACCGGGGATAACTCCCCTACTCTTCTTCAAAATAGTGCCATGGGATCGTTTGCATCTACTTGAGAGAGCAGACGGGGCCTCGTTTTAACGTCTACATCCAAAAGACGGCACCTCCGACAGTGCAGCACTCCCTCAGTACTGCCTTGGAGTGTCAGCCCAGATTTTTATGCTCAAGTCTCTGGAACGGGACTTGAACCCATAACCTTCATGACTCAGAGGCAAAGGGTGCTACCCACTGAGCCACTGGCTGACACTCATCATACACAGTCAGTTCCGTAACCCTGGTAACTACATTGTTGGCATGAATATGCATTGTAAAAGGTGCATTTGAAAAATTGGTAAAAATTACCGAATGAAGTACTTCATTTTGGATTGTGAAACTACACATGTACATTCTTTATTGTTTCTTATCAACTACACTGTCAATAAATCATTGTCCAGTAATGACTAATCGTGCAGAATATTGTTAAGTTATTTAATGCTCCTGTATACATATCAATCTCTGCAAATGGCGCACAGAATTGAAAGTCATTTGCTCATAATCCTATGTTTTATATCCTTACAGATGAATCATCCATATCCGAAAGCACTTAGAAGACAGCAGATAAACCACTATCATTGGGACGGATTTTGCGGTCAGCAGCGAACGAATAGCATCAGCCATTCATCACACTTGCACTTGTCCATCGACTTTCTATGGGCTTTTGCACTGGAAGTTCCTGTCAGCTAACCATCCAAAAAGCACGGCGCCCTCTACAGGGCATCTGGGACCTGCGTGAACAGGACAAGCAACTGTGTCTCCTTAACCAATCAGATTGAAGAATCATTAATGAGCAGCGTAGAGTCTGAACCAGGAAATGTCCATTAGAATATTGAATTCAATGTCAAATCAGGTACAGAAAGTGAAATAAAGAGAGGGAAAGAAAGATTGGATTAATAGAGAGAGAAAAAAGAGACAGAAAGAAACGGTAAAAAAAAGTTTAATTTAATTTTTTTTACTTTTTTAAATCTCCAACAATAATTAAAACCTGAAGCAATGAGACTCCATACCAGTAAAAGTTAGTTTTCAGTGCCAAAGAGGTTATTTGGCAGTAAATAAGACTTATCACGCCGTTAAAAGGGTACTTACACAGGAATGGACAAGCCCTAACTTTTTCCAGCGAGTTTAGACCGTACCTGTGAGGTAAGTACAGGAACTTCACACTGTTTAATACATTTGAATGGCGAGTCTCTCGGCGAGATACCGCTATCGCACAGCTTTTGGAGGAGCAGGGCATCTCAGACAGCAACTTCCTGATTTCCGCGTTTAATTGCGCGTGTGTGCGATTGCTGGAAGTTGCTGTCCGAGTTACACGGAAATAACGGTGAGCACTGATAGCCTCACCATTATTTCTACTGCAAAATTGTGTCTAAGGAGGAGAGAATGGAGGGGAAGGAACCATTCAATATCCGAGGGTCTGAAGAAGGTGCGACTCTTGTCAGACGATGCCTTGCTATCAGCTTAATGTTGACAAAGGAAGTAATGGTGCAGATTACTACATGCAATACAGAGGAGGGCCATGAGCCACAGCAGATCGCAAACATGCAGACCCGAGAAAACTAGTAAAGCTGCCCAACAGCTTAAAAATAATCTGATACAGCCCCACAAAACTGACCGTTCGAAATAGCCACAATTCTAGATCAATACAAGGGGTAGACTTTGACTTTTGGGTCGCCGTCTGGCGGAGCACGCTGATCGGCCGCCCACCCCGGCGGCGAACAGGCTCCCGAGGTTTTGAGGCTCCGGCCGCATTTAAACTCATCAGGCGAGCTGCAGGGCGGCAAACAGGCGTCCCGACGCAGCTCGCCAAATTGGAGCCTGTTCAAGCAGGCCCGAGCTGCTTCCAGCAAGTTGGGTTGCGGGGGGGGGTGGGGAGGGGGGGGGGCATTCACAGAGGATGCAGGTCTCACAGCGACCCAATTTTTCTCCACTCTTCTCTTGTCTTCACTGGTGGGCTGCTGTGTCACTCCGCCGCCATTACAATGAGGTCCAAGGCTCAACATCAGAGGCACCTCTGACCTCACCATCCTGGCACAGGGATCGTTCCCCGCCAGTTCAAAAATGGGCGTTCCCGAATTTCTAGGTCATTGGGCACAAGAAAAAGAATCTGGAGCAGCTCGACATCTTGTAATCCCTGTAAAATCGTAAGACTAATTCTTTTCAAACATGTTCACACTTTTGCTGGAAATATGGACCAGAGGAAATAATCCTCACAGGTGAGGGAAGGATTGTGTTTAGCTGTGTTGCCCTCCACACAGTCAAATAGGGTCTTGACACTCCCTGTCCTACCTCACACACGTGCAATGGCCACTTGAGTGAGGTACTGGAGAGCTATCACCTTCCGTGGAACCGTACGCCAGCGTGAATCAGTGCCTTCAAGACAGAAGGAGAGAAAATGGCAAAGAAAGCATCTGTTTCTTTACATGCCCTTTACACAAGGGAATTCTGGCTGTGGGAAAGTACTCTTCTAATGTTTTTAATTAATCCGTAAGGACCTGTCTGTCACTGTCTGCTGACATCGCCATTACACGGTGTGATGGATCAGGGATTGAGGACGATGCTTGGTGACCTGAGATAACCCCTGAAGACACTGGGAGCAGCTCTGTCACACGGTTCGTTGAGATGGCGCTATCTCAAGAAGTGAATGCTTCTGGAGTTATTGTCTAAACTGGAGCTGTCATCGCCACCTGTCAAACCCCAGGAACCCCAGGTTCCCGACAGGAAGATCAGCTTGCGCTGCTCCCTCAAGAGTTGCATCTCCTGGAGCTTCCCCCCCTCATTCTAGGATACGACTTCTTCGTGGGAAAATGACAACTCCACATATGTCAGCTTCAACGGTGAGCTTCAGCAGGCTGTTCAATGGTGAGGGAATCACGGCTAATTCCGATCCTGGCCTCAGGTGACAGTCACACACTCACACACTTTCCAGCAGGCAAAAGAAAGAACTCGCATTTATATCAGGCTTTTCATGATCTCAATATGCCCCAAAGCACTTTACAGCCAATGAAGTACTTTTGGAGTGTAGTCACTGTTGTAATGTAGGAAACGAGGCAGCCAATTTGCGCACAGCAAGCTCCCACAAACAGCAATGAGATAAATAACCAGGAAATCTGTTTTTAGTGATGTTGGTTGAGGAACAAATGTTGGCCAGAACATTGGGAGAACTCCCCTGCTCTTCTTCCAATAGTGCCATGGATTTTTTATGTCCACCTGAGAGGGCGGACTGGTCCCATAGTCTCATCCAAAAGATGTGGAGATGCCGGTCGGTGTTGGACTGGGGTGGACAAATGTGAGAAGTCGCACAACACCAGGTTATAGTCCAACAGTTTTATTTGAAATCACAAGCTTTCGGAGCGGCTGCTCCTTCGTCAGGTGAAGTGAAGAAATGTATGTTCACTTCACCTGATGAAGGAGCAGCGCTCCGAAAGCTTGTGATTTCAAATAAAACTGTTGGACTATAACCTGGTGTCATCCAAAAGAATCACTGAACAGTGATGAGGAGAAGGAGCCCTGGCTGTTTATTTTCCGAGCGCATTGGCACTGAGACCTATTGCATTGGCCCACTAACTCTCTACCTAACAGCACTGTGGGAGTACCTTCACCTCACGGACTGCAGCGGTTCAAGAAGGCGGCTCACCACCACCTTCTCAGGGGCAACTTGGGATGGGCAATAAATGCTGGCCTTGCCAGCGACGCCCTTGTCTCAAGAATGAATTTAAAAAAATACTCAAACAGACCAGATATCAAACTGACACCTTCCCGGTGTATAAGGCTCAGACCACAGTGAGTGGGGGATTTACCAATTGAACCATCAGGGGAGCTCCACAGACCTTCAATAATCACCATCCAGCAAACTCAAAAAAAAAAGTCTCCGACCCCTGCGGGACGTCCGCACTGCCAGCGGGAGTTTTGGCCACTGGCAGCGCTTACTGCAATCTTGGGCGCGTGCTGCCCACCATTTTGCAACTCACTGAAACCCAATCGAAGGACCAGCTTTTCAATGGGAGATAACAAAACATCAAAAGGAAAATTGGTTCAAAAAAAAATCCACAAAAAGACATTTTTGGGGCTGTTACCTCAAGATATTTTCTCGATTTCAACGTCAAATGCCACTGCCACAGTGAGCCATTCCTCCCTATGACCTGGATTGTGCCTTTAGCTGCCCAATATCTCAGTAATTGTTGTGAGCACAAAGTCAAGTAGAAGATCTTCTCACTGAATTCAGATTACTAAATATGCCAAAGCGCCCTCAAATGAAAGCAGTAGAATAAGCATTCAGGCCATTGCCTAGGCTATACAATATCAAACAGATTTATTAACAGTAAGTAGATAAATGAATAGTGAAAAGGACAAGCAGTAGAATTATAGTAATTTTCAGAACTTAACTATTCCTCCATGGAGTATAGAAACTACAACCAGTCACATTTTCTGCACTAAAACTAAAAATTGTACCTGAAAGAGGGTTTTGGTTAATAACCTTACATGGCGGTTCATTCCTAAACTTCAACAACTTTAAAAATAAATGGAAGACTTGCAGCTTTCATGACCTCAGGACTTGTCCAAGCCCTTTACAGCCAATAGAAGTACTTTTAAAGTGTAGTCTGTGTTGTAATGTAGGAAACGCGGCAGCCAATTTGTGCACACACAAACAACAATGTGATAATGACCAGATCATCTGTTTTAATGCTGTAGGTTGAGGGATAAATATTGACCAGGACACCAAGGAGAACTCCCCTGCTCTTCTTCGAAATAGTGTCATGGAATCTTTTATGTCAAACACTAAGGGGGCCGACGGGGCCTCGGTTTAACATCTCACCCGAAAGACGGCACCTCCAACAGTGCAGCACCCCCTCAGCACTGCACTGGAGTGTCAGCCGAGATTCTGTGCTCACATCCCTGTGGGACTTGAACCCACAACCTGCTGACTCAGAGGGGAGAGTGCTAACACTGAGCCACGGCTGCCATCTTGATAGCACCTTTATTGTAGAAATTTTCCCAAGAAATGTTATAGAGGGGGAAAAAAATAGATTGAAGGAACAAAGGAATGGATCCCAAGGTTGGGAGAGGTGACTGAAAAGATTGGACTTGTGAAGGATTTTAAAGATGGAGAGGGAATTAGAGAGCGGGAGGGGTTTCGGAAGGGAATTCCAGAGAGTAGGGCCAAGGGCAGCTGAAGGCTCTGAGAGACAGGCACAGAAGGCCAGAGTGGCTGGCGCTACTTAAAGGCAGCCTGCACCTCTTAAAGGTGCATTGTGGCTGCAAGAAGTGGTGGGAGTCCTTTGTCAACTGAATTTGTGCTGGAAAGCACTGAAAAATGGCTGAATATGTGGGAGAGTGTCCACCGTGGTTTCCTGATGATGCACTGGAGGCCTTGGTGCAAGACGAGGAGAGAAGGAGAGACATCCTGTACCTCAGGGGAGCAGGAGGCCCTCCAGTCATATGCTCAGGAGGCAGTGGGAAGAAATAGCGGCGGAGGTCAATGCCAGGAGTGTTGCTCCAAGAACATGAATGCAGTGCACGAAGAAGTTTAACGATCTGACACGAGTTGTCAAGGTGAGTGAGTTCAATCTTAAAATGCCATATCCTACCAACTGCACCACTAGCCTCATCCACTGCACAATTCACTACACCCCCATCACCCACCTACCAACACTCTCTATCAATCAGCACTCAACCCTTCAATTCATATGCTTTATCTCACCTTCACACACTTAACACTGCTGCAAGCCTCGCACCCACAACTCACAGCTTGCACACACTAGCAGCTATTCAACCATGACAGCCACATCACCCAAACATATTGCAGGACACTTACAGACACACTTCCCTCTTTCTTGCAGGAGGTGGCGCATAACAGCAGGCAACAGGAAAGAACTGGTGGAGGAAAAGTGCGCCTGCATGTTTTAAGCCCCAATCAAGGAGACAGTGCTGGCCATCATGGGAAGGGGCATCGCTGAGGTCGTGGCCACTGGCGGGGCTGGAGGGATCGATGATGAGGATCTCTGCACTCCTAATCTTCCTTCTCTCTTCCCATTCCTCCCTCATCCCTCAATCTCTTCTGACTCCCAAGCCGCAGATGGTATAAGCACGCACTTCTTACTTTCTCCTCTCCCTTCTCCACAACCCAACCCTTGTCCCTTTTTCATTTCAGTGAAGATGAAGAGACACCATCACTCCATCTTACACTCGCAGCCACCAGCTCAGGCACTGACACTGTGCGTATTTTAGAGGCTAGGATAGAGGAGGGATCTGCACATGGTGAGACACTGGGCACAAGTGTGCAGGAGCCAGGGTTGGGGGAAAGGATAATGCAGATGCAAGTTCACCAGAGGGCGAGGTCGCACACTAGTTCTACTGCAGAGGGAGTCAGATGAGGACTTTGATGGCCCAGGCTACAGAAGAAGGCTGATGGGTGTCCATAACCAAATGCTTGGTGCACTAGAAAGTCAGAAAGCCTGCGTTCAATGTCAAGGAGCATGGAGGAGTCCAGCACCAACTTGGCACAGGGCTTTGTGCAGAGCTTGGAGCCCATCCTTTCCAACATGGAACGGGTGGTCACCTCCATCAGCACACCCGTGGAACCCGCCATGATGCAGCATCTGATGGCCGAGGTCACAGCTTCCATTGCAGCACAAACCTCTCTCAGGATTACAGCATTCGTGCTCCCACCTCTGCCACTTGGTAGCATAGTGGCTAAGTTACTAGACTAGCAATCCAGCGGCCTGGATGAATGATCCAGAGATGTGAGGTCATAATCCCACCACGGCAGCTGGGGAATTAAAATTCAGTTAATTAAATAAATCTGGAAAAAAAAGCTAGTATCAGTAATAGTAAAAACCCATCTGGTTCACTGATGTCCTTTAGGGAAGAAAACTTGCTGTTCTTACCTGGTCTGGCCTATACATGACTCCAGACCCGCAGCAATGTGGTTGCTTGAGGACATGTTCCAAAGCCATCTGCAGTCTCTGCAACAACAACTTGTATTTATATAGCATCTTTAACATAGTAAAACGTCCCAAGGCGCTGCACAAGAGTATTTTAAGACAAAAAATTTGACACCGATCCACATAAGGGTAAATTAGGGCAGGTGACCAAAAGCTTGGTCAACGAGGTTAAGGAGCATCTTAAAGGAAAGACAGCATCATTCCACCACCCATACAGCAGCCACTGGGGAAGTACCTCACAGGAGCACTAGGAGAGGCACAGGCTCTAAGGGAATGTACAAGGGCGATTAGTTTCATTTTTAGAAACCCTGAGCTTGAGTTCGAGCAGCTGGTGTCACTTCCTGCACACGGGGTTATCCAGGACACATGAAGTGTCCTGGAGTTTCCACACGGCACAGGAATTGCAGGCAACGGGTCTCAGCTGTCCAATCATTTTACTTAAAAGTCTATCTACTTATGTTATATATAGATATATCTCTTATGTTTTATATAGTATACCAGATTTTTATTTCATGCAATTCGGATCACTTTAAGGTTGGTATCCTCGACTTTCGTTAATTTTAATTTTATCTTCTTGGATCTAATTAATTACTGATTATTTATTTATATATTTCCTTATTCACTGTTGCCCCTTAGTTTAAATTACTTAGCCCTTCCTTCCCCCTCTGCACCGAATTCCTACTCTCACCAAATTCTCATGCTTAAAGTCCTCACTCTGTTTGCAATTCAGTCCGTTCAGCAGATTCACCAAACTCTTGTCCTCACAAAGCTCTGTGCTCAAAGCTCTTGTATGCTGGTCTTTTGTCCACTGTCGGAGGTGCCGTCTTTCGGATGAGACGTTAAACCGAGGCCCCGTCTGCTCTCTCAGGTGGACGTAAAAGATCCCAAGGCACTATTTTGAAGAAGAGCAGGGGAGTTATCCCCGGTGTCCTGGCCAATATTTATCCCTCAACCAACATCACTTAAACAGATTATCTGGTCATTATCACATTGCTGTTTGTGGGAGCTTTCTGTGCGCAAATTGGCTGCTGTGTTTTCTACATTACAACAGTGACTACACTTCAAAAGTACTTCATTGGTTGTAAAGCACTTTGGGATGACCTGGAGTACTGCGTACAGTTTTGGTCTCCTTATTTAAGGAGGGATATACTTGCATTGGAGGCAGTTCAGAGAAGGTTCACTAGGTTAATTCCTGAGATGAAGGGGTTGACTTATGAAGAAAGGTTGAGCAAGTTAGGCCTATACTCATTGGAGTTTAGAAGAATGACAGGTGATCTTATTGAAACATATAAGATACTGAGGGGGCTCGACAAGGTAGATGCAGAGAAGATGTTTCCCCTCATGGGGGAATCTAGAACTAGAGGGCATAGTTTCAGAATAAGGGGTGGCCCATTTAAAACTGAGATGAGGAGGAATTTCTTCTCTCAGAGGGTCGTGAATCTGTGGAATTCTCTGCCCCAGAGAGCTGTGGAGGCTGGGTCATTGAATATATTTAAGGTGGAGATAGACAGATTTTTGAACGATAAGGGAGTGAAGGGTTATGGGGAGCAGGCAGGGAAATGGAGCTGAGCCCAAGATCAGATCAGCCATGATCTCATTAAATGGCGGAGCAGGCTCGAGGGGCCAAATGGCCGACTCCTGCTCCTATTTCTTATGTTCTTGTGAAAGGCGCTATATAAATGCAAGTCTCTTCGTCTTTCTTTCTGCCATTTTTCTTTCTTTCTTTCTATTGGTTTACTGCATGAGTTACCGTCTCATCAGCAGAACAGAGGAATGTGATGCCAGCGTGTTAAATGTTTCTCTGCTGAATCAAATCATTTCTCAGTTAAATACAGTTCCCAATGAGTGACTGAATGAGACAAATTATGCTTTTAGCTGGTATATCGGGGATGGCATTCCACCATTCTGTCCATTTTTCTGTTAAAACCATGAGCTAAGCGACGTTGCCAATGACTTTGTGGGAAGAATACGGGGGGTGTATCTGAGGACAAGGTTGAGAATGAAAATATGTAGAATCCTCTTCAAAAGCCCTAGCAATTTCTCCATTAATTAAGTGTTTCAATATTCATTAATTATTATTAATTACGTGCTTTGAAATTTTTTCTAGTGACCGTAATATATGTGAGAGCTTCAAGCCTAGGGCTTTGGAATTATTCATTAGTAATTTAATTCAGAGTAAACAGTGCCAATTGAAAAAGATGAACTCTCTCCCACACAGTAAGTTCTCCAATGGGACTTTCTGGTTGCCCCAGCACTCAGCAAAATCAGCGAGGTCCTACATCACTGTCAAAGCTGTGTGAAAAAAAAATCCCCAACACCTCATTTTAATAACCAGTCACTAAACTGAGCTTTGGCAATTATGCAAATGTGAAATTCCTGTGTAATTATTTCTAAAAAAAAATTAGAAAACAAACAAGTGAAACAGCGTAACAGTTCTGGTTTCCGCCACAATTGGGAAACCCTCGACTGGGCGGTTTTAATCATCGTGAGTGGGAAAATTGCTCCCGCATTATCACAGCTAGGCGGCGGGGGAAACAAAACGACCAGTTGGGCCGAATGGCCTGTTTCTGTGCTGTAAATTCTCGGTAATTCTCTGAAGCCAGGAAATGCTAAATCGCTCTGTGCTGTCAAATGGGATCAATTTTTCACTCCACAATACAAAGGCCCTGTGCTTTACTTCAGCTCGGGCTGCCAAATCTGGTTGGACATATTCCAGGAGGTTTCATTCTGAAGCAAAGACCTGACAGGCATTCCGTTTGGTGACCTAAGTATTTTCAGGTCCTTTTAAAACAACCAGCAAGACAGCTCCTGCCACCCTAGGGGCATTCACCGAGCTCCAGGAAGCCCATAAGTGAAAGGCATTAAAATTGGACCTAATAGAGGTCTTTAAAATTATGAAGACGTAGCAAAGATGTTTCCACTTGTGGGGTAATCCAAAACTAGGAGTCACAGGTACAAGACTTGGGGTACGGTAGCATAATGGTTAGGGTAGTGGACTAGTACTCTTAGAGGCCTGGACTAACGTATCTGGAGACTGGGCTGGATTTTCATTGACCCGTGGAGGCGGGTTTGGAGGCGTGTGGGGGGTTAAAATTGCGAAAACTGGCGGGCGGGCACAAGTCCGCCTCCATCCCGCCTCCACGCAATTTTCATGAAATCGTGTCTGCTGGTCCCGACTCCGTCCCACCTTTAAGAGGTGGGATAGGCTGTTAAGGCCCTTAACAAGCACTAAATTGCCTCTATAATGCCATTTTGAAAGGCCTTTGTGATTTTAACCCTTGTTCTACGTGAAGCACGCCTGTTCTGAACCACGATTGTGAAACCTGGCGGTAACACATTTCGAAAGCTGACTATCAGCTGCAGGTCCACGATTACAATGGAGCAGACCTAGGGCTGCTGCTGCTCATTTTGCCTTCAGGTCCTCTCACAGCAAAGGCCAGGCAGTCTCTGAAGACCTTCAATGCAGCAGCAATGATGACATCATCAGAGGCGACTTTCAGACTGAAAACACTAATTGGTTCATGGGTTCCCACATGCTGGAACTCAATTGCCCAATTAGATGAAAATCGCATCAATCTCCCACATCCAATTGCAGTCGGGTGGATAACACGAAAAGTGGATGACACGACCCCAACCCGCCCCAGTATCAAAATCCAGCCCAATCCCACCACGGCAGCTGGGGAATTTAAATTCAGTCATTTAAATAAATGTGGAATAGAACGCTAGTATCAGTAATGGTGATCTTGAAACTATCGGATTTTTGTAAAAACCCATCTGGTTCACTAATGTCCTTTAGGGAAGGAAGTGTGCTGTCCTTACCTGGTCTGGCCTATATGTGACTCTAGACCCACAGCAATGTGGTTGACTCTTAACTGCCCTCTGAAATGGCCCAGAGAGCCACTCGGTTGTATAAGGCGGCTCACCACCGCCTTCTCAAGGGCAATTAGGGATGGGCAATAAATGCTGGCCTTGCCAGCGACGCCCACATCCCATGAATGAATTACAAAAAAAAGATAGTCACTAATAAATCCAATAAAGAATTCAGGAGAAACTTCTTTACTCAGAGAGTGGTTCGAATGTGGAACTTGCAAGCACATATGGAGTAGTTGAGGCGAATAGCATGGATGTCTTTAAGGGGGAAGCTAGATAAGCACATGAATGAGGTGGGGGGAGCAAGGAATAGAAGTAGGGTTGGGAGGAGGCGCGTGTGGAGTATAAACACCAACATAGACCAAATGGCCTGTTTCTGTGCTGTAGATTCTAAGTAATTCTATGAGGACAGGAAATGCTAAGTTGCTCTGTGCTGTCAAACGGGATCAATTTTTCACTCCACAATACATAGGCTTCACTTCAGCTCGGGTCGCCAACTCTGGTTGGACGTATTCCAGTGAGTTTCATCACGTGGCCTCAAACCGCCCTTTCCAGTCCAACGGCCTGTTTTTCCCCCAACTCCAATATTTTAATAACTATAAATAAAGTTTTTAAAGAAAATGAAATAAAAAGCACACAATATTTTTAATGCTCCTATAATTTTTCTCACCGGGTTGCTCGCAGCAGTGTCCAGGAGATTAATCTTCAATTCCTGGAGACTCCAGGACAATCCTGGAGGGTTGGCAACCATAAATTTAGCGCAAGTACAAAGAGCTGTACGCCTCCTCCTGTGTTAAAGTATCTGGGGGCAAAATTGGGCTGTATAGCACCCGTTTTTTAGGCGGCACGCGGCCTCCTAATGTTCAAAAATGGGGTCCAGTGGGAAGTGCGTTGGACGACATCTTGGTAAGGGATTTGCGCATGTGCACCTAACGACTGCCGGCAGCCCGCAGAGCAGGCAGATTATGACGTCAATCAGAATGCAATCCTGATTTGACACCTGCGCTGCCATTTTCGAACTCCGTGCTCCAGTCTTAACCTCTATTCAACAAATTCAATCATGACATAATGCATACAAAAATAAACTAATCACCCTTGTTCATTCCCTTAGTGCATGTCTACCGTGTGCCTTTTCCTCTCCTAGTGCTCCTACGAGGTGCTTCCCCAGTGGCTCAAAGCTGCTGACCTTCAATTGAGGAGACTGCAGATGGCTTTGGCGGGCGACCTCGAGCAGCTCTGGGCCTAGAAGGCCCGGCTTCAGACCGCACCATCTCGGCCTGTGCTGCAGCAGTCTGGGCTGGCTGACTGACAGGCAACGGCAAGGGCACTGGCAGAGTGGCAGGGTTGGGAGCGCGAATGCTGTCATCCTGAGAGAGGACAGCAGGTTCGTACTCCATGGAGCCACTGCCACTCTCCCGGGGCGGCGCCTCAGCAATCCTAGTAATCTGTTGGAGAGCAAGTTGATGGACTGCTGTGACACCCTGGAAGCCCCTTTGAACAGCGGTGTCCAGAGACATGATAGCAGCAGTCTAAGCTTCCACTGCAGCACTCAGACCTTTGATGGAAGCTGTTGGTGCTGCAATGGAAGCTGTGACATTGGCCATCAAGCCGTGCATCATGGTGGGTTCCACAGGTGTGCTGATGGAGTTGACACCCATTCCATGTTGGAAAGGATGGGCTCCAAGCTCTGCGCAAGGCCTTGTGCCAAGTTGGTGCTGGACTCTTCCACGCTCCTTGATATTGAACGCAGGCTTTCTGGCAACTCGGTGGCATAGTGGTTAGCACTGTTGCCTCACAGCGCCAGAGACCCGGGTTCGAATCCGGCCTCGGGTGACTGTCTGTGTGGAGTTTGCACATTCTCCCCGTGTCTGCATGGGTTTCCTCCGGGTGCTCCGGTTTCCTCCCACAGTCCAAAGATGTGTGGGTTAGGTTGATTTGGCTATGATAAATTGACCCTTAGTGTTAGGGGGATTAAATACGTGGGGTTACGGGGATAGGGTGGGATATGTGTCGGTGCAGGCTTGATGGGCCGAAATGGCCTCTATCTGCACTGTGGGGAATCTGAGATCTGTGAATCTGTGGCAGACTTTCTAGTGCACCAAGCATTTGGTTATGGACATCCATCAGCCTTCTTCTATAGCTGAACTAGTGTCCACCCTGGATCCCACGCACTTGTGCTCAGTGTCTCACCATGTGCAGATCCCTCCTCTATCGTAGCCTCTAAAATATGCGCAGTGTAAGTCTCTGAGCTGGTGGGTGCGAGTGTAAAATCAAGAGACAGTGTCTCTTCATCTTCACTGTCCTCTTCCTCTTCCTTCACTGACTGGGAAGGTTACAGTTCTTGGGTATCTGAAATGGAAAAGGGACAATGGTTGGGTTGTGGTGAGAGGAGAGGAGAAAGTAAGAAGTGCGTGCTTGCACCATCTGCAGTTTGTGAGTCAGAAGAGATTGTGGGACAAGGGAGAAGTGGGATGAGAGAAGGAGGATTAGGTATGCAGATCACCTCATCATCGATCCCTCCAGCCCCACCAGTGGCCACAGCCTCAGCGATGCCACTTTCCATGATGGCCAGCACTGTCTCGACCATGGGGGTTAAAACATGCAGACGCGCTTGACCTCCTCCAGTTCTTTCCTGTTGCCTGCTGTTATGCGCCACCTTCTCCTGCAAGAAAGAGGGAAATGTGTCAGTGAGTGTCCTGCAATATGTTTGGGTGATGTGGCTGTCATGGTTGAATAGCTGCGAGCTGTGAATTGTGGGTGAGAGGCTTGCAACAGTGCTAAGTGTGTGAGGTTGAGGTAAAGCATATGAACTGAATGGTTGAGTGCTGATTGATAGAGATTGTGGGTGATGGGGGTGTAGTGAATTGAGCAGTGGATGAGGCTAGTGGTGCAGTTGGTAGGATATGGCATTTGAAGATTGAACTCACTCACCTTGACAACTCGTGTCAGATCGTTAAACTTCTTCCTGCACTGCATCCGTGTTCTTGGAGCTACACTCCTGGCATTGACCTCCGCCGCTATTTCTTCCCACTGTCTCCTGAGCATATGACTGGAGGGCTTCCTGCTCCCCTGCAGATGCAGGATGTCTCTCCTTCTTTCCACCTCTTCCAGCATGACCTCCAGTCCATTAACTGAAATCCTTGGTGCTCGCTCTCTCGCATTTCAGCCATTGTTCAAAGTATCACAGCCCAGATTCACTTGTGAAAAAACTCCCACCAGTTCTTGAAGCCACAATGCACCTCCCCTTTAAGAGGTGCAGGCTGGCTTTAAGTAACACTAGCCACTCGTGATATTGGGCCCCATGCTGGTGCATGCAGCCAATGAACAGCACGGGGAGCGCTGGCTGCGGGCAGCAATCATTTAAAAGAGCAGGCAGCACCAATTTAACGTGCAACCTGCAACGCAATGAACAGGCACAGGTTAATCGCGTTTTGCGATCCCCACAGCCAAAATTAGCCAAATCCTCCCCCACAATGTCTATGCCAATACTGTCACTACTGTGCTTTCTCGAAATCACGGTTTGCCGTACCTTGTCTCTCACTGTGGTAATGCTCCCCCGCTGGCTTAGTTGGTAAATGGTAATGGCTGGTACGGGACTGAGGAGCCATTTAGGGCAGGAAGGTCCCAGGACAGGTCCATGGTCAAGTTAAACCGTGACAGTCGGACAAGGCAGCACAGGTTCATACTGGTGGCAAGTAAGTTTAGGACTGATGTCAGGGAGTTCTTCTTCACAGAAAGAATGCTCAACATTAGATATGGGCATCAGGGTCGGGTATTGGAGGCACAAACCCTAGAATCATTTAACAAACAAGCGATGTGGGGGTAGGGGGAGACTACAGGGTTCCTTTGGATGGAAGAGCGAGAATGGGTTGAAAGGCCTTTCTTATCCATACCAAATGATGTTGGTGAAAAGGTGAAAAAAAGGAAGATGGAGGCGCCCAAGGAAGGGAGGGGGTGGCATAAAAGGAAAGGCAGTAGCCGCAATTTAAACTGTTGCTACACTGTTAAAGTTTTCTTATTTATTTTGGGTAAAGTTTGCTATTCTCACTTTCATCTCATCTAAAAAAAACAATTACTTTTCCAGAGTTGGAAAGCTGCAGGCCAAGATCAAAGACGTCATCGACATGCTCTTTAAGGCCCACATCGAACCGGGAGAGCCAACTTCCCTGCAGCAATTGTTGAGCGGTTTCACACTCTTGTTGTATTAATATTTAAAGGGCCTTTAGGCTCGCAGCTGCCGTTTCCACCACAGGCTTGTGGATGTTTGGGCAACAGCCCATTCCAAGGCTGAGTCACATTTTCCATTCGGCCATATTTTTGCATTAATGTGAAGAGGTCTCACCTTTACACTGACACAAAATTTCCAGTAAAGAATGGTTGTAAAGATGACAAATTGATGCTATTTCACATTGAAATGAGTAGTAAAGAAAATAACCTGTATTTATATGGAAAGGGAGGTTGGGGTTGGGGTGAGGTGGGGTGGGGAGTGGGGTGGGGTGGGGTGGCTTTGTTGGTAAAGGATGGGATCAGTGCAGTGGTGAGAAGTGATATTGGCTCAGAAGATCAAGATGTAGAATCGGTTTGGGTGGAGATAAAAAATAATAAGATGGTGGGCGTAGTCTACAGGCCCCCGAACAGTAGCAATACTGTTGGACAGAGTATAAATCAACAAATAATGGAGGCCTGTAAAAAAGGTACGGTAATAATCATGGGTGATTTTAATCTCCATAATGATTGGACAAATCAAATTGGCCATGGTAGCCTTGAGGAGGAGTTCATAGAGTGCATCCGGGATGGTTTCCTAGAACAGTATGTAATGGAACCAACCAGGGAGCAGGCTATCTTGGATCTAGTACTGTGTAATGAGACAGAATTAATAAATGATCTCATAGTAAAGGATCCTCTCGGAAAGAGTGATCATAGCATGGTTGAATTTCAAATTCAGTTGGAGGGTGAGAAAGTTGTATCTCAAACCAGTGTCCTGATCTTAAACAAAGGCAATTACAATGACATGAGGGCAGAACTGGCTAAAGTGGACTGGAAAAATAAATTAAAGGGTAAGACAGTTGAAATGCAGTGGCGGACATTTAAGGAGATATTTCATAACTCTCAACAAAAATATATTCCAGTGAGAAAGTAAGATTTTAAGAGAAGGGAGCACCATCCGTGGCTAACTAAGGAAGTAAAGGATGGTATCAAATTGAAAACGAAGGCATACAATGTTGCCAAGATTGGTGGGAGACCAGAGGATTGGGAAATTTTTAAAAACCAGCAAAGGATGACTAAAAAAATAATAAAGAGAGCGAAGATGAATTATGAGAGTAAACTGGCAAGAAATATTAAAACAGAAAGTAAGAGCTTCTACAGGTATATAAAAAGGAAGAGAGTGGCTAAAGTAAACGTTGGTCCCTCAGAGGATGAGACTGGGGAATTAATAATGGGGAACAGGGAAATGACAGAAAATCTGAACAAATATTTTGTATCTGTCTTCACAGTAGAAGACACTAACAACATCCCAATAATGGATAATCAAGGGGCCACAGGGAGGGGGGAACTAAAGACAATCACTATCACTAAGGAAATAGTATTTGGTAAAATAATGGGACTAAAAGATGACAAGTCCCCTGGACCAGATGGCCTGCATCCCAGGGTCTTAAAAGAAGTGGCTGCAGAGATAGTGGATGCATTGGTTGCAATATACCAAAATTCCCTGGACTCTGCCGAGGTCCCAGCGGATTGGAAAACCGCAAATGTAACACCCCTATTTAAGAAAGGAGGGAGACAGAAAGCAGGAAACTATAGATCAGTTAGCCTAACATCTGTCGTTGGGAAAATGCTGGAGTCCTTCAGCATTAAGGAAGCAGTAGCAGGGCATTTGAAAATCATAATGCAGTCAAGCAGAGTCAACATGGTTTTATGAAAGGGAAATCATGTTTAACAAATTTGCTGGAGTTCTTTGAGGATGTAACGAGTAGGGTGGACAAAGGTGAACCAGTGGATGTGGTGTATTTGGATTTCCAGAAGGCATTCGATAAGGTGCCACATAAAAGGTTACTGCATAAGATAAGAGCTCATGGAATTGGGGATAATATATTAGCATGGATAGAGAATTGGCTAACTAACAGAAAGCAGAGAGTCGGGATAAATGGGTCATTTTCCGGTTGGCAAACGGTAACTAGTGGGGTGCCACAGGGATCGGTGCTGGGGCCTCAACTATTTACAATCTACATTAATGACTTGGATGAAGGGACCGAGTGTAATGTAGCCAAGTTTGCGGATGATACAAAGATGGGTGGGAAAGCAAGTTGTTCAGCGGACTCAAAGAATCTGCAAAGGGATATAGACAGGCTAAGTGAGTGGGCAAACATTTGGCAGATGGAGTATAATGTGGGAAAGTGCGAGGTTATCCATTTTGGCAGGAAAAATAAAAAAGCAAACTTATTTAAATGGATAGAGATTACAAAATGCTACAGTTTAGAGGGACCTGGGGGCCTTGTGCATGAAACACAAAAAGTTAGCATGCAGGTACAGCAAGTAATCAAAAAGGCAAATGGAATGCTGGCCTTTATTTCAAGGGGTTGGAGTATAAAAGCAGGGAAGTCCTGCTACAACTGTACAGGGTATTGGTGAGACCACACCTTGAGTACTGCGTACAGTTTTGGTCTCCTTATTTAAAGAAGGATATACTTGCATTGGAGGCAGTTCAGAGACGATTCACTAGGTTAATTCCAGAGATGACTTATGAGAAAGATTGAGCAAGCTGGGCCTATACTTATTGGAATTTAGAAGAATGAGGTGTGATCTTATTGAAACATATAAGATACTGAGGGGGCTCAACAAGATAGATGCAGAGAGGATTTTTCCCCTCGTGGGGAAATCTAGAACTCGGGGGCACAGTTTCAGAATAAAGAATAAATTAGAACTGAGATGAGGAGGAATTTCTCTCTCAGAGGGTCGTAAATCTGTGGAATTCTCTGTCCCAGAGAGCTGTGGAGGTTGGGTCATTAAATACATTTAAAGTGGAGATAGACAGATTTTTGCAAGATAAGGGAGTGAAGGGTCATGGGGAGCAGGCAGGGAAGTGGCTTTGAGCCCAAGATCAGCCATGATCTTATTGAATGGCGGAGCAGGCTCGAGGGGCCAAGTAGCCTATTCCTGCTCCTATTTCTTATGTTCTTTCGCAACCTCAGGACATCACAAAGTGCTTTACAGCAAATGAAATACTTTGGAAGTTTAGTCACCGCTCTAATGTGGGAAACGCAGCAGACCATTTGCGCACAGCAAGCTCCCACAAACAGCAATCAGATAACGTCCAGATAATCCGCTTTAATGGAAACAGAAAATGCTGGAAATACTCTGCAGGTCAGGCAGCACCTGTGGAGAGAGAAACAGAGTTAACGTTTCAGGTCGATGACCCTTCGTCAGAACTGGAAAAAGCTGGAGATGTAACAGGTTTTTAAGCAAGTGTGAGGGGCAGGGAAAGGGGGGAGGGGAGGAAAGAACAAAAGGGAAGGTGTGTGATTGGATGGAAGGCAGGAGAGATTAAAAGACAAAAGGGATGATGGTGCGAGGCAAAAGGAGATGATAATGGGACAAGTTAAGAAACAAAAGATGAGTCTAGAAGAGGTGTAAATGGCGATGGCAGAATGATCGACAGCTGCCATGTGAAAAAAAATTGGGGCCGAGGTTATGGTCTGAAATTGTTGAACTTCGATGTTGAGTCCAGAAGGCTGTAAGGTGCCTAATCGAAAGATGAGGTGCTGTTCCTCGAGCTTACAGTGAGCTTCGTTGCAACAGTGCAAGAGGCTGAGGACGGAGAGATCAGAGTGGGAGTGGAGCGGAGAATTAAAGTGACAGGTGACCGGAAGCTCGGGGTTCCGCTTACGGACTGAACGGAGGTGTTCCGCAAAGCGGTCACCCAATCTGCGTTTGGTCTCCCAATGTAGAGGAGACCGCATCGTGAGCAGCGAATACAGTATACTAGATTGCAAGAAGTACAAGTAAATCGCTGTTTCACCTGGAAGGAGTGTTTGGGACCCTGGACAGTGGGAAGGGAGGAGGTAAAAGGGCAGGTGTTACATCTCCTGCGCTTGCACAGGAAGGTGCCGTGGGAAGAGGAAGGTGTGTTGGGGGTGATTGAGGAGTGGACCAGGGTTTTGTGGAGGGAATGATCCCTTCGAAATGCTGAAAGGGGAGGGGAAGGGATGATGTGTTTGGTGGTGGGATTACGCTGGAGGTGGCAGAAATGGCGGAGGATTATACGTTGAATGTGAAGGCTGGTGGGATGAAAGGTGAGGACAAGGGGAACCCTATCGTGGTTCTGGGAGGGAGGGGCAGGGGTGAGAGCAGAAGTGCGGGAAATAGAACGGACACGGTCGAGGTCCATGTCAACCACGGTAGAGGGGAATCCCCTGTTGAGGAAAAATGAATATTTTATTTCAGATTTCCAGCATCCGCAGTATTTTGCTTTTGTATCCGTTTTAATGGTATTGATTGAGAGATTAAATATTGGCCAGGGCACTGAAGAGAATTCCCCTATTCTTCTTCAAATATTGCCATGGTATCTTTTACATCCACCTGACAGGGTAGAGAGGGCCTTGATTGAACGTCTCATCTGAAAGACAACACCTCCGTCAGCACAGCGCTCCCTCAGTACTGCACTGGAGTGTCAGCCTAGATTATGTGCTCAAGTCTCTGGAGTGGGACTTGAACCCACAACCTCTGACTCAGAGGCAAGAAGTGCTACCCACTGAGCCACAGTTGACCTGCTTGCAACTCTTTGCTATCGTCCAATCCCACATTTTCCAGTAACTCACCCCATTGGGCATTGTTCATGCATGAGCCTTGGCGCACAGCCGATCCTGTCCCCACCCAACGTCCACACACCCTGGTTGATTTTCTCCTCCCTGTCTTAGGTGCACTAAAGCTAATGGTAATGTCCCTACCACCACCTCAACCGCAGTCAGTTAACTCAGCACAGACCAGTGATCAAACCTGGAACCTCCTGATCCGTGGGGCTTATCTAGTTTTAATGTTAGCACAGAGTTGACTGTTCTGTTGGCCTTCGCTAAGATGAACCAGCATTTGGACACTGGTAAGTAAATCTGTGCATCCACGCAGAGCAGAAATCTGCTTTCCTTGACTAGAGAGTGGCTCGATGGCAGACAGTATATCCTTTGTGGGCCAAAAGCTTGTACACAGATTTCACATTATTTTAATTTTACTGACAAACGATGAAAAAGAAAATAGGCAGCGCAAAAGGAAGTCATTCAGCCCTTCTTGCCAGGGCTAAATATAGCTTGCTAAATCAGGTTACCCTCGACTGTGTATGGACATCGTTAAGAGTCTTGCAACAACAACAACAACTTGCATTTATGTTGCCACCTTGACACAGTAAACGTCACAAAGTGCTTGATGGAGGAGAAATGGACGCTGAAAGGTAGAAGAAGGATTAGGGGAGATGGAAGATGGTCAGAAGGTTCTGAGGAGGTTTCTGAAACACATGGAATCTCCACCACTTGGTTTAAAAGCCTCTATTTCAGGCTAATTAGAAATCTATACCCACCTGTAGGGTGTCCGTTTGCCGAACATAAACTGGAATTCACAGATTTCCCCACTTCTGTTGTTGGCCACCAGTAAAAGAAAGAAAGGAATTTTAATCAGGGATGAAATTATAAGAACATAGGAACAGGAGAAGGTGATTTAGCCCCTCGAGCCTGTTCCGCCATTCAATGAGATCGCGGCTGATCTGTATCTTAATTCCATCTACCCGCCTTGGTTCCGTATCCCTTAATACCCTCGCCTAACAAAAATCTATCCAGCTCAGTTTTGACATTTTCAATTGATCCCCAGTCTCAACAGCTTTTTGGGGGAGAGAGTTCCAGATTTCCACGACCCTTTGTTGAAGAAGTGCTTCCTGACGTCACCCCTGAATGGCCCGGCTCTAATTTTAAGTTTATGCCCCCTTGTTCTGGACTCCCCGACCAGAGGAGATAGTTTCTCTCTATCGACCCTGTCAATTCCTTTAATCATCTGAAACACCTCAATTAGATCACCCCTTATCCCAGCTTCCATACAGTGAATGATGACCTCATTAAATTTACACTATTGGGCCTATAGTTTTTTTTCTTCTGTGGGAAAGTACCAGGCCTCCACTTAGCAACCGCCCAGAGCCACATGTAGTCGGGGGCTCACTGGGTGAAAGAATTACAGGCCCCAGATCCCATCATTCCTCTCTGTGTTGCTGCATTCCTGAGCCAGGTATTGGTTAGGATTGTGACTCTTGACAAAAAGTTAGCAGTTAACACAGGAATAAACATCAGTGGAGGTGAAATTTCTCAATTCACGCACGATGGGAGAGTGTCTGTTTTTTTCTCTGTGACAAATGACTTGCTCACAAAATCTGATCCTCATGTTTCAAAATTACGTGCCCCCGCAATGTCATTAGCAAAGGACATTCTCCCTATTTTTAAAAGAATTATTTCATCCCAGCAAGTGACAGGTAGAGGCGTTTAACAGCTCGTGTGATGTAAGCGCCTGTAAGGAAATGGTTAATTCTTTACACTGACTGTTAGCTTTTGCTTGCTAAGTGAGATTCATTTGCAGTAAAATTAAAAGTTACCAGACAGAGATTTTAGCTGATAAGCATTCAGCTACAAGTTTTCTTTGTTTTAGCAGCTGTCTTCCTAGGGATAGAAATATAGAAACATAGAAGATAGGAGCAGGAGTAGGCCATTCGGCCCCTCGAGCCTGTTCCGCCATTTAATGCGATCATGGCTGATCATCCAAATTCAGTACCCTGTCCCTGCTTTCTCCCCATATCCCTTGATCCCTTTAGCCTTAAGAAATATATCTAACTCCTTCTTGAATATATTTAATGAATTGGCCTCAACTGCCTTGTGTGGGAGAGAATTCCACAGGTTCACCACTCTCTGGGTGAAGAAATTCCTCCTCATCTCAGTCCTAAATGGCTTACCCCTTATCCTTACACTGTGACCCCTGGTTCTGGACTCCCCCGCCATCGGGAACATCCTTCCTGCATCTAGTCTGTCTAGTCCTGTTAGAATTTTATAAGTTTCAATGAGATCCCCTCTCATTCTTCTAAACTCTAGCGAGTATAAGCCTAATCGACCCAATCTCTCCTCATACGTCATTCCTGCCATCCCAGGTATCAGTCTGGTGAATCTTCGCTGCACTCTCTCCATGGCAAGAACATCCTTCCTCAGATAAGGTGACCAAAACTGCACACAATACTCAAGGTGTGGTCTCACCAAGGCCCTGTACAACTGCAGCAAGACATCCTTGCTCCTGTACTCGTATGCTCTCGCTATGAAGGTCAACATACCATTTGCCTTCTTAACCGCCTGCTGCACCTGCATGCTTACCTTCAGCGACTGGTGCACAAGGACACCCAGGTCACATTGCACTTCCCCTTTTCCCAATCTATTGCCGTTCAGATAATAATCTGTCTTCCTGTTTTTGCCACCAAAGTGGATAACCTCGCATTTATCCACATTATACTGCATTTGCCATGCATCTGCCCAATCACCCAACCTGTCCAAATCATACTGGAGTTTCTCTGCATCCTCCTCACAGCACACACGCCCACCCAGCTTTGTGTCATCTGCAAACTTGGAGATATTACATCTAGTTCCCTCGTCTAGATCATTTATATATATTGTGAATAGCTGGGGTCCTAGCACCGATCCCTGTGGTACCCCACTAGTCACTGCCTGCCACTCAGAAAAAGACCCGTTTATTACAACTCTTTGCTTCCTGTCTGCCAACCAGTTCTCTATCCAAGGCAGTACCTTACCCCCAATCCCGTGAGCTTTAACTTTGCACGCTAATCTCTTATGCGGGACCTTATCGAAAGCCTTCTGAAAGTCCAAACACACCACATCCACTGGTTCTCCCTTATCTATTCTACCAGTTACATCCTCAAAAAATTCCAGTAGATTAGTCAAGCATGATTTACCTTTTGTAAATCCATGTTGACTTTGTCCGATCCTGTCACTGTTTTCCAAGTGATCTGCTATTACATCTTTTATAATGGACTCTAGCATTTTCCACACTACCGATTTCAGACTTACTAGTCTATAATTCCCCGTTTTCTCTCTACCACCTTTTTTAAATAGTGGGGTTACATTAGCTATCCTCCAATCCATGGGAATTGTTCCAGAGTCTATAGAATTTTGGAAGATGACCAGCAATGCATCTACTATTTCTGGGGCCACTTCCTTAAGTACCCTAGGATGTAGATTATCAGGGGCTGGGGATTTATCGGCCTTCAATCCCGTCAATTTCCCGAACACCATTTCCCTACAAATACTGATTTCATTCAATTCCTCCCTTTCATTAGACCCTATGTTCCCCGACATCTCTGGGAGCTTATTTGTGTCCTCCTTTGTGAAGACAGAACCAAAGTATGTATTTAATTGGTCTGCCATTTCTTTGTTCACCATTATAAATTCCCCTGATTCTGACTGCAAGGGACCTACACTTGACTTCACCAATCTTTTTCTCTTCATATATCTATAGAAGCTTTTACAGTCAGTTTTTATGTTCCCTGCAAGCTTACTCTCATAATCTATTTTCCCCCTCTTAATTAATCCCTTTGTCCTCCTTTGCTGAATCCTAAACTGCTCCCAAACGTCAGGTTTGCTGCTTTTTCTTGCCAAATTATATGTCCTCCCCTTGGATCTTATGCTATCCCTAATTTCCCTTGTTAGCCACGGTTGAGTCACCTTTTTTGTTTTATTTTTATGCCAAACAGGGATGAACAAATTCTGTAGTTCATCCATGCGATCTTTAAATGTTTGCCATTGCCTATCCACCGTCAACCCTTTAAGTAACGTTCCCCAATCCATCCTAGCCAACTCGTGCCTCATACCATCGTAGTTTGCTTTATTTAAATTCAGGACCCTAGTCTCTGAGTCAACTACTTCACTCTCCATTTTAATGAAGAATTCAATCATATTATGATTGCTCCTCCCCAAGGGGCTTCGCACAACAAGATTGCTAATTAATCCTTTCTCATTACATAATACCCAGTCTAAGATGGCCTGATCTCCAGTTGGTTCCTCGACATATTGGTCCAGGAAACCATCCCGTATACACTCTAGGAATTCCTCCTCCACAGTATTGTTACTAATTTGGTTAGCCCAATCTATATGTAGATTAAAGTCACCCATGATAACTGCTGTGCCCTTATTGCACGCGTCTCTAATTTCCCGTTTAATGCCATCCCCAACCTCAGCATTACTGTTTGGGGGTCTGTATACAACTCCCACTAACGGTTTCTGCCCCTTGGTATTTCTCAGCTCTGCCCATACAGATTCCACATCATCAGAGCTAATATCCTTCCTTACTATTGTGTTAATCTCCTCTTTAACCAGCAATGCTACCCCACCTCCTTTTCCTTTTTTCCTGTCCCTCCTAAATGTTGAATACCCCTGGATGTTGAATTCCCAGACTTGGTCATCCTGGAGCCATGCCTCCGTAATCCCAATTATATCATATCCGTTTACATCTATTTGCGCAGCTAATTCATCCACCTTATTACGAATGCTCCTCGCATTAAGACACAAAGCCTGCAGGCTTGATTTTTTAACACTCTTAGTCCTTTTAGAATTATTATTTACTGTGGCCCTGTTTGATTTACACCCTTGATTTCTCTGCCTTCCACTTTTGCTTTTCTCCTTCCTGTCTTTTGTTTCTATCCTTGCTTCCCTTTCCTCTGTCTCCCTGCACAGGTTCCCAACCCCCTGCCATTTTAGTTTAAACCCTCCCCAACAGCACTAGCAAACACTCCCCCTAGGACATCGGTTCCGGTCCCGCCCAGGTACAAACCGTCCAGTTTGTACTGGTCCCACCTCCCCCAGAACTGGTTCCAATGTCCCAGGAATTTGAATCCCTCCCCCTTGCACCATTCCTCTAGCCACGTATTCATCTGAAATATCCTTCTATTTCTACTCTGACTAGCACGTGGCACTGGTAGCAATCCTGAGATTACTACCTTTGAGGTCCTATTTTTTAATTTACCTCCTAACTCCCTATTTTCAGCTTTTAGGACCTCATCCCATTTTTTACCTATATCGTTGGTACCTATATGCACCACGACAACTGGCTGTTCAGCCTCCCCCTCCAGAATGCCCTGCAGCCGCTCCGAGACATCCTTGACCCTTGCACCAGGGAGGCAACATACCATCCTGGAGTCTCGTTTGCAGCCGCAGAAACGCCTATCTATTCCCCTTACAATAGAATCCCCTATCACTATAGCTCTCCTGCTTTTTTTCCTCTCTTCCTGTGCAGCAGGACCACCCATGGTGCCAGGAAGTTGGCTGCTGTTGCCTTCCCCCGATAAGCCATCTCCCTCAACAATATCCAAAGTGGTATATCTGTTTGAAAGGGGGATGGCCACAGGGGACCCCTGCACTACCTGCCTGCGCCTACTACTCTGCCTGGTGGTCACCCATTCCCTTCCTGCCTGTGCAGCCTTTACCTGCGGTGTGACCAACTCCCTAAACGTGTTATCCACAATGTGCTCAGCATCACGAATGCTCCAGTATGTATCCATTCGCAGCTCCAGCGCCACAATGCGGTCTGTCAGTAGCTGCAGCTGGATACACTTCCCGCACACATGGTCGTCAGGGACACAGGAAGTGTCCCTGATTTCGCACATAGTGCAGGAGGAGCATGCCACGGAGCCGAGCTGTGCTGCCATGACTTACCCTTTAATTAATTCAAATTAAATTAAATCAAATCAATACCACTAATTACACTACAATTAAATGATATACTCAAGGGCCCTTGTTTACCAGCACTCCCCGCTACACAACAGAGACCCTAGAAACTATAAACCACAAAAATTAAGTTTGGAAAAAAGCGAGAAAGAGAAAAATACTCACCTACCAATCACTTACCTGCTTTCTGGTGACGTCACACTTCGATTACTTTTTACTTCTCTCTCTCCTCTCACTGACTCTGTGCCTCTCGCAGATCCGCCGCTCAGCTCTGGTCCCAGGCCTCCTCTCCGCGCTCTTTTTATCCTCCTCTCGCTGACTCTGTGCCTCTCGCAGGTCCGCCGCTCAGCTCCTCCAAGGACACATCTGCGCTTGGCAAGTGATAACTCACCTGTAGGAGAGTCTTGGGCCCCTGTAACTGTCTCCAGCTGAATGACTCTAATGACAGTTCCAACAAGGTGAAGGCTTGGGGAGTTATTCTTGTTAAAACTGAAGTTCAGCTAATTGGAGGAGGTAACACTTTGAAACATGCGGATTCTCACAGAGCCAGAGTGAAAGAAAAGTATAAAAAGAGGGGAGTTAGAACCGATACTTCAGAATTCGACAGGGCCTGGCTAGCAGATCCCCTCAAGCTCGAAGCCTATGACGCGGTGAATTCTCCTGTAATTTGTTTTATCGTAAGTGTCTCATGTATATGTGTAATTATTGATAATAATAGTTATTGTATATGTGTAATTATTGATAATAATAGTTATCACTGTATATGTGTAATTATTGATAATAATATTATCATTGTATGCTTATTTCCTATGAAAGCCAATAAATGCCTTTGAACCCTATAATCTTGTGGAATAACTTTTAAACGTATAAGTGAGAACATCCATTCCATAACCCGCCGAAGGGTGAAAGCACCATGTGTGAGGTCGAGGATGCTGCAGCTCCAGGCTATGCTTGTACAGGTACCAGCCCATAATGGAAGCTTTAACCTCTCCTCCTAAACCATGGTGATTGTGAGCTCAGGTGAAACTGTTTATAGTTTCCCAGCTCTCATCCCCATTGTAGACTCAACTAATCTGCTGTTTTCTGACATATGCAGTCGGAAGGCTCAGGAATTGAATTAAATGTCAAATATTTTAGCACGTCGGTGTATCTGAAATACTTCTGTACAAACAAAAACCCAGGGAGTAAAATTAATCATTCACTTTCTCTCATATTCCATATGTGTGCCAATCAACCAAAGACAGTTGAATTTGTTCAGTAGCTTAAGGGAGTGCACTGCAGAATTGATGCTGAGCGCTGACTAGCCTCATTCTTATGAATGGATTGCTACGTCATTATTATCACTGTGCACAAAAATACAATCCACCCATCTGAGGGAGGAATAGGAACCGTACAAACTAACCGTGAAGGTAGCTAATCTCAGTTGGGGGTGGCAATGGCGCGCTGCAATTGGGCTCAGCACCCTTTGGCTATGGAAGGGGGGCAGTGAGCTCGGTTTCCTGTTCCTTGTCATTATCGCGTGTGGCTGTCGGGCGAGATCAGCTGTAACCATCTTCACTTCACTGGAGCTGCCGCAACCCTCCCACCATTACATTATGCAAACATGGGAAAGGCTCTTTACCGGGACGAGGTGGGGTAGAGCACGGTTCTTCCTCCTTTGGGAGCTGGAATTTAATCCGTTTGTTAAATTGAGAAAGGTAAGCGAGAAGCCAAGACCCATAGCACGGGACACCACCAAAAGAAGTAATGATTGGGAGATAGTGAGCTTGGTTTTAAAAGCCTGCAGATTGTAGGAAGACCGAGGGAGGGATGGAGTTTTACCGTTTTGAGATGCTGCGAGAGAATTAGATGAGTCTTGATTTCAACACAGTCCACTTACCCACTGGAAATGACGCATGTGCGGATATCAACAACCATTTTAATTTATATCGTGCCTTTACTGTAAAGGAACATTCCAACGTGCTTCACAAATACTGTGCCGGGCCAGGAAGGAAGAAATTAGGACGGGGTGGCCAAAACCATGGTCAAAGAGATAGATTTTGAGAAGGTGGCAAGAGATGGAAAGGTTTATGGAGGTAGTTTCAGAGAACAGGAACAAGACAGGTGAAGGCTCCGGCACAGCGGTGGCACAAAGTGGGGAGGGAATGCACAGAAGGCCAGAGCCAGAGGAGTAACAGAGAATAAACCTGTATGGATTCTGGGTGAGGAGAGGATCTTGCTCAACTCTTATGCCCTGCACAGTTGGATAGCATTCGGACATTAAGTGCTCGATTTTGCCAAGCACGAGGAGGCAGGTTTGGAGGCGTGTGAGGTGGTAAAATCGCAAAAAATGGCGGGCGGACCCGATCCCGCCTCCAGCCAGCCTCCGAGCAATTTTCCCACATGCGTGTTTTCTGACCCCGTTTCCATCCCGGCTCCAAGAGGCGGGATAGGCCCTTAAGGCCCTTAACAACCACTTAATTGCCTCTATTATCCCATTTTGAGAGGCCTTTCTGATTTTTAGACATTCCCCCGATCCTGCACGTCTCCTCTGGAACACGCCAGGTAATGCTGGCGGCCTCACAAGTGGATTGCTTACTAACAGCTGCAGCTCCACCATTAAAAAGGAGTTTTCACCGATGATCATTTGCAGGTGGCAGAACTTTGTTGTCTCAGGTCTGGGGGAACTTTTAGCAGGCCTACCCATTGTTGTGGAAGTTTGGAGCCTGACACCCATCTCCAGTGTGACCTCCTGGGAAACCCCTCTCCCCACCTTGACTGAGCGCTTCCTCAACTGAGGCATATACCAGTAGCATGGCGACCATTTAGTTCCTTTCCTCCTGGACATCAGATTTGGACACAGACTAGCTGCGGCAGCAGCAGAACCATGAGCAACAGCAGCACCAACAGCAGGAGCATCAACAGGAGCGCCAAGCTGCTCGTCACCCACCTGAAGATGCACAGGCCAGAAGGCGCCAGCATGCGACAACATTGTTGCCCGGGATGCAAGGGATGCACTCATCCTGACCAGATTTGGTTCGCCTGCACAATCAAACACTTTTGTCTTGCACCTTCTTACCAGAGCATCGGCAATGGACAAGAACCTGCGGATTCCTATCACTCTGACCACCATACTGACAATTGCAAGTCACCCTAAGCCCTCAATGTGAAAGTTCCATTTGCGAAATGACACAGGCCACAACTTCAACAGTTTGCCATCAAATCTGTTTATAATACAACGACAATGATGGCTGGTCCAAATACAAAAGCTCACCGCACCCAAGTGACTATCCTTGTGACTATTTGTGCACTATCTTCCTCTTACGCGTGCTCCTACATGGTGCTTCCCCTGTGGCTTCAGCAGATGTGGAGGCCCCTTGCTCACTCTCTTGCTGCTCCTGTCTCGACGCCTTTGGCGGGCGTCCTCTGGGGTTGCGAACCTGTGCGGGCTCGGCAACAGTCTGCTGCTCCTGCGGCTGTGCAGGGACTGAGACACCGATCTCAGTTGGGTGAGGACTCTGGTGAGGCTCTGACCGAGGGCTCTGCAGTGGCATGGTCATGTGAGCGCTTGGAGAGGAGCCCCCACTTCCTTGTTGTCTGCCACCAACATCCCTCTCATGGGTCAGCCCCACTTCAGAGCTAGCAAGTGGCTTGACAGCACCTTGCTGCACTTCAGGGGAGCCATGAGGACCCATTTCTGCACTGGAAGTCCTACTCCAGAGGACTTCCATGAAGGTCTGTTTTTTATGCTCAATAGCTGACCATCGCACCTCAAGAGATGTCAGTCTATTCTGAACAATTACCATGTTTTCCATACCCTGGCGACTAAGCTCCTCCATGGCCGCAGCCATCCTCTCCTCTACCGTAGCCATCTTCTCCTCTACGGTAGCCAGCCTTACCATGGAGTTAGCCATCCTTTCCACGGAGGTTGCCACCCTTTCCGCGGTGATGTGTTCATGCACCAATGCCTCCACAAAGGCTCTGCTCATGTTAGCGATGGGCTCCTCCATTCGCTCCACACTCGCAGCGACCCTGGAGACAAAACCTGCCAGAGACTCCTGCACCTGTTCCTGGAGTTCCAGCACCGCTCTCCTTCTGGATGGACCCGGAGGCACAGGGCTGAGCCGAGCTGGGAGAGTCCTGCGTCCTCCGACAAGGACTCTCCACTGCTGTCCCTGCCTCCACCATCTGCTGATGCTCACTTGTGATCTGTGATACACCAGGTGCCAACACTACTCTATCTCGCGAAGGTCCCACCAAGGTGTGAGTGTCTGCGCTGGTGCTGGGTGCGCTGAATTCTGCAGACGCTGCGCCCTCAGTGGTTGCAGCTTCTCTGAGGAGTCTGGAAGCTCAGGCTGTTCCTCCTGGACAGTGGGGACGGGGGCTTTCGATGGTCCTGTGGGGGAGTAAAGGAAAGAGTTAGAGATGTGAGGTCAAGGTTACATGCACATTGAATAGTGCAGATGATCATAAGTCAATCTGTTAGAGCATCAGATTCATTATCAGTGACTCATGCAATGTCAATGAGAGGGATGCCAAACTATTCTGTCACCAGCTTGCTGTGATGCACCCGTCTGTCCGAAGCCCACTTGCGCATCGTCCTCCACGCCCACGATCTCCAGGGCCGCCTCCTCTGCATTGGAGAGCTGGGCTACTGAGGGTGGCCCTCCTCCTGTCCTCGCTCTTTCCCTCTTATTGTGGGCTCTCTTTTCCTGCAATGAGGGAGACAAGTTGAGTTTGAGTGAGATTGAAGGAGTGAGTTTAGAGAATCCATAGCATAGATGCTTAGAAGGAGACAAAGATGGAGTGAGGTGCCAAGACCAAGGGCCCTCCCTGTGTGTTGTAAGTTGTTGGCATTGCATCACAGTGATAGGGAGTGTGAGGGCTGCATAGTCGAATAGCTCAGTGAATGTGAACATAGAGAGAGAGGGAATGGGTAAGGGTGCAGGGATGTAAGGGTGAAGTGGGATGTGGAGGAGGAGGTTGACAAAGCAGAGTGCTGGTGATGAGAGGCAATGGGGATCAGATTGAGGGAATGTAATACTCACTTTTCCTGTGCGGAGAAGGTCATGAAACCTCTTCGGCATTGCAGCATTGATGACGTCATCGGAGGTGACTTTCTGGATGAAAAGACTCATTGGGCCATGGGTTCCCACACGCTGGAAATCAATTGCCTAATTAGGGAAAATCGCTATTTTTCAACACTTCACTTCGGAGTCGGGGTCCTGGCACAAATCCCACCTGACATGCCCCAGCCCGCCCACACTGGCAAAATCCAGCCCTAACTGTCAGTTCCCACACAGGAAGATTAACCAATTGGATCAGATACTATTTGAGCTGGCAGCTGTAGCCAAGCACGGAGTTAACACCTTCAGGAAAGGAGGAGGGAAAATTGGGCATAAATCTAACACAGTTGGTGTATCAGGCCCATTTTTCCACTTCCAATAGTCTAATTTCCAGCATAATTTTATTACTTGCTCTTTGGCCTCCCTGGCCTACGTGCCATTCCCTGATTGAGAACTACTGCCGAGCTTCTGGACTTCTCTCCTTTCCTTTAGGGACTTTTACTTGTTATCTAATTGTCCAGCTTGGCCAGTTGGTAGCTGTCTTGTTTCTAAGTTAGAAGGTTGTGGGGTTAAGCCTCACTTAAGGGCTTGAGCCCTTTAATTTAGGCTGACACTTCACTGCAGTACTAAGGGAGTGCTGCCTTGTCAGGTATGCTATCTTTTAGATCAAAAATGAGAAGTCGCACAACACCAGGTTATAGTCCAACAGTTTTATTTAAAATTACGAGCTTTCGGAGCTGCTGCCCCTTCGTCAGGTAAAGGTACAGTGAGGGAATCTATTACACAGTATATATACACAGAGAGCAATTTGTCTGCAGAGATACAATCTGTTAGGGACGCATTACATCAAAGAGACTCTGATGTGTCTTTGATGTAATGCGTCCCTAACAGATTGTATCTCTGCAGACAAATTGCTCTCTGTGTATATATACTGTGTAATAGATTCCCTCACAGTACCTCTACCTGACGAAGGGGCAGCAGCTCCGAAGGCTCGTAATTTTAAATAAAACTGTTGGACTATAACCTGGTGTTGTGCGACTTCTCATTTTTGTCCACCCCAGTCCAACACCGGCATCTCCGCATCATGATCTTTTAGATCAGCTGTTACACTGAGGTCCTGTCTGCCTGTTCAAGATGGTTACAAAAGATTCCATGGTGCAATACAAATAAAAACCAGGGAGCTGGCCTAGTATCCTAGCCAACGTTCCTCCCTCATCACCACCCAAAACAAAATAAGCTATCTGGGCACATCTCATTTTCTGTATGAGATCTTGTTGTCCACAAATTGCCTTTTTTTTATTCATTCCTTGGATGTAGGCATCATTGGCAAGGCCAGCATTTATTGCCCATCCCTGATTGCCCTTGAGAAGGTGGTGCCTTCTTCAACTGCTGCAGTCCGTGTCGTGATACTTCTTTGTATTGGTTTGGTACAATTGAGTGGCTTGCTCGGCCATTTCAGAGGGCAGTTAAGAGTCAACCACATTGCTGTGGGATTGGAGTCACATTTCAACCAGACCAGGTAAGGACAGCAGATTCCCTTCCTTATTAGTCTCCCTCACCATTCCCCCCCGGTAACTGTCTCTCTCTCCTCTCTCTCTCTCTCCATTGCCTGCTGGTAACTGTCTCCCTCTCTCTCCATTCGTGAACCAGATGGGTTTTTACAACAATCCTGTAGTTTCAATGGTCACCATTGCCGATTTTTTTTTTCATTTCAGATTTATTTAATTAACTGAATTTAAATTTCCCCAGCTGCCGTGGACTAGGGATTTGAACTCTATACCTCCAGTTCACTTAGTCCAGGCCTCTAGATTACTAATCAAGTAACATAACCACTATGTTACCGTACCCAATATGCTGCCTCATTTGCTTACATAACAAAAGTAACTACACTTCTAAAGTAAAGTAATTTGGGATGTCCGGAGGACAGGAAAGGCACTACATAAATGCAAGTTCTGTCTTCTAACCCTCCACCCAAGGCCAACTGGGAATGTGCCTATTGGTGCAATCCATCATGCTGCTTTTGGTGCTGTCCCCCAGGCCCTTTTTAGTGCCAGCTGCATCTTTTGATGCTTTTTTATGAGTACAGCCTGGGTGGTCACTCACCCTTGAGCTCTAACTCATTATCTTTATTAATCTGGCAATGTTGTTTTGTTTATTAAAACACATTTTTGGCCTGCCTATCTTATTGCCATGGTAATGTGGATGTTAAGGCCCTTCAGGGGAAAAGACAACTTTTTTTTTTAACGGTAACTGAAGCAAAGAAAATGGATGGTCTGCGATGGCTCACTAGATAAGGCTATAAGTAGAATTTATGTGCAGTTTAACTGAATTAGTGAGGTGGAAAATAGTCGGGGATGGCACAAAGGCTTCTGTGTGTCACTCCCAGGGAGTTTAATACATAATCTCACTGAGAAAATAAATTGCAAAAGAGGGCCTTCCTGTCAGTGAAAGCCTGCTGACCTCTTTCACTGTGCAGCTGAAGAAGTTACAATGTTTTTATCTGTGCTTTCCACATACTTCAGTTCCTATTTTCATCCCCATCCACCCCCCCCCCCCCCCCCCCACCCCCGCCCCCAGTCACACATCATTCACAGGCCGAGGGGTAAGTTAGGTTGTCTCAAACTTCCAGTTCTTCCCTGTGGGGAAGCCCTTTGAGCCTTTTCTCCTTCAGGTGCACCTAGCTTACAGACCTGGCTCTGCTCACAGGCCACATGTCACCGGCAGCAGTACAAGCGTAGCTGTTTTGATGAATCCGAAAATTATAAAAATCGATAAGTCTGTAAAGGCGCACTGACCTCCACCACGGATTCTCCAATTGTACGGCAACAACGAAGCCTGCCCCGACCAGAGCCAGAGGGCACTTTAAGATCCAAAGCAGATGTTAGAGTGAGGGGGCTTTCATGAATTTTACTATTTGAAAACATTTTACCCATTTTCCTGGGTTGTGGCACATTACAGATTCCATTGCACGGTAATACAGTGAAGGTCTGTCAGAGCTCAGTTAAAAGTGAGAAGTCGCACAACACCAGGTTATAGTCCAACAGCTTTATTTGAAATCACAAGCTTTCGGAGCGCTGTTCCTTCGTCAGGTGAAGTGAAGAGATGCATATAGGCACAGCATATATAGTCAGAGAACACTGCCAGACGACTACAGTTAATCTTTCTAACTGCCCTTTATCACACCTCGGCAGAGAGACAATCACGGCAATCAAAGGTGTGGATGGTGTCCAAACAGGTCAGTCAGGAAAACATTACATCAAAGACGATAGCAAAATACAACAAAGACAATGAGGTGGGGTCACAAGGGGTCAAATGTGGCAGATGCTGGAGTCTGTATGGAAAACAAAAAACTTTAAAATTTTAACTTTTTTTGCTGGAAATCACAGACTTCTCACTTTTGTCCACCCCAGTCCAACACCGGCATCTCCGCATCAGAGTTCAGTTACACAAGGTATTGAGGGCTGACAGGATTAGCACCTTTGGACAGAGATTGGGGATGGATGAGGGCAGTTGGTCAGGAGATCTGTTGAGAACTAGGTGAGGGGGCATTCAGCAGCTGCACGGGAGGCAGAGGTCCTCTTGTTCAACCGATGGCGGTTAGCTTCAAGCAGAGTTGCCACATGTCAGGTTACGGACAGAATAGTCTGATCCTTAGCACAAAATGTCTCACTGGAACCTGAATGCCAATGGGTCATTTTCAAAACGGCGATTTTCTGTTCCTTGATGTCGATGGACTGCATTTTCATCAGCAGCAAAGCGAGCATCAGAAGTCAAACTCGGACCTCACCCACTCTCCTCGGCCCCCCCATTCTCCCCGCCCCACCCATTCTCCCCGGCCCACCCATTCTCCCCGGCCCACCCATTCTCCCCGCCCCACCCATTCTCCCCGGCCCACCCATTCTCCCCGCCCCACCCATTCTCCCCGCCCCACCCATTCTCCCCGGCCCACCCATTCTCCCCGCCCCACCCATTCTCCCCGCCCCACCCATTCTCCCCGCCCCACCCATTCTCCCCGCCCCACCCCTGTCCTGCTCCCAATCGGCTTTGCACCTGGCAAAAGATGCAAATTCTAGATTCAAATTCAGAAAGGCCATGTCTACGAAAATTGTATCACCCATCGTCAAATCAAGGTGTACCTAAACTTTATTCCAAGTCTCAGGAAACGAGACAATGAGGGGAAGACTTCCCTTGTTTACTGTTTTTAAAAAGAAAGACTTGCTTTTATAGAGCGCCTTTCACGACCTCACAAAGCACTCTACAACAATGAAGTACTTTTGAAATGTAGTCACTGTTTTAATGTAGGAAACGCGGCAGCCAATTTATGCACAGCAAGCTCCCACAAACAGCAATGTGATGACCAGTAGTCTGTTTTGGGGATGTTGGTTGAATGATAAATATTGATCAGGACACCAGAGAGAACTCCCCTGCTTTCTTTGAAATAGTGCCATGGGATTGCTTATAGCCACCTGAGAAGGTAGAAAGGGCCTCGGTTTAATGTCTCATCCAAAAAACAGCACCTCTGACAGTGCATCACTCCCTCAGTACTGCACTGAAAATGTTAGCCTAGATCTTGTGCTCAAGTCCCTGGCGTGGGACATGAACCCACAACTTTAGTAACTCAGAAGTGAGCGTGCTACCCACTGAGCCACGGCTAGCACTTCAGTGAGACTGCAAACGCATTCTCTATACTTGTGTTTACAATTTCACTAGCAAACATAAGAAATCTCCGCCCCCCCGCCCCCGCCCTGGTGTTTTGTACCACGCAGCACCCAATATCTTGCATTCCTTTCTGCCTGATTTCAGCTCGGGTGAGAGGGCTGTGTGCTAACATGCTGTGGCACTCTGCCCAGCCCCCATAACAGAGAAATAGAGAAGACCCTCATGCTTTTCTGCCTGGATTGGATTTGCCTTTGAGTGAGAGGGCAGCATGCTAACACACACATATTTGACTCCTTCCTTGTCTCACGAGCGTCTTTGACAGAGGTTTTTTACTAACGTGATAGGTGTGAGGTGTGTAGATGTCAGAAATATTTTTTAACAAGTTGTCAATAATCCTATGGTGATAAATCTCCTCACAAAACACAACAAGATGTCAAAATTTCAGGTTTTTGAAATTACTTTATGACCCATAGCCGCTTTATCCCTCCCTAGCCGTGATAGCAGAGGTGAATTTTAGTGCTCCCACTGCTCTCTTACCTGACACTAGCTAGCTTACCACATCTGGCTGCAAACCTACACCCTTTACATAGAATGTACAGCACAGAAACAGGCCATAAATTAACAGCAAATACTGAAACAGGCCATTCGGCTAACTGGTCTGTGCCGGTGCTTATGCTCCTCCTACCCTACTTCACCTCACCCTATCATCATATCCTCCTATTCCTTTCTCCCTCATGTAATTATCTAGCTTCCTCTTAAAGGCATCTGATGCTATTCGCCTCAATCACTCCGTACGGTTCAGCAGCAAAGCTCGCTACTCAGGCAACCGCTTCCCTTGCAGTCCAGTACAAATTGTGATAGGCTGGGTCCCCTGTGTGAAATGTCTGGCTGCTAACTCACATGCATTCCTGGAGAAAGCCAACGTTCTGTGCTTTGTACTGTCACAATCTCAACATGAACTCCCAACAGGGTGCTCGACACCAGAAGAAGTCGGCTTTTACCATCAATGTCTCAATTACAGCAGCCTCCAAGTTCAATCACTTTGTCACTCTTGGCTTCCTCTCTTTTCCAGAGGGAGCTCTCTCAAGCTGCATCTTAAAGTCAGGTTTTGTGCAGTTTTATTCTTCTTGGAGACTTTTTCCACCCCCCTTCCCTCCACCCCCTAGCCATCCTAACTGATGATGCGGAGATGCCGGTGTTGGACTGGGGTGGACAAAAGTGAGAAGTCGCACAACACCAGGTTATAGTCCAACAGTTTTATTTGAAATCACAAGCTTTCGGAGCGGCTGCTCCTTCGTCAGGTAACTGAGATCAATTAACTCAGGACTGACTGGGAACTGAGGCCAGGACATTCTTGCCCTGTATGGCTCAGCAACCCAGTGGCCAGTGCATTTATGAACTGGGCTATTAGGGGAGCTATCCCATAATAATTTCTAAATGTTCGAATAAATGTGCTTGAGAATGAAAGTGGTACCACGAGGTTTATTTAAGCAACCATTTATTTCAAGCCTTACAGCGTTCACTAAGAGAGTTTCTGCATGGTTTCAACAACGGCCTGAAGTCATATAGCGCCTTTAACATAGAAAACATCCCAAGATACTTCACAGAGGGGAAATGGACACTGAGAAATAGTAGGAGAGAGCGGGCGAAAAGATTTTCAAGGGGAGGAGAGAAGTAGTAAGGTGAAGGAGTTCAGCCAGGGCGTTCTGGAGCGTAGGCCCGAGAGGGAGGAAGGCCCTGGCACCGATGGTGGGGTGGAGGCGAGGGCGCGAGGGAACGGGGTGGGGTGTACGCACAGAACACCCGAGCCGGAGGAAGGGCACGGAGTTGGGTAAGTCTCTCATCTGACCCATTGATTGGAGGACTCTATAGTGTGTGCGGGGGCCTAGAGACCAGCCGTTCAGTCTTGAGAACTACCCTCTCTGTCAGCAAAAAACTGCCTTGTGACAAACATTATAAAAATATAAAAGAGCCATCAGCGTATGCTTCAGTACAGTCGCACAGTGGGGATGCTGCACTCCAAGAGGCTGATCTAAAATATGAGCTATTACAGTGTGTAAATATTAAAATGGGCTCATTATAATCCTTAAAGACAGTGCCTTAGCGTCAGTAATCCTGTCACAAATAAAGCACCAAAAGTTACCATTAACTATTCTTTGTATCTGTCTTTTACCGCTGTTTCTTTGGTAATTATTTTTGCTCAACCTACAAGACATCAACAGAGGGAGGTGGTATTACTGCGTTAGACCTGAGGGAGGTGGGTTAACAGACACAGATCGCTGAAACACCCTGGATTGATGGCAAGATCACTCCCAGATGAAGGGCCTGGGCAGGCCTGTATTGCAGGGTATCATCAAGGTTTAAAGAAATTACAGGAGAGAAGGTGGGATAAATCAAAAAGCAGTGGTTGGGTGACGCATAGGTTGGGTTTTATAAGCCTGAAGGTTGCAGGAGAAAGGAAAGACTGAGGGAGGTCAGGAGTTCCACAGTTTTGAGGTCCCGGAATAAGTTAGACTTGAAAAACCGAATGATAAATCTTGATTTCAACACGATGAGGGTGCGGGGAGGAGCGGGTGAACCCGAGATGGTGTTTTAGAAGGAACCAGAGAGAAAAGTACAAAGTACCGTAGTTGTATTAATAAAATAGAGAGTGAGACAAGAAAGGTTATGATGGGGAAAGAGGGAAGTTGGAGACTGGAGGATAAATTGACCAACCCTACATCCCCAATGGGGAGCTGTGCTCAAAGGGACTATGGGTCAGAGAATCAGTGCTACAGTTTTGTCCCCATCTCCAACCCGCGTTCCTTCTGAATACTGCTTCCTGTTGGGAGCGCTGAATTCACCTACTGAGGTGAAAGAACTTACATACAAGCTTTGCTGGTTTGCTGTAAGTCCATGTATGCGAATGTCAGTTGAGGTCAGATCTGACTTGGCTCTGATAGAAACATAGAAACATAGAAACATAGAAGATAGGAGCAGGAGTCGGCCATTCGGCCCCTCGAGCCTGCTCCGCCATTCGATGAGATCATGGCTGATCATCCAAACTCAGTACCCTGTACCTACCTTCTCCCCATATCCCTTGATACCTTTAGCTTGAAGAAATAAATCTAACTCATTCTTGAATATATTTAATGACTTGGCCTCAACTACCTTCTGTGGTAGAGAATTCCACAGGTTCACCACTCTCTGGGTGAAGAAATTCTTCCTCATTTCTGTCCTAAATGGCTTACCCCCTTATCCTTAGACTGTGACTCCTGGTTCTGGACTCTCATGATGCCTCCCATGATGGAATAGTTGGTTGGCACTCAATCTAGGTTCATGCATGAAGGTTCATTGGTGAAGTGCTGGAGCTAGTCCCGGTGGAATTGTGCCCCAGCACGAGTCTGCAACCTTCAGGAGCCGAGGGGTCTGCAACCTTCAGGAGCCGAGGGAGAAAGCTGGAAGGAACACTTGGTTGAAAAAAAAAGTAAAAGATCTTTAAAGTTAATCAGAATTCTTGCTAGCTGTGTTAATTTGAACACACTATTTAAGGTGAGACTCTCGCTCTAATGCGGTACCATCTAGAAAAGGATTTTTATTTTACATTAAATTGTTTGTTTAAAAAGATGTTTTCTTCTGCCTGTCATGACAGTCATCAGTTTGTGTCATCTTCAGCTCTGTGAGCTGTCTGCTTTCATTTACAAGACATAAAATAATTTAAAATACATGACAACACTCAAATATGTACAAGAAAAGTAATTTTATTGCTCTGTACAGTGCAGATTGAACTGCTGCGAACTGTTCCCCACAGAGTCTTCACACTTTGTGCAGCCCTTGTCCTGAGTGGCACCACAGCACCAATTAGCCTCAGTGCCCCTAGACTCACTAAAGTGTTCATGATGTGTTGGACTGGGGTGGACAAAAATGAGAAGTCGCACAACACCAGGTTATAGTCCAACAGATTTATTTAAAATTACAAGCTTTCGGAGCTGTCGCCCCTTCGTCAGGTAAAGGTACAGTGAGTGAATCTATAATATTACACAGTATATAAACACAGAAACTGCAGAGATACAATCTTTCAGGGAAGGTGTCCTTACATCAAAGACACACCAGAGCACAGCCAAGACACTAAAGTGTGAGGAACGGGAGATATCTATACACTTGGAGTCTTAGTTTTATTGTTCTGCTTTCAAATGACTGGTTAGAGTCAGGTTTGGGAGCAGCCGTTCGGCACAGAATGCGGATGTACATGTATTGACATGAAAAATCCCAGGTTCAGAGGAGTAAATAGGCAAAGCAGCAATCAGTGATGGTCGGCGCCGTACGCTGTACAGTGACCACAGGGCGGATTCACGTGCTGCTCCTGGGAATCTGACACTTTCATCTTGGCCCCGATGACCTCCTAAGGCCACCGCGAGTTGTTCTCGGTCAACTCACTGGAAGGAGCACAACAGCAACGTGAAATGCTCGGTCCTCTGATGTCCCCTTCCTCACCCTCTGTTTGATGTCCTTCCTGTATCCCTTCCACCAGCATGGCCAAGTCAGGGGGGAATCACTTAGTGGGCCATTCCAGGTGCCAACCCGTGTCCTACCAGCTTGTGGCACAATGCTTTAGACCTCTAACTTGCCATCATGCCACCCTCTGTACTCAGCATTAAACAGGTAATGATCAGATTGTCTTCTCCTTTTTCACCATTTCTCTCCCCATCACTGTTGTAGGCTCTAACCCTTTCTGGGGTCGGACTCAACAGGTGCCTAGTGCCATCTGGTACCTCGCCTAAATGGCAGTAGTCACTGGGTAGTGATCAGGAGTAAGACCCTGGTTAGTTGTCCCCTCTCCTGCCTTTCCTCACATTTTAACACTATGAACCTGTAGGTATATGCGCTGGTGTCCTTGTCTGGGGTCTTCCCTCAACCAATACAATCAAAAATAGGTTAATTGATCTCTTCTCTGCACTGCCTCCGGTACCTGAATGTCTCCCTGTTTCTCTGTGACAAGAACTGGACACAGTACTCGAGGTGACTAGAGCACAGTGTAGTTCGATCTCACTTTCTACTGTTTTGGTTGTGTAGTTCAACATCCTATTGGCTTTGTTGATTGTTGCTCTGCATTGGTTGGGAATGTTGCGTGTCGAGCTAGGTAGGTGTTAGTTTCTTCCTTAGCTATTTCAACACCATTCATGGAGTGCGTGTGTCATCCATTTTTCCTTCCAAAGTGCAGTACTTGACACTTGCCTACATTAAACTTAATCTGCTATTGTTCTGCCCCTGGACATATTTTGTCCAACTCGCTCTGTAATTTCGGAGGTGCCTCCTTGAACTCCACTGCCACTCATCACTTGGTATCATCTGTAAACGTGACTAATTTGCACTGAATTAGTTATAAAGGTGTCCCATCCAAGGGCACGCTACAATTACCTAGATATTGGGCAGGTTGCTGAAGGGTTCTGAGCATGAGGAAATGATCCAAGATAAAAGTCCAAATAAACACACGAAGCACCTTGACCTTTCATCAGAAAGGTCATCGATCTGAAACGTTAACTCTGTTTCTCTCTCCACAGATGCTGCCTGACCTTCTGAGTATTTCCAGCATTTTTTGTTTTTATTTCAGATTTCCAGCATCTGCAGTATTTCGCATCTGTATACGAAGAACCTTACTGAACTTTACAAAATATTAAAGGGCAGAGATAAGGTTAACCTGGAAGCACTACTTCAAGGTATTCCAAGATGCTAGTATGAGGAGGAGTAGATTAAAACTAGTAGGGGGAAAGCTTAGGACAGACGTCAAGTACAACCTTTCATGCAAAGAGCAATCTGAGAGAGGCCATAAGGTTCTATATAAAGGCAATTGCGCTTTAAAAAGTCAAATACTAAAGGATATGGGGAGCAAGCAAGAGAGTGGGATTAGACTATGTGGCTCAGATGAAGAAAACGCTGACCAAATGGTTTGTTTTCTGTGTTATAATGTTTGATGATTCGATGAATAGTTAGAGCAGGTCGGTGGGAGTGCAGGAACTAATAAGGGCAAGGTGAAGTTTCATAACCACAACTCCGCACACTTCAGCCATCAGTAAGAGGCCCCATATGAAGTGATAAAGGTTTCACTACAATGAAAAAGGTAATTCAGAGAACCAGTCCCTGCAGGCCTCTCTAATCTGCAGAGACCTCATACAGTAGCATTCCTGTTTTTGTCGTCGAGTGACCCTTCTTTGGAATGTATGGAGGTTGGGTGAGGATCAGCTTCGATGATTGAAAAGTTTAACAGACTTCACACCCTATTTGGATCCCGACTGCTTCCTCCATACATTTCCCTGATTAGCTCAGCAAGCCAAGCGATTAGAACCATCCATTCCACTGTCTGTCAATCTACTCATGTTAACGCGTCAAATAAGCTATTAAACATAGAAACATAGAAGATAGGAGCAGGAGTAGGCCATTCGGCCCCTCGAGCCTGCTCCGCCATTCGATGAGATCATGGCTGATCATCCAAACTCAGTAGCCTTCTCCCCATATCCCTTGATACCTTTAGCTTGAAGAAATATATCTAACTCATTCTTGAATATATTTAATGACTTGGCCTCAACTACCTTCTGTGGTGGAGAATTCCACAGGTTCACCACTCTCTGGGTGAAGAAATTCTTCCGCATTTCTGTCCTAAATGGCTTACCCCTTATCCTTAGATTATGACCCCTGGTTCTGGACTCTCCGACCACCGGGAACATCCTTCCTGCATCTAGTTTGTCCAGACCTGTCAGAATTTTATATGTTTCGATGAGATCTCCTCTCATTCTTCTATACTCCAGCAAGTATAAGCCCAATCGACCCAATCTCTCCTCATATGTCATTCCTGCCATCCCAGGTATCAGCCTTGTGAATCTTCGCTGAACTCCTTCCATGGCAAGAACATCCTTCCTCAGATAAGGCGACCAAAACTGCACACCGTACTCAAGGTGTGGTCTCACCAAGGCCCTATTTCAGCCAACAACCAATTTTTGACACTCGCTATCTGGATTGATACTTGAAGAATGACTACCTGGAGCTGTATCCCAGAAAGAGTCAGCATCTCTATGTAGACATTACCAAAAAGGTTTTGTAAACACTGAAGAGAATTCTTAATTCCAGCTCCTTCCATGTCCTGGTAGAGTCGTAGCTCGCCAGCTGTGTAATATTAGATTTCAAATAACCGATAGGTTCAGACCGACATCCTTCAGAAGTGCAAGGAATGTTGATCTCTGCCCATCCCAATGGCAGCCAGCCCGAGTCGGATCTGTCATCCTACTGGGCCTTTCGACAATGTCGTGCCTTCTCGAAGCTGCTTTAAGACTGGCACAAAAAGGGAAATCTCTCCTTGTTGGGGAAGAAATACTTTAAGCAGTTTTATCCCCCCTTAAATTTCACCACAATGTGGGTCACAACCCAGAGTAGAGGCTGGAGCTGGTGACAAATTATTTGTGACTGTTTTGAAATGTTCTGAGGGATGTGATATCAATTTAAGTCTTTAGTTCCAGAGGCTTGACAAGTTCGTCAAGTTTGTTTCAGCCGCCCACCAGTTCTACAAACAGTGGGCCAAAAATTCGACACTTGCCGGGTGAGTACGCATTGTGTACTCACCCGCAAGGCCTCCTGAAGTGCCGGTTTCCTGCATGCACTGCGCATGCGCGGGAAAACGTAACTTCCGGTCTCGTGAAGGGTGCGGTTCAGAGGTGAACCGCGTGCGCGGTAGAGGCTGCGCGCACGCAGCGAACTTAGGTTTTTTTTCAGGTTTCTCCGGGAGGGTAAGTATTGAAGAACCTGCGCTTTTAAAAAGGAGGCACAGGACCCGTTTTCAACAAGGTAAGTTGTTAATTAATTATAATTTAAAAAAATTTTCAACAGGTTTATCTTTTTTAGATACTTTAAAGAAAGGTAAGTTTATTTTTAGCACTGTTAAAAAGTATTTTAATTTTTTCAAAAATTTAAATTTTTGTTTAAAGTAGTTAATTTATTTAACTTATAGTTATTTTAAAAATGTGATGGTTTTTTTTTTAATTTATTTGAAGTTTAGGTGTTGTTTTGGGGCCGATCTGTATTCATAGATTTGACAGGTCTCCTGTCAAATCTATGAATGAAAGATGGTCTGCTGCCATTGGCTCTCCATGGCCCACGTGATCCCAGGGGATGCTTCGCACTAACTACGCCCCTGGGACACACAAGCACTGCGCGCCGGCAGCTGCAGGAGGCCCAGGAGCTGAAGTCCCCGTGGGCCCAGAGGTCAACGGCAGGCGCGGTAGGTAGGTGCGCGCGGGATCCTTGCACCCGCGGGAAGCCAGGGAGCCTAATTTCTGGGCCAGTGAGTTTCCAGTCTTGAAAAATACCACTGGGTGGGGAAGAAATGGAATGTGCTTCCCCAGGGACAGAAAGTTGAAAGTTGAAAGGCAAATTGCCCCAGGTGATTCACACACATATCCTGGCGAGTCGCTGACCAATCCCAATGGAAGAGGCCTTAGAGGTCAGCTGTGGAATAGAACCAGACACAGTGAAGAAAGAGCTCTGCAGACCAATGCATGCAGTTATAGTACACCTCTTAGAAACACTTCAAATTACTTTACGTTAAAGTAGTAAATTACTTTAAAGTGCAGTGACTGCTGTCATGCAGGCAAATGTCAACAGCAGCAGCCAATTTGTGTACAGAAACAGCAGTGAGGTGGATGACCAGTTAATCTGGTTTTGGTGATGTTGCTTGAGGAACATGTTGGCCAGGATTTTGCTCTTCTTCAGATACCTTCACCTGAGGCATTAGAACAGCCAGCTTAGCATCTTATCTAAAGGACAACACCTCCGGCAATGCAACACTCCTTCACTACTGTACTGGAGTGCCAGCCTACCTTAGCTGCTTAAATCCTGGAGGGGGGCTCGAACCAAGGCCTTCATGACTCAGAGGCAGAAGTGCGACCAACTGAGCCAATCTAACCCTTGCAGTCGTCCTGGTAGCAATCTAAGTGTACATTGGACCAACAAATTAAAAAAGCAAGGCATCTCAGTGAGCTAGAAGGTTTGACCTGTGACCGAACCAAAATGAATGTGCCAGTTTTCCCACAGTTTGGACAGTCCAAATAAATCAGGAACATTGGGCTGGATTTTCAATGACCCGTGGAGTCGGGTTTGGAGGCGTGTGGGGGGTTAAAGTTGCAGATTCGGGGGTCCCGACCACATCCCGACTCCATCCCGCCTCCACGCAATTTTGACAAAATCGTGTGCGGTGTTCCCGACTCCGTCCCGCCTCCAAGAGGCGGGAGAGGCCATTAAAGCCCTTAACAAGCCTATTTCCACCTCCGTAACATCGCCCATCTCCGCCCTTGCCTCAGCTCATCCGCTGCTGAAACCCTCATCCATGCCTTTGTTACCTCTAGACTTGACTATTCCAACGCACTCCTGGCTGACCTCCCACATTCTACCCTACGTAAACTTGAGGTGATCCAAAACTCGGCTGCTCGTGTCCTAACTCGCACCAAGTCCCGTTCACCCATCACCCCTGTGCTCGCTGACCTACATTGGCTCCCAGTTAAGCAACGCCACGATTTCAAAATTCTCACCCTTGTTTTCAAATCCCTCCATGGTCTCGTCCCTTCCTATCTCTGTAATCTCCTTAAGCCCCATAAACCCCAGAGATATCTGCGCTCCTCTAATTCTGGCCTCTTGAGCATCTCTGATTATAATCGCTCAACCTTTGGCGGCCGTGCCTTCTGTTGCCTAGGCCCTAAGCTCTGGAATTCCCTGCCTAAACCTCTCCGCCTCGCTACCTCTCCTTCCTCCTTTAAGATGCTCCTTAAAACCTACCAAGCTTTTGGTCACCTGCCGTAATTTCTCCTTATGTGGCTCGGTGTCAAATTTTTTGTCTTATAATACTCCTGTGCAGCGCCTTGGGACATTTTACCCCATTAAAGGCACTATATAAATACAAGTTGTTGCTGTTGAGGAAGAGGAGAGGGAAGGAAGTGGATAAGGCCCTTCCATCTCTGTGCTACTCACCACAGCCTCATCCATGTCATCTGTTGTCCTTTCTTTCTTATTCAGCAGCTCTGAAGGATCCACTGGGAGGGAGGTAGATTGTTCCGACGAGGGTTTGTTACTGGGTAATGCATAGAACACGAGGGTGCTGGAAGAGTCAGAAGTGAAGATGGAGTCTGGTTCTGCAGCATGCAGACTCAGATCTCCTGAGTCCTGCTCGAAAACAAGGATGCTCGATGAGCATCGCAGCTAAATAAGGGGTACTGAGGACCACCTCACAGGACCTGAGGCAAATGGCAGAGGTCGCAGCAGTGTCATCCTTGGCGCCAACATTCAAGAAGGCTTCAACGCAATGCAGTGATCAAGTGACAGCAGCAGGAACACCTGCATCAACACTGCTCGAAGGCAGCTCGTGCAAAGCCCTCTTGTGCTACAAAGCACAGACGAAAAATCCTGAATCGCTCCAGTAACTGCAGGGATAGGCCACAAAAGTTTTAGGAAACTCAGAAGTACTTTCTGGAGCTACGGTGAGTAAATGGAGTTGAGCTACAGATCAGCCGTGATCTAACTGAATGGCGGAGGGGGCAGGAGGAGCTGAATGGCCTGCTCCTGCTCCTATGTTAAACAGTAACTTCCTCCTCGCTCCGCTGATCTTGGCATTCACACCTGCTTTATACAGGCGTAGGTCAAGTCAGATTCGGAACTGATGGAAGTGATAAGATTTCTGACGGTTGACATTTTCCCGTTATTACCTCCACCTTCACCTTTCTTGGGCGGGGTCTTCTTACACCGACCCCCACTTCTGCTCCAATTCGCCGCGCTATAAAAATAGAGCTGAACTCTGGCGCGTCCGAGCCCCGTCCCAAATCCCAACTCGCCCACCCACCCACCCTGCCGGTGATCTGCTCGTTCGGGATGCTATTTTAATCATGTAATCTGAGGGGCTAGAGTGTTCTGATTGCATCCCAAATAGTATTGCACTGAAGGGATAAGAATGGAAGGGGGAGGGGTTTGGTCTGTTCTCAGGGTCTGGGAGGCTCATATTTCCAGTCCAAGACTGCAAGGAATCAGCTGCACTGAAGTGTAATTGTGACAGTCACTGCAAGCCCTTTGATGCGGTGCCTTTGATCTTTCTGTCTGGGTTTTTCTAAGGCCTGCAGTTATGTTATTGTCACTGGAATCTCACTGTTTCACAGCATGGCTTCAATGTTCCAACACTCCGTGGGAAGGTATTCACTTGGGTTTGGCGGCGGCGATATTTTAAACCTGTCTGCCTGTTCTAATGCTTCAGGTGGGCATTGAAGGTTCCACAGCACCATTCAGATTCTCCCAGGCTCCTGGGCCAGCGTTCCTCCCTCAGCCAACACCACCAAAGGATCAGATTCATCTCCCTGCATTTGTGATTGGGACTCTACTCATTGGAGTTCAGAAGAATGAGAGGCGATCTTATTGAAACATATAAGATTGTGAAGGGGTTGGATCGGGTGGATGCGGGGAGGATGTTCCCGATGATGGGTGAAACTAGAACTAGGGGGCATAGTCTTAGAATAAGGGGCTGCTCTTTCAAAACTGAGATGAGAAGGAACTACTTCACTCAGAGGGTGGTAGGTCCATGGAATATGCTGCCCCAAAAAGCTGTAGAAGCTACATCATTACATAAATTTAAAACAGAAATAGACAGTTTCCTAGAAGTAAAGGGAATTAAGGGTTACGGGGAGCGGGCAGGAATTTGGACATGAGTCTAGGTTCGGATCGGTCATAGCCCTGTGGGTAGCGTAGCGGGCCCAGGGGCCGTGTAGCCTGATCCTGCTCCTATTTCGTGTGTCCAATTCTGTTAGGTTCAGGAGATGGTTCTGTGATAGTAGATTGGCGGTTAGGATCAGATAAGCCATGATCTTATTGAATGGCGGAGCAAGCTCGAGGGGCCAATTGGCCTACTCCTGCTCCTATTTCTTATGTTCTTATGTTCTTATGTGAGGCCTGGCAGTGCACAAAATGGCTCGCTACATAACGACAGTAATTGCGCTTCAAAGTAACCAGTTGAATTTCAAGAGCTTTGGGGCATTCCTGAGAGGCGTGGTGAGCCTCCATATAAATGAGAATCTATCTTTCAAATGTGAGATGGTAATCTGACGGCCTGCAGCAGTCCCTAAAGGTAACATCTTTAAATCCGATCTCCATGAGGCCCCGCCGAAGACTCGCTGAATAACTACATCACCCGATGGGATGCTAAGCCACACAGAACAGGAAGGTCCATGGTTCAATTCCAGATGTGTGATGTGTTGACTGATCTCAGCAGGGCAGCAGTAGGGGGGGGATGCTACAACTGGCCTGATGTTCCAATGATGGGGAGAAGATTCAGTTTCACAATCCAGAGTTGAACAGCCTGCCAACACTCACTATCTGGACGCACACATGAAGAATGACCACTTGGAGCATATCTATGAGTTTCACAAGTGTGCATTCACACCCCTGTCATGCCTCAGCTTGGCTCTGTTGATAGCATAGCTTTCCTCAGACAGAAGCTGATGATTTCAAGCCCCATTTCAAGCCCCACTCCAGGACCTGACCACATTATCCAGGCAGATACTCTAGAGTACTGAGGGAGTGCTGTATTGTTAGAGCTACTGGGATAATTTTAATTTTGGGTGGTAGTGTAAACCAGGCGATATCGATTCAGCCACCCGTTATATATCTCTCCCCATTTTCATTTCGATTGGCCTCAGTGGAAATGAAAATGAAGAGAGATGTATAACGGGCAGCCCGTTTTACACAATCGCCCCGCTGTCTTTTGGATGAAACATTAAGCTGAGTCCCGCCTACATGTCCACAAAGATCCAACGGTACTGTTTAAAGAAGAGCAGGGAGTTCTCCAGGCCCCTTGGCCAACAGTAGTCCCTCAACCACCCTCAAAAACTGATTAACTGGTTATTCATCTCACTGCTGTTCAGAGGGTTTTGCTGTGTGCAAAATGCCCGATGAGTTTACCTACATAACAACAGTCACTAAACTTCAAAAGTAATTGTATGTGCAGTGCTTTCGGATGGTCCTAGGAAACACGATAAGCTGCTATGTAAATGCAATTCTTTTTTTATTTGCTTACAGTACTCTAGCATCATTTTGATCACAAGATCAGGACAAAGCAGCTCGTTTGATTGGCACCCTCCACCACCTTAAACATTCACTCCTTCCACCACCGGCATACTATGGCTGCAGTGTGTACCATCTACAAAATGCACTGCAGCAACTCGCCAAGGCTTCTTCAACAGCACCTTCCAAACCCGCGACTTCTTCCACCTAGAAGGACAAGGGCAGCAGGCGCATGGGAACACCACCACTTGCAAGTTCCCCTCCAAGTCACACACCATCCTGACTTGGCAATATATCGCCCATCCTTCATCGTCGCTGGGTCAAAATCCTGGAATTCCTCCCTAACAGCGCTGTGGGAGTACCTTCACCACACAGACTGCAGCGGTTCAAGAAGGCGGCTCACCACCACCTTCTCAAGGGCAATTAGGGATGGGCAATAAATGCTGGCCCTGCCGGCGACGCCCACATCCCGTGAATGAATTAAAAAAAAGATAAGCATAGATGCAAAAGGTCTTTTTCCCAATCTGAGCTCATTCCTCCAGACATCATTCCTACAGTCTCTCATCACTGCATCCAACTGCCTCTTAAATGATGCAAAGGTTTTTGCCTCCACTACCCTCTGCAGAAGTCCATTCCACAAGTTGATCACTGTGCGAAGAACATCCTAATATCTGTCCTAACTTTACCTTTGCCACTTTGAACCTGCGCCCCTTTCTCCTACTGTTATGACTTAACTTGAAATTATGTGAGGCTCCCCAGGGCAAAGTACGCTCGTAAAATCAGCCCCATGGGGTAAGAATCCCACTGGCTGCCCTGTGTAGAGACATTGTTAATCAGTTCATAAAGTTTTCTTTTGCTCAATGTTTCAAGTAAAATCAGAAATGTGGTTCCATTAGATTGCGGTTACCATTTCACTAACAGCAGAGCTCTGTTCCAAGAGCACATATCAGGGATTGCGACCTGGAGTCGGTGCGCCCGACATGATTTTCCGCCCATTAAAACTAATGGATGGAAAATTGTACTGGCATTCCCGTGATGGGAAGCTCTTGGGTGTCAGCCTCGGCTCTGTTGGTAGCACTCTCGGGTGAGCCGAATAAGGTGAGAATCACCACAAAACGTGCAAAATGCTTCAAATTAATTATAGTAAAAGGACTGATGTTCTGTATCGCACAAGACAGACAAGGCACGCTTGAACTAATCTCAAAGCCAGTGAACACAGCTCTCCGCAGTTTAAATCCTCTTCAGCTTCCGTCAGCCGTGTCAGCAGGGGCTCAGTTGGTAGCACTGAGTTAGAAGGTGGTGGGTTCAAGTTGCACATAATCTAGGCTGACACTCCAGTGCAGCGCTGAGGGAGTGCTGCACTGTCGGAGGCGCCTTCTTTCGGATGAGACATTAAACCGAGGCCCCGTCTGCCCTCTCCGGTGGATGTAAACGATCCCATGGCACTATTCAAAGGAGAGCAGGGGGAGTTCTCCCCAGTGTCCTGGCCAATATTTATCCCTCAACCAATCTCAATAAAGAAAAAATATCCGGCTATTAAAATATTGCTGTTTGTGCGCAAATTGGATGGCATTTTCCTACATTACAACAGAGACTGCTCTTCAAAAGTGCTTCATTGATTGTAAAGCGATGTGAGACATCCTGAGGTTGTGAAAGGCGCTACAAAATTTTCGTCTTTCTTTCTTTATTTTGCCAGAAGCATTAATACATAGAAGCGAACCCAAAATCTCAACATGCAGCAGTAACGTTACTACAAACACCAATCAGAGGGTACTTACATATTTTTGTAACGGTATAGAGGGAGCTTTACTTTATATCTAACCCATGTTATATCTGACCTAGGAGTACTAGATGGAGGAATGGCACCCATCATCTTGCGTGCAAAGAGTGTAGATAAAACATCTTTTAACAGGTTAGTCTGTTAACTTCAAAAACGAGTCTACAATATCTTCATGCCTAAGGCAGGGTGTACAGTCCTTACAAAACTTCAGGATACACAGGTAAGAGAGAACAATACACAGACTGTCATTATCACTGATCGCTGTGAGTCCTCAGGAATGAGGGATGTAATGCTGAGTTCTTATGTGACTGAAGTTTCACAGGAGTGTGCGACCATCCATTTAAACACTAGCAGGTTAGGGCCTGAGCTTTAGGTCTTGCCAGGCTGTGGCTTGATTTGCAATTGATGGGGACAAACGGACCTGTTCGCCCCCACTCACACTTCCCCCTCCTTTTGTTAATTGAAAGAGGGTCGAATATTCATCTGTCATGGCTTAAGGTACATTGTGGAGAAAGCCATCTATAAAATATTAAAATATAGTGCGCACCTCCAGTAAGTGTGACATTTACTTCCCGTAGCGCATTCCCCACCAAACTTTATTGACAACGCCCCTATTGTTAGAACCATAATTTACAGCACAGAAGGAAGCCATTCAGCCCATCGTGTCTGTGCCGTCTCTTTGCTAGAGCAATGCAAAACTAATCCCACTGCCCTGCTTTCTCCCCATAACCCTATACCTTCCTCTCCTTCAAATAATTATCCAGTTTTCCCTTGGAAGATGCAATGGTCTCTGACTCAATCACGCTCTGTGACAAAATATTCCATGTTCCAGCAACCCTCGGAGTAAATAACAACTCTTAACCTCTCTGTTGACTTCCTTAGTGACAGTTTTAAATTGATGACCTCTCATCATTGACTCCCCAACCAGAGGGAATAGTACTTACTTATTCAGCCGATCAGAGCCCTTTGTAATTTTTAAAATCTTTATTAAATCTCCTCTTCGCCTTCTCTATTCTAATGAAAATAGTCCCAGTATCTCAAGTCTCTCCTTATAACTATAGCTTTCCACCCTTGGCATCATCCTGGTGAATCTATGCTGTACACTCTCTATAGCCCAAATGTCCCTTCTATGGTGGGGCACCCAAAACTGCACAGAGGACTCCACCCGTTATCGAAGTGTGTACCCTCTGACTCACCGTCAGCAATGCCACGCGTGATCTGCTAGTTTGTAGCAAAACGTTAAACACCATCGAGACTTCATTTCCGCCATCCCAAGATCCACCATTTTGCGAACGACACTGAGGCTGTGCCATTCCCACGTTGGTGCATTGGCTGATGTACCGCTTACAGAACTGAGCCAGGAACGTGTCTCAATCATGACACACTTCCTATTTGTGTCAGGGACAGGGAAAAACTGGGACCATCGTGGGTTCAGGAAGTATTTGTGAACTACAGCTGTGTACCACAGCATATTCGTTTGAAGTACTATTGGATGGGCTTTTGTTATGACTCGAATGTTATGTCACGTAACACATCATATGTTACAGAACAAGAAGCGTGTTTTATACCTTCCCAGTCCTTTCTTGATATGCATAAAGGTACATAAGAACATAAGAAACAGGAGCAGGAGTCGGCCATACGGCCCCCTCGAGCCTGCTCCGCCATTCAATAAGATCATGGCTGATCTTTTACCTCAACTCCACTTTCCCGCCCGATCCCCATATCCCTTTATTCCCTTAGTGTCCAAAAATGGTCCAGGGACTGCCTTGAGGGAATATGCCTGCTGCGAAGATGGAGTAATGTTTAAACTAGTCTGTCCCTTTAAGGTCACAGAGCGTACTCAGCACTTTAAAATAGTCACTTCCTGAGGTCAGTTAGGGACTATTTACGGTTTGCCTCTAGATTGACAATGGATTGTAAACCCATGATTCTTTCACTTAGGGGAGGCCAGGTTATCAAAGTGAGAAGAAGCCAGCAGGAAATGACTGGCTTTCTTTCTCTTTTTTTTTATACTTTTCTAACGATTGCTCAGTTACGACTTGTTGCTGTTTTATGAATATAATACCTGAGACAATCAGGTATAAGTGTGGCACTTCGCATGCTTGGCATTTTCAAGTGGAATTATTTCTAGAGTGACACTTAGAGACGTGGTGGATGGGCTAAATGCAAGACTTTAATATTTATACTCGCTGATCTCCTGTGGTGTTGCTTATGGTAAATTGGATGATTACAAGGACAGATTATACCATGAAACACACGTTATATTATTCTGCTGCCAAGATGATTCAGTGTTCAACCAGATCTGTCACGTTAAGGCCACAAAGTGTATTTGATGTAAATAGGTACACCTTGCGATCAATTGGAGGTTAATTGCTATCATTGAAACGTAGAATCATAGGGGGCGATTTTGCCAGCCCTGGGGAGGCGGGTATGGAGGCGGGACTGCCGGGAAAATGGCAGAATTTGGGGGCGGTATACCCAACCCGCCTCCATGCCATCTTGCCAGGAGGCGGGTAGCCGTCCCGCGCCGGGTCCCATCTCCTTGGAGGCGGGAAGGGATTAAACCTATAAACTGCCTGTTAACAGGTAGTTAACAGGCAGAAAATAGCATTATCCCCTTTTTGCCCTCACAAGTGCGGGCTTCCTGAAGGCTCCAAAACCCGCCAACTCAGCTCAGCTCAGCGAGTACTGGGTCTGCGGGGGTCGGGGGGTGCAAAAGTGTGGTGTGAAGGTAAGTGATGGGTGCAAGAGTGGAGAGGTGAGTATCTGAGGTAAGTGCAAAGTGTTTTTAAAAGTGTACTTACCTTTGTTTCTTCCTGCAGGCTTCAGTTGGTCTGTATGCGGAGAGTCTCAGACCGCCGTGTTGCAGATGAGAGATGTCCGTTGCATTCTCAGATGCAACAACCATCTAATTTCTGTAAAAGAAAGAAGGTTGATGAGGTCTTGTATGCAGAGAATCTCACTGTTTGACAGCTTCACAGAGCTGTCAAACGATGACAATTCATCTGTCAAAAGTTTTTGACAGATGAAACGTCATACGCTGATGTGCTCTGCAACCGGCTTTCCCTTAATTGGCCTGCTAAACCCGCTGGGCGGGCTTAACAAGGTCAATCAAGGGAAAATAGCGTGGGTTGGCCACAAGTCGATGGAGGCGGAACATTGACCCGACAAGCAGCAGTCCCGCCTCCAACGCGCCCCCATTCACAAAACCGCTCCCTTAGAAAAATAGGAGCAGGAGTAGGCCATTCGGCCCTTCGAGCCTGCTCCGCCATTCAATATGATCATGGCTGATCCTCTATCTCAATACCATATTCCCGCTCTCTCCCCATACCCCTTGATGCCTATTGTGTCTAGAAATCTATCTACCTCCTTCTTAAATATATTCAGTGACTTGGCCTCCACAGCCTTCTGTGGTAGAGAATTCCACAGGTTCACCACCCTTTGAGTGAAGAAATTTCTCCTCATCTCAGTCCTAAATGTCCTACTCTGTATCCTGAGACTGTGACCCCTCGTTCTAGACCCCCCCAGCCAGGGGAAACATCCTCCCTGCATCCAGTCTGTCAAGCCCAGTCAGAATTTTATACGTTTCAATGAGATCCCCTCTCATTCTTCTAAACTCTAGTGAATACAGGCCTAGTCGACCCAATCTCTCCTCATACGACAGTCCTGCCATCCCAGGAACCAGTCTGGTGAGCCTTCGCTGCACTCCCTCTATGGCAAGTATATCCTTTCTTAGGTAAGGAGACCAAAACTGCACACAGTACTCCAGGTGTGGTCTCACCAAGGCCTTGTATAACTGTAGTAAGACATCCTTGCTCCTGTACTCAAATCCTCTTGCAATGAAGGCCAACATACCATTTGCCTTCCTAATTGCTTGCTGCACCTGTATGTTTGCTTTCAGTGACTGGTGTACAAGGACACCCAGGTCACTTTGTACATCAACATTTCCCAATCTATCTTCATTTAAATAATACTCTGCCTTTCTGTTTTTCCTACCGAAGTGGATAACTTCACATTTATCACGTTATACTGCATCTGCCATGTATTTGCCCACTCACTCAACTTGTCTAAATCGCCTTGAAGCCTCTTTGCATCCTCCTCACAACTCACAATCCCACCTAGTTTCGTGTCGTCAGCAAACTTGGAAATATTACATTTGGTTCCCTCATCCAAATCATTGATATATATTGTGAATAGCTGGGGCCCAAGCACTGATCTCTGCGGTACCCCACTAGTCACCGCCTACCACCCTGAAAAAGACCCATTTATTCCTACTTTCTGTTTCCTGCCTGTTAACCAATTTTCAATCCATGCCAGTATATTACCCCCAATCCCATGTGCTTTAATTTTGCACACTAACCTCTTATGTGGGACTTTATCAAAGGCCTTCTGAAAATCCAAATACACCACATCCACTGGTTCTCCCTTATCTATTCTACCAGTTACATCCTCAAAAAACTCCAGTAGGTTTGTCAAACACGATTTCCCTTTCATAAATCCATGTTGACTTTGTCTAATCCCGTTGATATTTTCTAAGTGTCCTGTTATCACATCCTTTATAATAGACTCTAGCATTTTCCCTACTACTGATGTTAGACTAACCGGTCTGTAGTTCCCTGTTTTCTCTCTCCCTCCTTTTTTAAATAGTGGGGTTACATTTGCCACCCTCCAATCTGCAAGAACTGTTCCATAATCTATAGAATTTTGGAAGATGACAACCAATGCATCCATTATTTCCATGGCTACCTCTTTTAGTACTCTAGGATGCAGATTATCAGGCCCTGGGGATTTATCGGCTTTCAGTCCCATTAATTTCTCCAGCACTATTTTTTTACTAATACTAATTTCCTTTAATTCCTCCTTCTCACTAGACCCTTGGGGGGAAAAATTCAGTTGGTTGCGCCTCCCGTTAGCGCCTTAAGAGGGCGCTAATGGGGCGCAAAGCCGCTAACGCCCGGGCGCAGCGATGTTTGCGCCGCTCGAGAACTTAACTTGAGATTGTGCGGCGGCGCTAAAACTTACCGCTGCGACCACCTGCGCGCGCAGATTGTGACGTCATTCCATGGTGCAACGCCCTTGTGGCGCCCCGGAGCAGAAATTGAGTGGCGCCCCCTGCCTTACCGCCTGGCGCTTCCAACGACCGGAAGACTGGAACGCTATCAATCGCTGTGGGGCTGGGGGGGGCACTATTTAAAGGGGGCCTCTTCCTGTCTTTTATTGTTGGTGGCATTTTTGAACTACGCATTCTGAGAGAGAGAGGGAGAGACTTCTGGAGAGATTCAACGTTGTGTGAAGGAGTTTTGGGTACTGAACAGCACTTTGCAGGTTCATTTTGCTTTGCCATTCCTTGTATCGATTTAGCAGAGACTGTGGGAGCTGCACTCTGAGCTCTTTGCCTGGTACTCTCCATTGTTCTTTCCAGCACATTTGATGTGCAAGTCTCTCCAGGCCGAGATTCAAGGCTGCAATGAACAGGATGTGGATGGAAAGCAAGATTAACCATCCCCTTTAAGAACTGGCCCGTGCCATTGTGTGTGTGTTCCATTGCTGACTGACATTACATGAGCTTCGCCAGCGCTCTGAGGTAGCGCCTCACTCCTTGGCCTTTGCGCCTTAAGACAGGTGTGCAGCGCCTGCTTTAGCGCTCCACTCACCTCCCGGGGCGGTAAAAGTGAAGTTTCCAGTCAGTGCCGATAATTAGCGCCAGGCGCTAATATTTGCGTCCAGACGATATTTGCGCCCCAAATGGGGCGCGACCTAATTTCTACCCCTTGGTTCCATGGCATTTCTGAGAAGTTATTTGTGTCCTCTTCCGTGAAGACAGAACCAAAGTATTTGTTTAATTGCACTGCCATTTCCTTGTTCCCCATTATAAATTCTCCCGTTTCTGACTGTAAGGGACCTACATTTGTCTTCACTAATCTTTTTCTTTTTACATTCTTGTAGAAGCTTTTACAGTCTGCTTTTATGTTCCTTGCAAGTTTACTCTCATACTCTATTTTTTCCCTCTTAATCAATCTCTTGGTCCTTTTTTGCTGAATTCTGAACTGCTCCCAATCCTCAGGCTTACTACTTTTTCTGGCAACTTTATATGACTCCTCTTTGGATCTAATACTATCCTTAATTTCTTTTGCTAGCCGTGGTTGGGCCGCTTTTCCTTTTGTGTTTTTGCGCCAGAAAGGAATGTATAACTGTTGCAATTCATGCATTAGTTCCTTAAATGTTAGCCATCGGTGACGATAGTTTGGAAATTGACAGATGCTTGTAAATTCCCAGCACCAGCTCCTTTTAAAAAACAGCACAAAATGACTGTGGGTTTTTTTCTTATTTGAATTTACTTTTGACTCTTGGATTTGTAACTCTGACCCTAGAACTATTGAAATTTACTGCATTGCAAGAGAGCATTTTGCCATTGTGTCTGCGTCTGCATAGGTGAAGTTTTCTTTTTAAGAGTGTGTTGTATCTGTAACAAAGTACGACATGTGGAGTGTGACAAACACTGAATGAAAAACTTTTATTTCTGTACTAGTGTGGAATCCTCTGGCAGTGCTCACAGTAAGTGGATAATACCATGTTTTATAAGGAGTGTTGCGCCATATAATTCACAATGCATTATTTCACTAAGGTGGATCTGTGTCCCTTTTAAGGCTGCAAAGTCTAATTCTTGTTAAGGCTCAGGTGTGATGGCTGCACACATATTATTAGCAGATCTTTTCTGGCATTCCTTATGGTGAGTCAGAGGATATATTGCTTTACAGTAATAGGGAAGTTATACTGTGTAACATTCAGTGTACTATCAGGGCCCATTTTTTACAGTAATGGGGGAGTTGTACCGTGTATAACCCAGTGTATTATCAGGGTCATTATTTTACAGTAATGGGGTGTTATATTGGGCACAGAAAGCCGATACGTTGGAATATCAGTAGCCTATTTGACTGTGGAGAGCTTTACAGGCAAGTTTGAGCCCATCTTCACCCAATGTCCCCATCTGCAGTCAGGCATCCCGAAGTGCTTTACAGCCAATGAAGTACTTTTGTGTTTGAATTGTAGGAAACACAGTGGCCAATTTGAGCACAGCAAGCTCCCACAAACAGCAATGTGATAAAGACCAGATGAGCTGTTTAAGTGATGTTTGTTGAGGGATTGACACGTGTCGTTCCAATCCACTGAGATTTTAAAACACCCAATTTTTTAAGCGTAATAGGTGTCCCCTGAGTAATGGCAGGGGACTCATGGATTTATCCAGATCGGGGTCCACAGCACTACGCACGGGGAGATGATGCATGAAAGTCTTTGATGTGATTTAAGCCGAGAATCGACACAGTTCTCGCTGAATGCTCGACTTTCCAGAGCATTTGGGTCCAGGGGGCAACACTGGCAGCATCAGCTGGCATTGCATGACTGGGATGCGTTTTTAGTCTTCCTGCTCTTTCCCATCTGGAAGCGTTAACCTGTATTTGATGACAGAGGCCAGCAGTCAAGCTCAAGGCTGTCCTCACCTGCCGAACCGCACACACAGACACACACCCACACACACACATACGGCAGGGTCACAGTATAAAGATCAGGGAGAGGATTTTAACTCCCCCACCAAGCAACGAGCAGTTAAAATGGAGCGGGTGACTTCCGCCGGGGGACTGACCGTTTTGATCGGGGAGACGGCCAGCAGCTTGTTAATCGGCTGGGCCTCCAGCTGCCGCTCCCCGGGCAGGCTGGCCACTCGCTAATCCGCTTTCCCCCTGCCGACAGTTAAAGTCCCCCTGGAACCCCTGGGTATTTTCCCCTCTCTCTCTCTCTCGGCCAAAGTCAATGAGGCCAATTGTACCATCCCAGCTGCTGCCTCAGCTTACACGGCCCAGACTGGCGATCAAACCTGGGACCATCTTGTCCCCATGGCTCAGTGCCACACCACCCAGTGCACCCTGCTTAATTTTCTGGAAAAAAAACTCTCCATTTTAAGTCAAAGATTTAGATATATTTTTGGTGACTTTTGCGCTCATCAAGGTGAGGGACCTCCGTGTTGTGGGGGGAGGCGGGATTGGGCACTTTCAGTTCGGACACCCAGGGTCAGCATGAAGCACTGTCCCAGGGGAGTTACAGCAAGGTTAGGTGAAGATTAAAGCTCCCTCTGTTCTGTCCCGACAACGTGCCTCAGTGCCAGAAGAGCGCCCCCTACTGCACCAGTGTGACATTTGCCCATCTCCCATACCAGCCATTTACTTGGCTTCTCTGAGTCAGATTGCCAAATCAGTGCTGGTATTGAGCTGTGGGCCCATGCCCAATAGTTGACTCATTTGACGTCAGACTGTTATAGCTGGCAGAGAGGAGGCCTTCATCCATCACTCTGGCCTGGATTCAAACCCAGGTTCCAGAGATGAAGGGGCAGCTTGCTAAAATCCATATGCCACCCCTTTTTTTTTAATTCTTTAATATTTTAGAAACAGCACAACTTTGCTGCCTCCTTGAAACCAGCATGAAAAACTTAGTGCCTGATAGTGTCTTGTACCCGAAAAATCTTCAAATGGCATGCGCTGCCGTGGGATGGGGGGTGGGAGTTTGCCTGGTTTTGTACAGGCACTTGGTACACCTGCCTGCTGCCCCATCACACCACCACTAAACCTTTGACCTTCAGTGCAATTTTAGCTTATAATATTGACTTGTGTGTGTGTGTGTGTGTGTGTGTGTGTTTTTGAATCCCTTAAAGGGACACTGTCTTTGTTACTAGGAAGAGAGAGGAGTTAAAAATCGCGTGCTAGTAACACATTTTTGTGATGCAACGACAAGTTTCCATGGAAGCCACAATCATCATTTTGAGTATTTGCCAAGAACCTTTGAATAAAGATATTGTCACTTTAATTGGTTCACATTACTTTCCTCCACGCAGCCAGCAATTCCCAACAGCTCCCATTCTCCAATCTGCCAGCAACTGATTGTTTGTGACTGAACATATGTTTCTTGTGAGATTGGAGACGTTCAGCTTTTCCTTCTGTCCAAGGCGGACCGTGACCCTGTAGCAAAGCAGTTTGCAAACAGCCTGATCAACAGCACATAGAGCCTTGCTTTAAATGGCAGTCGGATCTGAAGATTTAACCTTGTGGAGATAGTGAACTGATCTTTGTACAGCTTCTACGTTTGCCTCTACTTTATCCTTACCACCCCTGGAACTACCATTCATGATTTTGTTATCACAAGGCTCAATTTCTCCAAAGTTCTCACTGGGTTTTCCATCTCAACATAACTCACATTCTAACTCTTCCAGAACTCTGAGCCTATCTTGTACCAAGTCCTACATCATTGCTGTCCTCATCAAAGTCTTCCACTGGTTCTTTGCCTCCACCCCAGCATATCAACTTTAAAATCCTCGATCTTGTCTTCACAAGATAGATCTGGATGAGGGAGGACAAATGGCTCAATCAGAAAGACCCTTCAGGTGCCCCCCATCACGGCATCCCATTTTCCTTAAATGATTCCAGGGTTTTCACCTCCACTGATTTGGGAATGTATTCCATGTCCTTGTATGAAGAAGAACTTCTTCACATCAATTCTAAATTTGATTTTTACTATTTTGAATCTTGTTTTTTTATATTCGTACATGGGATGTGGGCGTCGCTGGCAAGGCCGGCATTTATTGCCCATCCCTAATTGCCCTTTGAGAAGGTGGCGGTGAGCCGCCTTCTTGAACCGCTGCAGTCCGTGTGGTGAAGGTACTCCCACGGTGCTGTTAGGGAGGGAGTTCCAGGATTGTGACCCAGCGACGATGAAGGAACGGCGATATACTTCCAAGTCTGTCTCGCCTTGTCCTATTCTTATGGTTTACATTGAGGTTCTCATTCCAAGTCATTTGCGTAAATTAGAAACAGTAAGATTGATCCCGGGGGCAGCCCATTCAGCACTTTACCCCAGCTAACTTTCCCAACATAACTCCCATAGCAAGTACCTGCTCCTTCCTATTCTTCAGACAATTTCTTATCCATTCTCAATGCCTCCCTCAGTTTTGCTCCACTCTACCTCTACAATGTTCTCTCGTACTGCATCCATCATGAAGCCTCAACTCTTCTGCCCGATTCCCACCACCCTCTGCTCCAACACAGGTGACAGCCTTCAGAGAGAGAAAGAAAGACATTTCCGTGCTGTAACATTCTATGTAATTTATATAGCGCCTTTCACATCCACTGGACCTCACAAAGCGCTTTCCAGCCAATGAAGTATTTTTTGAAGTGTAGTCACTGTTGTAATGTAGAAAATGCAGCAGCCAATTTGCGCACAGCAAGCTCCCAGAAACAGCAATGAGATAATGACCAGATAATCTGTTTTTATAGTGGTATTAGTTGAGGAAATAGTGCCATGTGATCTTTTACATCCACCTGAGAGGGCAGAACATCTCATTCAGAAGACGGAACCTCCAACAGTGCAGTACTGCGAAGTGTCAGCCTGAATTACGTGCTTAAGTAACTGTCTCTGGAGTGGGGCTTGAACCCATAACTTTGTGACTCGGAGGTGAGAGTACTTCCACTTTCAACTGTGCCTTCAGCACTTCCCCCTAATTTCCCCCCTACTTTTTGCTCGGTGTCCACTGCTCTCCCTGTAATGTGCCTTGGAACGTTTTGTTATGTGAAAGGTGCTATACAAATGTAAGTTCTTGATTTGAGGAGAATTCTCCTCAGAAAGTTCCTTTAAGAAGGAATTTCCCTTCAGCATTTAACTTGCTACTTTAATTCTATATATAGGTATATACACACAGATAATATGTACATTATACACTGGAAAATGTACACTATATAATACGAACAGATAGGATATAGGCTGAACTTCAAAGCTGCCTAACTTTTATGTCTGGTGATTTATTTGACTTCCGTAAACGAAAGACTTGCATTTATATAGCGCCTTTCACGACCACCGGATATCCCAAAGCGCTTTACATCCAATGAAGTACTTTTGAAGTGTAGACACAGTTGTAATGTAGGAAACGCGGCAGCCAATTTACGCACAGCAAGCTCCCACAAACAGCAATGTGATAATGACCAGATCATCTGGTTTTATGATGTTGATTGAGGGATTCAAAACACCATCCAAAGAAGTAGAATGATGATGAGTGAGGAATTCCGCACCGATATCTGCTGATTTAAACCCCATCACTTCCCTACAGAAGGCTCCTTTAAGAGGGAGGACTGTCGCTTTAAGAGGGAACAGGTGCCCTCGTCACGTGTTGCGGGCGAGCTCCCTTCCCGCGCCCGCCTCACCGCGCGGTTGACGTCGGGGGGGGGGACGCGACTCGAGTGATGTCAAGACGCCGGAGTTCTGAATGACATCACCCCTTGGTGCCTGGTAATGCTGAGAGTGGAGAGAGGCTGAGAGCAGTGAGAACAGGGAGAGTCTGCAAGCAGCACACACACACAATCACACTGGGATTACACTGCACTGCAAAAAAAAAGGGATTATTCACCAGGAAAATGTAAAGGAAAAGCAGGAACATTTTTTACCAGGTAAATGCTTGATTCTCTCTTTCTTTCCCATTTCAATGCATTTTGGTTGTGTGGGGATGTGTGAGGGAGGGGATTTAAATTCCTTTGTATTCCTGCTGTGATGGGGGTTTTTTTTGCACTTGATTTCTTGCAAGGGTTTTTTTGTGTGTTGCAGCGAGTGGGAGAGGAGACTGCAATGCCCTGCTCTGGAAATGCTCCCATTTGTACCAAAGGAAGGAGCAAAGGAGCTTTTGCAGGCTTACTTTGTCTTTTTGAATTTAGATAAATTCTTGCACAGAGTGAATAGGGAGAGATTTGTCCTACAGGACTCCAGAGGTGATATGCTGGGCAGATGTAGAGATTCCGTGTGTGTGTGTGTGTGTGTGTGCATGGGGATGGGGAGAGAAAGAAACAGCAGCTGGGCAGGCTGTGAGTGAGGGGTTTAAATGGGCAAGGATGCAGTGGTCTCTGCATCTGACTGGCAGGAGTGAACAGGAACGGGCTCTTGGACTGGGAAGGTGAGCTCAGAACTGTGACTAGGATGGGGCACTTCAGGGATGGACTGGGAGGTTGTAGAAGGGGGAGAAAGATACTATTTGTGGGGCAAATACTATGGGATGGGGCAGGCTATGGTCTTTCCAGATCTCGCCCCTCAAGACTTTGTGCAGAGAAAGAGAGACTGAGAGGCTCGTGCTCCTATCACCAGCTGGTTCCGGAGAGTCAACATTTAATAAAATGTGTATTTGCCCTACGTTGGGTTGATTTTAGATTAAATATTTTGGGAACTATTGATCTGTTTGTTAACGTTTACTTTGCAATGCCCCATTGCTTTCTCAATGATGCTTAAATATTTTGGATATGGGAATGGACCGCGAGCCTTCAGTCTGCAAGTTGTCTTTTTGTCCCACATTAGCTATTGATGGATCCTGCAGGATAAATGTTGCAAATGGATGGAGTTTTTTTTTTAATAAACAGATAGTGGGGATGCAAGGGCAGGAAATGCGTGAGAGGGGTGATTCTTGTATGTGAGAGGGACCGGTCTGATCGGCGTATTTAAAAAAAAAAAGCGAGACAAACCCAGTGGAAATAACGTGTGTGCCCCTTCCTGTTAAAACATTTGCCCGGTAAGAATTGCCTAGCACTGGTCGTGACAGCTGATGCATTAACCAGATTGCGTGCAACTCCGCCAAGCTTCATATTTAAGGAAGGGATTGATGCAGATCAGATATACACATGGATCACTGGCTCAATATACATTGCAAGTGATCGCTTCCTTTTACTTTTGGCTGGAGGGGAATTGTCTTGGCGAGAGGAGATCGGGTGTTATTGGATCTTTTCTATTGCAAATGTGCTTCCTCCTGTGTTTTGTAGCATTTAGTTAGTGCAGGGGCAAAAATAGACTTGAAGAATCGCCTTCATTGACCTCTTGTATGGGAGATCGATTGTCTTGGTTTGCCTTTATTGGGGAAAGATGTGTAGAGGAATAAACATCACTTAAATAGATGTGTTTGTTTTCATCGGGTATGCCAGTATTAATATGCCATAAAAAAGGTTTATCAATAACAACCCTCCACTATTTTTTAAAGATATGATCGAAGATTAAAGTCTCTTTCCCTGAAAGATGTTTTAATGCTAAAGTCTGTCTGCAAATTATTGGAGGAACTTGATTAACATTGATTTTCCCTCTCCCTCAAATCGTAGAGCTATGAAAATGAGCAAAGGTTTAGCATTCATTATTGTAATTGTGATTCTGGAGACTTCAGTATTCTCATTTTTTCTTTCCTCCCCATCCCACTCTCTCTCTCCCCCGCTCTTGCTCTCTCCCCCTCTCCTCTCGTCTCTCCCCCCCCCCCGATCCCCTCCCTCTGGTCTGGGTGAGACTAATCAGTTCAAACAGGCAGTGATTAACCCATGATGTCCTGACTTTTTCTTCGCAACTTCTGCTTAACCTTCATGAATGGTGTTCAAGAAACGCAAGTGTGTTCTGAGAAACGTAGAGACCCCCGGGTGGCTGCTTCCCCACCCCACACACACACACACACACACACACACATGGCAATTTATGCAAGGAATTTCCCAGCCACAAAAAAATCATCTTTTGATGTAAGGAGCCTGTTGGTATCTATTCCTGGAGATTTAACACTGGCTTTTGCAGTGTGAGGAGTGAAGAGTGTTTCGTTATATTAGTGACAGTCACCAGCTTTGGTAAACAGTAATTTCTGATAACAGTAATTGATCTGATGGTGTGTCTCAGTGTGTTTTTCCTAGGGGATGAAGTTACTAATTATTTTAATTGATCGTTAGTGAAGTAGATTTTTCATTCCTGTCCTTTTTTTGTCTGTCTCTCTTTGCCGTTCACTGTGGCAGGAGCAAACGGCGCTGTGTCACAGCGTTCGAGAGTGAAATCTTCTGAATGGGCAGTAGCGGGTGAGCACTTGCTCTTTACCCAGGTGTTTGCGTTGGGCAGATGTTGTGCCCCTATGTGACTGAGTAGACCGCTTTATTTTGAAAGGGACGCTGATGGTGGGCTGGGAGTAGCTTGGACAGGCTGACTCTTCGTCGGTCAAAGAAGAACTCGCCACGTCTGCTCTGTTGACACCATCACCGCGCTGGCTGTCAGTGTGGGGGAGGGGGAGGGAGTGGGGGAGGGGGGAGGTGAATCACCCTGCGCCGGGCATCGTGCCCGCTTCGGTGCGGAATATCGCCGACCCAATTTAAAAAAAAAAAAAGAAATAGTTCACCGTTGGTGCGTGGTTGGGTGCCCCCCTGTTTGTTTCCAGCCCCGGTGAGTTGTCCAGCTGGGTGCCGCGCCTGGTGGCGGTGCCAGTCGATGGCCGCGCACTGCATCCTGAGAAATGGAATTGTCCTCCGAAGTCGAACCCACGCTTATTGTGGTGGGCACTGGGTGCGACAGGTAATGCTGTAGAAATGGGCAAAGGGGTCCGTCTGCAATTGTCGCGCGACCACAGTGCCGAGTACTGTTTTATCAATCTCTCTCGCTCTCAGGTGGACGTAAAAGATCCCACAGCGCTATTTTGAAGAAGAGCAGGGGAGTTCTTCCCCGGTGTCCCGGCCAATATTTATCTCTCAACCAACATCACTAACACAGATTATCTGGTCATTATCACATTGCTGCTTGTGGGAGCTTGCTGTGCGCAATTGACTGCCGTGTTTCCCACATTACACCAGTGACTACACTTCAAAACAGTACTTCATTGGCTGTAAAGCGCTTTGGGACATCCGGAGGTCACGAAAGGCGCTATAGCAATGCAAGTTCTTTTCTTTTTACAAAGCCTAGTACTGCCCGACCACAAATAAATTGACACCAGTGCATCTGCGTACAGCGAGCAGGAACGCTGTTGCTGCTGACCAGGAAACCCCCTCCCCCCCCCCCCCCAAGGACTGGTTTCTGCTCCTGTCTGTGTTGCGCTGGGCCTTAGCGGAGCGCCCAGCTCCTGCTCTGCGGATCTCGCCTGCCTGATTTACTGAGCCTGGCTGCTGGGAAGACTCTTTTTTTTGTTAAACTGAACGTTGCGAATCCCGTGTTCTTTGCGTTGTTGTGGGGGGGAGGTGGGCCGTCGGCTGCATTTGGAGCGGTGTGCCGGGAGCCAGCGGCGCCAGCCAGGCCGGTATAAAAGCAGCTGCCCGTGGTACCCCCGGTGGGTGCCCACAGCTCTCAGCATCACATCCCACCAGCAAGGAATCAATGCCTTTGGAAGAGAAGGAGATAGGAAAAGAGAGAATCGGAGAGAAAGAACTGTTTGGGGGCGGGGGGGGGGGGGGGGGGGAGGCTCACACTCTGCTGCTTTCTAACTACTCTTTGTGAAAACGACAGTGATTATCGATGTTCCCTTGGACGAACGTCAGAAACACACTGTGGCGTATATGTAATTCTCCTGGGGATGGTGAGGCCTGGGGGGGGGTGGGTGGTTCCTGTCACTCATGGGGAAAGACTTGCAGTGTGCGAGTGGCACAGCAGGATACAGAGAGCTGGGCTGATTTGCCGTCCGCCACAAGGCACGGGGTCTGTATGGTAGGTTCACAGGACACTGAGGGCCGTTCATTAAGTGTGCCTCTCAGCTTTAATCTGCAGCCAGCTGCTGGTGATTCTGCAGAGTGGCCCGTCGGCTGTCGCTTGATTTTATTCTGTCGCGCCGGTGAATTGCGAACCGGTCGAGGCAGCGGGCGGGGACTCGCTGGGCAGAGAATGAAAGTAAAGCCTTTCAGATAAACTACGTTGTCGCCGGGCTTATTTAATTCGTGCCAATCAGCTCAAGCAAAAAAAACGGCAACAAAGCCAACGCTCTTCAAATGTGCCGATGCACACCTTGCCTCACGTTGCTCGCACAGCGAGTGACAGACCTGGAACCGTGCCGCACTTCATCCCAGGGCGGTACCAGCCCCGGCAGCCTCTCGTCAGACACAAAGCCAGCTTTGGGAGGACGGGATCCCAGAGCCGCACCGCTCGCTGTTTCTTTTCCACTGTTCCCCAGTCTTTCCCTTCCAGTACTCTTTGCTGCTCTCATCAAAGCCATCCAACCCCCTGTGCCTTTAACCTGCTGTCACATCGCGAGGCACTTGACAGAGCGGCCTGTAAGGTGGAAGAGTTAGGAGGGAGCTGGGGTGGGTGGATGGAGGTGGTCTCTTAAAGCCAGAGAGCGATGTATCAAGGCAGAGAGGTTCAATCGGGGAGTTCCAGAGAGTGGTGCTGAGGAGCGATGATAAACTCGATGACAGAGCAGCCGGGGCAATGGACACCAGAATTGGAACACAGAAAGGCGCAGGCTGGGAGGGATGGTTGGAGAACGTTGCCTCACTATTCCTTACTTGCTGAGTCAATGTGGGATCTTGCTGATCAAAAACGTGCTGAATTTTTTTTAAGGGTGCAGTACCATTAACTGCCACCGGGTGTCTCTAGCAGCCTATGAAAGTGTCGGAGGGTAAATTGTATTGAGTGTGCAATGTAGTGCCACCTCGTGGCAAAGAGGTTATGAACTTTTCCTGTCTTTTTGCTCGTATGTGTCTGCTTGGCTCAGTTGTAGCACCCCCCCCCGCTTCGGAGTCAGAAAGTTGTGAGTTTGAGCCCCATTCCAGGACTTGAGCACATAATCTGGCCTGATTTCAGCGCAGTAATGAAGAGAGTTGCATTGTCGGAGAGACATTAAACCAAGGCCCTGTATTCCTGTTGAGATGGATGTTAAAGATCATGGGGCATTATTTGAAGAAGAGCAGAGAATGTCTTAGCCAACGTTCCTCCCACAACCAACACCGCCATAAAGCAATTATTTGGTCACTGGTTGACTTGCTGTCGGTGGGATCTTGCTGTGCGCAAACTGGCTGCCATGTTTGAAAATGTAAAAACTGTGACTGTATTTCAGAAATAATCCATTGGCTGTGCAGCGTTCTGCAATATCCTGAGAACAGGAAAGGTGCTTTAGTGCAACCCTAGAGACAGCCTGTTAGGGTTTCCCAGAGCTGGAGTGTGAAACATTTGATGTAAAAAAAAAAGAAAGACTTGCATTTATATAGCGCCTTTCACGACCACCGGACGTCTCAAAGCGCTTTACAGCCAATGAAGTACTTCTGAAGTGTCGTCACTGTTGTAATGTAGGAAACGCGGCAGCCAATATGTGCACAGTAAGCTCCCACAAACAGCAATGTGCTAATGACCAGATGATCTGCTTTAGTGATATTGGTTGAGGGATAAATATTGGCTACGACACTGGGGATAACTCTGCTGCTCTTCTTCAACATAGTGCCATGGGATCTTTTAGCTCCACCTGAGCGAGCAGACGGGGCCTCGGTTTAACGTCTCATCCGAAAGACGGCACCTCTGACAGTGCAGCACTCCCTCAGTACTGCACTGGAGTGTCAGCCTAGATTTTTGTGCTCAAGTCCCTGGAGTGGGACTTGAACCCACAACCTTCTGACTCAGAGGCGAGAGTGCTACCCACTGAGCCACAGCTGACACTGTGTACACTTGTTTGTAAAATTGCTTTTTCCCCCATTTCCCCCCCCCCCCCGCCCCCCATATCTCCTGAAGACACTGACTCACGCTAGGTTACGGCTCCACAGGAATCAACTTGTGCGAATCTAGTTTGAGTATTATTGAGCTATTTTACCGTGGAAGTCATCACAACCTAGTCTGGCCTTATCCCCACTCAACAAGGGCACTTTCCGGGGGGGTGGTGGGGGCGCGCGGTAGGTTTGTTTCCTCCTATTCCCTAGCTCGGATGCTGAGGCCAACTGAAGGAATGGTACTGCTGCCACACACTGCTCATTGTCTAGTTAGATGATGGTGCTGACTCTTCACAAGCTGCCTTTGTGGTTTCCTTTAAGAAGATTTTGATTGGTCTTTGTCCGTTTATTTGTGCTCTGTGAGACCCACAGCTAGTTAATACTCCGGGACAGCAGGGCTTGATTCCATAAACCACACATTTGAGTTCTCTGTGTTGAATTAGCCAATCCCTGAGCCAGGTAGACAGTAGGGGGTGGGGGGGGGCGCTACAGTTGGCCTCAGTACTCCTTTCCTGGGCTAACGTGGGATGGGGGAAAACGGGCAGTATTCTCGCTCCTGATTACAATCCACTAATTCCAGCTGGAAGCTGCAAACGTGTGGTTTGTCTAGAAAGGGCAGGATTAGTGCGATGCCCTGCATGGTCGAATAGTCTGCGGGCACTCGATGTGTCGGCTCACAACTGAAAGAATGGCCACTTGGGCCAGGTGATCGGGAGCAGGCGGCTAGTGCCCGCGCAACTGTACCCCGTCATTAGTCGACATCTTCAGGTTGTGAGGGGCTGAAGACAGGTGGGCTTCTTTTTGAATATTTACGTGGAGGATTATAATGTGGCTCCCTACCTTTTAAGAATGAGAAGTCGCACAACACCAGGTTATAGTCCAACAGTTTTATTTGAAATCACAAGCTTTCGGAGCGGCTGCTCCTTCGTCAGGTGACCTTTAAGAAGGCTTGCAGTTTTTCTCTCTTTGGTTTAAAAGCTAATTTTGTAATCCTATCATTTTGAATCTTTCAATAGCATTAGAGTGGGATCTATGGCCGTGGTAATGCAGGGTGTCTGGCCCGGTGGATGCTCTGTGGCTACTGAGCCAGACGGTGATCTGACTGAATGGTACGGAGGGAATGCTGTACCGTGATGCTCGCTAGTGACGGGCATCGAACGTCGACTCAGGTACAGGGTGGCAGCATAGGCCCGATCACTGTAACAAAGAGCCCTCCTGTTCCGGCATTCATACTCTCCACAGATCTCCAGCAGAGTGATCCAGTTCTCAATTCCCATCCTTTAATTTAACCCTCCAAAAGGGGGAGGGGCTGGGGAGGGCCTGCTGAATTCAGCTAATTACTCCTTTTGCCCCCCCCCCCCCCAAACGCTATCATGATTTACACCTAGATGGGATTCCACGGGAATAAAACAGCTCGTTTTGTTGACTGATAGCTCATGGTGCCAGTCGCCCTTTGCTACTCCACCCGAGGGACCCACTGTTGATGAGTGAGCCTAGACGGAGTATCGGCTGGCTATTCCACCGTGGAGGACCTTGGCAGCCGAGGCCAATCCTGTTCTCGCCCACTCTCCAACAAATCAAGAGCAGAAACATTGTTGAATGTTTCTTCCCTCTTCTCCTTTCCCCCACCCAAGTTAGGCATTGAAGCCGGTTGTAGCAGCCCTGCAGCTGCCTTGGCGTCTAGCTGCCTAGTGACCACTGCTGCAAACACTCAGCAAATCAGGCAGCATTGGTGGAGAAATAGAGGAGTTAACGTTCCAGGTTTGGACCCCTTGCCAAAACTGGAAGAAATTACAGCTTGAAAAAAGGAAAAAATAGAAAGACTTGCATTTATATAGCGCCTTTCACGACCTTGGAGCATCCTAAAGTGCTTTACAGCCAATGAAGTACTTTTTGGAAGTATAGTTCATGTTGTAATGTAGGAAATGCGGCAATCAGTTTGCGCACAGCAAGCTCCCACAAACAGCAATATGATAATGACCAGATTGTCTGTTTTTTAGGTGTTGGTTGAGGGATAAATATTGGCCAGGACACCGGGGAGAACTCCCCTACTCTTCTTAGAAATAGTGCCGTGGGACCCGAGAGAGCAGATGAGGCCGCAATTTAACGTCTTATTTGAAAGCCGGCACCTCCGACGGTGCAGCACTCCCTCAGCACAGCCCTGAAGTGTCAGCCTAGATTTCCTGCTCCAGTCCCTGGAATGGGACTTGAACCCACAACCTTCTGCCTCAGAGGTGCGAGTGCTGCCTCTGAGCCACGGGTGGCACCTACTCCAACTCATTCTGGCGCAAAATCCTATCCGAGTTTTCTTTTCCCTCGTGTGCCTTCAAGAGGTGCAGTCTCTGGAAGAGCTTTGAGTGGAGAGCATAACTAGGAAGAGGTGAAGCAAGGTTGCCCTGTAACCAAGTGTGTGTTACAGATATCACAATAGAACACGATTAACATATGAAATTACTGGAGCTGTCGGGAGCCATTCCAGCTTCATTTTGGCCCAGTGATTTATGTTGACGTTTAATATCGTGGGCATTACAGTACATGTGTGGTACGTCTTTCTTTTAACAAAGCTTTTAACCTCTGCCTGCCGTTGAGGTTGAGCAGCTGAAGTGGGCGTTGTGCATCCAAGAAGGAATCCTCTCCAGTTGGGGGAACTACAGGCGACTCCTGATCTTTGTCAATCAGAGGCATTTTTTTTCCTCAGTTAATTTTCCATTGGGATTGTTGCCGAGTTTGTTCTGATGCCGTCAGGTATTACAGGATTACCGTGAAGATGCTTGTTTTTTGGACAGGTCACTGGCAGTCTCTTAATAGAAAGAAAAGGAAAGACTTGCATTTCTATAGCGCCTTTCATGACCTCAGGATGTCACAGACCGCTTTACAGCCAATGAAGTACTTTTGGAGTGTAGTCACTGTTGTAATGTGGGAAATGTGGCAGCCAATTTGCGCACAGCAAGCTCCCACAAACAGCAATGTGATAATGACCAGATCATCTGTTTTTTAGTGATGTTGGTTGAGGGATAAATGTTGGCCCCAGGACACTGGGGAGAACTCCCCCTGCTCTTCTTCAAAATAGTGCCATGGGACCTTTTATGTCCACCTCAGAGGGCAGACGGAGCCTCGGTTTAAGGTCTCATCTGAAAAACGGCACCTCCGACAGTGCAGCACTCCCTCAGTACTGCACTGGGAATGTCGGGCTACATTATGTGCTCGAGTCTCTGGAGTGGGACTTGAACCCACGGCCGACTGACTCCGAGGCGAGGGTGCTGCCTCTTGGCTCGCGAGTGTGTTTAACCCTCTGCACGGATCTCGGTGGGAGGGAGGGGGGCTGCCCTTTCTGTGACCCTGGTGACGTAACCCAGGCTCTGTGTGTGGCAGCGCTGGGATCACAGGAGCTGTCCCTGGTGCACGGAGTGCTGTCAGTCGGGCAGCTCAACGCATAACTTATTGCTGTTTCCTTCGATTCCTGAGCGCTCAGGCATGCTGCCCAGCTCTCCGATTTAAACAAAAACACCTCACCATTCCTGAATAGTTTGTCACTGAGAATCAGCCGGGTAACTGAGGAGCAGTGGTTGGCCGGCGCCGAGCACGGACTTTAAAAGCCTGCAGATTGTCGGAGGAAGGAAAGACTGAGGGTGGCAAGACTGGTGCCGGTGTGGAATCAACCCCCTGAGTTGAGTTCGCACCAACTGGCACCGGTGCTGTATAATAAAGGGCGGACTGGGACCTACTTGAGGACTGACTCAACCCATCCTCTCGGCTGCAACGGAAGCAATAAAGGTGATGGGAGCCACTCTCGTTCTTTCGGTTTAACGACCGCTTAACCCTGTGGTACGAGTCCTGGTTGCTGGGGATGATGTTTTGAACGCTGCTCCATTGTCCCAGCCAGGCTATATTCTCTACATCACTCTCATGGCCGGACTAAATGTGTTTCCACGTGAGGTACCCGCACAGAGCTGCCACTTGCTGCTCTTGTCCAGCCGTTCTGTCGGCCGTGGCACAGTCGGCGGCTCTCTTGCCTGTGAGTCACAAGGTTGTGGGTTCGTTCTTCTGACGTACCACAGGTTGTGAGCACAAAATCCAGGCTGGCACTCCGGTGCTGCACTGTCAGAGGTGCCGTCTTTCGGATGAGACGTTAAACCGAGGCCCCGTCTTCCCTCTCGGGTGGATGTCAAACGGTCCCACGGCACTAGCTTGAAGAAGAGCTGGGGAGTTCTTCCCGGTGTCCTGGCCAATATTTATCCCTCAACCAACATCGGCAAAACATAATGATGATTTCCTGCTGTTTCCAGTTCTGATGAAAGGTCTCGACCTGAAACGTTAACTCTGTTTCTCTCTCCACGGATGCTGCCTGGCCTGCTGAGTTTTTCCAGCGTTTTCTGTTGTTATTTCGGCAAAACATTATTTGGCCATTGTCACATTGCTGCTTGTGGGAGCTTGCTGTGCGCAAACAGTGTAGGAGGCAGTAAAGTGACAGGCGACCGGAAGCTCGGGGTCAAGTCTGTGGACTGAACGGAGGTGTTCCGCAAAGCGGTCACCCAATCTGTGTTTGGTCTCCCCAATGCCGAGTTTCCTACATTACAACAGTGACTACACTTCAAAAAGTACTTCATTGGCTGTACAGCGCATTGGAAAGTCCTGAGGTCATGAAAGGTGCCATGTAAGTCTGTCTGTCTTTCATTCTACTTGAGGGCCTTTTATACTTGTGGTCAGGGGAGAGCAGTGCTCAGCGGTCCGTGCGCTGTGCTCGGCACCATTTATTTTACCTGGAGCTGCTGCTGTTGGAAGCCAGGGACCAGCGATTCCCAGGGAGGGAATGAGGCTCAGCACATCTTGCACTTAAAAAAAAAAAGGCCTAATGATCGAGCAGAAGGCCCACACAAATCAAAACGGTTTGGCACTTGCACGGGAAGAATCAAGGTGGGGTCGTGTATGATTACAACCGACGCCAACAGAACCAAACGTTTGCTGTCAGCTGTACCCTTGTATAATGTAAAAGTCTAGTCAGTTAGCCCACGGTGGTTGCCGTGACATTGAAAGGAATGATGTAATCAAGGACACAGCTCCTCCCCGCTCCGAATGCGACTTCGTGTTCTTTGCTGCCAATGAGATGGTTCTGCACCGTGCTGCAGCGAGTTGTTGATATTTTAACCTGTCATGTTAATCGGGGTTGGGGGGGGGGGGGGGGCCTGAGATGTCACAATGACGCAGGTGGCCTAAATAAACGAACACAAGGCGTTCGAGCCGACAGCCGCGAGAGAAACACTCTCGGTAATTAAATGGGCTGGAGTGAGTCATGCCTTGCACGGAATGACTTCACCGGCGAGGCTTTCATCTCCCTGTTGAGTGGAGAATCTTTTCCATTGCCAGAGTTAGCGTGCATGCTCCTCGCTCACCCCAGGGTCCTCTCCGTCACCCTGGGGATCAGCACGGAGGAAAGAAAGCACAAACAGAAACTCTAAAATCACTGGAGTTTCTCTCTCCCTTCCAGAAACAAAACCTGAGGAGAAAGGCGCGAGTCCTTGGCACACTTTGGAGGCTTGCCCCCTCGGAGAGTGGGGCTTCTGGTGGTGCCAGTGTCTCTTTGCGGGCACCAAATTGCTTGACTTGGTGCCAAGCAATGCTACAAAATCATCAATTGTTGCAGCACAGGAACTGCCCATTTGGCCCATCAAGTCTGTGCTGGTGTTTCTCTCCAATGTGAATCTAATCCCACCTTCCTGCTTGCTCCCCATTCCCTTTTAAAATTCCTCATTTTCGAACAACTATCTAACTCATTTTTTTAAGACTTCATGGAACGAGGTTGCAGCAGACAGTTCCGCATTCCAGTCCCCTGGATGAAGAAACTTTCTCTAACCTCCCCTTTAATTTACCTCGTCTTCCCTTTTATGCTTTTCAACTGTGCTTGAAGAGCGGTTCAGTCAAGCAGATGGTCTGGTCTGTAGAAGGAGCGCACTTGATGAGGCCAATAGCCTCTCGAATTCCACCGTTTCTTCGGTCCTTTATTTCTGAAGGTATCCTGTAGCCATGAGGAACAAAATGTTGTCCACGGCTTTTTGTTTTTGGTCGTGATTTTGCGCTCGAAAGGTGAGAGGCGGCCAAGGTGGGAAAACATCCCGTCCCAAAGCATTCTGGAACAAATCACTTCAAGGAAAAGCGTCCAGTGCTCTGGAGTTTGCCTGTGGTTTCCAAACATAAAGCAACATGTCCACATGTCGAAGCTTCCACTCGCACAGCAGTTTACTGTGGGCCAGGCCTCCATCGATGCCACAGCCAGGTTTACCATCTTTTGTCAGGATGTGGCCTTTCAAAAATTGTATTAAGGGAAATTATTTAAACTATTTGCATGGCCTCACCGTTCAACTGCTACAGGGGTACATGTCTTTCAATTCTCTCTGCTACTGTTTGTCTTTGTGTCCCTCTGTTCTGAGTGTCTATATGTATACGTCTGTCTCTCGCTTTCTCACTCTATGGGCTGGATTTTGTCTTGGGGTCGGGTTGGGGTCATGTCATCCGCATTTCGTGTTCCCCCCCGACTCCAGTTGAATGTGGAAGAATTATGCAATTTTCACTTAATTGGTCAATTGAGTTCCAGCATGTGGGAGCCCATGAACTAATTAGTGGTTTCAGTCTGAAAGTCGCCTCTGATGATGTCATCATTGCTGACTGCCTAGTCTGAGAGACTGTTGGTGAGAGAGGACCTGCTTGGCTTGCTTTTTGATGTGGACCTGGATGCAAGGGGGGAGGAAAGAAAAAGAGAGAGAGAGAGAGAGAAAAAGAGAGAGAGAGAGACCAAGTCCTCTCACACCAAATGCCATGCAGTCTCTGAACACATTCAATGCAGCAGCGGCGACTTTCACACCACCTACTACTACCTTCATCACATCTCTGTTGTTATAGTCGACCTGCAGCTGATAGTCAGCTATCCACTTGTACTCCCGCCAGGTTTCACTGGCGTGTTTCACACCAGGCGTGAAGCACGCCTGAAAAGGGTTAAACTAGCTAAGACGTTTCAAAATCGCATTACAGAGCCAATTTAGAGCTTGTTAAGGGCTTTAATGGCCTCTCCCGCCTCTTGGAGGCGGGACGGAGTCGGGAACCCCGCAACTGATTTTGTCAAAATCGCGTGGAGGCGGGATGGGGTCGGGACCCCCGACCCCGCAAATTTAACCCCCCACACTCCTCCAAACCCAACTCCATGGGTCATTCAAAATCCAGCCCTATGTGTGTATGTCACTATCTCTGGCACTGTGTGCCCCTCTCTCTCTCTCCCCCTCATCCTCTCGTTTACTGTCTGTCCCTCTCTCCCTCCCTCTCTGTATGTGTCGCTCTCTTCCTCCCTCTCTCTCTGTCTCTCCTATCTCTCTCACTCTCTCTCTCTCTCTCTCTCTCTCTCTCTCTCACACTCTCTCTCTCACCCTCTTTCTCTCTCACACTCTCTCTCTCACCCTCTTTCTCTCTCTCCCTGTGTCTCTCTGTCTCACTCTCTCACACACATTCTCTCTCCTTCTGTGTGTCTCTATCTCTCTGTCTCTCACACTTTCTCTCTCTCTCCGTGTGTGTGTGTGTCTTTAACTCAATCTCTCTCACACACACTCTGATTGCTTTGTAGAAACAGCCTGTTTTTCCCACTCACTCTAATCCTTAGACACCAATTAAAGTAGGAAAGCTGTGTTGATTGGTGACCTCTGAACTCTCAGCCTCCCAGCGTACAGCCACACAGCAGCACTGGGCCAGTCCCAGCATTGCAGTGTGCAGTAGGTGAGAATAGGATAGAGCTAAAACTACAGCCAGAGCTAACCATCGGCAGCCAACCTCATTAAGTTTTCCCATCTGCTGAATCCAGGGATTTCTTTGTCTTGAAAGCTCCAGAATCTATAATGTTCTCGTGTCGGTCGAATAGTAAGTGAAGAGACCTCACCTCAGTGGAATACTGGTCTTCGTTGGACAACATCCAACCTGATGCCCTAGTGTAGGGGGGGGGTCCAATCTGTGGCTCGAAGGTCACATACCAACCCCCAACCCCCAACCCTGAACACTGGCAACCCAGTCCTTGGAGCCCAGGCAGCTCGGTCCTATTTGCTTGTATTTCTTACTAGTTTGACTTGAATGAGTCATGTGGGCTACAGACTTGCATTTGTATAGCATCTCCCACGACATGACGATGTTCCAAAGCGCTTTACCACCAAATAAAGTACTTTTTAGAAGTTGTGATGTGGGGAAACGCGCCAGCCAATTTGCACACAGCAGTGACCCACAAACAGCACTGTGATAATGGCCAAATAATCTTTTTTTTTAAGAAAAAATTAAATAGAAAACAGATTCATTTTTATCATCCCCAGAGCGCGCTTCCTGTCATTGTTTCCACCCGTACGAGCTCCACACGCCTCCTGCAACAGGCCCCGATATTCTCTTTGATGTATGTCTTTGTTTTCCCTTTGTCTGTGCATTAAGGTGAGAGGTGAAAATCCTGCAAAATGGAACAATTTTTCCACTTTACGCCCAGAGACAGCTTTGCCAGATTAGGTACTGTATAAATCAGATAAAATCCTGGACTTCCCCCCCACCCATCGCAACCCTGTCCCTGTCCAACTATGTTACCATGGCAACACTTCGGAACTCCGAGCACCTCCCCCCTTTTATCAATATACCCACCACTGTGCAACCTTCTGACCTTGGACGTGCAACAATCCCGACACCTCCGCTTCCCTTTATTCTCCAAACTGTATGCCTATCATGGCCTGTTTTTTAAAAAAAAAATCAATCCTTAGGTATAGCATGAGCAAAGATTTAAACCTCTTACCTGCAAAAGAGTCAAATGCATTGAAATAATTTGTAGGAGGTTTGAGGATAAGGGCGACTGTTACTCGAGGACGACATTCTAAAATGAGCAACTCGCGAAGGTTTCTTCGGCAGCACTTCCTAAACCTCCACCACCTAGAAGGACAAGGGCAGCAGGCGCATGGGAACACCGCCACCTCCAAGTTCCCCTCCAAGTCACACACCATCCTGACTTGGAAGTATATCGCCGTTCCTTCATCGTCGCTGGGTCAAAATCCTGGAACTCCCTCCCTAACAGCACTGTGGGAGCACCTTCACCGCACGGACTGCAGCGGTTCAAGATGGCGGCTCACCACCGCCTTCTCAAGGGCAATTAGGGATGGCCAATAAATGCTGGGCCTTGGCATTGATGCCAACATCCCGAGAAATGAATGACACCTGGCACTCCCCGGTCAGGTATACGTGATTAAATTTGCCTCGGCCCAAACCCCAGAAAGGCACCCGGGGTTCTCTCATTTAGCACATCAGCCATCCTTACGGCTGCTGTGAGTGGGATGGCTGCAACGTTTTTGTGCCGTGGTCCCGCACTCTGAAACAGAACTCCTTTCGTCTGGGACACTTGCAGCCAGCAGAAAGAGGAGACTCTCGTCCCATCAGTCTAGACTGGTGGATTCGAACCAGAGGGGTGAAACGCCAGCATCTAACCCTTTCTCTTCTTTCAAAGTAATTGAATATCAATCGTTTTTTTCTGGGATGTTCAGAGCAACAGAAGAATCCCCTTCTGGATACCTTTTTTGGAGTAATATTGTGAGGTGTTTTAGAGAAACCTGGGCCCTCTTAACGTATATCCTGGGACTTCCAGTGAGTGTTTTTACAAAATGGAGGGTTAGTGCGTGCACACGGTGCGCTCCCAGCTCTGCTGTCCTGAACCCAGAATCGCAGCGTGTGTCTGGCATCCTCATATAGCATGGGTTGGCAACTCCTTAAAAAAAAAAAGCACTTTAAAAAAAAAAACTTACTTCTGCTTAATTAGTGTCTCTGAGTGAGTAATTTTAATTTTGCTTTGTAGCCTATAGTGATGAGGGTGGTGGAAGCCCATTTCATTGTGCCAGCTTGTAGCATTGCTCGTTCAAATTCGTTTAGAAGTCGCAAGGCAGCTAAAATTACTTTTTTTCTGTGTGGGCGTATGGCAAAGAAAATAAACCATAGAAAAGTCGCTTGCCTAAGGTGTGCTGGACCAGTGCCAGTCTGCACCAGGCCTGTCGGCACCTCACCTACTCCCTCGTTACACCAAGCTGGGCAAATGTCGCCCACAGTCGTTCTACAAGGTGAGGGTAAACAGGACCACCAAAGACGGGATCGGTATGGATTGGCACTTGGCCAGCTCGTACATAGCTGATCCAGCATGTTTGTACTTAGGCCTGCCTGGGCCATATTCACTCTGATTGTAACAACTAAACTGGGTCTGCAGCAGTCTCGTAATCTCTCTCATCCTGTCTCGTTCCCTTGTGTGCTCTCTCTCTTGCTCTCACTTTCTCTGCCTCTCGTGCTCACACACACTCGCGCTCTCTCTCTTGCTCCACTTCATATTTTCTCTTGCGCACAATCGCGCTCTCACTTTTTCTCAATGTCTTTCACCCTCTCGTTTCTTTCTCTCTGTCTCACCATCTCTCGCAGGGCCATAACAAAGCCCTCTGAGGGGGCTTACATACGGCAGAGGAGTAAGGTGGCCTGTTGCTAAAGCGTGTACGTTTTTGTAATAGAGCCACCTGGTGGACTACTGATGTATATAATAATAAAGCCATGTGCAGTACAGTTCTTACCGGAAGCCATGTTGTGCTGTTGTGTGTGTGTGTGTGTATATATGCTGTGTCTCAAGATATCACAGAATTGGCGATGAGGATACGATTGCGGATTCCCTAGCTGAAATTTTTGCTGCCAACCGACGGAGGGACTGTTAGAGGTTCTTCATTTTGCAGAAAAACTTAAAAATCCGAGGTGAATTTGGAGCACACGTGGCTGAACTGTCAACGTTGCCAGAGTCCAGATGGCCGCGCCTATGAGAATAATAGGGCGCTTGGGTGAGTTCCATCACGACTGAGAGACTTTCGGAGCGTATGTGGAGCGTCTAGAAATGTTTTTCACCGTGAATAGTATTGTCGAAGTCCCTGATGATATAAACCGTAACCGGGCGGTTTTAGAAATGAAACGGGTTATTTTTTTTGACTGAAGCAGGCCCCGAGGTGTATAAAACCCTGAAAAATGTGCTTGTTCCTGCCAAGCCGAAGGACACGCCACTGAAGGAGATCCTAACCAAGTTATAAAAGCACTACAGTCCTGAGCCCCTGGAAATTGCTGAAAGTTATCATTATGGAACATGTGATCAATTAAATGATGAGGGTATCAGTGAGTACATTGTAGCTTTGAAAAAGCTACCCATTCACTGTCATTTCGGAAATTTTCAGGACCGAGCTTTGCATGACCGCTTTGTTTGTGGGTTGAAAAATGAACGTATCAGAAGTAAATTGTTGACAACCCCTAACTTGACTTTTGACTTAGCTTGTCAGACAGCTATGTCGATGGATATGGCCGACCGATACTCCCAAGAGTTCCGCGCCATTTCCAGTCGTCAGACAACCGAGGTGAATCGGCTGCAGGCTAAAAGTAAAAGGCAGTTGGGCCCCAAGGCCTCAGCATCTGGCCAAGGTAACAGTGCATTGAAGTCGTGCTATCGGTGCCTGGGACAACACATCGCTCAAAGCTGTCCATATGTGAAGGCAGAGAGTTTCTACTGCAAGAAAACTGGGCATCTTGTGAAGGCGTGCTGACAGAAGAGTAAACCAACCTGCAATGCTAGAAGTAGAAATCGCCAGACACTACATACCGTTGAAGAGAAGCAGCAGGACGAGGAGTTTCTGGAGATTCACGTCATCAGGAGCACGAAGGTATCTAACAGCGATTCGCGAGGTATTGTCATCCAAGTAGATGTCGCAGGAACCAGGATACCCACGGAAATCGACACTGGTGCATCCGTGAGCGTAGTACCGGAATCACTATATCGCGACAAGTTGCGTGATTATCGACTGGAGAAATCGAAGGTAGAGCTGCGAGGCTACTCAGGAGAGCAAATTCCTGTAGTAGGAAGTGTCACCATACCAGTGAAATACAAGGATCAGTGTCAGAGCTTGCCTCTCATAGTAGTGGCAGGAGACACGCCTGCCTTGATAGGTAGAAATTGGTTGGGATCACTGAAGCTGGATTGGAATGAGATTTTTCGTGTGGAAGCGAAATTTGCATCGAGAGATGATGTCATCAAGCGGTATCCAAAGGTGTTCCGTGAAACGGGCAGTCCGATCCAAGACTTCAAGGCGAGTGTCAGAGTGCAGAAGGACGCAAACCAGTTTGCTCCAAGCCACATCCCGTACCATACGCACTCGAGGAGAAAGTTGAGCAAGAACTCAAAAGACTAGAAACTGAGAACATTATCTCTAAGGTAGATCTGAGTAATTGGGCTACACCCATTGTTGTTGTACCTAAGTCAGATGGTAAGGTAAGGTTGTGTGGTGATTATAAGGTAACCGTAAACCAGGTTCTAGAGTGTAATCTACCCAATACGTTGCCAAATGTGGAAGATTTGTTCACAACGCTGACAGGTGGCCAGATCTTTTCGAAGTTAGATCTAACAAACGCCTACCTATGGCACGGACTCGATGGGCCAAATGGCCTCCTTCTGTGCCGTTATGACTCTATAACTTGAGTTAGATGAAGAGTCCAAGTCATGCTTGACTATAAATACTCAGCGAGGCCTATATCAGTTCAATAGGCTACCATTTGGAGTGTCTTCTGCCCCCGACATATTCCAGGGGGCGATGAACCAAATTTTGCAAGGGATTGAAGGGGTAGTGTGTTATTTGGATGACATACTCATTTCAGCACCAAACAGGCAAATCCATGATGAGGTGCTGCATGAAGTGCTCAAACAGCTAGAGAATCACTGAGTGCGAGTGACAGCTCACAAGTGTGAGTTGTTTCAAAACTCAGTGGAGTACTTATGGCACAGAGAGACAAAGATGGTTTTCATCCAACCAAGGGACAGCTGGATGCAATAAGAAATGCACCCACTCCTAAGAATGTCTCTGAACTTCTATCATTTTTGGGTCTTTTGAATTATTACGGAAAGTTCCTCCCAAACTTGGCTACATTGTTACATCCACTGAATGAGCTGTTGAGAAAACAGGTCCCTTGGAAGTGGTCAAAAGAATGCGACACAGCATTCAAAGAGTGTAAAAGCCAGTTAGTAGAGAGTACCATGTTAGTTCACTATGATGTATCTAAGGAGATCAAGCTAGCGTGTGACGCCTCTCCGTACAGAGTTGGGGCAGTGATCTCTCATGTACTAGATAGTGGGGAGGAGAGACCAATTGCTTTTGCTTCACGCACTCTCAGTGCCAGTGAGCGGAATTATGCGCAGATCGAAAGGGAAGCTTTGTCATTGACTTTTGGGGTCAAGAAGTTTCACAAATACTTGTTTGGTCGTAAGTTTACCATAGTTACTGACCATAAGCCCCTGACAGCAATCCTCCATCCAAAGTCCCCAGTTCCAACCTTAGCTGCAGCCCGAATGCAGAGATGGGCTTTGATTTTGTCAGCATATGCGTATGACATTGAGTACAGACGATCAGTTGATCACAGTAATGCTGATGCTATGTCCAGGTTGCCATCCCCATCACAAGTTACGCCCAATAAGGAAGAAGTGTTCTATTTCTCATACATTGATGAGCTGCCAGTCACAGCTGAAGAGATTTGTAGGGCAACTTAACGTGACCCAATTCTGTCAAAGGTGTATGATTACATAGCAAATGGATGGCCAAAACAGGTATCAGAGGAAGATATCCATCCATACTTCATTCGTAGGAATGAATTGTCAGTTGGGAGCAAGAGTGGTTATCCCAACTAGGTTCAGGTCTAAATTGTTGGGAGATCTTCATGACCAGCACCTGGGAATGTGCTTGACCAAGAGCTTTGCACGCAGTTACTTATGCTGGCCAGGTTTAGATAAAGAGATAGAGTACATAGTCAGTCAGTGTACAACATGTCAATCGGTGAGCAAGAAACCACCATCAGTACCATTACAGCCATGGAAATGGCCTTCCAGGGTGTGGCAAAGGTTACATGTAGATTTTGCTGAGCTAGAAGGACAGCAATTGTTCATAGTGATAGATAGTCACTCCAAGTGGGTAGAGGTGTTTCCGATGCGGATAATAACAACAAGCAAAACACTAGACAATTTGCGAAGATTGTTTTCTTCACACGGCCTCCCAGAAGAAATTGTGTCTGACAATGGGCCGCAATTTTGTTCAGAAGAGTTCACACAGTTCATGAGCAGAAACCGTGTGACACATACCAAAGTTCCACTGTACCACCCTGCTTCAAATGGTGCAGCAGAGCGCACAGTACAAATTGTCAAACGTGCCTTCATCAAGCAAATGTTGGATCCAAATCCAAAGAAACGTCAGTTGTCGTTGGACCACAAACTGGCAAATTTTCTGATTACCTATCGGAATACTCCTCATACCACTACTGATAGAAAACCAGCAGAGTTGTTTCTCAAACGACAGCCACGAACCAGGTTCTCGTTGTTAAAGCCAAACTTGGCACAGTCCGTAGAAGAGAAACAATCAAGGCAGAAAGAGAGTCATGATAAAGGTAGAGTTAGAGAGAGAAGTGTGAAGTTGAACCAGAAGGTTAGAGTGAAGAACCATCACCATAAATGGTTAAAGTGGTTACCAGGAAGAGAAGTGAAGATATGTGGCCCTCGCACATATTTGGTCAAGATGTTTGATCATGGAAAGGTTAGGTTTGTTCACATTGATCATATCTTACCTACAGATGTGGAAGGAGTTGAAAGCTGGGATGATTCAATTTATTCTGATGAGTCAGATAGTCTTGTGACAAGTAGAGTACCAGTAGCAAATCTTACATCAGACATACCTGAAACAAGTCCAAGACTAAGTCAGAATTTAAGTCTGAGCCCGAGTCAGGCAGACAAACAGTCTGAAAGTGCACAGAGTCCAAATGTAGATCAAGGTCAACCCTTGGAGAAAAATTCTCCGCAGGCTCAGCCTAGAATGAGTCAAAGTCCTACACCAAGATCTGAAAGTTCTGTTCAAGAAAGAAGGTATCCACTTCGAAACAGAAAACCAGTGGTTAAGTTTAATCTGTAAATATGGAAAATAAGTTCATATCTTTTGTTTGTGTAACAGAATTCTATAGTAGAATTTGGAAACATAAAATGGGTTCCATTTGAGAAATGTATACCAAGAGTTGTGTATACCATGCAAATCATGTACAATTATTATTTGATATGATACACTTCTCCCTCCTTATTGAAGAAGTGTAATAGAGCCACCTGTTGGACTACTGATGTATATAATAATAAAGCCATATGCAGTACAGTTCTTACTGGAGCCCACGTTGTGCTGTTGTGTATATATGTTGTGTCCCAAGATACCAGTTTTGCATGTGTGTGTTTGTGGGCACAGAGCTCGCCAGTGCCACACACAACCAGAGCAGCAGCCATCTGCTTCCTTCCACCGGCATCATTCAGTGGCAGAGGTGCCACAGCAGATTCCCAGAGGAGCTTGAGGCCTGCGCTTCTCCCCAGGGACGAGTGATGAAACTGAGGCTGGTATGTCTCTCCTTCCCCCCCCCCCCCCATCCCTGACCTTTTACTTTAGGTTAGTCTCACGATGTATCTGATTTGTCTTGACGTTTAGTGGGCACAGCACGGGTACACAGCAGGAAGCTGCCACGGTGCGATGAGCAGGCTGGTCGTAGCCAAGGTACCAGCTATGGCGCTGCTGTTGGGCTCCGTGCGCTGAGTTGGGAAGGGTCCCTGCTCCTGAGGGCTGCCCAGTGACTCCTCGAAAGCTTTCACGTGTCAACGTTGAAGGGACAGGGTGGGGTAGAAACATCATCAGGCTCAGCATAATGCCCTTCCCAGTTGAATGGCTTGCAGACGCTCAGCGCCAGGCTCACGGACGGAAAATGGTCAGCCGGCGGTCGATGAGATGGCTGCTCGGAGAATGTGACCTGTGACCCGCACTCCCTTCGACCCCAGCTACCCCTAGGAGCATGGGATTACAGAGTCCGCCGCGGCTCAGTGGGCAGCTCCCCCGCCTCTGAGTCAGAAGGTTGTGGGTTCAAGTCCCACTCCAGAGACTTGAGCACAAAAATCCAGGCTGACACTCCCAGTGCAGTACCGAGGGAGTGCTGCACTGTCGGAGGTGCCGTCTTTCCGATGAGACATTAAACCGAGGCCCCGTCTGCTCTCTCAGGTAGATGTAAAAGATACCATGACACGTTTCGAAGAACAGCAGGGGAGTTATCCCTGGTGTCCCAGCCAATATTTATCCCTCAAACAACATCATTAAAAGCAGATGATCTGGTCATTATCTCCTTGCTGTTTGTGGGAGCTTATTGTGCACAATTGGCTGCCGCGTTTCCTACATTACAACAATGACTACAATTCCAAAAAGTACTTCATTGGCTGTAAAGCGCTTTGGGACGCCCCGAAAGATGGTACATACAGTAAATGCAAGTCTTTCTTTAATATATATATCGCATTAATGTTCATCAGTGCAGATTTTCAGCATTCACACATTTTTTCCTTTTGACTCTACCATCCCTCACCTTGATGAGCACAAAAACTCAGCACACCAATCGAGGGAGGAAGGGACTGAAAGTCACCCGCAGATCTTTGTTAACCTGACGCCAGAAGAAACAATCGATGAATCACTCTGTCGCCGTGGCAGCTGGTGACGACACGCTCCAGTGCCCCACACACGGACTGCCACTGATTCCCATTCTCCACTACAGTGGACTTTTGACTTTAAACGCGATAAAACCTACACCAGTGCAGCCGTTATCCTTTAAGTCTTCATTAACTCACTCCAATTAACATATTTAATGAATAAAAATCGCTGCCGCTGTCAGCCCGGGTACAGTCAGCGGGTCACAGCCCTGTCACTCCACAGATTGTACCCCGCTCTGCTGCTTCCCTCATGATTTGATTTGATTTGATTTGATTTGATTTGATTTGGTTTTTATTTGGTTCTAGTTCTGCCCCCTCCCCCACCCCATCCCCGAATCTCCAGATGGTGCTGGCTCTTGCTGAGGGTAAGGTGCCATGCCACAGAGCCCACTATTCAAATTTGGGCCGAGACAGTGGCCTCGATTTTTAGCTGAGGGGTGAGGGTGCCCATTTGGGATGGGCTGAGACTGTGGTGAGAGAGTAACTCCCCACGGACAACTCGGCGTGAGGCCCAGGCCGTTTTAACTTCCGGGCCTCTATTAAATAATGCTGGGCAGTCTCTCCCCGCCGCGCCCCCCCCAGCCCCGCTCGCGAATCCGGCAAGACTGACACCAGGGCGGGAGCAGGAAAATAGGGTCGGGCGACTCAGGCCACTGGGAAACCAAGGCAACGGTCCTCGGCATCAAGTTAGCACCAGGCAAGGGCTTAGGCAGCCGATGCCAGCGCTGAGAGGGAGAGGCAAGGCCGGGGCTGGGGAGGCCCAAGGACTCCTGGAGGGGTATGTGGGGGCCCTTTTTGCTCCTCCTGGCCCACAAGGATTTCACTGTAGTTATTTTTTTAAACTTACCTTAGCCTGTCTTGGTCAGTCTGCGACCCCCCCCCCTACCCCGTCATGGTTTGACTGTCGGGGGTGGTGGGGGGGTATTGGCTTTGTGCGGGCCTCCCGAATCCAGAAGTTAATCGGGCCATGGACTTTTAAATTTAAATTAGGCCCCCGCCTGCCTGCAGTGGGAGCCTCGGCCTACTTCAAAGTGGGTGACGATACGATGTGACCGGGGAGGGAACGGTGCAGTCTCAGGCTCCATGGTGAGCGATTCTATTATCGCTTTCACCTCATTGCTGAGAGAGTCTTCTCTGAACGCTTCTGGTGATCTGACTCCCTGCCTCCTTAAAGGCAAGAGGTGGGAGATCATGTCTAGTATGTGCCATGAACGTTCAGCCAGTGGCACTCGCCCCGATGATTTCCCCCCCCCCCCCCCCCCCCCCGGGTTACTCGCAGCAGTGTCAGGGAGATTAATCTACAATTCCTGGAGACTCCAGGGCAATCCCGGTCTCCTGACCCTTCGCTCCTAGTTTAATTTAACTGGCCGGTCAGGGAGATCTGAGCAATTCGGGGGGGAAAAACAGAGTGGGAATCTCTTGTGTAACTTTAATACCTGCCGGACCAGGACCTATACCGGTCAGTACCTATTGAGTAATGAGCTGTTGTACTGACCGATTTAGATGAACAATCAAGAGATTGGATCTCGCTGAAGTGGAAAGGAAGAGCGATTAATCTGCTCTGTGACTGCGTGATGCAGCAAGTCGGCTGAACTATTGTATAAAAAGTTGAAGAGTCCTTGGGACTGGGTTTATAAACACAGTTTAAATCTAGAATGGCCCTGCTTCTGGAAGCTTCCCAAGTAGCCAGGTGCTATCTTCGGAGGATCAATTATTACAGCCCGACAAAGGTTGGAGCAGCTCGGCTGCCAGCCTCATTACATCAGTGTGCTCTAACAGGGCCGAGACTGCTGGAAACTTGACATCAGTGACTGCCCCCTGGTGAAGGGCCAGTTGGAGCAGGGCAGAGGTTAGCTCATCAATCAACCCTTCCTCCATTTAACGGGACAGTTGGAATCCGCTGTGGTTGTGTTCTCACACAACAGGGCCAAAGGGATCGGGAGAGTTACTGTTTCCTTTATAACTGAGGGATTTTTCTACCCTCCCCCCCGTTATAGTGCAGAATCTCTTCAAATTGAATTGACTCTGTGCTGAGCGGAGCTTCCTGCTGACCTAGAATCTGCCCTATTTACCTAGCATTAAAATTCTCATCCCCCTCCCCCTTTTCCCAGCATTATACTTGCTTTAAATCTATTTCATTTCCTGCTTTTTTTCCAGTTCTGACGAAAGGTCATCGACCTGAAACGTTAACTGTTTCTCTCTCCACGGATGCTGCCTGACCTGCTGAGTGTTTCCAGCGTTTTCTGTTGTCATTTATTATTAAAATTCTCATCCTTGTCTTCAAATCCCTCCATGGCCTCACCCCCTCCCTATCTCTGTAACCTCCTCCAGCTCTCCAAACCTCCGAGATCTCTGCGCTCCTCCAATTCTGGCCTCTTGTGCATCCCCGTTTTTTATCGCTCCACCATTGACGGCCATGACTTCACTTGCCTCGGCCCTGAGCTCTGGAATTCTCTCCCTAAACGTCTCCACCTCTCTCACCTCCTCCTATAAGCCGCTCCTTAAAACCTACCTCTGTGACCAAGCTTTTGGTCACCTCTCCTAATATCTCCTTAATAACACAGAAAACGCTGGAAAAACTCAGCAGGCGAGGCAGCATCCATGGAGAGAGAAACAGAGTTAACGTTTCAGGTCGAGACCTTTCGTCACCTGTCCTAATAGCTCCTTATGTGGCTGGGTGTCAAATTTTGTTTGATAACGCTCCTGTGAAGCGCCTTGGGACGTTTTACTACGTTAAAGGCGCTGTATAAATACAAGTCATCATTGTTGCAGCAGTGAATCCTACCGCACCACAAAACTGTGTGCGCTAGTCGGCACTTCTGTTTCTGACTGCACACACTCTCTCTCCGAGGGCTGGGAAAGGTTCATGTGGGCCAGCAATATGTAAAACACCTCAGTGGGGTAAAGTTCACCCACAGTACAAAAACCTCTGTATGACGGTGGTCCCGTTTTTTATTTGCTCTGGAGGAGCTGGGGGGAAACAATAAAAACGTGCATTTATATAGCGCCTTAAAACGTCCCGAGCTTCACAGGAACGTTATTGGGCAATGTTCGACACCGAGCCACATAAGAAGATTTCAAGGTTGGTCAAAGGTTTTATGGAGGAGAACGGTGTGGAGCGGTTTAGGGGAGGGAATTCCAGAGCTCAGGGCCTCGGCAGCTGAAGGCACGGCCGCCAATGGTGGGGCGAAGGAAATCGGGGATGCCCAGCAGGCCAGAATTGGAGGAACGCAGAGATCTTGGGGGGGGTTGTAGGGCTGTCGGAGGTTTCGGAGATAGGGATGGGCGAGGCCATGGAGGGATGTGACCAACACAACCTCCTCTTGTGGTAGTGCTCTGCTCCTTTCGGGGGCAGTAGGACCACTTCCCTTGCAGGACAGCCCCCTGACCAGCTGTAGTGCCCCCGACAGGACCAGATGACTCCACGCAGGGCGATGATTGGCCCTGGGCCTGTAGGTAGCATCTGTGCCATCCACGGAGCAGCTTCAAAGCACACTTAGAGTTTTAAGATTCAGCCAAAAATAGAATGATACCGGGTCGGAGCAAAGACAGGAGGGGGGGGGAAAAAAAAGAAAAACTTGCGTATATAAAGCACCTTATCGCAGCCCTCATACCAACCTCTCAAAGTAAATCATATTCAATGAATTTCTTCTGAAGTGCACTTTTTTTGTGGTTGGGAGACAAAAGCAGCAGCCAATTGGCACACAGCCCGATCCCCCAAACAACAGATGAGATGAACGTTTATCTGTTTCTGGTGGTGCTGCTTGAGGGAGGAATCTTGGCCAGGACACTAGAAGTACTCCCTGCTCTTTGAATAGTGGCAGAGGTAACGTCCACCGGAAGAGGCCGACATCTCCTCTGGGAGCTAAAGGTGACCCCAGAGCAGGTTGAGATGATTGGATGGACAGGCCTTTCGTATTCCTAGGAATTAAAAAAAAAACATAAATGAGGGAAAGGGAGTCTTGTGCCATTGCCAGCTGAGGGTAGCTTAAAGCGCTGCTGATTGCTGTTTCTATTTCTGACAGCCTGGGGTGTCCAAAGACCATACTTGCGACAAGCACTAAAAGACTTGCATTTATATAGTGACCTCAGGACGTCCCAAAGCAACTTACAGCCAATAAAGTACTTTTTGAAGTGTAGTCACTGTTGCAATGTAGGAAACACGGCAGCCAATTTGCGCACAGCAAGCTCCCACAAACAGCGATGAGCTAATGGCCAGACAATCCGTTTTAGTGATGTTGGTTGAATGGGATGAATGTTGTCCGGGACACCGGGGAGAACTCCCCTGCTCTTCTTCGAAATAGTGCCACGGGATCTTTTACATCCACTGTGAGAGAGAAGACGGGGCCCTCGGTTTAACGTCTCATCCGAAAGACGGCACCTCTGACAGTGCAGCGCTCCCTCGCTGGAGTGCCAGCCCAGATTATGTACTCGAGTCTCTTGAGTCAGGCTGTGGGTTCAAGTCTCACTCCAGAGTGCTACCAACCGAGCCACAGCAGACGCCTTGTTACGCACAGTTCTTGCTTGTTGGCCTCGTCCAGGGGCCAGTCACACTGCCCCAGCGGGGTTTGGTTTCCGCGGCAACACCAGCCATTGAACTTGGAACCCTCCGACTCCTAAAGAGGCCTTCAGCAGATGATCGAATGTATGTTTTATTGCTTCCTGCGAGATTTTAATATATAATTACATATGTCTAATTTTGCTGAGCCCAAAACTTCTCTAATTGTTGTGGGGCCTAACTCGGAGGCCCAGCTGACAGCAATCAGAGGCCAGGATCCAGTCGCTCGATAATGGGCTGTTTAGAGCTGGCAGAGTTCAGCCTTAATTACTGGGCTTAGCTAGTCCAAGAAGAGAACATTTACGGCTGTAAAATGCCTCCATTTCCAGTTATATTTAGAATCCATATGTTGCCAAAGCTTTAGGGATTAATTAAGGCTGCTACTGGGCTCCCGAAAATGAACCGTTTTATAGAAGAGTTTTACTCCTTTTCTTCAAAAACAAATGCAGTAAGGCACAGTTGAACTACTGAACCTTCATCTGCATCATGAAATATTGAGCATAGCCCCTAGTAATCAGGTCTTATCTTGTGGTGCTGGTATTTTTCCTAATTTATTTCCCCTTCCTCCTCCTCCATGCGCCAGTTCCTTGCTGGAATACAGATCCACGGTTGTTGGGCACCAAGTGGCAACTATTCGTGTTTGACCCCTTGAGGGTGAGTGTTCCAAGCTATTGGACCTTCCTCCCAACTCTGACCCCCGTCCTGCCTTTCCACCAACTAGCACCCCAGGATCAGCCAATCCGGCGCAGGCCGGGGATCGAGCCTGGGCCTTTTCTTGGTCTATGTGGTTTGACTGAATAGCCTCACTGAGCAGCAGAGCCTGATGGTTTTTCTGTGGAGCAGTCAGGAATTATCATTGACAAAATGGGAGTAACGGAAGAGAGAGGCCCGTGGATTTTGTTGCTTCATATTTGGATTATCTTGTCAAGAATAATCCAGTTTCTGCCCCCCATCCTCTAAAGAAACTTCCTCTTGCTGGGGTACAGTTCTACAAGGACCATTTGCCTCAAATACCTCCCCTTCATATGGGAGCCTGTTGGCGGGGTGTTTATCAGTGAAAGGTCATCAGACCTGGTCTCAAACCTGTCCACTGATGCATATTTTCAGTCGGGATCACTAGATCGGGATCACAGGCTGATTAACTTTTGCCTCCTCTCTAATTCGGAGATATGTTAAGGCCACCTGAAGAACTCCTACCACTGCCCTGCTGAGCTCAGCTACCCCAGCCAGGGATGGATACGTTCCATATTGAGCGGTGCACGAAAGCCCCGTGTTTTACTAAGGTAAAGTGAGTTCAACACCCACTCCAGAGACCTGAGCACATCATCCAGGCTGACACTCCCAGTGCAGTACTGAGGGAGTTCTGCACTGTCGGAGGTGCCGTCTTTCAGAAGAGATGTTAAGTCGAAGCCCCCGTCTGCCCTCTCGGGTGGAAGTAAAAGATCCCATGGTACTATTTCGAGAAAGAGCAGGGGCGTTCTCCCCAGTGTCCTGGCCAATATTTATCCCTCAACTAACATTATCTGGTCATTATCACGTTGCTGCTTTTTGGGATCTTGCTGTGCCCAAATTGGCTGCCGCATTTACAACAGTGACTACACTTCAAAAGTACTTCATTGGCTGTAGAGCGCTTTGGGTCGTCCTGAGGTCATGAAAGGCGCTCTAGAAATGCAAGTATTTCTTTTCTTTTACATCACAAAAGTACATTCAGTGACAGGACTACCCCAGTATGGACAGCCCAAGTTACCGTGTTCCGGTGGTGGAGAGACCCTGTTCTACTTCGGGTTGCAGCTGGCTGCACCGGAGTCTGAAATGAGGAGCCACCAGTGCCTCCAGGGCAGGTCTTGTGTGGTAGAAAAGCAGCGTTAAAGAACGGCCACCGTGGCCTTTGTTGGTTTGCAAGCTGAACTTCCGATTGGTGGTGCCGCTCGTACTGTCCCACAAAATATATCTGACCCTCTAAAGGTGGGCGGGGAGGAATAGATTAGACCGTTTCTTGCCTGGGACGGATGTGAATAATTAGGAGCTGCAGCCCCTGGAGATCTGGTGCGCGAGTCTGTTTGAGGAGGCTGTGACTGGGGCTTTAACTATCAGCTCCTGAACTAAGAGCTGTCTCGCAGCAAAGAGGAGGTGGAGCAATGAGCATCGTCCCCTCACATGAAATATTGAATGCCTGGCCTGTAATTGTTTCAAATGTTCCACCTCCGAACCACTTTCCAGCTTGCAGTTTGTTCCTCCCTACAGAGCGAAACCTCTCCGGCACTGGGCTCGGCTTACAGTGGTGGCGGAGGCAAGAAGCGTCCAAGAAATGGTCTTGGATAAACTGAGTGTTTGTTTTTGTTTCACGGGCCCTCCAGTTTTCTCCCGTCCTCCACTGGGGCAGAGTTGCACAGGTACCTCAGCAAAGTGCCAATTCTTTCTAACGGGTCGGCCATTCACTGTGGAGGACATCACGCCCTGCGCTGGGTCCTCTTGCCATCTGAAGTCCACATGTGGCCCCCGTCCAGCAGTCGGGAGCAGGAAGCCCCGGCTGTTTCTTCCCCCTCTTACCCTCCCCAACCCTCATCCAAGCCAAGGGTTCTGAGACTTCTCCCCATCCTGGCTGAAAGTAGCTGACTCGTCACAGTCATGGGGTAAACGGAAGATTCCTGCCCTGTACGGGCCGCTATCAGTGGGTGGTGAGGCATCTGGGCCACTTCTTTCTGACCCTTTCCCCTCTCTCCCTTTACCAAACATTCCCCCCAACCAAGGGGGACAGGCTAGACATTTCCCCCTAGAGTTTCATCAGTCGTGTTCTATACCTGATTGAACGAAGGAATGTGACTGTCTGTCCGATCACTTGTCCCCTGAGAAACCGTCTCAATCGTAACATTTTATTACGTTTGACTTTGTCACGTGTCAAATTTACAAACACTTCTCTAGTTAAAACTGCAGACACTTGCTTCTTCCTCGCAAAAATAGGAGTGATCTGACTTCAGAGGTTTAAGTCATCCCTCCAGCAGATACAACCTGCCCCTCCAGCAGGATGCGTCCTGTTCACCCAGCAGGGTATGACCCCCCCCCCAGCAGGGTATGACCCGTCCCCCCCCCACAGCAGGATAGCAGGGTAATTTCCAACATTCCAGGATGGTCTGTCTGTCAGATGATACCAGGACTGAAGTTTGAATGTTCTCCATGCATTAATTCCCTAATGTGTGTACAGTACAAGAGCTCATTTGTCAAATGAACCATTTTGTGTGTTTTCTATTAGCTCAGCAGTGATGGATGATTTATTTAATTCCAGGCATTTCAATTTTGACATTTTTATTTAGTTACATATTCCCGCTTCACTTTTCCACAGTGTGTCCTGTGCCCTCAGTGAATTCTTCCAATATTGTTCCCTCTTTGTTACAAAGGCGCTGATTGGCTATTAGTTCCACTGGGCGCGGCGATCGTCCAATAGTAAGAGGCCATTCTTCACGTGTGAGCCTAAACAGTGAATGCTAGCCCACTGTTTAACTGTAGGGAGTATCCGAGTGAAGCCCCACTCGCTCTTCACCCAGCCACGGGCTCTTTCCCTTGGAATGACTGGATAGCAATCAGAGAGTGGGAACCCTGACTCTTGTCTTTCCCCTTTATGCTAATCCAGGAGGGCTGGGGCCAATTGTCGAACCAGCACAGAAGGAGGTCATTTAGCCTGTCGTGTCTGTGCCAGCTCTTTGGTGGAGCAATCCCAAATCTAACCCCCCACTGCCCTGCTCCTTAGCCCTGTATCATCCTCTGCTTCAACTGTGGAACAGAGGCCCAGAGAAGTTAGTTGATTCAGGGTCAGGGATCTGGGTCAATATCTGCCGAGAAGGGGTAAGTGAGGGCTAGTGAGATATTGATACCTCCGTCTGAGTTTTGTCAAGGGAGGTAGGGGACGGAACCAGGTGCGCCTTAAAGTACAGGGTCAACAGGAATGAAACAGTGAGACGTGGACTCTGGATAGAACCAGATCAATAGGCCGAGTGGCCTTTTCTCCCTTCATGCTTTCTGTAATTACTGCCCTGTCTTGCACCAACCAAGTCGGTGCAGGCCAGGGGTTAAATTCGGTCCCTCTTTGGTCCGTGTATCTCAGTCCCACACGGGACAGTGAATTTTTACAAACGGATCCATGTCGGCGGGGGGGAGATGGGCAGAGTCGGGTTCGTTGGCTGCTGAAAATAATCTTGTGGAGCTTTATGCAATGATTCCTATGATAGTCAATGGCAGATTGCAAGGTTTAAATTTAATCAGCCTACTTTACGTACAGTACAGAGAAAGCCTTCTACAGTTTATGACCAGCGACAAGACTCATAATCCTTTTGGATGGGAGAAGAAATTCGGATTTATGAAAACAATTTCCTCGATTTGCTTGAAGTTTGATTAGACTTTCTGCTCACACATCAGTGGCCTTGTTCCCCTAGAGAGCTTGAGGAGGCCTGCGTCGAATGCTCAAGGCTCGCGGCGTCCCGTTGAGAATGTTGACATTTTTGGTTTTCGCGTGAGGATCAATCCCTTCAAAGCAGTAATAAATCGGGAATGGTTTGTCACTATCCCACCCTCCCGGTGCCCCAGCTGATTAATTGTTGAGATGTTCCCTCTCCTCTCCTCTCCTCTCCTCTCCTCTCCTCTCCTCTCCTCTCTCCAGCCATTGACCCTTGCTGGCATATGCTTCCACTGGCACTGATTGCCCTGCGGTACCTCGCCCAAAGAGGCCAAGCATCAGCTGCCCATCCCACGGCCGAGGGCATCGCGGCCAACGCCCAGTCCTGTCCTCACCGGACAGGGTAGTGGACACCCGGGATGGGCTCTCGGCAGAAGAGGTTTCGGGTCAGTTTGTTCAAAAAGGATTGAGATTTTTGGACTCTAGGGCAATCGAAGCACATGGGGATCGGGCGGTAAAGTGGAGTTGAGGTCGAAGATCAGCCGCGGTCTTCTCGAATGGTGGAGCAGGCTCGAGGGGCCGTATGGCCTACTCCTGCTCCTGTTTCTTATGTTCTTATGCTCATATGTGTTTGGTTGGGAATGTGACTGGAGGTTGGAAGGACTGGTGCAGGCGGAGGGGATTAAGTACTCCATAGGAAGCAAGGGTTGCTGCGTAGGTACAAAGGGAATTTTCTCTGTGCAGAACAACAGACCACGGTTGAATAGCAGAAGTGTGAAGATGGATTACTATTCTGGTCATTTTGCTTACCCTTGGGGATCGGAGAGTATTTTATCTTCCCTGGGGAAATTAAATGGATTGATAAAGCCCGTGATCGGGTGGATTGACTATGGAAGGGTCGGGCTATATTGGTAAACCCGATTCATGCATTCTATCTGTGGTGAGTGTTTCAGGATTCACGGGGAGAGAGATTTCTTTCCATTAAAGCTTGTCCAAGATGCCTGATCCTGAAAGCTCAGCTGGTTTAGGGGGAAGAAACCCATGCTCGTGTTTCTGGCAGACACATTTAACAAACGGTACCCTGGGGCAACATCTGAGAACCCTGTGTCTCCTCTCACTCAGTGGCACCAAACTGGTGTTGGAGGAGCAGGCACTCATTAAAAGAAAACTGGAGAACGTTAGGAGTTTATTAAAATAAAACGTGGAGGACACAAACCACAAGCACATTACATCCAAAGTAATTTCTTCGCAGTGACCTTTCCTTTCAGTGTTTCAGGCAAAGCTTTTGTCGATGATTATTGCACTCATGCACTAATAATGAAGTCTCGTGGGAGATGTTAACCAAAGTACCTGCTCTATAGCAAAATACTGCCCCATTTTTGAGTTATGTGGACACTATTTGGCAACGCAGGACTTTGATGCCTATTAGCACATGGAACCTTTTTTAAACTGGTGCAGTAATACAGCAGAGTCAGCCATTCTTCTTTGAAAGGCTTGCTAAGTGAGAAAATAACACCCTCAGGATGAACTGCTGCTATCGGCCATTCAGGAGCAGCCTCGGACACTAATGGATGCTCAGAATGTAAGAGTAGGCCCACCTTGGCCTCATCGGGGGAGAGGAGCCAAGAAACTGTCTGCTTTGCTATTCTCCTAGGTTGAAACAGATATTCCGGTTTTTTTTTCCTTTCCCCTTTTGCCCCCTTTCTCAGGGGGGTTTTAAGCTGCTTTTTTGTATTGTTCCTCTCGTAATTTAGTATCCAGGAGCCTGTGAGGCCTTTCTTGACGGTTAAACCTTTAGATCCGTGTCCCAGTGCAGGTCTGCCGTTGGTGTACGAGACCGGGATTTAGCAGCACAAACACCGGGAGCCGGCTCACGGAAAATGAAGGAAAGGAACACCAATCTATAATTGGCTCTTAAGTTATCTCCAGTGGACAGGAACAGCTGCTTTGGGCTCCCTTGGGTGTGAAGGAAAAAGATGAGTAGATAACGGGAACGCTGATTTAATGCAGCGCTCTCTTCAGTCACTGCAGGTAGGGTCTTTCAGACCTCAGAAGCTGGATCTTTACATCCATTTCTACCCTGCTTTCATTATGCTGCTGCTTAGCAATACTGCTGCATAAATAAGGCCTGATATGTGCCTCAGCTTTACCCTTTGTTGGGTCATGGAACTCTGCCCAAGGGAGGTAGGCCATGCAGCCCATCCTAGCTCATCCATCTGGAAGGAGCCTGCAATCTTCCCATAGTAACTGAATGGAAAAGGAAGAAAGACCTAATATGCTCCCTGCCTGACGATAAATGTAAAATCCTTTAACCTTTGACCTCTGTGTCAGAAAGCCGGGATCATCCGCTCTAATCGCAACTCATTACCTCAGTGTCCAGTGAGCTTTCCCTGATGGATTTCGGTGCCTCGCTGAGCAGATTGTAGTACTTACACTGTAATAAAATAAATACCATCCTGCAATTACTGGATCATCAAGCCGAGATCTTGTGATTGTTTAAAATTGAGACGCCCAGGTTGAAGGGCTGAGGCCCATCGTGCAGGACAGCACCAAGGTCAACAGAGTAGGGCAGAAGATGAGGTAAATCACAAAATAGTGATGCCAAGCTTGGGTTTTATAAGCCTGTAGGATGCAGGAGGAAGAGACGGAGGGAAGTGAGGCGTTCCACAGTTTTGAGTAGGAGAAGAAATTATGGCTCTTAATTTCAGTGCATGGAAAATATTTCGAACGAAAAGAAAGACTTGCATTTATATAGCGCCTTTCACAACCTCAGGGCGTCCCAAAACATTTACAGCCAATGAAGTACTTTTGAAGTGTTGTCACTGTTGTAATGTAGGAAACGCGGCAGCCAGTTTGTGCACAGCAAGCTCCCACAAACAGCAATGTGATAATGACCCGATAATCTGTTTTTAGGTCTTTGTTGAAGGATAAATATTGGCCGGGACACCGGGGAGAACTGCCCTGCTCTTCTTTGAAATAGTGACCTGGGATCTTTTACATCCTCCTGAGCGGGCAGGTTGGGGTCTCGGTTTAACGTTTCATCCGAAAGACGGCACCTCCGACAGTGCAGCACTCCCTCAGTACTGCCCTGGGAGTGTCAGCCTAGATTATGTGCTCAGGTCTCTTGAGTGGGTCGTGAACCCACAACCTTCTGACTCAGGTGAGAGCTACTGCTGACACCCGGATGGTAAATCGGGATGCGACTGTGTAGCTGCTGCTCATGCGTCATGCGTGAGGTCGCACATTGGCAATTGTGGGCTGTCGTCAAATCCAACCCTATTGTATAAACGAGGCGAAATCTGCGCAACAGGAATGAGATCGTATGACGGAGCCTTTGCCATTGGATGGTGTGTGAATTGGTAACACTCTTAAATTGGAATAACAGATACCTGGGAGTGAGTTACAGGCTGGAATCTAATCAATGGATTCAGTTCAGTTCATAGAAATTTATGGCACAGAGGGAGGCCATTTGGCCCATCGTGTCTGCGCTGGTCGAAAAAGAGCTATCCAGCCTAATCCCACTTTCCAGCTCTTGGTCTGTAGACTTGCAGTTTACGGCACTTCAAGTGCATATCCAAGTGCTTTTTAAATACGATGAGTGTTTCTGCCTCTACCACCGTTTCAGGCAGTGAGTTCCAGACCTCCACCATCCTCTGGGTGAAAAGTTCTCCTCAACTCCCCTCTAATCCTTCTACCAATTACTTTAAATCTATGCCCCCTGGTTATTGACCTCTGCTCAGGGAAATAGGTGCTTCATATTCTCTCTATCTAGGCCCCATATAATTTTATATCCCTCAATTAAGTTGTACTAGTCATTTCAGATGGAAGTTACAAGTTAAAGATTTGCTGTTCAATTTACTGTTCCAATATATGTGTATGTTTCGGGACAGAGGTTATTGTGTGTGCAGATGGAAGCTGCCTGTGTCGTGTACCCTTCACTTGTCTAGCTCAGAGATTAATGAGTGTGACAAGATTTCTGCAGGTTTATTGAGGGATGGTATGTGGGAGGTTGCCTGAGCAGTCCGTGCCCGATGTGTGTGTGTGTGTGTTGTCGGGGACTGTGGCACCTCGGAGCCCCCCCCCCCCCCCGCAGACCTGGCATTGTAGCGAACCGACCGGTCTGTCCAGCCTGGTGTCGTCTACCAGCCTGGCACCAGCTGGTTTCCAGCGCCCGTCGGGCCTGCCTGACGGATGGCTTGGCCTCCCAGCTGGGGCCCAGTCACGCCATGTCCCTCGCTACTCCGATACTGACAGCTCCAGCCCGTCACCGTCCAGGGCCACAATGGAGTAGTACTTGGCAAGAAACTCCTCCCTCCCCACAACATAGGCCCTTTAATGGGCAGAAAATGGTTCTGGCTTAAAAGCCTTTTTATAAAAGAAAATAAAGTTGAACGAATGCTGTAAAACGCTAAGGGGGTGGACGGCTATGCTAGCCGTGGGCAAACTGTTCGACTGATCTAATAGCAAACCCGTCCTGATAAACTACATTACAACAGTGACTACACTTCAAAAAGTACTTCATTGGCTGTGAAGCGCTTTGGGACATCCGGTGGTCGTGAAAGGCGCTGGAGAAATGCAAGTTCGTTCGTTCGTTCTGGGGAAATGCAAGGCCTGCTGTGTTTTTATGCCATACAAACCAGGTAAAAAGAAAGAAAGACTTGCATTTCTGCAGGGCCTTTCACGTTTGTGGAACGACCCAAAGTGCTTTACAATGAAGAACTTTTGACGTGTAGTCACTGTTGTAATGTAGGAGTTTGTGCGCAGCAAGGTCCCATAAACAGCAATGAAATAAATGACCAGTTTTAGTGATAGCAAAATACTGCGGATGCTGGATTATTGAAACAACAACAGAAAACGCTGGAAAAACTCAGCAGGCCAGGCAACATCCGTGGAGAGAGAAACAGAGTTAACGTCAGAACTGATGAAGGGTTTCGACCTGAAACGTTAACTCTGTTTCTCTCTCCACGGCTGTTGCCTGGCCTGCTGAGTTTTAGTGATGTTGGTTGAGTGATAAATATTGGCCAGGACACCGGGGCGAATTCCCCTGCTCTTCTTTGAAGTAGTGCCGCGGGATCTTTTACGTCCACCTGAGAGAGCAGACGGGGCCTCGGTTTAACTCCTCATCCAAAAGACGGCACCTCCGACAATGCGGCACTCCCTCAGTACTGAACTGGAGTGTCAGCCTGGGTTATGGGCTCAAGCCTCAAGAGTGAGACTTGAACTCGAGGCGAGAGTGCTACCAACGATGCCACGGCTGACACCAGGTAGGCCCCAGGCTTGATTCCTGGGTCTGTGCTAAATTGGCTGACCTCAGCTAGGGTAGCAGTGGGAGGTGTTTCAATCCGCCTCAGTACCCTCCGTCTAGGGAGGCGAGGAAAAAAATCGGGCAAGGTGGCCGCTGCTGAGCGTCAGTAGGCCGCCTGACTGGAAAACGAGGCCTGGCAAGCCTGATCCAGTCATCGCCCAGCAATGGGATGGGTATGCTTTCCAGCAGGAGTCACTGGGTCCATCTGAGGCGGGAGGGGGGGCTTCTAACTGATTACCCCTTCTTTTCCCCCCACCCCCCCCCCCCCGGCCAGTGGTGCTGAGGAAGATTGTAGACCCCAGGTGACTGCCCCCTGGCTCTAATGAGCCAAGCTGACACAGACCAGGGAAACAAAAGGTTAGGCCGTCCTATCAGCAGGGCCATGATTGCCAGCAAGCATCCTTTACAGTGATAAATCCACGTACTCACAGTATCTCCACAACAGGCAGAGTGGCTTCATTTCAAAACTGCCTTTTTACCCTCCCAACAGCTGCACCGTGCCCCTGGTAACCTCGGGTGACCTTGTACCCTTTTGTGCTGTTGCCTACCCCATTAATCAGCCATTAACGGCCCATAGTTGTACAACAAAGAGCTCCAAATGTGTTAATAGCCCGGTCGTTAAATAAAAAAAGAGCGAAGCCAGTAGTGTCCTTTCTGCGTACAATGGCACATATGGCCGCAGATACAGGATTTCCCTAATGCCATGCGGGATTGACTGACCCTTAATAAGAAAGGGGCACTTTCCAATCCTCCAGCCATCTCGGGATAGAAACCTTTCTCAAATCCAGCCCACTGGGATGCACAGTCTTTCCAGCCTATAATTATGCTCTTAAATCAAGTGGGTCAGTGAAATAAAGTAATTAAAGAGGCAGGCACAGAGGGACTATTCGAAAACAACTCCACCTCCATCCCACTCCCCAATCCCCAGAGATGCTGGAGATATCTCTGGCAGTCGGCCTTCATAATGGGATGTATTTCACCCGTACAACTTATTATTCAGAGTTAAGGCCATCGTGGTCGGCGAGGAGCCCTGTCGTTTGTGGAGATAACAGAAGGAAAACATTGAACGCTAATGGTTGCCAACTCTGGTTGGGCGCATTCATCACATGACCTCCGGCCTCCAACCGCCCGCCCGGTCAAACAGCCCATCGCCAAATATTTTTATAACTGAAAAAGGAAAATGTTCAAAGAAAATAAGGGGGGAAAAAATGTTTTTTTCTGATGGTTGCTCGCAACAGTGTGCAGGAGATTTAATTATTAATTCCTGCAGGATTGTCAACCCCCCCAGGGCAATGCTGGAGCTTTACCACAGGTCAGTCAACCTCCGAAAGAGAAGAGGCAGCTCTGTGATTTGGGTGAAGACCCATTGTCGGATCTGGCTGTGTGGAGTCTCGCCCCCACCGTGCCCGTTTGGACTAAGAGCCTCACCTGAAGCGTTGGCCTGCATTTTCCCTTTCAGACGCTGACTGGCTGCCTGTTTCCAGCGTTTTCTGTTTTACTTCATGCCTTTTGTACCACATCACCCAGTATTTAACGGTCACGTGCTGTGTCAATGTTTGTTTCGCGGTGCCAAGCTCTGCTTCCTGGTACTTATCCATTTCCCTTCCGTTGGTTCGTTGAAATATTTCCCTTTTTTATATCTAGCGTCTCAAAGCGCTGCGCACAGTGATGCCGCCCTCGGTGGAATGGCCTGCCAGCACTCATTGGCTACACGGGAAGAGTGGTCACTTGGGTGAGGTGCCAGTGGACAGCCAGCGCCCGTAGAACTGGACCCCAGCATGAATGGGGAGGGAGGAAGTTTAGAAAATGAGTCTTCTGACTGGTGGTTTGCAGCAGTGCTCAGTCTGCCTGATTCCAGTCACATTTAACAATGTAATTATACATTGATAACTTTAGAATTAGGCTGTTATTCATGGAACCCAAATTAGTGGTTACAATTTAATGTTGCATTCCTGTGTGTAAAGGCGAGGGGTAACCACAGCTCAGACACGCTGGAATCCAACACTTGTTGTTTGTGGTGGGATTTATGTTCATTGAGTTGAGGGATTTCAGTGCTGAGAGGAACATCTCTCTTACTTCTCTCTCTCTCTTTTCTTTCTTTCTCCCTTTCTCTCTCCTTCCCCCTTCCCTTTCTTCCCCCCTCCTCTTCTTCCCCCCTCCCTCTCTTCTTCCCACCCTCCCTTTCTTCCTCCTTCCCCCCCTCCCTTTCTTCTTCCCCTCCCTTTCTTCTTCCCCCCCCTCTTCTTCTTCCCCCCCTCTTCTTCTTCCCCCCCTCTTCTTCTTCCCCCCCTCTTCTTCTTCCCCCCCCTCTTCTTCTTCCCCCCCCTCTTCTTCTTCCCCCCTCTTCTTCTTCCCCCCCCTTCTTCTTCCCCCCCCCTTCTTCTTCCCCCCCTCTTCTTCTTCCCCCCCTCTTCTTCTTCCCCCCCTCTTCTTCTTCCCCCCCCCCTTCTTCTTCCCCCCCCCCCCCCCCCTCCCTCCCTTGCTATCTCCTCTGTTCTCGCTTCACGTTGACCTGGGTTTGATGCAGGGTAACGAACCGTCTGCACTAATATCAACATTTTGCCTCAACCCTGCCGTTGAAATTTTGAAAATGCAGAGCAATGCTAATTAATGCCCGTGGAACGGTACCACAAAACACCAGCACCCTCCGGAGAGGAGGATGTGGAATTGGAGGAACTCTCCAGTTCCGGGGCATGTGCGCTCCCTGAGGGTTTGAAGTGCCGTGGGGACATTTTTCTATGTTAAGAGGTGCTATAGAAATGCAAGTTGTTGTTGAGCTGTCTGCTGCTGCTGCTGGAATAACCCACAGGACTGCACCAACTGCAGAGCAGCTAAATCGGCCTGTCGACCAACTTCTGAGGAGCCATCCCAGCATCACTGACCAGTGGCTGTTCAGGACCCCTAGAAACGGAGTCCAGCTTTTGTGCCTGTCCCGTTTGTGCTACTGGATATTAAATATCCTCCTTTTGAAGGCAGGCGCTATTGCGATCACCGATACCTTGAGTGGCATTTCCTCGTCGCCAATTTGTGATTTCTTGAGCTGGGAGGGGAGGGGATGAGGAGTGGGGGGTTGGGCATCCTTTCTCCCATCACAGACAGCAGGCGACTCCCGATAATCTCTCGGTTCAAGCCCAGCGCTCGCTGAATGACTTTAATAAAACATCACTCTGCAGCAGCAGACAGGCGGACATTATTCATCCTGACAGCTGCAATTGAACTGCAGTGGTTGGCACGTGGAGAGGCTTTCGAGTGGGGAGTTTCAACAGCCAGGATCAGATTGCAATGTTTTCATGAGATGAAAAACTCCAGTGGTTAACAGGCAGGTTGTCTGCCCTCGTCCTACACGCACTACACGTGTGATCTGATTTATTTAACGTTCTCGCTCCTGGCTGGTGTGTTTATTATTCATTTTAAATGAAGGTCTGTGATTTGCGGAATGTGCTGTCGCTTCAGTCATTTACAGTCACTCCCAGCAAGGGATTAGAAGCTCTCGCATTCCCCCCCCCCCCCCCGGCTGCAACTTTATCCCCACTTTCGGTGAAGCCACTGGGGTATGGGTTCTATGGGCACTGCCTGTTACTGGGTACGGGTTCTATGGGCACCGCCTGTTACTGGGGTACGGGTTCTATGGGCACCGCCTGTTACTGGGGTACGGGTTCTATGGGCACCGCCTGTTACTGGGGTACGGGTTCTATGGGCACTGCCTGTTACTGGGTACGGGTTCTATAGGCACTGCCTGTTACTGGGGTACGGGTTCCATGGGCACTGCCTGTTACTGGGGTACGGGTTCCGGGGCACCGCCTGTTACTGGGTACGGGTTCCATGGGCACTGCCTGTTACTGGGGTACGGGTTCCGGGGCACCGCCTGTTACTGGGTACGGGTTCTATGGGCACTGCCTGTTACTGGGTACGGGTTCCATGGGCACTGCCTGTTACTGGGTACGGGTTCCATGGGCACTGCCTGTTACTGGGGTACAGGTTCTATAGGCACTGCCTGTTACTGGGGTACGGGTTCCATGGGCACTGCCTGTTACTGGGGTACGGGTTCCGGGGCACCGCCTGTTACTGGGTACGGGTTCCATGGGCACTGCCTGTTACTGGGGTACGGGTTCCGGGGCACCGCCTGTTACTGGGTACGGGTTCCATGGGCACTGCCTGTTACTGGGGTACGGGTTCCGGGGCACCGCCTGTTACTGGGTACGGGTTCTATGGGCACTGCCTGTTACTGGGGTACGGGTTCTATGGGCACTGCCTGTTACTGGGGTACGGGTTCTATGGGCACTGCCTGTTACTGGGGTACGGGTTCTATGGGCACTGCCTGTTACTGGGGTACGGGTTCTATGGGCACTGCCTGTTACTGGGGTACGGGTTCTATGGGCACTGCCTGTTACTGGGGTACGGGTTCCATGGGCACTGCCTGTTACTGGGGTACGGGTTCCGGGGCACCGCCTGTTACTGGGGTACGGGTTCTATGGGCACTGCCTGTTACTGGGGTACGGGTTCTTTGGGCACCGCCTGTTACTGGGGTACGGGTTCTATGGGCACTGTCTGTTTCTGGGGTATGGGGTTTCAGTTGCACCGCCTGTTTCTGGGGTATGGGGTTCCTCGGGCACTGCCTGTTACTGGGGTACGGGTTCTTTGGGCACCGCCTGTTACTGGGGTACGGGTTCTATGGGCACTGTCTGTTTCTGGGGTATGGGGTTTCAGTTGCACCGCCTGTTTCTGGGGTATGGGGTTCCTCGGGCACTGCTTGGGCTAGACTGTGATGCTTCCTGCAGTCGAATAGGCTGCACAGTAGTGCGGTTGCCTGCTGCGGGTTGGTATCAATCGTGAGAACCGTGTCTGGCAAATGAGTGGGCTTCAAACCAACTAAAACTGAGTATAGTATGAAAATAGGTCGCCTGTAGTGATCCTGCCTGCTCTCTACCAGTCCCTGGCACTGCAAGTGGGTACATTTTCCCCCTTGATGCTGCATCTTGCCATCCAGCTCCAAGCTTTATAACAAAGAGGCTTGTCTTCAGGTTGGCTCTATAGGCGTCTGCCAGTCGAGCTCCAGGTATATCCGTGCCTGACATCTGCTTCGTACAGTCAGCCCGAGTCTGTTTAATATTCGATTCCTGAGAGCCACAATAACTGCAGCAGATTGTGATAAAATATTTATACAGTGTTTTATGAAAATTGAGTTTATTACAGTAAATTATAAGCACTGGGAACGCATCAGGAATATTAAAGTTACAAGATTAAAAATGGATTTCATTGGCTGGAATGATTTCTGTCATAAAGATTAAATTGGAGTCTGAGTGCATTTTATTGTTGCTGTGGGATTTGTTCCTCACTGTCGGAGCTGCAGTGTTTCTCTCCCCCCACGCTCCAGCTCCAGCTCTTAGGCTGATTGAATACAAAGGTTAAAGCCCACCCTTCAATGTGACGGCTTCTGTTGCTGCTGATCGTGCTCCTAATGTTTGTGACTTGATTCCTGCGCAGTCTTGTCCAGTTCTCTGATTGTGACTGTTTATTAAGAGGAGCATATCTCGTTTGCCGGAATCCTGAGAAAGGTGAGGTCCAGGGTTCGTGGCCCCCTCTCACTCTCTCACACTCTCACTCTCACTCTCACTCTCACTCTCTCTCCCTCTCCCTCTTCCTCTCTCTCTCTCTCTCTCCCTCCCCCTCTCCCTCTCCCCCTCTCCCTCTCCCCCTCTCCCTCTCCCCCTCTCTCTCTCCCCCTCTCCCCCCTCTCCCCTCTCCACTCTCACTCTCACTCTCACTCTCTCACTCTCTCACTCTCACTCACCCTCCCTCTCTCCCTCTCTCCCTCTCTCCTCTCTCCCTCTCTCCTCTCTCCTCTCCCTCTCTCCCTCTCTCCCTCTCTCCCTCTCTCCCTCTCCCCTCTCTCCCCCTCTCTCCCCCCCTCTCGCTCTCACATTGTCTGTCATGGGCATGGGACAAAAATCAGTTCTAATCAAACACCAGCAGCTACCGACTGCTGTTTTCTGTACAATTCCCAAAATGGCTGCCTGGGACTCCCAGGACCTACAATGGCAACGTGCAAACCATTTCACAAGATGGCTTCAGTTTGGTGCTTGCCAAACGACACCGCTCTCCCTTTACACCCCCAATGGTTTCTTCTTTAGTTCTCCTCCACTCTGAAGACATTGACTGAACTGCAACAACTTGCATTTATATAGCGCCTTGAGCATAGTAAAACGTTGCAAGGTGCTTCACAAGTGCGATATTTGACACCGAGCCACGAGATATTAGGACAGGTGACCAAAAACAGAGCTAGGTTTTAAGGAGGGTCTTAAAGGAGGAGAGAGAGAGGCGGAGGGGTTTAGGGAGGGAATTTCAGAGCCAATGGTGGTGTGATTTAAAATCGGGGATGCGCAAGAGGCCGGAATTGGAGGAGCGCAGAGATCTTGGAGGGTTGTAGGGCTGGAGAAGGTTACAGAGATAGGGAGGGGTGAGGCCATGGAGGGATTTGAAAACGAGTATTGTGTCACAATGAAGGCCATTCCTCACGGTTGAAACTAGACGGTGAGCGTGACGGGCTATTTTGGCTGTGAGGAGTATCTCAGCTGATCCTCTCCTCACCTGACACCCCACACATGTACTTTAATAGTAATGAGTGCAAAGTGACCAGGAGCAGGAGCCCTGTTGATACTGGAAGCAGCTCCACTGTGGCCCTGCCTAGGATCAGCTAACTTAGCTCAGACTAGGGATTGAACTTGGAATATCCCTGATCGATTCGATTTCTTTAGTACTCGCCCGTTGCCCTTTGGCTTCTTGCTTGAGCGACCACCCTTCATATGTGAGCCTCGACAGTGATCAGGCTGTTGGACTGCAGGGGCATCGCAGTTGAGGTCAATCACATTCTCCCTTAACACTGACACATGTGTCAGCCTTGGCTCAGAAGGTTGTGGGTTCAAGTCCCACTCCAGAGACTTGAGTACGAAATCTAGGCTGACACTCCGGTGCAGTGCCGAGGGAGTGCTGCACTGTCGGAGGTGCCGTCTTTCCGATGAGCCATTAAACCGAGGCCCCCGTCTGCTCTCTCAGGTGGATGTAAAAGATCCCGTGGCACTATTTCTAAAAAGAGCAGGGGTGTTATCCCCGGTGTCCTGGCCGATATCTATCCCTCAATCAACATCACGAAAAACAAAACCGATGATCTGGTCATTATCACATTGCTGTTTGTGGGAGCTTGCTGTGCGCAAATCGCCTGCTGCGTTTCCCACATTACAACAGTGACTACACTCCAAAAGTATTTCATTGGCTGTAAAGCGCTTTGGGACGTCCTGAGGTCATGAAAGGTGCTACAGAAATGCAAGTCATTCTTTATAGGGTCACTGGATAGTGGTCAGGAGCAGGAATCTGGGCTGATTTGTCCTCTTGGTAACCCAGGTGTGTTGAGGCCAACTGTAGCACTCATACGACCAGTCTAGTTGAGATCAGCTGATGAGCACCGAGTGAGGATTGAAACTGGGGCCTTCCCAGTCCATATGGCTCACCGATGGACTGGATAAGCTCTCGTGACACAAGCTTGCCAGACTCTCTGACCTGTGCCATTTTTGAGATTCCCCATCCCTTATTCAACCTCACCTGCAAGGAGGAATTTGTGGCTCACAAGCCAAATAATGTTCTTTTTTCTTTTCAATTGAGAAGCTGAGGTGAAGGCCCGCGGTGAAGGCGTGAATCGAGTGCGAAAGAAGATGAGATAAATCGAAAGTAGTGGTTAGATGAGGCTTGAGTTCGATCAGCCTGCAGATTGTAGGAGGAAGGGAAGGGAAGGGAAGGGTCAAAGAGGCGCTGACCTCTGCTGGAGCCACGCTCATAAGATGGGCCATTCTTCATGTGGGATCTCAGCAAATGAATGTTACTGAGAAGTCGCACAACACCAGGTTATAGTCCAACAGTTTTATTTGAAATCACAAGCTTTCGGAGCGGCTGCTCCTTCGTCAGGTGAAGTCAGCGCTCCGAAAGCTTGTGATTTCAAATAAAACTGTTGGACTATAACCTGGTGTTGTGCGACTTCTCACTTTTGTCCACCCCAGTCCAACACCGGCATCTCCGCAAATGAATGTTGGTAGACTATTGGAACATGGACGTCATCATAGTCAAGCACATCCTTGGCAATAAATTTGGGGACGAAATCAGATAAATCAATGGAAATGTTTTTTTTTTTAAAGTGGCCCAGGCTGTGTGTTTTTATTGATTTGACGGGCCCAGGTTAGATCGCGGTTGTTGCGGAGTCAGCTGATCGCAGTAGGCCCATTAGAATTGGCCTCGGTGCAGAGGAGCGACGAAATCTGCCAGGGTTCATGATCCTGATTGTTAGCCTATGGCCATTGCTGTCACATGCACATGTGTAGCCTGGCCTGTGATTCCCCGCAAGGTTGAATAGTCTGTCAGTGACTGGGTTCACACAGGAAGAATGGCCTTTACGTAAGGTACTCGAGGGCAATGTTGCCTGTAGAGACGTGAGAGGAGAGGGCAAAGATTACCCAATTCTCATCCCTCAGTCGAGAAATGGTGTCCTCCACCTTGTGGATCTGAACTTGCTGGAGAATTGGCCTTTTTTTTTTAAAAGGCAGCCGCACAGTAATTAACATTGTGACAATAGCTAGCTAGTTTTTGTGAATTTTAAATTAAATCGTCCTTCACTGCAGCGACCTTTTTTAAATCAGCTCTTGGCAATGTCAAATAATTCCCTTAAGAGCCCGTGCAGCAGTTGGAACTCGTCTCCAGTGGATCCGCACCGTGTATAAATCTAACCTGCCTTGTGGGTGGACAGCAAGGACACTTGCTGAGTCGCAGGCTTCCTTAGGGGACGCCGCCATGGTGCCACGTACGCCGCCATGGTGCCACGCACATCGCCATGGTGCCACGCACACCGCCATAGTGCCGCGCACACCGACGTTCTCTCTCTCTGGTGACACTGTGCTGCATCATAACTGCTTCCAACTTGCGCACTGGCCAGTGTGTTACGGTCGGTTTGTGAGTGCGTGGAGTGGGTGCTCGCACCGAGCCACTGGAAGACCAACTGCACAATGCAAGGGTAAACGCGAGAGGGTAGTGCAGTGAGCCTCTGACCCAGACTGCAATATTAAAGCACTTGTAAAAAATGCAAGGGTGTGGTTGGTCAGTGCTCTTCCCACAGTTTACCGCAGTGAGATTGGTTCTGTAATATTACAGCAATAAGCTGACACAGATATGGTGGACACACGGTAAACTTTTGCAGTTGTATACTCCAATGATCAATGTTTCAATTGGGGCATTCACAAACTGTAGACACTAAAAGGCACAGGTACAAAAAGTAATCAAAAAGGCTAATGGAATGTTGGCCTTCACCTCAAGGGGTTGGAATTCAAAGGTGAGGAAGTGATGCCTCCGTTGAACAGAGCTCTGGTCAGACTCCAGCGGGAGTTCTGTGTTCTGTTTTGGGCACTGAACCTCGGGAAAAACATATTGTCCTTGGAGTGGGTACAGCACAGATTTACCAGAATGATAAAGAGTTAAATTGTGAGGACTGGTTTGTATTCCCTTGAGTTTAGAATGCTGAGGGTTGATCTAATTGAGGTCTTTAAAATGATGAAGGAATTCGATCGGGTCGATGCAGAGAAACTATTTCGTCTGGTGGAGGACTCCAGAACAATGGGGCACAACCTTAAAATTAGAGCTCGGCCTTTCAGGAGTGAAGTTAGGAAGCACTTTTTCCACACAATGAGTCATGGAAATCTGGAACTCTCCCCCCCCCCCCCCCCCCCCCCCCCCCAAAAGGCTGGGGATGCTGGCACAATTGAAATTTTCGGGACTTGAGATCGATAGATTTTTTATGGGTAAGGGTATCAAGGGATACAGAGCAAAGGAGGGTAAATGGAGTTGAGGTACAGATTAGCCATGATTTAATTGGATGGCGGAACACGGAACAGGCTCGAGGGGCTGAATGGCCTACCCCTTTTTCCATCTTCCTATCAAGAAGGTTTGAAGGTACTCTCAATATTAAATAGCTTCTGAAGGCATTCAAAGGTTTTTTTTAAAAAATATAGATAGGTTTAGCTTGGTACAGTTTGTAGTAACTTTGCACCATGACAGTAACTAGACTTGTTGGGTCTAGAGCAGGCCCTCCTCTGTTGTCATTCGGGCTCCACTGACCTATTCTTTTCTTGACCAGAAGTGGAGGGTCAGAGATGTCATGGTGTATCCTTGGCATTCTTGTGTTGCACCCTTGCTGTTCTGAAATGAGATGATGGAGCCTCTGACAACTTAAAAGGCTCTGGTAGATACCAGTTATGGTTAAAGTCTACACAACTTAGCCTCAATACTTAATGGGCTGCTTCCTAACCTGGTGTGCACACAGCAGCCTCTCCACCCCTGCTGATGGTGCTCATTGACTGCAAGCACAGATTTCACCGGATCCCCATTAGAACTGATCCTGACACTTTGCTCTCTATTGTGCACAAGCTCCTGTTGCTTTATGCTTTTATTAAGATGAATATCATTCACTTCCAAATATTCAGCTGCTGACATTTGAAGAATAAACCTCATTAATCAGCTTAATAAGGATCAAATACCCCTCTGAACATCCTCTGTGCTGCTATCGCGCCGCCGTCTGTCACTCTATCACACAAATAGTAACAGACCCAACGGTACAGGCAGCCTGATGGCACCAGCTCAGCAACACTCGAGGATTTCAAGAGTGCCAGGACTCCAGGTACTCATTATCCCAGACTCCATTCATCTTCAGTTCCGCGGGACCACGAATTAAAGCGTTGAAAGAGCAACGAAGACGAGGGGGACGGGAAAGAAATGAGCCTGCGCAACGAGCGCAAGGGAAGAAAAGCCGTGAGATCCGCAGCACAGAAACAGGCCATTCGGCCCACCTGGCCCGTGCCGGCCTTTATGGCCAATATTTATACCTCAACCAACATCACAAAAACACATTATCCGGTCATTATCACATTGCTGTTTGTGGGAGCTTGCTGTGCGCAAATCGGCTGCCGCGTTTCCCACATTACAACAGTGACTCCACTTCAAAAAGTACTTCATTGGCTGTAAAGCGCTTTGAGACGTCCGGTGGTCGTGAAAGGCGCTATATAAATGCGAGTCTTTCTTTCTTTCTCCACACCAGCCTCCTCCCACACCTCTTCATCTCACCCCATCGGCATATCCTGCTATTCCTTTCTGCCTATTGTGCTTATCTAGCTTCCCCTTAAATGCATCTATGCTATTCCACCTCAACCACGCCACGTGGTTCGAGTTCCACATTCTCACCACTCTCTCTGGGAAAAGAAGTTTCTCCTGAATTCCCTATTGAATTTACCTGACGAAGGAGCAGCGCTCCGAAAGCTTATGATTTCAAATAAAGCTGTTGGACTATAACCTGGTGTTGTGCGACTTCTCGAATTTATTAGTGACTGTCTTCTATTTACGGCCCCTAGTTTTGGTCTCGCCCACAAGTTTGAGAGAGTTGGCAGTGCAGCAGGTAGGGTCTCCGGTGCCTCGTACCGTGGACCTGTAGGTCATGGCTTTATGCCTGCTGTTCCCCCCCCCCCCCCACTTTGTTGTTTGCCCCTCTTTCCCCCCCCCCGCCACCCCCTCCCACAACCCCTCCCCACCGATGCCTTGCCGTCAGGTGGTGATGAGAAGCCTACTGCTTCACCGCAGGGGAGGGAAAGCATTAAGACGGTAAGGCCGGCTCCTCTTGTACACCACCTGGCACCGATTACTCAGAGCCTGGGGTCTGTACGTTTGCATGTGGTCTCTGGTATGGGGACTGAAGCAGACAGAGAAGATTATAATTGAATTTTAAAAAGAAATGTGAAGGAATGGGTTGAGTTGTAGGTTAGATCACTTTCCTTTCAGCCTGAGGAGCTGGGCTGAAATCCAGCTCAACGGATGGGCACAAATCTCTCTGTCTTTTGTGTGTGTGTGTCTCTCTCACTCATGTTTCTGTCAAATCAATCTCTCACTTTCTCACTGTCTCCCTGTGTCTGCCTCATCTATCTCTCTATCTCTCTCTACCTCTATCTTTCACTCTTTTTCTTTTTTTATCTTTCTCTCTCTCTTTCTCTCTTCTCTCCTCTTTCTTTCTTTTCTCTCTCCTTTCTCTCCTTTTTCTCTTTCTCTCTCTCTCTCTCTCTCTCCCTCTCCCTCTCCCTCCCCCTCCCCCTCTCCCTCTCCCTCTCCCTCTCCCTCCCCCCTCTCTCTCTCTCTCTCTCTCTCTCTCTCTCTCTCTCTCTCTCTCTCTCTCCCCCTCTCTCTCCCTCCCCCTCCTCTCCCTCCCCCTCTCTTCCCCTCCCCCTCTCTTCCCCTCCCCCTCTCTTCCCCTCCCCCTCTCTTCCCCTCCCCCTCTCTCTGTCTCCCCCTCTCTCTGTCTCCCCCTCTCTCTGTCTCCGTCTCTGTGTCACTCTCTCTCTCTCGTTTGGGCAGCCTAGCTATACACTGGCCCTCGAGGTCATGGTTTTACTGAGCTGCCTGTAATTCTGCACAATTTGCACTTGCCGCCCTCTGCAGCAAGCCCACGTGGGTGTGGATTCCGCGCTACCAGGCGGGGGTGCCCGTGTGAGGCTGGCAGCTCGGCTGCTGTAGCCTGACCTGTCCCATCAAACCTCACCTGGGAATCAGAGAAGTGGAAAACCGTCATGTTCCTGCTGCACTGACAAGCGCCAAAACATTAAAACAAATTCTAAGTTGAAAATGCACGATGAGTAAAAGCCCGTGATGTCACACCTGTTGGTTTGAGAGGTTTGAGAATCAGTTTTATTTCAGTCACTAGAAATACAACAGAAACCCGTCAAAGCACCGACGCTAATTTACATCTGGCTTGTTTTTTGAGTAGTCTTGTACTTCTACTGGGGACTGACTGTTATATTAGCATGGCCTTTGTGAGCCAGCCAATTATTTGGAGGGATCCTTTGTAATGGAGGGTTGCTTTCTGTTGCCTGGTAGCCGAGATCCTTTTATGCTGGGGAGGCAGCTAAGTCAAGTGACTTGGTACAAGCACGAGCCCAGGTGTCACTTATTCCATCATTGAAAACCCAAGGCCCACCGCGTGAGCACCGCCAAGGTTGAAAAGAATCAAGTAATCGTGGTTAGATGACGAGCTCGAGTTTGAAAAGGCTGTAGATCGCAGGAGAAAGGGGGAGACTGAGGGAGGAGAAACTTGCTTTTAGAAAGCGCCTTCACGTCCTCACGACGACCTAAGTGCCTCGCAGCCGATTAATTACTCTTTTTGAAGTGTAGTTACTATTGTGTTTTAGACCAGTGTAGCAGCCATTTTGTGCACAGCAAGATCCCACAAGCAATGAGATTAATCCGTTCTTCTGGTGTTGACTTGAAGGCTGAACGTTAGCCAGGACACCGGATGAACTCCTCGTCCTGCTTCGAATAGTGCCAGGGGATCTTTTACATCCCCCCCTGAACGGGTGTACCAGACCCAGGTCTTCCGAAAGGCGGCACCTCCGACCGTGCAGCGCTCCCTCAGCGTGGCACTGAAATATCAGCCCAGATTATGTCCTGAAGTCCTGGAGTGGGACTCGAACCCACAATCTTCTGACTCGTTTGGGGTGTGGAGGGGGGGAGGTAGAAGTGCTGCCAACTTAGCCAAGATGGCACTTAAGATAAAGAGGCCCTGGGATAGAATGAACTGGAGGAGGATTGATACCAGCACAGTGAAGGTGGAGGGAGGGGGGAAGAGTGTGTGGATCAGTATGTTAGTCTATTTGACCTGCCAGCCCCCTCGCCCTGACTGTTCCTTCTACACTCTGGCTTAGCTTCTTGGCTTCCCAGCTCTGGGAATGTGCCTGCCTTCCAATTTCAGAGCGATCATTCGCTTCGGCATCGCAGGGCTGGCAAAATGAGAACTCTGGGTTCAATAGAAGTCTCTGAACAGGTAGTGCTGAATGGAAGCCAACTTTGAATGCTAAAGCTTGTGTGTACTGCATACTGGATCCAGGCTACAGAACGGAATGCTCCATTTCCCCCACGGGGTAGATTTGAACCCTGGTCAGGATCCGCGTGCCGCTTTGGTCCATTCTCCGCTGCAGCTGATTGATTTTCCTTATTGCATTCATGAGGCAGGCACTAGAGGGGAATGCTTTTTGTGTCAGAAGGGAAGGTGGCAATAATTGAAGGCAAACTGCAGACGCTGGGTACCTGGTACAAAAAAAAGGGCAGAATGCTTGTGGGTACACAGTCGGTCAGTCAGTCAGCATCTGAAGGAGAAAGCTTGGGTTGCGTGACCCCCTCCACGGGAGCTGGGTCGCAGCTGAAACCTCAGCCTCGCCTTTTCACATCCTCAATGGCCCGCTGTGTATTTTCAGAATTTTTTTTTAGTGAAAACTTTGCATTTACGCCGCCTTTCATGCCCTCGAGACGTCCCAAGGCACATCGCAGCCAGTTAAGTATTTTTGAAGTGTTGTCACTGTTATGATGGAGGGAAACATGGAAACATGAGCCTGGGCTCCCGCTCCTGGTCGGTGATGGTTCCTTCATCGCTCATGGAGGAAGATGTGTGGACATTAAGGTCGGGTTCAGCTGACCTGTCTTATAAAGAGCCACCACCGGCACGATGGGCTGAAGGGCCTCGTCTGTGCTGCAAACCTCCATGATTCCACATGGTTAAATTGCCTGCTGACTGACTCAAACATAACTCGCACAGAATGGCCTTTTGGGTGAGGTAATGGAGCATTATCCTCGCCCAGATGGCACCCCAACACGATTCCGAGCCTTCAGGGGGTGTGTTTGGGGGCGGGGGCGCGGGGGAGAGCAGAGAGGAAGGAACAAAAGTAGGCCAAGTTCAGCCCCTGGGAATCTTTCTGCATCTTATTTCCAGCTCCCACACAGATCTTCCAGCGCTTGAGAGGAAATTCAGTATTAAATTTCTTTTCTCTTTTCCTGGGCAAAGTGACTGCTGAAAGAACAAGAAGTACTTTTCAATAAAGCATGAAGGAGTTTTTCAATTATTATTCCAGAACTGTACCAACTCGGATTTTGAAACAGCAGAACTAATTTTGATTTTATTGAGTCCAAAATTAGTATTTTCAGAGAGAGAGAGAGATAGAAAGAAACTTGAGGGATAGAGACACAGAGAGTGAGTGAGACACACGGGCTGACTGAGATGAGGAGCAGGAGGAAAGGAAGAAATGAAAGAGTAACAAAGAAAAACGCATCTATATAATGCTTTTTAATGACCTCCGGATGTCCCAAAGCGCTTCATTATGAAGTACTTTTTGAAGTGCAGTCACTGTTGTAGGAAATGCGGCAGCCAATTTGGGCACAGCAAGCTCCCACAAACAGCAATGTGATAATGACCAGATAATCTGTTTTAGTGATGTTGGTGGATGGAGGTAAGAACAGAAATCTATTGTTTTCCAGAAAGGGAGTGAAGTGTGTTCCGATCCTAAGGGAATAAGAGTTTCAATGGAGCCCACTGCTCCAGATTCACTCCTATTGTAGAATTCCAAATGGACTGGGCTCTCAGGCTCCTTTGCCAAATACCCTCCCTGGGGTGGTGCTGTGCCAGGTCATGAAGATTTCATTCCTGATCTGTGTTGAGTTCGCTGATTCTCAGCCAGGGCAGCGGTCAGGAGACTGTAATTACCTGGAATGGTGAAAGGGGGTTAAAATCCATTCCCCCTTTCACTTCTGATTCATGTCCAGTGATAACTGGAGGAAAGCGCCCGAATAACCAGCCAACGTTCTCTGTTCAGGTTCCTGTGCACAAAATGATCACTTAAACATGGTAGCAGGGAGCCACACGAGGTGCCCGATGAACTGTACACCAACACGAGTAGCACCTTCCCAGAGAGGGCACAAGAGAACTATATGTTGGGGGGAGCAATATTTCAATGGACCAAGCCATTTCCTGATCACCCCCTTTATGTTGAATTCCAGTGGACCAATCCTCTTGCTATTGCTTTCCATTCTACAGTCTGTCTATCTATCTATCTATCTTATCTCTCTATCTCCTGTCCATCACATTTCAGACGTCACATCTCAAAGTGTCAAAAGGTTTTTAAAAGAGAAGGAAAACCAATCATTTCGTGCTGGTTTCTTCTGATCTGGAGCCAGATATTTACATGTATCTTCCAATCCACAATTCTGCTCACCTGCAGCAATTAACTTCCAGTTCACCTCAGACTTTGTGGCCTTAACGAATAATGCAGAATACTATACTGGTGCGTTCTGTGGTGGAGCGTTCCGTATGTTCAGATCATCGCTTCTATAAACGTTTAAAAAAAAATTAAAAAATAAAATGTTTCGTCAGTTATTCGTATCTTGCTGTTTCTTTTTGAAGATTAAGTCAAATGGACAGCACATTAAATGTAGTCGGTGGCATTCCCGGTGCCAGGTGCCAGGTGCCAGCTGGAGCAGCAGCTCACATTAGAAGTCTAATCACTTCCAGGAGAAGCCCAGCTTTCGATGTGAGTTGCTGGATGAATGATTAAATAGGTTGCAGTACAAAGGTTTGCAAATTGGTTATTTTTAATCTGAACCGTCTAAAATCTCTGATCCCAGCTGAAGATTTATCGGGAAGCTTTTTTACAGGCCCTATCAGTGTTCCACTATAATTCCAATTTGGATTCTGCTTTCTAAAAATTCAGTCTATGATCTTTTTGAAGTGCAAAATTTCATATTAAAATTTGAAAAAGACATTTTGCACTAAAACGTGCTGAAATAAATGTTATGGGTACAGGACATGCTTTTCTCTCTTAACTCGCTTTTTCTCTCTTTTCTCTCTAAGACATAATGGTGCCAGACACGATCTGGGAAGCTGGGCATCGTCACAGTGGCAGTCTGCTCAGCCCAGCTTGCTGCTTTCACCGTGGTAGTTAGAGTGTGTGGGGAGAGGAGGGTGGGAGAGAGTGCTGCTCCACTCCACCCTGCCCCCTGTTTCAGCACTCCAATCTTCCCTCCTCCCCTCTTCTGAAGGCACTGTCTCTTGCTGGTGAACTTTGCCCAGGAGAGTATTTGTCATGCACGAGCCCAAACAGTGGGCATCAGTCCTTGGGGTGTGTGGGGGGGGCAGGGGGCATCACCGCTGAGCCCATGTCCGATCCTCCCACACTATTTCTGGACACGCAGCTTTTAGCAGGGGTCATTACATAATGACCAGGAGCCCACCCCTTCCCTCCCTCCCTAACCCAGTAACTCTGTGGCCAACTGTAGCGTCCCGACTCCTGGCCCAGCTGACAACAGCTCACTCAGTACAGACAGGAGAATCAAACCTGGCCTGATTGGGGCTTGTGACTAGCTGCATTTATAAACTGGTCCACATGCGGGTGGTTTGGGGGTGGGGAGGGGGTGCAGAATTCAGCTGTTCCACTTCGAAGAGAAAGATTTCGAAGTCTCGGTATTAAGCAGCTGAAGTGCTGTCAGTCCCAGAATAATTCATGGGCAAAGCTCCCTGGAAAGTCCCATTCGTGGATAGCCATTTTAACAGGACATCCCTCCGCCTGGTGTTTCAAAAGCAAACTACAGGAATGAGGCCATTTCCCAAGATATTCACGGCTGCCTGGTGTCTACCGGTGCCACTTCGGCTCTTCCAGACATCGGGACATTAGAAACAGGAGTAGGCCATTCAGTCCCTTGTGCCTGCTCCACCATTCAATGAGATCATGGCTGATCGGCACCTCAACTCCATTTACCCGCCTTTGCTCCATATCCCTTACCTTGATACAAACGGCCTATCTCCATTCTAAAAACATTTGATAACACGCGGTCTCATTTCATCCTCCCCTCCTCAAAAATGCCACTTGACGGACACACATGACGAACAATAAATTAGATTTTCTGTGTAGAGTGAGCAACAAGTGCAGCGACACTTTTCAATGTAATCAGTTCAGAGGTTTCCCACGAATGATGTCCCTCCTGCTCGAGTCACGGTCTCTGCTTTTAAATTGAAAGATTAAGGTAAGTACTCCATGCTGACTTACCTGAAAAGTCTGGCCCATCTTCAAAGCGCAGATACCTTCGCAATTTACTCACCCCGAAGGATCCGCAAACAAATACTAATTGGTTAATCAAATAACAAAAACAACAGTTTGTATTTATATAACGCCTTTGATGTAGTAAAAACGTCCCAGGGCACTTCACAGGAGCGTAATCAGACAAAAATTGACACCGAGCCACATAAAGAGATATTGGGAGAGCAAAATACTGCGGATGCTGGAAATCCGAAATAACAACAGAAAACGCTGGAAAAACTCAGCAGGCCAGGCAGCATCCGTGGAGAGAGAAACAGAGTTAACGTTTCAGGTTGAAGACCTTTCATCAGTTCTGATCATTAAGATGGAGAGTGAAGTAGTTGAATCAGAGACTAGGGTCCTGAATTTAAATAAAGGAAACTACGATGGTATGAGGCGCGAGTTGGGTAGGATTGATTGGGGAATGTCACTCAAAGGGTTGACGGTGGATAGGCAATGGCAAACATTCAAAGACCGCATGGATGAACTACAGAATTTGTTCATCCCAGTTTGGCATAAGAATAAAACAAAAAAGGTGACTCAACCGTGGCTAACGAGGGAAATTAGGGATAGCATAAGATCCAAGGAGAGGACATATAAATTGGCCAGAAAAAGCAGTAAACCTGAGGATTGTGAGCAGTTTAGGATTCAACAAAGGAGGAAAAAGGGATTAATTAAGAAGGGGAAAATAGAATATGAGAGGAAGCTTGCTGGGAACATAAAAACTGACTGTAAAAGCTTTTATAGATATGTGAAGAGAAAAAGATTAGTGAACTCAAGCATAGGTCCCTTGCAGTCAGAACCAGGGGAACTGAAAATGGGGAACAAAGATGTCAGACCAATTTAATACATATTTAGATTCTGCCTTCACAAAGGAGGCCACAAATAACCTCCCAGAGATGTCGGGGAACATAGGGTCTGATGAAAGGGAGGAACTGAAAGAAATCAGTATTTGTAGGGAAATGGTGTTAGGGAAATTGGCGGGATTGAAGGCCGATAAATCCCCAGGGCCTGATAATCTACATCCTAGGGTACTTAAGGAAGTGGCCCTAGAAATAGTAGATGCATTGCTGATCATCTTCCAACATTCGATGGAATCTGGAAAAATACCCATGGATTGGAGGGTAGCTAATGTTACCCCACTATTCAAAAAAGGTGGTAGAGAGAAAACGGGGAATTACAGATCGGTAAGCCTGACATTGGTAGTGGGGAAAATGCTAGAGTCCATTATAAAAGATGTAATAGCAGAGCACTTGGAAAACAGTGACAGGATTGGACAAAGTCAACATGGATTTACAAAAGGTAAATCGTGCTTGACTAATCTACTGGAATTTTTTGAGGATGTAACTGGTAAAATAGATAAGGGAGAACCAGTGGATGTGGTGTATTTGGACTTTCAAAAGGCTTTCGATAAGGTCCCGCATAAGAGATTAGCGTGTAAAGTTAAGGCACATGGGATTGGGGGCAAGGTATTGACTTGGATAGAGAACTGGTTGGCAGACAGAAAGCAAAGAGTTGGAATAAACGGGTCTTTTTCCGAGTGGCAGGCAGTGACTAGTGGGGTACCGCAGGGATCAGTCCTTGGACCCCAGCTATTCACAATATATATTAATGATCTAGACAAGGGAACCAGATGTAATATCTCCAAGTTTGCAGACGACACAAAGCTGGGTGGGTGTGTGTGCTGTGAGGAGGATGCCGAGAAACTCCAGGATGATTTGGACAGGTTGGGTGACTGGGCAGAAGCATGGCAGATGCAATATAACGTGGATAAATGCGAGGTTATCCACTTTGGTGTCAGAAACAGGAAGGCAGATTATTATCTGAATGGCAATAGATTGGGAGAAGGGGAAGTGCAACGAGACCTGGGTGTCCTTGTGCACCAGTCGCTGAAGGTAAGCATGCAGGTACAGCAGCTGGTTAAGAAGGCAAATGGTATGCTGGCCTTCGTAGCAAGAGGGTTTGAGTACAGGAACAAGGATGTCTTGCTGCAGTTGTACAGGGCCTTGGTGAGACCACATCTTGAGTATTGTGTGCAGTTTTGGTCGCCTTATCTGAGGAAGGAGGTTCTTGCCATGGAAGGAGTTCAGCGAAGGTTCACCAGGCTGATACCTGGGATGGCAGGAATGACGTATGAGGAGAGATTGGGTCGATTGGGCTTATACTTGCTGGAGTTTAGAAGAATGAGAGGGGATCTCATTGAAACTTATAAAATTCTGAAAGGACTGGACAGACTAGATGCAGGAAGGATGTTCCCGATGGTCGGGGAGCCCAGAACCAGGGGTCACAGTCTAAGGATAAGGGGTAAGCCATTTAGGACAGAAATGAGGAGGAATTTCTTCACCCAGAAAGTGGTGAACCTGTGGAATTCTCTACCACAGAAGGCAGTAGAGGCCAATTCATTAAATATATACAAGAAGGAGTTGGATATATTTCTTAAGGCTAAAGGGATATGGGGAGAAAGCAGGGACAGGGTTCTGAATTTGGATGATCAGCCATGATCGCATTGAATGGCGGAGCAGGCTAGAGGGGCCGAATGGCCTACTCCTGCTCCTATCTTCTATGTTTCTATGTCTTCAACCTGAAATGTTAACTCTGTTTCTCTCTCCACGGATGCTGCCTGGCCTGCTGAGTTTTTCCAGCATTTTCTGTTATATAAAGAGATATTGGGACAGGTGACCAGAAGCTTGGTCAAAGAGGTAGGTTTTAAGGATGACCTTTTTAAATTTGGAATTGTAGCATAGTGGTTATGTTACTGGACTAGTAATCCAGAGGTCTCGACGAATGATCCAAAGACGTGAGTTCAAATCCCACCACAGCAGCTGGGGAATTTAAACTCCGTTAATTAAAAACCCATCTGGTTAACTAATGTCCTTTAGGGAAGGAAATCTGCTGTCCTTACCCGGTCTGGCCTATATGCGACTCCAGACCCACAGCAATGTGGTTGACTCTTAACTGCCCTGTGAAATGGCCTAGTAAGCCACACAGTTATAAAAAACCACTATGAAAAACAATAAGAATAAAACCAGACGGACCACCCGACATCGATCTCGGCACCAGCTACGGACACGACAATGGCACACCCAGCCCAGTCGACCCTGCAAAGTCTTCTTCACCAACATCTGGGGGACTTGTGCCAAAATTGGGAGAGCTGTCCCACAGACTAGTCAAGCAACAGCCTGACAGTCATACTCACAGAATCATACCTTTCAGCCAATGTCCCAAACACCTCCATCACCATCCCAGTGTATGTCCTGTCCCACCGGCAGGACAGACCCACCAGAGGTGGCGACACAGTGGTATACAGTCGGGAAGGAGTGGCCCTGGGAGTCCTCAACATTGACTCCAGACCCCATGAAGTCTCATGGCTTCAGGTCAAGCATGGGCAAGGAAACCTGCTGATTACCATCTACCGCCCTCCCTCAGCTGTTGAACATCACTTAGATGAACCACTGAGAGTAGCAAGGGCACAGAATGTACTCTGGGTGGGGGACTTCAATGTCCATCACCAAGAGTGGCTCGGTAGCACCACTACTAACCGAGCTGGCCGAGTCCTGAAGGACACAGCTGCCAGTCTGGGCCTGCGACAGGTGGTGAAAGAACCAACACGAGGGAAAAACTTACTTGGCCTGGTACTCGCCAATCTCCCTGTTGCAGATGCACCTGTCCATGACAGCATTGGCCGCAGTGACCACCGCACAGTCATTGTGGAGACGAAGTCCCGTCTTCACACTGAGGATACCGATTATCGTGTTGTGTGGCACTACCATTGTGCTAAATGGGATAGATTCAGAACAGTTCTAGCAGCTCAAAACTGGGCATCCATGAGGCGCTGTGGGCCATCAGCAGCAGCAGAATTGTATTCCACCACAATCTGTAACCTCATGGCCCGGCATATCCCTCACTCTGCCATTACCATCAAGCCAGGGGAATAACCCTGGTTCAATGAGGAGTGTAGAAGAGCATGCCAGAAGCAGCACCAGGCATACCTACAAATGACATGCCAACCTGGGGAAGCTGCAACACAGGACTACATGCATGCTAAAAAGCGGAAGCAGCATGTTAATAGACACGGATAAGTGATCCCACAATCAACGGATCAGATCAAAGCTCTGCAGTCCTGCCACATCCAGTCGTGAATGGTGGTGGACCATTAAACAACTAACGGGAGGAGGAGGCTCCATGAATATCCCCATCCTCAATGATGGTGGAGCCCAGCATGTGAGTGCAAAAGACAAAGCTGAAGCATTTGCAACCATCTTCAGCCAGAAGTGCCGAGTGGATGATCCATATCAGCCTCCTCTTGAGGTCCCCACCACCACAGAAGCCAGTCTTCAGCCAACTCGATTCACTCCACGTGATCTCAAGAAATGGCTCAGCACACTGGATACAGCAAAGGCTATGGGCCCTGACAACATCCCGGCTATCGTGCTGAAGACTTGTGCTCCAGAACTAGCTGTGCCTCTAGCCAAGCTGTTCCAGTACAGCTACAACACTGGCATCTATCCAACAATGTGGAAAACTGCCCAGGTATGTCCTGTCCACAAAAAGCAGAACAAATCCAATCCGGCTAATTACCACCCCAACAGTCTACTCTCAATCATCAGCAAAGTGATGGAAGGTGTCGTCGACAGTGCTATCAAGCAGCACTTACTCACCAATAACCTGCTCACTGATGCCCAGTTTGGGTTCCGCCAGGACCACTCGGCTCCAGACCTCATTACAGCCTTGGTCCAAACATGGACAAAAGAGGTGAATTCCAGAGGTGAGGTGAGAGTGACTGCTCTCGACATCAAGCCAGCATTTGACCGAGTTTGGCATCGAGGAGCCCTAGTAAAACTGAAGTCAATGGGAATCAGGGGTGGGGGTAACTCTCCACTGGCTGGAGTCATATCTAGCACAAAGGAAGATGGTTGTGGTGGTTGGAGGTCAATCATCACAGCCCCAGGACATCGCTGCAGGAGTTCCTCAGGGCAGTGTCCTAGGCCCAACCATCTTCAACTGCTTCATCAATGACCTTCCCTCCAACATAAGGTCAGAAATGGGGATGTTCGCCGATGACTGCACAGTGTTCAGCACCATTCACAACTCCTCAAATAATGAAGCAGTCCATGCCTGCATGCAGCAAGACCTGGACGACATTCAGGCTTGGGCTGATAAGTGGCAGGTAACATTCACACCACACAAGTGCCAGGCAATGACTATCTCCAATAAGCGAGAGTCTAACCACCACCCCTTGACATTCATCGGCATTACCATCGCCGAATCCCCCACCATCAACATCCTGGGGGTCACCATTGACCAGAAACTTAACTGGACCAGCCACATAAATACGGTGGTAACAAGAGCAGGTCAGAGGCTGGGTATTCTGCGACGAGTGTCTCACCTCCTGACTCCCCAAATCCTTCCCACCATCTACAAGCACAAGTCAGGAGTGTGATGGAATACTCTCCACTTGCCTGGATGAGTGCAGCTCCAACAACACTTAGGAAGCTCGACACCATCCAGGACAAAGCTGCCCACTTGATTGGCACCCCATCTTAAACATTCACTCCCTCCGCTACCGGCGTACTGTGGCTGCAATGTGTACCATCTACAAGATGCACTGCAGCAACTGGCTAAGGCTTCTTCGGCAGCACCTCCCAAACCCGTGACCTCTACCACCTAGAAGGACAAGGGCAGCAGGCGCATGGGAACACCACCACCTCCAAGTCACACACCATCCTGACTTGGAAGTATATCGCCGTTCCTTCATCGTCGCTGGGTCAAAATCCTGGAACTCCCTCCCTAACAGCACTGTGGGAGTACCTTCACACGGACTGCAACGGTTCAAGAAGGCGGCTCACCACCACCTTCTCAAGGGCAACTAGGGATGGGCAATAAATGCTGGCCTTGCCAGCGATGCCCACATCCCATGAACGAAAAAAAAACTTAAATGTTGTACTTCTCTCCTTGAGAGATAAATATACACCAAATCATAGCCAGTGTGATAGCCGCTCATGTACCATGCTAGCTAAAGCTTCAGTTGAATCTGGGCCCATAGGAGATGGAAGAGGAGTTAATGGTGGTCCTGCAGGAATTGTTGGGAGCCATCAGGTAGGAAAGGTGGTGGACCACAAAACTTTACATCAGGAAAGCCAAATCCTGGCCTTTGCGGTGGAATAGGGTTGTATTCCTTAGAATTTAGAAGGTTAAGGGGCGATCTGATCGAAGTTTTCAAGATATTAAGGGGAACAGATAGAGTAGATAGAGAGAAACTATTTCCGCTGGTTGGGGATTCTAGGACTAGGGGGTATAGTCTAAAAATTAGAGCCAAACCTTTCAGGAGTGAAATTAGGAAACGCTTCTACACACAAAGGGTGGTAGAAGTTTGGAACTCTCTTCCGCAAACAACAATTGATGCTAGATCAATTGTTAATTTTAAATCTGAGATTGATAGTTTTTTGTTAACCAAAGGTATTAAGGGATATGGAGTTAGGTCACAGATCAGCCATGATCTCATTGAATGGCGGAGCAGGCTCGAGGGGCTGAATGGATTTCCTTACCTTGATATTCCCTTCCTCCTGCCCTACACAGGTTTTTAAAATCCAAGCTTGGCGTCACTTAATCACTGCTTCCCGAATATACAATGTTACAGGACAGAAACAGGCCATTCGGCCCATTAAGCTGGTGTTTCCCTCCACGTGAGCCACCCAATCTAATCAGATTAGGTGACAGTCGCGGCTCATTGGTAGCATGGACGAAGACCAGTATTGACACCCCCCGCTTAACCCACTTGCTGTGGATCAGATGGGATCCTCATCTCCCCACCCACCCAGAACATTCTTGTGTGTAAAACTTGGATTTTCCAGGAAATATTAGGACATTTTAGTAATAAATCCTTAATTTAATATTTTTGTAATTATCCCACACTCACTAAGATTACATATTTGTGTAGTTCATGCTTACATTTGATAAACTGCCATATGATTTTTTTCCCCTAAACCTCTTAAGCAGAAAAACAATTTTTCTATGTTGAATTCTGTTGACCTAATATGCTCCCTTCCTAACGATAATGTAAAATCCTTTAGCCTTTGACCTCTGTGTCAGAAAGCCGGGATCATCCGCTCTAATCCCAACTCATTACCTCAGTGTCCAATGAGCTTTCCCTGATGGATTTCGGTGCCTCGCTGAGCAGATTGTAGTACTTACACCGTAATTAAATAAATACCATCCTGCAATTACTGGATCATCAAGCCGAGATCTTGTGATTGTTTAAAATTGAGACGCCCAGGTGAAGGGCTGAGGCCCATCGTGCAGGACAGCACCAAGGTCAACAGAGTAGGGCAGAAGATGAGGTAAATCACAAAATAGTGATGCCAAGCTTGGGTTTTATAAGCCTGTAGGATGCAGGAGGAAGAGACGGAGGGAAGTGAGGAGTTTCAAGTAGAAGATAAAATGATGGCTCTTAATTTCAGTGCATGGAAAACATTTCGAAAAGAAAGTCTTGCATTTATTCAAGCGCCTTTCACCACCTCAGGACGTCCCATCGCATTTTACAGCCAATTAAATATTTTTTGAAGTGTAGTCACTGTTGTAATGTAGGAAACGCGGCAGCCAAATTGCACACCGCAAGTTCCTGCAAACAGCAATGTGATGATGACCCGATAATTTGTTCTAGTGATGTTGATTGAGGGATAAATATTGACTAGGACCAGGGAGAACTGCCCTGCTCTTCTTCGAAATAGTGGCATGGGATCTTTTACGTCCACCTAATATGGAGAGAAACAAGAAATGCTGCAGCAGAGAGAGAAATTGTGACAGTCAAATAGCTGACGCTCACTATGTTGCCTTACATTTGAAGAACAGCCATTTGGGTGAGGTGTGGAAGGGTCACAAAAATAAGTAGGCAGATCATTTGGCCCATCTAGCTTGCCTCTCTGTAGAGTCCCCTAACACAGCATCTAACAGCGTCTTGAATGAGTCCACTCTTTTAGCCTCTGCTATCCTACCCAGAAGACCATTGCAGGCATTTATCACCACCTTGTGGAACTGTATACGGTTTAGAAGAAAAGGCGGGGGGGGGGGGGGGGGGAAACATAATGTAACAGTACATTCCCAGATGAATGGTAGATGTGCCGAGAGAGGAGGAGTTGTTTTAAGTGATGTCCTGTGTGTGGCACAGTGCTGCAGGTCACTGAAATACACGGACTTTGGAATGGATTCACTGGTTCATCAGACCTGTCATAACCAACTGTGTTAGATTTACAGGTCTCAGTCCAGTGGAGCAGTTTTCCTTTTGACTGTTGTGCCGTAGGGGAAAGTCTAAGAGTCCGTAATATGAAAGGATGTCTCATCTGGTTTTACTGAATAAAATATCATGCAATATCTCATCTGTCTTCATTTTCTTCCCTCTATGTATTGTGGGTATTCCCTTTAGCTGGTAAATCCCACAGTGTCAGCTCTTGGATTGTGCACCTGCTCCTCCAACAGCATGCCGTATTCTCCTCTGCCAGGACTTCCCCATGGCCAACTCTATAATCACACGCGGTTTCTTAGACTGTTGCGTCTTATCGGCGATAGCTGCCATTTGTGCTGTACGTCTTTTGTTTAAGTAGAATTTCTCTTAAGAGTTCTAAAATTTGCAACTGTTGTCCCTTCTGGAGATGATCTGCTCACCAAACAGCCACGCAGATCGGGGGGGTCTCTGGAGACGCAGGAGCGCTGAGAGGCACCTCATGAAGACCCCTGGGAGATGGAAGCCAGCCAGAAAGAAGAACCCTTTTCATTGGTGACAGATGCTTGCCACCTGGAAACTGAGAAACCTCCTGTGGCATTCCCCAATGGCAACATGAAAATAAGAGTCAGCTGGGAGCTTCTCCATCCCACTCCTCAAGTCCAGCTGGATGGTCCATCTTGAGGCCGTTCCATGCAGCTGGTGCCCCAAGATTAGGAAAGCCCACATTTTGTCGTAGCCAAAACCTGAAGGCCGCAGCGCATTTGAAAAATGTCTCGAGCCTTTTGACTGTGAGGCTGGCTGGGCACCATCAAGCGCTGCTGACTCTTGTTTTCATGGCCATCGGGGAATGCCACAGGAGGTTTCTCAGTTTCCAGGCGGCAAACATTCGTCACCAATGAAAGGGGTTCTTCTTTCTGGCTGGCTTCCATCTCCCAGGGGTGCTTCTTGAAGTCCCTTGTCGGCAGTGCCAGCCCTTTGGCATCTCCAGAGACTCTCTCTATCTGCATGGCTGTTGAGTGAACAGATCTTCTCCAGATGCAACCAAGGAGGTTACAGAAGACTTAGTTCATGAATTCAAAGAGCTGCAGCTTCTGCTCGTTAGGGGGGAGGTCCCGGGAACTGGATTCCGTGTCGGATGCGCCACTTTGCCTTTGGACTTTTCTTCTTGCCCGAGAAACCCCTCCCCAGCTAACCACAAGTGGCTTTGTTGCCCCGAGCCTCTGCTCCGGGGCTCTGTGACTGATGCTCTTTGGCTCTCTGTGCTCTTTATGAGGCTCCTTCTATTAAATTGGTTCAGTGGTCATCCTGGGTTTCTCCTTCCAGCTGTTCCAGTCGGTCCTGGTTCCCAATGGTGGAGAGGTGGGTCGTTGCCCTGTCTGTTGATTGGTTGAAGCAGCCATTTCCAATGCGGGGCTCTGAGGAAGAGATCAAGAGAGTCACGGGTGTCACTATTGGATGTCTCCCAGCCTGGATGGGGCCTGAGCTAGGTGGACTGGAGGATTGATCCGCATTGGAGAGAAAATGCCACATGAGCAGGTTGGCGTTGAGAGCAATCTGATTGCCCACCTGCGCTTTCACCCATTCATTTAAAGTTTTGTCAACGGCAAACGCTAATGTTGAGGGAGGGTGTGACTGTTAAGTTTCTGAGCCCAGGTCTATGGTGCTGAGAATGAATGCTTAGCTTGTGCAAAGTCGGTGTCGACAGTATCCTTTACTTTCTAAAAGCAATATATGGGCATGGATGGTGCATTAAGATAGCACATTGTCCTCTCACCTCTCTAACCTGGGTTCACACCCATTAAATATTCAAGACCTATTCTACGTTAACAATTCTCAACCACGTACATCTCTTTGAGTTGTCCCATTTCTCTGACCACCTTTCTTTTCAGATGAGACAAGAAGTTATGTGACCAAGTTAGACATTCTACTTTCTTTTTTGAATCCCCAGTTTCCTCCATTTCTCTCCTGATGTGGTGACCGGTTACGCAAGGTTTAGGCAGCCATTTGGCACCGCTCCCAAGTGGCCGTACCTCATGTATACCTCGATAGGCTATTCAACTGTGGCTGGTATTTCAACTTGACTTGACTATTCCAATGCACTCCTGGCTGGCCTCCCACCTTCTACCCTATGTAAAGTTGAGGTTATCCAAAACTCGGCTGCCCGTGTCCTAACTCGCACCAAGTCCCGTTCACCCATCACCCCTGTGCTTGCTGATCTACACTGGCTCCCGGTTAAGCAACGCCTCGATTTCAAAATTCTCATCCTTGTTTTCAAATCCCTCCATGGCCTCGCCCCTCCCTATCTCTGTAATCTCCTTCAGCCCCACAACCCCCCGAGATATCTGCGCTCCTCTAATTCTGCCCTCCTGAGCATCCCTGATTTTAATCGCTCCACCATTGATGGCTGTGCCTTCAGCTGCCTGGGCCCTAAGCTCTGGAATTCCCTCCCTAAACCTCTCCGCCTCTCTACCTCTCTTTCCTCCTTTAAGACGCTCCTTAAACCTACCTCTTTGACCAAGCTTTTGGTCACCTGCCCTAATTTCTCCTTATAGGCTCGGTGTCAAGTTTTTTGTCTTATAATACTCCTGTGAAACGCCTTGGGTCGTTTTACTGCGTTAAAGGCGCTATATAAATACAAGTTCTTGTTGTTGTTGTTATTAAAGCTGAGCCTGATTCTGGCATTTCACGATGCCCACATGTGCATGTTGTCCAGCAGAGGTGATTGGATAGCCAACAGGATTGGAAATCCTGACCTGAGGTTTATTTCTCTCTTGCTCCACGTTCCCAATTGCCTTATTCTCGATGATGGAAAAAGGTGTTAAAATATAAATCAAAAATTCTGTCACCATCTGGGATCTCGCCTGCAGCTAACTTTGTGTGCTAGATACAGTCCCAATATCTCTTCAATCTTCTCCAGCAAAGGAGTGGCGATACTGAAGGTCTTGGCTCATGGTAGGGCACCTTAGCCAAGTGACCATTGTTCATGTGTAAGTCAACACAAGTGTTGACAAGCTCATGGACTGTAAGAAAGGGAAACAACTCCAGCATCAAAATAGTGCCTGTTATCACACCATTGTGACATTTTTCCCATTTTCCACATCAGCCACCGTGTCGTCTCTTTGAGTGGGGTAACCAATTAAATGCTGAATTAAGGACAATTTGATGCTGTGGGCCATGTCCACGAGGAACCGGGTCGACCCGGCCCAAACCCATCTCGCATCGGGCCCTTCCAGCCAGCATTTACCTCATGAATCGGGATGGATTTGACCCCAGGTGCCAAGATCAGTATCTTGCCCACAGTGCCACCCAGTTCCTCCAGATGGACCATTTCAAAGGCATCTCTCGTTCCAAGGATTACAAAACATACCTTGCATGTCTTTTGATTTTATCGGGGAGCATCATGAGCCCCCAAAGTTGTTGGTGTCTCTATCGACTGCCCCGCTCCATTGCTTTTCTGGACAAGGTTACCCAGAAAGCTCGTCCACGTCAACTGAGGTCACAGCGGCAGAGGTGATGCACAGCCCTTTAAATAACTGCTGAAATAACATTTTATCACATGAAAAATCACTGCCTCTAACTATAAATAGAGAGTGCGGCTGCTGGAGTCCTCGTTCTTCCACAACTGATGGGGAATTTTTAGAACAAGAACAGTATGGCCCCCTAAGGACTGTTGAACGCAGCACCTCCCCCCCCCCCCCCCACCCCACACCCCCAAGGAATTAATTGTGTATTGAAGGTGGAGGTGACGTTTTTATGTGATGCTCAGCTATGACCCTCGAGCTACCAGCCTCAAAACAGCACCGCAGCGGCATCTGCGTCGCCCCAGTAGCTGAAGTGATGCCGTTTAATAGCGCTGCCCTTGGAACGCTGGCCAGGGAGTCCCGTTGATTCATCCCTACAGTCTAAAGGTGTTGATGCAGGACATATATCTGATGGCAAGGGCGGGGGGGCTCGTTCTTTCACGGTCAGCTGCACTTATCATAAATAACCTGGGAACTGGGTTGCTAGTGGCTTTGACACTGACCTTTCACCTCTGGGAGCTAGGTTCAAATCCAGCTCTGGCTGATGGGCTGAAAGTCCTCTGCCGGTCGTAGGAATACGAAATGTGTTTGGGCAGGTTTAATCTAGTTCCAGTGGGCATGGACTACAGCACAAGAATCGCACTTCATTTGGGACTAATTGGCAATAATGACGGAGTCAGGTCTAGGGATGGCGGGTGTGGGAAATGGGGGGAAAAAAGTGCAACACCGATGCAGCTGGAGGTGTTTTTTCTGAGGTTAGGCCAGAGAAAAGGGAGCTTTTGGAAGACATTCCACTGTTTGTTTTTGAAGTTGGATCCAAGCAGGAGTCGGGATTAGGACCGCTGCTCGTGTGTAGGATAAGCACCAACAAAGACTGGTTGGGCCCAATAGCCTATTTCCATGTAGTAATTTCTGTGCAGGAAGAAGAGTTGGGGAGGTGACCTGAAGATGTGATCAGAGGTTGTTATAAGAAGGCTTTTAAAGATGGGAAGAGGTGTGGCAAGGCGAAGGGGTTTAGGGAAGAGAATTCCGGTGTGGGGGTCGAGATGACTGAAGTCTTCCACCAACAATAGAGCAGAGGGATGGAAGGTACAGTGAACCTGAGTTAGAAGAGAGGAGAATTTGAGCAGAGCTGTGGGGCTTTCCACCTTTCCCACCTTCTTTAAGACCCTCGTCAAAAACCTTTTGGTCACTTGTCATAATATCTGCTTCTTTGGCTTGGCGTCTGATTACGCTTCTATGAAGTGCCTTGGGATGTTTCTCTGCGTTAAAGGCACTATATAAATGCAAGTTGTTGTTGGTAGACCGAGGCCATAGAGAAATTTGAGGATTTTGAGATGAATCCACTGGGGGATGGTGAGCCACTGGAGGGCAGGATAGGTGAGGGTGACTTTGTGTGGGATGGGAGGTGGACAGCAGAGTTCTGGACCAGTTGGGCTTTCTGGAGGGTGCAGCTTTGCAGGCTGGTAAGGAGGTGGTTGCAGAAGTCTGGTGTCAGCTGTGGCTCAGTGGGCAGCACTCTCACCTTTGAGTCAGAAGGTTGTGGGTTCAAGTCCCACTCCAGAGACTTGAGCACAAAATCCGGGCTGACACTTGCGTGCTGCACTGTCAGAGGTGCCGTCTCTCAGATGAGACGTCAAACTGCTCTTGTGGATGTAAAGGTTCCCATGGCACTATTTCGAAGAAGAGCAGGGGGTCCTGGCCAATAGTTATCTCAATCAACATCACTAAAACAGATTATCTGGTCCTTATCTCATTGCTATTTGTGGGAGCTTGCTGTGCACAAATTGGCTGCCAGGTTTTCTACATTACAACAGTGAGTACACTTCAAAAAGTACTTAATTGGCTGTAAAACGCTTTGGGATGTCCTGAGATTGTGAAAGGCGCTATATAAATGGAAGTCTTTCTTTCTTTATTCCTTCTTTAATTAAGGAGCTGGCGCAGTGCGTATGCTTCCTGTGAGACTCCCACTTAATGTGAAAGCAGGAGAGAAACATAGAAACATAGAAGATAGGAGCAGGAGTAGGCCATTCAGCCCCTCGAGCCTGCTCCGCCATTCGATGAGATCATGGCTGATCATCCAAATTCAGTACCCTGTCCCTGCCTTCTCTCCATATCCCTTGATCCCTTTAGTTTTAAGAAATATATCTAACTCCTTCTTGAATATATTTAATGAATTGGCCTCTACTGCCTTCTGTGGTAGAGAATTCCACAGATTCACCACTCTCTGGGTGAAGAAATTCCTCCTCATCTCAGTCCTAAATGGCTTACCCCTTATCCTTAGACTGTGACCCCTGGTTCTGGACTCCCCTGGCCATCGGGAACATCCTTCCTGCATCTAGTCTGTCTAGTCCTGTTAGAGAGGCGGATGAGCATTGCTCACACAAAACTTGCTGAAGTTTGCACAGGTGTAAATGCGGATTAAAAGCACACCATATCTTCATTTGGTGTTTGAAGAAATTTACACGCGGTCGAGTCTCACACGGCGGTTAACCTTCTTCATCTGCTGTTTGATCGCACCCAGTTTATTGGGCCTCACAGGATGATGTGTCTGCTGTAAACTGCGGTGGGGGGTAGACAAAGAGAGACTGAAGGAGGAGCAGAGAGAGGGAGAGATGGGGTGAGGGAGCGGAAAGATCAGGGAAAGAGAGAGAGAGAGAAATGGAGAGGAAGAAGAAGGGTCCAATTTTAATATGCTTAATTATATTCAGCCTCCACAGAAAGGTTGCTTTTGTCACCCGACATCCTTTTGACTAATGGCTGCATGGTTGGCATGGTAACATGCATAGCTAGTTTAATTGAGAGACCTTCACTTTGTTAATTGGATGGTAGGCTAATTGCGGCACATTTCCCGTGACTGCAGTGATGCGTTGACGTATTGTGTGACTTTGGGGCTAATTGGTTTCACCCTCAACCGACCTTCATTCCACTCAGAAAAGGCAGAAACGGGGGTAATTGTTAGCGGAGTTTGGAGAGGGGTAAGTGGGTTAGGTGGCTCTTGTTAATCATTACTAAGCACGAACAAACCTTTAGGAATACTAATTGACCACCTGTGGAAACGTGTTTGAAACCCGGACTTATAAAGGTTCCCCCCCAATTCCCCCCACGCCCCAGTTTTCTGCAGTTATTATCTGAACATGCTGGTTTGTTATAGGGTGCATTTCAATAGACTTGGTGGGGGGGGGGGAATTTGGTTGCTTTGCACCTCCTGTTAGCGCCCTAAAAGGGCGCTAATAGGGCGCAAGGTAACTAGCGCCCGGGCGCGGCGATGTTTTCGCCGCTCACGAAATTGACCAGACATTTTGCGGCGGTGCTAAACACTACCGCCACGATCTCCTGCGCCCGCAGATCGTGACGTCAGTCGAGCGTGCGACGCCCCGGTAGCGCTCCAGACCGGATATTGAGTGGCGCCCCCTGCCTTACCGCCAACGCTAACAACGACAGGTTGAGGGGAACGTTTTGCAGTCGGGAAGGGACTGGGGGACCGCTATTTAAAGGCGACCGCTTCCTGCCTTTTTTTGTCAGCGACATTTTTGCACCACGCATTCAGAGAGAGAGAGAGACTTCTGGAGAGATTCAGCGCTGTGTGAAGGAGTTTTGGGTACTGAGCAGCAGTTGCAGGTTCATTTTGATTTGACCTTCCTTGCATCGATTTAGAAGAGACTATAGGGGCTGCACTCTGAGCTCTTTCCCTGGGCCTCTCCATTGTTCTTTCCAGCAGATTTGTTGTACAGGTCTGTCCAGGCCGAGATTCAAGGCTGCAATGAGCAGGGTGTGGCTGGAGAGCAAGATCGACCCTCTCCTTTAAGAACTGGCCGGCGCCAGTGTGTCTGTGTTCCATTGCTGACTGACATCACATGAGCTTCGCCAGCACTCTGAGGTAGCGCCTTGAGAGGTGTGTAGCGCCTGATTTAGCGCTCCAATCACCTCCAGGGGCGATAGAAGCCAAGTTTGCAGTCGGAGGTGATAATTAGTGCCAGGCGCTAAACTTTGCACCCAGGCCGATAATTGCGCCCCAAACGGGGCGATACCGAATTTCTCCCCCTTGGTATCTCTCCCAGGTGCCCCAGACAGTAAGTGCCAGCAGTGTGTCCAGCCGTTGAGAGGCCTTGCAGAGGCCCCATCCTGTCCCCATTTAGGGGTGCGAACCCTGGCTGCTTTCTCGCCCACCACCCAGCCTAGTGGTGCTGAGGCCAACAGTAATACCCCAACTGCGATCAGCTGCTCAGCACACAACCCGGAACCTTCCTGTGGGTAGTCAGTTTTCTCACTGGGTGGGGCCGTGGGGCCTGATTTCACTCATGGCTCCACCCCCCCCCCCCCCCCCATCTTAAAGCCATAGATACACAAGGTACAGTGCCAATAACATGCCAGCTTCCAGTGGCAGGAAGTGCCGCCTGCTGTTAATCTTGTATTAATTGAATTTATTCTTGGGATGAAGCGGGGACACTTTGCGGGGCTTTTTTTGGCTCTCATCAGGCCAAGCTGTTTTACTTTTGTCCAAAGCAATATTTCTCAAGGCCTTGAGCCGAGGGCTGGCAGTTAGCAACAGGCCGCCATTGTTCTCCTATTAATTCAGTCAACACTGAAAATAATTAAAATTGCACTATGTGCTCCACAAAGGCGAAGTATATAATACTGTATTAATATTCCCATCTCTTGCTTTTTTTTACCCTAAAAACATTTTCACTTTTTTTCTAGTAAGCCGGGCTTGTATTGCTAGAGCTCCTTATCGCATTTCTCAGTAACAGTCCAAAGCACTTGACTAAACACGGCAACCAATTTGCACACAGCAAGGTCCCTCAAACAGCAATGGAATGAATGATCATTAGTGTTTGAGTAAGCAGCGTTGGCCAGGGCACTCCCTGTTCTTTGTGTAGCCGCAGGTGATGTTTTTCATCCACCTGAACAGGCAGGGTCCCAGTTTAATGCCTCATCTGAAAGCTAGGACACCTGAACAGTGCAGCACTCCTTCAGTACTGCACTGGAGTGCCAGCCTGCATCCCATGCTTAAGCACTTAAAATGGGGCTTGTGCCGACCACCTTCTAACTCAGAGGCATGTGTGCTGTAAACTGAGCCAAGCTAGTTTGCTTCCTGGGTAAAGGGTATACTTGTGCCAGAATCCCTACAGTTACAATCTAAAACCGGCTCGTCCCTCCCTATCTCTGTAACCTCGTACAGCCCTCCAAGAACACACAAGCATACGAATTAGGAGCAGGAGTCGGCCACTCGGCCCCTCGAGCCTGCTCCGCCATTCATTAAGATCATGGCTGATCCGATTGCTCCACATTCCCGCCTACCCCCGATAACCTTTCACCCCCTCGCTTACCAAGAATCTATCTACCTCTGCCTTAAAAATATTCAAAGACTCTGCTTCCACCGCCCTCTGAGGAAGAGAGTTCCAAAGACTCACGACCCTCTGTGAGAAAGAATTTCTCCTCATCTCTGTCTTAAATGGGCGACCCCTTATTTTTAAACAGTGACCCCTAGTTCTAGATTCTCCCACAAGAGGAAACATCCTCTCCACATCCACCCTGTCCAAACCCCTCAGGATCTTATATGTTTCAATCAAGTCACCTCTTACTCTTCTAAACTCTAGCGGATACAAGCCTAGCCTGTACAACCTTTCCTCATAAGACAACCCGCCCATTACAGGTATCAGTCTAGTAAACCTTCTCTGAATTGCTTCTAACGCATTTACATCCTTCCTTAAATAAGGAGACCAATACTGTACACAGTACTCCAGATGTGGTCTCACCAATGCCCTGTATAGCTGAAGCATAACCTCCCTACTTTTGTATTCAATTCCCCTCGTAATAAACAATAACATTCTATTAGCTTTCCTAATTACTTGCTGTACCTGCATACTAACCTTTTGCGATTCATGCACTAGGACACCCAGATCCCTCTGCATCTCAGAGCTCTGCAATCGCTCACCATTTAGATAATATGCTTTTTTATTCTTCCTGCCAAAATGGACAATTTCACATTTTCCCACATTATACTCCATTTGCCAGATCTTTGCCCACTCACTTAACCTATCTATATCCCTTTGTAGCCTCCTTATGTCCTCTTCACAATTTACTTTCCTACCTATCTTTGTGTCATCAGCTAATTTAGCAACCATACCTTCGGTCCCTTCATCCAAGTCATTTATATAAATTGTAAAAAGTTGAGGCCCCAGCACTGATCCCTGTGGCACACCACTTGTTACATCTTGCCAACCAGAAAATGACCCATTTATGCCTACTCTCTGTTTCCTGTTAGCTAGCCAATCTATCCATGCCAATATGTTACCCCCTACACCATGAGCTTTTATTTTCCGCAATAACCTTTGCTCTGGCACCCTTGATGTTGGAGGAACTCTGTGTTCCTCCAACTCTGGCCTCTTGTCCATCCCTCAGTCCCTTCGTTCCACCATTGGTGGCCGTGCCTTCAGCTGTCCAGGCTCTAAGCTCTGGAATTCCCTCCCTAAACCCCTCCGCCTCTCTCTGCTCCTTTAAGACCCTCTTTGGCCAAGCATGTCTCCGTCTTTGGCTCGGTGTCAATTTTTGTCTGATTACGTTCCTGTGAAGCGCCTTGGGACGCTTTACTACGTTAAAGGCGCTGTATAAATGTGAGTTGTTTTTTGTGGCTCCGTTATCATGATAGCAAAATCGTAGACCTGTGAAAATATGTGTTTGAGCGATGAGCTACCTCATGTATCTTGTCTTGCTGTAATCTGAGCTACAGAAGTGTCGGAGCGCTGCAACATTGAACGCTCTGCTGTGACATCAATGATGAGCTGACTAAACGGAGCTAGAAACGCTGAACTTTGTGGGAGTGCTGTACTGTCTGACGCTGTCTTTCACATTAGATGTTAAACCCCAGCTCCATCTGCTGACAAACGTTGGCCAGGATCCCAGGAGAATTCCCTGCTCTTTTCTGGACGGTGCCGTGGGATCCTTTGCATCCACCTGAACAGGCAGGCAGGGTCTTGGGATAGCGTTGCATCCGAAAGACGGCACCTCCGACCGTGCAGCACTCCCTCGGGACTGCGCTGAAATGTCAGTCTAGATTATGTGCTCAAGTCCTGGGGCGAGGCTTGAACCCACAACCTCCTGGCAGAGAGCTGGAGTGAGCAAAGATGTCACTCTTGCAGCCTTGCAAACTCATTCAGGATGTTGCTGGGCCAGAGCTTCATGACGTCCAAAAAGTGTCTTGATTCTCAATCGCTTCTAATGAATTTTGCCTCTCCTCCCATAGTGTGATGAATCTCCTTAACAATTTTACGTATCCGTCAATGACTAATGTTAAATCTGCATTACCACCATCTGTCTTCTAAAAAGCTAATCTTCCTTGATTCAGCACGAAGATGCTGACTCATGCTAGGATACAATTCATCGTTTGCTGGATGCACTCTGATACCGCATCATTCTTCACCCGTTAGCCTGTGCACTGTGAGTGTTGACCAGCTATACAAGCGTGAGGTGAATCATGATCCTGCCCTCAACCGATGTCTACGGGCGTGAACATTTTAGCAGGACTGACTGGACAGCGGGCGGGAGCAGGTCCCCTGGCTGATTCCCTGCCCCCAACCCAAGAACACTCTCTGGCTAAGGTGACTAGCTCAGCAAAAAGCAAGTCATTGAAGTTGGGACCTTCCTGGTCTGTATAGCTCAGTTCCACAGTCGTCCGACCATTTACGGACCGAGCCATCAGTGTGGTCTGTCAATTCTGCACTCAACCTGCCTACATTGCACTAGATGAGAGGGGCCCAAGCAAGATTCTGCCTCTAATGCACACAGGAAAAAAAAAATCAACCCTCTCATGCACTATCTACCCTGTCTGTCTCAGTATGTGTGTGTGTGTGTGTGTGTGTGTGTATAGATATAGAGACTTGCATTTATATAAGTACCTTTCACAACCTCAGGATGTCCCAAAGCGCTTTACAGCCAATGAAGTACTTTTGAAGTGTAGTCACTGTTGTAATGTAGGAAACGCGGCAGCCAATTTGCGCACAGCAAGCTCCCACAAACAGCAATGAGATAATGACCAGCTAATCTGCTTTTAATGATGTTGGTTGAGGGATAAATATTGGCCAGGACACCAGGGAGATCTCCCCTGCTTCAAAATAGTGCCATGGGATCTTTTACATCCACCTGAGAGAGCAGACAGGGCCTCGGTTTAACGTCTCATCCGAAAGACGGCACCTCCGACAGTGCAGCACTCCCTCAGCACTGCACTGGAGCGTCAGCGTAGATGATGTGCTGAAGTTTCTGGAGTGGGACTTGAACCCACAACCCTCTGACTCAGAGGCGAGAGTGCCCACTGAGGCACGGCTGACACATAATACATCTATGTATCTACATTCAGACAGCCTGTCTCAATCTTAATCTGCTACACCCTTGTGACATTCTCATTTCCTTAACCTTCTGTGCTTATGGGTAGATGCTGTTGAAATAGTGCACGTTGACCTTCAGCCACTGGGGACTGAATTGAAACTACCCAAACTGCTTTTGCTAAGAAATATTGACATGTGGCACTGAGACATGTCTGGAGGCCGGAACCTTTCAGTTGAGCCTGTCTAGGTTGAGTGACTGCTCGCTTGCTCTTAACTTGTGCGTCCGATCTCCCAAAAGGCCTGAGCACTTTCCAGCTCATATTCACCTTTTGCTGGAAATGTTCGCAGCAATTCAGCTTGGCCCGCTCGCTCCACCGAGTGTGAGCGCTGTCGGTTCGAAGCCCGCTGCAGGATCCGAGCAAACTCCAGTGTAGTGTAGTGAGGCATTCCATGGAAATTACAACATAGAAACGGGTCGTTCTGCCCAAGCGGTTTGTGTCGGTGTCTATCTGCAACATGAGCAGTAGTTCTAGCCTGTTCCCATGTAACAGGGCAACACGGTGGCATAGTGGTTAGCACTGTTGCCTCACAGCGCCAGGGACCCGGGTTCGAATCCGGCCACGGGTGACTTCTGTGTGGAGTTTGCACATTCTCCCCGTGTCTGCGTGGGTTTCCTCCGGGTGCTCCGGTTTCCTCCCACAGTCCAAAGATGTGCGGGTTAGGTTGATTTGGCTATGATAAATTGACCCTTAGTGTTAGGGGGGATTAAATACGTGGGGTTACGGGGATAGGGTGGGATATGTGTCGGTGCAGGCTCGATGGGCCGAAATGGCCTCTATCTGCACTGTGGGGATTCTGTGATTCTGTAACCTTTATTGCCTTTTCTTTAACCACCTATCTAACCTATTCTTAAATGTTGGCACGGTTTCTGCTTAAATCACTAACCCTGCCAGTGCATTCCCCAGTGTCAGGTTTCTCCTTCTCTCTAAATCTCTTACATTTAATCTTGTATCTGGAGATTATCACCGTTGTCATGAGATGTTGAGCCATTAAACCTGTTTCTATGGCAGTATTTAGAAGAGGTTCCCTGTCCAACATTCCTTCCTTAACCAACGCCATCATCATCCTTCACATGACTGAGGTGTGCACAAAATGGCTGCCACATTTGCCCACATAACAGCAGCCATTGCACTTCATAAGTCTTTGATTGTATGTGAAGCGCTTTGAGATCGCTCTGAGGCACACATTGTGGTATCTTTTCCTTTGGTAACAAATTCCTCCAGAGACAAACCGGGTTAATTATTTTCTTTGTGAAGTCATTGTGCAGTTTTTGTCTCACGTTGGGAACATCAGTACGGTTATACTAACCTTAGGGATGATGCGTTAAGAGACCAGGATAATTGATTTAGTGACCCCTGGCTGGGTTGGGAGTGGGAGGGGGGGGTCCCAAGGTTCCGCCCTAATTAGAGTGCTGGCCTTAGTGTTGAGTTGCTGCCCTTTGTGTGGGGGGTGGGGGGCAGCTCGGGTTGCCAACTACGGTTGGACGTATCCTGGAGGATTCATCACATGACCTCGCGCCTCCAACCGCCCTGCCCAGTCGAACAGCCTTTTCTCCCCGTCTCCAATATTTTTATGACTAATAAATGAAAGTGTTCAAAGAAAATGGGGAAAAAAAAACACCATTATTTTTCAAAGCCTCGTTGATTTTTTTCCCTGGGTTGCTCGCAGCGGTGTCCAGGAGATTATTCTTCAATTCCTGGAGGGTTGGCATCCCACCATGGGGCCATAATATTCACATGAAGTGCACGTTCCCAACAACTACAGCAACTTGCATTTATATAGCGCCTCATACATAGTAAAATGTCCCAAGGTACATCACAGGAGCGATTATCAGACAGAATTTGACACCGAGCCACATGTTAGGACAGGTGACCAAAAGCTTGGTCAAAGAGGTAGGTTTTAATGAGCGTCTTGAAGGAGGAAAGAGAGGTAGCGAGGCGGAGAAGTTTAGGGAGGGAATTACAGAGGTCAGGTCCTCGATGGCTGAGGGCACGGCCGCCAGTGGTGGGGTGAAGGAAGTCAGGGATGCACAAAAGGCCAGGATTGGAGGAACGCTGACTTTATAAATCTGAAAAACAGCACCAGTGTGAATGGAAGATTTATATTGGCCTAGAATCAGTGTCCCCAACCATTCTTTGTGCAGGTATATGAAGCTGGGCCTGAACTCTGCCTGGCACATGCACTGTGCTGACTACAGGTAAGCACAAAGCTTGGGAGAGCGGGCTGCCTGGATTATTTTAATGGGAGCTGAGTTTGGTCATATAGTATAGGTGTAGGATTACGCACCCAGAGGCTGGAGTCTCGGTTCTGCTCGCAGGCCTCGCTGGTTGCTAAGGGCTGGAGACAGGAGTCTCTTTCCGTTCCACTCTATCGAGGTGTCTGGAGACGCTTGCGTCTCGGTTCCACTGCAAAGGTTTCTCTCGGTAAGTAGAGGTTGTAGCCCAGGAGGCTGCCAATGGAAAAGTTATCTTTCTCTGCTGGTAGCTGGCCTCATTAACAACTTGTTAGGACTACAGCCCTGTGTACTCCCAACAACTTAATGTTTTGCATCTCCCCCCCGCCCCCCCCGCCCAACCCCCACTCAGATTCCCCCGCCGTGGTAGGGTAGCTGCCTTTGCTGTGTCTCCACAGTGACGTGGCTGAAATTTAAAACTGGGCCGTGTAGAGCGTCCTCATTATGTCCCACATTGACACGGGGCCTTGTGCATCCTCGTCCTTTAACCTTCACACACGCCCAACAATTCCCCCCCCCGGCCCCAGGGTCAGGCACTGACTCTCGCTTCAGTTCAACAGTCGCTAGCAATCTTTGAGCACCTCACCAACATGTGCCTGTGTCCTACTTAAGAAAGAAGGAAAGATCTTGCATTTATACGGTGCCTTTCACAACCTCGGTCCGTCCCAAAGGACTTCAACACCAGTAGAGTGTTTCTGAAGCGCAGTCACTGTTGTAATGTGGGGAAATGCAGCAGCCAATTCCCACAAACGTCAGTCAGATAAATGACCAGTTGATCGGTTCTTAGTGAAGGATAAATATTGACCAGGACTCTGGGGAGAACTCCCCAGCTCTTCTTCGAATAGACGGGGCCTCGCTTTAACGTCTCCTGTGAAAGACGGCACCTCCGACCGTGCAGCTCTCCCTCAGCACTGCACTGGAGTGTCAGCCTGGATTATGTGCTTGAGTTTCTGGAGTGTAACTCGAACCTACGACCTTCTGTCTCGGGGGCGTGAGTACTACCACTGATCCAAAGCTGACACCCACCCAGATGGTAGTGTCGGAGGCTATTCAAGAACAGAAGGCACCAGCCAAGCCCAATCTAGTTTTGACTTGACACACCCGACCACTTTTTAGCAGAAGTAGCTGGATAGCAATCAAGGGCAGGGGCACGGGCTGATTTCTTTCTTTCCCCGCCCCTCCTCCAAAGCTGGGTTGCTGAGGCCAATTGCCCCCTGACTCTCTCAGATTGGCACTGGTCACAAACTTGAATGAGGGGAATGCAACGCACAGAGAAAAAAAGACTTGCATTTATACAGCACGTTTCACGACCTCAGGACGTCCCAGAGCGCTTTACAGTCAATGAAGTACTTTTTGAAGTGTAGTCACAGTTGCAATGTAGGAAACGCAGCAGCCAATTTGCGCACAGCAAGCTCCCACAAACAGCAATGTGATAATAACCAGATAATCTGTTTTACTGATGATGGTTGAGGGATAAATGGTGGACAGGACACTGAGAGAACTCCCCTGCTCTTCTTCGAAGACTTTAACTTCTCCTGTAGCCCGGTCCCACGGATACCGATGGTCATCTGGTACCTCGGTTAACAGATCAATCCTCATTCTTCACCCGTGAGCCTCGACAGCGACTGTCAGCAGCTTGTTTGATCAAGAGCCATTGAGTAATACAAGCACAAACAGGGCTGAGCTGCCTGACCATTGGAAGCTGGATTGCCAGAGCTCAGGCCATAGGCTGCCCACCTAACCTCCCCACACCGCCCCACCATCCCCTCCCCCCGATCTCGGCCACTGGAGCAGCTTTCAGTATATTGATGCATTCACACTGAGCTCATCAAATCCTGACCTCCGATTTCCCCAGTCCAAACACACTGAGTGCGTTTCTGAAGAGTGAGCTTGGTCCTGCATCTTCACCCGTGTGTGGCTTTGTTCAGGTAGGACAAGAATCAACTCCCCACTCCACTTTAAAGCAGATTATAGGATATGTGTGTGTATCTCTCGCACTCCCTCTATCTCTCTGGCGCTCTCTCTGGCGCTCCCTCTGTCTCTGTGGCGCTCCCTCTGTCTCTCTGGCGCTCCCTCTGTCTCTCTGGCGCTCCCTCTGTCTCTCTGGCGCTCCCTCTGTCTCTCTGGCGCTCCCTCTGTCTCTCTGGCACTCTCTCTGTCTCTGGCGCTCTCTCTGTCTCTCTGGCGCTCCCTCTGTCTCTCTGGCACTCTCTCTGTCTCTGGCGCTCTCTCTGTCTCTGGCGCTCTCTCTGTCTCTGGCGCTCCCTCTGTCTCTCTGGCGCTCCCTCTGTCTCTCTGGCGCTCCCTCTGTCTCTCTGGCGCTCTCTCTGTCTCTGGCGCTCTCTCTGTCTCTGGCGCTCTCTCTGTCTCTGGCGCTCTCTCTGTCTCTGGCGCTCTCTCTGTCTCGCTGGCGCTCTCTCTGTCTCGCTGGCGCTCTCTCTGTCTCTCTCTGTCTCTCTGGCGCTCTCTCTGTCTCTCTGGCGCTCCCTCTGTCTCTCTGGCGCTCCCTCTGTCTCTCTGGCGCTCCCGCTGTCTCTCTGGCGCTCCCTCTGTCTCTCTGGCGCTCTCTCTGGCGCTCCCTCTGTCTCTCTGGCGCTCCCTCTGTCTCTCTGGCGCTCCCTCTGTCTCTCTGGCGCTCCCGCTGTCTCTCTGGCGCTCCCTCTGTCTCTCTGGCGCTCCCGCTGTCTCTCTGGCGCTCCCGCTGTCTCTCTGGCGCTCCCGCTGTCTCTCTGGCGCTCCCTCTGTCTCTCTGGCGCTCCCTCTGTCTCTCTGGCGCTCCCTCTGTCTCTCTGGCGCTCCCTCTGTCTCTCTGGCGCTCCCTCTGTCTCTCTGGCGCTCCCTCTGTCTCTCTGGCGCTCCCTCTGGCGCTCCCGCTGTCTCTCTGGCGCTCCCGCTGTCTCTCTGGCGCTCCCGCTGTCTCTCTGGCGCTCCCTCTGTCTCTCTGGCGCTCCCTCTGTCTCTCTGGCGCTCCCTCTGGCGCTCTCTCTGTCCCTCTGGCGCTCTCTCTGGCGCTCTCTCTGGCACTCTCTCTGTCTCTCTCTCTGTCTCTCTGGCGCTCTCTCTGTCGCTCTCTCTGGCGCTCTCTTTGTCTCTCTGGCGCTCTCTCTGTCTCTCTGGCGCTCTCTCTGTCTCTCTGGCGCTCTCTCTGTCTCTCTGGCGCTCCCTCTGTCTCTCTGGCGCTCCCTCTGTCTCTCTGGCGCTCTCTCTGTCTCTCTGGCGCTCTCTCTGTCTCTCTGGCGCTCTCTCTGTCCCTCTGGCGCTCCCTCTGTCTCTCTGGCGCTCTCTCTGGCGCTCTCTCTGGCACTCTCTCTGTCTCTCTCTCTGTCTCTCTGGCGCTCTCTCTGTCGCTCTCTCTGGCGCTCTCTTTGTCTCTCTGGCGCTCTCTCTGTCTCTCTGGCGCTCTCTCTGTCTCTCTGGCGCTCTCTCTGTCTCTCTGGCGCTCTCTCTGGCGCTCTCTCTGTCTCTCTGGCGCTCCCTCTGTCTCTCTGGCGCTCCCTCTGTCTCTCTGGCTCTCCCTCTGTCTCTCTGGCGCTCCCTCTGTCTCTCTGGCGCTCCCTCTGTCTCTCTGGCGCTCCCTCTGTCTCTCTGGCGCTCCCTCTGTCTCTCTGGCGCTCCCTCTGTCTCTCTGGCGCTCTCTCTGTCTCTCTGGCGCTCTCTCTGTCTTTCTGGCACTCTCTCTGGCGCTCTCTCTGGCACTCTCTCTGTCTCTCTGGCACTCTCTCTGTCTCTCTGGCGCTCTCTCTGGCGCTCTCTCTGGCGCTCTCTCTGGCACTCTCTCTGTCTCTCTGGCACTCTCTCTGGCGCTCTCTCTGTCTCTCTGGCGCTCTCTCTGGCGCTCTCTCTGGCACTCTCTCTGTCTCTCTGGCACTCTCTCTGTCTCTCTGGCGCTCTCTCTGGCGCTCCCTCTGTCTCTGTGGCGCTCCCTCTGTCTCTGTGGCGCTCCCTCTGTCTCTCTGGCGCTCCCTCTGTCTCTCTGGCGCTCCCTCTGTCTCTCTGGCGCTCCCTCTGTCTCTCTGGCGCTCCCTCTGTCTCTCTGGCGCTCTCTCTGTCTCTGGCGCTCTCTCTGTCTCTCTGGCGCTCCCTCTGTCTCTCTGGCACTCTCTCTGTCTCTGGCGCTCTCTCTGTCTCTGGCGCTCTCTCTGTCTCTGGCGCTCCCTCTGTCTCTCTGGCGCTCCCTCTGTCTCTCTGGCGCGCTCTCTGTCTCTGGCGCTCTCTCTGTCTCTGGCGCTCTCTCTGTCTCTGGCGCTCTCTCTGTCTCTGGCGCTCTCTCTGTCTCTGGCGCTCTCTCTGTCTCGCTGGCGCTCTCTCTGTCTCTCTCTGTCTCTCTGGCGCTCTCTCTGTCTCTCTGGCGCTCCCTCTGTCTCTCTGGCGCTCCCTCTGTCTCTCTGGCGCTCCCTCTGTCTCTCTGGCGCTCCCTCTGTCTCTCTGGCGCTCCCGCTGTCTCTCTGGCGCTCCCTCTGTCTCTCTGGCGCTCCCGCTGTCTCTCTGGCGCTCCCGCTGTCTCTCTGGCGCTCCCGCTGTCTCTCTGGCGCTCCCTCTGTCTCTCTGGCGCTCCCTCTGTCTCTCTGGCGCTCCCTCTGTCTCTCTGGCGCTCCCTCTGTCTCTCTGGCGCTCCCTCTGTCTCTCTGGCGCTCCCTCTGGCGCTCCCGCTGTCTCTCTGGCGCTCCCGCTGTCTCTCTGGCGCTCCCGCTGTCTCTCTGGCGCTCCCTCTGTCTCTCTGGCGCTCCCTCTGTCTCTCTGGCGCTCCCTCTGGCGCTCTCTCTGTCCCTCTGGCGCTCTCTCTGGCGCTCTCTCTGGCACTCTCTCTGTCTCTCTCTCTGTCTCTCTGGCGCTCTCTCTGTCGCTCTCTCTGGCGCTCTCTTTGTCTCTCTGGCGCTCTCTCTGTCTCTCTGGCGCTCTCTCTGTCTCTCTGGCGCTCTCTCTGTCTCTCTGGCGCTCTCTCTGTCTCTCTGGCGCTCTCTCTGTCTCTCTGGCGCTCTCTCTGTCCCTCTGGCGCTCTCTCTGGCGCTCTCTCTGGCACTCTCTCTGTCTCTCTCTCTGTCTCTCTGGCGCTCTCTCTGTCGCTCTCTCTGGCGCTCTCTTTGTCTCTCTGGCGCTCTCTCTGTCTCTCTGGCGCTCTCTCTGTCTCTCTGGCGCTCTCTTTGTCTCTCTGGCGCTCTCTCTGTCTCTCTGGCGCTCTCTCTGTCTCTCTGGCGCTCTCTCTGTCTCTCTGGCGCTCCCTCTGTCTCTCTGGCGCTCCCTCTGTCTCTCTGGCTCTCCCTCTGTCTCTCTGGCGCTCCCTCTGTCTCTCTGGCGCTCCCTCTGTCTCTCTGGCGCTCCCTCTGTCTCTCTGGCGCTCCTTCTGTCTCTCTGGCGCTCTCTCTGTCTCTCTGGCGCTCTCTCTGTCTCTCTGGCACTCTCTCTGGCGCTCTCTCTGGCACTCTCTCTGTCTCTCTGGCACTCTCTCTGGCGCTCTCTCTGGCGCTCTCTCTGGCGCTCTCTCTGGCACTCTCTCTGTCTCTCTGGCACTCTCTCTGGCGCTCTCTCTGTCTCTCTGGCGCTCTCTCTGGCGCTCTCTCTGGCACTCTCTCTGTCTCTCTGGCACTCTCTCTGTCTCTCTGGCGCTCTCTCTGGCGCTCTCTCTGGCGCTCTCTCTGGCACTCTCTCTGGCACTCTCTCTGTCTCTCTGGCACTCTCTCTGTCTCTCTGGCGCTCTCTCTGTCTCTCTGGCGCTCTCTCTGTCTCTCTGGCGCTCTCTCTGGCGCTCTCTCTGGCACTCTCTCTGTCTCTCTGGCACTCTCTTTGTCTCTCTGGCGCTCTCTCTGTCTCTCTGGCGCTCTCTCTGGCGCTCTCTCTGGCGCTCTCTCTGGCACTCTCTCTGTCTCTCTGGCACTCTCTCTGGCGCTCTCTCTGTCTCTCTGGCGCTCTCTCTGGCGCTCTCTCTGGCACTCTCTCTGTCTCTCTGGCACTCTCTCTGTCTCTCTGGCGCTCTCTCTGGCGCTCTCTCTGGCGCTCTCTCTGGCACTCTCTCTGGCACTCTCTCTGTCTCTCTGGCACTCTCTCTGTCTCTCTGGCGCTCTCTCTGTCTCTCTGGCGCTCTCTCTGTCTCTCTGGCGCTCTCTCTGGCGCTCTCTCTGGCACTCTCTCTGTCTCTCTGGCACTCTCTTTGTCTCTCTGGCGCTCTCTCTGGCGCTCTCTCTGGCGCTCTCTCTGGCGCTCTCTCTGGCGCTCTCTCTGGCGCTCTCTCTGGCGCTCTCTCTGGCGCTCTCTCTGGCGCTCTCTCTGGCGCTCTCTTTGTCTCTCTGGCGCTCTCTCTGTCTCTCTGGCGCTCTCTCTGTCTCTCTGGCGCTCTCTCTGTCTCTCTGGCGCTCTCTCTGTCTCTCTGGCGCTCCCTCTGTCTCTCTGGCGCTCCCTCTGTCTCTCTGGCGCTCCCTCTGTCTCTCTGGCGCTCTCTCTGTCTCTCTGGCGCTCTCTCTGGCGCTCTCTCTGGCACTCTCTCTGTCTCTCTGGCGCTCTCTCTGTCTCTCTGGTGCTTTCTCTGTCTCTCTGGCGCTCTCTCTGTCTCTCTGGCGCTCCCTCTGTCTCTCTGGCTCTCTCTCTCTCTCTCTGTCTCTCTGGCGCTCTCTCTGTCTCTCTGGCGCTCTCTCTGTCTCTCTGGCGCTCTCTCTGTCTCTCTGGCGCTCTCTCTGTCTCTCTCTCTCTCTCTCTCTCTGTCTCTCTGGCGCTCCCTCTGTCTGTCTCTCTCTCTCTCTCATTCATGGGTTTAGTTTAAAAATATGGAGTTTTGCGTGGGTTTCCTCCGGGTGCTCCGGTTTCCTCCCACAGTCCAAAAATGTGTGGGTTAGGTTGATTTGGCTATGATAAATTGACCCTTAGTGTTAGGGGGATTAAATATGTGGGGTTATGGGGATAGGATGGGATATGTTAGGGGGAATTAAATACGTGGGGTTACGGGGGTAGGGTGGGATATGTGTACTGTGGGGATTAAAGCAGGGACAGGGTACTGGATTTGGATGATCAGCCATGATCGTATTGAATGGCGGAGCAGGCTCGACGGGCCGAATGGCCTACTCCTGCTCCTAGATTCTATGTTTCTATGTTTTGCAGCAAAAGAGCAGCTTCTGTGAAAGCGGAGTGAAAATCCTGATGTATTTATTTTTCTTCAGCCCGGTTCAGAGGTCAGGATCCTGGCAGCAGCTCACTCTTGGCGCCACATTTACTTCTGTGAAGCAGCGGCACGGTGTGGGCCTGGCCCCCCAAACCACACCTGCCCAGTCTGACACGATTTGCTCACGAGGGGCCTCACAATGGAGCTGAGTCCAGTCCTGTCCTGCCCCAGTGTGCACGCACACACCGGCTCGCTCGCGCTTTCCATGATGGTGATCAGGAGCAGGATGTCTGGCTGCCTCTCCCACCCCCACCCACCCCCCCCAAACCGCGAGCCTCGGAAGCTGAGGCTAATTGTTGCCCCCCAGCTAACTCGGCCAGACCAGGGCCGGCCCTGGCATCGCACCGGACTGCAGGCTCGGTTCCACACACGCCGCCTGGTGTCTTTTCCCACTGAACCATTATGGGGACACCCACCACTAGAAATCTTAAAACAAACGAGCATAAATTGGAGTATTGTGTCCAATTTTGGGCACCGCACTTTAGGAAGGATGTGAAGGCCTTGGAGAGGGTGCAGAAAAGATTGACGAGAATGATTCCAGGGATGAGGGACTTCAGTTACGTGGATAGACTGGAGAAGCTGGGGTTGTTCTCCTTAGAGCAGAGAAGGTTGAGAGGAGATTTGAGAGAGGTGTTCAAAATCATGAGGGGTCTAGACAGAGTAGATAGAGAGAAACTCTTCCCATTGGTGGAAGGGTCGAGAACCAGAGGACACAGATTTAAGGTGATTGGCAAAAGAACCAAAGGCGACATGAGGAAATACGTTTTTACGCAGCGAGTGGTTATGATCTGGAATGCACTGCCTGAGTGGGTGGTGGAGACAGACTCAATCACGGCTTTCAAAAGGGAATTGGATAAGTACCGGAAGGAAACAAATTTTGCAGGGCTACGGGGAAAGGGCGGGGGAGTGGGACTAGCTGAAGTGCTCTTGCAGAGAGCCGGCACGGGCGTGATGGGCTGAATGGCCTCCTTCTGTGCTGTGACCATTCTATGATTCTATAAATACTGTCCTGTGCCAGTATCTGTGGCTCAATGTGGTGCGACGGTGCTCTGACGCAGCAGAGCCTGGCTGGGCTGGGAATCGACACGATCCTGACGGTGCCCTCTTAAGATTCCCAAACCAGTGGACCCAGCTGCATTCCTGAGCTCACCCGCTTCCCCACCCTTCCTGAATCTGTGCCATTAACGGGCATTTAACGCATTCCATGGAATTGCCTCAGTTCCTACCGGAGGAGAAGGAGGTGCTCAATTTGGCGTCACTGGGCCGGCTGTGCCATGAAGGTATATCTTGCACCGACTCTGGGAGTGATCCACTGAACCCACTGTCCGAGGCTGTTCGTGGCAGCTTTCCTGGCCCTGGGTCTGGGTCAGGCCACTTTCTGCAGTGCAGGGTGAGGCGAAAACCAGTGGGGTAGAATGCAAACCCATCGAGCCGTTTATATCTTCATTTCCCGGCCTCCTCCGCATCCTGTATCATCGGGACTTGTGGTCCAAAGTGACGGAAGAAGCTTTTAACGTTCCTCTCGCCAGCTATAAACAGCCAGAGCTGCGGGGGAACTGAGAGAACCACATTTTCACTCAGTTCCAATAATATGGAATCGGATTAAGACCACCAAATATGGAGGGCCCGGCCCCATGTGTCTCCATATTACACGGCACACGTGTGGAATCAGGCACCCGACGCCCCTTGTAAACAGGGGGAACAGTCACCTGACACGGCCTATACAACCCAGTCAATCAAGCCTCTTAAATTCTACTGTTGACTCTGCACTGCTCTCTGACCGGGCAGAGTGAAGGCACACGCGCACACACCCACACGCTGGTTAAACTTGTAGTGCTAACAAAGAGCAGCCTGGCTAGTTCACAGCGGAGGAAAAGCAGAGGTGGGGATAAAATCAGAATTTGGTGCTGGAGTGGGTATAGTGTGGTGTGCATATTGTGCCCCAACATCACTTTTTAAAAAAAAAAACAGATTATCTGGTCATTATCACTTTGCTGTTTGTGGGAGCTTGCTGTGCGCAAATTGGCTGCCGCGTTTCCTACATTACAACAGTGACGACACTTCAAAAAATACTTCAATGGCTGTAAAGCGCTTTGGGACGCTCGGTGGTTGTGAAAGGCGCTATAGAAATGCAAGTCTTTCTTTTTCTTTTGCACACTGGGCTCTGCCAGAAACTTCCTCTTGGCAAGCTTTTTTTGGGGTGGCGGGGGTGAGAAACTATTTATTTCCCTTTTAATTCTGCTTATTCGAGAGGAATTCCCAGTAATCATGTTCAGAACAAACTCTGTCTAACCTCGTCCACCTCACACAGGTAACTCCCACCGAACCGTCCACATGCCGACCCATCCCAGCCCTGTACATACATCATAAAATCCTGCTCTTTCCGTCACAAAACGACAGTAAGAATGTTCCTTAAATGTTCTGCGAAGTGCAAGAGACAGTACCCCTTTGAGAACAGCCCCCCCCCCACCAAACCAGCCTCGTCTTGTTGGGATTGGCTGGAGATTGAGCCCAGTGGGCAGCCTAAGGCTGCAGGATCAAATATCAGCGGTGTATAAAACCCCCATCTGTTTTCACTCTGCATTGTCATTCAGAGCAGGCCCATGTGACCAGGGCAGCCTGTGTTAGCATTTGAAAGACTGAAAGAGAGAAGGGGAGGGGATCAGCCCGTACTGCTCCCCCACCCCCCTCCTCCCCCTCACCCTCACCCTCCACCAACCCCTGCACAAATAGAAACAACAGCTCTGTATGGACCAGATTTGTTGATGCGGGGACTCCTTCAATGAAAAAGAAAGGATGTTGCACTTTGAGCAGCTCTGTATTAGACTGAACCGATCTCGCTGCTGGAGCAAGTGCAGGGAGCTGAGAAGACCTGGCGACTGTGTTGATATTTGGGTGCCTGAATGAAAGGAATTTGTGCTGGAAGGTAGGATGGGGCTCTGGGCTCTGGATTCTGGGCTCTGGGCTCCGCTCTGGCCTTGGCCCTGGCTCGGGCTCGGTCACTCCCCAACTCCCTTCGCGGTGAGGTCTGTGTCACCGTAACCGGTAAAGGGCCACACGGCATCAGCAGAACCGTCGGAGTTCCCGATCTCTGCGGCGCGATGGGTTGTTTTTCCTCCCTGGTTCTCTCTGGCGCCTGGCGCTTTCCATTTGCCGCATTGGGAAGTTGTGTATCGGCCTTTTGACAGGCTGCAGGAAGGGGCAGGGTGGGGCGGGGAAGATGCTGAATGTGAGGTTTTTCCAGGTGAAAGCTGTTGCCGTTACCTGCGGCCTGAGCTAATCAATAAGCACTGAATAAACACTCCAAGTAACTCTGCTCCTTCCACAAGAGATAAAGGGGCGTCACTACCAGATGAGTTGCTGGTGTCTTTGTTAAGTGAATAACCTGCTGGCTGCAAAACTAGATGCAATTCGAAAAAAAATCCTCTTCATATCTGTAGTGATCCTGTTGTAGTTGGTTTCTGTCATAGCAGGACTGAGGGAGTGCCGCACTGTTGGAGGGGCAGGACTGAGGGAGTGCCGCACTGTCGGAGGGGCAGGACTGAGGGAGTGCCGCACTGTCGGAGGGGCAGTACTGAGGGAGTGCCGCACTGTCGGAGGGGCAGGACTGAGGGAGCGCCGCACTGTCGGAGGGGCAGTACTGAGGGAGTGCTACACTGTCGGAGGGGCAGTACTGAGGGAGTGCTACACTGTCGGAGGGGCAGTACTGAGGGAGCGCCGCACTGTCGGAAAGCAGTGCTGAGGGAGCGCTGCACTGTCGGAGGGGCAGTACTGACGGAGTGCTGCACTGTAGGAGGGGCAGTACTGAGGGAGTGCTGCACTGTAGGAGGGGCAGTACTGAGGGAGTGCTGCACTGTCGGAGGGGCAGTACTGAGGGAGTGCTACACTGTCGGAGGGGCAGTACTGAGGGAGCGCCGCACTGTCGGAGGGGCAGTACTGTGGGAGTGCTGCACTGTAGGAGGGGCAGTACTGAGGGAGAGCTACACTGTCGGAGGGGCAGTACTGAGGGAGTGCTGCACTGTCGGAGGGGCAGTACTGAGGGAGTGCTGCACTGTCGGAGGGGCAGTGCTCAGGGAGTGCTGCACTGTCGGAGGGGCAGTACTGAGGGAGTGCTGCACTGTCGGAGGGGCAGTACTGAGGGAGTGCTGCACTGTCGGAGGGGCAGTACTGAGGGAGCGCCGCACTGTCGGAGGGGCAGTACTGAGGGAGTGCTGCACTGTAGGAGGGGCAGTACTGAGGGAGCGCTGCACTGTCGGAGGGGCAGTACTGAGGGAGCGCTGCACTGTTTGAGGGGCAGGACTGAGGGAGTATCCGATGATATGATGAAGCTGGGTTACTGTGCACAGTTGGTGCTGAAACACCTTTTGGGTTAGTGACTCGCTATCTCTAACCTCCTCCAGCAGAATTCCCACTCCACCGAAAACTCTCTGCTGCTCTGACTGGCTTTTTGTGTATCACCGCCCGCTCCCACTTCACCATCAGCCGCCTGGGCTCTCGGATTCCCTCGTAAACCTCTCCAGCCCCCTCTCCTCCTTTAGGACCCTCCTCAAAAACCCACTTCAATGACCAAGCTTTTGGCCACTCATCCCAACGGTTCCTTCTTTGGTTCAGTGTCCTTTTTCTTCCTTACACCTCTGTGAAGTGCATTGAGACACTTTGCTGTATAAATGCAAATTATTGTTGGATCTCAACTAGCGTTAGGTGTCAGCCGTGACTCAGTGGGTAGCACCCTCGCCTCTGAGTCAGAAGGTTGTGGGTTCGAGTCCCACTCCAGAAACATGAGCACAGAAATCTAGGCTGACACTCCAGTGCAGTGCTGAGGGAGTGCTGCACTGTCGGAGGTGCCGTCTTTCGGATGAGACATTAAACCGAGGCCCTGTCTGCTCTCTCAAGTGGATGTAAAAGATCCCCTGGCACTATTTCGAAGGAGAGCAGGGGAGTTATCCCCGGTGTCCTGGCCAATATTTATCCCTCAATCAACATCACTATAAACAGATTATCTGATCATTATCACATCACTGTTTGTGGGAGCTTGCTGTGCGCAAATTGGCTGCCGTTTTTCCCACATTACAACAGTGACTACACTTCAGAAGTACTTCATTGGCTGTAAATTACTTTGGGATGACCTGAGGTTGTGAAAGGTGTCATAGATGTGCAAGTGTCTCTTTCTAGTGATACTGAATAGTGTAAGGCTGCCTTTATCCTGCAGGTGTGACATTGGTGCAATAACGTCCCCATTCACACCGATTATGCAGTTGTAGTGTAAATTCAGCCTAAATCTGGAGTCCGTGCTTGGCCTAACATTGGAATGAAGTGGAGTGAGACTGCCACTCCACGGGGGGATGGTAATCTCGTTGCACTTAGTTCTGGTGTCTGCTCAGTCATTCGCACCCGATTTCACGCTTCACATTTAATGCTGGTGTGAAGTGGTTTCAGCTCCTCACCAACACTAAGTTGCGGAGTCTGAATGCATTGTGAATCAATGCCCACCTGTCTGGAAACAACAACAGAAAACGCTGGAAAAACTCAGCAGGCCAGGCAAAACCTCCGTGGAGAGAGAAACAGAGTTAACGTTTCAGGTCGAAGACCTTTCGTCAGAACTGAGAAAAAAGCAGGAAATGAAACAGATAAAAAAGCAAGTGGGAGGCTGGGGGGAGGAATAAAAGAACAAAAGGGGTGGTCTATGGTAAGTAGAGACATTAAGAGATGCTCAAGGCAAGACGAGATGGTAATAGGACAGGTTAAGAAACAAAAGGTGGCTCAGAAGTGTGAAGTGTGAAATGCTGGCAGAATGAGAGACAGCTGCCGTGGGGGGAGAGAGAGAAAAAAGAGTGAAAAGGCACAAACCAAAAGGGTGGATAAAATGTGTATATATATATATATATATGTGATAGGAGCCGAGGTTATGATCTGAAATTGTTGAACTCGATATTGAGTCCAGAAGGCTGTAAAGTGCCTAATCGAAAGATGAGGTGCTGTTCCTCGAGCTTACACTGAGCTTCCGTGGAACAATGCACGAGGCCGAGGACGGTGAGGTCTGAGTGGGCCTGGAGAGGTGAATTAAAATGACAAGCGACCGGAAGCTCGGGGTCACCCTTATGGACTGAACGGAGGTGTTCCGCAAAGCGGTCACCCAATCTGCGTTTGGTCTCCCCAATGTAGAGGAGACCACATCGTGAGCAGCGAATACAGTATACTAAATTGCAAGAAGTACAAGTAAATCGCTGTTTCACTTGGAAGGGGTGTTTGGGGCCCTGGAGAGTGGGAAGAGGGGAGGTATAAGGGCAGGTGTTGCATCTCCTGCGCTTGCACGGGAAGGTGCCGGGCGAGGGGGAAAGGGTGCTGGGGGTGATAGAGGAGTGGACTAGGGTGTCTCGGAGGGAGCGGTCCCTACGGAATGCTGAAAGGGGAGGTGAGGGGAAGATGCGTTTGGTGGTGGGATCACGTTGGAGGTGGCGGAAATGGCGGAGGATGATCCGTTGAATGTGGAGGCTGGTGGGGTGAAAGGTGAGGACAAGGGGAACTCTATCGTGGTTCCGGGAGGGAGGGAGGGGCCGGTGAGGGCAGAAGTGCGGGAGATAGAACGGACACGGTCGAGGGCCATGTCGACCACGGTAGAGGGGAATCCTCGGCTGAGTAAAAAGGAAGACATGTCGGAAGCACTGGTATGGAAGGTGGCATCGTCGGAGCAGATGCGGCGGAGACGGAGAAACTGGGAGAAGGGAATAGAGTCCTTACAGGAGGCAGGGTGGGAGGAAGTGTAGTCCAGGTAGCTGTGGGAGTCAGTGGGCTTGTAGTGAATGTTGGTCAATAACCTATCCCCAGAGATGGAGACGGAGAAGTCGAGGAAGGGAAGGGAAGAGTCTGAGATGGACCATGTGAAGGTGAGGGAAGGGTGGAAATTGGAGGCAAAGTGAATGAAATTGTCTAGTTCAGGGCAAGAGCAGGAAACGGCACCAATACCGTCATCAATGTACCGGAAAAAGAGGTGAGGGAGGGGACCCGAGTAGGACTGGAACAAAGAGTGTTCCACATATCCCACGAAAAGGCAGGCATAGCTAGGACCCATGCGGGTACCCATAGCAACACCTTTGATTTGGAGGAAATGAGTGGAGTCAAAGGAGAAGTTGTTCAATGTGAGAACAAGTTCAGCCAGGCGGAGGAGGGTGGTGGTGGATGGGGACTGGTTGGGCCTCTGTTCAAGGAAGAAGCGGAGCGCCCTCAGGCCATCCTGGTGGGGGATGGAGGTGTAGAGGGATTGTACGTCCATAGTGAAAAGGAGGCGGTTGGGGCCAGGAAACTGGAAACTGTCAGAGGAATCGCGGATGTAGGTGGGAAGGGACTGGACAAGGGGAGAAAAAATAGAGTCGAGATAGGAAGAGATAAGTTCCGTGGGGCAAGAACAGGCTGAAACGATGGGTCTACCAGGGCAGTCCTGTTTGTGGATCTTGGGAAGGAGGTAGAAGCGGGCTGTGCAGGGTTGGGGGACTATGAGGTTGGCGGCCGTGGGGGGAAGATCTCCAGAGGAGATGAGGTCAGTGACAGTCTTGGAAACGGTGGCTTGATGTTCGGTAGTGGGGTCATGGTCCAGGTGGAGGTAGGAGGAGGTGTCGGAGAGTTGGCGTTCAGCTTCCGCTAGGTAGAGGTCGGTTCGCCAAACAACAACAGCACCACCCTTGTCAGCAGGTTTAATGACAATGTTAGGGTTGGATCGGAGAGAATGGAGTGCTGCAAGTTCAGAGGGAGGTAGGTTGGAGTGAGTGAGGGGAGCAGAGAAATGGAGACGGCCGATGTCCCGGCGGCAGTTAGCAATGAAAAGATCTAGAGAGGGTAAGAGGCCAGAGGGAGGGGTCCAGGTGGAACGAGAATTCTGAAAGCGGGAGAAAGGGTCAGCCGTGCGGGGGGTCTGGAGTCCACTTGACTCTGTTGGTAGCGCACTCTGCTCAGAGTGAGAAAGTTGTGAGTTGGAACCCCATTCCAAGACTCAAAGACCTAACCAAGGATGACCAGTCCAGTCCAGTGCAGTACTGAGGGAGTGCTGCATTGGGGCGGGGTTGCTGTCCCGGGTGAATTGTTAAGCCAAGCCCCCCGTCCGCCTCTTGCTCTGCTCTGGGCCTCACTCAGCCCTCGGCAACTCTTCTGCCCAGTTGGCAACGAATCCTCACCAATTTCCTCTTGGGTTTTAGCCAGCGGAGCACGGCCCGCCCATCAGTGTCGCGAGAACCGGTCTTGCACAGTTTAAAAGCAGCCAACGATCCCGCGCCACACTATCTGAAGAGGAGTCGGGAATTCTCCCAGTATCCTCACCAACATGGCTGTTTGTGAGACTTGCTCTGCATAAGAACATAAGAAATAGGAGCAGGAGTAGGCCAATCGGCCCCTCGAGCCTGCTCCGCCATTCAATAAGATCATGGCTGATCTGATCCTAACCTCAAATCTAAAGAACACAAGAAGTAGGAGCAGGACCCGGCCACTCAGCCCCTGGGCCCGCTCCGCCACCCACAGGGCCCTGACCGATCCGAACGCAGCCTCATGTCCAATTTCCTGCCCGCTCCCCGTAACCCCTAATTCCCTTTACTTCTAGGAAACTGTCTACACTCGGTGCACTTCAGTGCGTTTCACTGCATGGCGAGTGTGTTGAGATGTTTGAGAGGCCTGTTGTGGAACTGCCAGCCTGCCCATTTTCTATACTTTGAATTGGTCTGATGTAAGTTTCACTGAGGTCGGGTGTATTCTGGCACCGGGTGGTAGGAGTAGTTCAGGGTGAATAACAACTGCTGGGTTTCCCTTCCGATGTGGAGTTTCCCAATCCCACACAGGATTGCATCTGTTCTGGTAAAAAAAAATGTGTAGCTGTCACTAGGATTTCAGGAAAGTGCGATGGGCTGGGCGGGTGTGTGACCTGTTTGTTCTGTGTCCACCTGCACTGTGAAAGCAGCCCACCACACAATTCTACACTAATACAAACACAAAATACTGCGGATGCTGGAAATCTGAAATAAAATCAGAAAATGCTGGAAATACTCAGCAGGTCAGGCAGCATCTGTAGAGAGAGAAACAGAGTTAACGTTTCAGGTCGATGACCCTTCGTCAGAAGGGTCATCGACCTGAAACGTTAACTCTGTTTCTCTCTCTACAGATGCTGCCTGACCTGCTGAGTATTTCCAGCATTTTCTGTTTTTATTTCAATTCTACACCCTGTCCTTCCAAACCTGAGTTGTATGGAGGGAGCATTTTGAGCTGTATAGCCTTGGCGTGAGGTCCTAGTGGTGACAGGTTTTCCACAGGTGGTGGTTGTGACGTTTGAGGGAATGTCACACACGGCACAGCATTAAAGTCGACCAGCTCAGGCGAGATTCCTGTAAGGTCTAATTCCACAGGGGCATGTTCTCCACAGGGAAGCTGTGCTTGAAGAGCGAGTGAGTCAAAGATGGTGGAATAACATTGCGACCGTGATTCTTCAACCTGGGAGTGTGGAGTTAGCCCTATGGTGTGTTTATACTGGCTAGAGAAGCCTCTCATCCTGTCACAATATAGAATTATAGAATCTTACAGCACAGAAGGGATATAGGGATATAGGGATAGTGGAGTTGAGGTCTCAGATCAGCCATGATCTTATTGAATGGCGGAGCAGGCTCGAAGGGCCGTATGGCCTACTCCTGCTCCTAATTCTTATGTTCTTGTGCCTTATGATTAGAAGAAGGCCATTCGACCCATCGTGCCTGTGCCGGCTCTTTGAAAGATCTATCCAATTAGACCCACTCCCCCTCTCTCTTTCCCCATAATCCTGCAAATTTTTCCTTTTCAAGTATATAGCCAATAACTAAAGCAGTTTAGCAAAGTGGTAAGCTAATGTATTTTATTTTTGCTGAAATCCTGAGTCCTGATGACATCACGGGTCAGTAGTGTGACTGGGGCAGCTGAATTAACGCTAGCGGAGATCCCAACAACAACTTGCATTTGTACAACATCTTTAACAGAGAAATGTCCCAAGGCACTTCACTGAGGTCAAGGACATTTCTGTTTACGCTGAACCAAAGAAGGATCCATTAGGAAGGGGTGGCTAAAATCGAGGTCGTTGCTTTTTTTAAGGAGGGTCTAAAGGAGGGGAGGGAGGCGGAGGGGTTTAGGGAGCGAATTCGAGAGACTAGGAGGTTGAAGACACAGTCGCCAGTGATGGAATGCGAGTGGCGGTGGGGGGAGAAGGGGATGCAGAAGAGGCTAGAGTCAGAAGAGCAGAGAGTTTGCAGGGGGAGGGGGGGCTTGTACTGCTGGAGGAGGTTTCGGAGAGAGGGAGGGTCGAGTCATTAACCCAAAGGTGTTTCAACATCAATTGTGCACAGTAACCCATCTTCTTCATATCGTGCGACGCAGTAACCCTTAGAAGTCAGTGACAGCAAACCGAGATTCCTTTTCCCTATTCTGGCGGTGGTTCAGGTGGGTGTCCTTGATCTCAAGGCACCATTTGAAGAAGAGAAGAAAATTCTCCTCAGGTCCTGCCCAACTTGCTTCCTGAGCTATCATCATCTCGCTGATGTTCATGGGGTGTTGCTGGCACGGAATGGCTGCCACACTTGTCTACATGACGGTGACGGCACCGCCAAAGGAATTCATTGCGTGAAGTGTATGGAGACAATTCAACATGCGGTAATTCAACAGCCTTTACTGGAATAGCATTTCGCATGAGACTCAAACATCCGGGTTGAATAAAATTTAGGATAATTGAAGATAGGATCCATTGGGAGTCTTCCATACAGTTCTGAGCATCCCTTCACAGGAAGGATATTACAACCACGGAAAGAGTAAAGTGAAGATTCAGGACTGAGAGGTTGTAGTTATGAAGGAACAATTCTTTGGAATAGAGAAGATTAAAGGGGGATCCAAGAGGTTTTCAAAATGATAGGTTTTGAGATGGTAAATGGTGAAAGAGTCAGTAAAAAAGGGGGCATCAACCCAGGATAATCACTAGATGCACAAAGAAATGTTTACATACAGAGGGTTACTGAAACGAGGAGCGTTTTCGTACAAACTGCTTTTGAGGCAGAGACTATAAACACCATTTTAAAGGTAATTGGATCAGCATTTGAAAAGGAAGAATATAAAAGGATCAGGGAAAGGACGGGCCCTGGGATTGGAGTCGAGAGCTCCCGTTGAAGGTCTATCAGCAGCGCAGGTGTAATGAGCCCAATGGGAGTGTGAGCAAGAATCAGAATGTGGGAATGGGAAGCCCTCTGGATTACTCCAACTGCAGTCTGGCGAAAAATGGCTGCCGGAACTGCAGACAGGAAAACTGGAAATGCCCGAAACTGAGGATCTGCCATCTAGTGGACACTTTCAGCATCTGCATTACATAACAATACATTTTCTATCTGACCACATTCATAACAGTTTAAACAAAAATTCAATGGTAGAAGTTAATTTTTTTGCAGCTGATGAAGTTTCCTCATCAAAATACTCTAAATGTTGGAAGTGTGTCTTCTGGGCAGTGGGACTGTCCTGGGCTCTGGTTCTGTCCTTAGTTGGATGTTGCAAACAAGCACGTCTGCCCTAATCCTGGCCAATTCTGTCTGTGTGGAGTTTGCACATTCTCCCCGTGTCTGCGTGGGTTTCCTCCGGGTGCTCCGGTTTCCTCCCACAGTCCAAAAATGTGCGGGTTAGGTTGATTTGGCTATGATAAATTGACCCTTAGTGTTAGGGGGGGATTAAATATGTGGGGTTACGGGGATAGGATGGGATATGTTGGGGGGAATTAAATACGTGGGGTTATGGGGATAGGGTGGGATATGTGTCGGTGCAGGCTCGATGGGGATTCTGTGTGAGAAAGCAGGGACAGGGTACTGGATTTGGATGATCAGCCATGATCGTATTGAATGGTGGAGCAGGCTCGACGGGCCGAATGGCCTACTCCTGCTCCTTGTTTCTATGTTTCTATGTTTCTAATTCCTGGGGGTTAGAGTATACATCAGGGATTGAAATATAGCCGAATGTGAGCTCCAGTGTGTGCTAGAACCAGGGTATAAAGGCCAGTTTGTTCCATGCACGCATTTAAAAATGTGAGAAGTCGCACAACACCAGGTTATAGTCCAACAGTTTTATTTGGAATCACAAGCTTTCGGAGCGCTGCTCCTTCGTCAGGTGAAGTGAAGAGATGTCTCCACATCATCGCATTTAAAAAGAAAGACTTGCATTTAAAGACAGATACTTGCTTTTATATAGCACCTTTCACGACCTCAGGATGTCCCAAAGTGCTTTGCAGCCAATGACGTACTTTTTTGAAGTGTAGTCACTGTTGTAATGTAGGAAACGCGACAACCAATTTGCCCGCAGCAAGCTCCCACAAACAGCAATGAGATAAATGGCCAGATAATCTGTTTTTGGTGATGTTGGTTGAGGGGTAAATGTTGGCCAGGACCCCTATCTTTTTCCAGTGAAGTACACACTCTATCAATCAGACTGAGAGTCCAGTTATCCCAGTTGCTTTCTTTCCCTCTTCATTTCCTTGTGCTCTTAGAGAACTCGGACCATCCAGACTCACCGAGTGGTAACTATCTGATCGAACCTGGGATCTGCCTGCTCAGTATTGCTCGGCTCCTCAGTGAATGAACATGCTGATCCTGGGGAGAAACCACCAGATTTGTTGATGAATACAAGCTTCTCTTGACCTCATTAAGTTCATTCTGATCCCTCTTTCTGTGCAGGCCTGACTTCTGTTCAGACGGCAGAGTCTGCATGACTATTTTCCACTTTCGCCCGCCCACTAATGGCAAGCACCTCCTTCCATGTGGCCTCGTCAGGCCTGAGGATCCTTGCTCAGGGGTCTTACTGGAGGATGGGGGGACAGACTGAATTCTGTCATTGGGGTCTACCCCTCCGACCCGTCATTGTATTTGAGGGGATGGTGGGCAAGCTTGGAGTCTGCATTTCTGTCACTTCCTGCTCACGGTGCCAATCTTGCTGCAGTGAGTTAAAGGTGAATGATGGGAGTGGCATTTTATTGAAACCCAAATGGAGTGCCTGGGATTTTCCTGAGAGCAGGTTTTGGAGGCAGCAAAAGTGGTCACTTGCACTAGGTCCCACATTCCCATCGACCGATCTAAGCTCCAGTGGCTACCCAAACCCTGTGTATACGGTTCCAAATTCTCGTCCTGTTGTCAAATCAATCCAGGGCCTCATCCCTCCCTACCTTTAGTGATCCCCTGCTGTGTGCATGTATTCCCAACTTCTCCGACACCATCCTTCTCCTCGCCCTTTGCCCATCCTTTCTGCTGTAATGCGAAGGGCTGATTTTGGTTACTGACCTGTCCTTCAATGGAGGGAATGCATTGGGATGGTGGGCAAGTCATCAAAAATCATCAGCCACTGAATTGAGGAGCATTGCTGGTCACGGCACCATCGATGGTTTACAAACTTGTTTTTGTATTGGGTCCCCCTTATTATATGGACAGGACAGCCCAGAACTGAACACCGCCCTCCACAGCTCGGTACAACGGAAGCATCACTGCCTCGCTTTTGTATTCCAGCCTTCTCGAGATAAAGGTCAACATTCCATCAGCCTTTTCTGATTGGTTTTTTACACCTGCGCACTAGCTTTTAGTGCGCTGTGCAGCTGGCCACCCAGATCCCCCTCGCTCCTCCACAGCGCCGAGTCTCTCGCCATTTAGAAAATGTCTCTTTCTCAGAGGCAAACTGGATGATCTCGCACTTTTCTACTTTGAACTTCATCAGCCATAGTTTTGGCCACTCACTTGATCAAAAAAGTTCCTAGAAATTCCTCATTTATTTTTTAGTTTAATTCCTTCTGAATTTAGGGCATGGATGACCAGCGTATATTTAAAGTGAGGCTGCAGCCCTGTGCTAATGACAAAATATATTTTGACTAATGCCTTCTGTCAGTCCCGGGGGTGGGTGTGTGTGTAGGGTGAGGGGGGGTGTGTAGGGTGAGGGGGGGTGTGTGTAGGGTGAGTGAGGGGGTGTGTGTAGGGTGAGGGGGGGGTGTGTGTAGGGTGAGGGGGGGGTGTGTGTAGGGTGAGGGGGGGGTGTGTGTAGGGTGAGGGGGGGGTGTGTGTAGGGTGAGGGGGGGGTGTGTGTAGGGTGAGGGGGGGGTGTGTGTAGGGTGAGGGGGGGGTGTGTGTAGGGTGAGGGGGGGGTGTGTGTAGGGTGAGGGGGGGGTGTGTGTAGGGTGAGGGGGGGGTGTGTGTAGGGTGAGGGGGGGGTGTGTGTAGGGTGAGGGGGGGGTGTGTGTAGGGTGAGGGGGGGGTGTGTGTAGGGTGAGGGGGGGTGTGTAGGGTGAGGGGGGGGTGTGTGTAGGGTGAGTGGGGGGGGTGTGTAGGGTGGGGGGGGGTGTGTGTAGGGTGGGGGGGGGGGTGTGTGGGGTGAGGGGGGGTGTGTGTGTGGGGTGAGGGGGGGTGTGTGTAGGGTGAGGGGGGGGTGTGTGTAGGGTGAGGGGGGGGTGTGTGTAGGGTGAGGGGGGGGTGTGTGTAGGGTGAGGGGGGGGTGTGTGTAGGGTGAGGGGGGGGTGTGTGTAGGGTGAGGGGGGGGGTGTGTAGGGTGAGGGGGGGGGTGTGTGTAGGGTGAGGGGGGGGTGTGTGTAGGGTGAGGGGGGGGTGTGTGTAGGGTGAGGGGGGGGGTGTGTAGGGTGAGGGGGGGTGTGTGTAGGGTGAGGGGGGAGTGTGTGTAGGGTGAGGGGGGGGTGTGTGTAGGGTGGGGGGGGGGTGTGTGTAGGGTGGGGGGGGGGTGTGTGTAGGGTGAGGGGGGGGTGTGTGTAGGGTGAGGGGGGTGTGTGTAGGGTGAGGGGGGTGTGTGTAGGGTGGGGGGTGGGGGGTGTGTAGGGTGGGGGGTGGGGGGTGTGTAGGGTGGGGGGTGGGGGGTGTGTAGGGTGAGGGGGGGGTGTGTAGGGTGGGGGGGGTGTGTAGGGTGGGGGGGGGTGTGAGGGGGGGGGTGTGTGTAGGGTGAGGGGGGTGTGTGTAGGGTGAGGGGGGTGTGTGTAGGGTGGGGGGGGTGGTGTGTAGGGTGGGGGTGGTGTGTAGGGTGGGGGTGGTGTGTAGGGTGGGGGGGGTGTGTAGGGTGGGGGGGGGTGTGTAGGGTGGGGGGTGTGTGTAGGGTGGGGGGTGTGTGTAGGGTGGGGGGTGTGTGTAGGGTGGGGGGTGTGTGTAGGGTGGGGGTGTGTGTAGGGTGGGGGTGTGTGTAGGGTGGGGGGTGTGTGTACGGTGGGGGGGTGTATAGGGTGAGGGGGGGTGTATAGGGTGAGGGGGGGTGTGTAGGGTGGGGGGGTGAGGGGGGGTGTGTAGGGGCGGGGTGGGGGGGTGTAGGGTGTGTGTGTGTAGGGGGTGGGTGTAGGGGGGGTGTGGGTGGTGGGTGTGTAGGGTGTGGGTGTATCTCTGTACACTGTCCAACGCCAGGGTTAAAGAGTTGATCAGATAAAGCCTCCTTTTAAGACCTGCTACATTCCCAACACTAGCGGAAATAAATTAAATTTGGGGTGGGGGGGAGGGGGGGCTTTTGAGAGAAGAGCTAGATGGGAGGAATGTTCCAGACCTTGGGAGACGAGCAGGCTTAGTGGTGATCAATTTTAATGATGACCTCTATGGTATGAAGAAAGCGGCAGTTTTACTTTCTTATCCCGGGTCTTGAGGGATCGTTTTCCTTTTGCCGTTTGAGACAATCAGCCAAAGAACAAAGAACAAAGAAATGTGCAGTGATGAGATTTACCATCGCCAGGCCCAGGGATGAGATTTACCATCGCCAGGCCCAGGGATGAGATTTACCATCGCCAGGCCCAGGGATGAGATTTACCATCGCCAGGCCCAGGGATGAGATTTACCATCGCCAGGCCCAGGGATGAGATTTACCGTCGCCAGGCCCAGGGATGAGATTTATCATCGCCAGGCCCAGGGATGAGATTTACCATCGCCAGGCCCAGGGATGAGATTTACCATCGCCAGGCCCAGGGATGAGATTTACCGTCGCCAGGCCCAGGGATGAGATTTACCGTCGCCAGGCCCAGGGATGAGATTTATCGTCGCCAGGCCCAGGGATGAGATTTACCATCGCCAGGCCCAGGGATGAGATTTACCATCGCCAGGCCCAGGGATGAGATTTACCATCGCCAGGCCCAGGGATGAGATTTACCGTCGCCAGGCCCAGGGATGAGATTTACCGTCGCCAGGCCCAGGGATGAGATTTACCGTCGCCAGGCCCAGGGATGAGATTTACCGTCGCCAGGCCCAGGGATGAGATTTACCGTCGCCAGGCCCAGGGATGAGATTTACCGTCGCCAGGCCCAGGGATGAGATTTACCGTCGCCAGGCCCAGGGATGAGATTTACCGTCACCAGGCCCAGGGATGAGTGCATCATCGCCAGGCCCAGGGATGAGTGCATCAAGCCCACGTGATCTGGTTTAGCATCGGATTCCAAAGGGAATGATCCATGTTAAAGTCAGCTCAGCTGTGTGGTTGGAAAGACTCCATTCCACTCGTGTCGAAGTAATGCCTCAGGTCGGTCCAACAGTTGAATGTTGCTGTTGTGCCGCCTTCCACTTCTCTCGCACGAGATAGATTCAGATGAAGGTTTGTTTGATCTAGCTCTTCCAGAGTGCCAATTTCCCCCCCACACAGGATACAAGAACATTCTTGTCATCTGAATGGAAACCCCTCTGTCACCCCTCGCCTCTAAACTCTGCCTACAGTTCGGGCTTGTTTGTCTGTCTTCATTTTATTGATTCTCCTGTAGTCACTGCTTTCTCTGAACTTTCCTCACTTGCTACTCCTAATTCCAAGTACACTGTCCAACACTGCTCTTCCTGCACGCTGTGCTGAAGTCCAAACTCCTCGCTCATTCCCTTTCTTTAATCACCCTCAAATGTGTGGGACTTGCTTTCACCGAACAAAGATCACAGCGGCAAGTGTAGAGAAGAAAGGCCGTTCAGCCCATCCAGCTTATCCTTTTGTAGAACCTACCCCAACGCAACATCTAACCGTTTCTTGAACGATTCCAAAGTTTTTTGCCTCCACTACCTGGAGACCATGCCCGGTATCGATCACTTGGTGAAGCACTTCCTGATAGCAATCCTTGCTGTTTAACTGTTTGGACCTGTGCCCCCTTGGCATGCTGTCAACTACTTCTGCTGTTTCTTGACTGCCTCATCTCGTCACCTACTCCTTTCAACTTTAGCACTTGTCCTGTACTGTCGGGCCTTGGCCCTTAACCTAGGTCGCGCAGCTTTCTGATGTGGGTTGTTCAGAGGCGCAAGCGAGCTTTCCGTGGCTTCTGGCCTGCCTCTGTAAGGATATGATCTCAGAGGACTCCTCTTAAAGGTGCAGCCCTAACTAGATCAATGTGGTGGACTCTGCCCTAGGTTGGGCCCAGGTTGCTTTTAGTGAGACTTGCAAATGGTGCGTTGCTCCCAAAAGTGCATATCTCATTTCAGGGCTTTGGAATTTGAGATGGGGGGTTGGGGGGGAGGGGTAGAAAGTGCTTGTGCCCTGAAGGACCACGGATCGTGCTTCAAGAAACATTAGTGACCTCTGTGTGAACCCAGAGATGTTTGTGCAGTGGTGAGGGAGGGGGTGGATCACTGAGCTGCACTAGTGTGCTGCGAGTAGTTCTTCATTTCAAGGGACTTTCTTAACCTGTGTTCTTGGTGGTTCTTCAATAAACCAGTTTAACAGAATATACATTCCCAGACACAGGCTGCTCCAAGGTTTCTGGGGCCTATGTTATTGCCTGACTTTGAATTTTAATATGTTACGTTTTGAGGCCACCTCAGTGAGTGGCTGAGCACGTCCATGCATATGGGGGCGTTCACAGCATTAACTGTGGCTCAGTGGGTCGCACTCTCGCCTCTGAGTCAGAAGGTCGTGGGTTCAAGTCCCACTCCAGAGACTTGAGCACAAGATCAAGGCTGACACTCCCAGTGCAGTACTGAGGGAGCACTGCACTGTCAGAGGTGCCGTCTTTCAGATGAGACGTTAAACCGAGGCCCCGTCTGCTCTCTCACGTGGATCTAAAAGATCCCACGGCACTATTTTGAAGAAAAGCAGAGGAGTTCTCCTCGGTGTCCCGGTCAATATTTATCCCTCAACCAACATCATAAAATCAGATTATCTGGTCATTACCGCATTGCTGTTTGTGGGAGCTTGCTGTGCGCAAATTGGTTGCCGCGTTTCCTACATTACAACAGTGACTCCACTTCAAAAGTACTTCATTGGCTGTAAAGCGCTTTGGGACGTCCGGTGGTCGTGAAAAGTACGATATAGTTTGCAAGGCTTTTTTCATTTCCAAGTCTGCGCTTAGTTAGCTGTGCAGCGGGTCACCTGTTGGCACTTTACAATTGGCCTCAGCACCCATTGGGTTAAGGAGAGCAAAATTGCCCAGGATTCCCCCCCACCCCCCACACTGTGTGGGCAGTGGGCGACAACAGGGCTGGGTTTGGCCGTGATGCTTCCCGTGTTGAATATCCCACATGGCACATGCTGTCGAGGCTCTCGTGCAAACGAGGGCCACCTGGGTGAGGTAGTGGAGGGTACCCGTGGATCCATATCCCCCAGGAAGGAACGACTCCTTCAGGACAAGAGGGGCGACAATTAGCAACAATTTCTTTTAACGGGCTTGTCAGCTGGAAGTGCTGGAGGAGTTTATTGACGTGTTAATGATAAACTGATGAATGGGAGAGGTACAAGTGCCCCCTGGCTGGTGGGTGGAAGCTAAACACGATCCATTAATCACAGACTGACGGGGGAAAAAAAGGAAACAGTTTTGCATTATTCCCTCTGGTGTTTCAAATGTTCTGAAAATACTCCTCGTAACATAACTGAGAGCAAGTGGGACAGTAGAGCCTCTTTCTGTTTGTTAACATATGGAATAGGTGCGGTGTGTGTGAGTACAGAGGCCAGAAGGCCCCAGGTTCAATCTCCAGTCTGGGCCGAGTCGGCTGTAATGATTGGCCTCGGCGTCCTTGGGCTGGGGAGAGGGTGTGGGGAGAGGGCGGGGAGGAAGGAATCCGACAAGGCCTACTCTCCTCATCACTGTTCATTGAACCCCTCCCACCCCATGGAACGGTAGATAATGACCGGGTTTGGTTGTGATTCAGTCCCACTCTAAGGCCTGACTGTGGAATAGCACGTTGGCACTCGGTGCCCAAGCTCTCGCCTGAAGAATGGTCGCTTGGTCAAGATGGAGGCTGCCTTCCAGTGTAGCTCTATAACTGAAGCAGGCCTGAGTGGCACCAGGACGCGCCGGCTGCAACCCAGTGCCCAGGGATTCTCGCCACCAATTTGCCATCTTCTGACATGAGGGAACAAAGTATTTTTTTTAACTTTGTACCCTGATGTCATCATCAAACGCCCCCATGTCAGGGCTTCCATGGCTAAACACAGAGTAAAGCTCCCTCGACCCCAGCAATGTGACTAACACCCCCCCCCCCCCCCCCCCCCCCTCCAAATCTGGTATTTCCACATTCTTAAGACCCTTCTGAATGAGACGGCCAATTCGTGCTGGGCAGAATTATTGGTGAAGTGGAGACAACCGTTGCAAGGCTTGGGCTGAGGCCTGCTCCCAGCTGATGTCACTTAGATAGAATGAGCTTGCATTTATGTCGCACCTTTTCACATCCTCAGGATGCCCCCAAATGCTTCACAGCCAGTGAGTTACTCCTGAAGTGTAGTACTGTTCGTTTGTAGGCGAATGTGGTGGCCAATCTGTGCACCGCAGGGTCCCACAAAAAACAGGAAATGAGGTGACTGAGCAGTCGATCTGTTTTTGGTGCGGTTGGTCGGGCGATGAATGTGAACTTGCTGCCCTTCAGGTCGTGCTATGGACTCTCAACCTTCTGAGTCAGAGGAGAAGCGTGCTACCCACTGGGCCAGGCTGACACTTGGCGCTAGCGCAGGTGCAATGGGCCCAGTGGCTTCCCGTGCTGTAACATGATGGTTTTGTGGTTCTAAAATCTAGAAATCCAGCAGTAATACGACCAAGGAAGATAACAAAATGGATGAACTACAAAGGGTTACCATGACGATGAAGATGATGATGATATGAGAGAGAATTGGAAAAAGAAGACACTGTAGGCCAGCCACAATCAAAAGTTCCTTATTTTGATGGAGAGCCATCGTCTGCCGACACATGGATCCTATTCCATCGATGGCTCTCCTGGACGCAAACAATCCAATCTCTGATGAGCCGGCCACAACAGCAACAACAACTTGTATTTATATAGCGCCTTTAACGTAGTAAAACGTCCCAAGGCCCTGCACAGGAGTATTGTAAGACACAAAAATTGAGACCGAACCACATAAGGATAAATTAGGGCAGGTGACCAAAAGCTTGGTCAAAGAGGTAGGTTTTAAGGAGCGTCTGAATGGAGGGTAGAGAGGTAGAGAGGTTTAGGCAGGGAATTCCAGAGCTTAGGGCCTAGGCAGCAGAAGGCACGGCCACCAAAGGTTGAGCGATTTATAATCAGGGATGCTCAAGAGGGCAGAATTAGAGGAGCGTAGATATCTCGGGGGGTTGTGGGGCTGAAGGAGATTACAGAGATAGGGAGGGGCAAGGCCATGGAGGGATTTGAAAACAAGGATGAGAATTTTGAAATCAAGGCGCTGCTTAACTGGGAGCCAATGTAGGTCAGCGAGCACAGGGGTGATGGGCGAACGGGACTTGGTGAGAATTAGGACACGGGCAGCCGAGTTTTGGATGACCTCAAGTTTACGTAGGGTGGAATGTGGGAGGCCGGCCAGGAGTGCGTTGGAATGGTCAAGTCTAGAGGTAACAAAGGCAAGGCCACAGTGCTCACTGAGATTTCCATGGCATCTTTTGTTCTGTTTTCGGGTTAACCATCTCCTCTTCTGGTCCAGTAAACACACTGAGCTAATTCAGTTGGTCAGTGCGATCGCATCGCATCGATGTCCCCAGATACCCTGCCCACCCCGAGCGTGCCTTCATTATCCAGATTGGCTTCCAACCGATCAACAGGTGCCAGATGAAAATATAAACGCAGGAGCTGGTGCATGGAGCTCATTTTAGCATCGCTCTCCTGGGATCCAATTTATATGGCAAAAGGGGGGATATGTGCGAGGAGACTGAAGCAATATAATATCTATTTGTCACCAATGCACAAGGAAATGAACGACTCCTGCACTGATTGAATACCATAGCTCCAGGCCAAGTTGATTAATCAGCGCAGGAGAGATGTTGGTTATGGAAGGCACTGCACTATCTCTTCAATGTTGTGGAGATTTTTCCCGCACCAATTTAGCTTTTCCACAGTTGTCTTTAGGTCTTCCATCTGCATGTGTACCTTCCCTCTCCTACTCTGTAAAACTGCGAGGGGTTCGAGGCTCCCACAGTGGCAGTGTTGGTGAATGCGCTGCAGAGTGTGGGTATTGAGCCCCACGGGCCACCAGTTTAATGCCTGGTCTGTGCTGCAATTTGCCCCAGTGGTTTAGCAGCTGAATGGTAGACCTAGACGTTTTGTGCATTTATGGTATTTCTGCCAATGAATAGAAAGTTATGGAACCCTCTCTCCCAAAGAGCAGAGGAGATTTGATGGAGGTGTTTAAAATCATGAATGGATGGGGCAGGGTAGATGGAAACAGACTGTTTCCTGGGGCTGAGGGGTCTCAATTGAGGCGACATAGATGTAGCATAGGAACAGGAGGAGGCCATTCAGCCCCTCGAGCCTGTTCCGCCATCCAATGAGATCATGGCTGATCTGTGACCTATCTCCATACACCCGCCTTTGCCCCATATTCCTTAATACCTTTGGTTAACAAATATTTATCAATCTCTGATCTAAAATTAACAATTGACCTAGCGTCAACTGCTGTTTGCGGAAGATTAAATATAAGATTAAATGTAGGAGTGTTAATGCAGAGAGAAGGAGCCACTTTTTACACAGTGGGTTGTGAGGCTGTGGATTAGTGATTAAAGCAGTGACCATGTCAATGTTTAAGATTAGGACAGATAGGTGGTTGAAGATAAGGGATATGGGAACTGGGCTTAAGACTACTGCTCGTGTGGAGGATAAACATCAACGCGGACTGGTTGGGTTGACCGGCCTGTGTCCGTGTTGTATTATCAATGTAATTCTATGTTGAAACAAAATTCGACCCAAACATGCAGCAGTATAAAAGCAGCTTCCCACTGGCTGACCAACTTGCTCTCTCTCCTACAATAGCAAAATACTGCGGATTGCTGGAAATCCGAAATAACAACAGAAAACGCTGGAAAAACTCAGCAGGCCAGGCAGCATCCGTGGAGAGAGAAACAGAGTTAACGTTTCAGGTCGAAGACCTTTCGTCAGAACTGGAAAAAAGCAGGAAATGGAATAGATTTTAAAGCAAGTTTCGGGGCTGGGAAAAGGGGGAGGGGATGAAAGAACAAAAGGGAAGGTCAGTGATAGGATAGAAAGCAGGAGAGATTGAGAGACATTGAGAGATATTGAGAGATATTCAAGGCAAGAGGAGGTGGTAATGGGACAGGTTAAGGAACAAAGGATGGCTCGAGATGAAGTGTGAATTGCGCTGGCAGAATGAAGGACAGCTGCCATGTGGGAGGGAAGAAAAAAAGGGCCAAACAAAAGTGTGGATAAAAATATATATAAATATGATAGGGGTCGAGGTTATGATCTGAAATTGTTGAACTCTATGTTGAGTCCAGAGGGCTGTAGAGTGCCTAATCGAAAGATGCTCTCTCTCCTGATGGTTAAGAGATACAGGGGGAAAGTGAGGAAGAACCTTTTTACGCAGCGAGTGGTAATGACCTGGAACTCGCTGCCGACGAGGGTGGTGGAAGCGGAGACGATCAATAATTTCAAAAGGAAATTGGATAGGCACTTGAGGGAAATGAACTTGCAGGGCTACAGGGATAGAGCGGGGGAATGGGACTGACCGGATTACTCTACAGAGAGCCGGCACGGACTCGATGGGCCGAATGGCCTCCTTCTGTGCCGTTATGACTCTGTGACTATGAGAGCCCCAGGGGTTCCGGCAGAGATAAACTGTGCTGATAAAACCTGCTGTCCACAGCAGCAAAACACTGGCTAAAAGGCATTAACTCTGGCTTCCCTTCCAGTATTGAGACCAAACAAAACACTAGTGTCTTACACATGCACCAAACAAGCCCCCGGACCCGGCGTTCTCGCACTGTGGGTTAGGGTGCTGAGAACTCAGTACCCGAGCATCAATAGTCCAATTGGGCCGCCATTTTCTTGGTGTGAGTCACTGGACTTCACGAAAGGACAGAAGATTGTGAGGATGGAATGGGAGAAGGAGGAAACACTAAACATTGTGCGGCAGACTTTTTCCTCTTGCTGTGCCTAGGCAGGTTGCATCACCTGGGCAACGCGATGCGAGAGGATAATGGGGTGGCGTCCAGTGCACCCAGACACTGGAACAGGAGAATCTGGCCCTTTGTGTTTAAATAAATGATAGGCCATGGTATAGAGTCTACTGCTCTTGCGGCAGTCACTAGCTGTGGCTCAGTGGACAGCACTCTGAAGGTTGTGGGTTCAAATCCCACTCCAGGGACTTGAGCACAAATTCTAGGCAGACACTCCAGTGCAGTACCTAGGGAGTGCTGCACTGTCTTTCGGATGAGACGTTAAACCGAGTCTCCGTCTGCCCTCTCAGTTGGACGTAAAAGATCCCATGGTACTATTTTGAAGAAGAGTCGGGGAGTTCTGCCAATATCTCCAGCCCAATATTTATCCCTCAACCAACATAAATAAAAACGGATGATCTGGTCAGTATATCATTGCTGTTTGTGGGATCTTGCTGTGCGCCAATTGGCTCCTGCGTTTCCTACATTACAACAGTGACTACATTTCAAAAGTACTTCATTGGCTGAGAAGTGCTTTGGGACGTCCTGAGGTCGTGACGGGCGCTATAGAAATGCAAATCCTTTCTTTTTAAATCAAATGATCTTTTCTGAGCACTAAATTCTCACATCCTGTGTCCACATTGCTTAATTCGAAAAGTAACTTTGAGTTGTCAGAAGTAAACTGTGTGGGAGTGTTGGGCCGAGAGGGGCTGCACTGTGTACCACTGCAATGTATATCGGAAAAGCTGCTGTTACCAAAATAATGAAAGTGGAGAAGGGATGAAATGAGCCTGGAGAATTATCCACCTTCTTGCCTCCTCGTCACGCTCAACCTACTTTTTGTACACTTGAGAAGGTAATGACCCCTTAAATATTCGCAATTAGAAATCTAGAGATAGTCGTCTTTGTTGCTCATCAGGGACGTTGTGTCTTTCGAAAGCCCCTTGTGTCTGTCTCATCCAAAACAGCCACATCTTGCTGTCCTGAGCAAAGCCAGCTGCTCCTGAGAGAGATCGGGTTTAAGGTGATGTACAGGAAGCTCTCGGTGGCATTTCCTGATTGGGATTAAGTCACAAAATACTTGGAGCAGGTTTCAGGTCAGGGCTTCGAAACAATTTGAGTTTTAATTACTTCCAGTCTGGCCCCTACTGCTCCGGAAAGGAGGAGAAGATAGAGAGAGAGAACATTAGGCATCAAGACTAGATTGGCTGAAAGGGATGGATGCTCTTCAGTGATTATTGTGCCTCAATAGCTTCTGGAAGGGGCACCAGCTTTGTAATCCTACAGGGAGTTCAGTAGGGGCACTCGTCTCAATTTGGAAGTTAGGCCCCCAGTTGGGGAAGAGTAGGAGCTGCACAATCTCATTGAACCACCAGCCACCTCGGGGGCCATAATTATATTTGTTTAGTCACAGATTTAATGAAAGCTAACTGCAAGGACCAAGCAGATAAAGTGTCAATATTCTGGAACTGAGTCCAGTTTGTAATTGTCCTCTTGGCTGAAGTTCAGCTGTGGCCCTGTCCAGTTCTCGGCTCCGTTCTGTGAAACTCCCCATCTGAAGGCAGTCTTACGCTGGTGGATGACCACAGAATGTCTGGAGATCTTGCTACACTGGGGACCCACATTTTCATGGCCCTCGCGAGCTGGTGTCAGGACCCCAGTTAAAACTAAAAGTGGACGCCCTTCTTTTGACTATAACAAACGAGGTCTCCTCTCCATGGCTTTGATTGGGAGCAGGGGGGCACGAAGAAAATAAAACGGGCTGAGCGATGCACCTTGCATCTCCCCCTATAACATGGGGAAAAAGAGCCATGTAGGTCATTGCAGCGGGGATTGGGTAAGCCTAGAGAGCCTCCATCCCATCCTGGCACGTATGCTCAAGCCCAATCAGTGCCAGCGAATGAATTATCCACCTAATCTATCCATCTGTCTATCTCTCCCTCTCTCGATGTCTGCCTATCTATATCTACCTAATCTGTCTATCTCGCCCTCTCTCGATGTCTGTCTATATCCATCTAATCTATCCATCTGTCTATCTCTCCCTCTCTCGATGTCTGTCTATCTATATCTACCTAATCTATCCATCTGTCTATCTCTCCCTCCCTCGATGTCTGTCTATCTATATCTACCTAATCTATCCATCTGTCTATCTCTCCCTCCCTCGATGTACCTATCTATATCTACCTAATCTATCCATCTGTCTATCTCTCCCTCCCTCGATGTACCTATCTATATCTACCTAATCTGTCTATCTCTCCCTCCCTCGATGTCTGCCTATCTATATTTACCTAATCTATCCATCTGTCTATCTCTCCCTCGATATACCTATCTATATCTATCTAATTTATCCATCTATCCAGCAGTCTTCTCTATGTATCAGTCGTGACTACCTATTTATCTGTCTATGTATCTGTCTAGTTCTTTGTCTGTCTGTCTGTTTCTATCTCTCTCATCTATTTTTATATCAAAGTTTTGAGAGCATTCGTGACACGCCAGGGAGCCAAAAGTATTAAATGAGAAAGAAAGCCACACTGTTTTTAGATTCTGCCCTGGAGTCAGCAATTTCCACCCACCCTGCAAACCTCCTTCACCGAACATAATGGAACCCTGACCGCAGAACCCATTTAACCTCTTTCCCACAGGGAGGACTTAAGCAGTAGCCTTAAAGGGACAGGCCATGTTAGCAGCTAAACATCACAACTCTGCTCCAGACCTAAGGCTAGCCATCAGCAATGCCACAGGAGATCAGTTAGTGTGTCTCTATGAAATGTTGCGACTAGCCTGTCTCTGTCCATCACACTTCAAGTGTCACACTGTCAAACATGCAAATTTCTGTATCACATCTTTTTTAAAAAGGGCTGAGAAAGCTATAGATCACAGTCACATTTCACCAGAAGTACTAGATTATGAACACTGTGCAACATAATGAGAATTGCTGCTGACAGCTCATTTTCAGATAAAATATAATTGGTCTTAGACATTTTGAAGATACGTACCTTCACGATTTTAATTCCTTGGGCAGATTACATTTATGCAGGAAAATGTGATTTTTGTATATGGCTTCATCTCTGTTGTAGTTTGAGCAGCAAGTTTAAAGGAACTGTGTTGTCATGGAAAATGTATCTCGCAAGACCCGTCACCTTGTTCATGTACCACGGAGGGTCCATTGACACACGAGGACTGGCCATGTGAGTGAGTTACTGGAGGGTGGCATATCGAACTGCATCCCAAGCTGAGCTTCATTTGCCAAGACCTCAAGTGCCTTCGCAATGTTGCCTACCTCTTATCTCCCACCCACTCCCCCCTCCAAACATAAGGTGCTTTTGTCACCTCAAGGTTTGACTTCACTAACGCTCTCATAGAGCTAGTTTCAACGCTCCACAAATGACAACTCGGTCAAAATGTCATAGCCCACTTCCTCACCCAAACAGATCAACTCTCCCAAACTTGTGGGGTCCATATATTGTCATGGCTTATGCAACCACTTTTGGAATAATTCACCATCAGTGTTCTCGCTCGGGCCAGCATCGAAGCTTTGACCACGCTCGATCAGCTTCGATGGACGGGTCACATTGTCCGCATGCCCGATACGAGACTCCCAAAACAAGCGCTCGACTCGGAGCTCCGACACGGCAAGAGAGCCCCAGGTGGGCAGAGGAAACGCTTCAAGGACACCCTCAAAGCCTTCTTGAAAAAGTGTAACATCCCCACCGACACCTGGGAATCCCTGGCCCAAGACCGCACAAAGTGGAGGAGAAGCATCCGGGAAGGCGCCGAACACTTTGAGTCTCTTCACCGGGAGCAAGCGGAAACCAAGCGCAAGGAGCGCACGTCAACCCAAGCACCCCACCGTCTGCCCCACCTGTGACAGAGACTGTAGGTCCCGCATTGGACTCATCAGTCACCTGAGAACTCATTTTTAGTGTGGAAGCAAGTCATCCTCAGTTCCGAGGGTCTGCCTAAGAAAGAAGAAGAAGAGAATTCACCTATTAAGCAAGTCTGACAAGGTATTGCTTTATTTTTTTTCTCCCCTAGAACAAGATTCCATTGTTCCTCCTCTCTTTCCTGCCCCTCTCCCATGTTGATCAGTAGTTCAGTTGGGAATGAAATAGGCCTTTAATGTCCACTTTAGTTACACCTGTGGCCCAGCTTGCTTTGGCTTCTCCATAAGACGAGTACTTGACTGATGGAGCCTAAAAAGAAACCTTGAAGAGTGCTAAGTTCCCTTGTTGGAGGCAAGTTTTGACATTGTATTTAATTGTGTGTGTGTATGTGTGTGAGAGACTGACTGACTGAGGGGAGGGAGTTGTATTGTGATTGCAAAGTTGTCACTCTTTGGATCAGCCTCTGCAGTCGCAGTGACTGGGTAGCATTTCAAAGTTGGGAGTTCAAAGCTGAAGATATTGAGCAAAGGTGACTGCTAATGAGCAACGGAAAGCTATTTTACCAATAAAATTTACTGAGTTACTGGTTACAAAATGTTCGCCAACTAATCCCACACTATAAAAGGGCCATGATGCGGAGATGCCGGTGTTGGACTGGGGTGGACAAAAATGAGAAGTCGCACAACACCAGGTTATAGTCCAACAGATTTATTTAAAATTAGGAGCTTTCGGAGCTGTTGCCCCTTCCTCAGGTAAAGGTACAATGAGGGAATCTACAGTATTACACAGTATATAAACACAAAAGCAATTTGTCTGCAGAGATACAATCTTTCAGGGAGGCATTACATCAACGACACACCAGAGCACAGCCAAGACAATGAGATGGGTCACGGGGGGGGTCCAACGTGTCAAATCCTGCCGTCTGCAGTTGAGCTTTTAACCTTTTTTTTTGTTTTTTTTTTGTTTTGTTTTTTTTGGTGTTTTTTTTTAAATTGGAAAGACAGACAACGATGTCGAGTCACGTTCTGTAGCGTGACATGAACCCGATATCCCTATTGAGGCCGTCCTCATGGGTGCTGAACTTGGCTATCAGTTTCTGCTCGATGATTTTGCATTGTCGTGTGTCTCGAAGGCCGCCTTGGAGAACGCTTACCCGCAGATCCGAGGCTGAATGTCCTTGACTGCTGAAGTGTTCTATAAAAGGGGGCATTGCAGAGACGGCAGTGTGGTACAGGTTGGCAGAGCTGTTGGCATTGGACCATTCCTAGGTGGGAGATTTTCACTCATGACCCCGAGGTGCCAGCTTGCTCCACAACATCATGATTAAAAATGCCGAGCTGCTTCTGTCATGTGGGCAGCATGGAAATGGCACCGATATAAGCTTCTCTACGCTGTCTCATCTTTCCCGCCCCCTTCCTCTATTCACAGCCTGCCAAGTTGCGGAGTTGGCAAGTGTTTCCTGTTGCTTTCTCTGGCAGGAGAGTGAAAGAAAGCAAAGGGATGTTGCACAGGCGGGCTATCCCCTATAGATTTAATACAGCACTTTAACTTCCTCTGTGAATGCTGGGGTAGCCCAACTTCCATAGAGTTCCCCTTGTTTTCTCAGGCACTCCAGCGATGGAACGCGATGCTGGTATTTACTGGCACAGTACAAACACGCATGAGATAGCAGTCCTCCGATAGGATGTTGTGATTTCGTGTGTGAGTGTCCCACCGGCTATGGGAAGGTTGGTGGGTCTGCAGGTTTGGTGTGAATTTGATCTGGGTGCTGTAGAGGGTGGGGCACGCAGAATGGCGGTGGGGTTGCAGTGGCTAGGGGATTGTGGAGGGTCACTGGCAACCTGTGAGCTTGCACAGGTGCAGCGCTGTTGATTCGGTGACGTTCTGAATTCCTTTCTCCCCCCACCCCTCCCTCCCCCAGCAATAGAAATTCTAAGAATCTCTATTCTTAATAACTGGAATCAAATCTTTAGCTCTTGGCAGTGTCTCTGCACTGCTGGGCCAGTGGGACATTTTTGAGCATTTGCCAGGGCTGGCCCAGTACAAAACACACCAAACAATCCATCTAAGATTTGCTTGCAGTTTGTTTACTTCAGTTCTTTCTGTCTTCTACTGCCTTTCCATGAGGTCATGCCTTGCGTGTGTGCTGCTTCCTTTCAAAGACCTCCTGGTATCAAGGTTATGCCCAAGGGCTCACTCTTAACACGTCTCCTGTTCACTAGAGTATTCGTGGAGATCAGCCATGCCCTTTATCAGGAATCCTAATGTGCGCTCGAGTGCAAAATCCCATTAACCAAGCGGCAGGTGCAGGCGGGAGACAGAACTCCCTTGTGGGGAACGTTAATGATCATCTCTCTCCCTCTTTGCAGTGTATGAAGACCCAGGTACAGCACCAGACAGCAAGATCTTCAACTTCAGACACTGATTTAATTGGAGCAGTTTGTTTAATAATAAACAGTATCTCTGGTCCAAGTTAGAACAGCCTTTCTCCTCTCTTCTGCTAGCCACAGAATGTTCCAGATCTTCCCTTATATACCCAAACTCCCCTCTCCCTCCCTAGAAGTAGGAGCCACAATTCCATCTTCGACCTCCCACTTCCTAATCCCTCTGGATCATTAGAAGTGATCAGGTTTAATGTTATTCATTATTTTCTTTTCTCTTAGCCTAATTTTCCTACATTAATCACCAGACTTGGGTCACTCGATTCTCAGGCAAGCATTGCTCCCAGTCCTAGGTCACTCTTCATCTGGATGACAGTCTCTTGACATGTTGGGCTTCCCCCTGAGAGTGCAGTTGAGATCAGGAATCACCATCCAGTTAAAACACAGGGGGTATGAAACTACTCTGTGGGATATGAGTTGACTAATGTTTATTGCGCCAGTCTGATATTTCTTTCTCTACTACTGTAACCTTTAACTTGTTGAAAATAAATGGGTCAGTGGTTCCACTAAATTGAGGAGAGGGAAGTTTCAGATGGACATGTTAAGCATCCACCCAGTGGTATCCCATGGTATGATTTCAGGGTCATTACACCCAATAGGCCTGTTCCTCACCTGAGTCGTGGAGGGTGGGAGGTTAGCAAGGACAGCATTGGAGTAGTCGAGTGTGGAAGTGACAAAGGCATGTGTAAGGGTTTCTTCCTTTCAACGATCTCTTGCTTTCTCATCCTATCCCTCAACCCCTTCTCTTTCTAGAAACGCATCTAATTCCCTCTGGAATTCATTTGCACTGCGCACTTCAATGTTTGTTTCTTTGTGACTTTCTGCAGTCCCTGTCGCAAAAGTGAATGTTTTGTGTAATGAGGCTGCGTTCTGAGCTCTTCATTGTCTGTTGTTGAGTTCCCGGGACTTCTGGCGAAATGAGCTGTCTTGGAGTCATAGGACTGGGCTTGCGGCAGACACTAATGACTTGTTATTTTGCAGTGATGAGCAAGTGGAGCACGAGACAGAGGGGGAGCACAAAACCACATTCCGCCTGTGGCAGTATGCTAATCCCATGATGCAATCCATTAGGAATTTTTATCAACACTTACATAAAAGGACTAGAATTGGTAAAATAACCAACCAAAGCAATAGAAGAACAAGTCGATCTTTGTGAGCATAGAGCGTTCCCCAATTAAAGAGTTAAAGGGGGTGTTTATTAGGGTTGGGTAATATGCTGCAAGACTGTAACCGATGCTTTGTGTGTGTGTGTGTGTTTCTTTTCCTAAAAATTGTTTTTAAAACATACCTACATCCGATTCCCCCCCACCGAGTTTTCTCCTCTCCTGCCTGATGTGGCTCCTTGGGTAGCACTCTAACCTGAGTCAGAAGGTTGTGGGTTCAAGTCACACTCCAGAGACTTGAGCACTAAATCCAGGCTGACACTCCAGTGCAGTGCTGGGGGAGTGCTGCACGGTCGGAGGTGCCGTCTTTCCGATGAGACGTTAAACTGAGGCCCCGTCTGCTCTCTCAGGTGGACGTAAAAGATCCCATGGCACAATTCGAAGAAGAACAGGGGAGTTCTCCCCGGTGTCCTGGCCAAATCTTATCCAACCAACATCACTGAAAACAGATTATCTGGTGTTCTGTCTCATTGCTCTTTGTGGGATCTTGCTGTGTGCAAACTGGCTGCTGCATCTTCCTACATTACAACAGTCAGTTTCTTTTCTTTCTTTCTTGCTCGCTCTCTCTGTCTCCATGTCTCTTTCTTTCTCTCTTTCTCTTTCTCACGCATCCCTTTGAAAATCTGCAGCAAGAACCCTGGCTAAATTAAACCCTGGGCAACACGGTGGCATAATGGTTAGCACTGTTGCCTCACAGCGCCAGGGACCCGGGTTCGAATCTGACCTTGGGTGACTGTCTGTGTGGAGTTTGCACATTCTCCCCGTGTCTGCGTGGGTTTCCTCCGGGTGCTCCGGTTTCCTCCCACAGTCCAAAAATGTGCGGGTTAGGTTGAATTGGCTATGATAAATTGACCCTTAGTGTTAGGGGGGGATTAAATATGTGGGGTTATGGGGATAGGATGGGATATGTTAGGGGGAATTAAATACGTGGGGTTACAGGGGTAGGGTGGGATATGTGTACTGTGGGGATTAAAGCAGGGACAGGGTACTGGACTTGGATGATCAGCCATGATCGTATTGAATGGTGGAGCAGGCTCGATGGGCCGAATGGCCTACTCCTGCTCCTAGATTCTATGTTTCTAAATGGGCCTGAATGGATAACACTTTGAGAAAGAGCCAACAAAGCATGGTGGGGCAGAATAGCCGACTGCAGTGCCACAACATTATATGATTCAGTCAGAGGCGAAGCCCTCTACTCTGCACCATCCATTTCCCCAACCCCAACCCCAACCCTCTCCTGCAGCAGGGTTGCTTTTGTTTTCATTTTCTATACATGTCATTCTCTCAGTCTTTGGGTTGATATTTTTCTTTCTACTGGGCTAGGATTGTCCTAACTCACTTGTCTCCAATTCCGGACTCTTGCGCATCCCTAATTTTTTCACCCCACCATTGGCGGCCGTGCCTTCAGCTGCCTGGGGCCCTCAGCTCTGGAATTCCCTCCCTAAACCTCACCGCCTCTCTCTCCTCCTTTTTAAGACGCTCCTTAAAACCTACCTTTTGGGCAAATGCCCTAATATCTCTTTATGTGGCTCGGTGTCACATTTTGTCTGATAACGCTCCTGTGAATCTCCTTGGGACGGTTACACTACGTTAAAGGCGCCATATAAATGTAAGTTGTTTGTGCAGACCCTTAACGGCCAGCGGTATGATGAGGCACTCGTCCCATCACAAGAGATGGGTCCGGATGAGGAAGACCATTTGGCCCCTCCTATCTCACAGACCGACCCCAACAGTCTCACCGTCAAGTTATTTTTAAAGTGACTAAAGTGTTTCTCTCCACCATCCCACCCGTAAATCCATTCCACGTGTAGGTCACTCTTTGTGTGAAGAACTTCCTGACACCAATCCTAATTTTGCTTTTCACCGGTTCAAACCTGTTTTCCCTGACTCCCTTCCCCCCCCCCCGCCCTCCCAATCCGGTCCCAATGAGATGGGTTAGCTCGCAGCACGGCCCCCGATTCGAGCTCGGCTCTCAGAGGTGGCACAGTGCCCCCACCTCACCTCCCTCAGCGGCCCTGTTTTCAAGTACGAACGCGAGATCTGAATATTCCAGTGGAAAATTACTGGGGCACTTGGAATTAAAAAAAAAATAAGAGAAGGTGGTTACTTAAGCTTTCACCCCGGGCCCTGCCAAGTTGATAAACTGCCAGTTCAGTAAAATAACCTGAAAGGCAGTGGAATTCTCTCCTCCTAATGCAGCTGTCTGGCCTCTCGAGCATGTCTCTGACAAGACTTGTCTCCATCTACAGTAAATTCTACCCCATTGTTCTGTCAGCCTCACCGTAACTCTGAGTGACTAACCGGCATTATCTGTGATGTGCTAAATTGCCTGCTGTGTTCCCACTTAGTGGCTGTTTTTCTTCAGAAGCACCCACACACCATCAGTCCTGCAGCCATACTGCATGTTTGTGGTAATAGCTAAATTGTACAGTGTTGACGTGCTTAAAAGGAATAAGTTGTCTGCGATTCTTTTTTTTGTTTTCATTTAATGGTGGCGTTTTTTATGCTGCACATCACAAGGTAAAGAAAAACTTGCGGCAACTATGGTGACAATATATGTGAGAAGTCGCACAACACCAGGTTATAGTCCAACAGTTTTATTTGAAATCACGAGCTTTCGGAGCGCTGCTCCTTCGTCAGGTAAAGTGAAGGAATACAAATCAGCAAAGCATATATAGACAGAGAACAATGTGTAGCGTACAATGTCAGATGACTACAGTTAATCTTACTGACTGCCCTCCATCACACCTCGGCAGAGATACAATCAGGTCAGTCAGGAAGGCATTACATCAAAGACACAGCAAAATACAGCTAAGACAATGAGGTGGGGTCACAGGGGGTCCAACGTGTCAAATGCTGCAGTCTGTATGGTTAAGCTTTTTACTTTTTTTTAAAAAACTTGAAATCACATCTGTGAACAAGCCAACGACGACTCGAGTCTGGATGACTCTACGTCATGTAGCGTGACATGAAACCAAGATCCCGGTTGAGGCCGTCCTCATGGGTGCGGAACTTGGCTATCAGTTTCTGCTCGATGATTTTGCGTTGTCGTGTGTCTCGAAGGCCGCCTTGGAGAACGCTTACCCGCAGATCTGACAAGTTGGACTGTTGGACTATAACCTGGTGTTGTGCGACTTCTCATTTTTGTCCACCCCAGTCCAACACCGGCATCTCCGCATCATGGACAATATATGTAGCAGAGCAGATCAGGGCTGTGGTCACCTTTGATAAAAATGTCTGGAATTTCTGTCAAAGCCACTCTGTGCCATGTCATCATTATTCCTGTGTGATCCTGAGAGTCTGAATTCTCCACCGCCCCCCCCCCCCCCTCCCGCCTCCCCAAACACCTCCATTTTGACCCTATCATTTGCGTGGCAGCTTGGCTCAGTTGGTAGCGCTCTTACCCCTGAGTCAAGAAGGTTTTGTGGGTTCAAGCCCTGCACCAGGGCTCGAGCTCACACTTGCATCAATTCAGAAATGGAGTACAAGTTGGCCAATACCAAAGTAGGAGGGGGCAATGGAATCAGAAGAGGCAGCTCAGAAATTGCAGAATGAGTTAAATAAAATATGTGGGGCACAATGGCAGATTAACCTTAATGCAAACACGTGAAAATACGGGTGACGCACTTACTGCATGAATAGTGCTTAGGGTCGCCAACCCTCCAGGATTGCCCTGGAGACTCCAGGAATTGAAGATTAATCTCCTGGACACAGCTGAGAGCAACTCGGGAGAAAAATCATAGGACTTTTTTTTTAAAAAGGTGTATTTTTCTAATTTTCTTTGAATAGTTTAGTTTATTAGTTATTAAAGCATTGGCGCAATGGGAGAAAAGGCTGTTTGACTGGGCAGGCCAATTGGAGGCAGGAGGTCATGTGATGAAGCCTCCAGGAATACGTCCAAGCAGAGTTGGTAACCCTAATGGTGCTGAGATAGCTACGGATGAAGTCGAAGGCAACCAAGGAGCTTTAGTAGGCTTGATGTTCAACCAATGCAGAGCAGCAATCAACAAAGCCAATTGGAATATTTGAACTGCAGTGGACTACAAGTTTGTGATCAGACTGTGCAGTGTTCTGGTCAGACCGCACGATGTCCAGTTCTGGTCACAGAGAAACAAAGGGAGCTGTTCCAAGTGCTGGAGGCAATGCAGAGAAGAGCCACGAGGCCGACACTTGTGTCCGAAGTCTGAGATATGAGCAAAGACTGGAGAAACCTGGGCTTTTTAGCCTGGAGCAGAGGTCTCTGAAGTGATCTTATTGAGGGATATAAGGTAGTTAAGGGAATTGTAAAGGCAAATCTGGAATGCTACTTTAAATTAAGTTGCGAGAGTAGGGCAAGGAAGCACAGGTTCAAACTAGTAAAAGGGAAATTTAGTACTGATGTCAGGAAATTATTCTTCACGCGTAGAGTGGCCAACACATGGAATGGACTTCAAGATAAAATAATGGAACCAAAAAACCCTGGAAGCATTTAAGAAACATTTAGCTGCTGCAATGGGAGATCAGTTGGGTCGTTGTCAAATGGGAGAAGTAAACAGCCTTCCTCATCGATAAATGTCTTGTGATCTGGTGATAACCTCGACTGGCACTTCAGTGCAGTACTGCAGGAGTCCTGCACTTTTTGCAGAAGTATTTTTGATGATTGCGATTCACATGGGAATTTTAAATGTACAAAGCTCGGTTTTAAATTCCCCGTATGGAGTGACACCTGCTGAATATTTCCAGCATTTTCTGTCTTTATTTCAGATTTCCAGCATCCGCATTATTTTGCTTTTGTATAAAGGACAGGCACTTTGGCGGTGTACCCGAGTCCTGCTGTTGCCCTTGGAAACGTGTCAAAGTGAGCGTTCAAGACCATCAAGTGCAGGTTTGGCTCACTTGGCAACACTTGTCTCCAAGTTCAGAAAGCTCGGGGCAGGGGGGGCCCCCAGATACTTCTCTCTGCCGATACTTGAGTGTCTGGCTGAGGGACGGCCGTACTGTCGGAGTAGCTGTGTTTCGGATGCGGCATTAAACCCAGAACCCCATCTGCCTGTTCAGATGCACGCTAAAGATCCCACAGCACGATTCGAAGACGAAGCAGTGAGTTCTCCCAGAGGCGGGAGTGCTACTAACTGAGCCACGGCTGACACCTAACGAGCCCCAGTGGTCTGTACTGCCACCTTCACAGAGCCTGGTGTGATGCCAGTGTGCCAGGCTAGTACTGGGGCATTGCTGCAGGAATTCTCTCAGTCTCATCTCCGGGACCTGAGCCGATCCACCAACTCACAATTGAGGCAATGGCATCCTTTAAATATGGCGCTTCTCCTTGGCCAGTTCTCTTCGCCCCCTTCCCTTCCCATTCCTACTTGAGCCTGACCCCAACCTGTGAAGCACTTGGAGACAATTGGCTACCTACTCACCAGCCTGTCCTGGTTGGCGTGGCTCAGTACCACACGAGGCAATGCTTTTACTCCTGAGCAAATTAGATATTTGTTTAGGGATATCGCGACATTAGCAACTGGAGCAGGCCGTTCAGCCACTCGCACCTGCTCCGCCATTCAGTTACATCATGGCTGACCTGTAGCTCAACTCCATTTATCTGCCGTAGCTCCAGATCCCTCGATACCCTTAGCTAACAAGTCGATCTCAGTCTTGAAAGCTCCAATTGTCCCAGCATCCGCAGCCTTTTAGGGGTGAGGATTCCAGGTTTCTGCTCCCCTTTGTGTGGGGAAAAAGCGCTTCCTGATTTTCCTCATGAATTACCTGGCTCTAATTTTAAGATTATGCCCCCTTGTTCTTGATTCCCCCACCAGTGGAAACCGTTTTTCTATATCAGCCCTATTGAACCCTTTTAACATTTGAAACATCTCGATCAGATAGCCCTTCAATCTTCTATACCCAAGGGAATACAAGCTAAGTTTATCTTCACTTAAACAAAGCAGCACAGTTCTTTCATTGAAATTGAGAAATGAATTAGCATTTATATAGTAACTTATCACATTTCTCAGAAACTCCCCAAAGCGCTCCATGTACAATGAATTACCCCTTTGAAGTGCAGTGACTGATCTTTTTCGGTAAATGCAAGATCCAATAAATAGCTGAGATGAACGACCAATTAAGCTCCATTTACATTACAGCTGCAGTACGGCGAAAATGGGTTTCTCCTTCACACCTGCACCGCAGCCTGAATGGCGGGTCAGGGCACCGCCTGACAGCGCAGCGAGACTCCTCGGAGGATCGAGTATCATTCCACTTTGCCCAGAGTCAGTTCGGCCCTTAACTCCTGACTCACGTGCCACAACAAAGTTTATAGTTGGCACGAAGCCGGAACCACTTTGTACCAACGCTGGCCAATATTTATCCCTCCAGCAACATCACTAAAACAGATGATCTGGTCATTATCACACTGCTGTTTGTGGGAGCTTGCTGTGCGCAAATTGGCTGCCTCATTTCCTACATTACAACAGTGACTACACTTCAAAAAGAACTTCATTGGCCGTAAAGCGCTTCGGGACGTTCTGACGTGAATGGCGCTATAGAAATGTAGTCTTTTTGAATAAGATCTTATAAAGGGGGCTCGACAAGGTAGATGCAGAGAAGATGTTTCCCCTCATGGGGGAATCTAGAACTAGGGGGCATAGTTTCAGAATAAAGGGTCGCCCATTTAAAACTGAGATGAGGAGGAATTTCTTCTCTCAGAGGGTCGTAAAGCTGTGGAATTCTCTGCCCCAGAGAGCTGTGGAGGCGGAGTCATTGAATATATTTAAGGTGGAGATAGACAGATTTTTGAACGATAAGGGAGTGAAGGGTTATGGGGAGCAGGCAGGGAAATGGAGCTGAGCCCAAGATCAGATCAGCCATAATCTCATTAAATGGTGGAGCAGGCTCGAGGGGCCAAATGGCCGACTCCTGCAACTATTTCTTATGTGGGAGTGTGAGTGCGGCCTCGATCTTTATTTAGTTGTGTTGGTTGCGAGAGGAATGTTGGCCAGGACTTCGGGAGAGCTCCCTGCTCTACTTCGATTTGGTACTGTGGGCTCTTTAATAACCACCTGAACCATCCGATAATAGGCAAGATGGGTGGTCTTGGATTAACAGATAATCCCAAGGGACAGCAGCTCCCGCTGGTGCAGTGCTCCCTCAGTACTGAAGTGTTCGCCTCGATCACGTGTCTAGCGTGGGACTTGAACCCGCAACCTTCCGGCTTGGAGCCAACTGACCCTGATACAAGGGTGGGCAGGGGGGCCGGCGACATGGTGGGGGGCAGTGGCCCTGGTCAGATTGGCTGAAATGAATCATTTAAAAGGGGGTAGGCTGCCGTGTTGTGAGTCAATTCCCAAAAGTGCCCGTCGCCTTCCGGCAATCCCAATTTTATTATAGGAAATGGAGAATTTAGTGCAATGAAGAATCGTCTCCCTAATGCAGATTGTCCCGGAAATTAATACTGACTGCTGCGGCTGCTAATGCGTTCAACCAGCTTGGAAGCAGCATTAGTCTGATGAATATGGTGAGCTGAAAAACGATCCATCGCTTATTAGAGCTCTGCTCGTCTGACTGATGGGCTGAAAGTGCTCAGCTTATTTTTCCTTCCCCCCCCCCCACCTCCAGTATAAAGGATGGTGGGATGTGGGGGGGGAGGGAAAGCTTTTCAAATACTTCAGGAAACACGGAGCCGCCTCCTCTCTCCTCCGCTATATTATGGATCTCTTGAAGGGGAGGGGGCGGTCAGAGGCCTGAAGCCCTGCCAAGATGTGTCAAGAAACATTCCATCTGGAATATTGCACATGAGAAATGTGTTTGAAGATTGAGGCTGGTGTGTCAGAAAGTCATTGTTAATCATCTCTGCCCGTACCTTTGTGCCAGATGTGCGGAGAGCTTTAGAGATGGAGCTGGTTTCTCCTGACTATGCTCGGGTGAGTCTAGCCTAGTCCCTCACAGTTACCTGTGTAGCTTCTGTCGATCGCTTTTATACTCCAGCAGTGTCAGTGGACATGGGTGGGGGGGGGGGGGGGGGAGAGCACTTAGAGACTATCATCTATATTATGCTGACAGGACGACAGGACAGGACAGGACTTAGTAAGGGGTCGACCATTTAGGACTGAGATGAGGAGAAGTTTCTTCATTCAGAGGGTTGTGAATCTTTGGAATTCTCTACCCCAGAGGGCTGTATATTCAAGACAGAGATCACTAGATTCCTGGATACTAAAGGAATCAAACGAAGATCAGCCATGATCTTATTGAATGGCGGAGCAGGCTCGAGGGGCCGTACGGCCTACTCCTGCTCCTAGTTCTTATGTTGAACACAGCATATCGAACACAGTAAAGTGAGATTCAAACAGGATTGGGTGTGCAGTGTTTTTTATTTTTGTGGAAAATCGGATTGTGTGGTTGGGAGGGAAAACTGCTGGCCCTTCGCTGACCCAAAGAGTCTGTGTGAGAGAGAGAGAGAGAGATCAGACACTGGGAGTGTCACAGTACAGGGAAGGAAGCTCAGTGGAGAGTTGACTGAAGGCACTGGAGGGCATCTCGTAGTACAGCTGGTGGATACATGGCTTAACGGTTGGAAATAGGGTAAGATCTGTGAGAGCTAAGCGTTCTTGGGAATCTGTTGCGTGCTTGTGAGTGAAGCTTTACACAGATTCTGTGTCACAGATTTAAGTATTGGTCGTGTTGTTGTCCCCAGCGTTCCCTGTTTGAAGATGCTGACTCATGCTACGGTAAAGTTGCACAGACACCAACACCCCTAGGTGTACCCCTGTATGTGAGCTGAGTTAGTGACAGCTGGCCATTCGACCTAGAGTTGCCAACCCTCCAGGGTTGTGCTGGAGTCACCAGGAATGAAAGATTAATCTCCCAGACACTGCTTCCAGCCACCTTAGAGAAAAATCATTAGAGGCATTTAAAAAAAATGTGTTTTTTTCATTTTCTTTGCACACTTTCATTTATTAATTATAAAAATATTGGAGATGGGGGAAAAAAGGCTGTTTGACTGACTGACTGACTGACAGCATCCAATCGGGTAGCGGAGATTCTGTTTGCTGTCCAATTGGCGTGGGAAGGCGATGTGCGTGAGGATGGTTGTGTCAGGTGAGGGGGTTGGGGTGGGAGGGTCAGGTGGTGATACCTCCAACCAGAACTGGCAACCCTAATTCTACCGTGAGGGAGGCGGCACAGATGACCATGACTGGGTTCACTGGATAGTGATTCAGAGCCGGAATCCTTGCTGACTCTGTCTCTCTCTCTCTCTCTCTCTCTCTCTCTGTCCCTCCTTAGCCTGAGAGAGACACGGAGACCAGTTGTAGTTTAACACCACTCCCACTCGGGCTGAGCCCAGACTTGGGGATTGAAGCTGAGACCTGCTAATCTGTGCAGATTTAGTGCTTTTATCCAACTGGACCATCAGGGAGAGTTTAATGAAAGTTCTTAATTTGATGAGTTACACCAAGAATGCAGTTTACCGCAGTTAAGATGAAGGCATTGCACACTTTGTGGGCAATTTGCAGAAGAGTAACGCAGCCAATCAACACGAGGAAGTGTTAAAAAATTGAAAGAAATGGTCTGATTGGCTGAGGCAGCTGGTGTTAATACACAATTATGCGTCTGCATTCCTAAATGGGCGATTACGGTAACTACTGTTCAGATATGTTTTGATACTTTAAGGGCCCTCGAGCTGATTTTAAGTTGTCGACTACAGTCCCTACTTCTAATCAAAGCTTATTCCTGTGTGTCCGGCTGTTGTAATGACATTACTGTTACTATGGTAACCTGTGTTCTCTTGGAAAGTGCTGAGTGAGCATTGCACCTCAGGTTTATGAATCCGAAGGGTTACATATGTTGGGGACTGAGTGAAAATTATTGATGTCAGTGCCCAAGGATCTAAGACTCATTAGAAAGTAATATATTTTTTATAATGCTTCCGACTAAAATTTTAATTGAGTCAACATTGACTGAGGCCTAGGAGCAAGGTTGCCTGCCTGACCTCTCGGGGAATGTTGCACGGCTCAGGGTGGGACCCAGAGAGAGCGATGTGTTTTAAGAGGAAAAGCAACACTGCTGGAAAAAATTATTTTGAAATTATTCATTAAACCCCATCATTTGAGTTTCTACCCCAGAGGGCTGTGGAGGCTCAGTCGTTGAGTATATTCAAGACCGAGATCGATAGATTTTTTGACTATTAAGGGAATCGAGGGATATGGGGATAGTGCAGGAAAGTGGAGTTGAGGTAGAAGATCAGCCATGACCTTATTGTATGGCGGAGCAGGCTCGAGGGGCCGAATGGCCGACTCTTATGTCCTTGAGGCTAGCCATGACCTAGAGGGTTCCAGGAGGAAATGTGCTAAAGACCTCTCACAGTAGGCCTTTCTTGCATTGACTGATGGGAGGTGTGAGAGAGCCATTTCTGGCCCGGGTGGGCCTTGCCCAGCTCAGGTGGGCCTTGCCCAGTCCCGGCTGTTACAGCGGCGATCAAGCTTGAATAGTTTGTGTAATTGGGTTCCATTAAATGAGAAAGGTCTTGATCCATTGGATTTCTATATAATCAGTGTGAATGGGCAGAGATAACAACAGAAAACGCTGGAAAAACTCAGCAGGCCAGGCAGCATCCGTGGAGAGAGAAACAGAGTTTAACGTTTCAGGTCGAAGACCTTTCGTCAGAATGGGCAGAGATTGGCCCCAGTGGAATTCTATATGGTAGGAGTGTTTGAGAAGGGTTTTTCTGTGGTGGGATTTGCACCATTGAAGTTCTATATGACGGGAGTGAGCGGGAAGGGATTTACCCCTTTGAAATTCTATACATGGGAGGGATGGAAAGGACTGTGCCCCAATCAGAATTCTGCTTGGTGAGAATGAATGAAAAGGAATGATAAAGGATTTTGATCCTTTGACTCTCAGTTCAATGGCTATGAATAGGAAGGTGTTGGTCCATCGGAATTCCATACAGTGGGAGTGAATGGGAAGGGATTTGATCCATTTAGATTTTAATCTTGGATTACCATTCCATTGCTTACATTGAGGAAATGTCCCAGATACAGTATGTACATATCCTCACTCCCCCAGACAATAGAAGGATATGCGGGAAGCGCATTTGAAATTCTTCTTTTAAGTCGCATCCGAGGCTGAATAACTTGCCGGCAGCCATGTCACTAGAATAAAAATGGTTTAGATCAAGAGAACGGTTTTATTCTGTGAAGGTACTTTGTGAGAGAACTAGGTGGTGCAGAGTTGAGCACAGGTCCAGCCCAGACTTGTGAAATCTGTCCTTCTGGCTATGTGGCATGTGTTTGTGCAGTCTCCATCTCAGGCCAATTCCTGGTGGGCATGGGCCTTCTAAATCTTATTCAGGACTATTTAGCAATCTCATTCAGAGAGGCCACAGGAAGGATGTGGTGGGGGCGGGGTGAATGGATAAAAATGCCACACTGGGTGCAGTAAGAGGGTGCTGTTCTGAGGTTGGGGATCAGTCAAATTGTTACCGAGTACAAGGAGCTTTAACTCTGTATCTGGCTGTGCTGTACCTGACCTGGGAGTGTGACGACATTGGGAAGAATTCCATTCCTTAGCACGAACATCCCTCAGCTGTGTGCAAGACGGCATGTGTAATTTCCAAGCAGGGCACTGTGGGACAGGTGGCGTGACAGCTGAGGGATGATGGATTGAAGAGGAGCGAAGCAGTCTCATTATCCTACTGAAGTACCTTCAACTTTAATTTTCCGTCACTTTAGGACGAGACATGGTTTGAAATGGACATCTGACATTCCAGAAAGTTGTAAACTCCCATCTTTTCCCACAGCACAAGTTTTAACAGACTCCAACCCCAAACTGCACAGTCTAGTTTGTGCTTCAGTTATTACAGTGTGTGACCAGTACAGTTAGTGCAGTGAATGCAGGCTACACCTCAAAGTGCAGCAAGCTCAACACTCTGATAACATTCCACAATTGTTTCTCATTTTGTGCAGTACATCTTCCCGGTGCCCCCAAAACACGATTCAGTAATCTATCAGGCATTGTGGTCCTGTGACTAAGAGAAAGAAATGTGAGAAGTCGCACAACACCAGGTTATAGTCCAACAGTTTTATTTGAAATCACAAGCTTTCGGAGTGCTGCTCCTTCGTCAGGTGAAGTCACTTCACCTGACGAAGGAGCTGCCGCTCCGAAAGCTTGTGATTTCAAATAAAACTGTTGGACTATAACCTGGTGTTGTGCGACTTCTCACATTTGTCCACCCCAGTCCAACACCGGCATCTCCACAGCAAGAGAAAGAAAGACTATAACGCCTTTCACAATCTCAGGACGTCCCAAAGCGCTTACAACCAAGAAGTACCTTTGAAGTATAGTCACTTGTAATGTAGGAAATGAGGCAGCCAAGTTGTGCACAGCAAGCTCCCACAACCAGCAATGAGATAAAGACCAGAGCATCTGTTTTAGGTGTTGACTGAGGGATAACTATTGGCCAGGACACCGGGAGAACACCCCTGCTCTTCTTCGAATACAACACTCGTTTAACGTCACATCTGAAAGATGGCACCTCCGACCGTGCAGCACTCCCTCAGTACTGCACTGGAGTGTCACCCTGGAATATGTGCTCAAGTCTCTAGAGTAGAACTTGAACCCACAGCATTCTGACTCGGAGACGAGAGTGCTACCACTGAGCCAAGGCTGATGCCTTAATGCATGATGGAGTTTTATAGACTCCATTTTTGATACGTAGTTCAGCTCCAATTATAAGTCAACCTTAGCGTAGAGAAAGAGTGACTCAATAAATATATAGGGGGAAAAATTCAGTATCGCCCCGTTTGGGGCACAAAGATTAGCGCCTGGCGCTAATTATCGCCTCCAACTGCAAACTTGACTTTTATCGCCCCTGGAGGTGATTGGAGCGCTAAATCAGGCGCTACACATCTGTCTTAAGGCGCAAAGGCCGAGGAGCGAGGCGCTAACTCAGAGCGCTGGCGAAGCTCATGTGATGTCAGTCAGCAATGGAACACAGACACAATGCCGCTGGCCAGTTCTTAAAGGGGAGGGTTGATCTTGCTTTCCATCCACATCCTGCTCATTGCAGCCTTGAATCTCGGCCTGGAGAGACCTGTACATCAAATCTGCTGGAAAGAACAATGGAGAGAACCAGGGAAAGAGCTCAGAGTGCAGCCCCCACAGTCTCTTCTAAATCAATACAAGGAAGGGCAAATCAAAATGAACCTGCAAAGTGCTGCTCAGTACCCAAAACTCCTTCACACAGTGTTGAATCTCTCCAGAAGTCTCTCTCTCTCTCTCTCTCTCTCTCTCTCTCTCTCAGAATGCGTGGTTCAAAAATGTCACCACCAAAAAAAGGCAGGAAGCGGTCGCCTTTAAATAGCGCTCCCCAGTCCCTTCCTGACTGCAAAACGCTCCCCTCAACCTGTTGTTGTTAGCGGCAGGAAGTAAGGCAGGGGGCGCCACTCAATATCCGCTCCGGGGCGCTACCGGGGCGTTGCGCACTCGACTGTCGTCACGATCTGCCGGCGCAGGAGATCGTGGCGGTAGTGTTTAGCGCCGCCGCAAAATGTCTAGTTAATTTCGCAAGCGGCGCAAACATCGCCGCGCCCGGGCACTAGTTGCTTTGCGTCCCATTAGCGCCCTCTTAAGGCGCTAACGGGAGGTGCAACCAACTGAATTTTTCCCCCATAGTGTGTGGGGGAGAGAGGGAGGGGTGAGGATTACATTTGTAGTTAGAGTACTGGAAAATACCATCTTTTAAATTGGGGTTGGTTTCCTATCTTTAAAGTAGCTAAATTTATGACTGATAGAAAATCGGATTCAGAAAAGCCCCTAGATAGGATGCCAGCTTCATACCAATGATAGGGTAATAGATACCCTAGCACTAAAAAGGAAGACTTGCATTTATATTGCATCTTATCACATCTCTTAGAAAATGACAAAGTGCCTCTTATATAATCAATTACCTTGAAGTGCTCTGGTAGTCATTTTGCGCACAGCAAGGTCCCACCAGCAGCCATGAGATGAAAGTTAATTTGTTTTTATTGGTGGGTGGTTAAAGAGGAAGGAATATTGGCCAGGACACTGGGAGAACTTCCTCCTCTTTTGAAAATCGTGCCACAGGATCTTTAACATCCACCTGAGCCACAGGCACAGTCAGTTTAACATCACATTCAAAGCATGGCGCCTCCGACAATGCAGCACTCCCTCAGTACTGCACTGGAACGTCAGTCAGATTATGTACTTAAGTCGTGGAGTGGGGCTTGCATCTTCTGACTCAGAGTTGAGAGTGCTACAAAGCCATCACTGTCAGACTTGGGGCACTAAGGGTCGGACATGATAAAATCACAGGCAGCAACAGCAAAATAGCAGAAATATTAAATAATTATTTTGCTTCAGTATTTACCAGGGAGGTGGATCAGGTGGACATGACATCGGATGATGAGATTAGAAATTACATAACCGCATTTAAAATGCAGAGAGGAGAAATATTAAATAAACTGATCAAACTGATAAAACAGAACGGATTGCATCTGCACATTTTAAAAGAATCTAGGGAAGAAATAGCAGAGGCACTATTACACACATTTAATAATTCATAAGAAAAAGGGTGTAGCGCCAGAGGACTGGCGGATAGCTAACGTTATACCTCTATTTAAGAAGGGAGATAGAACATGTCCAGGGAACTATAGACCAGTCAGCTTGACATCAGTGGTAGGAAAGATAATGGAATCCCTACTAAAGGAGAAAATAGAAGAACATCTAGAAACCAAAAATATAATAATGAATAGTCAGCATGGATTTCAAAAGGGAAAGTCTTGCTTGACAAACCTCACTGAATTCTTTGAAGAGGTAACAGAGAAAGTAGACAAGGGTAATACAGTAGATGTAGTATAGCTAGATTTCCAAAAGGCCTTCGATAAGATGCCACATAATAGACTAATGAATACGGTCAGGGGACAAGTAGCAGAATAAATAGCTAGCTGGCTACAACACAGAAAGCAGAGAGTAGGGGTAAAGGGTAGCTATTCAGAGTGGTAGAGGGTGGGAAGTGGTGTTCCACAAGGATCAGTGCTGGGACCACTGTTGTCCACAATTTATATTAACGATCTGGACTTTGGAATCAACATTTTTTTTTTCTAAATTTGTGGATGACACCAAATTGGGGGGAGGGGGGATAGTCAATACTGAGGAGGACTGCAAAAAATTACAAGAAGACATTAACAAACTTGCAGAATGGGCATATAATTGGCAATTGAAATTCAACATAGATAAGTGTGAGGTATTACATTTTGGTAAGAAAAATAAGGAGGTCACATATTACTTGGAAAGTAAGAATCTAATTACGGAAGAGGAGCAAAGGGATCTGGGAGTACAAATACACTAATCACTAAAAGTAGTGAAGCAGCTTAACAAGGCCATAACAAAAGCAAACCAAGCACTAGGGTTTATTTCTAAGGGATAGACTTGAAAAGTAGAGAAGTTATGCTAAACAACAACACCAACTTGAATTTATATAGCGCCTTTAATGTAGTAAATGTCCCAAGGTGCTTCACAAGAGTATTATCAGGCAAAAAATTTGACACTGAGCCATATAAGCTTGTATCGAACCTCGGTTAGACCACACTTGGAGTACTGTGTACAGTTCTGGTCGCCATATTATAAAAAGGATATAGAGACACTGGAGAGGGTGCAATAAAGATTTACAAGGATGATACCAGAACTGCCAGGTTTTACCTATTGGGAAAGGATGAACAGGTTGGGTCTCTTTTTTTCCTCTTGATAAAAGAAAGCTGAGGGGTAACCTAATAGAGGTCTTTAAAATTATGAAAGATTTGATAGAGTGGATACAGAGAGAATGTTTCCACTTGTGGGGAAGAGCAAAACTAGAGGCCAACAACATAAGATAGTCACCAAGAAATCAAATCGGGAATTCAGAAGAAACTTCGTTACCCAGAGTGGTGAGAATGTGGAACTCGCTCCCACAGGCAGTAGTTGAGTCGAATAGTGTAGATGCATTTAAGAGGAAGCTTGTAAGAGTTAAAAAAATTAATTGTAATAATGTAAGGGCAAATCAGTTGTAATGTTTAAGATTAGTTGAACTGCTTAAAGGACTATAGTAAAGGTCAAAGGGGTAAAAATTGAGTCGCGCCCCATTTGGGGCGCTAACCTCGCCGGGGCGCGACTTTTAGCGCCCCGAAAAAATTAGCGGCCCCGCGCCGGAACTTCAGTGGTTGCGCCCCAAGAGGGAAGCGGGGCGCAACTGGAAGCAGCCCGCATCCCTCTTGGGGCGCTGCGAGTGAATATCCTGGCGCTACGTGCCGCAGCGCCACGCGCTGCGGCACGTCGCGCCGCGGTATTGCAGGCCTTCCTCCCCTTCTTAAAGGGGAGGGACCCTGCGCAGCGCGAACCGGGGCCCAGCTGGGCCCCCAGGGATCGGGAGTGCCGGCAAAAGAGCCCGGCACTCAAGAGAAGTGCCGGGCTCTTGGAGCGCAGCCGGCACTTCACGGTGGGGGGGCTTCACGGGGGCCGGGGGCAGGTGCTGGCAGGCGGCCAGCAACAAAATGGCCGCCTGCCACCTCCGCTTTAAATATCGCCGCCCCGGCCGCACGTACGCCTCCCTGAACCCGTCGGACATAGCGTCTGGCAGTAAATCAGGGGGCGCGACTGAAGATCACGGCCGGGGCGCGAGCGGGGTGCTGCGCACGGCGATGACGTCATCGCCGGCGGCGCAGCGCCACAGGGCGCTACCGGCTGCCGCCGCCGCTAACCTCCCACTAAATTTTTCGGGAGGCGTGGGCGGCGCTGCGCCCGGGCGTTAGCTGCTTTACGCCCCATTAGCGCCCTCTTAAGGCGCTAACGGGAGGCGCAAGCAGCTGAATTTTTCCCCCAAAGTATCTCTCGAAGGCATGGAGACAGGGGTATAATTAGATAAAGACCAACTTGATAATGCTGCAGTATAGATAATGCAGACACTGCAGAACAAAAATGTGAATCATTGTTTTTCTATAAACTAACCTCGAATATTTGTAAGAATGAAACCTCGCAGCGCAGATGGCTGACGAAAAGCAGAAGTAAAAGATGAGTTTTGCTAACATTGTAAGATTCTAAAACAAGTTGTTTTTAGACAACCTAAGGGTCACTCATGATGTAACCCTAACCCTAACTGTGCTGAGGTTTGTATTTTCTGGCTTTTGGAAGTGTATAAAGAAGCTTGGCTGCCATTGTTAAGTTGAGAATTCTCCCAGAGCGCTCTGAATATTAAACTGTGATCTTTTGCTTTAAAACAGACTCGAGTGAATTAATTTTTCACCAACAAAGCTAGATAAGCATATGAGGGAGAAAGGAATAGAGGGTTATGCTGATAGAGTTAGATGAGGGAGGAGGCTCGAGTGGAGCATAAACGCCGGCAGAGACTGGTGGGACCGTGTAGCCTGTTTCTGTGCTGTATATCCTATGTAATTCTATGTAAAACTCTCCTCACAATGCATTACTTAGAAACTATTTCCTCTAACGGGGGAATCAAGAATATGGGGACATAATCTTAAAATTAGAGCTAGGCCATTTAGGTGGGAAATCAGGAAGCACTTTTTCCACACAAAGGGTAGTAGAAATCTGGAATTCTCAGGCCCAAACATGCCGGGGGAGAATTCAAGCTTTCAGGGCTGAGATTGATAGATTTTTGTTGGGTATGGGGATCCAGGGATATGAAGCTAAAGCAGGTAAATGGAGTTGAGCTGCAGATCAGCCATGATCTAATTGAATAGCGGAGCAGGCTTGAGGGGCTGAGCGGCCTGCTCCTGTTCCTACCTCAAACATGAGATGGGCTGAAGACTCTATGCCGGATACAGGACATTCTCTCTTGAAGATATATAAATATCTAATATTTAAATATGGATTTCTGCTCTTCTGAATGTACTCCTGATAAATGAGACCAGGGTCCGCCTCGTTTACCAAGGCCTGACAGTCGCCCTGAATATTGATAAGTGTGTGACTGCAGGAGTCTGATTTTTTTGGGGAGGGGTTTATTAGTTCTTAGCCGTTATTGTGATGGGAGGGTCGATGGCAATGAAAGATCCTGGGCCTGAATCCCAAACTTTGCTGAATCAGCCAGGTTATTTATCTATCCTGATGCTGTCAGTCTATTCACTGAATGGATGTGAATCTTCACCTTGACCTCACGAGTGACCTCAAAGGTGGTTGGAGGAGAGAGCTGGCGAGCTACGTTTAGTGTTTTTTTATTCATGTGTTTCTGGCAAACCCATTCAGGCGGCCTTCATTCTTTGATGGCTTTTATTCAACGTGACTGGTGTGTTCTGCAGAGAAGCTGACTGTCTCTTACAGTCTGTAATGGAAAAATATTAGAAATTAAATCTCTCAATTGAATTAGAGGAAAGGATTTTTAAAGCCCAAAGTTTTTATAGAACTGGCCCCTTCTCATCTCAGCTGCAGTATTAGCCTTACTCTGTAATTCCTATTGATCCTGTCTCAGGCAGTTGCCCACTGGATGCTAATATAGCTGCTTTTAACAGGAAGGATGCTGTAGTTTTGCATATTCTTTCTCCCTCTCACATCAGAAGGTGCTGACTCATTTTATGGTACAGGTCCAAAAATGGTGCTTGCCCTTCAGTGACTCTCTTTCCACCCTTCCAAGTGCCCAAGCTTCACATGCGAGCCCAGTGAGTGACAGCAAGAGGGGGTGTCACAGCTGAGCCCTGACCCTTCCTCACCAACCGTCTGCACACGTACTCTTTCCATCAGGAATCACTGGATGGGGAGCAGGAGCCCTGTCTCTTGTCCCTCATCCTAGCCCAGGGGCGCTGAGCCCAGTTGTAGCGCCCCAGCTGCAGCTGGGATCTGCTAACTAGTTCAAACCGGAGACCTTCTCTGATTGGCTCAGTACCATGGTGGGTCGTCCATCTACTAACTGAGCCAACAAGGGGAGTTCTAGATCTTTCACCCAAGTTGAAGTGTTTTATTTCAAAGAAAATATTTGGGAAGGGAATGGCCAATTCTCTCCTGGGCTCCAAACACCTGCTGATTCCCCAGGACTGGCCTACACTCTGTGTGGAACTGTAAACACGAAGGATAGCAACCGTAGCAATTTAAAATTAACCTTTTCAGATTCTAGAAGAACTCTGAGCTCCCTTTACCCTGCACCAGCCATGTGTCTAAACTCCTAGTTCGGAAAAACGGCCCCGACTGTGCCAATGTTACACTTGCATGTTACACCCGAGCCATACTATGGTTTGTGTGAGGGACAATGCCAATTTAGTGCCAAATTATGGAGATTTTTGTTCTGTGAGCCCTCACCCACTAGGAAGTGGGTGGACTCTGCCAAAGTTCCTACAGCTAAGAGAATAAGGAACCATCAGTGAGGGCTGGATTTGGTCCCAGGTCCCTGAAGTGAAAGGCCTATCTGGGCTACTGCACCAACTAGGGCTATGTTTCCATCTCTTCAAGGCAGTGTCTTGTTTTGACACAATGTTAGAGAGCCATCTTCCTACATTGAGAAACAATTAAAGGCAGCTTGACATGCCCGGCCTTCCACAAATCATGCAAGCCCCATCACTTTAAATTTAAAAACAATATCCCACTCATAAAATCGAGAATTTGATGGGTACTTTGTCCTGAAATGTGCACAGTTTTTAATCTAGTTTTTTTTTGTCCTCTCTTTCCAGACTTGAAGTGAATCCAATCTGAAGTCGCACTGTTACGTTGGTACAGGCCTCGGCTTCCAGGCCGGTGTTAAAGGTCATTGCCAAGGATGCTGTTACCTAGTTACTTGATGATGCCTCCAGTTGTCTTTGTAATGGCCTTGTTGTCCTTAGTGTTGGCTGACTCCACTATTGAAGGTAAGCCTTTCCTATATGTTGAAACTTGTGGTGATACCACTGCAAACGATGGACATTGTGGTCTAACGAGAAAAGAGTAGCTGAATATTGCCATCACAGTCATTTATCATCTTGTCTTTTAGTAGAGTGATAAGCTTGTCTTATATGTACTTATTCCAATTCCAATTCCAATTGAATGGTGGTACAGACTTGAGGGGCTGAATGGCCGACTCCTGTTCCTATGTTCCCTCTTTTTTTCCCCCCTCCCTTCCTCCTTTGAAGGTGCTGATTCTAGTTGGTGTAAAGTTCCATGGGTGCTGTCCGCCCTCCTGCACCTCACCCAAGTGAGGTCGGCAAATAGCCCAACTTCTGGTGAGTGTGGCCTAGTCCTACACCGGGCACTGTCTTCACCCACCAGGACACGGGGGGAACTCATCAAGGACATTTTTGCATGATTTGTGGAAGGCCGGGCCCATCAAGTTGCCTTTAATTGTTTCTCAGTATAGGAAGATGGCTCTCTAACGTTGTGTCAAAACAAGACACTGCCTTGAAGAGATGGAAACATAGCCCTAGTTGGTCAGACTATTGTGGGATCCAGTAACTGGGTGAAGACGTCTGCTTGCTCTGACCCAAATTTTCCCTCGAGTTAGCTGTCTTTGTTTGTAAACATTTTTTTCAATGGAGGGGGAGGGTTCGCTTGGCTTGGCAGCTCCACATCGGAGAAGGTGGGTGCACGGCCTGCTCGCAGATGGACTGCTGGTTTTCAAACCCCTCCTCCCCCTCCCAGCGAGCAGGAGTAGGGTTGCCAACCCTCCCGTATTGCCCTGGAGTTTACAGGAATTGAAGATTAATCTCCAAGACACTGCGGGAGACCCGGGAGAAAAAAACACAGAGGCGTTAAAAAAAAAATAATTGTGTGTATTTTTCATTTTCGTTTATTAAGTAATAAAAATATTGGAGAAGGATAATAAAGGCTGTTTGACTGTGATGAAACCTCCAGGAATATGTCCAATCAGAGTTGGTAATCCTAAACAGGAGATGTCATCGCCTCTACTTGGGTTTCTGAGCACAATACGACTTCCATTGAGAGCTGTGCAAAGTCAGGCTTGAACTTGTCCCTGTTCCCAGTCCATGGCCCTGAGTTCTGCTCAAGCGCCCTGTCCTTTCTCCTTATCAGATGTCGCCCCTCCCCTCCTCTTGTGGAGGTGCTGAATGTTGCTGGGATACAGTTCCACAGGCACTGGGCACCCTCCAGTACCTCCCACTACTGAACGCTATTCATAACTTCGAGGTATTTTTCCTGAACTCTGGCAATAAAAAGTCAGGTGAAATCAGCCACGAGTAAAATCCTTGCTTGTTGGGTCAGAAATACTTCAGATTTAATCTACCAAACTGTTTTTGATGGAACAAATGAAACACTTCAAATGCTAAATACTCACGAGTTTCTTGGTAAATTGCAATGCTCTGAATGTTGACGGGCGTCCTTAGCCACCTCCTCAGAGCCTGGTCCTCCCGAAGCTGTGTTTGGCCGTCTGTGTGGGATTTTGGCAATTCACGGTGCCCTCTGTGGTTATGCTGCTCACCGGTGAGGTGCACCCTGTGGCAAACCGGGAAACCAGCTGCATGTGTCACACCAGATCTGCAGTATTCCCAACGGTCCGGCTTTTAATGGGTAGAATCCTAATTTTGGAATTCACATCTGGAGGGAGTAACTGTTGGGTTTAACTGTGAAATTTGTAAGGCTTATTCACGAGTGAACGTTGACCATGAGTGTCTGCAGACTATTGGCCTGATCTTCTCCTTGGCCAATGCACGCACGCTCGCACACACATGCAAGCATGTACACGCACCTACACATCCATGCACAATAACACACATTTGCGCGCACACATACATGCATGCATACACACACACACATGCTAACGCCCGCGCACACAGACATTAATTTCCAGTCACATGATTGTGATCATGAGTGGGAACCGTAGCCTGTTTTTCCCTGTCCTGACGCAAGTCACTGGGGCCAATAGTAGCACCCATTGCTGCCCCAGATGAGATTAGCCAACTCTGCATAAACCAGGGCTTGAACCTGGAACTTCCCAGGTCTGTACAGCTGATGAAACCCACTGAACCATCATGGGGGTGGTGCGACGGCGAGGTGGAGGGGGGGGCGGGGGCGGTGGGGTGGGGGGAGGAGAAGAGTGAAACGCCATGTTTGCCAAGTCAGATATGTCCTTCACCCGGCTGGCCTCTTTTTCCATCATCATCATTTTCCACCTGTTCATTGTTGGTGCCGTGGACTGTAACTGGGTGGATGTTGCTGGGGGTATTTTATGGCTAGCACCCATTTGTTGGATTTCAGGAGTGTGAACAACCCCTATAGATCACCAGCATCCCAGAATCCGGAGGGGTTTGGTGCACGTATTGTATGGCCTGTGACAGGTCCAGCATCCTATGTTTCTGGTTCAGGGCATGAAACATGTCACGGAATGAGGTTCTGGCAGTATTTTAGAAACCATCCCCATGAGCTTTGCTTGATTGCCTTTGGGAGTTGGAGAGGCGTTTCCCAGTATTCTGAATTGGCCACATTTTATTTCTGTTTTTTTTTGCTTTTGCCAGGACATTATGTGGTTAAGGGATAGGTAAATGGTTTATGTGGTTGCAAAGTTGTCTGGATGTGGCACACTGGATGGGGGTAACTTTCTCACGCTTATTGTGTTCGTATGTAACAGAGTACGTCTGAATTCAGATTTGATGTACAGTCTGTGATGGGAACCGTAAGCCTTATTAAACACACCTGCGTTAAAGCGTTCTTTATTCTGCTCTGCTGCCTTCTTTTGCTTGGCTGGTGCAATGGGCCGGCCTCTGACCTCTGGGCTCAAGTCCAACCTGGCCGATAGGATGGAAGTCTCCTCCCTCAGCTGGCACTAAAGGTCCGAATTAAAATTGGGTTGGGACGGACTCAACCCAGTTCTTCGCGACTGACATTCCATGGCACAAGGCTACCTAAAGTTGGACACGAACTTGGCGCTTTTGCCCGGAGTGGCCACAGGATGGGTGGAGTAGAAATTGGAAAACCGTCCCCCCTGGCGCAGTCGAGGGCACTTTTCTCCAGGTCGAGGCTGAGACATGTTGTTGGGCCAGAGTAGAAGGAGCTTTTCTCCACGTTATAAGGCTGTGCTCTACCTGACCTGGGAGTGCTTGCTGCAGACGCTTGGTTCCACTGGACGAAGTGTTCCATTCCTCAACACTTAACATCTTTGCCTTGAAGAAGATTAAAAACTTGGAGCTGCAAAAATAATGTCCAAGTCCTCGAGCGCTTTGACCCCCGCAATTTACTGCTGAATGAAGACCGGACTAGAAAGGATCAGCTGACCATCGTGCCTCTCGCGGCCTTAGTGGCAGCGTGGTTTGACATCTAAACCGTTAGAATCAACCTTTCATGAAATTCTGATCATTTGGAAGAATTTGTGAATTTTCTCATTCATTATTTACTTGTGCTTCAGTGCAGTACTGAGGAGGTGCTGTCTTTCAGATGAAATATTAAACCCAGTCTGCCTGCTCAAGTGGGTGTAAAAGACCCCATGGCACTGCTGAAAGAGCAGGGAGTTCGAATGTCCTAGCCAACCTCAAACATTAATACCTCAACTGACACCACCAGAAATGGGCAAACTGGTCATTCATCTCCTTTGTTGTTTATGGGATCTTGCTGTGGGCAGTAATTGGCTGCCCGCATTTGCCTACAGACCAACAGTGACTTCAAAAGTAAATCATTGGCTGTGCAACGCTTCGGACATCCTGAGGACATGAAAAAGCATTACAGAGAAGGATGTACTTGCTTTGCACTAAAATACTTTGAAAACTGTCTTCTCCATCACACTGTGATCTGTTCCTTTCACTCTATTGAAAATACTAAAGCCCATAGCGCAAGACACCATTGGGGTTACAAAGAGTAGGAGAGATAAATAAATCAGTAAACAGTGGTTAGGTGATGCCAAGATTGAGTTTTAAAAGAAATAACAATAGAAAAACACGGTGGCATAGTGGTTAGCACTGTTGCCTCACAACGCCAGGGACCTGGGTTCGAATTCGGCCTCGGGTGACTGTCAGTGTGGAGTTTGCACATTCTCCCCGTGTCTGTGTGGGTTTCCTCCCGGTGCTCCGGTTTCCTCCCACAGTCCAAAGATGTGCGGGTTAGGTTGATTTGGCTATGATAAATTGACCCTTAGTGTTAGGGGGATTAAATATGTGGGGTTACGGGGATAGGGTGGGATATGTGTCGGTGCAGGCTTGATGGGCCGAAATGGCCTCTATCTGCACTGTGGGAATTCTGTGATTCTGTGAAAAACACTGGAAAAACTCAGCAGGCCAGGCAGCATCCATGGAGAGAGAAACAGAGTTAGCGTTTCAGGTCGAAGAGCTTTCGTTAGAACTGAGGAAACAGCGTTTTTCTGTTGTTATTTCGGATTTCCAGCATCCGCAGTATTTTGCTATCGTTGAGTTTTAAAAGCCTGTAGATGAAAAAGGGAGGGAAGGAGTGCCGCAGTTTTCGGCTCCTGGGAAACACGAGTTAAAGTAGGACTGACCAATGATGCAGTGACTCTCGATTTGGCAAGATATAGGCAAGAGGAGAAGCATGTAGAGTGGCTTCTTTGGCGCTTGGGAGGGAGAGGAGAGTCGTTTCAGAGGAGCAGTGACCATAGGATATGTCAATAAGATGAAGACAGGAAATACAGTAATAGAGAGATAGAGAGAGAGAGAGAGAGAGAGAGATGGATTGCCTGATAGACGACTGCTTTTCCTTTTATCCTGTCCAAGATTTGGGCTGTGCGTCAGGAGGGAGTCCATGGATGCTTCAGCTAGCACACTGAATGCCAGGCATTTAACACTTTCTATTAAGTACTTAACACATCTAGTAGATAACAGCCATGATGTGGAGATGCCGGTGTTGGACTGGGGTGGACAAATGTGAGAAGTCGCACAACACCAGGTTATAGTCCAACAGCTTTATTTGAAATCACAAGCTTTCGGAGCGCTGCTCCTTCGTCAGGTGAAGTGAAGAGATGCATATAGGCACAGCATATATAGTCAGAGAACACTGCCAGGTGACTACAGTTAATCTTTCTAACTGCCCTTTATCACACCTCGGCAGAGAGATAATACAGCAATCAAAGGTGTGGATGGTGTCCAAAGTAGATAACAGGGCACTCTTGTAGACTTCTCAGAAGAGAAGAGTGTGAAGTGCCTTGGGACGTTTTACTAAGTTAAAAGGTGCTATATAAATACAAGTTGTTGTTGTTGTGTATTCCATTGAATTGCTGCACAATACTAAACATTACATGGCAAGCCTGTATGTCTTTTGCGCCAGTTTATAGATTTATATAAAAGCAAACTACTGCAGATGCTGGAAATCTGAAATAAAAACAGAAAATGCTGGAAATACTCAGCGGGTCAGGCAGCATCTGGGGAGAGAGAAACAGAGTTAATGTTTCAGGTCGATGACCTTTTGTCAGAACTGGAAAAAGTTAGAGATATAATGGGTTTTAAGCAAGTGCAGGGGCAGGGAAAGGGGGGAGGGGGGAAAGAGCAAAAGGGAAGGTCTGTGATAGGGTGGAAGGCAGGAGAGATTGAATGACAAAAGGGATGATGGTGCGAGGCAAAAGGAGATGGTAATGGAGCAAGTTAAGAAACAAAAGCTGGGTCTAGATGAGGTGTAAATGGGAATGGCAGAATCATCAACAGCTGTTGCCCGAAAAAATGGGTGAAAATGTTATGGTCTGAAAATGTTGAACTCAATGAGTCCAGAAGGCTGTAAAGTGCCTAATCGAAAGATGAGGTGCTGTTCCTCGAGCTTGCGTTGAGCTTCATTGGAACAGTGTAAGAGGCCGAGGACGGAGAGGTCTGATTGGGAGTGGAGCAGAGAATTAAAGTGACAGGCGACCGGAAGCTCGGGGTCGCGCTTACGGACTGAACGGAGGTGTTCCGCAAAGCGGTCACCCAATCTGCGTTTGGTCTCCCCAGTGTAGAGGAGACCGCATTGTGAGCAGCGAATACAGTATACTAAATTGCAAGAAGTACAAGCAAATCGCTGATTCACCTGAAAGGAGTGTTTGGAGCCCTGGACAGTGGGAAGGGAGGAGGTAAAAGGGCAGGCGTTGCATCTCCTGCGCTTGCTGTGGGAAGGAGAGGGGGTGTTGGGGGTTTATATGGTGTAAGGAAGGTTCTGGTGCACAAAGGGATTTGGGGGGGGGGGGCGGGGGTGCGAGGGGGGAAAAGGCTAGTTTTTGTAAAAAAAAAAGCTTTGTTTGGTCAAGTGAATGGCATGGCCAGTGACATCATCGCACGCTGATGGCAACTGAAATCATATTTGACATAAAAGCAAAAAGACTGCACTGCAGGAGACTGTCTGCGTCGGCCCAGCCATACTCCTAGGCCTCAAACTACTCCGCCTTCTGAGGACCTCCTGTCCCGCCCCACCTCCGCAGGATTACAGTCTCGAACCTGCACTCACCAGTCATTCTCTTCGTGCAGATCAAGAGAAGACTATGGAGTTGGAGCTATCCTTGCCCTTTCTTGTTAATAGAAGGATTTCACAACTGCGAGGGATTCGGGGATAGGTTTGCCTTCATTGTTTTCCCTTGCTCTGCAGTAAGAGAGAGAACAGAATAAGATGCCTGCAAGTCCCACTGCCAGGGCTGTTAAGAGAAAGGAAAGAAAGAGAGAAAGGAAAAGGGAGATGGGAAGAAAGAAAGGAACAGGTAAGCGAGGATGAGAGAGAAAGACGAGTATGCAATGTGACAGATGCATCTTGCAGCTTATCGCCTTTTCAAAAAAATGTTGGTGCCTCGGGTATATAACTCCCGCCTAAAACCCTCACATTCGGGATATACCCAGAGTCAACAGCTCACTATCCCTCCCTGTACCATCACCAACAAGTGCCTATCACATGTATCTGTTATGATGGTGGATGGGGGAACAGCAACAACACATTACATTTGTAATACACTTTCACATTTTGGATTTTTTTTTGATCAGTTTTCCACAGATATAATTTTAGAAAAAGAGTTACTTTTAATACTGGGTTTATCAAAGAATGTTTGTTCACACAAGTTTTTTTTAAATAGAGAAGGACACCTAGAGGAAGGGTGGTCAGTGTGCTAAATGGAAGTTATTTTCCCCAGAGACTAAATAATAATAAACAATGTGTTCGCTTGTTCGGGTAACTATTTAAAAAAAACCCCACCTCTCGCCCATTGTGTTGGGCTCCCCTTTGATCTCTGTCTGTGAAGCAGGGGTTAATAAGAGAGACATAAACAGCAAAATGGCAATCTGGCTTTTGGAAACAGGACACTTTACAGCTAATCGGGTAGCAAAAGACAGGAGTCCACAGGGCGAGAGGAGGTTCTGTTCTGGACTGTAGGTCAGAATACAGGGGAGTTAGTTTGTTTAAGTCAAGCAAGGGGACCCACTGAAGTGGGAAGCATAGCATATTCATTATTTTTGTTGTCACATGGACATAAGTTGTATTGATTGAACTAAGTGAATCTAATGTTAACTGTTGCTCTCTACATCTTGCTGTATAATAAAGCATCTTAACAGTCTTAACCAAGTCTCCCCATAGCTAGTGTTAGCTCATTCTGCCTTGAGAGATTGAAGAGATACATGTGCAAAAGACACAGATACCCTTTTAGGTCACAAGAGTTCCATATTTATGCCACCCAGGAACTGCTCCAATTCAATATAGGCCAATGTGAGTCAACTCCCTTAACAGTAAGACACTTGAAGGGGACCAAGGGACCAACTGACGCCACTGGACTTAAGAAGGTATCTGCAGCAGACCTGAATTCATAACAAGCACCTTTAACATAATAAAATGTCCCAAGGCACTGCACTGAGTAAAGAGATGGACTGAACAGTAGTAGAATTAGGAGAGGTGCCGGAAAGTACAGTAAACAAGATGGGTTTTGAGGAAGCTTTTAAAGGCAGGAGTGAAGTAGCAAGGCAAAAAGCTTTAGTGAGGACGATCCAGAGTACAGTACCTAGCTGCTGGAGCCTCTGCCAACAAGTAAGGAACGGTCGATGGGGTGATACATGGAAGACTAGAGCTGTCTGCCTGTAGGACATAGGCTGGGGCATAAGGTGGAGCAGCTTGCACCGGTAGAGTGGAGCAAGACAATGGCAGGACAATGGTTTGGAATTTGGTAGAATGGAAGACAGGAAGGTTGGCGAGGACGGGGGGTTTGATGGATCAGCAGCACAGCTGTACGTTAGCTGCAGACCCATTGGAATGGTACAAAAGTTAAAGATGAGCACAACGACTGAGATTGTAGGATAAATGCACCAGTTCCTTTCAGGGAGACACACTCGAAGGGATCGTGGGATGGAGATGAGCCTACGACATGGTAATGCAGATGCTCTGACCCGAGTGTCTCTCGAGCAAGGCTCCCCCATGGGACTGTGGAATTGATGAGACTATTGCGAATTTACTTACTAACAAAGAATGGCCTCTTGTGACAAATTGCAAGAATGAAGCATGTGAAAACTGGCACGGAGTATCTAGTTTCTGACGCAGTCTTTTCCACAGTACCTGTTAATCGTAACTGTGGTCAGAACGCTCTGTACTTTTTCTTCCATGACCTCGTGGCTAGCCACGAGATACGAGGTTTCTTTTGTATTGATGAGTGAGCCCAGGGACTTGGACCTCCCTTAGCAGATTCTTAAATTTCTTTCAAAACACTCCAGAGCACATCCCCTTCCTGACAGCTGCTAAATATGTTTCAGTTATTGACAGTGACTGCCAACCTTTGAGGGAACATTAGCAGCAGATGCTGTGGCTGCTCACTCTTAACGCTGTTCCTTTCTATATAAGAAAAAATTCCATCCGTTTCTTCCCCCCACCCCCCCATGTTTTTCTTTTACCTTTTCTCGTGAAGGTTGATTCTCTCTTTGGGCTACAGCTCTATGGATGATGGTTGCTGTCAGTGCCTCACCCACGTGGCCATTTGTGTGCGAGCTTTGATTGGGGTTCCTGATAGGATATTCGACCAGATCCACGCATGTGGACTTTCAACAAAGATCACTGAGTAACCATCAGGAGCAGGAGCCCTGGCTGATCTTCCCTTCCCTAACCCAGGAGAGTTATGGCCAATTCCTCTGCCCTGGCTCAGGTCCGATAACTCTGCAAAGATCTGGGATCAAACCTGGGCTCTTCCTAGTCGCCCATTAGGGGAACTCTTAACGCTATTCTTGGAGAACTGAAAACAGAAATGCTGGAAGTACACAGAAAGGTCTGTCAGCATCTGTAAGAAGAAAAGATGAGTTTTCAGCATAGACCTCTTGTCAGAACAGTTCCTTTAGCCCCAAGAGGTAGATGACCCAAAGAGGGAGGACATGTAGGGAGGAAATGGGAGACGGGAATGCAAGTACAGGCAGTAATCATGGAATCATACAGCACAGAAGAAGGCCATTTGTCCCATCATACCTGTGCCGACTCTTTGAAAGAGCTATCCAATTAGTCCCACTCCCCTGCCTTTTCCCCAGAACCCTGCAAATTTTTCCTTTTCAAGTATTATCCAATTCCCTTTTAAAGTTACTATTGAATCTGCTTCCACCGCCCTTTCAGGCAGCGCATTCCAGATCACAACAACTCACTGCGTAAAAATCCTTTCCTCATCTCCCCTCTGGTTCTTTTGCCAATTATTTAACATCTGTCCCCTCTGGTTACTGACCCTCTTGCCATTGGAAACAGTTTCTCCTTATTTACTCTATCAAGCCCTCATAATTTTTGAACACCTCTATTAAATCTCCCCTTAACCTTCTCTGCTCCAAGGAGAACAACCCCTACTTCTCCAGTGTCTCCACGTAACTGAAGTCCCTCATCCCCGGTACCATTCTCGTAAATCTCTTCCACACCCTCTCCGAGGCCTTAACATCCTTCCTAAAGTGTGGTGCCCAGAATTGGACACAATACTCCAGCTGTGGCCTTTATAAAGGTTTAACATAACTTCCTTGCTCTAGTACTCTATTCGTCTATTTACAAAGCCAAACATCCCATGTGCTTTTTTTAGCAGCCTTCTCAACTTGTCCTACCACCTTCAAGAATTTGTGTGCGTACACCCCCAGGTCTCTGTTCCTGCCGCCCCTTTAAAATTGAACCCTTTAGTTTAGATTGCCTCTCCTCAATCTTCCTACCAAAATGTATCACCTCACACTCCTCTACATTAAATTTATCTGCCATGTGTCTGCCCATTTCACCAGTCTGTCTATGTCACCAGTTTGTCTATGTCCTCCTGAAGTCTGCTGCTATCCTGCAGTTTTATTGCACAAATCAGCTAAAAAAAAGGATTTTCTTTGTTTTTTTTCTTGCTGCAAGCATGAAGATTTATTGTGGGGTTGGGAGGAAATGAAAGAAAGGCCTGTGTTTATCCAGCGATTTGTCGCATCTCCAACATTTCGAAGCCCTCTACCCAGTCAATTACTTTGAAGTTTTATGTAGGCGAATGCGACGGCCATTTTTGTGCACAGCAAGATCCCGCTTAACAGCGAGGCGAGAAAGTAGTTGAGGGGGGAAGGTTGGTCCGTACACTGGGAGAACTGCCTGCTCTCCCTCTTCGAGTGGCCTGCCACGGGATTTTTAATATCGGCCTGAAGCAGCCGACAGGGCCTCGGTTTAATATCGCAGCTGAAGGCCAGGGCGCGGCGAACGGCGAACAGCGGTCCCACGCTACTGCGGCGAGGCTGGGATGGCGGATTCTCCATGGAATCCTTGTAGCCCGACTAAAAACATCCCCCAATGAGCTGGTGCTCGCACAGAGGTAATAACAGTAACCTTGCAATTTATTTTATTACAAATTTCTGTGGAGCGGAAACATATTGTGAGTCTCGGGGTGGGGGGGGGCCCCATCCCAGTGATGTTTACATAAGAACATAAGAAATAGGAGCAGGAGTAGGCCAATTGGCCCCTCGAGCCTGCTCCGCCATTCAATAAGATCATGGCTGATCTGATCCTAACCGCCAATCTACTATCACAGAACCATCTCCTGAACCTAACAGAATTGGACACACGAAATAGGAGCAGGATCAGGCTACACGGCCCCTGGGCCCGCTCCGCTACCCACAGGGCCATGACCGATCCGAACCTAGACTCATGTCCAAATTACTGCCCGCTCCCCGTAACCCTTAATGCCCTTTACTTCTAGGAAACTGTCTATTTCTGTTTTAAATTTATGTAATGATGTAGCTTCTACAGCTTTTTGGGGCAGCATATTCCATGGACCTACCACCCTCTGAGTGAAGTCGTTTGATCTCCTGTACTGACTAAATGAAGCTTCAGCAGGCTCTGTATTGAATTTGTATTTGTAGTTTTGGACTCCCCACAAGTGGCAACATCTTCTCTGCGTCTACCCTATTCAACCCCATCATCATTTTGAAGACCTCTAATAGGTCACCCCTCAACCTCCTCTGTTCCAGAGAAAAGAGCCCCCGCCTGTTTAATCTTTCCTGACGGGTATAAGCTCTCAGTTCTGGTATCATCCTTGTAAATCTTTTTTGCACCTTCTCCTGTGCCTCAATATCCTTTAAAATCTGGCAGTTAACATCTGGCCGTGCTGAGCGTTGATGGGCCATCCCCTCGCGCTGTGCCATGGGGATACCCTTTTTGACACGCTTGCAACTCTCTGAAAACTGGAGCAGGTAGACCTCTGAGATGCCGGGACTGTAAAGCCAGCCCCAGCGGGATCATCAGTCAGCTCTTCAGGGGCGTGAGGCCTAATTTGTGTCGCCTCTTGCAGCATCTAATTAAGCAAATTAAACCAGGGCAAGGCAGGGTGATGTCAATCTTATCTCAAGTAATTCAGCGAGTTTCTCAAAGAAGAGGTATTCCTTCCAGGAATCATTGAAGAGTCAACTAATCAAAACCGAATAGGCAGATTGTCTTGCCCCTGTGTTACGGAATGGCAGCTTCTCCGGTGGTATACTGGTGAAATCTCTGGAGCAGGAAGGGCCTAGGTTCACACTCCAATCTGTGATGTTACCTGATCTCACCCTGTGTGTGTGTGTGTGGGTATGTGTGGTCCGTGTGTGTGTGGTGTGTGACATGAATCTTGTCATTCATGGGAAATGACTTATGACTTAATACTGGGCGGCCTGCTGGTGGCGCTGTCCAGGGAGAGTATAAATACTCGGGCATGGGCCCAGCTTGCTCAGGACATTCTTTAACAGGAACGAGTGAAGGACAACTAGATCTCCATGTTGTAAAACAGTTGATTAAAGCTTTGTTTAACGCTTAGACCAAGTGCCTAGTAGTTTCCTTACATCAGTGTGTGGACCTTGAGTGTGTGTGTGGACCCTGTGTGTGTGTGTTTGTGTGGACACCGTGTGTGTGTGTGTGTGTGTGTGTGTGTGTGTGGTGTGTGTGGACCCTGTGTGTGTGTGTGTGTGGACCCTGTGTGTGTGTGTGTGTGTGTGTGGACGCTGTGTGTGTGTGTGTGTGTGTGTGGACCCTGTGTGTGTGTGTGTGGACCCTGTGTGTTTGTGTGTGTGTGTGTGTGTGTGTGGACCCTGTGTGTGTGTGTGTGTGGACCCTGTGTGTGTGGACCCTGTGTGTGTGTTGTGTGGACCCTGTGTGTGTGTTGTGTGGACCCTGTGTGTGTGTTGTGTAGACAGTGTGTGTGTTGTGTGGACCCTGTGTGTGTTGTGTGGACCCTGTGTGTGTTGTGTGGACCCTGTGTGTGTTGTGTGGACCCTGTGTGTGTTGTGTGGACCGTGTGTATGTGTGTGTGTGTGTGTGTGTGTGTGTGTGTGTGTGTGTGTGTGTGTGTGTGTGTGTGTGTGTGTGTGTGGACCCTGTGTGTGTGTGTGTGTGTGTGGACCCTGTGTGTGTGTGTGTGTGTGTGGACCCTGTGTGTGTGTGTGTGTGTGGACCCTGTGGGTGTGTGTGTGTGTGTGGACCCTGTGTGTGTGTGTGTGTGTGGACCCTGTGTGTGTGTGTGGACCCTGTGTGTGTGGACCGTGTGTGTGTGTGTGTGTGTGTGTGTGTGTGTGGACCCTGTGTGTGTGTGTGTGTGTGGACCCTGTGTGTGTGTGGACCCTGTGTGTGTGTGTGTGTGTGTGTGTGGACCCTGTGTGTGTGTGTGTGTGTGTGTGTGTGTGTGTGTGTGTGTGTGTGGACCCTGTGTGTGTGTGTGTGTGTGTGGACCCTGTGTGTGTGTGTGTGTGTGTGGACCCTGTGTGTGTGTGTGTGTGTGTGGACCCTGTGTGTGTGTGTGTGTGTGTGGACCCTGTGTGTGTGTGTGTGTGTGTGGACCCTGTGTGTGTGTGTGTGTGTGTGTGTGGACCCTGTGTGTGTGTGTGTGTGTGTGTGGACCCTGTGTGTGTGTGTGGACCGTGTGTGTGGACCGTGTGTGTGTGTGTGTGGACCCTGTGTGTGTGTGTGTGTGTGTGTGTGTGTGTGTGTGGACCCTGTGTGTGTGTGTGTGTGTGTGGACCCTGTGTGTGTGTGTGTGTGTGTGTGGACCCTGTGTGTGTGTGTGGACCGTGTGTGTGGACCGTGTGTGTGTGTGTGTGGACCCTGTGTGTGTGTGTGTGTGTGTGTGGACCGTGTGTGTGTGTGTGTGGACCCTGTGTGTGTGTGTGGACCCTGTGTGTGTGTGTGTGTGTGTGTGTGTGTGTGTGTGGACCCTGTGTGTGTGTGTGTGTGTGTGTGTGTGTGTGTGTGGACCCTGTGTGTGTCTGTGTGTGTGTGTGTGGACCCTGTGTGTGTCTGTGTGTGTGTGTGGACCGTGTGTGTGTCTGTGTGTGTGTGTGTGTGTGTGTGTGTGTGTGTGTGTGTGTGTGGACCCTGTGTGTGTGTGTGTGTGTGTGTGTGGACCCTGTGTGTGTGTGTGTGTGTGTGTGTGTGTGTGTGGACCCTGTGTGTGTGTGTGTGTGTGGACCCTGTGTGTGTGTGTGTGTGTGGACCCTGTGTGTGTGTGTGTGTGTGGACCCTGTGTGTGTGTGTGTGTGTGGACCCTGTGTGTGTGTGTGTGTGTGTGTGGACCCTGTGTGTGTGTGTGTGTGTGTGTGTGGACCTTGAGTGTGTGTGTGTGTGTGTGTGGACCCTGTGTGTGTGTGTGTGTGTGTGTGGACCCTGTGTGTGTGTGTGTGTGGTCCGTGTGTGTGTGTGTGTGTGTGTGTGTGTGTGTGTGTGGACCCTGTGTGTGTGTGTGTGTGGACCCTGTGTGTGTGTGTGTGTGTGTGTGTGTGTGTGGACCCTGTGTGTGTGTGTGTGTGTGGACCCTGTGTGTGTGTGTGTGTGTGTGTGTGTGTGGACCCTGTGTGTGTGTGTGTGTGTGGACCCTGTGTGTGTGTGTGTGTGTGTGTGGACCCTGTGTGTGTGTGTGTGTGTGTGTGTGTGTGTGTGTGTGTGTGTGTGTGTGTGTGTGTGTGTGTGTGGACCCTGTGTGTGTGTGTGTGTGGACCCTGTGTGTGTGTGTGTGTGGACCCTGTGTGTGTGTGTGTGTGTGGACCCTGTGTGTGTGTGTGTGTGTGGACCCTGTGTGTGTGTGTGTGTGTGTGTGTGTGGACCTTGTGTGTGTGGTGTGTGTATGTAGACCCTGTGTGTGTGTGTGTGGTGTGTGTATGTAGACCCTGTGTGTGTGTGTGTATGTAGACCCTGTGTGTGTGTGTGTGTGTGTGTGTGTGTGTGTGTGTGTGGACCCTGTGTGTGTGTGTGTGTGGACCCTGTGTGTGTGTGTGTGTGTGTGTGTGGACCCTGTGTGTGTGTGTGTGTGTGTGTGTGTGTGTGGACCCTGTGTGTGTGTGTGTGTGGACCCTGTGTGTGTGTGTGTGTGTGTGTGTGTGTGTGTGGACCCTGTGTGTGTGTGTGTGTGGACCCTGTGTGTGTGTGTGTGTGTGGACCCTGTGTGTGTGTGTGTGTGTGGACCCTGTGTGTGTGTGTGTGTGTGAGTGTGTGTAGACCCTGTGTGTGTGTGTGTGTGTGTGTGTGTGTGTGTGGACCCTGTGTGTGTGTGTGTGTGTGGACCCTGTGTGTGTGTGTGTGTGTGTGTGTGTGTGTGTGTGTGTGTGTGTGTGTGTGTGTGTGTGTGTGTGGACCCTGTGTGTGTGTGTGTGTGTGTGTGGACCCTGTGTGTGTGTGTGTGTGTGTGTGGACCCTGTGTGTGTGTGTGTGTGTGGACCCTGTGTGTGTGTGTGTGTGTGTGTGTGTGTGTGTGTGTGTGTGGACCCTGTGTGTGTGTTGTGTGGACCGTGTGTGTGTTGTGTGGACAGTGTGTGTGTTGTGTAGACAGTGTGTGTGTTGTGTGGACCCTGTGTGTGTTGTGTGGACCCTGTGTGTGTGTGTGGACCGTGTGTGTGTGTGTGTGTGTGTGTGTGTGTGTGTGTGGACCCTGTCTGTGTGTGTGTGTGTGTGTGTGTGTGTGTGTGGACCGTGTGTGTGTGTGTGTGGACCCTGTGTGTGTGTGTGTGTGTGGACCCTGTGTGTGTGTGTGTGTGTGTGTGTGTGGACCCTGTGTGTGTGTGTGTGTGTGTGGACCGTGTGTGTGTGTGTGTGGACCCTGTGTGTGTGTGTGTGTGTGGACCCTGTGTGTGTGTGTGTGTGTGGACCCTGTGTGTGTGTGTGTGTGTGTGTGTGTGTGTGTGGACCCTGTGTGTGTGTGTGTGTGTGTGTGTGTGTGTGTGTGTGGACCCTGTGTGTGTGTGTGTGTGTGTGTGTGTGTGTGTGTGTGTGTGGACCCTGTGTGTGTGGGGACCGTGTGTGTGTGTGTGTGTGTGTGTGTGTGTGTGTGTGTGGACCGTGTGTGTGTGTGTGGACCGTGTGTGTGTGTGTGTGTGTGTGTGTGTGTGGACCCTGTGTGTGTGTGTGGACCCTGTGTGTGTGTGTGTGTGTGTGTGTGTGTGTGGACCCTGTGTGTGTGTGTGGACCCTGTGTGTGTGTGGACCCTGTGTGTGTGTGTGTGTGTGTGTGTGTGTGTGTGTGGACCCTGTGGGTGTGTGTGTGTGTGTGTGTGTGTGTGTGGACCCTGTGTGTGTGTGTGTGTGTGGACCCTGTGTGTGTGTGTGGACCCTGTGTGTGTGTGGACCCTGTGTGTGTGTGTGTGTGTGTGGACCCTGTGTGTGTGTGTGGACCCTGTGTGTGTGTGTGTGTGTGTGTGTGTGTGTGTGGACCCTGTGTGTGTGTGGACCCTGTGTGTGTGTGTGTGTGTGTGTGTGTGTGTGGACCCTGTGTGTGTGTGTGTGTGTGTGTGTGTGTGTGTGTGTGGACCCTGTGTGTGTGTGTGTGTGTGTGTGTGGACCCTGTGTGTGTGTGTGTGTGTGTGTGTGTGTGTGTGTGTGTGTGTGTGTGTGTGTGTGTGTGTGTGTGTGTGGACCCTGTGTGTGTGTGTGGACCCTGTGTGTGTGTGTGTGTGTGTGTGTGTGTGTGTGTGTGTGTGTGGGGACCCTGTGTGTGTGTGTGTGTGGACCCGGTGTGTGGGTGTGTGTGTGGACCCTGTGGGGGTGTGTGTGGACCCTGTGGGTGTGTGTGTGGACCCTGTGGGGGTGTGTGTGGACCCTGTGGGGGTGTGTGTGGACCCTGTGGGTGTGTGTGTGGACCCTGTGGGTGTACAGCATCAAGCCAGCTGTGCTCCTTCCTCTCCCCTCCCCCTCACGACACTTGCTGCCCAGGCTCTCGCATGCCTGTTGGGCAAGTTCCCAGAGCACCTGTGGGATTGGACCCCAGCAAGACACCAATGTCTGCAGGAAGGAGGGAGGGAGAGAAAATTGATGAGGATTTAAAAAAAAAGACGTCCTATTAACGATCGGAAGTAAGATATTTTAGGAACAGGAAAATGCCATTTTCTGCCCAGCAAGCTGGACTGATACCAACCCCACCTCTCTGTCTCTTCTGCATGTCTCCTCCCCCTTGAGAAACACAGCGAGTTGTCTCCAGAACCCGTTGGCGAAGGATTGAGAGCGAGTCTCAAACTCAGCTGGACAAAGTGTGTCATGTAAGGAGATATCCAATGAGGGGATAGGTGGTGAAGGAAAGTGAGAATGGAGGGGCTGAGCAGTTGTGACGGGCTGAAGCCATGTAAACCATTGTAATACAAGCACCTTGCAAACTTTTTTAAAATTCATTCATGGGATGTGGGCGTCGCTGGCAAGGCCCGGCATTTATTGCCCATCCCTAATTGCCCTTGAGAAGGTGGTGGTGAGCCGCCGCCTTGAACCGCTGCAGTCTATGTGCTGAAGGTACTCCCACAGTGCTGTTAGGGAGGGAGTTCCAGGATTTTGACCCAGCGACGATGAAGGAACGGCGATATACTTCCAAGTCAGGATGGTGTGTGACTTGGAGGGGAACTTGGAGGTGGTGGTGTCCCCATGCGCCTGCTGCCCTTGTCCTTCTAGGTGGAAGAGGTCGCGGGTATGGGAAGTGCTGCCGAAGAAGCCTTGGCGAGTTGCTGCAGTGCATCTTGTAGATGGTACACACTGCAGCCACGGTGCGCCGGTGATGGAGGGAGTGAATGTTTAAGCTGCGCCAACACCGGGCCCCTCAACCCAGGAAGTCATTTTATTTCATAGGTGGCTGTTCAAAGGATGGGCTGAGAGGCTGTGGGGACAGGATGGGTTTTGAGACTGGTGTGTGTCTGACACTTCCATGACTGAGCTATTTGGATTAATCTGAAACTTTAAACCAAAGTTTTCCTGTGCCCTCGGGAGTTATTTCTGTCTGTGAACAAATATACTAAATTTAACTCAAGTTCTTGAAGCAAAGCTTTTTGGCATAAGCTTAAGGTAAGACTCCCCATTTATCATTGCTCATAGCCTGTGCTGTGTGTTATAGATTGACTCGGTATAACTGTCTGTTTCTGCGTTGGATTTATAAGGGAATGTTGGTGAGCTGGGGATCGACAGGTATGAGTGTGCTGGTGCTGGCTCATTACAATAACAACAGTTTAGATTTACATCGAGCCTTTACAATCACAAGTTCCCAAGGTATTTCACCAATAGACAAGGAAACGGGTACCAAACCACCGAGGAAGATGTTAGGAGGGGGTGACTGAAAACCGTGGTCAGAAATAGGGGCTTTGAGAAGGATTCTAAATGAGGAGCTACAGGTGGAAAGGCCACGGGATTTAGGATGAGTGTTCCGGAGAATGGGGCTCAGGCGGCTGAATGCTCTGCCGTCAGTGGTGAGGTGAAAGGTATTGGCTGATCTCAGTTGGGTGGGTGGGTGGGGGAGGTGGGTGGGGGTGGGGGGCAGGTTGGCTTCAGCACTCGCTAGGGTAGGAAAGGAAGAAATCAGCCAGAGCTCCTGCTTTTGATTACCCAGCCCACCCCAGCCCACCCCACCCCACCCCACCCCAGCCCAGCCCAGCCCAGCCCACACTGGAAAGTGAGTCTGAGTGGAAGTCAAGTGAGGCTTTTTGAATTGGGCTTGGCTGCGTTGCCCTCTGTGGTCAAATAGCTAGCTGGCACTCATTGTCTGGCTTTAGACATGAAAAGAATGGATATTTGTACAGGGACCAGATGGCCAGTCTCCCAGCCTGAGTTGGTGCCTTGACAACACAAAGGAAGAAAAATGATTTCAAGTAAAAGACGTCATCCAATCATGGGGTTTCCACTCGTGTTGGTGTATTCCTGTGGTTGGATAGAAGTTTGTGTTGGGGGAGGGAGGTGGTGGAAGGCGAGTTAAGTTCTGAACACTCCTTGGCATTGTGAGTTAGAATTGCTGCTGGGTACTGGAGCGGGCCCAGAGGCAGGGTTCAGCGGAGTTGATTTCAAATGCTGTCTGAAACTCTGACCAGTGAGGCACCAGGTCCCAGGTGTCCGCTCAGCCAATCCCTACTGAGTCCAACATTGATGTGGAGTAGCTGCCATAGCAACCAAACGGGAAAGCCATTATCGGGATAGCAGAGGGAGAACATACTTTGAAGTCTTAAGGCAATCCCGGGGGTCCGTTAGCCCATCTGTGTTGTCTAAAGAGATGCCTGTTATTGCCAAATGATTTCTCCAGGCACAGCTAAAGGTCTTTGTTCAGTCAGGCCATTTCGGGGTAATTAATGCTGCCAAAGTTGATGCAGGCCAGGTTTGTCATGGCCTATCGCTGATGTGCCTCAATCCTCGCAGTGAGCAGATTGCATTCGGGACTGAAATGTGCGTTTGGATATTTCCACTGTCCTGTCTTTTCAGGCTTATGAAATTATTTAAATTAGATGGAAGGTGCATCAAGGTGACCTCTGGCAAATAGTTGAGAAGACTACGGCCCTGAACTTGCACTGTGGAACATTAGCATATGAACAGTGTTCACCTGAAGTTCCCCTCTCTGATACGCTTCAGAAGCACAAGGCTGCGAGTCAGTGTTGCTGATAATCGGGGTAAACACCATTAAAATAAATGGGCCAACACCCCTTTTTTAAAATAGCCAGCAATAGACTATCGTACAGCAGACTAGGGGTGGTGGGGGGATTTTTAACCGGGAGGAGCACGAGGGTTTGGGCGTGGGTGCAAGTGCGTCAGGAAGCCGGCTCCAACCCGCCAACTTCCGCTTTTAACTCGAGCGCGTTAGGCTGCTTGTGCGCAATCACCTCGGGAGAGGCGGGTTGCCAATTTCAGGGATATTTCAGCACCGTTTTAAATTCAACCTCGCATCCACGTGTTTCCTGAGCTTCCTGAAACTCGCCAATGAAAGCAAGCCGAGAACTCAACGGCAACTGGGGGGGTGGGGACTGATTAAAACTCACGGAAATACTGCAATAAATACTCGGTACTCACAGCTGCTTTCTTACCCACTAGTGGGAAAGGGTTTGTTCACAGTACTTTGACTGAGAGTTTACTTTCTACACTTTTTGGAGGTTTTCTGAATCACATCTGCCTTAGATTGAACCTCAAACGAGGAGTAATCTGACCTGCAGCTGGAGATCGGAGAGGGGAGCAGCTCGCAGGAGGTACGACCCACGACACAGGGGGTGCCGGCAGAGGCTGAGTTTCTTTGACATCTCTGAACAGCAGCGCTTCAGGAGTCTCGGGTTGTCGTGTCAGGTGGTGGCCGACATCTGCAACCTCCGAGAAGAAGACCTGCTCCCTGCTGCACCCGGTGGCCACACGTTGCCAGTGGCTGTCAAAGTCACCAACGCCCTCAACTGTTTTGCCTCCGGATCCTTCCAGGATCTCCCAGTCGGCTGCTAGGAGATGAGGGATACCCACTTCAAACCTGGCTGATGACACCCGTCAGAAGCCCGGCTAATGAAGCCCAACAGTGCTGCAGTGAATGCCATATGACCACCAGATGTGTGATCAAAACAAGCCATTGGCGTGTTGAAGATGCGCTTCAGGTGCCTAGACAGATCTGGAGGCACCCTTCGGTACGCACCAGCCAGGGTGTCCAGAATGGTCATGGTTTGCTGCTCATTGCGCAGCAGCGAGGTTTGGACCTGCAGGAGGAACGAGGCACAGAGCACCGATCGCCTGCAGACGATTCCGAGGAGGAGGAGTTCCACTTCCATTACCCCTTTCTCCATCATCCCTCTCATGGCCCAGCTGCACTTCACTGTTACCACTCTGCTGGAGAACACATTGGTGCAGATCAGTGCAACGCTGTAAGGCCAAGGCTAGGGTATCTGTCACCCTATTTAAAGCGGCATACATGTTGTTATCCAGAGTGTGCATGGCTGTGATCAAGGCCTGCCTGGACTCATTTGATTGCAGCATTTGATGATCCACGGAGTTGGCCACTCTATCCATGGAAGAAGACATCATCACAATGCCCTGCCACATCAACCCACTCATGATTGAGACGTAGACCTCCAATCTCTCTGCAATCGTAGACAGTGTGCTTGGAAGGCATATCATTACATTGCACATTCTCAGCTGCTCCTCAATGGTTATCCTTTTCATCAACGCCCCTCGGGGTACAGCATCTGTGTCCAGTTGAGTAGGACCTGGAGAGGGCTGTGCCCTTCAACGCGGACTCTCCACTGCAGTCCCCACTACCATGTCTGCTCTTGCTCACTTGTGAACTGAGTCACCAGTTGAATGAAAACCAAACTCTCCCTCTAACTGGTCCCACCGAAGTGCGAGTATCTGAGCTGGAGCATGGTATGCATGAGTCCTGTGATAGTGCACCCTTGGAATGAATCAGCTCTTGTGAGGATTCGTCATCCGCGAGGTTCATGGACTCCTGCTGCATGTGTGTTGGAGAGAAAAGATATGAATTGGTACTGGCAAGAGCTCCAATTAATTGGAATGTTCATTCTTATTACTGAAAATTGTTTAGAAATGTCACATTTGATAGACTGAGTGAGGCGAAGTAGAATACGATGCAATGAGTCTTGATTTTAGCACATTGAGGTTGCAGGAAGGAAAAAGAGTATCTGAGTTAGTGTATCTGCAGCTCAGGAGGAATAAGAGAGGAAAGTTCAAAAGAGCAATGGCTATAGTTTTTGATAAATTGGGGAAATACAAGAGCAATTGTGATAGACAAGAGTTTGGAGACTACAAATGAGAGGGATTGCTCATCACGTGACGAGCCTTTGCTTGCACCCTGTCTAGGAGCACGGCAGAGGTGTTAGAAGAACCTCTCCAAATATGGGAGCAGGATTGTGGTCTGGAGTAGTGTTGGGTCCATAAAGGATACAGCGAGCGGCTGTTAGTCTGCAACAAGAGAAAAAGAAAATATCCTTTGAGAGGCTGCCTGGGTAATGGGAAAGTGTGGGCAAGTCACTGCTCTTTGTCTTCATCATGCAGTCCAACGTGTTCTTGTCCAGAGGGCATTCTGCTCCACAGATGGAGGGCTCTGAAAATGAGTTCCAATTAATTCAATCTGAAAGTGTGAGCGAGGTGTCGAGGTGGAACGCAGAACCAGGGTTGCAGGAACCTGGGGTGAACCATCTGTCCTGATAACACTTCAGGACTGGATAAGGAAAGGTTGCCAGGTTCAAGGCCCAACCTCTTCTCCACCCCCACCCCAACCCCGACTCCAAGTACTTGATCTGCCCATATGCCCTTTAGGAAATTTTCGCAGTGTTATCCTTATTGTTGAAAGAGTCTGCTGGACTTTGCAGTCTGATACCCCTCAGTCTGAGGGCTGTTATCAAGGGCTGATATAGTTGGAAGGAGCAGGTCTTCAGACCAACTTTCCCTCTGGTAGATTGACCCTGTTACTGATTCTGGGAGTCCAATACCACATCACCAGCCCTTATTCTGAGTTAGATTAAGGTTCTATGACTGTAAGACACAGTGCACTATAAATAGAGAGCATAAGAAAGAAAAAGGAAAGACTGGCCTTTTATATAGCACCTTTCTCGACCTCACGATGTCCCAAAGTGCTTTACAAATATAGTCACTGTTGTAATGTAAGAAACGCACCATCCAATTTATGCACAGCAGGTTCCCACAAGCAGCAATGAAATAGATGTCTAAATCTCTATTTTAGGTGTTAGTTGAGAGAGAAATGTTGGTCAGGATACCGGGGAAAACTCCCCAGCTCTTCTTTGAATAGTGCCATGGGATCTTTTACATCCACCAGACGGAGCCTCGGATCAACGCCTCATCTGAAAGACGCCACTTCCGACAGTGCAGCACTCCCTCGGCACTGCACCGGGAGTGTCCGCCTAGATTATGTGCTCAAGTCTCTGGAGTGGGACTTGGAACCCACGACCTTCTGACTCAGAGGCGAGATGCACTACCCACTGAGCCACGGCTGGCATGGCAGGATCCGGTCAGATAGGATGTTGCTTTGACGAGGCAGATCCCGGCAAATAAGCACTTTGTATATATTATGATGCTGAGTCCGTTGAACGTTCAAAATCCTCGTCCACTGGCAACTGCACCACAACAAAATAACATTGATGGCAGGAACCCAGTGGTTTCACCCATCGAGTCAGCTTTATGAAGTAAATGGGGGAAATACACAACAGGGAGTAAAGAGAGATTAACATTTTCAGTAAAGATCCTTATTCAGAACTCTAGACAAAGCAGGGGTGAAGCCCCTTGTGGGACTAAGTCCTGCTCCCCTATCGCTCCTGTCCTTGCCAACCTTAACTGGCTCCCCACCACCAACGCATTGATTTCAAAGTCCTGCTCCTCACCTCTAAGCAATGCTCCCTGTAAGCTGCACGGCCGCGCGGCGCTCTCTCGGTCCCCCGCAGCCCGGGAACGGCTTTTGCAACTGTGAATGGGTCGCATAACCCCTTAAAGGGGCCGCGCACCCAAAAAACATTATGAGGAACATTGCCTATAAGTCCCTCCCCAGTTCTACGATCTCCATCCACTCTTCCACCTCTTTCGCCTTCCCCCCTCTCTGTTTGACCCTTGACAGTAGAGCTTTCAATCATCACACCCCTACATTCTGGGATACTCTTCCTAAACCCTTCCACCTTGCTACCTCTCTCCCTCCCTTCCAAACCATCTTAAAACCTACCTCTTTGGTCTTGCCTTTCGTCACCACCCCCAATCCTCTCACCACTGCTTGACTATTTTTGCCTCTATGAAACATTTTGCATTGGGAGGCACTAAATGATTGCAAGTTGTTTCTTTTGCCAGATGCTGCACTGTTTTTCTCTTCTGAAACCACCACTTGAGAAATGCTGAAGTCGATCAGACTTGGTGTCCCTGTCCCAGGACCTCCGCAGAGGTGTGAGAGTTCGAGCTGCACACTAGAAGTGTTGCCTTGTGCCTAAAACCATGAACATAGTTACAAGCGGAAAGCTTTGTCCATGACGTTGGCCGCAGGACAGCCTGCCCGAGCTTTGACCTCAGCTCACCGTTCCGTTACTGGCACCATGGAATTTTCTTCCATCAGCATCAGAGTAAATGTATTGTTGCCAGTTTTACACCGATCTATTTGTTCTTTCCCTCTCTATCATTTCTCTTCCTTTCCCCTAACTTTCTCAGTGCTATTGAGCGCTCTCCACACAGGAGCGCAGACCACCTGCTCTTATCCATTTGAGCCAGTTGATGGATGGTCATGAGAGCAGCTGAGGGCAACTCAACCACTGACTAATCTTATTCCTTCACCACTGAGGAAGTTCCTGGCTGTTGTCCCTAAAGGCAGAACCAGAATTTGGATCCCTTTACAAGAGTCCTTCAATCAACTGAACACTTTAATGTTACCCAAACTCCAACCATTGGGAAGGGGATGAGTTTGAATGAGAATCATTGATGTTTCTTTCACTCTTGTCTTCTACTGGTTTTATTACATCACAAGGCCCTAACCATCTTTTGGGCAGGAGGATCGAACCGTCTAGGCCACAGACGCCTCTCTGGTAGACCATCAGACTGATTCGTCCAAGGGTCAGATTTTTTTTTGGGTGTGTGATAAAACTGGATGCAGTCTCTAAACTCCAGATGATTGTCCTAAGCGTGCCTTAATACTGTGGCCTCCCTCAGTCCTCCTCCAACAATCTCGAGGTATTTACTCAAAACTATGGAATTTATGACCTCTTACTGTCTCGTGTTCCTCCCAACAATCTTCAGAGATTTAAGCTCTGAATGATCCTATCGCTGCGCCTTGACTTATTTGGTCTTCTCTCTGACTTGTTTTATGGTGGTGTCCTACACTATGGACCCCAGCCCTTCACCAAGCTTCTTAATTAACACCAAACAATGTCAGATTCAAAAGGGTGATTAGCAGATAGAGTGCTAATAGTGGGCTAATGACTTCCAGCAGTGACCAGCTATTGCATTGCACTCCAGGCCATTGAAATACAATATGGCCTAAAGATCTCAGCAGTTAAAGAGTTAAAGAAACACAAGTTTCCTGATTGGTTTGTTCTTGTTAATGCTCTGTGAGCACAAGAGAGTTTTCTTGTTTTGATTATCACTGCTGTAGAGGATTTCTCCGCTCCAGGGTATGTCGTGGGGCTGGGAGAATTTGTCTAGTCCAACTCCTACAGCCCCCCTGAGATGCTGGTTGTGTAATCTGCCTCAGTTGTACTTGGCTGAAAGGTTTAAGATGCAAGACTTCAGGAAGCAGACTTTGGAACAAGAGGTTGTCAGTTGAATCAGCTGGTGCTATGAGGTGGGTTTAGAGGAAACTTCTATGTCAGCCATTTTCCAGATGCAGTTACAGAGAGATCTGCACCTTGGCATATTTTTCTACGGTAAAGGTGCCAAATAGATGCAAGTTGATGTTATATTCAACATTGTGGACAACAAAGCCCTGTCCTATCAACATGCAAGTACTTTGTGGTAGGGAACAGTAGGTAAGTGAGCAGGAACCCTGGTTTTGCTAGCACTGGGGTTCTACAGCCAATTGAAGCACCTTAACCAAGACAGGTCAACTCAGCACACATTGGGGATCGAACCTGGGACCTTCTTGGTGCCTATCACTCAGTATCACACCGGGCAGTGCACCGATCTTCTGACGTCTCTCAGCTCTGCTCTTACCAAGTTTGGATTTGTCCAAGTCAGTAGAGCTTATGGCCTCTGATTCCCCGCTCTCTGTCCTCCCTGCTCTCCACTCTTGTTGCTGACGTATGTTTCCCACTCCTTGCTTCCCGCTCGCTCTCTCTCTCTTTCTTCTCCTCTCACCTACCGGGTATTAATTGGCTTTACACCGTAGGAGTGACAGAGAGCTGACAGTAACTTTAACATCCTTACTGTTTACTTTTGCTTCTTGAAATATTTTTTGATTAACAGTAAGTGGCAATGACCTCATCAGGGTAACTGCCTGTCTCGGAGGGGTTGTCATTGCGAGGGAGCTGAATTAGCATCTGTCGAGGTAGTCATTAACCCAGGGTGCTTCAGTGATCGTGTTATCTGAGCTGTGCATGTTAATTAAGCTCCTTCGCTCCTCCGAGCCAGCCATACGGTGATGTCATCATCAACAAAGATATTGCAGAAAATAAATCAACAGAAATGAGCAATTGGGACCGTTTTCTTTTTAAAGGGGAAGCCGAAGGATTCTTTCCGCCATATAGAAAAATGCAAGAGAGATGGGAAAGAGCTTCGTCTTTCATGGTTATATGGGACTTTCCTCGCACAAAGGAAGAAATAAAGAGAGACAGACGAAGCGAGGCAGAGAGATGCACACACTTACAGAGAAAGTCACAGAGATAGAGGTTGAGCGACAGGCAGAGATGCATAAAGACACAGAAAGAAATCGCAGGAGAGAGAGGGATTGGGATAGAAGGAGAAGTAGATAAAGACGAGGGAGGCACAGAAATGTTTGGGGTTGCAGAGAAAAGGAAGTCGCAAAGGCTGAAACCGAAGCTGGTGTTTGAGCGTGGCCTTGTTTTTACTCAGATTCCATGGGACCAGTATCTGGGACCCAGTCCTTGGTGGTCACACTGCTAAATCCAGTTCCCTTATCCCAACAGCAGAATCGTAGCCCAAAGTCAGAGACACACAGAAAGACAGACCAAGAGACAGAGGATGTGAGAGAGACAGGCAGACACAGAGAAACAGACAAAGAGAAACTGGAGGAAGTGACACACAGTTGGAAAGAGACGTGCACCGTTTCAGAGACGAAAGTGAAGATGAAATAGAGGAAGAGAGGCTAGGAGACCGATGGAGAGGCATCGAAAAGGGGGGAACCAATTGACTGAGATTCAGAGAAAGAAACACACACATACACAGAGAAAGAGTCATGAGGACCGAGTCTGAAATGAGACAGAGAAACGTAGACAGAGAATACAGGTTTGATACTCAGAGACAGACGCAAATGCTCAGAAAGAGAGAGTATCTGAGATTGAGACTCTGTGCGTTTCTCTGATTCTCTCATTCCTGATGGAAATGCAGGGAGACCTGGAGACAGAGGTGCATGCAGTTGCACAGAAAGAGATTGCCTGAGACGTAGAGCGAAAGAGAAGGGTGCCGGCACAGAGATTGAGTGGTGAGAGGAAGATAGAGAGACGCACACTCTAACACGCGCTGACCGCAGAGATACAAGAAGTGTGTGAGAGACGGATAGTCCGGGGGCAGCTGACGGCGATCGGTGGGGTGTTCAGCAGAAAATGAACAAGTTTGAGGGTGAAATGGGAATTCTTGCCCAGGCCTTGTTGGCTGGAGATTATAGCTGAGTTTGTTCTTGCTGAAAATTACCGTGACTATTGAGCTATTACGGAGCTTTCTAAAAAGATGCTTTTGGTGATTTCACGTTCCGCCGCCTTGGAACATTTTATTTCTTGACTGGTTGATTAAACGGGAAAACAAATTTCAGTCTGTTATGTTCTGCAGGGTGACACGCTCGGTAATGTATCACTGTGTATGTTTCCGATAGGCTTACAGCGTCATACTCAACAGAAGAGTGCCTCTCAAACCAATTTTAAAAGGGGAAAGGTTAGGGCATTTGCCCCATGGCTCCAGTACTCTTCCACGCTACGGCTGATGACTTGTATTGCAGGAGACCCGTGCCAGGGCCTTCACACAACTGGTGGCAACACAGTGTCAAGCCTGCTGGATTCCCAGCCGCCAGCTGCAGCGAATCCGGCAGATGTTCTCTGTGGTTGCCAGTGATGTGCAACCTCCAGGGGACAGCCGCGGTGGCAGGCGGTTAAAACCAGCTGATGGAGGCCTCGAGCCCAGGTGCTGGTATCGATTATATTCCCTTCCTCCTCAGGAGCCGCTACCCCTGCTCGCTGCACTTGGGTGGCTCAGTTGGTTCACTGCCTGATGTGAAACTGAGCCATTCTATCTCGGGTTTGCTCTGCAGTCTTACATAGGATTTACAGCACAGAAACAGGTCATTCGGCCCAACTAGCCTGTGCTGGTGTTTATACTCTACACGAGTCTCCTCCTATTCCATCTACCTCATCTCAGCCTTTCAGCATATCTTTCTATTCCCTCTTCTCTTATGTACTCGTCCAGTTTCCTTTTGAAAGCATCTAAGCTATTTGCCTCAGCCACTTCCTGTTCCTGTGGCAGCGAGCTCCACATTCCAACCACTCTCTGAGTAAAAAAATGTCTCCTCATTTCCCTCTTGGATTTATTAGTAAATATCTTGTATTTATGGCCCGTAGTTTTGGATTCTCCCACAAGCAGAAACATTCTCTCCACATCTACTCTGTCCAACCTATTCGGAATTTTAGACGTCTGTCAGGTCACCTCTAAGTCTTCTCTTTTCTAAAGAAAAAAGCCCCAACCTGTTCAATCTATACAGAGTTTGAGTGGTGAGAGGAAGATAGAGAGATGCACACTCAACACGTGCTGACCGCAGAGATATAAGAAGTGTGTGAGAGACAGATAGTTCGGGGGCGGATAGCTGTAATCTCTTAGTTCTGCTACCATCCTTGTAAATCTTTTTTGCACTTTTGCACTTTCTCCAGTGCTTCTATGTCATAGAATCATAGAAAAATTACGACACAGAAGGAGGCCATTCGGCCCATTGTGTTCGTGCCGATCGGAAAAGAGTTACCCAGCCTAATCCCACCTTCCAGCACTCGGTCCGTAGCCCTGTAGGCTACGGCTCTTCAAGTGCATATCCAAGTACTTTTTAAATGTGATGAGGGTTCCTGCCTCTACCACCCTTTCAGGCAGTGAGTTCTAGACCCCCATCACCCTCCAGGTGAAATTTTTTTTCCTCATCTCCCCTCTAATCCTTCTACCAACTACTTTTAAATCTATGCCCCCTGGTTCTTAACCCTTCTGCTAAGGGAAATAAGTCCTTCCTATCCACTCTATCTAGGCCCCTCATAATTTTATACATCTCTATTAAATCTCCCCTCAGCCTCCTCTGTTCCTAGGAAAATAACCCCAGCCTATCCAATCTTTCCTCATAGCTAAAGTTTTCCAGTCCTGGCAACATCCTCGTAAATCTCCTCTGCACCCTCTCTAGCGCAATCACATCCTTCCTGTAATGTGGTGACCAGAACTGCACGCAATACTCAAGCTGTGGCCTAACCAGTGTTGTATACAGTTCTAGCATAACTTCCCTGCTCTTATATTCTATGCCTCGGCTAATAAAGGAAAGCATTCCGTATGCCTTTTTAAATACTTTAACGACCTGTTCTTCTACCTTTAAGGATCTGTGGACATACACTCCAAGGTCCCTCTGTTCCTCCACACCTCCCATTAATTGTGTATTCCCTTGCCTTGTTGCCCCTCCCCAAATGCATTACCTCACACTTTTCCGGATTGAATTCCATTTGCCACTTTTCTGCCCAAATGACCAGTTCATCGATATCTTCCTGCAGTCTAAAGCTTTCCTCCTCACTGCCAACCACACGGCCAATTTTTGTATCATCTGCAAATTTATTTATCATGCCCCCTACATTTAAGTCTAAATCATTATTATATACTACAAAAAGTAAGGGACTGAGCCCTGTGGAACCCCACTGGAAACAGCCTTCCAGTCGCAAAAACTCCCCTCAACCATTGCCCTTTGCTTCCTGCCACTGAGCCAATGCCCTTTTTATAATATGGAGACCAGAACTGTGCAAGGCACTCTTAAGTGCTGATCGCTGCCAAGACCCCATAATTGGCCTCTGCACCCCAGAGCCAGAGAAGAGGCAGCAATGACCCCATTAGCCAGCTACCCAGTGACCCCTGCTGGTAAGTGCACCTGGAAAATGTTCCACAGTCTCCTGCAGCCCTCCAGTACCTCGCCCAAGTAGCTGTTCTCTATGTGCGTCCTTAGACATTCGGTGTTCACAGGCTATTTGACGACGAAGTCTGTCCTCGGCCAATTGCCCTGCGCATGCACTTTCTGGCAGGGTCCCAACTCAGTGACCAGGAGCAGGAACCCTGTTGTTAATGGTTTAATCCCTGCCCCTTGTAGCTCAGTGTCTGGGGAGAGAGGGTGAGAACAGGATCAGGCTTGGTCGTGATGCCCCCATGTTCAAATAGCCAGCTAAGACTCAATGGCTAAGCTCATAGATGAAGCGTGGTCTTTTGGGGTGGTGCCGGAGGGCGGCTGGTGCACCCCATGGTGAACCAGCACCTTCGAAGAGCAGGGGGGGGAGGGTGTAGAATGGATGCTGAGTTGTCTGGAGCTGCACCTTGACGGCATGGTGAAAGACCTGATGGGAGTTGTCATCACTCTGGTCGATTCCTGGCATGTCTTCTGTAAGAACCAGGATGGAATAGCGAGTGATCACCTTCTGAAAGTAGGGAGTCCTGCCCTCGTTATTGCAGAGTTTTAACCGGGTTCCAAAGCCCTTTAACCTATTGTTGTTTGGTGTTCTTCATGAGGGCAAACCTCACTTCCTTGAATCAAAGCCCCGCTGACTTTTTTTTTTAACATAAAATTCAACCGGATTTGAGGCGGCTGAAGGTTTCTCAGAGCTGACCGTTAAATTCTCCTTAATCCTGGAATTTGGACAGTATCAACTTGCAGGGCCCTGGGAGAGGGAACCAGATTTGGGAAGGTAAGCAGCTCTTTCTATTAAAAAGGCAATGTGGTGTCCTGCAGTGAGGATTCAGAGAAAGGCTAATTGCGATAACCAGGCAGAGCAGTCTTAAGCTGTTACCATAGCAACAACATCGGCTTGGGACAGCCCAAGACACAGGTGTAAATGTGTGCGTCAGAAGCGGGCATTTTAATTCCAGGGAAAAACGGAAAAAAGGTTTCTGTTTTCCTTTTGATTTCAACAAGATTTTGAAAAATGGGATTGCGTATTATACACGGATATTACATGTATCTAAAATACTAATGTTTTCCCCAAAAAGGTATAGCCTGGGAGTTGTGTATTACTTTACACTGGAAGATTTAAAGATAAATCCCCCCCATTTTGAGGCAGAAATTGCCATTCATATTCAGGATTTTTGGTGGGGTTTTTTTAACCATATTTTTGTTTGTGCTAAATTCGGTGCTTTCATTTCTGTATTTTATTTTATTTTTTAAAAACTTGGAGCAAAATTAAATGAAAACCCAGAATCCCCACCAAGTATCAGCCTCACACTGCACAACCCAGGAAACAAGCATTTAAACAAGGGGCGCCTTTGGAATGGAGAGAGTGTCGAGTGGTGGGCGGTGAAGAGGGGGAGGGAGGACGGAGGGAGGAGGCGAGCGTAGAGGGGAGGGAGGACGAAGAAGGAAGGGAGGAGGGAGAGGGGAGGGAGGACAGTGAGGGGAGGGAGGATGGCAAGCTTGGAGGGGAGGGAGAGCAGAGAGAGGGCGGAGGGAGAGCAGAGAGAGGGCGGAGGGAGGAGAGAGCAGAGAGAGGGAGGAGGGAGAGCAGAGAGAGGGCGGAGGGCGGAGAGCGAGCAGAGGGAGGGCGGAGGGCGGAGAGCGAGCAGAGGGAGGGCGGAGGGAGGAGAGAGCAGAGAGAGGGCGGAGGGAGGAGAGAGAGCAGAGAGAGGGCGGAGGGAGGGCAGAGGGAGAGCGGAGAGAGGGCGGAGGGAGGAGAGAGAGCAGAGAGAGGGTGGAGGGCGGAGAGAGAGGGCGGAGGGAGGAGAGAGCAGAGAGAGGGCGGAGGGAGGAGAGAGAGCAGAGAGAGGGAGGAGGGAGAGCAGAGAGAGGGCGGAGGGAGGAGAGAGAGCAGAGAGAGGGAGGAGGGAGAGCAGAGAGAGGGCGGAGAGCGAGCGGAGAGAGGGCGGAGGGAGGAGAGAGAGCAGAGAGAGGGAGGAGGGAGAGCAGAGAGAGGGCGGAGAGAGAGCAGAGAGAGGGTGGAGGGCAGAGAGAGAGCAGAGAGAGGGCGGAGGGAGGAGAGAGAGCAGAGAGAGGGTGGAGGGCGGAGAGAGAGCAGAGAGAGGGCGGAGGGAGGAGAGAGCAGAGAGAGGGAGGAGGGAGAGCAGAGAGAGGGAGGAGGGAGAGCAGAGAGAGGGCGGAGGGCGGAGAGCGAGCAGAGGGAGGGCGGAGGGAGGGCAGAGGGAGAGCAGAGAGAGGGCGGAGGGAGGAGAGAGCAGAGAGAGGGAGGGCGGAGAATTGGAGGGAGCGGAGAGTGGGGGCTGAGAATGTTGAACAACTGCCGCAAGTCTCGCACTATTAGGCTGTTCCTGAAATGCTAGTAATATCTTGCCGCCCATTCCCCATCAAACAGTGGATAGAAATTTTCTACTGATCAAATGCGAAGGTCTGCAAACAGGGCATTCAATAAAAATGAATGAAACATTGATGGGCTTTGAAGAATATTCATTCATCGTACCCAGCTGCGATTCCAGTCATTTTCCAATTTTATTTATCTTCCACACATTATTCCAGCCAAAAACAAGTTGAAATATTTCCCAAAATAAGCAAATCAAATACAGTTAAGTATCTGATGTGAAAATGACTGGAGCTTCGAACCAGTCTTTCCTCACTGGTGTGAAGCCAATTATTTAATCAATTACGAGGAGGGGGGACGCAGCAATGTGAAGGTTGCAGTCAGCGTACATCTGGGAGAGCAGGCGATGTGAACCCACTCTCCTCGGCCTTCCTGTGCGCAGCTCCCCACTGAACAAATCAATCTGCCAGATCGCAGCACAGAACGAGATAACCTTAGAAACAGTGAAACTAAATGAGATTTCTGGACCCTGCCGTGTTTCTTTCTTCTTTTTTTACACAGAAACCCAGGAAAGTGGCATAGAAGGAAAGAACTGGGCTTCACAAAGCACTTTTCACACCCACAGGATGTCCCAAAGCGTTTCACAGCCCATTCAATTACTTTACAAGTGTGGTCACTGCTGTTATGTAGGCAGATTCAGCAGTTAGTTCATGCACCGAAGGGGCTCACAGAAGGAGATAAACATCGACTGTACAGCACAGAAACAGGCCATTCGGCCCAACTGGTCTATGCTCCACACGAACCTCCTCCCACTCTTCTTCATCTAATCCTATCCGCACGGGAAAAGTAGGATAGAAGGCGAGATCACTCAAAGGAAGCAAAGAATTAAAACCTGGAGATTGTAGGAACAAAAAAGATTGAGGGAGGTGATGAATACACTTGATAAAGGGAGAATATACTTGAAGGGGGAAAATTTGCAGGGCTCCGGGGAAAGAGCAGGGGAGTGGGACTAATTGGAGAGCTCTCGCAAAGAGCCGGCACAGGCACAATGGGCCGAATGGACTCCTTGTGCACTCTATGATTCTATGAATTCAGTGTTCTGGGAAAAAAGAAAGACTTGCATTTATACAGCGCCTTTCACAACCACCAGACGTCTCAAAGCGCTTTACAGCCAATGAAGTACTTTTGAAGTGTAGTCACTGTTGTACTGTGGGAAACGCGACAGGCAATTTGCGCACAGCAAGCTCCCACAAACAGTGATGTGATAATGACCAGATAATCTGTTTTAGTGATGTTGATTGAGGGATAAATATTGGCCCAGGACACCGGGGATAACTCCCCTGCTCTTCTTCGAAATAGTGCCACGGGATCTTTTACGTCCACTTGAGAGAGCAGAAGGGGTCTCGGTTTAACGTCTCATCCGAAAGACAGCACCTCCGACAGTGCAGCACTCCCTCCGCACTGCCCTGGAGCGTCAGCCTAGATTTTGTGCTCAAGTCTCTGGAGTGGGACTTGGACCCACAACCTTCTGACTCAGAGGCGAGTGTGCTACCTCACTGAGCCACAGGCTGACACGTTGGAGATGGTGCGAGGGATCTGGATTTCAACAGGGAGGATGCAGGCAGGCAGGCAGGAGTGTGCAGGACGGAGTAGCTGCAGAGGAGCAAAAGAGGAAGTCCAGGAAAAGACTGAGCCACAGGCGTCTGGACAAAGACACGAGCAAGCGTTGCCTGAAATATGAGCATGTCCTTTGGTTGCGCGAGGCACTGCATCATTTCTGTCGCAGTCCGCATTCTCCCTTCTGTTACGCCACCAACTGTCATACAGAACAAAAAGGGAGCCACTTAAAAAAAAATATATATATATATATATATAGAAACTGCAAATGTGAAATAAAAATGGAAATGACTCTAAACCCGCTCGGGCCTGTCAGCAGCTGAAGAGTGAAAACAGGTGAACGTTTTGTGTGCCGACCCTTTGTCAGCAGTGGAAACTGGGAGATTAATGAGCTCCTTTCACGGAACTGAAGGAAATGGGGGAAGGGCCCCATTTCCCATGCCTCCACTCTCTTTCCTCTCAACAATGATGGAGCCGCCCTTGTCCTCACGTTCCATCTTACTGGCTTCCAAATTCATCAAGTGATTTTCCCACTGTTTCCACCACCACCAATTTCTCAAGGGCAACTAGGGATGGACAATAAACGCTGGCCTTGCCAGCGATGCCCATATCCCGGGCAACACGGTGGCATAGTGGTTAGCACTGTTGCCTCACAGCGCCAGGGACCCGGGTTCGAATCCGGCCTTGGGTGACTGTCTGTGTGGAGTTTGCACATTCTCCCCGTGTCTGCGTGGGTTTCCTCCGGGTGCTCCGGTTTCCTCCCACAGTCCAAAGATGTGTGGGTTAGGTTGATTTTGGCTATGATAAATTGACCCTTAGTGTTAGTGGGATTAAATACGTGGGGTTACGGGGATAGGGTGGGATATGTGTCGGTGCAGGCTCGATGGGCCGAAATGGCCTCTGTCTGCATTGTGGGGATTCTGTGAATTCATTTTCAAAAATGTGATCCCACCATCAAGTACACCTTCCCCTCCCCTTTCCCCTTTCCAGGAGGAGCATTCCCTCAGATGCATTTATTCCTTCTTCCACTGCCCTAACTCCCAGCTCCCCTTCCCCTGGCACTTTCCTGTGCAACGAAAACCGATGTCCACTCACCTTTTCCAGTACCGTTGCCCAGGGCCCTAAACACTTCTTCCATGTGAATCAGTAATTTATGAGTATCTGCTCCAATCTGATGAGCTGTATTGGCAGTTCACAGTGCAGTCTCTCTGCATTGGGGAAACCAAAGGCAAATTAGATGATCGCTTTGCCAAGAACTTCTCTTCCGTTTGTAAGTGTGATCATGACCTTCGTGCCTGCTCAACACCTCATTTCCTCCTCCCGTTCCCACTCGAACAATTCCATTTTAAGCTCCTACCCCCTTCCAACCAAGCTCGACGCAAGCTTCAGGAACAGTATTGCATCTTTCTCCTCTGATTTGACTTCAGTGCTGGCCTTGGCTGAGTCAGTGGGTAGTGGCATAAAATCCCACTCCAGAGACTTCAGCAAATAATCCAGGCTGACACTCCAGTGCAGTACTGAGGAGCGCTGCACTGTTGGAGGTGCCGTCTTTTGGATGAGACTTTAAACCGAGGCCCCGTCTGCTCTCTCAGATCGACTTGAAAGATCCCACGGCACTATTTTGAAGAAGAGCCAGGGGAGTTATCCCCGGTGTCCTGGACAATAATTATCCCTCAACCAACATCATTAAAACAGATCGTCTAGTCACTTCTCTCATTGCTGTTGTGTGCAAATTGGCTGCCGTGTTTGTCTACATTATATTCCAAAAGTAATTCATTGGCTGTGAAGCGCTTTGGGACACCCTGAGGACATGAAAGGTGCTATATAAATGCAAGTCTTTCTTCTCTTTAGGAACGCAAGACCTTTGTATCTCTCCCACTTTCTAGGCATGCACAGAGGGAATCTTAGCCCCTGGTGGGTGGGCTGGCACTGTGGGTGTGTACCCTAGTTACAACACACTTCTAGTAGGGTTGGGGTGGTCTGCACCCAGATGTTTTTCCTACTTTTCTCTTTCCATGCGCAGGCTGTGTGTTTCCAGAATTTTCTGTTTGGATTTCACTCCCGTACCCAGCTGTATTCATTGAGTTTTATTCTTTTAACGCCTCTTACTTCAATAAGATGATTTTATCTGCTTTCCAGCTTTTCCAAAAACCTGTTTGTGTCTCGTCCTCATCTCTCCCTCGCATTAAAGGGGTTCTGACAGAGGGGCTGCACCCAAAATGTTAACCTGAATTTTCTCTTCATAAACACCTCCATCGTGGTTCTAGAACCATTCTAACCAATCAGAAGTAGACCCCGGGGAGGCAGGTAATAATGCCCATGACCTGCTTTGTTTGTGCCTGGCACAAGTCCCTCACTAACCCTGGGATCTTTACATATGGTAATGGCAGGACACATGAATAAAATCTCTTATCCATGGGAAGCATTTTAACTAAACTCACTCGCAGTCCTATTTTTTTTTGCTGTAAGTGGAAAGGAAGTAATAAAAATGTAAGTAGGATTTTCTCCTTATTAAATTCTTTTGTGGGCTTGTTTGCAGATGTTTCACTGATCGCTGGCGGGTTGGTATTGTGTAGATTCTTACATACATATTTTCGTATTCATTTCTGCTTAATCTGCCCACTAGGTTTTGAGAGTTTCTCCTGGTTTCTGCGTAGGTCCCAGCAGCATTTGCGCAGTATAAGTGTCACTGACTCCGAGCCCCATTCAACCTCTGGCTCCACTCCGTAGTGTAAGCGGGCTTCGGTTAATGCAAAGGGTTTCCGCAGGCCTTTCACCCCATTTTCTCAACAACAACAAAAAAGCACCAATTAAAAAGAAAGCAAGAATGACTCGCCTTTCGGGACCTGACGACGCCTCAAAACACTTTACAGCCAATGAAGTGCTTTTGAAATGAAGTCACTGTTGTAATGTGGGAAATGCGGCAGCCAATTTGCGCACAGCGAGCTCCCACAAACAGCAACGATATAATGACCAGATAATCTGTTTCAGTGATGTTGGTTGAGTGGTGAATATTGGCCCAGGACACCGGGGAGAACTCCCCTGCTCCTTCTTTGAATAGTGCTATGGAATCTTTACCTCCACCTGATTGAGCAGACGGGTCCTCGGTTTAACGTCTCATCCGAAAGACGGCACCTCCGACAGTGCAGCGCTCCCTCAGCACTGCACTGGAGTGTCAGCCTAGATTTTGTATATATTACATATAATTTCTAAATGTAGTCCGAGTTAATCGCCATTGCTGTCACATTTCCTCCTTCAGAGAGGATGCAGTTTGACCAGCTTCGGGCTGTACACTTCTCCGTTGCCCCATGTTAGATCTGGACATGTCACCGAGCTTGTCGAAGAGAGTGGACATTCCAATTTGAGCCCACAGAGGGATCAATAGAAAGCCTGCTGATGTCATTGAAATAAAGGTCGATGAAATATTGATGACCTGCCTGTAAATGTCATTTAGTAAATACTACATTATATATCATTATTTTATCTCTATTTGTAATTTATTAACGTTCTTGCGTATAGTGTGCACTTCCTGTAAATGTTGCACCTTCCCCACGCACACTTGTTATAAACACCCCATTGTTATAAAACATCGTATCCTTCAACTCACCGTGAACAACAACAGCACGGGAGAACTGCACGTATAATATTATAAAAGCTTTACGTATTCACACACTTCCTGTCGCACTTCAACATTGCGTGCTATCAAATGCAAATTTCTGTGTCACATTTCATGGGGAGAAAGTATAAAGAATCAAAGGTATCCATTTGGAATATATATACTGAATATATAAACTCTCCAGCCAGAATATCTGTAGCCTTGTAATTGACTTGTGTATGAACTCACCCAGCATTTACACAGCATCAAATAGACTCTGTAGCCTTAATGGGGGGACACACCTATAATTTACCATGAGAATTACACATTGGGCTGGATTTTGTCTTGGGGTCGGGTTGGGGTCGTGTAATCCGCATTTCGTGTTTCCCCCCCGACTCCAGATTAATGTGGGTGCCTGATGCAATTTTCACTTAATTGGGCAATTGAGTTGGAGCATGTGGGAACCCATGAACTAATTAGTGTTTTCAGTCTGAAAGTCGCCTCTGATGATGTCATCATTACTGACTGCCTAGTCTGAGAAACTGTTGGTGAGAGAGGACCTGCTTGGCTTTTGATGTGAGTGGACCTGGAGGGGGGGAAGAGGAGAGAGAGAGAGAGAGAGAGAGAGAGAAAGAATGAAAGAATGAATTTTTTTGCCAAGTAAGTCCTCCCAGACAGTCTCTGAAGACATTCAATGCAGCAGCATCAGAGGCAATGTTCAGACCTAATACTACTACTACCTTCATCACATCTCCGTTGTAATAGTGGACCTGCAGCTGATAGTCAGCTATCCACTTGTGCTCCCGCCAGGTTTCACTGGAGTGTTTCACATCAGGCGTGCTTCACGTCAGAAGAGGGTTAAACTAGCTACAGCATTTCAAAATGGCATTACAGAGCCAATTTAGAGCTTGTTAAGGGTTTTAATGGCCTCTCCCGCCTCTTGGAGGCGGGACGGAATCGGGAACCCCGCGACTGATTATGTCAAAATTGCGTGGAGGCGGGATGGAGTCGGGATAGGGTCGGAAACTCCGACCCCGCAAATTTAACCCCCCACACGCCTCCAAACCCGACTCCACGGGTCATTCAAAATCCTGCCCATTGTGTTTACATAGTGTAATGATCCTGACCTTATAAAACACTGCATCTTCTGCGATTCAACATTATATGTTTTTATTTTCCATTTCTTCTGGAGATGTGGGCAACGCTGGCAGGGCTGCATTCATTGCCCCTCCCTAGTTGCCCCCAGAAGGTGTTAGTGGACCTTCTCCTTGAACGGCTGCGGACCTTGCGCCGATGAAGCTCTCACAATGGCTTTAGGTAGGAAATTCCAGGATTTTGATCCAGTGACGATGAAGGAACAATGAATATATGTCCAGGTCCAGATGTTTTGTGACTCGGATGAGATTTTCGAGGTGAGGGTGCTCCACTGCTGCTCTTGTCCTTCTTGGTGGTAGAGGTTGCAAAGGGAGGGAGGTGCTGTTGAAGTAGCCTTGGTGAGATGCTCTCATACACCCTGTAGATCGTACACATTGTAACCACAGTACACCAGTGATGGAGTGGGTGGATGTCGAGTCCAGTAGCAGGGGTGCTGATCAAGCGATCTGCTCTGTCCAAGATGGTGTCGAGCTTCTTGAGTGCTGTTTTATGCATCCCGGTGAGCAATGAATATTCCATCACACTCCTGACTTGAATCTTGTAGATGGTAAAAGGGCTTTGAGGGGTCAGGTGGTGAGCCACTTGTCGCAGAGTACCTAGCCTCTGCCCTGTTCCTGTAGCCATTAATATGGCTGGTCCATTAAAATGTCTGGTCAATGGTGACCCCCCAAGATTTGATGTGGGGAAGTCAGCACTTGTGATGGCATTGAATGTCAGGGAGATAAGACCAGCATAGGCTGCTTCATTGATGATTCCACAATGCTCAGCTCCATTCACAGTTCCTCTGATAATCAACAACAACAACTTGTATTTATATAGCGCCTTTAACATAGTGCTCCCTGTGCTCGCTGACCTACATTGGCTCCTGGTTAAGCAACGCCTCGATTTCCAAATTCTTATCCTTGTTTTCAAATCCCTCCATGGCCTCGCCCCTCCCTATCTCTGTAATCTCCTCCAGCCCCACAACCCTCCGAGATATCTGCGCTCCTCTAATTCTGGCCTCTTGAGCATCCCCGATTATAATCGCTCAACCATTGGTGGCCGTGCCTTCTGTTGCCTGGGACCTAAGCTCTGGAATTCCCTCCCTAAACCTCTCCGCCTCTCCCGTCCTTTAAGACGCTCCTTAAAACCTACCTCTTTGACCAAGCTTTTGGTCACCTGCCCTAATTATTTCTTCTTATGTGGCTCGGTGTCAAATTGTTTGTCTTATAATACTCCTGTGAAGCACCTTGGGACGTTTTACTACGTTAAAGGCGCTATAAAAATACAAGTTGTTGTTGTTGATTATCAGAGGAACTGTGAATGGAGCTGAACATTGTGGATTCATCAATGAACAGCCCTACTCCTTAACTTATGACAGAGGGAAAGTAATTGGTGAAGCCGTCTTGTGGTTGTCCACACACTTTGTTACAATTGCAAAAATGAGAAGTCGCGCAACACCAGGTTATAGTCCAACAGTTTTATTTGAAATCACGAGCTTTCGGAGCGCTGCTCCTTCGTCAGGTAAGGTGAGGGAATACAAATCAGCAAAGCATATATAGACAGAGAACAATGTGTTTCTGACTGCCCTCCATCACACCACCTCGGCAGAGATACAATCAGTCAGGAAGGCATTACATCAAAGACACAGCAAAATACAGCTAAGACAATGAGGTGGGGTCACAGGGGGTCCAAAGTGTCAAATGCTGCAGTCTGCAGTTAAGCTTTTTACTTTTTTTAAAAACTGGAAATCACATCTGTGAACCAGACAACAACGACTCTAGTCTGGACGACTCTATTACAATTGCAAAGCAATCTTAAAAGCAAAAGAGAAAGATCAGTCATTTTATGCCGAGTTCCTCTGATCTGGAGTCAGAAATTTACCTCAGGATTTTAGACAAAGTGGCCTGTGCTTGCTTATTGAGAGCACTTTCCCCCGAGTGAGCGAGCAGTGGCATTAAAGGGATAGAGCAGTGGCATTAAAGGGATAGGCCAGCTTAGCAGCGAAATATCAGGACTGTGCTGCAAGCTCCAGGTTACCTTGTGAGCAAGGCCACAAAGTGCGTTAAAGACATCCAGTGGCAGAACACGATTACTGCACTGTTTTCCCCACTGTGTTAGCTTGGACTCCTGAAAATCGCATTGAATTCCACTTCTAGTGCGGTTAGCAACCATGAACAATACTGACTGGGTGTGTGCTTCTGTCTGCCCCCCATTGTATCAGGATTGCGATTATATGTAGATAATAATTCTTATTGTGATAATCAATATGACTGAAACCCAACCTCACACTTCGATCTGCTGGAAAGCCATCTTGTGGGGACTTAACTAAAGTGCAATGGAACTGCGGTTGGTTTTGAGAATGGTGATCTTTGCACATATGCAGGATTTCAAATTGCAAACCTCGGAGAATCTCTGGGGCAATATGGAATCTCTGAGTTCCAATTAAAAACATATTTAATACAGCAGGCTAGCACCTCTGCCTATTAGAGCTCGGCCGTTCATGGGTGATGTCAGGAAGCCCTGGCTAGCACCTCTGCCTATTAGAGCTCGGCCGTTCATGGGTGATGTCAGGAAGCCCTGGCTAGCACCTCTGCCTATTAGAGCTCGGCCGTTCATGGGTGATGTCAGGAAGCCCTTCTTCACACAAAGGGTAGTGGAAATCTGGAACTCTCTCCCCCAAAAAGCTGTTGAGGTTAGGTCAACGAAAAATTTAAAAACTGAGATTGATAGATTTTTGTTATGGGGTTGATTAAGGGTTACAGAACCAAGGCGGGTAAATGGAGTTAAGATACATGATCTAATTGAATGGCCTACTCCTGTTCCTATGCTTAAGCAGTCACTAGGATGCAGACAAGAGAAAGGCCCAAATGGGCACTCCCTCTATTCTTTCTACCTGTGAAGGTGATGTGTGACACTTTGCTCAATGCTGCCCCCTGGTGTCCCTATTCAGGAAAGGAAATTTAATGTCCCCCTAAAGTACAGGAGGTGTGGGAGGGAAGTCCCTGATAGGGTCATCACACATGGTGCCTTGTCAAAATGGGATTGATGGGCAGAATGGCCTTTCCTCACTGTGGATTTTCTTAAGTTCTTACGACCGAGATTCGGGACACACCACAGGGTTCAACTTCCTGCAGTAGCACAATAGTCAATACATTTACATAAAGTTACTTTTGTGTGCAATTTTCATATGGTTATCCCATTTATTTTTAAAGATTTCCTGCTGCATGCATTAAACTGGCAAAGAAGTTTTATACTAACACATTAACCAATGAGGTATTAGAGGGAATTAACCTCTTCCTGGGTGGTGCAAATAATGAGCATAAAACTACGTCCTAACATTCCAAGGCCCACTTTGTTACTGTAGAGTTTCCAGAGGTTACCCTGTTTGAAGTTTTACAAAGCAGCATTTAGTTAAGGCAGCACGCTGTTGCTGTGCCCCATGATGCTCCTTGCACACTCACAACGACTGACTCAATGAACCAATCACATTCATTATTCTAAAGCAAAATACTGCGGATGCTAGAAATCTGAAATAAAAACAAAAAATGCTGGAAATACTCAGCAGGTCAGGCAGCATCTGTGGAGAGAGAGAAACAGAGCTAACGTTTCAGGTCGGAGACCCTTCGTCTCCAGCCAGTTCTGACGAAGGGTTATCGACCTGAAACGTTAACTCTGTTTCTCTCTCTCCACAGATGCTGCCTGGCCTGCTGAGTATTTCCAGCATTTTCTGTTTTTATTTTACATTCATTATTCTGCCTGACTGAGGCAATGAACCAATCACATTCATCATTCTGCCTGGCTCTGTCAGGGAAACCAGGTCCTGTTGCCAGGATGTGCAGCCACTAAGCCCTTGGATCAGCATCCATCCAAGATGGCTGGCTGTCTGGCTAAACCAGCGTTTAATAGAGGCATGCAATCTGCTCGCTGTTATCTGGGGCCAAGTCTTTGCTATTTATTGCTAGAAATAGATTGGCAGCTCTACTCGGGAAGGGGTGATTGAATGGCGTGGCTGAGAATCAGCTGTTCAATATCTTTCTGCATCTGTGAAGAACCTCCTTTGGGGGACAAGCTGTTCATTGTCTCCCTGTAAATGGGAAGAAGTGGATGATGAAAGGTTAATCCGCTCCATTGAGAAGCTGTCTCCTGACTTTGTAAATGGGAAGAAGTTGTATTGCAGAACAAGCTGTTATTGTCTCACCATAAGTGGCTGGACAGAAAAGGTTCCCCACTCTGCTGGAAGTAGGAATCTGGCACCTAACTTTAAATGGTGAGAAGCTCGAGTGGGAAGAGACTGCCTCATATCTAACTGGAAATGGTGATGGGCTCTGCTCCCTCCCTCCCACCCATTCAGTTCCTCTCCTGAAAGCACTAACGAGTGCTAGCCGTACAGTTCCACATGTACTGGCAGCCCATCGTCCCGCCAAATGCCAGGCGTTAACTGTGGCTCAGTGGTAGCACTCTAACCTCTGAGTCAGAAGGTTGTGGTTTCAAGTCTTACTCCAGAAACTTAAGCACAAAATCTAGGCTGACATCTCAGTGTAGTGCTGAGGGAGTGCTGCACTGCCGGAAGCGCCGTCTTCCGGATGAGATGTTAAACCAAGGCCCCATCTGCCCTTTCAGGTGGACGTTAAAGATCTCATGGCTCTATTTCAAAGAAGAGCAGGGGAGTTCTCCCTGGTGCCCTGGCCAATATTTATCCCTCAACCGAAACAGATTATCCGGTCATTATCACATTGCTGTTTGTGGGAGCTTGCTGTGCGCACATTGGTTGCTGCGTTTCCTACATTACAGCAGTGACGACACTTCAAAAGTACTTCACTGGCTGTAAAGCACTTTGGGATATCCTGAGGTCGTGAAAGCTCTATGTGAGCGTAAGACAGCGAGTGTCAGCATCACAACCAACTGTGAGGCTGATGCTCACTGTGCCCCATCCTGCCATCACCTGACATCCAGGTGCCACCAGGGGTCACCAGGAACGCATGTTGTGGATAACGGCTGTGCTCCCCACCACTGTCAGCTGCAACCAGCTAATTCACCACATGCGGACCATGAACTTGGGACCTTTTAGTCTCCATGGCTCGGTACTACACCGAAGTGTCTGTACCCACTCGCTTCCTGGTTTCCAGCTGCAAATGGGATGAGGTGGGTGAAGTGGCAAAGGCTGGGTGAGCTCGAATGATGGATTCTCACCTCAGAAATAAGGAATGGCCGTGGTGTTCCTAATTTCACAGAGACGCTGAAGCTCTCGGGTTTGGAGAATCCCTTGAAAAAGGAAAGGCTATGTTGCACCAATTATCACAGATAATATAAAGAGGTTGCCACTCCTGGCTAGAAAGACCTACTTCCCACTTGACTTGACCCACCTAAAATACCGTTACTGTTCTGAGAGACTTCTTCACTGTCGTGTCAAATGAGGGTAATGTTATGAGCACGGTAAGGCTAGGAATATCGGCTCTGATGGCTTTCGTTTTAGAAAGGGTAGCCTGAGGCTCTCAATAATTCTCTTGAGTACTTGGTGTTTAAATTGCTGAAATCTCCAGCCTTCAGCCAACTCTGCCAGAAAGCTCAATTAAACTCATGAGATGCCTTTCTGACAACACAGGTAAACTGTACTGGGGATGGGGGAGGGGGAAGGATGCGCTCCTTTGACTTGCAGGGCATGACGTCTGACTCGTGCTCACCCTTAACCTGGAAGTATTTGATGCTCTCAGAGCGCGAGAAGGTTCAACTTCCTGTCATTGCCCCCCTTCACATTGATGCTTACAAAACGGTTAACTCAATGGCCTTTCTTCATGTGCAAGTAGGGTTGCCAACTCTGGTTGGACCTATTCCTGGAGGTTTTATCACATGACCTGCCGCCCCGCCTTCCCACTCCTGCCTGACGTCCATCCTCTGACGCCCCGCCCCCCCCACACCAATTGGAAAGCAAAACAGACTCATTATTATTGGATGATTCTTGACTTGTCAGTCAAACAGACTTCTTTCCCATCGCCGATATTTTAATAACTAATAAATTAAAGCGTTCGAAGCAAATGAAAAAAAACACATTATTTTCGTGCCCCCTGTGAGGTGGCTCGCTGCAGAGTCCTGGAGATTAATCTTCAATTCCTGGAGACTCCAGGACAATCCTGGAGAGTTGGCAACCCAACCCGACTGTGGAGAGAGAGTGTCAGCGGCGGGGACGGATTAACACACGGGCTTATGGAGCCCATGGCCGGGGCACCGGTAAAACTCACCATAATGCAGAAAAATTGCAAACAACCACTGGACTAAAATATTCCAGCATTTAAAATTTACCGTCAGCAGTGGGTGTGGCAGAGCCAGCAGATTTGTTGCAATGTAAATACTGCCACGGGTGTTTTAACGGCTCGGAGGAGAATCGTGCAGCAGGGAAGGTGCAGAGGGCCCTGAATATTCTTGGTCCCCAGGAGTTCTTAATCCGTCTCTGGTCAGCAGGGTAATCAGTCATGGAGGGGGGAATGGGAGGGGACATCACATCCAAGCCCAATATTCTCCTCACCTGGTATCTGCCACCGAGCTCCAGCAAGGGGTCACTAGGCAACGGTCAAGAACAAGAACCCTGGGTGATTTTTCATTTTATTTGCCCCTCCCTATCACGCCAGTTCTGGCACTACCTTACCGGAGATCAGGAATCAACCTGGGGCCTTCCTAGTTTCTGCGGCTAAGATCCTCACCACGGCTAAACTCGCTGAACCATTGAACAACGGAAACATTGCCTGTTTTCTGTTTTGTTCTGTACAAGAAGAGAATGGTCATGCAATCATACCTTCCTTTGTTCACTTGTGTAATGTAGTGCGAGTCTCTTGTGTAGTGTGCTGGGAGCCCCTTCTCTATTGTACAGGGAGTCCCTTCAATTTATATTGCTGGGTAGATCTGACAGCACCAGCACCCCAGCACATGAGCAAAGATGTGAAAATGGTGACTTAAACTTCTGGCTGGAGAAGGTCCATATGAAAAAACGCCATCGTTGGCCCAACTTGGGCCATTCATGGCCAGAAAAAATGGCATGTGGGTTGCTACCTCTGGAGGTGGCGAGGAAATTGGCTTCTACAGGATGGTCTACCACTTCGGGAGGCATTAATACTGCCTCTCTTATCTTCCAGCGCTATTTTGTGGGCTGTCGATATCGGTCGTGCTGCAAGGTAGATGTAGCATGAGAGGTGTGGGTCTAAAATTATTTGGACTGATTCCATTTGATGGACACTTGAGATGTTCTGATCCTTCCTGTTACTGATAAATTTCCCTTTTCCTTCCTTGCAGCTCCTCCGAGGTTCATGAAAGTTCCCAGTGACCAGATTGGTGTTTCAGGAGGAGTGGCGTCCTTTGTCTGTCAGGCGACAGGAACCCCCAAACCTCGAGTCACTTGGAACAAGAAAGGAAAGCGAGTGAGCTCCCAGCGTTTTGAGGTACGTTATCTGTTCTGGCTGTTGGCTGATTTCTGGGACTGGGTAGAACTGGGTATGAAGCAATTAATAATGGTGCCAGGATGCCACAGTAGGTTCTAGTACTGCAGTTCAAATCTTCCCAGGCAGACTGCCTTCCCCTATGGTTCAGGTGGTGAAGACTTCCAGTCTGAGCCCTAGAGACCAACGTTTGATACTCGGGGTAGAATCTCTTTGGGAATTTCCTCACCTCCCTCTGTAACTTCGGTGGAAACACCATCGAAATGGCGCACTGGCTGTTGACAGCGTTTCTTTGATCTCCTGTCAAAGTTACTGAGGGAGATCGGGAGAATCCCTGCAGAAATTATCTGCAGTGACAGCCTGGCTGGTGTTACCCAGGGGAAGCAGTGCTAAGCTTGGGCTGGGGAGGTCAGTAGTGGGCCAGGGCTCCTCCCCTCCTGATCATTATACAGTGACCCTGCTGGAAAGTGTGCTTACGTGGATGTTAGTCAAGGGCAAGATCTCGCCCCCGAAGGCTGACTATCCAGGCTCACAGATGAAGCATGGAGTAGGCCACTGCTTGTGGAAGAGTACCCCACATAGGTCAGCACTTTGAGGAGAGGAGGGTAGAAACTTGGGGTTGGGGGGCGGCGGGGGGAACAAAAATAATAACCCACCATCCATCATCTCTTGGATTGAAGCTGAAATCCAACACAGACAAGAGGAATACAATGACCTAAGCAATAACAGATGGAACAGGAAATGTCATCTCTGTCCAGTCGGGGCTGCTCTGCTAAGGCTGAAGTGCGTTGTTTGGTCAGGTTCTACTCGGGGCGGGGGAGGGGGGTTATTGATCCCTAATAACTTGTTCAATAGCCATGTTGAAGACCAGCTGGCGCCTGGCTGGGTGTGACCACCAGTGAGCTCAGCTCATTCTCCAGGAGAACATTCAGACACGGGGTCACCTGTAATTCCTTAACAAAGATGAAGATTCCAGGGGATGCATTTGTTTCTCAAAATCATGCTCTACTGTGTCTCAAAAAAAAAAACATAGATTCCAAAAAATGTTCTCTGCCTCTTTGAAACGGGTTGATTTTTCTCACCGCCTACCTGCCATTGCCAGGTCCCCTCACTGCTGGATCATTCAGGGACATCGCCAGTTGGGAGGTGTCCCAGCCTGCCTCAGAACAGCTCCACGAAAATCAACTTTGGAGTGAGCCGAGAGCCGCCACTGTGTCCTTCCATGGTCAGGAGGCTCTGAGTTGGCTCCCGTGGCAACGGCCTATTGTCATGGGCCCGACTTGGTTTTTGACGGAGCCTCTTCAGGGTCCTTATGGTCAGGCAGTGAGGAGGAGGGGGATTTGAAATGTCCGGTCTCCATCGAGGTGAAAATATTCATATTTGTGAAAAGAAAAGCATCAAAATTATTTCTGTATTTTGAGAATAAAAGGATGTGGGATCTTACCGGTTTTGTTGTCCTGTTTCACCGAGGTGTTGGTGGGTCTGTGTTTTAGTTCGAGAATAATGCTAAGTTTTAGTTTTAGTCTGGTCTGGAGCTCAGCTTTTAGTCTTCCTCTTCCTGTGGTTATAACTAAATTTAGTCCTAATTTTAGTCTGGAGCAAAACTGCTGTCTTGTAGTGCCTTTAACATGGAAGCCATCCCAGGTGCATCATGTTTGGAGGAAGAGGCAGTGAGTAATGAGAGAAGAACTGAGAGTTGACAGCGAGCCAATGTAGACCAGTGAGGAAGAGGGTGATGGGTGAGTGGCCTCCTTCTGTGCTGTATTTCTTTGACCTCTTTGACTCTTGTAGGTGATTGAGTTTGATGACGGTGCTGGAGCGGTCCTGAGAATACAGCCCTTGCGGACACCCCGGGATGAGGCGGTTTACGAGTGTCAAGCAACCAACATACTTGACGATGTAACCGCGACGGCAAAGCTCACTGTGCTGAGAGGTAAAGCTGGTTTCCCCTTCTCACAAGTTAGTTAGTTACTGTGAGCAACATGACTCGAGATCTGTCAGTAAAATATTAAACGGTAGATAGATGAGGTAAACCCAGAATGTTAGAGGACCAGAGGACATGAATTTAAATTGGTGAAAAATATATTTAAATCACCATAACAACAGAAAACGCTGGAAAAACTCAGCAGGCCAGGCAGCATCCGTGGAGAGAGAAAGAGAGTTGACGTTTCAGGTCGATGACCTTTCATCAGAACTGGGAAGAGCTGGAAATCAAATAGATTTAAGGCCAGAGTAAAGCTGGGAAAAGGGGGAGGGGATAAAGGAACAAAGGAGGAGATGAAGAGACATTAAGAGACATTAAGAGATATGCAAGGCTAGAGGTGGTGTTAATGTGACAGATTAAGGCTGAATGAAGTGTGAAATCTACTGGCAGAATGAAGGACAGTTGCCAGCTTCTAGGAGGAAAAAAAAAGGTGGGGGGGACACCTATTTGATTTCCAGCTCTTCCCAGTTCTGATGAAAGGTCATCGACCTGAAACGTCAACTCTCTTTCTCTCTCCACGGATGCTGCCTGGCCTGCTGAGTTTTTCCAGCGTTTTCTGTTGTTATTTCGGATTTCCAGCATCTGCAGTATTTTGCTATCGTATTTAAATCACCACATGTTTGTTGATGTTAATCTGCAGCTCATTTGTGGTAAGTACACATTATATTATTTTTATTGAAATTATAACATTCATTAATAAATGGGTTACTCAAGATTAAAAGAGTCATAGTTTAGGGAATTGAATATAAAGGATGGCTCATTTCAAGGTCAGATTGCTATGTTGCAGAAACTAAAAGGACTGGAGATGTTCAGGTTGACCCTGATCCGATGCGCTAACCTGTCCATTCCCGTCCCTGGCATATTTCAGAGTCCGCACCAGATTGAGCAGAGACAGGAGTCATTAACTGAGACAAAAAGCTACGTAAAATGGGGTCAGGCAAGCAGTTGGACACCACAGCGGGGTCCTCCTTCCCTTCACTCAAAGCAGCGAGTTGAATGTGAGAATGTCTGTGGTTGACGTGTTGTTAATAATGTCCTACCTGAGCGCAGAGTATCTCCATGCCACTGTGACGAAGGAAGTGGAGGGGGGTGGCACAGCTATTAGACAGCTCAAGGATGGCAACAGCTGCCTGCCGATGTGTGAGCAGGTTACCAATCACATGTCAGCGAGCAGCTGGTCATCTGCAAGGGGTGCAGCAGGAAACAGGAGTAGGCCATTCGACCGCTCCAGCCTGTCCCGCCATTTAATTAGATCGTGGCGTGGCTGAGCTGAGCTGGACCTCCACTCCATTTACCCGCCTTCCTGCCATATATCCCTTATTAGCTTCAGCTAACAAAACTCTTTATCGATCTCAGTCTTGCAAATTTCAATTGATTATAGTAACAGCCGATAACAGTTTGAATTGTTACCATAGCAATAGTGCCTGCATGGCATCAGCCTTTTGCTGAAGTGTGAGCACGTAGTAAAATCGAAGGTGGTATTAAATGTGAGGTTACTATGGTAATTTACCCCCCAATCCCCCACAGTCGTTGCAATTGGTATGTCCCAGTGACAGTACCGTAGAGAACGGGGAACTTAATATGTATTTAGAGTGGGAATTGCGGGGGGGGGTTTACTATACGAACTTTCATTGCAATTTTTTATAAGGGTGTAAATTTGCGATTCACATATTGCTACTGTGGAATAGAAGCATTCAGACCTTAATATTCACGTGACACACCAGCTCCACTCTGTCCCTCTCACTTTTAAAGTCCAATATTTTACCCGCTGTAGCACATTTTGAACTCTGCTGCGAATGCCCCATTATTGGCACGCATCAAAGTCGTCTTGAACTAATCTCCCAAACCCAGCCCGATGAGAGACTACGGGGTGCATTGAGATACCAGAGACCCCCAACTGGTAGGCCCCAAATGCCCCGATTGATTGGCATCCCTGCTGTTTGACCGGCCCTGACTCCTGTGCGCTGAGAATAGTGGCCAGGCTCGTGGCCGTCAATATCTCCCACTTGTACCCTGACACCAGCAGATAGGGATCAGTGAGCATTTGACTTAATCGATGCACTGCTGTTTTGTTTAATGGAACAGGCCTCACACAGCCTGGAGGTCTTTGTTTCTGCTTAATATCGCCTGCCTGTCGCTAAGGTGTTTTTATTATTCACATATATATATATATATATGTTTTCATAGTGGATATCGAATTAGTGAGTTTGTTTATATTCTCAAAATTAAAGGCTCTGTGCTGTCTTGCTGGGAGAGGAGAGAAGCAGCAACATTATGGCAAGCTCTTACCTTGAGGATGTTTTTTATTTTCAAAACTGTGATGCTTATCTCTCGTAATTTTACATTATTCCAAGTTGATCTTTTTGTATGAAAATTTGATACTGGACCATTTTCTACCAATTGCTTTAAGACGCCTGACTTGTAACATTGCCTTCATCTTCAATGGTTAACCCATCTTTCAAAGGTTTATTTCAGGAACATCTTGCTAAAGCAATTGTGCCTTTTAATTGTTTTACTACAAGCTCTAAATGAAGGGCCAAGGGCCTGAAATCAGGACACCGATAAGTTTGAAGAGAAGTCTAGGTACGCCAACAAGCAGTGGTTAGCTGACGCCAAGCTTTGAAAGCCCTCGTACTGTAGGCGGAAGGAGGACTGAAGGGAGGGGAGGAGTCCCCCACTGTTGGGGTTTGGGAAAGGGTGGGTTGGAGTCGGAGCTAGTGAGTGGAGTCTTTGATTTCAACACGGTGAGCATGTGGGGATGAGGAAGACTGCTGACTGGCAACATCCAATGTACCCGACCCTGGTTCAGGTGCAGGAAACTAGGGGAGGAATAAGTCACAGGCAACTGATTGCAACACTTCTCCCACTGCCCAGCTGAAATTGGCTAACTCAGCACAGACTGCAAAGTAAAGCTGGTACCTTCCTGGTCTCCAGCTCACGAGGGAAGGGCAGAGAGGAGAGAGAAATGTGATGATCACTGTTTCAAAATGAAGTCTCATGATACAGGCTCATTCTCCGACATATGTTTTCCCAGGGCCTCGAATCCTGCAGCCCCTTATCTCCCACAGCCATTTCTCCCCCGACAAAGGTCTGGTATTTAGCAAACGCTCTCCTCTCCTGCGCTGTGGGCCTCGGGCCTTCAAGGTGATTTCTGAAAGGCAAAAGCTGAGGTGGTGGTATAGGTACTGAAACCGGCCTCCGCACCCTGACTTGGTTGAGTGAAAAATATCGGCCAGGGTTCACGGCCCTGATCCCGTCCCCGGGACTCCTGTCTGACAAACACACTGGACGTCGGCTGAGGACAGGATTGGGCCTGGCTGTGATGCCCCCAGCAGCTGAAGAGCCTGCAAACAGTCACTGTCTGGGCAGACAGACTTGATCGAGGAATTCAGCGAGGATTCAGTGCTTCCACAAGAGGAGGAGGGAAAATTGGCAAAGAAGACTAAATGATTTAGCACTGCAGCGACTATTTTTGATGCTCCTCTGCTGCACGTAATCCACTACTGGGAAAGTAACTGAAGCAGCTAATAAATCTCCCGTGTGCCCGTGGATTGGATTACAGCCTGGCCAATTCACGCAATCCCACATATCGTAACACCTCCCCGTGACACACAGACTGATATGTGCAGACTGTGATTTATCTAGTCAGCTTCCCTTTTGGAAGTGCATTTTGTGTTTTATGAAAAGGTATTGAGAGCCCTTAGACATAGTGCTTTTAATATATTTTTTAAAAAGAGAGCATTAATTAAAAATGCGTTGCTGGATCCGGCCCTGCAGCTTCCTCTGGGCACGTTGAGCTCCGTTCTGTGGGTTGTCTGGTCTGTGGACGGGTGTTATGACCCTGTGTGGTGCTGCTCGATACATGACAGCGCCCAGTGATTCACACAAGGGCGTTTTCAAGGTTGTCTTTTGCAGCTGGTTCCAAGGTTATTCACTGCACTGCTTACCTTCATCCACTAAACGCCTTTCGTGAAGTTGGCAGTGTGAAGGGGGCACAGTGGTGAGGCATGCTAGTCTGTTGCCACGCACTCCCCTTGTCCCCGTGCGCCTCCACCCCCTAGGGCAGACTCCCCGAGAGCAGGTTTGCAGGGAACTGCAGAGATTAATCATCCTAACACTGTCTCTGTGTGCTATTACCTGCAAGGCTGTTTCCTCATCCCTTCCTTCCTTCCTCCTCCTGTGAAGTTATTGATTGCGGCTGGGGTGCAGGTTTATATCCTGTGACCAACACCTGGTACCTCGCCCAAGTTGGACGCTCTTTCTGTGCGAGCCCAGACAGTGTGCGTGTTGGCAGGCTATTTGGCCATGGAGAGCATCACAGTGATCTTCTACACCTCTGCACTCCCGGGAGGAGCAGGTTCCCTGGCTTGATCTTCCCCCTTCAAACCTAGAGACACCGAATGCTAATTGTACGACCCCTGGCTGGCACCAGCTAACTCGGCACAGACCGGGCATCAAGCCTGGGACCTTCCTGGTATCTGGCTCAATGCCACACTGGGAGTGCGCTTAGCAATTGAGTGGACGTCATTTGTAAATGCTTTCCCCCCCTCCCCCAAATATTTACTGTTGACATGGAGGAAGAGCAGGACCTGTCTGTAAGTGTGGTAGGGAAAGGTTTGGATGTTGTCTGTGGGCTTGTGGTGTCAGTAGCTGGGAGGTAGATATATTCAGGTATATCTTAACTCTACATCTTCATCACCGCTGTGAGTCCATCCCAATCCATCTAATTTTATTGGTCCTAGTTAGAAAGAACAAACTTGCACTTATCTAGCACTTTTATCACTTCCTCAGGACATCCCAAAACGCCTCACAACCAAAAGATTACTTCAGAAGTGCACTCACTGTTGTTTTGTAGGGTAAACGTGGCAGAAAACGAGATGAATGACCAGTCAGTCTGTTTGTGGTGGCGTTGGTTGTGAAAGGAATGTTGGCCTCAGGACACCAGGGGAGCTCCCTGCTCCTCTTCAATCAGTGGTGTGGGTCGGGTCACCAGCCCTCCGGGATTGCCCCGGAGTCTCCAGGAATTGAGGATTAATCTCCAGGACACCTCTGCGAGCAACCCGGGAGAAAAATCATCGAGGCATCAAACAAAAATGATGTGTATCTCATTTTCTTTGAGCTCTTTCATTATTAGTTATAAAAATATAGGCGACAGAGCAAAAAGGCTGTTTCACGAACAGTCAGGATTAATCCAAATTGGGTAACAAAGGCGGGAATTTTCTGTGGTGTCAGCGGGCGGGATCGGTAGCGGGTCGGGTGGGCAAGTGTTTTTGTTTGACAGTGGGTCCGGAACCCGCCACAGCGAGCCTCTCCCAATGTCGGGTCTGTCGGCGCTGAGCAGACCTGACAGGCAGTGACGGGCGACCCAATTAAACTCATTGGCCCAAAAATTAGTGCCGCTACGCGAGAGTACGCACTGTGTACTCTCGCGTATTCTGTCTCCAATTGCCGGTTTTCTGCATGCACTGCGCATGCGCTGAAAACCGGCACTTGGTGAATTCAAAAGGGGGCGGTTCCTAGGTGAACCATGTGCGCGCTACAGGCTGCGCGCACGCTGTGCACTTAGTGCTTTGGACGCGCAGGTAAGCATGGAACATTTTAGACATAAAGAAAGGAGGCGTAAGACCCTCTTTTAACAAGGTAAGTACTTAATTAAGTATTATTTTGAATTTTTTTTAACAAGTATATCTTTTTTAGAGACTTTAAAGACAGGTAAGTTTATTTTTATAACTTTTTAAAAGATTTTAAATTTTTTCAAAAATTTAATTTTTTGTTTAAAATGGTTAATTTATTTAACTATACTTATTTTATTAATCTGATGGGGTTTTTTTTAAATTTAATTGAGGTTTAGCTGTTCTTTTGGCGGGGTATAGTATTCATAGCTTTCACAGCCGTGCTGTGAAAGCTATGAATGAAAGATGGTGTGCTGCCATTGGCTCTAACTGAGTCACGTGATCCCACAGCTCGCACGAATTAACTGCGCCTGTGGGATACGGAAGCCCTGCACAGATGCTGTCCAGAACATCAAGTTCGTGCGAGCTCGGACTGAAAAAGCCAGCGCGCAGTGAGAGATCGCGGGAAGGCCTTACCCTCGCACGAAGGCTCACTCACTAATTTTTGGGCCATTATAATGTACTTACCAGACACGTAACAGGCTTTTTTACCTTACTTTTTAACTTTAACTTCATGGCCACGGGAACCATGTGTGTTCGGTGACCATGTCTGTCAACCTGAGGCGGGAGTTCAGTGGCCATTGGCTACTAACAGTGAACAGAGGACAGCACCCCCTAAATGCGCAGCATTGACTGGAATTTAAAATAAGCTTCTGTTGATACTGTCTAATGGTTTGTGTATTATGGCTGATGGTATTCCGGTTTTCTGTACCAGGTACAGACAGACACGGGGGGATAATTGCTCGTGTCACTAAGTGTAGCAACAGTATAAATTCTTTCTTTGTAAATATGTTGCTGATGCCAATACACGTAGTTACCACAGCAGTTCTTCTCCGCATTGCACTTCCACAAAGACGTTTTGTGCTTCAAGTTTGGATTGTAGGAAATGTAATTTAATTCCACTGCCTTTTTTTTGGAGAAATGCAATAATGGCCAAGTATTGGTGAACCCTGGGCCACAGGAAAGGTCATTTAAAGCTGTTAACAGAGCTGTCAACTCTGGACAAATCCTGGGTGCGGGATGGGAACCATCTGCTTGAGATGTCTCCTCGCATCCGAACGAAAGCACCAGGCTGTGTCCATCACAAGGCACAAAGAATGGCCAAGTGACATTAATGCATTCTCTCCTCCTTGCTCTGATCTTATTTCCTCTCCTTTTTGCTGTGCCTGTTCTTTGTCTCTTTGTTTATTTATTTCAGTAGACTTAATAGAGTGCTCTCACTGACCCTGTGGATACTGGCATATTCCTGCCTCCATAGCTTTCTCATGCGCTGAGAGAGAAAACAAGAGACATGACGGGAAATCCTTTTATGTGCGTTGTACCTTTATAATCAGGATCTCATGCATGGAAGTACCACCACGTGAGGGATAAGTCTGCCCATTAACCCATGAGGGTCAAAGCTGTGAGTGGGGAGTGGGGCATGCTATATGATCCTGAGCGGAGCTTCCGACCCCATACCCTCTCCATCACGAAGGCGACCTACTTCCACCTCCACTCCAGGGACTTGAGCACAAAAATCTAGGCTGACACTCCAGTGCATTGCTGAGGGAGTGCCGCACTGTCGGAGGTGCCATCTTTCGGATGAGATGTTAAACCCAGGCCTCGGGTGGATGTAAAGGATCCCCTGGCACTATTTCGAAGCTATCCCCGTTGTCCTGGCCAATATTTATCCCTCAACCAACATCACTAAAACAGATTATCTGGTCGTTGTCACATTGCTGTTTGTGGGAGCTTGCTGTGCGCAAACTGGCTGCCGCGTTTCCTACATTACAACAGCGGCTACACTTCAAAAAGTACTTCATTGGCTGTAAAGCGCTTTGGGACGTCCGGTGGTCGTGAAAGGCGCTACAGAAATGCAAGTCTTTCTTCATTCTTTTTCTTTCCCTCTAATATCGCCTGTCTCAACCCACCTTCTGCTGAAAACCTCATCCATGCTGTTGTTACCTCCAGACTCGATTATGCCAATGCTCTCCTGGCCGGCCTCCCATCTTCCACCCTCCGTAAAGTCACACACCATCCTGACTTGGAAATATATCGCCGTACCTTCATCGTCGCTGGGTCAAAATCCTGGAACTCCCTCCCTAACAGCACTGTGGGAGTACCTTCACCACACGGACTGCAGCGGTTCAAGAAGGCGGCTCACCACCACCTTCTGATGGGCAATAAATGCTGGCCTTGCCAGCGACACCCACATCCCATGCACGAATAAAAAAAAAACCTGAGCTCATCAAAAACTCTGCTGGCCGTATCTTAACTCGCACCAAGTTCCGTTCACCCATTACCCCTGTGCTCGTTGATCTACAGCGGCTCCCAGTCCGCTAGCACCTCAGGTTTAAAATTCTCATCCTGGTTTTCAAATCCCTCCATGGCCTCGCCCCTCCCTATCTCCATAACCTCCTCCAGCCCCACAACCCTCCGAGAACTCTGCGTTCCTCCAATTCTGGCCTCTTGTGCATCCCCGACCTCCTTCGCTCCACCATTGGCGGCCGTGCCTTCAGCTGTCTAGTCCCTAAGCTCTGGAATTCCCTCCATAAACCTCTCCGCCTCTACCTCTCTTTCCTCATTTAAGACGCTTCTTATAACCTACCTCTTTGACCAAGCTGTTGGTCACCTGTCCTAGTGTCTCCTTCTTTGACTAGGTGTTCATTTCTGTCTGATTACGCTCCTGTGAAGCGCCTTGGGACGGTTTACTACATTAAAGGTGCTATATAAATGTAAATTGTTGTTGGTATCTTCAGGTCATGCTGGAATAAGTTCATAATCTCCTGCCTTTCATTTTGTTCTTTCCCACAAACAATTTTAGATATTTAATTATTTTCCGTTGGTATTCGTTGAGCAGAATTGGATGGTGCTTAGTGATTGGTCTGATGCATGTGCCTAAGTTAGGTGTGCACTATCATTATAGTGTATCAATAGGCTCTGTGTAGTCCTGTCATTCATGTGCTGTTATTATGGTGCATCACTAGGACTTAGGTAGTCCCAAGTCAGAAGTGCTGTTGCTATGGTGTGTTCGCAAACTTGCCTACCTCAGGAAAATGTCAGCAGTGAGATTTATGCAGCGAGAAGTAAGTTAGAGTGGAAACCCATTTAAACATATGGAGCTGTGCTTACTTTTCAAAGTGAAATATAAACCAAAACCAGCGAGTTCCACTCCAAATGATCGAGGCTTGACAGGCTATGTGTCACTAGGCCTTGGGTACCTCTGAGTCAGACATCTGTTGTTGCTATGGTGCAACAGTAACCTAGACCCTTGCTAACCTTAAATCAGAAGCTGCTGTTCTTCAGCGGTATGTACTAATTCATAATGGCTCTCAATCAGACCTATTCTGTTGCTGTGGTGCACCAGTAACCAAGGCCTTGATAACTTTATATCAGACATGTGCTGTTGCTATGGCATGTACCAGGCCCTGATAGCTCTACTTCATGTGCCATTGCTGTGGTTCACCGATCAGTAGACCTTGGATAGCCCTAAGTAAGATGTCTCCTATTGCTAGGTCTTATGTAGCCCCAGGTGTCATTTTAATTAGAAGTTGTTATTCCACTGTCTGCAAGTTTGGTTCTGTGCCATTAAAAAGCTTTGTTTTGGTCATCCTGACCCCAGTCTCCAGGATACTGTGATGTGGTTAAATTTATTTGGCATTCGATATCCTTGTTTTCGACCACCAATAGTTCGGTGATGGTGAGCCTGTAGTATTGATGCCGTAGACATCAATCCTTGGCTTCTTATTTTCAGGAGCTCACTGATGGCCCTAAACGTCCTAAAAATCAATTGAAAGCAACACCGACGTGGAAACAGTGAGTTTTATAAAGGATGCCTGTTGCTGGGGAGTGAGTCCAAGGCTGTAATCCAATCCCGGAGTTCAAACAATAGTTCTAAACAAACCAGACTTTGGTCGAGAGACCTGAGTCTTCGAAGCCACTCAATCCAATTATCCAATATCCTGTTTCTGATTCAACAGATATGGATGTCATTTAAAAATTGAAGAAGTGCTCCATTGGTTCGGAGTGTGAGTACCTCAGTCAAAGAGACCAGTAAGGGACCAGCTCCCCTGGTCTGAGCTGAGGTAGCTGATCTGATGTGGGTTACAGAGGGGAAACTCGACCAGGATTCCCTCTCCTGATCATTATCTAGCGCTTCCTCCGAGAGAGGGCAGGTATGCAGATATCCGTTGAGAGCAGGAGCTGGCTGGACTGCGATGCTTCCGCTGCCAAATAGCCTGGCGATACTCGCTCTCCAGGATCACTGATGAGGAATGGCCCCATTGGCCAAGGTACCAAAGGGCAAGTGGCTCCAACCTACAGTAATGGTCAGTACTTTCAGGAGAGGAGCGGAGAAAATTGACCCAGGGTGCTTTGCCAGAGCACTGATGTGCTCATCGGGCTGGAAGTGGGGGGAAAAAAAGACATGGAAAGAAATGATAACAAGCCGAGCGCCCTGTAGGTGAAACAACAAAGTTGGGTGGCAAACTGAAAGTGCTGCATTTTGGGATACCATGCAGGCATCTGAGAAATAAGTATTCAAGTATTATTCTGGGGAAAATAAGCTGGCCAAGTGTCATGTTCCAACACATTTTAAACTTTCTGTACTTACACAGCCAAACCTTGTGGGGACTGAGAGTGCGGCTTTTCATCAATCATTCATCTTATTCAGATTTAAGCTCTTTCTCTTGACGAGGATGGAACTATTTGCTGCCACTCAGGCACAAAGTTTGCTCTGGAGAATAACCAGATTGAAGTTAATCATAATAATGCTTCCTTCTTGAAAAACAGCAAACCTGCTAATCGTCTCACTCTCGGGGTCCCCGTTTCCCGTAGGCATCACTCTATGTTTGTTCAACAGCTTTACACAGACTGACTGTAGGCAAGAGGGCCAACAGTCATCCCGTTCGTTCCCAGGTCTTAATTGACTAAGGGCTAATTCTGTGGCCCCGAATACCCAATTGGGAGCCACACGCACGCGGTCAGAGCATCAGGGCTGTGATGTTGTAACCCTATCTCCGACCCTGCCTCCCTTCGATTGCAGCTTCCCTGTTGGGAGTATGGGATTGTGGAGTTAGCTCTTATATGTAGGCAGTCTCAGGAGAGGGGTCTGTGAACAGGAACCCTCAACCTCCAGGTCTCCCCCAATTATACTTGGTGGTAAGGGGTAAGCAGATACCAGCTCATGATAATGTGAGTTTTCAGTTACCATCTCGAGAGGTCTCCGCTTTGTATTTGTGAGTTCTGTCAGTGGCAGGAGTGTCTGCCATGAGTGGCACTCCTTTCACACAAATCCATCGCAAACTGACTGGCCTGGATGATTGACCCTCTCATTTTCCCTTATCTCGGGCTGTCCCCAGCTTCAATTCCCAATCTGTCCTGAGTTAGCGGGTCTCATTCCAGACAGCTTTAGGAACACCAGTCCCTGAAGATAAGCCATGCGGTTCCCGCTCCTGATTCTGACAGGACCAAGAGGCTTGACACTGATGCCCTTTCTCACTTGTGAGAGAATGCTACCACCGAGCCAAGGCTGACCCCCCAGCTTCGATCGGCCAACGCACCGCGGATCCCCTGGGTCCGCACGGCTCGGTTCCACCTCGGCAAGCGCGTTTACTCTCTGAAAGGCGACTGCCGAATTGAATAAATCCCGGGGATCGGGGAAGCAGTGTCCACTGAGCATTGGCTGACCTCACAGTGCTGCTGCCAGATCAGCCAGTCGTTGCACGAGAACTGAGTTGACTTTCATTACCGCACCATCTGGAGAATGTCGAGAAGCTGGCAGAAGCTTGACAAATCACTGAGGACCATCCAGACATGTTGGTTCTCAATAAACTTTTATGTGAAATGGCTCTTTGGAAGCAAATTTAGGTTAACGTAGTTCATTTTGTTTATATTTATAAGTGGTTGACATCAGTGCTAGCGAATAGAGTAGTTTAACGCCTTCTAGGTCTGAGGGCTGAAGTTCGCCAGTTGAACACCGTCACCAGAAGTGCAGCGGGATTGAGAATCCCAATGCGCTGGTGACCTCTGCTCCCGACCTCGCCGGACGGTCTCGGGTCAAGGTGGAGTCATCTCATTTTAATAACTCCAGCTGGCTTCCAGGCTGCTGTGCGAGCATCTTGGATGCCTGCTTTGGGATGGTGGGGGTGAGGGGGGGGAATTACTGCGGCGCTGCCGAACTTCCCTACAGACAAGCCCGCGTGGCCAGTTGAAAAAGGCACCACCGTGTCATATGAGGGCTGATTTGATTGTGCCCGCCTGCTGCCTTGGCCTTCCAGGCGCGAGACCCAGGCCTGGACACCCCTGTGGGCCTCCATTGACGTGGACGGGCAGGAGGGTGAGGAAATCAGACGGGGGTCATCACCCTGCCAGCCGCGCCTCCTTGTACATGTCGGGCAATTTACCGGCAGTCAGAACTCCCTATCCTCCGGCAGGAGTTCACGTGTTGGTCTTCAGGCCAGAAACCCGGCCTTTTCTGTGTCCGGCCAGATTTCGCACCCTTTTTACCCCGGGAATTGCACTCCAGGCCCGAGGAAATTCACCAAGGACCCTTTCAGCTGCGAGGGGAGACTTTCACCTCATCGGTCGGAGCTGGATTCAGACACAGGTCCTAAAGATGATACTCCCCACACCACCTCGGACCGTTTCTCCAACTCCATGACGAACAGGATGAGTAGGCAGCCTGCTCATTGGCACCATTAGGCCCCAAGGGTGGGCTGGGGTGACTCATTTGTTTTGCTCTCCCTCATGATGTTAGGGCGAGAACCCGACTCCTATTCACTGCCAGCCCTGATAATCTGACCGAGCTCGAAGCCCGCCGTTGTACATAAAACTCTCTGGAATACCTTGGTACAACGTCACCCATCTCGGTGTCGCACATCCTCTATTATTTTGTCGAACACATTTTGAAGTTGATTCATTTATTTTTAAATACTTCCTGTGTGCAGTGTTCTCTGATGGAGAGGGTGAGTAGGCAACCTGTTTCTTGGCATCTCCCTGTGCTGATCTTGACACAGCTTCTCTTGTGCCTTGCCCTCTTTTTTTTTCAATGTGGCCTCCGTGCGTGTGTGTTTTTATTTAAACGTGTGGTGTGGTGAAGTGAGAAGCCACTCACAGCGGGTACCCACTGACAGGCTGCCTGAGCCAGTGAGAACCTACAACGTGTGCAGCATCCCACACTGCCACATTGCTGCAATGATGTTATAAGAAACCAAACGGAGGAGCTTTTTAGCGTTGGCTTCACTTTGAAAGAAAGACTTGCATTTATATAGCGCCTTTGACGACCTCAGGACGTCACAAAGCCAATGAAGTGTAGTCACTGTTGTAATGTGGGAAACGTGACAGCAATTTTCCACTCAAGGTCCCACAAACAGGTGGGTTAATGACCATATAATCTGTTTTAATGATGTTGATTGAGGGATAAATATTGGCCAGGACACCAGGGCGAACTCCCCTGCTCTTCTTCAAACAGTGCCGTGAGTTCTGAGAGAAATGGGGACCTCGGTTTAATGTCTCATCTGAAAGACAGCACCGCCGACAGTGCAGCACTCCCTCAGCACTGCATTGAAGTGACAGCCTAGATTAGGTGCTCAAGTCTCTAAAGTGGGACTTGAACCCATGACCTTCTGACGCACAAGCAAGAGTGCTGCCCACTGAGGCAAGGTTGAGACCCAATGTTGTCCAGTACATTAGCCACTCGCCATATGTGGCTAATTGTGATTCCAGGCATGGCTGATTGAATGTCTGAATCAAAAATAAAAATGATTAATCAACACTGTCGTTGGGCGTGTGATCACATTACTCCTATACGCACGACATATGCATGTGAACTTTGACATTTTTGTGCATTTGTTGGTAAAATAATAAGCCAAAAGCAGAGTGGGAGTGTTTTTTGATCGTTGTGAGTGCTTTACTTCCTTGGTTACTGAATGGTGGTGGATGTTGAGTAAACGTACACACGTGCAGTACATTTACTTGTATTGTGTGAGTATGTTAAGGCATTTTCTACTAAAATTAGTGCATGTGGCTGAAATAGTGTCGCCGCAGTCACACTTGTGGCTAATTCCTATTGGCCAACACTGAACCAGAGGGATGATCTTCGATGGGCCAAGTGGTCTTTTTTTTCCTGTTCTTAACTCGGACTTCACATTATAACTGGCATGTGAAATAGCTTTTAGCTTTGATTTCGGGGCCTGTGGTGATAGGGCGAGTGTGGGCGCGCTGTAAGATGCTTTTTATCTTGCTATTACGTTTTGATACCAATTCTGCCACTTTATATCTTGTTTATTCTATCTCACCCGACGCACCTCCCTGTGCCTGTAAAATATTGATTGGGATCACAGAAACCTAATGTATTTGCACATGGATGCATTATAATGAGATGATTATGGGGCTTCATTTCAATCGGAGAACTTTCATTTGGCAGCTTTAACACTACTGGCACCAGAATGTCTAGACATGCTAAAGCTGTCTTCATGCATTCAGTGGGCCAGAATCCGAACCAGTGAATTCAGTGGGAGCTGGCAAAACCCACGTCAATGATGGGGTTCCATTGCCTTCTGAAGATAGTCCAGGTCATTTATATTTACAGAGGCAGCAGATGGTGGGAAGACCGAGCGCGTGTCGTCGGTTTTATTTACTGGGATCAAATCCATGTTGTACTTGACCCAGGAGAACTTGTACGGACTTTGGGTGGAAAGTGACCTTTCTCGATGTGGCACCCAATAAACTTCAGCTACATTCTCAAACAGCAAAGGAATCTTCTTTACCAACATCGCGTACTAGAGGCAGGGCACTCCCTACTTGCACTCTCGAGCTGTTTTTACAATGGCGAGCCCCACATCAGCGCAATAGGTTAGGAACAGGAGGAGGTCGTTCAGCCCCTTGAGTCTGTTCCGCCATTCTATTAAAGCATGGCTAATTAACTTCCTCTACCCGCCTTGGTTCCATAACCCGTACCTAACAAAAATCTATCAATCTCAATTTTGAAATTTTCAACTGACCCCCCCCCCCCCCCCCCCCCCCCCCCCCCCCCAGCCTCAACAGCTTTTGGGGGGTGGGGGTGGAGAGAAAGTTCTAGATCTCCACTACCTTTTGTGTGAAGAAGTGCACAAGGTGAATGCAAAAACTGCTGCAACTCGCTCAGACCAGTGCATATACAACAAGGCTTCTCCAGGTCAGTCTACCCTCGGCTCACCTGGGGTGACTTGCACTGAGCTTATTGACACGCGGCAGCACATCTAACCCTTCCACTCCATCTACACATGCAATTAAGAAACCTCTCAGTTAGTGCCCTAAACAGTCTTTCTCACTTGAAGAAGCGAATGTGCCGGATACATTGGAAGGAAAATGCCTCTTCAGGTTGAGGGATGAATGACTAAGGTTCGCTGGGGTCTCTTGTTCTGGAGCTTTGTGGATAGATGTGAATTAGTACCAGTGGCCCCAGGCAGTCTCGAAACCGCAAGCATCTTAATTGGGCACCTCAGCCATCCATTATTCCTTTGCCGTGACTGAGACATCCTGATGGAAACTGCAAATTCATATAAATTCTTTTTTTAAAAGGACGGTGTGCCGATTGGGGCTGTTGCTGTAGAATATGAGGACCAGCAGTGGGGCTGCTTGGGACAATCACATCACTGTCTTTACAAAACACATCTGTCTCTACAGGTTAACAGTGTGATTTATCAGCCATGGAGGTACAGTCATTAGCTAGGTGAGCTTTTAGTTATCTGTGCCTTTTCAAGCACGCTTGTTAATTCAGCTTCAATTCAGCTGTCTGGCTCAGTAACTCCACCCGACAGCCACAGTCAATGATGCCAGCAACGTTCTCTGTTTAAAGAAGAAAATTAGTTTCTTTTAAATCAACAACCTAAACAGGCAAACGAAAGATAGGGCACGGTACGGTACGGTACGGTAGCATAGTGGTTATGTTACTGGGCTAGAGGCCTGGACTAATAATCCCGCGAACAGGAGTTCAGATCCCAACATTGCAGTTTGAGGATTTGAACTCCGTTTAAAAAAAAAAAATAATAATGATCTGGAAATGAAAAGCTGGTTCTGTAAAAGTGACCATGGTGGTTGACTCTGAAGTGACCTCGCAAACCACTCGGTTGTATCGAACCGCATCAAAGAATTGTGGGTACACGGACTGCAGTGGTTCAAGGAGAAGGCCCACCACCATTTTCTCAGAGGAGCTAAGGGATGGGCAATAAATGACGGCCTTGCCAGCAACGTCCCCATCCCAAGAATATTTATTGTAATTAATAACCATTTTGGTTTCACATTCAAAAGGGTTCAAATGGTGAGATTGTCTCTTGAAGCAATACCTCCCCAGACAAGTTAGTCACTTTGTGTACGTCAACAGATCTCAAGATTTATCCGTCTAAAAAAAACCTACAGCCCCCATCAGATACCATCAGTATCTTCAATAACTCCCAAGATTTTTGCCTCCATTATCTTACCCAGAATTTAATTCCAGGTATTGATCGCTGTGTTTTTTTTTGAAGAACTTCCTGACATCAGTCCTAAATCTGCCTTTCACTAGTTTGAACCCGTTCTCCCTAGTTTTGTTACCATGGACTACCTTGAAGTAATGTATGTGATTTCCATACAGTCACACGCCCCAGATGCACCCTTGATTTTTCATGCAGTTACAAGTCAGTACCTGCTGTCCATTTGTATTTCTTATTTTATGTAAAAAAAAAGTATTTTGCCTTATTTTTGCTCCCACCCCCACAGGATGACAGCTCACGTTCTCTTCAATGGGGAAGGAAAGTGGTGGGGCAGGGTGGGGTGGGGGAGGTTCAAAGTACTGCCTCATTTTATATAGAAAATGATTTGCTGGCATTTTTAAAATGTATGGGTTTTCTATTTCCAAGGTAGAGCTACCAGGCTTGCTCTCCTCATCGCCAGGGCCGCTCTCCGATGTCGCTAATGGGGGGTGGTCTCCCCACCCCCCTGAGTAGTTCCACTGATAGCAACGTGAGCTGGAACGAGGTAGGCCCGCGAGCCAACCCACAGCTCCTCAATCCTGGGGGCAACTCTTACTGGATGCAAGTGAAAGCCCTGCTGCTTCCAATGAAGTTGCCTCCCAGACTCTCAAGCCCACCTCCATGCTGGTCATGGCCTAACATCGTGGTGGGTTCACTTGGAGGTAAAAATTTTTTAATATATATATTGTACTTTGAAATATACCGTGCATGTTAGCCAGTAGTGATGGTGTACCTGCATGTTCACAACAAATCAGTGAATATCGATTGATGTGGTTTTAATTGGCCAGTTGTAACCAACTGAGCCTCGCACCCACCCCGAGGCTGGGGATCAGCCATGGGACCCCTACTGTTCAGTATGTGTTCCTAATAGATGTAATGCTCTGGTTATAATGAGGGAAACTAACTGGCAACAGAGAGATGATTAAAGGAACATGGGGTGCTGCTGAGCCGCCTCTTCCTCCATCAAACAGCGCTCCCCTGCTGGCTCAGAGTTTTCAGCAAGAAGCTGAGCTGAGGCCAGTTGTAGCACCTCTACCGCCGGCCCGTGCTGAGCTCAGATAACTCGGCACCGACCACGGTTCGCTGAGCCACACACAGCAGGGCTCGCTGAGCCATTTGACCCAGAAGGTTTCAGGTTCAATCCTAGCTTTGTGCTGAGTTAAATGATCATCACTGAAGGGGTGGAGAAGCAATACAGACAGCCTCGGCCAATGTTAAACAGACCCTTCAAAAAAAAGCTCGAATTGCTCAGGATCGAGTTGAGCTTAACTCTAGGATTATGTTCTTTTTTATCCCACCTCTTTCCCCATTCCTAGTCTGAAGGTAGTTTCATTTGCAGGAGTAGAGTTTCAGGTGTGGGCATTCTTCTGGTACCTCGGGTTGCCCAGTTGCTCATCCTGTACGCCTTGGCCTAGACAGGATTTGTGAATCAGCTTTATTTTAATCCCAATTGTAACACAGTTGCCACCAGGTTTTAGATATTGCTGATCAAAAAATCTAGGCTTAATTGTGGGGAGGGTACATGAGAACTGAGCCCGTTCGTGTCTTCCTGCATTGTCTCGGCCTCCCCGGCCCCATACACGTTCAAGCAGGAAAAAAGAGGTCCCTGGATGCCGATCAGGAATGCGAACCCCAGTTTATCTTTTTCCCCTCCCTAACTTAGGTGCTGATGACAACTAACTTCCCTGCACTGCCCTGGTGCAAATCAGCGAACTCACCCCAGACCAGGTCTGCCTGGCTCGGCATCACATCAAGCCTTTGGCGGAGCGAAGAGTTAATTGCGGAAAGTTCATCCAGTGCCAGCTGCAGTCAAGCCTCTCCACTGAAGCGAAGAGTTCCCAATAAATCCACACCGTATTAATCTGAATCAAATTCACATTTCCATGTCATTTGGGGGACATGCAGTTCAGCCAGAGTTATGTTAAGCTGAGAGCTCATTAGCTGAGAATTAGCCAGCCTCTCAAACATTATTTCAGATTGTTAACAGGCTAAATGCTTCACTGCAATTGCCGTGCAATTCATCCTCCATCCCTCTCATTTCCTGTTTTCATCTGGTCTGATTGTCTCTCCTCGCACTGGCGTGAAGCTCTTAGGTTATCTCACGGTGCTTACTGCAATTTAGTCTCACATGGGAGGTCAAGGGCTCTTTGGAGACGAGCGGCAATTTTACAAGCAAGGAGCGTAACCGGTCGAGCTGGTGTCGAGCAGACAAAAAAAGATGATGGAAAAAGTGTTATCTCAATGCCATCTCAATTACCCTGGTCCAGCTCATTTGTTTCACATCTTTATACACTGAAAGAGGCTTCATTAAGTATCTGTTCTCTGAGGGTGATTCCACCAGTTACGTTTACACTGTGCGTGACCTATGCTAAGATAGCTGGTTCCCAAAGCACAGCCTTGAAAAGCCAACTACAAACTGAAAATAAAACTGCCAGGTCTCTCTAAGACTGGCGGCTGTGGGTTTTCTGGCCCACCAGTCTTAGGGGAACCCCACATTTTACATTAAGCTTGCAGCTGGCCGCTTTGGGATCCTGCTGTTCGGGCACAGGTCCCACCCAATGTACCGGTGGCTGAAGATTGGATAATTGCGAGTGGGAAGTGCCCTGCCTCCAGTAGGTGAAGGTGATTTTTCTGCTATTTGAGGGTGTAGTATGAAATGTTATTTGCATCGTGTAAGGATGGACCATTTCTCATTTCGTGGATCCAGTGTTCATGACGAGTGCCCCAGCAGACTACAATGTGACTTAGATCAGAGTACAGTTGCATCAAGAATCACCAGATCAACAACAGCACAGGTTCAAGACCAAGTAAGGCTCCTTCCATGTGATGACCGAGTAGGTATGTGCGGCAGCCAGTGTGGTACTAAGCCCAAAAGTTCCCAGATTAGATTCCCAGTCTGTGCTGATCTCTGTACAAGGGGAAGGGAGGAAGATAAACCTAACTTTCTTGCTCTTGATCATTATCCAGTGTTCCTGACTGGAAAGTGCACCTGTGGGCATTGGGTGAGGATGGGAATCAGGTTTGGTTGTGATGTCCTCACAGTCCAATAGCCTGTCGACACTCGCACCCAAGGCTCTCCGGTAAAGAGTGGCCACCTGAGTGAGATATGAAGGATAGTCTGTACCCCAGGAAACCTTACCCTAGCACATCAGTGTCTTTAGGTGCAAGAGCTGGGAGGACAAAGCTCCTTCTGCAGTGTTGCATCAAACACTTCAGCACAGTTTAACTAAAGATAATAATCTCTACTATGCTGAATCAAGCAGCCTTACGGCCTGGGATAGATGTAGGATAAACTTCCCTCTACAGTCCCATCAATAGAGACCTTGTCTACATATTTGTGAGAGCCTTGCTGTTGAGTGGGTGGGGTATCTCAATGGTTCATTTGCTTGCCCATATGATGCAGTGGGAGTTTGTGTTTGAGCAGTTTATTGACATTTCGAGAGCAAATTTGGATGATGTCTTGTTTAGATTTGATAACGAGAAGCATCTGAGAAATTCTGGCATCAGTGAACCGTCAACAGGCCTTGATTGTGACGGGTTTAGTAATTAGGTTTTCCGGCCTCATGTATACACCAGATGTTGTAAAATTCCAGATCTAGTCAACATTCCAAGATTTACTGACATGATTGGTCTGGAACAATAGATTTTTCCAATTTAGTGACTAGATTTAGATCAGTCAACATCTTGACACTTATAAGAACATAAGAAATAGGAGTAGGAGTAGGCCATTTGGCCCCTCGAGCCTGCTCCGCCATTCATGAGGCTGATCTTCTACCTCAACTCCACTTTCCTGCACTATCCCCATATCCCTTGATTCCCTTAATATCCAAAAAATCTATCGATCTCTGTCTTGAATATACTCAACGACTGAGCCTCCACAGCCCTATGGAGTAGAGAATTCCAAAGATTCACCACCCTCTGAGAGAAGAAATTTCTCCTCATCTCAGTCCTAAATGGCTGACCCCATATTCTGAGACTGTGACCCCTGGTTCTAGACTCCCCAGACAGGGGAAACATCCTCCCTGCATCTACCCTGTCAAGCCCTGTAAGAATTTTGTATGTTTCAATGAGATCATCTCTCATTCTTCTGAACTCCAGAGAATATAGGCCTAGTCTACTCAATCTCTCCTCATAGGACAATCCCCCCATCCCAGGAATCAGTCAGGTGAACCTTTGTTGCACTCCCTCTATGGCAAGTATATCCTTCCTTAGGTAAGGAGACCAAAACTGAACACAATACTCCAGGTATGGTCTCACCAGAGCCCTATATAATTGCAGTAAGATGGCTTTACTGTTATACTCAAATCCTCTTGTAATAAAGGCCAACAGACCATTAGCTTTCCTAATTGCTTGCTCTACCTGCATGTTAACTTTCAGTGATTCATGTACAAGGACACCCAGGTCCCTCTGAACACCAACATTTCCCAACATAGTTTGCTTTGTTTAGATTTAAGTTCTTTAGTTTCAGATTTAACGAAATCACGTTCAAACTCAATATAAAATTCTATCATATTATGGTCACTCTTCCCTAAAGGCCCCTTTACTACAAGGTTATTAATTAACCCTTTCTCGTTGCACAGTACTAGATCTAAAACAGCCTGTTCCCTAGTTGGTTCCATAACATACTGATCTAGAAAACTATCTTGCATACATTCCATGAATTCGTCCTCCACAGTATTACTGCAAATTTGGTTTGCCCAGTCTATATGTAGATTAAAGTCCTCCATGATTACTGTATTACTCTTGTTACAAGTTGTTTATTTACAAAAAAGACAGAAACCCAACACAATGAGTCCACATTCGATTGAAGCATTTAGAAAGGAAATTGATTTGAGGAGGAATAGCACTAATATAAGCTTGGCACCAAAACAGGAGGATCAAATCAGATTAAAGCTCCCTCTGACTCAACAAGTTGCGGCTTCAAGGCCACGCGAGGACTGAAGCACATAGTCTAGACTAACACTCCAGTGCGGTACAATGGAGCGTATCACTGTCAGAGGTGCCGTCCTATGGATGTTCAGATGTACTTGAAAGATCCCATATCACTGTCCAAAGAGCAGGGCGGACTCGGTGTCCTGACCAAAACCTCTCCCTTAACCAACAATCAGCAAAAACAGATGAACTGATAATTGATCTCGTACTGTTTGTGGGATCTTGCAAGATGGCTGCCATGTTTGCCTCTATAACAATAGTCTCTGCCCTTTGTGAATCACTTGGACATGTTTTTGGACAGACCTGATAGGGTGCTATATAAAATTCAGAGCCCAGGAGGAAACGGCTTCAGGGTAGCTTTGAAATATAACCAAGGTTCCTCCATTGGATGGAAGCGCCATCTTGTGAGCTCAATGCCAGCAGCAAACATAAATAGTAACTGTTGACTTTGGACCCAGGAGCTGTCGTTCTCTGCTGGTTCTGTGTCAGCCTGTACAGGTCAGAAGTGCCGATTTCATATCGGTGGTGAGACTAACGTGACTTTAGAGTAATTGCCCTTGCTTAATTGCTTTTGTGTTGCCAGAGGTGCTGTGTAATCTGCCTGCAGTGAAAACACCATGCAGTTCACAGCAGTGAGAGCCAGGACTGTCACACAAACACTTGTATTTGAAACAGTTCTATATATAAACTCAACATTAGAGGTCCTTAGAGCTAAATCTCACCCAAAACTGGGGTGAATATGAGTTGAGCAAGGTGGCATGTGAGAAATCTTCACAAAAAAAAGGACATTTCCAGTTAAAGAGCGAAGGCAAAGAGTGAGGACATGGTCAGGTGATTAGAAACTGCCACCCGTCTTTTCACTCTCGGCAAGGCAAAGCCTCCAACTATGGTCCCCGCTCTGGTGGGTCTCCATACATTCCTCGTGTGGCATGATGTAGTGTCCACAGTGCTTTGAGTATTGATTCTGCAATATTTCCTCAGGTAGATAGTGCCTGGTATATACTGTGAAGAGGATCCCACAACAGCACAAACACATGCAGTTACTTCAAAGTAGTGATTTGCGCCTTTGTACCTGGACACCATGGGGGTAGAAATTTGGCCCGCTGTTATATGCCATGCTTGATGTTCTGTTCTATCGAAGTCAATACAACTGAATATCGGGCAGCAGATCCGATACTGCCCGTTGTGCGCTACCAGCCAAGTCGAATTTCTACCCCCTGTGTCTTCTCCAATGACTGGGGAAGATCAGCAAGTGACACTCTGCACTGCTGACCTGTACAGGCAGGCTGAGCTGCTCTGCCCCCAAGGTGAAAGGCTAAGGCCTATAGTCCAGGGCACCACCAAGGTTGAGAAAGCTCTGGGAGAAGATGAGGTAAATCAGGAAGTAATCATTAGGTGACGCCAAGCGTGGGTCTTAAAAGCCTGAAGCCTGTAGGAGGAAGCAAATTCCATTTTGGAGCTCCCAGAGACAGATACAGTGTGATGACTTATGATTTCAACGCAATGGAATGGGCTAAGAAGTGGCAGATGGAATTCAAACTCGGTAAGTGTGAGGTGATGCATTTTGCTGGAAAAATAACAGCAGTAATTATACTCTGATGGAAGTAGGCTCGGTGCTGTGGAAAAGCAGAGGGATTTGGCGGGTACAGGTTCACAGGACATTAAAGGCAATCCTTAGTTGATAAGGCTGTAAAAAAAAAAACTACTGAAATTCTAGGTTTAAAACATATACGAAACATACGAAAATGACAGGCAGGAAAAGACCAGCTGGTCCATCCAGCCTGCCCCACCCAATGATGGTTGGAGACAATTCCTACCCCCTATACTCTGGAAAATTCCTCTCCGACCCCCTCAGACGATCAAAACTAGTCCAGGAGATCAGATGGATCATGTGTTATCTATAAAACCACTTACCTTCTACATGATGCGATTTCTGCCCCAGTCACGAACCAGTCTAGCTCCCACTTGAAGGCATACAGAGAGTCAGCGCCCACCGCAGTTGGCAACACATTCCAGAGGCTCACTACTCTCTGGGAAAGGAAACGCTAATATCATTAGATTTATCACAACAGGGAGAATCGTTGACTGGACTTGCAGTTGAAGGACACTAGATTTCATTGCCCCACTGTAGTACATGGGGAATAACAAGAGGTTCAGCCATGGTACCGCAAGAGGAACGGAGGTTGTGAACACAGAAGGCAGATGGTCTTAAGGAAGGTGATGAATGTAGATTAGTGGGCAGTTAAGGTAGTGGTCTTTGCCTCTAGTGCATATTTGTGCTGGAGATGAATGAGTACGCATCTAGCAGCAGTGCTGTGATATAAGTGCAGCGTATGAACTTTCCAGTGAATTCAGCAATCCATTGAAGGGTCTCTGGTTGCATGACTTGCATTAAACGTCATGGATATAATGGGCTGAATTGAATTGATCCAGGCTCCCAATTAAGTCGTCTCATCTAAAGTTTACTTAAGTGGCTATTTATTTTCCGAGCCAATTTCTTGTTCCTTGTTCAAATTGAATTAGCATTAAAGGTAACTTTGGAAGACTTCTCCTTTAATAAGATTAGTTAAAGGCTAAATTAATGATGATTCAGTAGAGCTCCATTACTGCACAGTGGCTGCAGGGTACGAAGGCTAACTTCAGCTGAATCTATTAGGCTTTGTTGTATTTATTGAGCTTCCTCCTTCCTCTTGAAACATACAAGGGTGCCTCCCTGCCCAATTCTATCCTCTTCGAGTACTTACAGAAGAGCAATCTAGAACCACAAGTTGTATCTAAAACTGCAACAATTCCTCCCCACCCTTCCCATTCTATTGGTGCTGCTACGGTCACGGCATCACTGCAGTCCTGAACCTTTCTTCTCTTCTTGCTCCTAAACTTCTGGCTGAGATCTAGAAGCTCAGCACATAGCGTATGTTGCTGTAAGGGTAGACGGAGATGGTGGCACTGTAAAATTCTTTGATGTTATTCAAGCCCTGTACCACACACTCCACCATTGAATGGCCCGTTGACCCTCCCCGTCTAAACTCATGAATGAAGAATGAATGGCCTTGTCCAACATTCACACACTGCACTTTCCAGTGGCGGAGGCTGGGGTGGGGGGGGGGGGGGTAACCATAGCAACTACAGCATAGACGGGGGCCATTTGGCCTGTTGCATCTTTGCCGCTGCCAGCTCTTCAATTGGAGTTATCTCCTCTAATCCCATTTCCTTGCCTTTTCACCATATCCTTTTACTGTATATTCCTCAGATAACAAGCAGGAGCTGCAGCTCCAAAGGATAATTACTGCCCCAACTAATTCAGCACAAACCTGGAACTGAATTGGGACCTCTTGGTCAGTGTGACTCAGACACCTCACGGTCTATTTATAGTCGGAGCCACTGGGAGAGTTTTTCTGTTTGTTTTTATCTGTGGCTGGTAGTTGTATTGCCGTCCCCAGAGAGACTACCTGAAACGCACTGCATCATTACTAGACTTGAGTATCAAAATAAAACAAGCCCATCAGCAATGTGTCAGGCACAGGGCATTTTAATATGAGAGTTTGATTAGCTGGGCATGGCCTGCAGCCATGAAATGCCAGTGGTCTTGGCCATGTTGCTAGCAGGCTGGCTGCTCGTGTTATTAAAAAATGCCTGACTGGCTGGATCAAAGTCCTAAAAGATACCGACAAAGGGATCTGATGCTTGAAAATGAACACTGGCAGGGAACGCCCAGGACATCAAGGAAACAGTGATTCCTATTAACCCTGGGGTCTTGGAGGAAGAAGGTTCACCTTAGGCACTTGACTGAATTGAAGAATTGTTGGGAAATGCCATCATTATTTTTAACTGGCCGGCCTGTAGCCTGAAGATGGCCTAAGCACAGAAAACAACTTTTCATTATTCTCTCCGTCCCTTCCTCTTCTGATTTCACATTTCTCCACCATTGGTCGCCGCGAACGTAACTGAATGAATGTGCGACAACAGCAGCAAGCGGTGAGATACAGGAAGAGGCCCTGGGTGAGCTAGAGGCAGCTGCAATAGTTATTGTTTCCGTGACTTGCCGGAGAAGAATGTTGGGGACACTGGGGCTGTGACTTGTCCTTTTAAAGGGGTGTTGTCTCACTTAGGAGGTGACCATTTAGAGGTTTTCCAGATGATGAGAGGTGAGTATAGAGTAAAGAGAGAAAAACTATTCCCACTGGCGAGTGGGTCAATAACCAGAGGTCATAGATTTAAAATCATTGGCAAAAGATCGAGAACCTTCTGCCTGAAATGGTGGTGGAAGCTGATTTCATAAATAGTTTCAAAAGGGAGTTTGTACTTGAGGATGAGGAAATGACAGGGCTACGATCGAAAGCAGGGGTGTGGAACTAAGCACGACTGTTCTTTCAGAGAGCCAGCACAGGCGCGATGGGCCCAATGGCCTCTTTCTGTGTTGTATGTTTCTACGATATCAATATTTTTTTTTTTAAAAAGGGAACACTTGAGATTCTGCAATGTATCCCAATCCCCAGCCCCATGCAGATCACCTGGAGCGGGAGCCACTGCGAGTCGCCTATGGGGCCCTGATTGTCCGATGCCCAATCTGCCCAAACTTAAAATGGCGGCCTGATAGGACAGTTAGCTCCACTACTCAACTTACACTTAAGAAATTTGGTTTGCGAGTCTTTCTCGATTGATTCGCAATAAGTGTAACTACAACCAACTGTGCCAATTAAGGAGGACCACTGGTTGGTGGATGAGGCTGAGCTTTGCAATGTGATGGATGTGATGTTGTGGGGATTTGAATATTCACTCGGGGAGATTGTGGAAGGATTTAATGGGCAGGTCACCTGAGTGAACAGGGGTGGGTCGGGTGGGTTATAAAAATCACCAGTTGGCTTCGACTGTGTCAGGCCCTTTGGAAAACCATCTTGGCACAAGGAGAGGAGCAGTAGTGAGTAAATGGAGACCAGCTGATCTTGTTGAGAGCTATACCTTCACAGATGCGCCTGTTCTTCTCTTGCCAACGTGCTGTTGATTTATTTTTCATGAAAGGCTATCGGTGTCATTTTAAAATGCCTCGTTCAATCCTATTGGAGTCATAGGGCTGAATTTTGTGAATGGAGATGAGTTGGAGGCGGGAATGCTGCTTGTCGTGTCAATGTCCCGCCTCCATCCTCGCCTGACCAACCAGAGGGATTTTCCCCTGATTGAGCTTGTTAAGCCCGCCCTGCGGGCTCAGCAGGCCAATTAGGGAGGAAGTCACTGATGTTGACGTGCTATCTGTCAAGACTTCTTGAAAGAAGAAATGTCAGCGTTTGACAGCTCTGTGAAGCTGTCAAAGACTGACATTCTCTTTAGTTTGATGAGTCCTTGTGTTCAGGACTCATCAAACCTTTCAACTTTGTAAATTTCACATGGCTGTTGGTTTGGAGGTTCCAACAGCCAGTCTGTGAAATTGACAAGGAGGTGTCGGGTCTCCCGATCCAGCGCGGCTGAAGGCTGTAGGAAGAAAACAAGGTAAGTGAACATTTTTTTAAACTTATCACTCACCTTCCATACTTACCACTCCACACTTGCACCCATCACTCACCTCTACATCTTACTTCCAGGTGCCTCCAACCGCCGCAGACCTCCTTCACGTCTCCTCCAACCCGGCGGGGTTCTCCGAGGTCGGGAAGCCTTCACCTGAAAAGGTAAAATGGCACTAATCCTTTTTTTCTGCCTGTTAACTACCTGTTAACAGGCAGTTAAAAGGATTAAATGCCTTTCCCACCTCCAGGAGACGGGACCCGAAGCTGCACATCTTCCCGCCTCCTGGCAAAAGGGCACGGAGGCGGGATGAGGGCAGGTTTGCCATCTGCCCCCACTTTCTCCGAGTTTACTGGCTGTCCCGCCTCCATGCCCGCCTCCTCGGGGCTGAGAAAATCCAGCCCTTAGAATCCATGTCAAAAATTGTGCAGTCATCAGATTGAGATTAATTTAACCAAAGACTCTTAATGTAGCCACTCCAGGAAGGCATTTGTCTTGTTCCCTTTCCAAACCCAGGTCCCAGGGGTGAAGCGCCACTGTTCAAAGTCTCTGTGCTACCCGTTCCATCCCCAAGCAGGCAGATATGTTAACAGATTAAAACACATGACCAGTGGTATAGAATGAAGGGCAGCATGGTCAATTGGTCATGACTTGTTTCTATCAAGGTGCCCAGATAACCCTCCTCTGCCCACTCATCGCATTCACTGTTAAACTGAGCCATTTGTCAAAGTATCCACTGGGCAACTGACTGATCCGTCCCCTTAGAGCAGTTATTAAAACAGTTGCCTATGGCACTCTTCCTGTAAGTGTCACATTTACTTCTGGCCACACTTCAGCTGTTACACTTCTTTGATTGGTTCAATGTAAAACAGGAGCAAACCAGAATTATAGAGGTAAGGAACGTGCAAATCAAAAGCAATGAAAGTGGCTCGAAAAATCAGTGGCCCTGAAAGTACACTGTGCGTCAAGTGGCATAACACCCGTGTTGTCATAAAACGGCGTTTCCTCCAATTCACTGTGAGCAATGCCGGGGTGGGGTCTGCTAATATAATATATCCACATTTCTCTGCAGGAGTCACTGGATAGCAATCAGAAATGGGAGCCCTGACCCTCAACCCCTGACAACAAGACCAATGGTAGCACTCCCAACAGCCACCCTGTCTGAGATTGAACCTGGGATCTGTGGCTCTGTACCCCAGTGAGCAGTTACTTGCCCACTGAGCAGATAAGGAGATTTCAAGCCTTACCATGGGCATTCTGAAACAATCGTAATTTTCAGTAGTGATGCTACATGAATTGATCTGAACTTGGTATTTAATCATTTATGAATCAAACCACAATTGCCAGTTCTCCTGATGGCGCTCAGCCTAGACTGGAACTCAGCTTCGTGGACCAGACAGGTTCCAGGCTTGATCCCTGGTGTGTACGAGGTTAACTGGTCTCAGCTTGGCTGTAATGACCACCATGGTTGATTAAAAGAAGGACAGACTTGCATTTATATAGCGCATTTCACAGCCTCAGGATGTGCCAAAGCGCTTTACAGCCAATGAAGTACTTTTGAAGTGTAGTCACTGTTGTAATGTAGGAAACGTGGCATCCAATTAGCGCACGGCAAGGACCCACAAATAAGCAATGACCAGATAGTCTGATTTATTTTTAGTGATGTTGATTGAGGGATAAATATTGGCCAGGACACCAGGGATAACTCCCCTGCTCTCCTTCGAATGGTACCATGAGATCCTTTACATCCACCTGAGAGAGCAGACGGCCTCGTCTCATTTGAAAAACAGCACTGTCGACAATGCAGCACTCCCTCAGTACTGCACTGAAGTGTTGGTCTAGATTTTGTGCTCAGGTCCCTGGAGTGAGACTCGAACTCGCAACCTGCTGATTCAGAGGCGAGAGAGCTACCCACTGAGCCACAGCTGACACCTGACACTCGGGTATAAAGGACGGTCACTCGGGTAAGGTACTCGTGGACGCACGCCTCGGGAAATGGCAGCATCTTCAGGGGACCGGAGCAGGAGAACATTAGGGGGAGGGGGGGAGAAGTCCCACAGTTAGCAAATCCGTCTTCAGCTGTTGGGTGATACCTGATTGAAGCGGGAAAGTAGTCCCTGTGGTGGAAATGGTTAACTGGCAAGGAAGAGGTCGGCAAGATGTGACAGCTTCTTAATAATTGAAGTGAGTGCATGGGTTGCAAGGGAGGACCCGTGCTGACATCAATCTTCTGTGCTCTACTGGCCTGCCTGTCCATTTAATTAAATAGGACAGAGTGACTGCTCACAAAATGAAGAAACATCCATTTATGGAGCAGGCGTTCTTCCAGAGGGTGGCTCGTGGGTCAGGGACTGCATCCTTGACATTTAGAGGAAAAATTGCCTGCACTGAATGTTTATTGTCCCATCATGTACCCAGTGCTCTTTTTTTATTAAGAGACCTACTGTGAGATCTGAGCAACACCTCGTCCAGCACTTATTCAGAACGCTTGGTGTGAATCAAACCAGATGTACCTGCAAAGTCTGCCGCCACACTTGGGGGGCGGAGAGATGCAACGGAGCAGTTTAAAGCTGAATTGCTTTTCGTTAAGTATTACGGTGATCTCAACTTTTTCTGTGATGTATTTTAATTTATGGGGTGTTGGTAACAACTCTGCAGCTGGCCCAGGAGCTGAATAATTAATATATAGAAAAAAAGCACAACTCACCTGCACTCTGCTGAATAGACAGGAGCTCTGTACAGTTACATAGAGTAGTCCTTACAAAGTATTTGGCCCAACAGGTCCATGCCGGTGTTTATGCTCCACCTGAGCCTCCTCGCACCCTTCATCTCACCCAATCAACCTATCCTTCCATTCCTTTCTCCCTCATCTGCTTACCTAGCTTCCCCTTGAATGCATCGACGCTATTCGTCTCAACTACTGGCAGCGAGTTCCACATTCTAACCACTCTCTGGTGAAGAAGTTTCTCCTGAATTCCCTATTGGATTTATTAGTGACTATCTTATATTTATGGCCCCTAGTTCTGGTCTCACCCACCAGTAGAAATATCTTTTCTACATCTACCCTATCGAACCCTTTCATAATCTTAAAGACCTCTATCAGGCCCCCCCTCAGTCTTCTCTTTTCTAGAGAAAACAGCCCCAGTTTGTTCAATCTTTCCTGATAGGCATAACCTCTCACCTCTGGTATCATTCTAGTCATTTGTTTTGCATCTTCTCCAGTGACTCTATATTCTTTTTATAATATGGAGACCAGACTGTTCAGTGCTCCAAGTGTGGTCTAACCAAGGTCCTATACAAGTTTAACATAACTTCTCTGCTTTTTAATTCTATCTCTCTAGAAATGAACCCCAGTGCTTTGTTTGCTTTTTTTATGGCCTTATTAACCTGCTTCGCTACTTTTAGTGATTTGTGTATCTGTACCCCAGATCCCTCCGTTCCTCTACCCCATTTAGACACTTATTTTCCAAGTAATATGTGGCTTCCTTATTCTTCCTACTAAAAAGTACCACCTCACACTTATCTATATTGAAGTTCATTTGCCAATTACACGCCCATTCGGCAAGTATATTAATGTCTTCCTGTATTTTGTCGCAGCTCTCCTCTGAATTAACTACATGCCCCAATTTTGTGTCATCTACCAATTTTGAAATTGTACTTCGATTCCTGAGTCCAAATCGTTTATATAAATGGTGAACAACAGTGGTCCCAGCACTGATCCCTGTGGAACACCACTTTCCATCATTTGCTAATCTGAGTAACTACCTTTAACCCCTACTCTCTGTTTTCTGTTCTGTAGCTAGCTTGCTCTCCATTCTGCTACTTGTCCCCTGACTCCAATTGTTCTGAGCCTAGACATGAGTCTACTATGCGGTACGTTATCGAAAGCTTTTTAGAAATCCAAATATATTACGTCTACCACATTACCCTTATCTACCCTTTCTATTAGTACTTCACAGAATTCAATAAGGCTGGTCAAGCATGACCTTCCCTTTTGGAATCCGTGCTGACTACTCTTCATTATATTTTCATTTTCTAGATGTTTTTCTTACATCTTTGAGTAAGGATTCGATTATCTTTCCTACCACCGATGTTAAGCTAATCATTGGTCTATAGTTCTCTGGACTTGTTCTATCTTCCTTTTTATATATAGGAGTAACATTAGCTGTCTGCCAGTCCTCTGGCACTATTCCCTTTTCTAATGAATTTTTATATATTTGTAATAGCCTCTGCTATCTCGTCCATAACTTATTTTAATTTACGTGGTCCTCACACTGCTGAATAGACAGGAGCTCTGTACAATACACACAGAGTAGTCCTCACCCTATTGAACTGTCCCCTAAGCTCCACAAAGTCAGGGAGGCACTGAGTCACATTTAATAGACGTGCTTTACATAGGTTGTTTATGATGGAATACATCATCCCTCCCAACCCTTCCAGGACTCCACAAGAACACAGTCCATGCATAGGATAGCGCCCTAATGAACGATGAGTGGTGGGTTATTGTAGTTATCTAACAAAGCTCTGTTAGATCCCTCATAATGTGATGATGCCATGCAGGAATATCCTGTACAGGACCAGTCTGAAGAGCACTGTGTACTGAGGCAGCCTGCAGTTGTGTTGAGATTGGCAAAATGTGTTGTTCATAGTTAAAAGGAGGATGTTCCCCTAGGCTGTGTTGCCTCGCCACTGAAACTGCTATGATTCCTTTTGAATTTGTTACACAGATGTCGTTACAGTGATTTTATTTTTATTCAGAAACCTAGTCTAAGGCCCGAGGCCCATTGTGCAGGACACGCAGGTTGAGGGGGGAAATCAAGAGTTAGTGCTTCAGTGATGCCAAGTTTGGCCTTTAACAGCCTGTAAATTGCAGGATGAGTAATTGTGCTAGTTTGAAAATTAAATAAATGTTGCTGGTTGTTTCAATCAGAATTATCGGAATTGCGAGAAAGCAAGGCCTGAATGGCCGTTAACTGATGCATCAAAGTCCATTCTCCAGAGACCATCTATGGTCCGCTCTGCTTCATCCAGGCAAAGGTTCGACGCAGTTTAGTCCTGTCGCCCTCCCCTCCCCCTCCCCCTCAAAAGGTACATCGCACACTTAACAGTCATTGTCAAGCAACAATCAACAAAGCAACTAGAATGCTTAAACATTATAGCGCCTGCTCCTCATATTTCAGTCACTTTTTATGCTAAAAAACCTAAATGATCCAATAATTCAAATTAAGCAATATAAATAACACAGCAAATTAGGAATTCCGTGCTTTAAAAAAAAAAGTTGCATTATCGGATTGTTCGAGTTGAGCAGAGTAGTCTGTGGCCAAGTCAGTACAGTACTAGGCAGGGGAGGAGACGCAGTGTTCAGGTCAAACCAAATCTTAGAGTACTGACGGGTCGACAAGATGGAGGGGAGACGTTCAAGCATTGGAGGTAAAGCGGGAAGAACTTGGGTGTTTTGGTCTTGAATGGAGGCAGCCAAGACAGGACATCTGTGTGGTATATGAGGTAGTGAGCTGTATGAAAAGGTAAATCAAGAACACTAATTCAAGTTGAACCATGACAGTAGGGCAAGGAGGTGCGGGTTCCAACTGTCCAAAGGCGAATTTAGAGCTGGTGTCGGGAAGTTCTTCTTCACACGAAGAGTAATAAACACAAAGGGCTGGATTTTGTCAATGGGGAGCTTTTGGAGGCGGGACTCCCACTTGTCGGGTTTCAGTCCCGCCTCCATCAACTTCTGGCCAACCCACGCTATTTTCCCTTGATTGACCTTGTGAAGCCCGCCCAGCGGGCTTAGCAGGCCAGTTAAGGGGAAGCCGGTGACAGAGAACGTCAACGTATGATGTTCATCTGTCAAAAATTTTTGACAGATGAATTGTCATCGTTTGACAGCTCTGTGAAGCTGTCAAACACTGACATTCTCTGTAGTTTGATGAGTTCTTGAATTCAAGACCTCATCAAACCTCTTTCTTTAGCAGAAATTAGATGGTTGCTGCATTGGAGAATGCAGCGGCCATCTGTCATCTTTGCTGCGGAGGTGCGAGGCTCTCCGCATACGTAACTCTTGAAGACTGCAGGAAGGAACAAAGGTAAGTAAACTTTTATTAACACTTTCCACTTACCTCACATACTCACCTCTCCACACTTGTACCCATCACTTACCTTCACAGCGCACTTTTACACAGCGCACTTTTACACCCCTCCGACCCCTGCAGACCCACTGCTCGCCTCGGTGACCCTGGCGGGGTTCGGAGCCTTCGGGAAGCCCGCAATTGTGTGAGTAAAATGGGGATAATCCTCTTATCTGCCTGTTAACTACCTGTTAACAGGCAGATGTGGCACTAATCCCCTTCCCGCCTCCAAGGAGACGGGACCCGGCGCGGGTCGGCTACCCGCCTCCTGGCAAGATGGCACGGAGGCGGTTTGGGGACGGGTTGGGCACCCGCCTCCAGATTCTGCCATTTTCCTGGCAGTCCCGCCTCCCCAGGGCTGGCAAGATCGTGCCCAACGAATGGACTTCCGGGTAGGTTCGTGGAGTCAAAAACCCTGGAATTACTGGAACTGTTGATTGCTGTGAAGGGGGAGGACTGCAGGGTATTTCTGGATTAATAAGCTAGGTTTGGGCTGAATGCCAAACATAAAAAGATTTACATTTATATAGCACTTGATCACATCACAAGCATCTCATACAATAAATGACTGTGAATTGCAGGGACTGTTATGCAGGATGGGCTCATTGTCCTTCCTCGCCTGCATCTGTCTTGTAATTTTGTGAAGCAAGACTGCAGAGTATTTGTTTAACCTTCACACAGCGGGGAATATCCAACATCTCTTAGAAAGGATATATTGGCCTTGGAAGGAGTGCAGCGCAGATTCACCAGAATGTTGCCAGGGCTCTGAGGATTAAATTATGAGGAGAGATTACATAAGCTAGGCTTGTATTCCCTGGAATAAGGAAGGTTAAGGGGTGATTTGATTTGAGGTTATTAGAATTTAGATTGGGATTGATGGGGTAGATAGAGAGAAACTTTTTCTGCTGGTGGGGGAAGTTTAGGACAAGTGGCCATAACCTTAAAATCAGAGCCAGGCCATTCAAGAGAGAAGTTCGTAAGCACTTCTTCACACAAAGGGTGGTAGGAGTGTGGAACTCTCTCCCACAAAAACCAGTAGATGCTAGCTCAATTAATAATTTTAGATCTGGGATCAATAAATCTTTGCTAGACAAGGATATAGAGCCAAGGCAGGCGGATGGAGTTAGGATACAGATCAGCTATGATCTCACTGAACAGGCACAAGGGGCTGAATGGCCTGCTCCTGTTCCTATGTCTCTACATTTAAGGGGAAATGCGGGAAGAACTTCAGCGGCACACCAGCATCCTGGTAACCAATCATACGTGTACCCTCTGAATGTCTAGCTTACTGGTTGAGGTGGCAATGGGCAAATTACCGATTGCTTCATACCTCCCATTCCCGACACATGAGCTTCGAGTGCCCAGCTGTAACCCACGGTGAAACCTGCTGGGATTTGTTAAGGCCTGCCACCGAAGTAAGAAGTAAACAGGTTCCCCGCCCCCCTCTCCCCCCCGGTGCCACTTCAGCCACCAGTCTTGGTGTATCTCAGCACCGTTTATCCTTAGGAAGGCAGCAGTGTGAGCACAGGGCCTCGCATAATATAAAAGCAGCTTTGCGGTGTGGTACGGTGGAGTTACCTAGTTTAACAACATGTGCAGCTGGAAAGACTCAGGGGAGGGAAAAGCAGCAAAAGAGAGCGAGAACGGCAGATTTTTTTTAATGACGCAAACTAGTCAACAGATCCATGTAAATGTGCTGAAGCAATTTACATGGCTGATTCACTGCTGCACTTCATTACACTGGTTTAATCCAGTCAACAAACCCTCCTTATTGACCTTGAGTGAGTTGGGTCTTTTGAGACACTCAATCCTGTGGATGCATTGCTCCAAGGCTGATGTAGTGTTTGCTGATGATGTGTCTGCAATACATAATGAGGAGGGGGGACATGGAAAGAGACTGTATTCCCCTGAAACACATTTTGGCTTTGTCGTAATGAATCAGCTCCTTCTCCAGAGACCCAGTGCTCCACACATGCGCTGCATTTGCTTCCTGTCTTTAAAAAAAAGAAGCACTTAAATTTCAAGACTTGAAACTTATGAAAGGTATGAAACAGCAAATTATACACAGTGTTGTCACGAGGATTTCAGAGAAGTGCAGGGGTGGGTGTGTGAGATTTTCACTCTGTCATGCTGTTCACATCTTCAGGAATTCAGAAACTATGGATGTGGATTAGTAACCAGGTAAAGGGAAGGAAGCAGAGAGGAGCTCTAAGGGGAGCGCGGTTGAAATGAGGAGGTATTGAGTGAGGTGCCTGTGCTGGGACCTCACCAGCTCCTGATATCCATAAATGGCCTGAATTCCCAGTGCCAGCGTAAGATTCTTCAGTTTGCTGATGACATCGAGCTGGAGGGCACTGTGGACAAGGTGAGCACCTGGGCTGATCAGTGGCAAATGGTGTTTGATATGGACAAATGCAGGGTACTTATTAAAGGTCAAATCAGGAGGCAAGTGTGCTCCGTGAGTGGGATAGAATTTGCCAAGGAAGAAGTTCAAGGAGACCTTAGGGGTGTTTGTTGGCTCCTTTATTAACATGGCCAGTGTAAAGTGGCAAAAAAACTGAGCTAACGGGATGCAAGGTTATATTTGTCAAATCAGTTGTGGTCAAATCTCCAGAGGCTACACTGAAGCTGTATCGAGCCCTGGTCAGCCACACCTGGAGCACTGTGACATGAGGGAGTCATCCCGCTCCTGCATGCAGTGCAGAGTTGAGCAATGAGCTGATCCCAGAGTTGTAAGGAAAGACTGGAAATGCCAGAGTTCCTTAGCCTCAAAAAGAGATATTCTGGGGAGTATAGAAATATGTGATACTTAACAGTACAGAGAAAGTAAACCTGGAGCAATACTTCCAGGTGTGTCAGGGCAACGGGACAAGAGGGCACAGGTTCAGGGTTATGAAGGGCACGTTTGGGACAGACACCAGTGACTCTTTACACGGAGGGTGATCAAGAGCTGGAGTGGGTGGCTAGTAAGAGCAATTGCGATCAAGTCACGACTCATTTAAAGAAACCACTGGATGCTGTAATGGAGAGCTGGTTCTACCAATATTCTAGAAGGATGAGATCAAATGGGCTGAAGGGCCTTCTTCATACACACCTATCTGAAGTACCTTGCGATCTGGTGAAAAGTGCAATGGTGGGTGTGTGAAATTGTCCACTTTAACTGTGGAATGCGCCCAGCAGTACAAACTTGGCTTGTGTCTGGAGGGAGGATTCTGAGCTGCATCACGTGAGGGTGAAGAACTGTTGGTATGGGTCTATCTCTGGTGCTAGTGGTGGCTCAATTTGTTTTATTATGGGAAAAGTAAGGTGAAGGGTTGAAGTCTGCAGCGCCAGATAGCATCAACATTCAAAGGAGTAGGAGCAAGAGAAGAAGGAAATCCAAGAAACAGTTGTTAGGTACTGTTAACACCAAACATGAGTTTTAGAAGTCTGCAGATTGAGGACGAGAAGGAGTTCCACAGTATTGAGGCCGTGGGAAAGAATGAGTTCTGGGAGCAGTTTGAGGTGCTGAATTATCACACAAGAAGCGTATTGGCATAACAAAAATAGAAAAAAGATTTGCGTTTATCTAGCTTCTTACTGTTTCTCTCTCAGAAAGATCCAGAAGTTCTCCACAGAGAATAAATTACTTTGAAGCTCAGCGACTGTTATGAGGGCAAACGTTTATGTGGGCAGCAGTTTTGCAGACAGAAAGGTCCCACAAACAGGACGGAGATGTTAACATATTAGGTGGTGTTGTTCTCTGGTCGTCCTCAAATAGGGCTGTGTAATTTTACCATGCACCTGCACAGGCAGATGGATCTAATGTCTCATCTGAAGGATGCCTGAATTGTCGGCCTAAATGATGTGCTCAAGTCCTCGAGTGAGGCTTGAACCCTCTGCCGCAAGCGCGAGTGCTCCCAACTGACAAGAGTAATTTTATTGTGTATTGACTTGACAACTAATGCAGTGTATTAGTCCCACTACACCAAATAAAACCCAGTAACAGCACAGGATGGAGTTTGTACATTGTATTCTGTGTGTCAGGAAGTATGACCAGTATTCAGCCAATAAGCAATACATGTCTGGTGAGGTATGAAGATACTGTTTAAAAAAAAAAATTAAATATAGATGCACCAATCTGAGTTAAATGAGCTCGGAGCCTGTTTTAAGTCCCATGGGGAAGGGTTTGAATAGCATAAACAAAGCCTGGCAGATTTCAGGGTAAAACACTCTGTGCTAAAAGACAGTTCATCCCTTTGAAGATGCACAGCTCATTGCCCTGGCACCTCACTGACAGCACTGACTCACAGAGGAGTCGATGTTGTCGCACAACTGGTTACCAGAGGAAGAGCTGGCATTCTCCCACCAGCCGGGCTGGCAACTTCAGACCCTGTCTCCGGGCAAGCACACTCGAGGGTCGCTGGCCTTCATTGTCCGCCTCGCTGCACTGCCACGCCAATAGAGTTGAGCTGACCAATGTTCAACATCGTGGAGCTCACCTTTACAGGTTGGGCCTCAGAATTACAGGATGAGAGGCTCAACGCCTCAGGTTCCGGCCCCAAATAGATGTGTAATTTTTGGGACGGAAGCCCTGTAATTGGATGGATTATCAGAAAGGGGGAATATCGGCACCTAAACCGGCTCACAATATCAGTCGTCGTTGTTATTCGCAGATGTGATTTCCAGTTAAAAAAAAAAGTAAAAAGTTTAAAGTTTATGGTTTTCCATACAGACTGCAGCATTGTTGGACTATAACCTGGTGTTGTGCGACTTCTCACAATATCAGGGGTAGTTAAACAAATTGTATTTGGATAACAATAGCTATTGGGGAAAGTGGTCAGGACAGATTGGCTAACTTGCCTCTCATTTGTATGCTTGCAAAGGTCCATCGTAAATCGCATCCAAACATTCTGCCGGCTGTAATATTTGAACAGGATGCGCGTAAACAAAAGCTAATAAAAGCAGCTCTCTTCTGTTTGTTTTTCTGACTTCTGTAATATACAGCGTAAAGTTTAGATCATGTACGGAGTACAGATTGTGCACAGAAGGTGTCGAGTTTATAATAACACAGCACTGCATTTGCTGGTTTCCTCTGCTGTGCTGCTCTCCGGCCTTGCATTGCCTTGGCTGAGTTTTACAAGTTGGATCCCTCCTAGGTCTCTACCAGTGGAACTGTGCTGGTCTTACTTGGAACGACCTTCTGTCTAACTTCCTTCTCCTTCCCTCTATGAAATGCTTGGCTTTCATTCATTTGGCAGACCCGCGATGGAACACACAAGATTAGACATTGACCGTGCAGGGAATCTGGGCATCGATCTGTGATATACCACTCAGTGACGCACTGCATCGTTGCTGCAAGGCACTGTACCCCTGCAGCACAAGTCAGCAGCTGCAGTCATATATCGTTTATAGAGTTAGATAATACATATTAAGCTATGTTTTTTTCACAATTTGCTTCTGTCATTCCCTCATGATACTAACCCTTGCTAGGGTAGATTGACACGGGCAGTGACCCAAGCTTGGGTATGGTGACTAGGGCATTTACCCATGTGAGTATACAGTGATGCATGGATCTACGGTAAGGTGCCAGGGGAATTGACCCATGCTAGGGTACGCTGACACAGGCATTGACCCGTGCTAGGGTGCAGTGGCACTGGCATTGACCCAGGCTACTGTACAGTGACGTGAGCACTGGCTACTCTCTGGTATAATTCTTCCTCTGTGAGCCCGGACACTATTCAAAATTGGGGCATTGCAGTTGAGGCCAATCCTGCTACCCTGACAACCATGTTCATCCACATCCAAGAGGCGCCATTGGGTAACGATCAGGAGCAGGAACCTTGCCTGATATTTTTGCGGCTTGATCCAGTTGTGCTGACCAATTGCGGCTGCTTGATCAAGGGGGCTGAGGCCAATAGAGATAGGAACAGGAGTAGGCCATTGAGCCCCTCGAGCCTGTTCCGCATTAATTGAGATCATGGCTTATCTGCTACCTAACTCCATATACCCGCCTTTGGCCCATACCCCTTTATACCTTTGGTTAACAAAAATCTCTAAATCTCAGATTTAAAATTTACAATTGTGATCTAGCATCAATTGCTGTTTGCGCAAAAGAGTTCCAAATTTCTACCACTCTTTGGGGGAAAAATTCAGCTGCTTGCGCCTCCCGTTAGCGCCTTAAGAGGGCGCTAATGGGGCGTAAAGCAGCTAACGCCCGGGCGCAGCGCCGCCCACGCCTCCCGAAAAATTTAGTGGGAGGTTAGCGGCGGCGGCAGCCGGTAGCGCCCTGTGGCGCTGCGCCGCCGGCGATGACGTCATTGCCGTGCGCAGCACCCCGCTCGCGCCCCGGCCGTGATCTTCAGTCGCGCCCCCTGATTTACCGCCAGACGCTATGTCCGACGGGTTCAGGGAGGCGTACGTGCGGCCGGGGCGGCGATATTTAAAGGGGAGGTGGCAGGCGGCCATTTTTGTTGCTGGCCGCCTGCCAGCACCTGCCCCCGTTGCTGTCCCCGGCCCCCGTGAAGCCCCCCCACCGTGAAGTGCCGGCTGCGCTCCAAGAGCCCGGCACTTCTCTTGAGTGCCGGGCTCTTTTGCCGGCACTCCCGATCCCTGGGGGCCCAGCTGGGCCCCGGTTCGCGCTGCGCAGGGTCCCTCCCCTTTAAGAAGGGGAGGAAGGCCTGCAATACCGCGGCGCGACGTGCCGCAGCGCGTGGCGCTGCGGCACGTAGCGCCAGGATATTCACTCGCAGCGCCCCAAGAGGGATGCGGCGTGCTTCCAGTTGCGCCCCGCTTCCCTCTTGGGGCGCAACCACTGAAGTTCCGGCGCGGGGCCGCTAATTTTTTCGGGGCGCTAAAAGTCGCGCCCCGGCGAGGTTAGCGCCCCAAATGGGGCGCGACTCAATTTTTACCCCTTTGTGTGTAGAAGTGTTTCCTAATTTCAGATTAATTAATTAAGATTAATAAATTAAGATCAGCTAACTCGGCATAGAGCAGGATGGGACTTGGGACTTTCCTGTTCAGTGTTGACCAACGATGACTCCCTAATCCCCAATGATCAAATTTAAAATCCTCCTCCTTATCTACAAAAGAGGGTCTTCCTTCACCCTACCTCTGCAACCTTCTCCAGTTTTGGGCCCTCTCACATGCCCTAGAGTTCTTTAACTCTGACCTCCTGTGCATCCCCACCTCCACCTTTAACGGCAGAGCCTTCAACATGCTGCACCCTACTGTCTGAAACTCTCTCCCTAAACCCCTCCTGCCGCTACCTCCCTCCCCACCGTTAAAAACCTCCTCGAACCCCATCTCATTGACCAAGCTTTCGGTCATCTTGCCTAATTTCTCCTCTGTGGAGCCCTTTGAAACATTTTCCTCTGTTAAAGGCATCATATATCAATGCAAGTTGCTGTTGACTGGCTTAGCTCTACCCCAGACAAACCATTTACCAGTCAATCACTTGTAGGGATGGGGACATAAGAACATAAGAAATAGGAGCAGGAGTAGGCCATACGGCCCCTCGAGCCTGCTCCGCCATTCAATAAGATCATAGCTGATCTTGGACCTCAACTCCACTTTCCCACCCGATCTCCACATCTCTTGAATACCCTAGAATCCAAAAATCTATCTATCTCAGCCTTGAATATAATCAAAGACTCAGCATCCACAGTCCTCTGGGGCAGAGAATTCCAAAGATTCACAACCCTCTGAGTGAAGAAACTCCTCCTCATCTCGGTCTTAAATGGCCGACCCCTTATCCTGAGACTATGCCCCCTAGTTCTAGACACTCCAGCCAGGGGAAACAACCTCTCAGCATTTACCCCGTCAATCCCCTTCAGAATCTTATATGTTTCAATGAGATCACCTCTCATTCTTCTAAACTCCAGAAAGTATAGGCCCATTCTACACAATCTCTCATCATAGGACAGCCCTCTCATCCCAGGAATCAATCTAGTGAACCTTTGTTGCACCGTCTCCGAGGTAAGTATATCCTTCCTTAGATAAGGAGACCAAAAGACCCTGTACAATTGTAGCAAGACTTCCTTACTCTTATACTTCAACCCCCTTGCAATAAAGGCCGACATGCCATTTGCCTTCCTTATTGCTTGCTGTACCTGCATGCTAGCTTTCTGTGTTTCTTGCACGAGGACACCCAAATCTCTCTGAACACCAACATTTAAAAGTTTCTCACCATTTAAAAAATATTCTGTTTTTCTATTCTTCCTACCAAAATACAGGATGGAATAGTCAAACCCACCCTTCTGATTTCAAGAGCAACTTCACTTTATTTGTTTCAATCTATAACATGCACGAGCTTGCTTCGCTTTTGAATTAAATGAAATTTGGTTCAGTGACAGATATGTGTAGACAAAGCAAACGTTCAGAAATAAAGCTGTGAGTTTGGTGCTGCTGGTGATTTGCTATAAATATCCGGTCCGCGAGAACCAGCAGTTAACACTGAATGTTCCGGAGGTTTCCAGCGAGCTGGAATTCCTCAACATGATTGTAATGAGTAATGTAACAGTGGATTGGGTTAAATGGAGCGTGTCAGAGGAGCAATCACTGACCGGCTCGAGAGCTGTCACTGAGCCGGAGAGTGAGAACAGCTCCCAGCAAAATAGAACTTGAACAGCAAGAAAACAATAACATCTGAAAAACGAGAGAGTGGAAGCCTTACAAGGAACAGGCGCAGTCCAGAAAGAAGGAAAATGCTGGTACGGGGATACAGTTCCACGGGCACCAGTCCCCCTCCAGTACCTTGCTTAAGTTGCCCATTCTTCACGTCAGAGCTCAGACAGTGAGTATTAGCAGGCTGTCCAACCGGGAGGAGCATCAGAGCTGAGCCTGCTCCTGTCCGCACCTGCCCTCCACACACGTACAGGGGTCACTGGATAGCGATCAGGAGCTCTTGAGGGCAGAGCTGTTCCAGCTATGCCTGCGTCTATGGTCTATCGTAGGTGATGTGTGATTGGAGAGCAGGAGGAGGAGGGCAATGTTCCCTGCACAGTATCTGCAGAGCCTGTTCCTCAGATCAGCGGCTATTCCAACAGGAGCCAGAGCTGCATGTTGTGTGTGCGACTGGCGATGACATCAGACATCCCAAGGGCCTCGAGCTCCCAATGATGCGAGGCGTTTGTACAGTACATGAATCTGGAGCTGCTCTGAAGTCTATGGATCTAGAAATGCAGATGTGTATATGTGTCATTACCAAATTTGTGGATAACACTCCCAGTCTAGGGGACAGGATCATTGTGCCAGTATGGGAGAGAGAGGCTGCAGTTTGCAAGTCTTGGGTACAAGAGGATTATGCCCCTTGCAAGACAGACATGAATGTTCAAAAAGCAAACACACGAATGAATGCAAATGTGTAAACCTTACCTGCATCTCTTTGTGACATTAATGTCTACACCTCTCTATTTTAAGGCTGGCCATGCCAAAGACCATTTGTCCTGCTCCTTTGACAGTACTGTTTTCACAGGTTGTATAGCATTCATTCATCATGCCTTCAGCCTCTGCTCCCCTCTCTGAAAGTGATAAATTAGGCCTGTTTTTTGTGTGCTGTGAACTCTGTTCTGTGGATACAGTGCCGTCACCAGCAGACCCTGTGTTGGAATTGGGGCCAAGAAACTAATTAAAGCGCAGGCAACAGCCAAGTGCTCCTTTCAGCGGGAATGGCGCACTGCCCCAGGAGGGAGCTGGCTGGAAACAGGAACCTGGCCTGTTGGTAGATAGGCTGAATGTGGTGATGCTTCATTGTAAAAGGTGGAAATCCATCATGGCTAGGAGTTAGCTGGTAATCCAAGTACAATAGGGCCAGGGGACTGTACAGGACTGGGAAAGCCCACGAATGTTCATCTGGTTGGACCCAGTGTCTAGGAAATATAATATCCCAGCACACCTCTCATACGCCGGTCTCAAAGGTTTCACAGGTACATAAGAAATAGGAGCAGGAGTAGGCCATACGGCCCCTCGAGCCTGCACCGCCGTTCAATAAGATCATGGCTGATCATCGACCTCAACTCCACTTTCCCGCCCGATCCCCATATCCTTTGATTCCCCTAGAGTCCAAAAATCTACCTATCTCAGCCTTGAATATACTCACAACACCAGGTTATAGTCCAACAGCTTTATCTGAAATCACAAGCTTTCGGAGCGCTGCTCCTTCGTCAGGTCCTCCTACTTCACCTGACGAAGGAGCAGCGCTCCGAAAACTTGTGATTTCAAATAAAGCTGTTGGACTATAACCTGGTGTTGTGCGACTTCTCACATTTGTCCACCCCAGTCCAACACCGGCATCTCCACATCTTGAATATACTCAATGACTCAGCATTCACAGCCCTCTGGGGCAGAGAATTCCAAAGATTCACAACCCTCTAAGTGAAGAAATTCCTCCTCATCTCGGTCTTAAATGGCCTACCCCTTATCCTGAGACTATGCCCCCTAGTTCTAGACACTCCAGCCAAGGGAAACAACCTCTCAGCATCTACCCTGTCAATCCCCTTCAGAATCTTGTATGTTTCAATGAGATCACCTCTCATTCTTCTAAACTCCAGAGAGTATCGGCCCATTCTACACAATCTGTCATCATAGGATAGCCCTCTCATCCCAGGAATCAGTCTAGTGAACCTTCGTTGCACCGCCTCCTAGGCAAGTATATCATTCCTTAGATAAGGAGACCAAAACTGGTGCACAGTACTCCAGGTGTGGTCTCACCAAGGCCCTGTACAATTGTAGCAAGACTTCCTTACTCATGCCATTTGCCTTCCTTATTGCTTTCTGTGTTTCTTGCACAAGGACACCCAAATCTCTCTGAACATCAACACTTATCCAACTCTCTCTTGAATTTGTTCCCACTGCTTCCCTTGGCAGGTCAGCCCAAATGTGCATCGCCCTCTATGCAAAGCAGTTATACCTAAACTATCTCTTCACCCTCCCTCTTCTAAGTTTGAGGTGATGCCCTTTTGTAGAAACCATGACTATTTTAAGCTTATTCTTTATCTTGCCTTTCGGATCCTGAATACTTAAGTAAGATCACCGAGCCTTCTCTTCTCCAATGTGAACAATCCCGGCTTCTGCCGCCTCTCCTCGTAACTCAGCTGCTGAACATAGGATTTGTGTCGGAATGGAGGCTCTCCTGACAGGGGCTTATATCAAGTGTAGCCCCTGATCAGCCTGTTGAGGGTAACCAGAATTTTACACAAGATCACATACTGGAACAGCACGTTTTTTGGCTGTACTTAGACAACCAGCTAAAGCGGCCACGTCATCTTCGAGAAAGGACAAGCTTTATTTCACTTGAATGCACGCAATGCAGTGATACAAATTGGGACAAAGTACAGCATTGAGTGCTTTGTGTATGACACATTCTGAGAAAAAGAACTGTAGTTTTTTTCTCCCTTCCCATTTAAAAAAAAAATAGTTTGCCAAACACTTTTGCATGATGGCAAACCTCTTTAAGACGGAGGTCAAGCCCAAGGGGGTGTGGCAGCCCGCTGCTGAAAATGTTTTGGAGGTTGACTGCGAGAGCTGTAGATAAATAAAGAGGAGCTTGTAAACCCCAATTTTCTCCCATCTCTCCTGAAGGTGTTGACTCCTTTTGGGATAAAGCCACCTTCACAACCTCACCCAACTGGCCACACTATACATGAAAGAGATGAGGGATTTGGGGATACAGGTTCACAGGACATTAAATGCAGCCCCTCAGTTGATAAGACTATAAAAAACAAACTAATAGAATTCTAGGTTTTATCACAAGAATTATAGAATATTAAAGCCAACAGGTAATGATGAGCCAATAGAAAACCTTAATAAGACCTCAGTGAGAGTACTGTGTGCAGTATTGGGCTACACACTGTAGGAAGGATATTGAAGCTTTCGAGAAGGAAGAAGGTTATGGAATTCCCTTCCAGGATTAGTGATTGAGGCAGAAACTATGGTAACATTGAAAGTTAGATTGGAGAGGTGGATGAAGTAAAAGGGGAGAAAGGGATATGGGAACAGGATGTGTTTAGAACTCTTTGCTCATTTGGAAGGCAAATGCAAACATGGACTGGCTGAGTGAATGGTCTGTTTCCGTGTTGTAACTTCTATGTATTTCTGTGTATGAGTCTAGACAGTGAGTGTTGCTAAACTGTTCGATAGTGAGGACGTCACGGACGATGTGAATCAAGTCCTGACCCAAAGCCCATATTCGCGGATTTTACCAGTAGAGCTAAACATCCACCATCAGCGACCGTGGCTGCAGTGTGTCCTATCTACAGGACACACTGCAGAAATTCCTGCACACACCATCCTGACTTGGAAATATCGCCATTCCCTTCAATGTCGCTGGGTCAAAATCCTGGAACTCCTTACCCAATAGCATTGTGGGAGCACCTTCACCACAGGGACTACCATGGTTCAAGGAGACAGCTCCCCACCACCTTCTCAGGGCAACTAGAGATGGGCAATAAATCCCGGCCTTGCCAGTGTTGCCCACATTCCGAGAACTAATTTTAAAAAAGCTCTTGTACAGGGTGGTCAGCTGAACATGCACTGTTCTTCTGTCCAATGTTCCTCTCGCAATCAACACCATAGAATCATAGAATAGTCACAGCACAGAAGGAGGCCATTTGGCCCGTCGAGCCCGTGCCGGCTCTCTGCAAGAGCACTTCAGCTAGTGCCACTCCCCCGCCCTTTCCCCGTAGCCTGGCAATTTTTTTTCCTTCAGGTACTTATCCAATTCCCTTTTGAAAGCCATGATTGAGTCTGCCTCCACCACCCTCTCAGGCAGTGCATTCCAGATCATAACCACTCGCTGCGTAAAAACGTTTTTCCTCATGTTGCCTTTGGTTCTTTTGCCAATCACCTTAAATCTGTGTCCTCTGGTTCTTGACCCTTCCGCCAATGGGAACAGAAAAACCAGGCTAATTTGTTAATCATCTCACTCTAATTTTACATGGCTAAGGATATTGAGGTTCTGGGAGAAGGTGCAGAGGGGGGGAGGTGACCAGACTGGGCTCTTAGTTATAAGCATAGGTTCCAAGAGTAGGGGCTATTTAAAGAAGCACTGGCTTAGAGAGATATGATTTAGGTTCTTAAAATGATGAAGGTTATGGATTCAGTCCGGTTAGATGGGTTATTGGAGTTGGATAAGGATGGTAGGACGGGAGGGCAAGGTGTAAAATCCTGAGGCAAAGTAGCCAAATTCCAAAAAGTATTTCTTTTCACAGATAATCACCTGCCTCTTTTACTGAATGTGGGGACTTGTGGCGGGTATGGATAGCTGCAGCCTTTTAAAAGGGAACTTGGCAGGTTCCTGGGTGAAGAGGACATTTCCTTGGTGGGCCTCGACCTTTGACCCGTCCTTTTCTTTTTGTATGTTCAAATAACAAAGGCCACAGTGCGTCACAGTAATTTACGTATGTGAAGTGCTTCGAGACATTGCTGAGAGAGGTGGTGAGTGCTCTGTAAATGCAAGTTTATTATAATCTACCTTAGCTGGGTCTCTCTCGGTCACCTCATTTCGAGAATGAAAATCCTGAGTTTCTCTAGTCGCTTCTCACAGTTCAATCCTTTGACGCAAGGATCAGCCTCGTGGTTCTTCTCTGCACCACCTTCAGCGCTTGAATGTCTTGAATGCCTTTTGTCGGGTGCCCAGAATGGACAGAGTACTCAAGGTGGTGTCTAACCTGAGTGTGACTTTCCACCGACTTGTACTTTACTGTTTGGCTATACATCGTTCAACCACCATCGCAACAACAACTTGCATTTATATAGCACCTTGAACGTTGTAAAAACGTCCCAAGGTGCTTCACAGGAGCGTTATCAGACAAACATTGACACCGAGCTAAAGAAGGAGACACTAGGACAGGTGACCAACAGCTCGGTCACAGAGGTAGGTTTTATGGAGCAACTTAATGAACGAGAGAGAGGGCGGAGAGGTTTAGGGAGGAAATTCCAGAGCTTAGGGCCTAGACACAAACGACCTGTTCTCTCTCCATACACATAGCCAAAGTGAGAAGGTGGAAAGCGTCATGTTAGAGAACCATGAGCAGCGCAAGGGAGGATTGAAGGGGCCTTGCCGTGCCCATTATGCTGTTTCACCACACCTGTATTCAAGTTATTGAACTCGTTAGCACGGAACTGATGAGAATGGACTTGTAACAGATCGCCACTGTGCCAATATAACTGCCTCTGTCAAAATGTGGAGATGCCGGTGTTGGACTGGGGTGGACAAATGTGAGAAGTCGCACAACACCAGGTTATAGTCCAACAGCTTTATTTGAAATCACAAGCTTTCGGAGCGCTGCTCCTTCGTCAGGTGACCTGACGAAGGAGCAGCGCTCCGAAAGCTTGTGATTTCAAATAAAGCTGTTGGACTATAACCTGGTGTTGTGCGACTTCTCACTTCTGTCAAAATGAGAAGCCGTGTTTTCGGAGGAGGGCTGGGTCACCAACACATCAGCCAAACGGACAGTACTTGCATCTCTCGTGTGACCTTCTGACACCTGGTACTCTTCTGACTTAGCAACACTGTTCCCATGGAAATCATGGGATGACGAGATGGAAGGCAAATGATCGTGAGTGTGCTTCGAGAATTAGAGTCCAGCTCTGTCAGGCAGCTGGGAAATCTTTTATTTATTTTGCCCTTCTCGTTCTGTAGGGCCAGCTGGACATTGATTACTTGTATCTCTCTCTCTCTCTCCCTCTGTCTTCCTTTTTTTCTGTCCTTTCTCTGATACTTAGAAATTGTTGTTGGCATTCAGCAGATTAATATTCCTGTGTCCGCAGGTTAGTGCCTCGCTAAAATATTGGGCAGCATTTGCTATTATCACTGGCAGGAATTTTGAGGCTTCCTCCTTCACCGGCTCACTTATTTTTCTTCCTCTCCTGTTTTCAGTATCTATTTTCTCTGTCTGTCTCTCTCTCGCTGCCTGCCTGTCTCTGTGTCTTCTGTCTGTCTATCTGTCTGTCTCTCTCTCGCTGCCTGCCTGTCTCTGTGTCTTCTGTCTGTCTATCTGTCTGTCTCTCTCTCGCTGCCTGCCTGTCTCTGTGTCTTCTGTCTGTCTGTCTGTCTGTCTCTGTCAGGCTCTGTCTGTCTCTGTCGGGCTCTGTCTGTGTCTTCTCTCAGTCTGTCTGTGTGTGCCTGTGCCTGTTTATCTCGTGCTCTCACTCTCTCTTCAGTCTCTCTGTCTATTTCTTTCTCCATCTTTCTATCTATCTTTGTCTATTTTCCCTATTGTTCTTCATATTTCTTTATCTGTTTTTCTCTCTGTCTATTTATTTTTCTCTCTCTGTCTCTACAGTTTTCTCGCAGTATTACTGCCTTTTTAGTTCTTTTCTAATTAAACAGAAAAATGGTAATCTTATTTTCATGTAGATTTTTCACTCTGGGAACTGGCCATTAATTAAATATGTGCATTTGAAACTGCTTCTGGGAACAGTCAGGTTGGTGAATCAGTCCTACTTCCATCCTGAATGATTTCAAATCAGCCATTTGCATATCCTCATGCAGGCACTAATTTGTACAATGTGACAGAGGAGAGGATTATGAAGTTAAATCGGTTTTGCAGAGAGGAAGGTGTGTTGCCACGAGCTGCTCTAATTGATGGCATGTCGGGCAAGTCTTTGAAAGATTTACCTACTTCTTTGAGATGAGCTTTACACGAGACATTTTTCTTTTTTATATGACTTAAATGGACATGCCGAATCCAAACTAAGAGCCAGTTCGCGGTAAATAGTGGCATAATTATTACCACACAGCTCTCCAGACTGCCCCATGGTGGGGGAGGTGGCTGAGCAGAAACTGTCCACCTCTCTTTACCGTAAGGGGGTAAACGAAGAGTAAAAGTGGTACGGGAGTAACCATGCACCATGTAGCTCGTACCTCAGGCCAGCTCGTGGCTCTGCACATTGTGGACTGCTGCTTTGTGACTGAGAAGGAGAGGGAGAGCAGCTGTCGCAAGACGTGGCAGGAAGGGAGGGAAGGATATCGATTGGGCTCAGGATCTACTCGGCAGATTGTTGAATTTAATCCAGATTCCTGGAAACAAGCTGAAGGTCCGAGCGTTTTGTCTTAGTACGCATCTCAGAGGCCCACAATGAAGCCTCATGGACCACACGTTTTAAATCCAGCTTTCCATTAATTCGCGTATATCTCACGTTGCTGATACTTGGGGCTCTGTTTTTTTGGGATTTATCCACCAATGAGAGAAACTCTCCCTCAAAAACGCCGTCTTTTTTCCATTCCTGAATGAGCATTACAATTGGCCTTAAGTCAAAAGGATTCCTGCTGCCGATTGATGTCAACAACCTCCTACTGGAAAATGTGCTTGTGTGGATGTCGGACAAGGACCGAATGGGCCCCCCCCCCCTTCCCCGCCCGGTTGAATAGCCTCCCGACGCACTCTGTCTAGGCCACGCATGAATAACGGCCACTTGGAGAAGGTATGAAAGGTTAAGCAGCGCCTGTGGAACCAGAAAGGAAGACAATGGACAGGGCGGGAAATGGTGGAAGGGAGAATTTCTAAAAATAAATGGGGGGGGGCAAGAAAAAAAGCTCTCCCTCAAAATCACCATCTTGTTCCATCCCTGAATGAGCATACCGTTGGATTCTGTACAATTCTAGCCAAGCGAAGTGGTTCTGTGTAGAATTCTACAGCGTAAAAGCCAATTCTTCACAAAACATGAGGGTTATACTGCATCTCTGCTACTCCTGTCCATCATACAATGTATAGATTGTGCTCTATAAAGTTCCTCTCAACCCGTTGTATGTCGAAAGGGTGGAATTCAGGGTTGGCTCTTGGAATGCGAGTGCGGTTTTCTGTCAAGATGGCGAATTAGCCAACTTTGCTGGATTTTGGAGTCTGCAGACCCAGTGCCACCACCCTGTTTGGCGCTGTTCGGTGTTGGGGCTATTTAAGTGGGGCAGGTAAGAGGTTAGATTACACACCTGGGCCTGCATTCACAACTGGAGTCAATGAGTCCATTAATTAGTACTTTCTGTCTTTCTGGTCCCAATGCAATTTAAGTAAAATGGATGGACTATTTGGGGGTTTTCCCTTTTCAGGCCTCACGTAAACTAGGTTTGAGTTTTTCTAATTGTCTTCCCTCTCCACTTTTTGCTCGCAGAGGACCAGCTGCCTTCCGGCTTCCCTAACATCGACATGGGCCCCCAGCTGAAGGTGGTGGAGCGTACCCGAACGGCTACCATGCTGTGCGCGGCCAGTGGAAACCCAGATCCCGAGATCACCTGGTTCAAAGACTTCCTGCCTGTCGACCCGAGCTCCAGTACACGCATCAAACAGTTGCGGTCAGGTAGGGGCCGGAAAAAAAACCAAAATATTACCGACAAATCCAAAAATGATTAATCTGCTTCTTTAAGAGAAAACGTGGAACCAAAAGACCTTTGTGTAGCTGTTACTGCTGTTGATGTTTGTGACGTCCTCATAGCTTGTCATTCTGTCTGTCTGTCCTGTGCGTAGAGCTTTCTTTGATTCACGCTGCTCACTGCTGTGACTGTATCTCCAGTTCCTTTCATTATATTCTTTGAAGTGGCTCTTCCTCCCTGGGCCTACTGTAACCTCCATTTATTTATTTTTTGTTCTTTTTCTTCTTGTTTTTCTTTTCTCTCTCTTATTTTTTTCCATTTGGGATTCCATTCTGTGACCAATGTGTCAAATTGAAAGTAATCGTTGGGATTGGGAAACTCTTATGAAGCTTTTATGCTGTCCTTGCTGGTTGTGGTATGTGTAGGTGAGGAGGCGGCAGCCATTTTAACCCAGTGGAACCATTGGCAAAGTGAACAAGTTGTATCAAGAACTTCAGTGAACATGGTACCAAAAAAAAACCTGACCGGTTGAATTTTTTAACTTGTATACTAAGTCTAAAATAAAACCTATTTTAAAAAAGGAACTAACGTATAAATGTTTAATCTAAACCTCACATCCTGCAGTGAGCTGCACTTAATCCTTCACATGATTGAACTCCCCAAAAGGTTCAAGGACCTCTATTGCCATGGTTTTGAACTTTGACTTTAGCAACTGGTCTATCCTTGCTATTTTGCGAATGCATGTTGCTCATTATATTAACAACAAAAAAATACTAACAATCATTTAAATAAGATGACAGTGAATTGAATTAACCTCTTTTTTTCTAATGTGTTTGAACCTAAGTAAAACATTTAAGTCTAAAGCTTTTTAATGTTACATAACAATGACTATGTAGCTGAATAATGTCTTCTATAATGTTTTCTTTCTTTCTGTTTCTTAATCTTAAAGAATCCTTTGGTAAGTATTTGGCTTCGAAGCCTAATTCACAAAACCCTCTCCAGACTAATGTCACAAATAGCTTAAAATGCATGCTTGCATTTTACTAACTGTTTTTTAAAAAAACAAACCCCGCTGGTCCTACCCAACCGACCTACACAAGACTGTTGTTGTTTTAAACCCCATCAGACAACCCTGTCCATAACCTAGCAACAGATTTTACCCAGAATCCCTTAGGAATTCTTCATGCTCCACCCTCTTGAACTATACCCGTTTTCTGCATCCATTGTAGTCTTTTGGAGTTCCACATCTAACCCATACAGATACCTCTCCTTAATGCGGTCATGTCTTGGCTTAGGATCAACCATGCTCAATTTTAACAACCTCTACAAATTGTTATGCTCACCCTGGGACCATTTCGGTTATTTAAGTTGCCATTAATACAGGGTATTAAATTGTTTTCCTAAAGTAAGCAAGCTCCCTCAGTGACTGGCAGATAAATACACTCAGAGCCATACAGAGCAGGATGGGCCCAGGTTTGATCCCAGTCTGATAAATGAGCTAACCTCAGTTGGGACCCTACGGTTGGGGTCCTACGGTTGGGGTCCTACGGTTGGGGTGGTACAGTTGGCCTTAGGGAACAAGCAGCCAGAGTTCCCACTCTTGATTGTGGTCCAGTGACTCCCGTTGGAAAGTGGAACAACTGGGCAGCCAGGCACCAGGACAGATTCAATCACACGAGAAGCTGATCGAACAATATTCCCTCCTCCCTCCCCATCCGTCCATCGTGTGACCAGGTTTAGCTGCGGTTCCCCACACGACAGGATAACCTGATGAAACTCAAGCCTGAGCTTTGCGATCGGCATTATTTTAAACGGGTTACCGCCAGCGTTAAAATGATGTCAATCGGAGACTTTGGGCCTCAGTGTCGAGGCTCAGGTATGAGGAATGGCCTCTTGGGTAAGGCATCAGAGGGAGGCCTGAGCCGATGTAATCAAGCCCGACCTTCAGCAGAGGAGGGGACCAAATTGAAGGGACGGGTGATGGAGTTCTGAGTAGATAGAGGTGGATGAAACGGCCCTAAAAATAAGTTCCTTCCCGATTATAAGTTCACACAATAGCTACAAAGACGCTAAATGAATGATTTCTGAGAGTTAGGAGCTTCTCGAGGCTGCACTGCCCAAACCTTGCAAGCTGCTTCTCGATAGTTCTATAAACTACTTATATATACTTTACAGCCAATGAAGTATTTTTGAAGTGTAGTCACTGTTGTAATATGTTGTAATATAGTGAGTCAAGAGATTATACCAGGTACGCATCAGTAAGAACTCCGCACTCTATAGTTCTCACTAATCACTGATCAGTCAGAGGGATAAGCATTTATATTAAGTGAGATCTATCTATCAATATTTTTAATATTTATAATATATTAAAATCAGTACATGGGTCATGCGTTCTATTGAAAAATCCTATGTCGACGTTCCTATGAAGATTCTTGTGTTCAGAAGTCCACAGTAGTGGTGATGCTTCCCTGTAACGCCAGTAGGAGACGCTCTAATAGGATTTCCAATGTTAATCTGGTCACTGAACTGCGACGGGCCCTGTAACAAATGACTGGAAATGCTTTGAGTCTCCAGCGTGCAGTCGCAGCCCTCCCACCACTAGTGGCTCTGTGGCGCGGGGTCACCCAGCCCCAGCCACCATTTTTGATTTTATTCTTTCCAGCAGGTAAGTTTTATTTTTCATTTAATCTATTCATAAATTTAATATTAGGTCTGTATATCTTCTTTAAAACTAAACATTCTGGGGAAACTCAGCAGGCCAGGCAACATCCGTGGAGAGAGAAACAGAGTTAACGTTTCAGGTCGAAACACTTCGTCAGAACTGAGAAAAAAGCAGGAAATTAAACTGTTGTTGTTTCAATTTTCCAGCATCCGCAGTATTTTGCTATCATAAACATTCTGGGGACCTGCATCATTCCTACCTGGCCCGCTCCCCTCGGCTGCCCCTGACTCCTCACCCGGCTCCATGGCCTCCCCGCTGCCCAGACTGCACCTTAAAAACCTGTTCTTGACCTGCACCACTGAGAGAGGGTGGGTTTCCGCGTTACTTGAATACATTTGGAGTTTTAATTAACAGGGCCATCCCCAATAATGTGAGGAAAGGATCCCCTTTAAGGAATTCCGACCCCTCCCGCATCAAAAGCCGCTTCCCTGTGAAGGCCAGGAACTGGAGGTTGAAGCACAAGCAGGCTGCATTCACCAGCAGGGTTTCATTTATTTTTAACACCGGTTTCCTGCTCGTAAACTGAGCAATTCCCTTTCAGGGCTCACCTGCTGAGGAAGCCCCTGTTTGAAATGCAAAGGTTTAAATAACACGGCCTTCCTCAAATCTCCAGATAGGCGGGGAATCAATTTTTCCTCCAATACAAAAGCAAAATACTGCGGATGCTGAAAATCTGAAATAAAAACAGAAAATGCTGGAAATACTCAGCAGGTCAGGCAGCATCTGTAGAGAGAGAAACAGTTAACGTTTCAGGTCGATGACCTTTCGTCAGACCTTTCTCCACAACCGATCAGACATTTTCCTATTCTCCTCTTCCTACCCTTCACCCTTTCCTTCCTCCTACCACCCTGAGTGCCCACCGCTCACCCTGTTGGCCTCCCTCCTTTTGCCCTGTGCCCACTCCTCACCCATTCAATCTCCCTCCTATTGCCCTGTGCCCACTCCTCACCCATTCAATCTCCCTCCTATTGCCCTGTGCCCACACTCACTTTTCCTTCTCCCTCCTAGCACCTCCCACCATGTAAACTCTGTGCCCATTCAGGAGAACATTTTATGGGGGAGGTGGCGGGAAGTTTTTGTGCAATCTCAGAACTGAGGGTGACGGAAATGCACAGCTGCCCTTCACGAAGTAGGATGGGTTGATCCTGTAGTCAGAGACTTGGCAGGCAGGTTTTTCCATTCAGGACCTGCTTGTTGCATTGGATGTGAAACTCCTTCCAGTATCTAAAGCTTCTGTTAGATCATAAACCGTGGAACACTCTTAAAGTTATATTCTGACTGCCCTTTCCTCCCCACCCCTCCCTCCCCTTTAATTAATCTTAGCTTTCAGCACCCACACCATTACATACAGGTCTCTCCTAATAGCTAACAACCTGCTTTATTAACTGTAACTGTTACCTAATAACCCTAACAGATTAACACCCCACTCCCTTTAGATTAACTCCCTTTAGAAACTCAACACAGTTTCAGGCTGCAGTTTGGCACATTCTGGAATTGGGAGCTACCTAAATCCGACACTTCTGGAAAGGGATGGTTTCCCCTTTATCTATATATTTTATTTTATTTTATTTTGATGTTGAAGTTGGGTGTTGTTGTGTTTCTTTTCTTGAACTGGCAGGAAGTGATGTCAGTGTAGAATATAACATCCTGTATTTGACTTGCCCCAGACAGTCCTCTTCCAGCTGGTGTCCCATTGGGCCAATCTACTGGTAACATTCTCCACTACTGCCGAGCAGATGTTTTTTAGTTAACAAGCTCTTAAGTTAACTCAAAATAGACCCAAATGCTTTAATCTAGTTCCTGGTGGGCATGGTGCCATGACACAAAACTGCCCTTTGGCACTAAGATGGCATTCCCACTCGGAGGAGCAATAGACGGCTGGTCTCGGAACTAGAAAGTTGCCACCCTGCCTGCTCCAATGGCTCAGCAGGTTTATCCCATGAGTAGCGGAGCCATTCAGACCAGAAAGTCCCACATTCGACCCCCCCCCCCCCCCCGTCTGTGGTGAATTGGCTCATCTCAAGTAGATCGGTCATAGGGGCGCTACCGTGGGACTCTCGGTGCCCTTGGATCAGGGAGGGGGATTTCAATCAGGGCTCTCCTTCCTGATTGCTCTGTAGGGACCCCTGCGGGAAGTGCACGTGTGGATGTCTGGTGAGGATAGGAGTAGGATCTGCGGTGATGCCCTCTGCGGTCAAATGGCCTCTTAGCACTCACTGTCTAGATGCACTCAGCAGTAATGGCTATTTAGGTGAAGTCCCGGAGGACAATTGGTGCCACGTCACCATACCCCAGCAAGGAGTCAACACCTTCAGAAAAGATCTGAATGGCTCCGCCACTCACGGGATAAACCTGCTGAGCCATTGGAGCAGGCAGGGTGGCACTTTCCAGTTCCGAGACCAGCCGTCTATTGCTCCTCTGAGCGAGGATGCTAACTGAGTGGCAACGTAGGGGCAGTTTTGTGCCGTGGCACCATGCCCACCAAGAACTAGATTAAGGCATTTGGGTCTATTTTGAGTTAACTTAAGTGCCTGTTAACTAAAAATGTCTGATTAGCTAGCGAAGGAAAGGTACGTGACACATTAGTGCAATATAAGGGGTGCTCTTCTGAGGCACATTGTTGGGGCAGAGGAGAGGGAGCTTTACTCTGCATTCAACTGTGCTGCACCTGACCTGGGATTGCTTGGTGCAGATACTGAGTGCCTGGAAAGGGAACTTGCTCTTTTTCCCAGTGCTGACACCCCTCACTGTGATGAGCATAGAAGTTATTTTTTTTTAAGAGCCCCTAGATAATTCTTTTGGCTGCGTTTTGAACAGAGAAATTTGGTACAAGCTGTCCTTGTAAAGAGAGAATATGTTCTGTTTGGAAATGAGGCCTTTAACATCCTTTAACTCATATTAGAATGCCCTGTCATAATGTTTCAGTGAGAAATAATAGCCCTGTAGTTTAAATATTCCTATTGGGGTGGGGGGGGGGGGGAGGGGAGAATATAAGTAAGGAAAACTCAAAGGTGCAGTGTGTCTTCCTCCCAAACTGTGCGTTGGAATCCTCAGTCGGCCATTAACTCATGGCCTGGCTGCCGTTTTATGGGAGTAAGTTTCGGAGTTATCCTGCAAAGTGGGAGGTCCTCGTTTTTGAGGGAGGGTGTCGTGAACCCTCTCCACCCCCTTCCCCAATATAGCCCATCAGGTGACCACGGATCACTGTTGATCTTGGTCTTCAGAGACCCAGCGTCCTGCCATCCTGCCTGAGAAGGAAAAGGGAAGTTGTTGAACAATGGCACGGATAACGGGGGCTGTGGGTATATGGGATGTACCCCAGTGTGTAGGCAGAGATCCATCCCCCTTCCAAAATGGCTACCGAACAATCAAATTCTGTGACCCATTGGAACTCTGTATCCAAGACACCAAGCGTTTGGATGTGCCGGATTTTAGGAATGTGGTAAAATGTTGCCTGAAATTGTGCCACCTTGCTGGTAGCCAAAGGACCTGCCATCTGTTAAAGGAAGATTGTGCCACACTCTCAAAGAGGAGTCAAAAAAAAAGTTGTGACTTCTGAAAATGTTTTAAATAATCCAACCAGAGCAATTTCGGATTCGCCTAATGGAATAGTTTTGCATGGTATCTGATCCCGCCCATTTGGTGATGAGGAGGGGCGACTCTGGTCCCATGGTTACATTATTTGAATGTACATCACGATGTTCCATGGAACCTGAAGTTCTGGGATTAATGTGGGAGCAGTGCCCACATTGCCTCAATCTGAATCATCGAATCTTACAGCACAGAAGGCGGCCATTCAGCCCATCATGCCTGTGCCAGCTCTTTAAAAGAGCCGTTCAATTGGTCCCACTGCCCTGGTCTTTTCACGTAGCCTTGCAAATCCTGGAATTTAAGTCGTGTACTTTTCCACCCCTGACCTTTGCCACGTTCCTAGGGAGATTTGGGTGAGGAGTTGGGAGGTCCTCTGTCAGTGACACATACAGTGCACTGTGGGAGGACGTTCCAGGATGATTCTGGACCTTGGGTACGCACCCAATCCAGATTCATCCCAGAATGAATCTGCAGGCTCACGGTGTATTTTGTTACGCACACAGCTGAATATTCGGTGGTATGTTTTTGGAGACTTTAAAAGCAGAACACTTGCACTGTCAATCACAGGTGCAGGAAATGGGATTGCAACGTCACTGTCTTGCTGATTGACAGTACTACTTCCCCTGGAGTGTAGGCTCCCAGCGCAGGAGTGACGCATCTGGCAATCGCAAGTCCGCTCAAAACGGGAGCGATTTGAGTCCTAAAGACCTTCTAAACCTGACTTGAGCTTAGGGTTGCCAACTCTGGTTGGACGTATTCCTGGAGGTCTCATCACATGACCTCCTGCCTCCAACCGCCCCACCCCCACACTCCCGCCATTGGTCACCCAACACGGCCAATCTCTCGTCGCCACGCCAGTTGGGAACAAAATAAATCTTTAATACCCAATCGAGTGATTCTTGACTGTGAGTCAGTTTTTTCCCCCCTCTCCCATCTCAAATATTTTTAGAACTAATAAAACACACAGTTTTTTTTTATATACCCCTATGATTTTCTCCAGGGTTGCTTACAGGAGATTAATCATCAATTCCAGGAATCTCCAGGCCAATCCTAATGGGTTGGCATCCCGACTTGAACGCCACCAGGTTGTAAGAGCAGCAGCCAAGAAACTGGTCTCGGTAACGTGGTGACGCCCGGCCAATAGAATTCAAACAGATCAGACCAGCGTCTAAAAATTGAGCCTCATGACAAGTTGCGCCATGCGACCGAAATAGTCAGCTCAATGGCAGAAAGACACAGGCCTGTCCTTATTCCTCCCACATCTCGAGTGGCAACCTCTCGCTTCCACCAGAATGCCCGGAGGGAAAATTTTCCCTGGGCCGCACTCGCGCGGCCTCTAGTGGCTAGTTTCTGCATGACATCTGTGGTAACAGGCAGACCGGATACCAATCAGCCCCTCTTCTCTTCTGCGCCTCCTTGTGATTTCGGTCCCATTCGCAATGGGCCCAAAAACCAAATGAAAACCGCTCTCCCTTTGATACCATCCGCTATTCTGGATGCAGCCCAATTTTTGCCGAGCTCCTGAAAATTCTGAGCAACTGATGAATCTATTTTTCTCAAACTTGAAGCTGCAAAACTTGGGTGGCAGCGTCTGTTGTTCAATGCAGTCATGGATCAAATACAGCGGATGTTAATTCACCCATTGCTTTGGAGTTGATCCACCAACTGCATGAAAGAATCGCTCTGAAACAGCTCAGCCAGGCTAAAAGTAAGCTCCAAAAATCAGCTGCCTGTATTTGGAAAGTGAAGATTAAACTAGATGTCAGTGCATTTCAGATTTAATTGGAAAAATGTAACTAATTAAAATTACAATTAGCTGGAGCTCCTTTACTGCATTCCACCGCGCTGTCCCTACTGTTTAATTCTGATCATGAGTTCCTTCTGCTCTAACTCCAGGTGAAATTTGTGATCCCCCCCTCCCCCCCCCCCCCCCCCCAATTTCTAAGTGTCCTGTTGTATAGAGGGAGAGCTGCACATACAGTTACATCTATCTGCCTCCCAGTTTCTTTCCTTCCTCTCGTGAGGGCACTGAATCTTGCCAGGGTCTGGTTCAGTGCCTCGCCCAAGGCTCCACTCATCAGGTGCGAGCCTAAACAGTGCATATCGGCAGACTATTTGGCTGTGGGGAGCATGGAGTCTAATCCTATCTTCACCCGACAACGCCCCCCCCCCCCCCCACCACACACACAAACATGCACAGGATCAGGGACCCTGGCTGATTTCCCCCTCTCTCCTTCCCCTTAGTGCATTGATTCTGAGAATAGTTATAATGCCACTAAGCTAACACTGGGTAACTCACACAAACCACGGAGAGGGAGGAGGACAATTCAGCTAGGGTTCCCAATCCTGATTACCATCTAATGACCATTAATGGAAAGTGCATGTGTGTGAATGTCAGGTGAGGACAGGTTCAGGATCAGCTGCTATGACTCCACACGCGCCACCCGCCCCCCCCCCCCCCCAGCCACACTTGGACGAGGTACCAGAGGGCGGTTGGTGCCCAAGAGCCGAATCCCAGAATGAGTCTGAACCTTTAGGAGAGAGGGGGGGGGGGGGAAATGTTTAATTAAATAGAAAGGGAGAAGAGGAATGCTGCGTCATTAGTATCTGATCTGATTCCAAATCCTCGGACTGTCTGAATAGACAGTTTCCTAGAAGTAAAGGGAATTAGGGGTTACGGGGAGCGGGCAGGAAATTGGACATGAGGCTGAGTTCGGATCGGTCAAGGCCCTGTGGGTGGCGGAGCGGGCCCAGGGGCTGAGTGGCCGGGTCCTGCTCCTACTTCTTGTGTTCTTTAGATTTGAGGTTGGGATCGGATCAGCCATGATCTCATTGAATGGCGGAGCAGGCTCGAGGGGCCGATTGGCCTACTCCTGCTCCTATTTCTTTTATGTTCTTATGACTGCTGTGCGCTCCTTCTGGTACAAACCAGGTGAAGTATCTCACACCAGCCAGTAGGTAGGGCCACACCTCACACCCCCTTGCCCAGTTCCATGAATCGCCCGGGCGACAGTTACCGTGCCATGAACGTCTCGTGGGGTGACCATCCTGCTGCGGCCCAAGCTTTGGAGGCCGCGTTGCTATGGAAACGGGAAGCTCTGCATTCCCCTTCAAATGTGGCACCTGCCCTGATAGGACAGTCTTCCTTTAACTGAAGGTCCACCAGCAGTTTAAAAAGAGTGAAGTGTTTATACGTCTGAAATCTTATCTTCTAAAATCTGCTTCTGCTGCAAAAAAAAAGCCCGCGGCCTGTCTTCTTCAACTAACGGCTCTTCTTTTTAATCTTATTTGCATTCATATTATCCTCGCAGGTGGTACTCCGATACGAGGTAAGAATGATGGAAGTCGGTGAACTTTCACCTTTTCTTTTTTGCTTTCCTTTTTGTTTTAATTACTTATCCTTTTCATTTTCTTTCAGAACTTTTCATTTTCCGTTTAAAACAAAAAAAAATCGTCTTTTTTTAATTTGTGTCTGGTATTTTGTCGCAGTTTGTTCTTTGTGTTTTTTTTTAAACTTATATTAAATCGAGCAAGATTTCTCTCTATTCGATATGCTTTGACTGAAAGCATATCAAAGCTTTGTGTGTCATAAAGCCAGTCACAGCTCCATATTTGTCTCTCAGTGTCTGCCCCCCCCCCCCCCGCCACCCCACGAAAGCTTCTCTCTCTCCTTTTAATTTTTAAGCCGTGTCATTTATTTGTTTATTTTTTTTTGGAGGACCTTGCTGTGTGATTGCCATTACATTGAGGGCTCGCTCCAAGGCAGCCTTGGCCTCCGCACAACCAGCTCGAGGAACGTTTTTGGGCAGGCGTTTTAATGATTAAAATTGTAAGACAGCCCATCATGGAAGATGAGATGACCCGTGCTCCAAGGGAAATGCTTCACGGCTCTGTGTGGCTTCGCATCAAGACAGGGCACTCGAACACGATAACTTAAGAGTGCCGTTGCCAAAATGATTTGTGAAACCAACAACCTTGTTGGTAAAAAAAAAAATTGAAATTGTGTGTTTTAAATGATTTTTACCAAAACCATTGCTGTGAAGAAGGTCTTCGCTCTGTATATTAAAAAGGTGGCAGAATCTGATCTATAATGTCAATAGCCCACAACCTGTAGATTATTTCAGTGTTAGATCTATATGTTACTGTGTTCTTAATGTCTGCATAACCAGCCTTGTGCTCCAGCATATTTTTTTACAGTCGAATTGTTTGAAAGAAAACTGACTATAAAAATCGCCCCTGTCTACCTAGCTCTTTCACCGTCTAATCGTCAAACAAATCCAGTGTTAATGGGCATTTGGAGGCACCTCACTGCCCCCCCTCCCCATGGATCAATTGCACAGCCTAGACCCCAGGCTCTGTCTGTTCTGATTTCAGCCAGGGCAGCTTTTGAGACGCTATAATTCGCCTCTGTTCTTTCGGTACTGGGGAAGGGGAAACTTCCAGCCGGCTCCCCGTCCCCGGTTTGCGAGCCGGTGACCCCCCTGCTGGAAGGGAACTGGTTTGCGAAAGTCAAATGAGGACAGGATCAGGCTCAGCCGTGATGTTCCCCAAGGCTGCAGAGAGCAGCTGATCCCTCTGGAACAGTACCCCAGTACAGTCAATGCCTGCAGGGGCTGGGGGGGTGGGAAGCGGTGACACACAGAGAAAGAATGAGTAAAATTATCGGAGGTGTTGTGACCTTGTTGTGCTTCCTAAGATGAATGAAATTCACTGGAATCTGGCAAGACTGGAGTTTCTATATCTCTCTGGCTCCTGCAGACTCCATTCATGGCCTCTGCTACCATTACAGAAGACACATATCAGCCTCCAACCCAACTGAATCACCTTGAGCTAGATCTCGAAGTTTTGTACTGCCTTTCTTTGCTGGGAGTGTAAACGCCTGCCTGTGTGGAGCAGCCGTAGCGGGATCCTCCGTGCCTCTGTTGAAAAGTCTGCACAGTTCTCGAGAGTCGGTGTAGAGCCTTTTACTGTGTTCTCACTATCTTAGTGGTTAACACGAGGCAATCCTTATATAGGGAAGTGTTCTCGGTGTTGCTGCTCAGTCAGTAGCTGATTGAAATGCCAGTTTCTTCTTCACCAAGCCATTTACTGATGTAAATTTCTCAGTGCGCGGGGGATATGCAGATGCTACGAGTTGCTCCCTGCCATGAGCCCTGGGTGCAACCTTACTGGCGTACCCCCAACATTGAGCCCCAGAGTGGTGGGATTATGGTTCGTGCCCAAGGTTTACCATGCATTGGTGAGATCCCAGTCTCGCCCACCTCATCTGAGAAAGAGAACGAGGGAAAGAACTTGGAGGATGGAGGGAGGTGGCTCTCGGGTGGATGGTGACGAAAGCACTGGGCAACTTTCTCTTCCCAACAGTTTATTGCCATTTTCCTAAGCACACTCTATTGACTGTTCATTGAGAGAGATAAGCAAGGAATATCAAACGGTTGTACTTTGAGGGCCTAATTAGACAGTTTAGATAGCTGTGTTGAGAGGATTTTGAACTCTTTCTTTGAAAGCTTCAATTCTATTAAGTAAAACTGTCAAGAGAAAATGATTGTTGTTGAGCATCTTGTCATCAAACAAGTGGGCTCTCACTGTCCTCTACCTCGTTTCCCCCTCCCTATTTCTTTCTTTTTTTCCTCCTATCTCTGCTGGGGCTTCTCTTTTCACAGAGGTGACTGTTTTCTTGTTCCAGTTGGTCTTTTGTTGGTTTCTTTGTGTTTCCCTGTTGAGCAGGTACTTGGTGAGTGTAGCTGCATCATGTGATTAGTTCCCCCATTCGCTCAGGGATGGAGGAACTGTGTAAAGGGGAGATGGTTGTGCTGATAACAGTGTCTCTCGGTCACCCGTTGTTTTAAACTTCAGAGCGTTAGTTGGAGGCAGGCTGGATGCGGACATTTTGTGCAGATGGTCTTGTGACTTCATGAATCAGTTCTGTCCCTGATTGGTCCAGCGGAACCTATGCCTGCTCCGAGCAAGCCATTGAAAAGCCCCCAAAATGCAGGAGGGAGCGAGCAATTGTTTGGCAAGGTTCTCCCCTGGCCATTGTGCTGCATCATAGCGACATGACACCAACCCCAGATTTCCAGGCCTCCGTCAGTATGAGTGCCACTAATGCGCCCTTACAGGTGCCAAGTGCCTACCCCATGTAAATTATATGGCCCCCATCCCCACAATTGGTGGGCTGCATGGGGGAGGGTGGGCTGGGAGTTCTGCTCATCCCATGAGCAAAGTGGGGGGGAGGGGGCATCCTGGAATTTTGGGCCCAGTGTTTCTGATCCACAAAGACCAGGCAAGATCCAGGGTTTGATCCCTGGTTTCTGCCATGTTAGCAGGCTGGGGCACTACAGCTGACCGCAGTTTTTTCGGGGAAAGAGCAGGGACGGGGGGAAATTAATTTGGGGTTCCACTCCTGAACACTGTCCCTGAATGCTGTGCACGAATGGGCGCTGGGTGAGGACAGGATGGGCTCAGCTGTGAAGCCCCTGCATGGTTGAATAGTCTAGACATCTGACACTTAATTGTCTGGGCTCAGTCATGAAGAATGGCCACTTGGACGAGGTGTCGGAAAAGTGATGAGGCCTGAAAAATCATAATCCAGCCACCGGCATCACTTTCAGAAAAGAAGAGATGAAAACTGAAGGGAAAGTCCTGGAAGTTCCTCAAAAAGAAGTTTAAAAAACAATGTTGGCCCTAATTTTTCCATTTTAGGAATATAATCTGAATAATAAGTTCCACTGTCTCAGAATTGGAATCTAGGAACCCACAGCCTCCAGGCCCAGTCCCTCATTAAGAAACGAATCCTCTGACCTCAAATGTGTTTTCCCCAGCTGTAAGATGCTCTTTACAGTGGTATCTGTATAAATAAATCATGTGAGAGGGGTTCAAGGCAGCAAACCAGCTTGACCAGAAATACGTCTGTGGGGGTCAGGGTTCAAAGCTGCCGGTGCCAAGGCTACACTGGGCCGCGTGAGGGGGTGACCATGTGAGGGGGTGGGCTTTCGATCAGAAATGGAGGGACCTTGTTACTGGGAGCGGAGAACTAATACCTCCGCCGGATTGTAGAAGAATATATTTGGTTGGCTTTATAAATGCTCAAGTGATTTTTTTTTCCCCATTTCAGTCTCGGTGTGCTGAGGGTGATCTATGTTGAACGCAGGTCCCAGAGAAATTTCCCATCTAATTAAGTGTGCACAATACGAATTTAAACAGGTGTAATCGCATTCAGTGCCCATATTCCTCTTTCTAGCATCTTGTCTATTCAGCATTATATCTCTTTTCCCCCCCCACCCCAGGGGTTAATCACCGTAGAGAGATTGTGGCAGTGGGATTGGCTGAATTAGCTGCAGTTAGAAGGTTACGGCTAGGCTATAGAATAGTTGCAAATAGGTACTGAAAATGTGCCAAGCTAGTGTGGTAGACATGCCCCCTGATAAAGGGTTGCCCTGTGCCATTGGGTAAGCAGTGAAGGCCAACATAATTAGAGTCGCTGCAGTACCTGCCCACACTGCTTACCCACCTTGACGTCTCTTAATGCAAGTGTGGTCCCGGGGTGTTTTCTGTTTCAATACGGACCACAAAGCAAATCTGTGGAATATAACCTGAGGTGTTCCCTGTTAAATGGACCCCTTTAACAGGCGTGTGCTGTGTTCATGACTACCTGTGCCCTGTTCAGACTGCCCTAGCAGATGGTTCGGGGGCCAGTTTGGTACTGGTACTGATCTCGGTTCACTCCAGCTGAAAGAACCTAGAGCCGCGTCCCCTTTTACAGACTGCACCAGAGCTGACCGGGGCACGCTCATTTTGGAGCACTTGATCCGTGTGTGGGCACCGTTGAGCCTTGCAGCATTGGCGATTGGCGTGCACTGCAACGGGCAGGTAGGCACACTCTTCTGGTGTGGCCTGGGGTGGGGAGGGGGAAGCAACCTGTGGAAAAATTACAGCTGAGAAGGGGGTCCCGGATTAAGAAGCCCATCTCTCCTCACGCAGGTCAGCAATAGATACCCAGCCCCAAGCTTACCCCTTGACCAGCTGCTTTTCTAGTGAACAGCACTTTGGGTGAGCCGGTCTCATGGCTTGTGACGTCAGAATTGGTGATCCAAACAGGGCATTGCGCGAAGGTCGGTCGGGAAATGCGGCCATTTCTGCATGTCGTGCGTGAGAAGTCCCGGGATTTTAATTCCCTCTGCTGCCGTTTGTCTCCTGACAGGTGCCCTGCAGATCGAGAACAGCGAAGAAACCGACCAGGGGAAATACGAATGTGTGGCATCGAACAACGCCGGGGTGCGGTATTCTCCTCCTGCTAATCTTTACGTGAGAGGTAGGGAGCGGCTGATTACTCAACACCCTCTCACTAAAGGGTGCTGGGCCTCTGGCAGAGCACGACTTCTATGAGCTTCTAGTGCCTGAATGTTTGTTTGTTTTCCACTAAAGCAGTTCAGCACAGGGGCGTATATTCCCGTTAGGTTGGATTCATATATTAAAAATCCTGGGAGAACCCACCGGATTTCCTGGGAGGAATTTTGCAGCGTGAAGGACAGGTTATATTCGTCCCAGAAGAGCCTTGGCATAAGGATCAAAAGAAATCCTTTTCTATTTTTGATTTTCCTCTTCAATAACTAAAGATCAAACAGCTCAGTGTACATTTTTCAAGGTGGCTCTCCTGACACTGGGCCGTACTTGACGGGGTTTGGAGAATCGGGCACAGGTATCAGTGCGCCTGAATGGCATTGCTCCACGAGTTGGGTGCGCCCGCCCCCCCCCCCACCCCACCGATTTTAATCGCCGGCAGACACCACAAGTCCAATTGGGCTCCGCAACAGGAGAGCATCCTTGTACCCGTAGAAACTAAACAGTTCAAGACTGAGAGCAGATTGCAGCACAGAAGGAGCGACTAGGATTGCTGAAAACACACGGCAGGTCACCCAGCATCTGCCAGAGTCGCCCTTACCCTCTCGCCAACTGTCCTAGGGTCAACGCCCTTCATCAGAACCCCAACAGAACTCTGATCGAGGGACCCCACCCACAGCATTTACCTTATTCAGATGCTGACTGACCTCATGTGGGCCTCCAGAATTTGCAGTCTGTACACCCACATTGAGACAAATAATTTAGAAACGGCCCCAGCATAAGTAAGACATTTTTTTTGGACCTAGTTTGTGCCCCACTGTCTCTCTGAAAAGTGTTCTGCGGAAACAGCATCCCACACCTCTCCTGCTTATTCCAAACTCTTTATTTGAAGAGGCAGGTTGAGGATGGCAGGGTGAGGCCCAGTCAGGCAGGCCAGGATGTGCCCGATTAGTAAAAAAATCCCGAATTGCTGCCAACAAAATCACAAATACAATATAAGATAAGAATAAACATGCGCTTCCAGCAGGGGTTGCTGGATAATAATCAGGAGCACAAACTCTGAACTCTCTCCCTGACTCGGGCTCACTGAAGCTTGACTGAGATCAGTTACCTGAGCAGACTGCAGGTGGAAACTGCTTTTCAGAAAAATAAATAACTCCAAGTCCTGCTGATCTTAGTAATTATTCCTAAAATTAATATCTGTGGGAGAAATAGCTTAAAATAAATGTAGGAGATTGGGAAACAAGCTCGTTTAATCAGAGGTACGCTCAACTATTGTCCATAGGGAGGGAGAAAAGCAATAAGAACCAGGCAAGGTGGCACCCTCAATTTGCCCTTTTTAGTAGATGTACAATTATCTCATTAAATAGTTTCTTGGTATTCTTTATATCAACATTCTCTCCAATATGGCAGAGCAGTGAGAGCCTCTCATTCCAGCAGGTCCTCTGAAAGATTCTGCAGTGAGCGGCTCAGAGCAGTATAGTGCAATCTACCCCAACAACAAGACACATTTCAAACAAGATCATCTAACCTCGTAGGAAAAGAATAAAAACTAGTCAATCAAATTGAGGAGCTATTTGATCAGACTCCTCAGAATAGTTGATCTAATTGGTAACTTTCAGTCATCCAAACAGCACAGTTAAAACTTGCTTGGGTGACGTCATAGCCATGTGATGTCACCATGTCAGTTCTGATTGGTTAAAGAATGGAGTTACTACATGGGATTGGATAGAAATGGTCACGTGATATTCCCTCTCACCAAATTGAGAGTCTGGGCTGACCCTACATTAAGTGTCACCTTTCAAGGCTCAGCCTCTTGTAGCCATGCAGTGTGGGGCATTTTGCCAAGGTGGGTATCTGCCATTGACGATGGATATTCAAAAGTGTGCTAAAGTCCTCAACAAACACAGTCAAGGGCAATCATTTATTTTGGGCAGAATCCAGGAGGTACTGGATTGTGAAATCTAATGGCAGGAAGGGATATTAAAAAAAAAAAGTGTGGTTTCATCATGCCCGTGTCCAATTTAGCGACACGTGTGTTGGGGCCCATTGAAGCACTCAACTGAAGGGCCAGCTGGCTTCAGGTGCATCATGCGAGTACACTGTTACACCTAAAGCGGCTGCAACATTGGACCATTCAGTATAGTTAGAGTACTGCTGGTCACCCAGTCTCTTGCCACATCCCTTCAAATCTTGTAATATACGCCCCTGTTCTATCTGAAGATAGGCTATAAACTGTAGGTAGCAAGGGAAGGAGCTAACTCAGCCTTTTATGTAACTTGTGATAACTGAATGTGCTTGAGCTCAGTTTAGGAGAGTTGATGTATAAGGACAGGAATTAAAATATCTCCAGATCTCACTGGATCTCTGTCCATTCCAGCCTTGGCCACTTGTGTCCAGAGAGGGCATTGAAATGTATATAAAGTGGGCATTAGTTTGGAATAATTCATTCCCATTTATTTTACCCTTGACTGCAATATCTAAAATCTAGCCCAGGGAATAGTGCCTCTTCCTGCTGAAGGCCGCTAATAGTTACGCCTCTGTTAAAGTCATTCATTCTCCTTGAGCGTTCAGCATGATGTGACTCCAAATTTAACAGCTATTTAAATAATTAGTATTATATTATATTTTCTATAAAATTTATATTTATAAAATTCTCAAGTAATGTACCAGTAAAACCGTATTACGGGACAATGTGTAAAAACTCAATGTCTGACAAACTCTTGCCTCAATAGCTGGAATGGAAGAAAGGACCCAGTGGGTTTTCCAAACCGTCTAAAAATATTGTTGGTTCTCAAATCTTTAAAATTATAATTTCTGATATTTTTACATCATTTGGTCTTTGACCCAGTGAGTGTCGATTGTGGAGGAATAGAAAAGGATTAAATATTGTGCCTTGAGTAATTTTTGAAAGTCAAACTGTAAACTATCAGTTGTCTATCCAGATCCTTCCAGAAATGTCAGCATAACTATCAGCTGGGAATTGTCGAATATTGAGTCTACTATCGCAGCCTATAGCTAGGCCGAGAGCCTGAAAAGGGCTGATGGCAAAACCTGGTATCTTTCCCATCCATCGATAAACAGCGTGCAGTTTATAGAAATCTCTCGACTCCTAAAAATTGGACAACGTTCATGTGGTACAGAGGGACCCCACCCTGTCACACCACCAGGTTTTATCTCGGCCCAGTTCAGCTGATCCCAAATGGGACTGTTGTCAAAGTTGCAACAAAAAGGAACTGTTTCTGAACTATTTCCAAATCCTTTCTGGTCATCGCCACTGGGATATGTGTTGCAACCCATCGCAACGATTTTAAGAACGCAAGAGACCATGTTAAGTAAAATAATTGCCTGCGTCTGTATAGTATTTCTTCCTAACTTGTGTTGTCATTTTAAACGAGACTAGACGACAAGTACTTATTCAGTGTTTTCTGATGTCCAGAGAAGGGCGCACTGACAGTCAGAGAGGCAGGCAGGCAGCAGCATTGACTCAAACAGTATGTATCTCCAGGGGCAACGGGAAGGAATTGAGATCCATTAGTGATTTCTCTGGTTGGTACCAGATGGGCTTACCCGCGGCACATGACCCTTTAAAGAACCTGCATGTGGCATATCAGCCCCAGATGGAGGCAAATCCAAGTGAAATGGATGCATCCTCTTGGCTTCTTTGCAGCCTCAGGAGGCTTCTACTCTAGTAACTTAAACAGACAAGGCATCCAAAGATATCTTAGTCTGGGAATAGATGACAGAGACCAGCTGGTAGATTATTTGAGGGGTTCAGCTGTAGAATAATGGATACATGGGAGTGATCGCAAAGCAGTTTATAGTCAATACCTTAAACTGCAAGAGCAAAGCCTCAGGTTGCATGTAACTGGTATACAGATGCCAAAATCAAAGCTGCAACCATGATGAAACTCGTGTTAGTGTGCAGGATATCTCTGGGAAAGTCTACAGAACACTCAAGAATGATCGAAGGTGCCTCTCCCTTTGACTCTCTCCTGCTAGTTGTGGAGAACTGCCTGGCCTCCACTTGGTGCCTCTCTACACTGACATACCTGAGGAACTCAGTCCCTCCACCTGTGGCAGATTTCAAGTTGGGAGTCCATGCTTCGACACTCCATGCTTTAATGCATTGGTGTGAGGCCATCAAGGTAGAATCTTGAGACTTTCTGATGGAATCATCATCTTTTCAATCTTTACGGGAGAGTTGAGGATTTGGCCTTCACCAAGGTGAGGAGTGTCTTTGTTGGGTAATCTAACATGCCCTACCTTATTGCACAATAAAAACCACAATCTTAGCCACTGCCTTGCCGCAGAAGAATTCTGTGTCCCACAATCCAATTCCTTTTTTTCTCTTTGTAGACAAAAGTCAAGAACTTTAATGCCTATTTTTTTTGGAGAGTTACGGCAAACACTTGAGGCTGGATTTTGTGAATGGAGGCGAGTTGGAGGTGGGACAGCTGCTTGTCGTGTCAATGTTCCGCCTCCATCCTCGTCTGACCAATCAGAGGGATTTTCCCCTAATTGAACTTGTTAAGCCCGCCCTGTGGGCTCAGCAGGCCAATTAGGGAGGAAGTCACTGATAGATCACGTCAATGTCAGACCTGCTATCTGTCAAGACTTCTTGAAAGAAGAAATGACAGCGTTTGACAGCTCTGTGAAGCTGTCAAACACTGATATTCTCTTTAGTTTGATGAGTCTTCGTGGTGAGGACTCATCAAACCTTTCAACGTTGTAAATTTCACATGTCTGTAGGATCGGAGGATCCAACAGCTATTATCTGAAATTGACGAGGAGAATGTCGGCTCTCCCGATCCAGCGCGGCTAAAGGCTGTAGAAAGAAAACAAGGTAAGTGAACACTTTTTTAAACTTATCACTCACCTTACATACTTACCACTCCACACTTGCACCCATCACTCACCTCTACACCTTACTTCCAGGTGCCTCCGACCACCGCAGACCTCCTTCACGTCTCCTCCAACCTGGCGGGGTTCTCCGAGGTCGGGAAGCCTTCACCTGCGAAGGTAAAATGGCACTAATCCTTTTTTCTGCCTGTTAACTACCTGTTAACAGGCAGTTAAAAGGATTAAGTGGCTTTCCCGCCTCCAGGAGACGGGACCCGAAGCTGCACTTCCTCCCGCCTCCTGGCAAAAGGGCACGGAGGCAGGATGGGGGCGGGTTTGCCATCCGCCCCCACTTTCTCCGATTTTTACCGGCTGTCCTGCCTCCATGCCCGCCTCCTCGGGGCTTGGAAAATCCAGCCCTTGGCCTGTATGACCAGCTCATTTACACCTCATTAATAATGGGCACCTCCCAGCAACGTGTAAATGTTGTCACAAGGTTTTTGCCTTTCGCACCTTTTGTCCCTCCACGTACAATCCTATTCGCGCCTCAGAGTGGACAATCCAGGCCTTCAACCTCCGCTCAAGAGGACTCCCGAGTGGAACGCTGCATCAGTTCAATTTGTGACCTCGTTGAATGAAATGGCCCGATCAGAGTGAATTGAAGCTGAATTATGAGCAGTTTTGTGCTGTGAATTCAAGCCCGTTGAGAGCTGGGTTGGAGCTTGACTCATTTAATTTTGGATTCTTTAACAGCTGTCAGAAAGAAGACTTTCATCCCATCCATCTGGGCTCAATTCCAGCTGCAGCCCTGGAGATGAAAGGATGGAAGGATAGTGCAGCCCTGTCCCTCTTTTTCCTTTCTTAAAGAATATGATATTCTCCAATATCGCCGTGCACATTGGAGCCAAAACCTCAGTAGCAGAAGAAATAGATAATTCAAGACTTTTTGGTGTTTAAGGTGTGCTGCGGTCCCAAAAGACGAATTCTTTACAATAAAGCACGTGCTTGATTCAGAAGGTGATGGCTGCCTTCGTGTGGACTATGTTGAAGTATTGCTGTGCGCAGCTTCACCTGAAATGAGGCCTGGTCACTCTCGACCATTAGTGATTCTTTTCAAGTCTGCATTCTAGCTTGTTCTGCCAACTTCTTAAGTTCCAGACTGGCAGGAAACTGGCAGAGATCCATATCAATAGAACAGAACACATTTTGAAAGTGAGAAGGCTGTTAATCTTGCTTCAGGGGAGCTAGTCTATCAAACCGATTTAATACCATCGAGCCTAGAGTTTCCGAGCACTAATCCACCTATGTGTTATTAGAAATCTTGCATACACAGCCGCATTAAAGTAACACCACTCAGTAAATCTATGTCTTGATGTCCAAAGGCAAGGGCAGAAAAATGTATGATAGAATCATAGAATTTTACAGCCCAAAGGAGGCCATTCAACCCATCGTGCCTGTGCCAGGCCTCTCTCTGAAAGAGCTATTCACTTAGTCCCATTCTCCTGCCCTTTTCCCATATTCTCTTTTTTTTTTAACTGGAGAAACCTCGGTGAATGTTGAGGCCCATTATGCAGGATACAGTCAAGATTGGCAGGAGAGAAGACAAGGAAAATGAAGATTTAGATGGCTAGGTAACAAAAGCCTGTAAGTTTTAGGGAGACGGGAAGACTGATGGAGGCGTAGCCATGGGGAAAGGATGTTAGGGTGAGAGTTGGTACAAAAGGGGTAATGTTGTGAATGCGTGCTTCTGGTGTGACGCCTTGACCACTGGATGTGCGTATCGGAAATTTCTGCCGTACGTTGCCCGCATTTCTGATTTATGCTCCCAGAAGGGGAGGCCTCCGCACTGGGAGTGGGGACTCATTAAAACACCCCCCTAATGAGTCCTCGAAGCAGAAGACAAATCTTTTGACTACAGAGGGATCATTGCCCCTCTACCCCTGCCCCCTGGCTAGCAAGGCAGAGACTATGTGGCCTCTGAGATTTTTTTCTTCCTGCGCATATATTTCTAATGTATTCTCTCTTCCTCTTGTTCGAACAGTGCAAAGCTGCTTCAGGCCTTCCTCTCCTTATGCTGTAACAACTAATAATTTGAAAATGATGAAATGACAACACAAAGGGGAAATATTAATGCAGTATATTAACATAATGGCTACACTGTAAGTAGATCAGCATTCCCAGCTGAGAGTTATGAATTCACTCCAGACAGTCAATTTACCAGAATACAGATTGTTAAAAAATATTATCCTCCTTGCATGCTTTATGTGTAAAGTACCACTCATAGCATAAGAAAGTCATTTGTTTTGTTAAAATTGTTTTTTTTCCACCTGGTGCCTGTAAACTATCAATGCCCCTGAGCTCCCTCTTCAGAGGATAAAGTGGTTACTAAGGCAACGGTTTGACCCTTGCGTTGGGGACTGTTGCTTGATGGTCGCTTCATCCTCCTGAAGGTCTGACCTCTGAGGGTTCAAAGGTCATGGATGAGGTTTACTAGAAGGAAAAATAATTTGAAAAACTCTACTTTGAACTAGCGCCATTAGACAAGTTATGATATTGGGAAAGAAATAAATACCAATTGGATGGAAAGGTAAAAGGTCATTGGTGACGTATTGAAGATAATGCAAATGATTTTTTTCCTGCAATTTTAATTTTGAATATAAAAATGTTAGGGGGATGGATATTTGATCCCTCTCGGAGCTTTCCTCCCAACTCTGCGACATACAAGGTTCTGCTGTGTTTAAAAATGATTTGTGGCCGCAGTGTGGGAACAGCGGACTCCTTTCCAGGAGCGACAAGCGCGCAGTCAATTTGTAGCACGAGGCCTTGTCCAGAGAGCTGCAGGCTGCCGCGCGCTTGGCGCAGAGGTTCAGAGTTCGAGTCGGTTGTTCCTGGCCAGCGATGGGAACAATACAGCTGCATCTCTTTCACTTCCTTAAGAAGGCCGCTGTGGTGGGGAGAGATGGGGGCCCAAGTGCCGAGACTTCAGGAAAAACGATAAAACTGCTCGTGGCAACTTTATTTCTGAGCAACTTTCTGTCAAAATTCTGAAGCCGACAGAAGAAGTGAAAGAGATGAAAGGGAATAAAGGAAATGTTTAAGTTATGTGTTCGAAGATAATATAAGTATAACAGCCTTGTGTTAGTTTTTATTTATTTTTTAATTTGATTTATCAATGGAATTGTTTGAGTTAAAATTCAATTCCCTCAGAAGGACTAACTATTGAGACGACACACAAAAAAAATTAGATTCTTGAAGATCTAGGTGGAAAGGTCAAAGGTCGTTAGTGAGAGTAGATGTTGCAGCTAAAAGCCTTGAAGAGGCCTTTTTACTCTCTCTGTGTTTCCCCTATTTCTCTTCTCCCCATGTCATTGTGTTCCGCATCAAACCCCCTACATCCCTCAGAGCTACGAGAAGGTTGGTGTGTTTTTCTTTTTTACTTTTTTTAACCCACATTACATATGAATAATCTTTTTATAAAAAAAAACTAAAACCCCACAGCACAGTTCAGATAATTTGCACTAGTCTGTGGGTCTCCCGTTTTTGCATCCCAAAGTTTTTCCCCCACTCGTTTTGGTGATGTGCTGTGCCTTGTGGTGATGATACCTTGGCGCTTGTACACTGTTGCCTGGTGCATGATGGGAGAATGTAAGAAATACGCTGCATGCCGCTGGGTCACGCTAAAATATGCTATGACAAGACAGTGTTCCTGCTGCACTTTAATGAGGGTTCAAGGTTTAACGATGGTCTTGGAGCCTGCCAGGCACCTAATTGCACTATTTACACCTGGACTACACTGATTAATAACTACCTGATGAGACTACTTTGTGTGTGGGGAGGGGCGGGGAGGGGAGGCGAAGGTATAACTGTAGATTATGCCGGCTGATAGGATTACTGGGTACATTTTTTGAAGTGCATTGTGGGACTGAAGTGAACACGGGTGAAATGGGAGGTATGGTGCCAAAATGGCAGCCTCTAAAAGGTGCTGCGTTGTCTTCCAAGTTGCCCCCCCCCCCGCCCCCGAGATAGCAACAATAAAGTTATTGCATTGCAACTTGCCCACATTGAGATCATTTTAGAATTGTTCCCGATTTTCAAAAATTGATTGTGTGTGGAAATTGAGCAGCTTTGCGGCTTAGCACAGGATGCTGTCTTCGGGATGTCACCTAACCGACAAAGTTATAGACAAATAGGAATGTGCAGGCCCAGAAAACACCACTGCGGTCCATCTGGGCAGTCCCAGTGTCTAAGGAATATCATTTTCTCTCATACCCCTCTATCACACCTTTCTCCAGATAATTACCCAGCTCTCTTGTATCAGCAAATTATTCAGCCCCCACTGCCTCCTTTGGCAGTCCACCATTCCATACATTTGCCACCCTCTGTGTCAAGTAGTTAAATATAAACTGCCTTTCCACTCTCCCTCTTCCAAGATTGAGGCTCTCTTGCAGAATCTGTGATAAACATGTTGATCTTTATCTTGTTTATATCTTTTAGGATCTTGAATACTTCATTAAGATTACCTGTGAGCTTCCTTTTCTCCAGTGTAAACATTCCCAGCTTTTGCAGAATTCTCCTCGGAGCTCAGATGCCTAATCCCAGCTATCAGATTAGTTGCCCTTCGCTGTACCTGCTCCAATTCCTGGATGTCTTTCTCACACTATGGTGACCAGATTGTACACAGTACTCCAGGTGGGGCTGTACCAAAGCTCCTTGCAAACTCAGAATTACTACCTGAGATTTGTGCTCTTTCCTCTTGCTATACAGCCCATGATCCTATATTCTGCCGTACACGGTGATGGTGGCTTCAACAATCTACCCCACCCACATCATCCAGCTTCTTTTGATGACCACTATTTCATTCCTAGGTAGACAGAGAAGTTGGGGGATTCCTCACCTTTTGAGCCAGTGCAGTCTTCTCCCTTCTCCCCTCCCCGCCCCCCCCCACCATTTCTCCAGCTTCTTTTCCTTGGTTGACTCAATGGGAGAGTACTTGGAATCCAAATTAGGTGCACAGGTGTGTGTGCAAGAGAGAGCGAGAGAACGGTGAAAGAGAGAGACCGTCCCTGAAAGAGGCCAACTGTAAGACGGGGCAGAAATAGTTCAGTTTATCTTCCATTTTTGCAACGTGCAGAATAGCATAGTAAGCTTCGAATTCAGCTGATGTGGAGTGGCTACTGTACATTACCCCTTTCTGTGTATCTCACATTTTGAAAGCTAGCACAACCCATGGATCCCCTGTAGATGTGAGTGTTGGTGTGCCTGGAGTAGTTGGTAGCATAGGTTCAAAGCCTGTGTTTCCCTATGTGATGAGTTCCGAATCATGAAAAGTAAAAGCTGTGATATCCCACAGCAATGTTGCCCGTCTGCGAGCGGCCAGCTTGAGAGCAGCGTTGGTAGAGGCCGAGGAGTGGGTCACCTACTTGTTATCTCCACTGGGAAATAGTGAAGGTCTGGAGAGGGAGTAAGAAAAATGCAGCCTTGCTGTGGTCTCTTGCATCTCACTCCTCATGATGCAAACAGCTTGGTAAGTTGTGCTACAAAATGTCACAAGAGGATTCCCCCAGTACAGGGAGTGCTTGAGTCCTTGACCCGGTAGAAGAACGGGCCTCTGAGGTCCAAGAGCAGAGTGGCCGCTTGTCTGCCTCATTTTTTTTAGTCCGTCCTGAGCTGGGCCATCAGGTGGAGTCCCAAGTGGAACTAGAAAATAGGTACAGGAGTAGACCATTCGGTCCTTCGAGCCTGCACCGCCATTCAATGCGTTCATGGCTGAACATGCTACCTCAGTATAGAAACATAGAAAATAAGTATTCCATTTCCGGGAGAGAAAGGGAAGCAAAGGAGAGGAAGGATTTAAAAGAGGCCTTTGAGGGAATCTCAGACCAGCAGCAAAGATGGTTATAGCAAAATCTTTGCCACCTTCCCAGCTGGAGGAAGGTTATCACTGAAAAAAATGATGGTAGCAAATGGACTGGTGACTCACCTAAGTGTATGATTTTCATATGTAAGCCTAGATGGTGTCAGCAACCTGTCTGAGTATGGAGCACATCACAGCCAAGCCTAATTCTGTCTTCACCTAAGGTCTACACACCTTCCAAAAGAGGTCATTGGAAATCTATCAGCAGCAGAAATGGGCTGATTTTCACCCTCCCTAGTCCAGGGCACTTACACCAATTAGACCAACTGGTTGGCGATTGAAGCTGTGAGTTCTGCTCTGTGCGGTTTCAAAAGTCATTGCCCTACCAATTGAGCCATTGGAATTGGATTCACCTCTTTAGATTCCCTGCTTTCCATTCCCAAGCTAGAGACGTGTAGGCTGTCTGCTGTTAGAGTTCTACCAAGTGCTGTCTGGAGCCAAGCCCCAAGGAGAGGTACGAGCACGTACAGAGGTGATTGACCCTCTAGTATTCTCCTTCCCCAATGACAAAAGTAAGGCAGGAAGCCCAACCTGACAGGAAAGGGTGCGAAATAACATCCTTCCACTCAGCGTTACAGCACATTGGCACACCAGTGCACACTGCACCATATTCATTGAACACGTCCTGTGACAAAGTGGCACCGTCGGGAAAACATGAACAATCTGTTTTATAATCTACTTCACCTCATCTTCCCCCACCCCCCCCCCCTCCCCAACACACACACACACACACGCACACATATACCAGACGCTCTGTGTTTGTGCAGCGTTGGTGGGTTATAATAGTGACATTTAGACTGAAGATCAAATATAAAGAGGAAGCGGGAGTTGGAACTGAAATCTCAGCAGGGATGCATCCGAAGGAATTAAATAGTTTCAAGTCGAAAGAGAGAAAACAGAAGCGACGAGAAGAAAAAAAACCTGCCAGTCATTTGAAATATTCTGCGGTGCTGTTACTGCCCTTGGCGCAGTTCCCGCTCAGTCCCATAATTCAGCACACAGGAGGAGAAAAGATAGAAAACGAAAGAGCTCCCTGATGGTTTCTGACAACAGTTTGCTCAATAAAGCACGGCTCAGCTGCCTTTTATGCTGTATTTAGACAGTAATTAAGACTGGAAATAGGCAAAAGGTTTGAATTTGGCCTTTTTTCTTAATTTAATGAGGATTTACTGACTCCAAGTCTTCATGTCTGCCGATCCTCTCTGCTTAGCTCCTCTATTTGAAGAAATTTAAAAGTCATTAAGAGAAAAAATTCCAGCCCTCTAGGTACATAGAAGTAAGCAAGAATGAAATCAAATCATTTATTGAACAAAGTACAGCCCATATCTCTTAAAGAGGAAGTCATCTGCGTAACAAATGATCTATCTTTGCCGTCGCACTGCTCTCCCCAGAAGCCTGCCCGTCTTGCCACTCCCACAAATGCCATGTAGCTCCGTGTTGCGGAGACGTCCAGCTTTGTAATATTTGTCATTTTATTTTGCCTCACCTCACGAGTGCCAGTGTGTTGGCACCTTTTCGATTGCCCAAACCATTTTCCACTGGTAGCCTGCCCACACCTGGGAATCTGCAGGTGGTCAGAAGGCTCCTTGCTGCCCATGTGGTGAAACAGTACAATTACATCAGTTAGATTTTTCCACAATGTGGGATAGAACCCAGGGAAAGGGATTGTGGTTGCCATTTTTTTTAAAATTCGCTTATGAGTTCTGGGCGTCGCTGGCAAGGCCAGCATTTATTGCCCATCCCTAAATTAAACTATGAAGTGTAACGTTCTGTTAAATTAGATTTTCAGATTCGCTTTAAAGCAACTCATTGAATGCGAGTCTCCACTGGACCCAGTGTCTTTAACATATATCGTGTTCCGATAATCAACAGAGTTGTGGAATACCATCTTACATCATCCTTTTGGCCAGTCCGAACATTTGGGGACCATTCAGACTTCCGAATCCAATTTTCAACAGTCTGTTATTGGGCTCAAAGACATCTTATTGCAATAGTGATGTTCTGCCGAGAGTTTTTAACGCAAGTCCTAAATATGATATCCAGGACCTCCCCAGTGGGTAAAGGCAACATTCAACTGCAATACAGACCAGGAAGGCTCAGATTCCATCCCTGCTCTGTGCTGAGTTAAAGCTGTAGCAACTGCAGCCCTTAGAATCCCAGGAAAAAACAGTTTCAAGTTCTCCTCCTGGTAGCCATCCCACGCACACGTGAAGCCCGAGAGCATCAGGCTTGACTGTGTCGACCGCCCTTATCTTACTGGCACTCGCTGTTGAGGCTCACATGTAAAGAAGGGCCAATTGGTTGAACTACCAGAGGGCCTCCACAACTAGTGGAGCCATTACCTCAGCATGAGTCACAGCAGAGCCTAGTGAAGAAAAGAAGAGAGGGGAAAAAAACTCAAGAATATCCAATCTTATTTACTACTTGTCCAAGTGACATGCCGTGACAGTACATCAACGCTGCGCCAACCTTTATTATTATATTGACAGGCTGTCCAATTGGAATGTCAGACACCACTTTAGAGCTTGCACAGTCTAATGTAAGTCACGGTGCACTAAACACCCTGACAGAACACTGGTGTCGAATATACAGAGCAGTATTCTGAATCAGCAGCTTTCAACTTATGGTGCATTTTGACAGAGTGGCCTTTTAAGACTGCCAAGCAGGTCAGTGTGCCCGACATGCTGTTTTTCAGTAAATCAAAACAGAGTCGCGGGGTAGATGTTCAACTTGCCGCCCGAGCATCAAGCGGGCGTTGCGGGTGGGCCGCCGCTTGTAGCGCCCACCCGATTCCCATTGAAATCATCCAGAACAAGCGACTGACCCACAACACCAGTTTTACACCCGGGCGACAAGTTAAATATCTACCTCATAGAGTTTTACAGCACAGAAGGAGGCAATTCAACCCATTGCACCTGTGCCAGCTCTCTCAAAGAGCTGTCCAATTAATCCTATTCACCTGTTCTTTCCCCACATCTTTATTTTTCAGATATTTATCTACTTCCCTTTTAAAAGCTCTTACAGATTCTGCTTCTATAAGAGCATACCACATCCTAATAACTGTCTGTGTTAAAAAAAAAACTCTAGCCTCTCCTTTCATTCTTTTGGTGATGATCTTAAAGTTATGTCCCCTAGTTGCTGACGCATCAACTAGTGGAAATAGGTTTTCACTATTTATCTTATCAAAATCCCTCATCATTTTGAAATTCTCTAGCAGATCTCCTGTTAACCTTCTCTGGTCTAGTGAGAAGAACCCCAGTTTCTCCAGTCTTTCATAATTAAAGCCCGTCATTCCTGGTACTGTATCATTTTAGCATATCTATTCTTCATAGTCTTGACATCCTTCCTAAATATTGAAAGAACATGTCGGTTGTAGGTCCGTATTCCGTATACAGTTTACTGCAGTTTTCAGCTATTGACACTGGCCATGAGAAAAGGAGGGGTTGGCATCTCTGTAATCCACCAATATTCCCAGTTTATCAGTAGTCCCATTTCAGCTGCTGAGTAATTGGTTGGACTCACAAATGTAGCAGACAGTGGAACTAAGCAGATTCAGCATGGATTATAATGCATCGATGGGCCCCTACTCATGACAGCCATTCATTAATCCTGGATGGAGTGTGTATGTGGTTGTCAGGTAAGGGCAGGAGCAAGCTTGGCTGTGATGCTGTCTGTTGTCACGTGGCTAGGTTCACACATGAAAAATGGGCCCTTGGGGTGAGGTAGAAAAGAGGGCGGCAGGCACCCAAAGATCTGTGCCCCAGCAACAATCAGTGTCTCGGGAGGAGGTGAGCAAGCTGTGCAGACAGGTACGTGCCCAGTCACCATCTCTAATCAGCTACAGGCTGCATACAGCATCTGGGTCTTGATGCTGGACCCAGGAACATTGAGATAATCCACTTATGGCTATGGCTTCTGCTTATTGCTGTTAATAACTGAACTAATGCTGATTGCAGAAGCTTAACTGCAGTACTCCACATATAGATGTTGCAGTTGTGTTGATATTGTACCTTGTGTGTAAGATGGATCAAACTGGAGTAAATCCACACAATCCAATCTCTTTGGTTCGTGAAGATAAGTCTCAATGAGACACATGAAGTACTGACAACAAGCTGCTGATATGGACTGGTGGTAATCGCTTTCAAGTTCAGTCTCGCATTTCTGGTCCCAAGTCCCCTTTACAGTCAACCTTCACACTCATTCCCACATTAGCATTACTTCTTGAGTCAGCAGTTGGATGGTCTGCTTGCCTCTAAGGGTGATCCTTGAGTTAGCCAAACTTCCAGTTCGGCAGAATGTGTTGAAAGTCTGTGGTGAAGGCGGAGGCTAAGATTTAATATCTCATTGCTGTTATTTATAATGGGAGCCTGGGATCAGCTGAATGAATGCACTGATAGGCAGCATAGCTCGGGGGAGTAGAAAACCATCTTTATGTTTGGGAGGATACAAACTCTTCTCTTCCCACCTCTCATCTCGCAGGCCATGCGCAGCCTATGGCTGAGATGGTGGGTAGACAACCTGATCCCAGGCCTACACCTATGCCATTTTGCACATGGGAGTGGCTCACCATGTGGTTTTCCATCTGATTTCTTTCCCCTTTCCCCATGAGGAAGCACCTCGCCCACCTGCCCACAATACGACTGAGTTCACAGGCTCAGTGATGTGGAGAATTGATGGAACTATTTAATTTGAAAGGTATGGGTCTGTGCATCTAGTTTTTAGCTCACTGTTGCCCATTATAACCTTTTGCCAACCATCCAGTTAGATTCAGAAATAGCTGACTTTTCCCCCTGCGCTTTCCCCACCTCCCACAATCACACATCTCCATCGCCATCTTCCACCTTCTATACCAAAAGCTGGCAGTTCAAAGGTGTCTCTTACATCTGATTGCGATTGGTTCAGCTTGATTGGGCAGGCCTTGATGATGATTTAATGGTGTCATATTGAATTCAGCCATGGCTCATAGGATGGACAATAACCTGCATCATTAAAATACTATAAAGAAATACAAAATTAAATTCTAAGATTAAGATGCTATGTACAATAATGAATTAATGGTTTCACCAAATTGAGGACAGGCCGGATAATTGACCTTGGCTGCATCCTGTAGTTTCCTGCATATTCTTCACTTGGAAGGAAAATACACAGATGGCTCTTTAGTGCATTAATTAGATGCATTTGTTTTTTAAAAAATGACAGTAGCTGTTTGATCTGATTGACTGGTGGCAGTCTGTCATGGGTAAAGAAGACTGATTTGAGGCAACATATTGCAGCTTTAAAGAGTAGACCCACAATGAGCCTGTTGCCTGGACAACAGTTGGTCATGTTTTTACAATAGAATCCATCACAGTTTGGAGTCACCTTAAACCTTGAAGGAATCGACACCATATCTGTACAGAATTGGAGGGACGGAGGAACGAGAGAGAGTCCAGTAGCTATAATCCAGCCAACATGGACTCTCACTGGCACACTGGTGTTTTAGCACAACCCTGTTCTTTTCTACCTCAGACGACCAAACTCCCTGAGGGCAAAACTGGAGCCAAAGCTCCGATGGGAGGCAAGACAAAGTAACGCGGAATTGCGTGGCACTGTCCATTTGATCTGTGTAAATGGACAGGCCTGATGATTGATCTTGATTGCATAGAGGGTACACGAGCAAGGAACAGTGGAACAGTTTGAGTCCACAAGCAAAAAGGCCACCCTGTGATCTACCAGTGATAGTTTCAGGAGTGAATTGTGAAGGTGCCACTCACGATTGCAATGAAGCTGGTGATTACCGTTAAATAGTTGTAATCAGAGACAAATTTATATCTCCAGCTTCATTTTTGAATAATGCCATTCCTTTAAGGTTCTTTATGATGTGACATGGCTGTTAGGACACCAGAGAGGAGTCTTATGATGGTGTGACATAGTTGGAATTAGATTCAAGTGCTGCTCACATGGTATAAATGGGGTTTCTGTTTACAAAGCGAGTGTTAAGTGGGTGTGAAAGTCATTTTTTGTGGCGTAAACAAGACTTCTGAATGTCAGAAAATCAACGCCAAAGGACTCTGTATCAGGTGGTTATCATCATGCATCAGAACACACTTTGTGCAGTGGGAACACTGACCTGTCTGGTATGTTGAACTCTCTCTATGTCTGCCTGTCTTTGCTCTTGCTATCCTGCGCTGCTCTTCTCTGTCTTCCAATTGATTAGATTACACCTTCTGAAGTCTATGCCCCAATTCAAACCAGTTAGCCATCGCACTAGAAGGAATACAGTGGCTGTCTTTGTGTCTGTTTAACCTGTAATAATGAGGCTTTCCAAACAAACTAAGAGGCTAACCTTACCCAACACCTTCCACATCTATCCCCCGACTGCTGGTATTGGGCTGTCCAATAATAGTGGAAGATCCCACTGCCATCTGGAAATTACCGACAAGAGTCAATCTGAGTCAGCATTCAGCTTTGATCTGAAATCCCTTTCAGAGCATCTCTGGTCTCCTTGTGCTGTGTGCTTCAGCATGGTGGCAGATTTTGCCGTTTGAGGCCACTTTGAGCGAGGTTCGCCCAACCCCATTTTAAAAGAGCCTTTGTTTGTGAAGTGCTTGAAATGCTGGTTCATGGTTCTAATTTACATTCTCCCTTTTAGCACCTGTAACTCAGGCCAGTGGAGTTTTATATGTATACATATATATAAAAGCAGAGCCCCCCTTCTCAGTGGGTTGGTGTAATCTAATTGTAGTAATGAACTGGAAGATGCAAATTATTGTGGCTTTTCAACATTTTGGCACAGATTATGGCTCTTGCCAAAATGGCAGATAATCTGTGCCTTCTTGCTCATTGGTGCTTTGCTGTCTGGTGCAGTGTAGCTTGCCTTGTGGAGGTTATTTGGTGATGAAGTCCCTCCCTCTTCTCCCTACTACCCCGCCACCACCCGTTCCTCCCTGAATGTACTCACTGTCACATTCTTCTGTGAATCAGGGCTCGGAATCATCCAAACAGTGTTGCCACGCTTTCAAAGGAATAGTCTAGAGCACTCTTTATTCCCTTCCCCATCCAATTTAAAACAAAATTAATTACGTTTTTTTCTTTTGAAAGATGAACACTCGCAAAACACAGCTGAAACTGAAGTCAGCGTCTTTCTTTCACTGCCTTAAGTTCTTCAAGTTTCTGAACCAATCATTAAACCCTTCCCTGGGGCCTTGTCATAATTATTTCTGTAACTTTGTTTTAAAAGGGATCGGATGTAGAAGTCATAACAGCAAGTCTTAGGATAAACCACGCATCATCACATATGATGTTACATGATAATGAGCGCTGGCTGATCAAATTATTACCATAATGCTGTTCACAGTGAGAATCGACCTTGCGTGTCTCTATAACACAGCCTGTCTCCTGGACAGAAAAATGACTTGCATTCATGGAGCATCTTCTCACATCTCTCGAAAACATCGCAAAGCTCTTCACATACGACAGATTACTTTCATGTGCAGTGATCGATATATCGGCAAATAAGGCAGCCAGTGAGATCCCACAAGCAGCGATGAATTAGTCTAAATTTGCTGGTGTTGGTTGAGGGAGAAATATTGGTCAGGGCCCTGGGGAGAACTCCCTCCCCTTCTTCGAAATAGTGCAATGGGATCTTTAACATCCACCCAAACAGGCAGATGGGACCTCAGTCTGAAGGACAGCAACTCTGAACAGGCAGCACTCCCTCACTCCTGCATTGAAGTGTCAGCCTAGATTATTTACTCAAGTGCTGCTTGAACCCAGAAAGGTGGGAGTGGCATCAACAGGCACTACAGTGGATGGTCTTTAATTATATGATCAGAAGTGCCTGGTTGGGAACAGGGTTGAAGGTTAATGGGGGGGTTCATACTGAGATCATCAAACATCTCATTGGTCAGGCTGTCTCGTGCTGACCTTGCACTCCCTAATCAATGAAACATTTCTGTTGAAAAATATTAGTCATGCAAAATGGGAAGAAAACTTCCTTCCTCGCTCCTTAGAAATCATTTATTTAATTTTACCTCTGCCGGTATCAGGAGTGGAGCCAGATTACACGTGGACTTGTGTGTAACCAGGACAAATCTCATTTTGGAGTGAAACCCAGACTGTTTGCATTATTCTGCAGATTAAGACGTAGGATGAACCCGGGAAGAGTTAGTGGTGAGGTCATGTGGCATCTCTGGCTAGACTGCTTTTCATGTCTGACTGAATATAAGCCCTACAATGCCCGATAAAACCAGGACAAATCTACTTCCCTCTGGCTCTTTTCTCCCTCCCCTTCCCCCTTCCTCGCTTTGATCTGAGTTGGGGACCTTTGAACATTGTATTCAGCTCGTGATATGTGATCAGTGTCCTGTAGGCTTGAGAAGTTGGTTCTTTCATTCTAGATTTGTCTGAAATTGGGTCATTGAGAAGCAAAAAGGAGTCCTGCTCTATAAGTGCAATTTGTTGTAGAGTAACTCTAGGCACGTTTCTGGGTCCACGGGGTGAATTTTAACCCCCAAAAACAGGTGGGTTGGGGTCGGGTGAGATGTTAAATTTTTTAAATCTCAAACCCGACCCCAACCCGCCCACTTCCAGCTTTAACGTAGGCGGGACGAGGGGGGGCGGGCAGGCAACCCGCTCCCAGGAGGTGGGTTGGCAAATTTAAATACCTTAATGAGACAGGAAGCCTCCCATTTAACCTGCTTTGCAGGTTTAACCCTGGCTGGCCAGATTACCCAGGCCTCTGGAAACTCGGCAGCTCAAGGGAGGCGAGGACAGCTTCGGGGAGAAGGTAAGTGCTTTTACAGCACTGCTTGTGGGTCAGGAGGAGCAGGAGTGCTTCCCCCCCTGGGATCTGAAATCCCCCCCATCAGAAAATCCCCCTCCTCCCAATAGAAAGACACTCAGGGTCAGCGATTGGACCCCGCCGCGCCCCCCCACGCTCCCACTAGCAGCTGCACGTTCCTTACCTGCGGCTCAGGCCTGCTCCGAGTGCTCCCCGCCCGACTGGAAGGCAAGTCTGTCAATCAAAGAAAATGTCAACGGGAAGTTAAAACTCCACAGCATCCGGGGAAACCCGAACTTCCCAGTTTCCCGTCCAGAACTCCGCCACTCCGCCTACATAACCCGCCCTTGTCAATATCAGGACCGGTGATTCTGCTGCCGGGATAAGGGAATGCAATTTACCAGTGTAAACGTTGGGAGCTGGTTCAAGGGTGCTGAGCTCCTAGAATCTGAACTAAAGTATGGTAGTGTAAACTGGCCTCCTATGTCACTTAGGATATATCAAGATTTGGACCCAACATTCCACACATTTCCAGGAGTCCCAGGACTGGTTTGGACCTGAATTACTGCACAGAATAGATTCCAGCAGAATCTGATCTTTGCACAATGAGTGGCACCAATGTGCGGAGAATCTCCTTACCAATTCCCATCCCTTCACTCCTGCAGCTTCTTTGTCACCCTGACATGATCACACTCCCATGCAATGTGGTTTGCATCACCACATGACTTGTCTGCACCACACTGCGTGCCAACATGGTGCAGTGGGTGTGTGCTGTCACTCAGTTGCCCATATCAAGAGGTACATCCGTCAACCTAGCTGATGCAGGGCTGAGGACACCTGAGTAGCCTTCACAGCAGCTGTCCTGGTGAGTCAGTCCACTGCTCAGTGTTGTCGTGAGTCGGACAGAGCAGGTAGGCCCTCGGTTCTGGGCTGAGTGAGCTGATTAAGGTGGGCCAGCAGTAGGGATGCTACACTTGGCCTTAGAGGCCCCAGGTTAAAGAGGGGGAAAATTCAGGGCAGAACATTTCTTGAGGCTCTGCAGGACAGTACACTCGCATCGACATTGGCTGAGGACAGGAGGACATTTGGTATGTTGCCCTCAGCAATCGAACAGGTTCACTTCATCCACACCCCATTCTCCACGTTCCCACATGGGTGATGGGAGAAATTTGGTAAAATGGAAAATGAACCCTTAAAGCAAATTATTTTTGACGTGCTCCACATTTATTTTGAAGCTGTTCTGAGAACTCATTAATCCTATGCTTCTTACTTTGTGCATGGAGTCTGTCCATTTGCGGCTTGAACACCATGTCTTCTACTCTCCACTTCTGGTTGCCTTTGAGTTTGACATTGCTTGAGATGGAGATGTGATATCCAGCTGTTACTTGGTCCTTAGTTCTACAGAATATGGCTGGTCCAGCCAAAGACAGAGGGACTCCTGTTGTCTCCATAACAAACACACGAACGTGTGTGAAGTGCTGTGACCTGTGTGTCAGGGGTGGCAAAGGTGATCCCATTGAATGAAGATTCGCAGCAGTATCTCATTGATTTTGCTTTTAAAGAACCTGAGATCTGCTGTTACCCGAAGACTTTTATGGGCCTGGGCAATATGTTGTGCTAAATGCTTTTGTAAACTAAAGGTCATTAGAGGGGGGACCTTTCTGCTTTAAAGGTTTTAGTACATCTGCCTAAAAGAACTGAGCACAACAATTTGTTAAAAACCTGACCACAAAAGCAGGAGCCACCTCTTCCTTGATCAGCACTTTTATCCCTGTATCCTTTGGCTGTATCATAACTGTCCCCTTCCTGGTGTAATCACAGAATCACAGAATCCCCACAGTGCAGATAGAGGCCATTTCGGCCCATCGAGCCTGCACCGACACATATCCCACCCTATCCCCGTATTTAATCCCCCTAACACTAAGGGTCAATTTATCATAGCCAAATCAACCTAACCCGCACATCTTTGGACTGTGGGAGGAAACCGGAGCACCCGGAGGAAACCCACGCAGACACGGGGAGAATGTGCAAACTCCACACAAACAGTCACCCGAGGCCGGATTAGAACCCGGGTCCCTGGCGCTGTGAAGCAACAGTGCTAACCACTATGCCACCGTGTAATCTCACCCTGACTCTGTCCTCTCCCCCAGCACGAACAATCCGTCAACTTCAGATTACACAAGAACATGAATAATGGAACAGGATTCTCTCTGCGCACACCTGCACAGGCACAAACACAGACACATACCTGCGCACACATAAATATACACGTAGACACATCTACACTGACACACAAACCTACACAGGCACTCATCTGTACACACAATATGCACATAGCCACACAGACCTACACAGATGCACACCTACACACGCACATACTGACACTGGAACCTAAACAGGTGCACACCTACACATATACCTACATATGGACACATATACTGCCACACACATCTATGCACACATCTTTACAAACACACACACCTCTAGGCACAGACGCTTGCACAAGCGCACACATTTATATAGATACACATATTGATATAGACACACACACCCCCTCCCATACAAATGCACAGAATTAATTAAAATAAAATACTGTGCATAAAAATGTGAACAAATATTAACAAAAACAGTTGAACAACAAAACCTGCCTAAGTTATTTCTTGATTTTATTTCCTGTTAGGCCAGGCCGGGGGGAAAGGAAATTGATTGAAATATTCTCTGGCACTGCCATTGCCTCATTAAAATGCGCTACTCATTTGTAGAAATTCATTTTTTAAATTGCTTGTGTTTTTTGGCTGTATTAAGTTCTACAAATATACCACTTCTAGTTCTCTTTAGTGCCCTCTACAGAAGTGTTCCTTTTTAAGGTAGATGAGTTTCTACTATGTTTTGCAAGTGTATCTCTTTCAGCTCCTTCACCCGTCTTCCCTCCCTTCTGCCATTTTTGACGTTCTTTTCAGTCTTTGGGCTCGTTAGTTGTTTCCCTCAAGCCTTGATCCACATGTCCCTGTAGTCTCAATCACAAACAGATTGATGGTGCTTCTCTTTAATTTACTGCCAGTTCTGTACCCCCCCCCTCCCCCTCCTCAATCACCATGGTAACTCAATGTATGCATCTCACATTCGACCTCTGCGTCTCTTTGCGAACTGTATCTTGTACGTGTAAGTTCCTGGAGCCTCTCCCATCCGGTGCTTGCTGGTGGTAATAGTCCAATACGAAAGATGCGAGGACCATGTGGCTTTGCTGTGGCGTGTCCGTCGTAGGACTGTCCGCTTACCACACTGTCCACCGCTGATAAGCCAACCACTTTTTGACGTCCATGTTGTATCTGCAAGAGGATGATTGGGACGGGCGGGGGTTTCGTTTCACCAGTTAGATTCGGAAATCTTGTCCCACTCAATGCCACTTTATAACTCATCAGCAAACATGAGCCTGGTTGCTCGCGAGTCACGAGAACCTTGTCTTTTCTTTTTATTCATGTGGCGCTGTATGTGCCATAGTCAGAGAAACGAGGTTCGCACTGCCCTTTAACGAGGGAGCCATGGGTAGGACCAAGGAGCAAAATGGTTTGAGGATCTGAATTTGGCGGCTTTGATCAATTGAGGACCCGGCACCAACTCTGCCCGTTCCAGTATAGTCCAGTTACAGGGGACCTCTGAGGGTGTATTATAAAAGTGATCGTGACGTTGGGGAAACGAGAATCCAAAATTCAGAAACAGAAATCTGAAGTTTGTTTTGCGGGTGTATCCCAATGTTTCTCATGCCCTTGGCGTGAGGTATTGCCCCTTCGCTTTAACTTCTAAAATTACGAAATACAAACAAAAGACATCGAAAAATTAGATCATAGGAGCACTGTTTTCTGTTTGGTGCGAGGATTCCTCCTTTATTTAAAGTTACTTTCTCTTTTTCCCATTCGTCTTGCGCCATACTCATTCCATGGTTGAGAGAATGGGGACCATCTCCCATGACCCTGACAGTGCCATTCCAATATCTCTTCCTGCAAATCATTTGGAAGTGACCCACGCTGACTTTGCTCACAGCAGTGCTACTAATAACATAACCTGAGGCCACTAGGAGCTTGTCCCCCTTCACTTCAGGCCCTTGGTAGGCCTGCTCCTACATGTGCCTCCATTCATGACCTGACTGACTGTGGGATCTCGATCAAGCTGGCCAACAAAAGAAGGCAAGGGAATGTTTTCACGGGGAAGAGTTATCCCAGCTCGGTTTCTCCCTCCGCCAAAGATATCAGTCATTCAACAGTCCTGAAGTGCACAATAATAGCCTGGCCAGGGGTGGTAAAAGTCTCCTCTTAAGGTGCATTGCGTTTGAACAGCAGTCAAAATTCAACCCCCATGGGAATCCAGTTCTGTGTTGCTAGGGGTGATAGCTTGCCCAATTACAATGATTCATTAATAATTTTCAAGTTATGTGACCAATATCACAGTCTGGTGGCCATAATTAACAATTTACATGAAGGGTATAAAAGCCAAATAGTCATCCATCTGTGGAGGCAATTGTGGACAAGTTTATCACTGATGGGTGACCATGGGTTTTTAGAAAAATGGTGTCATTTATTATCAATGCACATTGGCAGGCCAGTCTGCTGCCTAGTATTCCTCTGATAACCAGATGAGCCTGCTCAAGCCCCTTTCACTTGGGACTCAGCAGCCGTTTTATATAGAAGACCATGATCAATGCTAAACGAAAAGTCTGGCTTCGAGACGTGAAAGGAGACTGAAAGGGGCCCCTGTACCACCCTCATAGCATTCAACAGATGTTCATTGTGGCCAGAGTTAGCACAGGGAGATGAGGGGATAAAAAACTTGACATGATTTTGGAGACTGTTGTAGATGGAACATGGACAACCAAAATATGCCATATTGGTGGCACTTTATGGGTGAATATTTAGGAACTGGTGTAAAGTGGCATGCCATTATGATTTAAGTGTGCAAAAAAAAAAGAAAAACCTGAGAGCAATTTACGCGAAAGCGTGGGACCTCTCCATGTTTATGATTCTGTGCGTTTCTTAAAGTGGGCCTGTACTTGTGGATCGGGGATGTGAGTGTGGCACAGGCCTAATATTGGTGCGTGCAGTACCTGTGCCTGAACAGTTACCCCCCTCTTCCCCCCCCTCTCTCTCTATCTCTCTCTGGCTGTCACTACTGGCAAGTCCTTTTGTACCCATTCCCTTGCCTGTGTCTGCATGAGAACCTCCAGTGTCCCTTTTCTCCCCACCCTTCCCTCCCCCATATGTTGTCCATGCCGCAACTCTGTCTCGTCCCATGTGCATCCATGTTCGACTGTGTAAGGTCTTGAGGCTGCATCCACTTCCAAGCAAAGGAGATGCACTACCTGTTGGTGTAGTCAACATTTCTTTTATAGTTTTTATTTTTTATTTTTTTATTATTATTATTTGTTTTCCTTTTTCTGCCAGGACTGCTGCGATGTGACAATGTGAGCCACCACATTCTGTCACATCGGCTGGAAGTAACGCAGCATTGAAGTGGGTCCCTCCCCAATCCGTCTGGGCATGCTAGCGATCCTCCAGTTATATATTCCTATGTGCATATATATATTTATATATCTCTCTACCTTCTGCATGGTGTCTGTGAACTGATAGATGCATCTATTTGATGGATCCTTGTAATATCTTGAAAAGGCTTCGTACAGTCGATATACCTGCACCACAAAAATTTCATTAGTGTTTCTCATCTTTATTGTTCCCAGCCAATTGGACACCTCTGATCCATCACAGATGACAATCAATGGACGCACTTCAATTGCAGCCTTTTCCCGTGGCTGCCCAGCCAGCTACACCCCATTCAATGGATTTGGTGGCCGATGTTTTCATTTTCCATCAACAGTTGCACTGGACTGGGTTGGATAAGGCCGCCATCTTGGTCGCGACTGCTTGTCGCTTTGCTGTTATTAAGCGGCCAACGGACAACTGAACTTTTTGTGGGCGGACAGGGTGGGAGCTATGGGTCAATGGGTCAGTTTTTTCCACCAAGGTAAAGAGGGAAAGAAAGCTCTATTGGGAATATTAGCAAGACTCATGAAGAGCTTTTTTTTTAAATCGGAACTGTGTATCCTCTTTCAATGAGTTGAGAATAAATGAAATCAGGCAGCCAAAACCATTGACTCAAGTCTCCCCAAACCTGCCATTCACTCCGGCAGACACAAAATTTAGGAGAAAAAAAACTTTATTGCCACAAAATGGCATTTGATCGATAAATGAAGCCACGTGTTCGGCAAGATTGTTTTTTTCAACAAGGGCTCACTATCAGATTGGGTGAAAACCCTTAAGGGTGTTTAAGGAATGATCCCATCCAGCACAGATGTAGCAAATAACTGGTATATCGATACCACAGTATATTTGTACTGGCAGTTCCATGTCTCTGAGTCAGAAGGAAAGACTTTATTTCTTTCGCAAGTGGAACCAAATGGCACTCGTCCAGTTACCTGTTCAGTTGTCAACGGTGATGCCAACCAACCAGTCCATTTTTGATGACATCATTCTTAGGAGGAAGGCACTGGTTCCACAGTGATAGATGATTGGAGCAACTATGCGATCCCTGGATGTTGATCTTCCTTATTTAATTAGTTAATGGCAGACAGCGCTCCCTGTTAGGAGGGTAGATGAGCAGGACTATTATGGGTAGATCACCAGAAGAATTATTTAAAAAATCAACAGTGTCAATAGAAATTGTACTGGAATAGCACTCCGACCCTGTTGGCCTGGCAGTCCAGATGATGTCATCCGAAACTGCCCAACTGAAGGAGGTAGTTCTATTTGGAGCTGAAGAGAGACTATAACATGGAGGAAAGACCATCAAAATTGGTCCAAATTTATGCATAGTTAACATAGTGAAAAGGCTAGACTACATACTCTTGAGGGATGGTTGCCATGAGAAGCAGTGATGCGTTAAGATGAAAAGAATAGTACTGTTCTTCCCACGTTGCCCTTTTGTGAATAAATTTAAGTAGAATTTTTAAAAATTGTCTTTGTTCAATAAAGACAAATGTTTTCCTTAATGGAGATACTTAGTAAAAAAAAAAGGTTTTTATAATGAAGGCAAAAACTCGTTGCAATTCTTTTAATTACTATGGAGAATTTGGTGGGCAAATCATCTGAAGGTTGATGAATCTAGTTTAGTTCCCTCCTATATCTCTCCTTTTGTAGAATGCCCCCATCAGGTACAGATCATAATGTCCCCGCTCAAACAAAATGGCCGCTGATGTCACATGACTGAGAGCTCTGCATGTGCCTGTATTTCTGGAATTCACAATCTCGCCCCCCTCCTTACCAAAACACATTTAAGATGAGAAACTAACTAATAAATTTTTGTGTCTCTCAATGTGCTGTGATGGGTCTCAGACTGGTCACTGAACACTTGTGCTACGAATGTGCTTTCTGTGGACTCATTTTGTTACTGTGCTGTGTCTCTCAAATGCTGCCAACTCTCATTTTCTTGCTTGTTGTTACCTTTCTGTGTTCCGCCCTCAGTTCGGCGCGTTCCACCTAGGTTCTCCATCAGTCCTCCGCCTAGCCAAGAGATTGTGCCCGGTGGGAGTGTGAACATTACCTGCGTTGCCGTGGGCTCCCCCATGCCCTACGTGAAGTGGATGCTGGGAGCTGAAGATCTGACGCCAGAAGATGACATGCCTGTTGGCCGGAATGTTCTGGAGCTTAACAGTATCCGGGAGTCTGCTAATTACACCTGCGTGGCGATGTCCAGCCTTGGGGTGATTGAAACAATGTCACAGATTATTGTTAAAGGTAATTGAAAGAAAGAACTTTCATTTCTATAGCGCCTTTCACGACCTCAGGACGTCCCAAAGCACTTTACAGCCAGTGAAGTATTTTTGAATTCTCATCACTGTTGTAATGTAGGAAATGCGGAAGCCAATTTGTGCACAGCGATGTCCCATAAACAGTAATGTGATAATCTGTATTAGTGATGTTGGTTGAGGGATAAATATTGGCCAGGACACTGGGGAGAACTCCCCTGCTCTTCTTCAAAATAGTGCCATGGGAATCTTTTACGTCCACAATGGGCAGATGAGGCCTCGATTTAATGTCTTAACCGAAAGATGGCACCTCCGATAGTGCAGCGCTCCCTCAGTACTGCACTGGAGTGTCAGCCTAGTCTCTGGAGTGGGACTTGAATCCTCAACTTTCTGACTCAGAAGTGAGAGTGCTACCAACTGGGCCACGGCTGTATGGTTTCAGTATTCTGGTTACCAGCAATAAAGCCACCTTGATTTTTTTTTTCATTCCATGGGTTCAAAGGTTATGCAGATGGTATAGGTTTTATATTATCGACGGAAAAGGGTCGGAGCATGAAATATTAAGGTTCTAAACTTCTTTTCATGTATGTTTTAACAAACCATGTCTCACTATTGATATTTTCAGCACTCCCAAAGCCTCCTGGAACTCCGATAGTGGTGGAGACCACTGCCACCAGTGTGACTTTAACATGGGATTCCGGCAATCCTGACCACATCAACTACTACATCATTGAGTACAGACCCAAGAACACTGACTTACTCTACCAGACCATAGACGGCATCCAAACCCTACGCTACAGCATCGGCGGATTGAGTCCCTACTCCGATTATGAGTTTAAAATCTCTGCCGTCAACTCCATTGGTCAGGGTCCACCCAGTGAGACAGTGGAGACGAGGACTGGCGAGCAGGTGCCCTCGAGCTCTCCGCGGAGCGTTCAGGCACGGATGTTGAGTGCGACCACCATGCTGATTCAATGGGAGGAGCCCGAAGAGCCAAACGGCCAAATCCGCGGATACCGGGTCTACTATACGATGGAGCCACAGCAGCCTGTGAGCAACTGGCAGAAGCACAATCTGGATGACAGCCTCCTAACGACCGTTGCCAACTTGATACCACAGACGACGTACAGCGTCAAGGTCTTGGCTTTCACCTCTGTTGGAGATGGGCCGCTGTCACCCGAGATTCAGGTCAAAACTCAGCAGGGAGGTGAGTTGTATTTGGTGATTAGTTGCACAGTATCCCTGGGGTTATTTGGTACCTTTCACTGTAAGACTGATGGTTCATCAAAGAGAAAACTCCAGGCCTGAGACATCTCTTTAACACAGTATCTAGTCTCCAGCACAATATGTCCTAATACTGACATCTACACCAAATTCAAAGTGAATGTTTTCTACTTCCTGACAGCAATCATTAACTATTTAGTGGACAATCATTGACAGCCGAGCTGGGAAGGTGTGTTGATTTTCGTAAGAGATTGGGGCCCATGACAAAGATAGGGCTTTGGGAAGGAGTTAGCTGAGACACTGAGCTGTAGAGTGCAAATTGATTGATTTGGTTTGGCAGTTAGTACTGTGCTGTGATGATTCTTTAAGGAAGAAAACCTGCCCTCGTTACCCAGTCTGGCCTCTACGTGACTCCAGTCCCACGCCAACGTGATTGACTCTTCACTGCCCTCTGAAATGGACTAGCAAGCCATTTCATTTTAGAAGAAGGGTCACCACCACCTTCTCAGGCAATTAGGGATGGGCAAATAATGCCAGCCTTGCCAGCGACGCACATATCCCAAGAATTAATTTTTTAAAAAGAAGCAGCTTTTGCTCTTACTTGATTTGGACACGTGTGATTGCAGACTCAGTACAAGGAGTCTGCCACATGAGGACTTCCAGGGCTCTGATGGGTCAGATGACGTTGCTGAGATGGGAGTCACCCTAATGTGCAAGAGTGTTGATCATTTTTGGGGTGGGGAGAGGAAATGAGCCGGAGCAATAACAGAATGGTTTTGTAAAACACATCAGGTAGGAATCACACAGCGACATTAGTAAAGAGTGTGTTGACACATTCATTACTTAACAACATTGTGTTTGTAAGGGGCAAGGAAGAGAGATTGTTCTTTGACCGAGCTCAGTGATGTCCTCTTTATGCCAGAAGGCAACACTGGAGGAGATGCTGCTCAGAACCCCTGGACATTACTTCAAGCTTCTAGCTGAGATACCCAGAGCTGAAAGGCATGGAAAGCACCCAATGGCAGGCCTGAACCAGGAGGTTGGAATAGTAACTTTGCCCAAATTTGTGGGACTTCTCTACAGGCCTGTCACTCCAGCAGAAGCAAGCTTTAAGTTGCTCAGCGCTCACGCAATGGCTTGTTGAGTTTATCCAGTCAGTAGCTGCACAATACAGATCACGAAGATTCCCGATTCTGCCCCTGGTCTGTGCTGGGTTAGCTGGTCTCAGCTGAAGCACTGATTGTGCGGCTATAATTGGCCTCAATAGCCCAGGGTTAGGGAGTGTAAAATTGGTTAGGGCTCTCAGTGGCCCAGTGAAACTGCACCACAGCCAAGAGTTAATGCCTTTAGGAGGGAAATTATCAAAACAAAAATGTTAATTTGTTGAGGTCAATCCAGATGTAAGTTCCTCAGGAGGTACAGCTGCAGCAGGAATTGGAAGAGTTGCAGTCCTCCGGCTCCAGCTCATCTGGGACTGTAAGCAGCGCCATTTTGGAGTGACCAGTTTCTCCCTTGCCAGCAACATTTTCCGATAAGTCTTCTGCTATAGCACCAGCTGCAGGTGGCAGACGCCTGTCTCCTCGTGTTGCTTCAAAACCTTTTCTGGCAGACAGAGGAAAGTAAAGATACCGCGCCAAGAGCCGAACGTGATGAAGCTTGTGAGCTCCAGCAAGACCTCGGGTCAACAAATGCTGTTGCCTTTGTGGCGAGCGAAAGGGCAATGTCTACCGAGACACTTTATCACCATCAGATATAGCGGTGAGGTCACCTTAATGGCCCTGCCTGACCTTTCACGGAATACTCGGGGCATGTTATCAATCTGGGGGAAAAAAAAGCACACACACAATGTGTTGGGGGGGGGGGGACTGTAGAATTAGATTTCAGTACACTGTGTGCACAGTGCTATCTGGAAAAATGCCCTTCTCCCTTGAACTACTTAACGTTAGATTAGATTTGGACTATTAGGTCTGGTGTGCCGTGTCATGTCAACTGGATCTGACCTGCGCTGTGGTGCATTAAGTCTGACAGTCAGCTTAGGGTGCTGCCTGTTATCTGCCAGCCATTTCTTGAGAAGCAATCAATACAGCAACAAACTGCTGTTACAAATCACTGCCTCATCACAACAGCAGCGATAGCAGGAGTAATAGTAGCGCTTTGTATTGGGAGAGAAAAAAAAAACCTTGTTGAAAATTTCATCTGTCTCATTTCAAAGGGAAAGCCTTGGCCGGAGAGTAAGCTTTTTGTCAATTTGCTGCTAATGCGGAGGGCGGTGTTTCAGATTGGAAGTTAGCCCTCCGCGCTGGTGGCTCGGAGAAAAATGCGCCACCCACAGTGGCAGTCAGACCCTTCAAACCAGGAGGAGTTAGGTGATCTGAGGCACGACGGTTGTAGGGATGCAAGAGTTGCCCCAAGAATCCTGGGCTAGGGGGAAGAGAAGGTCAGCAGTTGTTCCCCTTCCTAATCACTATCCACTGACTCCCGCTGGAAAGTGTGCTCCTCAGGTGAGAACACTGTGATGCCATCGATGATGGAATAGCTTGTGCTGGCTCACTGTCTGGGCAGTCGCATAAAGAACGGTGAGTTGGGTGAGGTGCTGGAGGGCTGCTATCAAGTCTCAGTACTTTCAGGAGAGATCAAGAATAAGAAGGTATATTTAAATCTGGGATTTAATCACAGCAGTGATTGATCTGGTATGAGGTGAAATGGAAGACTCAGACAATCACAGAGGCAATTTAAACACCTCAGTATGCATGCATCTCAGCATCTATTATCACACTGAATTTCTGTCCATTTCTTCTCATTAGTTCTGCTGTACGTGAATAAATGTTTAATGTATGTGTACAAAAACGTGATCTCGAACCCCAGCACATTGCACCATTCCTTTTGACTTGGTGATAGGAGTTTGTGAATGTAGGATTGCATTTTATTTTTATGATATCGTTTTATTTTTACAAATTGGATGTAGCGGTAGATACCCATTGTGCCCACAGGCCTCATTCCTGGTGAGTCCTTTCTATATAAATGTCTGCTCCTAGGCAGTGTCTGACCAGCCATTAGAAACACAAAACTGCCCAGGTATGTCCTGTCCACAAAAAGCAGGACAAATTCAACCCGGCCAATTACCGCTTTATCAGTCTACTCTCAATCATCAGCAAAGTGATGGAAGGTGTCATCGACAGTGCTATCAAGCGTCACTTACTTACCAATAACCTGCTCACTGATGCCCAGCCTGGGTTCCGCCAAGACCACTCGGCTCCCGACCTCATTACAGCCTTGGTCCAAACATGGACAATGGAGCTGAATTCCAGAGGTGAGGTGAGAGTGACTGCCCTTGACATCAAGGCAGCATTTGACCGGGTGTGGCATCAAGGAGCCCTAGTAAAACTGAAGTCAATGGGAATCGGGGGGGAAAACTCTCCACTGGCTAGAGTCATACCTAGCAGAAAGGAAGATGGTTGTGGTGGTTGAAGGTCAATCATCACAGCCCCAGGACATTGCTGCAGAGTTCCTCAGGGCAGTGTCCTAGGCCCAACAATCTTCAGCTGCTTCATCAATGACCTTCCCTCCAACATAAGGTCAGAAATGGGAATGTTCGCTGATGAGTGCACAGTGTTCAGCGCCATACACAACTCCTCAGATAATGAAGCAGTCCATGCCCGCATGCAACAAGACCTGGACGACGTTCAGGCTTGGGCTGATAAGTGGCAGGTAATATTCGCGCCACAGAAGTGCCAGGCAACGACTATCTCCAATAAGCGAGAGTCTAACCACCACCCCATGACATTCAACAGCATTATCATTGCCGAATCCCCCATCATCAACATCCTGGGGGTCACCATTGACCAGAAACTTAACTGGACCAGCCACATAAATACTGTGGCAACAAGAGCAGGTCAGAGGCTGGATATTCTGCAGCGAGTGTCTCACCTCCTGACTCCCCAAAGCCTTTCCAACATCTACAAGGCACAAGTAAGGAGTGTGATGGAATACTCTCCACTTGCCTGGACGAGTGCAGCTCCAACAACACTCAAGAAGCTCGACGCCATCCAGGACAAAGCAGCCCGCTTGATTGGCTCCCCATCCACCACCTTAAACATTCACTCCCTCCACCACCGACGTACCGTGGCTGCAGTGTGTATCATCTACAAGATGCACTGAAACAACTCGCCAAGGCTTCTTCGGCAGCACCTCCCAAACCCGCGTCCTCTTCCACCTAGAAGGACAAGGGCAGCAGGTGCGTGGGAACACCACCACCTCCAAGTTCCCCTCCAAGTCACACACCATCCTGACTTGGAAATATATCGCCGTTCCTTCATCGTCGCTGGGTCGAAATCCTGGAACTCCTTACCTAACAGCACTGTGGGAGTACCTTCACTACACGGACTGCAGCAGTTCAAGAAGGCGGCTCACCGCCACCTTCTCAAGGGTAATTAGGGATGGGCAATAAATGCTGACCTTGCTAGCGATGCCCACATCCCATAGAAATAAATAAAAAAATAAAAACAGGGAAGGATTGAGAGACAGCCGTAAGTGTATAAATATCTCTTTCTAACATTCTTCTGACAGCTCAGATGAATCCACTTCTCTTTCAAACTTCAAAGGAAGGATTGTGAAGTGAGGGATTCACTAGCTGCAGTTTGTGATTTGGTGGTTTGAACGTGGAGGCTCAGGCCCAAATACCAAAGTACACACTTTGCTTGCATGCAACTGACCTAGAGCCAGAAGATCTAGAATAACCTACCTTTAATGTTGACCGAATTCAATATTTTGGTCTCTTCTTTCAGTTCCCGGGCAACCAATCAACTTCAGAGCCACCCCTAAATCTGAGACTAGTATTGAGTTGCTGTGGGCTGCACCCAGACTGGAGAAAATCATCAGTTATGAGCTATACTATCGTGACGAAGAGCTGGGGAAGGAGGTGAGTAAATGTTCCAGCTTCAGTAGAAGGGTGAAGCACTCGTTTAATACACCGTTGTTTCAGCTATCTGTAGTTAGATTGGATCGTAGTGATTCAGATACTATCTTCTTTCCTCCATCTCTCTGTTTACAATGCAGCCCGACACCATATTTTTACATAGAATTTACAGCACAGAAACAGGACATTCGGACCAACTGATCTATGTCGGTGTTTATGTTCCACACGAGCCTCCTCCCACCATATTCTTCTAACCCTATCAGCCTAGCCTTCTATTCCCCTCTCCCTTATGTGTTTATCCAGCTTCCCCTTAAATGCGTTTATGCTATTTTCCTCAACTACTCCCTGTGGTAGAGGTTCCACATTCTAGCCACTCTCTAGGTAAAGAAGTTTCTTCTGAATTCCGTATTGGATTTATCAGTGACTATCTTATATTTATGGCCCCAAGTTTTCGCCTCCCCACAAGTGGAAACATCTTCTCTATGTCGACCCGACCAAAATCCTTCATAATCTTAAAGGCCTTTATCTTGCCACTCTACAGAGTAGTTATCGCATTCTGAGGTTACATCAGACCGTCTCCAAAGCAGCTGCTTGTCGGACTGGTGGATGATTGCACTGCTCAAATGTTCCTGGGATTGTCAGAGACGTGTCCTAGAACTTTGGGGGGGCTCCCCCCAGCTTGGTTAGTTTTGGGGGCTCCTCACCCCTTTCCTGGCTCTTTTTACAACACCACTCATTTTAAAAAAAAAATGCAGGGCCCCCTTCCCAATTGAAAAAAGTTTTTGTGAATCTTTTGTTTAAATAAATTACATTTGGATGAGGATTGTGATTCTTGATTTGGTAAAGAGAAAGATAGTGATTGATGTACTACGGTTTTCAGAGTTTGTCACCCAGCTGAGTTACTGTAAAGGGATTTAGGTTGGGATGTTCCTGAGAATACTTGCAAAACTTTTTATGTATTAAAACAACAACATTAGGATGTAATTTTACAGTAGTTTCCTCCAGTGCCTTCCTCTATGCTCAGTGCATCTTTTTAGTTCAATAGACAGCCACATCAAGTCAGCCAAGTAAACCTATTTCTGTGCCCTTCTCCCACCAATTATTTCTTCGGTATTTTTGCACGTTAAATCATGCTGGGTGACAACCATAGAAGGTTACAGCACAGAAGGAGGCCACAAGCCCATCTTGTCTGCCAGCTTTTTGCTAGAGCAATCTAAAGCTATCCTCACTTCCCCACGCTCTTCCCCATAGCCCTGTACTCCTGCGTCAAATATCTATGCAACTTTCCCTTAATAGATGCAATGGACTCTGCCTCAGCCATTCCCTGTGACAAAGCATTCCATGTTCTAACAACCCTCTGTGTGAGGAAATATCTTCTAACCTCTCTTCTCACTCGCTTGATGACAGTTTTAAATTGCTAACCCCTCGTCACGGTCCATCAGCCAGAGGAAACGGTATTTCCCTCTTCACTCTTTCAATACCCTGCGTAATTATAAAAGCCTCAATTATATCTCCTCTTAGCCTGCTCGGTTCCAGTGGAAGTAGCCCCAATATCTTAAGGCTATGTGTAGCTAAAGTAAGCAGATATTATTGGCACCTCATTCTAGTCCAAATCCAACTGAGGCAGGTTGCATTTACTGACTCAGCACAGCCAAGGGTTTCATAGGTGCCTGAAACCTGCCATGGATTGTAAACTGAGTGTTTCATTTGACTTTCCTTGTCTTAATCATAGAATCATAGAATAGTACAGCACAGAAGGAGGCCATTCGGCCCAACGAGTCTATGCCGGCTCTTTCGAAGAGCAATCCAGTTAGTCCCACTCCCTCACTCTTTCCCCATATCCCTGCAAATTATTCTCCTTCAAGTATTTATCCAATTCCCTTTTGAAGGCTACTATTGAACCTGTATCCACCACCCTATTAGGCAGTGCATTCCAAATCCTAACCACTCGTTGCATCAACAAGTTTTTCCTCATGTCGCCTCTGGTTCTTTTGCCAATCACCTTAAATCTGTGCCCTCTGGTTATCGACCCTTCAGCCATTGGAAACAGTTTCTCTTTATTTACTCTATCTAAACCCTTCATGATTTTAAACACCTCTATCAAATCTCCTCTTAGCCTTCTCTGCTCCAAGGAGCACAACCCCAGCTTCTCCAGTCTATCCACGCAACTGTAATCCCTCATCCCTGGAATTCCATGAAAGATCTCCCGTGGCATCACTCAGGAGTTGTCTGGGGTCTGGTTGTGATGATTACAAGCTAAAATGTAGCTGTGTCTAACCTGTTCTGTCCCTTTAAGAATGCTACTCAAGTACTTCCTGTGGGGAAGTGGTCTAAATAGAAAAATTGTAGCTTGTAGACCCCTGAAATCAATCAGAGGGTAGTTATAGCGGCTTTCAGCCTCCAGGTCAGAAGAAACCAGCATTAAATGATTGTCTTTCTTTCCTTATTTTAAGATTGTTTTGCATCTGTAACAAAGTATAATGGAAGCACAGTTGATGCAAAACTCTTTAGTATCTTTTGATATTTTTAATATACTGGTCGATCTCCCATGGCATTGCTCAGGGTGAGGCGAGAATAAGGGTACATCTGAGTAAACTTGGATTGGAGGATGGCAGATAATTGAATTGCAACATAGAAACTTGATTCGTTCCCCTTTTAAAGTCATATATAAATAGATATCTATGTTTGACACTTCGACTTTATATATAAACCAGTTGATCTGCTGAGATGCTGCACACAGGGAGTTAAGACCAAGCGCAGTATTCAGGTGAAGCAGGGTCAGTGGGCAGAGTGGCACCAAGTGGGGGAGGATGCAAAAGGGAGGGTGATTTAGGGAGAGGGGAAAGGGAAGAGCAGGATGAGGATGGGAAGGGGAATGGGGATGGCGTGATGGGGCTGGGGAGCAAATGATAGGGGGGGTTGGACGAGGGGAGGGAGGGGACATAGTCATGGCGCCAAGGTGAGGGCAAGGCCATCGGGCTGAAGTATGGCTCAGCGAGTGGGGAAGGGGAACCAAAGTTGTGGGAACTACTGCAAAGAGGAATTATTTCAGGGGAGTGGTGGAAGAACATCTGTGGTGGACTAAATGGACTCACAGTGAGCCATGAATCAGGCCACTACTGGTGAGAAACAACAGCACCACAAAACGTCACGGATGTAGAAGAAAGGAGCCACGCAAGTAGGCCACCTTCAAAGGAGTGTAGTTGGACATCCAGCGGTACAATAGCTGGCAAAGAACAGGCCCATAGCCTACCCAGGGAACAGTAGTGTTCTGGAACGGGCCCATGGCAGATAGATGGTGCAGCAACAGGTCTTTAGCGGGGTAGGGAGCCAAATTGTTATTTTTATACTTGAAGAGAGAAGAAATATTAAATCTTAATAACATTAAAGCAGTGGGCACAGACACATTAGCTACAGTGGTGGACAGTGAACCATTGTGCGATCCAAAATCCGACAGCAACTTGATGGAAAGTCACATAATGTTAGGTGAGCCTCACTTAATGCATCATGTAACATGATCCCCACAGCACCAACGATAGGTGCAATATCAATAAAATTGTAGCCACTCACCATTGTATATAAATAATCGATATGTCACACTTATCTATATGCAAATTTCTATTTCAAACTAAAGAGGAAGCCAATTATTTGCAATGTGCAGAGCAACAGAAGTAGAAAATACCTAATTGACACAAGAGTCAGAATGGCTGTGGCCTGTGGTTGACCATCACAATCAGACTTCAGAAAAGTTCTGACTTGCACCCTGAAATTTGCAACAACTTTCAAATCTACAAACGTCCCTCACCAAAGAAGAGTTAAACTCTGTTGACGTCTCTCTGTGCTTACTTAAGAGCAGTCTTTGTTATCTCAAGAGAACACTAAGTTTCACGTTAGCAGCAGAATTATACTGTATAACATTCCTGTCCTTATGAAATATCTGATTTATCTGATTTATTCCACAGGAAATCTGCTAATAATGTTATGCCAACATGCATTTTGTCCATTACAACAGTTATCTTTTGGGTGTATTTGTAGCGTACATAGAAACTACAGAAAATCTCCGATAGCAACAGAGAATATCTTGCTGACACAAGAGTCAGAATGTCTGTAACTCATAATTGACCTTAACAATCATACTTTTTTTGTAAAGATAAAGAAAGCCAATTTGATGTGCAATTGACCCGATATTAAAGGGGTACACAGCTACACTTTGGCAGCAGAATAATACATTGTGCGTCACTTGGTATAATGCTACTGTGAACAATGCCACAGGATATCCACTATTATCTAGATTTGAGATGTTGTCTAAAATGTTCTCAATATAACATCAAGTGTATCTGGATTCTTTCTACAGGAAGTGATAACCTTTCAGCCTAGCGTTATGTACAGTGTGACCGGGCTACGTCCGAACACTCTGTACTACTTCCGGTTGGCTGCACGCTCCGAGCATGGCCTTGGCGTCTTCACCTCCCAGATCTCTGCACGGACCCTCCAGGCCAGTAGGTTTCATTCCACGTTCATCTTTCAAACACTATCAGAGTAAAGGATGTTGGGATTCTGTGTAAACTACAAGCCAAACATCCTTGAGGAAAAATTGACCCTACTCGCAGGACAACTGCTTTAAACTGTCCATTTGTCCACCCCTATTCAAACTAAGAAAATTTGGGTGGACCATTGTCTTTGAATCTAACCCGGACAGATGGGACCAAAGTCTCCTCTTTCTGATGGTTTAAAGTTGAGAATCCTTTAGCAAAATGGGTTAAGGCACTCAACCCAATTTACAGTGGGCACTGGTCCATATAACACTACTGCCCATACCTTGACACTGTTCTGATAACCTCACTCAAATAGCAGGCAAGATTTGGGATTGGAAGTGTTATTGTTGGGCCGTGCTTTACATTACAGGGGAATCTTTACATTGAATCTGATCAAAGTGGATGTTGCCAACTGACATCCCTTACCTTCATGGGGAGAAAAATCCACCGCCCCCACCCCCCCCCACCCTCACCAACACTTGCCTCCCAACAATTTTTGTTTCTGGGTATAATTTAATTGTTTGAGGCAAAATTGGATACCTAGGGTGCCTAAACCTGGCGGTTTCCAGAAATTCCTTGACTTACAGAATCTGGATATATCACCCTCTGGGGCCCTGTTACATTTTCCATTGTCAGTAATGAACCGCAGATTCCAGTCACAACTGGTTGTTTACCCAGTATGCCCCTGAGCAGTGTTGACTTGCCAAAGCCGCAGATATGTTGGCTGTGTAAACAAGATGTCAAAGGTTGGTGACTCGAGCAAGGTAACGCTGTGTTTTCCTGAACACCCTTCATTGCAATGCACTGTGCGTCATTTGGATTGTTCTGTCAATGAATGGCGAAATAAATACTACCGGTCTATTAATACTTTACGCAGTCAGCACTACCACACCCCTCCCTTTTAGCTACATACCCATTTAAACCATTCATATTTATGTGGCTAATAATTCGAATTAAGTTTCAAGAGCAAATTTGATTTCTGAAAGCACCCCCTGAAGGAATGTTCTTCTTTTCTACTGTGCAGTCCCAGCAGCCTCTGCTCTGTGTCAGTTTGTGGAAACCCATTTTTGGTATGTGTTGGTTGGTGTTAGTAGCTGAGCAACTTACAGCACATACTGGGTTCTGGATCAAGCAGTATAATTGTTTGTTAAGAGCATCAGTTTGGGGTAGAATGTTCTTACTGGTTCCTATGGGGACTTGACTATCTTGAACATCAGACATTGAAGTTGAATTGATGCAGTGCAAGGGGATGAGATTTGAATTGGATCTCTGATTTTCACTAGAGAAGGAGAAGTGTCATTTCTTGTGTTGGGGGAACGAGGATACGAGAATTGGCATGGGTTAGATTGCAGGGAGGGAAACGATGTGCCCTTCGGTTATGGGGAAGCAGATGTAAGAGGTGCCCTTGGTTGGGTTGGAGAGAGATGCAGAAGTGGCCCTTCATTTGTCGGGGGTAAGAATGAATTCAGAAAACAGCTTAAGGTTGAGTTTGGGGGAGGAAGGGATGGGAGCAGCTCAGGGTTGGGCTGGGGGAGAGCAAGATGTGAGAGGTGCCTCAGTTGGGTTAGGGAGATATGAAAGGAATCCTTGGTTGGGAGGAGAGGGAGAAGCAAAAGTTTCTCCAGGTTAGTTTTGGTAGGGAGGAAGATGAGAGGAACCCTCTATTGGGTTCAGGGAGAAGAGACAGACATCTCCATTTGAGAGAGATGGAGATGTGAGAGAAACTCAAGACTGGGTTGAGGGAGGAGGATTCCTTGGTTGGGTTGAGGAGGAAGATGTGGCAGGTGTCCCAGTTAAGTTAGATTGGGTTATGTTGGAGTGAGTTGAGATGCATGATGTACCCTTGGTTGGCTTGAGAAGAAGGGAGAAGAGATTGGTATCCCTAATTGGGTTCCTGTTAGTGAGTAAGATGTGTGAGGTACCAATGGTTAACTTACATTAACAGTGTGGCTTACATTATGTCACTAACCCTTTTCTGGTAGAGTTCCTAATTGGCTGGCATCTGCTAGTTGGTGGGTCACCAATACAAGCTTTGCAATGGACTGGACTGGACTGGACTGGACAAAAATAGGAAAAAGCCACATTAATTGAGATTTAACCAATATTCATTTTTAGTTTAATGGATTCCAGTATAAATGAGATATTTTCAATGATCATTTGATCAGAGGTTTGACAAAATCTACTAAATCTGGCCCATTTACACACTCTGCTGCTGCAGGTTATCTTCCCGTTCATGTAATAGCACGCATTTCCCTTTTCCCATCCTCCTAATCATTTCATTCCATTACAGACCCTTGACTAGTTCAAGAACAACAGTCTACATTTAACATTTAAGCTTTCCATAAATTTTTCCCCAAATTCTCCTGGTGCGGATCAACTTGGAGTCCAGCTGTGCCCATGCCAGGTAAGTGCACCAACAGGCATTGTAAAAACAGGTCTGACAACGCCTCAATTTTAAAATCTTCATCGTTTTCAAATCCCTCCGTGGCCTCGCCCCTCCCTATCTCCATAGCCTCCTCCAGCCCTACAAGCCTTCGAGATCTCTGCGCTCTTCCAATCTGGCCTCTTGCGCATCCCCGATTTTAATCGATCCTCCATTGCTTTCAGTTGCCTTGGCCCTAAGCTCTGAAATTCCCTCCCTAGATCTCTCTGCCTCTCTACCTCTCTCCTCCTTTAAGATGCTCCTTAACCAAGCTTTTGGTCATCTGTCTTGATATCTCCTTCTGTGGCTCGGTGTCAAAAAATGTTTTTATTGATAGCGCTCTTGTTAAGCACCTTGGAACGTTTTGCTACGTTAAATGTGCTAAATAAATGTAAGTTATTGTTGTTATTGTTGTAACAGGAGCAATCAGGCCTGACCTGAACTGACCAAAAACCAGGTGGACCGTTTAAGAATTCCAAACTTGGACCTTTCGATTAAATGATGATCCAGATGTTGGATTCATGTGACTGCACTCAACTACAAGAATATCCCAGCCATAGAATGAGATAATATGTTTCCTGTTATAAACCGGTTCAAACCATGTGTACCGACCTTATCTCTTCTCCTTCTCCCTCTTAAGTAAACCAAGGAAAATAAAGTAAAGCACAGGGCTTCACTCTGTCGCGTGTATTTCATATTTCTATAAGCCTTTCATATCCAACAGAAACACATTCACAAAAAACTGCAAGGTGTGCCCAGGTACAGACACACACTCAAGCTCGCACTCCATTTTTACTTAATGCATCACATTGCAGTAGAAGTACATTGCTACAAGGGCTGAATATTGAACGTAAATACTGCCACCCCATCAGTGTCACTTTCAAATTGATTTCAATAACCCTAGTTTCTTTGGCTGAATGTTATTTTTAGACTGGTTTCTTGTAAGTGTCATTGAGGGCTGGTTCAGAACCAGCACTTATTGCCCCCAAAATTTCCTGTCTCCTTGAGGGACCCCGTTACATTATGGTATCAGAATGTAAAATGTTCTTCCGTGCATGATCAGAAGTTTCATGCTAACCTAACATGAATGTACAGAATGGATCCCCGTTTGGCCCATGGGTGACTGCACTGCCCAGTGTGAACTGAACTGTACAGGCTAGGAAGGTCCGAGGTTCAGTGAATGTTTTTTCTTGCTGGTAGTTGGTCTTCACTGGGATAGGGCTACTTCAATCCTCCAGGCCAGGAAGAGGAGAAATCTGCCAGCGTTCCTACTCTCATCACTGTCCAGTGACTCCCGAGTGACCATTTCCATCGAAATCAGCTTTTTTCATATTAAAGTAGATCTGATTGTGTTGACATATGTCCTATCATGAATTGGGAAACAATAGTTTGATGCACAGAGGATACTTTTTTTTTAATTTTAAGACTTTTCAGATTAGGGGTGTGCTCAGATGAGACCATCTAATCTAAGGGGAATTTATATTTTGTCAAGAGGGATGAGTGGATACTTTGTTTTACCAGGCATTCAGAATGTTGCCTCGCTCTGATTAAGCCAAATGCATCCACTCCCTACGGACACGGCACAAACTTAATTGGTTGGACAACTAAAACTCTTCATTGCTCGGGCTAACACAACAGGAGCACTTGGCGCTGACCATGTTGTACATCCTGCACCCTGGAGAAGGTGTGGACACCTGAACATACAGACATGCAGAGACTCATAGAACTGTACTTGCATAGACACGCATACACTGGGAAGTGCATAAAATGCTTATATTGTACATATGCATGCTTGCACATGGTCACATTGAACGAGAATAGATAATCCCAAACAAGGATTGATGCACAAAAGTGCCCTCATGAAACATTGAACTGCTGAAAGGAATCCATTAAACTGAAAAGAATATTTTTAACTGTAACCCTTTCAGCACTGAAGTATTGCTGACATTTAAAGATGCACTCAGCAGGCCATCCTGTCCTTGATCAGTTATATAGAAATTGGTAATTGGACGTTGAAAAGCAAGTGAAAATCTGTGTGCTGAAAGGGTACTACTGTTTTGATCTGGGAAGAGGTTTAGCTAGTTTCACCAGAGGTCACAGGAAGGTTTTGGACTTTCACACACCCTTAATCAGTAGTATCAGGTGAGTACAGACTGACGCAGGCCAGCCTGACGGTGGTGGTTGCCTGTCGAAATCATCCTCTGATAACCATCCTTTTTGAAGCAGACTTACAGGTGACGTCACTATATCACAGGCTGTCTGTGAGCAGTTTCTAACCAAGTGTCCACATTCTCTAAGGTTACCTGGAGAAACTTGATGAAGAGGTTTTTTATTCCCCCAAATCAAAAGGGTCTACGCATATTTTTATTTCCAAGTCAGCTGCCTGCTTTCCTCCATGGTGTCCTTCCTCAAGCAAGAAGACGAGGCAATCTAGCCATAGAGTTCTCCGTGGCTAGCATCACTGCCACTCTTTATCCCTATTCCTTCTTCTTCCCCACCCCCAAAATGAAGTTTGTTACTTCCTCGAGATCATTTAGGCAGTGTATTTGAAATAATCTAAGCTTTGAGTTGTCCAGGTAACCAAGGTTGTCTCCTCAGCCAACTAGGTTTCCAACTGTTAGCCCCTTCAAATGGATTAAACTTCCTTAGGTGGCCAAGGGTCCCAATCTGATTGTCACCTGTAGATCTGTTTCATTAGGGTCAACGATTGGATATCAATGATCAAAATGTCATGCCAGTAGGTAACTGATGCAGAAAGAGCTCCATCTACACAAAACAAAGTGAAGTTGCTCCAAATAGGCCACTTCACTCAATAACCTGGACTACAATTGTAGGACTACTTAAGAACAGGCATCCGCTACTGTGGGCTAGTCTGTATTTTCAGGCTACTTTCTCATTCAGAGATGGTTAAAATCAGTAAGAGCTTTACCAGGCCCTGTTGAGTTTCTCCTGACACTGATGGATAAATGAGTAAATCACAGGGGTTGGCATTCTGCTCCCACATGGCCTACTCCACCACAGCAAAGTGAAAATCCTGTCTAAACTGCTGCACTTGCCAAGTGTCTTTTATTAACAAATTCTATCCAATCAGATACTCTTTGCATTGTCTAACTAGTGATGCCACAATATATCAGATCCAATATATTGATACTCTCAGATTGCAATGGTGAAAATCCACAATTCCTTTGCCCTCTTTTTCTGATCATAATATAATGCAATAAACATCAACAACCGCAATAGATATAAGAATGCCACGTCATCAGAACACACCTCATTTCTCACATGAGCGTTGTATTTATTTAGAAATTTTGGCACAGCCTTAAAACGCTGAGATACCCACTGATATGATTGGAAATCACTTCCAAATTGGTGTTTCCCATGAGCTGCTAAGTCAACGTCATTTAATGAATTGAAATGATATTAATTGTAATTGCCCCCTCTCCATATTGGCTGTTGTAAATTTTCACAAATCCATGTCTACAAGCTGTAAATATTTATTCCAATTATTATTCACTTAAGCCTTTCTTAAGTCGTTTCCAGGGTTACGCAGCATAAGTAGGCCAATATTGGCAGCTCCAAGATGTTAGCCAATGCTGTACTTTAGCTTTCCACCCACCAGGTATTCACAAGGTGGTCAGGAGTGACTTTGAGAAAATGGGCAGTGGGCAAACATCCAAAATCCATGACTTTGAACAAAGCAAATTTAAGTTTCAAAGGACCTGAAATCTCTGAAAACCAACCCAATTAAATTTTGATAGTTCCAAGATGGAACGCTTTGCCTGTCCCTTCCAAAAGGAATAGATTCTGGAATATTCCATGTGGGCTTTGTGGAAGTAGCTGATCCCTGAGTTCTAGAAGTCTTGGTCTGCTTACTAACCTTTGGCCAATTATATGCTGGGAGAGAAAGGGTAGGTTAAAAAGGCAATCGTAGCATGCAAAGAAAGTCTTTAGTGTAAGAGCTTGAAGGAATGTCAGGTACGTACCATGGAAAAATACTTTAATTTGGACTGGATTTTAATTTCTCTTTGTGTTGAGTTATATTTTTTCTGTGCATGGATCCAGGAGGTCCTGGAGTATTTTGTGTAGTTTATTTTTCTTGTTTTGTTTTTTTTTGTCCTGGGAGTGAGTACATCACCCAGCTCTCCCCACTTTATATCTCCTCTTCACAAAATGTCCCAGACTCATTCTCAATCCAAACATTCACCACTAAGAATTGTATTTCAAGACATCTTTGCACTGGGTTTCAACAAATGCAAATAAACCCGTGTGGGTTATTTGGCCGATAGTGAGATATTCCTGATGGTTCCAGAATTAATTTGATTTTCAATGCATTTGGTCGCTTCTCTCCACAACCTCAAGGATAGGGCAAGGCATGTCTGATTGTGGGCTGCTCTATCACTGCACTACAAGCAAACATTCCGTTTGACTTCTGATAGTCCTTGTGGTCCAGTTTGGGCCAACTGAGTGAACACTTGCCTCTGGCTTCCAGTTTAGTCTGTGCAGCAAGTGGTACTACATTACCCAATGGACCTATTGTTGCTGCATAAATGAGCAGAGTTTTCACATTGGAACATTTACACCATGATCCATCTTAGGCTCGCCTGAATCTCAGCTGGTTTCACGTGCTATCTTGAGCCAGCAGTTTTTAATTTCAGACAGAGCTCGGGAAGGTAACAACACTTTCTTGGAAAAACCCGACCAAGGACTGTCTGAATTTGGCAGCCAACATAGATATATGGCAAGAGTGCCCTGGGAGGGAGCTAAAGACCACTGCTCATTTTGATTTTCTTTCACTAGGTGAAGGGTCTAAGCCCAGGCCACCACCAAGGTTGAAACCAGTAGATGGCGAGAATAAGACAAATTAACCAGTAATAGTTTGACAACACCAAGCTTGGCTGTTAAATCCAGTACATTTAATGAGAGAAATGATTGGGACAGAAGGTGTAAATAGGAGGAAAGGCAGAGAGTAAAAATAGAGCATGGCAAGCACATGAGGAGGCTGAAACATCCCTGTGGGACTCGGTAGTGTCTGTGAAAGGTGGCAGCGTTGCCATCGGACAACAGAAAGATGAAATTGCAGTGAGGCGAGAGGTTAATTGGTTCGTCTCCCTAAGGGGAAATGTGCCAAGTTTTTTTTTACACTGTGAGCCTGGTCAGCCTCATCGAAAACGAGTGGATTGGAGTGTTGTAGTCCCATGGGGCTATAAGACAGAAAATCATTCATAGACAAACAGCCCTTTAAAGTTCTGATTTTTTTTTTATTACCTTGTCTGAGGACTTTGGCCATTATAACTACCGTGTACTTAAATATCTCTGGGAATAGAAACTCAAAATTCTAAATTATTTTTGACCGACCTGCTCAACCTCATGAAGCAAATATCTTCGGTATAAACTTCAATTGAGTGTCCCTGTATTACTCCGCAGTTAGTCACTGGTCCCTGTTCACAATCCTGACGTGTATACCGTACAGAAACTGACACCAATTCAATTACTGAATCGGAGCTCATTATGTTGGTTGTGCCGAAAGTCCGGCACCATTGGCACTCACCGCATGGTCAGGAATGACTTGTGTCCCAGTTGCTTTCACCAATGCCCCACGGCCAGCTTACGACTCTGGGCCTCTGTTCACCACCTTCCTAGCTGTAGTTTGTTGACCGCGTTAGGATCCGCCGGCATCCTGGAAAAGGAATGTTATTAACAGGCAGGGGCTGTCCTGGCACCCATCAAACAAATGAAAGGGATCTGTGAAAAGGCTGGAGTTAATAGAACTGCCATTCTTCCTCGCCCCCCCCCCCCCCTCCACCATTCTATTGGGTAAGTGCTCAACTTCTGCCCAGTAACTGCCCTCTAATGGCCCCCCCGGGACAAAAGTCAGCGAGAGACACCATCTCACACCATTACAGTGAGGGATGCATGTGCCTCATTTGCAATAGCGGACAAACAAATATTAGGGGAGGTTATCTGCACCTGGGTGCACTGAATCGTCTAGACTGAGCAAGTATGAAAAGATAGGGTGGGTTGGAGCGCACGACTGTAAAGAAATCCACCCAATTTTCCATAGTTCGTTTAAAAGGAGGAGAATCAGACAAACTCCTTCACAGGCGAGCGCTCTGCCTGCCCAATTTTCCAAAAATAGCCGCGGTCAAGGCACCTGGGTGTTGACCCAGGAAAATCTCCCCTATTGGAAACCTCCAATGTCGACTTAGCCTGCCCGGCTTTCCAATATCAGTCCCTCTGTATTAGTTGAAGAAAAACCATTTACACCGCTTATGAAGGTACAGCAGTTGTATATCAACCATGCAGTACCAGATGTCAATGAATATTCATATTTTCTACTTTGTAAGTAAATGAGCCTAGCAATTCAATGGCGTGGAGATAGAAATGGCTACTTCCTAATACCACAGGTCAACAGTTCACCTCCGAGCTGCCTGACACTCCAATCGGCCAGCCTTTCCTCCCCCCGCCCCCTTTAGTTCTCTGCTGTGTCATTAGTGGGAGCACCTCGTGACAGCAAAGTGTTTTATTGAGATAGGTGGGTGGGGGGGGGGGAGAAGAGAAGAGAAGAGGGGGGAAATAAAATAATGTTGGTTATTTGATTGCCTTTTGTTGGCCAAAGATAAAATGGAGTAGAGATAGCTCTACAGAGATGCCAATGGTCCAGACTGCCCTGTCCTCCTGGCCCAACGAGGTTGTGTAGAAGCGACCGACTGTTTGTGTGTGGGGGAGGGGGGTAAATTACATTTAAACTCAGTTTTTAAAAAACAGAATCTGAAATCAATCCAAAAGCATTCCTACTTCAATTCCCTAGCCGAATAAGATTATTTTACCAGTTGTTTTGATCGTTCAAAAGACCAGAATCCTTATTAAGACAGGATTGCTTTTGTTTAAACATCATACCAGGTTTTTTATTACTTTAGAGTCTTCTGTTGTTTTTTCTGTTTCGTCTCAGTTTTTTGGGGGGCATTTTCCTTTCTTTTTTATCATTTTTCTTTTTGTTTTATTGTTTTCACCCTCTTCCCTCCCATTGTTTTTTAACTCCTTCCTCTACCGCACCCGCCTGCAATAGAACCATCAGCCCCTCCTCAAAACGTAAAGTGCACCAGCCCCAGTTCCACCAGCATTCTGGTAAGTTGGTGGCCACCGCCGCCAGAGAGTCAAAATGGTGACCTGGCAAAGTACAGTATCAGGTACCGAACGGTGGAGGGAGAGGACAAGCAGCCCCATGAGGTGAAGGAGATTCCACCAACGACCACACAGATGCGGCTGGAGACCTTGGCGAAATGGACAGAGTACCGGGTGACGGTGGTCGCGCACACGATGGTTGGACCAGGCCCGGAGAGCGCACCTATATTCATTCGCACAGATGAAGATGGTAAGTGCGGTCAACCATTCTGTCTGTATTTCAATGTTTGACGTTAAGACCTTCCGAGAGGTCACTTAATCTCACTTATCCTGCATGGAATCGCTATTTAAACCCGGCAAGGTGCAAGTCATTTCAGTAGAAATGGCAAAAGTTTGGATGTTTAAAGGGGGGTCATTTCTACTGAGGTTACACATTAGAGAAAATCAATCCTGGTACTCATTTACCTTTCCCTTTTAATTACTGTGAGTGTTTCCCAATAATGTCTTGGTTCTCTGATCAGAGTAGTCTCTGCTCACTTAGTCCATCTGGGTCGACCAGAGACCTGTTTCGAAATTTCTGTACAGTTTTCCTGGAGAGGATATTTTTAATTATATCATGAAACTGCCCCAGAAAGTGTGTTTTACACATGTGGCCTTTAATTTCCATACATTCCTCATCATTTTTAGCAGGAGAAACATGGCCTAAATGGGTGAGCATTTGGGTCATCTGCTTAGGACAACTCAGGAAAGTGATTACTCCTTAAAATCTACCTCTTTGACCAAGCTTTTGGTCATCTGTCCTAATAGCTCCTTTTGTGGCTCGGTGTCAAATTTTGTTTGATAATCGCTCCTGTGAAGCGCCTTGCGACGTATTACTACGTTAAAGGTGCTATACAAGTTGTTGTTGTTGTAATGAAAGCTTCAAAATGTTGTCTTTGTCCATATTACATCTGAAACATGTGGTACTTCCCCCCCCCCCCCTCCCCCCACCCCTTTCTAAGGGGTTCTGTTTGTAGAATTGTTTTCAGGGAAGGTAAGGAAAGCTGGTGTCCCTGAAAGTAAGGGATCAGTAGATAGGATGGGATGGGACCAACGATAGAATAACCAAACATGGACTCACTGAGATAGTGAGGAGAGAGTTTAGGAGAAATCTCTTTATGCAGTGAGTTTCGTCACAGGGAGTAGTTGAGATAGAAAACCATTGTATCATTTAAGGGAAGAGTAGGTAAACATTTGAATTGGAGGAAGGTGCAGGTCTGTGGGGGAGTGTGGAGCAGTGGGATTAATTTTGGATTGCTCTAGCAAAGAGCCAGTGCAGACACAGTCAGCCAAATTGCCTCCTTCTGTTTGCAAATATTATGGTTCTGACGGAGTGCTTTGATGGCCATTTCTCCCTCTGGACTTTACGACCTTAAAGAATAGGAGTGAATGTAAGGTAAATTGCAATAGTTTAGCTGATGCCAAGCCATGTATTTGTAGCAGCAGAAAATTGGAAATGAAGCACTGTACAACCTGCAACGCTGTGCTTAACCAGACAAAAGTGAAATTGTGGTTTAGCCCAACAGGTAGCAGCAAACTTAACAAAAGCCATTTTGGGATAATGCCAGCTCAATTATCACAGTATATAATTACAAAGAGAGAATAATCAGAGAACAGATTGAAATAAAATCTTGAGGGGAAAATTATAAACCAGAATAATAGCAAGAGACTCGTTGACATTTAGAACACTGTTATTGAATGATTATATTCCATTTAAACAAACACAAACCTCGGTTTGTCTGTTCCTCTGACAAAACCTGTCCGCCAGTTCAGATTGTTGCCTGTGGAATATCCACTTAAAATGGATGAGAAAGGAAATAGGCAATTTCGAATCATCTTGTAGTTGGCTACTTTTCCCTTTCTCGGAACTGTCTTTTCAAAAAACCCTCTCAAATTTGCGAATCTGTTGCCGCCCTTTGTAAGACCATTTCAAAATGTGCTCCCAAGAGCAAGAAAGGCTTCACCCTGATGATGACATCGCCAAAGGTCTCCCTCTGAGGTCATCAAATGGCATTGCTCAGGGCCTGGTGCTGAAGAGAGTATTGATAAAGGTTCCATTATAGATTGGCGGATGCATTGCTAAAGGGCTCTGTGTGAAGGTCACATTCCTACAAGTCTTGCTCTGAGGTGCCATTGGTAAAAGTCTCGCTTTAAAGGTGGTTCAGCTGAAGTGCTCACTCTGCAGTTGTTGAGAGGCACGGGTTTTCCTGGGCTTGCTAAAGGTTACATTCCATTGAAGATCGATAGCAACAACTTCAAACTGTTTCATAATCGGATGGTTTTGGCCAGCATTTTTACTATTTATATAGACCAAAGTAAAGGATATTTGGATAGCTCCGCCAAAGGCCCTGAACTCTGATCTTGTTTTTATTTTTTTCACGCTCCCATTTCTTGCTGGTGTACCTCTTCCTCCCCCCAGCAGGAGGGAAGTGCTACCGAGCTGCCAGCTTCCTGGTGGCCCGGATCCGGTGTTGCTGTTCAGGGCTCAGCTGACAGCATAGGTTCTCTGTTCCAGAGGGAAACTGAGATCCAGGGGTGGATGGGTGATAGTTAATGCTGCATTTCTATTTTCATTTTAGGCCTGAATAATCTACAAAAGAAGAGACATTTTTTTTTAAAGATGTGCAATTTTAAAATAGGAAAATAATGTTAATTGTGTTAATTGGCTGAGTGTAAGAAAACCTAACTTTACGACCCAATATTGGGGACGCAGGTAAAACAGCAGATAGATTACTGCACTGTAATGGAAATTGGAAAAAGTAATTTCAGACGCTTCATGGCTCGGTTGTTACATGCACTTTCCAATGTGGAACTAGCCCATATGGGCCAGGAAGGTCCTAAGTGTGATTCTCGTCTGGACTCACTTAGCTGTTCTCAGCTGGCATTGGATTAGGAAGGGGGAAAGATCAGCAAAGGTCCTCCTCCTGATTGCTATCCAGTGCATGGATGTCAGGTGAGGAGAGTCGGACTTGGTTTTGAAGGCCCTCAAGTGTTCAATTAGCCTGCCAACGCTCAGAGTTTGCATGTAACAAATATTCACTTGGGCCAGGTACCGGAGAGTGGCCGATGACCATGGAGCCCAACCCCAGTTGCCATCTTCAGAACATCTAATAAAAATAAAAGCAAACACAGAAGTAATCATATCCAGTCATTAAACAGTCCCCAGTACCTGTTGTGGCTCTGTCAAAATGTTTTTTTAACAGTAATCTGACTATCCCCAATCTAATCCCATATATACATTTACTTAATAGGGATCAAGACCTTATAAAAAGCCATGATGCAGGATTAGTTTTGTTGGAAAGTTGTGCATCTTCTGTTTTGTATTATTTTTATTCCCATTATTTTTTCATATTTCCATTTCTTTCTTCCTCCTCCAACCAGGAGCAAAGTGTTCCTCAGCTGCCAAATTTCTCATGGCTTCCATAATGACTGTTCTGCGGTCAGCTGACAGGATCTGCAGGCTGAGTGTAGTCCTGCCCCATTTCCAAATCAACTGTAAAGATCTACCTATTGAAGTTAGATCTGGTCTTGTTCCATACTTGGGCGTAGAGGCCCACAAGTGGAGATCAGACCTGGTTCTGTTCTATGATTGGGTGTAGAAGCCCACCTGTAGCGCTCAGACCTGGTTCTGTTCTATGGTTGGGTGTAGAAGCCCACCTGTGGAGGTCAGACCTGGTTCTGTTCTATGATTGGGTGTAGAAGCCCACCTGTGGAGATCAGACCTGGTTCTGTTCTATGATTGGGTGTAGAAGCCCACCTGTAGCGCTCAGACCTGGTTCTGCTCTATGGTTGGGTGTAGAAGCCCACCTGTGGAGGTCAGACCTGGTTCTGTTCTATGATTGGGTGTAGAAGCCCACCTGTGGAGATCAGACCTGGTTCTGTTCTATGGTTGGGTGTAGAAGCCCACCTGTGGAGGTCAGACCTGGTTCTGTTCTATGGTTGGGTGTAGAAGCCCACCTGTGGAGATCAGACCTGGTTCTGTTCTATGGTTGGGTGTAGAAGCCCACCTGTGGAGATCAGACCTGGTTCTGTTCCATAGTCAGGTTTAGTTCTGCTGGTCCGGCTTCTCCCTTTTTAAATCTGGTATTTGATTGGGAACTGGACTATAGAAGTTGTAGTATGACAGAGGAAAACATGTTGGGGACAAATTCATAAGGGTCTTTCTCAGAAGCTGTCTATTATTCCTGATTTATTTTGGAGTCTGAATGACCCATTGGCCTTTTGATAAGGCAACTGACTCCAAAATTGTCTACAGTCATCTTATTTAAACAGAGACAACATTTTTCCTTTCTGATGCCCTAAACATTATTCTTGCAGTGCCCAGTGCTCCCCCTCGTAAAGTGGAGGTTGCAGCATTAAACTCCACCGCTTTGAAGGTAATGTGGCGCTCTCCTGTCCCGAACAAACAACATGGCCAGATCCGAGGCTATCAGGTGCACTATGTGGAAGTGGAGGATGGAGAGGCCAGGGGACAGCCGCTGATAAAGGACGTCATGCTGGCCGACGCACAGGTTAGGAAGCAAAACTAAAACGTGGCGGTGGTTGGCACTGCCATCACCGTAACAATTGTAGGTTGATGGGAGTGGTTTCTGATGGAGTCACGGATGACTGAAACATTGGCCATGTACATAATACAGACAGAACTGGGGCAGATCGTCCACTGTGTTTGTGACATTGCCTGATATATTGCATAAAAATAATGGCAAAAAAGCCAGGGAGATGAGGAGAAATTTGTTTACTGAGCAAGTTGTTGTGATCTGGGATATGCTGCCTGAAAGGTAATGGAAGCAGATTCAATAACTTTCAAAAGGGAATTGAATATATACTTAAAAAGGAAAAATTTACAGGGCTATAGGGAAAGAGCAGGGGAGTGGGACTATTGATAGCTCTTTCAGAGAGCCGGCACAGGCATGATGGGCCAAATGGCCTCCTTCTGTGCTGTATGCATTTGTGGGGGGTGAATTTTGTGCTTATAGAGGTGAGGGATGCACAGACAAGTAATTGGTGGGATCAGGCAACACCCAGGGCCATCACAAGCATCTACAGGGCAGAGTACACCACTAACCAGAATAGATGGTCCATCCAAACTCGTATCCTAAAGTAAAGGTCCAGTAACACATTAAGTTATCAAATTGGATAGAGGGAAGCAGTCAATCCCAGTCAGCCACCTACCTGATGCAGAATGCTTGTACCGAGCCCCTGGATGTCGTGTGCCATCACTCCAGGGTCACCTTGGTATATGCCAGACCTCAAAACCTGGATAAACAGAGACCACCTGCCCAATGATCCAGTGCATTCTGGCCTTGTGAAGGTAAAGGATGTCCTTACCTTCCTTGTGCATGTATAGATTTCAGTGATTATGGGCTCAGTTGCCTCTGGATCAGAAAGTTCCATTTGAAAGATCAAGGTCCATTCCCGAACTCAAGCCCATAATTCATGGCTGCATTGTCAGAGGTGCTGCCCTTCAGATGAGACACGATACCAAGACCCTGTCTGCCTGTTCAAGTGGATGTAAAAGATCCCATGGCACTATTTGAAGAACAGGGAGTTCTCCTGGTGTCCTGGTCAACTCTTCCCTCAAAAATAGATTAGCTGGTCATTAATTTCATTGCTGTTTGTGGGATCATCCTGTGTGCAAAATGGCTGCAATATTGAACTACACAACAATAGTCACTGCACGTCAAAGTAATTGATTGTATGTGAAGTGCTTTGAGATGTTTCTGAGAGATGTGATTAGATGCTATATTAGATGCAAGTCTGTCTTTCTTTAATATTAGTCATTCTTTGACAGGACCTTGTGCTGAGCCCAGCAGTTAAGGTAGTGTTACATGACACACAAGCTCGTACACTAATGTGCAAACTCGAGTAACGTTACATGAATCCAGTGCATATTCTGATGTGGCGAAGGTCCCTCCCTCAGAAGATGTACATGGATGTTTTCCTTTAAATAAATCAGTCCCGCTCTCTATATTTCTACATTAAAGGAACGATGCAAATTTTAAGGTTCTGTTGTTGTGGTTAGTCCGGTCTTCCTCCAAACATTATATATAGCATAACATAGTAATATAGTTAATTCCTGATAAACAAATACTTGATTCTAACCTAAAACTTCAATGGGCCAAAATCCTTCCCATTCACTCCTATTATACAGAATTCCAGTGGACCAAATCCCTTTCCATTCACTTCCATTGTAAAAAGAAAGAAAGACTTGCATTTCTATAGCACTTTTCACGACATCCCAAAGCGTTTTACAGCCAATGAAGTACTTTTGAAGTGTAGTCACTGTTGTAATGCAGGAAACGCGGCAGCCAATTTGCGCACAGCAAGCTCCCACAAACAGCATTGTGATAATGACCACTTCTCCTGATTGTTTTAGTGATGTTGATTGAGGGATACATATTGGCCAGGACACCAGGGATAACTCCCCTGCTCTTCTTCGAAATAGTGCCAGGGGATCTTTTACGTCCACCTGAGAGAGCAGACGGGGCCTCGGTTTAACTTCTCATCCGAAAGACGGCACCTCCGACTAGTGCAGCGCTCCCTCAGCACTGCACTGGAGTGTCAGCCTAGCTTTTTGAGCTCATGTCTCTGGGGTGGGACTTGAACCCACGACCTTCTGACTCAGAGGCGAGAGAGAGTGCTACCCACTGAGCCACAGCTGACACTTAATGGAATTCCAATGGACCACACCTCTTTTCTTTTGCTCCATTTGTACAGAATTGCAGTGAACTGAACCCCTTCCCAGTCACCCCTTTATGTAAAATTCTTGATGTGAGGGCAGCACTTCAGTACAGAATCTTTCTCCATGCGTCCTGTTTAAATGGTCAGCGCACTAGCTGTAATCAATCATCTGTAAATCCAACTACAGACACAATCTAATCACTTGTGTGTAATGCTGTTTGTGTGCTGTGTCGTCTGTTGTTTGGTTTAGATTTAATCACTAAATGAATGATTAAATGGGCCGTGCTATAGCATTTGCAAATTGCTTGTTTCTATCTCCAGCTTTTCAAAGTCCTGATGTAGGGGATAAGGCCTTTTAGCAAAGTAGAGCTGCATTTGTTAGACATGCACGTACTATCAAACTCAGTTGTTTGTTGTCATTAAACCGGTATCATATGTGCCCATTGAATCACATCGAATGACGCAGGTTTACGGCATAGAAACAGGTGATTCGGCTTGACTGGTCTATGCTGTTATTTATATTCCACACGAGCCTCCTCCCACTCTAATTACCTCTTCCTGGCTCCATATCCCTCTATTCCCTTCTCCCTCCTGTATGCGTCAAGCCTCCCTTTAAATAGAATCAAAGAATAGTACAGCACAGAAGGAGGCCATTTGGCCCATCGAGTCTGCGCTGGCTCTTTCGAAGATCAATCCAGTTAGTCCATGTGTCAGTGCTCTCTGCCTCAACCACTCCTTGTGGCAGCAAGTTCCACATTCTCACCAATCTGTGTAAAGAAATTCCTCCTGAATGCTTTATTTGATCTGTTAGTGGCTATCGTATATTTATACCTGCTTGTTCTGGACTCACCCACACATAAGAGACAATTTCCTCATGTACCACCTTTCAAACCCCTTCATAATGTTAAAGACCGCTATCATAAAGAACCCCAGCCTGCTCAATCTTACCCAGTAGTTGCATCCTCTCAATTCTTGGTAACATCCTTATAAACCCAGTTTGCTACAGTACTGATAAAAGTGCATTTTAAGAGTCCATGCTTTCGGCCCAGGGTTTCGTAGATCAGGAGAGGACATCGACTAATTTGAGCGGGGAGGTCAGCAGTCTCCAGACGAAATTCCAGCAATTAAGTGTGATGGACGTAAAGTACTGCGGGACCTTACTGACCTCACCGGGCAAATTACCAGCAAGTAATTAACTATATCAATTTTTCTTTAGTATGGTTGGTAGTTATTCTGGTGACTGCCTGCAGCTCTGGAAGCCTTTTCATAACTCCTGGCGCACAAAGCTTCATATAGGGAGCACAAGTTCGTAAAATCTATAAAAATCCATAGAATTTTGGATCTGGTGATAGTGCAGGACAGATGCAATGCACTGATAGTGTGTCTCAAACCAGTCTGCACCTCCTTGTCCAGACTCACCAGCCCTACAGCGCCACCTGTGTGAGTTAGATCGCTGAATATGGAGCCACCCCTGATAGCTCAGTGGCAGACATCATTAGATGTGGAACTGAACCATACAGACCAGGAAGAACCAGCTTCGATCCCCAGTCCATGTGGACTTGACTGGACTCAGCTCGAGTGATGATAGGGGGAGGTACTACATTTGGCCTCAGCGGCCTTCTCTTGGGAGGAGTGTTTAAAAAATCAGGTCTACACGCCATCACTATCCAGTGGCTTCTGCTGGGAATGTGAGTGAGCGCGTGTGTCGGAGTGCGAGCGCGTGTGTCGGAGTGCGAGCGCGTGTGTCGGAGTGCGAGCGCGTGTGTCGGAGTGCGAGCGCGTGTGTCGGAGTGCGAGCGCGTGTGTCTGAGTGCGAGTGTGTGGGCTAAATCTTAACTCCCAAAAACGGATGGGTTAGGATCATGTCAGATGCAAAAAATCCGAAACAGGAACCCAACGTGCCTCGAACCCACCCACTTCCGGTTTAAACGGACGCTGGTCGAGGGACGGACAACCAAACCGCTCGCTGGAAGCGGGTTGGTCATTTAAATATAATGAGGATGCTTGCCTTCATTTTAATATTGAGTTTATTTTCAACTCATTTTGGCCTGCTTTCCCCGGCCTCGGAAACCCAGCAGGTGCAAGGAGGCGAGAACGGCTGAATCCATGAGGTAAGTACTGCTCAGAGTCATAGAGTTGTACAGCACAGAAAGAGGCCCTTCGGCCCATCGTGTCTGCGCTGGCCATCAAGCCCTGTCTATTCTAATCCCATTTTCCAGCACTTGGTCCGTAGCCTTGTATGCTATGGCGTTTCAAGTGCTCATCTAAATGCTTCTTGAATGTTGTGAGGGTTCCTGCCTCTACCACCCTTTCAGGCAGTGAGTTCCAGATTCCAACCACCCTCTGGGCGAAAAAGTTTTTCCTCAAATCCCCTCTAAACCTCCTGCCCCTTACCTTGAAACTATGCCCCCTGGTTATTGACCCCTCTACTAAGGGGAAAAGTTCCTTTCTATCTACCCTATTTATGCCCCTCATAATTTTGTACACCTCAATCAGGCCCCCCCCCCTCAGCCTTCTCTGCTCTAAGGAAAACAACCCCAGCCTGTCCAGTCTCTCTTCATAGCTGAAACGCTTCAGCCCAGGTAACATCCTGGTGAATCTCCTCTGCACCCTCTCCAATGCAATCACATCCTTCCTATAGTGTGGCGACCAGAACTGCACACAGTATTCCAGCTGTGGCCTAACTAGCGCTTTGTACAGCTCCATCATAACCTCCCTACTCTTATATTCTATGCCTCGGCTAATGAAGGCAAGTATCCCATATGTCTTTTTAACCACCTTATCTACCTGTCCTGCTGCCTTCAGGGATCTATGTACATGCACACCAAGGTCCCTCTGATCCTCTGTCCTTCCTAGGGTCCTGGGCCAGGAGGAGCAGGAGTGTTTCCTCCAGGCCCAACAAGCTACCCAGTAAACCGCCCCCACCACTGCATGCGTGCGATGCATGTGTGTGAGTAGGTCTGAGTGTATCTGTCTGTGAGTATGTCTGAGTGCGTGAGTATGTCTGAGTGTATCTGTCTGGGTGTATGTCTGTGTGCGAGTGTGTGTGAGTAGGTCTGAGTGTATCTGTCTGGGTGTATGTCTGAGTGCGTGAGTGTGTGAGTAGGTCTGAGTGTATCTGTCTGGGTGTATGTCTGAGTGCGTGAGTGTGTGAGTAGGTCTGAGTGTATCTGTCTGGGTGTATGTCTGTGTGCGAGTGTGTGTGCGTGTTCACAGATGCCAGATAAGAACAGAATCAGGTTCAACTTTGCCCCCCCTACCCCTCCACCTGAACATATAACCTGCCAACACTGTCTAGGCTGATGCCTAAAAGCTGGCTATTGGGGAAAGGTTTGGGGGCATGGCTAGAACCCATGAAACTGTACCTCGTCAAGTCTGTACTGCCTGGAGACCAGGGGATAAAATGGGGAAATCTTAAAAGCAATTGATATGTTTTTGCCAGGTTGGAGGGCACTCTTGTACAAACTCATTTCCCTTGGGGATTATTTAGAAATAGTGGGTGAAATTGATCTTTGGCGATAGCACAAAGTGGGTAATAGCGAATTGGCAGCCTGTTTACTCCCCACCCAATTTTCTTTTGAAAAGATAATTGGGCGAGGTGTAAAACAGGCCGATAATTGGGTGGGGTGTAAAACAGGCCGATAATTGGACGAGGTGCAAAACAGGTCGATAATTGGGCAAGGTGTAAAACAGGTTGATAATTGGGCGGGGTATAAAACAGGCCGATAATTGGGCGAGGTGTAAAACAGGCCGATAATTGGACGAGGTGTAAAACAGGTCGATAATTGGGCGGGGTGTAAAACAGGCCGATAATTGGGCGAGGTATATAACAGGTCGATAATTGGGCGGGTTGTAAAACAGACCGATAATTGGGCGGGGTATAAAACAGGCCGATAATTGGGCGGGGTATAAACCAGGCCGATAATTGGGCGAGGCGTAAAACAGGCCGATAATTGGACGAGGTGTAAAACAGGTCGATAATTGGGCGGGGTGTAAAACAGGCCGATAATTGGGCGAGGTGTAAAACAGGCCGATAATTGGGCGGGTGTAAAACAGACCGATAATTGAGCGAGGTGTAAAACAGGCCGATAATTGGACGAGGTGTAAAACAGGTTGATAATTGGGCGGGGTATAAAACAGGCCGATAATTGGGCGAGGTGTAAAACAGGCCGATAATTGGGCGAGGTATATAACAGGTCGAGAATTGGGCGGGTTGTAAAACAGGCCGATAATTGGGCGGGCGTAAATCAGGCCGATAATTGGGCGAGGTGTAAAACAGGCCGATAATTGGGCAGGTTGTAAAACAGGCCGATAATTGGGCGGGGTATAAAACAGGCCGATAATTGGGCGGGGTATAAAACAGGCCGATAATTGGGCGGGTTGTAAAACAGGTCGATAATGGGCAGGTTGTAAAACAGGCCGATAATTGGGCGGGGTATAAAACAGGCCGATAATTGGGCGGGGTGTAAAACAGACCGATAATTGGGCGAGGTGTAAAACAGGCCGATAATTGAACGAGGTGTAAAACAGGTCGATAATTGGACGAGGTGTAAAACAGGTCGATAATTGGGCGGGGTGTAAAACAGGCCGATAATTGGGCGAGGTGTAAAACACGCCGATAATTGGGCGAGGTATATAACAGGTCGAGAATTGGGCGGGTTGTAAAACAGGCCGATAATTGGGCGGGCGTAAATCAGGCCGATAATTGGGCGAGGTGTAAAACAGGCCGATAATTGGGCAGGTTGTAAAACAGGCCGATAATTGGGCGGGGTATAAAACAGGCCGATAATTGGGCGGGGTATAAAACAGGCCGATAATTGGGCGGGGTATAAAACAGGCCGATAATTGGGCGGGGTATAAAACAGGCCGATAATTGGGCGAGGCGTAAAACAGGCCAATAATTGGACGAGGTGTAAAACAGGTCGATAATTGGGCGAGGTGTAAAACAGACCGATAATTGGGCGAGGTGTAAAACAGGCCGATAATTGGGCGAGGTATATAACAGGTCGAGAATTGGGCGGGTTGTAAAACAGGCCGATAATTGGGCGGGCGTAAATCAGGCCGATAATTGGGCGAGGTGTAAAACAGGCCGATAATTGGGCAGGTTGTAAAACAGGCCGATAATTGGACGAGGTGTAAAACAGGTCGATAATTGGGCGGGGTGTAAAACAGGCCGATAATTGGGCAAGGTGTAAAACAGGCCGATAATTGAACGAGGTGTAAAACAGGTCGATAATTGGACGAGGTGTAAAACAGGTCGATAATTGGGCGGGGTGTAAAACAGGCCGATAATTGGGCGAGGTGTAAAACAGGCCGATAATTGGGCGAGGTGTAAAACAGGCCGATAATTGGGCGAGGTATATAACAGGTCGAGAATTGGGCGGGTTGTAAAACAGGCCGATAATTGGGCGGGCGTAAATCAGGCCGATAATTGGGCGAGGTGTAAAACAGGCCGATAATTGGGCGGGGTATAAAACAGGCCGATAATTGGGCGGGGTATAAAACAGGCCGATAATTGGGCGGGGTATAAAACAGGCCGATAATTGGGCGAGGCGTAAAACAGGCCAATAATTGGACGAGGTGTAAAACAGGTCGATAATTGGGCGAGGTGTAAAACAGACCGATAATTGGGCGAGGTGTAAAACAGGCCGATAATTGGACGAGGTGTAAAACAGGTCGATAATTGGGCGAGGTGTAAAACAGGCCGATAATTGGGCGAGGTATATAACAGGTCGAGAATTGGGCGGGTTGTAAAACAGGCCGATAATTGGGCGGGCGTAAATCAGGCCGATAATTGGGCGAGGTGTAAAACAGGCCGATAATTGGGCAGGTTGTAAAACAGGCCGATAATTGGGCGGGGTATAAAACAGGCCGATAATTGGGCGGGGTATAAAACAGGCCGATAATTGGGCGGGGTATAAAACAGGCCGATAATTGGGCGAGGCGTAAAACAGGCCAATAATTGGACGAGGTGTAAAACAGGTCGATAATTGGGCGAGGTGTAAAACAGACCGATAATTGGGCGAGGTGTAAAACAGGCCGATAATTGGACGAGGTGTAAAACAGGTCGATAATTGGGCGGGGTGTAAAACAGGCCGATAATTGGGGGAGGTGTAAAACAGGCCGATAATTGGGCGAGGTATATAACAGGTCGAGAATTGGGCGGGTTGTAAAACAGGCCGATAATTGGGCGGGCGTAAATCAGGCTGATAATTGGGCGAGGTGTAAAACAGGCCGATAATTGGGCGAGGTGTAAAACAGGCCGATAATTGGGCGAGGTATATAACAGGTCGAGAATTGGGCGGGTTGTAAAACAGGCCGATAATTGGGCGGGCGTAAATCAGGCTGATAATTGGGCGAGGTGTAAAACAGGCCGATAATTGGGCGGGGTGTAAAACAGGCCGATAATTGGGCAGGTTGTAAAACAGGCCGATAATTGGGCGGGGTGTAAAACAGGTCGATAATTGGGCAGGTTGTAAAACAGGCCGATAATTGGGCGGGGTATAAAACAGGCCGATAATTGGGCGGGGTGTAAAACAGACCGATAATTGGGCAGGTTGTAAAACAGGCCGATAATTGGGCGGGGTATAAAACAGGCCGATAATTGGGCGAGGCGTAAAACAGGCCAATAATTGGACGAGGTGTAAAACAGGTCGATAATTGGGCGAGGTGTAAAACAGACCGATAATTGGGCGAGGTGTAAAACAGGCCGATAATTGGGCGAGGTATATAACAGGTCGAGAATTGGGCGGGTTGTAAAACAGGCCGATAATTGGGCGGGCGTAAATCAGGCCGATAATTGGGCGAGGTGTAAAACAGGCCGATAATTGGGCAGGTTGTAAAACAGGCCGATAATTGGACGAGGTGTAAAACAGGTCGATAATTGGGCGGGGTGTAAAACAGGCCGATAATTGGGCAAGGTGTAAAACAGGCCGATAATTGAACGAGGTGTAAAACAGGTCGATAATTGGACGAGGTGTAAAACAGGTCGATAATTGGGCGGGGTGTAAAACAGGCCGATAATTGGGCGAGGTGTAAAACAGGCCGATAATTGGGCGAGGTGTAAAACAGGCCGATAATTGGGCGAGGTATATAACAGGTCGAGAATTGGGCGGGTTGTAAAACAGGCCGATAATTGGGCGGGCGTAAATCAGGCCGATAATTGGGCGAGGTGTAAAACAGGCCGATAATTGGGCAGGTTGTAAAACAGGCCGATAATTGGGCGGGGTATAAAACAGGCCGATAATTGGGCGGGTTATAAAACAGGCCGATAATTGGGCGGGGTATAAAACAGGCCGATAATTGGGCGAGGCGTAAAACAGGCCAATAATTGGACGAGGTGTAAAACAGGTCGATAATTGGGCGAGGTGTAAAACAGACCGATAATTGGGCGAGGTGTAAAACAGGCCGATAATTGGACGAGGTGTAAAACAGGTCGATAATTGGGCGAGGTGTAAAACAGGCCGATAATTGGGCGAGGTATATAACAGGTCGAGAATTGGGCGGGTTGTAAAACAGGCCGATAATTGGGCGGGCGTAAATCAGGCCGATAATTGGGCGAGGTGTAAAACAGGCCGATAATTGGGCAGGTTGTAAAACAGGCCGATAATTGGGCGGGGTATAAAACAGGCCGATAATTGGGCGGGGTATAAAACAGGCCGATAATTGGGCGGGGTATAAAACAGGCCGATAATTGGGCGAGGCGTAAAACAGGCCAATAATTGGACGAGGTGTAAAACAGGTCGATAATTGGGCGAGGTGTAAAACAGACCGATAATTGGGCGAGGTGTAAAACAGGCCGATAATTGGACGAGGTGTAAAACAGGTCGATAATTGGGCGGGGTGTAAAACAGGCCGATAATTGGGGGAGGTGTAAAACAGGCCGATAATTGGGCGAGGTATATAACAGGTCGAGAATTGGGCGGGTTGTAAAACAGGCCGATAATTGGGCGGGGCGTAAATCAGGCTGATAATTGGGCGAGGTGTAAAACAGGCCGATAATTGGGCGAGGTGTAAAACAGGCCGATAATTGGGCGAGGTATATAACAGGTCGAGAATTGGGCGGGTTGTAAAACAGGCCGATAATTGGGCGGGCGTAAATCAGGCTGATAATTGGGCGAGGTGTAAAACAGGCCGATAATTGGGCGGGGTGTAAAACAGGCCGATAATTGGGCAGGTTGTAAAACAGGCCGATAATTGGGCGGGGTGTAAAACAGGTCGATAATTGGGCAGGTTGTAAAACAGGCCGATAATTGGGCGGGGTATAAAACAGGCCGATAATTGGGCGGGGTGTAAAACAGACCGATAATTGGGCAGGTTGTAAAACAGGCCGATAATTGGGCGGGGTATAAAACAGGCCGATAATTGGGCGAGGTGTAAAACAGGCCGATAATTGGACGAGGTGTAAAACAGGTCGATAATTGGGTGGGGTGTAAAACAGGCCGATAATTGGGCGAGGTGTAAAACAGGCCGATAATTGGGCGAGGTATATAACAGGTCGAGAATTGGGCGGGTTGTAAAACAGGCCGATAATTGGGCGGGCGTAAATCAGGCCGATAATTGGGCGAGATGTAAAACAGGCCGATAATTGGGCAGGTTGTAAAACAGGCCGATAATTGGGCGGGGTATAAAACAGGCCGATAATTGGGCTGGTTGTAAAACAGGTCGATAATTGGGCGGGCGTAAATCAGGCCGATAATTGGGCGGGGTGCAAAACAGGCCGATAATTGGGCAGGTTGTAAAACAGGCCGATAATTGGGCGGGGTATAAAACAGGTCGATAATTGGGCGGGGCGTAAAACAGGTCGATAATTGGGCAGGTTGAAAAACAGGCCGATAATTGGGCGGGGTGTAAAACAGGTCGATATTTGGGCGGGGTGTAAAACAGGCCGATAATTGGGCGGGGTGTAAAACAGGCCGATAATTGGGCGGGGTGTAAAACAGGCCGATAATTGGGCGGGGTGTAAAACAGGCTGATAATTGGGCAGGTTGTAAAACAGGCCGATAATTGGGCAGGTTGTAAAACAGGCCGATAATTGGGCGGGGTGTAAAACAGGCCGATAATTGGGCGAGGTGTAAAACAGGCCGATAATTCGGTAGGTTGTAAAACAGGCCGATAATTGGGCGGGGTGTATAATAGGCCGATAATTGGGCGGGGTGTATAATAGGCCGATAATTGGGCGGGTTGTAAAACAGGCCGATTATTGGGCAGGTTGTAAAACAGGCCGATAATTGGGCGGGTTGTAAAACAGGCCGATAATTGGGCAGGTTGTAAAACAGGCCGATAATTGGGCGGGGTGTAAAACAGGTCGATAATTGGGCAGGTTGTAAAACAGGCCGATAATTGGGCGGGGTATAAAACAGGCCGATAATTGGGCGGGGTGTAAAACAGACCGATAATTGGGCAGGTTGTAAAACAGGCCGATAATTGGGCGGGGTATCAAACAGGCCGATAATTGGGCGGGGTGTAAAACAGACCGATAATTGGGCGAGGTGTAAAACAGGCCGATAATTGGACGAGGTGTAAAACAGGTCGATAATTGGGTGGGGTGTAAAACAGGCCGATAATTGGGCGAGGTGTAAAACAGGCCGATAATTGGGCGAGGTATATAACAGGTCGAGAATTGGGCGGGCGTAAATCAGGCCGATAATTGGGCGAGGTGTAAAACAGGCCGATAATTGGGCAGGTTATAAAACAGGCCGATAATTGGGCGGGGTATAAAACAGGCCGATAATTGGGCTGGTTGTAAAACAGGTCGATAATTGGGCGGGCGTAAATCAGGCCGATAATTGGGCGGGGTGCAAAACAGGCCGATAATTGGGCAGGTTGTAAAACAGGCCGATAATTGGGCGGGGTATAAAACAGGTCGATAATTGGGCGGGGCGTAAAACAGGTCGATAATTGGGCAGGTTGAAAAACAGGCCGATAATTGGGCGGGGTGTAAAACAGGTCGATAATTGGGCGGGGTGTAAAACAGGCCGATAATTGGGCAGGGTATATAACAGGCCGATAATTGGGCGGGGTGTAAAACAGGCCGATAATTGGGCGGGGTGTAAAACAGGCTGATAATTGGGCAGGTTGTAAAACAGGCCGATAATTGGGCAGGTTGTAAAACAGGCCGATAATTGGGCGGGGTGTAAAACAGGCCGATAATTGGGCGAGGTGTAAAACAGGCCGATAATTCGGTAGGTTGTAAAACAGGCCGATAATTGGGCGGGGTGTATAATAGGCCGATAATTGGGCGGGGTGTATAATAGGCCGATAATTGGGCGGGTTGTAAAACAGGCCGATTATTGGGCAGGTTGTAAAACAGGCCGATAATTGGGCGGGTTGTAAAACAGGCCGATAATTGGGCAGGTTGTAAAACAGGCCGATAATTGGGCGGGGTGTAAAACAGGCCGATAATTGGGCGAGGTGTAAAACAGGCCGATAATTCGGTAGGTTGTAAAACAGGCCGATAATTGGGCGGGGTGTATAATAGGCCGATAATTGGGCGGGGTGTATAATAGGCCGATAATTGGGCGGGTTGTAAAACAGGCCGATTATTGGGCAGGTTGTAAAACAGGCCGATAATTGGGCGGGTTGTAAAACAGGCCGATAATTGGGCGGGGTGTAAAACAGGCCGATAATTGGGAGCGGTGTAAAACAGGCCGATAATTGGGAGGGGTGTAAAACAGGCCGATAATTGGGCGGGGGGTAAAACAGGCCGATAATTGGGCAGGTTGTAAAACAGGCCGATAATTGGTCAGGTTGTAAAACAGGCCGATATTTGGGCGGGGTGTAAAACAGACCGATAATTGGGCGGGGTGTAAAACAGGGCGATAATTGGGCGAGGTGTAAAACAGGTCGATAATTGGGCGAGGTATAAAACAGGCCGATAATTGGGCGGGTTGTAAAACAGGCCGATAATTGGGCGGGGTGTAAAACAGGCCGATAATTGGGCAGGTTGTAAAACAGGCCGATAATTGGGCGGTGTGTAAAACAGGCCGATAATTGGGCGGGGTGTAAAACAGGCCGATAATTGGGCGGGGTGTAAAACAGGCCGATAATTGGGAGGGGTGTAAAACAGGCCGATAATTGGGCGGGTTGTATAATAGGCCGATAATTGGGCGGGTTGTAAAACAGGCCGATAATTGGGCAGGTTGTAAAACAGGCCGATAATTGGGCGGGGTGTAAAACAGGCCGATAATTGGGCGGGGTATATAATTGGCCGATAATTGGGTGGGGTGTAAATTAGACTGCCGATTCGCTGTTCCCCGTTTTGTGCTGTTACCGAAGACCCATTTCACCCCCAAAGGTCTTGGAGAAGGACGACCTTCCATCATCTTGCCTGTCTGTGCTAGATTCCAGCCTAAGCCCCAGACATGACCACAGTGTTCTGCCACACTGTTTTACTACTCCTCCTTTTGACTGTGAACGTTAGGATTCAGCTTTCTCATCGTGGTGCCTGTTTTCTGTTGTGCATCTTGAAGGGCCTTATGTCCTTTGCACCTGTTCCAAGCAAAGCCACCATAGATGCCTTGAAACTCTTGCTTCATCCTCTATTCTTTTTGTTTTTTGTCTCTCTCTCTCTTGCCTTCCTCCTGTTGCTCAGTGGGAGACTGACAACACTGCAGAATATGTGAGTAAAGTGCCTGATTCTCTGCACTCGCTTTTGTTTTTCTGTTCTTGCAAAATGCCATCTCTTGATGTTCAGAAACGCTACAAATATTGGTGTACTGAATCTGCATGGCATGACACCCTTTTGTTTGCCGTGTTTTGTTCTGTTTTCGCTTTTTGTGAATAGTCTTTGATCACGGTATTCTCAAAGTTCAGAGGCCCTGGTCGAGCGATCCCTCCCCTACCTCCCACCAATGTCGCTCTGTAGTTCATGTACAGATGTGTCAGCTGTGGAGGGATGATCACCTAACCATGCAGGCCTGGTACCATGTCTCCAACTGGCACTGTGCCCAGTGGCCTGGCGTCTCTGGGGAAAGGAGCTGAAGTCTGAATGCTGGCCAAAGCTAGCGCCTGAAGCATGAAGTCATTTCAGCAGAATCCGAGGATCAATATTTGGGACTTCTGGGATGGTGTCTGCGCTAAAAGGATTCTGCTCCAAGTTTTTATTTGCATGTTTTATGTTTCTTAGTTTGAAGGTGTTCATTTTGTACGCGGGACTGTTTAAATTCTTTGAATTTCACCAATTTAGATACCTAATTATCTTCTCATTTAATAACAATGTGTTTCCAATGGTAGGAGATGGTCATCTCTGGGCTGCAGCCAGACACGATGTATTCCATCACCGTGGCAGCCTACACAACAAAGGGCGATGGTGTACGCAGCAAGTCGAAGCTCGTGGTCACCAAAGGTTCAGGTCAGTCTCCTGCCAGAGTAATTGCCTCTTGACCCGGTGCACTTTGAAGCAGTAGAGGGCAGTCCAGCTTAGTTGCTCTTGCATTTAACGTCTTCTTCTCCATCCTTTTTCCCTTCTCCTGCTTTCATTGCCCCAGCGACGAGGTGTGAGCCTTGTCTGCTAGTGTCCTCAAGCTAATCTCCCACGGAGGGAAATCTTGTCCTCACCAGGTGTCTGTACGTGCACACTTCTGCCAGGGGTCACTGGACAGCATTCAGGAGCCGAAACTGATTTTACCCTCCCTATCCCAGGGGCTTTGCGACTGATTGTAGTGCTCCTACCATCATCCCAGGTGACAGCAGCTAACTCAACACTGACTACATTTCAACCTGGGTTCGTGCTCTGCATGGTCCAGCCACTCACTGCCTTAATGTATTCTATTCACTAACTTACATCGTAAATCTTTACGGTGAACAGGCATTTCTACAATTGTCTCAATAGTTGTTGTTAAACAGGATTGGTAAATGCCTGAAAGGAAAATTGAAGTCAAGGCGTTGCGTCTAAGATAAATCGGGATGGATATTACTGAGGCTTTGATTCCAGGGGAGGGATGGAAAACACTGAGGCCTCATGTCCAAGGGGGAGGGAAGGAGGGAGGGAGGGATTTGGCCGCGTTTTAATTCTGGGGGCGGGCCAGCTGGTTTCCGGGTTCCGGTCCCTCCCCCAGCTGCCTCCGCTTTGCAGACGTGATTTTCCCTTGATTGGCCTGCGCTGCGGGCTAACCGGCCAATTAACAGGAAGCGGGTCTGATGACATAATTTGATGACGCGTCATCTGCCGGTTTCCCTAAAGGGACCATGCACAATTTTATTTTGACAGTTGATCTGTCAGTGTTTGACAGCATTGAGGTGCTGCAAACACCGACAATCACTGCACAAAGGTGAACACTTGCACCCAGGCTCTCCAATGACTCCCTCCATATGCTTATGGAGGGAGTCACAGCACGCAGGGAGGTTCTCTTCCCTTCCAAGGGCGGAAAAGACCTCCCCAGGACTCCAACTTACCTTGAACCTCCACCCAACCCTCTCTATCTACATTATCACTTCCCCATCTCACTAGCCACCCCTCACACTCACCCTCATCCTACCGCAAGCATGCCAACTAACAACACACAAGGGTAGGCACTTGAGAGGTTTAGCCAATGTCCATGTGAAGTTTCTGATAATGTGTTGTCATACAGTGTAATATCTTTTTCCAAAAGTGCCTGTTATTGGACAGATCTGAGCGCACCTTGAGAAGTGTCTTACTGAGTTCCAGTGATTGTTCAGTCATAACTCCCCTGCCTTCCCCCCCCCCCCCCCCACTATAGTGATGTGTGTGCATGGAATGGCTTGGACATTAAAGGGATGCCTTCACGGTGCTGGTGTGGGATGGTGTCAACCTGGAGCATCATGTGGCAGCCAGGGTTTACAGCATCAAATAAAGAAAATCTGGCCATGGTGATGCCGTCGCTGGCCTCCTGGCCAGCAATTTTAATCAGGGGCTGATGCCCTGTGTCCAGTGCAGCATCAGGTGGGTGAGGAGGAGGTTGGCGCTCCTGATGCTGGTGCTGCTGTTGTGGCTGGTTGTGGTACTGCCGCGGCTGCTCTTCCTCCGAATCTGCCGACCAGGATGAGAGGATGTAAATGGTTCCCATCCCGTTGCTATAGATTTCAGTTGAGGCAAGAAGCTTGCAAGCGCACACTCAAAGTGGCCTGAAATTATTCCAATCAGGTCACACTGCTGATGGGTGTCAGCTTGACCAGTCAGAAGGTCAGTAGATTTGCAAAATATTATCCCAAGTTGTTGCATTTGAATGTCAGCCATGTTACAGGAGCGCTTTTAAAGTGCTGCACCAATGACTACAAATCATGTCCTCGTGAAACTCGTCGCCTTGCAGCTGGCGTGTTTCTGACAAGACGGGAAACAGGAGCCAGAAGCACGAAAATGGGAATCTACTATAAAAATAGGATTAGCAAGGCAGTTAACAGGCTCTTAACTACCTGTCCCACCGGTTCCAGTCGGGTCACCTGACACTCATGAAAATCGGGTGGAGGCGGGTTGATGGAGGCGGGTTGGCAGTCTGAAGCCATTTTTTCCAATTTTCGCTGCCGACCCGCCACCTCAGGGCTATTAAAATCGAGTCCTTTGTGTCCAAGTGGTGAATATCATTGAACCTCACTCTACTTTAGATCAATTTCTGTATTTGTTTACAGTGCTGTTGCTACTAAGAAAGTGCCTTATTACTGTTTCATGGCAGGGGCTATTTCCTTGTTACCATTTCTTGGGGCGGGGGGGGGGGGAGGTTGGGGAGAGGGAACAATTGCCCTGTTACTGTTTCTGGAGAAGGGATATATTCCCGTTAATATTTCTTGGGGGAATGTGTTGCCCTGTTACTGTTTTTGCTGGGGGGTGGGGGGTGTTAGTCCTCTGTTTCTGGATTCGGATGGGGAACTGTTGCCATGTCCCTGTTTCTGGAAGGGAGGCTACTGCCTTGTTACTATTACTGTCGGGGGGAGGTAGTTATTGCATTGATCGATCCACAGTAGTTAAACTGTGAAGGTGTCGAGGGGGCGGCGGGGGGGTGTTGTGTGTTTAGTGCGGAGGGGAAATATTTAGATAGGTTTATATTTTGTTTGCCGCCGCGGGAATCAGCAGTACCTCAGGACTGACAGCTGGGCAGCTGCTGCACATGTGCAGGATGCAAGTGAGCAACGAACCCTCCTGTTTTATGGAGCTATAAAAGAGGGACTGCAGCACAACCTGCGAATATTCCACAGAGCCCAGCTGTCCCACTTCCTGTACAGCAGACTGCTCTCCTCGGTGCAGTGGGCAAGAGCAGACCTGGGAGGTTGCAGTCAGCGAGTGTGGGCTTGATCCGTTGGAGATCTTTGGGTGTTAATTGAAGGAACATTACCCTAGAAATTACGGCCGGGGATAGCAGGTGACAGATGCCGAATGCGTTCGTATGACGTTCATCTGTTTAGTTATTTTAATGGAGGTGCTAACCCAGTTAAAATAAACAGATTAATGCCTGCATTAAAATAGCAGACAGAAGAATTTCATACCGACGTGTTAAGCAGTCATCAGTTAGTACTGTCAACAGTAATTTCTTGCTGACGGACCTTACCCACCTGCTGTGAGAACAGTGTTGGCTACTAACTGGCATGGAGCCAAATAACTGGGATCACTTCAAGCCATCAGCCCTCCAGCAAGTAGCAGAAATACTTTTCCTCACAATTTGCTGATGTTTTCATCCATAAGCTTCTTCCCCCTCCCGCCCCCCCCCCCCACCCCCGGATGCGTGCAGACTACCATTGTGAGATGGTGAGATCCCAGGTAGGGCAGTGGATTAACCGTGTGGAATTGTCACTATTTCTGCAAACTACAAACTGATTTAATAAAAAACACATTTTCTGCAGTGTTTGGCAAATACTGGCGTGTGGGTTTCGCACGTGCGACAGTATCTCTAAATAATAATCGCAGGGAGACACAAGGCAGCAGGTGAGATCGAGCAGGTCCAGTAACAAACTATCAGAGCAAAGCTTGACAACCTGCTGTGTAAATATTGGCAGGGCACCTGTTGTTATTTACAGCGTGCAGCCAGTTTTAAAGAGGGGAGCCTTTAATGTCCGGCTCCGTTTGTATTGTGGCACCCTGTACGACGGGATTGTTCCCTTCCTCTAGAGCCAAAGCACTTCCAGCATAGAATTACACAGACCTCAGAGCACAGAAACAGGCCATTCGGCCCAACTGCTCTACACCGGGGTTTGTGCTCCACACGAGCCTCCCCCCCCACCCTACTTCAGCTGGTCCGCAAGAAACGCGAGTGAAGCGATGAGACTAAAAATGACGAGGAAGAAGGCAGACCCTAGGTACCTTATTCACGAGTCACATAAAAAGAAAGCCTTGCCTTTCACAATCACCGGACGTCTCAAAAGTGCTTTACAGCCAATGAAGTACTTTTGAAGTGTAGTCACTTGTTGTAATGTGGGAAACAGCAGCAGCCAATTTGCGCACAGCAAGCTCCCACAAACAGCAATGTGATAATGACCAGATAATCTGTTTTAGATGTTGATTGAGGGATAAATATTGGCCTGGGACACCGGGGATAACTCCCCTGCTCTTCTTCGAAATAGTGCCGTGGGATCTTTTACGTCCGCCTGGGAGGGCAGACGGGGCCTCGGTTTAATGTCTCATCCGAAAGACGGCACCTCCGACAGTGCAGCACTCCCTCAGCACTGCACTGGAGTGTCATGGAATTCTGTTTGGGATTGTTTCTGTCTGGAAAATTGCTGAGAACAGATCAAGAGGAAGGCAAATGAAGAAAATGGCTGGATGTGAAGGAATGGGCAGATGGAACATTAGGGGCTGGTACAATCCAGCCCTGCAGAGACTGGCCACCAAGCTTCAGAGTAGAGCAGGAACACAAGAGTAAAAATTACAGTGTGATATTATTGTATAAACACTTAATGGGCTTGTATTAAACTCGCCTGTCTGCCATTTCAGTGGAGAGGTGCACCTCTTGGTTTTAAACCGATTACATACCTCAATTTAAATGGCGGAGAGAGGAAGTGATATACACCTGCTAACCGTTCAAAGGATAACATTACCAACAGTCATTTTCAGACGACAGACAAACCCTGTAGAACCTGCCCACCCCCCGACATCAGCCACAATTCGAGGGCACACTAGTAAACTCGCAGGTAGTGCAGTGGTCCCTGGGTTGCTGCAAGTCCCCTTACCCGCCCCACCGTATAAACGGGACAGATTCTGATCGCTGGCTACTGCTAGCGGTTCCACAGTGTAAATGGGTGATCGTACTGTTATTTGAGCAAGGTACAGGCAGTGTGTCATGGGGAAATAAAGAAAGCAGAAACTTAAGGTCGCGGGCAATTTGCGACACTAAATACTGTGAAGTTACAATATGGCTAGTTGACTGTCAATAAAAAGCCTAATTCAAATATAATATATATTCTTGCATCTGCAGGCACTTCCTGTCAACATTTTCCATTGTAAGTTTCTGTGACAACATTTATAATGGAAGCTGTACTTTGTTTAAGTGGTCATGCTGTAATTACACCCTGGTGACAGTACAGTGCCACAACTGGTAGGAGGGTGTAATTAAAAGAAAGAAAGAAAGACTTGCATTTGTATAGCGCCTTTCATGACCACCAGACGTCTCAAAGTGCTTTACAGCCATCGAAGTACTTTTGAAGTGGAGTCACTGTTGTAATGTGGGAAATTACAGCATGACAGGCTTACTTCGGCAGTTTCTATTATTACTATTGACACGGGAATTTATAACTGAAACACATGAATAAGGACAGAATGTATGACTTTAAAATGGGAACCAATTAAGTTCTCACGCCCTGGTCCAATTATCCCCCGCCTTCTCACCCCGTTTTACCTTGAAGACTAATCTTGGTCTTGACTCCCCATGTGCGACTGTGTGTGTGCTGTTTTTTTTTATATCTATGCACACAATAATAATGAAAGTCCTTGCAATTTTTTTCAAGATGCAATCCAGTTTGGTTTAAATTAAGCCATCTCATTATAAAGGGGCCCAGTAACAGGAACAGCTGGAAGAGGAACATTCCAGTCCAGTTGCCCATTAATCTCTGGTAATTTGCCACGCTATAACAAATTCTCTGTATACTAACAATTATTTAAGCCCAGTGAATGCAATGTTAGTTTACATAGCAGATGCTGTCACTTCACTCAGCCCTCCAGTAAAACATTGGCACTTTGTTGTAACACTTGGTCTGTACTGATGAACACATTTCCTTCTTGTAAGCACAATCTTCAGTGCTTTCACTTTTTCACACCTCATTCAGTGTGAGCAGAGTCAATGTGGTCCGACAACCATCGATCTATTCAGCCCACACTTTCTTTTTACTCCTGGCCTTCCCTGAAGCTGCTGGCTCTTGTAGGTGAACCACAAACCTGGGGTGCCCTCAGGTACCTCACCCGATTTTGCCACTCTTCTTGTGTGAGTGTAGGTGGGATATTGAACCATGGCAGGAGTCATAATTGACCTGGCACAGCAAACTCTCCTGCAGGGGTCGTTTAAATTGAACTGGTGCGGGAGCTGTGGCTGATTCTTCCCCCCTCCTGACTGGTATCCGGTGCCCCCTGCTGTCGATTGCACTTGGGTGGCCAGTAGGCAGGAACAGGACTGGGCTCAACATCCTGTCGACATCCATCGTCCAGGCCCCCACAAAAGGGCTGTGGGCCCCTCCCCTCCATCCCCCGGTCAGTGGGCCCCTCCCCTCCGTCCCCCTGTCAGTGGGCCCCTCTCCCCATCCCCCGGTCAGTGGGCCCCTCCCCCCCCATCCCCCGGTCAGTGGGACCCTCCGTCCCCCGGTCAGTGGGCCCCTCCCCCCTTCCCCCGGTCAGTGGGCCCCTCCCCTCCCGTCCCCCGGTCAGTGGGCCCCTCCCCCTCCGCCCCCCGGTCAGTGGGCCCCTCCCCCTCCGTCCCCCGGTCAGTGGGCCCCTCCCCTCCGTCCCCCGGTCAGTGGGCCCCTCTCCCCCGTCCCCCGGTCAGTGGGCCCCTCCCCCCCGTCCCCCGGTCAGTGGGCCCCTCCCCCCTGTCCCCCGGTCAGTGGGCCCCTCCCCCCTGTCCCCCGGTCAGTGGGCCCCTCCCCCCTGTCCCCCGGTCAGTGGGCCCCTCCCCTTCCGTCCCCTGGTCAGTGGGCCCCTCCCCCCTGAACCCCCGGTCAGTGGGCCCCTCCCCTCCGTCCCCCGGTCAGTGGGCCCCTCCCCCCCGTCCCCTGGTCAGTGGGCCCCTCCCCCTCTGTCCCCCGGTCAGTGGGCCCCTCCCCTCCATCCCCCGGTCAGTGGGACCCCTCCGTCCCCCGGTCAGTGGGCCCCTCCCCTCCGTCCCCTGGTCAGTGGGCCCCTCCCCCTGTCCCCTGGTCAGTGGTCCCCTCCCCCTCCGTCCCCCGGTCAGTGGGCCCCTCCCCTCCATCCCCCGGTCAGTGGGCCCCTCCCCTCCGTCCCCCCGGTCAGTGGGCCCCGCCCCTCCGTCCCCCGGTCAGTGGGACCCCTCCGTCCCCCGGTCAGTGGGCCCCTCCCCCTCCGTCCCCCGGTCAGTGGGACCCCTCCGTCCCCCGGTCAGTGGGCCCCTCCCCTCCATCCCCCGGTCAGTGGGACCCCTCCGTCCCCCGGTCAGTGGGCCCCTCCCCCTCCGTCCCCCGGTCAGTGGGCCCCTCCCCTCCGTCCCCCGGTCAGTGGGACCCCTCCGTCCCCCCGTCCGTGCATTCAGGAGAGGTGAAGAGAAAATTGGGTGGCAATAAATAAGGAAGAAAACAAAAGATGCGAAATAGCCATTTTCTTTACCGCTTTCTAACCTATTTCTCTTTTTGTTCTCCTCCCTTCAAAAAAGTATCTGGATGAATGTCCAACCCTTGCACACAGCCCTGCTCCAAGTCATTGGCCTTGTCATTGATTTGTTCACTGTAGTGAGATTGGAATTGGCCGGCCTTAATATCTTGCCGGCATATTGTCTGCCTGGAGCTGTAACCCACATTGCATCTGGAAGGTGTTGATTCAGAGTCTGCCTCCTGGGTTGTGCTCTTGTGGGTTTGTTGCTGACTCGCACATCATGGTGTGGAAGTGGTGAACACGTCCAGGTAATGGCTGCAGTCAGACGCTTGGCTGGCTGTTGGCTTGTTGGTGCTTTGCCAACAAATGATTGTGACAGGAACAGATTGGGGCTGCAGTTAAACCAAGGAGCTGAATGAAACCACGCTCTTGTGGTCGTTTGCTGCACATTCCCTCAATGTCACAGCCTGACTTCATTCTGTGCCGTCGAATGTCCTCCAGCGCAATGGGCTTCAGCGAGGTGAAGAATGACCCAAAGGCCCAGCTGACGAAATCAGTGTTAAGTGCGGACATCAGCCATGGGAGAGCAGGAAGCTGCCAACTATAGCACCCAGTTCATGCTGCGTTAGCTCATCTCAGCCCGGGCTGCGAGCGGGAGGCTACGTTAGGCCTCGGCCCCCTGAGTCAGGGAAAGGGAGGGAGAAATTAGCCGGGCTCACCACTCCCGATTGCTGTCCAGTGACTCATTCTGGCGAGTGCCTGTGCGAGGATGTCAGGCAAGGTCGGGATCCAGCTCGACTGCAGTGCCACCACATGGTTGAATAGTGAGAAGTCGCACAACACCAGGTTATAGTCCAACAGCTTTATTTGAAATCACAAGCTTTCGGAGCGGCTGCTCCTTCGTCAGGTGAAGTCCGCTCCGAAAGCTTGTGATTTCAAATAAAGCTGTTGGACTATAACCTGGTGTTGTGCGACTTCTCACTTTTGTCCACCCCAGTCCAACACCGGCATCTCCGCTTCATGGTTGAATAGGAACAGGAGCAGGCCATTCAACCCCTCCAGCCAGTTCCGCATTCAGTTGGATTATTTATGGCTGATCTGCACCTGAACTCCATTTACTCGCCTTTGTTTCGTTTCCCTTTTTTCCATTTTTTGCCCGAGATTTATCGATGTCAGTTTTGAAAATTGCAGTTGACCGTAGTAGCCTGCTGATCACTGTTTGTGCTCACCCACCAAGTGGTGTGGTGCTGGAGGGTGACTTTTCCCTGTGGGATGCCCCTTCCTGCTGCCCTAGCCACAGCAGATGAGGACGACAAATGATTAGAACGGAGGGTGGGTGGGTGGGGGGAGGAACAACAAAAAATAAAGTCAGAAAAATAAGCCCATTTCGATTTGGAGTAAAAGAGTGGACATTCCTGAGCTAGCAACGTTTACAGACCAGAATTCAGTCGTTAGCCCAACAAAGAGGCTCAAAGTCTAATTCAGCACCAACTGTTCCGATTTAACTCGTGGAGGCAGCAAGTGGTAAAGTGTTGCGAGGCACCACTCCAGGTCAGCAACCAACCAAGGCCAGAGCTGTAATAGAGTACCAGAGGAAAGGGCAGCACGCCAGTCAGAAGCTTGTGATAGAGAGTGCAGAGGAGAATGGGGGTTCTAAACACTGCGGCATTAAGGATGTGAGGCCAGCTCTGGATACAGCAGCACCTTGAGAGATCAATGTTGATTTAAGCTGGCTTTTCTGTGTGTTTAAATAAAATGACAACTGTAACTATGTTCCTTGGTGCAGTTAATTGATTTCAGATAGAAGTGGAAATTCTATGACAGAACAGTCCAAAGCCGGGAGATAACTGACAGACACCATGCAGCTCCTCTTACACCAAGGCAGGGCTGCTGGACTCAGTCCTAATGACTGACTGATCCTGGCACCAGTCAACTCACACAGGCACATCCGGCTTTATTAAGACATGTTCTGCGTGGTTCTGGATGATGCCTGCGTACAGAATCACCACAGCCACAGTGCAGATAGAGGCCATTTCGGCCCATCGAGCCTGCACCGACACATATCCCACCCTATCCCCGCAACCCCATGTATTTAATCCCCCTAATACTAAGGGTCAATTTATCATAGCCAAATCAACCTAACCCGCACATCTTTGGACTGTGGGAGGAAACCGGAGCACCCGGAGGAAACCCACGCAGACACGGGGAGAATGTGCAAACTCCACACAGACAGTCACCCGAGGCCGGATTCGAACCCGGGTCCCTGGCGCTGTGAGGCAACAGTGCTAACCACTATGCCACCGTGTTTCAGCGGAATAAACAACCAATGTACTTGGTCGCGATGAGCCACCCACCTCCTTTGAATGCTGCGGACAAGCTGAGGCAGAGACACGTTGCAAAGACGCCCAAAGCCACCACTTTTTGCTTTGCACAGAATCTAACATTTCATTTTACTTAACGTATTTTTCTGGTGGGATGAAATAAACTGAGAATAATGGATATCTGGGCGGTGTTACAGGCTGCAATCTCAATTGAAGGGATCAGATGGCTTGTACAGAGAGTAATGGATACGCGGGAGTGAGTTACAGGCTGGGATCTAATCGAGGGGTTTGGATGGTTTCTATATCGAATGGAAAACCCAGGAGCAAGTTACAGATTGGAATCCATCTGAGGGATTTGCATGATTTATGTATAAAACAATGGATATCGGGGAGCAAGTGACAGACCAGAATCTAATTGAGGGGTTCTGATGGTTTACACATAAAATAGTGGATGCCCAGGAGTGAGCTGTAGACTGGAGTCGAAATGAGGGGATCAACTGCTTTATATATAGAAGAATGGATAACTGAGAGTATATTACGTACAGACTGGAATCTAATTTAGCAATTCGGATGGTTTATATGTAGAATAATGGATAATACCCGCGGGTGAGTTACAGGATGGAATCTAATCAGGAGCTTCCAGTTGTTTATATATAGTAAATGTTCCATTACATTACAAGGTGGTAAATCTCAATGACACTTTCAAATGATATCAGTAACCATAGCAGTGGAAAGTCTTACAGATCACAAGCCCCTCTCAGGAATATTTTCTATATTTGTGGGTGAGGCTCTCTTTGAAGTATTTCCTTCACTTCTAAGTTATGGTTCTTTCCACCTCATGCGTCTCTGTCAGTTAAGAGGTCAACTGAGCAACACTTAACTGATCCAAGTGTAGATTTCCAAAGGACTAAATCATGCAGAAAGTATATGATACTGTGTACAGGCTCAAGAGATCTCCCGGGCTACAGATCAACTGGGACTGGTATTTAGAGGACATTCTTTAATTAATTCTTCCCAGAACCTGAAAACTGCGGAACATCTTACCTTCCTCAGTCCATCCTTCCTCCTTCAATCTGCAGGCTTTTAAAACCCAATTTTAGTGTCACCTAATCACTACATGCTTTATCTTGTCTTCCCAACCCTGGCAGTGTCCTGCACCATGGGCCTTGGCCATTCACTGAAATATTCTTCGATTTGGGGGAAAAAAAACACAGCAGTGTGGAAGAGTTTCTTGTGGAACTTTAAGCAACAGGTATAACTCACCCAAACACACAGTGTTCAACAACACTGCCTCCATGTTGGGTTACCGTGGCAACGGAGTGGTGGACCGAAGCTGTGTTCAGACTCGCTGCCTCCTATGGGTTAAATTGATTGGGAAGGATTTTAAATTACAAAGCTGGAGAAAGCCATTCACTTCTCAGTCTAATGACTCTCGCCCACTGGCAACTTAATTTTGCTTTTGCCATTTTGATAAATCTTTGTTTAGCTGGTCCATTGTGATTAAGGAAAGCGATGGGAAGGGAGCTGCGAGAATTGCGGCAGGCAAATTGAGCCTAGTGCTGCATTAAATTGAATGAAAAACCCTTGCTGTTCATTTACATACAGAACCGCATCGTTAATCAGGACAGCAGTCTGCCGGCAACTGTCATTACCTCAGAACTCAATTTGCTTAACTGGGAAAAGCTATTACAAAGAAACCTGTGAGATCTCAGTGTCACACCTCCTCCATCCGGTGCTGACTCAGTGCGGTAGATGTTAACTTTCGGCAGTGGTGGCGGAATGAACGGCCGTTATACAACCCGCCCGACTGAAGCCACTTGAAAGGAGAACTGAGTGGGGTGCAGAATGGCCGACCAATCTGCTGCCACCCGTTTCCCGTCACCGCGGCAAGTTAAAACCTACCCCAATGTGTCTCCTTAAAAGAAAACGTGCTTCCTTCACCTCTCCTGAGGATGGGGTGCTGATGCCGGTGGCACCCATTGATAACTTCACTGAAGTGGCCACCAGAGTCAACCCAAAACTATCTGAAGCCAACGCACACTTTCCAGCACAGGCCGCTGGATTGTGAAAAGGAGCAGGAACCCCAGGTGATTTTATGGTCTGCCCGACGGCCCCCTCCCCCACCCGACCCTAAAGCACCAAAGCCAATTGTAGTACCCTTTTCAACGCCCCGATTGAGATCCGTTAACCCAACACAAACCAGAGATTTATCCTGGACCTTCCTGATCTATCTGACCTGGTTGACACCAGCTTTGTATTTAGCCATTGAATAATTGGGGCTGTGTCCAGTTTCATTTCTGAGCCGAGACAGAGAGTGCTGGTTTTACCTCAAGGCTAGCAGGAGCACGATGACAAGAAACTGGGGCAAATGGACCAAAATTAGTGACACCTGATGCTGCTTACGCCACCTGAACCCCTTTAAGTGGGCCATCTGTGGGAGTGCTGCACACCCATCAGTGAGAAGCCACCTGAAAGATGTGGCCATGCAGCTCAGCGAGAATGGGGACCGGTTACAGTGCAAAAATAGTTAGTGCAAAGCCCCACTTAAAAAATCCATAGAATCATACAACACAGAAGCAGGCCATTCAGCCCATCATGCCTGTGTCGGCTCTTTGAATGAGCTGTCCAAATAGTCCCACTACCCCTGCTCTTTCCCCATAGCCCTGAAAACTTTTCCTTTTCAAGTATACAGTCTATCAAATTCCTTTTTGAAATTTATTGAATCGCCTTTTCAGCTAGTGCATTCCAGATGTTAAAAGGGAGGTGGTGGGTGGGGGGAGTTGACTATCTCCTCTGCTCTTGAATCATTAAAACTTACAATGGCAGCGTAAGTCTGGTAAGTCCATGGCTCTGTTTGAATACATCTGTACAGCTCAACTGCACCAGATGTGGGCAAGCATGGCTTCTGCTTGCAGTTCTGTGAAGATAAAGGCAATATTGCAACCCTCTGGCATGCAGGTACCCATTCTCTGTTTGTGTGTGTTTCTCTTTCCCGTGTCCTCTGTGTTTGTGTGTATCCCTCTGTCTCTGTCTCTGTCCCAGTCTCTCTCCTAATGTCTCTTCTATTTGGGTAGCTCACTGCCTCTCACTCTCCCCAGTCTCTCTCTTCCTCCTCTCCCCTCTCCCTCCCTCCATGGCTGTGGGATTTGCCAGTGCTATTCCAGTTTGTTTTGTTACTCTTTCCTCCCCGGGTTGCATTAATGCCACACTCTTTATGAACTTAAACTGACGTAAAATGGCCTTTTGGCGAGGAGGTGAATCTCAAGCCTTGGAGCTTTCATGTGCTCAGTAGCCTTGTCACTTTTATGTTTATGCACAGCCCCAATCACTTTGCCGATGTGGCGGTATAACTCCCATCTCCTGAAGAACCTGAGTCACTGCCTTCAGGGCAATAAAATAACATTCAAAACGGATAAAATGTTTGTCTAAAATCTCCGTTCTTATTTGATAGAAATGAAAGGATAATTGCTTTATTAATCTCATGGCATTCGGATAAATCGCTCATGGATACTCGTGTGTTTTGTATTTCAGTTCCTGACAGACCCACTCTGTCGGCCCGTCTGACTCAGGAGAGAACGGTTGTGTTGCAATGGCAGCCTCCCTCTGCAACTTTTGGACAACTCCTAGGCTATCGGCTTCAGTTTGGGCGTACGGATGCCCAGCCCCTGACGACGCTGGAGTTCTCTGACCACGAGTATCAGTATGTGGCCCACAGCATGCACAAAGGTGCCACATACGTGTTCAGGCTGGCAGCCCGAAACAGCGCTGGCATCGGGGAAGAGGATGTCAAGCAGCTTACTCTACCCGAAGATGTGCCCAGAGGCTACCCGCAGATCCTCGACTTGGCGAATATCACTACCTCATCTGTTCAGTTTGGCTGGCTGCCCCCTGTCTTGGCAGAAAGAAATGGCATCATCACTACGTACACTGTCTCCTGTAGACAGGCAGGTGCTCAGAGCAACCCCATTGAAGTGTCCATCACATCCTCCCAGACTAGCCTCACATTGAACAGCCTTAAACCGGACACCAGTTATGACATTAAAGTCAGGGCACAAACCAGTAAAGGCCCTGGTCCTTACAGTCCCGCTGTTCAGTATCGGACCATGCCATTGGATCAAGGTAGGGGTTATCTATTACCTTGTCATCCCGGGTGGCGGTGGGGCAGTTTTGTGCTTGGTACACTCTCTTCCACTTGCAGTCAACTGCGTCAAATCCCAAGGTAAAATGTGTCAGGTCTGCTGAGAGCAAGCTATTGGTAGCTTCAGAATGCTTCATTGCTCGTGCAGGTAAGGCCATCTTTTGGGGACAGCAGGTCATACCCAGTAGAGAAGGTCCTCAGTGGGCTGTACGCTCCATGCTACAAGCATAAACACACAGGTAGGAACGACTGCTGTTATGTACTTCTGACTTGTAGCAAGAAGCAGTTAGTCCAGATATTCTAGAAGACGGATAGGCCACTGGCCAAGGAGGCCCGGTGGTCATGTGGACATCTAGTGTTGCTTCTGTGCCTAACTTGTCAGATGAAGCATCGACCAGCTGAGCAGATCCAGCAGACTAGTAATACAGTGTTGGTTGGGGCAGGAAAAATTTGGTGACTGCCAAATTGCAACCTGTTGGATGTTGGTGGGTATATGGTGGTACTTCTGTAGCTCATGTTAAGGTGTCATGAAATGAGGCACAACATAACAAATGGAATATTAAATTGAATAGATACAAAAAAAATGACAAAATTCTGAGAGATTGAGAAATTCCTTAAAGTGCCCTGTTTCAGTACTGATGTGTACCCAGTATACCATGTATAGGGGCACCCTTACAGAAAGCTAATGTCTATTTACATTGTCGAAGGACCTTTTCTTTTAATTTGCCTTCTTTTTCAGCAGTTTTCCCTAAAAATTTCCGAGTAAAACTTGCAATGAAGACCTCAGTGTTGCTTAGTTGGGAGATTCCAGAACATTACAACTCTCCCATTCCATATAAGGTAAGTCTGTATTTGTAACAAGTTATCTGTGTTCCATTGATATTTGTTCAGCAACACAATCCCAACGAATGCCTTGCTCAAGGATCACTCCCAGGAACGTTGCTCTGCAGAGTGATGGGAGGTGGGCCTGTGCCTGAATGCTCCTGTGGATAGAAGCCACATAGAGGCCCAGGCACTTTCCCACAGGAAAGGGAATAAGCCAGACCAATAGCTCTATTTTAATGAGGCCTTTTCACTTGTTGTGTGGAAGCTGGGATAAGGTTGCCTCCTAATGGCATTCCCTTGCCTCATTTTGCAAGAGAGCAAGAAAAGGAGATGGAACAGAACCAAGTCCCAGTTAAATCAGCATCCCACAATGGGACAGACTGAAGGCACAGAGGCACATGGAGCAAAAAGCCTGCCAAGAGTGACAGGTAGACATAAAGTGATGTGAAGATGGCCTCTGAGCTACATTATGAGTAGCACTGAATGACATACATAACTCATCGCCAAAAGTATGAAGGGGGAGGTTAAGAGAAATTTCTTCATGTAGAGGTTTGTTGAGAAATGGAATGCACTACCATAAACTGTGGTGGAAGCAGAATCTTGCTGAAGTACGGTTCCATAGGCCCTGACTCTTAATGGGTACGGTTCCATAGGCCCTGACTCTTAATGGGTACGGTTCCATAGTCCCTGACTCTTAATGGGTACGGTTCCATAGTCCCTGACTCTTAATGGGTACGGTTCCATAGTCCCTGACTCTTAATGGGTACAATTCCATTGGCCCTGACTCTTAATGGGAACGGTTCCATAGTCCCTGGCTCTTAATGGGTACAGTTCCATTGGCCCTGACTGTTAATGGGTACAGTTCCATAGGCCCTGACTCTTAATGGGTACGGTTCCATATAATGGGTACAGTTCCATTGGCCCTGACTCTTAATGGGTACAGTTCCATAGGCCCTCTCTTAATGGGTACGGTTCCATAGGCCCTCTCTTAATGGATACGGTTCCACAGTCCCTGACTCTTAATGGGTACGGTTCCATAGTCCCTGACTCTTAATGGGTATGGTTCCATAGGCCGTGACTCTTAATGGATACGGTTCCATAGGCCCTGACTCTTAATGGGTACGGTTCCATAGGCCCTGACTCTTAATGGGTACGGTTCCATAGGCCCTGACTCTTAATGGGTACAGTTCCACAGGCCCTGACTCTTAATGGGTACGGTTCCATAGGCCCTGACTCTTAATGGGTACGGTTCCATAGGCCCTGACTCTTAATGGGTATGGTTCCATAGGCCCTGACTCATAATGGGTACAGTTCCATAGGCCCTGACTCATAATGGGTACAGTTCCATAGGCCCTGACTCTTAATGGGTACGGTTCCATAGGCCCTGACTCTTAATGGATACGGTTCCATAGGCCCTGACTCTTAATGGGTACGGTTCCATAGTCCCTGACTCTTAATGGGTACGGTTCCATAGGCCATGACTCTTAATGGGTACGGTTCCATAGGCCCTGACTCTTAATGGGTACGGTTCCATTGGCCCTGACTCTTAACGGGTACAGTTCCATTGGCCCTGACTCTTAATGGGTACAGTTCCATAGGCCCACTCTTAATGGGTACGGTTCCATAGGCCCTCTCTTAATGGATACGGTTCCACAGTCCCTGACTCTTAATGGGTACGGTTCCATAGTCCCTGACTCTTAATGGGTATGGTTCCATAGGCCGTGACTCATAATGGGTACAGTTCCATAGGCCCTGACTCTTAATGGGTACAGTTCCATAGGCCCTGACTCTTAATGGATACGGTTCCATTGGCCCTGACTCTTAATGGGTACGGTTCCATAGGCTCTGACTCTTAATGGGTACGGTTCCATAGGCTCTGACTCTTAATGGGTATGGTTCCATAGTCCCTGACTCTTAATGGATACGGTTCCATAGTCCCTGACTCTTAATGGGTACGGTTCCATAGTCCCTGACTCTTAATGGGTACGGTTCCACAGGCCCTGACTCTTAATGGGTACAGTTCCATAGGCCCTGACTCTTAATGGGTACGGTTCCATAGGCCATGACTCTTAATGGGTACGGTTCCATAGGCCCTCTCTTAATGGGTACAGTTCCACAGGCCTTGACCCTGAATGGGTACAGTTCCATAGGCCCTGACTCTTGATGGGTATGGTTGCATAGGCCCTGACTCTTAATGGGTACGGTTCCACAGGCCCTGACTCTTAATGGGTACAGTTCCATAGGCCCTGACTCTTAATGGGTACAGTTCCATAGGCCCTGACTCTTAATGTGTACGGTTCCATAGTCCCTGACTCTTAATGGGTACAGTTCCATAGGCCCTGACTCTTAATGGATACGGTTCCATTGGCCCTGACTCTTAATGGGTACAGTTCCATTGGCCCTGACTCTAAATGGGTATGGTTCCATAGGCCCTGACTCTTAATGGGTACAGTTCCATAGTCCCTGACTCTTAATGGGTACAGTTCCATAGTCCCTGACTCTTAATGGATATGGTTCCATAGGCCTTGACTCTTAATGGGTACGGTTCCATAGGCCCTGACTCTTAATGGATACGGTTCCATTGGCCCTGACTCTTAATAGGTACAGTTCCATAGTCCCTGACTCTTAATGGGTACGGTTCCATAGTCCCTGACTCTTAATGGGTACGGTTCCACAGGCCCTGACTCTTAATGGGTACAGTTCCATAGGCCCTGACTCTTAATGGGTATGGTTCCATAGGCCATGACTCTTAATGGGTACGGTTCCATAGGCCCTCTCTTAATGGGTACAGTTCCACAGGCCTTGACCCTTAATGGGTACAGTTCCATAGGCCCTGACTCTTAATGGGTATGGTTGCATAGGCCCTGACTCTTAATGGGTACGGTTCCACAGGCCCTGACTCTTAATGGGTACAGTTCCATAGGCCCTGACTCTTAATGGGTACAGTTCCATAGGCCCTGACTCTTAATGTGTACGGTTCCATAGTCCCTGACTCTTAATGGGTACGGTTGCATGGGCCCTGACTCTTAATGGGTACGGTTGCATAGGCCCTGACTCTTAATGGGTACGGTTCCATAGGCCCTGACTCTTAATGGGTACAGTTCCATAGGCTCTGACTCTTAATGGGTACGGTTCCATAGGCTCTGACTCTTAATGGGTACAGTACCATCGGCCCTGACTCTTAATGGGTACGGTTCCATAGGCCCTGACTCTTAATGGGTACAGTTCCATAGGCCCTGACTCTAAATGGGTACGGTTCCATAGGCCCTGACTCTTAATGGGTACAGTTCCATAGGCTCTGACTCTTAATGGGTACGGTTCCATAGGCTCTGACTCTTAATGGGTACAGTTCCATAGGCTCTGACTCTTAATGGGTACGGTTCCATAGGCTCTGACTCTTAATGGGTACGGTACCATCGGCCCTGACTCTTACCAGTACCTAGTTTAATTAGTAAAACTTTCCATGTACCTCTTTTAAACTTTGGTTTAATTTTCATGTGAATACTTTCAGCAGCTACGCTGAGCTGGACTCGGGGGCTGGTTGAAATTTCCAGATTCTATGATAGATTTAAAGCAGCTTCCAGATATCTATAAAACCTTTTCACTTCCTGTGACGTTCCCTCCTGTTTTAAATTGGAACTGCGTCTCAAACATTTTGTTAATGCAGGAAAACTGACAGCCTTTTCAGTCGGGGAAAGGATGGGTGCTATCCAAAGCAATGGACGTTTCAGTAGAGACGAGGGGGTGGGGTTGGCCGTGAGGGGAGGGAATCACCAGACTTGGCAAAGTGCAAAAACTAATTGAGGGATCCAGTTATCAACGCTGGCATTTTTAAGAGTATGTGGAGCGGGCAGTATTGTGGGATGAGTGCGGTGCTGGCGTGCAGGATCACACCCACGAGTCCTCAGCTGGTGAGTTCCTGATCTCGGCCCTCTGTACTGTCGAGGGATTGGAGTCAGCTGTGCCCCACAGTTAAATAGCCTAACCACACTCACCGTAAGGGCTCACACATGAACAGCAGCTACCCGGGTGAGGTACCAGTGGGTGACTGATGCCCGTACCTGGAACCGCACTCACTCCAGCAAGGAGTTGGAACCATCAGGTGCGGAGAGAAGACGGAGGAGATCGGTGGCTGGGCCTGTATGTGAAATGTCCCAGGGCGGGGACCCATCTGACTTGAGAGAAGAGCAGAGAACAAGTGGCACCAAATTAGTTTTGAGTAATTAGCCATGAGTTAAGACAACTGCCAGAACCCATTAGAAAGTGACTCTGGAAGTCAGAAAATAGATGCCCTGATAGACGACAGTCTGTGGAGACAGTGGGAGGGATATCAGCAGACTCGGTCAAAACATCAAGGGCAACGTAAGTAATATTCCATTAACACTGCAGATGGGGAACCATCACAGTCTGCGATTATCATAAACCTGTGACGTTGCTGTCTGCTTTAGGGACACTGGTAAAATCAGCACCTGTTTTGTCCTGACTTGCGGTTACGCAGACATCTCAAATTTGAAAAATGTACCATGCCTGGGCATCTACTCAGAGCCTTGAGCAGCCTGTTTCCAAACGGTTTTTGTCATCTCCAAACTTGGGGAAATACAAGTGCTTTCAAGTCATGTCTTAAAAAAAATGCCGATGAAACATTTCAAAAAATGTGAGCTTTGGCACCTCCCCTCACTGAAGGCACTGACTCGTGCTGGGGTCCAGCTTAACTCCGAGGGCACCGGCCTCCTCCAGTACCTATCCCATTTTCATAGAAACATAGAAACATAGAAAATAGGTACAGGAGTAGACCATTCGGTCCTTCGAGCCTGCACCGCCATTCATGCGTTCATGGCTGAACATGCTACCTCAGTACCCCATTCCTGCTTTCTCGCCATACCCCTTGATCCCCCTAGTTGTGAGTGTTATATCTAATTCTTCATGTGTGAGCCTAGAAATTGAGCATCAGCAGGCTGTTCAACCACAGGGGCATTGCCACCAAGCCCAAACCTGTCCTCACCCGTGTACAGTGTTGTACTTTCCATCTGGGATCACTGGTTAGTGCTCGGGAGTGGGAACCCTGGCCGATTACTTTTTCCTTCCTAGCTCATGCCCACTGAAGTCAGTTGTAGCGTTCCGACTTCCGCCCTGGCTAAGACCAGCAGCTAATTCAGCACAGGCCAGATTGAGCTCAGGACCGTCCTGGCTGGTGTGGCTTAGCTACACACTGAATTTATCAATCGGTCAGTGGAGGTAGTTTTTAACATTAGTTTACTGTCGGCTCCTGTAAAGAGCAGAATACCAAAAAGACAACTTGTTTTCCCAGGTAACAGTGACACAAAATTGTGAAAAATAATATTCAAGTTGGAAAAGACAGACTGGTATTTATACTGCACGGTATCACATCCCTCAGAAACATCTCAAAGCAATGAGTTACTTCGAAGTACCGATTGTAATATGGATAAACCCCAAAAGGCCGTGGATGCTGGGTCAATTAAAATTTTCACGGCTGAGATCGATAGATTTTTGTTCAGTGAGGCTATCAGTGGATATGGATCAAGGGCAGGTAAATGGAGTTGAGGTGCAGATCAGCCATGATCCAATTGAATGGCGGAACAGGCTCGAGGGGCTGAACGGCCTCCTCTTGCTCCTTTGTTGCACAGCAGCCATTCTTCAACTGCACGATCCCACAAACAACAGCAAGATGAATGGCCGGTTAATCTGTTTTTGGTGGTGTTGGTTGAGGCTGGATTGTCGGCCAGGATGATGGGAGAACTCCGTGTTCTTCTTTGAAAAGCAGCCATAGGATCTTTAACGTCCACTGCAACGTTTCAACTGAGAGCAGCACCTCTGACAGTGCAGCACTCCTTCAGTAATGTACTAAAGTGTCAGCTTAGATTATGTCTCAAGTCCTGGAGAGGGGCTTGAACGCACAACCTTCTGACTCAGGTGAGCTGACACTTGACCAAGCTGCTGTTTCTTAAATCGAGCCCCTATTGCTGTGCAGTCCCATCATTGTACTTCCTTATGACGATTTGCATGCTTTTTGAATCATTTTCACAACTTTCTCATGAAGGGTGGGGTGTTTTGCAGGTTAGCCCATCCTTATAGCTAAAGGCTGTTTGATCTGGGTCTAAAATGTTGGCCTAAAGAATGAAGCAGCTGGCTCCAGGGTCAGTTCCAGCAGGTTCTAAGGTTCAATCCCAGCAGGTTCCAGGTTCAGGTCTAGTTTCAATCCCGGCATGTCTCGCTTTCAATCCTTGGACTGTTCTGAGTTAGCTGATTTCAGTCAGGACAACAGCTGCAATTAGCCTCAAAGTTCAAATCAGGAGTCACTAATAATGATTGCGGCTCCTGTTCCTGATGGTGATGGCACCTCTGCTGCAATATACACACATATGGACGGTGGGCGAAGACGGGATGGGCTCGATGGTGATGCCACCGTCACTCGCTGTCTGTACTCACTTGAGAATGGACAGTATAGCGATGTATTGTAGGGATGTTGGTGTTTATGGAAGTGCACCCTGGATGAGCTGGGAGCATGGAAGGAAATTGAGCAAAAAATTTTGAGTTAAAAGTGAAGGTATTCTTGCCAGTGCAGGCATCCCTCCGGCATATCTTGTTACAGAAAGTCCGTCTAAAATGTATGAAGCTGACTGCCGGGATCTGTATATCTTAATTTGATCTCCTTCCAGTTGTAAAAACTCACAATCAGACGAGAAACAGTCACTGCTTCATGAGGAGAATCCATCTGTCTGCCTCTTTATCTGACTGAATGGAACCCTTATACACGATGTACAATGAGTAACTGTCATCTGCTTTCAAATTCAACCTTGTAATGTCCTTCCGTCAGTCATGTGATGTTGAACATAACATAAGAAATAGGAGCAGGAGTACACCATACGGCCCCTCGAGCCTGCTCCACCGTTCAGTAGGATCATGGCTGATCTTCTACCTCAACTCCACTTTCCCACCCTATCCCCATATCTCTTGATTCCCTTAGTGTCCAAAAATCTATTGATCTCTGAATATACTCATCGACTGAGCATCCGCAGCCCTCTGGGGTAGAGAATTCCAAAGATTCACAACCCTCTGAGTGAAGAAATTTCTCCTCATCTCAGTCCTAAATGGCCGACCCCTTAGACAGAGACTGTGACCCCTGGTTCTAGCGTCCCCAGGATGATTGAAAAGGATGATTAGAGTAAGCATTTCCTGACCTATTCCTTGCCCCCTTTGCAAAATTTCACAACACTGCTCTTGCCATGGCTGAGGAATGTGTCTTTGTCCCTATAATTAGATATGTTACAATATAAACAGCCTCTCAGCATCTACCCTGTCAAGCCCTCTAAGAATTTTATATGTTTCAATGAGATCACCTCTCATTCTTCTAAACTCCAAATATAGGCCCGTTCTACGCAATCTCTCCTCATAGGACAACCCCTCTCATCCCAGGAATCAATTTAGTGAACCATGGTTCCACCCCCTGTAAGGAAAGTATATCGTTCCTTAGGAAAACAGACCAAAACTGTCCACAGTACTCCAGGTGTGGTCTCACCAAAGCCCTATATAATTGCAGCAAGACTTCCTTACTCTTATACTCCAACCCCCTTGCAATAAAGACTAACATACCATCTGCCTTCCTAATTGCTTGCTGTATCTGCATGTTAACTTTCTGTGATTCACGTATAAGGACACCCAATTCCCTCTGAATCCCAACATTTATTAGTCTCTCACCTTTTAAAAAATATTCTGCTTTTCTATTCTTCCTACCAAAGTGGATAATTTCACATTTCCCCACATTATACTCCATCAGCCACCTTCTTGCCCACTCACTTAACCGACCGATATCCCTTTGTAGACTCTTTATGTTCTCCTCGCAGCTTACTTTCCCACCTAGCTTTGTATCGTCAGCAAACTTGGATACATTACACTCGGTCCCTTCATCTAAGTCATTAATATAGATTGTAAATAGCTGAGGCCCCAGCACTGACCCTTGCAGCACCCCACTAGTTACAGCCTGCTAACCCGAAAATGACCTGTTTATTCCTAGCAGCAAAGGCGCAGTTTGGGATAGTGTCTCGTGTCCTGTAAAAAGAAGTAACTTGGATTTATATCGCACCTCAGCATGTCTCAGAAATACTGCACACAATGAAACGTAGTGACTGTTATGTAGGGAAAAGACGGCAGCCATTTTGCACATGGCTACTAATAAGCTGAACGACCAGTTAATCTGTTTTTAATGGTGTTGATTTGAGGGGAGAAGTGTCGGCTAGGTTACCTGGGAGAAACTCAATGGGCTGGATTTTGAATGACCCATGGAGTCGGGTTTGGAGGCGTGTGGGGGGTTAAATTTGCGGGGTCGGGGGTCCCGACCCCATCCCGACTCCATCCCGCCTCCACGCAATTTTGACAAAATCAGTCGCGGGGTTCCCGACTCCGTCCTGCCTCCAAGAGGCGGGAGAGGCCATTAAAGCCCTTAACAAGCCCTAAATTGGCTCTGTAATGCCATTTTGAAACGTTTTAGCTAGTTTAACCCTTTTCTGACGTGAAGTACGCCTGGTGTGAAACACGCCAGTGAAACCTGGCGGGAGCACAAGTGGATAGCTGATAGTCAGCTGCAGGTGCACTATTACAATGGAGATGTGATGAAGGTAGTAGTATTAGGTCTGAAAGTCGCTGCTGCATTGAATGTCTTCAGAGACTGCATGGCCTTTGCTGTGAGAGGACTTGGATGCAAAAAAATTCTCTCTCTCTCTCTCTCTCCTCTCCTCTCTCTCTCTTATTCATATTCATATCAATTTTGCATCCAGGTCCAATCACATCAAACGCCAGGCAGGTCCTCTCTCAGCAACAGCCAGACAGTCTCTCTCCTGCAATGCTGCAGCAATGATGACATCATAAGAGGCGACTTTCAGACTGAAACCACTAATTGGTTCATGGGTTCCCACGTGCTGGAACTCAATTGCCCAATTAAGTGAAAATTGCATCATTCATCCACATTAATCTGGAGTCGGGAGGGGAACTCGAAATGCGGATGACCCGACCCCAACCCGACCCCAATACAAAATCCAGCCCAATGCTCTTCTTTGAATAGTGCCACGGGATCCATTGGGTGTAAATTTTCAACTTCGCACTTGCGGCGTGGAGCCTCACCCAGCGCACTGCCTACGGTTTCCTGACCGGGCAGCACACATTCCGAAGCTCTGATGCGCGCTCTCCGTGGGTGAGGCTCCCTGTGCAGAGTGCAAAGTCAGAACATCATCCTGTTAATATCTATCTGAACCACTGGGACTTTCAGTATCTCATACAAAATCTGGCACCTCCGACAGTGCAGCACTCCGACAGTGCAGCACTCCCTCAGCACTGCACTGGAGTGTCAGCCTGGATTGTATACTCAGGTCTCTGGAGAGGGGCTTGAACTTACGACCTTCTGACTCAGGCAAGAATGCTACCAACTGTAGCATAATCCCAGAAGTGGCACCACTGCAAACACACTTTTTAAAAACTGTAATAAAACTATAAAGTATATAAAATCAGATGTTTGGGAGTGAGTTTAATAGCTACGGCATTTGCTCTTTATTAATGACTTCTCGCGATTTGACTCTTTTGGCAAGGCCTTGGTGTGGGTACTGTTCCATTACCACAATCCCTGTTCGGTATTTTCAGTTTAAAAGCACCACCTTCTCAGCCCTTGTTTTTCCTCCTTGTTCCCGTCTCTGTTTGTGTCTAGATCCAGTACAAAAACGGCCAGTCCGTCGTCGAGGTGGATGGGCGAGCCACCAAGAAGCTGATCACCAACCTGGAGCCAGACAAGGAGTACTCCTTCGTGCTGACGAACCGCGGCAACACGGTGGGAGGCCTCCAGCAGACGGTGTCGGCTCGCACCGCCCCTGCCGTCCTGGGCGGCAAACCGTATCTGATCAAGAAGTTGGAACCCGACGGGACCCTGATGGTCCGGATGCCTGAGGTGCAGACGGTGACCCCAGTCATGTAAGAAAAGCCCGAACATAAAATGTCCCAATTGTGTTCACATTCACCCGTTCTGCCCCGGGGCTCGGATCACAGGGTATGGATTAGGCTCTCTCGCAGGTCTTTAACTGAAGAGTTTTAATTTTTATAAGGCCTTTACGTATTTTTATTTGCTCTCACTCTCTCTGCTTTGGCGCATCACAGCCTATCCCAATCCTGTCCTCATCCAACACGTTCCAGCAACAGGAGCCACTGGACAGCAATCAGGAGCAGCAACTCCTGCTGGTTACCCCCCACCCTGCCTACCACCTCGCACAAGGGAACTGAGGCCCATTGTAGTGGCCCAATTGCTACCCCAATTTAGATCAACTAACTGAACAGCGACGCACCCAGAAACCTGGACCTTCCTGGTCTTCATGGCCGGGTGCTGCCGTACATTTATCAGTTGAGTCGTTGAGCAGCCCTGTCTTCCACAAATGATCTATTTCTGATCTTCTCCTGAAAGCCGAACGCTTTTCTTTCCACAGGGTGATACGTACGCACAGATGGCGACCCACGGCTGTGCATCCATAGAGCATGGGGGGGGGGGGGGGGGCGAGAGAGCTTCTCACACTCTTGAGGCATTCACACACCGATCCATCATGTAGTGTTTTAATGTCTTTCACAACAGAGTGAATCTCATTGCAAGCTGCCTTCCTGCGCTCTGTGCGATTTGTCATCTTGGTTTGTGAGTTGTGAGAAGGTGCATGCTTTCCGCCTTGTGTTTCAGAGCCTATTATATCGTTGTGGTTCCACTGAAGAAATCACGCGGCAAGTTTATCAACACCTGGCACAGCCCTGACGAAATGGATCTGGAAGAGGTACGTTGGCAAACTCCTCCTTCCCCCGTCCCTCGTGTGTTTAGTGTAGCAAGCGGCCCTGTGCCTCCAGAGGCCAGGCAGCAAGTGCTCTGACTCCTCTCCTTTCCCCTCCCCAGCAGTTCTCCCCCCTCCTAGCCGGAAGGTTCCCCTAACGTGACGTTACCAAAGTGGGTGTTCTACGTGTGTGTGTGAGCCCGTCAACTCACCCATGGAGCCCATCGCAGCTGACCCAATCCGGTCCTCCCAGCCAGTATCCGCACGCGCACTCACGCTCTTTCCAGCACGTTGCTCAGGAGCTGAGGGCTGGGCTGATTTTTCTCCTCCCTGACCCAGCAGATTTAAAGCCAATTGTCGCGCCCTACTGCAACCCCAGCTAACTCAGCACAGGCCGCAGATGACATCTCGGGCTCTCCTGGCCTGTCTGACTTAGTACCACAGTGGGCGGTACATTTACCTACTGAGCCCCAAGGGGAGGTGGGGCCAGGGGAACCAGAAGCAAACAAAGAGCTTCCAGCAGTACCAGGGCACTTTTGGCTGAGAGTGAAACCAGTTTCTTCATTTGTTCCAACACATAATTGGTGTGTGAGAGGCTGCATAACTGCCCAAAGGTGTTTCTCTGCACCCTGCTGCTCAAATGCTGCTGCCCTGGAACTAGCCTGATCTGCTCGAAGTTGCTCAGGTCAACCTCACCCTATAACAGAGGCACCCAACCTTTTGGAGCAGGGCAGCAGATCCACGTCACACAACCAGTGAGTGTGCCGCGTGTGAACCCTGTGTTTTACATTTCACGTGTGACTCGCAAATATTAACACAAAATATTTCCAAAGATCACATGACTTGAGTATGGACAACACAGTGTGTGTGGTTCCTTACTGACTCGTGTCGAAAAATATACCATCTCGTGAATGGCACAGAAACCAGAAGAATGTAGCATGGCTGCCTCTTCTCCTCAAAGGGGAATAGGGGCACCATCTGAAAACAGATTGCATCAAAGACTTAATGCAGCGCTGGGGGATGCATTTACTCACTGGAAAGGAAAAATATTCAAATTCTCATACACACAAAATTGGTTGCCTGCTCCTCACACTCTGTATACAGGCTCCAGCTGCTGGTCTCAGCCTGGCCTAATCTCTCCACCTCGCTCCACTGTCCTCTACTGCCCTGTCTGTCCCACTGCTATTCACTATTTACTACCCAGTCTGGTCTGTCTCACTGTCCCCTATTGCCCAGTCTGGTCTGTCCTTTGCCCAGTCTGGTCTGTCCTATTGCCCAGTCTGGTCTGTCCTATTGCCCAGTCTGGTCTGTCCTATTGCCCAGTCTGGTCTGTCCTATTGCCCAGTCTGGTCTGTCCTTTGCCTAGTCTGGTCTGTCCTATTGCCCAGTCTGGTCTGTCCTATTGCCCAGTCTGGTCTGTCCTATTGCCCAGTCTGGTCTGTCCTATTGCCCAGTCTGGTCTGTCCTATTGCCCAGTCTGGTCTGTCTCATTGTCCCCTATTGCCCAGTCTGGTCTGTCCTATTGCCCAGTCTGGTCTGTCCTTTGCCTAGTCTGGTCTGTCCTATTGCCCAGTCTGGTCTGTCCTATTGCCCAGTCTGGTCTGTCCTATTGCCCAGTCTGGTCTGTCCTATTGCCCAGTCTGGTCTGTCCTATTGCCCAGTCTGGTCTGTCCTATTGCCCAGTCTGGTCTGTCCTATTGCCCAGTCTGGTCTGTCCCTCTGCCATTCACTGTCCTGTAATTCCCAGTCTGTTGTGTTCCATTGCTGCCAGTTGCACTGGCTGCTGTTTGTCCAATCTTCTCCACCACTGAGATTTCCACGCTCTCCTGGTCCTCCATAATCTTTCCCTCCTCCACCATCTCCTGAACTTGTATGGTAAGAGAGCTGAGTGCACATTGCTGAAAAAAGACTGCTTGTCCAAATAAATTCTTTCTTTTCTATTCCAGCTCCTTCAGGATCTGACGCGGCGTCGGCGCAGAAGCCTCCGTCCCCGCCGGCAACTGGGCCACTCCAAGCCCTATATAGCAGGCCGCTTTGACGTTCTCCCGCAAGAGTTCATTCTTGGTGACCGGGAGTTTTATGGAGGCTTTGAAAACAAGCCGCTAGAGGAGGGTAACAAATATGTATTCTTCATCCTGGGCGTCCTGGACATCCCAGAAGCGGTGAGCGAATGTCTTTTGATGAAGATTATAGCAAACATCTCACCTCATCTCCTACCTTCAATGATGTCATCCACTTCCTGCCCCTCCCAACCGCCCCCTCCCCCCCCCCCCCTACTTCCTCCTCATCTTCTTGACTTTCCTTCTCTCCAATCCTTTTCTTCAATTCTATCCGCTGGTGTGAGTAATAGAAATGTCACCCAGGTCCTGTAGGGGGCACTCTACTGAGTTTGGAGATAAGCACCTCGAAATTCGTCGCGGGCGGTATTGGATCGGCCGCCCGTTACACGCAGCCCCTGATATTCAGTTCTACTGCAGTCAATGAAGCCGAATATCCGGCGCTGCGTATAGCGGGCGGCCGATCTGATACCGCCCGTCTTGCGCCACCGCCCAAGACGAATTTCTAGGCCAAGGTACATTGTTGGGGAAGAGCAGAAGGAGCTTTACTCTGCCGTTGGCTGTGCTATACAACTACAACTTGCATTTATATAGTGTAGTAAAACGTCTCGAGGAGCTTCACAGGATTTGACACCGAGCCACATAAGGAGATGTTAGGACAGGCGACCAAAAGTTTGGTCAAATAGGTAGGTTTTATGGAGCGTCTTAAAGGAGGAAAGAGAGGTAGAGTGACGGACTGGCTTAGGGGTGTAATTCCAGAGTTTAGGGTCTCGGCAGCTGAAGACGCAGCCCCCCAATGATGGAGCGATGAACACCTGACCTGGGAGTCCTTGACTCCGACATTGAGTGACCAAAGTGAATAAAGCATACTGATCCCTATCACAAATACTCCTCGGTTTGTAAGGCATAAAAGCTCACCGGAGATCTGAGTTATAAAGTACGTTCTTCCTTCAGCCTCACTCGGGTTGGCCAGTGTCATCCACCACCATCCTAGCAGGCAGCTAAGCCGGTCCAGGTTAACCGCAGTTGGATAGCGTTCGATCCGAGGAAAGCTGTGTCTCTTGGCCCTGTTTAAGTGGCCAAGTGTGACTGTGTAAGAGGAGCTTGTCTTAAAAAGAGATGCAGGCATTTGAGATTGTTGTGCAAAGTCTTGCCCTAGGGTTTCAGATAAAATACAATCCGTGCTGATTGTTGATAACTCAGGAACGACTGAGGGTAGGTTCTGGTCTGACCTGGTAGATTCTGTGTTACAGGAAACTTTTGTTTATCCGGCACCCAAATATCCGGAATTCTCGCTTAACCGGCAAAAATCATCCTCCGAAAACTCCTCTCAAATAACCGGCAATGTTGCCGAGTCGCAGTCGAGTCTCCGCGAACGCCGAGTACTCCGAAAACTCCTCTCAAATAACCGGCAATGTTGCCGATCCCGAGTCCGAGTCCGCGAACGCCGATTTAGTCAGTAGGGGTAGTTTTCAAAAGTACCCAAATACTGTATACTGCACATTTCTTGATTTATTTATTTTTCTTTGTTAAAAATAGCCTCGGTAGATATAACTCTCCGTTATCCGGTACTTTCGATAAACCTGGCACCACGCCGGTCCCGTCGGTGCCGGTTAATAAAGAGTTTCCTGTACATAGAATTACATAGAATGTACAGCACAGAAACAGGCCATTCGGCCCAACTGGTCTTTCTGGTGTTTATGCTCCACACGAGCTTCCTCCCACCCCTCTTCATCTATCCCTATCAGCACAACCGTCTATTCCTTTCTCCCTCATGTACTTATCTAGCTTCCCCTTAAATGTATCTACACTGTTCACCTCAACCACTCCCTGTGGTAGCGAATTCCACATTCTCACCACTCTCTGGGTAAAGAAGTTTCTCCTGAATTCCCTATTGGATTTATTAGTGGCCATCTTATATTTATGGCCTCGAGTTTTGTTTGATCTAAGGAGCAGCCAGATATATTTTGGCCAAACCCAGCCTAATTGGATTCTACACTTCTTCCTGTGCCTTAGGTGCAAAGGGATCCACGAATTACTTTGTGTCTCTTATTATAGGTACAGGCCTGCACTGCCCTTTTGGTAGCTCCTCATCTTTGTAATCCCAATTCGCTGCTTTTTCTCCATATCTCTTAATAGGCTTACTTCCCAGTTAAACATCCATCTTGATTCTGCATCTATGCCCTTCTGGGGCCGTGTGCTCCACACTCTCCACCTTTTTTGTTCGAAGCAGTTTCTCCAGAATTCACTTTTAAGAGGCTTACAAGAATTATAAGAGTATATCTCTTTGTGCTGGATCCCTGTGAAAGATCAAAGAGTCATTTCCTACCTGTCCTGTCTATTAGATTCCATTAGGCAGAAACTGCTGTTACCGTACGATAGCTTGACACACTTTTGTCAAATTCCTCCCTTAAAAGTGTTAATAGCACTCTTACAGTCGCAAAAGAAAAGAAAGACTTGCATTTATATAGCGCCTTTCACGACCACCAGGCATCTCAAACCGCTTTACAGCCAATGAAGTACTTTTTGAAGTGTAGCCACTGTTGTAATGTAGGAAACGCAGCAGCCAATTTGCGCACAGCAAGCTCCCAGAAACAGCAATGTGATAATGACCAGACAAGCAGAGGAATTTGATGAGAGTGTGTTAAACAATCATGCAGGAACATCACCGACTGCAATTCCTCGTGTCAGTTACGTTCTCCTGTTGCCACGGCTGAATGTTTTAGAATTGCAGCTGCTGTCGGTATTTGGGAATTATTCCTGAGGTATCCTGTTCTATTTCTCACTGCTTTGATTTATTTTGATTTCTATGAAAATCTTTCAATCATTTTTTGTTTTCAGAAAGCAGTCAATGAGAGAGTGCGTGCATGAATTCTGTGACTGCCATGTTCTATAATTGTCATTACAGAAAATGTTTGCAGCAAGTCCGTACTCTGACCCCATCCTTTCAGCGGACCCTGACCCACAGCCCATTATCGAGGGAGAAGAGGGTCTGATCTGGGTGGTGGGCCCAGTGCTGGCGGTGGTCTTCATCATCTGCATTGTAATTGCCATCCTACTGTACAAAAAGTAAGAGAATCTCTACTGATGGGATTAGGGTAGGTTAGGTGGGCTGGGGCACTGGCTAGCAAGGACTGCTTCGGGAATGATAAAGGTAACCTGGGCTAGTGGGTAGTGGTGAATCAGCCATGCTCCTGACTGCTACTTCCGGGGGAGAGGGCGTGTTCTGTCCGTCTCATCATCCCAAACCTTCCACATTTTTATGAAGCCCCAATTGCTGTTTGGGATTTGAATTGAGGGCCTTCTGTTCTGTATGACATGGTGCTATGCCAGGTGGTGCCGTTACCCATAGGCTATTGGGGTGCTCAACATCAACAATATCGTGCCTTTAACATCGTAAAACGTCCCAAGGCACTTCACAGGAGTGTTATTAGACAATAAAAATTGACGCTGAGCCAAAAAATGGAGACATTAGGACAGGTGACCAAACGCTTGGTCAAACAGGTACATTTTAAGCAGCATCTTAAAGGAGGAGAGAGGCGGAGAGGTTTAAGGAGGGAATTCCAGAGCTTAGGGCCTAGACAGCTGAAGGCCTGGCTGCCGGGGCGAAGGAAGTAGGGAATGCACAAGAGGCCTGAGTTGGAGGAACACAGATTTCTCGGAGGGCTGGAAAAAATTACAGCAGGTTATTATTTTAATAACGTAACAAAGAATTGGGCTCAGAGTGTCATGGTTCAGCGGCCCTCACGAGCTGCAGGGCCGAGGGCCTTGCGGTGCTTTATCTCCATTTCTTGTACATCCTTGATGTGTATACTTCATGCAGCCATCCCTCCTGCGTGACCCAGGACAGCGAGTGCCGGCAGGCTATTTGACCACGGGGGCATCACCCATCGGCCGCACCTGTCTACTTCAGGCAGGCCTCACGGAATAGCAGTAAGGCGCGGGCAACCTGGCTGTGATCGGGTAACTCAGTGCAAACCGGGATTTGAATGCGGGACCGTCTGCTATTTTCGGCTCAGTCTTACACTGGGTGTGGTTTTTATTCACTGAGGGCACTGTATAGTACTGTATGTCTGAAACAAAATATCTTGGCATTTTAACCAATTATATATAAGCAAAGAACCGAGAGCTCAGAGAACTGAGATTAATATGTAGGCATTCAGCACTGAGCGCGAGCTGGAGCTTGTGAGCACTGGCTGTGCAAACTTAAGGATGTTGCTGAAGCTGGAGAGGAAGCATCAGAAAAGGAATGTGTAGTTTGGGACGATGCTTATTAGTTCGACACGATGCAATTACTGGATCCTGTTAACAGTTCATCACAGCTTAATGAAACGCACTCCTGAAGTCAGTTATTGGTTACAATACTTCAGTTTAATGTGCGTGGGAGTCTTGTTCTGCTTTTGGTCTGTTTTAATTTCAGAAGCACAATGAAAATTATGCAACAGGATAAACAACTGCAGTGCAATTGCTGTAGGTTTATTGAGTAATAACCTGCAATTGATCACTGGAGAATTCTAGATTATCAGTGATGACCCTACATTGCATAACACCAGATCTAGCTCTGTGCGTGAAGCATGCTGAGATATTGCTCATGGGGCATAATTATTCGACAGGCCTGCGTCCAGTACTATAGGTATCTAAAATGACCTCCTGAAACAGATTAGTCAGTTACTTTAGTCCACACCCTTGGTGGACTCAGCGTAGGGATGCTACACATTTGATTTTGGCTGAACAGTCCATTTTTTGAGCAAGCTCTGTGAAAATTTTCAAAATGTAATCCGGACAATATTTTTAAAGAGTAGTCCTCTGTCCCTCCTCCTGCCTGTTCCTGCGGTCCTCCCATTCCTCCTTCCTGTTCCCACCTCCCTGTCCCTCCCCCAACCAGCAAATGGTATGCTGGCCTTCTTTACAAGAGGATTTGAGTACAGGAGTCAAGAAGTCTTACTCCAATTATATAGGGCCTTGGTGAGACCACGCCTGGAGTACTGTGTACAATTTTGGTCTCCTTACCTAAGGAAGGATACACTTGCCATAGAGGGAGTGCAATGAAGGTTCACAAGATTGATTCCTGGGATGGCGGGACTGTCGTATGAGAAGAGATTGAGTAAACTAGACCTGTATTCTCTTGAATTCAGAAGAATGAGAGGGGATCTCATTGAAGCATACAAAATTATTACAGGGCTTGATAGGATGGATGCTGGGAGAATGTTTCCCTTGGCTAGGGAGTCTAGAACCAGGGGCCACAGCCTCAGGATAAAGGGTAGGCCATTCAGGACTGAGATGAGAAGAAATTTCTTCACACAGAGGGTGGTGAATCTTTGGAATTCTCTACCCCAGAGGGCTGTGGAGGCTCAGTCATTGGGTATATTCAAAACAGAAATCGATAGATTTCTGACTAGTAAGGGCATCACGGGATATGGCGATAGGGCCGGTGAATGGAGTTGAGGCAGAAGATCAGCCATGATCTCATTGAATGGCGGAGCAGGCTCGAAGGGCCGAATGGCCTACTCCTGCTCCTATTTCTTATGTTCTTTCCTTCCTTCCTACTCCCTCCTTCCTGTTCTGGACCCTGCATCCTTTCCCTTTCCCGGCGCCCTTCCCCTTTCCCGGCGCCCTTCCCCCTTTCCCGGCGCCCTTCCCCCTTTCCCGGCGCCCTTCCCCTTTCCCGGCACCCTTTCCCTTTCCCGGCACCCTTTCCCTTTCCCGGCGCCCTTTCCCTTTCCCGGCGCCCTTCCCCTTTCCCGGCGCCCTTCCCCCTTTCCCGGCGCCCTTCCCCCTTTCCCGGCGCCCTTCCCCTTTCCCGGCGCCCTTCCCCTTTCCCGGCGCCCTTCCCCTTTCCCAGCGCCCTTCCCCTTTCCCAGCGCCCTTCCCCCTTTCCCGGCGCCCTTCCCCTTTCCCGGCGCCCTTCCCCTTTCCCAGCGCCCTTCCCCTTTCCCAGCGCCCTTCCCAGTTCCCGGCGCCCTTCCCCCTTTCCCGGTGCCCTTCCCCTTTCCCGGCACCCTTTCCCTTTCCCGGCGCCCTTTCCCTTTCCCGGCGCCCTTCCCCTTTCCCGGCGCCCTTCCCCTTTCCCGGCGCCCTTCCCCCTTTCCCGGCGCCCTTCCCCCTTTCCCGGCGCCCTTCCCCTTTCCCGGCGCCCTTCCCCTTTCCCAGCGCCCTTCCCAGTTCCCGGCGCCCTTCCCCCTTTCCCGGCGCCCTTTCCCTTTCCCGGTGCCCTTTCCCTTTCCCGGCGCCCTTCCCCTTTCCCGGCACCCTTCCCGGCTGTGGACTTGGCAAAAGCTGACGGCCCTAAACCAGTAATGTTTGGTTAGCTGAGAACACAATGCAAATTGTCAGTATTTTAGAAATAAAATGTGTTGTGAGGGGGGGTGGGGGCTTCTTGTTCTGTGTTGCCGTGCTTTTTGGGGGTGGGATAATCCAGAAGTTATCCGAAGGAGTTCACTTGGCAGAATGACATAAAGTTAAAATATTAAGCAATTAAAAGTCCACCCACAGGCAGTGACCATCTGATATTAATTTGCCCTTTCCAGTTTATGGAGCTACTACATACAGTAGCTAATTCTCTCGTCCTACTCCTCAGCACTCTGTCCCCTTTGAAGCCCTGACTTTCTAATCTGCCCTTTTTTCATTACTAACTATTAGTTTTCATAGTGGATCCATTGACTGTATCCAAACAAGTAGGCTTAGCTTGCCAGCACTCCTGAATGGTAATTGGGTTAATTAGTGAAGGGGCGCTGCCGGCTGCTGTATTGTGTGTGTGTGTGTGTTATTGAAGTTTATATTGAAGTATTTACATGGCTCTTATCTTTCCCTTAATGCACTCATCATGGACAGCAAGCCCGACAGGTAAGCAGCCATTTTTAATCCACAGTTCCAGACTATTTTCTATCAATCTGCAGAAATTAATAATTGACTTGCTTTATTTTAACGATTGATGCAATCAGTTTTGATTGTTCTGAAATTGCTGCGTTTTCTTTTAACCAAAAGGTGTGATAAGTTCATCAGTGTGTGCTACTGAGAACGCTGGGTAATCAGGGAGCGCCTCACTGCCTCGCCCCTCAGCCCAGCTGTGCTGAGTCGAGCGCCTCATCCTGATTCCAGAACCAGCTCTTGGCGCAAATGAGTTGCAAGATTAATCCTTTGCTTTACACTGCTCCGTGACTGCTAAATTGAGAGGAAAGAAGCACCACCACGCAATCTGCCTGAAGGGGTGGCTGGCTGGATGGTGCGGTGCGTTAGACACGGGCCATTCACCTCGAGCCCAGGATGGAGGGGTCTCCTCTGTCTCCTGGCCATTTTGAGCCGTGTGAAATGAACTTGGGACAGTCTCAACCCAGCTCCAACACAGCATGGAACTGCCACTGATTGCACTCCTGAGAGGCCCAGGAAACCTGGTTTAGGCAACAGAAAAATACGGAGCTCCTGATTATGGGGCACAATAGAAAAGAGCTTTACTTAGAAGCTTACCATGCTATATCTTTCAGGGAGTGTTTGGTGCTGAAATGGAAATCTTCAATATTTGAAGTACTAACATCCTTCCCCATGATGAGCACAAAATTCACCCACAAAAATGATCCATGTTTGTAGCGGCTGACTGTAGTGATCTTTAAGTGACCAGTTACCGCGGCAGATCTGCAACCTAACTTGCATTCATTTCATTCTAATGACAGAAAACGTAAAGAAAGTGATCCTAGAACCAAGTGTCTTCTCAACAATGCAGAGGTGCCGTCCCACCATCCCACGGACCCAGTAGAAATGAGACGCATCAACTTTCAGACGCCAGGTAAAGCTGAGTCCATCTAACTGGCTGCGCTGTGTATTAGTGCTACTGGAATAATCTTAAGATGTTCTTGAATTTTATTTTTCAATGTTTAGTGAACGCCAAGTTCACAGTTTTAGCTGCAATGTGTTTCCCCAGGAGCCCCCTAACCTCGAACTGTTTGGGAGCCTGTGCATAAAGGAAGGTTGCTGGAGGCCTCAGAAACCAGGGGCTGGATTATGTTTCCTTCCCTGAGTGTCGGTGGCGTTGTTGCCTCAGCCAGGGTATTCTTTCCGGCAGCACAGAGCATTGCTTTGCAGCACCGAACAGCTGTCGGATAGTTACTGTGTAATGTCGGTGTGCTTTTGAGCCAGTGGTCTTGAAGTCAGGGGAAGGACTGAGGAGGGAAAAATAACTTGCAAGGTGGCACAATGTAAGTACAGGAGCCAATTCATCCCCTAAAGGTTTAAAGAAAAAGCTTGGTTTTTTTTGGCCCTCTGACTGCCCCCACCACATCTCTTTCCCCACACCCCCTTCTCTTTCACCCTCGCCCCCAGTTTACCCTCCATTGAAGAGTCGACCATCTTAACATTGCTGCGGCCTGGATCCCCTCCATCATAGTGTGCTAAATTGGAAGGTGGGGCATTCATTTGGGTCATGTCAAGATTGTTTTGTGTCACAGAATGAGAATATAGTGCATTTTTTCTAAAATTTGGTCCTAATCAGAACCCTATCATGCCAGTAGTTCATTAGTGGTTAATCAGTAAAAATAGGAGTCCTTTATGGAACAGACTAGTCTTTAATCCACATCCCTTGTTGGGTCGTGGGGGACCGGGAGGCACTCAGAAAATCTGAGTGAAAACAAGGCCCCGGTTTTTAAGCTATGCATACGAGAGTCAGAAGTATCCTCAACGCAACAGTGATTATAGGTGCAATCTCACAGGGCCACATCCAGGACACCTAAGCTTCCTGCAGGTTACTTATTTATCAGCGTTTGGTCTTTTCAGTGGCACGTTCGCCAGCCCAGTGCAGACACACATTTTCTAACGTCCAAAGGCTGGAATATTATAGAGTCACAACTCACAGGGAGGAGGTTGCCATGGAGGTCAATGGAACATATACTTCTGCCTTGCATGCTGCGCAGAGTTGTAATGTTGGGCCGTTGTGCTATAGAGACATACACCTACTGCAATCATCGGGGAGCAATGTAGAGATTTCCCATTCTCTTTCCACCAGCACTGGTACAGATCTGGTACTCACGTAGATTGACCACTGCTGTCAAGAATATGAGTGTTATCAGTCACATTCTGGACTGTGAATGGTTTTGAACTAATCCGCTGGCCAAGCTCCAATCCTGTTTGGCTCTTGGAAGGAATCTGAATCGCAGAATATCTCACAAATCAAATTGTGGTGTCTGTTGAATTGGCGGAGCTATTTATAAGCAGTGAAGGGCTTTCCTGACCCCTTCCGCAGACAGGCTCAGGCCTGTGTTTCTCCCTTGGTTTCTGTGAGGATCGGTAAACAGTGCTGCTACTTCCTTCCAGTGTTTCTAGCCTGGTTGGGGGGTTTACAGTATGGAAGAGGATATTTCAGGATAGCAAACTGAAGGTAGGCCCAAGACACAAGGCATTGCATGGGTTCTAATTTCCTGCTTTTAGACAGGCAAGACATTTCCAGGGATTGGAGGCAGCTGGGCCAAGTTGCATCATTCTTGACCATCTCCCAGCTGCTTTCTCAAGAGTGGGTGTGGCGAAGGCCCAGGAGCCTGGTGTGTGCCTGACCTCTCAGTCAAGGAATGTTGTGGGAGGGCTTAAAAAGAGCAACAGAAAATTCAACCAGAGTGAAGGTGAGGGGATAGTTGGTCTCTGTCCTGCCCTGTAGGAGATGAAGTAATTTTAAATGTCAACCCTTTTAAATCTTACGTTTTATCAAATATTGAAATGTGCGCCTTTTTAACGTGACACCTCACGATGGATTATCGGCTCGGGCGTCCTTACCGATGGCTGAGAAATATGATGCATAACCAAATGTTGAACCTTCAGTAGAACTCTACCACCAAAGTGATTAATGAAACAACCAGACAGAAATGAGTAGTTTGTTCATCAGATACAGAGATTAGTTTTCGGCTGGGGAAATGTTTGGCCGCCTCAGCCGTGCCATTAATTGGGCCCCACAGTGCAGGAGACGGCAGTGATGCTGCGAAGCACCGTCTCGGAATGGCGGCACGTGGGTCTGGACCCACCGTTGCCCACAGCTGAGTTGCCAAGCCCCACCGTACAGGTGCTAAGTGAACAGGAAGAGAGGGACAAACCGGGAGAAACCCAGAGCTGTTCCTGCACACCCCATACTGGCCAACTAGAAAACAGCATAGCCAGAGGTGCTAGGAACAGGTTGCTATAGCTCATCTTGTTGATCAGCGAAGGCGCCCACAGAAAAAAGTGGGGCATAAAACGAGATGTTTTAATTTTTTTTTCCAAAAAGGTGTAGTTGTTGTGGAAGATCCCATCACAGAGAATAATATTTTTACAATATATTACAAAGTTATTATGCAGGACTATTTTGAGAGATATCATTGCATTTGAAGGAAGTAACTATGCTGGATCCCAGGAAGCACTGCTTGAGGGTGTCCACACTTGTGGGTGTTTACCTAGCAACCAGTTGAATTATCGCTTATGATTGGCTCTGCCATTACTTTGGGCAATCCAGTGAACCAATCATTTGGCACGTTTGAGGAATTTCTTGACGTCTATCAATAAGCTCAGAAGGGTGTTTTGTCATCCAGGTTTGGCAACACAAGATGGCTGTTTGTGCTAATGCATCGTGGGTAAATGATGTGACTGGGTGCCAAGTAATCAGCAGGCTTTGTTTGTTCTACATTAGTCGATGGGTTTCTGGCATCGCATGCACATTGGATGTTGAAGAATTCAGTAATTGGTCACTGTTTCCAGGTCAGAACATCAGCTGGACTTAAATGAGCGTAAATAATAGCTCCTCCAATACTGGTGACTAAATCCAAACTAGTCAACAGTGGAATTGGCATTATCGACCTTATAAACGGGGCTGCTGAGTCTCTGACCCCCCCCCATTTACAGTACATGGTTTGTTCTGGAACAAATTACAAAGGATTCACCTTGGGGGTGAAGCCGATCTGGTCTCACACCTGGGTCACCTGGGGATGCAGGTAATGGGGGTGGCAAGTGTGGTAATATGACGTACCTGTGCTGTGTTTCACCTGCACCTTGTGTGCCTACACATCTGGTTTAAATGCATGGGTGGTGGGTTCTCAGAGATCATGACTCCTCCCTGTTCAGAAAAACTCTCTTTTACACCCCCCGCTCTTCAGTTAGTGAGCTTGATCATGGCTGCTCCACTCTCCCAGCCAGCAGCAAAGGCTGACCCAGTCCCAGGTTCAGTTGCTGCTCTGTGCTGAGTTAGATGATCTCCGACGGGCTCCAGGAGAGTGCTACAATTGGCCCCAGTGTCCCTGGGCTAGGCAGTGGGAAGGCAGCCAAGGTTCCTGCTCCTCATCAGTGTACTGTGAGTCCTGGTGGGGAAATATGTGGGTGAGGGCAGGATTATGGTGACCTCCACGGGCCACTACACTGTCGACACTCCGTTGAGGCTCATGCACCAAGATACCAGAACACCGTCGGCGTCTGTGGAACCGTACCCCAGCAAGAGCCAGCACCTTCAGGAAAGGAGAGGAGAAAACAGATGAGATGGGGATAGGGTTGACAACCCTCCCGGATTGCCCTGGAGTCTCCAGGGGACATTAAAGATTAACCTCCAGGACACTGCCGCCAGCAACCCAGGAGAAAGATCATAGGGGCGAACATTGTGTGTATTTTTCATTTTTGTTTAATTAGTTGTAAAAATATTGGAGAAGGATTTAAAAAAAAAAGGCTGCTTCACTGAGCGGGGCGGTTGGAGGTGGGAGGTTGTGTGATGGAACTCCAGGAATACGTCTAACCAGAGTTGGCAACCCAAGACGGGGTCGGGTTGGGAGAAAAAGAGTCTGATTGTGGACTCCACCCTGCCATTTATCCACCCTCGACCCCTACATCTTGCCAGAACCCTACCCCAACCCCCAAACCCCCACCGGATCAGCTGACACCATAGTCATTCTGGGTACGTGCCCTCGTAAATGGGGGCCCCGGCATTTCAGACAGTCCCACGTGGACACAGTGACAACGGTTGTGTTTAAAAACAAAACGAGCCACTGGAGAGAGAGAAAGCAAAGAGAAAGAGGTAAGAAAGTCTTAACAAATGGTTGAGTTCTTTCAGAGGGCCAGATTGGAGTCCGACTGTTTACTCATGCATTTGTTTGTTTGTTTGAGTTCCTGTTTTATTTTCTGTTATCGCCCCCTTGAGTTGCGTTCTGCCAGCCTGTAGATTTAAGTGTGTTCACGTGCTGATGTTTCTTTTTCACAGAATCTGTTGTCAGCAGCCCCCTCAGTGAACCCGAATTTGCAAGTTAGTTCCCACTTGCATTTTACGCCTACTGTTTTGTTGGCTTATTTGATTTTGTTTTGTTTTATTTTTAATATATATATAATATATATAGATATAGAGATATATATATATATATATATGTATGTATGTATGTATAATCTATGTTTCTTATCCACCTCTTGGTGTATTTTTTAATGTGTTTCTCTCTCGAGGCTCCTGGCTGCTCATTGGCTAAGCTTTTAGCTCCTCACACTTTTGCATGCTTTTTAGCTGTTTGTTTCGAATGTTAACCCTTTCCAGCCCAGGGTTGTCTGCCGATTTGTGGTTTCATCAGTTTCACCTGGTGGTCATTTGGGCTTGAGGATGTTGGGGGTGGAGGAGGGGCTGGGAGGGAGGGGTTGCTAGTCTGGGGGTTAACATGCCAGGTGCCAGCCTTTGGGTCTCTTGAGATCTGAAGAGTGGATTTGTTGTCCAAAGCGCAGTTTCCACCATTAACTCACGACTGTACTTGGGCGGTGGTGGCGATGGGCGTTCCCGCCTCAACACAGAAATGGTCGTTCAGGTTTGTTTTTTTAGGAGGGGGGGTGTTCAAGTTTTGACCCAATTCAGACTGATCGGGATTCAGAAAACCAAGCTGAGACCTGATCTCTGAGACCATTAGACCATTATAGCCTTAGGGATATCGCGTAAAGTCTCATGTAATCCCTGTCACAGAATTTCCACACATCCTCCCTCTGACCCATGCCACATCTGTCCTCCACATGTCGCCATTCTCTCTCCTGCTGAAACGCTGCAGTAGATCTTTTTTGCTATGTTATTCTAAATCACAACAAATGGACACTTCTGAGGTACTTCCTCAATGATTCCGAAGGGCAAACAATGCTGGAAAAGGATTACTGCGGTCTTCCACCATGCTTCAATCAATTTTAAACCCACTCTTCTCATTCAACAAAACATCTCTTTCCCCGCCCCCCCCCCCCCCCCCCCCCCGCCCGAATCCTCACAAGTGATCCCCTGCTCCGTGCTGAAAGCAGCCATTCTGGCTCTGATTTCCTCAGTGGGCTAGGTTAAGCAGGAGTCTTTTTCTCCAGACATCGAGAATGTTGCTTCACAAAAGAATCTTGGCCTGGACTTACCACTAGGTGGCGCTGGGTTTTTTTCAGCGCAGTTCACCCGAAATCGGCCAAACCAGCGCAAAAGTTCACCGAATTTCAAGCACAAATTGCGTCCAGCGCAGACAGAGCTTCCACGATCTTTTAATCACAATTGCAAGTTTCCGCTAATTGCACCCATTTGCGGCCTCGAGGAGGCTCTAACAATTAAGCTTTTTTTTGAGGCGCAAGGACACTAATAAGCACGTTTTAAAAGCTTTTGAATTTTTTTTACATTTACTAATAAACTGACTACTGTACACCGATGTAAGTAGTAAATGGTCCTGTATATTTTTTTTTTAAAGTCATTTTCAGTTATTTAAGATCAGGTTACTCACAGGTGGTGGACTGGACACCCTGATTAAAAAATGCTTATTTTTGGTGACAAACCCATTTTCAGAATCAAGTTGACACTCTTAAATATATTGAGGAATATTTTTTGAAGCAGAACGTTTTATTAAAAATTACGTTCTAAAACCCTGCCCGATTGCAGTGGTTCATGGCAGATTTTACACTTCTCAAAACGAGTGCAATTTGCACCAGGATCACCGATTGCACCCAAAGTGGAAACTCCGGCCCCTTTTCTTTCTCTCTTCCTCTGTCTTTCATTCCCCCTTCCATACCCGTTGACTACACACACACACCTCAGTTATCATCAACCAGCTAATCATGCTGGGATTATTAAAAAACTGCTCTCCCCCCACCCCCCCATATAGATTTTTTTTTTAATAATGGAGAACTAAGTAACAACATAGCTTAATAATAATGAATATTGCAACATAATTTTACATAAAATTGGCAAATATTATCCAAAAATAATTTCAGATTAAATTCAGATAACCAGTACATTCATGTAGATGCAGATAGGCCTGAATCCATTAGTGGATTTTGGCTAGAAGACAAGGCGTTACAAGTATGGAAAGAGCTAAGGTGTGCCCATTGCCATCAACAGGTGGTGGGCAGTTATTCTGTAATGAAAGGGGTTAGAATTTATCTTTCTTTGACTCCAGTCTTGCCCCATTATTTAAGATAGAACTTGCATTTGTCAGCACCTTATCACATCTCTCAGGAATGCTTCACATACAATGTGAAGTTACTGTTGGTAAGACCGTTCTTCACCGTAATGGGAAGTGTAAGGTTGGCGAATGAGTGCCACTCAATAAGGCAGTGACCAGTGCATCTCTTGTATATTTGCAGGCTGTGTAGATAGTAGTATCAGACTGGGCCGGGAAGGGGGAGGTGAGGGCATGGGGGAAGGCAGACCTATATCAGAGCATCTTACCTTTTCTAGATCCACCCTGTTTATGGGCCTGGAGCTGTGCTCTCTTTTTCATCCCTTTAGAAAGATCCCGGTCTTGGAAGCGATGGGATTCGACCTGCTTAAATGTCGACACACAAATACTACTGTTTGACAGATGCCGTCTTTTTGGGACGCTATGGTGCTATTATAGTAATCCCCAACATTGATCAGGTCCTAGTCTTCAGTTGTGCCGGGAGACAAATCCAACACGTTATGTATCTTAAAAAAAAATTATAGTCTGTAGCTAGGTATAATTAGCATAAGTAGCACTGCAGACTTTAGCAACATTTGTGGGATGAAGTAGAATGTAATATAAATGGAAATGAATCTGGCTCCTGCAAGATTCAACCTTTCGATATCCATTCACCTCGGTGATGCCTTGGACACAGCTGTGCAACTAAGTGCCACTGGGCCATCATAGATACTTTAACTCTTTATTGTGTGGAATGTTTGGGGATGAGGGAGAAGTCTGTGCCCACCAACTGAGGGATACCAGTGCTGGGGGGATGAAATGGTTTTTTTTAACCACTTTTTAAAATCCGTTGTCAGCATCAATCAAGCACTCCCAGCTCAGGCGTAGCACAGGTTAGATGCCCGGTAAATCTTTAGCCAAACCTCAGACGTGTGCCCCTTACTGCACCAGCGTGACATTGCCATTTCCCACACCAGTCATTTTAGTTGATCTGTGAAATTTGAACACTTTTTCTTTATTAGGTCTTTGAGCATTTATTGTCTTTTTGCAAATGTGCAGATATTGGAACAGTGGGGGGAAAGGGCAGGGATGAGGGTGAGCCACAATCAGTCTGTGCATATATTACACTGATAGTTATGTAGTGTGGGTTATGTGCACAACACCACTTTTTTTTTTCTTGCCAATTTTCTCCCCTCCTTTGGTGTTGTCCCTTTGTCGGGTTACCATTCTGCAGGCACTGATCAGCTTCTCTCAAGTGGCCATAATTCACGTGGGAGCCTTGACCGTTAGTGTGTGTGATCAGGGTATTCAACCGCAGGGTGATGTCACAGCCGAGTTTCGTTCTCACCCATCGCGCACACGCACTCTCTCTCCTAGCAGCAACAGTGGCCAGTTTTCTCCTCATTAACCAGGAGAACTGAAGCATCTGCTGGCACAGATGCCCATCCTGTGCCAGGGTCTGTGATAGAGACTGCAGTGCTGTTAGCACCAGTGGTGTGTTACCATACAGAGGGTGTGGTAGCGTTATATTGTGTGGTTGAAAAATTCCCACCCACCCCTATCACAGTGCCATCCAGAAACCACTGCAGGAGATGTCACTGCAAGGACCCGAAGCAGGCTGGGCGTGGGAACAGATCAGCACGTTACACAGTGCATCCCTGGTTCAGAGTTAAATCTATCCACTACACAGCAAGGCTCAAACCTGAGCATCACTTTGTTGATCCCTACCCTGTTGGAAATAATTTATTTAAATAATGGCCTCTTATCTCCATGTGTCTTCTCTGAGCCTGGTGCCAAGCATTGCACCGTGATATGTTGCAGGAAATGATGAAATGTGGAGCCTTTGGGTTGATTTCTCGGTAAATATTGTTGGGGTGCTGAGCCAATAAGGTCCTGTGCTTGATCCCTGATTAGCCGGTGGCTGAGGCACTACGAAAAGCCTCAGCAGCCCCCGAGCTAGGGAGGAAAGACCTCCGCTCCCCCCGATCACTGTACATTGACTCCTGCTGGAAGCTGTGTGGCCATTAGGGAAGGAATGGACGGGGCTCAGCTTTAATGACTTTCCAGTCAAATAGCCCGTTGACTCTCAACAGTCAGGTTTCACACATGAAGAGTGGCAATTGGTGAGGTAACTGGTGGGGTGGTGGGGGGCGACTGCAGTTGACATCGATGGAACTGTACTCCAGCACAAGTCCGCACCTTCAAGAGATGGGAGGGAGGGGAGGGAAAGAGAAGAATTAGGTTTAGGGGGGGGAGAATTAATAAAGCAATGAGCATTTTAAGGGTCTGGTGGCTTTAGTGGCGGCAGGTTGGCATCCAAACCAAAAGGTTGTAAACCTGGACTGACTCGAACTTCACCAGGGTTTCATTGGGTCTCAGCTGGAGCCTTCAACATCAAAGGCTGTGTGGTGAAGGGAGGGAAAACTACTCTGCAGGAGCACATCCTCCCACCAGGCCATCATTGACAACAAGGAATCCAGGCGGGAGAAAGAGCAAAATAGAGGCAGCTTCTTTAATTCTGTGAGTGCAAGGTAGACTCGGGGAGTGCGTGTAGCAGACCTGAAAACAGATGCAGTGCTTCCTCTTTTGGTAGGGAGTGTGTCTGTGTCGGGCGTTTTCCAGGACCCAGGATCATGCTTTGCGACACGTTCCCCTTTTTCTTTTCGCAGTGTATCAGACTGTAATGACGGCCCACCACAAAAACTGATGATGATTTCATGCTTGCTTCTCATCTCTGTGCTGCCTCGATTTTAACGTCCATATTGTCTGCTTCAAATGATCAAACTCTGCTGATTCTGTAACAGGGCTTGAAATTCTCCATAGCAACCAAAGACTCTACCCGCTACCTCCGCAAGCGGGCCTGTAATTCCATTAGCAACCCTGGTTTCTGGAGAAAGCCAGATATAAGGTTCAGAAAGGGAACGAAGAAACCCAGGGAAGCAAAAACATCAACAAAAGAAGTTAGGTGATGATGACGGCACAAGAAAAATCCTTAATGAGGATATTGTCAGCTATACATCGAAATGAAAGGCCCTGTCTACCCCAACTAGATAATCAAAATCACATCAAATCTGAAATAAAATCAAATGCACAGCAAGTCTGTCAGCATCAGGAAGGATAAGGGCCTGTGCCCGTGCTTTTTCTGCACACCAGCCATCTCACGTCATCAGTGAAGGCATCCAACATGAATGTGTGACAATTTTAGCAACACAGTATAAAATGGTAAATGTGAACCCAATAACCTCGACAGTCCTGACTTCACCTAGTTTGTAGGCACCAATTGCAAGACAGAATTTCCTGATGAGGTATTTTAAGGTTATTCTCTCAAGTTCAGGTTGAGCCTACCTCACGGAGAAGTCTCCAAAGTGTGCTCGGTGTTCACCAGGCCTCAAACAGCACGTTAGAGAGACAAAGACCCCCCCCCCCCCCCCCCCCCCAATCATTTCAGCTCTGAGGAGAACTGACTGACTGTTGTTCTTTTAAGGAAACTGAAGCACTATATCTGACGAGCTGTGTCAGCAGTGCAGGTATGAGGCAGAAAGAAAAGAGACACTTTCCAAATGTCTTGGGAATTGAGATATTTGACAGACAGCAGTCACCCATGTCCACAATGCACATTAATGATTGTGTTTTTTTTCAAAGGCTGTCTTCCCCTCTAATTATTGTTGGTTCCTTTCTTTCCTGTAGTCTCTGCATGTCTTGTGGGGCTGAACCTGCTACCAGGTCATCAACAGTGCCACTGTTTAAGTTGAACCCTTGGCTGCCCGTGACCGCAGCCCAGCAATAACTCTCTGATTTCCCTCTCCCCTTCACTGGGACCTGGTCTGTGCTTGAAGACTACCCACAGCTGCACAGCAGTGATTGGAGAGCTCCTTTTGTTGACCCTCCGCACCTACTCCCCCCCCCCATAAAGTTGCAGCTTCCCTGCTCTGCTGCTGCTGCAGCTCTTGCAATGGCTGCTGCGAGATGGATGAAGAGGAGACCGAGTTGACTTGCCCGTCCAATTGAGTAAATTCTCTCCCTGTGCAAAAGCATTACTTCCACTCGCCACCTTCCCTAATCCTGTTCCCACCCTGAAATTGGAAATTCACTGCGGGGGGTGGAGGAGCGGGGGGGCGGGGGAACTGCAGGCATGAAAGTACATCTTGCTCCCCTCACCCGGCGATGTAGCACATCAGTAACAGGCTCCACCCATCATTAGGACCCGAGCTCCCCACGCTAAAGAAGGTCATACAGGGAACGGGTCAGTTGAATAGAGCCAGTCACCCAATCAAAATCTGTTCACATTGTACCACGAACACAACTAAGGTTGCATTTGGCTTGTGCATTGCTGAAGGGAGACAGTTTTGGACAGGAATTTGAAAAGTGAACTAAATCTGGGTGTAAATTCAATGCGGAGCAAGATCAGGCAATCCTCCCTTTATTCAAAAGTGGTTGTTTAAAAAAAAGTTCCATCCTTCTAGAATTATGCCAGGTAGCCTGATTTTGTTTGGCTCTTAATTATAATGACCTTCAAATCCCTTGGTTAGAAGACCAGTTATACTTTGTTATCGGGCTTGATACGGGTGCTACCTCTTAAAAAAAAAAATTAAAGCTTCTTACTTTACTTGGGGGAGAGGAGATGAATGGGCAGGGAAGAACGTGGCAATAGTTATAGAAACCGTTGAGGAGGTGATTCTAACCTAATTCCATACACCCATGTGGAAAGGAGAATGACTGGAGACTGGTCCCAGCACTTTAGGGAAACATTGAGGTGAAAAATGGAAGCAAGACCTTCCTGAGAAGCTATACTAAGAGGATGCCAGCGTGTTTCCCATAGAGAAAGATGGGTTCACTGCAATTTGTTGGGTTATAAATTTCAAGCCCTGATGGTGTAATGTTCTAACCACACATGACCCTCCTCTACTCTCATTTCAGCCTTTTCATCCAGGACTGCTGATTGAATTGACGTGATTTTTTTCGTCGTTTGTTTTTTAAAGTGATATCTTTGTTCTGTCCTCTCATAGGCATGATGAGTCACCCGCCAATCCCCATCTCAGAGCTTGCCGAACATACGGAGCATCTGAAAGCAAATGACAACCTGAAGTTTTCACAGGAATATGAGGTAAAGCATGAATTACTGTAAAAATTAAGTAATATTTACTTCCAATACAGAATTCCAATAGACCAACCATCTTCCCATTCAGTCCCATTGTATAGAATTCCAATGGACCAAACCCTGTCCCATTCACTCTCATTGTATAGAATTCCAATGGTCCAAACCCCTTCTCATTCATTCCTATCATATAGAGTTCCAGTACATAACTCCTACTTAATCTTGGCCAGGCAGATTAACAACTCGTGCAGTTTTATATGCCACACATTGCTGCATGTAGTGATGGGACACAGGTTTTTGTGGCTGTGATTGTCTATCTTGCAAGTTCTTGATCTCGGTTGGGACTCGGGACAGTCGGCAGAGATTTGCATTCTTTCCAATTCATTTTTGGAACGGAGACACCAAGTCAGCATCATAACCGTGTGCCGATGTTCTGAGCTGCTTGTGTAGGTTTGAAAATCTTTTTAGCTTTTCCTTTTTAAAGTGCAAGCCACAATTCTTCCTGATTTTCCTAAACTATTCGGAATGATTGCCTGGGCAAGCTGCCATTTTGATCTCTCTAACTGAATAATTCCACAAGCCCGGGTAGCCGTTTTGTACGAATGGATTTTGTGTTGCTGTTAGAGTCGCTGTAACATTTATCAATTTACCAGGTTAAGATAAAGGTTAAGTACTATGTAAGAATCAAGATTCACTGCTGAAATTAGGGCATGTACTGTCGTTTAACTTTCCTCTTTCAACAGGAACTTGATGTAACTTGTCTGTGAGTGATCTGACTGCAGGAGCTCACATTGGCTTCGTGCCTATTGTGGCGATGATCCGTACAAAGCAGAAGCCCCCAGTCTCCATCCCTAGTCTAACTGATTTTAACGGTGATGCGGAGATGCCGGTGTTGGACTGGGGTGGACAAATGTGAGAAGTCGCACAACACCAGGTTATAGTCCAACAGCTTTATTTGAAAGTCTTCACCTGACGAAGGAGCAGCGCTCCGAAAGCTTGTGATTTCAAATAAAGCTGTTGGACTATAACCTGGTGTTGTGCGACTTCTCACATTTGATTTTAACGGGGCAGCATTCTGATACCCATCCAGTGGCCCGTGGTGGAAGGTGCACATGTGTGGGTCTTAGGACATGGAATGCCTTACGGCAAACACTGATGGAAGCTGATAGATATTTGATAAAGAAGCATCTAACAAAATATGAGGGACCCAGTGTTCTTAACTAATGCAGTAAAAGTTGTGGGAGACTCGGCGTTAAAAGCTCACGGTCCGTGTAATGAGTTTGAGCAATCTCAAATCAGTTCTTAGTGGAGTTCGTTCAAGCGCAGAAAACGGTCCCTAATTTGACAATGAATTGGCAATCTCACTCAGAGCTGCCACAGACTGGCTGGGAAATGGAATAAATATCATACCAGTGCGGAAAGGATCATTCTTCCAAGGATTGGAGCACATTGTTGGGGCAGAATAGGGGAAATTCATGCTGCATCTAACCATGTTATACCCGGGAGTGCCTTAAATTGGTAAGTGTTCCATTCCCCAGCCCTAACATCCGTCATTTTGATGAATATAATATTCAGGAAATGAAAAGTTGAAACAAAAATCTTGAGGTTCATTCAGTTAAAATGTTGCTGCCCTTCATAATACATTATGAGGGTTTTTGATCGAGCAAGTAGGGAGAAACTTTCCTCTGGCAATGTGGGTCGGGAACCAGAGATCATAGATTTAAAATAGTCGGCAAAAGAACTAGAGGCAAATGAGAGATTATTTCACACAGAGGGTTGTTATGAATCTGGAACACACTACCTGAAAGGGCGGTGGAATCAGATTCCATAGGTAATTTCAAAAGGCAATTGGACATGTACTTGAAAAGAACTATTTTGCAGGGCTATGGGGAAAGAGCAGGAGTGTGGGACTAAATGGAGAGCTCTTTCAAAGAGCCGGCACAGGCACGATGGGCCGAATGGCCTCCTCCTGTGCTGTAAGATTCTATGATGCTATATTTCTGGGTTTGTATGAATCTCTTTTAAAAGGCTAATAGTGCCAAGCATTGTAAATTTGGTAACTAACTTCTTCTACATCTAGCTGCGGATTGTAATTATTCTATTTAACCAGCCCTTTGAAGAACAATGTAATTCCCAATTATAGTTCAAACTCATGCCTGAAGCCAATTTACTGTGAAGGATTGGGATCAGTACATTGGGTATTTTTATGGTAGGTTTCCCCTTTGTCAATGACTTTCCACACATTAGTGTGATATGATACCAGACTCCAGCTGATACAGTCTGTTTATATCAGTATATGTTTAACACAGACACTTTCCCGCAGTTAAACTGACTGATTCACCTCCGCGTTTAAAGCGCTTGCTTCTTCGTGAAGCCCCGTGGCTCAGTGAGAGATCTTCAGTCCCAGCTCCTTGACACAGTGTGGAGATGGAAGCACTGCTCCCACAAAGCACAAAGCTCTTTCCTTCAGTCTACTCTCTGTTTCTGCTCTCGCTGCGCTCAAGTCAGTGGGGTAGACCTCGACTTAGAACGATCGTGCAAAACGGGTGATAGCGGGTCGGCAGCCTGTTTTACTCCGTTGAAGTCAATGGAGATAACAATCAGGAGAGATGTAAAATGGGCCGCCGATGGCAAAAACAATCTCTGTGAAGCAATATAACATTTGATAAATTGTTGCTGCCCGGAATTGAATGATGCTCTGAAGAATATGTTTTTGAATGTTGGAATCAGTAATGTGATGGGACACAATTTGAATGACAAATATATTTTTACCTAAAAGAACCACGAATAATGCATTTCTCTCTCTCTTCCTCGCTCCCTCTTTGCCTTCGACCTTTTAGTCAATCGACCCTGGTCAGCAGTTCACATGGGAGCACTCAAACATGGAGGTGAACAAACCCAAAAACCGCTACGCCAACGTGATTGCATACGACCATTCCAGAGTTATCCTGGCACCAATCGAGGGTAAGTCTCTAAAACACTGCAGTGGCCCTTATCTATGGAGTTATCTTTGCAGATTCCCGCAATGGGGATGTCCCAGGGGGTCGGTGACAACCCAGACCGTTCAGTCCACACTGGCTCCCTCCTTCCTCCACAAATATTCAAAACTTGGACGCCCCCAGGATTCTCCATTTGGTGAGAACATGATCTGAGCCATGCCGGTGCCACGTGCTAGCGAGTTGAGGAACAGGGAGAGAGTGCAGATAAACACGTGGCTGCAGGGATGGTGTAGGGGGGAGGGTTTCAGTTATGTGGATAATTGGAGCACATTCTGGGGAAGGTGGGACCTGTACAAACAGGACGGTTTGCACCTGAACCAGAGGGGCACCAATATCCTGGGAGGGAAATTTGCTACGGCTCTTCGGGGGGGTTTAAACTAATTTGTCAGGGGGATGGGAAAAAGGGCTGTAGTCCACGAGCCAGTGGTGAGTGTAGGGAGGTACTGAGGAGGGTATCAAGGTCGCAGGAATGTACCGGCAGACAGGAAGATGGCTTGAAGTGTGTCTACTTCAATGCAAGGAGCATCCGGAATAAGGTAGGAGAACTTGGAGCGTGGATTGGTACTTGGGACTACGATGTGGTGGCCATTACGGAGACATGGTTAGAACAGGGACAGGAATGGTTGTTGGAAGTTCCGGGGTATAGATGTTTCAGTAAGAGTAGGGAAGTTGGTAAGAAAGGTGGAGGAGTAGCATTGTTAATCAAGGATAGTTTAACAGCGGCAGAAAGGCAGTTCGAGGGGGATCTGCCGTCTGAGGTAATATGGGCTGAAGTTAGAAATAGGAAAGGAGCGGTCACGTTGTTAGGAGTTTTCTACAGGCCCCCAAATAGTAATAAAGATGTGGAGGAAGAAATTGCAAAGCAGATTATGAATAGGTGTGGAGGTCACAGAGTAGTTGTCATGGGTGACTTCAACTTTCCAAATATTGATTGGAACCTTTATAGGTCAAACAGTTCGGATGGGATAGTTTTTGCACAGTGTGTGCAGGAGGGTTTCCTGACACAATATGTGGATAGGCCGACAAGAGGTGGGGCCACGTTGGATTTGGTACTGGGTAATGAACCGGGCCAAGTGTTTGATTTGTATGTGGGAGAGCACTTTGGAGATAGTGACCACAATTCGGTAACTTTCACTATTGCAATGGAGAGGGATAGGGCCATACGGCAGGGCAGGGTTTATAATTGGGGGAGGGGTAATTATGATGCGATTAGGCAAGAATTGGGGAGTATAAGATGGGAACAGAAACTATCAGGGAAAGGCACAAACGAAAAGTGGAGCTTTCTCATGGAGCAATTACTGCGTGTCCTTGATAGGTATGTCCCTGTCAGGCAGGGAGGAAATGGCCGAGTGAGAGAACCATGGTTCACAAAAGAGGTTGAATGTCTAGTCAAGAGGAAAAAGGAAGCGTATGTAAGGATGAGAAAACAAGGTTCAGTTGGGTCGATTGAGGGGTACAAGGTAGCAAGGAATGAGCTAAAAAAAGAGCTTAGGAGAGCTAGGAGGGGGCATGAGAAGTCCTTGGCGGGTCGGATCAAGAAAAACCCCAAGGCTTTTTACTCTTATGTGAGAAATAAAAGAATGACCAGGGTGAGGGTAGGGCCGGTCAAGGACAGTAGTGGGAACTTGTGCATGGAGTCAGAAGAGATAGGAGAGGTGATGAATGAATACTTTTCGTCAGTGTTCACCGAGGAGAGGGGCCATGTTCTTGAGGATGAGAGTGTGATAAAGGTGGATAGGCTGGAGGTGGTAGATGTTCTGAGGGAAGATGTTTTAGCAATTTTGAAGAACCTGAGGGTCGATAAGTCCCCTGGGCCAGATGGGATATATCCTAGGATTCTTTGGGAGGCAAGGGAGGAGATTGCAGAGCCTCTGGCTTTGATCTTTGGGTCCTCACTGTCCACGGGGATGGTGCCAGAGGACTGGAGAGTGGCGAATGTTGTTCCTCTCTTCAAGAAAGGAAATAGGAATGACCCTGGTAATTATAGGCCGGTTAGTCTTACTTCGGTGGTTGGTAAGATAATGGAAAAGGTCCTGAGGGATAGGATTTATGACCATTTGGAAAGGGGCAACTTAATCAGGGATAGTCAACACGGATTCGTGAAGGGTAAGTCTTGCCTAACAAATTTGATTGAATTCTTTGAGGAGGTAACTAAGTGTGTAGATGAAGGTAGAGCAGTTGATGTCGTATACATGGATTTTAGTAAGGCGTTTGATAAGGTTCCCCATGGTCGGCTCATGAAGAAAGTAAGGAGTTGTGGGATAGAGGGAAATTTGGCCGATTGGATAAGTAACTGGCTATCTCATAGAAGGCAGAGGGTGGTGGTGGATGGAACATTTTCGGACTGGAGACCAGTTACCAGCGGTGTGCCACAGGGGTCGGTGCTGGGTCCTCTGCTGTTTGTGATTTTTATCAATGACTTGGAGGAGGGGACTGAAGGGTGGATCAGTAAATTTGCTGATGACACCAAGATTGGTGGAGTAGTGGATGAGGTGGAGGGCAGTTGTAGGCTGCAAAGAGACATTGATAGGATGCAGAGCTGGGCCGAAAAATGGCAGATGGAATTTAACCCTGATAAGTGCGAGGTGATTCATTTTGGTAGGGCAAATTTGAATAAGGATTACAGGGTCAACGGCAGGGTTCTGAGGAGCGTGGAGGAGCAGAGGGATCTGGGGGTTCATATCCACAGATCTCTGAAGGTTGCCACTCAAGTGGATAGAGCAGTAAAGAAGGCCTATGGTGTGTTGGCGTTTATTAACAGAGGGTTTGAGTTTAAGAACCGTGAGGTTATGCTGCAACTGTACAGGACCTTGGTGAGACCACATTTGGAATATTGTGTGCAGTTCTGGTCACCTCACTATAGGAAGGACGTGGAAGCATTGGAAAGAGTGCAAAGGAGATTTACCAGGATGCTGCCTGGTTTGGGGGGGAGGTCTTATGAGGAAAGATTGAGGGAGTTGGGGCTTTTCTCTTTAGAGCGGAGGAGGATGAGAGGCGACTTAATAGAGGTTTATAAGATGATGAGGGGGATAGATAGAGTGGATGTTCAGAGACTATTTCCTCGGGTAGAGGCAGCTGTTACAAGGGGGCATAACTATAAGGTGCATGGGGGGAGATATAGAAGGGATGTCCGAGGTAGATTCTTTACTCAGAGAGTGGTTGGGGTGTGGAATGGACTGCCTGCTGTGATAGTGGAGTCGGACACTTTAGGAACTTTCAAGCGGTTATTGGATAAGCACATGGAGCACACCAGAGTGATAGGGAGTGTGATAGCTTGATCCTGGTCTCGGACAATGCTCGGCACAACATCGAGGGCCGAAGGGCCTGTACTGTGCTGTACTGTTCTATGTTCTATGTTCTATGCCGTTTGGTGCAGTGGGGCAGTTGGAATTGTTAGTGAACTGAGCCTCGGTATTTTCCTAGAGGGAAAGACATTAAATGGAAAGGTGAGCGTACCTCCTCAACAGCAGGAATAACAGAGGCCTGGCCGATCTGCTATCTTGGACTGGGGAATGGCATGTGGCAAATATTGTTGAAGAAACATTTGCTTCAAAAATGTAGAAGAAAATGTTCCATTATTTTTAATCATTTTATTCCATTGCACATAACCCGAACCAATTTTACTTTGTATGAGGAAATGGTGCATAAGCATGCGTTATACTGTCATGAGTGAAATGGATGAGGGTATATGTCATTTACAATTATCTTCATAACTGTAAGTCATGCTAATTGTTGTAAGGTCACTACTGAGATGTCATTTCACCAGAGTAAAAGATGTATTTACTGAAGGGAATGTAACTAGAATTCCACAACACACTGGTTAGTAACACCCTGCAATACTTAGCTTTCATGACCCAGGAGGAGGTCTCAGGTTTTTTGAATGAATGAGGAACAGCCATGATCCTATAGGATAAGAAGAAAGGACAGAGAAATAGGATTAGAATAAAGAGCTCCGCTTGAAGAGCCGGCAGTGACACAGGTACGCTGGACCAAAGGGTCCCCTGTGGTGTCATTTTTATGGTTCTACATGGAACAGGTGCACTGAGGGTCAAGAACCAAGACTTGGGAGCTAGCCTTCCATTTAAATTCAGGCCAAATCCTAACTGACAACATGGCTATCCCTAGTCCCACTGAGTCTGGATCGCTAGAGATCAGTCATAGCCCAAGACACGCAAATCGAACTTCTCCTCCAACCCATAATTTTGGGTAACAGAACTGAATGTTTTACTCCCACCCAAGTGTGATAAAGTGTAAATCTGTTTGATGTCCAAGGCTCCCTATCTCAATAGAGGGAGTGTTAGTAATTAGAGGGGGTTTTAACCCACACCCAGAAATTATTTTTATTGAACTGTGCAAATTAACATGGGACTTGAGGCCCAGGTTTCCCCCAATAATCATATAGATCTGAATTTCTCTTTTATTGAGTGGCATGCTTTATGTGACATTACTCTCTTTCCCCGCCTCCCTCCATTCCTTGAGGTAGACGTAGTGTGGTTTTGGGCTAGAGCTGGCACACAGCATGTGACTTTTGATCTGTCGCCTGTAACCATGGGTAACATTGAGGATTTGGTTTTGTGTTGAAAGTGGATGAGTAGAGTTGCCCAGAAAATCTAGTATGTGGTGAACGTGATGACTTCAATAGAACTTGTCTAGGGCCTGTGACATTCTACTGATACAATTATACAAGCAGGACCCTCTGGTCCATCCACCTGTCCCACACAATTATAAAAACTTGTGATACCCTACTCCACCCTAAAACCATGTGATCTCCTGGGAGATGCGTAAAACCAGATTAAAAATCCAGGGCAATTTTGAGGGGAAGAATCTGGGAAATTCCTCTCCGACCCCCTTAAGGCGATCAAAACTAGTCCAGGAGATCACTCTGGCCCTGATAATTCCCTGCAGTATCCACCTTTTGTACAGGGTGATCTCTGGCACAGCCAGAAACAGTTCCAGCTCTCGCTTAAAGGGATTAAGCGAAACGGCATCTACCACGCAAGTCGGGAGCCTGTTCCACAGGTCCACAAATCAATCAGATTTTGTTTTTAAATTACATGAAAGTCACTGTTTTTACCAAAGTTTTAGGGCCATTCTGCGATTCCATCAGTTTACCACTGGTTTAATTAGTCTATTTTAAATAAGTCAAATTCCATTTTTATTTCAGGGGATTACAGGATTTTCCCTGATTTTTAACCGGTGCTTTGGATTCCGCATTCTGAGACTCCGTCTATTTTTCCATGTAAACCTTAATTCTCCACTGTTCTGCAGGAATGCTGTTATGCACTGTATCCGTTATTGGAGAGTCACTTTCTGATGAGGGGCTGTAAGAGATGGCACGATGGATTCGCGCAATTTCTTGCGCAGCTGGGACCTGGATTCAAACCCAGCCCAAAAACAATGACATGGAAGATTTATCTTTGGTGTTTGAAAAAGACGCCCTAAATAAAATGAATATGGGGCGGTCTTGACTCAGTTCCGAGAGGATGTGCCACAAGACAAAACTACCTGTAATTTGTCATTAAATTGGCAGTCTCATTCATAGAGGTCAAGAACATGGCTGATGTTGACGTGAATATGTCACACAGTTCCACTAGGACAGGGAGTCTAAGCTTTTGTCTTCATTGACCTTATAGGTGTATGCTATGGAGCCTCAGGGTTGTGCATAAAGTTGAAATCTATGTTCCCATTAATATGAATGATGGTGTGGATGAGGGTCAGCTGTCTGTCCATTCTGTTGAGGCATCTGCCATTGGTTTCCTTCCTCCATCTGCTTCTTCTTCCCTGCTCCCAGCTCCTGTGGCGAGAAATGCAGGGAGTTTCCTGCTAGCCACCTTTCTTCACTGTTCTGCTCATGTAAGGGTGTCCTGAGAGTATGAGTGCCAGAACAGGAAAATCTTTCGAAGATCTTTGAACATTAGCACTTGTTCTGCACAAACCAACTATGGGTGCAAAAGCTCCTAAATCTCCCTCTCAGTTCCCTCCTCGTCCTCCTGCTGGGCTAAGGGACATTTTTCTGCTGATTCTCCTGCTGTGGCTCGCCATTGTGTGTGCAATTGTTTCCTGCATGAGATGAGAATAATTGTTAACTTCGGTCACTATCCGATGAGTAGCGGAGAAGTCGTATGACTTGTCTTACAGCGTTTCCATGGAGAAAATTATTCTTTAAAGGGCATGCATATATTTCAAGTTTCTCCAGTGATACAATGTAATTGTTCCATGTGAAGGAGTCTTTACATTTCATTTAGTTCACAAGGTTATATCGTAAAGGTTCTTTCTGCACTTTTAGGCTTAATATTAGTCTGTAATCCATAAAGTTTAACATCTACATTAACGGCCATTACATCTTGTGAGGTCATTAAACTTCTTGCTGCACTGCAGGCGAATCCTAGGGGCTGGGGAGCTGCCTCTCACTGCCTGTGCCACTTCCTTCCACATGGTTCTGCTTGTTGGCTCTTGCCACCCGCTCCCACTATTCCATCCCTCGTGCCTTAGCAGAATGTTGGCATCACTCTGCGAAAATTTGGAGACTTCCTACTGACTCTTGTTGAGGCCATGTCCTAAGATTACTACACACTGGTACTGTTTTAAGAACAGTCCAGTTTTAAATGTATCACTTCCGCCCCCACCCCACCCCTGGCCCTGATAGAACACATTCCTCCACCCTCATTCCCCCCACCCCCCCCCCCCCCATCCCCAAATACATTTCCCAGACCTTCTGCTGTAACTCTCCAATTGCTTGTGGGACATTGCGCTTTTGTCCCACCTGGCCATGTTGTGATTGGCTGACCCCGCAGTTTCTTCTAGCGGCAGAAGGTGAGAGTCGGAATTTCAGGGCCAGTGGGGTATAAATTTGTTTTGGGAGGTAGCGAATCGGCAGCCTGTTTTGCACTTAGCCCAATTTTCTATTCATTGAGCTCAGTTGAAAAGAAAATTGGGTGGCGTGTAAAACGTACTGCCGATTGGCTACCGCCCGTTTTGCACTACTGCTCTGGATGAATTTATACGCTGGCATCTTTTCCGTTGAGTGTCGTCCAAAGCTGAGTATTTATGGATGTAGGTCATTCAGTTGGATGGAGAAGGACGGAATATTGTCAGGAAATAGCACGGATTCTGGCCTGCAGACGAATCTTTCTGGGGGTTTGAACGTTCTGTGGCAGATTTGGTACCTGGAGTGGCCAGTGACTAAACAACAGGCGCTGAGATGTCACTTCACAGCCACCATATTAGCCACAGGGACCATCTGCGCTGCTGATCCAGGAATTATGTGGGTTTGATGTGGATCTCTTGATTTTCAGTTAATTATTTGTTCCTCCCCACCTGCCCTGAAGCACTGACTCATGCTACGGAACTGTTCAACTTGGCCAGGTACCCTTAGCCAAGCAGCCATTCTTCACGTGTGAACCTAGAACGTCAGCAGGCCATTTAACCACGGCTGACTTCCATGATGTGCTCACCCACTGTCCACATGTTCCCTTCCAACAGGACTCGGCGAATAACTATCGGGAAATGGGAACCCGAGATCATTTTTTCCCTCCCCTGGAGCCTATGGGCGCCAATGCCAACAGTAGTGCTGCGATTGCCACCCGAGTTAGATCAGCTAACTCAGCACAGACGAGGGTGTGTGTGCCTCAGTTCCATATTGGGCAGTGCCCTTTACCCACTGAGCCATTGGGGGCGGGGGGGGAGCCCTAAACGATCAATGCACCAATATAATTTGTAGTGGTAGATACAATAAGTGACATAATAACTGCCTCTTTACAGCCCAGTTAATAATTGGTGTGCAACTCCATTTACCAGGAACAGAGTTCCCATTCAGCGTCTGGCTCTCAAATGTAAGAGTCGCGCTGCCGGCTTTGCCAGGTGTTAAATTTATTTGTCTGCACAGTTAATTCATTGTCAGTACTTCACAGAATTCTCTCTCGGGCTCTGGCTTTTCCGAGCGTTGAGCTGGAATGTTTGGTGACGCAGGGAATGAATAGGAGGAACTCGTTACTGCTGGAGTTTAATTTTATCCGCCGCTGTCTTTTGGACAGCTGTTTCAGTGATCACTGGCTTCTGAGAACATTCAAGGTGGCGTACAGAACGCGAGAGGGAAAGGGAAATATTCCAATGATTTTAATTAAAGCTGAAATCAGTGTTAAAGGGAAGCTGATTAAAATAGTTGTAATGTAACGTTGGTGCAGCTGCCACAGTTTGCAGAATCCAGCTGAACCCACCAGCTGCACTGTTGTATTCCAATGCTGTATTGTTGGGGTTTCGAACAATCCAATTTAAGGTGATCAAGAGAAAATAACTGGGTTTGTTATTGTTACTTACATTCCACAGCTCACTGCGAGCTTACAAATTCCATCTCACAATTCCACCTCACAGTCTGAATTTTCCATTGCGGTTCTAACTGGTTGCTTAGTTACAGCATTTACTTGTGTCCCTAAATTCTCAGATGTTAACTGATACATCATTACACCCCTGACCCTAGAGGAAGGGTGGCCATTATGTGACCATGGGGCCATTTGTGGCCAACTTACTCTTTATCCAGTGCCTCAGCAGGCTTGCTGTTCCAGGTGCATCTGGGCTTTCATTCGTAACCTGCCTGGCTGTGCAAGCTGCGATTTACCCTCATTCTCCACTGACGTCCCTCGTCTTAAGATGTTGAGACACAAGACTAATGCTGTGGGCCAAAAGGAAATCTGCAAAGCCATAACGTTGTCAAACAAGAAGCTCCAAAGTACGTTGGAGAGAAGGAATTCATCAACGCACAGTACAAAATCCAAGTGCCTGCCGTGTTTCCTGTTATTAAGGAACCTAGGAGAAGGGTCCAGGGCCATATTGCAGGACACCGTCACAGTTTGAAAAGACCAGCAGAGAAGACGCAATAAATTACAAGCAGTGATTAGCTGGCGCCAAGTTTAGGTTTTAGATGCTTGTAGATTGTTGAAGGAAAGTAGGTTTGAGGGAAGTGAGGAGTTCCACAGTTTCCAAGTTTTGTGGAAGAATGAGTTCAAGTACCCGGCGGTGTGGTGAGTCACGAAGCAGACAGCTGAACTTAGTAAAGTGCTGAGGAAACGCACTGGAAATTCCGGGGCAGACGGGAGTAGCAGGAAGGGTCTGAGCAGCCAGTGTTCTGAAAGGAGGACGACTCACCTGAGAATTAGGCCTGTGCCATCTGAGATTATACGTGGATGGAAATATAGGGCCACATTTTGCCTCGTTGGTGAGACTTATTTCTGCACCCTTCGGCTCAAAATATTTTTTTGCGCCGTAACTTGCTGGAAGTGCGAACTGATAACGGGACAGCGAGGGCAACGGGGCATCTGGGACCTTAGTGCACAACGGGACCACCAGTGTCTCTCCTTTAACCATTGAGATTTAAAGATTAAGGGGGGAAAATTCGGTTGCTTTGCACCCTAAGAGGGCGCTAATGGGGCGCAAAGCAACTAGCGCCCAGGCGCGGCGCCTGCCAACGCCTCCCGCGAAATTCAGCAGGAGGTTAGCGGCAGCGGTAACCGTTGGCGCTGCGCCGCCGGCCGCAATCTTCGGTAGCGCCCCCTGACTTACTGCCAGACGCTATGTCCGACGGGGTCAGGGGGGGCCTACCTGCGGCCGGGGCGGCACTAATTAAAGGCGAGGTGCCGGGCGGCCATTTTTGTTGCTGGCCGCCTGCCAGTACCTGCCCCCGTTGTCGTCCCCGGCCTCCTCTACTGCCCCCCCCCCCCAGCGGAGTGCCGGCTGCGCTCCGTGAGCCCGGCACTTCTCTTGAGTGCCGGGCTCTTTTGCCAGCACTCCGATCCCTGGTGGCCCAGCTGGGCCCCGGGTTGCTCTGCGCTAGGCCTTTAAGAAGGGGAGGAAGGCCTGCAGTACTGCGCGCGAATGTGCCGCGATATTACCTCGCAGCACCCCAAGAGGGAGGCGGGGCACTTCCAGTAGCACCCCACTTCCCTCTTGGGGCGCTACTGATGAATTTCGGCCGTGGAGGAGCTAATTTTTCCGGGGCACTAAAAGTAGTGCCCGGCGAAGTTAGCACCCCAAAGGGGTCGCGACTCAATTCTTCCCCCTAAGAAATAGAGGAACGACTGAAAGGGAGGATGAATTAGAGTCAAATCAGGTGCATAAAGAGAGGGAAAGAAAGATTGGATTAAGTGAGAGAGGAAAAAAGTGACAGAAAGGAAAAGTAAGAAAAAATGTTAAATTTTAAAATTGACATTTTTTAAAATCTCTAACAACAATTGACTACATGCAGGAATGCAATTGAACACTTTAAATTGTTCCCATTCTGGGCCAGAGAGGTTGATTGGCATTGCATTAACAATTATGACATCATTAAAATTTACTTATGCTCTTAATCACTAGGCTTAACTTACTGTGGTGAGTTTAATGGGCAAATCCGAGAAGTTCTTAAACAGAGTGTTTTATTTGGGAATTTGGGAACAGTGGGAATTCGGAGAAGAGGGGGATGGAGTTGCTGCTTTTTGCCTACACTACTTGTAGTGCCTTGTGTTACAGGTAGATATTTAATTTCAGTACCCATAACTTAATTTAGATCAAGTAAGTAGTCAAGAAACTACATTGTAAACTAAGTTACCTAAATACAAATTTAGTTAAATTGAATTAAATAGAACAAGGTCATATAGGGATGGCAGTGCAGGTGGTGTGCCACAACGGCAGCATGTGGGAGTTTGTGGACAGCATTGTGATCCCAGACAACCACATTTGCAGTAAGTGCCTGCATCTTGAGGAACTTCAGCTCAGAGTTGTTGAGCTGGAGTCTGAGGTGCAAACATTGCGGGGCATTAGGGAGAGGGAGAGTTACCCGGACACTTTGATCCAGGAGGCAGTCACACCCCTTAGGTTAGGTAGTGGTACAGGTCTGGTTAGTGGTCAGGGACAGGAAGGTGTGACTGCAACTCAGGCAGCTAAGGGGACCCCAGGTGAAGTGCTGGAGGAGCCTCGGCATCTGTCCTTATCCAACAGGTATGAGGTTCTTGCTGCCTGTGTGGATGAGGGAAAAGCCTGCAGGATGGATGAGCAAGCTGACCATGGCACCATGTTGCAGGAGGCCATTCAAGTGGAGCGAGTGAAGGGGAATGTAGTTGTGGTAGGGGACAGTATAGTCAGGGGGATAGATACTGTTCTCTGCAGCCCCGACCGAGAGTTCCAAAGGTTGTGTTGCCTGCCCAGTGCCAGGGTTAAAGATATCTCCTCGCGGCTGGAGGAGAACTTGGGAAAGAGGGAGCTGTTCCGTTGGGAAGGGCTCCACTTAAACTGGGCTAGGACCAGTGTCCTGGTGAACCGAATAACTAGGGCAGTAGACAGGGCTTTAAACTAATGAAGTGGGGTGGGAGGATTCAGGAAAGAGTACATTTAAAAGCAGCAAGAGAAATGTCAAGGCTCTAGAGCAGAGTAGAGTTTTAGGTAAAAATAAGCAGAGTGGGTCAGGAAGGGACAGAGAGAGTAACAAAGGTAATAAGGCATCAGTGACTAGGGTGACATCAGAGAATAATAGCAATAAGTCCAAGCTGAAGGCACTATATCTGAATGCACGAAGCATTCGCAACAAAATAGATGAATTAATAGCACAGATAGAAATGAATAGGTTTGATCTGATAGCCATAATGGAGACGTGGTTACAATGTGGCCAAGGTTGGGAACTAAATATTCCAGGATACTTAACTTTTAGAAGAGATAGGCAAAATGGAAAAGGAGGAGGGGTAGCCCTGATAATAAAGGATGGGATAAAGACAGTAGAGAGAAAGGATCTTCGCTCCGAAAATCAAGAAATAGAATCAGTTTCAGCAAGGGGCAAAAAACATTGGTGGGAGTTGTTTATAGGCCCCCAAACAGTAGTTGTAATGTAGAGCAGAGTATAAATCAGGAAATTAGAAGCGCATGTAACAAGGGTAATACAGTAATCATGGGGGACTTTAATCTACATATAGACTGGGCAAACCAAATTTGCAGTAATAGTGTGGAGGACGAATTCATGGAATGTATGCAAGATAGTTTTCTAGATCAGTATGTTGAGGAACCAACTAGGGAACAGGCTGTTTTAGATCTAGTATTGTGCAACGAGAAAAGGTTAATTAATAACCTTGTAGTGAAGGGAAGAATGACCATAATATGATAGAATTTTATATTGAGTTTGAAAGTGATTTAGTTAAATCCGAAACTCGGGTCTTAAATTTAAACAAAGCAAACTACATGGGTATGAGGGGCGAGTTGGCTAAGGTAGATTGGGAAACTACATTAAAAGCTATGATGGTAGAGAAGCAATGGCTAGCATTTAAAGAATTAATATGTAATTTACACCAAATATACATTCCTTTAAGGCACAAAAACCCCACAGGAAAAGGAGTCCAATCGTGGCTAATAAGAGAAGTTAAAGATAGTATTAGATCAAAGGAAGAGGCTTATAATGTTGCCAAAAAACGTAGTAAGCCTGAGGATTGGGAGGATTTTAGAATTCAACAAAGAGGATCAAGAAATTGATAAAGAAAGGGAAAATAGAATATGAGAGTAAAGTAACAAGAGACATAAAAACAGACTGTAAAAGCTTCTATAGGTATATAATAAGGAAAAGATTAGCGAAAGTAAATGTGGGTCCCTTACAGGCTGAGACAGGAGAAATTATGATGGGGAATTAGGAAATGGCAGAGAAATTGAACAAATACTTTGTGTCTGTCTTCACGGAAGAAGATGCAAAAAACTTCCTGGAAATAGTGGAGAACCAAGGGTCTAGCGAGAATAAGGAACTGAAAGCAATTAGTATTAGTAAAAAAAATAGTACTGTAGAAATTAATGGGATTGAAAGCCGATAAATCCCCTGGACCTGATGCCCTACATCCTAGGGTTTTGAAAGAGGTGACTATAGAGATAGTGGATGCATTGGTTGTCATTTTCCAAAATTCCATAGATTCTAGAATGGTTCCCGTGGATTAGAAGGTAGCAAATGTAACCCCACTATTTAAGAAAGGAGGGAGAGAGAAAACGGGGAACTACAGACCAGTTAGTCTGACATCAGTAGTAGGAAAAATGCTAGAATTATTAAGGACGTGGTAACAGGGCACTTAGAAAATAATAATAGGATTGGGCAGAGTCAACATGGATTTATGAAAGGGAAATCGTGTTTGACAAATCTGTTCGGATTTTTTGAGGTTGTAACTAGCAGAATAGATAAGGGGGAACCAGTGGATGTGGTGTATTTGGATTTTCAGAAGGCATTCGATAAGGTGCCACACAAGAGGTTATTAAACAAAATTAGGGCTCGTGGGATTGGGGGTAATATACTAGCATGGATTGAGGATTGGTTAATGGACAGAAAACAAAGAGGAATAAATGGGTCATTTTCAGGTTGGCAGGCTGTAACTAGTGGGGTACCGCAAGGATCAGTGCTTGGGCCTCAGCTATTCACAATCTATATCAATGATTTAGATGAGGGGACCAAATGTAATATATCCAAGTTTGCTGATGATACAAAGCTGGGTAGGAATGTAAGTTGAGGAGGATGCAAAGATGCTTCAAGGGGATATAGACAAGCTAAGTGAGTGGGCAAGAACATGGCAAATGGAATATAATGAGGAGAAATGTGAAGTTATCCACTTTGGTAGGAAAAATAGAGAAGCAGAGTATTTTTTAAATGGTGAGAGATTGGGAAATGTTGGTGTTCAGAGGGACCTGGGTGTCTTTGTACACAAATCACTCAATGTTAACATGCAGGTACAGCAAGCAATTAGGCAAGCAAATGGTATGTTGGCCTTTAATACAAGAGGATTTGAGTATAAGAGTAAAGACGTCTTACTGCAATTCTATAGGGCCCTGGTGAGACCACACCTGGAGTATTGTGTACAGTTTTGGTCTCCTTACCTAAGGAAGGATATACTTGCCATAGAGGGAGTGCAACGAAGGTTCACCGGGCTGATTCCTGGGATGGGGGGATTGCCCTATGAGGAGAGATTGAGTAGACTAGGCCTATATTCTCTCGAGTTTAGAAGAATGAGAGGCGATCTCATTGAAACATACAAAATTCTTACAGGGCTTGACAGGGTAGATGCAGGGAGGATGTTTCCCCTGGCTGGGGAGTCTAGACCAGGGGTCACAGTCTCAGAATAAGGGGTCGGCCATTTAGGACTGAGATGAGGAGAAACTTCTTCACTCAGGGTGGTGAATCTTTGGAATTCTTTACCCCAGAGGGCTGTGGAGGCTCAGTCGTTGAGTATATTCAAGACTGAAATCAATAGATTTTTGGATATTAAGGGAATCAAGAAATATGGGGATAGTGCTGGAAAGTAGAGATGAGGTAGAGATCAGCCATGATCTTGTTGAATAGCGGCGCAGGCTCGAAGGCCAAATGGCCGACTGCTGCTCCTGTTTCTTATGTTCTTATATAACGGAGAGATTGATGGTGAGCAGCCGTTTGGTGTGAAGCAAACAGAGGAGCGTCTTAAATCGACCAACAAGTTTTGAAGATTCGCAATTCAAAGCATATCTCTTAATCCCCGGAACTGGCTGGGCGATTTGCGCATTAATAACGACGTGCTTCATTAACGCGCCGTTATTTTCCCAGCAAGATCTGGCCCATTGGGTTTAAGAGAGAACTCTTTCCTTCCGAAGTGCTCGCCAGACTGTACGCTGGCGGCGATAGTGAAGCGATGAGCAACTTGCGATGCAAAGGGGACGCGGGGGAGAGGAGAGTGCTGTGACCACGCTATGTCGCCACATGGGTAATGTCTCTACAGTATCCTTGATTGGAGCAGTTCTTCCAGCACATTGTCGCTGGTAGCTAAGCTTTCCGACCAGCTTGTTGCAGGGATTGAGTCTGACTCGCCGCCCGTGCCCAGGACCCTCCGGCGCGCCAACACGGCTACTTTCGCATGGCCGGCCCCACTGTCCACTCCTACCAGCAACACCAGCTCGTTCACATAGAGGCACAGGTGGAAAGGGGCCTGTGCCCCCCCCCTGCCCCCCCCCATGCCAAAAAGAGCTGAAGAGGGGGGGTGAGGGTACGCCTCTCCCTCGCTGGTTACGCCAATGGTTTCACAGGTTTCCAGCGTCGTGGTAAACTCTCTGCCTGTTTCGTATCCTACAGAATAGCAACAGTATCCTGGTAAATCCAGCTTGTCATTACTGATAATATGACAGTCACCTTTTATGAAAAAAAAAGAATTCAATAGAGGAATAAAAGTAGAAATCAATGCCGAGTTTTCCGCAGAGTGCAGGAGCAAGCTGACAGCACAGAAAAGCAGAGTATCTTTTTAAAGTTTCACTGATCTATTACACAGCTAATTTGTACGTGATTTATGCTGTATATTTCTGGCAAAATGTAATGAGAGGCCTTTTGTCAGTCAGGAAATTGATTGTCTTGGAGGCCCAAGTAATTATAGCCGATGGCCATTCTGGCCCAAGCTTGGAAATTACTTAGCCATGACAGAGGAAGCTTGTAGGGATCAGGCTGTGCATCATAATACTGATGATGAATTGGAACACTCAGCCTGTGAAAAAACATGCTATGGGGCAATATAGTAATGTACTGGGCCCCAATCAATTCAGCAATGACACAGACTAAAATTGGCTTTCGTTTACGGTGGGGAGGCAGAATATTGGCTTCAGATGACCTTTGCTGACTCTTCATTAACTCCTTGAAAGCGGTCGAGCCTGAGGACATTAGTTTTGTCCATTATTCATGTTTGGCATAAATATGTTCAGAGCAGAATGTCTGATCCTCGTTGGAGCACACACTACTGCCTTTTCTGTGATCTAGAGAGTAGATCAGGTTGGGTGGCCTGAAGATACATGGCCAAATATGAATTGATGGTCACTTTTTTCCCAGTAACAGGTCAGGTGGTTTTTTTTTTCTTCTTTTCACTTTCTCTCCAATTTTCTCCAGTCCTGCCCTGAAGACGCTGAGGGACTGTTTCACAGGCAGCAACCTCCCTCTGGTACCTTACTCAAGTGGCCATTCATCATGTGTAGACCTAAAAAGCTAACCTCAGTAGTCGGTTTGACTGGGAGGGAGCATCACAGCTGAGCCAGTCCTGTCACGTGAATCCACACATGTAGCGAGATTCACTGAAAGAACTTCACATGGCGCCGTCCATGTCCTCAGGAAGTCCCAAAGTGCTCCACAGCCAATGAATTGCTGTTGTTCGGTAGGGAAATGCAGCAGCCAATTTGCGCGCAGCAAGCAACTAGCCAAGTGTCACAGCACTCTCGCCGCTTGATAATTTTGCTGAGATTGTTACGCTCCTTATGTGAAAGTCTGTTCCCTCCGCCTTCAAGTCCAAAAGTATTATGACTGCCCTAACGGTTGTTGCATAACCAAGGTCCACCTACTACTAGGGTGTACACCCACAGATACGGTTTCTTACATTAGCATTTGGTACACGTGCCAGATGAAAGTGAGTCCTCCCTCCTTACAATTTTCTTGTGAACTTCCAGAGGAACACAGTATCGTCTCGACACACATGTTCAACCTACATTTTTAATTAAGAATGACATTTTAAGAGAGTTGGGAGTGGATGGTGGAAGAATGAGAGAGAGTGTGACAGCTGGTGGTGGAGCGTGTCCCGCTCTTCTCCGCCAGTTTCTGGAGGAAGACCTTATTTGGAGCGCAACCTCCGTCTGCCCAAAACAAAGTCACCCGCTTCAGAGGGGCAGAGCCAGGAGGTGGGATTCCTAGGCCGGCGGATTCCTAGGCTTGGGTCTCCTAGGCCTGGAGCTTCCTGAGGGAGGAATGTTGACCAGGACACTGGGAGAAGTCCTTTTCTTTGAATAGTGCTATGGGATCTTTACTGTCCACTCGAATAGGTAAGCCTCGATTAACAATGGCCAGTAACATTCACCGACGGCAGTGCTGTCCCGGCAGAGTCACGGGGGGAAAAACCTGGTACTCGACTTTGGAAAAACAGCGAGTTCTAGAGTGTAGCACTGCCTCAGCACTGAAGTGCCGGGCTAGATTAAGTGTCGGGAGTGGGTTATAAGCTTAAGTGCAGATAGAGTTAGTGGATTGTCATGACCCCTGAACTACTGCAACCATGGAAATGTCACAGCAGGGCGGGCAAAGGTCAGGAGTGCGCAATGTAGGATGTAAAATTAAACGCATGTTCTGCAGTGTTGGTAGATTTAGCTCTGGAAAGGGAAAGGCAGGGAGAACTATGGCGAAGCCGTTTCCCAGGAGATTATTGCTCTTTTATATTGCAGATCTGATTTTGGCAGCAATGCCTCAGTATGAATGAAGTGATACTGAGTACTGGGGTTTTCCCCCGTGACTCCCTGCAGGGACAGCCGTCGGTGAACGTTACTGGCCACAGTTAGTGGTGTTCACCGCACAGTCCGTGCCCCATCTTACCCCAGCCAGCAGGGAAAGATTCACTGCAAGAAAATGTGAGTTGTGATTGTGCCTTGTAAATGGCTGTGCCCACTACTGGGAGTGGAATCCGATCCAGAATGGAAAGTGGATGGATTTCATAGCCCCGCAAGTCCGAGCGCAATAACCTCTCGAAGTAGAAGTTAGGGTTCCCAACCTCCAGGATTGTCCTGGAGGATTAAAAGATTAATCTCCAGGACACTGCTGTGAACAACCCAGGAGAAAAATTCAAAAGAGCATTAAAAAAATTGTGGGTTTTTTTCATTGAACAATTTTGTTAATCGGTTATAAAAAGTATTGGAGATAGGAGAAAGCTTGTTTGATTGACAGTCAAGAATCAGCCAATCGCTTTCCAAATGGCGTGGGAAGGCGTTGCCTCGCGAGGTTGGACGTGTTAGGTGACCAATAGTGGGGGCGGGGCGGGCGGTTGGAGGCAGGAGGTCATGTGACGAAACCTCCAGGGATAAGCGCAACCAGAGTTGGCAACCCGACTGGAAGTGGATCTGCAGTCCAAAAAAAAAAGGGCACAAATGGGGTGGGCAGAGAGTGCACCATGGGATTTTCTGTGATCCTTGAAGGAAGCGGCTCGATTGGTGGAATGTCATTTTATTATTTCACATAGCTTCTAAAAGATTCATGGTCAGTAAAACAATACTTCATTATTGATTGTGGGAAGTGCAGTACCACAGTGCTGACAGAAGACTGGTACGAAGCCAGGGCCTAGTGTATATACCACAGCCTGAAAGAAAAACAGAGCTGAAGGGAGCAGCCTCTGATTAGATGTAGTAATTATTCTCAAGATTAGCATATAATTTCAGTCATTGGCACTCGTTGACTCAGCTGGGACCTCTTCCGCCAGCTCTGGACCGCACTGATCCACCAAACAAGAACTGTTCGGCCATCTTTAGGCAGAATTAACCCAGTCTGAGAACACCACGGTGGAGTGAGTGTGTTGGATGTTGTGACAAGTTTTCAACATAGAAGATGCAATATCCAAAGCAAATTAAGACGTAGTAGATTGATGAGATGTACAGTGGAAGCTCTTATCTATAATAATGAAGGTCCTACATTTCCTCTAACCCTATATGGAAACTTGCAGATAGTCAAGAGTCCCCAGACTTTGGTCTCAGAGGTGTATGGCACCCTCAGCACAGGAGAGAAGACTGGTATGAAGCAAGCTGTAACTGTAACGGCCATGTGGCCACGATTTCCTTGATAGTCATGGCCAGTGGGCAAGGGTCTCCGCTGAGAGCATTAGCCTGGAAAATTACCCCCTGAAACTAAGGTCACATTCTCCTCTCGGCCCCTCCTCCACCTCTTGCCATGTTTTTGGATCTGACCCAATTTGCCACAAGATACAGTGACCGAAGAAGTTGTGCAGTGCGACAGCGTCTCATGCAAGGCTTTGTCCTGGGAAAATGCTGGCAGATATTGGAGCTTCTCGCTGCATTTTAAACAGTCCCTGAGAGGCTCGAAATCAGTCCGAGGAGCAGGGCTTTGCTGCTTTCATTGCTTACACACCTGCTACATGGCCTCAATCACAAGTTATCGCGGTTAATAATCTGCATATATGCCTCGGACCTGAAAACAAACGTGAAGTTGCTGGCCGCAGCCGGTCACTGTATCTTGTGGCAAATTGGGTCAGATCCAAAACATGGCAAGAGGTGGAGGAGGGGCCGAGAGGAGAATGTGACCTTAGTTTCAGGGGGTAATGTTCTAGGCTAATGCTCTCAGCGGAGACCCTTGCCCACTGGCCATGACTATCAAAGAAATCGTGGCCACATGGCCGTTACAGTTACAACTGGCAAGGCTCTTTCACTGTTTAATTTGCTGATGGTAAAAATAATTGGAAACCTTTCAATTGGACATTTGGGCCCTGGAGCTGTGCCCTGAGCTCTGTGTAGGAGTGCTTGATTGGAGTAGTGTTGCAAGGCTATGTTCCAGCACAGAGGCTCGCTAGGTGCAAGCCTGTGTGGGAGGAAGGACAATGACACTATAACTTCAATTATCTGATACTCACTCACTGCTGGGGAGGCTCCACACCAACTTAGTAGCTTCACCAAATTACCCTTATTCTGCTTTTGACATTTCTCTCCCATTTTAGTGAAAGTGTTGACTTAGATGGAATTTACAGCACAGAAATAGGCCATTTGGCCCAACTGGTCTCATCTAAACTTATCAATATATCCTTCTGTTCCTTTTCTCCCTCATGTACTTTATCTAGCTTCCCCTTAAATGAATCTATGCCATTTGTCTCAACTGCTCCTTGTGGTAGCGAGTTCCACATTTACTTTCAACAAATTAACACCCGCCCCATTGAAATAGCCAAACAAATTTGTGTTTGTTTGTCCATTTGTTTGATAATACCTTTTTAGAAATTTCCGGATGGGATGCCTGGCTGAAACTCTGGGCTGCGGTGACCCTAGATGGGAGCCCAGGTCCTAGCGGAGCAGGAAGATGTGCAGAATGGTGGAATGTTACACATATGTCACAGCCGTCGTGCGATCCGTTTGATTTTTTTTTTAAACACCTTCTTTCCGCTCCTGACTGGCAGGTATCTCAGGCAGTGACTACATCAATGCAAACTACATCGACGGCTACCGAAAGCAGAACGCCTACATCGCCACGCAGGGACCCCTCCCAGAGACGTTCGGGGACTTCTGGAGGATGGTGTGGGAGCAGAGGAGCGCAACCATCGTCATGATGACGAAATTAGAGGAAAAATCTCGGGTAGGAGTGGATTTTCTTCTTGCTCATGGCACAAATTTAAGTTTTGAAAAATGTAAAAAAAACATTTGAGATGATTAAAGACCTGCATTTCTATAGCGCCTTCATGATCTCAGGACGTCACAAAGCGCTTTACAGCCAATGAATTACTTTTGAAGTGTAGTCACTGTTGTAACGAGGCAGCCAAAAGGCAAATCGTGTCTGACTAGCCTGATTGAGTTCTTTGATGAAGTAACAGAGAGGGTTGATGAAGGTAGTGCAGTAGATGTTGTGTATATGGACTTTCACAAGACATTTGATAAAGTTATTCATAACAGACATTCGGAAAATAGAACCACATGGTATTAAAGGGACAGTGGGAACTTGGGTGTGAAATTGGCTGAGGGATAGGAGGCAGAGAGTAGCAGTGAACAAATGTTTTTCTGGCAGGAGAGAAGTATGCAGTGGGATTCCCCAGGTGTCGGTATTAGAATCATTGCTTTTCTTATATATAAATGACCAGGACTTGGGTATAAGGAGTACAATTTCAAAGTTTGCGGACGATACAAAAATTGGCAATGTAGTAAATAGTGAGCAGGATAGTAGCAGACTTCAGGAGGACATAGCCAGACTGGTGAAATGGGCAGACACATGGCAGATGCAGTTTAATGCGGATAAGTATGAAGTGAGACACTTTGGGAGAAGCAACATGGAGAGGCAGTATAACCTAAATGGTGCTATTTTGAGGGGGGTGAAAGAACAGAAGGACCTTGGGGTGCATATTCACAAATCTTTGATGGTGGCAGGGCAAGTTGATAATGCGGTTAAGAAAGCATATGGATATTTGGCTTTGTAAATAGGGGCATTGAATACAAAAACAAGGAAGTCATGCCAAACCGTTACAAATCTCTTGTTCGGCCTCAGCATTGTGTACAATTCTGGGCATCACACTTTAGGAAGGATGTCAAGGTCCTGGAGAGGGTACAGAGGAGGTTTACCAGGATGATACCAGGGATGAGGGAGTTCAGTTATGTGGAGAGATTGGAGAAACTGGGATTGTTCTCCTTAGAGCAGAGAAGGTTAATCATAGAATCAATTAAAGAAGTTTACGGCACAGAAGGAGGCCATTCGGCCCATTGTGTCCGCGCCGGCCGAAAAAGAGCCATCCAGCCTAATCCCACTTTCCAGCTCTTGGTCCGTAGCCCTGTAGGTTACGGCACTTCTAAGGGGAGGCCTAATAGAGATATTAAAAATTATGAGGGGTTTTGATAGAACAAGTAGGAAGAAACAATTTCCTCTGGCAAGTGGGTCAGTAACCAGAGGTCGAAGATTTAAAATAATTGGCAAGAGAACTAGAGGGGAAATGAGGAGAAATGTATTCACTCACAGGGTTGCTATGATTTGGAACGCACTACCTGAAAGGGTGGTGGAACTTTTAAAAGGCTATTGGACATGTACTTGAAGAGTCCTAATTTGCAGGGTTATGGGGAAAAAGCTGGGGTGTGGGACTAAATTGGAGAGCTGTTTCAAAGAGCCGGCACAGGCACGATGGGCCGAAAGGCCTCCATCTGTGCTTGAAGATTCTATGATTTGCGCACAGCAAGCTCCCATAAACAGCAATGTGATAATGACCAGATAATCTGTTTTTAGTGCTGTTGATTGAGAGAGAAATATTGGCCAGGATACTGGGGAGAACTCCCCTGCTCTTCTTCGAAATAGTGCCATGGGATCTTTTAGGTCCACCTGGGAGGTCAGACAGGGCCTCGGTTTAATGTCTCATCTGCAAGACAGCACCTCCAACAGTGCAGCACTCCCTCAGTTCTGCACTGAAGTAGGTGATTCTGTGCTCCCGGCAGGGAATCCGGAGAATCCGCCCTGACGGATATTTGGCTGCATCATTGTAGCTCCGATACTCCGGTCCACTCTCCCTCCTCTTGTGAAGGCGCAGACACATACGAACAAGGAGCAGGAGTCGGCCATACGGCCCTTCGAGTCTGCTCCGCCATTCAATAAGATCATGGCTGATCTTCGACCTCAACTCCACTTTCCTCCCGATCCCCATATCCCTTCATTCCCCTAGAGTCCAAAAATCTATCTCTCTCAGCCTTGAATATGCTCAGAGACTCGGGGCTGGATTTTCAATAACCCGTGGAGTCGGGTTTGGAGGCGTGTGGGGGGTTAAAGTTGCGGGGTCGGGGTTCCCGACTCCATTCCGCCTCCACGTAATTTTGACAAAATCGGTGGCGGGGTTCCCGCCTCCAAGAGGCGGGAGAGGCCATTAAAGCCCTTAACAAGCCCTAAATTGGCTCTGTAATGCCATTTTGAAACGTTTTAGCTAGTTTAACCCTTTTCCGACGTGAAGTACGCCTGATGTGAAACACGCCAGTGAAACCTGGCGGGAGCACAAGTGGATAGCTGACTATCAGCTGCAGGTCCACTATTACAACGGAGATGTGATGATTGTAGTAGTAGTATTAGGTCTGAAAGTCGCCTCTGATGCTGCTGCATTGAATGTCTTCAGAGACTGCCTGGTTGCAAAAAAAAATTCTCTCTGTCTCTCTGTCTCTCTCTGTCTCTCTGTCTCTCTGTCTCTCTCTGTCTGTCTCTGTCTCTGTCTCTGTCTCTCTCTCTCTCTCTCTCTCTGTCTCTCTCTCTCTGTCTTTCTCTGTCTCTCTCTCTCTCTCTGTCTGTGTGTGAGATGAGCATTTTGCATCCAGGTCCTCTCACAGCAAAGGCCAGGCAGTCAGTCTCTGACCTGCAATGATGACATCATCAGAGGCGACTTTCAGACTGAAACCACTAATTGGTTCATGGGTTCCCACATGCTGAACTCAATTGCCCAATTAAGTGAAAATTGCATCATTCATCCACATTAATCTGGAGTCGGGGGGGCAACACGAAATGCGGGTAACACAACCCCAACCCGACCCCAAGACAAAATCCAGCCCTCAGCATCCAATGCCCTTTGGGGTAGAGAATTCCAAAGATTCACGACCCTCTGAGTGCTGGTTCCGTGTGTGTTCCAACCCTCCAGCACCTTGTCCAAATGGACATTCTTCAGTGTGAGCCTCGGGAGTGAGCGTCTCTGGGCTCTTTAACTGTGGGGAATACGATGGCCAAATCCCAATCCTCTCCTCACACAACTTTCAGATGAGATGTTGTACTGAGCTCTGGACTAGCTGGGCATTTAAGATCTCTGTGCCCCGGCCAACATTCGCTCCTCAATCTACGTCACCAAAAACAGATGATCCGGTGATTTTGGTTGGGGGCCATAGCTGTGTCACAGAATGATCACCCACATAGCAGCAGGCACTGCACTGCAAAGCAACTCATTCTGCCAGAAGTGCTTTGGGATGTTTTGGAGAAATGCACTACAGCACTATATAATTGCAAGTTCTGAAATACACTGTAAATGGAACCACACCACTCAATCTGCTCCGTGTAGGGTTGATTGCTGTGGATTACAGCACCTGGCCTTGACAATAAATAAGGCTTCAATCGACTGACTGTTGGTATATTGCGTCAACAGCTACAGCTTGGCTGCTGAGACCCTGCCTGTAGCAATAGCGCCCTCTACCCATTGATGGCTGAATATGCAGTCTCCTGACGAGTTGAGCTGCTCTGCTGAGTGTGAAGTGCAGATGGCCAGTATTTGCTTTTTTATATTGAGCCAGCGTCCCCCAGTGCGGGTGCCATGTCCAGTGTAACTGCAATAGGAGCTGCTTAGTTTATTGCTGAAGCAATTCCGCAATGTGATGTGGCAGCCTGAAGCAGCCCTATAATATCGGATCACAAATAAAAAATAAAGCACTGGACTGGAAATACGCAGCAGGGCTGTCAGTGCCTGAAAGAGGAAAGGCAGCTTAACATTTCACGTCAGACGCAGGGTCTCTGCTCGAAAGGTTAATCTGTCTTTTCTCTTCAGATATTGATGCACCTGCTGTGTGTTTCCAACATGTTCTGTCTTCATTTCTGGTTTCCAGCACTTGGCAGATTTTTTTTTTTTTTACCTTTTATTGAATCATTAGTTCGGTACGGGTGAGAAAGGCCGGTCGGCCATTTTGTGGCTCACCATCCAAAAAAGGACCTAATGTCTATCTGGGTCGGGATCCAACTGTGGGAAGGGTTTACCCTGCCTCGGCCCTATCCAGAAGTCTGGTCCGCATCAGTCAGAAGGTTGTGGGTCCACAGTCCCACTCCAGGGACTTGAGCACAAGAATCTGGGCTGACACTCCCAGTGCAGCACTGAGGGAGTGCTGCATAGAACATAAGAACATAAGAAGTAGGAGCAGGAGTCGGCCATACGACCCCTCGGGCCTGCTCCGCCATTCAATAGGATCATGGCTGATCCGAACCTAGACTCACGTCCACTTCCCTGCCCGCTCACCATAACCCTTCATTCCCTTATCAGCGAGGAAACTGTCTATCTCCGTTTTAAATTTATTTAATGTCGCAGCTTCCACAGCTCTCTGAGGTAGCAAATTCCATAGATTTACTACCCTCTGAGTGAAGAAGTTTCTCCTCATCTCAGTTTTGAAACGGCAGCCCCTTATTCTAAGATGATGCCCCCTAGTTCTAGTCTCACCCATCAGTGGAAACATCCTCCCCGCATCCACCCGATCAAGCCCTCTCACAATCTTATATGCTGCACTGTCGGAGGTGCCGTCTTTCGGATGAGACGTTAAACCGAGGCCCCGTCTGCCCCCTCAGGTGGATGTAAAATCCAATGGCACTATTTCGAAGAAGAGCAGGGGAGTTATCTCCGGTGTCCTGGCCAATATTTATCCCTCAATCAACATCACAAGAAACAGATTATCTGGTCATTATCACATTGCTGTTTGTGGGAGCTTGCGGTGTGCAAATTGGCTGCTGCGTTTCCCACATTACAGCAGTGACTACACTTCAAAAGTACTTCATTGGCTGTAAAGCGCTTCGGGACATCTGGTGGTTGTGAAAAGCGCTATATAAATGTAAGTCTTTCTTTCACATATTACTGTGAAGAAAAACGTCCTGATTTTAGTCCTAAATTTGCCTTTCGGCAGTTTGAACATGTATATTTTTATCCTATTATCATAGTTTAACCACATCTGTCTTGTGTTACACTATCTTATCTAATATAATTCTGCATCGCTAACTGCTACAGATTCCTCAGTGTATTGGTGTTGATACCATTCTGTGTACCCACTGTGTCTGTACTGGTACCGATACACTGTGTAACATCGCCTGTCTCCACCCTTGCCATTCTCTGCTGAAACCGTCGTCCATGCTTTTCTCACCTCCAGACTTGACTATTCCAATGCTTTCCTGGCTGGCCTCCATTCTCCACTAAACATAAACCTGAGCTCATGCAAAAGTCTGCTGCCTGTATCCTAACTCGCAGCAAGTTCCACTGACGCAGCACGCCTGTGCTCGCTGACCTACATTGGCTCCTGGTCCACCCAACGCCTCAGATTTAAAATTCTCATTCTCCTGTTCCAATGCCTTCAAGGTCTCGCCCGTCCCTATCTCTATAACCGCCTCCAGCCCTACAACCCTCTGAGAACTCCACATTCCTCCTACTCTGGTTGTTGTGGTGTGGTCCCACATTCTCTGTATCAGTACCTATATACACTGCTTGCTCCCAGTGTCTCTGTATGGATATCTGTAACCACTGCCTGTATCTAGCATCTCCATACAGGTACCTATACCCACTGCCTGTACCCAGTGTCTCTGTACAGGTATCTATACCCACTGCCACTATCATCCTCCAACACCTCTCCGTTGTCCAGCTGGGTGGGATGGCCCTCGCCTGGTTCCATTCCTATCTATCCAGTCGTTTTTACTGCGTTATTGTTGTTGCCTGTATCTCTACAGGTATCTATACCCACCATCTGTGACCCCCTCTTAATTATTTTTGTCATGTGTCCTTGTGCAGGTGAAGTGTGACCAGTACTGGCCCGGCCGAGGAACAGAGACCTACGGAATGATACAGGTGACTCTGCTGGACACCATCGAGTTGGCCACCTTCTGTGTTCGAAATTTCTGTCTTCACAAGGTAACTAACTTCTCAAATTCACGCAGCACATTCCAGACCAGCAATGAGTGGTTGTGAATCGAGACTGAGAAAAAGTACAAGACTGTCAGGAAAATGAGAAGGTTAAAGGTTGGGAGAGGTATAGAATAATTCAATTGTATAGTTAGATAAGACGAACCCAGAAACTGAGTGAGGCCTGTTGGTCAAGAGGCGATAAATCTAAATTAGTGAAAAGTTAATTTTGAAGAGGTACTAGAAAACGTGCCTTTACTCAAATTTTGTTGAACATTTGCAGTGGAACGGAATCAAAGATATTGGGGGATGTTCAAAATACAATCGAATAGAAAGCCGAGCGAGTTAAATCCACATCCCTGTTACTTTGCAAACATCTCAAGTTGCTGAAAGTAACAGATCTTGGTGTTCTGATTTAGGATGTATCCACCAATAAGGTGACATTGCTAAGAACAACCCTTTCCAAACCTCCTAGCCCACGGAATTGGAAACGGGAAGAAACGTCTACTAAGAAATATGACAGAAAATAGAGCTGAGTTGGCTTGGCTTTGTGGGCTAGCTTTCCAGGGCTTGCAGACCTCGGGCTGGATGCCCTGGGAATTAGAGTAACAGTGGGACAATCTTCAGTGGACCAAGTGGCTTTTTCCTGCCCGTAACTTTTTCATGTCTTCTTGTAATGTGTCAGGATGGCGAGAGAGGCTGCACTTTTTGCTTGATTCAAGCCAAGAATGTGATTGTGTTGTGACACATCATCATCAGAATTAGAAATCAGACCAAAGAGACGCAACCCAACCAAAATGGAAAAAGACATATTTGGTTTGGATTCTTAATCCTTCACCACCACATTCTCCATCGAGGCAGATCTTCTTTCCATGTTCCACTGAAGGATGACGATTGGACACACAATAATCTGTGTGACCGCCCCCCCCTCCCCCTCCCATTAACGGTCCATCTTTGTACACAGGAATTTCTGGTTTGCAAGCCAGGAAATTCCTGACTGTTCTTGATTTAAGATCATCACTCACTTAGTCATTAGTATACAGTGAGCTTATATTAACTGAGAAAATGAAGAGCCAAGGCAGGACACCACCAAGGTTGAAAACAGTAGGAGAGAAAGATAAATAAAGAAGCAGTGATTAGCTTTTACACCAAGCTTGAGTTTTAAAAGCCTACAGATGGTTGAGGGAAGCGAAGACTGAGGGTGCTAAGGAGTTTCACAATCTTGGGGACAATGAGTGACGACAACAGGCATACACGACACAGCAGATATAAGTTAATGACACGTGTAGTATACAGACATGGTTGTACTCTGTAGTTCACATGCCCCCAACTTTCTTTGGGTGAAGTGATTATCTGGACAGATGCTGAGTTTGTTGGCTCATTCTCTTGCTCTAACAGCTGCGTCACTGGAGTAACCCACTGGACAACAAGGGGACATTTCTCTCACACTTGTTGAAAGCAGAGAACTTGCTTAAAAAGTAGGGCTTCAAATTTGTTACCAGAAAATGGCCATTAAGGTTGACAAATCTTGGAAACTGGTCTCGAACCGAATTCCGTTGCTGGCAGACATTACTGGTTGGGCCTTCTGACTTGATGTGTACATCAGAGGCCAAGAATCTGCACAGCTGATCATTATTTCCATACACCCCCCAACAAATCTGCTGTCAACACAATATTAATTTTTTTTTAAATCACCTGACTAGATTCAAACTCGTAAAGAAAGAAATAAAACTTGTCTTTATATAGCACCTTTCACAACCTCAGGAAGGCCCAAACCGCTTCACAACCAATTATGTACTTTTGAAGTGTCGTCACTATTGTAATGTAGGGAAACGCAGCAGCCAATTTACGCACAGAGCACTGAGATAAATGACCAGTCAGTCTGTTTTAGAGATGTTGGTTGAGGGAAAAATGTTGGCCAGAACGCTGGAGAAGTCCCCTGCTCTTCTACCAATAGATCTTTTACGTCCACCTGAGAGGGCAGACATGGCCTTGGTGTAACATCTTATCCGAAAGATAGTGCAACACTCCCTCAGTGTGGCACTGGAGTGTCAGTCAATGACCTTCTGACTCAGAGGCAAAGGTGCTACCAATGAGCCAAGCCTGAGACTATAGTAGACAAAGAAATTGATGTTAACAAATTCAAGTAAATAGGGCCTTGCTAACTTCTGCAATGGGGAAGGTTTATGCCCAATCCCAGCAGGTAAACAGGTTGAGCGTACAGGCTGTGTGTTGGTGATGGATGAGTTGGCATCTGAGACTAGGACAGGCCCTATATTGGTGAAGGAGGAGTTGGTATCTGAGAGTGGGACAGGCCCTATATTGGTGAAGGAGGAGTTGGTATCTGAGAGTGGGACAGGCCCTATATTGGTGATGGAGGAGTTGTTATCTGAGAGTGGGACAGGCCCTATATTGGTGATGGAGGAGTTGTTATCTGAGAGTGGGACAGGCCCTATATTGGTGATGGAGGAGTTGTTATCTGAGAGTGGGACAGGCCCTATATTGGTGATGGAGGAGTTGTTATCTGAGAGTGGGACAGGCCCTATATTGGTGATGGAGGAGCTGGTATCTGAGTGTAGGACAAGCTCTCTATTGGTGATGGAGGAGCTGGTATCTGTGAGTGGGAGAGGTTGTGTGTGAGTGATGGAGGAGCAGGTATATCAGAGTGGGACAGACTGTGTATGGCTGTTGAAGGAGCAGGTATTTCAGAGTGAGAGAGGCTGTGCATGGTTGATGGAGGAGCAGGGATCTGGCAGTGGGACAGGCTCTATATTGGTGATGGAGGAGGCTGGTATTTGAGTGTGGAACAGGCAATATGTGGTTGATGGAGGAGCTGGTATCTGAGAATGAGATGAACACTGAAGATTGCTCTGGACTGTGACAGTCCCTCCATGTAATCAAACTTCACACACTGAGCCCCAGAGGGTTTAATCATATCTGTTAAACAGCATTAATTTCCAGTTTGGTTACCACCGAGATCCACTTAATTACCTACAACCATGGGGATTCTGGCACATAACAACCTACAGATGGGGAATATTCAGGAAGGCTTTTAGGAAGCTAAGGAAAAAAAATATTTCCAATATCATTGTCAAGCACACATTTATAATGTATTCATAAGGGTTAGTCACAGGGGGCATTCAAGTAGGCCTCTGCTTAAGTGATTTTATCTCCCGTTAAGGTGGCACTTTTGCATCTTGCTTTTATCCTGTTTTTATGTGCTCATCAAGGTGTTACTGCTGGGAACACCTTTCCACTATTTGCCTGCATCAAGTAGCACCAGATTGGATACGCGGTAAACTCCCTCTGAACAACCTCTCTGTCGTGCCGTAACCCTGACCTCAGGAGTCGAGCTCTGGCTGCCCCAGCGTGACATTTCTGTTTCCCACACCAGCCATTCTGTGACCTTTTATAAGTGAGATTGTCAGCAAAATGCCATCTACAGTCTTCAAGCTTTTAAAATCCAAGCTTACTATCCCTGTCTTTTTTAATCTTGATGGTGTCCTGCACAATAGGCGTGAGGCATTCACGTTGGTTTCTCAATTAATAAAAGACTCTGAATAATGTTATGACCACTGGACTCGCGTTGACTAGACTAGCCATGTCATGTAGGACCTTCCAGCAGTGAGAGAGAGCAGACATTCATCCCATCAACCTGGACTGAACTTAAATTATACCTGATTATTTGGTGCAGTACAGCATCGCTTGAGTCTGTAGTTGAAGCAGTTGGCAGATGTGTTCAGCATAGCACTGTGTGGAGAATGGCACAGTAGAGTAAACCTCATGTGATCTGTTGCCCATAAGTTGCCCAACTTGTTTTTGTTCAATCAAGAAACCTAGGTAAAGGGACAAGACCCCATAGTTCAGGGAACCACCACGTTGGAGAAGATGGGATCAATCAAGTGCTAAATTTTAGGAGACACCAGTTTGAGTTTTATCATGTAGACCATAGGAGTAAGGGGAGACTGTGGAATGCATGGAGTTCTCTGCATTTGAGGCTGTGGGAAAGATTGAGTCTGAGACTGTGCTAACTCTTGATTTCAGCAAGGTGCGGATGGATTAACGTGGAAGAATGAATAGAATTTCGTAATATTTGGAGAAATAGTAGAGGAAGATTTAGAGCAGCACTGACCACAGTACAGTACTATTGATAAAATAGAGAGACTAGACATATTGTGACTGAGATAAGGTGGTTGACGGCTAGCAGGTGGCTAGGAACTGTCTGTCAGATGACCAGCTTTCTCTGGTGCCATGTTCAAGAGTGCAGGAAAGGCACTAGGAGCAGTCCCAGATGTGGGAGCAGTATCCGTGTCTTGTGAAGGACTGAGCAGGGCACAGGTCTCCTGACATCTCGGTCAGGATTGGGCCTGGTGCAAGGCAGTGCAAAAGGAACAAGTCTTGCTGTTGGATTTGAAAACCCTTGTGTCATTTTCCCCTCACTGGGGCTCGTTCTCTCCAAGGATATCAAAGACAACTGGGTGGGGAGGATTGAATACACCCCATATTTTCTTTTTTTGGACTGGACAGGCTTCTCTTTGCGTGGAACTTTCACAAATGTCTGAAATGCAAATTGTGCACTAAAGGTCTCATTTTTAAAATAGGAATCTATTGTCCTCCACTTACTTCCGTGCCTTATAGGGTGGCAGGGCTAGTTATTAAACTTGCCGTTCTATTTTCATCTCCAACAAAGCAAAATCAGAACTCGAAGTCAGGATCCCCCCTCCCCACACCCTCGTTTTTGTCCCCTTGCCAAGTTTTGGACTTGCAAGAGGCACCGACCCTAATTTTGGTGGCCACAGCTGAATTTCATGTTTTTCAAGCAAATCTTCAGACACTTCAGCTGCCGTGTTGAATTGCGTTTTCGGGTCTACATTATAAAAAGAAAAGGCAACATATGGCAGAACATGCAGCAACATTTTATTGTGTCATTACTACCAGACTTTGAAACACTTACAGACATAAATGCAATCACTGGGTCGAGGGTCATTGAAGGGGCACATTTCCCCCACCCCTATTTTTGGGGGATAGATCATGCCCCCTCTTTCCTCTTCCACCCACTCCAAATCCTGGAATTACCCCTGATGTCTCTTCATATATATTATATATATTCTTTAGATTTTTCTACTTGCTGAGTTTTACAGTTGATAGTTATTGATTTTTAAGAGGAGTCTCACTATCAGAACTTAAATGGTCACAGCAAATTACAATTAATATTGATCTCTATATTTTTCTGTTCATTTTTTTTCTAATTTATGATGAATCTTATGCCGATTAAGGTGAGGGCTGTTGGTGCTGTGAACTGGAACGATTAAGGCACCCCGGTGTCAGCATCAAGCACTCTGAACCTGACCAGATATACCATGGTTAGATGCAGAGTAAAGCGCCCTCTACACGGCCTCCACAGCAACCCCAGAAGAGCACCCCCTACTGTACCAATGTGGCATTTCTTGCCACTTCCTAAACCAATCATTCACTGGCCACTTTTAAGTGAGTGCCAATGAAGGTTGACATGCAGGCAGTTTTATGCAATAGCCCCATGCCCAATAGGAACTAGATTGAGACTGTCCAAACTTCACCTAAGATCCTTACAGCTAACAGAGTAGGCTTTCATAGCCTCAGTTTGAGCTTGATTCAAGCGCAGGTCCCAGAAGTGAGCGTCTCTCCATTTTAGTTCGTGTTTGAATTTTTTTGGTCTTGGCTTTGGAGGGGCGGGGGGTGAGGGGATCAGCTTAAGAGAATCAGGTAGGCTGATTGTGAGGGAGCTCGATAATCATTAGTAGAGGTAGAATCTTAAACCTGTGGATAACACAGCTTCTATTACCCTACCAAGTCAAACCCTCCAGTGATGATATTAGCACACTCTGTTTCAACAAAAATATTTTAAATATCAGCTGAAGCATATTTAGGTCTGTAAGAACGATTTGTCCTGGAACATTGTGTGTCGCTCTTATAATTTGTACTTTGAGATGTCAGTAAAGTTTTATTGAGGGAGAAAAAATTACCAAATTGGACAAGACCAAACCAGAAGTAAGTTCATATTAAGTAAAGCTTTGTGTAACTGTTTGATTTTTAAAGTAGGCCTTCATGATGAGAGCCCCTTGCCTCCTATTGGGGTGACTGGAAGCAATCCCGAATGCACTGCAGTAAAGAAGAGCATTAGGGGTCCTTTACTGAGTACAGGAGATCTGAGAGTCTTCCGTCCTTCATAATGCAGATGAAGGAAAATGTTCTCCAGATGCAGGCAGTGATCTGAGACGAGAATTTTCTCTGGCCTGCCTAATGGGCTATGCTGGGCTTCAACCATTCTGGCAATCCGCGGCAGGGAGGCTGCAGTCTGACAGCGACACTGATGCATCCTTCCACCCTGAACAGGTCAAGAGTTGCACAGTGGAGCTTCAGGACCTCACAGCAGAAACCTCCTTGGAAGAGAATGCTTGTTTTATTAGTAACGAGTGAAGCATACGAAGCAGGCCTGTCGCTTCCTCGGCAGCGTTCAGCTTTCGTTGATGTTACTCCAGAGAGTTTTTTTTTCCTCTTTCCCAGCCTCCCCCCTCCTCCCCCATCATCTTTCTCTGCTGCCCCTCCTTTCCTGAAGATGCGGATTTTTCCCAGGGTAGGGCTCCACATTGCCGACCACCCTCTGGGATCTCTTCCCAAGTGACCTTTCTTCATATGTGACCCGAGAAATTGTGGTTAAAAAGCTTTAACAGTTCTCAAAACGCCATCATAACTGAACCCGATTCTGTCCTCACCTGACCTCCTCACACCCCCATTTTCCATTAAATGTTTGATGGCATTCAGAAGCAACGACCGTGGATGATTTTCTAAACCCCCCCCCCCTCCCCCCAGCCCAGGGGTTTGAGGTTTACTGCAGCACCGCCATGACCTCAAATCCAACACAAACTACACTTTAAATGTTATTGTCAAACAGTGTTCCTTCTGTCTTATTAGTGTTTCACCCAGATGATGTAATGGACTGAGCAGAAAAAGTATGGTTGAAATTCAGTCTCGGACATCAGTGAAATAGTCCATTGAGGGCAGAGGGAGGAAGATCTTTGGGGGGAAAATTCGGTTGCTTTGCGCCTCCTGTAAGCGCCCTAAGAGGGCGCTAATGGGGCGCAAAGCAACTAGCGCCCAGGGCGCGGAGATGTTTGCGCCGCTCGCGAAACTGACCAGACATTTTGCGGCAGCGCTAAACACTACCGCCACGATCTCCTGTGCCCGCAGATCGTGACGTCAGTCGAGCGTGCAAAGCCCCGGTAGCGCCCTGGACCGGATATTGAGCGGCGCCCCCCTGCCTTACCGCCTGCCACTAGCAACGACAGGTTGAGGGGAGCATTTTGCAGTCGGGAAGGGACTGGGGGAGCGTTATTTAAAGGCGACCGCTTCCTGCCTTTTCTTTGTCGGCGACATTTTTGCACCACACATTCTGAGAGAGAGAGAGAGAGAGAGAGAGAGAGAGCCAGACACAGACTTCTGGAGAGATTCAACGCTGTGTGAAGGAGTTTTGGGTACTGAGCAGCACTTTGCAGGTTCATTTTGATTTGACCTTCCTTGCATCGATTTAGAAGAGAATATGGGGGCTGCACTCTGAGCTCTTTCCCTGGGCCTCTCCATTGTTCTTTCCAGCAGAATTGATGTACAGGTCTCTCCAGGCCGAGATTCAAGGCTGCAATGAGCAGGGTGTGGATGGAGAGCAAGATCGACCCTCCCCTTTAAGAACTGGCCGGCGCCAGTGTGTCTGTGTTCCATTGCTGACTGACCCTCGGCATTAGCGCCTTAAGAGAGATGTGAAGCACCTGATTTAGCGCTCCGATCACCTCCAGGGGCGATAGAAGCCAAGTTTGCAGTCGGAGGCGATAATTAGCACCAGGCACTAAACCTTGCGATACCAAATTTCTCCCCCTATGTATTAGTAAATAAAATTGCAGGCTTTTTTTCCAGGCTTTAATCCTCTAGAACCTTACAATTTTTAATCAAGAACACCTTACATATCAGAAAGTTAGTTATCTGCTTGTAATTTAGGGTCAATTTCTATCTTCGGGTAATTAATCTTTCCTATATTTAAAAACCCTTCCATTCTGTCACGCTTACTTCCTGTCAAACTTTAGCCATCACGCTTCAGACGCCATGTGGTAGCGTATATTCTCTGACTCACCGTGAGCAGCATCACAGGAGATCTGCTAGTATAAATGATACGTTGCTCACAAGTAGTTTGCAGTATGGAACAGTTTGTGATGTTTAGCTTCTAACATGGCGCTGTGTTGAACCTGGCCTACCCCTTTAAGGCAACTGCCCAGTTTCTCCCAAGGGCAAGGTGATCTGAATAGGCACATCTTAAGGTCAATTACAGGTTAATTGTTAAGGAAAGTTTTGGTAAATTGGTAGCTGCTTGTTAAACAACAACAATAACTTGTATTTATATAGCGCCTTTAACGTAGTAAAACATCCCAAGGCGCTGCACAGGAGTATTTTAAGACACAAAATTTGACACCGAGCCACATAAGGAGAAATTAGGGCAGGTGACCAAAAGCTTGGTCAAAGAGGTAGGATTTAAGGAGCGTCTTAAAGGAGGAAAGAGAGGTAGCGAGGCGGAGAGGTTTAGGGAGGAAATTCCAGAGCTTAGGGCCTAGATCCTACTCCAGAGGAAAGCCCAGGTTGCCAGGGTCAAAGAAAACAGCAGGAAATGAGTGGCTTTTTTCTCTCTTATATATAATTTTGACACTTTGAAGTGTGACAGACATGCACTAAGCACAAAGTATCTACACATACAATATATAGGTACAGTATATGTGTATAATATAAAATATTGGTATGTCTAAAAAAAATATGCTTCGTGTACGAATATGCTTGTCACACTTCAGTGTCAAAAGTGTATATAAAATGTCTGATCTACAATATGAAACAGTGTGCGTATTTCTTGTCATAACCCCTGTGTCACCCCACAGTGTTGCACTTCAAGCCTCACACATGTATATGTATATATGCAAATTTTTGCAGTTGATTGACTCAAATGTCAGGTTCCTAAATCCACATTATTCAGGACTATAACCAGCGAGGAAATCTACACCTTAAAAAAAGGATCCATAATAAAGGCATTAAAAAGTATCTTGAAATAACTTCGTGCAAAATTGTCTGTTGTGCCTTTGAGGACTGTAATTAATATTCTTCCTGTGTAGCCTCAGCCTTTCTGAAAGGGCAGGGATTAGAGCTGATATTCTTCCTCGAGCTCTCACTCTGTCAGCTGGAGGGAGCTAACGACTACACCTGTGTCTGCCATGCCCCGAATGCCTCAGTTTGAGCCTGTTCATGGTGGAGAATCTCCCAGCGCGCATTTGTACCATTCCGTCAGCTACTCTGCGCAGAAGTTCGAAACCTCTTTTCCCTTGGGGTCTAGCAGTGATTATAATTTTCCAAATCGTTTCCAAACAAGCTGGAAAATGAATGTTTCTGAGGTAAAAATTTACAGAAAAACTATTTGCAAAGAGAGAGAGAGAGGGAGACAGTGTGGAACAGAAAGAGAGAGTGGGACAAGAGAGCGAGAGAAAACGCACAACTAAATGGTTATAGCACCTGCCTAATTTTCATTCATAACCGAGAATTTGAAAATAATGATTGGTGACAGAGTAAATTTATATTTGCAACTGTGGTGTGTCTATGGATTTATCTAGCAGCAGTGGGTAAGGAAAGCAATTAATTTTGTTTCCAGGGCACCACTCCTCTTACCTGAGAGAAGCACTTCGCAATCACTTCCGCACCCCTCCCCGAGCAGCATAATTTCTGATCCACCGTGATCAGTGCCATAAGACAGCGCTAAAACTGTATCAAAACCTGGTACATTTAGTGTGTGAAGATGTTGTTTTGTCACCGAGGTGAAAGAATCTTCCAATGCTGTGCACGGCTGAGCTGCAGTCTAAAACTGCTGAGCACATCCCAATCTGCAAAGTGTCAAGACTAAAAAAAGAATTGAAGTGTGAATGACCTGAGCCTCTGCTTTAACAATTTAACTGTGATCTAGTGTGCATTTTGTTCATTGCACTCCAGATATCTCGCTTTATTACAGAGGCAAAATCATTTTTTTTTTTAAAACCCAAATGTGTCTCTTAATGCTGGACACTTATGACCTGCAACCTGAAATTTACAAGCATTTTCCAATTTGCTCAGTTCCCTAACCAAACAATTCCATTCTGATTGACCTCAGCCTCTGTTTACTTAACACTTTGACTTGTGGCCTTCAAGGTACACCGACCCATGTAGCAGAATAATACATGATGCATCACATGGTATAACACTGCTGTTCCTAAAAACCATGTATCATCTGAGCTGATGTCGGCAACAGTACGGGAGATCTGCTGGTATATGAATAAGATTCTTGCATCGAATCCTCACCCACACTCCAGATACCATACTTCATTACAGATAAAGAAACAATCTCTGCAAAAAAAGCAATTTACAACCAATTTACTAACCTCTAACTCCTCTACAATTAGCTGGATTCCCACCGGGTGTATTTGAGTCGGGCCTCTAAAGGGACAGGCAGCTAAACATCGCACCCATGCTCCAGATCCCGAATGAACCATGAGCAATACCACGGGATACCTGCTAGTATATTGAGAAACTGATTGAAACCGTGGGAGAAATTCTACTTTTTTTTTAATAAAAGCAAAACTCCCAAACTGCCCATAACACCTGAGGATCAATACTGTGTATGTGTCTTGCTGTTTCGCTCTACAACCCGTCTATTTGCTGTGTGACCCGACATGTACCAGGACCAATGCGCGGGCGCGTGGCCACGCACCAATTGGGGCGCTCCCGCGCAGGCCGCTCATAAGCTGTTGTCGCTGGAAGAGATACCGTACAGCAAATTTAAAGGGACCGCGCACAGGAAAAAAAAATTAGAGGGAACGTTGATCAGGACTCTCTCAAACCTGTAAAATGAATGCGTACGCGAGTGCCTTATGTGTACGGCGTAGTCAGATACCAGCCTTACAGATAGCAAGAATGTTTTTTTTAAATAAACTTTTTCTTTTATGAGCAGAATGGCTCCAGTGAGAAGAGAGAGGTTCGTCAGTTTCAGTTCACAGCGTGGCCTGATCATGGTGTCCCGGAGTATCCGACTCCCTTCCTCGCATTCCTAAGGAGAGTAAAAACCTGCAATCCTCCCGACGCTGGGCCCGTGGTGGTGCACTGCAGGTAGGAGCATTCGCTTACATTCTCTCCGTTTTGTGCCTCCAGCCCTTTCACATCAGAACTGATGGTGATTAAATCATTGGCCCAAGATTTGCGATCGGAGGCTTCCCGCGGGGCGGATGCCTCCGACCTGTTAAAAAAAAATCTACGAATGTACCTGGTGGTCCGGGAGGTACGGAGACTCGCGATCCTGGGCCTCTCCGGGTACGCACGGGCAGAGGCCCACGTATCCCAGGGGCGCAGGCGGTTCGCAAGCGACCCTGGGATCACATAGGCTCGCCCAACCAACAAAAGAAGGGAATCCCCATTCATACTTATGGGAGTTCCGTACGTACAGGAAACCCCTTAAGTATGAATGGGGATCACTTAAAAAATACACCAACACATGAAATAATTTTTTTTTTTAATTACATAGAGTCATAACAGCACAGAAGGAGGCCATTCGGCCCATTGAGTCCGTGCTGGCTCTCTGTAGAGCAATCCAGTCAGTCCCATTCCCCCCGCTCTATCCCCGTAGCCCTGCAAGTTTATTTCCCTCAAGTGCCTATCCAGTCTCCCATTGAAAACATTGAGTGTCTCCGCTTCCACCACTTCCGTCGGCAGCGAATTCCAGGTCATCACCACTCGCTGCGTAAAAAAGTTTTCCCTCACCTCCCCCCTGTATCTCTTGCCCAAAACCTTAAATCTGTGTCCCCTAGTCCTTCTACCATCAATTAGTGGGAACAGCCTTTCCCTGTCTAGCCTATCCAAACCCGTCATAATCTTGTACTCCTCTATCAAATCACCCCTCAACCTCCTTTGCTCTAATGAAAACAAATCCAGCTTCTCCAACCTGTCCTTGTAGCTAAGATCCCCCATCCCCGGAACCATTCTGGTAAATCTCCTCTGCACCCTCTCAAGGGCCTTCACATCCTTCCTAAAGTGTGGTGACCAGGACTGGACGCAATATTCCAGTTGTGGCCTAACTAGCGCTTTATAAAGGTTCAGCATAACTTCTCTGCTTTTGTACTCAATACCTCTATTTATGAAACCCAAGATCCCATATGCTTTGCTAACCACTCTCTCAATATGTCCTGCCACCTTCAGGGATCTATGCACATTAACTCCCAGGTCCCTCTGTCCCTGCACACTCTTTAAAACTGTGCCATTAAGTGTATATTGCCTCTCCCTGTTCCTTCTGCCAAAATGCAACACCTCACAATTCTCTGTATTAAATTCCATCTGCCACTTCTCTGCCCATTCAGCTAGCCTTTCTATGTCCATATTTAAAATTAATTAAAATGCCATTTAATTAAATATTTTAAACAAAAATTTAACGGGGCTGAAAATAAACTTACATTATTGGACAGGGTTTTTAATGTATAAACGAGTGATAACATTTTATTTTCTATTTTTTAAAACTCTTATGCTGGTAAAAGCATGCCTTACGCCTGTTTTTACCAGGCGTAAGAATTTTGCGGGCGAAAGTTGGGCAAACAGCACAACTCTCCACCTGCAGAGGCCCTTCTCCCGGGGATGCGGATGATCTGTCAAGAAGATTCTTGACAGATTGCAAGTTCCGGGTTTTAGTGCGTGCGCTTCACATGCCTAAACCCGGAACTGGCGTGGCCCCTACGGGCGCGAACACACCTCATATGCACCCGTAAGGGTCGCAAAATACGGCCCATAGTTTCAAATATCACTGGTGTGGTCCAGTGGTTGATTGTTGGGTTTTAAACCAAAGGGGTTCCTGCTTCGAATCCTCTCTCCTTCCTTTGCATGAGCAGCCCCTTTGACCAAAGGGCTCACTATAAGTGGGCTGGAGCTGCCCTCAATGGGTACCAGCATCAGCACAGCTGGGAAGTCGACAGGAGTCCTGTGTGAGAATTGTCTACTCCTGGTTATGTCCTACCAAAAGAGAAATGGACAACCTCATAGCTGTCCCTTAATGATGGATGGCCCTGGGCAAGTAAAAGAGACGTAGACAACCCCCATCGCCATCCCTTGATTAAATATTGGCTACACTCAGCTCCAAGATATATATGTCATTTTTTAGGTGAAGGATGTGTTGGGAAATTTAGTATTTGATCCCATGCGTCGTCAGCGTAAGGTGGTCAATGGTTAGATGGAGAGTAAAGCTCTCTCTCGGCTACTTTAACTCCAGCAGGTCCTACCCCACCCATGTGTCATTTCTACTTCCCAGGCCAGGCATCTCCATGGCCACTCTGGCTGAAATTGCCAACCGTTAGTCCTGTATAGATGTGTTTAATTTTTGACAGTGTAAGTAACCCTACTCTGTCCCAGATATTTTGATGTTGGTCTTTTACTGATCACCATAGAAACCAGCCCAAAATGCACAAGACTAAATCCTACCTGTACTGCTGCACTACCCTGAGCGCAGAACAAAAGTCTTTTAAAGACAGAATCGACTTTCTCCATTGCCCAATAGTTATTTGATGAGTATTCAGCCAGTGTTTCAGACCTGTCAATTCTCATTTATTAGAAGTAATGATCATTTTGGATTAAATATCCATTTTGACACGCATCACCCTTTGAAAAATAAGCACAGCTCCATTTGTTTAAAGGGATTTGCAATCGGTGATCATCATTCTTACACCTAATGTTTCCTCAGTGTTAACCCTCCAGTACTTTGCCCGTAAGCCCATTTTTCATGTGTGAGTCTAGAGAGCCAGTAGACATGGAGGGCATCACAGTGGAGGCCTATCCTGGCTGCACTCAGGGTACACGTTTCAGCTGGAGGTGTTGGACCATGTCCAGGAGCAAGAATCTGACTGCTTTTTTCATTACTCTAGCCCAGGAACACTAGGGCCAATTGGGGTACAAAGTCACTAACTTGTGCAAAGCAACTAAGGGGTCACTGAAGTCTAAAAGCTCCTTAATTCCATCCTGCGGAGAACAGTCCCTGCAACACAACCTGAAACATTTCAATTAATCTTTCAGTGCTGGAGTTGGTCGAACTGGCTGTTTCATCGTCATTGACGCGATGCTCGAGAGAATAAAACACGAGAAGACGGTTGACATCTATGGTCATGTGACACTGATGAGGTCACAACGGAACTACATGGTACAGACAGAGGATCAGTACATTTTTATCCATGATGCTTTGCTGGAAGCAGTGGCTTGTGGGACCACAGAGGTGATGGCCAGGAACTTGTACTCTTACATTCAGAAACTCACGCAGGTTGAGACAGGAGAGCACGTCACGGGAATGGAGCTAGAGTTCAAGGTAAGAGGACTTGCCTCCTCAGTCTGGTACAGGTTGGAGGATCTGGCATGAATGGATTTACTGTCTTGATAGCAGATAAGCTGGAGGATTCGGGGAGAAAACTTTTCCAATTGTTATTAATAGTTCCAACCCTAACCAAGCATCCTCCTCCTCCTTCCCCCCCCCCACCTGAAGACTTGACTCTTCTGGGGATATGGTTCCAGTGATGGTTAGTTGCCTTCCACTACTTCACAAAATGCCTTTCTGCATGTGTGAGCCCAGAGAGTGAGATCAATAGCGAGGACATTACAATCAAGCCCAATTCAATCTTCATCTGACACTTACATCTGTACCCTTTCACCAGTAGTCAGTGGATAGCACTTGAGAGTGGGAACACTGGCCGAGTTTTCTGCTCCCTGGCGCAGGAGCACCAGGGTCAATTGTAATGTCCCCACCGGCACCCTGGCTGAGATCAACTAACTCAACAGAGTTAGGATTGAACTTAACCCCTAGCCTGATCTCAGCTCAGCAAAAACAAAAGACACAAGGATGTTCTTGTTGTTTAGGCCCACTGTTTATTTAATATAGATTGCAATTCTATATTTTCAAAAGCCTGCAGCAACCCTCCTGAAATGGGAGTCATGACTAAAGCTGGTATCTATGTGCACTTGTTGAGTAGTGCTATCAGTTCTATTAGCAAGAAATAAAAAGAACTTGCATTTATATAGCACCTTATCATGTCTTGGAACATCCCAAAATACTTCATAGCCAATGAAGAACTTTTCAAGTGCAGCACTGTTGTAATGTAGGAAACACAGCAGCTAATTTACGCACAGCAAGGTCCCACAAACGGCAATGAAATAAATGACTAGATCATCTGTTTTAGGTGTTGGTTGAGGGATAAATGTTGGCCAAAACACTGGGAAAACTTTGAACATGCCAAGAGATCTGTTACATCCAGCTGAACTGGTTGACAAGGCCTTCGTTTAATGTCTCGTCCGAAAGAGGGCTTCTCCAACAATGCAGCACTCCCTCAATACTGCACTGAAAACATCAGCTTAGATTATGGGCTCAAGTCCTGGAATGGGTTTTGAACCCACGGGCTACTGGCTCAGGTGTGCTACCAACCAAATAACACTGCATTACGCGCTAATAGCGGTGAGTTAACTGTTAACACAGTGCTATTAGCTCTTAATTACATGTTATTATAATATTGGCACTTGAGTTTTTCAAAGTAGATTTTGCTGGATTTCCAATTAGATTTCAAAAACATTGATACATTTTTGTACTTATCAAGGTGAAGGCTATTAGTGCAGCGGAATACTTATGTTTGTGGTGTCGGCACCAAGCACCACCAGGTCAGGTAGAACATGATTAGATGCCAAGTACAGCTCTCTCAACTCTGCCCCAATAATGTGCCTCAGCCTCAAGCTCAGAAGAGCGCCCCTGCTGTAGCAGTGTGGCATTGTCCATTTGTCAGAACAGTAGCCATCCTGTGGCCACTCTGAGTGAAATTAACAATTTAGTGTCACGCTAAGGAGAACTTTGTGGCTTTGGGACCACAACCCACTCAGAATTTAGTTGAGAGAACTCGAGCTGAATTCATGTTAGGACCCTTGTAGGCCGTAGAGACTTTCATCTCATCAATCTGGGGCAGGAGCCGGAGGTGCCCACTGTTCCGATCCATGGCACTCTCCTTATCTCCACACTCCCAACAATATCCTCTATTAAATGTAATTTTTATTTAGTAAAAACAAATTGTGGGCTTGTGTTCAGAAGGTAAGAAATCTGCACACGTCAGTCACTTAAAGATGTACAATGTGGGGAATAGCGGAACGAGAGCAATATATGTGTGTATATAGTGCAACAGTTAATGTGAGACACAGTTGTCTGGTCAGAGTATGCAGTACTTATTTAACAAGAGTTCTACCCAAAACGGGTCACATAATCCCAGTCACGTCCTGTGCAGTATCTAAAATGTCCCCATCGCTACCCTTTCAAAGAGAGCAGTCTAGATGAGAAGAGGCAACTTACAATGCATTTCTCACATAACCGAATGATGGTCTCTCAGCATTTTACGAGGGAGAGAGATAAACACCAAGCAGGAAGTGAAGGAAAATTGGGAGTGAGAGGGAGCTGGAGGCATGCTTGAAGGGAGATTTATGGGTGGCTTTTGAAGGCAGTGAGCGAGATAGCAAAGCCAGGTGATTTTAGAAGTGAAAGCCAGGTGGCAGGTGTGTAATAGGTGAAAGACCAGTTGGTGGAGTGGAGGGGGAGGGGGGGCGGCGGGGGGATACAAGGTGTCAGACAAATGGAGGGTGCGGGGTGGAGCGTGAGACTGGAAATATTTTCCAAGTAGGGTGCAGCGAGGCTGTGGAGGGATTTGAAGGCAAGAATCTTGAAATGGATTTGCTGGGGGCACAGGGAACCAGTGGGGCTTTGCAAGCGTGTCCACAGAGGTGGCGATTGTACCAGGAAGAGCGATGGGGTGAGGTTTGTTAGAAAGGACAGCAAATGGAAGCAAGACGATTAGCTTGCACTGAGGCGCTGATGGTCTGATAACGATATCACCAAGAGGAGATAAGAGGAAAATGGCAACAAACTTGTATATCATGCAGCTGTAGTTTGAAGCTCTATCTCTTTTGTTGCAATAGAAGTTAAAATTTAGTGAATCAGACATCCCCAAAATTAACCTTCCTTTTGATCAGCCAGGTGTCGGACACTAGCAAAAGAGCCATAATCATGATGAATAGCCTCAAAGCCAAACTACTCCCAATTCCACATCAGTATTTTGGCCAGTATGGAGTCCAGACTCTTTCCCTTTAGGGACATACATCAGGGGCAGAGAAGAGGGAAGGAATGGGCATAACCTGGAGTTGTAGTTTTAATCTCTCCTCATTCCCTTGGACAGAATGTTCATCTTAGATAGTTGGGTGTGCTGAATCCTGCAGCGACTTTAGCAGTTACATCTTCAAAGTGTCGGCCGAGAGATCGGAAGTTGTCTGTCTCCTTTTATATTAGAGTTTTTTTAATGTGTAAAAGGGATTTCATCAGCAATGTATTTGAATCTGTCCTTTGGATAGGAAATTAACTGATATCATGTGGTTCAAGAAGAGGAGCGGGGAGTCCTCCCAGTTTCCTGGCCAACATTCTTCCCTCCATCAAAAATAGCTGAACTGCTAATTCAACCAATTGCTGTTTCTTGTGGAATCTTGTGTGAAATTTGGTTGCTGTGTTTATGTAACAACAGTCGCTGCACTTCAAAGTAGTAACGCGTTTTGCAATGTTTCTGAGAGTTGCAAGTCTTTTTTCTAAAGGAGCTTTTTCGTTTCAACACAATAACCACTTAGACCACAACTCGTCTCGGCAGTGCCAAGCCAATAGGAAAACAACTGCACTCAATTGCACCCACACAGATCATGCACTTTTTGTCGCTGTATCTTCTTTACATGACAACAAAGGTGAAACCACACTGCAGGCTTTTGAAGCAACCTCTGCCCCTAGCGCTATTGTTTATCTCGCTGCCCCTGGAGGCGGCCTTTTCAGTGGCAGCAGTGCCACTAAATTTACTTTTTAGTCAAGGGCTCTGCGGCCATATTGTGAACTAAATAGGGCACAAGATGGCGCAAATGAACCTTGGTGGCAAAGCACACCAGAAGCCCAGAGCATTGTGAATGAATGCTGAGGGTCAAAGCCCCCAGGACCTACCTGAGACCCTAATGCCAGTGAATAATAACTCCAGGGCCCATGGGTGTTACCAACCCCAGACTACCTGGGCTACGATTGGTGAGTCCATTTGGGGAATCACGGGACAGGCCCCAGGACCAGCTCAGTTTTTGTGCTGCCGGACCGATTTCACCATTTCCTTCACCATTGGGTGTATTTTTGAGACTGGGTTCAGTTTGCACAAAGTGACTGTTTAAAAAGGTTTGCTTGGGTATTATAATGTCAGTTTAATCGACTGGCAGCTGCCCTTTGGTACCACCCCATGAGACCAATCTTCATCATGTGAGCCGAGACACAACAACAACTATATAGCGCCATTAATGTAGTAAAACGCCCCAAGGCACTTCACAGAAGTGATATCAAACAAAATTTGACACCAAGCCACATAAGCAGATATTAGGGCAGGTGACAAAGAGTGAGGTTTTAAGGAGCGTCTTAAAGGAGGAGAGAGAGGTAGAGAGGCGGGGAGGTTTAGGGAGGGACTTCCAGAGCTTAGGGCCTAGACAGCTGAAGACAATGGTGCAGCGATGAAAATTGGGGATGCAGAAGAGCCTGATCCTAACCTGGATGACAATTGGGAGTGGGAACCCCGGCTGATTTATTTTTTTCCGACTCCTTCATCCAGGATACTCAGTCATTGTCCTCCGGAGAAGAGGAAGAAAACTGTGGGGGGGAGGAGGGGTGGGGGGGGGGGGGAATGGGGGGAGTACTTCAATGTCTGAAAACCAATAGTAACAAAACTACGTGAGCAGGCTGCAATAACAATTTAACCAGTTTAATCAACTGGAATCAAATCAGTCAACGTAAGACCAATATTATCGACTTCCAATTGCTGCGGCTGTTTGTCACCAGCAATGATCTGGCCGGCTGATTACTGCAGGGAGAATGTCGTACTGAGGCCAGACAGTGAACCAAGTGATTTCCGAAATGAGATTGAAACCAACCTGTTTGTCATTAACAGCTGAAATCATGATTTACTCCCAGAGGAACGATTGCAATTGAACCTCAGCTCAGTGAATCATACACTTATAAAGTCATGTTTCTACCCCATATATAGTAGGCAATTTCAGTCCCTTAGACAATGGAGCAGAGGCACCCAAGCTTTTTATTTTCATGATCCACATATGTACACGCCATGGGACCGAATATAAAGTTTAAATCCAATGTTTTCATTAATCTGCATCTATCGCAAGTTGTTGGTACTAACAAACCTTGGTGTTTGGATTTAGCGTTTATCCATCAATGAGAACAACCCTTTCCAGACTTCTACAAAACTCAAACAGGACAAACCAGTGAACAAGAACTATAAGCACAAATAGGACTGAATTGCAGAGGCTTCGAAGGCTTAGCGCTACGGTTCAGGGACCACCTGTGGCCTACAGACCGCAGTTTGATTATCCCTGCAACAGAGCGTCAGTCTTCTTTAAGAGGCCAAGCCTGTGTTTGAAAAACCCCCCAGCTAAGAATTTCAATTTTGATATCTACCGGCTTCCTTAAAAAATCCTGCTTCGTGCGTCTTAAATATTACTTTCCCCTCCCTTCTAATGCACTGCCCTGTGATGTTCTGAGTTGAACCGAATATGCAAGGGGAATAGCCGAGATCGACCTGTGACCTCATAGGTGGACCAGCCTATTGAGAACAGGGGGGAAGCCAGTCTACATATGCCCGTTGGCTCCACCCAGCGCAAAGCTCAAAATGGCGGCGGTGATGTTCTACAGGGTTACAGGTTTTTCAATGAATAAAGAAGAGAAAAAAAAGGGGTGATATCAGAGGGGGGAGTTGGATAGTTCTAGCTGCTTGTCAGAATGTCGTTATGTGTCCTTGACGTTGTTAATGACCAAGTTTAACTAAAGTAATGTTTCACTGAGTCTGTACAAGTTGTCTCTCCCTGGGTCACTCTGGCATACCCTGTGATAGCTGGCTTCAGACTGGCAATAGCAGATCTTGGGAGCAGGTCGTGTGGCTGGCGGGGAAAGATGGAGGGGGGGAAAAAAGTAGCTTTTAAAATGGATGGAGTCCCGGGCCCAGATGAGCTCTTCACTCAATGCCTGCGATTGCCTTCATTCTCTTTCTGCTCTTCTTTTCAGCGCCTGGCCAATTCCAAAGCCCACACATCCAGGTTCATAAGTGCCAATCTTCCATGTAATAAGTTCAAGAACCGCCTTGTCAACATTATGCCGTACGAGACGACGAGAGTGTGTCTACAGCCAATCCGCGGGGTGGAGGGCTCCGACTACATCAATGCTAGCTTTATCGATGGGTACAGGTAGGTTGCCCAGGGGTCAGACCACCATTGCTGACTGCTTGCCACGAGTCTGCATTTACACTGTAAATTTAACATTGCGTTTAAATAAACGTAAGAGCAATGCTAGGAACCATCTGCTGTGCAGGTCGATGCACAGTTGTAGCAACAGGAAATTGTGTTTCTAAATTTTAAACTGTTTTTGCACAGTTAATAGTTTGGACAAGCCACTCATGTTGCCCAACATACTCTATAGTAGGGAAAACTGTCTTCTGGCAAAATAACATTTCAGTTAAAGGCGGTCTACCTAAGACTTCGTAAACTGAAGCTGTCGCTGGATTGTTTCCCAGCAGAGATCCATTGTTTTAATGAACCCAATGCTGAAGCAACCTTCATGCTTTCTCCCACTCCAGTGTCAGCAGTGGCTCGTACACGGATATAAATCAGTAGGTAGTTGCAGCGCTATGGTACCTTGCCCGAGTGTCCATTTCTCATTTGTGACTCCAAGCAGTGACTGTGGACCTGCTGTTTTGTCGTGGAGAGCATCACCAGCCCGTGCTGACCTCAGTTGGCGTACGTTTCCAGCAGAGCTCAGATGCAGACGACTTTTTTTTTTGTTCCCTTCCCCCTGAACCAGGAATGCTGAAGTCAAGTGCGCTGCCTCAAGATGCCACCCCAGCTAAGCTTGCTTAACTCAGCTGAAACCTGGGACTTTCCTAGTCTGCACGGCTCGGTGCCACTTCACGTGATGCATTTCCCCACTGAGCCATCCGCCCCATGCTAACTAGACCCATTTTTCTAAGGTGACAAATCCCTCTTTTAAAAACGTATATTCTTCCTCCCCTTGATCCATCTCACCAGGACTTGGACCAAGTTGCTGGCAAGTGGGGACGGCTGGAATTTGCTCCCGGGCCTTTTGCTGCTGAATTTCGTTGACCAGTTACCAGGAGTGTATGACACTAGCCCGGTTATGACTCGCTCCCCAATTCTCCACCTCCGTCTTATGGAGATATGCTGCCTCTGCTCAGCACCCCTGAGATCAGGAAGTCAGCAGTGTTGGGGGGGGGGAGGATCTAACCCACTGCCCTCCAGTGGTCAGGTCCGATCAATTTCTTTGAGGAAACTGATGGTAAATTAAAGAAACTGTGTGAGACAGGAGTGGTTCAGGGAGGGACTGGATGTTAGATGAGTATATTTTCAGATTGTAATTCTAGCTCTTTTTACACTTTACAGTTAATCTGCAGTTATGAGTTTATCTGCAGTTATGAGTTTATCGGGCCCAGATAGACTGTGGTTTGCCATTTCCGCTTGAAGTTAACTCTGCAGAGGAGCTTGTAACTGTGAATGTTAAAGAAAAGAAATAGATATATAAAAAAAATGACAAGAATCTAGCACCTACGCCATTCACAGCACTGATTCTTTCTGTTGCCAGTCCCACTGGTTTATTGATGACTTGATAAGTTGAATTCCAGGATTATTCCTGCTGTTTTAGAATCCGCTTTCTGTCCATTATTCCGTGAAAACCAAAAACTCATTGGCTCTGCCCATCAGGAATTTGTTTTAGGGGAATGGATTGTTTTGTTACCCAGGGTGTTTGAATGGGCATGGCAGCGAGGAGTGGGGTTTAAACTGAAGTGGAGGATGCAGAGGGAAAATTAGCAGGGGACCTTCATACTGAACTTATCTTTCATCAGTTGAGCCCCGGTTTACGAGTCTATCTTAAGAGGTGGAGAGGTTTGTTTACTGACGTTGCCAAAGAATTTTCATTTGTGACAGAGGCAACATCAGGGCTGTGAAGGGAGTCCTCCTGTGACTTTTCAAAGTGGGAGTGCCTCAGCCTGTAGACAGTAGCCAAACGCGAGGTCTCAAGCTCGGTGTGAAACTGGGGGGTTAACCCTATTTAAATGTACCGGTATGTTTTAAGAGATTGTGCATGTGACGGGCGTCGCATACCCATCCGTCAGCGAGCGCGGCCGGGGTGTTTCACTGCGGTTCAGCTTGGCTTTGTTTGTGGGGGGTTGGCCCGGGTTTGTGTCCTGGTTAGGCCCGGGTTTGTGTCCTGGTTAGGCCCGGGTTTGTGACCTGGTTAGGCCCGGGTTTGTGTCCTGGTTGGGCCCGGGTTTGTGTCCTGGTTGGGGCCCGGGTTTGTGTCCTGGTTGGGGCCCGGGTTTGTGTCCTGGTTGGGGCCCGGGTTTGTGTCCTGGTTGGGGCCCGGGTTTGTGTCCTGGTTGGGGCCCGGGTTTGAGTCCTGGTTGGGCCCGGGTTTGTGTCCTGGTTGGGCCCGGGTTTGTGTCCTGGTTAGGCCCGGGTTTGTGTCCTGGTTGGGGCCCGGGTTTGTGTCCTGGTTGGGGCCCGGGTTTGTGTCCTGGTTGGGCCCGGGTTTGTGTCCTGGTTGGGGCCCGGGTTTGTGTCCTGGTTGGGCCCGGGTTTGTGTCCTGGTTGGGCCCGGGTTTGTGTCCTGGTTGGGCCCGGGTTTGTGTCCTGGTTGGGGCCCGGGTTTGTGTCCTGGTTGGGCCCGGGTTTGTGTCCTGGTTGGGCCCGGGTTTGTGTCCTGGTTGGGCCCGGGTTTGTGTCCTGGTTGGGCCCGGGTTTGTGTCCTGGTTGGGCCCGGGTTTGTGTCCTGGTTGGGGCCTGGGTCGGGGTCGGGGTCGCTGCTACGTGGGGTTTCCGGTCGGGTTAGCTGGCCCTCGGTAGAGGCCTGAAGGCGCCGCTGGGTTTGAGGCCGTCCTGCAGCGGGCGTACGGCCAACGTCTCAGCCGTGGTGGACAAAGGGCAGCAACAACTGCGCCGGGAAAAGCTCCGGCTCAGGCTCTACCCCAGGGCCCGGAGCAGGTAGGACGGTGCGGGGCGGGAACTGAGAGTGTGGGGCGAAGGAGGCGCACCGGCGCGAAACGTGCAGACAAAGTACTTTCTCCTGGGTCGCCGGCAAGATCAGATCAAGGTCAAATCCGGGAGACTCCTGGACAGGATCGAACTGTAGGTCGGATATGGCAGACTCACGAAAAATCGGGAGGAAGAAACGAGAAATTAATCCTATCTATCCACAGAAACACTTCACTACCTGCCACTGGTCGAGCTGGGAACAGAGGGAGCTCAGCAAATCAATATGATTACACAAGCAGCCATCTTCAGGTCAACCCAATTAGCAGTTATTTCACAGTTTAGCAGTTAGCCACCTGTTCCTTAAATTGGATGCTAACTAAACATCAATAGTGGAAGAAACATTACCACCGTACCAAGTACAAGTGTCACCTGTGCTGGCAGCTCGTGGGCACTTGCACGGTGCCCCCCTCCCCTCTCCCCCCCGGCAGTGTACGGAGCACCGCTCTTGTGTGACCGCATAAGCTACCCCAGAGCTTTCCGTGCATTGCCCAGTAACTCAATCCTGCCACATTCCAATTTACAGTTAGTTACTGAACAGTCTTGGGGCAGAAAGGTTAATCTTTTCACAGTTAGCCACCAGATAGTCTCAATGCAGATTAAAATAAAAGCCTGCAAACTCTGGAAAGCTTGAAACCAAAGCAGAAGGCCCATTGCCACACACAGCAGAGTCCCGCAGCAGCTGTAAGGGAGGATTCCATCGAACACATTAGCCTGTCTTCTCTCGACACAGACGTCGACGGACAATCTGATACTTTGTTTATGTTACGGGCCAGCAAAGGAAAGCAGTTTCAGACTTTCCCTGTTGCAGATTAAACTGCCCTGTGTCTCTGTTGGTGGTTGGGGGTTTAAATGTGAGAAAACATTGAATGAGGAAAGGATATTCGGCCCATCAAGCCAACTCCTTCCACAGACCATCTACATTCTACTCTATTGTGGACTCTACCCCACCTATTTAATCATCTTCTACAGTCCCTATCATGGACTCTACCCCAGCTATTTAATCTCCTTCCACAGTCCCTATCATGGACTTTACCCCACCTCTTTAATCTCTTTCCACAGACCATGTACTTTATAGCAGCAACAACAACAACTTGTATTTATATAGCGCCTTTAATGTAGTAAAACGTCCCAACCCGCTGCACAGGAGTGTTACAAGACAAAAAATTTGACACCAAGCCACATAAAGAGAAATTAGGGCAGGTGACCAAAAGCTTGGTCAAAGAGGTAGGTTTTAAGGAGCGTCTTAAAGGAGGAGAGAGGTAGCGAGGCGGAGAGGTTTAAGCAGGGAATTCCAGAGCTTCGGGCCCAGGCATCAGAAGGGCCTTACCTTTACCATCACTTACCTGTACTGTGGCTTCTCTGCTCACTGTTGAGAGAACCCCTCCTATTCTTATACTAATCAGCTCAAATTTTTTTTTGCCCGCAGACAACAGAAAGCGTACATAGCTACGCAAGGTCCTTTAGCAGAGACTACGGAGGACTTCTGGAGAATGTTATGGGAGAACAACTCCACCATTGTTGTCATGCTCACTAAACTGCGAGAAATGGGACGTGTAAGTGTTGCTGAAACTGAGAGTGGGATCTGCCATGTTCGATATTTGACAGTTCTTCCAGTATTCTGAGGCTGATTGATTTGTTCTCTGTTTTATTTAAAGAGGCAGGAGATTGGAGCCCCAGCTTGCAGGAGCGTTGTGTGGTAGGCCCCAATCCTGCAGTCCTTCAGGTCTCGATCTTGGCCATGCAACTGTGGGAAGGCACCAGGCCAACCAGAAGCAAAGTGCTTTTCCACAGGAAGCAGGAAAGAGAGATCGCAGGCTGCCCCTTCACACCTCCTAGTAGCGGATGAGGGCAGCATTGGCAAAAGCCTGGGAACAAGTGTCAGCTGGTCATAGTAGTTGTCAGGAGGAGACTCGAGTATAGAGAAGGGGCAGAAGATATTACAAAGATGAGGGGGGGGGACCATTCAGGCCCATCTAGCTCATCGTTCCATAAAAACCTACCATCCCCCATTACAGCATCCAACTGCCTTGGGAATGACTCCAGTGTGAAGAAGTACTTCCTGACAACAGTCCAGTATTTGTCTTTTACCAGTTTGTACTTAGTCCCACAGTGGTGGTTTAACTAAAGCATAGAGCCTTCTCTCTGGGGAAAAAAAAATCCCATCTCTCTTCTTCACAAACTCATATTTTGGGTGAAGTTGGATCTTCAACCCATTTGGCCTCATTCTCTCAGAGTACCAATCCTACCAAATCCCCATGCAGCATTGAGCTGTTATTTGAATTAGCCTGACAACGTGGCCCCCATCTCTCTTTATCCTTTCGGAGAACGCTTGATTATTTAGCAATGTTTTGTTGTTGAAATTAACTTAAAGATTGATGCAGAAGTGTGTCCTTGACTCATGCAGCACTGCCTTCCTATGTCCTCCCTGCAGCTCAGTGATGGCACGGAATGGTGAGTGTGTTGCACCTGTTCCTGTGGCCCATGATGACCAAGGAACTGGATCAGGCTGTAGGAAAGAGAAATCACCAAGCATTTCCTTCAGCCCATCCACAATAGAAGTGATGGACTAATGGCCCCAACACCTCCAGATAAATAGACTGCCTGATGTGACCCTGAGCCGTACATACCAGGCTCGAAGGACCGAATGGTCTACTCCTGCACCTATTTTCTATGTTTCTATGTTTCTATGAAGGCTCTAGGTTTGATTAGTAATCTCTGCTTAGTTTTCACATCACAGCCAGGATAGTAGTGGGATCCTACAATAGATCTTAGTGCCCCTTGCAAAATCAGCCTACGGTCCAATGACAATTACAGGAATTGCCCGTATATGGATACCAAGTACATGATCGGGGTGAATAGCCTATAGTGCTAATTATCTGGGCTCATACATGAAGATTGGCCACTTGAGCGAGTTATATGCAACTTGGCAGCTATGGTGCATTCTCTGGTCTGAGTTGGTGCCTTCAGTGGAGGAGGGGAGAAAATTGGGAGCGGGCAGGAATTCAGCACGATAAGAGTGTTGGAAAGGGATGTAGAGGAGTTTAAATTTTCATCATCTTGAAATGGAAATCTATGCAGAAGGGGGCTTGTTAAAGCCTTCGCCCAGCCCGCCTCACAGTATGTCACTGGAGCATTCAGTAATTACAGTGTCATAATCACAATGAATGCACCAACTCTTCCACCTCTTTGAATCCAATATTGGGCCTCTGAAGATTTGGACTTGGATGTCTGATTAGACTCCCAGCTTCAGATTCATCAATCAAACATTGGCCAATGGTTGCCGGGTTTTTTCCTCTCTGGGACTTTTCTTCAGCATCAGCTGAAGGTTTTAAGCTGTCGATTTTCATTTTCCTTCTTGATAATTATGACTTCTTTGGGAGTGTTACCTCGCGGTATGTACCTGCTGCTAGAGATGTTTTGTCAGATCAGTGAAGAATTTGCACACGCAGGCACGTCCCCAGAGTCTGGCTCTACCCACATCACCACGTATATTTTCAGATTTTTGCTTGAATCTTCCTCGCGCACACTAGAAGCTGTCAGTCCTTGTGATGAGCTTTGTCAGCTGAGTCAGTCAACTCTGAAAGAACAGTTCTCCTTGGCGCACCAGTCTTTGAAATTACCATGACTATGCCAGGTTCGGGCTGGGTGGGGCTAGAGTAGGAATTGAGGTAAGGACAAAATGCAGTGTTTCCCACAAACATCACCACCTTCTGGTTTGGAGTGGCAGTCAGGGTCTGGAAAGATGTCCGCTTACATCCCAACACGTTTTGAACAAGTTTTCTGAGTGAGCCATCCCGAAGTTTCAAGGATGTCAGTTGGATAGCAAGAGTTTTTTTGTTTTAAATAAGAAAGACTGGGGTGGGGACTGCTGACTGGCCAGCTTATTCAGTACATCTCCTGAAACAAGCTTCCAGACTCAAGGAGATCAGTGCCTAATGGGATTTCACTGAGAAGTGAGACTGGGTGACCTCCCAGTTTATTTTTGCATAATTTGTGTCCACAGGAAGCTTTTAAATAATTAGCTTCTACCAGAATGTCTGGGTCACAACAAGGAGATATTTTATAATTAGAATGCACGCTGCTCACTCTTCATTCTTTTCCCAGGAGCTGTTACGCGCCTTCTGTGTTAGTGACCTATTATGTTTCCCTACATTTTTAGAACTTAGCTCTTCTTTCCCTTTATCTATCTACTTAACTCTATCTCTATTTACCTACATCTATCTTATCTATCTCTGTCTATTTCTATCTAACTATATCTATCTATCTAGCTGTCTACTTATCTATATCTAGATCACTCTCTATCTATCCTTCTATCTACATATTTACTTGGCAACCAGTTTTAGATCGTTCATCAAAAGGTTGTGGACCCTGAGCCAGAAGCTCTATCTTACCGAGATAATAAGCCTTTAATAAGAGCTGCGCTTCTGAGGGAATGTGTGCGGGGAATGGTAATCAGACACAGGGAGGCAAAGGGCTGATTACATGTTTGATTAGGACCCTGATGATCGGACTTGGCCTGTTTTTTGATGTCAAGTATAATCAGGCCCAACACTATCCAGTTTGGTTTGCTTATTTCTTTCAAAAAAAATGTCTACCCTCCCCCTCTTTCAGTCATTGACTCCTCATGGGTGTTGGTGACCTCCAGTCGCTCACCCAAGTGACCATTCTTTCTCTCTGAGCCTAGACAGTGAGTGATAATAGGTTCTTTCACCATTGGGTGCACTGCAGCCACACCTCATCCTGTCCTGAATGAAGTTGACATGCTTCCAACAGGAGTCGCTGGGTCAGTGAGGCTAATTGTAGCACTACCCTGACTGAGATCATACACCTCAGCACAGACTGGAATTGAACCTGGGATCTTGTGTGATAGTTCGAATTCAACATCTGAAATTGTTCCCACTATCACCATGTCAGTGACACTGGTACTTCACCCCAGGGTTTTATCTGCAGCATAATATGGACTGTCTAGACACAAACCAAGTTTGAAAGGTCAATTTCAACGCGCCCACCATTACACTTCACTCCGATCCGAGTGACAACATTGGGGCTGCTCTCCAGTCGGGAGGTGGTTTGTAACAGTCAGGGTTTTCAAGAAGTCTTGTGCCGCAGTGGCCCCAAGAACAAACCCCTTTCACTCGAGCTGCTTTTTATATTGGGTTAAGTGCCAGCCAGCAGCAACACCAAACTAAAGTTGCCAGGTTAACCAAGGCCAGCAGGCAGGATGACTTAAACTGGGTGTCTTAGTGAATCTGGCACGTTTACTTCCAAACCCACGACCTCTACCACCTAGAAGGTCAAGGGCAGCAGGTGCATGGGAACACCACCACCTCCCAAGTCACACACCATCCTGACTTGTGTATATATGTCGCCGTTCCTTCATCGTCGCTGGGTCAAATTCCAGGAACTCCCTAACCAACAGCACTGTGGGAGCACCTTCACCACACGGACTGCAGCGGTTCAAGAAAGTGGCTCACCACCATCTTCTTGAGGGCAACCAGGGATGGGCAATAAACGCTGGCCTTGCCAGCGGCACCCATATCCCAAGAATGAATTTAAAAAAAAACTTTGCTAATGACACTGGCTGCCAGATACCCGCCCATCAGGCGCCAACAGCTTGCGATATAAAGGGAGCTTTTGTGAAAAATTAAGACGCAACTGTAGACACTGCCACTGATGTGAGGATCTATTGTGTATTTAACAGGAGAAGTGTCACCAGTACTGGCCGGCCGAGCGTTCCGCCAGGTATCAGTACTTTGTCGTGGACCCAATGGCAGAGTATAACATGCCGCAATACATCCTTCGAGAGTTCAAGGTCACAGATGCAAGGGTGAGAATCTAAATTCTAACGTTTTGACTGTTGGGGTGAGGGGTTGAGTACCATATAGAGGTAGGGTGTGGAATGGTTACTGGATATTAAAGTACGTGTTGGTGGTTTGAGCAATGTGCAGCGAGTGTGTTTCGAAATGTCCTTGCACCACATTAAGGTAAGGGATGAATAAATATGCTGGGAAATGGGTGGGACTTGCCCCATTTCAGCCTGTGTGAGATGGAGCACTTCCATGTCAGATGTTACAGTAAAGAGCTATCTCTACCTGACTCAGCAAATGTAACACCATTGCTACGGTAAGAGCTACAAATTTTCTTCTGTAATTTTTTCTAATCCTGTTTAAGCAGTGAGTGTTGATGACATCATCAGGGAAGCTGGCTGGCAGGAGTTGCTGAGCTTGATGGTGTGAGGGGCCTGTTTACTGGACGCCCGCACACGCACGCACACACACACACACACACACACCCCTGCGGCACCCCAAGGTTAGAAGTGTCAGCCTTGGCTCAGTGATAGAACTCTCGCCTCTGAGTCTGAAGATTGTGGGTTCGAGCCCCACCTTGACACTCCAGTACAGTGCTGAGGGAGCGCTGCACTGTCGGAGGTGCCATCTTTAGGATGAGACATTAAACCGAGGCCCCGTCTGGCCTCTCGGGTGGACGGCACTATTCGAAGAAGAGCAGGTGAGTTCTCCCGGTGTCATGGACAACATTTATTCCTCAATTAACACATAAAACAGATTATCTGGTCATTTACTTCATTGTTGTTTGTGGGAGTTTGCTGTGCACAAATTGGCTGCCATGTTTTCGTCATTAGAGTGACTACACTTCAAAACTATCTTATTGGTTGTAAAATGTTTTGGGAGGTTGTGAAAGGCGCTATAAAAGCAAGTCTTTTCTTTAAAACACACACACACACAAAACTCTCTCTTACAAACCTCATCAACTCATTTAAAAATATTGCAGCTTGAAAATGCAGATATTATAATTAGGCCTTTCAGCCTGTTTACAGCAGGCATTGTTGAGGGAAATAACATATATTAAGAATAACCAATTTACAGATAATATGCTGCATTAAAAAATAATCATTGTGAGATAACCATCGGGAGCAAGGTCTGAGTGTGATTACATTCAGCTTTTGCCTCAGGTGTTTTACCGCTGTGCGCTTGAATTTAATCTAATCTGAGAGGTTCCTCAGATGACAGGGCAATTCACTCTGTATCATGGAGGAGAAATCTGTCTTTCCCACACCTGGCAAATGACAGTTTCTGTGTTTTGAGAATCTCGTTTGCATATTGATTAAGGACTCTTAGCAGTCGTCAGGATAAAAATAGCTGTCATCCGCTAAATGTAGGCCGGTTTCAGACCCCAGCACTGTAGTGCCAATCCCTGATGAGACACTTCCATTGACCCGCCACATCTGGACTCCCCCCCTGTTCCTTGAGGTGAAAGGGCAGTGCTCTACCTGACTGATGCTCAGTCCCTCGACTGGTAACTCCTTCTGGGCTGAGCTCAAGCTCGGGTCTTGGAGGTGGTGCAACAAGATTGCAGTGGGAGAGAGGTTGGAGGTGAGCGAAGGACTAGCTTCTTAGATAAGAAGCTTTGTCTTGCGTCAAAGAATGCAAGAAAAGTGCTTTTGTAAAGCTGTAGTGACGAAGCAACGGATTTTATGCTGGAACAGGAGACACGAGATAACTAAAGGAGAACACAAGTGCTCCCCGCTACTTACACTGGTTTCTCAATCTCTCACCAATACACTAATTCACTTTCAATTTAAAAAATCTAGGTAAAGGGACAGGACACCACCAAGGTTGAGAAGAGTAGGAGAGGAGACTAGGTAAATGATAATTAGGTGGCGCCAAGCGTGAGTTTTAAAAGTCTGTAGGTTGTAGGAGGGAAGACTGAGGGAGGTAAGGAGTTCCACATGTTTAAGGTCCTTGAGAAGAATAGGAAAGAGTGTGCGATATTCCATTGTGGTATGCACTGACCATTAGACCTTCCTCACGCAACAAAGACACTTTGGGGGAAAAATTCAGTTGGTTGCGCCTCCCGTTAGCGCCTTAAGAGGGCGATAATGGGGCGCAAAGCAACTAGCGCCCGGGCGCGGCGATGTTTACGCCGCTCGAGAAATTAACTAGACATTTTGCGGCGGCGCTAAATACTACCGCCACGATCTCCTGCGCCGGCAGACCGTGATGTCAGTCGAGTGCGCAACGCCCCGGTAGCGCCCCGGACCGGATATTGAGTGGCGCCCCCTGCCTTACCGCCTGCCGCTAGCAACGACAGGTTGAGGGGAGCGTTTTGCAGTCAGGAAGGGACTGGGGGAGCGCTATTTAAAGGCGACCGCTTCCTGCCTTTTATTGTTGGTGACATTTTTGAACCACGCAGTCAGAGAGAGAGAGAGAGACTTCTGGAGAGATTCAACGCTGTGTGAAGGAGTTTTTGGTACTGAGCAGCACTTTGCAGGTTCATTTTGATTTGCCCTTCCTTGTATCGATTTAGAAGAGACTGTGGGGGCTGCACTCTGAGCTCTTTCCCTGGGCCTCTCCATTGTTCTTTCCTGCAGATTTGATGTACAGGTCTCTCCAGGCTGAGATTCAAGGCTGCAATGAGCAGGATGTGGATGGAGAGCAAGATCAACCATCCCCTTTAAGAACTGGCCGGCGCCATTGTGTGTGTGTTCCATTGCTGACTGACATCACATGAGCTTCGCCAGCGCTCTGAGGTAGCGCCTCGCTCCTCGGCCTTTGCGCCTTAAGACAGGTGTGAAGCGCCTGATTTAGCGCCCCAATCACCTCCAGGGGCGATAAAAGTCAAGTTTGCAGTCGGGGGCGATAATTAGCGTCAGGCGCTAATCTTTGCGCCCGGCCGATAATTGCACCCCAAATGGGGCGATACTGAATTTCTCCCCCTTTGTAACTAGACCTCTCCATCACTCCTTTCTACTGACTTGCGACAACCATGCCTTTTACACAGAATATAACTCCTCCCAGGGTCCTCCCCTCTTAAATGTACTGTGTATTTTTTCTGAAGATCTCTTGCTCCGCTCACTTCCCATCAGTAAATAATCAGAGCTCATCTCCTGACAGGCCTAGTTTCACTGTTGACATTCACGTCAATTGTATAAATCCATAAAAAAATGTGCATAGTGTCGATATGTTATGTCTATTATCCCGTGCCAGCCAGTCTATTATCTCAATGATTTCCAGACCCTTAACAGGTAGACTTATCAGTCCAACCATGCCTGTCAAAACCAAAATAAAGTCTTTCAAAACAGGAATAAATAGTAAAACCAGGCAAAGTTGATCTTCAAAGGGAAGTCATTATCCGCGTGTCTGACCTGACCAAGATTATACCTTCCATTACTGGGCTTCTCAAGTAAAACAGAAACAAATTGCAAATCAGTGGTTCCAACACTTGTGATTTCATTAATAATTCATTGATTTTTGCACTAATTTGCAGCATTCACAGGGATGGAACACCCTCTTTATCTCCTTTTTTTGTCGTTCATTCCATTGCTGCTTGTAGGTCGTTGCTAGTGCAAACTGGTTGGCGCGATGGCCTAACAACCAAAGCCACCGCAGTCCAAAAGTAATTCATTGTGTGATGCAAGCTTTAGAGCTTCGCCACGACAAAGCGCTACAGAAATAGAAGCATTTCATTTTTTATCGCAGTGAGTTGCACGCATTAAAGCAATAGCGCAGAATTAATACATTGCTCGCGAAACCGAGAGCGTTGACAACGCTTAATAATAACTAGAGTTGAGGCCGGGGAAGACTCCTGTTGACCTAGCTCAGTGCTGAGTAAAAATTATAAGCTAACTACTCTCAAAAGGGCCACTTCCAGCAAGGAATTATTCACTGTGATGAAAAAAGGTTCATTTTATATTTAAAGCACTGGACTTTACCCAAGGGCCTGGATGCAAATGGGTTTTACAGGGGTTTTACCAAGGGCCTGGATTTAGATGGAGTTTTACTGGGGTTTTACCAAGGGCCTAGAGTTAAAGGGGTTTTATAGAGGTATTAACTGAAGGGCCTGGAGTTACAGGGGTATTAACCCAAGGGCCTAGATTTAGTTGGGTTTTTACAGGGGTATTCACTGAAGGGGCAGAATTTTCCACTCAGTGCTGTTTTAACACCAGTAGCAACCCATTTATTTTAAACAGGTTACCGCCAGCATTCAGGTAATCCTGATCGGGAAATCTAGGCTAAGCTGTCAACCTTCACTCACTTGGAGCGTGACTCACGCATCTTAGTTTAAAAACATGACTTCTTCTGGTGTGTTGCATTCTTAAAAATATGGAGCGCTTTATCTGGGCCATCGAGTTTGCAGTCTCATCTCTATTTGATCATGTCAGCACGGCTTATGTTGGTAGCACTGTTGCCGTGGAGAGTTAAGAGGGCTGTGGGTTTGAGCCCCAGTCCTGGGCTTGAGAACATAGTCGGTACTGAGGAAGTGTTGCACTGTCAGAGGTGCAATGTTAAACCAACATTCAGGACATTAAAGATCCCATGGCACTGCTGGAAGGAAAGCAGAGTCTCGGGCAACATTTCTCCCTCAACCACCACCAACAGAAACCCGATTAACTGGTTATTCATCTCACAGCTCTTTGTGGGATCTTGCTGTGTGCCAAATGACTATGCAAGATAGCAGTCACTGCATTTCAAAGCAATCTGGGTTGTTTCAGAGTAGCATGATATTGCGCTATATGAATCTTCACAGAATCACAGAATCCCCACAGTGCAGATAGAGGCCATTTCAGCCCATCGAGCCTGCACCGACACATATCCCACCCTATCCCCATAACCCCACGTATTTAATCCCCCTAACACTAAGAGTCAATTTATCATAGCCAAATCAACCTAACCCGCACATCTTTGGACTGTGGGAGGAAACCCACGCAGACACGGGGAGAATGTGCAAACTCCACACAGACAGTCACCCGAGGCCGGATTCGAACTCAGGTCCCTGGCGCTGTGAGGCAACAGTGCTAACCACTATGCCACCGTGTTGCCCCTGTCTTCCACAAGTCTCAGTCATATTTTGCTGATGTTCATAGCTCAGGCTGTTATATTGTAGGGGAGGGGGTGCTGTAAGTTGTGGCGATGGATAAGAACCAGCAATATGAAGAAAGATAAATCTGCAATCGCTGCTAGAAACCTGAATTTTGTTCCCCTTGATGGCTCAGTGCCCTGCCCAATGTGGAGGAGAATCATACAGCCCAGGAAAGGTCCCTGGTCTCGGGCTTAGCTGATGTCGGCCAGTCCAGCAGTAGGAATATTATAATCGGACTTGGCACTCCTGGTCAGGGGAGAAAGAAATTGGTCAATTGGCTCCTGATCACTATCAATTGATCTGTGCTACAAAGGGTACGTTTGTTGTCATCAGGTGAGGACAGGCTTGGGCGCGATTGTGATAGCCTGCCAAGGTTGAATATCCCGGAACACACACATACAGATTGACCACTCGGGTGGCCTGCCCCCTATGATGCCAGAATCCAGCAAAGAGTCCACACTGTCAGCAGAGGAGTGGCAGTGAGCACATCAGCGAGAGAGGGAAATGAGGTGTGATATAAATTAGGCACTAACTAGCCAACTAACTGCAGTTAAGAGCATTGAGCATTATACTGAGCTTAACAGAATTGGCCATCAATACCGCAGTTGCCCCAAGCAGCTATAAAGAGAAGTACTAACTCATTGACTGCCTGAAATCACTTGAATTTAAAAAAAAAGCACAGTCCCAAAATAAAGAAAAAAGGAGTCAAAATAGGGCTTTAGAAGTTATTTTCTTTCAGTCCATGTTTGACCATTTCAAAATCAAACTGATCAATCCCTTAAAACAGAGAGAGCGAGAACTGTCCTGTGAATTATTTTTGAACACGCCACATTAATGTGTTAAAACATTATCTCCATTATGATGGCCAAGGAGTGCCTGCAGAATTAGCTGCATGCTCTATCCTGCAGTGGTGGTTTAGTGACTATAGACGGAATCTTACCTTCCAGGCCGAGTTCGAGACGGGACTGCTGGTTTTCGGGTTCCAGTCCCACCCACAGTGACGTCTGACGAACAGACGCTATTTTGCCCTGATTGGCCTTGTTAAGCCGGCCAATTAAGGGAAAGCCGGTGTCGGATGACGTCAGTTGATGATGCTTCATCTGCCGGTTTTCTTAAAGGCATATGCACCACACTTGTTTGACAGAGCTGATTTGACAGTGTGGTGCTGTCAAACACTGACAATTACTGTCCAAAGGTGAGCCCTTGCACCCAGACTCTCCAATTACTCTCTCCTTGGGATAAAACAGATGGCAACTGCAGCTGAGATTGCAGAAGCCATCTGTCACTTCTCCCGATGAGATGAGGCTACACAAACACTTCACAGCTTGTCACCTGCAGAAACATTTAACCACATTAAAAATTACTTTCACAACATTTTCTTACCTCTGATACTAACCAGTGTCCCATTGCATCCTTCACACCACTTCTGCAGCTGTCATCCAAACACCAACATAACAACAGACCCGCAGCAGGCCTCACTTACCCTGGCAGGGTTCCCCGACGTCAGGAAGCCCGCAGCAGCAATCGAAAAATTGGAAAAAGCCTCTTAACTGCCTGTTAGCTACCTGTTAACAAGCAGTTAACTGGCTATAATCCTCTTCCCGCTGCTAGGCGTCAGGTCCATGCGCAAATCGGGGACCCGACTCCCGGGAAGATTGGTTGGAGGTGGGTTTGGGACCCGCTCCCATTTTTGGGGATTTTCCCAGCAGTCCCGCCTCCTCAGGGCTGGTAAAATCCAGCACTAGGTGTCAGGTCAGTGGTGGTGCAGTAGAGGAGGTATGAGTACAATCATGGGCTCTTTAATGATTTTAGAACTGATCCCCGGCGCTATGAATCCTGGAGATCTAGTGGTGGGGGCTTTGCATTTTGCTCCCTTCAAGTCAGAATCAATTCCATTGCACGTTTCCACTTCCAATATCGAAAGAGACAGCACAGCACCTCAAAGAAGGGGAATACAGTATGTGATTGGTGCAGGGCAGTTTATGTTCCAGGGCTACGTTGTTATGGTAACATGTTCTGCAAAACATGGCTGACACGATGAACACATTATGCACCAATCCTATCTGCAAACTTATTTTTGCTTAATTTTAAAAGAGGAAAAAAGGAAAGGACTTGCACTTATTGAATACCTTCCATGACCTCAGGACATCGCAAAGCTCTTTACAGTCCGTGAAGTACTATTGCAGTGTAGTCACTGATGTAATGTAGGAAACACAGCAGACAATTTGCAAAGAGTAAGGTCCCATAAACAGCAATAAGATACATGACTAGATAATGTGTTTTGGTAATGTTGGTTGAGGGATAAATATTAGCCAGGACACCGGGAAGAACTCCCTTGCTCTTCTTCGAATAGTGCCGTGGGATCTTTTACGTCCACCTGAGAGGGCAGGCGGGGCCTTGGTTTAACGTCTCGTCCAAAAGACGGTACCTCCGACAGTGTAGCACTCCCTCAGCACCGCACTGAAGTGTCAGCCTGGATTATGTGCTCGAGTTGCTGGACCGGGGGTTTGAACCCACAACCTTCTGATTCAGAGGTGAGAGTGCTACCACTGAGCCAAGGCTGACATTTACTTCAGACAAAGTTAAGAAAACAACATCACCAAAATTTGAGACTGCAGCAGCTGCCACAGTGAGAAGCTTCCGCAGTGGCCAGGCTGGGTGTTTTATGACGAGCTGATCCTGTGCTCAGTTCCCTTATACTGCAACACCATGGGGAAGAAGCCTCCCACAGCTTTTTTTCCAATCAACATTGCTTCAGAAGAGTTCACTAATATACAGATCACAACTGTGTGGCAAGTTAAACCATGTCACAGAAATCACTGCAGTCTCAATCTACTCCAGGTAAACACCCAACCAAAGCTGGAATTTCAATGGACCAAACCCTTGTCCATTCACTGCCGTGGTATAGAATTCTGCCAGACCAAATTCTTTCGAATTCCAGTTTGGTCCCATCTCAGTTCATTGCAGGTAAGTTACAGATGCTGTATTTGAAGGAGCAGTATGTTTTAAAACCAGCCTAAGAAAGAAAGAAAAACTTACATTTATATAGCGCCTTTCACGACCACCGGACTTCTCAAAGCGCTTTACAGCCAATGAAGCACTTTTGAAGTGTAGTCACTGTTGTAATGTGGGAAACACAGCAGCCAATTTACGCACAGCAAGCTCCCACGAACAGCAATGTGATAATGACCCGATAATCTGTTTTTGTTATGTTGGTTGAGGGATAAATACTGGCCAGGACACCAGGGATAACTCCCCTGCTCTTCTTCGAAATAGTGCCATGCGATATTTTACGTCCACCTGAGAGAGCAGACGGGGCCTCGGTTTAACATCTCACCCGAAAGACGGCACCTCCGACTGTGCAGCACTCCCTCAGCACTGGAGAGTCAGCCTAGCTTTATGTGTTCAAGTAGCTGGAGTGGGACTTGAACCCACAACCTTCTGACTCAAAGTCGAGTGTGCTACCCACTGAGCCACAGCTGACATGCTTTACATGTGGTCCACATGGCTCCATTGTAGGCACCTAAGCGGCCTATGAAGGCAAATAGCCTGGACTCACTGTGCAACAGTGGGTGATAGGGAAACGCGAAGTATTAAAATACTCAGTGCCGATCAAAGCCTGTCAGAAAGCTTCCATTTTGAAGAGGAGAGCGTTTTCAATCCTTGTCAAATGTTTGATAGGCTTGCAGAAGATTTCCCAGAGGGGGACTTGTTCAAATTTACATTATTGAATAGCTGCAAAGACTCATTATCGACCCCAGACTTTCTCCTGCCCGCTCACTCCCAGTCGCATTACTGCCAAGCTTTTGCAAAACTCCAGGCGGATTTCGCTGCATCAAAAACCAATGAACTGGAACACATGATTTTTTTTTTACTGCCCAGGGCCCACCCCAGTTGTTGTCAAAGGGAAAGTGTCACAGGAATGATTAGTTTCCATGTCTGTGAAGTGCTCGCTGGTTTGGGAAACAACACTTCACAATCCTTCCTGCAAAGTCCCATCGAGCAGATTCAATTATTCTCTCTATCCCCCAGGTGCCACAAGGAATGCTTGGTGTTTAGAAATGTAGAAATACTTAACGCAGAAGGAGGCCTCTTGGGGGCTGATTTTACCCCCAAACTCATGCTATTTTCCTGCTTTCTCCCCATACCCTTTTATATTCCTATTTAAATAATTGTCCTGTACCTTTTTGAATGCTATAATCGATTTAGCCGAACATTACTTGTGGCAAAGTATTCTACATTCCTACAAGTCCTTTCATAATGTTTTTTTCTTTATATGGTGCCTGGCATCATTTTCTACGGCAACAGCAAGATGTAAAACTATTAAAATGTGGGAATTGTGATTGGCCCAATAGTACGCCCAATTTTCTGTGGCCAAAGGGAACAACACAATTTACACAACAGTGAGAAGGGAAAAAGGAGGGACCAAACTTCCAGACATCCTGAAAACACAGGCAGAGTTTAGAAGGAACTTTTCACATAAGGAGTTATTAGAATATGGAATGCTTTACCACAAGTGGCTGGTGAAGCTGAATCAATATAAGAGGGTATTACATAACAACCTGAAGAAGAAACATATTAAAAGGTACAGGGAACGATCAGAATGATGAGATTTGAGTAGATAGTGTCAGCCTTGGTTCAGCAGTAACACTCTTGCCTCTGAGTCAGAAAGTCGTGGGTTCAAGCTTCACTGCGGACTGGAGCATGTAATCCAGGCTGACAGCTCGGTGTAGTACTGAGGGCTTGCTGTATAGTCCTTCGGTTAACACGTTAAACCAATAACATTTTCCATTTTATTTCCAAATCATTGTCCAATTGGAGGTAGTTTTGTTCTGTAGGACCATGCCTGCTGGGATCGTGGTCGAGACTTCCTAAGCTCAATTTACATAGGATGCTTACTTCTAACAGGCAGAGGAGACTTTCATCGCATCAGTCTGCGTTGGATTTTGGACCCCGTTCACTCTAAACACAAAAAGACCAAACTTAGCTGTGTCAACAGAAACATGGGGCCGTGTCTCCTGGATGTTTTGTTTGTCCGAACGTAAATCGGGATGTGGTGGCAAGGATTGAAAGAAGTGGCCTGCTCATGGACGGCTCCATTGGCAGGAAGGCTGTTTAGTCCAGCGATTTATTAATTAAGATACATTATCAACCAGTATGGATATCCAGGGGTGTTGCTGCTCACTCTCCAGTGCCTAATTCGGTCCCTTTTCCTCCACAGGATGGCCAGTCACGGACTGTCCGGCAGTTCCAGTTTACAGACTGGCCAGAGCAAGGAGTGCCAAAATCCGGAGAGGGTTTCATTGACTTTATAGGACAAGTGCATAAAACCAAGGAACAGTTTGGCCAAGATGGTCCCATCTCAGTTCATTGCAGGTGAGTTACAGATGCTGTATTTGACGGAGCAGTATGCTTTAAACCCAGCCTGAGTAAAGGCTTTGGACATATGAGGCATCGCTGGGATAGTTACTGTCAAATGTCAGCTTGGCTCAGCTGGTAGAATTCCTAACGCCAGGACACCAAGACTAGGGGGTTGGGAACCTGAGCAGGGAGACAGAGGAAAGGGAAACAAGAATAGAAGCAAAAGTCAGGAAGGAAAAAAACAAAGGTGTCAGTCAGAGAAATCAAGGGTTTAAATCAAATGTGGCCACAGTAAAAAAAAAAAAAAAAAAAAATTCTAAAAGGTCTAAGAGCGTTAAAAAAACAAGCCTGAAGGCTTTGTGTCTTAATGCGAGGAGCATTCGTAATAAGGTGGATGAATTAGCTGCGCAAATAGAGGTAAACGAATATGATATGATTGGGATTACGGAAACATGGCTCCAGGGTGACCAAGGCTGGGAACTCAACATACAGGGGTATTCAATATTCAGGAAAGATAGGCAAAAAGGAAAAGGAGGTGGGGTAGCATTGCTGGTTAAAGAGGGGATTAACACAATTGTAAGGAAGGATATTAGCTAACCAAATTAGTAACAATACTGTGGAGGAGGAATTCCTGGAGTGTATACGGGATGGTTTCCTGGACCAATATGTCAAGGAAGCAACTAGAGATCAGGCCATCTTAGACTGGGTATTATGTAATGAGAAAGGATTAATTAGCAATCTTGTTGTGCGAGGCCCCTTGGGTTGGAGCGATCATAATATGAACGAATTCTTCATTAAGATGGAGAGTGAAGTAGTTGACTCAGAGACTAGGGTCCTGAATTTAAATAAAGGAAACTACGATGGTATGAGGCGCGAGTTGGGTAGGATTGATTGGGGAATGTCACTCAAAGGGTTGACGGTGGAGAGGCAATGGCAAGCATTCAAAGATCGCATGAATGAACTACAGAATTTGTTCATCCCAGTTTGGCATAAAAATAAAACAAAAAAGGTGACTCAACCGTGGCTAACAAAGGAAATTAGGGATAGCATAAGATCCAAGGAAAAGACATATAAATTGGCCAGAAAAAGCAGAAAACCTGAGGATTGGGAGCAGTATAGGATTCAGCAAAGAAGGACAAAGGGATTAATTAAGAGGGGGAAAATAGAGTATGAGAGTAAGCTTGCGAGGAACATAAAAACTGACTGTAAAAGCTTTTATAGATATGTGAAGAGAAAAAGATTGGTGAAGTCAAGCGTAGGTCCCTTGCAGTCAGAATCAGGGGAATGTATAATGGGGAACAAAGAAATGGCAGACCAATTAAATACATACTTTGGTTCTGTCTTCACAAAGGAGGACACAAATAACCTCCCAGAGATGTCGGGGAACATAGGGTCTAATGAGAAGGAGGAACTGAAAGAAATCAGTATTTGTAGGGAAATAGTGTTAGGGAAATTGACGGGATTGAAGGCCGATAAATCCCCAGGGCCTGATGATCTACATCCTAGGGTACTTAAGGAAGTGGCCCTAGAAATAGTAGATGCATTGCTGGTCATCTTCCAAAATTCTATAGACTCTGGAACAGTACCCATGGATTGGAGGGTAGCTAATGTTACCCCACTATTCAAAAAAGGTGGTAGAGAGAAAACGGGGAATTATAGACCAGTAAGCCTGACATCGGTAGTGGGGAAAATGCTAGAGTCCATTATAAAAGATGTAATAGCAGAGCACTTGGAAAACAGTGACAGGATCGGACAAAGTCAACATGGATTTACAAAAGGCAAATCGTGCTTGACTAATCTACTGGAATTTTTTGAGGATGTAACTGGTAAAATGGATAAGGGAGAACCAGTGGATGTGGTGTATTTGGACTTTCAGAAGGCTTTCGATAAGGGCCCGCATAAGAGATTAGCGTGTAAAGTTAAGGCACATGGGATTGGGTCAAGGTATTGACTTGGATAGAGAACTGGTTGGCAGACAGAAAGCAAAGAGTTGGAATAAATGGGTCTTTTTCCGAGTAGCAGGCGGTGACTAGTGGGGTACCGCAGGGATCGGTCCTAGGACCCCAGCTATTCACAATATATATTAAGGATCTGGACGATGGAATTGGATGTAATATCTCCAAGTTTGCAGACGACACAAAGCTGGGTGGGAGTGTGTGCCGTGAGGAGGATGCCGAGAAACTCCAGTATGATTTGGACAGGTTGGGGGATTGGGCAGAAGCATGGCAGATGCAATATAATGTGGATAAATGCGAGGTTATCCACTTTGGTGTCAAAAACAGGAAGGCAGATTATTATCTGAATGGCAATAGATTGGGAGAAGGGGAAGTGCAACGAGACCTGGGTGTCCTTGTGCACCAATCGCTGAAGGTAAGCATGCAGGTGCAGCAGGCGGTTAAGAAGGCAAATGGTATGTTGGCCTTCGTAACGAAAGGGTTTGAATACAGGAACAAGAATGTCTTGCTGCAGTTGTACAGGGCCTTGGTGAGACCACATCTTGAGTATTGTGTGCAGTTTTGGTCGCCTTATCTGAGGAAGGATATTCTTGCCATGGACGGAGTGCAGCGAAGATTCACCAGGCTGCTACCCGGGATGGCAGGAATGGCGTATGAGGAGAGATTGGGTCGATTAGGCTTATACTCACTGGAGTTCAGAAGAATGAGAGGGGATCTCATTGAAACTTATAAAATTCTAACAGGACTAGACAGACTAGATGCGGGAAGGATGTTACCGATGGCCGGGGAGTCCAGAACCAGGGGTCACAGTCTAAGGATAAGGGGTAAGCCATTTAGGACTGAGATGAGGAGGAATTTCTTCACCCAGAGAGTGGTGAACCTGTGGAATTCTCTACCACAGAAGGCAGTAGAGGCCAATTCATTAAATATATTCAAGAAGGAGTTAGATATATTTCTTAAAACTAAAGGGATCAAGGGATATGGAGAGAAGGCAGGGACAGGGTACTGAATTTGGATGATCAGCCATGATCTCATTGAATGGCGGAGCAGGCTCGAGGGGCTGAATGGCCTACTCCTGCTCCTATCAAAAAAAAAGACTAATTGCAGGCAGCCAGGATGAGATTAGCTCACTCCGCGCTGACCAGCGATTGACCTTCCTGGTTTGTGCGGATCAGTTTTCCAATGGGAAGTGCAACTGAATCATAGGGGGAATTCCAAACAGGGCATTCTGTGAACCCTATGGGGTGTTTCTATAATCTGGGCTGCACACCTGCAAATTCCCAAGATACTTTGCCTGTGCGCGCTGCACCCCACTGGGAGCACTGGATCACGGAATCAGTCCTCATCTATAAACAATGGACGGTCCAACAATGAAACTCAATACACGATGGAAGGTAGCCCAGTCAAAAACATGAATGTACTCCCCCTGTACTCCGAGACTGAATCACAAGGAATTGTCCCAAATCTGGCCTCCATTCTTGGCCCACGACCATAGGCTGACACATCCCCACCCCACATTTATCAGGCACCATGGGAGAGGAACATGCACCTGCCATAGAGAGAGTGCAGCCAAAACAGATCCAGTGGCCATCAACATCAGTGCAACAGGCAGTTCAACAGGGCACCAAAATACCAGTCTACTCACCGGCCAGCCCGTAAGTTGCTTTGTAAAGCTCGCTCCCTATCTCTGTATATTATGTATGCTGAGCCATGTACACCAGGAATCTCTGAGTGTGTGACCATGTGCTGTAACAGAGGAACAGTAAATTGAGAGCAGAGTGCTGTGTTTACCGGGCTTCAAACTTGCCAGGGTAGAGATCACCGAGGTCCAGGTTGAAGGTGACTATGGCCTCTGATGGTTCAGTTGGTGGTGATACTGAGCCATACAAACCGGGAAGATCCTATGTTTGATGGTCTGTGCTGAGTTAGCTGATTATAGAAATTTAAGCAGTAAAGTAGACCACCTTGGCCCATGGTTCCTGTGCCAGGGCAGCCATTGGGCTACTGAAATTGGCTAAGTTGCCTTGGGCTGAGGAGGGATAAAAGAAACCGAGGTTCTCGCTTCTGATTTCTAAACTGTGACCAACCCCTTCCCATCCCCCGCCCTCACCGGTAGGAATTGCGTGTCTGTGGACGGCAATCAGATCACGTTTAGTTGCGATCCCCTCAGAGCGAAACAGCTCTCCGACACTCTGTCCCGTCTTACATGTGAAGAATAGACAATGAAGGTACCAGAGGGCTGCCAGCCACAGGGTTTGTGGAAACGCACTGCTTCCCGAGGCTGCGTCTACAGGAGAGGAGGGATATCAATAATGAAAAAAGTAATTTAGTCTCTGATTTGTGCAATCTAATGTGAACTCCTTCCTGTTGTTATTAGTGCTGGAGTCGGGAGGACTGGGGTTTTTATTACGCTCAGCATCGTCTTGGAAAGAATGAGGTACGAAGGGGTAGTGGACATTTTCCAGACTGTCAAGATGCTCCGAACACAGCGACCAGCCATGGTACAGACAGAGGTAAGGGCAGTGAGAGATTTGACCTCCGCATCCCATTCAGCAATGGAGAGGAAACAGCACCTCATTACACACCTAGAATATGTACAGGGTCTGTGCGCCCCTATAATATCTACAGGGTCTGTGCGCCCCTATAATATGTACAGGACTGCTCTCCCCTATAATATGTACAGGGTCTGAACTTCCCTATAATATGTACAGGGTCTGTGCTCCCCTATAATATGTACAGGGTCTGTGCTCCCCTATAATATGTACAGGGTCTGTGCGCCCCTATAATATGTACAGGGTCTGTGCGCCCCTATAATATGTACAGGACTGCTCTCCCCTATAATATGTACAGGACTGCTCTCCCCTATAATATGTACAGGGTCTGAACTTCCCTATAATATGTACAGGGTCTGTGCGCCCCTATAATATGTACAGGGTCTGTGCTCCCCTATAATATGTACAGGGTCTGAACTTCCCTATAATATGTACAGGGTCTGAACTTCCCTATAATATGTGCAGGGTCTGTGCTCCCCTATAATATGTACAGGGTCTGAACTTCCCTATAATATGTACAGGGTCTGAACTTCCCTATAATATGTGCAGGGTCTGTGCGCCCCTATAATATGTACAGGGTCTGAACTTCCCTATAATATGTACAGGGTCTGAACTTCCCTATAATATGTGCAGGGTCTGTGCTCCCCTATAATATGTACAGGGTCTGTGCGCCCCTATAATATGTACAGGGTCTGTGCGCCCCTATAATATGTACAGGGTCTGAACTTCCCTATAATATGTACAGGGTCTGAACTTCCCTATAATATGTACAGGGTCTGTGCTCCCCTATAATATGTACAGGGTCTGAACTTCCCTATAATATGTACAGGGTCTGAACTTCCCTATAATATGTACAGGGTCTGAACTTCCCTATAATATGTACAGGGTCTGAACTTCCCTATAATATGTACAGGGTCTGAACTTCCCTATAATATGTGCAGGGTCTGAACTTCCCTATAATATGTACAGGGTCTGAACTTCCCTGTAATATGTACAGGGTCTGAACTTCCCTATAATATGTACAGGGTCTGAACTTCCCTATAATATGTGCAGGGTCTGAACTTCCCTGTAATATGTGCAGGGTCTGTGCTCCCCTATAATATGTGCAGGGTCTGAACTTCCCTATAATATGGACAGGGTCTGTGCTCCCCTATAATATGTACAGGGTCTGAACTTCCCTATAATATGTGCAGGGTCTGTGCTCCCCTATAATATGTACAGGGACTGGTATTACTATAAACAAGGTGCAGTGTTCCACTGTAGCACATGTAGTAGGTCTACTTCCCCTCTGAGTTGACCGAGTGAGTCCATGCAGAGTTAGCTGATCTCAGGAGGGCCGCTACAATTGGCCTGAGCATCACTGAGTTGGGGAGTGGAATTGGTCAGTGTTACTGTTCCCGATTGTTACCCTGTATACCCTGCTGGAGCTGCATGTTTGTGGACGTCGGGCTCAACTGTGATGTCCCTGTTGTCAAACAGCCTATTGACACTCACTGTCGTAGCTCACACATTAAAAATGGCCACTTGTGTCAGGTACAGGTGGGTGGATCCATAGCTCAGTCAGCACCTTCAGGGGAAGGGAGCAAATTGGCATTTAAAAAAAAATAATAATAATTAAAACTCTTGGCTGTTAGACACTGGCTATTTAACGGTAGCACCTATGTTCACATCTAGTACAGACTGATGAGATCAAAGGCTCCACTATCTCCTAACTGTAAGGGAGTTGGGTTTGGGCAGTCTCAATCAAGTTCAGCCCCTAATTTCATACTGATTGGCACTGAATTGGCAATCTCACTCAGAGAGGCCACCGAACGCACAGTGTGGGGAATGGGAAAAATATCACATGGTGCAGTAAGGGGTGCTCTTCTGAGATTGGAGCGGAAGCACAGGGTTGGGTAGAGTCGAGGAAACTTTACGTTGCACCTAACCATGATGATAATGTAGATCTATGAATGCTGGCCAGTGATGCCTGGTGCCTGAAATAGAGTGTTCATTCCCCGGCACCAACATCCACCACCTCGATCAGCACTAAATCTGTAAGAAACCATATCCCGACAGTGTAATCTTCTTGTATAAAATCAAACTATACATAAAAGAGAACCTTAAAAATCCTCTCGTCAACAAAAAGCTGATCTGAAGTGATAACAAAGTTTTGTTCCGACCTACTTGTTAATGGCTTCAAGTGAATGATACCACAGGGTTCATGACAGAGTACAGGTCCTCAGGCTAATTGAAGCATCTTCTCTCGACTTGAGCTTCCATTAGCTGCAGGCCTCCTATTACTGAATAAACTCCTGAATTCCTTTTTGGATTTATTACTGACTGTCTTATACTTATGACCCCTAGTTTTGCACTCCCTCACAAGTGGAAGCGACTTCTCTACGTCTACCCTATCAAACCCCTTTTTAATTTTAAAGACCTCTGTTAGGTCACCCCTCAGCCTTCTCTTTTCTAGAGAAAAGAGCCCCAGCCTGTTATAACCACCCAGTTCTGCTTTCAATCTTGTTAATGGCCCAGAAATTGGAGTTCGATGGTTGCCGCGGGGGTAAGGATCTCCCGCGATATCGCACTCCGCGCCTACCTTTATGGTTTTGGCCCACACGAACTTCAGTTCCTGGGCCTCTCCCTGGTGCCGGCGCGCAGTGTGTGCGTGTCCCAGAGGCGCAGTTAATTCGATGCGACCTCTGGGATCACGTGGGCCAGTTAGAGCCAATGGCAGCACACCATCTTTCATTCATAGTTTTAACAGCAAGTGCTGTCAAAACTATGAATACAACAAGCCCCCAAAAGAACAGCTAAACCTCAATTAAATTAAAAAAAGCCATCACATTAATAAAATAACTATAGTTAAATAAATTAACCACTTTAAACAAAAATTTAAATTTTTGAAAAAATTTAAATTCTTTTTAAAAGTTATAAAAATAAACTTACCTTTCTTTAAAGTCTCTAAAAAAGATAAACCTGTTGAAATTTTTTTTAAATAATACTTAATTAACTACTTACCTTGTTAAAAGGGGGTCTTACGCCTGCTTTCTTTATATGTAAAATCTTAAACACTTACCTGCGCGTTCAAACCTGAAAAAAAAACGAAGTGCGCTGCGTGCGCGCAACCTGTAGCGCGCACGCGGTTCACTTAGGAACCGCCCCCTTCACAATACCCGAAGTGCCGGTTTCCCGCGCATGCGCAGTGCATGCAGGAAACCGGCACTTCGGGACCTAATATGCGAGAGTACACAGTGCGTAATCTCTCGTATTAGGTCTAATTTTCGGGCCAATATGTTTTGCACCTTCTCTAGTGCCTCTATATCTATTTTGGTAATATGGAGACCAGAACTGTGCACAGTACTCCAAGTGTGGTCTAACCAAGGTCCTGTACAAGTTTTAACATAACTTCTCTGCTTTTCAATTCCATTCCTCCAGAAATGAAATTTGATCCTCTATATTGAATATTAAACACTGATCTCCGATACTCACCTCAGTCACGTTCAGTTTTGTTTTTAGGTTGGCAGTTTATCTATCTGCTGGGCTGGCTAAGCAAACTAGATAAATCTACCGCTGACAATTCAACAGTTGCAATAAAAAATGAATTGTCCAATCATTTGTATTGTGCAACGTAACTAACACAGAGTGGGAATTGCATTGAAAAAAAAATCAATTATCAGATCATTTGAATTAAGCAACTTTGAATTAGGAGGAGTAAACGGTAATCGTTTGTAAGGGTTGTTGAACATAGAACATAGAAGATAGGAGCAGGAGTAGGCCACTCGGCCCCTCGAGCCTGCTCTGCCATTCGATGAGATCATGGCTGATCATCCAAACTCAGTACCCTGTACCTGCCTTCTCCCCATATCCCTTGATACCTTTAGCTTTAAGAAATATATCTAATTCATTCTTGAATATATTTAATGACTTGGCCTCAACTACCTTCTGTGGTAGAGAATTCTACAGGTTCACCACTCTCTGGGTGAAGAAATTCTTCCTCATTTCTGTCCTAAATGGCTTACCCCTTATCCTTAGATTATGACCCCTGGTTCTGGACTCTCCGACCATCGGGAACATTCTTCCTGCATCTAGTTTGTCCAGACCTGTCAGAATTTTATATGTTTCGATGAGATCCCCTCTCATTCTTCTGTACTCCAGGTTTCTGAGCTCTTCCCAAATAAATGTGATTCGTGGGCTCCACTGCCTTCTGCGAAGAACTGTTTATTCATATAAAAAAAGTCATGTGAAGTCACCCGAGGAATTGTAAAAATCAGTAATGCGAAATGGTGTGTTTTTAAATAGTGAATGGGCTGTACAGCACGCTGCACCATGGACTGCGGGTATGTGTCTCCAGTGGCCCACACATTATCCCATTGGGACCACTGGGAAAGGGAACGTCATGCTGGGCATCCTAGATATGAAGTAGCCTGTGTAAGAGTGATGGTCTATAAAGCAAGCCTCCTAAAAATGAACAACAGTGCCGCACGGGAGGGAGTGACAGGCCTGTCTCGCTCTGCTTAGAAAGGAGAGGCCCTACCATCTCTCAACTGAATATCTTGGAGTGTATTTAAACTACAGCTGTAGCTGGTTGTAGTGTGAATGCAGTCTAAATCTGGAGTCAGGTCAGGCCGTGATCCCAGGTTTGCCCGACACAAATTTAATGTGTTACTTGTAAAGTGGTGTCCGGTAAACTTGTACTGTGTGTGCATTCTTACATACTGGCTTGCACACACCTGTTTTACTACCCTATTGATTCTACTGTTGGCAACTAACGTTTCCACCATTTTTGCAGTATTAGTGAGAGCTGTGGCTTTCTATAGAGGGAGCTCTTACAGGAAACGTCTGTGACTCCTGTCCAGGGAGGATATTTTCCTCTCGTCGTGGACAGTAGCTTGAGCAGTGTCCACATTAAGAATCAGTAACTGTTTTGTGAAAGAATTTTTTTTCCCGCTTCACACACTGAGAAGAATAGACCCCCCCTTTGAGGTGCACCCAGTATTTTGTAGGGAAATGGCAACCAAGGAGTGTGTATTCCCGAGAGAGAGAGAGAGTCTGCCCCCTCAGGTAGATGTAGAAGGTCCTGTGGCAGGCAAGTTCTCCTGGTGTTCTCGCCAGCATGAGTTCTTCAACCAACACCACTGAAACAGATTATATGATCACTTATTTCATTGGTTTTGTGGGACCTTGCTGTGTGGAAATTGGCTGCTGTGTTTCCCTACAGTAACTAAACTTCAAGAAGTAATTCATTGGCTGCGAAGCACTTTGGGGACATCCTGAGGATGTGAAAGGGGCTATATAAATTTAATTTCTTTTTTTATTCCCAGTAAGTATTTTTGTCTTCAGACTTGGTTAGAGACCAGCAAAAATCATTAAATGTTCATTCTCCTTTGCTGAAGCTTCCGTTTCTGTGTTTTCAGGATGAGTATCAGTTCTGCTATCAAGCGGCATTGGAGTATCTTGGGAGTTTTGATCATTATGCAACGTAAAAAGCCATTGATCACCAAACTCCCAACAGGCCACAATGGACACGGAGCGCCTCTTCTGAGCCATATAGCGTGCTTGAAAAGTACTTTAATTCTAACCACCGCCAGGGGGAAGATATTTCGGATGGACCCTAAGGGAACTCAATGTTGTAACCCAGAAGAGAAGAAGGACCCTGGTCTGTTGGGGGGGGGGGAATCATTTTAATTGTCGGACAAGTCCTACTTACCTCAAGTGTTCAACTGTGGTGAAATGGATCTGGATTTACTCCTGTGTGGACTGTCTGATGAAATATTAAGGACACACAAGCAAAAAGTCATTCAGAAAGCGGATGAAGGGAAAACATGAAAAGATGGGATCCTGTCTTTGGTTACATCATTAGAGTTCTGCTTGCTTAAAAATCCTTTTACTAATCAAAGCTATGGAAAAGCATTGAAGGAGATCGCTCACAAAACTACATTTACTGCAGATGTCCTTTCTGATTGGTTTCGGCTACTGTGTGGTCATTAAGGATAGCGGGTTTTTTTTTTCTTTTCCCCCTGGCAGTCCTCACTGGGCCATGCTTCAGCTATGCATGTTCTGCATCTGTGCCTTCTCCCTACGCCAGATCCCATTGTGAACCTACTTTAGGTCTCTTCATGATTGTTTCCCATTTTTGCCATTATTTTAATGCTGCAACGGTGAAGGAGCTGCAGCTGGGCGAAGTATTGCGGCCGTCAGCATTGGATGACAATGCGCTCATTTCGAGAGGGTACATAGGGGTAGACATTACTGACCTTGTCCATTGAGGTCGGTTGAAAATCTGCGAGCGGTGTAAAAACCATCACCTCAGCTGGTGGCACCAGCAAGCCATGCCAGAGGCACGAGGACATTTATCCTCAAAGTGATGAGCTGACGGTTTCAGCCCGGGTCAGCGGCCTGAAGTGAAGCCGAGGCACAAGAAAGCAAAGGGTGTGTCAATCAATCGTGCAACCGCCCAACTCCTCCTGTTTGGTCAAAGGAGGACTGGAAAAAGGCCCCTTCTTGCCATTTTGAGCGAGGGATTGCGCAGGTAGGAGACAGTAAGGAGATAGTAGAAAATAATACGCAAGGAAGGAAAGGAATGAATTAGAAAGAAATATCACATTTACACGTTCCAGCCTGAAGCACCAAAGCATCTCTTGATCATAAATACAAACCTAGTATTGCATCCATCTAAGTGACCAGGCTGAGGAGGGAATGATGGATAGTTATATCTGAGGGAGCACCCATATTTAAATAATGACAACATAAAAGATGAGTGTGACGGCTGGACAGAACACCACTACGCCCTTCCTATGTGGGCCGAGAACCTTACTTGTATAATCTCGGGGGCTCGTGAAGAGGTTTAATGTCACAAAGCCCTCAGGACAACTAATCCATTTTCACCACCGTCTTCGAGTTAGGAATTCTGGTCTTAGCAGTTCACGACCTGCCCTTCTGCTGCTTGGAATGTCGCCAGAGAATGGTGAAGTGGGAAAGTCCTTCAGATAATTGTGTCATCTGTTCGTGTCAACATAATAATGCAATAATCCTGCTAATTGTACTCGTTTGGGAGAAAGTGGGGAAGACAACCATAACGGAGCCTATTTTGTTGGGCCGAAAAAAATTAATATTACTGAATAATAAAAATATTAAAGAAATATAATTGAGTGTTTTGTGACACTTTTGAAAATATTATCCTATTTATTAACATCCCTAGTCACGCCCCCCCTTCCCCACCAATCCACATCCTTTACTGCTGTAAAGGTCCATTGGGCATCACGAGCTCCATGAATGGCTGGCATTATGGCCGCTTGTCTGGTCCCCCCAGCCTCAATTGATATCTTTCAAAAGGGTTGTTTTGAGGGAAAGGTCAGTAGGAAGTCCTGATTTTGCAAACCAGGTGCTCCAAGACGCAAATTTTATGGCGCTGAGGCAGTGGTTGGTACTTTGGGCGGTTTTGGTGCCATCAAAGATGGCGAAGGAGAGGTTTGGGATGAGTATTACATTAAACAGAAAAGGATCTTTTTCTAAATATGCTGCCATATATATTCACCAGTGGAAAGAATTATTGCAGTTTCTCCACTTCAGAAAGGGGGAAATATTGGGTGACAAATCTTGCAGTGACATGTTAAGTTTTTGAAATAGTCAGCAATATTTTAATTTGCTGATATCAACCAAATTAAATGAACCCACGAAAAACACCAGTACCAAATGGGCACTTTCCCGCAACAATATTCTCATGGAAAAAATGACCATCAGCCGGAATTTGTGGTTTACAAGCTGTTTAGTAACGCAATGATTGGCACATTGAACAAAAAACGATTTGCATCCAAGATACTCTTTAAAGCGCTATGCATACCACAATTCCATTCCTCCAAAGTTATAAAATATTTTACCATCGGGCTTGATGCCCATCTCATGCCACATGGTTTGCAGACTGACCCAACATCCCCACCCTTTGAACTTTAACCCTAGCTTCCTATCTTTCTGATTGGCAGAGGTCATTGGTAGTTGGCAGTGAGCAACTCATACTTCATTTATCTCCCTCTTGGTGAGGAAAAATGACAACAACAGCCAATCTGGGGGTCTCTATGGGGTACAATACTAAATCTTGAGTGTTATTTGCTTAAATCTTATTTTACGTAAATATCAGACTTGAGTGTGAACCCTAGACGTGGTTCAGCTTCTACCATGGTCCCTGCTTTTTATAAGATAAGCTTTTTCATTATCTTTTTATAAAGTTAATAGTTATATATCTGTCGTGTAGTGAAGAGCCCCTGTGATGTTTCAGTAATGTCATTGACCATTGTTCTGTCCACCAAATTAGCAGCCAACAGGCCCTGATCTGAAGGGTATAGAAGGCCCCTAGCCCACCCCCACCCAACCTTAGTATAAAATGTCTAAAAGGTGATTGCACCGGAAAAGATCTTTTTGCACCATTTAGCCGTGGGCCTGCAAATAGGAAGCCCGTAATGATAGAGCTTCAAAGAAATGCATAAACAACATCCACAGGAGAGAAAAAAAACTAAATCTTGATGACCTCATCGGGTGAGGAGAACATCACGGCAAAGGGGAACGAAAGCAGAAAAGGTTGAATTTGTGAGCGGTTTTCTTGAAAACCTTTTGTGTTTTGTAACATACGACAAACATAATCTTTTTTTTAATTGTGTATTTGTTCCTTTTTTAACAAAAAAAATTATCAGTCAAATTAAAAGAAACAAAAAAAAAACATTTAAAATACATTTATTTGTTCATATTATGTTTAAAGACAGTCTATTTTTTCACTGTAGAAATGTTTGTGACTGGCTATATATCATTGGATTCCGAGTGTTAAAAGAGCTTTCTTTGTACCATTTTAAGGATGTGCTCCATTTATTAAGATTGCTTTCTTTCTTTATTTTGCCCCAAAATGGAACTCCGATATGTTGGGATAGACAGAAATTAGCCTGGGGCTCGAGACTGCTACCTGGTTTATTCCGACGTGTTCCTTGTCAACGTCTGTGATGAATTTACTCAATAACTCGTGAAAGTTGCCAGACTTAACCAGTATGACACAGCCAAATTAATGGGATGTTGAAAAAACAAAGGAACTGTCATTTGTATGAGGGCCAAGTGATTATTGCTTTTGAACAACTGTTACTTATAACTGAAAATATAATTGGTTATAAAAACCACTGTGTATGTAGATATGTTGACTTTGTATTAAAGGAAGATTGTCTGGAGAAATGCTCTGGGTCATTCCTTCACGGTGTCCTCTTGATCAGTATGTCTATGTACAAGGGAATCAATGGTCCAATATGCTATGACAGCTGCTCATACCATCTATTTTTTCCCCAATCTCTCTTATATTGAATCTATTACACAGTCATTTGATTTGCTTTAAGGAGCTTGTGATAACCCATGTGAAAATAGTGGGTTTTCTTGCTTGAGCTTCCTATTAATGGAACTTTGCTAACCAGATCCACCATTTTGACTTTCTTTACCACAGTGCTTCTTAAGGTAGATGAGACCATCGTAAAATAGAGTAGCTTCAGTGGGAGCCACCGTTTTGATTTGCCTTGCCATTGGAAAAACAAAGTTGGATTTATATAGCACCTTTCATGACCTCAGGACGTCCCCAAGTGCTTTACAGCTAATGAAGTATTTTTGAAGGGTTGCCACTGTTGCAGTGTACCGTATCCTCGATACTTCCGGTGATACCATTGCACAAGAGAACTATTTCAATGCGCAGTTTATCTTGGGTAAGAGCAAGAGCTATTTTGACTGTCAGATCGATCTCAGGTTTGAGAATTAGGATTGCTCAGTTATAATGAGGGCAGTGAAGGTTTGGAGGAGTCACAAACAGCACATTACAACCAGTTTGTTGTATATTTCTTCGAGGGCAATATTAAATGTTGACTCAAGTCTCTCAAGACTTACTTTCTCAGTGCTGTCTCCTAGCAACAACTAGTGTGGTACAATCCTTGAAAGAAACATTAAAACAGTTTACCAGTGCTCCTGTCCATTCAGCTATGTGATTGGGTGATATTTGATTCTGTTTTGTGCTTAGTGTTTGTCATGTCAATCAATAGTGAGGGAAATTGGGAGAGCGCATCATGCGCACATTGAAATCTGAAGCTGGCCTCCCGCACAATGAGCGCTACTGCTGGGCATATAAATATAATCCAAGCCATCCGCAGGGGACATGGTGCAAATTCGGAAACTGGAGCTCCGAATCTTTATGAAATCGTAAAAATCTCTTAACAGCCATTTGGGAATTACATAGGAACGTAAGGATATAAAGCACCGGCAAAGGTCACTGTGTTCCATCTGGCCAGTCCCTGTAAATCCTGGCACTTTTAAGATGTCAGTCCTTTAGGTCTAACCCGACAACTGCCTCGGTCAGTTTCCTTATTTCTAGTTTGAAGCCAGATAACAGGCACGTTTTTAAGTCCTTTTCTTCCATTGCTGACATTCCAGTTCAGTTTTAAACCATTTTCAGAGTGTTTTCCCAATATGTCTGGAGTAGGCAATGGTGTAGTACTGGCGGCCTGTTACAAGACCCTCGTCAGCCATATAACATGCTCCCGCAACGGATGGGGCAAGCTGATACAAGAAGGAAGACATGCACACCACCCCCTGCTTCAATCCATTTTAATGCACATCTCCTACTGGAACCATTATCCATATATGCAAGAAAACAAAATAAAGGTAAGTGTGGTAATCTCTGGGCAATATTTACGGTACTTTTATATCTACTGTGAAAGTTGCACTATGGCTTTCAATCCTGGTGGCTAAGCCCCACCTCAGGTTCACGGATGCAGAAAACTGGAGTGGAGGTAGGAATTCGTGCACAGGGCCTCGGGGTTAAATGGTTCGTGGCAACAGCAGTAGTTCGGGCATACAGCTTGAAGAACAGTAGCCGATTGCAGTAGAATTCGAATATCGTGATCAAAAAGTGCAAATGATCACAAACCAGCAAAGCACTACAGCAGAAGGCAGGAGTCGCACAATCCTGTGGTCCCCGGTGATCTTCACTGTATTGTCACTTCATTCATAAGATCACTCATGCATAAAATTCCGAAAGGTTTTTCTAAAATAAAATTGTGCTGATTGAGGCGAGGGGAGTGCTCATGCTGGGGAATGGAACTCTTCCCACTTCAGACACCCAGGGCTGGATTTTCCTTCCAGCAATTGGAGAGGGGGCGGGGTGGTGTGCAGGACTTCCACATCAACTGGGTCGCCCACAGTTGACCATCTTTAACATTGATACCATTAATGAAAGGAGGGATGATGTACAAAGTAACGTAGCACATTACAGGATTAATAGCAGGCTGTGGATTGTTGGGATGGAATCTGAAGTCAAACGGTACAAAACTGGACCAATTCTAATTAATTCAGAAAATGCTGCCATGATAAATGTGGCCTGTCCTTTGTTATAGAACAATTCCTGTGCAGGTGAGTGAGGCTACCTTCATTGTCCAAACAAGAGCTATTATCTAAAGCCCTTGCTGCGTCAGCTCTCTCAGTGATGGTGCAATATACGATGGCCAGATTTTGCAGTCAGCGGCGAATGAACCGCACTCGCTGTTCATTGCACTTACACTGTTCCACAGATATTGGCCCAGAAATTTGACTCGGAGGCTTGCCGCGGGGGTAAGGATCGCGCGCGATCTTACCTACCGTGCCTGCCGTTGTGTTTCGGGCCCACAGGAACTTCGGGTCCTGGGCCTCTCCCTGGTGCCGGCGCGCAGTGCTTGCGTGTTCCAGGGCGCAGTTAGTGCGATGCGACTCCTGGGATCACGTGGGCCATGGAGAGCCAATGGCAGCAGACCATCTTTCATTCATAGATTTGACAGGAGACCTGTCAAATCTATGAATACAAATCGCCCCCAAAAGAACAGCTAAACCTCAAATAAATTTTTTTTTAAAAGCCATCACATTAATAAAATAACTATAGTTAAATAAATTAACCACTTTAAACAAAAATTTAAATTTTTGAAAAAATTTTAATTCTTTTTAAACGTTATAAAAATAAACTTACCTTTCTTTTTAAAGTCTCTAAAAAAGATAAACCTGTTGAAAAAATTTTTAAATTATACTTAATTAACTACTTACCTTGTTAAAAGGGGGTCTTACGCCTCCTTTTCACTTGTGTAAAATCTTCCATACTTACCCTCGTGTTGAAACCTGAAAAAAAACCTAAGTGTGCTGCGTGCGCACAGCCTGTAGTGCGCACGTGGTTCACCTAGGAACCGCCCCCTTCGCCATACCGGAAGTGCCGGTTTCCCGCGCATGCGCAGTGCATGCAGGAAACCGGCACTTCGGGACCGAATACGGGTGAGTACGCAGCGGGTACTCTCCCGTATTCGGCCGAATTTTTGGGCCATTGTGTGGGCTTTTACACTGCGGTGCTTAGAGAGCCATTTCAGCGCAGCGCCCTCCACAGGGGATCAGTGGACAGAGCAAGCAATGGCGTGTCTCCTGAACCAATCAGATTGAAGAATCCTCACTGAGGCACACGGAGTCTAAACCAGCAAGTGTCAGTTCGAATATTTACTTCAATATAAAATCATGTACAGAAAGAAAAATAAAGAGGGAAAGAAAGATGGGATTGAGAAAGAGAGAGGTAAGAGATAGAAAGGAAAAGTTAAAAATAAATTATTTAAAAGTTTTTTAAATCTCTGACAATAATTAAAATTAATGGGAACAGGAGCCAGGGATAGAAAATGCCCAGCAAGTTAAGTTTTTAAAAAATCTAAGTTTCCTTGAGGGCCAGGAGGAGCAGGACTGCTCCTCGGAGCCCACGAGGAAATCTTGGGCCTCGCCTGCCCGTACTTCCCCCGACCCGGACTCACTTACCTTGTGTTGAGGACCGTTCCTGCGGGTCCCCGGCGACGGCCTCTGCCTGCTGCCCAGGTTTAATGGCTGGGCAGTTGCCTCCCGCCGACCTCCTGCCCTTTTTGGTCGCCGGGTCGGCTAGTGGCTTGTTAATGAGGACCGGCCGTGTACCCGTCCGGGCAGGGCCGGCCCAGTACTGCTCCCGGACGGGTACACGGTTCACTTCAATGCGTTCCCGCCCAGGAGTTGGAATCAATGCCCGCTGGCTGTTGGCTGAGACATTAAACCCAGGCCGGCCGGCCTGTTCAGACGGCACTATTCAAACAAGAGTAGGCAGTTCTTCCTGGTGTCCCGGCCAACATTCATTCGTCAAGAACACCACCAACACCAGATTACTTGGTTATTCATCCCACCACCACCTCCACTGTCACTAAATTATCAGACTGCTTGTCCAACATCCAGTACTGGATGAGCAGAAATTTCCTCCCAACTAAATATTGGGAAGACCGAAGCCATTGCAACCTTGGGGTCATAACTGACCCTGAGATGAGCTTCGGACCACATATCCGCGCCATCACTAAGACCACCTATTTCCACCTCCGGAACATCGCCCGACTCCGCCCCTGCCTCAGCTCATCTGCTGCTGAAACCCTCATCCACGCCTTTGTTACCTCTGGACTTGACTATTCCAACGCACTCCTGGCTGGCCTCCCAATTTCTACCCTCCATAAGCTTAAGGTCATCCATAGCTCTGCTGCCCGTGTCCTGTCCTGTTCACCCATCACCAATGTTCCCCCTAAGGTGCGCTGGCACACGGCCGCGCATCAATCGGGAGCTCCCTCGCAGGTCACTCACAAGCTGTTGCCGCTGGAAGATAGCGCATATGCGCGGCCACGCAGCAAATTTAAAGGGACCGAGCACGAAAAGAAATTAGAGGGAACATTGCCCATTATACCCCTGTGCTCGCTGACCTACATTGGCTCCCGGTTAAGCAACGCCTCGATTTTAAAATTCTCATCATTGTTTTCAAATCCCTCCATGGCCTCGCCCCCTCTATCTCTGTAATCTCCTCCAGTCCTATAACCCTCCTCTAATTCTGGTGTCTTGAGCCTCCCCGATTTTAATCGCTCCACCATTGGCGGCCGTGCCTTCAGCTGTCTAGGCCCTAAGCTCTGGAATCCCCTCCCTAAACCTCTCCGCCTCTCTCCTCTCTCTCCTCCTATAAGATGCTCCTTAAAACCTACCTCTTTGGTCATCTGCCCGAACATCTCCTTATGTGGCTCGGTGTCAAATTTTGTTTCATGACACTCCTGTGACGCGCCTTGGGCCATTTTACTACATTAAAGGCGCCATATAAATGCAAGTTGTTGTTGTTGTGGGATTTTGCTGTGTGTAAATTTGCTTCAATCACAGCAGTGACGACACTTCAGAAATTGGTTGCGAAGCACTTTGGGACATCTCAAGGCCGCGAAAAGCATTATATAATTAGAAGTTGGTTCATTCTTTTTTAGTACTTTTGAGCATAAGGATCTGTTTCTTTTTTCCCTTTAACTATTTCCTGTCCAAATTTTCTCCCCTCTTCTCGGCCCAGATTCTTCCGCACGTCCTGGTACAACATTCCTCCCTTAACTAGCACCACCAAAAACGGGTTAACTGGTCAATCATCTCAATGCTATCTGTGGGATCTTGCAAATTGACTTCTCTGTTTTGCCTCTAAAATAGCAGTGACTACACTTCAAAAGTAATTCACTGGCTGTGAAGCGCTTTGGGACATCCTGAAGGCATGGCGGACGATAGAGAAATTGCAATTTTTTTACTTTCTTTAAGCAGATTGTTTTGCCAAATTTGAAAACGGTAAGGGATTGTAACTACATTGCAATTAGTTTGAAATACCTGCTAAGCAACAGAAAAGCAGAGAGTGCAGTACATACAGAGAGAAATCTGCTCAGCAAAACAGGTGACCCTTGATCTTACGGCACTCAGAACTAGACCATTATAAATTGGGCTCAGTCCAGCAGAAACATAGAAACATAGAAGATAGGAGCAGGAGTAGGCCATTCGGCCCCTCGAGCCTGCTCCGCCATTCGATGAGATCATGGCTGATCATCCAAACTCAGTACCCTGTCCCTGCCTTCTCTCCATATCCCTTGATACCTTTAGCCTTAAGAAATATATCTAACTCCATAGAATATATATATAACTAACTCTTGATATGTAGGACGTTGAGAGCAGCATTGTCAGTCTAACCACACCAACTTAACCTCAAATGACTGGACTTTAAAAGGGGAAACCAAGGAATCCAAACAGAATACACAATTCTCAAGTCTCCTCGCACTTAAAGCAGGCATTCTCCTCTGTCAAAAGTGCCACAGTTCAGCAGCCTGATAGTTGCACGGCAACAGAACTATGATCTTACCTGGTCAGTGGTCCAGTTCAGACCTCTCATTGAGACAGGAGACACTTTGCATCTACTGCAGCACAGCACTACACTCAAGATGATAAATTTAATTACAGTCAAATGGAGAAATCAGCCAATCGCTAACAAATACCTCTGATTCAATCACAGACCATAAAAGCATCTGGATATCACACACAACTCGGACAACTTTCAAAATAGCCACCCAAAATGTAGCTATCTAAATTCATAGAATCTTACAGCACAGGAGGAGGCCATTCAGCCCATCGCGCCTCTGCCATCTCTTTGAAAGAACTATCCAATTAGTCCCATTCATCTGCTCTTTCCCCATAGCCCTGCAAATGTTTCTTTTCAAGTTTATGTTTGGTCTCGATCCGTGGAATTCAAATAGGTTGGGGAACAAGGAGGTTCTGCTCACTAGTGGTCCTGTTGGTTGGGGTAATGGTCCTTGGATTTATATATCGTCTTGCAATGTCCTCAAAGCTCTCCAAAGCATCTCACCACCAATTATTTTTTTTTGAAATGTAATTACTGTTATATAGGCTAACGATGCAGCCAGTTTGAATACAGCAAGATCCCACGAACGACAAGTGAGATGAACAGCAAGTTGCTATATGGTGTTGGCGGATGTCGGCCAAGACACTGGGAAAGCTCCTTCTTTTGGGCGGAGCAGGCTCGAGGGGCCGTATGACCTACTCCTGCTCCTACTTCTCCTGTTCTTAATAATCCCATGGGATCTTCTCCAGAGCCTCAGTTCAACATCTCATCTGTAAAATGGTGCTGAAACTAAGCCTTGCTCCTCACAGCTGGGAGGAATTTTTTTAAAGAATCTCTATATGTTTGATGTGTCCCCATCTCCCTCAATTTTCTCCCCCTCCTATCTTGGAGGTGCTGACTCTTCCAGTGCCTCGGCCGGGTGGTCACATTTCAGGTGACAGTCTGGATAGTGAGTATGGGTTGGCTACTCAACCAGAAGGGCATCACAGCAGTCGATCCCGCCTTCACCCGAGGTTCAAACACACATACACTTTCCAGCAACGGTCAGTGGTCAGTGGATAGCAGGGACTCTGGCCAACGTTTGCCCTCCCTAGCCCCGGGGGAGCATCCTAGTTACTATCCTGCCTGACTGCAGTAAATTCAGCACCGACCGGGGATCAACTCTGGTTGGACTTATTCCCGGAGGTTTCATCACAGGACCTCCTGCCCCACCCCCCCCCCCCCCACCACTCCCCCCCCCGCCACTCCCCCCGCCCCGCCAACACTCCCGCCATTGGTTGCTTGAAACTTCAGTCCTCAAGATGTGAATGTGGGACATGTGGATGAGGGACATCCCAGGTTTGATCCTAGGGTTGCCAAAAGAAAGAACTGGTATTCATATCGTGCCTGCACGACTTCAGGATGTCTCAGAGCACTTTACAGCCAATGAAGTAGTTTTTGAAGTGTAGTCACTGTTGTAATGTAGGGAAACGCAGCAGCCAATATTGTGCACAGCAAGCTCCCACAAAGAGCAATATGATAATGACCAGATAATCTGTCTTAGGTGATGCTGGTTGAGGGATAAATATTGGTCAGGACATCGGGGAGAACTATCCTCAAGATGCACCACCTTCCTCAGCCGATTGAAAAGCCAACAGACTCTTTGTTATCCGATTGGATGATTCTTGACCAATATTCCCTATAAGCTGTGCGGCCGCGCTCCAGGGAATCCATCGCAGCGGCTTGCCGGCTTTCGAATGCAAAAGCCGCGCAGGCACGGTATTTTGAATGGGCCACGCGGTGCCAAAAATAATGACAGGGAACATTGTTGTTGACTGTCGGCCAAACAGCCTTCCCCCCCCCCCCCTTACAATATTTCTATAACTAATAGATGAAACTGTTGAAAGAAAATGAAAAGAAAAACAATTTTTTTTTAATGATTTTTCTCCTGTGTTGCTCGCAGCAGTTACCAGGAGATTAATCATCAATTCCTGGAGATGTCAGAACATTACTGGAGATGTCAGCCATAGCTCAGTTGGCAGCACACTCGCCTCTGAGTCAGTAGGTTGTGGCTTCAACTCCAGAGACTTGAGTGCAAATAGCTAGGCTGGCACTCCAGTGCAGTACTGAGGGAGCGCTGCACTGTCAGAAGTGCCACCTTTCGGATCCGACATTAAACCGAGGCCCCGTCTTCCCTCTCAGGTGGACGTAAAAGATCCCATGGCACTATTTCAAAGAAGAGCAGGATAGTTCTCCCCGATGTCCTGACCAATATTTATCCCTCAACCAGCATCACCTAAGACAGATTATCTGGTCATTATTATATTGCTCTTTGTGGGAGCTTGCTGTGTGCAATATTGGCTGCTGCGTTTCCCTACATTACAACAGTGACTACACTTCAAAAAGTACTTAATTGGCTGTAAAGCACTTTGAGACGTCCTGAGGTCGTGCAGGCTTGATATAAATACCAGTTCTTTCTTTTGGCAACCCTAGGATCAAACCTGGGATGTCCCTCATCCACATGGCCCAAGACCACAATAGGTGGTATGTTACCTATTGAACTACAAAAATGATTGTAATCGCTATACAAAGAGGGTCTTTGCTTTGAGTAGGGTTTTCTCTCCAAAAATTTCATTTGAGAATGATTTCATGCCGGCATTGTGTGGATGTGAGCTGGGGAATACTGTCCTGCTGGGATGTGTCTCTGTACAATGAATGACAATATTAAGTTGACAGTGAAAAATAGCAATTTTACAACAGCGTTTTAAGTCTAAACATTCAAAGCATCAAATTTAATTATTATGGTAATAATTATGATTGCATTCCCTCAAGAAGGGTGCAGTAAGTGCAGATGTCATGAGCATTTTTAAAATAAAGAACCCGAGAGCGAAATATTAATGCTGGAATAATTCTGCCTGTGGTAATAGGTTGACCTCTAGCACTTGTAATAAAATGGTTATTTTGGCATTGATCCTAGTTTTCATATAATTTTATTGCTATTTCATATTTTACATTTAATCGTGGGCGCAATGCATCAGCAATCATGTAGTAGGTCATTAATTATTATGGGATGACCCAACTGAAATAACGCTCCAAGCAGCCTCGTGGCTCTCAGTGTTGCACACTTTTGCAGTGTGTCATCTCTGAAGTAACTTTGCAAACGGAATCTTTTGCTAATGTTACAAAGTAGCAGCAGTGCCTTAAGGGAGTGTGAGTCTCCCTGCTGCACGGAGAACAGAGGAAGCAGAACCTGGGGGGGGTGAGGCATTATCTCTTTCCAAAGAATCTACCAGCAAAGAACCAACTATTTATCTATTTTAAATCTTCATCAATTTTCTCCCTATCTCCACCTGAACACACTGACCGAGAATTTGCTGGGGCAGGGTTTCTCTCAGATGAACTAGAATCAAATCAGGTACAGAAAGAGAAATAAAGAGAAGGAAAGAAAATTTGTTTTGAGAGAGAGAGAGACAAAAGAGACAGAAAGGAAAAGTGCTAAAAAAAAATTTATTAAAATTAAATTTTAAAAACCTCCAGGCACAATTGACTACCTGCAGGAATGAGAATTCCCAGTTTCAACTGTTCCCTTTCTGGGCCAGATAGGTTGATTGGCATTGCAGGAACATAAATCTCATCAGTAAAAGGATCCTTAGGTTGTTTATTACCAGCCCTGACTTTCTGCGCCGAGTTGAATTGGTAATTAAGGCCCAAATGCAGCAATCCCTTGAAACTCACAGAGAGGTTGAGGGTCAGATCCCATGTTTGCGAAGCTAATGGCGGAGCGGCGCAAATCCTCCAGAAATTTGCAACTTCTCTTCCTCGCCACAAATTGCTGGGTGGTTTACACACTAATAGCGATGTGCGTCATTAAACTCACCATTATTTTGGCGGCAAATTCTGGGCCACTGACTCCTGCTGGGGTTTCCTTGGCTACCAATCATCTTCCTGTATCTCACCCAATTGGCCATTTTTCACCTGTCAGCCTTGGCAGTGAATATCAGCAGGTTATTCGACTATGGGAGCATCACAGCTAAGCCCAATGCTGTCCTCACCTGATGTCTACACCGAGCCACTATCCAGAGACTGGATAGCAGGAATGTTGGTTGATTATCCCCTCTGGAACCCAGCGTACCTGAGACCAACTGCTGTCCTCAGATAACTCCGCACGGACCCAAGAATGAACCTGGGGCCTTCTAGCCTGTATGGCTCAGCTGCTCACTGGATAAATTCACTGAGCCACCGAGAGAGTGCTACTATTTCACTGTTTAACTGGTTAGCAGGGTCTGCAAGTTCAGTTGAGATATTTTCACTGATGTAAGCTTTCAGTCTCCAAGACGGGAACGGTAGCATAGTGGTTCTGTTACTGGACTAATGATCCGGAGACGTGAGTTCATAATCCCACCACAGCAGCTGGGGAATTTAAATTCAGTTAATTAAATAAATCTGGAATAGAAAGCTAGTATCAGTAATGGTGACCATGAAACTATCGGATTGTCGTAAAAACCCATCTAGTTCACTAATGTCCTTTAGGGAAGGAAATCTGCCGTCCTTACCCGGTCTGGCCTATATGTGACTCCAGACCCACAGCAATGTGGTTGACTCTTAACTGCCCTCTGAAATGGCCTAGCAAGCCACTCAGTTGTAAAAAACCACGACTAAAAGAAATAAGAATAAAACTGGACGGACCACCCGGAATCGACCTTGGCACCGGCACTGGCTTCGGACACAACAAGGGCACACCCAGCCCAGTCGACCCTGCAAACTTCTCCTCACCAACATCTGGAGAGCTGTCCCGCAGACTGGTCAAGCAACAGCCTGACATAGTCATACTCACAGAATCATACCTTTCAGCCAATGTCCCAAACTCCTCCATCACCAGGACAGACCCACCAGAGGTGGTGGCACAGTGGTATACAGTCGGGAAGGAGTGGCCCTGGGAGTCCTCAGCATTGACTCTGGACCCCATGAAGTCTCATGGCTTCAGGTCAAGCATGGGCAAGGAAATCTCCTGCTGATTACCACCTACTGCCCTCCCTCAGCTGATGAATCAGTACTCCTCCATGTTGAACACCACTTGGAAGAAGCACTGAGAGTGGCAAGGGCACAGAATGTACTCTGGGTGGGGGACTTCAATGTCCATCACCAAGAATGGCTCGGTAGCACCACTACTGACCGAACTGGCCGAGTCCTGAAGGACATAGCTGCCAGTCTGGGCCTGCGACAGGTGGTGAGAGAACCAACACGAGGGAAAAACCTACTTGACCTCGTCCTCACCAATCTACCTGTCGCAGATGCATCTGTCCATGACAGCATTGGTAGCAGTGACCACTGCACAGCCATTGTGGAGACGAAGTCCCGTCTTCAGACTGAGGACACCCTCCATCGTGTTGTGTGGCACTCCCACTATGCTAAATGGGATAGATTCAGAACAGTTCTAGCAGCTCAAAACTGGGCATCCATGAGGCGCTGTGGGCTATCAGCAGCAGCAGAATTGTATTCCACCACAATCTGAAACCTCATGGCCTGGCATATCCCTCACTCTACCATTACCATCAAGTCAGGGGACCAACCCTGGTTCAATAAGGAGTGTAGAAGAGCATGCTAGGAGCAGCACCAGGCGTACCTAAAAATGAGGTGCCAACCTGGGGAAGCTGCAAAACAGGACTACATGCATGCTAAACAGCAGAAGCAGCATGCTATAGACAGAGCTAAGAGATCCCACAATAAAAGGATCAGATCAAAGCTCTGCAGTCCTGCCACATCCAGTCGTGAATGGTGGTGGACCATTAAACAACTAACGGGAGGAGGAGGCTCCATGAATATCCCCATCCTCAATGATGGTGGGGCCCAGCACGTGAGTGCAAAAGACGAAGCTGAAGTGTTTGCAACCAACTTCAGCCAGAAGTGTCGAGTAGATGATCCATATCGGCCTCCTCCTGAGGTCCCCACCACCACAGAAGCCAGTCTTCAGCCAATTCAATTCACTCCACGTGATATCAAGAAACAGCTCAGCACACTGGATACAGCAAAGGCTACGGGCCCCGACAACATCCCGGCTATCGTGCTGAAGACTTGTGCTCCAGAACTTGCCGCGCCTCTAGCCAAGCTGTTCCAGTACAGCTACAACACTGGCACCTATCCGACAATGTGGAAAACTGCCCAGGTATGTCCTGTCCACAAAAAGCAGGACAAATCCAATCCGGCCAATTATCACCCCATCAGTCTACTCTCAATCATCAGCAAAGTGATGGAAGGTGTCGTCGACAGTACTATCAAGCAGCACTTATTCACCAATAACCTGCTCACTGATGCCCAGTTTGGGTTCCGCCAGGACCACTCGGCTCCAGACCTCATTACTGCCTTGGTCCAAACATGGACAAAAGAGGTGAATTCCAGAGGTGAGGTGAGAGTGACTGCCCTTGACATCAAGGCAGCATTTGACCGAGTGTGGCATCAAGGAGCCCTAGTAAAACTGACGTCAATGGGAATCGGGGGGAAAACTCTCCACTGGCTGGAGTCATACCTAGCACAAAGGAAAATGGTTGTGGTGGTTGGAAGTCAATCATCACAGCCCCAGGACATTGCTGCAAGAGTTCCTCAGGGCAGTGTCCTAGGCCCAACCATCTTCAGCTGCTTCATCAATGGCCTTCCCTCCATCATAAGGTCAGAAATGGGGATGTTCACTGATGACTGCACAGTGTTCAGTGCCATTCACAACTCCTCAGATAATGAAGCAGTCCATGCCCGCGTGCAGCAAGACTTGGATGACATTCAGGCTTGGGCTGATAAGTGGCAGGTAACATTCGTGCCACAGAAGTGCCAGGCAATGACTATCTCCAACAAGTGAGCATCTAACCACCACCCCTTGATATTCAACGGCATTACCATCGCCAAATCCCTCACTATCAACATCCTGGGGGTTGCCAGTGACCAGAAACTTAACTGGACCAGCCACATAAATACTGTGGCAACAAGAGCAAGTCAGAGGCTAGGTATTCTGTGGCGAGTGTCTCACCTCCTGACTCCCCAAAGCCTTTCCACCATCTACAAGGCACAAGTAAGGAGTGTGAGGGAATACCCTTCACTTGCCTGGATGAGTGCAGCTCCAACAACACTCAAGAAGCTCGACACCATCCAGACAAAGCAGCCCACTTGATTGGCACCCCATCCACCACCTTAAACATTCACTCCTTCCACTACCGGCGTACCGTGGCTGCAGTGTGTACCATCTACAAGATGCACTGTAGCAGCTTGCCAAGGCTTCTTCGGCAGCACCTCCCAAACCCACAATCTCTACCACCTAGAAGGACAAGGGCAGCAGGCGCATGGAAACACCACCACCTCCAAATTCCCCTACAAGTCACACACCATTCTGACTTAGAAGTATATCACTGTTCCTTCATCGTCGCTGGGTCAAAATCCTGGAACTCCCTCCCTAACAGCACTGTGGGAGTAACTTCACCACACGGACTGCAGCGGTTCAAGAAGGCAGCTCACCACCACCTTCTCAAGGGCAACTAGGGATGGGCAATAAATGCTGGCCTTGTCAGCGACGCCCACATCCCATGAACGAATGAAAAGAAAAGTTTCCAGGAATGATAAATCAGAATATTTTCTAAATGGCGAGAGACTAGGAGCTGTGGAGAAGCAAAGGGATTTGGGTGTCCAGGTACACAAATCACTAAAAGTTAGTGCACAGGCACAAAAAGTAATCAAAAAAAGGCTAATGGAATTTGGCCTTTCTCTCAAGGGAGCTGGATTACAAAGGGGAGGAAGTGATGCTTCAATTGTACAGAGCCTTAGTCAGACCTCATCTAGAGTACCACGTTCAGTTTTAGACACAGCACCTCAGGAAGGATATATTGGCCTTGGGGTACAGCGCAGATTGACCGTAATTATACTGGGGCTTAAATGGTTAAATTATCAGGACAGGTTGCATAAACTTGGCTTGTATTGCCTTGAGTTTCGAAGCTTGAGTGGTGATTTAATTGAGGTGTTTAAAATGGTAAAGGGATTCGATAGAGTAGTTACAGATAGATTATTGCGTCTGCTGGGAGAACCCAGAATAAGAGAGCATTATTTTAAAATTAGAGTTAGGCCATGTAGGAGTGAAATCAGGAAACACATTTTCAGACAAAGTGGAAAACTGGAACACTCACTCCCAAAAGGCAGTGGATTCTGGGACAGTGGAAGCTTTCCACAGACTGAGATCGATAGATTTTTGTCAGATAAGGGTAGCAAGGAATATGAATCAAATGTGGGTAAATGGAGTTACGGTACTGATCATCCATGATCTGATTGAATGGCGGAATAGGCTTGAGGGGCTGAATGGCCTACTCCTGTTCCTGTGTTCCTATGACTCCCCAGATCTAGAATCACCCTCTGTGATTGCAGCTGCATTGCCTGTGGCTGTGGCAGTCACTGCTCTTACCAGAATTCCAGGAGGTGAATATTCAGGAATTCTGCCGTCAGCCAAGGACCATCTGCATACAAAGATCTCTGATGTAACCATCACAAAAGTGGAGAAGCAGCAAGCAGTCGCTCAACAGAGTCTTCAGCTGGTTGTGTAAGAGTTCTTGGTGTTGTCTGAGGAAATTATGGTAACCAATCTTTTACATATTAGCAGCAGTATTGAGAGAGTACCTCAGATAATAAACCAGGCTGAGAGCCCCTTGTACACTACAGCAGTGAGAGAGCCTCTTATACACTAGAATCATAGAATTATAGAATGGTTACAGCACGAAAGAAGGCCGTTCGGCCCGTCGAGTCCGTGCCGGCTCTCTGCAAGAGCACCTCAGCTAGTCCCACTCCCCCGCCCTCTCCCCGTAGCCCTGCAAATTCTTTTCCTTCAGGTACTTATCCAATTCCCTTTTGAAAGCCGTGATTGAATCTGCCTCCTCCACCCTTTCAGGCAGTGCATTCCAGATCCTAACCACTCTCTGCGTAAAAAAGTTTTTTCTTATGTCGTCTTTGGTTCTTTTGCCAATCACCTTAAATCTGTGTCCTCTGGTTCTCGACCCTTCTGCCAATGGGAACAGTTTCTCTCTATCTACTATGTCTAGACCCCTCATGATTTTGAACACCTCTAGTTTATATTTCCTCTCCTCATTCTTTCTACCAAAATGTATCACTTCGTACATTTCTGCGTTAAATTTCATCTGCCACGTGTCCGTCCATTCCACCAGTCTGTCTATGTCCTCTTGAAGTCTATCACTATCCTCTTCACTTTTCACTAAACTTCCAAGTTTTGTGTCATCTGCAAATTTTGAAATTGTGCCCTGTACTCCCAAGTCCAAGTCATTAATATATATCAAGAAAAGCAGTGGTCCTAGAACCGACCCCTGGGGAACACCACTGTATACCTTCCTCCAGTCTGGAGAACAACCATTCACCACTACTCTCTGTTTCCTGTCACTTAGCCAATTTCGTATCCATGCTGCCACTGTCCCTTTTATTCCATGGGCTTCAACTTTGCTGCCAAGCCTATTATGTGGCACTTTGTCGAATGTCTTTTGGAAATCCATGTACACCACGTCAACCGCATTGCCCTCATCAACCCTCTCTGTTACCTCATCAAAAAACTCAATCAAGTTAGTTAAACACGATTTGCCTTTAACAAATCCGTGCTGGTTTTCTTTAATTAATCCACACTTGTCCAAGTGACTGTTAATTTTGTCCCTGATTATTGTTTCTAAAAGCTTCCCCACTACCGAGGTTAAACTGACTGGCTTGTAGTTGATGGGTTTATCTTTACACCCTTTTTTGGACAAGGGTGTAACATTTGAAATTCTCCAGTCCTCTGGCACCATCCCCATTTCTAAGGAGGATTGGAAGATTATGCCCAGTGCCCCCACGATTTCTTCCTTCACTTCCCTCAGCATCCTAGGATGCATCCCATCTGGTCCTGGTGACTTATCTACTTTAAGTACAGCCAGCCTTTCTGGTACCTCCTCTTTATCAATTTTTATCCCATCCAGTATCTCCTCTACCTCCTCCTTCACAATTTCTATGGCAGCATCTTCTTCCTTGGTGAAGACAGATGCAAAGTACTCATTTAGCACCTCAGCCATGCTCTCTGCTTCCATGCATAGGTCTCCTTTTTGGTCCCTAATCGGCCCCACCCCTCCTCTTACTCCCCATTTACTATTTATATGCCTATAGAAGACTTTTGGATTACCTTTTATGTTAGCTGCCATTCTATTCTCATACCCTCTCTTTGCCCTTCTTATTTTTTTTCACTTCTCCTCTGAACTTTCTATATTTAGCCTGATTCTCAGCTGTATTCTCGACCTGACATCTGTCATACGCGCTCTTTATCTGCTTCATCTTACTCTCTATCTCTTTCGTCATCCAGGGAGCTCTGACTTTAGTGGCCCTACCTTTCCCCCTAGTGGGAATGTACCTCGACTGTACCTGAACTATTTCCTCTTTAAAGGTAGCCCATTGTTCCATTACAGTTTTGCCTGCCAATCTTTGATTCCAATTTACCCGGGCCGGATCCGTTCTCATCCCACTGAAATTGGCCTTCCTTCAATTAAGTATTTTTACTCTAGATTGCTCCCTGTCCTTTTCTATAGCTAATCTAAACCTTATGATACTATGATCACTGTTCCCTAAATGTTCACCTACTGATACTTGCTCCACTTGACCTACCTCATTCCCCAGAACCAGATCTAGCAATGCCTCCTTCCTCGTTGGGCCGGAAACATACTGATCAAGAAAGTTCTCCTGAACACACTTCAGAAATTTTCCCCCTCTCTGTTCTTTACACTATAACTATCCCAGTCTATATTAGGATATTTGAAGTCCCCCATTATCACTACTCTATAGTTCTTGCATCTCTCTGTAATTTCTCTGCAAATTTGCTCCTCCATATTTTTCCCACTAGTTGGTGGCCTATAGAATACATCTAGTAGTGTAATGGCACCTCTATTATTTCTTCAACCCAAGCACGCCACCCACCCGCCCCTTCAATCATCGTCTGCCCCACCTGTGACAGAGACTGTAGGTCCCGCATTGGACTCATCAGTCACCTGAGAACTCATTTTTAGTGTGGAAGCAAGTCATCCTCGGTTCCGAAGAAGAGGAGAAGATTATTTCTTAACTCTAGCCATATAGACTCTGTCCTTGACCCCTCCAGGACATCCTCTCTCTTCAGCACTGCAACATTCTCCTTAACCAATACTGCCACACCACCTCCTATCTTTCCTTCCCTATCTTTCCTGAACACCTTATATCCAGGAATATTTAATACCCAATCCTGCCCTTTTTTGAGCCAGGTCTCCATTATTGCCATAACATCATATTCCCATGTGGCTATTTGTGCCTGCAGCTCACCAACCTTGTTTACTATGCTTCGTGCGTTCACATACATACACTGTAAACCTGTCTTAGACCATCCTGTGTTCTCTCTCAGTCTGACCCCACCTAATACTTTACTATTTCTTACTTTAGTGTTAGCCATCTCTCCCAATCCTTTGCACCCTGTGTTTCTCCTTTCTACAGCAGTCAGAGAGGCTCTTATACACTACAACATTGAGAGAGGCCCTTATACACTACAACAGTGAGAGGCCCTTATACACTACAACAGTGAGAGGCCCTTATACACTACAACATTGAGAGAGGCCCTTATACACTACAACATTGAGAGAGGCCCTTATACACTACAACATTGAGAGAGGCCCTTATACACTACAACAGTGAGAGGCTCTCATACACTACAACAGTGCAAGAGGCTTAAAAATGGTGACAACTGGGCAATTAATATTCAAGGATACAAGGTGTTCAGAAAAGATAGGGAAAGAAAAAAGGGAGGTGGGGTGGCAGTGCTGATTAAGGAAGACATTGTAGTGTTGGAAAGGGAGGATGTTCTTGAGGGGACAAGGACAGAATCCATTTGGTCAGAGTTGAGGAGCAAAAAGGGTATGATCACGCTATTGGGGGTATTCTATAGGCCTCCAAATAATGAGAGGGAGGTAGAGGAGCAAATCTGCAGGGAAATCGCAGAGATATGCAAGAGCTATAGAGTGGTGATATTGGGGGACTTTAATTACCCAAATATCGCTTGGAATAATGCTAGGGTAAAGGGAAAGGAGGGGGAGGAATTTCTGAAATGTGTTCAGGAGAATTTCCTTGACCAGTATGTTCTTGGCCCAACTAGGAAGGAGGCATTGCTGGATCTGGTGCTGGGGAATGAGGTGGGCCAGGTCGACCAAGTGTCTGTGGGAGAACACTTGGGTACGAGTGATCATCGTATCATAAGAGTTAGATTAGCAATGGAGAGGAGCAAGGAGCAATCTAGAGTGGAACTTCTAAACTGGAATAGGGCTAACTTCAATGGGGTGCGAAAGGATCTAGCCAGGGTAAAATTGAACCAAAGACTGACAGGAAAAACTGTAACGGAACAATGGGTGATCTTTAAGGAGGAGATGTTCCAAGTACAGGCTAGGTACATTCCAACAAGAGGGAAGGGTAAGGGAACCAAAGAGATGAAAATAAGATTGGCAAAGAGAGCATATGAGAGTAGAATGGCGGTTAACATAAAAGGGAACCCAAAAATCTTCTACCGGCATGTAAATAGTAAGCGGGTAGTAAGAGGCCTATTAGGGACAAAGAAGGTGATATATGCTTAGAGGCGCAGGGCAAGGCTAGAATACTCAATGAGTACTTTGTATCGGTGTTTACTAAGGAGGTGGATGCTGACAAAAATCGGTAGAAATGGAAAAGGTAGAAGCAATGGAAGGGGTGAAAATTGATAGACAGGATGTACTAGAATGGCTGGGTATGCTTAGAGTGGATAAGTTGCCTGGTCCAGATGGCTTGCATCCCAGATTGCTAAGGGAATTGGGGGAGGCAATAGCAGAAGGGCTTGCCATAATTTTCCAATCTTCCCTAGATGTGGGGGAGGTGCCTGAGGATTGGAAAGTGGCAAATGTGACACCATTGTTCAAGAAAGGGTGTAAGGACAAACCTAGTAATTACAGTAACTTCAGTTTAACATCAGTGGTGGGTAAAGTTATAGAAACAATAATCAAGGAAAAAATTAACGGACACTTGGAGAGGTTTAAGCTAATTAAGGAGAGCCAACACGGATTTGTAAAAGGCAGATCATGTTTGACTAATCTAATTGAATTTTTTGATGAAGTAAGAGGGAGGATTGATGAAGGGAATGCAATGGATGTTGTCGACATGGATTTTAGGAAGGCGTTTGACAAAGTACCACATAAAAGGCTGTTTAACAAAATTGAGGCTCATGGAATAGGTGGGTCAGTGGCAGCTTGGATTAGGAATTGGCTTAAGGACAGAAAACAGCGAGTTGTGGTAAATGGCTGTTTTTCAGACTGGAGGATGGTAGACAGTGGTGTTTCCCAAGGGTCAGTGCGGGGGCCACTGCTTTTTTTGATATATATAAATGACCTGGATATTGGAATACAGAGTAGAATTTCTAAATTTGCCGATGGCACCAAACTTGGGGGTGTGGCAAACAGTGCGGATGATACCAATTGACTGCAACAGGACATAGAAAGGCTAGCAAAATGGGCAGACAAGTGGCAGATGGAATTTCATACAGAGAAGTGTGAGGTGATGCATTTTGGCAGAAGGAACAGGGAGAGGCAATATACACTTAATGGCACAGTTTTAAAGAGTGTGCAGGGACAGAGGGACCTGGGAGTTAATGTGCATAGGTCCCTGAAGGTGGCAGGACATATTGAGAGAGTGGTTAACAAAGCATATGGGATCTTGGGCTTCATAAATAGAGGTATTGAGTACAAAAGCAGAGAAGTTATGCTGAACCTTTATAAAGCGCTGGTTAGGCCACAATTGGAGTATTGCGTCCAGTTCTGGTCACCACACTATAGCAAGAATGTGAAGGCCCTTGAGAGGGTGCAGAGGAGATTTGCCAGAATGGTTCCGGGGATGGGAGATCTTAGCTACAAGGACAGGTTGGAAAAGATGGATTTGTTTTCATTAGAGCAAAGGAGGTTGAGGGGTGATTTGATAGAGGTGTACAAGATTATGACGGGTTTGGATAGGCTAGATGGGGAAAGGCTGTTCCCACTAGTTGATGGTACAAGGACTAGGGAACACAGATTTAAGGTTTTGGGCAAGAGATACAGGGGGGACGTGAGGAAAAACTTTTTTACGCAGCGAGTGGTGAGGACCTGGAACTCGCTGCCGACAGTAGTGGTGGAAGCGGAGACACTCAATGTTTTCAAGGGGAGACTGGATAGGCACTTGAGAGAAATAAACTTGCAGGGCTACGGGGATAGAGCGGGGGAATGGGACTGACTAGATTGCTCTACAGAGAGCCGGCACGGACTCGATGGGCCGAATGGCCTCCTTCTGTGCCGTAATAACTCTATGACTCTATGAGTAGTGAGAGAGCCCCTTATACGCTACAGCAGTGAGAGCCGCTCATATACTACAGCAGTGAGAGAACTCTTACATACTTTAGCAGTGAGAAAGCCTTAGGGCACGACAGCAGACTGGAGATGTTCTCCGAAGCTAGCTTACTACTACTTATAAATTAGCAGGCTAAGAAAATGCCTATTATTTCAGTAAATCTACAATAATTCTACTGGACCAAACTCCTTCCCATTCACTCCCATTCTATAGAACTCCAGGATCTAAACCATTTCGGATTCATTCCTGCTATATAGAAATGCTGATCCAAAGATAGCGGCCTAGAAATTAATCTCAGGCAGTGATGCAAAATTGGCGGTATTGGATCAGCCGCCCATTACACGCAGCGCCTCATAGCCAGTTCCATTGGCTGCATACAGCGGGCGGCCGGTCCGAGACCGCCTATTTTGCGCCACCACCGGAAATGAATATCTAGGCCCGAGTGCTTTCTGATTATACAATTCGCACCTTTGAGGACACTGCTTCTATTGAAAGTCTAAAGCATTTTGCAGAAAGTGTGTCTTCTCCGGGCCTTTGTGTTCACCACTAATCTGGGGTGGCACCTATATTTCTGAACAATCGCCACATACTGATGAATCCCAGCAGTATTTTGTAATACAGGAAACTCTTTATTAACCGGCACCGACGGGACCGGCGTGGTGCCGGTTAATCAAAAAGTCCGGATAACGGAGAGTTATATCTCCCAACGTACGAGAGCCCCGTACACACTGACATGCGCCTGCATTCGGAGCTCCGTCTCCCCGGGGACCGCCAGCTGACCATCTGTCGTGTCCGCTGCCTACCCGGGCTGCACATTTCCCCTCCCAATCTACACGCTCCGATACAAGGCAAACGCCTCAGGGTTTTTTTTAAAGTTACTTTTAAAGGAGAGATGAAGGAAAACCCCGGTTACCTACTCAAGAATTTTGCCGGTTAAGAGAGATTTCCGGTTATTTGGGTGCCGGTTAAAAGAGAGTTTCCTGTACATCTTATTACTGACTATGTGTGGGCGATCACCTTCTACCTCGTCATTGCCAGAAAGTTCACAAATACACAATACACAATTTCCCCCCTCCCTCCTGCTCCTCCACTTAACTTGTCAACCAGTCCATAACAGCTGAAGTTGACAGAGCAAACATATGGGACACAAAAAAGTCATGTGACCGTTCATACAAAAATACAAACAATGACAGGCAGACAAAAACCCTCTGGTCCATCCAGCCTGTCCCACACAATTGCGATGCCTTGTCTATCACAATATATACACGCTCCACCCCACCCGAAACCATGGTGATCTCCTGGGAGAGGTTAAAAAAACAGATGAAAACCCAGGCCAATTGGAGGGGGGAAAGATCGGAAATGGCTATCCGACCAAATCTAGTCCAGGAGATCACTCTGGCCCTGAGAATTCTATGCAGTACCTGCCTTCTGTACGAGGTGGTCTCCGCCCCAGCCAGAAACCGCTCCAGCTCTTGTTCGAAGGAACCCAGTGAATGGGCGTCCACGGCACATGCCGGCTGCCTGTTCCAGAGGTCCACTATTCTCTTGGGAAAAGAACCACTCCTGACATTAAACTAGATCTGGCCTTGTACAACTTAAAATTGTGACCCCCTGGTCCTCCCTAACCTATTGGAACAGACTGTCAACTCGTACACAATCACCTTATAAACCTCGATCAGATCACCCCTAAGTCTGAAGGGATATTTACTAGTCCTAGCCCCTTTGGGGCTAAACTGGATCAGGCGTATTTCTCAGACGTTCACTTTCAACTAAAGTTTGAGGTAGCCGAATCCTAAAGACGCTTAATTGGGTCTAAAGGTCCAGGCTATCTCTCCCTAAAGGAAAGGAACAACCCGAGAATGTTACCATCCTCCAGATAGCGCTTTTAATAAGTTTAGCTAGACTGTAACATCCCGGATATTATGAGGGTCCAGAGAACTCCTTCAGAATTCTGTAACTCTTCACCAAAGAGTGTACAGAGATTGAGTTCGCGAGTTATTGATACAGAAGACTTATGTGAGACAATTCTAAAATTATATAGAGATTTATTAAAAGAACCGACATGCAATTTACAGTTGGTGAATCAGTCAATCGCAACATTAACAGTTCTAAAAAGAGAAAAATTCTATCTTATTATTAACAGAGAATCTTACTTTTAAATCTTAACTTCGCTACAGTATTACAGTTCTTAAAGTTTTCAATACAGGATATCCATCAATATCAGATACCTTTGATCCCCGAGGTACAAAGAGTTGGAGACCACAGAGCCGCCTCTGTGGTCGAGAATCGCCTTGCCCGATTAAAGCGAGTCTGCTATCTCATTTGAAACTTCAATATTTATACCCTTTTTCAGTGGTATTTCCTTTAAAGTTTCTGCTGATGCAAGTTAATTATCCCTATTCATCTTTCTGCCGACCTCTGCAATTCTTACTGCTACATCAGCTTGTAATATTCCAGAATCTTGTCTTTCTCCAGGTGTTCTGCATTAACCATATAAAACGGTGTGAAGGGTAGGTGTTCCTTATTTTATGTCATCTTTACAAGGGCAGATGTTCCTTATCTTATGTGCCATCTTTACCAAGTTTAAATTAAAACACCTTATCCAGGGTGAACCATTGTTTTTCTTCCCAAAAGTCAGTCTGTCGGAGCCCTTCACCTTCTGTTTCAATAAGGTTATTTATTCAGGGTCAACAACTGTCTTATCTCAATAGCCAGAATTCTTTCATAACTATTTCATAGTTAGGTTTCTAAATTTCCAAACCCAGTTTGTCATGTTTTAATAAGGCCAGAATTCTTTCATAAGATAGTGTATTTTTCTGGATAGGTTATATGGCTTATTCCTTCACAAGTCTACGCTCCTCTAAAGTATCATCGCATGAACAATCCTGTGGAGGTTCAGATGAGTCTGCCTGGCTGGTGGTGAGCTTTAAGCATGGAGCCCACTGCATGAGGTTTTAACGCAGAGAAGAGCAAAATTCCAGATATACCTCAGATCACATCTGAGAACCCCAAAGCTTCTCGAAGCCCAAAGAGGCCCCCAGATCCCCAGGTGCTTTATATCTCCAACCTTTAGCACATAGCTGTGTCTTCAGCCTCATAATATTATCCGCCGGTTAGAAAGACTGTTTTATTGAAATTATTTTCTGCCGTTTTGGTACTGAATTGTTGAATGAGCAGGAGTACAAAAGATTTGAAAATTGCCTGGTTTTTTGACACAGAAAAAGCTGGATTTTTTTCAGCCTTGATAGCAGCACTGATCAAAGGCTGACATTTACAGTACGCTAGCTATTTATTAAGGATCATTGGTAATTCGGCTTTGCAGAAAAGGCAAAGATTTCAATTAGATTGACACAATTGATAATAGCTTTTCATGTGGCAATGGGTTACTTGGAAGGTCACATTCAAGGTGTAAACTGAGCAGATCGCTGATTATTACCAGACAGATCACACAGTGGGATTGGCTCTCGCAAAGGGTGCATGTGTCCCATGTAGTCCTCCATTGATCTGAATACTATTTGCATTTAAAAGTGCTATCACAAGCAATCAGCTGACAATCTCCAGCAGGGCCTATCTTGGAATAGGAGACCTCCAGCTGATTGAAACACTCGACTATCAGAGCCTACAGCACTTTAATTGCCTCTCGTTCATTCTTATTCTGGCACAGGGTTGCACGAAAGCCACAGGAGTTACTCGACAAACGCGATAAGCAATTCCCGTCTCCATTGGACTTCAAAATCATATGGCTCTAAAGACATGATGAGAGGCCAGAGGTGCAAGGAGCAAAACGGAATCTGAATGGGAGAAAGTGACAGGAAAAAAGGGGTGAAACAGACAAGGTTTGATGTTAAACTCAGTATTCAGACCCAAGGGTTGCAGTGTGTTGAGCAGGAAGATAAGATACTGGGATAAATTTTACTAATTAGTGCTCCCAGTGCAGAGCTTCACCCAATGGAGAGACGTATCGGGAATTTAAGAATAGGGGTCAGTGTGTCCAACTTCAACATGTGTGGAGCACAGTTCAATGGCCGAGAAACTGGACTTGCACCCAATATGGGCGCCAATCGGTGAAGCGGTTGCTTTGCACGCCGGTCCCTGCCAGCCTGAGGCCTGTGCCAAATTCGGCATCGGGCCTCATCTCAATGAAACAGCCGAGCTGCGGATGCCAATTGGGCATCGCTAACCAGATTGCTGGTCAGGGCCTGGTGAATTCCGGCAGGCTCTGACGCTGACCTGACCCGCAGGTAGGTCCTAGGGTGGTGGGGGGGAGGAGGCGAAGCGGAGGGGGGGGCTGATCCTGGCCCCACAGAAATGTAACCGTTACAAAGTTTTTGTGCCCATTTCTTGAGCGGCCTCCACACATGTGGTCCCTTTAAGGATCGCTGATTAGGCTGCTCAAGCCTTGGTACAACTAGCTGGAGCTTTCACGCCGCACAATCTGCCCATTTGTATCTGAATTTTGCACCGGGTTCTAACGCCCGGCTTTAGGACCCCGATTTGCATATGTAAGGCACCTAACGCCCATTTCAGGCAGGTGCACTGGACACCTAAAGGGCACCCACTTCCAATATGGCAACCAGCACACTTGCCGGGCTGATCGTGACTTGAAGTTGTTTCATCCAAAACCTGGCGAAGCAAAGTTGAATTTCTCCCCACGTGCGTTCAGAAATATTCCATGGTTCGGTGCGGTTTCTTTCGGTAGGAGATTAAGAGGAAATCACGTCTCCAAATGTTTTCCGAGAGAGCACTTTGGAATATTGAAAGCTGTAAAGGACATGAAGTTCTCTGAAGGTTCATCTAACATATTTCCCTTGACTGTAAATTTACTGACCGCTTCATAAAGCTGGGATCCTTCAAACGAGATTGCAGATTGAAGAATGTCACCTGCTGGGAAATAGCACTGATCCTCGTCTTCAGAAGAACTCATTGAAGCAATGCACCAAAAAGAAATCTGTTGTTCTCATTAGCCATGTTGGTTAATACTGTTTCATTATTAATCCTTTCTCACCACTTTTCTCCGTCTGCCCCTACCCCTGCTCCTGAAGGCATTGCCTACTTGCTTAAGTACAGTTCCTTAGGAATATGGGAGCAGGAGAAGGCAATTCAGCCTCTCGAGCCTATTCCGCCATTCGATTAGATCATGGCTGATCTGTATTTTAACTCCATCTACCCGCCTTGGTTCCATAAACCTTAATACCCTTGCCTAACAAAAATCTACCAATCCCAGTTTTAAAATTTTCAATTGACCTAGCCTCAACAGTCTTTTGGGGGGCGAGAGTTCTAGATTTACATTACCCTTTTGTGTGAAGAAGTGCTTCCTGACGTCACCCCTGAACGGCCTAGCTCTAATTTTAAGGTTATGCCCCCTTGTTCTGGACTCCCCTACCAGAGGAAATAGTTTCTCACTGTCTACCCTATCAAATCCTTTAATCATCTTATCTACCTCAATTAGATCACCCCTTAATCTTGTACACTCAAGGGAATACAAGTCTAGTCTATGCAACCTGTCCTCAAAATTTAACGCTTTTAGCCCTTGGACACCAGGCAGCCTTCTATATTTTGCCAAAATGTCCATTTTTCATGTGTGAGCCTAGACCATGAGTGTTGCCTGGCCATTAGATGACAAAGCGTTGGAGGTGGGGGGCAGGACAGTTCACATCCTGACCTCGATCCTGTCCTCAACTGACCTCCACACATGCATCTACAGAGAGGTCAGCAATAGTGACCAGGGGCAGGAAGCCTGGCCAATTTTCCCCTTCCTACTGAGGCACTAAAGTCAATTGTAACACCTCCTATCTGCTCCCTAATGGACATCATCTAACTCAGCACAGACTGGAAATTGAACCCTGGGTCCTTTCACAGTCTGTAAGGTTCAGCTGCTCACTGAACCACCTGAGCCATCAGGGGAGCCATAGATAACCAGTTTAAAAAATATACAATCATAAAGGCATCTGTTGTAGTGCCAGAGCGCAGTGAACTCTGTTGCTAAAGTAATGAGGTTGTAATAGGTAAGTCCCTGTTGCTCAGCTAATGATGTAATTTAAAATGGGTCTGTTATTATACCAGTGGTGAGAAGGCAGGGAGGATATCAATGAGAATAATTTAATGTTGTATCTGGATCCTGCCCACGCTTAGAATTCCTTCAAATTTAAACCAGTGTTTTATTTTTGTGAATAACGGAACTCCATGGGATGCTCCCAGGTAGCCTGGGGTCTCGAGCATGGTCGTGATGTTTAGCTGCTAAGATGGAGATGTGTTTAATTTGGTCTGACACTTTCAGGCCACTGCTGAGGTACTCCCTGTGGGAAAATGGTATAAATGGGGCACATCCAGAAGTCAACATGGTGGCATAGTGGTTAGCACTGTTGCCTCACAGCGCCAGGGACCCGGGTTTGAATCCGGCCCCGGGTGACTGTCTGTGTGGAGTTTGCACATTCTCCCCGTGTCTGCGTGGGTTTCCTCCGGGTGCTCCGGTTTCCTCCCACAGTCCAAAAATGTGCGGGTTAGGTTGATTTGGCTATGATAAATTGACCCTTAGTGTTAGGGGGGGATTAAATATGTGGGGTTACGGGGATAGGATGGGATATGTTAGGGGGAATTAAATACACGGGGATAGGGTGGGATATATGCAGGCTCGATGGGCCGAGATGGCCTCTATCTGTACTGTGGGGATTCTGTGTGAGAAAGCAAGGGACAGGGTACTGGATTTGGATGATCAGCTATGATCGTATTGAATGGTGGAGCAGGCTCGACGGGCCGAATGGCCTACTCCTGTTCTATGTTTCAATTAGAGGGTAATTGTAGTTGCTTGTGCCTGGATGCTGCCTCTTAGGACGAGATTAGTTTATCAAGTTCAGCAAGAAATGATTGTGTTTCTTTCTCTATTTATATACTTTTCCAGTGGGGAGATGGTGGGTGGTGTGGTGGGGAGATGGTGGGTCTTAGTGGGTCCCTTCCCATACCCTCCCCCTAGTTCTTTTGCATCCCTCAGTCCCTCGCTCTCATCGGGTGCCCTTACCCCGTTACCTTCCCACTACACTAGCCCATCCTCCAACACATCACTACCCATAACTCTTCCTCTTCGAACTGCCCCTCACCCTGTATCCTCCAATCCTTACTTTCTGTTATCACTCACCTCGTCCTTAACCCTCCATCCTCTCTCCTCAAAAACAGCTGACAAGAGGCCAGCAGCCTCCTCACCTTCACCCTGTTTCCCTCCTCCTCTCCCCTCACTTCCGACCCTCCCTTCCTATCTATTTGCCTCAAAAAGGCTCTGATGTTTTCACAATTCAACTGAATTGTTTTTTTAAAAATTCAAATAAGAATGAGGAAAATCACTTTGACATGCGAGCTGTCCTGTATAAGCGAGCTGTCCTGTAAAGGAGCTGTCCTGTATATATGAGCTCTCCTGTATATGCAAGCTGTCCTATATATGCGAGCTGTCCTGTATATGCAAGCTGTCCTGTATATGCGAGCTGTCCTGTAAACTAGCTGTCCTGTATATGCGAGCTGTCCTGTATATCTGAGCTGTCGTGTACATGAGCTGTCCTGTATATGCGAGCTGTCCTATATATGCGAGCTGTCCTGTATATTCCTAGCTGTCCTATATAAGCGAGCTGTCCTGTAGAAGCGAGCTGTCCTGTATATGCAAGATGTCCTGTATATCCAAGCTGTTCTGTTTAAGGGAGCTGTCTTGTATAAGCGAGCTGTCCTGTATATCTGAGCTCTCCTGTATATGCGAGCTTTCCTGTATATGCGAGCTGTCCTGTATATTAGAGCTGTCCTTTATAAGCGATCTGTTCTGTACATGAGCTGTCCTGTATATGTGAGATGTCCTGTATAAGCGAGCTGTCCTGTATATGCGAGCTGGCTTGTATATGCGAGCTATCCTGTATATGTGAGCTGTCCTATATATGCGAGCTGTCCTGTATCTGCAAGATGTCCTGTATATGCGAGCTGTCCTGTATATGCGAGCTGTCCTGTATATGCGAGCTGTCCTGTATATGCAAGATGTCCTGTATATGCAAGCTGTCCTGTATCTGCAAGATGTCCTGTATATGCGAGCTGTCCTGTATAAGCGAGCTGTCCTGTATAAGCGAGCTGTTCTGTATATACGAGCTGTCCTGCATATGCGAGCTGTCCTATATATGCGAGATGTCCTGTATATACGAGCTGTCCTGTATATGTGACTGTCCTGTATATGCGAGCTGTCCTGTAAACGAGCTGTCCTGTATATGCGAGCAGTCCTGTATATCTGAGCACTCCTGTATAAACGAGCTGTTCTGTATAAGCGAGCTGTCTTGTATAAGCGAGCTGTCCTGTATATGCGAGCTGTCCTGTATATCTGAGCTCTCCTGTATATGCGAGCTGTCCTGTACACAAGCTGTCCTGTATATGCGAGCTGACCTGTATATGCTAGCTGTCCTGTATATGCGAGCTGTCCTGTATATGCAAGCTGTCCTGTATATGCAAGCTGTCCTGTATATGCGAGCTGTCCTGTATAAGCGAGCTGTCCTGTATATGCGAGATGTCCTGTATATCCAAGCTGTTCTGTATAAGCGAGCTGGCTTGTATAAGCGAGCTGTCCTGTATATCTGAGCTCTCCTGTATATGCGAGCTTTCCTGGATATGCGAGCTTTCCTGTATATGCGAGCTGTCCTGTATATTAGAGCTGTCCTGTATAAGCGATCTGTTTTGTACACGAGCTGTCCTGTATATGTGAGATGTCCTGTATAAGTGAGCTGTCCTGTATATGCGAGCTGTCCTATATATGCGAGCTGTCCTGTATATGCGAGCTGTCCTGTATATGCGAGCTGTCCTGTATATGCAAGCTGTCCTGTATATGCAAGCTGTCCTGTATCTGCAAGATGTCCTGTATATGCAAGCTGTCCTGTATAAGCGAGCTGTCCTGTATAAGCGAGCTGTTCTGTATATACGAGCTGTCCTGTATATGCGAGCTGCCCTATATATGCGAGATGTCCTGTATATACGAGCTGTCCTGTATATGTGACTGTCCTGTATATGCGAGCTGTCCTGTATATGTGACTGTCCTGTATATGCGAGCTGTCCTGTAAACGAGCTGTCCTGTATATGCGAGCAGTCCTGTATATCTGAGCACTCCTGTATAAACGAGCTGTTCTGTATAAGCGAGCTGTCTTGTATAAGCGAGCTGTCCTGTATATGCGAGCTGTCCTGTATATCTGAGCTCTCCTGTATATGCGAGCTGTCCTGTATGTGCGAGCTATCCCATATATGCGAGCTGTCCTGTACACAAGCTGTCCTGTATATACAAGCTGACCTGTATATGCGAGCTGTCCTGTATATGCGAGCTGTCCTGTATATGCAAGCTGTCCTGTATATGCAAGCTGTCCTGTATATGTGAGCTGTCCTGTATAAGCGAGCTGTCCTATATATGCGAGCTGTCCTGTATATGCGAGCTGTCCTGTATATGCGAGCTGACCTGTATATGCAAGATGTACTGTGTATGCGAGATGTCTTGTATATGCGAGCTGACCTGTCTTTACGAGCTGTCCTGTATATGCGAGTGTCCTGTACATGTGAGCTGTCTTGTATGTGTGAGCTGTCCTGTATATGCGAGTGTCCTGTGTCAGCGAGCTGTCCTGTATATGCGAGCTGTCCTGTATATGCGAGCTGTCCTGTATGTCCAAGCTGTCCTGTATATCTGAGCACTCCTATATATGTGAGCTGTCCTGTATATACAAGCTGTCCTGTATATGCGAGCTGTCCTGTAAATGAGCTGTCCGGTATATCTGAGCACTCCTGCATATACGAGCTGTCCTGTACATGCAAGATGTCCTGTTTTTGCGAGCTGTCCTGTATATGCCAGCTGTCCTGTATATACGAGCTATCCTGTATATGCGAGCTGTCCTGTATATACAAGCTGTCCTGTATATGCGAGCTGTCCTGTATATGCGATCTGTCCTGTATAAGCGAGCTGTCCTGTAAATGTGAGCTGTCCTGTATAAGTGAGCTGTCCTGTATATGCGAGCTGTCTTGTATATGTGAGTGTCCTGTATATACGAGCTGTCCTGAATAGGTGAGCTGTCCTGTATAAGCGAGCTGTCCTGTATATGCGAGCTGTCCTGTATATGCGAGCTGTCCTGCATAAGCGAGCTGTCCTGCATATGCGAGCTGTCCTGTATATGCGAGCTGACCTGTATATGCGAGCTGTCCTGTATATACGAGCAGTCCTGTATAGGTGAGCTGTCCTGTATAAGCAAGCTGTCCTGTATATGCGAGCTGTCCTGTATAAGCGAGCTGTCCTGCAAAAGCGAGCTGTCCTGCATATGCGAGCTCTCCTGTATATGCGAGCTGTCCTATATATACGAGCTGTCCTGTTTATGCATGATGTACTGTATATCCAAGCTGTCCTGTTTATGCGAGCAGTCCTTTAAATGCGAGCTGTCCTGTATATGCGAGTGTCCTGTATATACGAGCTGTCCTGTATAAACGAGCTGTCCTGTATAAGCGAGCTGTTCTGTATAAGCAAGCTGTCCTGTATAAGCAAGCTGTCCTGTATATGCGAGCTGTCCTGTATATGTGAGCTGTCCTGTATATGCAAGCTGTCCTCGAAATGTGTGCTGTCCTGTATATGCGAGCTGTTCTGTACACGAGCTGTCCTGTATATGCGAGCTCTCCTGTACACGAGCTGTCCTGTATATACGAGCTGTCCTGTATATGTGAACTGTCCTGTATATGCGAGTTTCCTGTATATATGAGCTGTCCTGTATATGCGAGCTGTCCTGTATATGCGAGCTGTCCTGTATATGAGAGCTGTCCTGTATATGCGAGTGTCCTGTATATCCAAGCTGTCCTGTATATGTGAGCTGTCCTGTATAAGCAAGCTGTCCTGTATAAGCGAGCTGTCCTGTATATGCGAGCTGTCCTGTATATGCGAGCTGTCCTGTATATGCGAGCTGTCCTGTATATGAGAGCTGTCCTGTATATGAGAGCTGTCCTGTATATGCGAGTCTCCTGTATATGCGAGCTGTCCTGTATATGCAAGCTGTCCTCGAAATGTGTGCTGTCCTGTATATGCGAGCTGTTGTGTACACGAGCTGTCCTGTATATGGGAGCTCACCTGTACACGAGCTGTCCTGTATATACGAGCTGTCCTGTATATGCAAACTGTCCTGTATATGCGAGTTTCCTGTATATATGAGCTGTCCTGTATATGCGAGCTGTCCTGTATATGAGAGCTGTCCTGTATATGAGAGCTGGCCTGTATATGCGAGTGTCCTGTATATCCAAGCTGTCCTGTATAAGCAAGCTGTCCTGTGTAAGCGAGCTGTCCTGTATAAGCGAGCTGTCCTTCATATGCGAGCTGTTCTGTATATGCGAGCTGTCCTGCATATGCGAGCTGTCCTGTATATGCGAGCTGTCCTGTAAATGCAAGCTGTCCTGTATAAGCGAGCTGTCCTGTATAAGCGAGCTGTCCTGTATATGCGAGCTGTCCTGTAGAAGCGACCTGTTCTGTATATGCAAGCTGTCCTGCATATGCAAGCTGTCCTGTATAAGCGAGCTGTCCTGTATAAGCGAGCTGTCCTTCATATGCGAGCTGTCCTGCATATGCGAGCTGTCCTGTATATGCGAGCTGTCCTGTATATGCGAGCTGTCCTGTATAAGCGAGCTGTCCTGTATAAGCGAGCTGTCCTGTATATGCGAGCTGTCCTGTAGAAGCGACCTGTTTTGTATATGCAAGCTGTCCTGCATATTCAAGCTGTCCTGTATAAGCGAGCTGTTCTGTATAAGTGAGCTGTCCTCTATAAGCAAGCTGTTCTGTATAAGCGAGTTGTCCTGTATATCTGAGCTCTGCTGTATATGCAAGCTGTCCTGTATATGCGATCTGTCCTGTATATGTGAGGTGTCCTGTATATATGAGCACTCCTATATATGCGAGCTCTCCTGTATATATGAGCTGTACTGTATATCTGAGCACTCCTGTATATGCGAGCTGTCCTGTAAACGAGCTGTCCTGTATATCTGAGCACTCCTGTATATACGAGCTGTCCTGTATATGCAAGATGTCCTGACTATGCGAGCTGTCCTGTATATGCGAGCTCTCCTTTTTATACGAGCTATCCTGTATATGCGAGCTGTCCTGTATATACAAGCTGTCCTGTATATGCGAGCTGTCCTGTATATGCGATCTGTCCTGTATAAGCGAGCTGTCCTGTAAATGTGAGCTGTTCTGTATAAGTGAGCTGTCCTGTATATGCGAGTGTCCTGTATATACGAGCTGGCCTGTATAAGCGAGCTGTTCTGTATAAGCAAGCTGTCCTGTATAAGCAAGCTGTCCTGTATATGCGAGCTGTCCTGTATATGCAAGCTGTCCTGTATATCTGAGCACTCCTGTATATACGAGCTGTCCTGGACATGCAAGATGTCCTGTATATGTGAGCTGTCTTGTATATGTGAGCTGCCCTGTATATACGAGCTGTCCTGTATATGCGAGCAGTCCTGTATATGCGAGTCTCCTGTATATGCGAGCTGTCCTGTATATGAGAGCTGTCCTGTATATGAGAGCTGTCCTGTATATGTGAGTGTCCTGTATATCCAAGTTGTCCTGTATATGTGAGCTGTCCTGTATAAGCAAGCTGTCCTGTATAAGCGAGCCGTCCTGTATAAGCGAGCTGTCCTGTATAAGCGAGCTGTCCTGCATATGCGAGCTGTCCTGTATTTGCGAGCTGTCCTGTATATGCGAGCTGTCTTGTATATGTGAGCTGTCCTGTATATACGAGCTGTCCTGTATATGCGAGCAGTCCTGTATATGCGAGTCTCCTGTATATGCGAGCTGTCCTGTATATGCAAGCTGTTCTGTACATGAGCTGTCCTGTATGTGCGAGCTCTCCTGTACACAAGCTGTCCTGTATATACGAGCTGTCCTGTATATGTGAACTGTCCTGTATATGCGAGTTTCCTGTATATATGAGCAGTCCTGTATATGCGAGCTGTCCTGTATATGCGAGCTGTCCTGTATATGCGAGCTGTCCTGTATATGAGAGCTGTCCTGTATATGAGAGCTGTCCTGTATATGTGAGTGTCCTGTATATCCAAGTTGTCCTGTATATGTGAGCTGTCCTGTATAAGCAAGCTGTCCTGTATAAGCGAGCCGTCCTGTATAAGCGAGCTGTCCTGTATAAGCGAGCTGTCCTGCATATGCGAGCTGTTCTGTATATGCGAGCTGTCCTGCATATGCGAGCTGTCCTGTATATGCGAGCTGTCCTGTATATGCGAGCTGTCCTGTATAAGCGAGCTGTCCTGTATAAGCGAGCTGTCCTGCATATGCGAGCTGTCCTGTATAAGCGAGCTGTTCTGTATAAGCGAGCTGTCCTGTATAAGCAAGCTGTTCTGTATAAGCGAGTTGTCCTGTATATCTGAGCTCTGCTGTATATGCAAGCTGTCCTGTATATGCGAGCTGTCCTGTATATGTGAGGTGTCCTGTATATATGAGCACTCCTATATATGCGAGCTCTCCTGTATATATGAGCTGTACTGTATATCTGAGCACTCCTGTATATGCGAGCTGTCCTGTAAACGAGCTGTCCTGTATATCTGAGCACTCCTGTATATGCGAGCTGTCCTGTATATACAAGCTGTCCTGTCTATGCAAGCTGTCCTGTATATGCGAGCTGTCCTGTAAACGAGCTGTCCTGTATATCTGAGCACTCCTGTATATACGAGCTGTCCTGTATATGCAAGATGTCCTGACTATGCGAGCTGTCCTGTATATGCGAGCTCTCCTATATATACGAGCTATCCTGTATATGCGAGCTGTCCTGTATATACAAGCTGTCCTGTATATGCGAGCTGTCCTGTATATGCGATCTGTCCTGTATAAGCGAGCTGTCCTGTAAATATAAGCTGTCCTGTATAAGTGAGCTGTCCTGTATATGCGAGCTGTCCTGTATATGCGAGTGCCCTGTATATACGAGCTGGCCTGTATATGCGAGCTGTCCTGTATATGCAAGCTGTCCTGAATATGCGAGCTGTCCTGCATAAGCGAGCTGTCCTGCATATGCAAGCTGTCCTGTATATGCGAGATGTCCTGTATAAGTTAGCTGTTCTGTATAAGTGAGCTGTCCTGTATAAGCGAGCTGTCCTGTATATGTGAGCTGTCCTGTATATGTGAGCTCTCCTGTATATGCGAGCTGTCCTATATATGCAAGCTGTCCTGTATGTGTGAGCTGTCCTGTATATGTGAGCTGTCCTGTATATGCGAGCTGTCCTGTATATGCGAGCTGTCCTGTATATCCAAGCTGTCCTGTTTATGCGAGCAGTCCTGTATATGCAAGCTGTCCTGTATATCCAAGCTGTCCTCTATATGAGAGCTGTCTTGTATAAACGAGCTGTCCAATATAAGTGAGCTGTTCTGTATAAGCGAGCTGTCCTGCATAAGTAAGCTGTCCTGTATATGCGAGCTGTCCTGTATAAGTTAGCTGTTCTGTATAAGTGAGCTGTCCTGTATAAGCGAGCTGTCCTGTATATGCAAGCTGTCCTGTATATCTGAGCACTCCTGTATATACGAGCTGTCCTGGAAATGCAAGATGTCCTGTATATGCAAGCTGTCCTGTATATGCGAGCTGTCCTGTATATGCAGGCTGTCCTCTATATGTGTGCTGTCCTGTATATGCGAGCTGTTCTGTACACGAGCTGTCCTGTATATGCGAGCTCTCCTGTACACGAGCTGTCCTGAATATACGAGCTGTCCTGTATATGCGAACTGTCTTGTATATGCGAGTTTCCTGTATATATGAGCTGTCCTGTATATGCGAGCTGTCCTGTATATGCGAGCTGTCCTGTATATGAGAGCTGTCCTGTATATGAGAGCTGTCATGTATATGCGAGTCTCCTGTATATGCGAGCTGTCCTGTATATGCAAGCTGTCCTCGAAATGTGTGCTGTCCTGTATATGCGAGCTGTTCTGTACACGAGCTGTCCTGTATATGCGAGCTCACCTGTACACGAGCTGTCCTGTATATATGAGCTGTCCTGTATATGCAAACTGTCCTGTATATGCGAGTTTCCTGTATATATGAGCTGTCCTGTATATGCGAGCTGTCCTGTATATGAGAGCTGTCCTGTATATGAGAGCTGTCCTGTATATGCGAGTGTCCTGTATATCCAAGCTGTCCTGTATATGTCAGCTGTCCTGTATAAGCAAGCTGTCCTGTATAAGCGAGCTGTCCTGTATAAGCGAGCTGTCCTTCATATGCGAGCTGTTCTGTATATGCGAGCTGTCCTGCATATGCGAGCTGTCCTGTATATGCGAGCTGTCCTGTATATGCGAGCTGTCCTGTATAAGCGAGCTGTCCTGTATATGCGAGCTGTCCTGTATATGCGAGCTGTCCTGTAGAAGCGAACTGTTCTGTATATGCGAGCTGTCCTGCATATGCGAGCTGTCCTGTATAAGTGAGCTGTTCTGTATAAGCAAGCTGTCCTCTATAAGCAAGCTGTTCTGTATAAGCAATTTGTCCTGTATATCTGAGCTCTGCTGTATATGCAAGCTGTCCTGTATATGCGATCTGTCCTGTATATGTGAGGTGTCCTGTATATATGAGCACTCCTATATATGCGAGCTCTCCTGTATATATGAGCTGTCCTGTATATCTGAGCACTCCTGTATATGCGAGCTGTCCTGTAAATGAGCTGTCCTGTATATCTGAGCACTGCTGTATATGCGAGCTGTCCTGTATATACAAGCTGTCCTGTCTATGCAAGCTGTCCTGTATATGCAAGCTGTCTTGTATATGTGAGCTGTCCTGTAAACGAGCTGTCCTGTATATCTGAGCACTCCTGTATATACGAGCTGTCCTGTATATGCAAGGTGTCCTGTTTATGCGAGCTGTCCTGTATATGCGAGCTCTCCTATATATATGAGCTATCCTGTATATGCGAGCTGTCCTGTATATGCGAGTCTCCTGTATATGCGAGCTGTCCTGTATATGCAAGCTGTTCTGTACATGAGCTGTCCTGTATGTGCGAGCTCTCCTGTACACAAGCTGTCCTGTATATACGAGCTGTCCTGTATATGTGAACTGTCCTGTATATGCGAGTTTCCTGTATATATGAGCAGTCCTGTATATGCGAGCTGTCCTGTATATGCGAGCTGTCCTGTATATGCGAGCTGTCCTGTATATGAGAGCTGTCCTGTATATGAGAGCTGTCCTGTATATGTGAGTGTCCTGTATATCCAAGTTGTCCTGTATATGTGAGCTGTCCTGTATAAGCAAGCTGTCCTGTATAAGCGAGCCGTCCTGTATAAGCGAGCTGTCCTGTATAAGCGAGCTGTCCTGCATATGCGAGCTGTCCTGTATTTGCGAGCTGTCCTGTATATGCGAGCTGTTCTGTATATGCGAGCTGTCCTGCATATGCGAGCTGTCCTGTATATGCGAGCTGTCCTGTATATGCGAGCTGTCCTGTATAAGCGAGCTGTCCTGTATAAGCGAGCTGTCCTGCATATGCGAGCTGTCCTGTATAAGCGAGCTGTTCTGTATAAGCGAGCTGTCCTGTATAAGCAAGCTGTTCTGTATAAGCGAGTTGTCCTGTATATCTGAGCTCTGCTGTATATGCAAGCTGTCCTGTATATGCGAGCTGTCCTGTATATGTGAGGTGTCCTGTATATATGAGCACTCCTATATATGCGAGCTCTCCTGTATATATGAGCTGTACTGTATATCTGAGCACTCCTGTATATGCGAGCTGTCCTGTAAACGAGCTGTCCTGTATATCTGAGCACTCCTGTATATGCGAGCTGTCCTGTATATACAAGCTGTCCTGTCTATGCAAGCTGTCCTGTATATGCGAGCTGTCCTGTAAACGAGCTGTCCTGTATATCTGAGCACTCCTGTATATACGAGCTGTCCTGTATATGCAAGATGTCCTGACTATGTGAGCTGTCCTGTATATGCGAGCTCTCCTATATATACGAGCTATCCTGTATATGCGAGCTGTCCTGTATATACAAGCTGTCCTGTATATGCGAGCTGTCCTGTATATGCGATCTGTCCTGTATAAGCGAGCTGTCCTGTAAATATAAGCTGTCCTGTATAAGTGAGCTGTCCTGTATATGCGAGCTGTCCTGTATATGCGAGTGCCCTGTATATACGAGCTGGCCTGTATATGCGAGCTGTCCTGTATATGCAAGCTGTCCTGAATATGCGAGCTGTCCTGCATAAGCGAGCTGTCCTGCATATGCAAGCTGTCCTGTATATGCGAGATGTCCTGTATAAGTTAGCTGTTCTGTATAAGTGAGCTGTCCTGTATAAGCGAGCTGTCCTGTATATGTGAGCTGTCCTGTATATGTGAGCTCTCCTGTATATGCGAGCTGTCCTATATATGCAAGCTGTCCTGTATGTGTGAGCTGTCCTGTATATGTGAGCTGTCCTGTATATGCGAGCTGTCCTGTATATGCGAGCTGTCCTGTATATCCAAGCTGTCCTGTTTATGCGAGCAGTCCTGTATATGCAAGCTGTCCTGTATATCCAAGCTGTCCTCTATATGAGAGCTGTCTTGTATAAACGAGCTGTCCAATATAAGTGAGCTGTTCTGTATAAGCGAGCTGTCCTGTATAAGTAAGCTGTCCTGTATATGCGAGCTGTCCTGTATAAGTTAGCTGTTCTGTATAAGTGAGCTGTCCTGTATAAGCGAGCTGTCCTGTATATGCAAGCTGTCCTGTATATCTGAGCACTCCTGTATATACGAGCTGTCCTGGAAATGCAAGATGTCCTGTATATGCAAGCTGTCCTGTATATGCGAGCTGTCCTGTATATGCAGGCTGTCCTCTATATGTGTGCTGTCCTGTATATGCGAGCTGTTCTGTACACGAGCTGTCCTGTATATGCGAGCTCTCCTGTACACGAGCTGTCCTGAATATACGAGTTGTCCTGTATATGCGAACTGTCTTGTATATGCGAGTTTCCTGTATATATGAGCTGTCCTGTATATGCGAGCTGTCCTGTATATGCGAGCTGTCCTGTATATGAGAGCTGTCCTGTATATGAGAGCTGTCATGTATATGCGAGTCTCCTGTATATGCGAGCTGTCCTGTATATGCAAGCTGTCCTCGAAATGTGTGCTGTCCTGTATATGCGAGCTGTTCTGTACACGAGCTGTCCTGTATATGCGAGCTCACCTGTACACGAGCTGTCCTGTATATATGAGCTGTCCTGTATATGCAAACTGTCCTGTATATGCGAGTTTCCTGTATATATGAGCTGTCCTGTATATGCGAGCTGTCCTGTATATGAGAGCTGTCTTGTATATGAGAGCTGTCCTGTATATGCGAGTGTCCTGTATATCCAAGCTGTCCTGTATATGTCAGCTGTCCTGTATAAGCAAGCTGTCCTGTATAAGCGAGCTGTCCTGTATAAGCGAGCTGTCCTTCATATGCGAGCTGTTCTGTATATGCGAGCTGTCCTGCATATGCGAGCTGTCCTGTATATGCGAGCTGTCCTGTATATGCGAGCTGTCCTGTATAAGCGAGCTGTCCTGTATATGCGAGCTGTCCTGTATATGCGAGCTGTCCTGTAGAAGCGACCTGTTCTGTATATGCGAGCTGTCCTGCATATGCGAGCTGTCCTGTATAAGTGAGCTGTTCTGTATAAGCAAGCTGTCCTCTATAAGCAAGCTGTTCTGTATAAGCGATTTGTCCTGTATATCTGAGCTCTGCTGTATATGCAAGCTGTCCTGTATATGCGATCTGTCCTGTATATGTGAGGTGTCCTGTATATATGAGCACTCCTATATATGCGAGCTCTCCTGTATATATGAGCTGTCCTGTATATCTGAGCACTCCTGTATATGCGAGCTGTCCTGTAAACGAGCTGTCCTGTATATCTGAGCACTCCTGTATATGCGAGCTGTCCTGTATATACAAGCTGTCCTGTCTATGCAAGCTGTCCTGTATATGCAAGCTGTCTTGTATATGTGAGCTGTCCTGTAAACGAGCTGTCCTGTATATCTGAGCACTCCTGTATATACGAGCTGTCCTGTATATGCAAGGTGTCCTGTTTATGCGAGCTGTCCTGTATATGCGAGCTCTCCTATATATATGAGCTATCCTGTATATGCGAGCTGTCCTGTATATACAAGCTGCCCTGTATATACAAGCTGTCCTGTATATGCGAGCTGTCCTGTATATGCGATCTGTCCTGTATAAGTGAGCTGTCCTGTAAATGTGAGCTGTCCTGTATAAGTGAGCTGTCCTGTAAATGCGAGCTGTCCTGTATAAGTGAGCTGTCCTGTATATGCGAGCTGTCCTGTATATACAAGCTGTCCTGTATATGCGAGCATGTACTGTATAAGTGAGCTGTCCTGTATATGCGAGCTGTCCTGTATATACAAGCTGTCCTGTATAAGTGAGCTGTCCTGTATATGCGAGCTGTCCTGTATATACAAGCTGTCCTGTATATACAAGCTGTCCTGTATAAGTGAGCTGTCCAGTATATGCGAGCTGTCCTGTATATACAAGCTGTCCTGTATACACAAGCTGTCCTGTATAAGTGAGCTGTCCTGTATATGCGAGCTGTCCTGTATATACAAGCTGTCCTGTATATACAAGCTGTCCTGTATATACAAGCTGTCCTGTATATGTGAGCTGTCCTGTATATACAAGCTGTCCTGTATAAGCGAGCTATCCTGTAAATGCGAGCTGTCCTGTAAATGCGAGCTGTCCTGTATAAGTGAGCTGTCCTGTATATGCGAGCTGTCCTGTATATGCGAGCTGTCCTGTATATACAAGCTGTCCTGTCTATGCAAGCTGTCCTGTATATGCAAGCTGTCCTGTATATGCGAGCTGTCCTGTAAACGAGCTGTCCTGTATATCTGAGCACTCCTGTATATACGAGCTGTCCTGTATATGCAAGATGTCCTGTTTATGCGAGCTGTCCTGTATATGCGAGCTCTCCTATATATACGAGCTATCCTGTATATGCGAGCTGTCCTGTATATACAAGCTGTCCTGTATATGAGAGCTGACCTGTATATGCGAGCTGTCCTGTATATGCGAGCTGACCTGTATATGCGAGCTGTCCTGTATATGCGAGCTGACCTGTATATGCGAGCTGACCTGTATATGTGAGCTGTCCTGTATATGCGAGCTGACCTGTATATGCGAGCTGACCTGTATATGCGAGCTCTCCTATATATATGAGCTATCCTGTATATGCGAGCTGTCCTGTATATACAAGCTGTCCTGTATATGCGAGCTGACCTGTATATGCGAGCTGACCTGTATATGTGAGCTGTCCTGTATATGCGAGCTGTCCTGTATATGCGAGCTGACCTGTTTATGCGAGCTGTCCTGTATATGCGAGCTCTCCTATATATATGAGCTATCCTGTATATGCGAGCTGTCCTGTATATGCGATCTGTCCTGTATATGCGATCTGTCCTGTATAAGCGAGCTGTCCTGTAAATGTGAGCTGTCCTGTATAAGTGAGCTGTCCTCTAAATGCGAGCTGTCCTGTATAAGTGAGCTGTCCTGTATATGCGAGCTGTCCTGTATATGCAAGCTGTCCTGTATATGCAAGCATGTACTGTATAAGTGAGCTGTCCTGTATATGCGAGCTGTCCTGTATATACAAGCTGTCCTGTATAAGTGAGCTGTCCTGTATATGCGAGCTGTCCTGTATATACAAGCTGTCCTGTATATACAAGCTGTCCTGTATAAGTGAGCTGTCCTGTATATGCGAGCTGTCCTGTATATACAAGCTGTCCTGTATACACAAGCTGTCCTGTATAAGTGAGCTGTCCTGTATATGCAAGCTGTCCTGTATATACAAGCTGTCCTGTATATACAAGCTGTCCTGTATATACAAGCTGTCCTGTATATGCGAGCTGTCCTGTATATACAAGCTGTCCTGTATAAGCGAGCTATCCTGTAAATGCGAGCTGTCCTGTAAATGCGAGCTGTCCTGTATATACAAGCTGTCCTGTCTATGCAAGCTGTCCTGTATATGCAAGCTGTCCTGTATATGCGAGCTGTCCTGTAAACGAGCTGTCCTGTATATCTGAGCACTCCTGTATATACGAGCTGTCCTGTATATGCAAGATGTCCTGCTTATGCGAGCTGTCCTGTATATGCGAGCTCTCCTATATATACGAGCTATCCTGTATATGCGAGCTGTCCTGTATATACAAGCTGTCCTGTATATGAGAGCTGACCTGTATATGCGAGCTGTCCTGTATATGCGAGCTGACCTGTATATGCGAGCTGTCCTGTATATGCGAGCTGACCTGTATATGCGAGCTGACCTGTATATGCGAGCTGTCCTGTATATGCGAGCTGTCCTGTATATGCGAGCTGACCTGTATATGCGAGCTGACCTGTATATGCGAGCTGTCCTGTATATGCGAGCTGACCTGTAAAAGCGAGCTGACCTGTATATGCGAGCTGACCTGTATATGCGAGCTGTCCTGTATATGCGAGCTGTCCTGTAAATGCGAGCTGTCCTGTAAATGCGAGCTGTCCTGTATATGCGAGCTGTCCTGTATATGCGAGCTGTCCTGTATATGAATGTTCAGTCCATCCACACATGTTTTTATTGCTGCCCCTTCTAGCAGTGGGTTCCCCCATGTGTAGGCCACACTGGGCAGGGATGGCAGCTTCCCTTCTCTACAGGGTGTTAGTGATCCGATTAGATTTTTATGACAATCTGGCAGCTTTCACGGTCATTTTTCCCAGTGCTCACCCACAAATTATCAGATTTATCAAATTCAATTTCAGAAATTATCATTGTTCTGACGTGAACTCACAACATCTAAGTTGCTAATCCAGTACAATAGCCACTGCACTATACGACCATACCCACTGTTTCTTTAAGAGACCTAAGTTTAGATATAAATAAAGAAACACAAAAATGGTAGCTGTGGCTATGCTGCCATCCTGTAAGAAGGAACTAGCCAAGGTCCTGAGTGAGGTGGACGCTGTCGCACATTGGGAGGAGTGGGAATTAGTTGAATTTTTTAAATTTCATTTTTATGTGATGTGGGCATCGCTGGCAAGGTCAGCATTTATTGCCCCTCCCTAATTGCCCTTGAGAAGGTGGTGGTGAGCCGCCTTCTTGAACTGCTGCAGTTCATTAGGTAAAGGTATGCCCACAGTGCTGTTAGGGAGGGAGTTCCAGGATTTTGACCCAGCGACGATGAAGGATCGGCGATGTATTTCCAAGTCAGGATGGTGTGTGACTTGGAGGGGTACTTGCAGGTGGTGATGTTCCCATGCGCCTGCTGCCCTTGTCCTTCTAGGTGGTAGAGGTCGCGGGCTTGGGAGCATTGGCGAGTTGCTGCAGTGGATCTTGTAGTTGGTACACACTGCAGTCATGGTGCGCCGGTGGTGGAGGGAGTGAATGTTTAAGGTGGTGGATGAGGTGCCAATCAAGCGGGTTGCTTTGTCCTGGATGGTGTTGAGCTTCTTGAGTGCTGTTGGAGCTGCACTCATCCAGGCAAGTGGAGAGTATTCCATCACACTCCTGACTTGTGCTTTGGAGCTGGTGAAAAATCTTTGGGTAGTCAGAAGGTGAGACACTCGCCGCAGAATACCCAGCCTCTGACCTTCTCTTGTTGCCACAGTATTTATGTGGCTGGTCCAGTTAGGTTTCTGGTCAATGGTGATTCCCAGGATGTTGATGGTGGGGGATTCAGTGATGGTAATGCCGTTGAATGTCAAGGGGGAGGTGGTTCGACTCTCGCTTGTTGGAGATAGTCATTGCCTGGCACTTGTGTGGCGCGAATGCTACTTGCCACTTATCCTGGAGTTTGTTTCTTACTTTATGCAGTCGGGGAGGAATTTCCCAGAGTCTATTTTCTGAAATTGGCTACAATTTCTTTGTTCCTATCTCTCCCAAGAGTCAGCTTTACTGGTCTTGGGAAGGGGGGTGCATGAGTTTGCATCATGTATTGCAGTGCTGAGGAGCTGCAAACAAACAGTTTTCTCACAACTCCTCACTCCCTCTCCTGGTCTCTGGGTTTCTCACTAATCCTCACTCCCTCTCCTGGTCTCTGGGTTTCTCACTAATCCTTGCTCCCTATCCTATTTCTCACCACTCCTTGCTCCTTATCCTATTTCTCACTAATCCTTGCTCCCTCTCCTGGTTTTTCACTATCCCTTGTTCACCCGATTAGTTCTCTCTTTGTGTTGCTCTGCCCATTGCAGATTTGTGCTACTGAATCATGTCTCTTTCAGTAATTTGGGTGTTTCAACTGGCCAATACAAGTGTGTCAAATCTGGACTGAGAGCCGCATCAGCAGCTCCTGAACATCTCTTCCAGCCCATCTTCAATCCAGAGTGATGAATTCCTCCTATAAATCTACAATGTGTGAAAAATGTTACAACGTGACCCTTTTCCTTTGAGTTTTCTCCACTTCTTGTCTCTTTCTCATTCCCTTCTCTCTCACCTGTCTATTCCAGCTTTTTTTCTACTCCCAGCTTCCCACTCCATCTGCCTGCTTGTCACACATGCTCTCTGCTTCTCTCTCCAGGCAAAGTGATGTTGGAGTGTTTCCCTATGGGAGGTGGTGCTAATTGATGCTCCTTAGCAATTTAAGTTGAGTTGTTAGACAATAATTGTGGTTTTTCACTTGCCTTCTCTCTGGTGGTTCGACTACCAGAACGAGGATAGACCATTTGTCTCACTGAAGCTGTTTCTGTCAGTAGGACAAGTACGATGTGCACCGGAAAGATGCTACTCAGTCTCTGGAGGGAGGTGAATAACCGGCTATGGCTCTTTCTCCTCAACCCTGAAGGCTATCATGTAAGATCGATAGGATATCAATTTAATATTACTAGTTACATGATTTATCCGTGACAAGAGGCCATCAAGAGATAATATTCCCACAGTGCCAATAAGCCTTGGAATCATCGCATTCCATGGAGTATATGACCATCTATAAACTTCAATCCCTTTTATTTACTCGGTATCTCTTCTGCTTAATAATGTTAATGGCCTCCATGGCCTCGCCCCTTCCTATCTCTGTAATCTCCTCCAGCCCCACAACCCCCCGAGATATCTGCGCTCCTCTAATTCTGCCCTCTTGAGGATCCCTGATTATAATCGCTCAACCTTTGGTGGCCGTGCCTTCTGTTGCCTAGGCCCTAAGCTCTGGAATTCCCTGCCTGAAACTGTCTGCCTCGTTACCTCTCTTTCCTCCTTTAAGACACTCCTTAAAACCTACCTCTTTGACCAAGCTTTTGGTCACTTGCCCTAATTTATCCTTATGTGGATCGGTGTCAAATTTTTTTTGTCTTATAATACTCCTGTGCAGCGCCTTGGGACGTTTTACTACGTTAAAGGCGCTATATAAATACAAGTTGTTGTTGTTGTTGTTAACGAGGGGATTGTGTGCAATGGGTGAGGCATTGGCCTTTCATCTCTGGGACTTGGGCTCAACTCCAACCCAGACTCATGGATGAAAGTCCCCTTTGCCTCCTGTTGTAAGGTTCTCATGTGAAATGCCTTTGAGCATTCTCAACCCAGTGTGTATTCAGCAAGGGCACAGAACTGCTCTTAATTTGGCACTAACAAAGACATTTTCCAACTGCACACCTCTGGTGCAGAGACTCACCCACTGGGAGGGTATATCAGGACATCACACGCATGCAACCATATAATTTCTATCGACAATACATCGTGGGCTGCACACACGTGATTTCCCAGTATGTGGTCCCCATAGGTGAAGCTCCATGCTGGGAGCATGCAGTTGAAAAACGTACCCTTAAACCGGTGCACGAATACACGGTCTACCAATGTGCATTGAGATTAAGGCAGCTGGTTGCCATCAAAGTAAATGCAGGTAGCCAGCCAGCATTGATACAGAAAATGGATCTCCATGTTCCACAGCACAGACCAGCGCAATGGGAACCCAGCTCAAAAATAAAGGGGGGAGGGAAGAGCAACACATGGAAGTCACGATCCCGAGACAGCAGGAAAACAACTGGGCAACATAAAAGCAGACCTAGAGCGTCTACTGTACTGTATCTGATTTGCAAATGCTTGCTGGAAGGCCAATATTAGCATGATTAGCACAAAATACATTAAAGCAAAGGGTGTTGGTGGACACTGGATAAGTCTGGATACTCCAAGTGCTGGAAGCTCAGCCTGTACTCTTCAAATCCCAAATGCATAACGGAATTCTCACCAGAATGAAGACCCAAACACAATAAAAAGAGACGATATTTATAAGGACATAATAAATTAGTAATTGGAGTGAGACAATTACAGGAAGTCACAATGGTGCAGTGCAGTTTTTTTAATTTAGATTTACTGGATCTTGCAAATTGCTGCTGCACAGGATACAGACATGTCAGGGAGTCAATACTGAAACATCCATAATTAAACAATATGAAGTTACACAAGAGATTGAAATGGAAGGGAGCTGTACACATTGGCAAAATGTTGAGTCTCGTAGCAAGAGAGGTGACTCATTATTAACTGTAAGAGAGGTGCAATAGTATGTGCACAATAAGGATAAGTGCGGAGTAGATTTTAATGAACCCATTACTAGCTCAGTGCAAAAAGATCATGCTTGCGTGTCACAGTAAAATAAAGAGCAAGAAGTTACATTTTATCCAGACGGTTATAGCATATTTTACAAGCAAATACACATCCCAATCACGCCACCCTGCCCCATGCCCAATGCTCACTTCTATCAAGCACCCAAAGGCAGTGGATCATTACACATGAATGGTGCCTATGTGCCAATAATAAAAGTGCGTGTATTATCGTGTGTGGCAGGATTGGAAATATGCTGTCCACAAGGCTTGGCAATGAGGCCCTCAAATTCCGGCAACTTAGTCCACGTTGCGTTTATATTTTTAATTTGCTGGCTTCTCACATGTTAATTGTGATGGGCTGGAGATTTGGAAATAACAGTTCTTAGCACTGTTGCCTCATTGGTGCAGCAATCCTAAATCAGAATATGCACGTACGCACACACTCACACTCACATGCATGCACACACACACTCACACTCACATGCACGCACACTCACACTCACATGCACGCACACACACACTCACACTCACATGCACGCACACACACACACTCACATGCACGCACACATACACACTCACACTCACATGCACGCACACACACACTCACACTCACATGCACGCACACATACACACTCACACTCACATGCACACACACACTCACATGCACGCACACACACACTCACACTCACATGCACGCACACATACACACTCACACTCACATGCACACACACACTCACATGCACGCACACACACACACTCACATGTACGCACACACACACACTCACACACTCACACTCACACACACACACACTCACACACACACACACACACACACACACTCACACACACACACACACACTCACACACACACACACACTCACACTCACACACACATGCACGCGCACACACACACACACACACACACTTGCACGCACACATACATACACACACATGTACGTTCACACACTTGCACACACATACGGGAACTGTAGTGTAGTGGTAATGTCACTGGGCTAGTAATCCAGAGGCCTGGACTCAATGATCCAGAGATGTGAGTTCAAATCCCACCACGGCAGCTGGGGAATTTAAATTCAGTTAATTAAATAAATCTGGAATAAAAAGCTAGTATCAGTAATGGTGACCATGAAACTACCGGATTGTCGTAAAAAAACCATTACTAATATCCTTTCGGGAAAGAAATCCTTACCTGGTCTGGCCTATATGAGACTCCAGACCCACAGCAATGTGTTTGACTCTTAACTGCCCTAGCAAGCCACTCAGTTGTAACAAACCGCTACGAGAAACAATAATAACAATGAAACCGGACAGACCACCAGGCATCGACCTCGGCACCGGCTACGGACATGGCAACGGCACACCCAGCCCAGTCACCCCTGCAAAGTCATCCTCACCAACATCTGGGGACTTGTGGACAAAATTGGGAGAGCTATCCCACAGACTAGTCAAGCAACAGCCTGACATAGTCATACTCACAGAATCATACCTTTCAGCCAATGTCCCAAACTCCTCCATCCCTGGGTATGTCCGGTGGCAGCACAGTGGTGTACAGTCGGGAGGGAGTGGCCCTGGGAGTCCACAACATTGACTCCGGACCCCATGAAGTCTCATGGCTTCAGGTCAAGCATGGGCAATGAAACCTCCTGCTGATTACCACCTACTACCCTCCCTCAGCTGATAAATCAGTACTCCTCCATGTTGAGCAGCACTGAGGGTAGCAAGGGCACAGAATGTATTCTGGGTGGGGGACTTCAATGTCCATCAGCAAGAGTGGCTCAGTAGCACCACTACTGGCTGAGGACATAGCTGCAAGTCTGGGCCTGGGACAGGTGGTGAGAGAACCAACATGAAGGGAAAAACCTACTTGACCTTGTCCTCACCAATCTACCTGTCACAGATGCATCTGTCCATGATAGCATTGGTAGCAGTGACCACCATACAGTCATTGTGGAGATGAAATCCTGTCTTCACGCTGAGGACGCCCTCCATCGTGTTGGGTGGCACTGCCACCATACTAAATGGGATAGATTCAGAAAAGATCTAGCAGCTCAAAACTGGGCATCCATGAGGCGCTGTGGGCCATCAGCAGCAGCAAAATTGTATTCCACCACAACCTGTAACCTCATGGCCCAGCATATCCCTCACTCTACCATTACCATCAAGCCAGGGGACCAACCCTGGTTCAATAAGGAGTGTACAGGAGCGGAAGCTGCAACACAGGACTACATGCATGCTAAAAAGCAGAAGCAGCATGCTATAGACAGGGCTAAGTGATCCCACAATCAACGGATCAGATCAAAGCAGCACTTACTAGAGTCCATTATAAAGGATGTAATAGCTGAGCACTTGAAAAACAGTGACAGGATCGGACAAAGTCAACATGGATTTACAAAAGGTAAATCGTGCTTGACTAATCTACTGGAATTTTTTGAGGATGTAACTGGGAAAATAGATAAGGGAGAACCAATAGATGTGGTGTATTTGGACTTTCAAAAGGCTTTCGATAAGGTCCCGCATAAGAGATTAGCGTGTAAAGTTAAGGCACATGGGATTGGGGGCAAGGTATTGACTTGGATAGAGAACTGGTTGGTGGACAGAAAGCAGAGAGTAGGAATTAATGGGTCTTTTTCCGAGTGGCAAGCAGAGACTAGTGGGGTACCGCAGGGATCGGTCCTTGGACCCCAGCTATTCACAATATACATTAATGATCTAGATAAGGGAACTAAATGTAATATCTCCAAGTTTGCAGATGACATAAAGCTAGGTGGGAGTGTGTGCTGCGAGGAGGATACCGAGAAACTCCAGGATGATTTGGACAGGTTGGGTGAGTGGGCAGAAGCGTGCAATATAACGTGGATAAATGCGAGGTTATCCACTTTGGTGTCAAAAACAGAAAGGCAGACTATTATCTGAATGGCAATGGATTGGGAGAAGGGGAAATGCAACGAGACCTGGGTGTCCTTGTGCACCAGTCGCTGAAGGTAAGCATGCAGGTGCAGCAGGCGGTGAAGAAGGCAAATGGTATGTTGGCCTTCATAGCGAAAGGGTTTGAGTATAGGAACAGGGATGTCCTGCTGCAGTTGTACAGGGCCTTGGTGAGACCACACCTTGAGTACTGTGTGCAGTTTTGGTCGCCTTATCTGAGGAAGGATGTTCTTGCCATGGAAGGAGTTCAGCGAAGATTCACAAGGCTGATACCTGGGATGGCAGGAATGACATATGAGGAGAGATTGGGTTGATTGGGCTTTTTCTCGCTGGAGTATAGAAGAATGAGAGGGGATCTCATCGAAACATATAAAATTCTGACAGGTCTGGACAAACTAGATGCAGGAAGAATGTTCCCGATGGTCGGAGAGTCCAGAACCAGGGGTAATAATCTAAGGATAAGGGGTAAGCCATTTAGGACAGAAATGAGGAAGAATTTCTTCACCCAGAGAGTGGTGAACCTGTGGAATTCTCTACCACAGAAGGCAGTAGAGGCCAAGTCATTAAATATATTCAAGAATGAGTTAGATATATTTCTTAAAGCTAAAGGTATCAAGGGATATGGGGAGAAGGCAGGTACAGGGTACTGAGTTTGGATGATCAGCCATGATCTCATCGAATGGCGGAGCAGGCTCGAGGGGCCGAATGGCCTACTCCTGCTCCTATCTTCTATGTTTCTATGTTTCTACGTTTTACTCACCAATAACCTGCTCACTGATGCCCAGTTTGGGTTCTCGCCAAGACCACGCGGCTCCCGACCTCATTACTGCCTTGGTCCAAACATGGACAAAGGAGCTGAATTCCAGAGGTGAGGTGAGAGTGACAGCCCTTGACATCAAGGCAGCATTTGACCGAGTGTGGCATCAAGGAGCCCTAGTAAAACTGAAGTCAATGGGAATTGGAGGGAAAACGCTCCACTGGCTGGAATCATATCTAGCACAAGTAAGATGGTTGTGGTGGTAGAAGGTCAATCATCACAGTCCCAGGACATCGCTGCAGGAGTTCCTCAAGGCAGTGTCTTAGGCCCAACCATCTTCAGCTGCTTCATCAATGACCTTCCCTCCAACATAAGGTCAGAAATGGGGATGTTTGCTGATGACTGCACAGTGTTCAGCGCCATTCACAACTCCTCACATAATGAAGCAGTCCATGCCCGCATGCAACAAGACCTGGACGACGTTCAGGCTTGGGCTGATAAGTGGCAGGTAACATTCGCGCCACAGAAGTGCCAGGCAATGACTATCTCCAACAAGCGAGAGTCTAACCACAGCCCCTTGACATTCAATGGCATTACCATTGCCAAATCCCCCACCATCAACATCCTGGGGGTCACTATTGACCAGAAACTTAACTGGACCAGCCACATAAATACTGTGGCAACAAGAGCAGGTCAGAGGCTAGGTATTCTGTGGCGAGAGTCTCACCTCCTAACTCCCCAAAGCCTTTCTACAAGTCAGGAGTGTGATGGAATACTCTCCACTTGCCTGGATGAGTGCAGCTCCAACAACACTCAAGAAGCTCGACACCATCCAGGACAAAGCAGCCCGCTTGATTGGCACCCCATCCACCACCTTAAACATTCACTCCCTCCACCACCGGCATATTGTGGATGCAGTGTGTACCAACTACAAGATGCACTGCAGCAACTCGCCAAGCCTTCTTCGGCAGCACCTCCCAAACCCGCGACCTCTTCCACCTAGAAGGACAAGGGCAGCAGGCGCATTGGAACACCACCACCTCCAAGTCCCCTCCAAGTCACACACCATCCTGACTTAGAAGTATATCGCTGATCGTTCATCGTCGCTGGGTCAAAATCCTGGAACTCCCTCCCTAACAGCACTGTGGGAGTACCTTCACCACACGGACTACAGCAGTTCAAGAAGGTGGCTCACCACCACCTTCTGAAAGGGCAATTAAGGATGGGCAACAAATGCTGGCCTTGCCAGCAATGCCCACATCCCATAAACGAATTTTAAAAAATACACACACACATACATAAAAACACACACATATGCACGCACACATACATGCCCAAACACACAGGTGCACATACATCCACAAACATACACAGAGGCACACGCGCACACACACAAATTCCCCATTAGTGGTCAGTACAATACCTGGAACTCAACCCCCAGTGCTGGGTGCTATGATTTACAGCACCTTTGTTCCATGAACGCTTGTCTATTTTGTGGACCGAAGGCGGACTGGTAACACAAGCTGCCAGGGAAATCAAAGCGTCTGCAGTTGCCATTCAAGCTGCACATAGAACTTTCAGCAGTGAAGAGGTTGTTGCGATGGGAAGAACTGCACGAGGGGGAGACACCAGGATCATTAATGTGGCTCTGTGGTGAGATACTGGAGGGTGTGTGGTACCTATGGAACTGCACCCGAGCAAGATTCATGTTTCAGGAGAGGAGAGATGAAAGTTTGGAGAGGGACTAGAATCCACAGTTCTTTATGTTGAAGTTTCTCACAAGATCCCAAGATAGTTATGGATGAAGAAGGTCATTTGGCCCATCTTAGTTCATTTATCTGGAGAGATTGCATTACAGCATCCAATTGTTTCTTCAATGATTCCAGGGTTTTTGCCTGCACTACTCTACCCACACGTTGATCACTTTTTGTATGAAGAAGAACTTCCTGATATCAATCCTACTAGTTTGAACCCATGCCTGCTAGTTCTAACCTGCAGTTTATTTTAAATAATCTTCCAGCTTAACTTTTTCTATTTCCTTAACTACCATATATCCCTCTATAAGATCACCTCTCAGGTGCCCCCTTTCCAGGCTGAAAAGTTCAAGTTACTCCAGCCTTTCCTCATAACTCAGACCATTAACAATGGGAACAGCCTGGTACCTCTTCAGGGCACTGCCTCCCGCACTTGAATGTTTCTCTTATGTCTTGGCGACCGCAACAGGACCCAGTGTTCAACCCAGAGCACTGCAACATTTAGTTATTAGCCCCTCTGACTTATATTGTTGTCTAGATCAAAATCCTATTGGTTTTGTTGATTGTTGCTCTGTATTCAATTGGATTTGTTTAGATTCAGATACACTTAGACTCCTAGGTCTCTCTCAGTTTCTTCCTTAGTTATTTCAACACCATTCATGAAGTATGCATGTTATGTGTAGCACTTTACACTTGTCTGCATTAACTTTCATCAACCATTGTTCGGCCCACTTTTGTCCAACTCATTCTGTACTTCCTGAACTGCCTCCTGCGATCCGACTGCCCATCCTGGTTTGGTGTCTTCCACAAATCCGTAATAATATCGCAACACAGGCTTGAATGAAGAAGGCCCTCCATCCCAGAGTATCAACCCTACCATTAAGCATCGGGCTGTTTGTTAAATAAGTCCAGTCATTTGACATCAGCAACCTCCCTGGAAACCAACTGTAAAGGAATACTTCCTCACATCCATCAAAAACTTCATACATGGAATTACATAGAATTTTACAGCACAGAAACAGGCCATTCGGCCCAACCTGTCTGTGCCGGTGTTTATGCTCCACACAAGCCTCCACCCACCCTACTTCATCTCACCCTATCAGCATATCCTTCTATTCCTTTCTCCCTCATGTGTTTAATCTAGCTTCCCCTTAAATGCATCTATACTATTCGCCTCAACTACTCCATGTGGTAGCGAGTGCCACATTCTCACCACTCTCTGAGGCAACACGGTGGCATAGTGGTTAGCACTGTTACCTCACAGCGCCAGGGACCCAGGTTCGAATCCGGCCTCAGGTGACTGTGCAAACTCCACACAGACAGTCACCCCGTGTCTGCGTGGGTTTCCTCCGGGTGCTCCGGTTTCCTCCCACAGTCCAAAGATGTGCAGGTTAGGTTGATTTGGCTATGATAAATTGACCCTTAGTGTTAGGGGGATTAAATACGTGGGGATAGGGTGGGATATGTGTCGGTGCAGGCTCGATGGGCCGAAATGGCCTCTATCTGCACTGTGGGGATTCTGTGATACTTTGGCCATCTTGTCCTGCTGCCTTGGCATATCTGAAAGTATTGTTTTTTGGTTTTAAATTAGGATATAAGGGATAAATCCACAAGGACCCAGTGTCAGCCCAAACCCTTGCTCACAGAGAGTGCGGATTGGAGGATCACACTGCTGTGTTATAGCCCTATCTCCAACCCGTGCTCACATCTATCAAGACTCTTGCAAAATGACCCCTCTGGTGCCAATAAGTGTTCACTCAAAAAAGATTAAAAAGTAGATTTGTCAACAAATGAAAAGGACAATTCTAATTTTTTTTCTCAAGGATGGATATGCTTCAGTCCAAAGATAATGTGACACCAGTTTGTAATCCATTCTTGACATGCCAAAGTTATAAGGCAGCTGACAGAAAAATAATAAAAAGATGATAGAATGAAAGAAATTTATAGGCCTCTCGCTTCCAACTCTGTATTTTAATGGTCTGTGGCCCTTCCTCCCACACAGTCTTTCAGGGTTGACTTACCCTGTAAAGGATGTTTGGCAGCTATTTCTGTCGTTCAACTCAGTCGTTTTCAGACTGGTTACAGTTCTTGCCCTGCCTGAAGCCGAATCTCTGTCTCTTCAACACATCCAGTAAGCTGCTGATAGATTGTGAGAATAGTCACCTATCCAAGGGCTAAGCTCATCTCGACTGGGCAATCTCCATCCAGTGAAAGATCTACAGCTTCAATCTTGCCCCAGTTCACCTTGTGTGTGGATCACTGTCTGAATTTGTCAGTCAGCTGGAAAGAAAGCAAAGAAAGACCTTGCCTTTATAGCACGCATTTCACGACTTCAGGACCTCCCCAAAGCGCTTTACAGCCTGTTAATTACTTTTGAGCACTGTTAAAATGTAGGAAACACAGCAGCCAATTTGCGCAGATTTACGCAAACAGATAATCTATTTTAGTGATGTTGGTTGAGGGATAAATATTGGCCCGGACACCGGGGATAACTCGATGGAATAACAACAGAAAATGCTGGAAAAACTCAGCAGGCCAGGCAGCATCCGTGGAGAGAGAAACAGAGTTAACGTTTCAGGTCAAAGACCTTTCGTCAGATAACTCCCCTGCTCTTCTTCAAAATAGTGCAGTGGGATCTTTTAAGTCCAGCTGAGAGAGCAGACGGGGCCTCGGTTTAACGTCTCATCCGAAAGACGGCACCTCTGACAGTGCTGCCTAGATTTTGTCTCGGAAGTGGAACTCAAACCCACAGAGGCAAGAGTGCCACCCACAGAGTCACGGCTGATACCTGTCAGCTGACACATGGCTGTAACAAGGTAATGACCGCTACAGTTTTTTGGTTGGGTTATCTGTAATTCTCCGCATTTTATTGGAATGCTGCAGCCAATGGATCAGCTGAAGGAAATGGAGCCACATTCCCGATCTTCCCAGTCGCTCAGTGGGTAAAACAGCTGCCCGGTGTGATATTGAGACAATATAGACCTGCAGACCCAGGTTTGATGGCCAGTCTGCACTGAGTTAGCTTATTTCAGCTGGCATGTCAGTCGGGATACAACAATTGGCTCACAGGTTAGGGAAGGAAAAATCTACCAGGATTCCTGCTCCTGATCACTATTGAATGATTCCTGATCAATAAGTCCATGTATAGTGTCATGTGAGGACAGAGTCAGTTTCAGCTATGAATCTCTCTGGTCAAATGGCCTGCAAACACACTGTTATAATGTAGGAAATGTGGCAGCCAATTTGCTCAGATTTATGCAAACAGATCATTTGTTTTTTCAGTGATGTTGGTTGAGGGATAAATATTGGCCGGGACTCCAGGGGGATCTCCCCTGCTCATCTTCAAATAGCGCCATGGGACGTTTTACATCCACCTGAGAGGGCAGGCGGGGCCTCGGTTTGACGTCTTATTTGAAAGACATCTAGCGGCCATCTCAAAAGCAGGTCTGCCTGTTCGGAAGCAGGTCAACTTCTTAGTCAGCGAATTTTATATGGCAGCCACCTTAACTCGCACTGTCCTCCTCCCCTTAAGCTGCTGACTCCTGATGGTGTACAGTTCCCCTTTTGGTATGTCACCTAAGTGTACATTCTTCAAATGTGAGCCGAGATGATGTATGACCAGACCGGGGGGGGAGGGAAGTGCATCGCGCCCAATAATATTCACAAAGGTGCAAATTCCTACAGAAGTCACTGAATAGAAATTAGGAGCAGCAATCCTGGTTTATTCCATCCCCCTCCCCAGCCCAGCTACTCCAGGAGTGTTGAGGTCAATTGTAGCACCCGTTCCACCACCCTAGCTGAGATCAGCTAACTCAACAGGGACCAGGAATCTAACCTGAGATTGTCCTGGTCTACACCGGGCAGTTCCTTTGCCAACAGAGCACCTGTGGGAATCTCATAGCAACCAGTTTGACCTAAAAATGGAGAGAAAAATAGATTACAAATTCTGATCTGGTCAGCACATAAGGGCACTTTATATTTAAATTTCTCCAATATGAATCCCGCATGTTGGTATTTTAATTCAGGAGACTGCAATAGTCCAAACGTTTGATAGACAAGCTAAAAAGGTGGTGATAACACATTCCCTTGATGTGTGCCTGTAAATGAATGGAGATAAAGAACTTCCATTCATGCGGTGTGATATTATGTCGTCAGGACATCTCAAAGCAGATCTTATCCAACTAAATTAATTATTGAAGTGCAATTGTCAAGTAGACAAACATGGCGGCCAGTTTGCTCATAGCAAGATCCCCACAAACAGCCCATGAAATAAACGACCAGTTAATCTGTTTTTAGTGGTGTTGGTTAAAGAAGGACTAATGGGAGAACTCTCTGCTCTTCTGCAAAGAAAAAAAATCACCATAGGACCTTAGGGTTAAACATCGCATCCGAAAGACAACACCTCCAACAGTGCACCAAAGTGCCACCTCCGACAGTGCAGTTCTCTGTCAGTACTGCACTGAAGCATCAGTCTCGATAATGTGCTCAAGCCCAGGAGTGGGGCTTGAGCCCACAACCTTCTGACTCTGAGACAAGTGTGCTACCAACTGAGGCGAGCTGACAATATAATGGAGAAATATATCAGTTGATGAGGCCTGAGGCACTTGGGTTGCTGCACAAGAAGCATACACGATTATTCAATATTGGTCAGAGTCCAAATATTCAGCAGAATCTTTCATAATTATCTGAGAGACACTGAAGGCATATAGAGACAAAATTAATTAGTTTATGTTCCTGCCAGGAAGAGAAAGCTATAAGCCACTAAATAAGATAAAGGAAATGGCAGAGGGGTAATCCAGGCTCATCCTTAATACTCGGAGTTAGGAAGATTATAAATAGAACTTAACTCTTTGCAGAGCAGGTGTTGAACTGCCCGAAGAGCGAGCACTGGAGGATTGTGATAAGGCTACTCAGTCAGGGTCATTGTGACTTTGGGCCACAGGGTAAAATGGGCGATATCGGATCAGCTCCCTAAAATCGGGAGAGGTGTATAACGGGCGGCGATGGATAGCGCCCCTTTTACACTGTCACCCAAAGTCAAAGTTACCCACTGTGTGCGTATTTTAAAAACCCTTCAGGTGCACTTTGCCCCGATGGCTGCCCGGTCGGTACATCCACACAGACCAAGAAGGTCCCAGATTCAATTCCCAGTCTATGTTGAGTTAGCTGATCTCAGCCAGGGTGTGCTGGTAGAGGTGCTACAATAGGCCACAATGCCCTTGGGCGTGGGAGGATGAAAAAGTATCAGCCAGTATTCCCACGATTGGGACCTCCCTGCTGGAAAGTGAGGTTGGTATGGTCAGTGTCTGAGCTACCAGAGAGCAACAGGAAAAAAAAGAAAAGAAAAAAGAGAAGGCTGACGGGTGTCTTTAAAATTATGAAGGTGTTTGATAAGGTAGAGGGAGAGAAGTTGTTTCCACATGTAGGGGAGTCCAGAACTAGGGGCCATAATTATAAGATAGTCACTAATAAATCCAATAGGGAATTCAGGAGAAACTTCTTTACCCAGAGAGTGGTAATGTGGAACTTGCTACCACAAGAAGTAGTTGAGGCGAACAGCATAGATACATTTAAGGGGAAGCTAGATAAAGGAAGAAAGACTTACATTTATATATCGCCTTTCACGACCACTGGATATCTCAAAGTGCTTTACAGCCAATGAAGTACTTTTTGGAATGTAGTCACTGTTGTAATGTGGGAAACGCAGCAGCCAATTTGCACGCAGCAAGCTCCCACAAACAGCAATGTGATAACGACCAGATAATCTGTTTTTGTTATGGTGATTGAGGGATAAATATTGGCCAGGACACCGGGGAGAACTCCCCTGCTCTTCTTCAAAATAGCGCCATGGGATCTTTTACGTCCACCTGAGAGAGCAGAAGGGGCCTCGGTTTAACGTCTCATCCAAAAGACGGCACCTCCGACAGTGCAGCACTCCCTCAGTACTGCACTGGAGTGTCAGCCTAGATTTATGTGCTCAAGTCCCTGGAGTGGGACTTGAACCCACAACCTTCTGACTCAGAGGCGAGTGTGTTACCCACTGAGCCACAGTCATAGAGTCATAGGGGGCGATTTTCCCATTGGAGGCGGGTTGGAGGCAGGTTTCGGTTTGGGTGGGTTCCAAACCCGCCTCCACTGAGAGGTGGGAAAAATTTGCGATTTTCCCCTAATTGGCCAGTTGATTTCAGAGGTGTGGGTTCCCCTGGGCCAATGAGTGTTTTTGGGACTGAAACTCGCCTCTGCTGACGTCACTTATCCAACTTCATTTAAGGGCTGCTTGCTTCCTTGGCTCATTCCACTGGTTTTTGGTCGATGCTGCACCACCTCCAAGCTGTTATCTCCTTGAAGAATGGCCAGCTCCAAGGCAAGGATCTCCCCGAGGTTCTCTTTTGAGGAGCTGGGTATGCTGGCTGAGGGGGCGAGAGCTTCCCCTCATCTGGGAGGAAGAGGCCTCCCAAAGAAACCAAGGCTGTGTGGGTCCAGCTGGCAAGGGATATAACCTCCAGATCTGTGTGCAGATTGGGTGATTGATTCTGTTTATTGATGAAATGCCATCCCTGTAGGAATGTATTAAAATTAGGTGATGGCAAACTGTTGGCGTGATGGCATCTGTTATTTTGGCTTAGGCAGCTTCACATTGCGGGCTCCGCGACACTTGCGTGGTCAGGTTATTGGCCAGAGTGAAAGGAGGCCAGAGAGTCATGTCCAATTTCTATCATGTGTTAAGAAGGAGCCAAGCACATGTGCCACAATGGGCAACCTATGCAAATCTGGCCAGGATGAGTGCATTACTTGCACAAAAGTGCTTCCATGTGCTGGCACCTTCTGCCCTGTGCAGCATCAGGTGGCTGAGCAGGAGGTTGGGGCTCCTGCTGCTGTTGCTGCTGAACTGCCTGGTTCTGCTGCTGCCGTGGATGCTCCTCATCCGAATCTGAGGTCCATGGTGAAAGGAAATAAATGGTTCCCATGCTGCTGACAGATACCTCTGTTGGGGAAGCGCTCAGTCCAAACGGGGAGAGGGTCTTCCAAGGAGGTCCCACAGTTGAGAGATAGAAGCTGCAGCACCTCCGACTTCGGTAGGCCTGCTAAAAGTGCTGAAAGACCTTTGGAACAAAAGTTCTGCCACCTGCAACTGCTCCCTGATGAAAGCTCCCTTTTAATGGTGGAGCTGCAGCTGTGAGGAGGCCACCCACTTGTCAACCCGCCAGGATTAGCTGGCATGGTTTAGGAGGATGGTGCAACACGCTGAAAATGTGGTAAAATAACAAAGGCCTGTCAAAATAGGATTATAGAGGCCCTTAACTACTATTTAAGGGTCTTAACTACCTCTCCCGACTAATGGAGGCGGGACCGAATCACACCCATCAAATCCGCCTCTGGCAAAATTGCGCAGAGACAGCTTGCAGGCGGGATCCGAACCCGCCCTCAGTTTTTGCCATTTTACCAACTGTTCCGCCTCCCCGGGGCTGGGAAAATCGCCCCCATAGAGTCATAACGGCGCAGAAGGAGGCCATTCAGCCCATCGAGTCCGTGCTGGCTCTCTGTAAAGCAATCCAGTCAGTCCCATTCCCCCGCTCTATCCACGTAGCCCTGCAAGTTTATTTCCCTCAAGTGCCTATCCAGTCTCCCCTTGAAAACATTGAGTGTCTCCGCTTCCACCACTTCCGTCGGCAGCGAATTCCAGGTCCTCATCACTCGCTGCGTAAAAAAGGTTTTTCCTCACCTCCCCCCTGTATCTCTTGCCCAAAACCTTAAATCTGTGTCCCCTAGTCCTTCTACCATCAACTAGTGGGAACAGCCTTTCCCCATCTAGTTTATCCAAACCCGTCATAATCTTGTACATCTATATCAAATCACCCCTTAACCTCCTTTGCTCTAATGAAAACACATCCAGCTTCTCCAACCTGTCCTTGTAGCTAAGATCCCCCATCCCCGGAACCATTCTGGTAAATCTCCTCTGCACCCTCTCAAGGGCCTTCACATCTTTCCTAAAGTGTGGTGACCAGGACTGGACGCAATACTCCAGTTGTGGACTAACCAGCGCTTTATAAAGGTTCAGCATAACTTCTTTGCTTTTGTACTCAATACCTCTATTTATGAAGCCCAAGATCCCATATGCTTTGCTAACCACTCTCTCAATATGTCCTGCACATATGCACACATATGACCTATGCACTATAACCCCCAGGTCCCTCTGTCCCTGCACACTCTTTAAAACTGTGCCAGTAAGTGCATATTGCCTCTCCCTATTCCTTCTGCCAAAATGCATCACCTCACACTTCTCTGCATTAAATTCCATCTGCCACTTGTCTACCCATTCTGCCAGCCTTTCTATGTCCTGTTACAGTCGATTGGTATCATCCTCACTGTTTGCCACACCCCCAAGTTTGGTGTCATGGACAAATTTAGAAATTCTACTCTGTATTCCAATATCCAGGTAATTTATATATATATCAAAAAAAAAGTGGCCCCAGCATTGACCCTTGGGGAACACTACTGTCTACCATCCTCCAGCCTGACACTAAGATAAGTACATGAGGGAGAAAGGATTAGAAGGATATTTTTTTATTTTTTTTATTCGTTTATGGGATCAGGGCGTCGCTGGCAATGCCAGAATTTTTATTGCCCATCCCTAATTGCCCTTGAGAAGGTGGTGGTGAGCCGCCTTCTTGAACCGCTGCAGTCCGTGTGGTGAAGGTACTCCCACAGTGTTGTTAGGTAGGGAGTTCCAGGATTTTGACCCAGCGACGATGAAGGATCGGCGATATACTTCTAAGTCAGGATGGTGTGTGACTTGGAGGGGAACTTGGAGGTGGTGGTGTTCCCATGCGCCTGCTGCCCTTGTCCTTCTAGGTGGAAGAGGTCGTGGGTTTGGGAGGTGCTGCCGAAGAAGCCTTGGCGAGTTGCTGCAGTGCATCGTGTAGATGGTGTACACTGCAGCCACGGTACGTCAGTGGTGGAGGGAGTGAATGTTTAAGGTGGCGGATGGGGTGCCAATCAAGTGGGCTGCTTTGTCCTGGATGGTGTCGAGCTTCTTGAGTGTTGTTGGAGCTGCACTCATCCAGGCAAGTGGAGAGTATTCCATCACACTCCTGACTTGTGCCTTGTAGATGGTGGAAAGGCTTTGGGGAGTTAGGAGGTGAGACACTCGCCACAGAATACCTAGCCTCTGACCTACTCTTGTTGCCACAGTATTTATGTGGCTGGTCCAGTTAAGTTTCTGGTCAATAGTGACCTCCAGGATGTTGATGGTGGGGGATTCAGTAATGGTAATGCCGTTGAATGTCAAGGGGCAGTGGTTAGACTCTCGCTTGTTGGAGATAGTCATTGCCTGGCACTTCTGTGGCGTGAATGTTACATGCCACTTATCAGCCCAAGCCTGAACGTCGTCCAGGTCTTGTTGCATGCGGGCATGGACTGCTTCATTATGTGAGGAGTTGTGAATGGCGCTGAACACTGTGCAGTCATCAGCAAACATCCCCATTTCTGACCTTATGTTGGAGGGAAGGTCATGATGAAGCAGGTTGGGCCTAGGACACTGCCCTGAGGAACTCCTGCAGCAATGTCCTGGGGCTGTGATGATAGACCTTCAACCACCACAACCATCTTCCTTGTGCTAGGTATGATTCCAGCCAGTGGAGCGTTTTCCCTCCGATTCCCATTGACTTCAGTTTTACTAGGGCTCCTTGATGCCACACTCGGTCAAATGCTGCCTTGATGTCAAGGGCAGTCACTCTCACCTCACCTCTGGAATTCAGCTCCTTTGTCCATGTTTGGACCAAGGCAGTAATGAGGTCTGGAGCCGCGTGGTCCTGGCGGAACCCAAACTGGGCATCAGTGAGCAGGTTATTGGTGAATAAGTGCTGCTTGATAGCACGGTCGACGACACCTTCCATCACTTTGCTGATGATTGAGAGTGGACTGATGGGGCGGTAATTGGCCGGGTTGGATTTGTCCTGCTTTTTGTTGACAGTACATACCTGGGCAGTTTTCCATATTGTCGGATAGATGCCAGTGTTGTAGCTGTACTGGAACAACTTGGCTAGAGGCGCAGCTAGTTCTGAAGCACAAGTCTTCAGCACGATAGCCGGGACCCATAGCCTTATCCAGTGCGCTCAGCCGTTTCTTGATATCATGTGGAGTGAATCGAATTGGCTGAAGACTGGCTTCTGTGATGGTGGGGACCTTGGGAGTAGGCCGATATGGATCATCCACTCAGCCCTTCTGGCTGAAGTTGGTTGCAAACGCTTCAGCCTTGTCTTTTGCACTCACTTGCTGGGCTCCACCATCATTGAGGATGGGGATATTCTTGGAGCCTTCTCCTCCCGTTAGTTGTTTAATGGTCCACCACCATTCACGACTGGATGTGGCAGGACTGCAGAGCTTTGATCTGATCCATTGATAGTGGAATCGCTTAGCCCTGTCTATAGCATGCTGCTTCCGCTTTTTAGCATGCATGTAGTCCTGTGTTGCAGCTTCCCACCTCATTTTTAGGTACGCCTGGTGCTGCTCCTGGCCTGCTCTTCTACACTCGTTGTTGAACCAGGGTTGGTGGTAATGGTAGGGTGAGGGATATGCCGGGCCATGAGGTTACAGATTGCGGTGGAATACAATTCTGCTGCTGCCCCACAGCACCTCATGGATGCCCAGTTTTGAGCTGCTAGATCTGTCCTGAATCTATCCCATTTAGCACAGTGGTAGTGCCACACAACACGATAATCGGTATCCTCAGTGTGAAGACGGGACTTCGTCTCCGCAATGACCTGCGCGGTGGTCACTGCTGCCCTAGACAGATGCATATGCGACAGGTAGATTGGTGAGAACGAGGTCAAGTATGTTTTTCTCACCACCTGTCGCAGGCCCAGACTGGCAGTTATATCCTTCAGGACTCGGCCAGCAGTGGTGCTACCGAGCCACTCTTGGTGATGGACATTGAAGTCCCCCACCCAGAGTACATTCTGTGCCCTTGCTACTCTCAGTGCTTCTTCCAAGTGGTGTTCAACATGGAGGAGTACTGATTCATCAGCTGAGGGAGGGCTAATCAGCAGGAGGTTTCCTTGCCCATGCTTGACCTGAAGCCATGAGACTTCATGGGGTCCGGAGTCAATGTTGGAGGACTCCCAGGGCCACTTCTTCCTGACTGTATACCACTGTGCCGCCACCTCTGGTGGGTCTGTCCTGCCGGTGGGACAGGACATACCCAGGGATGGCGATGGAGGAGTTCGGGACATATGGCTGAAAGGTATGATTCTGTCAGGCTGTTGCTTGACTAGTCTGTGGGACAGCTCTCCCAATTTTGGCACAAGTCCCCAGATGTTGGTGAGGAGGACTTTGCAGGGTTGACTGGGCTGGGTGTGCCATTGCCGTGTCTGGGTGGTCCGTCCAGTTTCATTCTTATTATTTTGTTTCGTAGCGGTTAGTTACAACTGAGTGACTTGCTAGGCCATTTCAGAGGGCAGTTAAGAATCAACCACATTGCTGTAGGTCTGGAGTCACTTATAGGCCAGACCAGGTAAGGATGGCAGATTTCCTTCTCTAAAAGGACATTAGTGAACCAGATGGGTTTTTACGACAATCCGATAGTTTCATGGTCATCATTACCGATACTAGCTTTTTATTCCAGATTTATTTAATTAACTGAGTTTAAATTCCCCAGCTGCCGTGGTGAGATTTGAACTCACGTCTCTGGATCATTAGTCTCGGCCTACTGGATTACTAGCCCAGTGACATTACCACTACACTACCGCTCCCATTGGTATCAATTGGGTTCGATGAAGTAGGGTGGGAGGAGGCTCGTGTGGAGCACAAACGCCAGCCCAGACCAGTTGAGCCAAATGGCCTGTTTCTGTGCTGTGCATTGTATGTAACAGGTGCACACCCGTTGAGCTGTAACCCTGTGTGAGTCGGCAGTGTCAGGAGTGAAATGATGGCTGCTCTGGGAACTGTCAAAACAAATAGGTGTTTTAATATTTCCCAAATTTATATTTAGAAGGAAAATAACACAAGAGAAAGGGACTTGCTACAAAATGTAGCGGAGTTAATTTCATGAATAGTAAGTAATACAGGATGAGATTTTGGCCAAGAATCCAGCACAGACATTGCAGGAGTTGTTGCCATCTGCTTTACATTACATTCAGATAAGATTAATGAAGGGGAGACCATCAGGTCACACATTGGAGGCACAATGATCAAGATGCAGTGCCTCTCACTGCCAAAAGCATTCAACCAGACTAAATAGAGCAATCTACAAAGAGCAATGTCATCTCATATTTTTATTGATTTCAACAAAAATGAACTCGTCATCCACTATCTCCACTGTTTATGATGTTTTACATGCTCCAGCCTCCAGCTCCTTATTATACACCAGATATCTTTAATAAAACATCCTGCCTTGCATTCACCGAATCCCTCTCCATGCAAAGTCACAACTGTCGCACTAGGTTTGCACATTGGATCCTCTCGGTTTGGGTTCGTATCCAGCCCAATAAGGGATCCAGATCATAAGATAAGAATATAACATAAGAACATAAGAAATAGGAGCAGGAGTAGGCCATTTGGCCCCTCAAGCCTGCTCCGCCATTCAATAAGATCATGGCTGATCTTCTACCTCATCTCTACTTTCCTGCACTAGTCCCATATCCCTTGATTCCCTTAATATTCAAAAATCTATCGATCTCTGTCTTGAATATACTTAACAACTTAGCCTCCACAGCCTTCTGGGGTAGAGAATTCCAAAGATTCACCACTCTCTGAGTGAAGAAATTTCTCCTCATCTCAGTCCTAAATGGTCAACTCCTTATTCTGAGACTATGACCCCTAATGCTAGACTCTCCAGCAAAGGGAAACATCCTCCCTGCATCTACCCTGTCAAGCCCTGTAAGAATTTTGTATGTTTCAATGAGATCACTTCTTATTCTTCTAAACTCTAGAGAATACAGGCCTAGTCTACTCAATCTCTCCTCATAAGACAATCCCCCCATCCCAGGAACCAGTCTGGTGAATCTTCGTTGCACTCCCTCTATGGCAAATATATCCTTCCTTAGGTAAGGAGACCAAAATTGTACACAATACTCCAGGTGTGGTCTCACCAGGGCCCTATATAATTGCAGTAAGACATCTTTACTCTTATACTCAAATCCTCTTGTAATAAAGGCCAACATACATTTTGCTTGCATAATTGCTTGCTGTACCTGCATGTTAACTTTCAGTGATTCTTGTACAAGGACACCCAGGTCCCTCTGAACACCAACATTTCCAAATCCCTCACCGTTTAAAAAATACTCTGCTTTTCTATTTTTCCTACCAAAGTGGATAACTTCACATTTCTCCACATGATATTCCATTTGCCATGTTCTTGCCTACTCACTTAGCCTGTCTATATCCCCTTGAAGCCTCCTTGCATCCTCCTCACAACTTACATTCCCACCCAGCTTTGTATCATCAGCAAATTTGGATATATTACATTTGGTCCCCTCATCCAAATCATTGATGTAGATTGTGAATAGCTGAGACCCAAGCACTGATCCTTGTGGTACCCCACTAGTTACAGCCTGCCAACCCGAAAATGACCCGTTTATTCCTACTCTCTGTTTTCTGTCCATTAACCAATCCTCAATCCATGCTAGTATATTACCCCCAATCCCATGAGCCCATATTTTGTTTAATAACCTCTTATGTGGCACCTTATCGAATGCCTTCTGAAAATCCAAATACACCACATCCACTGGTTCCCCTCATCTATTCTGCTAGTCACAACCTCAAAAAACTCTAACAGATTCGTCAAACACGATTTCCCTCTCATAAATCTGTGCTGACTCTGCCCAATCCTATTATTATTTTCTAAGTGCCCTGTTACCACGTCTTTAATAACAGATTCTAGCATTTTCCCTACTACTGATATCAGGCTAACTGGTCTGTAGTTCCCCGTTTTCTCTCTCCCTCCTTTCTTAAATAGTGGGGTTACATTTGCTACCTTCCAATCCGCGGGAACCGTTCCAGAATCTATGGAATTTTGGAAAATGGCAACCAATGCATCCACTATCTCTATAGCCACCTCTTTCAAAACCCTAGGATGCAGGCCATCAGGTCCAGGAGATTTATTGGCTTACAGTCCCATTAATTTCTCCTGTAATATTTTTTTACGAATACTATTTTCTTTCAGTTCCTCATTCTCGCTAGAGCCTTGGTTCTCCCCTATTTCCAGGAAGATTTTTGTGTCTTAGAACTTAAGAAATAGGAGCAGGAGTAGACCATTCAGCCCGTCGAGCCTGCTCCACCATTCAATAAGATCATGGCTGAGCTTCGACCTCAACTCCACCTTCCCACACTATCCCTATATCCCTTGATTCCTTTAGTATCCAAAAATCTATCGATCTCTGTCTTGAATATACTCAATGACTCAGCATCCAAAGCCCTCTGGGGGAGAGAATCCCAAAGATTCACAACCCTCTGAGTGAAGAAATTTCTCCTCATCTCAGTCCTAAATGGCCGACCCCTTATTCTGAGACTGTGACCCCTAGTTCTAGACTCTTCAGCCAGGGGGAAACATCTCCCAGCATCTATCCTGTCAAGCCCTTCAAGAATTTTATACGTTTTAATGAAATCACCTCTCATTCTTCTAAACTCTAGGGAAAATAGGCCTAGTCTACTCAATCACTCCTCATAGGACAATCCTCTCATAAGAACACAAGAAAAAGGAGGAGTAGGACATTCGGCCTTTTGAGCCAGCTCTGCCATTCAATAAGGTCATAGCTGATCTTCAACTTACTGAGACATCACCTTGTGCTACCAATTTACAGCAGTGCGTCCGCACACAAGCCCTCAGCTCAGAGAAAACGCAAAATCTACTGGATCTTTCTCCCCTCCTGAAGGCACCTGACTGTTGCTCGGGTACAGTTCCACGGGGCCAATCAGCAAGTGCCCTCCCCGTGCGAGTCCATAGGCTATTCTACCATCAAAGGCCTCACGGCCAAACTCAATCCTCTCCTCGCCCGGATAGAGGTCAGAAGCAGGAAGCCTGGCCATTTGTCTTCTTTCTAAGAAAGAGGTGCTGTTGCCAATGGCTGCACCATTGTTGGTTGGCATACTAATGGTTGGCAGAGATCAACTCACCCAGTCCAGATTAGGGTCAAATCAGGTACCTTCTTGTCTGTGTGGTTCCATACTACACTGGGTGGTGCTTATGCATACAGGACCGCTGTAGGAGGTGAATACATTTGACTTTCCACTGATCACAGCCATGCCGACCGTGAAGACAGATGCAAAATCAATGATGTGCTTCAGGAAGCAACTAAGAGCAGCAACAGGGTGTGAAAGGTATATACTTTCCAAATGTTCCTTTAGATCCAGAGAGTCCCATCAACAACATAATTCTCCTGCCATAGGCAACACCCTCTGGTGAAGCTGGTAAACTCGGATAACATTTTTGTGGGCCCCACAAGCTGCCGTCAGTCTCCACTCACCCTTTTTTTAGAGACTCCTAATCTCCATGTATCCCTCTTCCGTACTTATGTTTGTTTGGGCCGTTAGTCCTTTAAAAAACAGTAAGAGAAGGCTGACAACAACTTGTGGGAGCCCACAAAAATGGGAGGATCTGATGACTGTCGTTTCCCCAGCAGTTTTATACTCAAGAGCGCTGCTTATAGTGGGGGAATTGTGCATTTATATAGCGCCTCTCACGACATCAGGATGTCCCACAGCCAATGAAGTACTTTTTGAAGTGTAGTCACTGCTGTAATGTAGGAAACGCAGCAGCCAATTTACACACAGCAAGCTCCCACAAACAGCAATGTGATAATGACCAGATAATTAGTGATGTTGGTTGAGAGATAAATATTGGCCCGGACACGGGGAGAACTCCCCTACTCTTCTTTGAAATAGTGCCGGATGGATCTATTACGTCCACCTGAGGGGGCAGACGGAGCCTCGGTTTAACATCTGATCCGAAAGATGTGGAGAATATTGCACCCTTCGTTGCTTCCTCAGGCTCACCAGTAAACCCCGCTGACTCAGCTAGTTAGGTGCACACATCACAGTGTGGAACTGAGCCACACAGCACAGGAAGGTCATGACTGGTCCTTTGTCCACTGTGAGTTGGCTCATCTCAGCGGTAGATGCAGTATAATTGGCAGCAATGCCTCTGGTTAGAGAGGTGAGAATAGCCAATGTCCCCAATCGCTGCCCAGTGACTCGTGCTGGAAACTACACGTATGTAGACATTAGGTAAAACAAACTGTCTGTGATGCTCAAATCGCCTGACAACACTCACTGCCTAGGCTCACACAGGAAGAGTGGCCACTAAGATGAGGCTCTAGAAGCCAACTGACATTTGGAATCATACCCCCAGTCAACGCCTTCAAAAGAGATGGGGAGGACAAAACTGTGGTCTCTACCTTTGCTTCCCAATGGGAAGGAGCCATCTCCAGATGGTTCTTCCACTTGTCCGAAGCCAGCCTCCTTCCAAATACAATTCCTCATTGCCTCTCCCTCCAAACGAACCTGTTTCGCACTGTTTTGCTAGGGTTTGCACTAAGCAGGTTGGCTGTTAACTGTGTTTTATATATTTCTGTACAGGAAGATCGAATTGATCACAGAGGGAGAGGGGAGGGGGATGGGAGGGGAGAGGGAGAGGGGAAGGGGATGGGAGGGAAAGGGAGAGGGGCAGGGAGAGGGCAGGGAAGGGGTAGGGGAGAGGCAGACCATAGGGGAAGGAAAGGTATTGGATGTAGAAATGCAATGTAGAGTATCCATTAGAACTGGCCACAGCCAAAGCTCCCAATTCCCCCGTGACACAGGACCCTTTCACTAGCTTGTGGAAGCTGGGGTAACCTCGCCTCCTAAAAACATTCCCCTATCACCTTTTGTTAGAGAGCATGAAAAGGAGAGGAAGCAGCAATGAATTCCAAATCAGCCAACCTCCATACTTGGGCAGGCCATGAATGGACACCCAGAACCACATAGAGCAGCAAACACGGCAACTGAACACATGCCGCAAAAGGACCCCGGGCCACATGAGCAATAACAACAGAAAATGTTGGCAATACATAGCAGGTCTGTTCGCATCCGTAAGGAGAAAAAAACAGGTTCATGATTCAGGTGTAGTATCTTTGTTATCTTTCCAATTTTCATATACTCGCTGAAATGTTGGCCTTTACAGATGTGTTTTCCCAGCATTTTCTGATTTTATTTCAGATTTCTAGCATTTGCAGATTTTTTCCCTTTTTATTTATTTAACAGGCTCCTCTAGTCCAGATATTGCAAGAAAATTCTTGGCAATCTCCTCAACGATACAAATTGTTACCAACTCCCATCTATGCTTCTTACATATTCAATAGTGATGTGACTGCCCTGCTGAATACAAGTCAGGGTATATGCATTATTTTTATGCATAATAGAGGTTCACTGTACAGCGAATGCTGTCTGCCATGATCACCTTTGGGATGGAACTCAGGTGTTGCGATGCGGATTCAAATCTGCCCCATTAATGACTGGGCCTAGCGCCATTGCCTGGTCTGGTCTTTGTTACAAGTGAGCTGCATTCAGACAATACCAACCCACTTGCACCACTGTCCGCAGACAGTGGCGTTCCAGTGTCCTCCAAGACCCAGAGCACCACTGCCCACGTATTGGCATGACCCCAATACAGAACGCAAGCACGTATGTGCCCAGTCATGGTTCAGAGGAACCTGACCCATCTATCATGTGTGGCTTCTTTCATCCATTGACTGGTCCCAAGTGTACTGGCCCGAGGAAAGTAGAGGGCAGGGAGGTGCCCGGACCCAAGGTGATAAGTAGATCGGATAGTTTCAGTGCCAATGGTGGCACTCTAACAACAAGACATATGTTGGTCTCTGGAGTGCTGTGGTATCTGCTGCTGTTATATTGCAGCTGGTACAGTGCCACCCCAGCATTCAGCCACCCACTTGACAGGTCTCGCTGGACAGGGAGGCCAATTGGAGCGAAAATTGGTTGCTTAATATTCTGGCTATTGTGTTCATTTTCTGCTGCTCTAGGACATGAACTAAATGGGGCCGGTTTTATGAATGGGCACAGCCTCATCCACCAGCCCCACAAACCAGAAAATAATAAGCACGCTGCCCGCAAATTTCCACCCATTAAAATTATGGAGTGAATATTGTCAGCCAATGAGGTTGGAGGCCGGGCGGGACTGGTAGTTTTAATTGACTCATAAACTCAGAGTCTCCAAACTCATGAGCGAAACTACAGCAAACAGAGTCTCCCGAGTACAGCGGGATTATTTCTCTAACAAAATGCAACGAGTGGAGGATAGTTATATAATACAAATTATGTGCGTAAAATCAATCCCAGTCACTTACTCCAGGCGTGATTGACGGGGCAATTACTCAATCACCACCATTTTGGCCAGGACTTGCGGTGTCACTATATGCAGCCACTAAATGAGCACATTACGAGCCCATACCCGGTGCGCTGACGGTAACGTGCATTTGTACAGAAACCAATCCTGTTAGCAAACTCCAAGCTTAACATGACCAAACACGTGAGTGCTCTTCTAGGCAGATAAGCAGGGGACTTTAATCAGTGCAAAAACCACTGTCAGTGGAATTCAGGCAAGCAGGTAGCCAGTGATTGGTAGCACTCCTGCCTCGGCCCTACCGAAAACGCATATTACCACTCAAGCTCTACGCCTGTGTAATTCACTCCCGCTACTTTTGAGCTGGAGCCTCATTAATTATGCATTGCGGATGCAAATGAGGGCTTTAAGCAGGCCTGCTGATACTTCCCATGTTTAGGAGGCTCGTCCTGCCGTGAGCCACATCCACCCCTGAACAGTGTGAAAGCAAAGAGCTCAATCTCCAAATTCAAAAGGGAAGGAGCAACCACGTTTTGATGAATGTTTTAACATGTTTTAAATTTTTCAGCCAAAATAATGTGTTTTAATATATTGAACTGTACAGGGAACACAAAGTACATTCATTTATCATTGCTTTTGCAGCTAGTGTTTTCTGGATTTTGCTTGCGTTGCCAAGTCGGACACATAGTGGGAATGTTTACGGAATGAGAGAGGGCTGGAATACAAAGGAGAGGAAGCGATGCTTCCGTTGTACAGAGCCTTGGTCAGACCCCATCTGGACACTGCGTTCAGTTTTGGGCACCGCACCTCAGGAAGAATACAGGAAACTCTTTATTAACCGGCACCGACGGGACCGGCGTGGTGCCGGTTAATCAAAAAGTCTGGATAGCGGAGAGTTATATCTCCCAACGTACGAGAGCCCCGTACACACTGACATGCGCCTGCATTCGGAGCTCCGTCTTCCCGGGGACCGCCAGCTGACCATCTGTCGTGTCCGCTGCCTATCCGGGCTGCACATTCCCCTCCCAATCTACACACTCCAATACAAGGAAAACGCCTCGGGGTGTTTTTTAAAGTTAATTTTAAACGAGAGATGAAGCAAACCCCCGGTTACCTACTAAAGAATTTTGCCGGTTAAGGGAGATTTCCGGATATTTGGGTGCCGGTTAATAAAGAGTTTCCTGTATATGGGCCTTGGAAGGGATGCAGTGCAGATTCACCAGAATGATACTGGGGCTAAAAGGGTTAAATTATAAGGACACGTTGTATAAACTTGGTTTGTATTCTATTGAGTATATAAGATTGAAGAGTGATCTGATCGAGGTGTTGGAATGTTAAAAGGATTTGATCGGGTAGATACGGAGAAACTATTTCCTCTGGTGGAGGAATCAAGAACGAGGGGGCATAATCTTAGTCAGAGCGAGGCCATTCAGGAGATAAATCAGGAAGCACTTTTTCACACAAAGGGTAGTAGAAATCTGGAATTCACCCACAAAAGACTGTGGATGTGGGGATAATCGGAGCTTTCAAGACTGAGATGGATAGACTTTTTTTGGTAAGGGTGTGGCGGATCGCCACCTAAATGGGCGCAATCCACTTTTCCGTCCATGGACAATAAATCGGGCACCTTGCCTTTAAGGCGCATGCTGCCTTTAAGGCATGGAAAAAGGAGTGGGCGGGGCCCTCAGGGTTTCGCAGAGAAATGTTGTAGCAGCCATTTTGCCAAGGAGATGTGATTAAAAGCCATGTGTTCCACATATTGACTCGGCCTCAATTCGTGCTTCGCGGCTGCCACAACATTGGTGACCCTGACGCTCAGAACGTATTCCGAGCACTGCAATGGCGGACACGAACGCAGTTTCCGTGAAACTGCCGGAGTTTTGGGAAAACCAGCCCGAAGCCTGGTTCCTCCAAGCCGAGTCCCGATTCCGGCTGCGACACATCACCACAGATGGGACGAAGTACGACTACCTCGTCACATCACTCGGTAGCTCCACAGTTACGAAGGTCTGGACAGCGCTGCAGAACCCACCTGAGGGGGGCAAGTATGCACATCTTAAGGCCGCGCTCCTTAAAAAATTTACGGCCTTGACATACCAGCGAAACTGCCACCTCCTCGACCTTCCAGGCCTCGGTGATGCCTCACCGTCAGACCTCCTCTCCCACATGCTCTCCCTCACCGACGAGAGCCCACCCGGATCCCTCTTCCGCACGCTGTTCATCTGCCAGCTACCTCTCAGCATCCGCCCAGCGATCGTGGCATCCGGCCTCACGGACCTGGAAGCCCTGGCCGATGAGGCCGACAAGCTGCTGTCCGCTCACTCCAGCCGTGACGTCACTCCGGACCTGGCAGCCACTGCCTGGGCGCGCCCCTCACCGGCCACCACGCGGCCACAAGGCCCAGCCACCGGGCTCACGGGGCCTTCGCGCCCCACTAACCCGGGCCACTGTTACTACCACGCACGATTTGGTGCCAGGGCACAATGGTGCACACCTCCCTGCTCTTTCAAGTCCGCCCCCGTACCAGCCCCCGTGATGGCCGTGGGCCACGCGGGCTCCCTGCTGTACGTCACGGATGTCAAAACCGGCCGCCGGTTCCTGTGCGACACTGGAGCTCAGCACAGCATCATCCCGGCCTCCTCCCTCGACATCCAAAAGGGCGAACGAAGACCGGCGCTGGCTGCTGCTAACGGCTCGGACATCCGGACGTACGGCACCCGCACAGTCACCCTCGACCTCGCTGGTCGCCGCTACCGATAGGAGTTCATCACTGCCAAGGTGCTCTCCCCTCTCATCGGCGCAGATTTCCTGTGCGCCCATGGCCTACTGGTAGACATCCCTCGACACCGCCTCGTGGACATGAACACCATGTCCCCCATCCTGGGCGCCATGGCCCCCCGTCAACCCGCCAACATGGCGTCACAGTGCCACGCCCGGGCCACGGATGACTACTCGGCCCTCCTGGCCGAATTCCCGGCCCTTACCAATCCGACCTTCTCCGCGGAGGCCGCCAAACACAGGGTGGAACACTTCATCCCCACCACAGGCCCCCCAGTGTACGCCCACGCCCGCAGGCTGGACCCGGCCAAACTGGAGATCGTGCGGACCGAGTTTGCCACCATGGAACAGCTCGGCATCATCCGCCGCTCCAACAGTCCCTGGGCCTCCCCACTCCACATCACCCCCAAACCAGGCCGGGGTTGGCACCCCTGCGGGGATTACCGCCGCCTCAACGACGCCACCACCCCTGATCGGTACCCCGTGCCGCACATCCAGGACTTCTCGGCTAGACTGACCGGCCGCTCAGTCTTTTCCAAGTTCGACCTGGTGCGCGGCTACCACCAAGTCCCCGTCCACCCCGCGGACGTCCCCAAGACAGCCGTAATCACCCCCTTCGACCTTTGAGTTCTTGCGGATGCCCTTCGGCCTCAAAAACGCGGCCCAGGCATTCCAATGGCTCATGGACTCGGTCCTTGGGACCTGAAGTTCCTGTTCGTCTACCTGGATGATATCCTGGTAGCCAGTTCCTCCAAGCAGGAACACCTCCGCATCCTGTTCGGGCGCCTCAGCGACCACGGGCTCATCCTCAGCCCAGCCAAATGCCAGTTCGGCCTGGACAAGATCGACTTCCTCGGCCACCACATCACCCATGTTGGGGCCATTCCCCTGCCCACCAAGGTGCAGGCCGTCCAACAATTTCCCCGCCCCACCACCATCAAAGGCCTCCAGGAGTTCCTCGGGATGGTGAATTTCTACAACCGCTTCATCCCCAAAGCGGTGTCCCTCATGAGGCCCCTGTATGAAGCCCTCCGGGGCAGGAGCGGCAAGATGGCGGTCGAATGGACGGCAGACGCGTCAGCCGCCTTCGACTCCACCAAGACCGCGCTCGCCAACACCACCCTGCTCGCGCACCCACGGCCCAATGCCAGGGTAGCGCTCACCACGGACGCCTCCGACCACGCGGTCGGCACCGTGTATGAGCTGTGGGTCGACGGCGCCTGGCAACCACTTACCTTCTTCAGCCGCCAACTACGCCCCCCGGAGGTCAAGTACAGCACCTTCGACCGCGAGCTCCTCGCGCTGTTCCTGGCGGTCCGCCATTTTTGGTTTTTGCTGGAGGGCCACCCCTTCACTGCGTTTGTCGACCACAAACCCCTAACATTCGCAATGGCAAAGACAACCGACCCCATGTCCGCCAGGCAGCAGCGCCAGCTCGCGGCAGTGTCCGAGTTCACCACGGACATCCAACACGTCTCCAGCCGAGACAATGTGGTAACCGACTGCCTCTCCCGCCCCGCCATCCACGCCGCACACCTGGCAGTCGACTGCGCTCAACTCGCAGCAGACCAGATCACCGACCCTGATCTGCTCTCCGCACCTACCAAGGCTACGCCTGGCTGATGTCGCTTGTGGCCCGACCGCAGTCACGGTCAAGTGCGACATATCCCTATGTCAACCTCGCCCGTCGTCCCAGCGCCGCCGGGTATTTGAGATTCTCCACAACCTCTCCCACCCCGGCGCCCGCGCATCCATCAAATTGGTAGCCAACCGCTTTGTCTGGCACGGCCTTCGCAAGGATGTGCGTACTTGGGCCAACTCCTGCCTAGCCTGCCAACGGGCCAAGGTGCAGCAACCCACGAAAGCACCCCTCGAGGAGTTTACCGTACCTTCGCGTAGATTCGACCACATCCACGTGGACATCGTCGGGCCCCTGCCGCAAGGCCACACGCACTTGCTGACGCTCGTTGACCGCACCACGCGCTGGCCCGAGGCAATTCCACTGACTTCTACCACCACCGCCGACATCGCCAGAGCCTTCGTCAGCACCTGGGTCGCACGGTTCGGCGTCCCCTCCGACATGACGTCGGACAGAGGTCCCCAATTTACCTCTGAACTCTGGACCGCCGTCGCACACAATCTCGGGGTGATCATTCACCGCACCACAGCATACCACCCCCAAGCCAACGGACTGTGAGCGCGGTTCCACAGATCCTTGAAGGCATCTCTTCGAGCCAGCCTCCAGGACGGCGCCTGGACCGACCGACTCCCGTGGGTCCTCCTCGGCCTGCGCACCGCGGTTAAAGAAGACCTCCACGCATCGGCAGCAGAGCTCGTGTACAGTCAGCCGCTGCGCGTACCCGGCGAGTTCCTGCCCAACGCCACGACTTCGCCTCACCGGCGCTACAGTTTGCCCCGTTGCCCATCGCCCGACACGGCGAATCCACCTCACACGTCCCACTAAGCCTGCACCAGGCACGGTTCGTTTTCGTCCGGCATGACGCCCACCGCGGACACCTTCAACCCCCGTATGACGGGCCCTACAAGGTGCTACAGGCTGGGGACAAATTTTTCACGCTGCAAGTGGGCGAGAGGACCGAAAAAGTGTCGGTTGACCGACTCAAGCCAGCACACTCGGAGCCCGGTGAGCAGGTCCCTGTAGCTCGTCCACCGCCACGCGGCCGACCTGCCTTCAAGCCAGTTCACCCGGCCGTTCCACGTCCACCGCCGTCCTACAAGAGCCGCTCCGACCAGCCCATCAGACCACCGCACCGTCTCGTCCACACCTCCGAAGCGGATTCTAGGGGGGAGCTGTGTGGCGGATCGCCACCTAAACGGGCGCAATCCACTTTTCCGTCCGTGGACAATAAATTGGGCACCTTGCCTTTCAGGCGCATGCTGCCTTTAAGGCATGAAAAAAGGAGTGGGCGTGGCCCTCAGGATTTTGCAGAGAAATGTTGTAGCAGCCATTTTGCCAAGGAGATGTGATTAAAAGCCATGTGTTCCACATATTGACTCGGCCTCAAGTCGCGCTTCGCGGCAGCCACAACAAGGGTATCAAGGGATGGAGCAAAGGCAGGTAGAAGGAGTTGAGGTACAGATCAGCCATGATCTAATTGAATGGCAGAGCAGGCTCAATGGCCTACTCCAGTTCCTAATGTCCTTCTGTCACAGAGAAACCGACTGCATAGAGAATACTTCAAAGCGTGCTACAGAACAGGAGATCTTTGAAGACAAGGTGATTGCAAAATGTATCCCATAATACCACGGTTCCCATCACCTCAGGATGCATTGTCATTGTTCGCCTTTCACCAATCACCATCGATCCCCGATCCCCAATCACCATCGAATACCGATCACCATAGATCACAGATCACCATCAATCCCCATCGATCCCCGATCACCATCGATCAATCACCATCAATCCCCAATCACCATCGATCCCTGATCAATCACCATCGATCCCCGTTCACCATCGATCCCCGTTCAATCACCGATCACCATCGATCCCCGATCCCCATCGGTCACCAATCACCATCGTTCCCCGATCACCATCGATCACCATCGTTCCCCGATCCCCATCGATTCTGATCACCTTCGATCACTGATCACCATCGATCCCCGATCACCATCGATCATCGATCATCACCGATCACCATCGATCCCCGATCACCATCGATCACCGATCACCATTGATCCCCAATCACCATCGATCCCCGATCACCATCGGTCACCAATCACCATCGATCACCATCGATCTCTGATCACCATCGATCCCCGATCACCATCGATCCCTATCGATCACTGATCACCATCGATCCTCGATCAACATCGATCTCTGATCACCATCGATCCCCATCAGTCACCGATCCCCGATCATCGGTCACCGGTCCCCATCGATCCCCGACCACCACCAATAACCATCGATCCCCGTCGGTCACCGATCACCATCGATCCCCGATCAATCACCGATCACAAACGATCCCCATCGATCACTTCTCATCGATCCTCGATCACCATCGACCCCCTTCGATCCATCGATCATCGATCACCGATCCTCGATCACCGATCAGCATCGATCCTCGATCACCGATCAGCATCGATCCTCGATCACCGATCAGCATCGATCCTCGATCACCGATCAGCATCGATCCTCGATCACCGATCAGCATCGATCCTCGATCCCCGATCAGCATCGATCCTCGATCCCCGATCAGCATCGATCCTCGATCCCCGATCAGCATCGATCCTCGATCCCCGATCAGCATCGATCCCCGATCAGCATCGATCCTCGATCCCCGATCAGCATCGATCCTCGATCACCGATCAGCATCGATCCTCGATCACCGATCAGCATCGATCCTCGATCACCGATCAGCATCGATCCTCGATCACCGATCAGCATCGATCCTCGATCACCGATCAGCATCGATCCTCGATCACCGATCAGCATCGATCCTCGATCACCGATCAGCATCGATCCTCGATCTCCGATCAGCATCGATCCTCGATCACCGATCAGCATCGATCCTCGATCACCAATCAGCATCGATCACCAATCAGCATCGATCCTCGATCACCAATCAGCATCGATCCTCGATCACCAATCAGCATCGATCCCTGATCACCATCGATCCTCGATCACCATTCACCATCGATCCCCGATCCCCATCGATCCTCGATCACCGATCAGCATCGATCACCAATCAGCATCGATCCTCGATCCCCATCGATCCTCGATCACCAATCAGCATCGATCACCAATCAGCATCGATCCTCGATCACCAATCAGCATCGATCCTCGATCACCAATCAGCATCGATCCCTGATCACCATCGATCCTCGATCACCATTCACCATCGATCCCCGATCCCCATCGATCCTCGATCACCATCGATCCCCGATCACCAATCACCATCGATCCCCGATCCCCATCACCATCAATTCCCGATCACCATTGATTCCCAATCGATCACCGATCACCATCGATTCCCGATCACCATGGATCACTTATCCCCATCGATCCCCGTCGATCATCGACCATCGATCCCCGATGATTCCCCGATCACCATCGATCCCCGATCCCAATCACCATCGATCCTCGATCATCGAGCCCCGATCACCATCAATCACTTATCACCATCGATCATCGACCACCGATCCCCATCGATCACTTATCACCATAGATCACAGATCACCATCGGTCACCATCGATCCCCGATCCCCATCGGTCACCATCGATCCCCGATCAACATCGATCACAGATCACCATAGATCACCATTGATCCCTGATCAATCACCATCAATTCCCGATCACCATTGATCCCCAATCACCATAGATCCCCATCGATTCCCCGATCACCATCGATCACAGATCACCATCGATCCCTGATCACCAATCACCATCAATTCCCGATCACCATTGATCCCCAATCACCATTGATCCCCAATCGATCACCAATCACTATCGATCCCCGATCACCATCAATCCCCGATCACCATCGATCCCCGATCACCATCAATCACCATCGATCCTCGATCACCAATCACCGATCACCATCGATCCCCATCGGTCACCAACGTTCCCCGATCAACATCGATCTCTGATCACCATCGATCCCCGATCACCATTCACCATCGATCCTCGATCACCGATCACCATCGATCCTCGATCACCATCGATCACCGATCACCATCGATTCTCGATCCCCATCGATCCTCGATCCCATCGATCCCCATCGATCCCAATCCCCATCGATCCCAATCCCCATCGATCCCAATCCCCATCGATCCCAATCCCCATCATCCCGATCACCAATCACCATCGATCCCCATCGATCCCCGATCCATCACCGATCACCATCGATCCCCGAATACCATCGATCCCCAATCACCATCAATCCCCGATCCCCATCGATCCCCGATCACCACCATCAATCCCCGATCACCATCAATCACCAATCACCATCAATCCCCGATCACCATCAATCACCAATCACCATCAATCCCCGATCACCATCAATCACCAATCACCATCAATCACCAATCCCCATCGATCCCCAATCCCCATCGATCCCCGATCACCATCGATCCCCGATCACCAATCACCATCGATCCCCAATCCCCATCGATCCCCGAATACCATCGATAACCGATCACCATCGATTCCCGTTCACCATCGATCCCCGAAATCCCCGATCACCATCGATTCCCATCGATCCCTGATCACCAATCACCATCGATCCCCGATCCCCAATCACCATCCATCCCCGTTCACCATCGATCCCCGATCATCACCATCGATCCCCGATCCCCAATCACCATCGATCCCCGATCCCCAATCACCATCGATCCCCGATCCCCGATCCCCATCGATCACCAATCACCATCAATCCCCAATCACCATCGGTCGCCGATCACCAATCACCATCAATCCCCGATCACCATCGATCCCCGATCTCCATCGATCCCCGATCACCAATCACCATCGATCCCCAATCCCCATCGATCCCCGAATACCATCGATAACCGATCACCATCGATTCCCGTTCACCATCGATCCCCGAAATCCCCGATCACCATCGATTCCCATCGATCCCTGATCACCAATCACCATCGATCCCCGATCCCCAATCACCATCCATCCCCGTTCACCATCGATCCCCGATCATCACCATCGATCCCCGATCCCCAATCACCATCGATCCCCGATCCCCAATCACCATCGATCCCCGATCCCCAATCACCATCGATCCCCGATCACCAATCACCATCAATCCCCGATCACCAATCACCATCAATCCCCGATCACCATCCATCCCCGTTCACCATCGATCCCCGATCACCATCGATCCCCAACGATCCCCGATCACCAATCACCATCAATCCCCGATCAGCATCATTGATCCCCGATCACCGATCACCAACCATCGATCCCCGATCACCAATCACCATCGATCCCCATCGATAACCGATCACCAAGCACCATCGATCCCCGATCACCATCAATCCTCGATCACCATCGATCCCCGATCACCAATCACCATCGATCCCCGATCCCCAATCACCATCCATCCCCGTTCACCATCGATCCCCGATCATCACCATCGATCCCCGATCACCAATCACCATCGATCCCCGATCCCCATCGATCCCCGATCCCCAATCACCATCGATCCCCGATCACCAATCACCATCAATCCCCGATCACCAATCACCATCAATCCCCAATCACCATCCATCCCCGATCACCATCGGTCCCCGATCACCAATCACCATCAATCCCCGATCACCATCGATCCCCGATCTCCATCGGTCCCCGATCACCAATCACCATCAATCCCTGATCACCAATCACCATCAATCCCCGATCACCATCGATCCCCGATCACCATCCATCCCCGTTCACCATCGATCCCCGATCACCATCGATCCCCAACGATCCCCGATCACCAATCACCATCGATCCCCGATCTCCATCGGTCTCCGATCACCATCGGTCCCCGATCACCGATCACCATCGATCCCCGATCTCCATTGATCCCCGATACCCGATCACCAATCACCATCGATCCCCGATCACCATCGATCCCCGATCACCAATCACCATCGGTCCCCAATCACCATTGATCCCCGATCACTGATGATCCCCGTTCACCAATCACCATCAATCCCCGATCACCATCGATCCCCGTTGACCATCGATCCCCGTCGATCCCCGATCACCATCAATCCCCAATCACCATCGATCCCCATCGATCCCCGATCACCATCATCGATCCCCGATCACCATCGATCCCCATCAATCCCCGATCACCATTGATCCCCATCGATCACCATCCATCCCCGTCGATCCCCATCCATCCCCGTCGATCCCCATCAATCCCCGATCACCATCAATCCCCAATCACCATCGATCCCCATCGATCCCCGATCACCATCATCGATCCCCGATCACCATCGATCCCCATCAATCCCCGATCACCATTGATCCCCATCGATCACCATCCATCCCCGTCGATCCCCATCAATCCCCGATCACCATTGATCCCCGATCACCATCGATCAATCCCCGATCACCATCGATCAATCCCCGAATACCATCGATCCCTGTTCACCATCGATCCCCGTTCACCGATCACCATCGATCCCCGAATACCATCGATAACCAATCACCATCGATCCCCATCGATCACCAATCACCATCCATCACCATCGATCCCCGATCCCCATCGATCCCCGATTCCCATCGATCCCCATCGATCCCTGATCCCCATCGATCACCAATCACCATCAATCCCCGATCACCAATCACCATCAATCCCCGATCCCCATCGATCACCAATCACCATCGATCCCCATCGATCACCAATCACCATCGATCCCCGATCACCAATCACCATCAATCCCCGATCCCCATCGATCACCAATCACCATCGATCCCCAGCGATCACCAATCACCATCGATCCCCGATCACCAATCACCAACAATCCCCGATCCCCATCGATCACCATCGATCCCCATCGATCCCCGATCCCCATTGATCACCAATCACCATCAATCCCCAATCGCCATCGATCCCCATCAATCACCAATCACCATCGATCCCCGATCGCCATCGATCACCAATCACCATCGATCACCAATCACCATCGATCCCCGATCACCAATCACCATCAATCCTCGATCACCATCAATCCCCGATCACCATCGATCCCCGATCACCAATCACCATCAATCCCCGATCACCATCGATCCCCATCAATCACCAATCACCATCGATCCCCGATCGCCATCGATCACCAATCACCATCGATCACCAATCACCATCGATCCCCGATCACCAATCACCATCAATCCTCGATCACCATCAATCCCCGATCACCATCGATCCCCGATCACCAATCACCATCAATCCCCGATCACCATCGATCCCCGATCACCATCGATCCCCGATCACCAATCACCATCAATCCCCGAATACCATTGATCCCCGATCACCATCGATCCCCGTTCACCATCGATCCCCGTTCACCATCGATCCCCGTTCACCGATCACCATCGATCACCAATCACCATCGATCCCCATCGATCCCCGATCACCAATCACCATCGATCCCCGATCACCAATCACCATCAATCCCCGATCCCAATCGATCCCCATCGATCCCCATCGATCATCGATCCCCATCGATCACCACTCACCATCGATCGCCATCGATCCCCATCCATCCCCGATCGCCATCGATCCCCGATCCCCATCGATCCCCATCGATCACCACTCACCATCGATCCCCATCGATCACCATCGATCCCCGATCCCCATCGATCACCAATCACCATCGATCCCCGATCGCCATCGATCACCAATCACCAACCATCGATCCCCGATCACCAATCACCGATCCCCGATCACCAATCACCATCAATCCTCGATCACCATCGATCCCCGATCATCAATCCCCGATCACCATCGATCCCCGATCACCAATCACCATCAATCCCCGATCACCATCGATCCCCAATCACCATCAATCCTCGATCACCATCGATCCCCAATCATCGATCACCATCCATCACCAATCATCGATCATCATCGATCATCAATCACCATCGATCCCCATCGATCCCCATCGATAACCGATCACCAATCACCATCGATCCTCGATCACCATCGATCCTCGATCATCCTCGATCACCAATCACCATCGATCCTCGATCACCAGTTACCATCAATTCCCGATCACCATTGATCCCCAATCGATCACCGATCACCAATCACCATCGATCCCCGATCAGCATCGATCCTCGATCACTGATCAGCATCGATCCCCGATCACCATCGATCCCCGATCACCAATCACCATCAATCCCCGATCACCATCGATCCCCGATCATCAATCCCCGATCTCCATCGATCCCCGATCACCGATCACCATCAATCCCCGATCACCGATCACCATCGGTCCCCGATCACCAATCACCATCAATCCCCGATCACCAATCACCATCAATCCTCGATCACCATCGATCCCCGATCTCCATCGATCCCCGTCGATCCCCGATCACCAATCACCATCAATCCTCGATAACCATCGGTCCCCGATCACCATCCGTCCCCGATCACCATCGATAACCGATCACCAATCACCATCGATCCCCGATCACCAATCACCATCGCTCCCCGATCACCAATCACCATCGCTCCCCGATCACCATCGATCCCCGATCACCATCGATAACCGATCACCAATCACCATCGATCCCCATCATCGATCCCCGTCGATCCCCAATCACCCCCCGATCCCCATCGATCCCCGATCACTGATGATCCCCGTTCACCAATCACCATCAATTCCCGATCACCATCGATCCCCGTTGACCATCGATCCCCGTCGATCCCCGATCACCACCATCGATCCCCAATCACCATCGATCCCCGATCACCAATCACCATCAATCCTCGATCACCATCAATCCCCGATCACCATCGATCCCCGATCACCAATCACCATCAATTCCCGATCACCATCGATCCCCGATCACCAATCACCATCAATCCCCGATCACCATCGATCCCCAATCACCATCAATCCTCGATCACCATCGATCCCCAATCACCATCAATCCCCGATCACCATCGATCCCCAATCACCATCAATCCTCGATCACCATCGATCCCCAATCACCATCAATCCTCGATCACCATCGATCCCCAATCATCGATCACCATCAATCCCCGATCACCAATCACCATCGATCCCTGATCAGCATCGATCACTGATCAGCATCGATCCCTGATCAGCATCGATCCCTGATCACCAATGATCCTCGATCACCATCGATAACCGATCACCAAGCACCATCGATCCCCGATCACCATCAATCCTCGATCACCATCGATCCCCGATCACCAATCACCATCAATCCCCGATCACCAATCACCATCGATCCCTGATCAGCATCGATCACCGATCAGCATCGATCCCTGATCACCATCGATCCTCGATCACCAATCACCAATCACCATCGAACCCCATCGATCCTCGATCACCAATCACCATCGATTCCCGCTCACCATCGATCCCCGATCAGCATCGATCCCCGATCAGCATCGATCCCCGATCACCAATCACCATCAATCCCCGATCACCATCGATCCCCGATCATCAATCCCCGATCTCCATCGGTCCCCGATCACCAATCACCATCGGTCCCCGATCACCAATCACCATCAGTCCCCGATCACCATCCATCAATCCCCGATCACCATCACCATCAATCCCCGTCGATCCCCATCAATCCCGTCGATACCCATCAGTCCTCGATAACCATCCGTCCCCGATCACCATCCGTCCCCGATCACCATCGATCCTCGATCACCATCGATAACCGATCACCAATCACCATCGATCCCCGATCACCAATCACCATCGGTCCCCGATCACCAATCACCATCGGTCCCCGATCACCAATCACCATCGATCCCCGATCACCAATCACCAATCACCATCGCTCCCCGATCACCATCGCTCCCCGATCACCATCGATCCTCGATCACCATCGATAACCGATCACCAATCACCATCGATCCCCATCATCGATCCCCGATCACCATCGATCCCCAATCACCCCCCGATCCCCATCGATCCCCGTTCACCAATCACCATCAATCCCCGATCACCATCGATCCCCGTTGACCATCGATCCCCGTCGATCCCCGATCACCACCATCGATCCCCAATCACCATCGATCCCCATCGATCACCATCGATCCCCGATCACCATCGATCCCCATCAATCCCCGATCACCATTGATCCCCATCGATCACCATCCATCCTCGTCGATCCCCATCAATCCCCGATCACCATTGATCCCCGATCACCATCGATCACAATGCATCCCCGATCACCATCGATCCCCGATCACCATTGATCCCCATCGATCACCATCCATCCCCGTCGATCCCCATCGATCACCATCCATCCCCGATCCCCATCGATCCCCGATCACCATCGATCAATCCCCGAATACCATCGATCCCCGTTCACCATCGATCCCCGAATACCATCGATAACCAATCACCATCGATCACCGATTACAAATCACCATCGATCCCCGATCACCAATCACCATCCATCACCATCGATCCCCGATCACCAATCACCATCAATCCCCGATCCCCATCGATCCCCAATCACCATCGATCCCCATCGATCCCCGATCACCATCGATCCCCGATCACCATCGATCCCCATCAATCCCCGATCACCATTGATCCCCATCGATCACCATCCATCCCCGTCGATCCCCATCAATCCCCGATCACCATTGATCCCCATCGATCACCATCCATCCCCGTCGATCCCCATCAATCCCCAATCACCATCGATCCCCGATCACAATCGATCACCATGCATCCCCGATCACCATCGATCCCCGATCACCATTGATCCCCATCGATCACCATCCATCCCCGTCGATCCCCATCGATCACCATCCATCCCCGATCCCCATCGATCCCCGATCACCATCGATCAATCCCCAAATACCATCGATCCCCGTTCACCATCGATCCCCGTTCACCGATCACCATCGATCCCCGAATACCATCGATAACCAATCACCATCGATCCCCATCGATCACCGATTACAAATCACCATCCATCACCATCGATCCCCGATCACCAATCACCATCAATCCCCGATCCCCATCGATCACCAATCACCATCGATCCCCGATCATCACCATCAATCCCCGATCCCCAATCACCATCGATCCCCATCGATCACCAATCACCATCAATCCCCGATCCCAATCGATCCCCATCGATCATCGATCCCTGATCGCCATCAATCCCCATCGATCCCCAATCACCATCGATCCCCGATCGCCATCGATCACCAATCACCATCGATCCCCGATCGCCAATCACCATCGATCACCAATCACCATCGATCCCCGATCACCAATCACCATCAATCCTCGATCACCATCAATCCCCGATCACCATCGATCCCCATCGATCACCGATTACAAATCACCATCGATCCCCGATCACCAATTACCATCCATCACCATCGATCCCCGATCACCAATCACCATCAATCCCCGATCCCAATCGATCCCCATCGATCATCGATCCCTGATCGCCATCAATCCCCATCGATCCCCAATCACCATCGATCCCCGATCGCCATCGATCACCAATCACCATCGATCCCCGATCGCCAATCACCATCGATCACCAATCACCATCGATCCCCGATCACCAATCACCATCAATCCTCGATCACCATCAATCCCCGATCACCATCGATCCCCATCGATCACCGATTACAAATCACCATCGATCCCCGATCACCAATTACCATCCATCACCATCGATCCCCGATCACCAATCACCATCAATCCCCGATCCCCATCGATCCCCAATCACCATCGATCCCCATCGATCCCCATCAATCCCCGATCACCATTGATCCCCATCGATCACCATCCATCCCCGTCGATCCCCATCAATCCCCGATCACCATTGATCCCCGATCACCATGCATCCCCGATCACCATCGATCCCCGATCACCATTGATCCCCATCGATCACCATCCATCCCCATCGATCCCCATCGATCACCATCCATCCCCGATCCCCATCGATCAATCCCCGAATACCATCGATCCCCGTTCACCGATCACCATCGATCCCCGAATACCATCGATAACCAATCACCATCGATCACCGATTACAAATCACCATCGATCCCCGATCACCAATCACCATCCATCACCATCGATCCCCGATCACCAATCACCATCAATCCCCGATCCCCATCGATCACCAATCACCATCGATCCCCGATCATCACCATCAATCCCCGATCCCCATCGATCACCAATCACCATCGATCCCCATCGATCACCATCAATCCCCGATCCCAATCGATCCCCATCGATCATCGATCCCCGATCGCCATCAATCCCCATCGATCACCAATCACCATCGATCCCCGATCACCAATCACCATCAATCCCCGATCACCATCGATCCCCGTTCACCAATCACCATCAATCCCCGATCACCATCGATCCCCAATCATCGATCACCATCAATCCCCGATCACTAATCACCATCGATCCCTGATCAGCATCGATCACCGATCAGCATCGATCCCTGATCACCAATGATCCTCGATCACCATCGATAACCGATCACCAAGCACCATCGATCCCCGATCACCATCAATCCCCGATCACCAATCACCATCGATCCCTGATCAGCATCGATCCCTGATCACCAATGATCCTCGATCACCATCGATCCTCGATCACCGATCACCATCGATCCTCGATCACCATCGATCCTCGATCACCAATCACCAATCACCATCGATCCCCATCGATCCTCGATCACCATCAATCCCCGATCACCATCGATCCCCAATCACCATCAATCCTCGATCACCATCGAACCCCAATCATTGATCACCATCAATCCCCGATCACCAATCACCATCGATCCCTGATCAGCATCGATCCCTGATCACCAATGATCCTCGATCACCATCGATCCTCGATCACCGATCACCATCGATCCTCGATCACCATCAATCCTCGATCACCAATCACCAATCACCATCGATCCCCATCGATCCTCGATCACCAATCACCATCAATTCCCGATCACCATTGATCCCCAATCGATCACCGATCACCAATCACCATCAATTCCCGATCACCATTGATCCCCAATCGATCACCGATCACCAATCACCATTGATTCCCGCTCACCATCGATCCACATTACCATCAATTCCCGATCACCATCGATCCCCAATCGATCCCCGATCAATCACCATGGATCACTTATCCCCCATCGATCCCCGTCGATCATCGATCCCCATCACCATCGATCCCCGATCACCATCAATCACTTATCACCATCGATTCCCCATCAATCACCAACGACCATCGATCCCCGATCCCCATCGATCACAGATCACCATCGGTCCCCAATCACCATCGATCCCCATCGATAACCGATCACCAAGCACCATCGATCACCATCAATCCTCGATCACCAATCACCATTGATCCCCGATCACCATCGATCCCTGATCACCATCGATCCCCAATCACCATCGATCCCCAATCACCGATCCCCATCCATCACCGATCAGCATCATCGATCCCCGATCACCAACCATCGATCCCCGATCAATCACCATCGATCCCCGATCAGCATCATCGATCCCCGATCACCGATCACCAACCATCGATAACCGATCACCAAGCACCATCGATCCTCGATCACCAATCATCCCTGATCACCATCGATCCTCGATCACCAATCACCAATCACCATCGATCCCCATCAATCCTCGATCACCACCATCGATTCCCGCTCACCATCGATCCCCAATCACCATCGATCCCCGATCCCCATCGATCATCAATCACCATCAATTCCCGATCACCATTGATCCCCAATCGATCACCGATCACCAATCACCATCGATTCCCGCTCACCATCGATCCCTGATCACCATCGATCACCAATCACCATCGATCCCCGATCACCATTACCATCAATTCCCGATCACCATCGATCCCCGATCACCATGGATCACTTATCCCCATCGATCCCCGTCGATCATCGATCCCCGATCATAGATTCTCGATCACCATCGATCCCCGATCATCGAGCCCCGATCACCATCAATCACTTATCACCATAGATCATAGATCATCGATCCCCAATCACCATCGATCCCCGATCACCATCGATCCCCAATCATCGATCCCCATCCATCACCAATCATCGATCCCCATCGATAACCGATCCCCGATCACCATCGATCCCCGATCACCAACCACCATCGATCCCCGATCACCAACCATCGATCCCCGATCACCAATCACCGTCAATCCCCATCGATAACCGATCACCAAGCACCATCAATCCCCGATCACCATCGATCCTTGATCACCATCGATCCCCGATCACCATCGCTCCCCAATCACCATCGATCCCTGATCACCAATCACCATCGATCCCCGATCAGCATCATTGATCCCCGATCACCAACCATCGATCCCCGATCAGCATCATTGATCCCCGATCACCAACCATCGATCCCCGATCACCAATCACCATCAATCCCCATCGATAACCGATCACCAAGCACCACCGATCCCCGATCACCATCGATCCCTGATCACCAATCACCATTGATCCCCGATCACCAATCACCATCAATCCCCGATCACCATCGGTCCCCAATCACCATCAATCCCCGATCACCATCGATCCCCGTCGATCCCCGATCACCAATCACCATCGATCCCCGATCACCAATCACCATCGGTCCCCGATCACCAATCACCATCAATCCCCGATCACCATCGATCCCCGATCACCAATCACCATCGATCCCCAATCACCATCGATCCCCGTTGATCCCCGATCACCAATCACCATCGATCCCCGATCACCAATCACCATCGATCCCCAATCACCATCGATCCCCGATCACCATCGATCCCCGATCACCATCGATCCCCGTCGATCCCCGATCACCAATCACCATCGATCCCCGATCACCAATCACCAATCACCATCGATCCCCGATCACCAATCACCATCGATCCCCGATCACCAACCATCGATCCCCGATCACCAATCACCATCGATCCCCGATCACCAATCACCATCGGTCCCCGATCACCAATCACCATCAATCCCCGATCACCATCGATCCCCGATCACCAATCACCATCGATCCCCGATCACCAATCACCATCGGTCCCCGATCACCAATCACCATCAATCCCCGATCACCATCGATCCCCGATCACCAATCACCATCGATCCCCAATCACCATCGATCCCCGTCGATCCCCGATCACCGATCACCATCGATCCCCGATCACCAATCACCATCGATCCCCAATCACCATCGATCCCCAATCACCATCGATCCCCGATCACCATCGATCCCCGTCGATCCCCATCGATCACCGTCGATCCCCGATCCCCAATCACCATCGATCCCCGTCGATCCCCGATCACCAATCACCATCGATCCCCGATCACCAATCACCATCGATCCCCGATCACCAATCATCATCGATCCCCGATCACCAACCATCGATCCCCGATCACCAATCACCATCGATCCCCGATCACCAATCACCATCGATCCCCGATCACCAATCACCATCAATCCCCGATCACCATCGATCCCCGATCACCAATCACCATCGATCCCCAATCACCATCGATCCCCGTCGATCCCCAATCACCATCGATCCCCGTCGATCCCCGATCACCGATCACCATCGATCCCCGATCACCAATCACCATCGATCCCCAATCACCATCGATCCCCAATCACCATCGATCCCCGATCACCATCGATCCCCGTCGATCCCCATCGATCACCGTCGATCCCCGATCCCCAATCACCATCGATCCCCGTCGATCCCCGATCACCAATCACCATCGATCCCCGATCACCAATCACCATCGATCCCCGATCACCAATCATCATCGATCCCCGATCACCAACCATCGATCCCCGATCACCAATCACCATCGATCCCCGATCACCAATCACCATCGATCCCCGATCACCAATCACCATCAATCCCCGATCACCATCGATCCCCGATCACCAATCACCATCGATCCCCAATCACCATCGATCCCCGTCGATCCCCAATCACCATCGATCCCCGTCGATCCCCGATCACCATCGATCCCCGATCACCAATCACCATCGATCCCCGATCACCAATCATCATCGATCCCCGATCACCAACCATCGATCCCCGATCACCAACCATCGATCCCCGATCACCAATCACCATCGATCCCCGATCACCAATCACCATCGATCCCCGATCACCAATCACCATCGATCCCCGATCACCAACCATCGATCCCCGATCACCAATCACCATCGATCCCCGATCACCAACCATCGATCCCCGATCACCAACCATCGATCCCCGATCACCAATGATAACCAATCACCAAGCACCATCGATCCCCGATCACCATCGATCCTCGATCACCATCGATCCCCGATCACCAATCACCATCAATCCCTGATCCCCATCGGTCCCCGATCACCAATCACCATCAATCCCCGATCTCCATCGGTCCCCGATCACCAATCACCATCAATCCCCGATCACCAATCACCATCGATCCCCGATCACCATTGTTCCCCGATCCCCATCGATCCCCGATCCATCCCCGATCACCATCGATCCCCAATCATCGATCACCATCCATCACCAATCATCGATCCCCGTCGATCCATCGATAACCGATCACCAATCACCATCAATCCCCGATCACCATCGATCCCCGATCACCAATCACCATCCATCCCCGTTCACCATCGATCCCCGATCTCCAACCATCCCCGTTCACCATCGATCCCCGATCACCAATCACCATCGATCCCCGTTCACCATCGATCCCCATCCATCCCCGTTCACCATCGATCCCCGATCACCAACCATCGATCCCCGATCACCATCGATCCCCATCGATCCCCGATCACCAATCACCATTGATCCCCATCGGTCCCCGATCACCAATCACCATCGATCCCCATCGATAACCGATCACCAATCACCAATCACCAATCACCATCGATCCCCGATCAGCATCATCGATCCCCAATCACCATCGATCCCCGATCACCAACCATCGATCCCCATCGATCACCGATCACCAAGTACCATCGATCCCCGATCACCATCAATCCTCGATCACCATCGATCCCCGATCACCAATCACCATTGATCCCCAATCCCCATCGATCCCCCATCACCATCAATCCCCGATCACCATCGATCCTTGATCACCATCGATCACCATCGATCCCCAATCACCATCGATCCCCAATCAGCATCATCGATCCCCGATCACCGACCATCGATCACCAATCACCATCGATAACCGATCACCAATCACCATCCATCCCCGTTCACCATCGATCCCCGATCACCAATCACCATCGATCCCCGATCACCATCGATCCCCATCGATCCCCGATCACCATCGATCCCCATCGATCCCCGATCACCATCGATCCCCATCGATCCCCGATCACCAATCACCATTGATCCCCATCGGTCCCCGATCACCAATCACCATCAATCCCCGATCACCATCCATCCCCATTCACCATCGATCCCCGATCACCATCGATCCCCATCGGTCCCCGATCACCAATCACCATCAATCCTCGATCACCATCGATCCCCGATCTCCATTGATCCCCGATCACCAATCACCATCAATCCCCGATCTCCATCGGTCCCCGATCACCAATCACCATCAATCCTCGATCACCATCGATCCCCGATCTCCATTGATCCCGTCGATCCCCAATCACCATCAATCCCCGATCACCAATCACCATTAATCCTCGATCACCATCGATCCCCGATCTCCATTGATCCCCGTCGATCCCCGATCACCAATCACCATCAATCCTCGATAACCATCGGTCCCCGATCACCATCCGTCCCCGATCACCATCGATAACCGATCACCATCGATCCCCATCATCGATCCCTGATCACCATCGATCCCCAATCACTGATGATCCCCGTTCATCGATCCCCGATCACCATCGATCCCCATTGACCCTCGATCCCCGTTGACCATCGATCCCCAATCCCCATCGATCCCCGATCACCATCGATCCCCATCGATCCCTGCTCACCATCGATCCCCGATCACCATCATCGATCCCCGATCCCCAGCAATCCCCGATCACCATCCATCCCCGTCGATCCCCAGCAATCCCCGATCACCATCCATCCCCGATCACCATCGATCCCCATCCATCCCCGATCACCATCGATCCCCATCCATCCCCGATCACCATCGATCACCATCCATCCCCGATCACCATCGATCCCCAATCACCACCATCAATCCCCAATCACCATCGATCCCCATCGATCCCCGATCACCATTGATCCCCATCGATCCCTGCACACCATCGATCACCATCCATCCCCGTCGATCCCAATCAATCCCCGATCACCATTGATCCCCGATCACCATCGATCACCATCCATCCCCGATCACCATCGATCCCCATCGATCACCATCCATCCCCGATCACCATCGATCCCCATCGATCCCCGATCACCATCGATCACCATCCATCCCCGATCACCATCGATCCCCATCGATCCCCGATCACCATCTATCATCAATCCCCGAATACCATCGATCCCCGTTCACCATCGATCCCCGATCACCAATCACCAATCACCAATCACCATCGATCCCCATCGATCCCCGTTCACCATCGATCCCCAATCACCATCGATCCCCAATCACCATCGATCCCCAATCACCATCGATCCCCAATCATCGATCCCCATCGATCCCCATCGATCACCGATCACCAATCACCAATGATCACCAATCACCATCGATCCCCAATCACCACCATCAATCCCCAATCACCACCATCAATCCCCAATCACCATCGATCCCCATCGATCCCCGACGATCCCTGCTCACCATCGATCCCCATCATCGATCACCATCGATCCCCAGCAATCCCCGATCACCATCGATCACCATCCATCCCCGTCGATCCCAATCAATCCCCGATCACCATCGATCACCATCCATCCCCGATCACCATCCATCCCCATCGATCCCCGATCACCATCTATCATCAATCCCCGAATACCATCGATCCCCGTTCACCATCGATCCCCGATCACCAATCACCAATCACCATCGATCACCAATCACCATCGATCCCCATCGATCCCCGTTCACCATCGATCCCCAATCACCATCGATCCCCAATCACCACCATCAATCCCCAATCACCATCGATCCCCATCGATCCCCGATCACCATTGATCCCCATCGATCCCTGCTCACCATCGATCCCCATCATCGATCACCATCGATCACCATCCATCCCCGTCGATCCCAATCAATCCCCGATCACCATTGATCCCCGATCACCATCGATCACCATCCATCCCCGATCACCATTGATCCCCGATCACCATCGATCACCATCCATCCCCGATCACCATTGATCCCCGATCACCATCGATCACCATCCATCCCCGATCACCATCGATCCCCATCGATCCCCGATCACCATCTATCATCAATCCCCGAATACCATCGATCCCCGTTCACCATCGATCCCCGATCACCAATCACCAATCACCAATCACCATCGATCACCAATCACCATCGATCCCCATCGATCCCCGTTCACCATCGATCCCCAATCACCATCGATCCCCAATCACCATCGATCCCCATCGATCCCCATCGATAACCGATCACCAATCACCATCAATCCCCGATCACCAATCACCAATCACCAATGATCACCAATCACCAATCACCATCGATAACCGATCACCAAGCACCATCAATCCCCATCGATCCCCAATCACCATCGATCCCCGATCACCATCAATCCTCGATCACCATCGATCCCCGATCACCATCAATCCCCGATCACCGATCAGCATCGATCCCTGATCACCAATCACCAATGATCACCAATCACCATCGATCACCATCGATAACCGATCACCAAGCACCATCAATCCCCATCGATCCCCAATCACCATCGATCCCCATCGATCCCCGATCACCATCAATCCTCGATCACCATCGATCCCCGATCACCATCAATCCCCGATCACCGATCAGCATCGATCCCTGATCACCATCGATCCCCATCGATCCTCGATCACCAATCACCATCGATCCCCATCGATCCTCGATCACCAATCACCATCGATTCCCGCTCACCATCGATCCCTGATCACCATTGATCCCCATCGATTCACATTACCATCAATTCCCGATCACCAATCGATCCCCGATCAATCACCATGGATCACTTATCCCCATCGATCATCGATCCCCGATCATAGATTCTCGATCACCATCACCATCGATCCTCGAGCCCCGATCACCATCAATCACTTATCACCATCGATTCCCCATCAATCACCAACGATCATCGATCCCCGATCCCCATCGATCACTTATCACCATAGATCACAGATCACCATCGGTCACCATCGATCCCCAATCACCATCGATCCCCGATCAGCATCATCGATCCCCGATCACCAATCACCATCGATCCCCAATCACCATCAATCCTCGATCACCATCGATCCCCGATCACCAATCACCATCGATCCCCATCGGTCCCCGATCACCATCCATCCCCGATCACCAATCACCATCAATCCCCGATCACCATCCATCCCCGTTCACCATCGGTCCCCGATCACCAATCACCATTGATCCCCGATCTCCATCGGATCACCAATCACCAACGATCCCCGACGATCCCCAATCACCAACGATCCCCAATCACCAACGATCCCCAATCACCAACGATCCCCAATCACCAACGATCCCCAATCACCAACGATCCCCAATCACCAACGATCCCCAATCACCAACGATCCCCAATCACCAACGATCCCCAATCACCAACGATCCCCAATCACCAACGATCCCCAATCACCAACGATCCCCAATCACCAACGATCCCCAATCACCAACGATCCCCAATCACCAACGATCCCCAATCACCAACGATCCCCAATCACCAACGATCCCCAATCACCAACGATCCCCAATCACCAACGATCCCCAATCACCAACGATCCCCAATCACCAACGATCCCCAATCACCAACGATCCCCAATCACCAACGATCCCCAATCACCAACGATCCCCAATCACCAACGATCCCCAATCACCAACGATCCCCAATCACCAACGATCCCCAATCACCAATCATCGATCCCCGATCCCCATCGATCCCCGCTCACCATCGATCCCCGATCACCATCATCGATCACCATCGATCCCCAGCAATCCCCGATCACCATCGATCACCATCCATCCCCGTCGATCCCAATCAATCCCCGATCACCATCGATCACCATCCATCCCCGATCACCATCGATCCCCATCGATCACCATCTATCAATCCCCGAATACCATTGATCCCCGTTCACCATCGATCCCCGATCCCCATCAATCCCCGATCACCATCGATCCCCATCGATCCCTGCTCACCATCGATCCCCGATCACCATCGATTCCCAATCATCGATCCCCATCCATCACCAATCATCGATCCCCGATCACCATCGATAACCGATCACCAATCACCATCGATCCCCGATCACCAACCATCGATCCCCGATCACCAATCACCATCAATCCCCATCGATAACCGATCACCAAGCACCATCAATCCCCGATCACCATCGATCCTTGATCACCATCGATCCCCGATCCCCATCGCTCCCCAATCACCATCGATCCCTGATCACCAATCACCATCGATCCCCGATCAGCATCATTGATCCCCGATCACCAACCATCGATCCCCGATCAGCATCATTTATCCCCGATCACCAACCATCGATAACCGATCACCAAGCACCACCGATCCCCGATCACCATCAATCCTCGATCACCATCGATCCCTGATCACCAATCACCATTGATCCCCGATCCCCATCGGTCCCCGATCACCATCAATCCCCGATCACCAATCACCATCAATTCCCCGATCACCATCGATCTCCGATCACCATCGATCCCCGATCACCAATCACCATCAATCCCCGATCACCATCGGTCCCCGATCACCATCGATCCCCGTCGATCCCCGATCACCAATCACCATCGATCCCCGATCACCAATCACCATCGATCCCCGATCACCAATCACCATCGATCCCCAATCACCATTGTTCCTCGATCCCCATCGATCCCCGATCCATCCCCGATCACCATCGATCCCCATCCATCACCAATCATCGATCCCCGTCGATCCATCGATAACCGATCACCAATCACCATCAATCCCCGATCACCATCAATCCCCGATCACCATCAATCCCCGATCACCATCAATCCCCGATCACCAACCATCGATCCCCGATCACCAACCATCGATCCCCGATCACCAACCATCGATCCCCGATCACCATCGATCCCCCACCATCGATCCCCGATCAGCATCATCGATCCCCAATCACCATCGATCCCCGATCACCAACCATCGATAACCGATCACCAAGCACCATCGATCCCCGATCACCATCAATCCTCGATCACCATCGATCCCCGATCACCAATCACCATTGATCCCCAATGATCCCCCATCACCATCAATCCCCGATCACCATCGATCCTTGATCACCATCGATCACCATCGATCCCCAATCACCATCGATCCCCAATCAGCATCATCGATCCCCGATCACCAATCACCATCGATCCCCAATCAGCATCATTGATCCCCGACCATCGATCACCAATCACCATCGATAACCGATCACCATCGATCCCCGATCACCAACCATCGATCCCCGATCACCAATCACCATTCGATCCCCGATCACCATCGATCCCCATCGATCCCCGATCACCAATCACCATCAATCCCCGATCACCATCCATCCCCATTCACCATCGATCCCCGATCACCAATCACCATCGATCCCCGATCACCATCGATCCCCATCGGTCCCCGATCACCAATCACCATCAATCCTCGATCACCATCGATCCCCGATCTCCATTGATCCCCGATCACCAATCACCATCAATCCCCGATCTCCATCGGTCCCCGATCACCAATCACCATCAATCCTCGATCACCATCGATCCCCGATCTCCATTGATCCCGTCGATCCCCAATCACCATCAATCCCCGATCACCAATCACCATTAATCCTCGATCACCATCGATCCCCGATCTCCATTGATCCCCGTCGATCCCCGATCACCAATCACCATCAATCCTCGATAACCATCGGTCCCCGATCACCATCCGTCCCCGATCACCATCGATAACCGATCACCATCGATCCCCATCATCGATCCCTGATCACCATCGATCCCCAATCACTGATGATCCCCGTTCATCGATCCCCGATCACCATCGATCCCCATTGACCCTCGATCCCCGTTGACCATCGATCCCCAATCCCCATCGATCCCCGATCACCATCGATCCCCATCGATCCCTGCTCACCATCGATCCCCGATCACCATCATCGATCCCCGATCCCCAGCAATCCCCGATCACCATCCATCCCCGTCGATCCCAATCAATCCCCGATCACCATCGATCACCATCCATCCCCGATCACCATCGATCCCCATCCATCCCCGATCACCATCGATCCCCATCGATCACCATCCATCCCCGATCACCATCCATCCCCGATCACCATCTATCATCAATCCCCGAATACCATCGATCCCCGTTCACCATCGATCCCCGATCACCAATCACCATCGATCCCCATCGATCCCCAATCACCATCGATCCCCAATCACCATCGATCCCCAATCACCATCGATCCCCAATCACCATCAATCCCCAATCACCATCGATCCCCGATCACCATTGATCCCCATCGATCCCTGCTCACCATCGATCCCCGATCACCATCGATCCCCAGCAATCCCCGATCACCATCGATCACCATCCATGTCGATCCCAATCAATCCCCGATCACCATTGATCCCCGATCACCATCCACGATCACCATCGATCCCCAGCAATCCCCGATCACCATCGATCACCATCCATCCCCGTCGATCCCAATCCATCCCCGATCACCATCGATCCCCATCGAGCCCCGATCACCATCTATCATCAATCCCCGAATACCATCGATCCCCGTTCACCATCAATCCCCGTTCACCATCGATCCCCGATCACCAATCACCAATCAATCACCAATCACCATCGATCCCCATCGATCCCCATCGATCCCCGTTCACCATCGATCCCCAATCACCATCGATCCCCAATCACCATCGATCCCCAATCACCATCGATCCCCAATCACCATCGATCCCCAATCACCATCGATCCCCAATCACCGATCCCCATCGATCCCCATCGATCCCCATCGATAACCGATCACCAATCACCATCAATCCCCGATCACCAATCACCAATCACCATCGATCACCATCGATAACCGATCACCAAGCACCATCAATCCCCATCGATCCCCGATCACCATCGATCCCCGATCACCATCGATCCCCGATCACCATCAATCCCCGATCACCGATCAGCATCGATCCCTGATCACCATCGATCCTCGATCACCAATCACCATCGATCCCCATCGATCCTCGATCACCAATCACCATCGATTCCCGCTCACCATCGATCCCTGATCACCATTGATCCCCATCGATTCACATTACCATCAATTCCTGATCACCAATCGATCCCCGATCAATCACCATGGATCACTTATCCCCATCGATCATCGATCCCCGATCATAGATTCTCGATCACCATCACCATCGATCCTCGAGCCCCGATCACCATCAATCACTTATCACCATCGATTCCCCATCAATCACCAACGATCATCGACCCCCGATCCCCATCGATCACTTATCACCATAGATCACAGATCACCATCGGTCACCATCGATCCCCAATCACCATCGATCCCCGATCAGCATCAATCCTCGATCACCATCGATCCCCGATCACCAATCACCATTGATCCCCATCGGTCCCCGATCACCATCAATCCCCGATCACCAATCACCATCCATCCCCGATCACCAATCACCATCCATCCCCGATCACCAATCACCATCCATCCCCGATCACCATCCATCCCCGTTCACCATCGGTCCCCGATCACCAATCACCATTAATCCCCGATCACCAATCACCATTAATCCCCGATCACCAATCACCATCGGTCCCCGATCACCAATCACCATTAATCCCCGATCACCAATCACCATCGGTCCCCGATCACCAATCACCATCAATCCCCGATCACCATCGGTCCCCGATCACCAATCACCATCGATCCCTGATCACCAATCACCATCAATCCCCGATCACCAACGATCCCCAATCACCATCCATCCCCGATCACCAATCACCATCGATCCCCGATCACCAACGATCCCCGATCACCAACGATCCCCAATCACCAACGATCCCCAATCACCAACGATCCCCAATCACCAACGATCCCCAATCACCAACGATCCCCAATCACCAACGATCCCCAATCACCAACGATCCCCAATCACCAACGATCCCCAATCACCAACGATCCCCAATCACCAACGATCCCCAATCACCAACGATCCCCAATCGCCAACGATCCCCAATCGCCAACGATCCCCAATCGCCAACGATCCCCAATCGCCAACGATCCCCAATCGCCATCGATCCCCGATCGCCATCGATCCCCGATCACCATCGATCCCCATCGATAACCGATCACCAATCACCATCAATCCCCGATCACCAACGATCCCCAATCACCATCCATCCCCGATCACCAATCACCATCGATCCCCGATCACCAACGATCCCCGATCACCAACGATCCCCAATCGCCAACGATCCCCAATCGCCAACGATCCCCAATCGCCAACGATCCCCAATCGCCAACGATCCCCAATCACCAACGATCCCCAATCACCAACGATCCCCAATCACCAACGATCCCCAATCACCAACGATCCCCAATCACCAACGATCCCCAATCACCAACGATCCCCAATCACCAACGATCCCCAATCACCAACGATCCCCAATCACCAACGATCCCCAATCACCAACGATCCCCAATCACCAACGATCCCCAATCACCAACGATCCCCAATCACCAACGATCCCCAATCGCCAACGATCCCCAATCGCCAACGATCCCCAATCGCCAACGATCCCCAATCGCCAACGATCCCCAATCGCCAACGATCCCCAATCACCAACGATCCCCAATCACCAACGATCCCCAATCACCAACGATCCCCAATCACCAACGATCCCCAATCACCAACGATCCCCAATCACCAACGATCCCCAATCACCAACGATCCCCAATCGCCAACGATCCCCAATCGCCAACGATCCCCAATCGCCAACGATCCCCAATCGCCAACGATCCCCAATCGCCAACGATCCCCAATCGCCAACGATCCCCAATCGCCAACGATCCCCAATCGCCAACGATCCCCAATCGCCAACGATCCCCAATCGCCATCGATCCCCGATCACCATCGATCCCCATCGATAACCGATCACCAATCACCATCAATCCCCGATCACCAACGATCCCCAATCACCATCCATCCCCGATCACCAATCACCATCGATCCCCGATCACCAACGATCCCCGATCACCAACGATCCCCAATCGCCAACGATCCCCAATCGCCAACGATCCCCAATCGCCAACGATCCCCAATCGCCAACGATCCCCAATCGCCAACGATCCCCAATCGCCAACGATCCCCAATCGCCAACGATCCCCAATCGCCAACGATCCCCAATCGCCAACGATCCCCAATCACCAACGATCCCCATCGATCCCCGATCACCATCGATCCCCATCGATAACCGATCACCAATCACCATCAATCCCCGATCACCAACGATCCCCAATCACCATCCATCCCCGATCACCAATCACCATCGATCCCCGATCACCAACGATCCCCAATCACCATCGATCCCCGATCCCCATCGAGCCCCGATCCCCATCGAGCCCCGATCCCCATCGAGCCCCGATCCCCATCGATCCTCGATCACCATCCATCACCAATTGATCCCCGATCCCCATCAATCCCCGATCACCAATCACCATCGATCCCCGATCCCCAACCATCGATCCCCGATCACCAATCACCATCGATCCTCGATCACCATCGATAACCAATCACCATCGATCCCCGATCCCCATCGAGCCCCGATCCCCATCGAGCCCCGATCCCCATCGATCCTCGATCACCATCCATCACCAATTGATCCCCGATCCCCATCAATCCCCGATCACCAATCACCATCGATCCCCGATCCCCAACCATCGATCCCCGATCACCAATCACCATCGATCCTCGATCACCATCGATAACCAATCACCATCGATCCCCGATCACCATCAATCCTCGATCACCATCGATCCCCGATCACCAATCACCATTGATCCCTGATCCCCGATCACCAATCACCATTGATCCCTGATCCCCGATCACCAATCACCATCAATCCCCGATCACCATCGATCCCCGATCACCATTCACCATCAATCCTCGATCACCATCGATCCCCGATCACTATCGATCACCAACGATCCCCAATCACCATCGATCCCCAATCACCATCGATCCCCAATCACCATCGATCCCCAATCACCATCGATCCCCAATCACCATCGATCCCCAATCACCAATCAACTTCGATCCCCGATCAGCATCATTGATCCCCGATCACCAATCACCATCGATCCCCATCGATAACCGATCACCAATCACCATCGATCCCCATCGGTCCCCGATCACCAATCACCATCAATCCTCGATCACCATCGATCCCCATCGATAACCGATCACCAATCACCATCGATCCCCATCGGTCCCCGATCACCAATCACCATCAATCCTCGATCACCATCGATCCCCGATCACCAATCACCAATCACCATCGATCCCCATCGATAACCAATCACCAATCACCATCAATCCCCGTTCACCATCGATCCCCGATCTCCATTGATCCCCGATCACCAATCACCATCAATCCTCGATCTCCATCAATCCCCGATCACCATCGATCCCCATCGGTCCCCGATCACCAATCACCATCAATCCTCGATCACCATCGATCCCCGATCTCCATTGATCCCCGTCGATCCCATCACCATCAATCCCCGATCACCAATCACCATCAATCCTTGATCACCATCGATCCCCGATCTCCATTGATCCCCGATCACCAATCACCATCAATCCTCGATAACCATCGGTCCCCGATCACCATCCGTCCCCGATCACCATCCGTCCCCGATCACCAATCACCATCAATCCCCATCATCGATCCCCGATCACCAATCACCATCGATCCCCAATCACCCCCCGATCACCATCGATCCCCATTCACTGATGATCCCCGTTCACCAATCACCATCAATCCTCGATCACCATCGATCCCCGATCTCCATTGATCCCCGATCACCAATCACCATCAATCCTCGATAACCATCGGTCCCCGATCACCATCCGTCCCCGATCACCATCCGTCCCCGATCACCAATCACCATCAATCCCCATCATCGATCCCCGATCACCAATCACCATCGATCCCCAATCACCCCCCGATCACCATCGATCCCCATTCACTGATGATCCCCGTTCACCAATCACCATCGATCCCCGATCACCATCGATCCCCATTGACCCTCGATCCCCGTTGACCCTCGATCCCCATCGATCGATCCCCATCGATCCCCGATCACCACCATCAATCCCCAATCACCATTGATCCCCAGCAATCCCCGATCACCATTGATCACCAGCCATCCCCGTCGATCCCCATCAATCCCCGATCACCATTGATCCCCGATCACCAGCGATCACCATCCATCCCCGATCACCATCGATCGCCATCCATCCCCGAACACCATCGATCGCCATCGATCCCCGATCACCATCGATCCCCATCGATCACCATCCATCCCCGATCACCATCGATCACCATCCATCCCCGATCACCATCGATCCCCGATCACCATCAATCACCATCCATCCCCGATCACCATCGATCCCCGATCACCATAAGAACATAAGAGTAGGAGTAGGAGTAGGCCAATTGGCCCCTCGAGCCTGCTCCGCCATTCAATAAGATCATGGCTGATCTGATCCTAACCGCCAATCTACTATCACAGAACCATCTCCTGAACCGAACAGAATTGGACACACGAAATAGGAGCAGGATCAGGCTACGCTACCCACAGGGCCATGACCGATCCGAACCTAGACTCATGTCCAAATTCCTGCCCACTCTCCGTAACCCTTAATTCCCTTTACGTCTAGGAAACTGTCTATTTCTGTTTTAAATTTAATTAATGATGTAGCTTCTACAGCTTTTTGTGGCAGCATATTCCATGGACCTACCACCCTCTGAGTGAAGTAGTTCCTTCTCATCTCAGTTTTGAAAGAGCAGCCCCTTATTCTAAGACTATGCCCCCTAGTTCTAGTTTCACCCATCATCGGGAACATCCTCCCCGCATCCACCCGATCCAACCCCTTCACAATCTTATGTTTCAATAAGATCGCCTCTCATTCTTCTGAACTCCAATGAGTAGAGTCCCGATCTACCCAACCTCTCCTCTTTTGCCCATCCCCTCATCCCCGGGATTAACCGAGTGAACCTTCTTTGTACTGACTCGAGAGCAAGTATGTCTTTTCTTAAGTATGGACACCAAAACTGTATGCAGTATTCCAGGTGCGGTCTCACCAATACCTTGTACAACTGAAGCAATACCTCCCTATTTTTATATTCTATCCCCCTAGCAATGAAAGCCAACATTCCATTGGCCTTCTTAATCACTTGCTGCACCTGCATACTAACCTTTTGAGTTTTGTGCATCAGGACCCCCAGATCTCTTTGTACTTTCCAGTTTCTTGCCATTAAGATAATGGGCCAAAAATTCATCCCGCTGCGCGAGAGTACGCACTGCGTACTCTTGCGTATTCTCTCTCCAATTGCCGGTTTTCTGCATGCCCTGCGCATGCGCTGAAAACCGGCACTTGGTCTTTTGAAAAGGGGGCGGTTCCTCGGTGCATCGCGTGCGCGCTACAGGCTGCGCGCACACTGTGCACTTCGTGCTTTGGACGCGCAGGTAAGGACGGAAGATTTTAGAAATGGAAAAAGGAGGAGTAAGACCCACTTTTAACAAGGTAAGTAGTGAATTAAGTATTTTTTTGAATTTTTTTTAACAGGTATATCTTTTTTAGAGACTTTAAAGACAGGTAAGTTTATTTTTATAACTTTTTAAAAGATTTTAAATTTTTTCAAAAATTTAATTTTTTATTTAAAATGGTTAATTTATTTAACTATACTTATTTTATTAATGTGATTTTTTTTTAAATTTAATTGAGGTTTAGCTGTTATTTTGGGGGGGGGTAAGATTCATAGATTTCACAGCACGTATGTGAAACTTATGAATGGAAGATGGTGTGCTGCCATTGGCTCTAACTGAGTCACGTGATCCCACAGCTCGCACGAATTCACTACGCCGGTGGGATACGCAAGCACTGCCCAGCTGATGTCTGGAACATCAAGTTCGTGCGAGCTGGATCTGAAAAAGCCAACGCGGAGTGAGAGATCGCGGGGAAGCCTTACCCCCGCGGGAACAGAGCGAGATCAATTTCTGGGCCAATAACTTGCTCTACTATTTTTCCTGCCAAAGTGCATAACCTCACACTTTCCAGTATTGTATTCCATCTGCCAAATCTCTGCCCACTTACTTAGCCTGTCTATGTCCCCTTGCAGATTTTTTATGTCCTCCTCACTCACTACTTTCCCTCCCATCTTAGTATCATCTGCAAACTTTGATTGTTACACTCGGTCCCCTCCTCCAAATCATTAATATAGATTGTAAAGAGTTGGGGACCCAGCACTGACCCCTACGGAACACCACTAGTTACTGATTGCCAGTCTGAGAATGAACCATTTATCCCAACTCTAGATAGCCAATCCTCTATCCATGCCAGAATATTACCCCAATCCCGTGATTTTTTATCTTAAGCAATAATCTTGTGTGGCACCTTGTCAAATGCCTTTTGGAAGTCTAAATACACCACATCCACTGGTTCCCCTTTATCCACCCTGTATGTTATTTCCTCAAAGAACTCCAGCAAATTTGTCAAACATGACTTCCTTCATAAAACCATACTGACTTTGTCCTATTAAATTATGATTATTCAAATGTCCCGTTACTGTCTCCTTAATAATGGACTCCAAAATTTTACCCACCACAGATGTTAGGCTAACCGGTCTATAGTTTCCAGCCTTCTGTCTACTGCCCTTTTTAAATAAGGGTGTTACATTAGCAGTTTTCCAGTCTGCCAGGATCTTTGCTGAGTCCAGGGAGTTTGGGAAAATTACTACCAATGCATCCACAATCCCTACCGTCACTTCCCTCAAGACCCTAGGATGTAAGCCATCAGGTCCAGGTGATTTATCCGCCTTGAGTCTCATTATTTTACCGAGTACCACTTCCTTAGTGATTTTGATCGTGTTTAGCTCCTCCCCCACTATAGCCCCCTGTTTGTCCAGTGTTGGGATATTCTTAGTGTCCTCTACTGTAAAGACTGATACAAAATATTCATTGTGTATTTGCCATCTCCATATTTCCCACCATTAATTTCCCAGTCTCATCCTCTAAGGGACCAACATTTACTTTAGCCACCCTTTTTTTTTTATATAACTATAAAAACTCTTGCTATCTGTTTTTATATTTTTTGCTAATTTACTTTCATAACCTATCTTCCCTTTCTTAACCAATCTTTGTTATTTTTTGCTGTCTTTTAAAGTTTTCCCCAATCCTCTATCCTCCCACTAGATTTGGCTACCTTATATGCCCTTGTTTTTAGTTGAATACTATCCTTAATTTCGTTACTTAGCCACAGATGACGGTCTTTTCTTTTACACCCTTTTCTTCAGTGGGATATATATTTTTTGGAAGTTGTAAAAGAACTCCTTAAATGTACACCACTGATCATGTATCGTCTTACCCTTTAATCTATTTTCTCAATCCACTGTACTCAATTCCACTCGCATACCTTCATAGTCTCCTTTATTCAAGCTTAGCACGCTTGTTTGAGATCCAACCTTCTCACCCTCTAATTGAATATGGAATTCAACCATGTTATGGTCACTCATTCCAAGGGGATCCTTTACTAGGACATTTTTTATTAATCCTGTCTCGTTACACAGGACCAGATCTAAGGTTGCTTGCCCCCTGGTCGGTTCAGTTACATACTGCTCAAGAAACCCATCCCTAATACACTCAATGAACTCATCCTCAAGGCAGCCCTGCCCAGTTTGATTTGTCCAATTAATATGATAGTTAAAATCCCCCATAATTAGAGATGTTCCCTTATTACAAGCCTCAACTATTTCCTGATTGATACTCCGTCCAACAGAGTTGCAACTGTTCAGAGGCCTACAGACAACACCCACTAGTGTTTTTTCCCCTTATTATTCCTTATCTCCACCCAAACTGTTTCATTATCCTGATTTTTGACCCAATATAATTTCTCTGTATTAGTGATTCCTTCCTTTATTAACATAGCCACCCCACCTCCCCTTCCTTCCTGATCGTTAAATAACCTGGTATGTTTAATTCCCAGGCATTGCCACCCTGCAGCCATGTTTCTGTAATGGCCACAAGATCATACCCATATGTAGTTATTTGTGCCATTAACTCATCTATTTTGTTACAAATGCTATGTGCATTCAGATAGAGAACTTTCAAATATGTTTTGTGACACTTAGTTCCTGCTTTTGCCCTTTTTATTACTTTACCTTTTACTCCATACCTTCTGCCCCTTTCTGACACTCTGGTTTTTAATTTCCCCACTGCTACCTAAGTCTATGACCTTCTCTATTGTCATTTTTATTATTTGCTCTCTAGGAACCTCACCCCCACTAGTTAGTTTAAAGCCCTCTCTACAGCCCTAGTTATATGATCCACCAGGACTCTAGTCCCAGCACTGGCCAAGTGAAGCCCGTCCCAACGGAACAGCTCCCTCCTGTCCCAGTACTGGTGCCAGTGTCCCAGGAAGCAAAACCCATTTCTCCCACACCAGTCTTTGAGCCACTCATTTAACTCTAATTGTATTTGTCCTAGCCAAATTCACTTGTGGCTCAGGTAATAATCCAAAGATTATTACCCTTGAGGTTCTGTTTTTGAATTTGACCCCTAGCTGCTCATACTCCTTTAACAGAACCGGCTTCCTTGTCCTATCTACATCATTTGTACCAACATGGACCACGACAACTGGATCCACCCCCTCCCACTGCAAGTTTCTTTCCAGCCTAGAGGAGATGTCCTTAACCCTGGCAGGCAACACAGCCTACAGGACTCTCACTCTCAGCTGTAGAGAACTCTATCTATCCCCCTAATAATACTATCCCCTACCACTACAACATTTCTATTTACTCCCCCCTCTTGAATGGCCCCCCATTCCACGGTGCTGTGGCCAGGTTGCTCATCCTCCCTGCAGTCCCTGCTCCCGTCCCCACAGGGAGTAAGAACCTCGAACCTGTTGGACAAGAGCAAGGGCTGCGGCTCCTCCAACACTACCTCCTGGATCCCCATACCTGCCTCACTCGTAGTCACACCGTCCTGTCCCTGACCATGGGCTACATCTGAATTAATTAACTTCATAGGTGTGACCACCTCCTGAAACACAAAGTCCAGGTACTTCTTCCCCTCCCTGATGTGTCGCAGTGTCCAAAGCTCAGACTCCAGCTCATCAACACGGAGCTGGAGTTCCTGTAGCAGCAGACACTGGTCACAGACATAATCACCGTGAGCCTCAATGGGGTCCACCGGCTCCCACATCTCGCAACAGTAACACATCACCTGCTCCATTCTATGTAATTAATTAAATTTTTTATTGTTAGTTATGGACACTCTCTGCCCAATTATAGATGCTAGTATCCCCTCTAATTAATTAGATTTAAATTAAATCAATCCCTCTAAATTACACCAGTTAAATGGTTTACCAACAGTCACTCTGCACCAGAAAGGCCTTATTAACTACAACCCACAGAGTTTAAGTTTAAAAAGAGAGAAATACTCACCAACCAATTACTTACCTGCTTTCTGGTGACATCACACCTCAATTATTTTTACCTCTCTCCCACCCTCCAAGTTCGGAGACTCCACCTCCACCGCAAAGCTGACAAAGATAGAAAAACTCACTCAATCCTTAGCACTCTGTTCCAAATCTGCACTCTAGTCTCCCTTATTTATACTGCTGAGATTTAAATAAGTGAGCTCTCTGGCAGTTACAGAACCAGATTAGACCAGTTAATTAATTAATTACTATCACCTGCTCTCCAGCACAGAGCTTGCTTAGCCCTACCCAAGCCTGGAAGAAACTTCAAACTTGAAACAGTAAATTTAAATGCTAATTGCAAGCACACAAGACTGGAATTTATAAAAATAAGAGATTAACCTTTAAGATTTACTCCCTCACTCACCAAACTCGCAGCTTAGCACTCTGTTCCAAATATGCACTCCGTGACAAACTGAACTCTAGTCCATCGATCCCCGATCACCATCGATCCCCGATCACCATGGATCACTGATCACCATCGATCACCGATCACCATCGATCACTGATCACCATCGATCACTGATCACCATCGATCCTCGATCACCATCGATAACCGATCACCATCGATCACTGATCACCATCGATCACCGATCACCATCGATCCCCGATCACCATCGATCACTGATCACCATCGATCCCCGATCACCATCGATCCTCGATCACCATCGATCACTGATCACCATCGATCACTGATCACCATCGATCTCCATCGATCCTCGATCACCATCGATCACTGATCACCATCGATCACTGATCACCATCGATCACCGATCACCATCGATCCTCGATCACCATCGATCACTGATCACCATCGATCACTGATCACCATCGATCTCCATCGATCCTCGATCACCATCGATCACTGATCACCATCGATCTCCATCGATCCTCGATCACCATCGATCACTGATCACCATCGATCACCGATCACCATCGATCCTCGATCACCATCGATCACTGATCACCATCGATCCCCGATCACCATCGATCCCCGATCACCATCGATCACTGATCACCATCAATCCCCGATCACCATCAATCCCCGATCACCATCGATCACTGATCACCATCGATCCCTTATCACCATCGATCACCGATCACCATCGATCCCCGATCACCATCGATCACTGATCACCATCGATCCCCGATCACCATCGATCCTCGATCACCATCATCACTGATCACCATCGATCACTGATCACCATCGATCTCCATCGATCCTCGATCACCATCGATCCTCGATCACCATCGATCACTGATCACCATCGATCCCCGATCACCATCGATCCCCGATCACCATTAATCACTGATCACCATCAATCCCCGATCACCATCGATCACTGATCACCATCGATCCCTGATCACCATCGATCCCCGATCACCATCGATCACTGATCACCATCGATCCCCGATCACCATCGATCCCCGATCACCATCGATCTCCGATCACCATTAATCACTGATCACCATCGATCACCGATCACCATCGATCCCCGATCACCATCGATCACTGATCACCATCGATCCCCAATCACCATCGATCCTCGATCACCATCGATCACTGATCACCATCGATCACTGATCACCATCGATCTCCATCGATCCTCGATCACCATCGATCCTCGATCACCATCGATCACTGATCACCATCGATCCCCGATCACCATCGATCCCCGATCACCTTTAATCACTGATCACCATCAATCCCCGATCACCATCGATCACTGATCACCATCGATCCCTGATCACCATCGATCCCCGATCACCATCGATCACTGATCACCATCGATCCCCGATCACCATCGATCCCCGATCACCATCGATCTCCGATCACCATTAATCACTGATCACCATCAATCACGGATCACCATCGATCCCCGATCACCATCGATCCTCGATCACCATCGATCCCCGATCACCATCGATCACGGATCACCATCGATCCCCGATCACCATCGATCACCGATCACCATTGATCCCCGATCACCATCGATCACCATCGATCACCAATCACCATCGATACCTGATCACCATCGATCACCGATCACCATCGATCCCCGATCACCATCAATCCCCGATCACCATCGATCACCATCCATCCCCGATCACCATCGATCACCATCGATCCCCGATCACCATCGATCACCGATCGCCATCGATCCCCGATCACCATCGATCACCATCGATCACAGATCACCATCGATCACCATCGATCACCATTGATCATCGATCACCATCGATCCCCGATTACCATCAATCCCTGATCAACACCAATCACCATCGATCCCCGATCACCATCGATCACCGATCACCATCAATCTCTGATCACCATCGATCACTATCGATCCCCGATCACCATCGATCCCCGATCACCATCCATCTCCAATCACCATCGATCATCGATCACCATCGATCACTGATCTCCATCGATCACTGATCACCATCGATCACTGATCACCATCGATCCTCGATAACCATCGATCACTGATCACCATCGATCACTGATCACCATCGATCTCCATCGATCCTCGATCACCATCGATCCCCGATCACCATCGATCTCCAATCACCATCGATCATCGATCACCATCGATCACTGATCTCCATCGATCACTGATCACCATCGATCACCGATCACCATCGATCACTGATCACCATCGATCACTGATCACCATCGATCCTCGATCACCATCGATAACCGATCACCATCGATCACTGATCACCATCGATCACCGATCACCATCGATCCCCGATCACCATCGATCACTGATCACCATCGATCACTGATCACCATCGATCTCCATCGATCCTCGATCACCATCGATCACTGATCACCATCGATCACCGATCACCATCGATCCTCGATCACCATCGATCACTGATCACCATCGATCCCCGATCACCATCGATCCCCGATCACCATCGATCACTGATCACCATCAATCCCCGATCACCATCAATCCCCAATCACCATCGATCACTGATCACCATCGATCCCTTATCACCATCGATCACCGATCACCATCGATCCCCGATCACCATCGATCACTGATCACCATCGATCCCCGATCACCATCGATCCTCGATCACCATCGATCACTGATCACCATCGATCACTGATCACCATCGATCTCCATCGATCCTCGATCACCATCGATCCTCGATCACCATCGATCACTGATCACCATCGATCCCCGATCACCATCGATCCCCGATCACCATTAATCACTGATCACCATCAATCCCCGATCACCATCGATCACTGATCACCATCGATCCCTGATCACCATCGATCCCCGATCACCATCGATCACTGATCACCATCGATCCCCGATCACCATCGATCCCCGATCACCATCGATCTCCGATCACCATTACTCACTGATCACCATCGATCACCGATCACCATCGATCCCCGATCACCATCGATCACTGATCACCATCGATCCTCGATCACCATCGATCCTCGATCACCATCGATCACTGATCACCATCGATCACTGATCACCATCGATCTCCATCGATCCTCGATCACCATCGATCCTCGATCACCATCGATCACTGATCACCATCGATCCCCGATCACCATCGACCCCCAATCACCATTAATCACTGATCACCATCAATCCCCGATCACCATCGATCACTGATCACCATCGATCCCTGATCACCATCGATCCCCGATCACCATCGATCACTGATCACCATCGATCCCCGATCACCATCGATCCCCGATCACCATCGATCTCCGATCACCATTAATCACTGATCACCATCAATCACGGATCACCATCGATCCCCGATCACCATCGATCCTCGATCACCATCGATCCCCGATCACCATCGATCACGGATCACCATCGATCCCCGATCACCATCGATCACCGATCACCATTGATCCCCGATCACCATCGATCACCATCGATCACCAATCACCATCGATACCTGATCACCATCGATCACCGATCACCATCGATCCCCGATCACCATCAATCCCCGATCACCATCGATCACCATCCATCCCCGATCACCATCGATCACCATCGATCCCCGATCGCCATCGATCACCGATCGCCATCGATCACCATCGATCACCATTGATCATCGATCACCATCGATCCCCGATTACCATCAATCCCTGATCACCACCAATCACCATCGATCCCCGATCACCATCGATCACCGATCACCATCAATCTCTGATCACCATCGATCACTATCGATCCCCGATCACCATCCATCTCCAATCACCATCGATCATCGATCACCATCGATCACTGATCTCCATCGATCCCCGATCACCATCGATCCCCGATCACCATCCATCTCCGATCACCATTAATCACTGATCACCATCAATCACGGATCACCATCGATCCCCGATCACCATCGATCCTCGATCACCATCGATCCCCGATCACCATCGATCACGGATCACCATCGATCCCCGATCACCATCGATCCCCGATCACCATCGATCACCGATCACCATTGATCCCCGATCACCATCGATCACCATCGATCACCAATCACCATCGATACCTGATCACCATCGATCACCGATCACCATCGATCCCCGATCACCATCAATCCCCGATCACCATCGATCACCATCCATCCCCGATCACCATCGATCACCATCGATCCCCGATCACCATCGATCACCATCGATCCCCGATCACCATCGATCACCGACCGCCATCGATCCCCGATCACCATCGATCACCATCGATCACCGATCACCATCGATCACCATCGATCACCATTGATCATCGATCACCATCGATCCCCGATTACCATCAATCCCTGATCACCACCGATCACCATCGATCCCCGATCACCATCGATCACCGATCACCATCAACCTCTGATCACCATCGATCACTATCGATCCCCGATCACCATCGATCACCATCGATCCCCGATCACCATCCATCTCCAATCACCATCGATCATCGATCACCATCGATCGCTGATCTCCATCGATCCCCGATCACCATCGATCCCCGATCACCATCCATCTCCGATTACCATTGATCACCATCGATCCCCGATCACCATCGATCCCCGATCATCGATCACCTATTGTCATTGGTCAGCTATTGTTGGAATCCTGTTGCTCTTTCATTGACTTGTTCGGTACTGCAGCTGTATGACAGTCTTCAGCTTGTGGACACCATTGACTAAGTTAAGTTTTGACTCATCCGTCTGTTGATAGCATCTCCTCCATTGAGGGTCCCATTACTATTCTCCAGCCGCTCATCCGTCTGAAGCCGCTTGCACTTTCTAGAGGTGGCCGGGTTACTTAACCGCGGCTCGGCACTCGGAATTGATCTGTCACAGGTAGTGCCATCGATTGGCATTACAGTCGCAGATTTTAACACCTGACCTGGCTGCAAGACATCTAACTGGAAGCAGGACAAAGTGCAGTTCCACTCGTTGAGTCATTCTTACCTTAACGCCGAGGTTTCTGAAAGTACCCAAATCACCCTATTTAAAAGGGAGATTTTCTGCTGCTATGTGCCAGGGGTCCATGCCCATGCATGGCACAGGGGGGCGGTGTAGGCAAAAGATTCAGGGGCGTCCTTGTCCTGAAAGTGCGGCCTGCACGAGGTGCTGAAGAGGCTCATGCTGCTTTTCACTAAGGCTTTGCAAAACCATGAGGGCAGGGCTTCTATCCCCCACAACACTGAGTGCCATTAAAAAACAGGCGCACTTCCAAACCCAGCTTTTGGCCTTCAAAATCAAGTTTCTTAAAGGTGTGTGCCCCCTGGTTTCTGACTGAGTGTGAACTATAATTAATTTTATTTCCTGAAAGAAAGAACTCGCATTTATATATTGCCTTTCATGTTCTTGGGAAGTCCTAGAGCGCTTCACGCCCAATGAAGTACTATTGATGTGCAGTCACTGTATATATAGGCAAACATGGCAACCAATTCGCACACAGCAAGGTCTCACAAACAGGAATGAAATATTGGAAAGTTATTCTCTTTTAGCTGTTGGTTGAGGAATAAATGTTGGCTTGGACATTTTAGTTAGCTTTAGTTGCATTTAGTTAGATGCATTTAGAAGTTTAATTTTGCATTTCACTTATTTCTTTACTTTATTTCTCTTTTCACTATCTATCATTCAAGGGTGTTTCACCATCAATTGCAACTGTCCCTGCTGGTAGGATGGATATTCTCTTGGGTCTGGGTGATGGACAGGCTGGGTCTCTTTTTTCTTGAAAAGAGAAGGCTGAGGGGTGACCTAGTAGAGGTTTTTAAAATTATGAAAGGTTTTGATAGAGTAGACACAGAGAGAGTGTTTCCACTTGTGGGGAAGAGCAAAACTAGAGGCAATCAATATAAGACAGTCACCAAGAAATCAAATAGGAAATTCAGAAGAAACTTCTTTACCCAAAGAAAGAAAGAATGACTTGCATTTATACAGCGCCTTTCACGACCACCGGACATCTCAAAGTGCTTTACAGCCAATTAAGTACTTTTTGAAGTGTAGTCACTGTTGTAATGTGGGAAACGCAGCAGCCAAGTTGCGCACAGCAAGCTCCCACAAACAGCAATGTGATAATGACCAGATAATCTGTTTTTGTTATGTTGGTTGAGGGATAAATATTGTCCAGGACACTGGGGATAATTCCCCTGCTCTTCTTCGAAATAGTGCCATGGGATCTTTTATGTCCACCTGTGAGAGCAGACAGGGCCTCAGTTTAGCGTCTCATCCGAAAAACAGCACCTCTGACAGTGCAGCGCTCGAATGTCAGCCTAGCTTTATGTGCTCAAGTCCCGGGAGTGGGACTATGAACCCACAACCTTCTGACTCAGAGGCGGGTGTGCTACCAACTGAGCCACAGCTGACACGACAGAGAGTGGTGAGAATGTGGAACTCGCTACCACAGGGAGTGGTTGAAGCGAATAGTATAGATGCATTTAAGGGGAGGCTAGATTAGCAAATGAGAGAAAAGGGAATAGAGAGTTATTCTGATAGAGTTAGATGAGAAAAGACAGGAGGAGGCTCAAGTGGAGCATAAATGCCGGCATGGACTGGTTGGGTCGAATGGCCTGTTTCTGTGCTGTATATCCTATGTAATCCTATGGATTCCTCTTGCCCTCAGGGAGCTGGAGTATGTGGAGGATTCCATAGGAATGGGTCCGAGGAAGGTGGGCTTGCATTGGAGGTGGGCTGACCCAAACTGCTCCAGCCCTAAAGGAGAGGGGTGTACAGACACCTCCAAGAGTTATTTGGGCATGTCCAAGGAGATCTGTCTTCATCGCTTACACCTCATCAGGGGGCAGTCTCAGAATATTCCTGTCACTTGCAGTCTGACCTACAAACTTTGTCCACCACCAGGCCAACTCGATCCACATCAGGAAAAGTCAGTGCTGCCTTGAACTTCTATGCAAATGACTCCATTTCAAGTTGCTTCAGGTGAGCTCTACCAGATCAGCCAGTCTGCAGTACACCGCAGGTCACTGATGGCTTGTTTGCTGGATTGAAGGACATCATCACTTTTCCAATTTAACACATCTAACAGCAGGAGAGACAGCTTCACTTTCTTTGGGCTCTATGGGATCTCAAGTGCGTTGGCCTCATTATTGAACTGATCCGGCCGCTTGATCTCCTTTCCGGAGTGCATTGGTATTTATGGCATCATGCAAGTGGGTTCCAGGGACCCTGGGAGCTGCCACTACACGTTTAATCTATGAAAGTCAACCATGTCGCCATTTCAAGACTAGACAGGTTGTTGCTGGGGGACCAGGGATCCTTCTCGAGCCATAGCTTCTAACATTAGGTCAAAATCCATGAATCGTGGCTGAAGACAATATACTGAGGCCAATGCTTCCACAAGGGTACAGAGTGTGCGATAGGCGGGTTGAAACAACGGGGCCGAATTTCCTCAGGGCTTCTTCTGTTCTGCGAGCGTAACTTCGGTGGAAGTCGGTGGAAGCCCTGATTATGATGGTGTTGATGCCGAAATTACGGCAGCAGAGCGGGAGAAGCCCCAAGGAATTTCATCCCCAAAAGATTCCACCTCTCGGGCTGGTCCGGGATGTCCCATGGTACAGCTCCAAGCAGATATCCAGACTGATAATAGTGCGCTATATGCTGCACAGTTATGCTCTCAGAACAGGAGTTCCCACACAGCAGCTGGAAGCAAAGGGTTAGGGGGGACAAGAAGAGGACATTGATAGTGAGACCAAGGCTGAAGAGTTGCCAACTCCACTGGAGCTGCAGCAAGGTAGACATGTCTGACAATATCTAATAGACAACCATTTCAATTCAAAATCAAAGTCATCCCAGCACAAGCATTGCCGAATCCATGCTCACAATGAGCTGGCTCACCAAACCCCATTCACACCCCTAGCCTCTACTTGACCTCAGCATCACCTTTTCACCTCCTGCTACAGAAATGCACCACCCCACCCCCACCACCACCTACTGGAGTTTTTTGAGGATGTAACTGGTAGAATAGATAAGGGAGAACCAGTGGATGTGGTGTATTTGGATTTTCAGAAGGCCTTTGATAAAGTCCCACATAAGAGGTTAGTGTGCAAAATTAAAGCACATGGGATTGGGGGTAATATACTGGCATGGATTAAAAATTGGTTAACAGATAGGAAACAGAGAGTAGGAATAAATGGGTCTTTTTTGGGGTGGCAGGCGGTGACTAGTGGGGTATCGCAGGGATCAGTGCTTGGGCCCCAGCTATTCACAATATGTATCTGATTTGGATGAGGGAACCAAATGTAATATTTCCATGTTTGCTGACGACACGAAACTAGGTGGGATTGTGAGTTGTGAGGAGGATGCAAAGAGGGTTCAAGGCAATTTAGGCAAGTTGAGTGAGTGGGCAAATACATGGCAGATGCAGTATAATGTGGATAAATGTGAAGTTATCCACTTCGGTCGGAAAAACAGAAAGGCAGAGTATTATTTAAATAGTGATAGATTGGGAAATGTTGATGTACAAAGGGACCTGGGTGTCCTTGTACACCAGTCACTGAAAGCAAACATGAAGGTGCAGCAAGCAGTTAGGAAGACAAATGGTATGTTGGCCTTCATTGCAAGAGGATTTGAGTACAGGAGCAAGGATGTCTTCCTACAGTTGTACAGGGCCTTGGTGAGACCACACCTGGAGTACTGTGTGCAGTTTTGGTCTCCTTACCTAAGAAAGGATATACTTGCCATAGAGGGAGTGCAGCGAAAGTTCACCAGACTGATTCCTGGGATGGCAGGACTGTCGTATGAGGAGAGATTGGGTCGACTAGGCCTGTATTCACTAGAGTTTGGAAGAATGAGAGGGGATCTCATTGAAACGTATAAAATTCTGACAGAGCTAGACAGACTGGATGCAGGGAGGATGTTTCCCCTGGCTGAGAGGTCTAGAACGAGGGGTCACAGTCTCAGGATACGGGGTAGGACATTTAGGACTGAGATGAGGAAAAATTTCTTCACTCAGAGGGTGGTGAACCTGTGGAATTCTCTACCACAGAAGGCTGTGGAGGCCAAGTCACTGAATGTATTTAAGAAGGAGATAGATAGATTTCTAGATAGATAAAAGGCATCAAGGGGTATGGGGAGAGAGCAGGAATATGGTATTGAGATAGAGGATCAGCCATGATCATATTGAATGGCGGAGCAGGCTCGAAGTGCTGAATGGCCGACTCCTGCTCCTATTTTTCTATGTTTCTATGTTTCTACCCCCTCACCACCCCCATAAAATTTTCTGCACAGTCAAAATCCAATTCCAATTATTTATTAGGAACAAGATTCTGCCATTCTGCCCCTCGAGCCTGTTCCGCCATTCAATTAGATCATGGCTGATCTGTATCTTAATTACATCTTAACTCCATCTTGGTTCCTTATCCCTTAATACCCTTGCCTAACAAAAATTTATCAATCTCAGTTTTGAAATTTTCAATTGACCCCCAGCCTCAACAGCTTTTTAGGGGAGAGAGTTGCAGATTTCCATTACCCTTACTCTAACGGTGGTCAATGTTTTTTATTCTAGTGCTTCCCCTTTGTGTATGGTGCAACCTATGAGATCTGCCCACCTGCCCACAGTGCAAAATACCATTGCAAAATGCTTTAAGTGGATCTAAAAGAAAGAAAGAACTTGCATTTATATAGCGCCTTTCATGACCTCAGGACGTCCCTAAGCGCTTTACAGCCAATGAAGTACTTTTGAAGTGTTGTCACTGTTGTAATGTAGGAAAAGCAACAGCCAAGCTCCCACAAACAGCAATGAGTTAAATGACCAGATAATCTGTTTTTTAGTGATGTTGGTCAAGGGATAAATATTGGCCTGGACAATTGAAAGAAGGCATGCCATGGAGATCAGCAGGCACCAGTGTCGATCTGACAGCGCCCACCATTTGGGCACCAGCCACAGCTGCTGGCCTTGGCACATCTACCCGACAGTGACGGTTTGAGACTGCCCACACTTACTTCATCAAAGACCCTTACATATATGCAGAGGAGCCTTTTATCCTTTTAAGCCTGGACAGGATTTGAACCCCAGTCCCTCCCGACAGGCAAGCCTTAAGGTACGTTTCACAAGTAATATCAATATAAAACTTAAGCTTTTGGAATAGGTTTAGCAAATTTGCCAAAGCCAGTGTGAAATGATATTTAATGAATAATCAAAGAAAGTTAAATTGTACAAAATTATCATTTTGGGGCACAGCAAAGTAGAAAAAGTACTCAGATGGGAGATATACCAGTGTAATGAATCTGTTTGTTCACAGTCTGACTGTTAATGTAAGTATACTCAGAAAAAATTCTTCACACTCTCTAGACCCTTATCCTAGAGAAATATATACTTATACATGTAATTTCTTAATTAAACCTTTGTTAGTTCAGAAACCCATCATGATGAGATACAACTCCACATGGAGCTGACTTTTTACTGCATAAATATTTACAGAGAAATATCTATTGGATGGTATTAAATTAATGGAAGCTTTGGGATGTTAGGGAATGGTCTCATTCTCTCAGCCTGCATGTTCATTCTATGGCCTTCTGTCTGTGTGTCTATCTCTCTGTCTCTCTGTCTGTCTATCTCTCTGTCTGTTTGTCTGTCTGTCTATCTCTCTGTCTCTCTGTCTGTCTATCTCTCTGTCTGTCTGTCTGTCTATCTATCTCTCTGTCTCTCTGTCTGTGTCCATCTCTGTCTGTCTGCCTATCTCTTTGTCTGTGTCCATCTCTCTGTCTGTCAGTCTGTCTGTCTATCTCTCTGTCTGCCCATCTCTCTGTTTGTCTGTCTATCTCTCTGTCTGTCAGTCTATGTCTCTGTCTCTCTGTCTGTCTGTCTATCTCTCTGTTTGTCTGTCTGTCTGTCTATCTGTCTATCTCTCTGTCTGTCTGTCTCTCAGTCTGTCTATCCTCTCTCTCTCCCTCACCTTAGGCCATTAACTCCTTGCTTGGTTGTGATTCGCACAGGTGCCCTCAGATGTCTCTTCTCAAGTGGCAAATCTTGTTAAGTGAGCCTAGACAGTGATCGGCTGGTCACAATCACCTACACACGCACACTTTCCAGCAGGAGGTATTGGATATCAATCAGGAACTGGAGCCTGGCTGAGTTATGATACCCCGGATGAGATCAGCTAACTCAGCACAGACAAGGGGATGGAATCTGGGACAACAGCAACTTGCATTTGCTTAGCGCCTTTAGCACAATAAATCTTCCCATGATGCTTCACAGAGGAGGGAGGCAGACTGAACAGCGGTAGAATTAGGAGAGTTGACAGATGGCGCAATCGGTTTTGAGGATGATTTTAGAGAAGTAGCAAGCCGAAGGACAGTAGGCCAAGACAGCGGAAAGCCCCGACACCATCGAACCATAGAGGTTTACAGCACAGAAGGAGGCCATTCAGCCCATTCTGTCTGTGTCGGCTCTGCAATCCAAAACTAATCCCACAGCCTTGGTCTCTCTTCATAGTCCTGTATCTTAAAGAAGGAAAGACTTGCATTTATATAGCGCCTTTCACAACCTCAGGACGTCCCAAAGTGCTTTACAGCCAATGAAGTGCTTTTCGAGTGTAGTCACTGTTGTAATGTAGAAAAAACGGCAGCCAATTTGTGCACAGCAAGCTCCCACAAACAGCAATGTGATAATGACCAGATAATCTGTTTTTTTGGTGATGCTGGTTGAGGGATAAATATTGGCCAGGACACCGGGGAGAACTCCCCTACTCTTCTTCAAAATAGTGGCCGTGGGATCTTTTTCGTCCACCTGTGAGAGCAGACGGGGCCTCGGTTTAACGTCTCATCCAAAAGACGGCACCTCCAACAGTGCAGCACTCCCTCAGCACTGGCACTGGAGTGTCAGCCTAGATTTCATGCTCAGGTCTCATGGAATGGGACGAACCTACAACCTTCTGACTCCGATGTGAGGGAGCTGTCCACTGAGCCACGGCTGACACCTTCCATGCCTACCTTGTAGGCCTGAGCTCTCCACCGGATGAACTCCCGGAGTGTCGGACGGAGCTGGATTTTTCGGTCCAACATAACAAAGGTACAGTGTGAGTTATAAAGCTTTCAGCTGGACAGAGGAGATCAAGAACATAAGACATAGGAGCAGGAGTAGGTCATTTGGCCCCTCGAGCCTGCTCCGCCATTCAATAAGATCATGGCTGATTTGATCTTGGCCTCAACTCCACTTCCCTGCCCTCTCCTCATAACCCTTGACTCCCTTATCGGTCAAAAGTCTGTCTATCTCCACCTTAAATATATTCAATGACTCAGCCTCCACAGCTCTCTGGGGAAGAGAATTCCAAAGATTCACGACCCTCTGAGAGAAGAAATTCCTCCTCATTTTCGATTTAAAAGGGTGCCCCCTTATTCTGAAATTATGCCCCCTAGTTCTAGATTCCCCCACGAGGGGAAACATCCTCCCTGCATCTACCCTGTCAAGCCCCTTCAGAATCTTATATGTTTCAATAAGATCCCCTCTCATTCTTCTAAACTCCAATGAGTATAGGCCCAACCTGCTCAACCTTTCTTCATAAGACAACCCCTTCATCCCAGGAATCAACCGAGTGAACCTTCTCTGAACTGCCTCCAATGCAAGTATATCCTTCCTTAAATAAGGAGACCAAAACTGTACGCAGTACTCCAGATGTGGTCTCACTAACGCCCTGTACAGTTGTAACAGGACTTCCCTACTTTTAAACTCCATTCCCTTTGCAATAAAGGCCAACATTCCAAGGGCACATGTGAAGGGGTGCAAAGCATTCGATGAGGCACACAGTTATTAAAGCCAAGATCCTGATGTTAAACATCAGCAAACTCTGCAATCCCAAGACTGCTTATTACAGTCAAATTAGAACAAATGCTTTAAAAGTATAATTAAGAGATCAGTCAGTGTGAAGAGAGATCTTTATGACTGGAGAGGTGCTAAGCTCCACTGATCTGTGAAGCGGATTCTATTGCACCTTATGTGCTAACAATAGAAGGTTTTCAATACAAGCAGTTCATTAAATTCACTACAACAGGAGCACACTCAGTCTGTGGGTCAGTCAGCCCTCTAATGTTCTTATCATAAACCATTTTTATACTGGCTCTCTTCTGGTTCAGATTCTGGGAGACTGCCATCGGCGAATCAGCTCTCGGCTTTCACAACATTAAAGCAGGCTCCATCTGGTCCCAGCCGCAGAATCGTAGAAAAAAGAAAGACTTGGATTTATGTGTCACCTCTCACAGCCTCAGGACGTCCCAAAACGCTTCATAGAAAGCGAAGTACTTTTGAAGGGTAGTCACTGTTGTAATGTAGTAAACGTGGCAGCCAATTAGTGCACAGCAAGCTCCCACAAACAGCAACGTGATAAATGACCAGATAATTAGTGATGCTGGCTGAGGTTTAAATATTGGCCAGGACACCGGGGAGAAGTTGGAAACAGTGGCCGTGGGATCGTTTGCGTCCAGCTGAGAGGGCAGACGGGGCCGCGGTTTAACGCCTCATCCGAAAGACGGCACCTCCGACAGTGCAGCACTCCCTTAGTTCTGTACTGCAGTGTCAGCCTGAGTTTTGTGCTCAAGCCTCTGGAATGGGACACGATCCTACAACCTTCTGACTCAGAGTGCAAGAGTGCTACCCACTGAACCACGGCTGATCATGAAGAAAATGAGTCCACAAGTCTGTCACTGGAACAGTGGAGAAGACTTTAAGCTGCTGTTGCATTGGCTTCAGTGGGATGCTGGCCTCAGTAGGTGCTAACGTACAGGCCTCACACGTAGCAAACTGCAGCCTCAAAGAAAACCAGCCAGATTTCCTAAGGCCTGCGGCCAACCAAGACAAAACAGTTTAGAACAGCTTATCTCAACAGTGGGCCTTAGGGAACGAGGCAAGTTCATCTCTGGGGTTACTGTCAGCTGTGCAATGTCCACGTGACCAGGAGCTACTAACTCCAGAGGTTCATTGACCCCAATCTAGTTGGTGCTCACGGTCTCTGACCTCTAAATGAACTAAACCAGGAACAGTATCAAAACAGCTATCAACAGAGTTTCTCCAAGTTAACGTTATATTTTTATTATAATACATCAATATTATTTCTTGAGCCCCTCCCACCCCCACCCCCAGTGGGTAAATGCCGCACAGAGCAGGTGAAACTCTTCGACAGAAACCAATAGAAAGTCTGACATTCCTCTTCAGTTAAGCACGGACGGATTTATAGAGTAAATGTGCGTGGCCTCGCTCCCAGTGCAGAGCCTTGCTTGATGGAAGGGGAGATTGGAGAGTCGTGGGTCGAGGTCAGTGTGGCCAATTTACTGCGCATTGACTGCCACGCCCAAGGAATTGCATCAGCCCAAAGATAAAGTGACAAAAATAGAAGGGAGAAAGATGTTTTCATCCTTAAAGGGCGAATTATAACAGCCTTTTAATCTGTCCCAGAACATTAAATCCTTCAACACCTCCCAGATTACTGACTCCATGCTGGGTGTGGTTGAATGGGTGTGGGCCACCCTTCAGCACACAAGCGCATGTGAACCCAGCTATTTGACTGCATGGACATCATAGCTGAGCCCCAATCCTGTTCTCAGCAGACACACATACTTCCAGCAGGAGGGTGGCCGGACAGGGATCAGTAGCAGGAAGCCTGGCTGATTCCCTCCTGTCTAACAGGGGCAGCTGGAGCAGGTGTAGTGCAGCTGCCATCACTCCAGCTGAGATCAGCTGTTCAGTACAGATCGGGGATCAAACCCAGGGCCTTTCTGGTCTGTAGGGCTCAGTTACCTGCCTGAGGAGGGGGGAGAGCTTTTAGTGCCTTCCTAAGATAAACTACTACATTTCCTGGACATTGGAAGTCCAGGATCCCTCTGAATCAATGAAGAAGGGCGGCAACACTCCAAACAAACAAGATGGTCCGACCGAGATGGATGGAATGGACTGAAGATCCCAGTCATTTTCCAGCCTCAGAGGAGCCATGTTTCTGTGCACACTGGTGGTCCCCTTCTCTGATAAAGACTGGGGCTCTTTGCTCTAGAAAACAGAAGGCTGAGGGGTGAGCTGATAGAGGTCTTTAAAATGATGAAAGTGTTTGATAGAATAGACGTAGAGAAGATGTTTCCACTTGTGGGGGAGACCAAAACTAGGGGCCATAAATATAAAATAGTCCCTAATACATCCAACAGAGCATTCAGGAGAAACTTCGTTACCAGAGAGTGGTGAGAATGTGAAAGCTAGATAAGCACATGAGGGAGAAAGGACGAGAAAGCTAGGATGATAGGGTGAGATGAAGAGGGGCGGGAGGACGCTTGTGTGCAGCATAAGCACCAGCATGGAGCAGTTGGGCCGAATGGCCTGTACGTTCTATGTGAGATGTAATTTCTTGCTCTGCATTATCGATTGAAACCAAATAGAATTCAGTGCCAGTGGGCATGACATTGCCAACACATTCTAGGCCCGTAGCTCCAAGCTGTGCCGGACACGAGGATGGGCTCTGAGTGTCAGTCCCCAAAACAATAACTAGAAATGCCTGTGGCACTTTGCAGCTGAAAACTAGGCTGAAAACCACTGCCTCATACATTATTCAGGAAAATACATATTCTCAAACCTCATTAGCACGTTATTATAACATCCCCCCTCTCCAGACTAAACGCATGTTTCACAGCGGGCGAAGAGCTGAAACCTTGATAATATGAAACTCTAGAGTCCATCTCGATCTCTGGTAGGCACTTTTATGTTGTAAAGGTTCAGTTGGTTGCATGACAACTGTTCTCTCCACAGCAGCTACACTTGGAAACATAAAAGAAAGAAAGAAAGAGCTTGCATTTATCTAACGCCTTCCGCTACCTCAGGATGTCCCAGAGTGTCTCACAAAGCCAACGCTGTTGTTTTGAAGTGTAGTCACTGTTGTAATGTAGGGAAAGGGCTGACTTACCCCATTCCAGCCGTAGCCAAGACCTACTTACACCTGGGCCGTGTGAACTGCCGCTGGATTCACTGCTGTCGGGCGTCTGATAGCGAGCAGCGCTCTTGTGTTTGTTCTTATAATTACTTATTCGGTTAGGTCTTGCTGGAAAAACAACGTGGCGTTGACGACGCACGCCGTTATTAATGCGCAAATCAGCCAGCGAGTTCAGGGGATGAAGAGGTACGCGGTGAGTTGTGAATCTCCAGATCTTGCTGATCGATTCACACCGCTCCACCATTTGCTTCATACAAACAGTATCTCGCCCTGAGCCTCCCTGTTATTTTTAAGATCTTGCTGGATTTGCACATTAATTGCCCATTAAACTCGCCACAGAAAGTTAAGTCTGGTAATTAAGAGTATAAGAACCCTTTTAACGATAATTGTTAATAAAAACAAAAAATGCTGGAAACAGAGAGTAGTGGTGAACGGTTGTTTTTCAGCCTGGAGGAAGGTATACATTGGTGTTCCCCAGGGGTCGGTACTAGGACCACTGCTTTTCTTGATATATATGTTAATGACTCGGACATGGGTGTACAGGGCACAATTTCAAAATTTGCAGATGACACAAAACTTGGAAGTATAGTGAACAGTGAGGAGGATAGGGATAGACTTCAAGAGGACATAGACAAGGCTGGTGGAATGGGCAGACACATGGCAGATGAAATTTAACACAGAAAAGTGTGAAGCGATACATTTTGGTAGAAAGAACGAGGAGAGGCAATATAAACTAAAGGGTACAATTCTAAAGGGGGTGCATGAACAGAGAGACCTGGGGGTATATGTACACAAATCGTTGAGGGTGGGAGGGCAGGTTGAGAAAGCGGTTAAAAAAGCATACGGAATCCTAGGCTTTATAAATAGATGTCATGATGTGGAGATGCCGGCGTTGGACTGGGGTGGACAAAAATGAGAAGTCGCACAACACCAGGTTATAGTCCAACAGATTTATTTAATTTTACAAGCTTTCGGAGCTGTCGCTCCTTCGTCAGGTAAGTTAGCAATGAGAGAATCTCCCAGAATTCACAATTTAAACCCAGACAAAATCTATTCACATTATTCGCTACAACAAAGAGCACAGCCAAGACAATGAGATGTGTCCCAGGGGGTCCAACGTGTCAAACCACCTGCTGGCTGCATATCCTGTCAATTTGTGTTCTTGTGTTTTTAAAAAAAAAAACAAAAAAAAAAAAAAAAAAAACCAAAAAAAACACCTGGGAAGACCGGCCATGATGTCAAGTCACGTTCTGTATCGTGACATGAACCCGATATCGCGATTGAGGCCATCCTCATGAGTGCGGAACTTGGCTATCAGTTTCTGCTCTATGATTTTGCGCTGTCGTGTATCTCGAAGGCCGCCTTGGAGAACGATATCAATCGCGATATCGGGTTCATGTCACGATACAGAACGTGACTTGACATCATGGCCGGTCTTCCCAGGTGTTTTTTTTTTTTTTTTTTTTTTGGTTTTTTTTTTAAAAAGGCTAACACAAGAACACAAATTGACAGGATATGCAGCCAGCAGGTGGTTTGACACGTTGGACCCCCTGGGACACATCTCATTGTCTTGGCTGTGCTCTTTGTTGTAGCAAATAATGTGAATAGATTTTGTCTGGGTTTAAATTGTGAATTCTGGGAGATTCTCTCATTGCTAACCTACCTGACGAAGGAGCGACAGCTCCGAAAGCTTGTAAAATTAAATAAATCTGTTGGACTATAACCTGGTGTTGTGCGACTTCTCATTTATAAATAGAGGCATAGAGGAAATTATGACGAACCTTTATAAAACACTGGTCCAACCTCAATTGGAGTATTGTGTCCAATTCTGGGCACCGCACTTTAGGAAGGATATGAAGGCCTTAGAGAGGGTGCAGAAAAGATTTACAAGAATAGTTCCAGGGATGAGGGACTTCAGTTACATGGATAGACTGGAGAAGCTGAGGTTGTTCTCCTTCGAGCAAAGAAGGTTGAGAGGAGATCTGACAGAGGTGTTTAAAATCATAAGGGATCTGAGTAGATAGAGAGAAACTGTTTCCATTGGCAGAAGGGTCGAGAACCAGAGGACACAGAATTAAGGTGATTGGCAGAAGAACTAAAGGCGACATGAGGAAAAACTTTTTTACGCAGCGAGTGGTTATGATCTGGAATGCACTGCCTGAGAGGGTGGTGGAGGTAGAATCAATCGTGGTTTTCAAAAGGGAATTGGATAAGTACCTGGAGGAAAAATTTGCAGGGCTACGGGGAAAGGGCGGGGAGTGGGACTAGCTGAATTGCTCTTGCAGAGAGCCAGCACGGGCTCGACAGGGCTGAATGGCCTCCTTCTGTACTGTAACCATTTTATGATTCTATGCTGGCAACACTCAGCAGGTCAGGCAGCATCTGTAGGGAGAGAAACAGAGTTAACTTTTCAGGTCGGTGACCTTTCATCAGCAACCTGAAACGTTAACTCTGCTGCCTGACCTGTTGAGTGTTTCCAGCATTTTCTGTTTTTATTTCAGATTTCCAGCATCTGCAGTATTTTGCTTTTGTGATAATTGTTAATGACTGCCAATCAACCTCTCTAGCCCAGACAGGGAACAGTTGAAACTGTGGCGTCTCACTCCTTCAGGTAGTGAATTGTCCTTAGAGATTTAAAAAAATTACAATTGAATTTTTTTTTAAAAATCCTTATTTTTCCTTTCTGTTTCTTTTTCTCTCTCTTAAGTCCAATTTTATTTCCCTCTATTTTGTCTTTCTGTACCTAATTTAACTCCAATTCACCCTCTTTCTCTGTCATTCCTCTGTTTCTTTATCAATCCTTAAATCTCATTGGTTAAGGAGGTAGACTGTTGGTCCCGTCGTTCACTAAGGTCCCAGATGCCCCGTTGCCCTCGTCACTGTTATCAGCTCGCACCTCCAGCAAGCTCCGGTGCAAAAGAATTTTGAGCTGAAGGGTGCAGGAAAAAAGTCTAACTGTTGGCGCACACTGTGAGATGCCCCGCTCCTGCAAGCTCCGGTCCATTATTTATTGACAGGAAAAGTCCTTGGTTGTTACAATCCAGCATGGTTTTTATTCCACCAGAAAGTTCCTCCTCTAGTGTCTGGATGAGTCTACTACATCCATCCCTACCTTTCAGACAGGCCGGCACCATGGGGCTGATTTTCCTCTCAGGGACACTGCTGGGTGGCCGACAGGTGCCGTGTCCCTGAGGTGTCCACGATTTTCCAAGCTCAGCCCATTTGCATGGCCTGGGAATACCCGCAGTGCAGGCCTGCCCCTAGGATCAGAGGGGGCGGGGGTGGCCAGCAACAGAAACAGAGCTGGGAGTCTGCACTCTTCGCCACTGGCATCAAGGGCCTTCGGGTTGCTGCTGGAAGGTTGGTGGGGGGGTGGGGGGAGGGGGATTAAAAAAAAACAACAGGCCACTTGCCTCCTTAATCTTTGGACTACCCCCCGCCCCGGTTACTCTGCTGAATCTCTGGCCTGCGGAGGGTCCCAGCACAAGCCCCACCTCCAGGTTTTTCGGGAGCCCCTCCAATAGGGGCCACCTCAGGCCGACAAACAGGAAAGTGAAGCGGGAGGCTGTGATTTGGCTGCTTCTGCCTCATTAGAATGCTCATGTTGGGCCTGCACCGACTCCAGGCACAGGCCCAGTTACGTCATTTGGGGGCAGCCCAGGAATACCCAGGCCGGAATTTAAGGGGAGGAGAGCTGATGAGCTGGGTCTCCATTCCCACCCCGTCTTTGCTGAATCTGGGAACTGAGCATTTCGCAGGTGCAACGAAGAGGAAGCTTGGCCCTCATCTGTTTTTGTTTAAAACACAGAACAAGACTTTCTTAATCACAACCGGCATAGTCCTTCAGCTACAAGAAGAGTCTCTTGTTCCTGAAAAGAAGAATGTGAACCAAATATTCTTCAAATGTCTGGAATTCTGAACCCTGGAATGGAGCTTCATGCCGTTCAGCTTGCCTGTGTCGTGGAATACTTGAGAACATTCACTGCAGACCACATCTCTGATGTTGATATATTGATGCTACGTACTGCTGAAGGTAGACTAATGACTTGCAGTGTTTGTGCTGTATGTAGGCCAAGTAATTAACCAAATTTTCTTTCTTCATGACAAACACTCCAAGGGACTTGAGCACATAAAGTTAGGCTGACACTCCAGTGCGGTGCTGAGGGAGTGCTGCACTGTCGGAGGTGCCGTCTTTCGGATGAGAGGTTAAACCGAGGCCCCATCTGCTCTCTCAGGCGGACGTAAAAGATCCCATGGCACTATTTTGAAGAAGAGCAGAGGAGTTATCCCCGGTGTCCTGGCCAATATTTATCCCTCAATCAACATAACAAAAACAGATTATCTGGTCATTATCACATTGCTGTTTGTGGGAGCTTGCTGTGCGCTGATTGGCTGCCGCGTTTCCCACATTACAACAGTGACTCCACTTCAAAAGTGCTTCATTGTCTGTAAAGCACTTTGAGATGTCCAGTGGTCGTGAAAGGCGCTATATAAATGCAAGTCTTTCTTTCTTTCTTTAACACATCTACCAAGACTGCTTGCTTGTTGGACTCGACGTGAGCAAAGATTTTACCGAGTACTGGAAGAGGAGTCTTTGTACTAAATGGAAATAACCGGTTCTGCATGTGAAGAGGGTTAAGTTCCGATTGTGAACCAGTAACAATAGTTTGGTAACTATATTCAGCTATAATATTCTGTGAATGCTTAAAATCAACAGTGATTAAATTGATACCTCTCGAAAATATACAATTGTCGTCTACTCGTTGCTGGTTACCAAATTGCTGGTGTGCTGTTCTGAAAAGGTGACTAAATGTGTGTCTGTGTGCCTCTTTCCACCTCCATAGCATCGCCCGTCTCCGCCCCGCCTCAGCTCATCTGCTGCTGAAACTCTCATCCATGGCTTTGTTACCTCTAGACTTGACTATTCCAACGCTCTCCTGGCTGGCCTCCCATCTTCCACCCTCCATAAACTTGAATTAATCCAAGCCTCGACTGCCCGTATCCTAACTCACACCAAGTCCTGTTCACCCCTGTGCTCGCTGGCCTACCTTGGCTCCCGGTCCAGCAAAGCCTCGATTTTAAAATTTTCATCCTTGTATTCAAATTCGTCCATGGCCTCGCCCCTCCCTATCTCAGGGAATTCCCTCGTTAAACCTCTCCACATCTCTACCTCTCTCTCCTCCTTTATGAAGCTTCTTAGAATCTACCTCTTTGTCTAAGCTTTTGGCCATCGGTCCTAATAGCTCCATCTGTGGCTTGGTGTCAAAGTTTGTTTGATAATCGCTCCTGGGAAGCACCTTGGGACATTTTACTATGTTAAAGGCGCTGTAGAAATGCAAGTTATTGTTGTTGTTGTGTCACCATCTCCGAGCTGCATTCAGTAGGTTCTGTTGCAGGAGCTTGCTACACATTGTTCTGTTTCAACTGGTTGTATTGTTGTGGATTTGTACGTTGTGCACCATGCTGCATCGTATGTTTTTGCAGAGGTCTACAGTCAGATGACTGACGGCACGGGAGATGTGATTTTATTTCCCGTATTCTTTTGCTGGACAATCACTGGACTGTAATTTCCACCGCTGTATTAACACATACAATTGGAGTTGACTGTGGTTCTGCCTCGGTGTGATGCGGTGTGCGCATGACATTTATCGAGTTGATAGTGATTAGTTGCTTAGGATGAGACATTAAACCCAGGCTCCATCTGCCCTCTCAGGTGGACGTAAAAGATCCCATGGCACTATTTCGAAGAAGAGCAGGGGAGTCGTCCTGGACAGTATTTATCCCTCCACCAGTGTCACTAAAAGCAGATTATCTGGTCATTTATCTCATCGCTGTTTGTGAATCTTGCTGTGCGTAAATTGGATGCCGCATTTCCTACATTACAATAGCACTTCAAAGTACTTCATTGGCTATAAAGTGCTTTGGGACGTCCTGAGGTTGTGAAAGGCGCTATATAAATGCCAGCCTTTTTTTTCATTCTTTTAGTTTCCACATCTGCTGCGTGATGTTTAGCCAGATGAAATGCCGTGGAGAATTCTAGGATAACAAATTAGAAGGAGCAGTAGAATTAGAGAAGGCAGCACAGAAATTACAGAATGACCTGGACAAAATATGTGAGTGGGCAGAATAATGGCAGATGGAATTTAATACAATGAAATATAAAGAACTACACATAATGAGGGGAAACAGGGCAGCACATGCACTTCCTAAAATAGCCATGGATGAAGTTGAAAATGACCTAGGAGATTCAGTAGGCTTACAGTCGTCATGTTCAACCAATGCAGAGCAGCAATCAAAAGGTCAATAGAATTTTGAACTACATAGCCAGAATAGTGGTCAGAGGAAGTCCTCAGGTCAGACTAGAGTATTGTTTCCAGTTCTGGTCAACATGCAGAAGAGACACAGTACAAAGAGCCACGAGGTTGATCTCTAGTCTGAAATGTTTGAGTTATGAGGAAAAACTAGAGAAACTTGAGCTTATCAACTGTGAAAGGAGGCATCTGCAAGGTGATTTTATAGAAGTGTATATAGATTGTAAACGGTGTGGAAAATGTTTATCCAGATAATCAACTTACGTTAAATTGTGAGAGTAGGACAAAAGGACAAAGACTCAAACTAGTAAAACCCTAATGGGCCTGATTCAATCTTTGTTGTCTTATACATATTCATACTATCAGTGTCCTTCTTTTGTTTCTATGTAATCCTAATTCTTGTAAATAAGTTCTTCTTATAGTTTTAGCCTGAAATATATAGTCTGATTGTGGTGTTTCCCTACCTATTGGAGAGGTCAGAAGTGAACAGTGGACAACTGTGAAACCTCTGGTATCAAGTATCTCAGCAAGCAGGATAATTATTAATCTTGTGGGACGCTATTCCTGTTCATGCCTGATTAAAGGTGTAAACTTCAGATCGTAAGAACAGGGATCCACTTACGGAAAATGCTATTTGCTGTGAACATGAATAGAGTGGACTGAATTATAATAACAAGAATGAAAGCATAAACATTTAAAAATGAATGGAAGTAGATAAAGAAAGAAAAAAAAACAAGGGCTACAGCGAAGGATAGGAACTATCATCAGAATATAACAAATGACCATAAACAGTCCAAATGATAGTGTCCTCCTCTCCATCTTTCTCTTGATCCTCCTTGTCTCTGCTTCTCTCTCATACTCACACTGTCTCTCATTCTCTCTCTCTCTCTCTCGCAAATTTATTCTGTCTTTCATTCTCTCATTCTTTCTCTCACATTCATTCCGCCTCTCATATACTCATTCTCTCTCTCCCTCATTTCTACTGCCAGTCTTCAGAGAACAAGACTAAAAATGAACATAAATAAGAACAGAATAGTGAAGGAAGTCTTGTATTGTTAGGAAATACATGGCACCCTCCCCCTCCCCTCAGAGGACCATAGGTTACAGACTAAGCTCATGGATTGTTACAGTTACTGAGCAGGTTAGATATTTGGTCAGGCACAAATTCCCTTGCTATATCTGGAGTGATGTGAATGTGCAGCAGCACAGAGCGGGAACAAGGTCTTATAACCTCCACAAGAAGCAGAAGCCAGCTTCAGAGTACCAAGTGTTTAGAGTTCTTGGTTTCAAGGAATGTCCCTCCCTGTTTAATGCTCTTTTACAGCCCCTTCAAGTGTCACGCTATAGCACCCAGCTTGTTGTGTCTCTGGTTCAGTTATTGACTTCGCACAATGAGTTACACCGTGACACTTGACCAGGCTGCTGTGCAGAACCCACTGACTTTGAGTCAATGGACAGAAGCACAAGACATTCTCGAAACCCAAGTGCTTCAGTGACCTGTGAGCAGTTGTTCTCAGAATCTGGCTTTTCCCCGTGGCGATTACAAGACCCTGAACCCTCTCCGCATTACCGAGCATTGACATAACTCAGTGACCAACAGAAACAATTCCTCCAATTTAATTGTCCTGACAAGATGTACGTGAAGATCATAAACAACTTGTAGCTATAGTTATATAGCAGCTCACATTACATTGGTCCCAATCCTATACTCTAGCCTGAAAATGGCCCCTGACGTTTGTAGTACATTACTCTCTCTGCTATTTTAACAGGGGCAGTAACCAGTCTCACGTGAACACATTAAGGTTCTGTCTGCTAGTATAACCACGTCAGTTTTAGCATCAAACGAATTTGATATTTATATATCAGACAGGGCTTCCCATTACATGTGCTACTGTTGAGTAATACCACACTCCCTCTTTCCCTGCTTCATCATGTTGTCTCCTAATCAGCAGGTAATACTCCCATCTCCATTATATCCAATGCCCGCTTTGCCTAGAAGCTGTGGAAGAATTTTATTTTGTCACTTTAATTAATATATCTTTAGTTAATAGAATTAAAGGTTAGAAAAAAAAATTCTTTACGCAGAGGGCAATTAGAATATATAATTAACTTCCAAAAATTCTGCTTCATTGTTGAAACATAATCCAGTATATTTTATAAATGGGAGTTGGATAGGGTATGGAGGTCTAGCAAGAAAAAAAGAAAGATTTGGAATTATACAGCGCCTTTCACAACCTCAGGATGTCCCAAAGCGCTTTACAGCCAATGAAATACTTTTGAAGTGTAGTCACTGTTGTAATGTAGGAAACGCGGCAGCCAATTTGCCCACACCAAGCTCCCATGAACAGCAATGTGATAATGACCAGATAACTTCCCTGCTTCTCTTTAAAATAGTGCCGTGGGATCTTTTACGCCCACCTAAGAGGGTAGACGGATCCTTGGTTTGACGTCTCATCCGAAAAATGACACCTCCGATAGTGCATTACATTACATAGAATCACCAGCCATTCGGCCCACCTGCTCTTTGCCGGTGTTTATATTCCACATGTGCCTCCTCCCACTCTAACTGGCTCTTCCAACCTGGCCCCCATATCCCTCTGGTCCATTCTCCCTCATTCCATCTTATCAAATAACAGTATCAGAAAAAAATACTTCTCTTTCCTTCGATAAACCTTTAATTTATTTTCCTTTTTTCCGTGCTGTAGTTTTCTGGCTGTGCTCACCTTTGTTTCCTACATTACAACAGTGACTACACTTCAAACAAGTACTTCATTGGCTGTAAAGCGCTTTGGGACGTCCAGTGGTCGTGAAAGGCGCTGTAGAAATTCAGGTCTTTCTTTTTCTTGTTCCTTCTATACATTTTTTGCCACCATTTTATTCTACAAGTCTTTCTTTCTTTCTTCACCTCAATGATGGTGGAGCCCAGCACGTGAGTGCAAAAGACAAGGCTGAAGCGTTTGCAACCATCTTCAGCCAGAAGTGCCGAGTGGATGATCCGTATCGGCGTCCTCCTGAGGTCCCCACCATCACAGAAGCCAGTTTTCAGCCAATTCGATTCACTCCACGTGATATCAAGAAATGGCTGAGCGCACTGGATACAGCAAAGGCTGTGGGCCCTGACAACATCCCGGCTGTCGTGCTGAAGACTTGTGCTCCAGAACTAGCCACACCTCTAGCCAAGCTGCACCAATACAGCTATAACACTGGCATCTATCCAACAAGTGGAAAACTGCCCAGGTATGTCCTGTCCACAAAAAGCAGGACAAATCCAATCCGGCCAATTGCCACCCCAACAGTCTACTTTCAATCATCAGCAAAGTGATGAAAGGTGTCGTCGACAGTGCTATCAAGCAGCACTTACTTACCAATAACGTGCTCACTGATGCCCAGTTTGGGTTCCGTCAGGACCACTCGGCTCCAGACTTCATTACAGCCTTGGTCCAAATATGAACAGAAGAACTGAATTCCAGAGGTGAGGTGAGAGTGACTGCCCTTGACATCAAGGCAGCATTTGACCGAGTGTGGCATCAAGGAGCCCTAGTAAAACTGAAGTCAATGGGAATCGGGGGGAAAACTCACCACTGGCTGGAGTCATACCTAGCACAAAGGAAGATGGTTGTGGTGATTGGAGGTCAATCATCACAACCCCAGGACATCGCTGCAGGAGTTCCTCAGGGCAGTGTCCTGGGCCCAACCATCTTCAGCTGCTTCATCAATGACCTTCCCTCCATCATAAGGTCAGAAGAGGGGACCTTCCTTGCATCGATTTAGAAGAGACTATGGGGGCTGCACTCTGACCTCTTTCCCTGGGCCTCTCCATTGTTCTTTCCAGCAGAATTGATGTACAGGTCTCTCCAGGCCGAGATTCAAGGCTGCAATGATCAGGGTGTGGATGGAGAGCAAGATCGACCCTCCCCTTTGTAAGGGGTGACCTGCGGCTCTGTGCTTAGCCTAGGTGCTAGTGCGAGGTTAGGCCTTGTTGCCTGTTCTGGTCTCCAGCCAGCCTGGTAACACTAGACACCTGTGAGTGGTTCGACCCACTCGCCCTTACGGTTCTGACACTGGACTTAGGTGCGAGAGCAATAATGCAGAGAAAACTCAGGTAGACCCGGTTGAATAGTGCAAAATGGAAAATCTTTATTGCATATTATTCAAGATTACGAGATACATGTCATAAGCACAGATTAATGACAGTACAATCTTACACACAGTTATGTAACTAATTTTAGGGAAACGAGGAGCGCATGACACATCGTAAAAGGGGGCACACATTACAATTATCCTTAAAACTCAAACCCTCCCCTATCAATACCTGTCCTAAACTAGATTTGTAGGATCGAGACTCATGCTCACCACTCGTGATAACTCGGAGAATTCCGAAACTCTGCTCGGATGTTTTTACCGCAGCACCTGACTATCCACGTGTTGATCAGGGGTCTCTGTACCCCACTTGTTTACTCGCTTCTGCTCCGGCTAGCAGGCTGGACCGTCTGCTGTCATGAAGATCTGTGTTGTCCTCGGAGTTCCGACACTACTCAAAAAAGAGTCTTCCTGTGCTCTCACCAGTTTGTAAAACTCAAAGAATGGTCTTCCTGGGCAAGGAAAGTGTTTATTCGACTTACAGGCGCGGTCGGGGCTTACTGACCGTGGCGATACGTATTGTCGTCTTCTTCTCTTCTCATCTCATCTCATCTCATCTCATCTCCTCTCGGGGCTTCGGTTCCAACACCGTTTACCGACTTCTCGGGATGGTGTGCCCGTTTCAAGGCCTCACAGCCCAGTTCTACACAGATCTTCGCGGCAAGCCACGAGGTTGATCCTAGCGGATCAGAGTCCAGAGCCGTCAGGCAAGAGAATAAAAGTTCAATAGTCTTCCAGCGAGTCAAAACAGCAAGAGCAGCAAGAGGCAGGCGGCAAGAGACAAGAGCAACAAGGCAAGAGGCAAGAGACAGATGGACGGTTGTACCTTACAGTTATAGTGCTGTAATTCCTCTTTTCCCGCCCAATCTTAATGTCTATCCTTTGTCAGGGTTTTGGCGCTCAAACTTCTTGTATCGGGTGATCTCCGTTTTTAATGGGTTTCGGTGATACTTGTAACTGTCTGAGTACCCGTTAATACTTCTCCCATTGTGTAACCGGCTAGTAGTCTCCCTGGAGGGGTTTTGGGGCTTCCAAATGCTTTCTGTAACTACCCGCAAACGGCTCTCTCATCGTAGAGTCATGGGGATTTTGCATATTAATGTCTTTGGATGGGTCCTTGATCGCTCGGTACAATAGCCCTTATTCGCACCTGGGAGACCGATTCCAGTATTTATGTATAAAATGCAAACCCATTATGCCTTGTCAATTATCTCAAATGTGCTGAGTCCTGTATGATCTTGCACAAATGTTTATTGGAACGCCATCTTGTCTGCTCATTGAAAGTCTAGAACGTTCTGCCACGAGGCGTGGCGGCCATTTTACAGGCTGTTTGTGTCCACTTTGAAAACCTGACAGCATTCTGCTGAAATAAAGCTGTTTGTACGAAACTTTATGTCTCCTTCTTATTTTATAAAATCGCGATAATTTTGCGAATTCTACACCTTTAAGAACTGGCCGGCGCCAGTGTGTCTGTGTTCCATTGCTGACTGACATCACATAAGCTTCGCCAGCACTCTGAGATAGCGCCTCGCTCCTCAGCGTTAGTGTCTTAAGAGAGGTGTGTAGCGCCTGATTTAGGGGCCTCCAAGGGCGATAGAAGTCAAGTTTGCAGTCGGAGGCGATAATTAGCGCCAGGCGCTATCTTTGCGCTCAGCCGATAATTGCGCCCCGAATGGGGCGATATCGAATTTCTCCCCCATGGAGTCTTACTGAACCAATCACTGACTTACACTTAACCTTCTTTCTTTCCAGAGGGTCTCCTGTGTCACCTGGCCTTACCCAGGTTCATCCTTGTGTGGTTCCCACAGTAGCTAAACTATTTTTAAAAGTTCTACACAGGCCCCTTCCTTATCTGTCTGTTTTGCTAGCTTATCAGACTGGTTTCTGCTGCTGTTCAGATAGCAGGCCATCTGTGCCTTATTATTTTCAAACTTCCATAGCCTCGTGATTTCCAAGATCTCATTATACTGTTCAGTTTGACGCTGTATTGTCTCTGCTGATAAGATGTGTGTGTTCTTTATTAAAGTAAGTCAAGTTAGCTTATTTTCCCATCTACCCTTGCTGGTTATGATCGGTTACTTTGCTTTGTGAGCTAATTATGATTATATATGTGTGTTTATATAAAGTAAGTATTAATAAGCAAATCAATGAGTTAATTAATAAGGAAATTAGCTATAATCTCACAGGGAGAAGAATAAAATGGTGGAAAAAAAATGTAGAGAAACAAGGTGAGCACAGCCAGAAAACGACACCATGGAAAAAAATAAATAAATAAAAGGTTTATCGAAGGAAAAATAAGTATTTTATGCCTCAATAGCCACTTGTGATGAAGCAACTACTGACATCAGTAGTAGGGAAAATGCTAGAATCTATTATTAAGGACGTGGTAATAGGGCACTTAGAAAATAATAATCGGATTGGGCAGTCAACACAGATGTATGAAAGGGAAATCGTGTTTGACGAATCTGTTAGAGTTTTTTGAGGTTGTAACTAGCAGAATAGAGAAGGGGGAACCAGTGGATGTGGTGTATTTGGATTTTCAGAAGGCATTCGATAAGGTGCCACACAAGAGGTTATTAAACAAAATTAGGGCTCATGGGATTGGGGGTAATATACTAGCATGGATTGAGGATTGGTTAATGGACAGAAAACAGAGAGTAGGAATAAACGGGTCATTTTCGGGTTGGCAGGCTGTAACTAGTGGGGTACCACAAGGATCAGTGCTTGGGCCTCAGCTATTCACAATCTACATCAATGATTTGGATGAGGGGACCAAATGTAATATAGTCAAGTTTGCTGATACAAAGCTAGGTGGGAATGTAAGTTGTAAGGAGGATGCAAAGAGGCTTCAAGGGGATATAGACAAGCTAAGTGAGTGGGCAAGAAAATGGCAAATGGAATATAATATGGAGAAGTGTGAAGTTATCCACTTTGGTAGGAAAAATAGAAAAGTCGAGTATTTTTTAAATGGTGAGAGATTGGGAAGTGTTGGTGTTCAGAGGGACCTGGGTGTCCTTGCATACGAATCACTGAACGTTAACATGCAGGTACAGCAAGCAATTAGGAAAGCAAATGGTATGTTGGCCTTTATTACAAGAGGATTTGAGTACAAGAGTAAAGACATCTTACTGCAATTATATAGGGCCCTGGTGAGACCACACCTGGAGTATTGTGTACAGTTTTGGTCTCCTTACCTAAGGAAGGATATACTTGCCATAGAGGGAGTGCAACAAAGGTTCACCAGACTGGTTCCTGGGATAGGGGGATTGTCCTGTGAGGAGAGATTGAGTAGATTAGGCCTATATTTTCTAGAATTTAGAAGAATGAGAGGTGATCTCATTGAAACATACAAAATTCTTACAGGGCTTGACAGGGTAGATGCAGGGAGGTTGTTTCCCCTGGCTGGGGAGTCTAGAACCAGGGGTCACAGTCTCAGAATAAGGGGTTGGCCATTTAGGACTGAGATGAAGAGAAATGTCTTCACTCAGAGGGTGGTGAATCTTTACAATTCTCTACCCTAGAGGGCTGTGAAGGCTCAGTCGTTGAGTATATTCAAGACAGAGATCGATAAATTTTTGGATATTTAGGGAATCAAGGGATATGGGGATAGTTCAAGAAAGTGGTGTTGAGGTAGAAGATCAGCCATGATCTTATTGAATGGCGGAGCAGGCTCGAAGGGCCAAATGGCCGACTCCTGCTCCTATTTCTTATGTTCTTATGTTCATCCCATGGACTAATGGCCCTCAGCTGGAAAATCTTTCTTTTCCCTTCCCTGTAGGTTCTTTCTGAGAGAATCTTCAGTCTCCTTCCCTTGCTTCCCATTTGCCCACTAGTGGAAACAATCTTTCGCAGATTACCCACAGTAAATTCCCAGGATTCACTCATCTCTTTTACTGGCTGTTCCTCTTACAGTGCCGCGCTCGCTCACCATGTTGCTGCTCCTGCTGGTCCCGGCTCTGCAGAAAAACCTGGGCCCCACGTCCACCGCATACCCAGCCCTCATCTCCAGACCTCTAATTTCCCTCACTCCCTGCCGTTCCCCATTCACTCCGAGCGACCCCATTCCCCATTTTTTCCTCAACCCCCATTCCCCTCTCTCTCCGACCCCCCTTCCCCTCTCTCCCCGACCCCCCATTCCCCTCTCTCCCTGACCCCATTCCCCTCTCTCCCTGACCCCCATTCCACTCTCTCCCTGACCCCCATTCCCCTCTCTCCCTGACCCCATTCCCCTCTCTCCCCGACCCCCCATTCCCCTCTCTCCCCGACCCCCCATTCCCCTCTCTCCCTGACCCCATTCCCCACTCTCCCCGACCCCATTCCCCTCTCTCCCCGACCCCCCCCTCTCTCCCCAACCCCATTCCCCTCTCTCCCCGACCCCATTCCTCTCTCCCTGACCCCATTCCCCTCTCTCCCCAACCCCCATTCCTCTCTCCCTGACCCCATTCCCCTCTCTCCCCAACCCCATTCCCCTCTCTCCCAGACCCCCATTCCTCTCTCTCCCTGACCCCATTCCCCTCTCTCCCTGACCCCATTCCCCTCTCCCCTGACCCCCTTCCCTCTCTCCCCAACCCCATTCCCCTCTCTCCCCGACCACCTTCCCCTCTCTCCCCGACCCCATTCCCCTCTCTCCCCGACCCCCTTCCCTCTCTCCCCGACCCCCATTCCCCTCTCTCCCCCCCCCTCTCCCCTCCCCGACCCCCTTCCCCTCTCTCCCCGACCCCCATTCCTCTCTCTCCCTGATCCCATTCCCCTCTCCCCGACCCCATTCCCCTCTCTCCCCGACCCCATTCCCCTCTCTCCCTGACCCCATTCCCCTCTCTCCCCGACCCATTCCCCTCTCCCCGACCCCATTCCCCTCTCTCCCCGACCCCATTCCCCTCTCTCCCCGACCCCATTCCCCTCTCTCCCGACCCCATTCCCCTCTCCCTGACCCCCATTCCCCTCTCTCCCTGACCCCATTCCCCCTCTCCCTGACCCCCATTCCCCTCTCTCCCTGACCCCATTCCCCTCTCCCCGACCCCATTCCCCTCTCTCCCCGACCCCATTCCCCTCTCTCCTGACCCCCATTCCCCTCTCTCCGACCCCATTCCCCTCTCTCCTGATCCCATTCCCCTCTCTCCCCGACCCCATTCCCCTCTCTCCCTGATCCCATTCCCCTCTCTCCCTGACCATATTCCTCTCACTCCCTGATCCCACTCCTCTCTCTCCCCGACCCATTCCCCTCTCCCCGACCCCATTCCCTTCTCTCCACGACCCCATTCCCTCTCTCCCCGACCCCATCCCCTCTCTCCCTGACCCCATTCCCTCTCTCCCCGACCCCATTCCCCTCTCCCCGACCCCATTCCCCTCTCTCCCTGACCCCATTCCCTTCTCCCCGACCCCATTCCCCTCTCTCCCCGACCCCATTCCCCTCTCTCCCTGACCCCCATTCCCCTCTCTCCCCGACCCATTCCCCTCTCTCCCTGACCCCCATTCCCCTCTCTCCTGACCCCCATTCCCCTCTCTCCCTGATCCCATTCCCCTCTCTCCCTGACCCCATTCCCCTCTCTCCTGACCCCATTTCCTTCTCTCCCTGACCCCCATTCCTCTCTCCCTGACCCCCATTCCCCTCTCTCCCCGACCCATTCCCCTCTCTCCCTGACCCCATTCCCCTCTCTCCCTGACCCCATTCCCCTCTCTCCCTGACCCCATTCCCCTCTCTCCCTGACCCCATTCCCCTCTCTCCCCGACCCCATTCCCCTCTCTCCCCGACCCCATTCCCCTCTCTCCCTGACCCCCATTCTCCTCTCTCCCTGACCCCATTCCCCTCTCTCCCTGACCCCATTCCCCTCTCTCCCTGACCCCATTTCCCTCTCTCCCTGACCCCCATTCCCCTCTCTCCCCGACCCATTCCTCTCACACCCCGACCCCCATTCCCTTCGCTCCCAGACCCCCCATTCCCCTCTCTCCCCCGACCCCATTCCCCTCTCTCCCCGACCCCATTCCCCTCTCTCCCTGACCCCATTCCCCTCTCTCCCCGACCCCCTTCCCCTCTCTCCCCAACCCCATTCCCCTCTCTCCCCGACCCCCATTCCTCTCTCCCTGACCCCATTCCCCTCTCTCCCCAACCCCCATTCCTCTCTCCCTGACCCCATTCCCCTCTCTCCCCAACCCCCATTCCCCTCTCTCCCAGACCCCCATTCCTCTCTCTCCCTGATCCCATTCCCCTCTCTCCTGATCCCATTCCCCTCTCTCCCTGACCCCCTTCCCCTCTCTCCCCAACCCCATTCCCCTCTCTCCCCGACCCCCCTTCCCCTCTCTCCCCGACCCATTCCCCTCTCTCCCCGACCCCCTTCCCCTCTCTCCCCGACCCCATTCCCCTCTCTCCCCGACCCCCTTCCCCTCTCTCCCCGACCCCCCTTCCCCTCTCTCCCCGACCCCCCATTCCTCTCTCTCCCTGATCCCATTCCCCTCTCCCCGACCCCATTCCCCTCTCTCCCCGACCCCATTCCCCTCTCTCCCTGACCCCATTCCCCTCTCTCCCCGACCCATTCCCCTCTCCCCGACCCCATTCCCCTCTCTCCCCGACCCCATTCCCCTCTCTCCCCGACCCCATTCCCCTCTCTCCCCGACCCCATTCCCCTCTCTCCCCGACCCCATTCCCCTCTCTCCCCGACCCCATTCCCCTCTCTCTCCCTGACCCCCATTCCCCTCTCTCCCTGACCCCCATTCCCCTCTCTCCCTGACCCCATTCCCCTCTCTCCCCGACCCCATTCCCCTCTCTCCCCGACCCCATTCCCCTCTCTCCCCTGACCCCCATTCCCCTCTCTCCCCGACCCCATTCCCCTCTCTCCCTGATCCCATTCCCCTCTCTCCCCGACCCCATTCCCCTCTCTCCCTGATCCCATTCCCCTCTCTCCCTGACCATTCCCTCTCCCGATCCCATTCCTCTCTCTCCCCGACCCCATTCCCCTCTCCCCCATTCCCTCTCCGACCCCATTCCCTCTCTCCCGACCCCATTCCCCTCTCACCCCATTCCCCTCTCTCCCTGACCCCATTCCCTTCTCCCGATCCCCTCTCTCCCGACCCCATTCCCTCTCTCTCCTGACCCCATTCCCCTCTCTCCCCGACCCCATTCCCTCTCTGACCCCCATTCCCCTCTCTCCCTGACCCCCATTCCCTCTCTCCCGACCCATTCCCCTCTCCCTGACCCCCATTCCCCTCTCTCCCTGACCCATTTCCTTCTCTCCCTGACCCCCATTCCTCTCTCCCTGACCCCCATTCCCCTCTCTCCCGACCCATTCCCCTCTCTCCCTGACCCCATTCCCCTCTCTCCCTGACCCCCCATTCATCTCTCTCCCTGATCCCATTCCCCTCGCTCCGACCCCCCATTCCCCACTCAACCCGACCCCCCCATTCCCCATGCCCCGATCCCCATTCCCACAATCATTCCCCCCGACCCCCGGTCCTCTGTCTCCCTCTCCCCCGACCCCCAGTGCGCTGTCCCTCTCTTCCCCCCAGTCCCCGGTCACTCACTCTTCCCTCCTGCCTCCTGTTCTCCCTCTTCGATCCTAACCCCATTCCACATCTCTCTATCTCCACCCAGACTCCCGGCAACCAGACGGTCCGGTTTATAGCAGGGGGAGGGCATGGGGTGATGTCACCGACCCAGCGGATTCTTTGCAGTAGCAGCCAGTGATGTCACAAAGAACGGGGAGGGGCCCTGCTGCAGTGGGAAATTGAAAGATCCATGCCCCACTGCGGGAGCCTCCCGGGAGGGTTGGTAACCCTATCAGATGAGGTTTGGGTTGGGCTAATGGCCAAAGGCATGCATTGTTGGGTCAAGTCCTATTCCTATTCAAGGCTGAGATAGATAGATTTTTGGACTCTAAATGAATCAAGGGATATGGGGATCGGGCAGGAAAGTGGAGTTGAGGTCGAAGATCAGCCATGATCTTACTGAATGGTGGAGCAGGCTCGAGGGGCCGTACGGCCGACTCCCGCTCCTAATTCTTATGTTCTTATGCTCGCTGACCTGCATTGCTCCCGGTCTGACAATGCCTCAATTTTAAAATCCTCATCCTTTTTTTCATATCCCTCCATGGCCTCGTCCCTCCCTATCTCTGTAACCTCCTCCAGCACTACAACCCTCCAAGGTCTCCGCGCTCCTCAAATTATGGCCTCTTGCGCATCCCCCATTTTCATTGCTCCGCCATTGGCAGCCGTGTCTTCAGCTGCTTAGGTCGAAACCTCTGGAATTCCCTCCCTAAACCTCTCCGCCTCGCTACCTCTCTCTCCTCCTTTAAGACGCTCCTTAAAACCTACCTCTTTGACCAAGCTTTTGGTCACCTGTCCTAATATCTCCTTCTGTGGCTCGGTTCCAACAGTTTTATTGATAACGCTCTTGTTAAGCGCTTTGGGACATTTTGCTACGTTAAAGGCATGATATAAATGCAAGTTGTTGTTGTTCCATCCAGAGCAGGAGGGGAGGAAGGCAGTGAAGCGTTGAACAGCACTGAACATCCCCTCCACCCCAGGCCAGTAGCTGTGGGACGGAGCGACTGTGTGTTTGGAAACACCATTGGAACTGGAAAGAGGTTTTATGAGAACAGATCTTCCATCATCTCATCGAATGGCAGAACAGGCTCGAGGGGCTGAATGGCCTACTTCCTCCCCTTATGAACAAAAATGAAACAGTTTCACAAAGTTTTCTCTACTGAGCAATTTTATTAAAAGTCATAATATAAACACCACTAGAGATACTTCCAATGTTTTTGTTGCTTTTTGAATTTATAAAAACTAATTGGCTTTTTGTGATGAAGTCTATTAATCAGACCGACAAAGGAAGGGCCGATTTCTTAAAGATGCTTTACCTTGTTGCTGTCTTATCAAATGAGCAGTTAATTAAGACTTATGTGCTGACGTTTTCTCTTTAATTATCTAGAACTGACATAATTCATAATCCTGTGGAGAAGGTTTGTTATTGCCCAAAAGCTGCTTTAATTAATTTACATTACGGACGACTGGGAACTTTAATAAGATTTCCTTGCTTTGAAAATTAACATTGATGAAGTGTATCTATGAAGTGAACATTCAGTTGTTTTAATTAGTCCACCAAGAAAAGCTGCGGAAGGTGCACTTTCACTAATAATCAAATGAGGTTAATTTGTCCAAACATCAGTGCCTTTCTGTGCTGGAACAGTGTGACCTGCTTCCGAAAACATGCCTGGCAGAGATTTCCTTTCATTCACTTAATCTCCCGCTGCAATATATTCTGACCGTTTCCCTTCCTCCTAAGTTGTGGTTTGGCCCGGTGCCTAGTCTGCATGTGCAAGTCTTCAGTACCTTGCCCCAAGTGGGAGTTTAGATAGAGAGTGCTAGCTAGCTATTCAACTATAGGAGGTGTCACAAACACGCGTGATCCTGCACTTGCCGGATGCCCACCGACGTGTGTTATTCAGCAGGAGGTCACTGGATGGTGGCTAAGAGTGGAAACCCTAACTCAATATTCCCTCACCACTCCCCCACCCCCACCGTAGCCCAAAGACACTGAGGCTATTAATCGTGCCCCCACCGTCTTCCAGATTGAGATGAACTAGCTCCCAACTGGGATCAAACCTAGGACCTTCCTGATCACATAGGGCATTTATAACCTGGTCATTAGGGAATCAGTTTATCCCAATATTAGAGAGGTGGAACTAATTCCCTTTTGGAAGGACTGGACAGCAGAGTGGGTTTAATATTGTCCATTCACTTCTGGGAACTGGGTCCAAATTCAAGCCATCCTCATGGGTTGAAATTCTCCTCTCTCTGTTGACTGTAAGGGGGTGATTTTGCCAATGGGGGCGCGTTGGAGGCGGGACTGCTGATTGTCGGGTTTTAGCCCCGCCCCCAACTACTTGTGGCCAACCCATGCTATTTTCCCCTGATTGACCTTGAAAAACTGCCCAGAGGACTTAGCAGGCCAATTAAGGGAAAGCCAGTGACAGAGAACATGTGACGTTTCATCTGTCAAAATTTTTTGACAGATGACTTGTCATCGTTTGACAGCTTTGAGAAGCTGCCAAACACTGACATTCTCTGTTGTTTGATGAGTCCTTGTACTCAAGACTCACCAAACCTATTTCCAGAGCAGAAATCAGATGGCTGATTCATCGGAGAATGCAGCAGCCATTCTGTCACCTCTGCCGTGGAGATGCCGGAGCCTTCGGATCCCCAACGATTGAAGCCTGCAGGAAGAAACAAAGGTAAGGAAACTTTTTCTAACACTTTTCACTCACCTCACATACTCACCTCTCCACACTTGCACCCATCACTCACCTCCACAGTGCACTTTTGGACTCCTCCGACCCCCACAGACCCACTGCTCGCCTCGCTGACCCTGGCGGGGTTTCCCGACGTCGGGAAGCCCGCACCTCTGCTGGAAAAATGGGGATAATCCTCCTAACTGCCTGTTAACTACCTGTAACTAGGCTGTAATCCCCTTCCCGCCTCCAGGAGACGGGACCCGGCGCGGATCGGGTACCCGCCTCCTGGGAAGATGGCACGGAGGCGGGTTGGGGGCGGGATGGGTACCCGCCCCCAGATTCTGCCATTTTCCCGGCAGTCCCGCCTCCAAACCCGCCTCCCCAGGGCTGGCAAAATCGCCCAACACCAACATCACCAGGCACACCAACATCACCAACAACAACACCAACCTTTTCCGCAATTACCTGATGCTGCACAGGACAGAGGGCATCAGCACCCGACCACATTGCTGCCCGGAAGGCCAGCGGTGGCATCACTATGGCCAGATGTACTTCACTTGACGCTGTACACCCTGGCTGCCACATGATGCGCCAGGTTGACACCACCCCACACCAGCACCATAAAGCATTCCTACAATGACCAAGCCATTCCCTTCACACTCATCATCATTGGGAGGGGCGTAGATGTTATGTCTTAACATTCACTGGAACTCACTAAGACACTTCCAAGGGTGCACACAGATCTGTCCAATAAGGCAAAGTGACAACACATTAACAGAAACTTTACATGAACATTGCATAAAACACCCAAGTGCCTACCCTTGTGTGTTGGTAGTTGATATACTTGCACTAGGATAAGGGTGAGTGTGAGGGGTGGCCAGTGAGATGGGGGTGTGATATTGTAGATAGAGAGGGATGGGTGGAGGTGCAAGGTAAGTTGGTGTGAGTAAGGATGTGCAGGAGTAGGGTAGGGAAGGCAGAGTGATGGGGATGTGAAGAGAGGCACAGCAGGATGAGGTTGCGTGTGGCTTTGCAGTAACGTTTCGTGATCTACTGAGATCATTGAAAGGTTTGCGCCACTGCAGCCAGGGACCCCTGACGACATCCCTGCTTGTGTCCTCCTGTGCAATGTGCAACCAGGCTGCATTGGTGTCCTGGGGAGGTCTCTTCTGCCCATTGGAAGGGAAGAGAACCTCCCTGCATGCTGTGACTCCCTCCATAAGCATATGGAGGGAGTCATGGGAAAGCCTGGGTGCAACTGTGCACCTCTGTGCAGTCATTGTCAGTGTTTGCAGCACCTCAATGCTGCAGAACACTGACAGCACAACTGTCAAAATGAATATGCATGTGGTCCCTTTAAGGAAACTGGCTGATGACGCGTCATCAAATGACGTCATCAGACCACTTCCTTTTAATTGGACAGGAACCTCACAGGGCGGGCTTAACAAGCCTAATGAACGTAAAATCCTTTTCACAGAGCGGCTGGAGCCGGGAGCGGGAGCAGGAGCGGGAGCGGGACCCGCCAACGACCTCTCCCGCCGCGATCCCACCTCTGCTGGCGAAACCACTGCCCTATATTTTTAGAACTAATAAACAAAAGTGTTCAAAGATAATGAAAAGAAAACACACCATTTGTTTTAATGCCCCTGTGATTTTTCTCCCGGGTTTCTCGCAGCAGTGTGTCCAGGGGATTAATCTTCAATTCCTGGAGACTACGGGGCAATCCTGGAGGGTTGGCAACCCAAGTCCTAAATGGAATGAGTTTAGGGCAGACCCAATCTGGTTCTCATGGTCACAGATTCAAAGCACAAAACTGCGCACAATTTGTCACTAATTGGAACTGAATTACAACTGAATCGGCAATCGCACTTCGAGAGCTCACACAGTTGGGATTTGTCGGAGGCGGAATGTCACACTGGCGCAATAGGAGGTTCTCTCCTGAAGTTGAGGTCAAGGCACATTCTTGGGGCAGAGTGGTGGGAGTTCTACACTGCATCTAACTGGAGGGCTGGAGGAAGTTGCCGAGATAGGGAGGGGCGAGGCCGTGGAGGGATTTGAAAACAAGAATGAGAATTTTAAAATAGAGGCTTTGCCGGACCAGCAGCCAAGTAGATCAGAGAGCACAGGGGTGATGGGTGAACAGGATTTGTTGCGAGGTAGGATACGGGCAGCAGTTTTGGATGAGCTCAAGTTTGCGGAGGGTGCAAGGTAGGAGGCTGGCAAAAGGCTGGAGAAGATAGCGGAGGTAGAATGGGGCAAGGTCTTGGAGGTAGTTAGTTATCCAGATGACCAGGGTATTACTCTGACAGGCATTTATAATCACCAGTGAAGTGGATTACAATAGACCTCATCTAGGTATGAAAATTCATGTGGAGGACAAAATCACTGTGCCTCCCACAAGTATAAGTTCCACGAGACGGAAGACTGATAATATGGATGATGGGAACGTCCCACTTAGGAGGGAAAGCCTTCTCTGCTTAGGAGAGCACAACAGTGGCGAGGCTGCTTTAGGACCAGGAAGAGGAGCCTCTGCATTACGACACAGGCCAGAATCAGGAGATATATAATCAGCCAATGTGGGCCAAGGAGGAAATGATCCATTGAACTGCAGTGGAACAGGGTAATTAGAAAAGAGAAAACAATTAATTCATCAAAATGATTAATTTCCATAATACCCTGTTTGACTTTTCGGCTAATTCCTATTCTTCTGTCTATCATCATTCTTTTGTACCTCCAGCAAACATTCTCTGAAGTGAATACTCTCATTAATTAAACAGAAAGTCACTGAACCATTTCTCCTACTCAACAACCTGTGGAACAGCAATCGCCTCATTATTATTATTGTAGCTCAGGCCAATTTGTACTTGATTGTCATTCCTGTTTTTTCACAAGGCGGATCCAAACATACAGAATCACTCATTTATATTGAAGTTGTTCTTGTGACAAACTTTATGAAAGCTCCCTATCTCTGTAACCTCCTCCAGCCCTACAACTCTCCGAGGTCTCTGTACTCCTCCAATTCTGGCCTCTTGCGCATCCCCGATTTCAATCGCTCCACCATTGGCGGCCGTACCTTCAGCTGCCTAGGCCCTAAGCTTTGGAATTACCCACTAAACCTCTCCGTCTCTCTACCTCTCTTTCCTCCTCGGTGTTCGCCAGAGAAGAGGATACTGCCCATGTTGCAATAAAGGAGGGGGTAGTAGCGATATTGGATAGGATAAAAATGGATAAAGAGGAGGTACTTAAACGATTAGCAGTACTCAAAGTAGAAAAGTCATGCGGTCCAGATAGGATGCATCCTCGGGTACTGAGAGATGTAAAGGTGGAAACTTCAGAGGATCTGGCCAATCCTCCTTGGACATGGGGGCAGTGCAAGAGGACTGGAGGATTGCAAATGTTACACTCCCATTCAAAAAAGGGGAAAGGGATAAACCCGACAATTACAGGCCAGTCAGCCTAACGTCAGCGGTGGGGAAACTTTTTGAGACAGTAATCCGTGACAAAATTAATTGGCACTTGGAAAAAGATGGGCTATTAAATGAAAGTCAGCATGGATTTGTTAAAGGAAAACTGTGTTTGACTAACTTGATTGAGTTATTTGATGACGTAACGGAGAGGGTTGATAAGGATTGTGCAGTTGATGTTGTGTATATGGACTTTCAGAAGGCATTTGATAAGGTACCACATAATAGACTTGTTAGTAAAATTAAAGCCCATGGGATTAAAGGGACAGTGGCAGTGTGGATGTGAAATTGGCTAAGGGACAGAAAACAGAGAGTAGCGGTGAACAGCTGTTTTTCGAACTGGAAGGAATGTAGACAATGGTGTTCCCCAGGGGTCCATATTAGGACCACTGCTCTTTTTGATATATACTAATGACCTGGACTTGGGTATGCGGGGCATCTTTTCAAAGTTTGCTGATGACACGAATCTCGGAAAAGTAGTAAACAATATGGAGGATAGTAACAAACTTCAGGAGGTCATAGACAGACTGGTGAAATGGGCAGACACATGGCAGATAAAATTTAACAGAGAAGTGTGAAGTGATACATTTTGGTAGGAAGAATGAGGAGAGACAATATAAACTAAAGGGTACAATTTTAAAGGGGTGGCAGGAATAGAGAGACATGGGGGTATGTGTGCTCAAATCTTTGAAGGTGGCAGGACAAGTTAAGAAGGCTGTTAAAAAAGCATATGGAATCCTTTGCTTTATTAATAAAGGCATTGAGTTCAAAAGCAAAGAAGTTATGCTAAACCTTTATAAAACACTGGTTTGGCCTCAGCTGAAGTATTTTGTCCAATTCTGGGCACCACACTTTGGGAAGGATGTCAAGGCCTTCGAGAGAGTGCAGAAGAGATTTAGGAGAATGGTACCAGGGATGAGGGACTACAGTTATGTGGAGAGACTGGAGAAGCTGGGGTTGTTCTCTTTAGAGCAGAGAAGGTTGAGAGGAAATTTGATCGAGGTGTTCAAAATTATGATAGGTTTTGATAGGGTAAATAAGGAGAAACTGTTTCCAATGGCAGAAGGGTTGGTAACCAGAGGACATCGATTTAAGGTGATTGGCAAAACAACCAGAGGCGACATACGGAAACATTTTTTTTAGAAACATAGAAAAATAGGAGCAGGAGTAGGCCATTCGGCCCTTCGAGCCTGCTCCCCATTTAATGAGATCATGATTGATCCTCTATCTCAATACCATATTCCTGCTCTCTCTCCATACCCCTTGATGCCTTTTGTGTCCAGAAATCTATCTATCTCCTTCTTAAATATATTCAGTGACTTGGCCTCCACAGCCTTCTGTGGTAGAGAATTCCACAGGTTCACCACCCTCTGAGTGAAGAAATTTCTCCTAATCTCAGTCCTAAATGTCCTACCCCGTATCCTGAGACTGTGACCTCTCATTCTAGACCCCCCCAGCCAGGGGAAACATCCTCCCTGCATCCAGTCTGTCTGGCCCTGTCAGAATTTTTTACGTTTCAATGAGATCCCCTCTCATTCTTCTAAACTCTAGTGAATACAGGCCTAGTCGACCCAATCTCTCCTCATATGACAGTCCTGCCATCCCAGGAATCAGTCTGGTGAACCTTCGCTGCACTCCCTCTATGGCAAGTATATCCTTTCTTAGGTAAGGAGACCAAAACTGCACACAGTACTCCAGGTGTGGTCTTACCAAGGACCCTGTATAACTGTAGTAAGACATCCTTGCTCCTGTACTCAAATCCTCTTGCAATGAAGGCCAACATACCATTTGCCTTCCTAACTGCTTGCTGCACCTGCATGTTTGCTTTTTACGCAGCGAGTTGTTGTGATCTGGAATGCATTGCCTGAAAGGGTGGTGTAAGCAGATTCAATGGTAACTTTCAAAAGGGAACGAGATAAATACATGAAGGGAAAAAATTTGCAGGGCTATGGGGAAAATTGCAGGGGAGTGGGACTAATTGGATAGCTCTCTCAAAGAGCCGGCACAGGCACAACGGGCGAATGACCTCCTTCTGTGCTGTATCATTCTATGATAAATAGGAACTGGGTGATGCAGTCAACAACAACAACTTGCATTTATATCACGCCTTTAACATAGCAAAACCTCCCAAAGCGCTTCACAGAAGCGTAAACAGACAAAAAATTCACACCGAGCCAAAGAAGGAGACGTTAGGATCGGAAAGCGGAAGGATTTTAAGCAAAGTCTTAAAGGAGGAGAGAGAGGTGGAGAGGCAGATAGATTTAGGGGGGGATTTCCAAATGAGTTTGGACAGTCTCACTCTGGTTTCTGAAATAAAACAGAAAATGCTGGAAGCATTTAATGGGAGCGGTGGTGATGATCTGTCTCAGACAGCAGGTGCTGGTAATGGTTCTGGTGTAACCAGTTACACCTCCTCTGGGCCCGTCTTCTGTTTCTTTATTGTCCCATTCCCACCCTCTCTTGGCTGACACCATCATCCCTTTCCTCATTAAATCAATCCTTCTCTCCACCCTATCACAGACCTTCCCTTTTGTGCTTCCCCCCACCCGCCCAACCCCCTTCCCCATGCTCTGTACTTGCCTATAAACTGTTAAATCCTTAACTTCTTCCAGTTACTGGGTGGGAGGAAGTGACTAGTCGCGATGCTCCAGCCATCATGTGTGTGGGACAGGCTTGATGGACCAGCTGGTCTTTTCCTGCCTGTCTTTTTTGTATGTTGATAATCATTGGGGGGGAGGGAGAACCTGGCCCATGGTGCCATTCAGGTGTAGAGAAGGATAGAGCACCTGCTGGTAGACGGCATAGGTTCAAATGGGCAAATGTAGGACTCATGTCAAGAAGAATTTAAGAACATAAGAATGTAAGAAATAGGAGCCCAGGAGTCGGCCACTCAGCCCTTCGAGCCGGCTCCGCCATTCAATAAGATCATGGCTGATCTTCTACCTCATCTCCACTTTCCTGCACTATCCCCATATCCCTTGATTCCCTTAATATCCAAAAATCTAACGATCTCTGAGATGAATATACTCAACAACTGAGCCTTCACAGCCCTCTGGGGTAGAGAATTCCAAAGATTCACAACTTTCTTCTCACAAAGAGTGATCAATACATGGAAGAGATTACCAGCAAGAGCAGTAGATGCTTAAACATGAGAGTGATTCACGATCCAGTTGGGTGGAGTGTTGGGGGGACGGTAGGATGGAGAAGCTTATATAGGAGGAACAACATCCTCCTTCAGTATCCATCTCAGAATTTTGTGCAGTATCCCATCTACATTAAAAAGGCATTTGGGAAATTGAATGGAGTTACCCTCATACAAGTGTTTTGTTTTGGGGAGAAAACTCTCATCAGGCTATCCCATCAGTCTGGGCTAGAATTGAATCAGATCCAGGAGTGAAAGAACATTCTAACCCACTGTCCCACCAACTTTAACTCATCCTTCCCCAGGACCTCAAAACTATGGAATTCTTTATCTCTCTCAGGTCTTCTCTTTCTCCTACCAAACTAAAAGTCCGAGCTTGGCACCTCCTGTTCATTATTTCTTCGTTTAGCTCTTCTTCCTGCACAAGGAGCTTCGGATCCTCCACCATGGTTTCCGAAAGTAAACAGGTTATCAAGACATGCTTCTGCTTGTAGGGCGCAAGGTTAAAATAAAAAGTAAACGGCAAGGTACAGTGAGACTGCGGGAGAAGGCAGTTGGGAAACTTATTCACGTTCTGCCTTCTGTCATGTGTCATCCCTCTGGAATGTCACATGCGGAGCAGCTTTGCAAGGAAGCCTTCTGGGCCTGCCACCGAGGCAATGAGACAGATCATCACAAACCGATGGCTCTCAATTTTGTAATTCTTCTGACAAGACATATCTCCCAGCCCAGGTACTGCACCTACACTTGTAGTTGTCAGTGACAAATTACTGGCAAAGAAAACTCCAAACAGCCTCCAGCGATAAGGAAGACAAGAAGCACAACAGTCGGAGCTGAAGAACGTTCCCTGTTCCTGAAATTATTAAATGAGAAGTTCCGCCTTGATTTATTTAATTTTTTTTAATTAACAGTTTTATTCAGTTTAACAAGCCTTGAGGAAGTATTCTAAAGGGAAACCCTATCAGTTTCTGCAAGTACAATTGAGGAAAATCTGCCTCATTGCCCGATCGCTTGCTTCAGGATTCATTTCAAACCTATTAGTGGATAGACTCATCTTCCATATTTTATCACAGATAATCCTGTCAAGAGGGTGTTTGATGCAATTCCCTGAAGCTCCGGGAGAAGTAATTAAGGAAAAAAGCCAGAAGAGAAAAGACAAAGAGGAACAGAGAAACAATGTGGCGCCTTTAACATAATAGACGTCCCAAGGCACCTCACAGGAGAAGAAAAGGAGAAGGAATGGAGGGGGAAATGGACACCAAGCAGTAATAGGAGAAGAATTTGAGGAGGTGACCAAAGTCTTAGTTGAAGAGATAGATTTGAGGTGGGGGAGGAGGGGGCAGCACAGACGGAGGGTTTTGGGGAGTGAGTTCCAGAGGTCAAGTGGAGAGGGCAGGGAGAAAGAAAGACTTGCATTTCTATAGCGCCTATCACGACTTCAGGACGTCCCAAAGCGCTTTACAGCCAATGAAGTACTTTTGAAGTGTATTCACTGTTGTAATGTAGGAAACGCGGCAGCCAATTTGCGCACAGCAAGCTCCCACAACCAGCAATGTGATAATGACCAGATAATCTGTTTTTTGGTGATGTTGATTGAGGAATAAATATCGGCCAAGACACACAGTAGGGTAGAGCTGGTACATAGAGAGATGGAGGAGGCTGCAGAGGTAGGGTGCAGTGAGATAGTAACATATGTAAGGATCAGGACAAGAATTTAATGCCTGGGGGACAGGGAGCCAATGGAGATTGGCAAGGACAGGGTGATAGGCAAGTGGAACATAGTATGGGATAGAATGCGAGTGGTGGAATTTTGGACAAGTTGAAAATCAGCGGGAGAGCTGCAGGAGAACCAAGGACTTCCTTCTATTCTAACTAGATCCCTGCATACCAGCACTTTTGGGTACCCATCCAGTCCAGTCAACCAAGCAAAGGATATTCAGGGCCATCCAGCAGGTTAGTGACAAGATCTAAGTCATTTGCCATTCTTCAATCATTTAAATAACACAGCATCTGGATTCTGCTTTTATTTCCATGGACCAGTGTCTCCAGGTTGGTTGACTCCTTTTGAGATTTAAACCAGGATTTTATCCTCAATTCAGAGTCTAAACCCCATCCTTAGCATCATCCTTGTATTTAAATCTCTCCATGACTTTGGCCTCTCCTAACTCTGTCGCCTCTTCCAGCGCTACCACCTGCCACCCAGACCCACTCCCTTTGCTCTCCATTCCGCTGATTCGGACTCTTGTGCATGTCCCCTCCCTTTGACCATCATTGGCGTATTTGCCTCCAACCACCTAGGCCCCATACTCTGGAATTCACTCCCTAAACTCCTCCGCCTCCCCCTTTGAGACCTTCCTTGAATCCCACCTCTTTGACCGAGCTTTTGGTCATGCCTTCAAATATCTCCTTCTTTAGTTTGATGTCCAATTTTTCCTATGCCTCTGTGAAGCTCTGTGTGACATTTTTCTATGTCAAAGGTGCTATATAAATGTAAGCTGTTGCTGTTCTTCTCAGTCAGGGAGCGTGCATGGAATGGCAGAACCTGAAGAAATAAAATGGTTGTTGAAAAATCAAACCGGTAAAATGGCAACCTTGACCTAAAATGCGACTATTATCCAGATGTGTCTTCATTAGAATAAATCAGCAGTGACAGAGCAAATGTCTTCAAAGTAAAGATTTTATTAACAATGTGCCCTTTAACTGGAGTATGCGGATATGCTAATGTTCTCCATTTTGTTCCAACCTTGCCCAACATATGTGCAGGTTTTTCTCAGTGAAAGGACAGCTCTCGATTGCCTGGTTGTCCGCTTCATGTCTTTTGCTTTTCTCTCAATGTTACTCCAACCCTCGATGACCCCTTCATGTCAGAACAACAGCCTAAGCACAGCTAGTTCTTATGGAAATTGCCAGAAATAGCAGGCACTTATTCTTATTAGTTGTTTGGAAACACTGCTATCACACAGAGGGGCCTGCTTTGTATCAGCTTGCTCCACAGGACTCTGCTTACACAATCAGGAGGAGCTCATTACCAAACTCAAGTTCATTTGGAGTGTAGTGCCCTTAATGGCTGTCTATCAGCACAGGCTAGTTAGCTCCTTCTAATGGTAGATCTTTCTGTGGTCTAATGATGCCCCAGTGCCACCAGTCAGCACTATCACAGGAAAAAGAAGCAGATTGTGATGGGGGTGAACAGAGCAGGAAACAATTTGGTTTCCATTTCAGTTAAGTCGCGCTCAGTCAAAGTCGCGGATGTGGGCCGACCATTTCAGTTGCCCCCTGAAGAGGCTGCTTTAATGAGCAGCGCAATGCAATCATGTTTGGAGTACGTGCAGTGAAATTGGAAATGGTCCAGGTCTTACCCGGAATGAATGAGAACTGAGTACTTGATGAACCGCACATTAAACAGACCCTCTCTTCAGGGAAGGGAAAAAAAACACTCGGATGCTAAATTGGTGTGTATTGGGAATTAAAATCTGTGGCTAAACATATAAATGTGAATGTAGATAACGTGTATTTGGACAAATGTTCACTGTCCTCTCTGTCTGTGCATTTTTCCTTCTGTTGGCTCGCACTGAGTTTCTTTCTTCAGAAGGGGAGCCAGCTCGATCTGAGCCTTTCATTTCTGAGAAGCCCTGCATTGTTATTCTGCTCTGTTGATGAGGACAAGGTTTCTTCTGAAATTCAAGTCACTCCCTGACCTCACCCCACTCTACCGTAGTGCCCTCCTCCTACCTTATGTCTTTGTATAAACCCCCCTCGCCACCTCCCCCCCACCTCTAACATTGAATCTCTCTTCACCCCTCGTCCCTTCCACTCTGTCACCAGCTGCACCTTCAGTCATTGTACTCCTGCCCTCTGGAATCACGCCTTCTTGCCACCTTCCTCCCTGCTTTCAAACATCTCTTCAAAACCCTCCTCCTCGACCATGTCTTTAGTTCCCCGTTCCAGCTTCTCCATTTCTCTCCCCTTCCCCCATTCAGCTGTGTCAGCTGTGGCTCAGTGGGCAGCACTCTCGCCTCTCAGTCAGAAGGTTGTGGGTTCAAGTCCGCTCGAGAGATTTGAGCACAAAAATCTGGGCTAACACTCCAGTGCAGTGCTGAGGGAGTGCTGCACTGTCAGATGGTTCTGTCTTTCGGACGAGATGTTAAACCGAGGCCCCGTCTGCTCTCTCGGTGGAAGTAAAATATCCCATGTCACTATTTCGAAGAAGAGCAGGGGAGTTCTCCCTGGTGTCCTGGTCAATATTTATCCCTCAATCAACATCACTAAAAAAAATCCCCGCAAAAAAACAGATGACAGTATTTGGTCATTATCACATTGCTGTTTATGGGATCTTGCTGTGTGCAAATTGGCTGCCACATTTCCTACATTACAACAGTGACTACACTTCAAAAGTACTTAATTGGCTGTAAAACGCTTTGGGACGTCCTGAGGTCGTGAAAGGCGCTATATAAATGCAAGTCTTTCTTTATGCTCAGTTTCCACTCGAGCCGGCCATTCAGCTTCTCGAGCTGGCTTTGCCATTCAATTAGATCATGGCTGATCTGTACTTCGGGGGCAGTTTCAATCCACACCCTAGTGGGCTTGGACCCATCGAAAAAAAACACCTGTAAATTTGGCACTAGTCCCTATCCGTCACAGCCTGCTGCATAAAACTACGCAGACTAGTTATTACCCTGTATGTTACACTATGAAGGTTAATTCGGTACCAATATTCAATAATTTAAAAAATTGCACTTAAGCCAACACATTTCATTATGTGATGCTCTTAATTCATTCCCTCACACTGCTCCCATTATTACCGCTACCAGTACTTCACCCTAATGTTAGACAGCCAAGAATACTCTCTCCAGCTTTGCAATGGCGAAATCTATAACTGTTTTCACAGTTTAAGTGGACACAATGCAAAGATTTTGCACGCCCACCATCGCGCTTTGCTGGATCCTAGTAACAGCGCTCCTAGTTACGATTCACTGCCTAACACTCTATCCAGTGTTACTATTATCCGGCGTGTATCCTACAGCTCGCTGTGATCTGTTAATGCCTGACATCGGTTATTGAGAGGCATGGAGAGTGTGGGATTTACAATGCCAATCACACTTCCCACTGCTAATGGACTTGGCTTCTGTACTGAAGATGCGGCCACAAGCTCCCACAAGCTGCCTCTTCATTTTGCTAACACGACAATCCATGGCGCTAACTGTATAGCAAATGTATCATTTTTAAGTCTAACCAGTTATTTAACAACTTTACATATATAATAAATCATAGTTGGAAACATTATTAAATATCATTCTTTTAATATTATAGTGCATTCGCATATTAGCATTGTGACGAACTGCACCGTTCAGTGGTGTTTAGACATTGCCTGGATTTAGGTCTCAGCCGTGGCTCAGTTGTAAGCACTCTCGCCTCTTGGTCAGAAGTTTGTAGGACTTGAGCACAAAATCTAGGCGGACACTCAGTGCAGTGCTGAGGGAGTGCTGCACTGTCGGAGATGCCGTCTTTCAGACGAGACATTAAACCGAGGCCCCGTCTGCCCTCTCAGGTGGGCATGAAAGATCCCACGGCACTATTTTTCGAACATGAGCAGGGGCGTTATCCCCGGTGTCCTGGCCGATATTTATCCCTCAACTAACGTCACTAAAACAGATTATCTGGTCATTATCTCATTGCTGTTTCCGGAACCTTGCTGTGCGCAAATTGGCTGCCGCGCTTCCTATATTACAACGATGACTACAGTTCAAGAGCACCTAATTGGCTGTAAAGTGCTTTGGGAAGGGATCCGGAAACATGCGTTAGCCCCCCTATTTGGATATGCAAAGGGCATAACGCCTGTTTCAGGTGCGGGCCCTGGATGCCTCTACTTCAGCCTTTACCAATGTGGCAGAAAGCGCACTTCCGACACGGAATGCGCATGCGCACGCTGCCTGTTATATTGGACATTTGCGCGCCCATTTTACTTCATTTTAGAGGGTGGTGCAATGGCACTGAACGTGCTAACACTCATTGACATAAGAGGTGGTGGGCGTCAGTTTGAGGCTTACTCCACTAGGCTCCCCAGCCTAATCCACGTCAAATGGGGAGGAGGTACAGAGCTGAAGCTGTGCCATCTCCCAGAAAGAGATGAAGGAAAATTGGAGAAGAGAATAATGCAGGGTCAGATCGTTGTGCCTCCTGGCAGCCAACTAAAGGAGGCACTGACAACAGCCTGGACGAAGGCCATGCCTCCAACCTTCTCCACCGCAGAGGCATCAAGCCAGACAGGCATTGTAGGGGATGAATTACAAGGGGAGAAGGTAAAGGGAAATTACCCAAGCCCTTCCACACAAAAAACAGTTAAAAGAAAACACACAACACATAGTCACCGCGCACAGGATGCTGAATTGGGTCATGCTCAACCAGTACAGGCCCCTGGGACTGGGATCAGGCACAAAATGAAAAGGACGGATCTGATACCTGTTGTTAGGGCAGTGAACTTGTTGACATTTCAGCAAGCTTGAAATAAAGAGCTCAGGCGGAACGTCCAACTGTATCAAGTTGAAACGTTTTGTTGCCATGGCTGCACTTATTGTTTAGTCAGCCAGAAGCCAAAAGTTTTGACAATGAGTCTTCCACCATTGTTCGGGCTTGTCCACAACTGTCAGCACTGTCAGGAGTGCACAGGGAACACTCTTTACACTCACCCCCTCACACCCACAAAGTCTACTCAAAATATTTCCACTGTATAATTTTCTTCCACTGTTTTTTTTTTCAGCTGTCAAATTTTCTCTCTTCCTTTTCTTTCTCTCTTTTTGCTTTTAAAATATTTTCAAGCTTCGCTCACCTCTGCCAAAACCGACCACTACTCCAAGATCATTCTGGAGAGCAAAGATAACCCCCCCCCCAGTTGATTTTCATCCCCAACCAATCTTCTCCTTAATCCCCTCTCCCCTGATCCCTCTACCCTCACCTCCAACAATAAGGGCAAGAGCTCATGGACATCTTTGTCACTAAGATTGAGATCCTCAGTTCAGCTGCCTCTGATAATTACCACCCCTTCCCCTTCCCCTTGCCCACCAAGCCAATCTTCCCTCAAGCCTTCCCCTGCCCAAGCCTTGATCCTATGGGCTGGATTTTCATAGACCCGTGGAGGCGGGTTTGGAGGCGTGTGGGGGGGTTTGAAATTGCGAAAAGTGGCGGGCGGACCCGATCCCGCCTCCACGCAATTTTGATGAAATCGTGTGCGGTGGTCCCGTCTCCGTCCCACCTCCAAGAGGCGGGAGAGGCCATTAAAGCCCTTAACAAGCCCTAAATTGGCTCTGTAATGCCATTTTGAAACTGTTTTAGCTAGTTTAACCCTTTTCCCACGTGAAGCACGCCTGATCTGAAACACGCCAGTGAAACCTGGCGGGAGCACAAGTGGATAGCTGACTATCAGCTGCAGGTCCACTATTACAACGGAGATGTGATGAAGGTAGTAGTAGTATTAGGTCTGAAAGTCGCCTCTGATGCTGCTGCATTGAATGTCTCCAGAGACTGCCTGGCCTTTGCTGTGAGAGGACCTGGATGCAAAAAAAAATTCTCTCTCTCTCTCTCCCTCCCTCTGAGATGCTGCCCATTTTGCATCCAGGTCCTCTCACAGCAAAGGCCAGGCAGTCTCTGACCTGCAATGCAGCAACAATGATGACATCATCAGAGGCGACTTTCAGACTGAAACCACTAATTGGTTCATGGGTTTCCACATGCTGGAACTCAATTGCCCAATTAAGTGAAAATCGCATCAATCTCCCACATCCAATTGCAGTCGGGTGGATCACACGAAATGCGGATGACACGACCCCAACCCACCCCAGTATCAAAATCCAGCCCTACGTCTTTCTCTCATTTCTTTCCTATCTCCTCTCATGCCCTCGCTGAGCTCATCTTATCCACGAGACCCACTCCTGCTCCCTTGATCCCATTGCCATGAAACTGCTAACCATCCAGCTTCTCTTCCTGTCCCCGATGCTAGTTGAGATTTGAAATGGTTTCCTCTCCTCTGGTACTGTACTACTCCCTTTCAAAATAGTCGTCATCACCACCCCTCCCGAAAATACCCACCCTTGCCCCCTTTGTCCTTGCAAACTACCGCCCCATCTCCACCCTCCCATTTCATTCCAAAATCTTTGAACATGTTGTCGCCTCCCAAATAGGTGCCCATCTACCTGCAACTCCATGTTTGAACCTCTCCAATCAGGTTTCTGTCCCTACCACAGCACTAAAATGGCACCAATCAAAGTCACTAATGGTATCCTCTGTGACTGTGACTGTCCTCTTAATCCTCTTAATTATTAAAATCTTGAAATCAGGGTCCTATGCTGTTTGTAGGCATCTGATACAATTTTCAAGTACTGGTGGGACTGGATGTAGAGCGGCATAATTAGCGGTCCTTAAAGGACCCACTTCCGATCACCACTCGGATAATGGCCACAAAAAAGTGATGCCATTGAATGCTCCTCCTAGCCCCACAAAAATGTTCTCACTTGCTGCTGGTCACTCAGTGTCCAGCCCCTACCCCTGTCCCCGCAGGGATTGCCTCCACCCTCCCCCTCACCACTTTAAGGCAATGATTCCAGCTCTACTTCGCAGAAGAGCCACGATATTTCCCCGCAGCCCAATCGGCAAGCCAGCGTTGGTTGAGCACTGGCACCATGCCCAAATTATGCAGATGTGGTCTAACCATGATAATGGTTTGGGTCTCTTGTTGGCAACATTGGCCGTGCAGTGCCATCGCTCTGCCCACCTGATGTGCGCTACATCTAGAAATTAGCCCCACCATCTTCTCAAACAAACAAAACCCTGTTAATAGATATGGGTAGCCCATAAAGATTTTCATATGGAGCCTTTACTGTGCCATCAGTTAGGTGGTGCGACTGTAGAAGGCGACCAGCTAGTGCGTTGATGCCACTTATGTTTCTGCGTTTTTGTAGACAAGGTTCCAGCTTAAATAATGTTTCTCACAGGAAGATCATCTACTGGTGGACGGGAGATCAGGAGCACTGAAGGAAATATCTGTTTCTGTCAACAAAGGATAACCAAAGAAGATTGGACAAATACAGACATGTCCACATGTCTCAGCAGCTGGCTGCCCCAAGTTACTGATGGGGCAATTGAGGCAGAACCACAGGAAGTACACCAGAAAAGGGAGACCCTCTTTCCTGTGGCTAGTTGTCAGATACCAAGACAAGTGGTCAGGGTGCCTGGCAGCACTGAACAACAGCACTGTTCCAATGACCTGGCGCCAGTGCTGCAAAAAGTTTAATGATCTCACCAGATGTGTCAAGGTAGGAGACCCCACCATAAGTATGCATGGCATATAAAGTTACTGCCAATCCCAGTCTTACATTACTGTGAATACTTCTCATGAACACCCATTTCACAGCAGCTCCTTATCCCACTAGATGCTTCTTCCCTACATCCTCAACTGCTTTCCTACAAACAGGACAGGTCTTCCATCTATGTACCTGCATGATGCACGTTCATATAATCACACCCACTATGGACTGCCTGTTGACATAAGGATATTCTTGTATATCTTCCTCTTCAACCCCTTCTACTCCGTTTGCAAGAGAAGACTGTGCATAACAAGAGGGAGAGAACCCCTCATTACCATCGTCGAATCCCCTACTATCAACATCCTGGGGGTCACCATTAACCAGAAACTTAACTGGACCAGCCACATAAATACTGTGGCAACAAGAGCAGGTCAGAGGCTAGGTATTCTGCGGCAAGTGTCTCACCTCCTGACTCCCCAAAGCCTTTTCACCATCTACAAGGCACAAGTAAGGAGTGTGATGGAATACTCTCCACTTGCCTGGATGAGTGCAGCTCCAACAACACTCAAGAAGCTCAACACCATCCAGGACAAAGCAGCCCACTTGATTGGCACCCCATCCACCACCTTAAACATTCATTCCCTCCACCACCAGCGCACCGTGGCTGCAGTGTGTACCATCTACAAGATGCACTGCAGCAACTCGTCAAGGCTTCTTCGACAGCACCTCCCAAACCCCCCGACCTCTTCCACTTAGAAGGACAAGGGCAGCAGGCGCATGGGAACACCACCACCTCCAAATACCCCTACAAGTCACACACCATTCTGACTTAGAAGTATATCGGCGATCCTTCACCGTCGCTGGGTCAAAATCCTGGAACTCCTTACCTAACAGCACTGTGGGAGTACCATCACCACACGGACTGCAGCGGATCAAGAAGGCAGCTCACCACCACCTTCTCAAGGGCAACTAGGGATGGGCAATAAATGCTGGCATTGCCAGCGATGCCCACATCCCATAAACGAATAAAAAAAAACATGGTCCCCCACCCGCCCCCCCAGCCCCCCCCCCCCCACTCCGAGAGCAGACAGCCAAAGACTTCATGCACTATAGGGATCATTGAGCAAGCAGGAGACACACTCACTCATGGGAACTAAACCATGTGCTGAAACGCACTTCCACGTCAATCCTTCAGTGGATAGATTCACCTCAAGAGTTGTCACAAAGACATCATCAAAGGCACTTGACGCTCTCCTCTTTCTTCAGGTGTGCCACATGAAACCGAGTTGAGACCCATGGAACTGGAGGAATTACAGGAAGCTAACGCCCGTCCCTCATTCTATCCTTTCACCAGCTCAGGCACATCCACTCTGGTGTATCTTGAGAGTGAGGTTGAGGATGATACACAGAGTACAAGTGGGCTCGATCAGGAGGTTCGCGGGGAAGGAGAGGCAGAAATCTGATGCCTCAAAGGTACAGCTGCCCTTGGTTTGTGAGGTGAAGGATACAGAACTCTTTTAAAGGATACTTTCTGAGCATTAAATATTGCTGCAGTCACTGGAGACTATCCCAGATAACCTTGAACCAATAACAACCAGTGAGGAGGAGCCCACAATGGCACATGTACAGTGTTGATGCGTGGAATTGAAAACATTGCAGCTCTTAATGGCAACTTCAGGACATCTGCAGTGGAGCCCTCAGTGGCCGAGGTCATAGGACAATAAGATCTGTGAATGCTCAGACTGCTGCTTTGGAGGTCTTGGGCTCCAATGTACAGCAAGTTCTTGACTCCACCTTGTCTGGCTTGGTGGTGACATAGAGTGAGCCTTTGACAGGGGCTGTAACAACTCACTTCAGTCCACTGTCAAGCTGAGATGGTGCACAGTAGCAGGAGTAGGCGTGGAGTGAGCACAGATGATAATGCTCTCTCTCTCTCAGGATGACAACACATCTGGATCTTGCCGCCCCCTCCCTCCGATGACTGCACACTTGCGAGAAAGTGGGCCGTGGGCCGTGGGTCAGGCTGAAATGGTGCAGCCTACAGTTGGGCATCTCAGACCCCTGATCACAGTGGCCAAGGGCCACCTCAGTTCCAAGAGCCTGTCATAGACACGTAGAAGCCAGCCATCCCACATACTCCTGCCATTGAGGGAGCATGCAGAAGGAGCACTAGATTGACTGTAGAGCACATTGCCATCGAGGAGAAACAACAGGGTGGCAAACAGTAGCAATGCACAGTGATCACGCTTAGGGCAATAACATATGGTAGCACTGCTCTTGTTATGGTGTTGTATACCATAGGTGGCAGGAACGGTATGTTTGGCAGTTCAGTAGAAGGTGAAACTACTGTAGGTGAAAGTGAATTATTTAATTCAATCCCTTCCTATGGGGTTCCCCTCAGCACCTATCCACAGGGCCATAGCCCAGACTGGTAATTCTCCATGTGGCAAACTGCAGCCCAAACTGCCGTAATTGGCTCCACGGCACTGGATATGTAGTGACACTGTGCTACACTATTATATCAATGTTCATCCCTTTAGTCTAACTCCTCATTCATTGCCACCTAGTGCGCCCATAAACAACTTGGATCAAATGTTCAGAATTGCACAGAGAATGTGGAGGAATATAAGCTTAGAAATTGGTGTGGATGTTAAACTTTTTGCCAGCAGCAACTGTTCAATGGGGACAGCAATGCTCGAAGTGCAATTGCCGACTGTCTGTTTCCCAACATTAAGGTAGAAAATGAAGTGCAAGCACTAATGTACTCAAATCATGGGGAACAGCAATTAATGCATCAAATTGGTACTTAAGGGAGATTCGACCTATACTGCTGAAGTGATGCATCATTGGTGCAATGTGTTAACCTCACCCATATGGAACAGGTATTAATGGAGAGGCTGCACTGAGAAAGCTGGAGCCTTCAATTAAAGGTGAGCAGATTGAAATGTTGTTTATATTTTCTAGGTCTTTGGCTACAACGGGGACAGTACTCAGTGCTCCACTTGCACTGGACTTGGCAGAGAAGGACCACCAAGAGCAGGAAAGGGCTGTCCATGATGTTCCAGCAAGTCTTGCCATTCCACTGGGCAGCAGGTCTCCCTCGCCAGGCACATAGACCTGTTTATGACAGGAGAGATGTGTCCAAGGAGGCTGAGGTTCAGCAGGGAAGCTGCGACAGAGCTGTGCTGTTTCCTTCATGAAGATCTGCACACATGTATTATCAGTACAGCACTGTTAGTGTCTATTAAAGTCAGCATAGTCCTCAATTTTTAGGCACCAGGCACCTTCCAGGTGAACACAGGGGATATATGCATTTTGCTACCAGCTTATGTGAATGTTGGCAGCTTGTGTTGGCACGGTGCTGCCCTTTGGTGCTTGTACTTCCAACAGGGAGCCACTGGGTTAGTGATAGGGAGTAGGAACCCTGGATGATTCCCTTCCTCTCTACTGCACAGATGCTGATAGCTGTTGTAGCGGCCCCAACATTGCATCAGCAAACTGAGGACAGACCATGGATTGAACCTGGGATGTTGCTGGTCTGTCTGATTTGGAGACAGACACTTTCCCTCTAACTCATCAGAGCAGCTAGTTTAAAAATAGAAAATGCTGGAAACACTCAGCAGGGCAGGCAGCACCTGTGGCGAGAGAAACAGAGTTAACGTTTCAGGTCGAAGACCTTTCATCATTACGAATTGAGAAAGCAGCTAGTTTCTCCATTCATAAGCACATGTTAACAGAGAGTGGTACTGACATAAACAGAGAAACTCTTTCCACTGGCAGCAGGGTCAGTAACCAGAGGTCACAGATTTAAGGTAATTGACAAAAGAACCAGAGGGGAGATGAGGAGATTTTATTTTTACGCTGCGAGTTGTTGTGATCTGGAATGCACTGCCTGAAAGGGCGGTGGAAGCAGATTCAGTAGTAACTTTCAAAATGGGAATTGAATAAATATTTGAAAAGGAGAAATTTGCAGGGCTATGGGGAAAGAGCAGGGGAATGGGACTAATTGGGTGGCCTCCTTCTGTGCTGTATGGTTCTATGACATCAACAATAAACAACAGGATATTTCCTCTTCTGTACTCCCAGCATCTGTATGGAGCATATGTTGCAAAGTCTCCGATGGGAGTGTGTAATTTTTCATACACAGTCCTGGTGTGTGCTGGGAGGTGATTGCTTGCATGCTAGAAGTTCCCACCTGTAGACAACGGTCATTTCAGTGAATCATGGAGGAGATTGGACTGGAATTTTTAAACAGAAGTATTTTTGGACCATTTCAAAACCTTCAATCATTTCAATGCAATAGTTAGACCTTAGAAATTGTACAAAGACAACATGATTGTAAAGCTTACGATGGACATCCATTTCTACCATCCCACTGACTTAGTCCAGCCTGAAACTCTATTAGGTTATTCTCTTCAAATGGACCAATAGTAACCAGGAAAATTTCACCCCCTTCATTTCTCACTGACCCCCTGCTGTGACACACTTGATCTCTCACTGACCCGCTGCTGTGACACACTTGATCTCTCACTGACCCCCTGCTGTGACACACTTGATCCTCACTGACCCGCTGCTGTGACACACTTGATCTCTCACTGACCCCCTGCTGTGACACACTGGATCTCTCACTGACCCTCTGCTGTGACACACTTGATCTCTCACTAACCCCCTGCTGTGACACACTTGATCTCTCACTGACCCTCTGCTGTGACACACTTGATCTCTCACTGACCCCTGCTGTGACACACTTGATCTCTCACTGACCCTCTGCTGGAGCCTGTGACACACTTGATCTCTCACTGACCCCCTGCTGTGACACACTGGATCTCTCACTGACCCCCTGCTGTGACACACTTGATCTCTCACTGACCCCCTGCTGTGACGCACTTGATCTCTCACTGACCCTCTGTTGTGACACACTTGATCTCTCACTGACCCCCTGCTGTGACACACTTGATCTCTCACTGACCCCCTGTTGTGACGCACTTGATCTCTCACTGACCCCCTGCTGTGACACACTTGATCTCTCACTGACCCCTGCTGTGACACACTTGATCTCTCACTGACCCTCTGTTGTGACACACTTGATCTCTCACTGACCCCCTGCTGTGACACACTGGATCTCTCACTGACCCCCTGCTGTGACACACTGGATCTCTCATTGACTCCCTACTGTATTGCCTATAGTATAATGCTCTCTCTCTCTCTTCTTCTTTGTTCAGTCTAATTTCAGCTCCATGTTTACCTGTAATTAGCACTCCTCTCATTTTACTGAGATTCATAGCTATACATATATTTGACGAAACGATTATCACAAGAAGTGCCAAATAATTTTAGGATTTAATGTGTGTGTAGATGAGCACTCGAAAATGCTCCCTAATCCACTTCAGCTTTCCACTCACAGAATGTGAGGGATGCTGCTACAATCTCGCACCCCCGGTGGGGAAGCCCCAGTCACAGGGAGTGCAGGTCGGAGATGGGGCTATGACACTGTACCCCCGATTCTCTGACCCATGCTGCCTGGGAGCTCACGGTCAACTAAATCCCTCTGTTAAATTCTAGCCTTGGGTATGGAATCATCCAAATCAAGAAGGTCCCAGGTTCCATCACTGACCTGTGCGGACTCAGCATCAGGGGCGCTACAATTGGGCTCAAGTGTCCCTGGGAAATAGAGAGGGGAAAAATCAACCAAGATTCCTGCTCCTGATCACTATCCAATGTCCTTCTAGGTGGTAGAGGTTGTGGATTTGGGAGGTGCTGTCAAAGAAGCCTTGGCGAGTTGCTGCACTGCATCTTGTAGATGGTACGCACTGCAGCCACGGTGCGCAGGTGCTGGAGGGAGTGAATGTTTAAGGTGGTGGATGGGCTGGCAATCAAGCAGGATGCTTTGTATTGGATGGTGTCAAGCTTCTTGAATGTTGTTGGAGCTGCACTCATCCAAGCAAGTGGAGAGTATTCCATCACACTCCTTACTTGTGCATTGTAGATGTTGGAAAGGCTTTGGGGAGTCAGGAGGTGAGACACTCACTGCAGAATACCCAGCCTCCGACCTGTTCTTGTAGCCACAGTATTTATGTGGTTGGTCCAGTTAAGTTTCTGGTCAATGGTGACCCCCAGGATGTTGATGGTGGGGGATTCGATGATGGTAATGCCGTTGAATGTCAAGGGGTGGTGGTTAGATTCTCTCTTGTTGGAGATAGTCCCTGCCTGGCACTTGTGTGGCATGAAAGTTACTTGTCACTTGTCAGCCCAAGCCTGAATGTCGTCCAGGTCTTGCTGCATGCAGGCATGGACTGCTTCATTATCTGAGGAGTTGCGGATGAAACTGAACACTGTGCAATCATCAGCGAACATCCCCACTTCTGACTTTATGTTGGAGGGAAAGTCATTGATGAAGCAGTTGAAGGTGGTTGGGCCTAGGACATTGCCCTGAAGAACTCCTGCAGTGATGTCCTGGGGCTGAGATGATTGACCTCCAACAACCACAACCATCTTCCTTTCCAGCCAGTGGAGCGTTTTCCCCCTGATTCCCATTGACTTCAGTTTTACTTGGGTTCCTTGATGACACACTGGGTCAAATGCTGCCTTGATGTCAAGGGCAGTCACTCTCACCTCACTTCTGGAATTCAGCTCTTTTGTTTGGACCAAGGCTGTAATGAGATCTGGAGCTGAGTGATCCTGGTGGAACCCAAACTGAGCATCAGTGAGCAGGTTATTGGTGAGTAAGTGCCACTTGATAGCACTGTCGACGGCCCTTTCCATCACTTTGCTGATGATTCAGAGTAGGCAGATGGGGCTGGAATGGATTTGTCCTGCTTTTTGTGGACAGGACATACCTGGGCAGTTTTCCACATTGTCGGGTAGATGCCAGTGCTTGTAGCTGTACTGGAACAGCTTGGCTAGAGGCGCAGCTTGTTCTAAAACATAAGTCTTCAGCACTACAGCTGGGATGTTGCAGAGGCCCATAGCCTTTGCTGTATCCAGTGCGCTCAGCCTTTTCTTGATATAACGTGGAGTGAATCAAATTGGCTGAAGATTGGCTTCTGTGATGGTGGGGAGCTCAGGAGGAGGCCGAGATGGATCATCCACTCCGCACTTCTGGCTGAAGATGGTTGCAAACGCTTCAGCCTTGTCTTTTGCACTCGCGTGCTGTGCTCCACCATCATTGAGGATGGGGATGTTCATGGAGCCTCCTCCTCCCATTAGTTGTTTAATGGTCCACCACCATTCATGACTGGATATGGCAGGACTGCAGAGCTTTGATCTGATCCGTTGATTGTGGGATCACTTAGCCCTGTCTATAGCATGCTGCTTCCACTGTTTAGCATGCATGTAGTCCTGTGTTGCAGCTTCACCAGGTTGGCACATCATTTTTAGGTATGCCTGATGCTGCTCCTGGCATAGTCTTCCACACTCCTCATTGAACCAGAGTTGATCCCCTGGCTTAGTGGTAATGGTAGAGTGAGTGATATGTCGGGCCATGCGGTTACAGATTGTGGTGGAATACAATTCTGCTGCTGCTGATGTCCCACAGCGCCTCATGGATGCTCAGTTTTGAGCTGCTAGATCTGTTCTGAATCTATTCCATTTAGCACAATGGTAGTGCCACACAACACGATGGAGGGTGTCCTCAGTGTGAAGATGGGACTTCGTCTCCACAAGGACTGTGCGGTGGTCACTGCCTACTAATACTGCCATGAACATATGCATCTGCGCCACCCACCATATTGGGTGAGGACGAGGTCAAGTAGTTTTTTCCCTTGTGTTGGTTCTCTTAGCACCTGCCACAGGCCCAGACTGGCAGCTGTGTCCTTCAGGACTCGGCCAGCTCGGTTAGTAGTGGTGCTACTGAGCCACTCTTGGTGATGGACATTGAAGTCCCCCATACAGCGTACATTCTGTGTCCTTGCTACCCTCAGTGCTTCTTCCAAGTGGTGTTTTGCATGGAGGAGTACTGATTCATCAGCTGAGAGCGGTAGGCGGTAATGACCTGATGCCATGAGACTTCATGGGGTCCGGAGTCAATATTGACGACTCCCAGGACCACGCTCTCCTGACAGTATACTAGTGTGCCGCCACCTCTGGTGGGTCTGTCCTGCCAGTGGGACAGAACATGCCCAGCGATGATGATGGAAGAGTCTGGGACGTTGGCTGAAAGGTATGATTGTGTGAGTATGACTATGTCAGGCTGTTGCTTGACTAGTCTGTGAGACAGCTCTCCCAGTTCTGGCACAAGTCCCCAGATGGTAGTGAGGAGAACTTTGCAGGGTTGACTGGGCTCTGTGTGCCTTTGTCGTGACCAAATCTGAAGCCTACGTCGATGTCGGGTGGTCCGTCTGATTTTATTCTTATTATAGCTTTTTGTAGCGGTTTGGTACAACTGAGTGTCTTGCTGGGCCATTTCAGAGGGCAGTTAAGAGTCAACCACAGTGCTGTGGGTCTGGAGTCACATACATGGCAGACCATGTAAGATCAGCAGATTTCGTTCCCTAAAAGACATATGGGTTTTTACGACAATGCAGTGCTGATGGGGATAGTGGTGGTATTGGGGTAGCGGTTACTCTGACCCCAGTGTAGTGGGCGGGAAGCGTGCGCACATTTCCAGCCGGAAGTGCGCCACCCGCCATATTGGGTAAGGATAAACAGGAGTCATCCTTTACCCACGCCTGAAGCAGGCGTGAGTAGAACCTTTACTTATGCAAATAAAGAGCTTAACATCTGCTTCAAGATCCCCTTCTTGGTCCCCTCTCCAAGATCGGTTTGCCCTGAGGCAGTCTGCGGCACTCCGAGAAACCAGGCCCCAGCGAACACCTGCAAAAAAGTACTTACCTGATTGTGCAGCCAGGAGGAGCAGACGGCTTCTCCCAACCCCACATTAAAGAAAGCGATCGCCACTGCTGCCCCCTATCACCACCCCTCCCCCCATCACTGCCCCGCCCCCATCACCACCCCTCCCCCTTCACCCCATCCGAAACACCACCCCTCCCCTTCACCACCTCACCCCCATTACCACCACTCCGGCCCCACCCCCCTGCCCCCACCATCCCTGGCCCCGACCCCACAGTCCCCGACCCCCGACCCTGGCCATGACCCCACGGTCCCCGAACCCCAACCCTGACCCCGACCCCAACCCAGGCCCCAACCCATGGGAGTAGAGTATCGACCCCCACATTACATCTAGCCAGTCCCCCCAGTCAGTCTAACAACCTGTCTGCGTAAAAAGGAAACGTTGTTACAGAAACAACCCAGAGCACAATCTCCTGGATATAAAAGCAATGGGTTGCCTCAAGTGCTGCTGGGCATAGCAGAGAAGAAGCTGAAAACTAATTAGTGGCATTTTATGATTAAGTAGATAGCTGTCTCCAGAATCAGGTTAGTGAAGCGAATGTTGAGATGAGAGACAAACCATTTTTGCTTACCAGCCAATCCCAGGGACAGTCCTGTAAGGAAAGACATTTCTTATGTATAATCGTACTATATCTATATTTAGTAAGTTTAAAATTTGCAGACATAATTATCAGTATCAAAAGGAAAGACAAGGCCCAGGCAGCAATAGCAGTCCAGACATAGTGCCAGGAAAAGGAGCAGGACTTTTTGGAGATGAATGCTTCTTGAGCCGTGACTCAGTTGGTAGCACGCTTGCCTCTGAGTCAGAAGGTCGTGGGTTCAAGCCCCCCTCTTCAGAGACCTGAGCACGTAATCCAGGCTGACACGCCAGTGCAGTTCTGAGGGAGTGATGCACTGTTGGAGGTGCTGTGTTTCCGATGAACTGTTAAACTGAGGCCCCGTCTGCCCTCTCAGGGGGACGTAAAATCTCACTGCAGGGATAGAATGGGACTGACAGCTGGCCTACAGTGGCACCAGGGTTCTGTGTTAGTGCAGATTTTTATACAGCCAGGGCATAGCATCACTTCAGATGAATGGCAAGGTAACTGGGCTTTATGCTGCATTTAAAGGCGGTGATGTGACTAAGGTTCCTGACATACTCCAGCCCATTTTCTTATTTAACACTGGGCTATGTATTGATAGTATGCGTGTATATATACATGAGTGTGAGAGTATATATTATAGGTTGACCATATGTTTCCGTTTTCCGAGGACAATCACCGGATGAGGTACTGTGACCCCGGGCAAACAGTGTCCCCGGAAGAGTCCCCGGTTCACAAAACTCGTCCCCATATAGAGTCTTTGTTTTTTTTAAACGCGAATGTACAGAAACCCCGGGGGGTGGGGGGAGGGGAGCTTCTCAGCCCTTTCCCGCCCGGTTTGAGCTCAGGAACGGATTCCAGGAGCCGGTTGAAGGAAGGCGACAATGGCGGCCGCGCCTTCCCACAATGCAGAGTGGCGGAGAAAAGGCCCCATCGATAGCTTGGGCCGCACTGCACTCTGGGGGATTGAGTCACCTGACCCCCATGTTTCAGCCAATAGTGACTGGCCGGAGGGCGGAACCTTTGAAATGTGTGGGAGAAGACGGGGGTGCAGTGAGAGCTGGTGGGTGAGTGGATTTACTTTGCCTCAGATTAGTATGGTGCATGGTGTTTTGTTTACTGAATAAGGCAAGCTCTAAATTCTCCCACCGGGAAGAGGTTTCTGAAACCTACTGAGACAGAGGGTGTTTCACATCTTATATGGAAAATCTCAGTCTGTTTGGAACAGATTTAAAATTGAGAAATTAAAAGTTCGGGTATTCGGGGATGCGTATGGATGGTACAGCACTATTGTCAGAACGCACGCAAGATTCGAGATTCGGTGTAAAGTGAAAATGGCGTTGTCTCTACGCGTATTCCACTAGCAGAAGCAACAAAGTCATCATGCCGGTTTTCTTGAAAGGCGTCCTGGCTACTTTGCTCTGCTCCCACCCTGTGTGTTCCCGGATTCGGTTCTAGAAAATATAGTCACCCTCGTCTATTATACAGATATGTGTGTGTTTGTGTTTGTACTTTTCTCCTATTTCATTTCAGATTACCAGAATTTCCAGGTTTTTTTTATGTTTCTCACTCCCTCGTTGCTTTTGTCAGCCTCTAGATAGGGAAACAAAAAATGAATTGCCTCTCGCCACCAGAAAGGCCATTTTGTCAAATCATTTCAGGAGAGTTACTTCCTGCCTTAACTGTTTGACAGTATCACTGCAAGGCAGATTCGTAAGCAGTGATTCCACCTCATCCATTGCCTGTCATTATGACAGTTACAGTTAATGGTGAAGTGTCGTGCGCCCATCACTGATATGATTGTAGCGGTGAGAGAGGTGCATTAGGAGACTTCAGACTGACAAGGCCTGACAACCTCTATTCAGTCTCATTAAAGGGTTCCAGCAGGAGTTGAGTGCTGACCCAGCTGGGTACTCCGAACAGACAGAAACAGAGAGAGAGAGAGAGAGAGTGCATGCCAGATTCTCTGGTCAAGGTCACTGCATTATAAGGCACAAGGATTCCACGGAATCTGAGCAGACCACACGTGGAAAAAAACAAACAGCCCATGAGAACATGAAAAGAAAGAAAGGCCTGCATTTATATAGTGCCTTTCATGACCTCAGGACATCCCAAACTGCTTTACAACCAATGAAGTACTATTGCGAGATCCCACAAACAGCAAGGGGATTGTAAGGGGTTCGCGTGGCTCTGTGCTTAGCCTGGGTGCTAGTGCGGGGTTAGGCCTTGTTGCCTGTTCTGGTCTCCAGCCAGTCTGGGAGCACTAGACACCTGTGAGTGGTTCGACCCACTCGCCCTTACGGTTCTGACACTGGACTTAGGTGCGAGAGCAATAATGCAGAGAAAACTCAGGTAGCCCCGGTTGAATAGTACGAAATGGAAAATCTTTATTGCATATTGTTCAAGATTACGAAATACATGTCATAAGCACAGATTAATGACAGTACAAGCTTACATACATTTATGAAACTAGGTTTAGGGAAATGAGGAGCGCACGACACATCGAAAAAGGGGACACACATTATAGTTATCCTTAAAACAAAAACCCTCCCCTATCAATACCTGTCCTAATCTAGATCTGTAGGATCGAGACTCATGCTCACCACTCGTGATAACTCGGAGAATTCCGAAACGCTGCTCAGATGTTTTCGCCACAGCACCTGACTATTCACGTGTTGATCAGGGGTCTCTGTACCCCACTTGTTTACTCGCTTATGCTCCGGCTAGCAGGCTGGACCGTCTGCTGTCATGAAGATCTGTGTTGGTCTCGGATTTCTGATACTACTCGAAAAAGAGTCTTCCTGTGCCCTACACCGGTTGTCGGTAGAACTCGAAGAAAAGTCTTCCAGGGCCAGTTGTGGAGTAGCCGATAGAATTCGAAGAAGTGGTTAATCGATTTTTGGGCGCGGTCGGGGTTTACTGACCGCGGCGGCACGTGTAGTCGTCTTCTTCTCTTCTCATCTCATCTCATCTCCTCTCGGGCCTTCGGTTCCAACACTGTTTACCGACTTCTCGGGATGGTGCGCCCGCTTACAGGCCTTCGCAGACCAGCTCTCCACAGATCTTCGCGGCAAGCCACGAGGTTGACTCCCGGAAAATCAGCGGATCAGAGAATAAGAGTCAAGAGTTCTCTAGCGAGTCAAAGGAATAAGAGAAAGATGGACGTTTGGACACTACAGTTATAGTACTGTAGTTCCTTATCTCCCGCCCAATCTTAATGTTCATCTTTTGTCATGTTTTGGCGCTCAAACTTCTTGTATGGGGTGGTACTTGTCGTTAATGGGTTTTGGTGATACTTGTAACTGTCTGAGTACCCGTTAATATTTCTCCCCTTGTGGAACCGGCTAGGAGTCTCCCTGGAGGGGTTTTGGGGGCCTCCGAATTCTTGCTGTGAGTACCCGCGAACGGCTCTCTCATCGTAGAGCCGTGGGGAATTTGCGTATCAATGTCTTTGGATGGGCCCCTTGATTGCCCAGTACAATAGCTCTCATTTGTGCATGGAAAACCCGATTCCAGCACTTATATTCCTTGCTTGGGTTTTAAAATGCAAAACGATCTCGTCTTGTCTTATCTCAATATGCTGAGTCCTGTCCGATCTTGCTGAAATGTTTATTGAAACGCCATCTTGTCTGCCTACTGAAAGTCTAGAACCTTCTGCCACGAGGCGTGGCGGCCATTTTACAGGCTGCTTGTGTCCGTTTTGAAACCTGACAGCATTTTGCTGAAATAAAAACGTTTTACGAAACTGTATGTCTCTTTCTCATTATTTTTAAATCGCGATAATTTGCGAATTCTACAGTCCCTCCTGTTGATGCGAATAACTCCGCTTATCGTATCAATTAAAAGTGGTGGTGAGCAACATTATCTCGATTCTCCATATCCAAATATTCCCTTGACTTAAACTATCTAGGGTCTCCGTGTCGTCCTTATTTCCCAGGGAAAAATTACATTCTTATAAAACCGTAGGCAGCATTTGCCTTTAACTTACACCGTGTGTATGTCTTCCAGGTGTAACAGGCTGATGCCTCTTGCACCACCTGTATATGCATGTGTTTTTTTTTTATTCAAGGAAAAGAAAAACCAAACAATCAAATCAACCATTTTCAACAACACAAAATCAAAAATAATCAGAATAACTCTTAAAATACAGAGTTCCAAACTTAGTTACAGGTTTTAAGAAAAATAACAATCAGTAAACAATTTCGAGACACACATGGAAAAACTGGAGTGACGTCACTCTGGCCGTTTACGCGGCGCTTTCTTCGTGCACGCGCACGTAACGCTCTCGCCACTCTCCCATGTTTTCCTGTTTTGTGAGGCGCTTGCCCCTCTTGCAGTGCACGACCAATAGGTACACTACAATTATTACCTGGCATACCACTAAAATGTGGGAGGCTATTCTAATCCAGGAAGGCACTTCAATGTTGGTGAACAGATCCCACCACGGTGGGATCACTATGTCTAGGATCTCTGACCCTATCTCGACGGTCTTTTGCTCAAGGGTATAAAAATGTTTCTGTGAAACCGCAACGGCTTTCAAAAGCTTGGTGAGGTGTTCAGGGAGAGGGGGAATGAGGTATCCGAAATGCGCGACGAATCGCTGCAAGTCGGTAAAATTCTCTTTTACTGTTAGATGAACAGTGGATGGTTCAGGGATCGGGACAATTCGCTGCTGTGCCACTTGAACTTCAGCCCTGGGTTTAAAACAGAAACTGCTGTCGCTCACCGGACACCGGCTACGGTTTCCATGCTGGTAGTGTTGCGCTGCAGTGGTAACACAATATGTTCCACCCCCTATGTATGCCACCTGCGGAGGCACATGATCTTGTGCCATTGCCTCCATGGTGCAATTCATGGGCTTGGCGCCAGCCGTTCTGAACCCGCACTGTGGTGATAAAAAGGCATTCAAGTGCTGAGGACGCAGGATTATGTGTGCTCCCCGGCCACGACAACCAGAGAGATCTGTACCTGTCATCGTTTGCTCCCAGCGGATGACGTAAGGTGGGACCGCTGTGTAGCGAATGTGGGCTCCCCCCTGAATGACACCAATGTTCTCTACCCGATACACCGGGGCGGGCTTTGCTGTGTCGCCCAAAACCGGCATACGTAACACTATACCCATAATGGTATGATTTGACCGTCCGCAGTCCACGGGGACTGGGTATGCTTCTGAAGCTAGCCTGAGCTGGCACGGGCTTAATGTGTTCTGGAAAGGGTGGAGCGCCTGCAGGTGTTTGTTACTTATCCAGGACGGGACCAAACCTTGTTTTAAATCCTCCAAATTACTGCGGCCCTCGCCCAGTAACCACGCCCCGTATAGCACGCACACCTCGTTCTGCGCAGCCTGATCGGACGCATTCCGATCTTCCCTAATCAGGGCATTTACCGTACACGCGTGTTTCTCCAGCTCAGCTATAATTTCCTTTAAGTGTAGCGTCATGGCCTGGTCCTCGTGTAATTCGGACCCCACTACCTTATTTTCGTCTGTAAGAATATTCTTTAATTGTGTTTTTAAACCATTAACCTGGGTCTGCAGCTCCACGTTGTCTAGAGCGTTGACCACAGATGTTCCTGTATTAAAAGCGGTGAACATGTCGTTCACAATACCCCTTCTTTGTCTCCCCACCTGACCCAAAACTTCGTGTGGTGCGGTGTACAAGCTTGTCTTGTCAATCTCTGCAAAATCAAACTCGTAGAATTGTCTAAACATGTTGGTCAACAGGACTTGATATAACTGTTCCGTCTCTTTGGGGCACCACTCTGGCAACCGCACCTCGGTGAGATTTAAAATCACCGAAGCCACCGCGTAATGTACCCCCTGAAATAGTATCTGGTCTGTTGGGACCAGTACCAAACCATTCCCGGGTCCCTTACTGGTTTTAGGGCACCCGTCTTCCTGAGCCAGAACCACCGGAATCGTGGGCGGGGCCTTGCGTGGGCGCGTAATGAATTCAGTGGCGTTTACCGGGATCGGAGAGTATGGGGCCCCGCACCCCCTGGTGCTTGCATACCACGTCATCCCCTGCCCGTTATCCTGCCACTGATTCACGAAAAATATGGATATGCCTTTGGGGCAAACGTGCTTCGACCCCCACATACATACATAGATTCCCTCATCCGGTTCCCACCATTTGTCCCAACAGACTCTCAATTGTCCGTTAGTCCCCGTAATTGTCCGATGGGTATTATTACCCAATCGCTCCCACTCGACCGAAGAATTCCTCATATTCCTGCTCAGCTTTCGTAGCCACCACCATCGGCTCAATGGGACATTCCCATTACAAGTCAAACAAATCCGTTTGCCGACGGTGACGCTGACTCTGGGTGCGATGATCCTCACTTTGGGGCACATCAAAGAAGTCTCTTTATAGGCAAATCCCGATGTACTGGAATATTCAGTTGAATTCGTTCCCAGCCATCCTGGCCACCTTCCTTTGTGGAAATAAGTGGCGGTCTCCTCAGCCTCTCGCCTCCCGGTCCCATCTACCGCGATGGGGGCCGTGTCCCCGGAGCATCCAAACACCACGACATCCTTGGTGCGGCCTCGATAGGCCAATCCACATCCAAATGCCGCGAGCACTACCAGAATCCGTTCCATCCTTCCTTGGTTCCTGTGATCAGATAGAATGAGGTAGCCAGCCTCCCAAGAGTCTCTGGCTTTTGTGAAGGGTGAGCGGGTCCCCTGACTTCGCCTCACGTAAGAAGACATGTGCACTGGATAGATCTTTTAACTAAACCTAATCTAAACTCCCATCATTTATCTTTTACTTATCAAATTAAACTATCAAACTTACAAACTATAAAACTTCTAACTTATCTTATAAACTGTACAGCGCCGCCCGTTCCCAGGGCGGCCTACTCAAATTCTGTGGCGGCTGCCGCAGGCTTCTCCCAACGGTGGGAGGGCATTGACCCCTCCCTTTGATCTGCCGCAGCCTGTTGCTGCTGCACTGTGACTGGGCTCTCCCTGGGCTGTCTTAGCCTTGGACCTACGCCTGGGGACATACGGGGGACTTGACCATACCTTCCTGGGCTGGGGTGTCCGACTTGACCTACGGGGAGCTACCTGGGGCAAGAACTCCAGGACCGACGGACCGGGTTTCGAGACTTCCATTGCCACGACCTGTGGTCCCACCACAGCCGCTGGCTCTGCCTCCCCTGGCTCCGCCTTCCTGAACTCGGGACTTGCAGTCTCTGGCACCGCCCTACTTGGCCCAGTAGGCGGCCCTTCACTCGCAATCCCTACCTCCCCCAAGGGCAAGACTCCCAAGGCGGACGGACTGGGTTCTGAGACTTCCATCGCCACGTCCTGTGATCCCACCACAGCCGCTGGCTCTGCCTCCCCTAGCTCCGCCCCCCTGAGTTCTGGACCTGCAGTTTCTGCTTCCACCCTGTGTGGACCTCCACACGCAGTCCCTGTCTTCCCTTTACTTGAATCGGGGGCGAACCTTTCGTCCTCCGATCCCAGCTCCTCTTCGCTTGGGTCACTATCTTGGTCGAGCTCCTCGAACTCTTCCTCATCTGACTCCCAACCCCAATAAAGTATCCTACATTTTGCTAGGATGTCCTCTCCCCTGATACAAGCTGCCTTACCAGCCTGTGTACCCTGCGGTCCTACCCGGGGCTGCGAGTCCCCACTCGCAGGTTTGGCCCCTGTGGTTGGCCCTTGTGCACCCGGCTTATACAGTTTGCACTGATTTAAATCCCTGCTTCTGGCTACCCTGTAGGCTGCTTTTATCTCTCTAAGCTGCCCTTCTAGCCCGTCTACTTTCCCCATTAAGCGGGCGTTCTCTTCCCGCAGGGCCTGCTCTCTAAACCTGGCCTCCTTACAGGAGACCCCCTCCTGTGCGTGTCTTTTAAAAGGACACAGGTAGGCAGGCTGCATGGGCTCTAGTCATTGGGTACTGGTGGACGGGGCTGCGGCATCTGCGGGGCCGGTAGCAACTGCCACCCTTCCTTGCGAAATCATGAGGGTCCGCATGGCTCCCAGCATTGATTCTATCGCATCGGGATGGATATGCACACCAGCTCCCTTATCGGGGGCAGGCGCCTGGGCTCGGGCTGCGGGATTTTTATCCCTGGACTCTTTCCAAGGGTTCCTGCAGTTCTTGCGCCAGTGCCCTGTCTTTCCGCACCCGAAACAAGCATTACTGGCTTGTGGGACGCGATTTCCCTCCTGATGCCACTCCTTTTGAGTCGGGGCGGCGGGCCGTGCCTCATGCACCTTTCCCTTAAGGGGACGCGCCCCCGTGCTCCTTGTGTTACGGTACCCTACCGTGAGTCGATTTAGGACCGACTCCTCTGTAGTGGCGGGGTTAGTGGGATCAAACCACGCTTTTGCCTGCTCCCTGACGGCTGGCAAACTGTTGACTACTACACACCTGAGCCAATGAGTTAAACCGACGCCATTCAAATAGGTGCGCTCTGGCGCACCTGGGCAGCTACTCTGGTATACTGGCCACAGCCTGTCGGCGAAAACCTTCAGGGGTTCTCCCTCCATCTGCACTGTCTGTCCCAATCTAACGAACGTACCTTCATCGTCCGCCCCCAACACTTCCAGGACCTCGTCCCTCAATTCCCCATAGGTATGATCTCCCCTTTTGCTCGCGTCTGAGAGACACTGTAGAACCGAGCTGTCTAATGAGAACAGCAGCATTTTTGCCTTTTCCCCATCGTCGCAGCCGTTAATGGCTGCGGTCTGCTCTACCTCCCTGAAATGTACGGAAGGGTCGTCTGACTCGGACAGCTTCCGTACGTGACTGATCATAGCCCTCAGCTGGTGTGCATTGTGCGGCAACACAAGCTGGCTGAGGAGATCCCCCGCTGCCCCATTGGCTCCCTCCGGGCCCCTCTTGATACCCGTAAGCGGGCACAACGGTCCCGGCTTCACTACTACTTCAGGGGGCTGTACTACCTCGGGGACCTCTTCCTCTACTTCTACCACTTCCTCCCTTACCCAGGTTGCCGAATAGCTGGGTGGCGCGAAGGGCACAGTGGCAAATACCTCCTCTGCTTTGTTCGGTGGGGATTTTTGGAATTCCCCACCCACCGGCGGCTGGTGTGCTGACGGGCTGATAAGGCACACCATGCCGTGCGCTTTATTCAGGGCCTCTTTAAGGTTCCCTATCTCTCTTTGGCAGACGCTGTGATCGGTCCCCTCATGTTTATCCTCGAGGGCCATCTTATATGCCGCCCTAACCCCCTTTAAGCTCTCTTCCTGGGCTTTTATTTGAGCAGCTAGGCGGGCACATCGTTCCCTTATTCTGCCCTCATTTAATTTTGCCTCAGTGACCTGGCACTCGAGGTAATCTATTTTCGCCTCATGGTGGTTGGCGACTAACTGGCGTTCCTGATGCAACGCATTTAAGGACGCGATGAGCTGCTGCCCCCCCGCGACCTTTTCGTCCATCTCCACCTCTAAACCCTTGATCTGAGCTGCCTGTGCTATGATGACCTGGTCCGAAATCTGGACTTGCCTTTTATAACACATCAGCCAGACCGCTTTCTCTACCGATTTTTTGTGTTCCTTGCTACCTGTCCACCTGATGGCTGCGTCTAGCGGACGCTTATCCACCAGCAGGTCACTTATCCATCTCTTAGTCAAATTAACTTTTCCAAAAACATAATCTGCTATTCTCTCTTCCATAACATTTCGCCCATTCATACCAGGGTCTAACACATTATTTTCTCGCTGCCAGTGTCCTGCCGCGGTCGCCATTTTCTGTAAGGGGTTCGCGTGGCTCTGTGCTTAGCCTGGGTGCTAGTGCGGGGTTAGGCCTTGTTGCCTGTTCTGGTCTCCAGCCAGCCTGGTAGCACTAGACACCTGTGAGTGGTTCGACCCACTCGCCCTTACGGTTCTGACACTGGACTTAGGTGCGAGAGCAATAATGCAGAGAAAACTCAGGTAGACCCGGTTGAATAGTACGAAATGGAAAATCTTTATTGCATATTGTTCAAGATTATGAAATACATGTCATAAGCACAGATTAATGACAGTACAAGCTTACATACATTTATGAAACTAGGTTTAGGGAAACGAGGAGCGCACGACACATCGAAAAAGGGGACACACATTATAGTTATCCTTAAAACAAAAACCCTCCCCTATCAATACCTGTCCTAATCTAGATCTGTAGGATCGAGACTCATGCTCACCACTCGTGATAAATCGGAGAATTCCGAAACGCTGCTCGGATGTTTTCGCCACAGCACCTGACTATTCACGTGTTGATCAGGGGTCTCTGTACCCCACTTGTTTACTCACTTATGCTCCGGCTAGCAGGCTGGACCGTCTGCTGTCATGAAGATCTGTGTTGGTCTCGGATTTCTGATACTACTCGAAAAAGAGTCTTCCTGTGCCCTACACCGGTTGTCGGTAGAACTCGAAGAAAAGTCTTCCAGGGCCAGTTGTGGAGTAGCCGATAGAATTCGAAGAAGTGGTTAATCGATTTTCGGGCGCGGTCGGGGTTTACTGACCGCGGCGGCACGTGTAGTCATCTTCTTCTCTTCTCATCTCATCTCATCTCCTCTCGGGCCTTCGGTTCCAACACTATTTACCGACTTCTTGGGATGGTGCGCCCGCTTACAGGCCTTCGCAGACCAGCTCTCCACAGATCTTCGCGGCAAGCCACGAGGTTGACTCCCGGAAAATCAGCGGATCAGAGAATAAGAGTCAAGAGTTCTCTAGCGAGTCAAAGGAATAAGAGAAAGATGGACGTTTGGACACTACAGTTATAGTACTGTAGTTCCTTATCTCCCGCCTAATCTTAATGTTCATCTTTTGTCATGTTTTGGCGCTCAAACTTCTTGTATGGGGTGGTACTTGTCGTTAATGGGTTTCGGTGATACTTGTAACTGTCTGAGTACCCGTTAATATTTCTCCCCTTGTGGAACCGGCTAGGAGTCTCCCTGGAGGGGTTTTGGGGGCCTCCGAATTCTTGCTGTGAGTACCCGCGAACGGCTCTCTCATCGTAGAGCCGTGGGGAATTTGCGTATCAATGTCTTTGGATGGGCCCCTTGATTGCCCAGTACAATAGCTCTCATTTGTGCATGGAAAACCCGATTCCAGCACTTATATTCCTTGCTTGGGTGTTAAAATGCAAAACGATCTCGTCTTGTCTTATCTGAATATGCTGAGTCCTGTCCGATCTTGCTGAAATGTTTATTGAAACGCCATCTTGTCTGCCTACTGAAAGTCTAGAACCTTCTGCCACGAGGCGTGGCGGCCATTTTACAGGCTGCTTGTGTCCGTTTTGAAACCTGACAGCATTTTGCTGAAATAAAACCGTTTTACGAAACTGTATGTCTCTTTCTCATTATTTTTAAATCGCGAAAATTTTCGAATTCTACAGGATAATGACCAGATAATCTGTTTTAGTGATGTTGGTGGATGCATAAATATTGTCCAGCACACCGGGGAGAATTTCCCTGCTCTTATTCGAAATAGAGGCCGTGGGATCTTTTATGTCCACTGAGAGGGCAGACGGGGCCTCGGTTTAACGTCTCATCCGAAAGCCAGCACCTCCAACAGTGCAACACTCCCTCAGCACTGCACTGGAGTGCCAGCCTAGATGTTGTGCTCAACTCTCTGGTGTGGGACTTGAACCCACAACCTTCTGACTCAGAGAGGAGAGTGCTGCCCACTGAGCCACGGCTGACACCAGTGGTGGACTTTTCCCTTCCCGGTGGGTAGTAGCGGTCAGAACTTCCGCACTCCGCTGTGACCCTGCCGTAACCCCGACCCACTGTTTGAGATCTTTCAGACCAGACGTTAAACCGATGCCCTGTCTGCTCTCTCGGGTGGACATAAAAGATCCTGCGGCACTATTTTGAAAAAGATCAGGGGAGTTATCCCCGGTGTCCTGGCCAATATTTATCCCTCGATAAACATAACAAAAAAAAAGATTATGTGGTCATTATCACATTGCTGCTTGTGGGAGCTTAACGTGCGCAAATTGGACGTCATGTTTCTCTACATTGCAACAGTGATTCCACTTCAAAAAGTTCGTCATTGGCTATGAAGTGTATTGGGAGGTCCTGTAGTTGTGAAAGGTGCTATAGAAATGCAGGTTCTTTCTTCAAATGTATTGGGGCCATTATGGAGGGATCGGAGGCCACTGTTGAGCTCCATCCCTCCATGCAGAGACCAGGTGCGGACCATCGCTGCTCCACAGTCTACTGTCTCCTAGTGGTCCCTGGGGTTGGCAGAGACATCAGCAGTAAGTAGGGTTATGGGGTGTCTTGCCAGGCCCTGCAGGTCGGGCAGGGCAGGGTCGCCAGCGGCCAGCTTGGCGGTGGGGGGGGGTGGGTTGGGGGAGGGAAATTGAGGTCGGGGCAGGAACGTGATGCTAGGCCTTGACGTTGACCTGGTTTCTGCTACTGACCTGCCTGACCTCAGTCGGGATAGCGAATGACAATCCAGCCCCACGTGTCTAATGTAAAAGTTTCTCAGAATGATTTACAGGGCAGTCAATAACAAATGGCCAGCCAGTAGGAGGGAGAGAATGGAAAAAGAAAAAAGTGAAAGCATGGTCAAAAAGGAGGGTCACGAAGAAGGCTTTGAAGGGATCGAGAGTGGAGACATGGTAGATGGTGAGTGAGTGCGTTCCAGAGGGAGGGAGCAAGAGAACTGAAGGAACAGCCATCAGTCATGGAGCAGAGGGATTGGATAGCGATAAGTAGGCTGGTGTTGGAGCAGAGGGAACTTTAGGTTTATATGAGGGATATAAACCATCCACATTCCTCTATAATGGGTTATGGCATTATCCAAAACCTTTGATTAGATTCTTGTCTGTAACTCTCACCCAGATATTCTTTGCTTTATATATATAAACCATCTGAATCCCTCAATTAGATTCCAGCCTGTAACTCAATCCTTCTTCTTCTCAGGCAGTCCCTCGGAACCGAGGATGACTTGCTTCCACGCTAAAAATGAGTTCTCAGGTGACTGATGAGTCCAATGCGGGACCTACAGCCTCTGTCACAGGTGGGGCAGACGGTGGTTGAAGGGGTGCGCGAGTGGGGTGCTCGGGTTGACGTGCGCTCCTTCCGCTTGCTCCCGGCGAAGAGACTCGAGGTGTTCGGCGCCTTCCCGGATGCTTCTCCTCCGCTTTGAGCGGTCTTAGGCCAGGGATTCCCAGGTGTCGGTGGGGATGTTGCACTTTTTCAAGGAGGCTATGAGGGTGTCCTTGAAGCGTTTCCTCTGTCCACCTGGGGCTCTCTTGCCGTGTCGGAGCTCCGTGTAGAGCGCTTGTTTTGGGAGTCTCGTATCGGGCATGCGGACGATGTGGCCCGTCCATCGGAGCTGATCGACCGTGGTCAAAGCTTTGATGCTGGGGATGTTGGCCTGAGCGAGAACACTGACGTTGGTGCGCCTATCCTGCCAATGGATTTGTAGGATCTTGTGGAGGCAGCATTGGTGGTACCTCTCCAGTGCTTTGAGGTGCCTGCTGTACATGGTCCATGTCTCTGAAGCATTAAGAAGGGCGGGAATCACTACTGCTCTGTAGACCATGAGCTTGGTGCCGGGTTTGAGGTCCTGGTCTTCAAACACTCTCTTCCTCAGGTGACCGAAGGCTGCACTGGCACACTGAAGGTGGTGTTGGACTTTGTCATCGACGTCTGCCCTTGTTGACAGTAGGCTCCCGAGGTATGGAAAGCGGTCCACGTTGTCCAAGGCCTCATCGTGGATTTTGATAATCGGGGGGCTGTACTGTGTGGTGGGGGCAGGTTGGTAGAGGACCTTTGTCTTACAGATGTTTAGTGTAAGGCCCGTGCTCTCGTACGCTTCGGTGAAAGTGTTGACGATTGTTTGGAGATCGACCTCCGAGTGAGCGCAGGCGCAAGCGTCGTCTGCATACTGTAATTCGATGACAGAGGATGGGACGACCTTGGATCTGGACTGGAGGTGACGGAGGTTGAACAGTTTCCCGTTTGTTCTGTATATTAGCTCCACTCCAGCGGGGAGCTTACTGAGGGTGAGATGGAGCATTGCAGCAAGGAAGATCAAGAAGAGCGTTGGTGCGATGACACAGCCTTGCTTGACCCCGGTCCGTACGTGAATTGGGTCTGTGGTGGATCCGTTGGTCAGGATCACGGCTTGCATGTTGTCGTGAAGCAGGCGGAGGATGGTGACAAACTTTTGGGGGCAGCCGAATTTGAGGATGACACTCCATAATCCCTCACGGTTGACAGTGTCGAAGGCCTTTGTGAGGTCAAAGAAGGCCATGTACAGCAGTTGGTGCTGTTCCTTGCATTTCTCTTGTATTTGACGTGCGGTGAAGATCATGCCCATTGTGCATTGTGCCCCATAGTGGGCGGAATCTGCATTGCGACTCTGGGAGGAGCTCTTCAGCCACTGGGAGAAGGTGATTGAGGAGGATTCTTGCGATGACTTTCCCTGTGGCAGACAGCATGGAAACTCCTCTGTAATTACTGCAATCGGACTTGTCACCTTTCTTGAACTCAATCCAATACATCCATTATTCCATATATAAACCTCTCGGAGTGAGATTGCCAATTTAGTGCCAAATTGGGGCAGTTTTTGCCATTTTCCTTGTTTCCCCTCCGCCTTCGACCCATACTGGGGCACACTTCCACATATGGCAGCCGTCTGATGACACCTCACCATTGCCAGGCGGTCATTTTGATTTGTGAGCCTAGACACTGAGGGTGTCAGATTATGTGAAAATGTAGAGGGGAGGAGGCGTCACAGTAAACTCCTCATTCCCCTCGCTCTCACCCAATGTCCACACACAGGGGCACTGCATCGCGTTCAGAATCAGAAGGACTGCTTTTTGCCCTTCCTAGCTCAGAGATAAAGAAGCCAATAGTAGCACCACTACAGCCTGCCTCCCTACCTATATTCAGCTAACTCGGCACAGACAAGAGATTGAACCTGGGGCCTTGTGGTCCATGTGCCTCACAACCAGAACACGCAGGGCATTTACAAGCCAAGTCATCAGAGAGGCCGAGAAGAAAACTTTAACAAATGTAATTTCCAAACTGTGCATTTTGCCTTCAAGCGGTAAAGCAGGCCATTACCTGAACCTCTGAGGCAGACATAATGTTAAAATTGACTAATTAGCCCAGGGGGACGTGTGCTGAATGTTTTCTGTGTCTGGATGTAGATTAGACAAACCAAATAATCAGACAATTACTGCAATGTACGAACATCATTCACTCTAATTTGGAACCTGTAATCCATCATTAAAATCCCAATCCTAAATTTTCCAGGATGTTAAAACTCCTCACCTCCTCCCACAATCTTCCTTTCCTGATTCAATATACAGTACAAGGCTTCTAAAACCCAAGTTTGGCGCCCACCCAACCACTTGATTTACCACATCCCTTTAATTCTTCCCAACAATAACCATGTCTTGCACCATGGGCCTTGACCCTTCACCTTAGTTTCTCAACCAGAAACAAATCCAGGCACAACCTTGTTCACCCAAATTGTTCACTGTTCAGCACATAAAATGGCTTCCATGGCCAGAGGTCACACAGAGACACAGCAGCAAGTTGTTACAAAGCTATTCTTCCCCCCGGCTTTTCTTCTTTCCTCTCCTGAAGATGTTGACTGTTGCTGGGGTATGGTTCCCTCAGTGCCAGCATCCCTATGGCACCGAGTCCAAGTGTCCACTCTTGAAGTGTGAACCTGGGCAGTGAGTGTCGTCAAGCTATTCAGCCATGGGATCTGATGTCCACACCCACGTGCACTTGTCAGCTGGTGCCACTGGACATTAAGGAGAGGGAACCTGGGCTGATTTTAACCCCTCCCATCCCATAGGCAGTGAGTCCATTGTTGCACTCGAACCACCGACCAGCTGAGGTCAGTTAACTCAACACAGACTGGGCATCGAAGCTGGCACCTTCAGGCCTCGGAGAGGGTGCAGAGGAGATTCACTAGAATGCTACCAGGGATGAGGGACTTCAGTTATGTGGAGAGACTGGAGAAGCTGGGGTTGTTCTCCTTAGAGCAGAGAAGGTTAAGCGGAGATTGATTAGAGGTGTTCAAAATCATGCGAGGTTTTGATAGAGTAAATAAGGAGAAACTGTTTCCAGCGGCAGAAGGGTCATTAACCAGAGGACACAGATTTAAAATAATTGGCAAAAGAACCAGAGGGGAGATGAGGAGAATTTTGTTTACGCAGCGAGTTGTTATGATATTTAATGCACTGCTTGAAAGGTTGGGGGAAGCAGATTCAATAATAACTTTCAAAAGGGAATTGGATAAATACTTGAAAAGAAAACATTTGTAGGGCTATGGGGAAAGAGCAGGGGAGTGAGACTAATTGGATGGGTCTTTCAAAGAGCCGGCACAGGCACAATGGCCTCCTCCTATCTCTGTAATCTCCTTCAGCCCCACAACCCCCCGAGATATCTGCGCTCCTCTAATTCTGCCCTCTTGAGCATCCCTGATTATAATCGCTCAACCTTTGGTGGCCGTACCTTCTGTTGCCTGGGCCCTAAGCTCTGGAATTCCCTGCCTAAACCTGTCGCCTCGCTACCTCTCTTTCCTCCTTTAAGACGCTCCTTAAAACCTACCTCTTTGACCAAGCTTTTGGTCACCTGCCCTAATTTCTCCTTATGTGGCTCAGTGTTAAATTTTGTGTCTTAAAATACTCCTGTGCAGCGCCTTTGGATGTTTTACTACGTTAAAGGCGCTATATAAATGAATACAAGTTGTTGTTGTAAGATTCAATGATTCCATGAATCTAGGTCCTTCTGGCTCAGCACTACACTCAATGGTTCCGTTACCAACTGGGAGATACAGAGAGATCAGCAATACTTAATTTGTGAAATGAAATAAGCAGAATTTCTCGGAGGACACCAGGGGTGAAACCTTGGAAAATGTGGAATCTTGCAAAATCCTTAGCAGCCACTGCTAAATCTCACGTTACATCAATCATTTTAACAATCCTGCCCTTGTCTAACAGTGTTTATTTTGTCCCTCCCACGTCACTTCAAGACCTGCTGTTGGACAAGTAACTCCCTAGCGATAATATCCTGGACATAGCCTTTCACTCTAATCAGTTTAAATCTATTCGCACCTGGAGAGGCTTTGCCACAATCGTTTTATCTTCCCCCCCCCCCCCCCCCCCCCCACCGCCCCGTGAACATTATCACAAATCAACCATGTGGGGGGTTGATCGATAGCCTCCTGACAGCACGAGAAATCAGCACTCCCATTTAAAAATAGGACTCCCGTATAAACCGAAACATGATTGTTCGAATATTTTGAAGTGGTCCAAATGGTCGGGGTATCCCAGCGTGCTTTGCTCCAGCATTTTAGCCATAGAGCGACTGTGGAGAAAAGGAGGGAGTGAATCTTGTCTCCGTGTGTGAACAAAAGACAGTTTGGAAACTCAAAGACAGAGAATACTGAAATCGCAGAATGATGATTAAACACCCATGTCAAGAGATGGCCCATACCTAGATCAGGGACTAGTTGCTAGGAGACCCACATAGCTAACATGCGAGGCCATAAGCGGACTGGTATTATGATAACTTGTAAAGAACCAGACACTTAGAGATAAGAGGAGAGAGCAATCGCAATAACAAGCCTGTAAGACGGTGTTGGAGAGGAGATTAGGACGTTGCGCAAACAGCTCAGCGTGGTGCCAGCTTGGTGGAATATAGTTATGAGTCCGTGCAGCCCAAGGTAGCCGAATAGTATAAGGGTAGAACCTGTTCCCTCCAAAAGTTAGAGCTCTCGTGGACGGTCAGAAGTCCTTTCACCTTAACGGTAACTCACGAAGGTTGCAAGTCTGACCAGCTTGGACTTCGTGGAGGAAACCGGTTGTATTAATTGCTGGTCATTTAATGTAATAACATAGAACAGTTGTATAAGAACCATACTGTTATTAGTCAATGTGTATTAAAGCTTATTGTTTAAAACCACTCGGGCCTGAATCACGCGGAGGTTATTATTGCAGGATTAACAATTCTTTGTTGCGACCGTAACCACGGGAAATGCGCTAATAAGCCAGAAGGACAAGCCCCTCAAGTGGATTCTAGCCTGTGACTCACTCCCATGTGTTCATTATGCTACATGTACACTATCCGAACCGCTTGAACAGATTCAAGCCTGTAGGTATTGGTTATTTGATATAGGAACCACCCGCACCTTCAATCAGATTCCAGCCTGTAACTCACTCTTGGCTATCCGTTGTTCTATACAAGCCATCCAGTCGTGCCTGAGGGAGAAACCAAACCAGCCACTTAGAACAGATGAAAGCCCAATGCACAAAGCATTCGTTGGATAAGCCATTTACAACAACAACAACTTTCATTTATGTAGCGCCTTTAACCTAGTAAAAACATCCCAAGTAGGATTACCAACCCGGAGTCTCCAGGAATTGAAGATTAATCTCCAGGGCACTGCTGCGATCATCGGGGCATCAAACAAAATTGTGGGTTTTTTTCATTTTCTTTCAACACTTTCATTTATTAGTTATAAAATTATTGGAGCTGGGAAAAAGGCTGTTTCACGAACAGTCAGGATTAATCCAAGTAACGCAGAGTCTATTCCCTTTCCAATTGGCCGTGGGAAGGTGATGCACCCAGAGGATCAACCAATGGCGGGATTGTGGGGCCAGGGTGGAGCGAGGCAGGAGGTCATGTGATGAAACCTCCAAGAATGCACCCAACCAGAGCTGGCTATCCTAGTCCCCAGACACTTCACAGGAGCGTCATCAACAACATTTGACACCGAGCCACATAAGGAGATGTTAGGACAGATGACCAAACGCTTGGTCAAAGAGGTAGGTCTTAAGAGCATCTTAAAGGAGCAGAGAGAGGCGGAGAGGTTTATGGAGGGCATTCCAGCCCTTAGGACCCAGGCAGCTGAAGGCACGGCTGCCAATGGTGGAGCGACTAAAATGGGGGATGTGCAAGAGGCCAGAATTGGAGGAGCGCAGAGATCTCGGTGGGTTGTAGGGCTGAAGGAGATTGGGAGGGGCGAGGCCATGGAGGGGGATTTTAAAATTGACACTGCCTCTGCATTGCTTTCCCTCTATTACCCAGTAGGGAGAGTAAAGCCCAGCGTGGTACTAAACCAATCGGAGTAGAAGGTCCTCAGCCTGTGCTGAGATAGCTGGTCTCACCTGAGGAAGGGGTACTGGTGCACCATTTGGCCTCAGGGACTTTGTGCTGTCCAATGACTCCTGCTGAAAGTTGCAATCATGTGCATGTCTTCCGGCTCAGGTATGATGCCGCCCGTGGTCGAGATTAGCCTGTTGACATCCACCGACTAGGTTTTCAAAGTGAAGAATAGCCCTTTGGATGAGGTACCCCTGGTGCCACAGCCTAGCAAAGGTCAGGAGAGAAAGGGAGAGGATGTGTGGGTGCTTTTTTTTTCTGGAAAGCATATTCCCGACTGCCCGTTTTGGAGGAAGTTCTTAGAATCTTTTGAGGTGATTGCGCCACGCAGATCTTTGCTCTTCCACCGGTGCCCTGACCGGCTCTCGGGTATCCGCCAATCCCGCATTAGTTCACTCTCCTTCTTCGCACTGGGAGAGGATCTGATCACTGTGGCAGCGATGTGTCGGGTGATCCCAGCCCAGCTGATCATCCTGAATTGCAGCCACATTAGCCTAGCAAAATGAGCGAGCTCTGTATAAAACAGGACAGATGGGTGATAAATCTTTAGTCTCCAATGCACACAGTTATAAAGGATGTAAATCACTGAATCTATTTATTATGTGATTATTTTAGCAATAAATAAAGTGCAGATATGCACAAGTGTTCCAAACCTCAGAAGGCCCATCTTGTTTGATAACAACTTCATCAATAAAAGGCCTATTTGCTGAGGTTTTGAAAACCCCTGCCTAGTATAAGCTGTGCTAGGCGCAGTCTGGTAGGCTGGCTCAAGTGACTGGAGTACCCGAGTCAACCACTGGGAATGTCCTTGAGTCTCCAGGAATTCTAGATTACTCTCCCGGACACTGCTAAAAGTGAGCCGGCAGTAAAATCACTGGGGCATTAAAATAAAATGTGGTTTTTTTTCTCATTTTCTTTGAACACTTTCGTTTATTAGTTATAAAAATATTTGAGATGGGGAAAAAAGGCTGTTTGACTGGCGGGGTGATTGGAGGTGGGAGAAGATGTGATGTAACCTCCAGGACTATGTCCAACTCGAGTTGGCAACCCTAACTCAGTCAGGGAGCCAGAGAAAGCACCACGGGGAAGCAACCTTCCTCCCTCCCTCCATCGTCATCTCTCCTCACACCTTCCCACCTCGACTAAAAACTCACTGCAACGTGAAACCTGAGATCCCACCTCCAACACCGTGACATCAAACTCAGCAGGGCCTGGATTGCGCTAGTCTTCATTGAGTGACTGCAGTAGCAGCTGATGTAGGGAAGTCTCTCAGCTGAAAGATGTCACCCCTGGGGGCAGAGGGAAACTAAAACGTAGCCGTCGCTCTCTGTAAACTTTCTCATTCCATGTTTTGATGATGTTGACTCTTGCCGGACCACAGTTCCATTAACTCACCCAACTGGCCATTCTCCATGTGTGAACTTGGACAGTGAGTCACAGCCTAGCCAGATTGTGTCCTCACTTGGTACTTTCCAGTGGTGGGGAGGGGGAGATCACTGCTTCAATCCCCAGTCTGTGCTGAGTTAACTGGTCTCAGTCAGACCATGTTCCAATTGGCCTCAGTGCCCCAGGATTCGGGAGGGATCCCATTCCCAATCGCCATCCAGTGAGGAAAGGTTGAGGTTCGTCTGGGGTGCTCTCGATGGTCAGATAGGTAGCCAGGGCAGCAACTCCCTGACACAGAGGCAGCATTAATCTTCTGACCTGGTGCAGGTAGGATCAAGCCTGCTGTGTTGCGAGCAGAGGTCACACATGGTGCATCACGAGCAGCGGCCACGAACGTGCCCCATTGAAGCCCTGGCGGAAACTGTGTTCGCCACATTGCAGATGAGCAGCACTGAGAGCGTGCTGCACTGTCAGAGGCACAGCCTTTCAGATGAGACATTAAACCGAGGCCCCGTCTGCCCTCTCAGGTGGACGTAAAAGATCCCATGGCACTATTTTGAAGAAGAGCAGGGGAGTTATCCCCGGTGTCCTGGGCCAATATTTAGCTCTCAACCAACTCCTAAAAATGGATTATCTGGTCATTATCACATTGCTGTTTGTGGGAGCTTGCTGTGTACAAATTGGCTGCTGCGTTTCCTACATTACAACAGTGTAAAGCGCTTTGGGATGCCCTGAGGTCGTGAAAGGCGCTATATAAATGCATGTTTTTTTCTTTCTATCTATGTGGACTTATAGCGGGGTTGCTGGAAGTGCGATGAGGTGCAGAAATCCGGAGCTGATTCTCCCCATCCCAGCCCAGGGGGCTCTGCAAGCCCTTACCGCCACCCACCTGAGATCAACACAACCCGTGGGATGGAAGCTGGCACCTTCCGAACCCGTGTGTAATCCCTCAGAGAGGGAGGGGGATGTGGAGGTGGCTTGAGGTAACTTTAAAAGAAAATTAAACCAATTAATTAAATTTACAAAGCACAGTGTGATGTGAGTATCTAAGTCGCTGTATTATTGCACTTGTACACCAAAGTAGGACTCCGGGAAGAAGGGAAAAAAAAGTCCTGTTGCGAATTTGATTGCTCCCGGTAGCTTTAATCAGACAAAGAGCCTAATAACTAGTTTGCATGGAAGTGCGTGGGGAGCCCTTTGTCACTGTCTGTTCACTGAATGGTAAAGTGTAATCTTCCCCTGAAAGGCGCAAAACTGTAGACAGCTTATCTCCATATCCCACAGGCCATCAGTCATTCTCCCTCTTAATAACACCCTGCTTGAATGGGAGCACGGCAACAATTATTCACAACTCGCAACGGGCCATAAGCTAAACTCATACACGGTTCCGAGGATCGGTCGATAACGAGAGAGGGAGAGTGGAGTTTCTGCAAATACATATAAAAATATATATAAAATATATAAAAGGTTAGAAAAGCAATGTATTAGTTCTTGATAGCAGCTAGCCCTAAGATTACCAGTGTGAAGCTAAACGTGATATCTTATTCAATGTTGATAGGAATATTTGTCAATGTCTACAATGGGACTTAATGGGATTTCTTTCCCCCCTAGTTGAAATCACTAATAGCTATATTTTTTTTGGAATGATGTACCATCTAAGAAAAAATGAAAATTCAATGAATCAATGTGCTAGCGGCTTGTTCTGCACAATTAGGGTGAAAGGGTCGCATCCCCAGTGGAGACCTTGTAAAAGGACTGCAAGGTTCAGCTTTGAGACTCTTCTGTAAAGAATGCTTTCGCCACAAAGCCGCATTCATGTTTCTGACTGTACCTGTTGACCAAGGCACCAGAGGAAGACCTGTCGCCCTGACCTGAATACAAGAAAAAGCTGCTGTCTGAAAGGCTCTCACCTCGAGCATTCAATCTCTTTTTATCTCTCACTTACTATCTAGCTATTTCTTTCTCTCTCTCTATTCCATTAATAATACTGTGGTCCCTTCTCCTCTGAACTTCTCTCCCTCATTTCTCCTAAGCTTTACATACTTAATCCTACATTTTCTTTCTCCACCCTGCAATGACATGAGAACTTAGTGCATTGTCTCCTACTCTAACAGGAAGCACTTCTTCAACAAAGGGTAGTGGAAATCTGGAACTCTCTCCCCTAAAAAGCTGTTGAGGCTGGGGGTCAATTGAAAATTTCAAAACTGAGATTGATTGATTTTTATTAGGCAAGGGTTATGGAACCAAGGCGGGTAGATGGAGTTAAGATATAAATCAGCCATGATCCAATTGAATGGTGGAACTAGCTCGAGGGGCTGAATGGCCTCCTCCTGTTCCTATGTTCCTCCGACAGTAGTCCCTTCCGTCTACAATCTACAGGCCTTTAAAAACAACCTCAGCATTATGAAAACCGCCACTTCTTAATTTATCTTATCTTCAGTCCTACCCTACTCTATCCCATCCTTTTCTACCCTGCTAGGTCCTGCATTATATGAACCTTGTTTTCTTGATTTAAAAAAACAGTTCCAACGCAACAGTGCTGATCTCAGAACTGGGAAAGCAGAGGAAGTACTCTGGAATGGCTGGGAATTGAACTTTGACCCTCCCCATTGACCGGGGGTGCTGTTTGATCGATCATTGTTGAAAGGAATTGAAAGGGTAGATCGGGAGAAACCTATTCCACTGGTGGGGGAGTCCACAACAAGGGGACATAACCTTAAAATCAGAGCCAGGCCATTCAGGAGAGAATCTGAGCTCGATAGACTTTTGCTAGCCAAGGGTATTAAAGGATATAGAGTCAAGGCGGGCAGATGGAGTTAGGATACAGATCAGCCATGATCTCATTGAATGGCGGAACAGGCTCGAGGGGCTGAATGGCCGACTCCTGTTCCTATGTTCCGATGTCAATCTATTGGAAGCAGGAAGGGGAACTGACGCTGCTGAAGAACGCCTCTTGGACAAGACTCAGATAGGGGGAGATGTGATGTGATTACTGCTCACCCTGCTACTTTGCTTTGGCTTTTAAGTGGCTCCAGCTGTATTCTAACATCAGTGACAGGGAATGGAACACTTCCCAGCACCCTGTGTTACATCAGATAATACCAGATTCAGATAGATAGAAGAAAAATCAAGGAATAAAAAAGAAAACATTTGGCCCTTTAAAGCTCCTCCCTTATTACCCAAACTCTCCCATCGAAGTTCATCTCTCTAATGCCCAAACTCTCCAATCGAAGCTCGTTCCTCCATTACCCAAACTCTCCAAACGAAGCTCGTTCCTCCATTACCCAAACTCTCCAAACGAAGCTCGTTCCTCCATTACCCAAACTCTCCCATCGAAGCTCGTTCCTCCATTACCCAAACTCTCCCATCGAAGCTCATCCCTCCATTACCCAAACTCTCCCATCGAAGCTCGTCCCTCTATTACCCAAATTCTCCAATCATAGCTCGTTCCTCTATTACCCAAACTCTCCCATCGAAGCTCGTTCCTCTATTACCCAAACTCTCCCATCAAAGCTCGTTCCTCTATTACCCAAACTCTCCCATCGAAGCTCGTTCCTCTATTACCCAAACTCTCCCATCAAAGCTCATCCCTCTATTACCCAAATTCTCCAATCATAGCTCGTTCCTCTATTATGACTGAATTCAACTGTTGCACAATGTGAAACTGACAAGGAAGTAGTGAAACAGCACTGATCTGAGAGCTGTGACTGATCCTTTAAATAGCGCCCCTGGAGCCGCCTCCCGACTGGTTGACATCTCCTCTACTTGTCACTGTCAGGGCGAGACGCTAAGGTAGGGGACGATAATCAATTTGGCAGATTGGGCGCCCAGTGAGTGTTGCACACTCACTGATGCCACAATCTGCCTGGTGCTGAAGTCCCTGGCGCTACCTGTCAGTGGCGGCGCTATGGGGGGGTTGGATTTCGCATGAGGCGCTGGATTCGCCTCGCCGCAGTGCTACTGCCTCAGCGCCCCCATCGGATGCTAACTGGAGACGCTAAGGTACCGAATTTCTCCCCCTCTGTCTTTGACCCCTTAACTAGATCATCCCTCTCCAGTGCTATAATAGTTTCTTTGATCAATACTGCCACCCCCCTCCTTTTTTTCCTTCCCTATCTGTCCTGAATACCTTGTAGCCAGGAATATTAGGTTTCCAATCCTCCCCTTCTTTGAGCCAGGTCTTGGTTATTGCCACTATATCATAGGCCCATGTGGCGACTTGTGCCTGCAGCTCACCAACCTTATTTACCCCGCTCCGTGCATTTATGTACATGCGCTCCAAACCCATCTTAGACTGCCTCACATTTACCCCCTCTCTGATCCCTCCTATTTCTGAACTATTCTTTACTCTAGTGCTATTTGTCTCTCTCAGTCCTCTGTGCACCTTGTTTCTCCTCTCTAATGTTACATCCTGGTGCCCCTCCCCCTGCCGAATTCGTTTAAACTCGCCCCCACAGCACTAGTTCACCTCTCCGCGAGGGCATTGAACCAAGCTCTGTTGCGGTGCAACCCGTCCATCTTGAACAGGTCCCTTCTGTCCTGCCCCAGGACTCTGAAGCCCTCCCACAACATTACTCCAGCCACAGGTGTTAACCTGTTTTATCCTACTATTCCTCTACTCACTAGCATGTGGCTCTGGGTGTAATCCAGAGATTACTACCTTTGAGGTCCTGCTTTTTAACTCCCTCCTTAGCTCCTAAACCTCTGACTGTAGGACCGCAACCATTTTCCTTCGTTTGTCATTGGTTCTCACATGGACCATGACTTCTGGATGTTCCCCTTCTTCTTCCCTCAAAATGTTCTGCAACCTCTCAGTGATGACCTTGACCCTGGCACCAGGGGGGCAACACACCATGCGGGACTTACCTCAGCGGTTGCAACATTGCTTGTTTTTCCCCCTGACTATTGAGCGCCGCACTTTGCTGTGCTCCCCTGCGCAGTCATTGGCCCCACAGTGGGGTGGATGTGCTCCAGACTGCACTCCCCCCTCACTGACATTCAGCGCTGAAAACCGGTTTGAGTGTGCCACACTCCCGGAGAATTCCTGCACCGCCTGCCTCTTCCTACCCTGCCAGATGGCCACCCACTTACTATTCTCCTGAACCCTCAGTAGCTGCGGGGTGACCACCTCCTGGAAACTGCGCGCCAGGAAATTCTCAGCCTCCGTCAGCCCTGCAGTGACTCCAGTCGCTGCTCAAGCTCAGGAACCCCGCAACTGGAGGCACTTCCTGCACACGGGGTTCTCCAGGACACATGAAGCCTCCTGGAGTTTCCACACGGCACAGGAATTGCAGGCAACGGGTCTCAGCTGCCCCATCATTTTGCTCAAAAGTTGATCTACTTATGATACAGATATGGATATCTCTTATGTTATATATATATATGCTTTTAGCTTAGTATCGCCTTACTCCTATTTATTATTTGATTATTTATGACGACCAGATTTTTTATTTCATGCAATTTGGATCCCTTTAATGTTGGTATCCTCTACTTAGTTAAGTTTCATTTTATTCCTTTCGATCTAATGAATGACTCTGATTGTTTATCTATTTATTGTTGCCCCTTGGTTTGAAGCACTCAGCACCCGTTGTCACGCAAGCCATTCCATTCAGCAAATACTCCCAGTTCTGTGTGTTTCATAAATATACCTTTTAGAAACACACTAGTTACAACTAGTCAGTCAACAATTAACAGCTAGTCAGATACCCACTTACAGCTGATTGACTGCTAACTGACACTGACTTGCAGGTTTAAAGTAAAGTTATAATGTAAGAAAATGATGTCATATTTCAGGTTGATATCAACACACTATCCGTACTATTTAGCCACGACTTACCAGTGAATTCCCACTCTCTCCAAATTCCCATCGCCACTCCATTGAGCGGATACTCCCAGCTCTGCGCACACACGGCTCTGCAGTAAAGTAAGGTTTGGCACAAAAGAGAAACCCATCTTCTTGGAAGCAGCTTTAACAATTGAGGAGATGTAGGAGTTCCACTTGAGGCTGGACAAGGTGGTGATGCTAAAAATGCCGATTGAGGGAGGAAGAGGTGGCAGCTGTTGGTTAGTCTTGCGATAGGTGTGAAGAAACTGTTTTTCAAGAATTGAAACGAGATTTCCATTGTCCCATAAAAGGGCACAGAAGAGGTCAATTTGCAGCTAGTCCGCCATTGCTCTGCGGAGGGGCTGAGCTCTGAGTTGCGTGCAATCTGAAGGAAGTTGATGGATATCAGCGCCTTGGGACATGTTGCTACGTTACAGGTGCTATATAAATGCAAGTTGTTTTGTAAGGGGGAATCATGGGCAAAAGAGTGGATAAGGTTGGATGATGAGTAGAAGAGGTTATTGATACGCAGCGGGTGGTTAGGATCTGGAATGCACTGCCTGAAAGGGTGGAGGAGGCAGACTCAATCGTGGCTTTCAAAAAGGGAATTGGATAAGTACCTGAAGGAAAAAAAATTTGCAGGGCTACGGGGAAAGGGCGGGGAAAGGGGACTAGCTGAAGTGCTCTTGCAGAGAGCCGGCACGGGCCGAATGAGATTGCAGGTGATCATTTTCTCTTCAGTGCTGAATGGCCTCCTTCTGTGCTGTAACCATCCTATGATATGAAGATGGAACAGGGTGGGAGAACGGACAGAGCCCTGGGGAACCTCACAGTTAATGGAAAACGAAAGGCTGATCAACTATAGTTCAATTTGACTGTCAACCTGGTTTCTCAGAAGGAAAGGCTCCCCAGTTAAGCATTATAATGTTATAAGGCTATTGAATCTTGACTTCCAACTTACTCAGAGCACATTTTATTCCATTATAGGAACTTACCCACAGGCACCATTAGTTATTTTGCCAATAGAGTTTATGCTCCACTTAACCTGCGTCGGGAAATCCAGTAACAAATCCATTTTAAATAGCAATGCAAGTGGATATATTACCAGCCCACACACTGCCATTGAGTGGGGAGGGGGGCAGAACAGAGAGATCTGCATAAGGGTCCTCAAACACACGCACATTATGCATTGGTGTAGTGCAGAAAGATTTGATGGACTGACTACAAACTCGCTGTATTACTGGGCATGAGAGAGCGTTACTCTAACCGAATGACCTGACTTGGCACAGCCCCTTTTGAGAAGAAGAGGATGAATACATAAATAACATTTAATGATCTACTTTTAAATGCTAAATATACCTTGCATATATCATGGAGGGCAATCCTTCAGGCCCCTAAGTAATGGAATTAGGATAAATGCACCGAAGATTAAATGATCACCTGCAATCTCATTCATGCAACATTAATGTAAACAAAGGAATGAGATGCAAAAGCAAAATGCTGTGGATGCTGGAAATCTGAAATAAAAACAGAAAATGCTGGAAATACTCAGCAGGTCAGGCAGCATCTGTGGGGAGAGAAACAGAGTTAACGTTTCAGGTCGATGACCCTTCGTCAGAACTGAAAAAAGTTAGAGATGCAACAGATTTTAAGTAAGTGCAGAGGCAGGGAAAGGGGGGAGGGGAGGAAAGAACAAAAGGGACGCACAAAAGGAATGAGATCATTTATTTCCAGCTGTATGCAGCTCTAGATTCTGGGTAACGATCAGTAAAGTCAGTCTTTCTGATTTTTGCCATTAATCTCAATGTTTTTTCAGTTGGTGGATCGGTAAAGAACAATTTTCCTCATGAATTTGCCTAACTCCACCACTCCCGAAATTTCCCATTGTTTTCCTGCCTAAAACCCGGGATTTCACGTCCCTCCCATCAGTGATGTCATCACGCACGCTAAGGTCAAAGGTACGATGCACGAGCATTTCTGGGCCCTGATTTTCTGCACAAAAGAAACAGAAGCTTTATAGTATTTTTTTAAAAGGGGATGTTTACAGATAGACTACAGAGTTCAACCCAACAAACAGGTGGTAAAGTGTCAGCCTTGGCTCAGTGGGCAGCACTCTCACTAGATCAGAAGGTTGTGGGTTCAAGTTCCACTCCAGAGACTCGAGCACAAAATGTAGGTTGGCACTTCAGTGCAGTGCTGAGGGAGTGCTGCACTGCCGATGGTGCTGCCTTTCAGGTGAGACGATAAACAGAGTCCCTATTAGAGTTGCCAACCCTCCAGGATTGCCCTGGAGTATCCAGGAATTAAGGAAGTAGGAGATCAGAAGCAGCGGAAGCTGAGACCAACTCAAACACAGGCAGAAATTGAAAGAGTGACGTCAGTAACAAAAACTAAAGCACAAGGGAAGGAGCTGATTGGTGAGTAGCTGGTGAGTGTTTGTTTTTGAAGAGGCATTTAAACATTTTTTCCAGTGTTTTAGTGCTTAGTGCAAGTTAGTGTGTAGAAAAAGAAAAAAATAACTTACAGCAAACTAGAAAGTAGATATAAATAATATAAATCATCTTGGCTAAGATATGGCAGAGCAGGTTGTGTGTCTGGACTGCGAGACTGTCCCGAGCGAACACATCTGCAGTAGATGTCTCCGTCTCGAATCTCTCCAGCTCAGGGTCACTGAGCTGGAGTGCGAGTTGGAGACACTCTGACACATAAGGGAGGGGGAGGAACTTCTGGACAGTTTGCTCCAGACTTCGGTCACACCTCGTGGAGAGGTGCAGGTTCAGAACGGGGTTGGTGTGACTGATAGTGTGCAGAGTAAGGGGAACCCAGGTGAGATAGAGAACGAGGATCCGCAGAAACTGATCCTATCCAACAGGTACAATGTACTTGCTACCTGTGAGGATAAGGATAAAGACTGTCGGAAGGACAGCCAGAATGCGACCATGGCACTTTAGAGCAGGCGGCTGGCCAAAGGGGGGAGGAGGAGGAGGAGAGGAAGCGTAATGTGGTAGTTGTAGGGGATTCTATAATTAGGGGGACAAATAGCATCCGTTGTAAGCAAGATCGAGAGTCCCACTGGGCTACCTGGTGCCAGGGCGAGGGACATCTCGAACCGGTTTGAAAGGATATTGGACAGGGAGGGGGAGGATCCAGTCGTTGTGGGCCATGTTGGGACCAACAACATAGGGAAGAGTAGGCAAGAGGTCCTGTTTGGGGAGTACCAGGAACTAGGAGCTAAATTAAAGAACAGGACCTCAAGGGTTATAATCTCTGGATTATTACCTGAGCCATGTGCAAATTGGCGTAGGGATAAGCTGATTATGGAGGTGTACACGTGGATAAAGAGGTGGTGTGGGAAAGAGGGGTTCCATTTCATGGGGCACTGGCACAAGATTGGGACAGGAAGGAACTGTACCGTTGGACGGGCTCTACCTGAACTGGTCTGGGACCAGGGTCCTAGCGGAAAGGATAAATAGGGCGGTCACAAGTACTTTAAACTAGTAAATGGGGGGGAGGGCTCAGGTGGAAATTGCAGTACAAATAGTAGTTCAAAAACAAACGAAAGGGAAGAGAGTAGAGTAACAGTCAGAATTGTGCTTTAGGCACTACAGGTAAAGGGAAAACCAAAAGATGTAAAGTGATTAAACCAGGAGAGAGAAATAAGAAACATGTGAGTAAAACATTCGAGCTGAAGGACAGGCTAGGATGTGTGGCCCAAATAAATGTTCTTTAAACAAATGCACGGAGTATAAGGAATAAATTGAATGAACTGCAGGCGCAAATTCTAATTGAAGGGTTTGACATGGTAGCCATTACTGAGACATGACTGCAAGACAGTCAGGACTGGGAATTAAATATACCTGGTTATAAGGTCTACAGGAAAGATAAGGAAAATGGTAGAGGGGGGGACCTTAGTGATTAAGGATGAAATCTCTTCAATGCTAAGAGAGGATATAACGAGTGGTAAGCAGGCAGTGGAGACTTATGGGCAGAATTAAGAAATAGGAAAGGATTTAAGACTGTAGTGGGAGGCCCCCTGGTAGCAGCTGTGAAGTGCTAGATTGTATAACTGCAGAGATTAGACAAACATGTAGCAAAGGTAGTGGTTTTAATGGGGGATTTTAAATTTCATATAGATTGGGATAAGCAGATTAGCACATTTCAGAAAGGTAGTGAATTTCTTGAGTGTGTCCGGGATAGTTTTCTGCAACAATGGGCCGTATTTTGCGACCCCCACGGGTGCATACGAGGTGCGCACGTGCCCGTAGGGGCCGCGCAAGTTCCGGGTTTAGGCATGCGAAGCACATGCACGAAAACCCGGAACTTGCGATCTGTCTTGGCAGATCCAACGAATCCCCGGGAAAAGCGCATCCGCGGGCGGAGAGTTGGGCTATTTGCCCAACTCCTGCCCAGCGAATGCCCGTGAAATTCTTATGCCTGGCGTAAGGCCTGCTTTTACCAGCGTAAGAGTTTTAAAAGACATAAAAATAATTTTTTTTCATTCATTTAAACATTAAAACACATGTAAAATAAGGTACGGTTATTTTTAGCCCCTTTTAAAACATTTACATTTATTTTTCAAAAAATTAAATTTTTGTTTTAAATACTTAATTATATTGTATTTTAATTAATTTTAAATATGTAATTTTTAAAAAATGTATTTGTTATGTTAAATGTATTTTTTAATGTGATCCCCATTCATGCTTATGGGAGTTCCGTACGGACAGAATCCCTATAAGCATGAATGGGGATTCCCTTCTTTCATTGATTGGGCCGGCCCACGTGATCCCAGGGGCGCTTGCGAACCGCCTGCACCCCTGGGATATGTGGGCCTCTACGCATGTCTACACATAGAGGCCCAGGAGCGCAAGTCTCCGTATATCCCGAGGCAGAAGGTAGGTGCGTAGATTTTTTGCCAGTCGGAAATTCTGACCGCAAATTCAGGCCCAATATGTCCTAGAACCAACAAGGGGCAAGCCATTATTAGATTTAGTAATGAGTAATGAGCCAGATTTAGTTAACAGCCTAACGGTGCGTGAACATTTATCTAATAGCGATCATAACATGATCAAGTTGAAGGTAGTGTTTGAAAGGGAGAAACGCGAAACAACTACTAAGATTCTAGATTTGGGTAAGGCCGACTTCAATGGGATGAAACAGAGACTGTCCACAGTAAACTGGGCAAATCTGTTAATGGGTAAAACAACAGTAGATCAGTGGGAGGTGTTTAAAAAGGAATTTAATGTGATACAGAACCAGTTTATACCCCTGAGGGGCAAGAGATCTACTTGACTAAAGAGGTAAGTAAGGGACAACATAAAACTAAAAGAAAAAGCATACAAAAATGCAAAAAATAGTACAGATCCTGGCAAATGGGAAAGATTCAAAGAACAGCAAAGGGTGACAAAACAGATAGTAAGAGCTGCAAAAAGGGAGCATGAAAAAAAACTTGCAAGGGATATCAAAATCAACACATTAGGAAAAAAGGGTGGTCAGGAGCAATGTGGGCCCCTTGAAAACTGATAATGGTGATACTGTAAATGAAAATAAGGAAATGGCGGACATGTTGAATAATTACTTTGCGTCAGTATTTACTGTAGAAGAAGAGGATAGCATGCCGGAAATCCCAAGGAAACTAATATTGAATCAGGGGCAGGGACTCAATAAAATTAATGTAAGTAAAATAACAGTAATGAAGAAAATAATGGCACTAAAGAGTGACAAATCCCCAGGGCCAGATGGTTTCCATCCCAGGGTTTTAAAGGAAGTCGGTGAGTATATTGCAGATGCCCTAACTATAATCTTCCAAAGTGTTCTCAATTCAGGAACCGTTCCTGTAGATTGGAAAATTGCGCATGTCACTCTGCTATTTAAGAATGGTGAGAGAGGGAAACCAGGGAATTATAGACCAGTTAGCCTAACATCTGTTGTCGGGAAATTACTAGAGTCTATAATTAAGGATAGGGTGACTGAACACCTCGAAAATTTTCAACTGATCAGAGAGAGCCAGCATGGATTTGTAAAAAGTAGGTCATGCCTGACAAATCTGATTGAATTTTTTGAAGAGGTGACTAAAAGTAGTGGACAGGGGAATGTCTATGGAAGTTATTTATCTGGACTTCCAGAAGGCATTTGATAAAGACCTGTATAAGAGACTGTTAACTAAGGTTGAAGCCCATGGAATTGAGGGCAAATTATTGACCTAGTTAGGAAATTGGCTGAGCGGCAGGAGACAGAGAGTAGGGATAATGGGCAGGTACTCAAATTGGCAGGATGTGACTAGTGATGTGCCGCAGGGATCTGTGTTGGGGCCTCAACTATTCACCGTATTTATTAATGACTTAGATGATGGATAGAGAGCCACATATCCAAATTTGCCAATGACACAAAGATAGGCGGCATTGTAGGCAGTGTGGATGAAAGCATAAAATTGCAAAGGGATATTGATAGATTAAGTGAATGGGCAAAACTGGCAAATAGATTTCAATGTAGGCAAATATGAGGTCATCCACTTTAGGCCTAAAAAGGATAGAACAGGGTACCTTCTAAATAGTGAAAAGTTAAAATCGGTGGAGGTCCAAAGAGACTTGGGTGTCCAGGTACACATATCATTAAAATGTCATGAACAGGTACAGACAATAAACAAAAAGGCTAATGGAATGCTGGCCTAGAGGACTAGAATACAAGAGGGTAGAAGTTATGCTGCAGTTACACAAAACCCTGGTTAGACTACCCCTGGAGTACCATGAGCAGTTCTGGGCACCACACCTTAGCAACAATATATTAGCCTTGGAGGGAGTGCACCATAGATTTACCAGAATGATACCTGGACTCCAAGGGTTAAGTTACGAGGAGAGATTACACAAATTAGGGTTGTATTCCCTAGAATTTAGAAGGTTAAGGGGTGATTTGAGCCAAGTTTTCAAGATATTAAGGGGAACAGATAGGGTAGATAGAGAGAAACTATTTCCACTGGTTGGGGATTCTAGGACTAGGGGGCATAGTCTAAAAATTAGAGCCAGACCTTTCAGGAGTGAAATTAGGAAACACTTCTACACACAAAGGGTGGTAGAAGTTTGGAACTCTCTTCCGCAAATGGCAATTGATGCTAGATCAATTGTTAATTTTAAATCTGAGATTGTTAATCAAAGGTATTAAGGGATATGGGGCAAAGGCGGGTATATGGAGTTAGGTCACAGATCAGCCATGATCTCATTGAATGGCGGAACAGGCTCGAGGGGCTAAATGGCCTCCTCCTGTTCCTATGATTAATCTCAAGCAACACCCGAGAGAAAAATCACAGGAGCCTTATGAAATAATTGTGTGTTTTTTAAATTTTCATTGAACATTTTGTATATTAGTTATAAATATATTAGAGTTGGGGGTGGTGGGGGGAAGGCTCTTTGATTGGCTTGTGTGGTTGGAGGTCGGAGGTCATGTGATGAAACCTCCGAGAATACGTCCAACCAGAGTCAGCAAACCCTGGGCCCGATGTGCCATCTCAGGTGGACGTAAAGGATCTCACTGTCCTGGCCAACATTTATCCCTCAACCAACATCATACAAAAAAAAAAATTAATTGGTCATTTATCTCATTGCTGTTTGTGGGATCTTGCTGTGCACAAATTGGCTGCAGCGTTTCCGACGTTACAACAGTGACTACGCTTCAAAAGTATTTAATTCTCTATGAAGCGCTTTGGGGCATCCCTACAAATGTGAAAGGCGGCACATAAATGCAAGTTTTTTTTCTTTATTAAGTGAATCCATTTTCAGTCCATGACTCTCAGATGCCAGACTTGTTTCCTGCTCTCCTTTATTTTGTATTCACCACCATAATGCTGATCAGACACACAAATCACAATGCTCACCTCTGCTTTTCTCTGGGTTTTTTTCCCTGCTAAAGGTCGGTTTCAAATGTCAGACATTTATCCTGGCATAAAATAAACCCCCTGTTTAAGATTAATTGATTCTGCCACCTTTTACTTTGAAATATGCAACTTAGTGCGACTGTGCTTTCCACGTTGCCTCTGTCCCCCGGTCCAGTTGTGAGCGAACAGTTGCCAGAACTTATGGAACTGCTCCATAAAAGTGGTAACCGTTGAACGGGGTAAATATTGTCACTTAGCTTTACCCTGCCTGTTTTTTTTAAAAGTCCATTGCTTGTTCTCTTGAATTTTGGTGAGGTGCCAAATACATTTTTTAATCTATTTTTTGCAGGATTTCCCAGGTGGTTTTTTTTCGGGTCTATTTCCTGATTTTCTCCCTATTTTACATTAAAAATGGAACCCAAAAAACACCCCGAAGTTTTTAAATTGGCAATTAATGATCCTTAAACATAGGTGTTCGCTAATGGTTGAGATAATATATCCAATCTACTTCTTAATGCTGCAAACACAATATGTAGTAGAGCATTTTATTTACCCCCACTAACTTGATGTTAATTGATTCAATTAACTCTGTTTCATCATTGGTGGAAGAATCTCCAGCTCTCTCTGTCCATTCTCTTTAAACCAACCCACCTTTGGGCCGCCTGAAAATTTAAATGGCAGAAAGAATTTCCCCCCCAAAGAGGTTCATTGATTGCGGGAGTAGATTACCAAAATATGCTGCAAGTACGGATTCACGGCAGGGCTGTAAAAGGGAGCTGGATGGGTTCCTGAGAGTGGATGTCATCTCAAGTTATAAAAGATTGATGAGGAATCATAGAATGGTTACAGCACAGAAGGAGGCCATTCGACCCATCGAGCCCGTGCCGGCTCTCTGCAAGAGCAATTTAGTTAGTCCCACTCCCCCGCCCTTTCCCCGTTGCCCTGCAAATTTTTTTCCTTCAGGTACTTATCCAATTCCCTTTTGAAAGCCACGATTGAGTCTTCCTCCACCACCCTTTCAGGCACTGCATTCCAGATCATAACCACTCGCTGCGTAAAAACGTTTTACCTCAAGTCACCTTTGGTTCTTCTGCCAATCACCGTAAGGCTGTGTCCTCTGGTTCTCGACCCTTCCGCCAATGGGAACAGTTTCTCTCCATCTACTCTGTCTTGACCCCTCATGATCTTGAACACCTCTATCAAATCTCCTCTCATAAGAACATAAGAAATAGGAGCAGGAGTAGGCCATTTGGCCCTTTGAGCCTGCTCCGCCATTCAATAAGATCATGGCTGATCTTCTACCTCATCTCCACTTTCTGCACTATCCCCATATCCCTTGATTCCCTTAATATTCGAAAATCTATCGATCTCTGTCTTAAATATACTCAACGACTGAGCCTCCACAGCCCTCTGGGGTGGAGAATTCCAAAGATTCACCACCCTCTGAGTGAAGAAATTTCTCCTCATCTCAGTCCTAAATGGCCAACCCCTTATTCTGAGACTGTGCCCCCTGGTTCTAGACTCCCCAGCCAGGGGAAACATCCTCCCTGCATCTACCCTGTCAACCCCTGTAAGAATTTTGTATGTTTCAATGAGATCACCTCTCATTCTTCTAAACTCTAGAGAATATAGGCTTAGTCTACTCAATTTCTCCTCATAGGACAATCCCCCCATCCAAGGAACCAGTCTGGTGAACCTTCGTTGCACTCCCTCTATGGTAAGTATATCCTTCCTTAGGTAAGGAGACCAAAACTGTACACAATACTCCAGGTGTGGTCTCACCAGGCCCCATATAATTGCAGTAAGACGTCTTTACTCTTATACTCAAATCCTCTTGTAAAAAAGGCCAACATACCATTTGCTTTTTTAATTGCTTGCTGTACCTGCATGTTAACTTTTAGTGATTCGTGTACAAGGACACCCAGGTCCCTCTGAACACCAACATTTCCCAATTTCTCACCATTTAAAAAATACTCTGCTTTTCTATTTTTCCTACCAAAGTGGATAACTTCACATTTCTCCACATGATATTCCATTTGCCATGTTCTTCCCCACTCACTTAGCCTGTCTATATCCCCTTGAAGCCTCTTTACATTCTCCTCACAACTTACATTCCCACCCAGCTTTGTATCATCAGCAAACTTGGAGATATTACATTTGGTCCCCTCATCCAAATCATTGATATAGATTGTTAATAGTCTGAGGCCCAAGCACTGATCCTTGCGGCACCCCACTAGTTACAGCTGCCAACCCAAAAATGACCCGTTTATTCCTCTTTGTTTTCTGTCCATTAACCAATCCTCAATCATGCTAGTATATTACCCCCAATCCCATGAGCCCTAATTTTGTTTAATAACCTCTTGTATGGCACCTTATCGAATGCCTTCTGAAAATCCAAACACACCACAGCCACTGGTCCCCGCTTAACTATTCTGCTAGTTACAACCTCAAAAACCTCTAACAGATTAGTCAAACACTATTTCCCTTTCATAAATCCGTGTAGACTCTGCCCAATCCTATTATTATTTTCTAAGTGCCCTGTTACCTACGTCCTTAATAATAGATTCTAGCATTTTCCCTACTACTGATGTCAGGCTAACTGGTCTGTAGTTCCCCGTTTTCTCTCTCCCTCCTTTCTTAAATAGTGGGGCTACATTTACTACCTTCCAATCCACGGAAACCGTTCTAGAATCAGTGGAATTTTGGAAGATGACAACCAATGCATCCATTATCTGTATAGCCACCTCTTTCAAAACCCTAGGATGTAGGCCATCAGGTCCAGGGGATTTATCGGCTTTCAGTCCCATTCATTTCTCCAGTACTTTTTTTTACTAATACTAATTTTAATAATACTAATTTCTTTCAGTCCCTCATTCCCTTGGTTCTCCACTATTTCCGGGAAGTTTTTGCGTCTTCTTCCGTGAAGACAGACACACAAAGTATTTGTTTAATTTCTCTGCCATTTCTTTATTCCCCATTATGATTTCTCCTGCCTCAGCCTGTAAGGGACCCACATTTACTTTCGCTAATCTTTTCCATTTTACATACCTATAGAAGATTTTACAGTCTGTTTTTATGTCTCTCACTAGTTTACTCTCATATTCTATTTTCCCTTTCTTTATCAATTTCTTGGTCCTGACATCGGTAGTGGGGAAAATGCTAGAGTTCATTATAAAAGATGTAATAGCAGAGCACTTGGAAAACAGTGACAGGATCGGACAAAGTCAACATGGATTTACAAAAGGTAAATCATGCTTGACTAATCTACTGGAATTTTTTGAGGATGTAACTGGTAGAATAGATAAGGGAGAACCAGTGAATGTGGTGTATTTGGACTTTCAAAAGGCTTTCGATAAGGTCCTGCATAAGAGATTAGCATGCAAAATTAAAGCACATGGGATTGGGGGTAAGGTACTGACTTGGATAGAGAACTGGTTGGCAGACAGGAAGCAAAGAGTTGGAATAAACGGGTCTTTTTCCGAGTGGCAGGCAGTGACTAGTGGGGTACCGCAGGGATTGGTGCTAGGACCCCAGTTATTCACAATATATATTAATGATCTAGACGAGGAACTAGATGTAATATCTCCAAGTTTGCAGATGACACAAAGCTGGGTGGGCGTGTGTGTTGTGAGGAGGATGCAGAGAAACTCCAGTATGATTTGGACAAGTTGGATGATTGGGCAGATGCATAGCAGATGCAGTATAATGTGGATAAATGCGAGGTTATCCACTTTGGTGGCAAAAACAGGAAGGCAGATTATTATCTGAACGGCAATAGATTGGGAAAAGGGGAAGTGCAACGAGACCTGGGAGTCCTTGTGCACCAGTCGTTGAAGGTAAGCATGCAGGTGCAGCAGGCGGTTAAGAAGGCAAATGGTATATTGGCCTTCATAGCGAGAGGATTCGAGTACAGGAGCAAGGATGTCTTGCTGCAGTTGTACAGGGCCTTGGTGAGACCACACCTTGAGTATTGTGTGCAGTTTTGGTCGCCTTATCTGAGGAAGGATGTTCTTGCCATGGAGGGAGTGCAGCGAAGATTCACCAGACTGATACCTGGGATGGCAGGAATGACGTATGAAGAGAGATTGGGTCGATTAAGCTTATACTCGCTGGAGTTTAGAAGAATGAGAGGGGATCTCATTGAAACTTATAAAATTCTAACAGGACTAGACAGACTAGATACAGGAAGGATGTTCCCGATGGCGGGGGAGTCCAGAACCAGAGGTCACAGTCTAAGGATAAGGGGTAAGCCATTTAGGACTGAGATGAGGAGGAATTTCTTCACCCAGAGAGTGGTGAACCTGTGGAATTCTCTACCACAGAAGGCAGTTGAGGCCAATTCATTAAACATATTCAAGAAGGAGTTAGATATATTTCTTAAGGCTAAAGGGATCAAGGGATATGGGGAGAAAGCAGGGGCAGGGTACTGAATTTGGATGATCAGCCATGATCTCATTAAATGGCAGAGCAGGCTCGAGGGGCCGAATGGCCTCCTCCTATCTTCTATGTTTCTATGTTTCCTTTGCTGAATTCGAAAATCCTCTCAATCCTCAGTCTTACTATTCTTTTTGGCAACATTATAAGCCACTTCCATTGATCTAATACTATCTTTAACTTCTCTTTTAGCCACAGTTGGACCACTTTTCCTGTGGGGTTTTTGTTCCTTAAAGGAATGTATAATTGTTGTAAATTATGTATTAATTCTTTAAATACTAGCCATTGCTTGTCTACCATTATATCTTTTAATGTAGTTTCCCAATCTACCTTAGCCAACTCGCCCCTCATACCTACGTAGTTTGCTTTGTTTAGATTTAAGACCCTAGTTTCGGATTTAAATAAATCACTTTCAAACTCAATTTTCTCTGCTCTAACGAGAACAACCCCAGCTTCTCCAGTCTATCCACGTAACTGTAATCCCTCTTCCCTGGTACCATTCTTGTAAATCTTTTCTGCACCCTCGCTAATGCCTTCACATTCTTCCTAAAGTGCGGTGCCCAGAATTGGACACAATACTCAGTTGTGGCCACACCAGTGTTTTGTAAAGGTTCATCATAACTTCCTTGCTTTTGTACTCTATGCCTCTACTTATAAAGCCTAGGATCCTGTATGCTTTTTTAACCACTTTCTCAACCTGCCCTGCCACCTTCAACTATTTGTGCACATATACCCCCAGGTCTCTCTGTTCCTGCACCCCCTTTAGGATTGTACTCTTTAGTTTATATTGCCTCTCCTCGTTCTTTCTACCAAAATGCATCACTTCACACTTTTTGGCGTTAAATTTCATCTGTCATATGTCCGCCCATTACACCAGCCTGTCTATGTCCTTTTGAAGTATATCACTATCCTTCTCACTGTTCACTTTCTTTCCAAGTTTTGTTTCATCTGCAAATTTTGAAATAGTGCCCTGTGTACCAAAGTCCAAGTCATTAATATATATCAAGAAAAGCAGTGGTCCTAGTACTGACCCCTGGGGAACACCACTGTGTACCTTCCTCCAGTCTGGCAAACAACCGTTCACCACTACTCTCTGTTTCCTGTCACTTCGCCAATTTCGTATCCATGCTGCCACTGTCCCTTTTATTCCATGGGCTTCAACTTTGCTGGCAAGCCTATTATGTAGCACTTTATCAAATGCCTTGTGGAAGTCCTTGTACACCATGTCAAACGCATTGTCCTCATCAACCCTTTCTGTTACCTCATCAAAAAACTCAATCAAGTTAGTTAAAAACGATTTGCCTTTAACAAATCTATGCTGGCTTTCCTTAATTAAGTCACACTTGTCCAAGTGACTGTTAACTTTGTCCCTGATTATCGTTGCTAAAAGCTTCCCCACTACCGAGGTTAAACTGACTGGCCTGTAGTTGCTGGGTTTATCCTTGCACACTTTTTTGAACAAGGGTGTAACATTTGCAATTCTCCAGTCCTCTGGCAGCACTCCCATATCCAAAGAGGATTGGAAGATTATGGCCAGTGCCTCCGCGATTTTCCACCTTTACTTCCCTCAGCATCCTAGGATGCATCCCATCTGGTCCTGGTGACTTATCTACTTTAAGTACAGCCAGCCTTTTTAGTACTTCCCCTTTATCAATTTTTAGCCCATCCAGTATCTCAACTACCTCCTCTTTCACTATGATTTTGGCAGCATCTTCTACCTTGGTAAAGACAGATGCAAATATTCAGTTAGTACCTTAGCTATGCCCTCTGCCTCCATGCGTAGGTCTCCTTTTTGGTCCCTAATCAGCCCCACCCCTCCTTTTACTACCCGTTTACTATTTATATGCCTATAGAAGACTTTTGGATTCCCTTTTATGTTAGCTGCCAGTCTATTCTCATACTCTCTCTTTGCCCCTCTTATTTCCCTTTTCAATTCCCCTCTGAACTTTCTATATTCAGCCTGGTTCTCACTTGTATTCTCAACCTGACATCTGTCATAAGCCTCTTTTTTCTGCTTCATCTTACTCTCTATCTCTTATCCAGGGAGCTCTGGCTTTGGTTGCCCTACCTTTCCCCCTTGTGGGAATGTACCTCGACTGTACCCGAACCATCTCCTCTTTAAAGGCAGCCCATTGTTCAATTACAGTTTTGCCTGCCAATCTTTGATTCCAATTTACCTGGACCAGGTCCATTCTCAACCCACTGAAATTGGCCCTTCTCCAATTAAGTATTTTAACTCTAGATTGCTCCTTGTCCTTTTCCATAGCTAATCTAAACCTTATGATACTATGATCACTGTTCCCTAAATGTTCCCCTACTGACACTTGATCCACTTGACCCATCTCATTCCCCAGAACCAGATCCAGCAATGCCTCCTTCCTTATTGGGCTGGAAACGTACTGATCAAGAAATTTCTCCTTAAAACACTTCAGAAATTCTTCCCCCTCTCTGCCCTTTACTCTATTACTATTTCAGTCTATATTAGGATAATTGAAGTCCCCCATTATCACTACTCTATAGTTCTTGCACCTCTCTATAATCTCCCTGCAGATTTGCTCCTCTATATCCTCCCCACTAGTAGGTGGCCTATAGAATACACCTAGTAGTGTAATGGCGCCTCTATTGTTTCTAGGAATAGCTGGGATTATTGATATGAGCTATAATTGGACTCAGGTTTTTCCATGATTTTGTTTCCCAGCAGTTACTCAGATTGGCAAAAGTTGGGAAGTGGTGTTCCACAGGGATCGGTGCTGGAAACACTGTTGTGTACAATTTACATAAACGATTTGGACTCCGGAATTGGAAGTACAATTTCAAAATTTGCAGATGACACCAAATTGGGGGGTATAGTTAATATAGAGGACAGCAACAAAATACAGGAAGACATTAATAAACTTGCTGAATGGGTGTGTAATTGGCAAATGAATTTCAATATAGGTAAGTGTGAGGTGGTACATTTTGGTAGGAAGAATAAAGAGGCCACATACTCCTTGGAAAATAAGTGTCTAAATGGGGTAGAGGAGCAGAGGGATCTGGGGTACAGATACACAAATCACTAAAAGTAGTGACGCAGGCTAATAAGGCCATAAAAAAAGCAAACAAAACTCTGGGGACCATTTCTAGAGGGATAGAATTGAAAAGCAGAGCAGTTATGTTAAACTTGTATAGAACACTTGTTAGACCACATTTGGAGTACTGTGAACAGTTCTGATCTGCATGTTATAAAAAGGATATAGAGGCACTGAAGGCAGCACAATTTTTTTTTACTAGGTTGATACCAGAACTGAGAAGCTATACCTATAAGGAGAGATTGAACAGGCAGGGGCTCTTTTCGCTAGAAAAGAGACTGAGGGGTGACCAGATAGAGGCCTTTAAGATTATGAATGTGTTTGATAGGGTTGACATAGAGAAGATGGGGGAAAGAGACCAGAACTAGGGGCCATAAATATAAGATAGTTACTAATAAATCCAATAGGGAATTCAGAAGAAATGTCTTTACCCAGCAAGTTAGAATGTGGAAAACTCTACCACAAGGAGTAGTTGAGACGAATAGCATAGCTGCATTTAAGGGGAAGCTAGATAAACACAAGGGAAAAAGGAATAGAAGGCTATGCTGTTGGGGTTAGATGAAGAGGGATGAGAGGATTGTGTGGAGCATAAACACTGGCACAGACCACTTGGGCTGATGGCCTGTTTCTGTGCTGTACATTCTACGTCATGCCAGAGGGGTGCGGTGGGATCGATGGCATGTAGGCTGCACCGCATCTGGATAGGATGGGTTGAGAGATTAGATGGTCTTTTCCTAGCTTTCTTCTTTGTATGTTTGTAATCTCTTGTCTATGCTTTCGGTCATCTGTGCTAACTCTTACTGCTCAGTATCCACTGCTCCTCTGTGAAGCACCTTGGGATGTTTATACATGAAAGGTGCTATATAAGTGCACCGTATTGTTTTAAACCACATTCATTAAGTGATCATTTACCAGTAAATTACTGTGCAATAGAAATTGACGATCTTTTCCACACCAGGCTGAAGTTTTCCCCCTTCAGTTTTCTCCTCATCCCCTCCTGAAGGTAGGGACTTGTGCTTATGTAAGATTTCACAGTGGGTATGTTACACAACCATCCTTTCTTCATGTATGAGCAGGGAATTCATCCAAGGGAGCATCACAGCCACGCCCAATCGTGCCGTCAACATTTCCAGTAGCAAACCAGCACAATTTTTCTCCTTGCAAGCTTGGGAAAGGTGATCTCAGTTGTAGCAGCCGGCCATCTGAGATTGGTGGACCCAGCACAGACAAGGCATCAAATAAATGTATTATGTATTACATTTTATTCTAAATCGGATAATTCTGTTGAACGGCCATCTCATGGAGCACCGTCATTCCTTCCCTCCAGATATAATGGGTTGCTGTTCGTTACAGTGAAGAGCCAATCTATCCATTTCAATGTGGACCAACACTTCTGATGGGCCAAGGATGTATGCAGTACTGCCCCTTTCCCCACCCCGAATAAACCGCAACAGCTGAGCACACTTGCGTACTCAGATGCTCAGGTGTTATGTGGGGTTAAGTGGCTCTGGATCAGTTGCATTAGGGTATTGTTCATTTGGCTGCCCTGCGCATTCACGTCTCAGACCTGCAATAAACTTGAGGGGGGCACAAGAGCTCATCCAGGTTTGGTGTATCCTTCCACGTGACAAGTCAGTCAGAGCAAGATCGCACCAATTGTCTATAAACCCATATAGGACATTGGAGGAGATTACCCTTAAGAAGGATCTCTTGACACACAAGTGAATGGAGTGCTGCATCACTTAATCTGCTGTTGCTCCGGAATCTTCAATGTATTCTGGAATGTGGCTTGTAGAGAGCAGAGGGAGGTGATAATTCACTGTAGAAATTTTCAGCTCACTGGTGTTGGTTCTTCGAAAGGATATCATATATCCATTCCCTTATTATGAGATCGAGGACCAGGAAGCATTGAGACAGCTGATTAATTAGCTTTATTCAAACAAAAATTGATACAGGCCATTGCATGCATTGCCCGAGGCTGGCACCGAAAGTAAATCATATGCAATGGACTCTGTCATTAAGCGTGACGTCTTGACTGCTCACACTAGCCTAAGCAAGACTAGGTAAAAGTCGCTATGGTTCTCTCCTCCTTTATAGGGTTAATTAAGTCACCCTAACGTGACTTCACTATGTAAACATGTTCCATCTACAGTTAGTATGTGAAGTTGCTTGATATGTCATTATGCCAAATGAGGTTACTACTCCTTCCCCCAGTCGCGCATGCAGATAATCTTTGTTGTTCTCTCTTTACATGAGTGACCAGCAATATTACCTCTAATTTTTTTTTTTGGGTGCACGGCCCCTCCGACCCATTCAAATTTCCACACATGCGCGGTTTTTCCATTGAAAAGCTGGTGACCGGCCTGCGTGGGACCTACAGACCGCTGCGTGGCTGCACTGCTCAACTGGAACATTGGTGACCAGTTACCTGCCATGGCCTTTACCCATGTATCTCTGCGATATTTATTAGAGAGAAACCTCTTCATTATCCACACTCCCCTCTGTCCCCAGACTATCTGGCATCATTCTTGCTGGTTAACTATCCTCCTCTCCTGTTCCAGTCTGGTTTTGGGCCCTGTTTGTCTCATCAGCATCCAAAGACTGACCACATTCTTATTAACCCTTACAGCTATTACAAAGTTAATATAATGTGTATAGATGCAGCTATTATACTTTGTGTGTCTACACTTACAAGTGGTGGCAGAGAATAACACGAGTACCTACTGAATGTAGGGAGGATGAATCACTCAAGAATTCATGGATAAAAAGCCACGTGAGAGAGACTGCTCGAGACACTCGATCTGCAATGCCATTTCACTTTTATTTCATCATCAACCCAGGGCAAACCAATAGGAAAACATAAGCACGAGACATTGAAAACTAACAAATCCAATTCCATTAAATCATACAATTACAAATTCATCAAAAATGTACAGTATTTGCAAAGAGTGAATGAAGCAAATCAGTTCCTCCCTCCGCTGCAACCCACTTTGCAATCCACAGTTGTAATAAATCGACGGGTAATGCAAGCAACTTTTTTTTTTTAAATCAAATGCATTTTAACTGTACAATACCAGAAAACATTACATTCATACCAATGTAATATAAATAATAAGGAAAAAAGTATTTGGGGAAAACAGAATTGCCCTCATGGTCACAGACTAATCGATACTACTCAACCAAATCACTGACAGGAGATATTCCACCGTCTCCCAGGTACCAATGACAAAAATTCAAACTGTGTATTCTGCTGCCAATTTTAGGGGTTTGAAACTAACAAAGTACATTTTATGGATTAAAAACAGAAAATGCTGGAAATACTCAGCAGGTCAGGCAGCATCTGTGGCGAGAGAAAGAGAGTTAACGTTTTTTCTCTCTCCACGGATGCTGCCTGTCCAGCTGAGCATTTCCAGCATTTTCTGTTTTTATTTCAGATTTCCAGCATCCGCAGTATTTTGCTTTTGTACACACATTTTTTGGATTGCTGGCCACTGATGGGTGGAATATAAATAAAAATTTCCTCACGTAGCCTTTCATCCCCAAAAAGAACCCGAGCAGAGCACCAGAGAGTCCGACACTAACCGCGGAGGGTGAGTTGCCGAGCTCCAGATCAGCCAGGGTGATGTCTCAGAGAGCCCAGCGCATCACGGGCTCTGCTGACCCGTATCACTTCAAATCAAGGGCGATTCCCACGTATCAAGAATATGGAGCACTCCCATAATATATACTTAGTCTGTGGGAATACTCTATATTCCACGTCTCTCTGGTCATATTTATTAGAATGTGTTGAAGTTGTCTAATCTAGTAGAGTGTGTTGGATCATCCAATTTGGAGCGTCAATTCACATTTTATAACCTCCTCAGACTTTTCATTCCCAGGGTCAAATCTGAGCAGTGTGCCATCTTTAATTGGTTGGATGGAGGTGGAAAAATTGTCTGGACTTAATTTTTGCCAACTATCTCCCTGTTCATGAAGGCATCAACTCCTCACTCAACATGCACTTCCAGCTGGGGTCGCTGCGCTGTAGGAACCCCTGTCGATTTCCTCCTCCCTAATCCTGGGATGTTCCGGCCAAATAGTGTCCATATTGGTGCCCAGGCGGAGATCAGCTGCCTCCACACAGTCCAGGGATGGAACGTGGTCTGCGTGGCTCAGCTACTGACTGAGCCCAGCATGGGACTGGACCTCTGGACTCGGCAAATGATTCAACTGGTGCAATTTGAATATGGAGCCTCCTTCATGGACAGTATGCAAATCTGGAATTTGGTCATTTTGTCCAATGTCATCACTCTACCTGGTTTTATTTTGTACAAGTTTTCTTACGTTTTTCGGAAACTATTCATTCACTTCAAGAATTTATATTCAAAACTTTTGCACCGTTGCCAATTAAGTGAGTAAATTGTCCGGCAGCCAATTTTAGATGAAAATAGATTTTCAACCAATCTGGTAAACAGGACCTTTAAGACACTTGTCTACAGTACCGTCAATATTACAGAGATTGCTTTCTCATGTACCTTTTTCTTAACACAAACTGTATAAGACACACAACTACATAAACTATAAACAGGTTACTAAAATGTTCACCCTCGGGCATTTCCGCACCACCACTCTTTCCCATATGTGGCTGCACTTCTAATCATTTTCTTGGATATCCACGTGGCTGCTGGTCTCAGAACTGCTTAACTCCATTGATGGTTCTCCAGAATTGATGCCAGTGCCACTCCTCTGACTGGCCAGTACTGGAATAGCCCCAAGGCAGGGCAAGACTTGTTTAAAAACTTATTACAATAAAGCCTGGCAGATCCTTGCCTCAGGTTGCCCTGGAAATCCAATTGGGGATTAGCAAACTAGCTGAGAGCACTGGACCACCTGCAGTGACCGTGTCTGGCAAAACTGACCTGGACTGCTGCCCATTCTCATCTTCAGGGTGAGAGAGAGAGAGACGTCTTCCAGAACTCACAGCACAGGTCTCTCAGACTGCAGTATGGTTTCACATAGTACACAGGAGAAACAGAGATTCTCACTGCGCACGCAACCATTAAACTCTTTTAGAATCAGGTTACTTGACATCCCCATTAAATCTCCCTTTCTGTCATTTGATTTTGGGCTCAAAGTTATCTACGTAGCAAGAGGTACAGCAGATATTTACCATACAACCCCTCCTCTTTACGGCTTTCTCCAAGACATTCTATCCCCATTTCTTGATGCCAGTTGAACAGGAGCCAGAACCCCTGAACATCAACACGCAGTGAGGTGTCGTCCATAGTGTAAAAGGTGACAGCACTTCAAGCATTGGGTCTTTACAGAGCTTGCAATACTGAACGTTTATCTTAGCATTGTGCCAAAATAAGTAGAACTGCACTGAGAGAATACGCACTGTAACTGGTGATTTACTCCAGTTTCTGAACGAGACACAAAGTAGTGCCACTAAGCTGAGGAGGTTACTGTGGTACCTGGTCCCTTTTTACTAACCAATACTGTGATCCTTTGCTTTCCAAAGGGATTTCAGTGTTTGGATCTCATTAGTTTGCAAAATCAGTTTGCAATTAATGCAAGTGTTAATAATTCAACTGACCTAAAAATATCACAAGGCACTGAGAAAGGTCTGGGCTGCTGACGCAGGAAGTGGGTTAACAATACTGAGCACCGAAAACACAAACCATCAAAGAATAAGATTTGCAGCAGGATTATGAATTTGGATCTTCCTTGCTGGATCACGAGTCCTGTACAACTGGAGTCAATGAGAAGCGGTTTAGGACATCTGCCCTCAAGGTGAAGCTAATTCTTATCTGTGGTTGACAAGTTGTTCTGGTGAAGCAGCAGAGGTTATGTGGTAGATTTTGGTTTACGAGTTGTGTCTTTCTTTATAAAATGATGCAAATGTCATGGCCTGTGATGCTGAAACCAGGTCACCACATTCTGCTGCGATTGTTTTCAGAGAACAGTTTGCAGTTTAGTCACTTGGAATTACAAAAATCAGCCTCCACTAACCATCTATCTGAGAAACTACATATTTACTACTGCATTTGACACACAGCTACCATACTAAGCTAGACATCTGAGTCCTGATGCAAAGGCTGCAAATGGACTTAAGAATAGTGAGTGTTTTTAAATCTTCTGACATTTTACAGAGTAGAAATAATTTAAAATATTTAATACAGTGGCATGATGCATTTTGTACATGATTTATCATCACTATTTCGCTGTTGATGACAATCATCATCTTTTACACAATTTCATTTTTAGTCTTGCTCAAACCCCCATCTCCCACCAAGTTTTAAGTCCTTCCCATCATGGGAACTAACTCTCCTCAACCCCCCCTCCCCCCCTCCCACTCTCACACACACACTCTGAGGGGTCCCAATTCCCTCCAAAAAATAATTAATTAAAGACTTAATTCTGAGACCTGACGGATTGATTCCACACAACATTCTAAACTGGTCTAAGTGTTACCACCTACACGTGCTGCCCTACAGTTGAATGAAAGTTAGCTGCTACACTACTGAAGGTCAATAAAAAATAAAAGATGGAAATGTTTTGTCCCTCTTACAGTTTTGCACTCTTTTTCTAGCTGAGCCAAAAAGGTCCAGATTCGCTACAACACTTTCCTTCCATTTGATGGCACAGCTGGGGAAGGAGCAAACTCTCAGATCAATGAAGCAGGAGCAGCTCAACTTCAACCTGCTCCATCTCGCTTACAGGAGCCACAGGGTTGAGTGCCCCAGCCACGAAGAGATACCGTTCACAGCCAAATGAAATACCTCCATCGTGCGTCAGTGCTTATTGAGACCAAACAATTCAAAATAGGGCAAAAAAAGACAATACAAAGAGAACATTAAAATATATACAAATAAGCGCATTGCTTTCGAATAAACAAAGCATGCGTCTTTTTGAGGTTGCCAAATAATGGTTTATAGGAAAAGTGGCTCAACGGAATCAAACAAAAAGTGAAAAATGTGCCAATTTTGGTTAATGATGAGCAAGGCAAGGTTTTAGTTTTGAGCCTCTGACGACTCAAACTATATTAAGGGATAAATATTACTGACTACAGGCCAACAGTAAGGGCCCGGGGGGACTGCGTTGGACACACGGGCTTCCCTGTATGGATGATTACTGATTATGCTTTGCGGTAATACTTTATAACTCCAATGAATTTAATTTAACATCAACTGCAATCAATAGTGGATCAGGCCTTAAATAGTACAAACTAGTTTCCACATATTAAAAAAAACTATGAAGACACGAAAAAGTCTAGACCCCTCCCCCCACCCCACCAAACCTGTAACCTGACAGTAGAGACGTCATCTGGACTTTTCTTGGGACTAACGGCTCGACAGAACACGAGAGGTGTTCAATTCCTTTCTAACTTCCCCCCCCCTCTACAGCTTTTTCTTTTAGCCCCATCTTAAATCAGGATTCACCACACAAATATGCAAAAAAAAAGGAAACAAAACATTTCTTTTATTTAAAGGTTCTAAAACATTTTAAAGAAAAAAAAAATAAAGCTGCTCTTTTTTGCGCGCGCACGGCCACCCGAAAACCGCGCACGTTCGAAATTCCAGTGAGTGACAAGTTAACGTTACAGCTGGTGTACCCACAGTGTTCGAGGAGCCACAGAGACGCACCCCCACCTCCCAAGCCGGGATTCCACGCATCATCAGCTCAGCTGCATCCTAGGTCTTAAGGAGGGGGATTTTTCTTTTTGTCTCCAAAGAAAAATTTAAACCATTTTGGGAATGCAGTCTGTACATTTATGTTTTAAACATTTTCAAAATCCACCCAAGCCTTCCAACAACAACAACAACAAAAAAAATACTGTACCTGAAGAATATTTGGAAAGAATTGCCTTGCTGCAGACAAATCAAAGAAGTGACATTGGTTTCCTTCATATCAATACTACCACACCCTACAACAGTTGCAAATATTGCTTTGGTTCAAACATGCCAGGGATATACACACAAAAGCTAGAAAAACGCCGCACTTTGTTCTCTCTCCTTTTTTCTTAAACCCAAGATTTAAAAAAAAAGGACTTCACACACAAGTTTTTTTTCTATGTACAGGAGATGTGGTTGAAACTTCAAGGCAGATTCAGTAGTTCAATTCTGAATTTGTTTAGCACCTTCGCAGAAGATGGCTCACAGTATTTACTGTAGAGTCTTTTCAATAACTTTTTTTTTTGTTTAAATTGAATCCATTTACTAAGCACAAAAGCATTTTTTTTTCTCTCCATTGAAAAACCCAAAACAAACAAAAAACCCCAAAACACAAAATTGCACCTTCCTAATTAATATATCCCTGCTGGTACGGCGAGTGAAAGAGGTTTTCCATAAAAGTAAAATATTCGGGATTTTGGGTGTAATCTTTCTGGCTGTAGTCTTCCACGAACTTGGAGTTGGATGGCCGAGCCTTCTTTGCATCCTTAGCTTCCTCTCCTGAGAAAAAGTCCTCGTGCTGGGAGCTCGTCAGCGGCGACTGTAAGACAAACGGGATTATGAGGGGACGAAGTAGATCAAATGTCTTATAGCAAAACCAAGACAGCAATTTGCCAATGGAAGGCTTGAAGGTGCATCTTTTACAAGCGATTTCCTACCTTTGAAATTCAGATCAGTTTAACAAATAACTTACAAACAACCCACAACACAGGTGTCAAAGGTCAGGGTTAAAGATAAGTAAAAGGCAGGGATGGGAAAAAGGATGCAATTCTTCGCTTTAGTTGAACATTATCAATGGACTTTCCTCTATCACAGTTTCCAGTGAATGACCATGCAGAGATTTTGATTGAGGCTGGAGGGAGAAGCTCCCGTAGAGATTGTATTCAGGGGGAACAATGATTGAAACTCAAAGCAATGTTCCAATGTTTAAAGATGCCTGGATTCAGTTCACGTGCAGAGTGACAGCCTAGTGCTTGTGGTGCAATACAATTGCCTCCAGAAAAAGCTATGATGAATCACAATGTTCCAGCACAGAAACAGGCTATTTGGCCCATCAAGCCCGTGCTGGTGTTTTTCTCCACATTAGCCACATAGACTTAACCAAATCTCCTGCTCGCTTCCCTTATTCTTTAGTATTCCTTTTTTCAATTTCCTTTTATACCAGCCTAAATAAGTCTCTCAATTTATTCCCCAGACAAACTCGGTCAGAAAGTGGAGTTTTTTTTAAAAATTGCTCCGTGTTGTTGGTGAATTTTAGGTGAGGAGCATTAACATGGGGAAATGGAACACCTTCGATTTTACACCCTCAGTACCAGCATCAAGCGCTCAGAGGTCAGGTGCAGCATTCTCCGCCCCAACAATGAGCCTTCTTTACATGATGCGGAGATGCCGGTGTTGGACTGGGGTGGACAAAATTGAGAGGTCGCACAACACCATATGCTTTGACGATTCTGTATCTCCTCACTTCACCTGACGAAGGAGTTGTAACTCCGAAAGCTTGTGATTTAAAATAAAACTGTTGGACTATAACCTGATGTTGTGCGACCTCTCAATTTTGTCCTTCTTTACATGGCCATTCTTCATGTGCGAGTCTGTGTGTGTCAGAGCCAGTAGGCCATTTGGTTGCAGGCTCACGGGGAGGAAGTCATAACCAAGCCTGAGCCTTTCCTCATGCCGTGCAAAACAAGTGGCAATAATCGTGATCGGAAGCAGGGACTCTCGCTGGGTCCTCATCCAGGAAAGCTCAGAGACACAGCGGCATATTACAGCACTCACATGGTCGCTTCAGCTGGGATAGGCGAACTCGCCGGGGTCTGTAAACCTGGGGCATTCCTGGTCTGTAGAACACTGCAGTGTATTTGGTCACTGAGACATGGGGGGAGTGCAAGTTTTTAGCTTGTACAGAAAATAAGACCAAGGGATGGTGGTTTATCCCAAAATGGAGCACTGGGTGACAGACTAGTCCGCAAGCTCAACTTATGAACAAGTTATGTTGTCCAACCTAAGTGCATTGTGCATTCTTTCATAAACCACTGCTAACATATTTTATTTATAGAAAGCGAAGGGGATTGGTATGATGGGGTGGGTCAGATAAATTCAAGAGGAAGATGGAACGGTGTGGGCATGGCAAGTGACAAAAGCACATGTGTGGAAACACTGCGATAGAGCTCAGTAATCAGCAGTAAAGTCTGGCATTACTGGATTGTTATGGCATTCTCCATCCTCTCTATGCTTCACAGTTTGTCCCCTTATGTTGGTGCTGCAGGGCCAATTGCTCCTGGTGTTGAGGGCAATCAAGGGTTTCGTAGAAACAGCATAATGAGGTCTGCCTATCTGATTTTCCCTCCTCCCCAGTTGCTTTACTTTGTCTGGAGCCGCCCTGTGCTGTACGGCTCAGAAATGCAACTGAGGGAAGCAAGGGATCGAATGTGCGTCCTCCCACTCGGTGAGGCTACAAGATGCAGTACCACTGTGCTGCCTGGATTCCTTCCTTCTACTTGCCAGATTACTCATTCACTTGTTCATTCATATTCTCTCAAGAGGCAGAGCAGGTTTCTATTCTGCAACAGGCCACTACGACGTGCACAAGAGTACCGTAATTCAACTCAGGGTAACACTGGCCTTCTCCCACTAATGACATAGCCCAGATTAGGGGATCACTAGCCCTAACCCTACATTACAACAGTAACTACACTTCAAAAGTAGTTCATTGGCTTTAGGACATCCTGAGGTCATGATAGGCGCTACATAAATGCAAGTTTTTTCTTAACCCAGGAGCTCCCACTCCATAGGGACAACGTGCTGCAGCACCAGGAGCTTCTATTAATGTCTTTCAATTAGTTATATGCAGGGCTGGGGATAGGTATAAAATGAGTTGATACACAAGCAAGCAAGCATTTTGAAAGGTGCACAGTACTTCAAAGTATTTTGTAGAACAACTAGCATACTTATCAACTACTTTGTGTCAGACCTGGAATGATTTTGAACCACTTTTTTATTTGAGTATAATTTGACTGAATACATTAACACATTGCCTTGAAGATCTGGGTGCTGCACTAGCTCCAAATAGAACATGATAATTAAATGATTAGAACGCTTCACTTTATCCTTATCGAATAACTACAAGGAGACGTACAGCTCTCATTGAGTTAAACGCATTTGAAGCTTCAGTTCTCTCGCTGGCAAGAATAAATGCATTGCGTAGCTTCCCATCTGGTATTTTACATCTGTGTAATGGAAGGGAGAGGCTTTATTCTCTCTCCCCAACCTCCCCCCACCCTCCGCAATCCACCAATTGGCCTTTCATCGTCGGGTCTCTAACATACCAATGCATATTTTATAACATAAATGTTTAATATTGTTTTTTTTTTTACTTTTTAAAACTTTCTTTGGAATACTGATTCTTTGAACCGACTCATTCATGCTTCTGGTGCACGCATATATGTTTAATGAGGAATGGAGACTTCAGACTTTCCAGCTCAGATCTATCTGCAGTTGTTGTTCACAATCTTTGAAATCCCCATTTGCTACAGAACTGAAATGTTTACATTTATTCTTCCCTACAATGGACAAGCATTTGGATCAGATTGCCAAAATCCCCGACATCTGAGAACATCTCCATCTCAGTACATCCCTCTTTAAACCCACAACAACGTATCTCCATCTCAGCACATCCTTCCTTAAACCCACAACGTATCTCCATCTCAGCACATCCTTCCTTAAACCCACAACAACGTATCTCCATCTCAGCATGTCTCTCTTAAACCCACAACAACGTATCTCCATCTCAGCACATCCTTCCTTAAACCCACAACAACGTATCTCCATCTCAGCATGTCTCTCTTTAAAACCATGAGAACGTATCTCCATCTGAGGACCTCCCTCTTTAAACCTGCACGAACCTATGTCAATCGGAGGAAGGCTCTCTTTAAACCCACGATGAAACACTGACCAGGGCTTGTTTGGAAACTCTGCAAACATTTTGACAAATTCAATTCCCTGCTGCAGAGTTTAGTGCCTGTGTTTGATGCTCTTCTCATAAAAGAGGTTTAATAATTGAGCAGCCACATCCATCGTATCTGTTGTATGCTGGCAGACCTATGTTCTCTCAATCCAATAAGTAGAGCTAAAAAATATCAAGCTCCTTGCTGCTTTTGTCTCCTTTTAGAAAACCTAACCTTAAGGCCACTTAGACACCACACTTGTTGTTTTGAATCAAAATGTACTATGATCAGTAAAATGGTTTTACTCTAAAGGTTGAAATTCACATTAGACTGATTTAAATGGTCCACTTTGACTCTCCCTCATTTGGTAAATGGTTAATTAGACATCTTGTACATGCCTCAGTACTGTGTAAGTGGCAAGTAGATTGGGTTTAACCCAAACTGAACCTGGCTGAGATTTATCAAACAGAGTGATAATAGATGGCAAACCCACTGAAACACATGGAGCTGTGTTGATTGAGATACGTCAGAACAGAACAATTTTAAACTAAAATGAGCGTGACTAGACGGTCCAGATACGATTGATTGCTTAAATCTCAATGAGGGATGACCAGATTGAGTTCCAGCACTTCATGAAGGGTGAGTGAGGCTTGGAAATTGCGCCGATTTCTCATTGAATCTGATCCCAGATATTTATTACTACATGTAATAATGGATGGGGTGAAAATTGATAGGTAGGATGTACTGGAAAGGCTGGATATGCTTAGAGCGGATAAGTTGCCTGGTCCGGATGGCTTGCACCCCAGGTTGCTAAGGGAACTGGGGGTGGAAATAGTGGAAGGGCTTGCCATAATCTTCCAATCTTCCCTAGATACAGGGGAGGTGCCAGAGGATTGAAAGTGGCAAATGTGACACCCTTGTTGAAGAAAGGGTGTAAGGACAATTCTAGTAACTACAGGCCAGTCAGTTTAACATCAGTGGTGGGTAAGGTTTTAGAAACAATAATCAAGGAAAAAATTAACAGGCACTTGGAGAGGTTTAAGTTAATTAAGGAGAGCCAGCACAGATTTGTAAAAGGCTGATCGTGTTTGACTAATCCAATTGAATTTTTTGATGAAGTAACAGAGAAGGTTGATGAAAGGAATGCAGTGGATGTTGTCTATATGGATTTTAAGATAGCTTTTGACAAAGTGCCACATAAAAGGCTGGTTAACAAAATTGAGGCTCATGGAATAGGAGGTTCAGTGTCAGCTTGGATAAGAAATTGGCTTAAGGATAGAAAACAGCGAGTCGTGGTAAATGGCTGTTTTTCAGACTGGAAAATGGTAGACAGTGGCGTTTCCCAAGGGTCAATGCTAGGACCACTGATTATATATATATATATATATCTCAAAAAAATGACTTGGATATTGGAATACAGAATAAAATTTCAAAATTTGCCGATGATACCAAACTTGGAGGTGTGGCAAACAGTGAGGAGGATACCAATCGACTGCAACAGGACATAGATAGGCTAGCAGAATGGGCAGACAAGTGGCAGATGGAATTTAATACCGAGAAGTGTGAGGTGATGCATTTTGGCAGAAGGGATAGGGAGAGGCAATATAGACTTAATGGCACAGTTTTAAAGAGTGTGCAGGGACAGAGGGACCTGGGGGTTCATGTGCATAGATCTTTGAAGGTGGCAGGATATACTGAGAGAGTAGTTAGCAAAGCATATGGGATCTTGGGCTTCATAAATAGAGGTATTGAGTACAAAAGTAGAGAAGTTATGCTGAACCTTTATAAAGCTCTGGTTAGGCCACAACTAGAGTATTGTGTCCAGTTCTGATCACCACACTTTAGGAAGGATGTGAAGGTCCTCGAGAGGGTGCAGAGGAGATTTACCAGGGATGAGAGATTTTAGCTACAAGGTTAGGTTGGAGAAGCTGGGGTTGTTCTCCTTGGAGCAAAGGAGGTTGAGGGGAGATTTGATAGAGGTGTACAAGATTATGACGGGTTTGGATAAGGTAGACAGAGAAAGGCTGTTCTCATTAGCTGATGGTACAAGGACTAGGGGACACCAATTTAAGGTTTTAGGCAAGTGATACAGGAGGGATGAGAGGAAGAACTTTTTTACGCAGCGAGTGGTAATGACCTGGAACTCGCTGCCGACGAGGGTGGTGGAAGCGGAGACGATCAATGATTTGAAAAGGAATTTGGATAGGCACTTGTGGGAAATAAACTTGCAGGGCTATGGGAATAGAGCGGGTGAATGGGACTGACTGGATTGCTCTCCAGAGAGCCGGCACGGACTCGATGGGCTGAATGACCTCCTTCTGTGCCGTAATGACTATGACTCTATGTAGGCCTGGGCCTTCACACATTGAAGAGACTTTGCGTGTGGTTGGAAGTTCTTGCTACCTTGTGATGGCATTTTCTAAACTCTACCACATTAAGGGAATTGGGAACATTGCCTCGGATCACTATTTGCAGCAATACACTATTTCACTCTAAAAGAACTCACTACAACTTCATTAGAAATAGTGAAGAGAAAATCTTCCCCCTATTTGTGTAAAGGTTGGGAAAGAAACGTTAAGCCTCTACAAAAGCAAAATACTGGGGATGCTGGAAATCTGAAATAAAAACAGGAAACACTGGAAATACTCAGCAGGTCAGATAGCATCTGTGGAGAGAGGAAGAGAGTTAACGTTTCAGGTTGATGACCTTTCATCAGAACTGGAAAAAGTTAGAGGTGTAACAGATTTAAAGCAAGTGCAGGGGCAGGGAACGTGGGGAGGGGAGGAAAGAACAAAAGGGAAGCTCTGTGATAGGCTGGAAGGCAGGAGAGATTAAATGACAAAAGGTATGATAGTACAAAACAAAAGGAGATGGTAATGAGGCAAGTAAAGAAAGAAAAGATGAGTCTAGAAGAGGTGTAAATGGAAATGGCAGAATCATCAACAGCTGCCATGTGAAAAAATAAGGGCAGAGGTTATGGTCTGAAATTGTTGAACTTTATGTTGAGTCCAGAGGCTGTAAAGTGCCTAATCAAAAGATGAGGTGATGTTCCTCGAGCTTACGTTGAGCTTCATTGGAATAGTGTAAGAGGCCGAGGACAGAGAGATCAGAGTGGGAGTGGAGTGGAGAATTAAAGTGACAGGTGACCGGAAACTCAGGGTCACCCTTACGGACTGAACGGAGGTGTTCCGCAAAGCGGTTCCCCAATCTGTGTTTGGTCTCCCCACTGTAGAGGAGACCACATCGTGAGCAGCGAATACAATGCACTAAATTGCAAGAAGTACAAGTAAATCACTGTCTCACCTGGAAGGAGTGTTTGGGGCCCTGGACAGTGGGAAGGGAGGAGGTAAAAGGGCAGGTTTGCATCTCCTGCGCCTGCACGGGAAGGTGCCGTGGGAAGGGGAGGGGGAGTTGGGGTGATTGAGGAGTGGATCAGGGTGTCGCGGAGGGAGCGGTCCCTTCGGAATGCTGAAAGGGGAGGGGAGGGGTGAGGTGGTGGGATCACGCTGGAGGTGGCGGAAATGGCGGAGGATGATCCGTTTGAGGGCAGCACGGTGGCATAGTGGTTAGCACTGTTACCTCACAGCGCCAGGGACCCGGGTTCGAATCCGGCCTCGGATGACTGTCTGTGTGGAGTTTGCACATTCTCCCCGTGTCTGCGTGGGTTTCCTCCGGGTGCTCCGGTTTCCTCCCACAGTCGAAAGATGTGCGGGTTAGGTTGATTTTGCCTATGATAAATTGACCCTTAGTGTTAGGGGGGATTAAATATGTGGGGTTACGGGGATAGGGTGGGATATCTGCGCTGTGGGGATTCTGTGAATGTGGAGGCTGGTGGGGTGAAAGGTGAGGACAAGGGGAACCCTATCGTGGTTCTGGGAGGGAGGGGAAGGGGTGAGAGCAGAAGTGCAGGGAATGGAACGGACACGGTCAAGGGCCTTGTCAACCATGGTAGAGGGGAATCTTCGGTTGAGGAAAAAGACATATTGGAAGCACTAGTATGGAAGGTGGCATCATCAGAACACATGCGACGGAGATGGAGAAACTGGGAGAATGGAATAGAGTCCTTACAGGAAGCGGGGTGGGAGGAAGTGTAGTCCAGGTAGCTGTGGGAGTCAGTGGGCTTATAGTGGATGTTTGTCGATGTCTATCCTAGAAATGGAGACAGAGAAGTCGAGGAAAGGAAGAGTCGGAGATGGGCCATGTGAAGGTGAGGGAAGGGTGGAAATTGGAAGCAAAGTGAATGAAATTTTCTAGTTTAGGGCGAGAGCAGGAAACGGCACCAATACAGTCATCAATGTACTGGAAAAAGAGGTGAGGGAGGCAACCCAAGTAGGACTGGAACAAAGAATGTTCCACATATCCCACGAAGAGGCAGGCATAGCTAGGACCCATGCAGGTTCCCATAGCAACACCTTTAATTTTGAGGAAAAACTGGTATTGCGTCGCATTGATGAGCAAGTTCCTGATTACAACTATTATTGTTAAAGATGCGATATTTGTTCAATAAAAATGTGTAGCACAGCATGAACAATAAGAATGCAGCTTCTGTGTCACACAGATCCTCAGAAGCAATGTCATGTGTAATGAATTAAAGGACTGATAAGGGCAGCGGAGGCTAACTGCCCAGGATACCTTTCAAATGGCAATGCACATCTGCCTTGCCATTTCCCAAAAAGCTGGTGTCATCAGCTTCTTAAACGTTAAGACTGCCAATGTACAAATGATAAAATACCACACTCAGCCACAAGCCCCATTTACAAGCAGAACACAACTGCTCGTTCTGTGACTTGACTCCACTGCTATCATAAAAGCTCCAGTTTTTTTCGTGTTAATGGTTTGATTGCTACAATTAATTAATATTTTAATTCTCTCGCTTTCCCTCCCTGAAGGTGTGGACTCTCATCAGCGTACAGTTCCATAGGCATTGGCTGCCCTCTGGCACCTTGCCAAACCGGCCGTTCTTTGTATTAGCTTGGACCGAGAATATCAGCAGTTCATTTCACTCTAGATTGACAGGGTAGATGCTGAGAGATTGTTTCCCCCTGGCTGGAGAGTCTAGAACTAGGGGGCATTGTCTCAGGATAAGGGGTCAGCCTTTTAAGACTGAGATGAGGAGGAATTTCTTCACTCAGAGGGTTGTGAATTTTTGGAATTCTCTGCCCCAAAGTGCTGTGGATGCTCAGTCGTTGAGTATATTCAAGGCTGAGATAGATAGATTTTTGGACTCCAGAGGAATTAAGGGATATGGGGATAGGGCAGGAAAGTTGAGGAGTTGAGGAGTTGAGGTCGAAGATCAGCCATGATCTTATTGAATGGCGGAGCAGGCTCGAGGGACCGAATGGCCTACTCCTGCGCCTAATTCTTATGTTCTTATAGAGGGCATCAGAGCCAGAGCACTTTCCATCAGGGCTCACTTGGTAGCAGTCACGAGCAGAAATCTTAGCTGTATTACTCCTCTCCCTAGCCAGAGTGCTAAAACAAATTGTAGTGCCACCGCTGCGGCCCCAAATAATCTAACTCAGCAAAGAGTAATTAAACCTGCAACCTCTGGTCTATACAGCTTCATGCCACACCAGTCAGCAGCTTTGTGCAGTAGGCCATAGAGGGAGTTAAATTCTGATTTTTATAAAGAACCATATTTCCAAGTCAGATCATGTTTTGACAAGTGTCAGCAGTAGCTCAGTGGTAGAATTCTCGTCTCTGAATTAGAAGGTTATGAGTTCAAGTCCCACTCTGGAGACTTGTGTCCATAGTCCAGGCCGACACTCCAGTGCAGTACTGAAAGGAGGAATGCAGGGAGTGCTACACTGTTGTTGACATAAAAGATCCCATGACACTATTCGAAAAGAGCTGGGGTGTTCTTCCTTGGGTCCGGGACAATATTTATCCCTCAACCAACACCACTGAAAAAAACCAGATGATCTGGTCATCATCAAATTGCTGTTTGAGGGACCTTGCTGTGCACAAATTGGTTGCCACGTTTCCTACATTACAACAGTGACTATTCTTCAAAAGTACTTCATTGGCTGTAAAGCGCTTTGGGATGTCCTGAGGTCATGAAAGGCGCTATATAAATGCAAGTCTTTCTTTAAGTGTGTGACATTGAATCTCAGTTCTGGGGTGATTGTTGTCATTATGGTGTACCCTTCATTACAGAGATGCCTGGATTAACAAATCAAATAAGGCTCACAGAGGGCCTGATAGCTGCAACTATACTGCACTGGACTCCCATTTGGGGACATAACTTGAATCCAAGCCCCATTTGTGAGCAGACCGTCTTCTTAAATGGGTGAGTTTTGGCATCAGTCTCAAGTGGGCCACCAGTGCAGCTTTTCCAGGTACTAGTACTAGACTTTTATCAGCAATACAGAGGTAAAAACAAGAGACCATTACAGTCGAACCTAGATGTTAGAATTTCCACACCACTTACAATTGTTGGCCTTGACTTTGACAGCACAACACATACCAGAGGTTCATAAGCATGTGAGTGACAATTAACAAGCTAAATCATAATAGAATGTGTAATGTAGGTTTTGAACTCACCAGCCGTGCTTTCACACGCTTGGGTAGCTCCTCGTCCAGTGTGAAAATATCTTCTCTCTTCAAGGTCAGCTGAGAGCCTCCCTCAAACTCCACCTAAACCGCAAGCAAATAACCACTTATTGCAACTTAAGGCTATTACATCATTTCAAATCCCTCCATGGCCTCGCCCCTCCCTATCTCTGTAACCTCCTCCAGCCCTACAACCCTCCGAGATCGCTGTGCTCCTCAAATTCTAGCCTTTTGTGCATCCTCTATTTTCATCGCTCCACCATTGGCGGCCTTGCCTAGGCACAAAGCTCCGGAATTTCCTCCCCAAAACTCTACCTCTCGCTCGTCCTTTTATGGCGTGCCTTAAAACCTGCTCTTTGACCAAGCTTTTGGTCACCTGTCTTAACATCTCATGATGTGGCATGGTGTTAAATTTTGTTTTTAAAATCGCTCATGTGAAGCGCCTTGGGATGTTTTACTACATTAAAGGCGCTATATAAATGCAAGTTGTTGCTGCTGATTCTATTTTCTGACACTAGGTGGCAGTAGATCACTGGGTAAGTGTGATACCTTGAAGTATTTCTAAACATGCTGAAGAAAACTAGTGGCAGAGAATGGAACTGCAGCAAATTGCTTCTGGAAGGATGATTTTCAAAGCTCTTTGTTTCAGCAAAAAAAAACCACACTATTATGTCACTGTTAGTTTCTGTCCCTCTTCAGGCTTCCAACATCATGTACCATTCTTGACTAACTAGGTACTCAGGCAGTTGCTCTTGATTTTGTCACTTGAGGGTGCATGAGTGTGATGTTGGGTAATTCTCTTACCAAGTCTGTGCTTCCCCCTCCTGATAAAGAAGCCTCCCTCCCAGCACTAACTGCATTACCCTACTTTATCGGTACATCTATCTCTGAACGTTCCTTGCTTGCTCCTGTTAAATTCTGAATAGATTTCCTTACACTTGCTTCCTCCTCAGTGTTGAAATTAAGAATCATTGCACCATTACCCAGTCTAATTCATTCTCTCCTGGGACCATAAAGCGCAATAACTGCTAACCTTCCACAGTCATCCCTTCCTCCTACAATCCACAAGCCTTTAAAACCACTATACTCTGGATCTAACTTATCATCTCTCCTTCTCTTCTCAATTCTGGTGGAGTCCTGCACTCTACTTTTGTCTCTTTACCATAGGTTTTTTTTTAAAATATAATAATGTAACTTACAAAAATTAATAGTTTAGAAACATAGGAACAGGAGTAGGCCATTCAGCCCCTCAAGCCTGTTCTGCCATTCAACTAGAGCATGGCTGATCTGTATCCATCCATGGTTCCATAAGCCTTAATACCCTTGCCTAGCAAAAATCTATCAATCTCAGTTTTAACATTTTCAGTTGACCCCTAGCCTCAACAGCTTTTTGGAGGGAAAGAGTTCTGGATTTCCACCAACCTTTGTGTGAAGAAGTGCTTTCTGGCATCATCCTGAACAGCCTGGCTCTAATTTTAAAGCTATGCCCCCTTGTTTTGGATTCTCCCACCAGAGGAAATTTACTCTTTTATCAAATTCTTTAATCATCTTAAACACCTCAATTAGATCACACCTCCATTTTCTGTGCTCAAGGGAATACAAGCCTACTCTATTGCAACCTGTTGCCCTAATTTAACCCTTTTAGCCCCGGTATCATTCTGGTGAATCAATACATCCTTCCTAAGGAGCAGTGCCCAGAACTGAGTGCAATACTTCAAATGGGGTTTAACCAGAGCTCTGTACAGCTGCAACATAACTTTCATCCCTTTGTATTCCAGCCCTCTTGAGATAATGCCAACATTCCATTAGCCTTTCAAAAAAAAATTTGTACTAGCTTTTAGTGATTTCTGTACTTGGGCCCCTAAATCTCTCTGCTCATCCACTGTTCCTAGCTTTTTGCCATTTAGAAAATACTCTGATTTATCTTTCTTGGGTCCAGAGTGGATGACCTCACACTTTCCTACATTAAACTCCATCTTCCACAGTTTTGGCCCACTCACTTAATCCATCAATATCCCTTTGCAACTTTCTGCTCCCATCTACACTATTTACTGTGCCACCTAACTTAGTGTCGCCAGAAAACTTGGATATACGGCTCTCTGTTCCTTCATCCAAGTCATTTATAAATAGTGAAGGGGTGAGGCCTCACCCAGTACATGTCCCTGGGGAACACCACTAGTCACATCCTGCCAATTTGAGTACATGCCCATTATCCCTACTCTGTCTCCTACCTCCTAACCAATTCCCTATCCACCCCAATAAGTTGCCTCCAATTCCATGCACTCTCATTTTTGTTAACAGTCTCTTATGTGGAACCTTATCGGATGCCTTCTGGAACTCCATATAAATAACATCCATTGACACTCCCTTATCCACGTTAGTTACTTACTCAAAAAAATTAACTAGGTTCGTTAGACATGACTTACTCTTTACAAATCCATGCTGATTCTCTGATATTTGTCCAAGTGCTCAGTCACTCTGCCCCAATAACAGATTCTAGTAATTTCCCCATAACAGACTTTAGACTAATAGGCCTATAATTTCCTAGTTTATCTCTCCTCCCCTTCTTAAATAATGGAGTAAACATTGGCCATTTTCCAATCCAAGGGGACAATTCCTGAATCGAGAAAGTTTTGGAAGATCATGACCAACGCATCAATAATTTCCTCACCTACTACTTTTAATACTCTGAGGTGGAAACCATCAGGTTCTGGAGATTTGTCCATCTTTATTCTCATTAGTTTCTTCATCATATTGAATCTAGTTAGTTCCTCCCCTTGATTTATTTTTATTTTTCCTTTTCTCGCTGGTACTCCACATCCTCTACTGTGAAGACTGATACCAAGTAGCTGTTCAGAAAGCCTGCCATGTCCCGATTTCTAATTACTGTATCACCTGTGTCTGTCACGAAGGGGCCCACATTACTCTTGCCATCCTCTTTCTATTAATATATTTGTAAAAACCTTTAGTGTTGACCTGGATAGCCCTCAAGCTTTTTCTCATATTCCTTTTTGGGGCTCTTTCCACTTTCTTTGTATCCCTTTGCTGTTCTTTGCATCTCTCCTGGTCCGTGGGATCTCGACCGTTCTTTGCTCTCCAATAAGCCCTTTCTTTTAGTTTTCTACTATCTCTCACTTCCCTTGTTGACCAAGGTTGTTTAATTACACAAGTAGAGCTCTTGCCCGTTAGCAGATGTACAAGTCTTGTATTCTACAAAATACTTTTTTTGAACACCTCCCACTGTTCATCCGTAGTTTTATCAGTTAGTAGTTCTGACCAGTCTATTGTAGCCAATTCCTGCCTCATCCCTCCAAAGTCAGCATCACCTAAATTTAAAGCCTTGGTTGTATGACTCACCCTTCTCCCTCTCAAACCGAATATCAAATTCGATCGTATTATGGTTACTGTTAGCTCAGTGTTCCCTCACCATTAGATTATTGACTAATTCAGGCTCACTACTCCTTATTAAATCTAAGATGGCCTGTTCTCTTGTTGGTTGAAGAACATATTGTTCCAGAAAACTGTTCCAAATGCACTCAAAAAATTCGCCGCCTTTGGGACTCGAGCTTTCTGGTTCTTCCAGTCTGTGTGAAAATTAAAGTCTCCCATTATCACGCTGCTTCTGCAACAAGCTTCTCTGATCTCCACATTTATGTATCCCGCTACTTTATCACTGCTATCTGGCGGTCTATAAACAACTCTGACCAAAGTCCTTTTCTATTCTTCAATCCTACCCACAGCGTTTCTACTGCCTGCTCACCCTTACTGATTACCCCTCTTTCTACTGCTGTAATTGTGTCCCTCATCAATATTGCTACTCCTCCTCCTTTTCCAATTTCTCTGTCCTTTCTAAAGACCTTATAACCTGGAATATTTATCTCCCAGTCAGGTTTATAGCAGAATTTCTAGAAAAAGGGAGAAAAATCTTCACAAAGAATGGAATGCCACAGAGGAAGAGGCAGGACAGGTGCTAAAGGAGGTCAGCAAGAGGGACTGGACTCCGGCTCCGGAAACTTTAAAAAATAAAGACTGAAACCAAATGTTCCCTCTTGGAATTAGAGAGGTGACGTGGGCCCCTGATAATCAAAAGTCATCTTGTTTTAAGACAATGTGCAGTTAGTGGATATTTGAGCAAGGAAAGGGCAGTGTACAGATGTGGCACTGGTCTGCATGGCTCTGTCAGGAAGGAACACTTGACGTAAAGCTTACCTGATAGTTGTATCTGACCTGGGAACCAATAAACTTCGCGCTGTACACCAGACTGTCAGTCCATCGTACCTGGATGACTTCCCCCTCTGTGGGTGAACCATGCTGCACGCAGTCCCTGCTCTGTACAGAGAGTAATGGAATACATCATCAGGGGCAGCACAATCATGGCAGAGCATACTGAACAAGAATAGGTGATTGCCATGAGATTCAGTTCAAAAAACTGGCATTGACAGCTTGGACCACGTTCGAACCAAGTAATAAAGCTCCTCCTCTTGCTAAAAACAGGATTAAACTTGCTGATTATAATCACTGAACACTCAATACAAATTTACATTTGTGACGACTTTGTGTCAGAGAGTTAAAAGGTAAGGCTGACATTGGATCTGTACTTGCAGGGTGTGAATCACTTATCACTCGTACCTCCTACAGTCAACCTATGGTGTGCAGATATCCTCTGCAATTGCTGGAGAAACGACATTTTGTGAGGAAAGAAATTGATCCCAGGTGTCCTGCAATGAACTTGCCAGAAACCTGATTTAGACAGGGACGAGGAGGGACTTCAGTTATGTGGAGAGACTAGAGAAGCTGGAATTGTTCTCCTTAGAGTAGAGGACACAGATTTAAGGTAATTGGCAAAAGAACCAGAGGGGAGATTAGGAGAACTTTTTTTACGCAGCAAGTTATAATGATCTAGAAAGCACTGCCTGAAAGGGCGGTGGAAGCAGATTCAATAATAACTTTCAAAAGGGAATTGGATAAACACTTGAAAACAAATGTGCGGGTTAGGTTGATTTGGCTATGATAAATTGACCCTTAGTGTTAGGGGGGGATTAAATATGTGGGGTTATGGGGATAGGATGGGATATGTTAGGGGGAATTAAATACGTGGGGTTACGGGGGTAGGGTGGGATATGTGTACTGTGGGGATTAAAGCAGGGACAGGGTACTGGACTTGGATGATCAGCCATGATCGTATTGAATGGTGGAGCAGGCTCGACGGGCCGAATGGCCTACTCCTGCTCCTAGATTCTATGTTAAAACATTTGCAGGGCTATGGGGGAAGAGCAGGGGAGTGAGACTAATTGGATGGGTCTTTCAAAGAGCCGGCACAGGCACGATGAGCTGAATGGCCTCCTTCTGTGGTGTAAGATTCTGTGATTCTAGACATCAGCATGGTGCCGTATTGCAGGTGGGCAGGTATGCAGCCAACCTCCTCCCAGAAATCAGGTAATGCTGCACTGCAACACCAACTGCTGGGAACTGTGCATGAACAGCTTAAAGGGAGTTTCCCTGCTAGGTGAGGAACCTGGCCACTGCTCTGTCTCCACAATGGCAGAGCTGAGAAATTGTTTTACTGGCCACTTCAACTGGGAAAACATCCTGAAAAAACAATGATAGTTTTTGTCCTGCCAAATATGGGTTGTGTCTGGGAGAGCATTTTTGGCTTCATAACGTTGGAGTGAAGAGCCGGAGATGGGAGAAGAGGGCAGCAATTCTGAGGCAACGAGCTGACAGTATCACTAGAAGCATATTGCACAACCAATGTTCCCTCTCATTTTTTTTTGTACTGAGCGGGCCACGAACTCCTTTGAGCGCGACCTTTTTGCCTGTGAGCAAATTTTTAAAAACAACTTTTACAACAACGACAGCAGCAGAAACCACTTAAAAGCACATATACAGTAATGCTATATTACCACCCCACCGTCTCAAATCACGAGGCAATCAGACAAGGTTCTATACAAAATAACAACAGAAAACGCTGGAAAAACTCAGCAGGCCAGGCAGCATCCGTGGAGAGAGAAACAGAGTTAACGTTTCAGGTCGAGACCTTTCGTCAAGGTTCTATACAAGTTTAACATAACGTCTCTGCTTTTGAATCCTCTAGAAATGAGTCCCAGTGCTTTATTTGCACTTTTTATGGCTTTTTTAACCTGCATTGCTACTTTTAATGATACCCCGAGCTCCCTTTGCACCTCTGCTCCATTTAGACTTTTATTTTCCAAGGAGCAGGTCGCCTCCTTATTCCTCCTACCAAAATGCATCACCTCACACTTCTCGATATTGAAATTCATTTGTCATTTACATGCCCATTCTGCAAGTTTGTTTACGGTAGAATTAATTAAAAGCTTTTAGTTCGTCATGTACAAACTCTATCTAAAGAAATTTACCTGTCAGAAATGACCGGGATATAAAAGAACTGCATAATAATGTATTAACACTTCAGAAACGTCACTCAGTTACACGGTTATGCATCGACAAACAATCCAAAAGCCCAAGGTGAGCTGAAAGAGGCATACCTATTCGTGCACTTTGTATTAATTTTATAATTCAACGTATTAGCCCATCCCTCACGTCACTATAGCAATGGCTGCGCAAGCAGCAGGAGCAGCGGCTTTCCTATGGCGCTGACGTGCTGTACGTCCACATAAGTGATTCGAATATTAATCACAATGCAACCAGACAACCAACAAATATAAAGTGCTGTAGTTCTTTACTTCACAGTATTAAAAAGAATTGAACAAAAACAGGTATCCATATTTCCAACTTCAATCGCTTCCATTAATAAACATTGTCTTCTTGAACCAGCACCCCACCCCCCCATGTAACATGTCAGAAATGCAGCACTTATTCACAAGTGCAGAAAAACACATACACAATTTGCGTCATCGAATTAAAAACAAAAAGCAGGAAAAGCTATGACTTCACAGAAATAAACATTCATCTTCCTTCCTGGACAGGAGAGCCAATCAGACTGGCTTGGAAATGTTTACTAATATGTTGACGTAAAGATGTTAATTTACGAATTCGCTTCTAATGTCTTTCTCTCAAACATTCTCCACAATATTGATCCCTGCTCTTATCACGAAAAGTGTTGAATTATTTTAGGTACTTCCCAATTAAATTAGTGGAAAACATAAGAACATCAGAAATAGGAGTAGGCCATTCGGCCCCTCGAGCCTGCTCTGCCATTCAATAAGATCATGGCTGATCTGATCCTGGCCTCAATCCACTTTCCCGCTCTCTCCCCATAACCCTCGACTACCCTGTAGCTCAAATATCTGTCTATCTCCACCTTGAATATATTCAATGACTCCGCCTCCACAGCTCTCCGGGGTAGAGAATTCCAAAGATTCACAACCCTCAGAGAAGAAATTCCTCCTCATCTCTGTTTTAAATGGGCGACCCCTTATTCTGAAACTATGCCCCTAGTTCTAGATTCCCCCACGAGGGGAAACATCCTCTCTGCATCTACCCTGTCAAGCCCCCTCAGAATCTTATGTTTCAATAAGATCCCCTCTCATTCTTCTAAACTCCAATGAGTATAGGCCCAACCTGCTCAACCTTTCTTCATAAGACAACCCCTTCATCTCAAGAATTAACCTAGTGAACCTTCTCTGAACTGCCTCCAATGCAAGTATATCCCTCCTTAAATAAGGAGACCAAAACTGCACGCAGTACTCCAGGTGTGGTCTCACCAGCGCCCTGTACAGTTGTAGCAAGACTTCCCTACTTTTATATTCCATCCCCCTTGCAATAAAGGCCAACATTCCATTTGCCTTCCTAATTACTTGCTGTACCTGCATGCAACTTTTTGTGTTTAATGTACGAGGACCCCCAGATCCCTCTGTACCGCAACATTTTGTAGTCTGTCTCTATTTAAATAATAATTTGCTTTTTTATTTTTCCTACCAAAGTAGATAACCTTACATTTTCCCACTTTATACTCCAGCTGCCAAATTTTTGCCCACTCACTTAACCTATCTATATCCGTTTGCAGACGCTTTGTGCCCTCCTCACAACTTGCTATCCCACCTATCTTTGTATCATCAGCAAATTTGGCTACAGTACACACAGTCCCTTCATCCAAGTCATTAATATAGATTGTAAATAGTTGAGGCCCCAGCACTGATCCCTGTGGCACCCCACTAGTTACCGTTTGCCAACCAGAAAATGACCCATTTATCCCGACTCTTTGTTTTCCGTTAGTTAGCCAATCCCCTATCCATGCTAATATATTACCCCCAACCCCGTGAGTACTTATCTTGTGCAGTAAACCTTTTATGTGTCACCTTATCGAATGCCTTCTGGAAATCCAAATACACCACATCTACTGGTTCCCCTTTATCCACCCTGCTCGTTACATCCTCAAAGAACTCTAGTAAATTTGTCAAACACGATTTCCCTTTCATAAAACCATGCTGACTCTGCTTGTTTGTATTATGATTTTCTAAACGTCCTGCTATTACTTCCTTAATAATGCATTCCAGCATTTTCCCAATGACATTTGTTAGGCTAACTTGGCGTATAGTTTCCTGCTTTCTGCCTCCCTCCTTTCTTGAATAGGGGCGTTATATTTGCAGTTTTCCAATCCGCTCGGACCTCTCCAGAATCCAGGGAATTTTGGTAGATTATAACCAACACATCCACTATCTCTGCAGCCACCTCTTTTAAGACCCTAGGATGTCGGCTATCAGGTCCAGGGGACTTATCAGCTTTTAGTCACATTAGTTTGCCTAGTACTTTTTCTCCAGTGATAGTCATTGTTTTAAGTTCCTCCCTCCCCCCAGTCTCTCTCTCTCCCCACCCCCCGCCCCCCACCAGTCTCTCTCTCTTGCTCTCCCCAGTCTCTCTCGCTCTCTCTCTCCCTCCCCCCCAGGCTCTCTCTCCCTCCCCCCCCAGTCTCGCTCTCTCTCCCTCCCCCCCAGTCTCGCTCGCTCTCCCTCCCCCCCAGTCTCGCTCTCTCTCCCTCCCCCCCGTCTCGCTCGCTCTCCCTCCCCCCCAGTCTCGCTCGCTCTCCCTCCCCCCCAGTCTCGCTCTCTCTCCCTCCCCCCCAGTCTCGCTCTCTCTCCCTCCCCCCCAGTCTCGCTCTCTCTCCCTCCCCCCCAGTCTCGCTCTCTCTCCCTCCCCCCCAGTCTCGCTCGCTCTCCCTCCCCCCCAGTCTCGCTCTCTCTCCCCTCCCCCCCCAGTCTCGCTCTCTCTCCCTCCCCCCCAGTCTCGCTCTCTCTCCCTCCCCAGTCTCGCTCTCTCTCCCTCCCCCCCAGTCTCGCTCTCTCTCCCTCCCCCCCAGTCTCGCTCTCTCTCCCTCCCCCCCAGTCTCGCTCTCTCTCCCTCCCCCCCAGTCTCGCTCTCTCTCCCTCCCCCCCAGTCTCGCTCTCTCTCCCTCCCCCCCAGTCTCGCTCTCTCTCCCTCCCCCCCAGTCTCGCTCTCTCTCTCTCCCCCCCCAGTCTCGCTCTCTCTCTCTCCCCCCCCAGTCTCGCTCTCTCTCCCTCCCCCCCAGTCTCGCTCTCTCTCCCTCCCCAGTCTCGCTCTCTCTCCCTCCCCAGTCTCGCTCTCTCTCCCTCCCCCCACAGTCTCGCTCTCTCTCCCTCCCCCCAGTCTCGCTCTCTCTCCTCCCCCCCAGTCTCGCTCTCTCTCCCTCCCCCCCCGTCTCGCTCTCTCTCCCTCCCCCCCAGTCTCGCTCTCTCTCCCTCCCCCCCAGTCTCGCTCTCTCTCCCTCCCCCCCAGTCTCGCTCCTCTCCTCCCCCCTACCCCCCCCCCAGTCTCGCTCTCTCTCCCTCCCCCCCAGTCTCGCTCTCTCTCCCTCCCCCCCAGTCTCGCTCTCTCTCCCTCCCCCCCAGTCTCGCTCTCTCTCCCTCCCCCCCAGTCTCGCTCTCTCTCCCTCCCCCCAGTCTCGACTCTCTCTCCCTCCCCCCAGGTCTCGCTCTCTCTCCTCCCCCCCCAGTCTCGCCTCTCTCCTCCCCCTCTCCCCCCCAGTCTCGCTCTCTCTCTCTCCCCCCCAGTCTCGCTCTCTCTCCCTCCCCCCCAGTCTCGCTCTCTCTCCCTCCCCCCAGTCTCGCTCTCTCTCCCTCCCCCCC